>OU744805.1:12419437-15365878 GCA_916614155.1 Mesoligia furuncula | reverse complement strand
CGGAAGAATCGGGATAGTATCTATTTCCACAACCGGCAAGTCAGAGAAATAAAAATGTTCTTAGTGTTTGAACTTTATTTTTTGGTGTCTGATTTTGAGTTGTCGGTTCGGTTTCCTCACGATGTTTTCCTACACCATTTTGAGAGCAGTGGTGATGAAATGATTTACACAAAGTAAAGCGCCTGTCAGGGTTCGAACCCACGACACCACTGCTCGTTACGTTGAATAATGAAGGGCGAATATAGTGACCCCAAAGGTATGTAATTTGAACAGTGCTAATAGTGTCATCAATCAATCCTTTAGGTACAAGCATTGACATTGCTAATTAGCTTAACAATGTTATTTTGATTACGTCAAAATTATCACACTAATATTATAAAGGCGAAAGTTTGTTAGTGTGTGTGTGTTTATATGTTTGTTACTTCTTCACGCTCAAACGGCTGGACCAATTTTGATAAAATTTTGTATGGAGGTAGTTGACACCCTGGATTAACATATAGGCTACTTTTTATCCCAATATTCCGATTGGATCGACACTTATGCGGGTGAAACTACGGGGCGTAACTAGTATGTTCTATAAGGGTAAGCGCACACGAGCCACTGGCCACAGCCCCTGGTGGCTGTGCGCCATCGGCCACGCGTGTGCGACGAATCCATACAAAACGTATGAAAAATCGTGTGACCTGCTTGGCTGTGGCCAGTGGTTCGTTTGCGCCTAGCCTAATGTTATGTAAGTAATGTCGGTGTTTATGACCGTACTTGGATTAGTTAATGACATGATATTTCACATTTTAATGGTTTTGTATAACTTCAACACATATTATTTTATGTACATACCTACTTGGTTATTTAGTTTATACACCTGTACATAGAAGGTGTTAATATCTCAGCTTTATACGTAAGTATTTGAGCAGGTTGCGGAGTAATTAATGTAATTATTACGTACCTGTTAACTGTGCCCGCGGTCCTGTTTGTACCCCATATTTTGATCCGAAATCCATTTCACCCCCACGCAAGATTTCACCGAAATTCATTGTTCGGTTACCGAGTGATTGAGTTACTAACTTATAACAAAGCAATATCTAAACTAAACTATTCTAAACTCACCTCTATAATATTAGTAATGGCTGAGAAATGTATAACTTTACTATAGTATACCTCTACTTGTGACCACTATAGTTTTCTGTCGCAGGCGAGAACGGGTGGTTCATGCTTATGTAGGTACTTTGAGAGCAAAGTTTTTAATTAGCAGGACCGTCATACCACAAGTCTTGTTAAGGACACAAACATGCGGGATTTTTAATTAGGGAAATTCCGTCCGGCGTCCTTTTTATTAAATCTTAGCGAAGATTTGTTAAAAAAAAAACCTATATTAAAGCCTTTCTGGGCTGTATAATATAATAACCTACTTCCTAGGCTGTATAATTTGCTCAGCGTCGTAGAACATGAATCTCCGTCTGGAGTCTGACTTATAATATCCATATAGACCGTAGCTTCATTTGAATTTAGTTTAATTAAGGGGCTTACAGGACCTAAACGCAAAAAACGCAAGTATTAGAAACAATAATAGTATATGATCGACTACAGTAAACAAAATCAGAAAAATATATGGTATTCTTTAGGATATAGGCTAGGTAGATGGTGTGTTTAAAACATAATACAATTAATTCGATATGATACAAAAAGATCATGAAGAGACCTCTAAAAACTTTCTTTTTACAATCAAAATCATACTAATATACATACAATCATTCTGATTTTTTGTTAGATTATTTTACAAGCAACATACTAAAACACTCCTGTTATAATTTTTTAGTCCAAACAATAGATTTTTTGTAATTAAATTAATTGCTTCATATTTTGCAATAAATTACCAGCGTTGTGTCATCGCGCTTCTCTTTCTTTTCTATGCAGTCCGACAGTGACCATATAAGGCCCTTAATCTTATGACATTTATTTTTTATTTTATTTTTCTGTTTAAATTTTTGTCACGTCATCATTTAAATACTTATATTTAATTCCATCTTCAGTTTTGACCATATATGTGTGAATATTTTATTGTGATGTTTTATGGTTGTATAGTTCTGCAATGTAACGATTTTTTATTATTACTTTTATTTTATCAATGTATCAATTTAATGTTATTCCTAATATTGAACAAATATTCGATGAAATTTTTATATAATTAAAGTAAGTAGGTATTAACTTATTTTAATGATTTAAAAATTTCATAGTTGTGTATGCCTTTAAGTGATGTAAGTATTTACACAGTATTAAATAGTCGTGATTACCTATTTTGACTATCCTTGTGTTGTTGGTGTTCCTAAATAAATTCATAATTAAGAATTTTCTATGTGGGAATTAAGAAAAATCATTCCTACCCTAATTAAATATTACAAAGTACGTACCTACTGAGACTCCGTAGCGTAGGTAAGACGTGATTTTTTCCATAAAAATGGTTTAAATACTTGTAACACTAATTCTTTTTATTGACACTTGGTTACCAAGTAATCAGTGGAACGTTTGTTTTATTATGATACTATTTTATTTTCTTCGTCTTTTTAAACATTTGACAATACACTTATTTTTTTCTTGCTTGCTTCTGGCTTGTAATGTGTTCCAATGCGCCTAACTGTGCGACATAAAACCACAAAATACAGATAGTACAGAAGGCAATCTACATACAAAGTGCGCTCGAGCAACGCACTCATAGACACCGCTCAAGGACACGTTATCTCGGACGGGTTGGGAGTAGTCCGAGCGCGGGTGCCATCCGCTGAGACACGCGCCTGTGAAGTGCAAAAATGGAGCAATAAAAAATGCCTATCTAAGCTCGATTTATACAATAGTTTCCTATTTTGAATCAGTATATACGAAGTAACTTTTTTGCAAGGTAAATTCACACCACATGATTTTCTGTTTGTGTAGATATTGAGTTGTTTTTAGTGTCATTTGATAGGTTTAGGTCTAAAACGGATAGGGCAAAATAAATTGTGTAAATAGGGTAAGCCGTTTTCAAGTTATTAGGGATTTTCGATAGTGAAAACTGATAAATGTAAAATTTTATATTTTTGTTCTGTAAACTTTTTGTATTGTAATACTATGTCTATTGTTTTGTTTTAATATTGTAGAATAAGCTCAACAATAAGTCAAACAACTAGATACGAGTGCCACTACCACGATAGTTTTTTGTGCATAAGCCAAAGTTGACAACCCTAGCGCGACCGCCGAGCGTAGGTATGAAAAGTGTAAAAGTGTAAAGCAATCACATACATGACGGCTTTCTGTACTATCTGTATTTTGTGATAAAACAGGGTAGGTACGATGACTACCTTTGGGCAGCGTCTTTAAACTTTGACTGCCACTTGGTTACGAAGTAAACGGCGGAACACAGAATGTCAGACAATAAATTAACACATTGAAGGACACTGAACGAGACACAAATAGAAGTTTTATTGTTATTACGTACTTATAGGGGCGTTAAGTGTCCGCGCAAAGTATTAAACGCAAATTTTAGGCATCGATAAAGTTATTGACATAACAGTAGTGGCCCAGTGGTAACAGATGCGACTTACGAGGTCATACTCATAGGTTCGAACCCAAACAGGCATGTCCTAGAACCAAAAATTCGAAGACATGTGTCATCTACCAACCCGCACTAGGCTCGCGTGGTGGATTACGGCCCACTCCCTCTCACCGAAAGGAGGCCTGTGTCCCAGGGCCGGGAAGATCATAGGTTGATTATGTAAAGTTATTCACCTACAAGTTTATCGGCCCTCATTGTCTTGCTGAAACACATTGCTGAGCAAACCTACCATTATGTTTGAAAGTCAATTTAAATATACACGAAACAAGTTTATTTTTAGTATCAGACAATACAAATATTGTTGTAGACATTGTTTTGTTTTAAATTGTGAGTTGATAATGTGTAGCAGTTGAGTTTATAAACTTATTTATTTAACTAATAAAACTTTATGCAAAAGTAAAATCCGGCCATGTCCGAGTCGGACTCGCACACAAAGGGTTCCGTACCGCAAGGCATAAAACACTGAAAAAAATGTTTCTTTTATAGTTTTATACTTTATTTTACTTTTATTATTTATTTCGCGGTTCTTGAGATACAGCCTGGTGACAGACAGACGGACGGACAGACAGCGAAGTCTTAGTAATAGGGTCCCGTTTTGACACTTTGGGTAACTTAAAACGAATCCAGCACATCAGCGCTGGGATATTTCAGCCAACTTCTGGTGAAAGAGGTTGGCAAAAAAACCTATGTGGAAAAAACTTTTTTGCATATACTTGTATGAAATCAAATACGTCACTTCTTATTTATTACCACCTTAACACACCTACATGTTAAGATTATTAAAACTTTAATACTTTAAAACTCTTAATTATTACCTACATGTTATTATTAAAACTTTAATACTCTCTTAATTATTACCTACTGTATGTTATTATTCAAACTTTGTTTCTCATTAAGTGAGTGAGTTTGTCGGGTTTCAGTAGGTTCCTACTTTGTAAACCGTTGAGAAAGAAATCAAATACATACCTCACTGTTATACTTGAAAGAATCAGTAAGAAAAACGAAATTATATTCCTGAATAAATAATCCCAATATCTTCAGTTTTTCCAATTTTAGGAAGCAGTTACTTTAGAAATCACTTAAGAGGGGACGGGGCCTGCGAGGAATCTGAAAATTTTTGACGAGATCGACGTTTCATATTTCCCTTTTTCTCCTCAAAAATTGAGCAAATTCAATTATTTTTTACAAGAGTATGTTTAGGTTTCTACAATTTTTTTATGTTAAAGACTTTTCTAATATGTCTGGTATATAATAACGGCGGTAAAAATAGGGCATTTTTTTTGTAATTTTTAGAGGGACATATTTTCTTTACTAATTAGTTGCTGAAAAAAAGAAAATGACAGGGGCGTGTTTACGGCAGACCTTGATTTTATGAAAAAAAAAAATTGATCTAGCTAGAGGCATTATTCAGGAAGAAAAAAGGGGAATACATAATTTGTATGGAGAATCGCACGCCCTGTTCCCTCTCTTTATTTTGATGTCGTTTCTTTATTACTAAACAAAAAGAAACAGATGGCTTCAGTTTATTTTTAACTTATACGTGTCCACAGGGAAAATGTCACCAAACGAAATTAGCCAGCTGGAATACGATATTCAAAATCATAAATGTTATGATTTTGAATATCGCGCGAGCGAGCGTGGTTTCCGAACATTACCTACGCATAATATTTTGTAAAATATGCATTACTATAGCTGCGCCCATAGGTTTCACCCGCGTAAATGTCGATCCCGTGGGAATACCGGGATAAAAAGAAAGAATATCGGGGTATCCTATACGTTTATTCAGGGTATCAGCTACCTCCATACAAAATTTTATCAAAATTGGTCCAGCCGTTTGTTCGTGAAGAAGTAACAAACATATAAACACACACACACACACCCCCACACACTCACAAACTTTCGCCTTTATAATATTAGTGTGATTAGTAGTGTGATGTGATTAATTTGCCTCATTCAGTGCTGTACTTATTTTGTTACTGCAAGTCTGGTTCTCCGTATGTAATGGCTTGCAATTAGAGAGGCCTATGCCCAGCAGTGGACTGCTGTAGGCTGATGATGATGATGATGACATCGTGTTTTGTAGAGCTAAGTCAAGTTACTTGATTAAGCTAAGTCATGTTATGAGTCTATTCGAATTATAAAGTTTATCCTGAATAAATTAGAAATGCGAATGTGAATTTGTTTGTTTGATTCACTTTTACGGCTAAACGGCTGAACCGATTTTGATGGAATTGATGGTGTAGAGGTACTTTGAGCCCTGAGAAAGGCCATAGGCTACTTTTTATTGACATACCACGCAAGCGAAGTCACAGGCGGAGGCAAGTATTGCATAAAAATATCTTTGACATATCTCGGGACCGTGGGTCCCGGACCTTTGGAAGGCTTACAAGGGGCCGAAGCCAACTTGTACTCATATTATATTGTTAAAAAATATTTTATGAATATTTTCAAAAATAAAATTAGTCATAGCACTGCTATTAGGGTTATTTTCGGTTAAAATAACCTTTCAACTCTGCCTATTCCTAAAATAGACGCAATCGAAGAGAGTTCTCTTATCTATGCCCAGGAGACGCCATTTCGATTTATACAGAAATAAATCGAAATAGAATTGACGTCATCTCATCGCGTTTTCTTTCTCAAGACGAAAGTTTTTATGAAGACAGGCAAAATGAAATTGTTTCTGGCTTCGATAAACTTAAAAGGGGAAGATATGTTACGCTCTAATATCGCAATAAACCTGGGCTCGGTACATAATTATATGCAACGAAACTTACACATTTGTGATCATAGTTGCATACTTACAGTTACCGATAGACAAGGATAGAGATAGAACCCGACACAGTCGTTGGAGCACAATCGTGTTAGCAAGCCATAAATAAAATTATAGTTTTAAACAAATTTAAATGTTTTGGCTGTACTAAAGCGTGAAATTAATCCCGTGAGTCTTAATTTTCTTTCTAGAGTGATTAGAACACTAATTAAATACACAAGAAGGCATTTTCCTAGTCATAAATAAATAAGTTTACTCGATTAAGAAACAAATTACTGCTTGAAACTACAATTAGCAACTTTAAGGCTAAAGAATTACGTTCCTTGGAGGCCTTTTTGTAGTCTCTATGAAACAAAACACAGACACACAATTTGTTTCTCCAGATTTTTCTTTCACCTTTCTATTTCTCCTAAAACTTATTTCGTTGTTTATTCCAACGCCAGGGTTTATTTTAATTCCATTCAACACCTGCGGGCGGAAAAACACGAACCAAATTGGATGGGTACCACTTTATGCATTAGCAAATTGAAGTGTGTTCAACGGAGCAAAACTGAGTTAATTAAAAGCTACCAATTTCGGGAACACAGCCGTGACCCCGGTAAATGAAATACTTCCTGTCTTTCCCAACTTTTTTAAGAGGTGACTAACTCATGCATAATCGTCCCTTTGCCTGCTTGTCTGGGTAAGGTCTTTGGGATTTGACACACACGTTTTGCTTGCCGTTAAAAACTACGATGTATTCGCCGTGTGTAAGCACGGTCATCAGTATTGTATGGATCACTATGGAAGCTTGTTAATGGACACATTTTTTCTACGATACGGTTTAAACGCCGTGTGTGGTCACGGTCGTCATTGTTGTATGGTTCACTATGGAAGCATGTTGATGGACACGTTTTTTCTACGGCGCGGCTTATACGCCGTACCGCAATGAAACCGTGCCGTGTACAACGGGCCTAATAATAACAAAAGCCGATCACCAATCGATCACTATCCTTCTGCTAAGAGTGACGTGTGTGACAGTATCTCTGTTTGAGTATGACGGAGATGGTTAGGGGCCGTCTTCACGAGCAAGAGAATCGCGGCGATATTATCGTCGTGGCACGTATTTCTATACACTCTTTTAGAACGTGTCTCCATACAGCGATATCATCGCGGTGAAAATTTGGTGAGAGAATCGCGGCGACAGTCTCGCCGTGCCATCAGCACGGCATTACATTACATTACATTTACATTTGACATTGCCAATGTTGTCAAATGTATGAAAACCACAAAGTTTTTTTTTTGCCATGAGTTTCTGGTAAACCTATACTGTGGGCATATTATGGGTAGTGTTGGTTATTGCGCAATAGAAAAACCGTTTACAATTCAAATCTAATAATAATTTCTCGAACAAATTAATCGCACTAGCGAATCATACACACAGGTAGGTACACGAAACAACTAGATACGGACCGCGAGACAGTTTCTGAGCACATGTTGTCCGTACGATGTCCAATGGTCAAGAGCGCATCATTTTGCATCGTTCTCAATAAATTCAACGTTAATGATGTAATTAATATTTTTGTAAAAATATAATTTAAAAGAGTGTCCATAGAGTTTCTGGCCCGTTCTTCTCCATAGGTACCTACGCTTTGGAATGGGCAACTAGCTTCATATTTTCTGACTGACCTTCTTGACAATTCAAAAGTGCCTGTAAATGGTTTGAGTGTGAGTTTGGAGTTTGAAGCGCCGCTCCACCTCACTGCTCGCTCTCCCCGACCTCCCACGAACTCAGGCTAGACTCTGTATAGCCGCCTGTGCCGCCGGGGGCGCTGGCGTTCCGAATAGTCAAACGAATGACTCCGACAAATTTAATATATTAATTACAGCGATGTTTCGACTAGTATAAGCATAATCAGCCTAAATGCCACTGCTGAGACACAGGCTTTCTCGTGAGAGGTAGTTGTCACATATCTTCGAATTTTTGGTCCTAGGATATGCCGGTTTCTTCACGATGTTTTCCTTCACCGTTTTGAAAACAGTTGTGACGAAATAATTTATACAAAATGTCTGGGTTAGGACCTACGACCTAGCCGACCTACAACCCGTCAGTCGCGACGATTACCATCCATCTTCCAAGTTTGATACGTGTATGGCAGTATCATTATCATCTGCCTAGAAATTTGCTAACAATTCAGACTCAGACAGATCGGCGTCTAGTTTAACCGGAAGCAGCTGAATACCAGTATTTTACGTTGAGCGACTGTATGGCAGTAGGTAACTCTGTTTGAATATATTAATTTTAGCGATGTTTCGACCATCAAAGGTTAATAATAATAATAATAGCCTCCCCGACCGTTTTCGGTCACGGTGGCCAATCTCAATGGAGATTAGCCAGGTACGCAGGAGATATTATAGTGCACAAGTGTGTTCGCAAATACAGATGCACTCTCTGTTCTTACTCTCATAGTCCGATGGGACGGCAATCCGACACGACCGGGGAGAGTTCAGGCGCAGGACCAACGGCTTTACGTGCTTTCCGAGGCATTAAACCGCCAACTTCCAAACTTCGGACTGTTACTAAGAAATTCCTAAAGGAAAACCCAATAACACATTGTCCGACCCGGGAATCGAACCCAGGACTCAACGCTCAGCAGTCGCGCTTGCAACCACGAGACCAACGGGGCAGTTATCAAAGGTTACATGCCATGTGAACCATACAACATGGTTGACCCTTCCTCCAATATATTATTAGGAATCTGACTACCATATAACTGTCCCACGCCCCGCCCAGGTACCTATGTATGTGTTTCAATGATATTTGATTTCTTGAGCATTTTCTAAGACGTTTTAGGTGTCAAATCAACTGAAAATTTTCCTTATAAATGTTCATGATAGAAACCTAAAAGTTCATCAAAAATATTAAGTATACTACTTTGTATTGAGTATCGACGGTAGCAAATTACAAAGAGTCAACTGCACTTTTTACGAAATTCATTTTTTTCATACTTAATTCGACTCAAAATTCTGTTTTAACATTGGTTGTTTTTCTGTTTAATTCTCATTTATAATATTAAGTTACGTAAGTATATAAAGACAACTACACCTATTTTCACGAAGAGACCAAGTATAGGTACCATTAGATCGTATATACCTACTTCGGGAAATCGGCACGTTTACCTGTTCCAAACAAAGATAATTATGTCACATGCCGTTTTAACATGGGTTTTTTAAACTGGCGTTATTTTAGTTAAAAAAAAATTAAGTCACGTCTGCGTTATAAAAATTAATTAAATAAGGAAAATTATTAAATACATAACTACCTTTATTTATTAAAGCAATCAATAACGTGAATTACTAAAATAATAGTAATAATAAATAAGCTTAAGCAATTAGGAAATCCCCCCGTAGAATCAGCCATGGCGGTTGACTCATTTAGTTTCCTTTTTTGTACGAAATAGATAAATTGATAAACATTCTACCGTAATTGGGAAAACAATATTTATTACAGTAAATTGGCTTTAATCATTTCCTTGATAATGCTCTATTAACTAAATGTTATAAAATAGAAGAAGACAGCTTTGTTTATCTATTAATTACCTATTATCATAGTTTTGCGTTCACAACGCTCTCCTGTAAAATCCGGCCACAATACTTTGCGGCCGTTGACATAGATCCATTTATCAGGAACTAGTTGTTGCCCGCGACTTCGTCTGCGATCTAGGATGAAGAGTAGCCAATGTCCTTACTCAGGTCATGGTCTATCTGTGCGCTAAATTTATTGAAATCCGTTCAGCTGTTTAGCGTGAAAGCGTAACAAACAAACAAAATTAAAATTTAAAACGATTACTTAGAATACTAAGGTCTCTTCTACTTGAATCTAAGTAAACAGGTACAAACGCCAGCACATCAAGCTACCCAAAACTGTCAAAGTTTCCCAATCAACTTTGAACCATATGCTCTAGCGATCAAGTTGAAAATCTATTGAAGAAATTTGACAGATTGTAGTAGCTCGATGTGCTTGGCATCTGTACCATTAAAACAAAGTTTTTATACCTACTTCTTAAAACACTAGGGACAATAACACAGATTGTTTAGTTCGTTAGAACTTGATTTACGATCTGGCTTAATGTAATGAGAAGAACGTGATTGGAATCTTTACGCCTGGCTACAAACATTACTACAAATCATTGTGGTTGAACCGAGCAAAAGTAATTGTAACAGTTCCATCGACCGTTAAAAGTGAATATGTACAGTAAACTCTTGTGTATCGTTCAATGTATTGCTAATGGACTAATTAAAGCGTTTTAGTCACAATGATTTATTGTATTGTGTACAAGGTTCTAGAATCTGAGAACAAGCACGGTAATGTAGATAACATTACCGCGGAGCAAGTTCATTATTTGTGCGTGATAATTACATTGAGATCTGTATCTCAGTTCTAAGGCGATTAACTGAGTAAGGCATCGTCCCGATAGAACGCGAATGCGCGATCATCGTAGGAATTTTACTCGGTCGACCGCGCGATCAGACATATTGAACTCGAATAGGTGTCCTAACTGACAATCGCACGACGCGGTCGCGCGACCGCGACGCGAAAATCTATAAAATATATCGTCATCATCTGCCTAGCCAAACTATGTTGAGGTCGGCTTCCAGTCTAACAGGATGCAGCTGAATACCAATATTTTGCATGGAGCGACTGCCTGTCTGACCTTCACAACCCAGTTACCTACTGGGTAATACGATATCCCTTGGTAAGACTGGTTGTCAGACTTTCGGGCTTCTGACTACCCGTAACGACTGTCAAAGATTCACAAATGACAGCCGGGACCAACGGCTTAACGTGCTTTCCGAGGCACGGAGGGGTCACGGTATGTAAAGATGGCCACCCATCCACAAACCAACCGCGGCAAGCGTAGCTTAATCTGATCGATCGACAGCCGCACAGGCTGTTATTATTTAGACACGAGCTCCTCGGGGAAATCTATAAAATATATAAATCTATAAAATAAGTCATCCAAATGTTTCCCGACTTCCATGGTTGTTGGTACCGACCGTGCCAGTGCCAAATTAGGTACTCCAAGGTCGCTCACGTTGTAAATTCGCGCGAAGACCGCGCATTCGCGTTCTATTAGGACGATGCCTTACTCTGTTAACAATTTTATTATCGCTAGCACACATCACTAGTCATATAAGTAGGTACTTTCCTACTACCACCTACCGCTAACTTCTATAATTTATGGGGGATTCCTAACAGTGTTGATGTTTAAACCTAGACAGAAATAACCAAGGTTTGTCGTGAAACTTATGCTGTAATGTTATGTTAGTTATGCAAAGCTGGTGTCAAAAAGTTATACGTTTAGTTTGTAGAGCAAAAAATAACATGAGTGTTCATTCTAGTTATTTTTAGGACAGACAACGCCTGAGGAGATTACAATTTATTATCCATCTGAAAAGTTAGTAGACTTTATGTGACCGAGCGTAAATCCAATAAATATTATAAGTATCGACTTTAATATAAAGTAGCTGTCCTATCAAGATGAAAGCGATAACTTCTTTCCACAATTTATTGGACATGGAGTGGACTGGACACATATTTTCATTGAAATACGAATCAAAAAGAATCAAATGCAGAAAGAAAAATAGTTTTCTTCAGCTTAGAAATGTGTGTAGGTGATTGCAAACTACGTGTAATGTTTTTGAAGTAGACGACATTGCTTGGAATTGACATTGGAATGGGCGACTAGAATCAATTCTATTTTTTCGTAATTTTTGACGTTCAAAAGTGCCTTTTAAGTGCCTACTTGAAATAAATGTTTTGTCTTTGACTTTGACTTTGACTTCACAGTATTATTAATTATTTTTATTCTATGTTGTTCCACAGCAGGGAAAAAGCATCCTTTTCTACTTTTCACTTCTTTCTGTCTTGAGCTAGTGTGGACGAATCCGGTCTGTAGGCGTCAAGCTTGTTCCGCCATCTTTTTTCTGGGTGTGCTTCGATGTCATCGGACATTTTTTGGGTATGCTAGATTTAATCAAATCAAATCAAATCATTTATTTCAGATAAATATTCATACAAATCAAATCAAAACAAATCAAAATAAAATCGCAAACTTATAAAATTAAAATCCAATATTAAAATTAAAATCAAAATTAAGCTCAAAAATTGATTTAACCCATGACTCATTCGACATGCGGCGAACGTTTCACAAAATGGAAACTATATTTTCACTATTATCAAGATCAACACAAATACTAGGTTAGGTTCATGCAATCACTTGGCAATTTTGTAGAACGCCCACTGTCAGAATAAACTTCAATGTTTACCCATTAATTCCACTTTAATGAAACGTAGGAATCGGATTATCTACCCGTTTTAGTCTAACATTTGTGTTAAGTACTGGGCCAGCGACCTGATGAAGATTTGTTTGAAATTGCATAGAAAATTAATAGGGAGAAGAAAACTTCGAATGTAGAAAAGTGATTGTTCTACAGTGTATTTATTGCTCGCAGAACAGATGGCCGATGGGGCCGAAAGGTTATGGAGTGGCGATCGCAGGAATCCGCTGGATGCGAGAAGCACAGAACCGGCTGAAGTGGCGGTGCTTGGGGAGGTCTATGTCCAGCAGTGGACGTGTTTCGGCTGAAATGATAATGATAAACGATACCTAATATTTTTTAAATAATTTTTATCCTTCGGTAGTTTTCGCCTATGATTACATATTGTAAGTACCTATCTTCTTTAGTGTATAACATATATATAACCATAACAATAAGCAAAAAAATCTAAGGAGCTTTTTTTCTTTTTTTTTTTCGGATGGGAAATCATCAAATGACTCCTCCCGCTCTGGGTGGAGCGGAAGGGAGTGTCAGACTCTTACTGACTGAAACCCACCCGTGTTCCTTCCTTAGCCCTTTATGTTCCGGGCCAGCGGTAACCTTTCGGTCAATCCCTCTGGCCCGGCAGGCTTCGGCCTGCTCTAAGGAGCTCTAAGGAGCTTGTGAGCAATAACTATGACTTGATCATTTTTTTTATAAAGACATCTGAGGGACAATTATCGTTTTTATCGTTTTTTTTTATTTTTTTTTATTATCGGGATTTTTTTTTAATATTTTTTTTTATTTTATGTCTGATCTGTCTCAATCTGTCAAAAATACCTCTAAAGTCCCAACAAACATTTTTGACAAGTTTTTGACATTGATTGACGGTGAGATTAAATTTACTTACGACTAAATTTATTAAATTAAATTAAATTTTTATTAAATTTAATTAAATTTATTTTTATTTACGACTAAATTTTTGACATTTTTAACTACGGGAATTGACCTTCTGCAAGTAGGTAGGTACAGTCGCAAACAGATAAACATCGTATCCAATAAGACACGTGTTTACGTAGAGAGGTCACTCCGCAGGTCGAACCGATACAATAAAACTTCATTGTCTATTGGAAAACAAGTTGTCGATTCAATTATTTATAATAAGAACCTGTATATTTTTTGACATTGGTAATATGAGAGTTTTTAATGCAGGTGGTACGGGAAAATAATGCAATTATACGGTTTTAGAAATAAAAATCAAGGTTGACTCTAAAAAGTGTGCAACAAAAAAATATAACATGCCTGTTAAGTACCTAATTGAAAACTATAATATGAATATAGCTATTCTCGACAGTTTTTTTGACGTGACTAAAAAGGTTTAATTTTAATCAAACTTTCTCTAGTAAGTACAACAACAAATGCTCGATTATGTCTCAAGGGCATACATTTTATTTTATACGCTGTGCTAAGTGTCATTTTGTTCATACAAGGTGGAGACGAAAATACGACAGTAAATTAAATTTCGTATAATATGTATGTAATGACGTTCCCAATCTGCATACAAAAATTCAACCAAATTCAGGTGGCATCGACACGCAAACATCATATCAATATAAAAATCTGCTGTTTCATAGAAAAGTGCAATATCTACGCAGTCACAATGTATGGAACAGTATTTTTTTTTAATAACCGTCGAATTACTTCAACGAATCCATGGTAACATGTTGTGCGTCCCTACCTCTCTATATTATCCAATAGTTTAGTCGCTATAGATAGTCATAGATTGTTTTTTTTATTTTTTATTAATCAAAAACAGAATAGAATAGAAGAATTTTATTTTTGCAAATATGAGTAGATGATACATCAATAAGTGTTAGTACAGTACAAAGATCAGCCATATTTTGCCATTCGACCAGCAAATATTTACATCAAATTATTATTATTGTTTATTATCATTTACATCAAATTATTATCATATATTATTTTCATCAAATTATCATTAGATCAATTAATATTCAATTATGTACCATTAAATTAAAGTTCCATAATTATATGTAACGAATACTAGAAATGTCAACAATTTTTTTTCTCAGGTAGGAACTCAGTCACACTGTAGTAGGTACGTTTTGTCTATCAAAAATTTACGTAGTCTTTTCTTAAACAGCAAAGCACTTAAATCTTTCCAATCTCTTTAACAGTTACAAGTCATTGTTGAACAATTAAATATACCACATAAACCATCGCGGGTTTAACAGCGGTATGGCCAGACACGGCAACTCAGTGCAATTAGGTACTTAGGTACAATCCATAGTCGGCCCATCACTTCTATTTAGTTTATTAGAAAATAACACTTGTGTATATCAATGTTAGGATTTATTTTTAACCAACTTAAAAAAGGGAGAAGGTTCTCGACAACTCGACATTTTTTTGTTTTGTTTGTTTTTTACGCGATTAAAAAAACCTTTTTTTTAATAGATAGGGTATGTCTCGGGGGTGGTCCCATATAAATTTGAGTAACTTTGCTGTAGTAGTTTTTGAGTTAGCTTCAATAACACGTATTTTGCCACTTTGTTTATAGGGATGATGTTATATAATAATAACTTCCTCTCACTGATATTTACAGCAAGTAGTAATATACGAATTTGTGTGGGGCAAGTACAACTTAAAAATGAATAATAATTGTTTTTTACAAAAACAAAAAAACAAAAAAGTAGTAGTAGTAAGTAATTATTAGATGTACGCGAACTGTTTGAAAGAGTGAATAAAAAAAAAAAATTACTTACCACCCTAGGGCTTTTCTAGCTACATTATTACCCTAGAGCGCTAATTGGTCACCTACAAGCCCCATTTGGGGGTATTAAGGACCTACTTACCTCACAATCGAGATGTAAAGCAGAGTAGTTAGCTCGGGTGTAAGCATCAATTGCGGCCCGAGATATTATCTATAGTACGAGGGTGCTAGCTTTAAAGCCCTTGGCTACTAATCTACTATTATTGTTCCTAAGTACCTACTCCTTTGCATTAGGTAGTATTGCCAGTATTTTTTGTATAAAGCTTGCATGGAGAACTTTGAAAAATCTATCTTAGAAATCGGTAAATTCTCAATCAGATTAACATACTAGTTAGCCTTAATCAATCTAGTACAAATACCTTACAACATAAGCCTGTTATCTGTCAAATTAAATCACTCACTCAATCAATCAGCGTGTTAATTATGTCTGTTGACAGACAAAATGTCTGCTTTACGGAGTTTAAGCTAACATAATTGTAATTAATAGCTACCAAACGGTCGATTTTAGCGTCACTATGCCAAAGTGAATAGACATTGAATTAATTAGAAGAACACGTATTTATTTAGTATTTTACTTTATTTAGGAGATGTTTTAATTAGTTTTATGAACATTTTTCCTCTTGGAGATCCGCACAGTCCTACTCTGGTCAATTTTATTTGTTTTTGATCGATTGGTCTGTTATTTTTTTTCATGTTTAAGTAATTAAGAGACCTTTTTGCGGATACACAATAAAAATATTTTTCCATCAAAGAATAACTTGCAAAGTTATTACGCTCGACGCACTACGTTGTTACGCGATAATATTGCGTATATCGTGTATTTTTATGAAAGCACCGTGTGATCCCGTTGCAGGCGCGGTGACAGTGCTGTGCTCGCCTGTACCGCCACGCTCGGCTTCCGACAACTTGTTCGTTCAGACGATTTTCTACGAAGAACTAAATGTACTAGACGCGCTAACTATGTAAATGTACCATTTTCGAGAAGAAGAAGAAGTGACCAGAACTGTCCTGATTAATAAAAATTTTACTTTGTAAAACCATGAGAAAATAGACGAAATGCTAATGTAGGTAAACGAAGTCAGGAAATTATTCGGAATAGAACAATTTATCGTTTATCAGTAAACGCAACATACCTACATAATTAGTCTATAATATTCCTGCTTTATACTGCTGGGACACAGGCCTCCTCTCTTGTCCTCCTCTCCTCCTCTCTTGTCTCTTGTCCTCACATGTCTTTGAATTTTTGGTTCTAGGACATGCCGGTTTTCTCACGATAATTTTCCTTCACCATTTTGGGAGCAGTAGTGATGAAATAATTAACACAAAGTAAACCGGCTGTCTAGACTCGAACCTACGACCTACAACTCGTAACCACTGAGCCACCACTACTCTCACTCAACCACAAAACATGTTTGGTAATCAGAAACACTGTCAAGTTAATAATTACGTAAAGAATGTTAAGAATGACTTTATAAATGACAACTTACACAGTGATATAATGCGGGTCAATTTCAACTGAGTGTTCTTAATTTTAAACAAGTTTGCATAACTAAAATATTTGCCATTTTTGACGAATGATTGGCAAGAAGCAGTAAGAATTATGTTTAGCGGCGCTATTCTGTAAAAATCCCACAGTGAAAACTTAGGTGAAGTGAGCGTGGAGTGAGCTGTCAATAGTGTCAATTCCTAGCAAAAACAAACTCACTTCACCTAAGTTTTCACGGTGTGATCGGTAGAATCGACCGACTGTTTATACTTTGTATAATCCTTTAACCTTTTATCCTTGTAATTAAAATAGCTCGTAAAACTCCGCAGACGGGTAGGTATGGAACTTGATGAAACGATCAAAAATATAATTTGATAATTTTAAACGACCCTTGGTAGAAGTTAATAGAAGTAGTTTAGAAAATCAGTTTATTTGTTTTATCGGGTTTCGATGTTGATACCTATCGTGTATGTAAAGTTAACACGACAAAAACTGTTTTTATAAACTCAATCAACATTATTTAATTGCGGTCGTTGACCCGGAAAAACATCACAATATTTTTTTCCTTTTCGGCGAGTTTAAATATCGGTTACGTGTGCTGAGTTTCGCTGGCAAATTTAATTGGACCCTGTATACAAAAATATTAGTTCCTGATTGATACGTTTTAATAAAAAACTGGCCAAGTGCGAGTCGGACTCGCATACGAAGGGTTCCGTACCACAAGGTAAACACGCTGAAAAAGACACGTTTGTTGAATATTTATTTTATTCTGTTTTTAACACTAAAACAGTAAGAATTAAAAAAACCGGCCAAGTGCGAGTTGGACTCGCACACGAAGGGTTCCGTGCCACAAGGCATAAAATGCCGAAAAAAACGTTTCTTTTATAGGTACCCCTTTAAATTTTAACTTTATTTTATTTTTATTATTTGTTGTTATAGCGGCAACAGAAATACATCATCTGTGAATATTTCAACTGTCTAGCTATCAAGGTTCATGAGATAGAGCCTGGTGACAGACGAACAGACGGACAGTGGACTCTTAGTAAGTAATAACCGTTTTTACTCTTTGGGTACGCAACCAAGTCAATGAATACGTGTTAAGATTTGCAACAATAAAAAAAAAATTAAAAACACTGACAGGTCTAGGCTAGCATCAAAACATCTTCGTTAATATTTTCCACTTGGCATTCGCTTAATTAGCCACTTGTAATAAACAAGGTTCAGTGAGAGTGTAGCAGTCTGAACATCTGTTAAAAGTAATTAAGAAGTTTTACCTCGACGGTCTGTACAGGGCTTTAGTTTTCAACTTGGCTGCACCTAAAAGTTAAACAAGTTTTTAACTTTCTCTTCGAAACGAATGGACGTTTTAAAATATTCAATAAAATTGATGATAAAATATAGTAAATTCAGGGAAACTTGCTATTACTGGCCAGTATCGCAACAGCCTCTAAAGAGAGAGCTTCTAAGCTCTGGTCAAACTGAAGCGAATCATGCGCGGCATGCGGGACGAAATTCACTCGCACAGATTGTGTCAACTAACTTGTATCTATGGGGTGTCTAAACTGACACGAAAAGCGCAAAAATAATTGCGCAACACACTATCAATCTCAATCTGAATCATTTTGAGGATATTGCCTGAACGCACGCCGGCGGAGGCGCGGCGAAGCGCGGTTCTTGATCGCACGCCACATAACGATGAAGCGCACACCGCGAAGTCTTAGCGACTCCACGCGTCGCGGCGCCCGGCAGCTCTTCGCGCCGCCCGCCGAGCCCTATACTCTACACAAAACTCTCCAGGCGACTGGAAGAGCCCCCGCGCCCGCCGCACGCGGCGCTCGGTCGCCAAGCGTCACGAAGAGGCGCGCGGAGCCGTTCGGCGCCGACCGGAGCAGTGGAGCGCGTCTGCTCGCGTGGCAGCTTGACGGCTCACCGCGCGCGTCTCGCTTTGCATGCCGTTTTCAACCGCATGTCATAGGAGTTAAGGTTTATTTTAAATTGATTTATTCTCAGTATCTTCGCCGCGCCTCCGCCGGTGTGCGTTGGGCCTACGAGTTCCGAACCAAGACAGGCGTTAGAACCAAAAATTCGAAGACGTGACATCTACACGTGGCCTGCGTGGTGGATTACAGCCCACTCCCTCTAGAAGAGAACAGGCCTGTGTCCCAGCAGTGGGAACATTGTGGGATGATTATGCTTATACAGGGTTATTGGTAAAACTTTAACAACCTCATAAGAGGTCATTGTACAGACGCCAGCTCATAAAGCTACCCGAAACTGTCAAATTGTCCCAATCAACTTTGAACCTTATGCTTCAGCTATAAAGTTGAAAATCTATTAAAGAAATTTGACACATTGTAGTAGCTTGATGTGCTGGCCTCTGTACTCATCATTATGAACAACTTTTACTATCACGAAAATAAATCAGCTGTTCCCTACATTTTGACGAGTTATACGAACATAGATGTAGGGAACAGCTAATTTTTTTTCGCGATTTCAGGTTTGGTCCCTTAGTAAAAGAGTACAATGACCTCTTAAGTCATAAAGGGAATCTAAAACCTTATCTGGTTTGGAACAAAAAGGATGTCATGGTTCTTCCTGCGAAGAATATAAAAGAAAAAAAAAAGTGTAAAGATAAAAAAAAATCACTCTCGAACCCGGAACCATTTTTGCTTTGTTCATCAAACAAGACTTCTTTTTTTATCTCTACGCTCCAAAAATTGCTTTGTTTCCGCCGCGGTTCCTGTTAAAATCCCTTTTGTTACAATATTTTCATTACGTGTGTCCGTTTCATGACTGGAAAGCTTCCATTGTTTTGTGTTTAAAAGATGACCCGAGACTACCTACGGGGTGAACGCATGTATAACGTTTTTTGATTGGTTGGCAAACTTCACAGACGAGATGCATACTTACAAATAAACTATACCCCCTTTTCTTTTGAGGGTAGAATGCTATCTGCAACGATCCTTACTCACTCCTTTTGATTCGTTTACTTTCATACGTCACGTCTGGGTCACTTTGGCAGAATCATAATAGGATAACTTTATGAATAATATGGCGAAGACACTCCGTGTTTTTCTTTTTTTCGCAGCACTACGTAGGTATAATCAAAGAGATTTGGTTTGGATTTGGATTGGATTGATTGGTATTTTAGCACAGACAAAAAAATCCTTCACCAATGGGATTTGATACGATTAACTTAACAGTTAACTGTCCATTATGATTCATAATGTTATCCTTTTATGATTTCGCCAAATTGGCCTTTTTAGGCCATCGATATCTAATTGAAATATAACCATCTAATTTAATTTTCATTGCCTTGTTTTCTATAGTGGTGGCAAGCGCTATTGCTATTAGAACGTGGGGTCTTGGGTTCGATTCTCTGCAGATCGTGCAAATTTTTTAGGTTTTTCTGTCATGAATTTCTCAGTATCAGTCCGGAGTCAGGATTTGTGCCCAGTTTATGGCAATAGGCTCGCCCACTATAACATGGGACTAAAACATTACTGGCAAAATGTTGCGTGCACTCCAGGTACACTCCTGCCTAACCCTTCGGGAAATACAGACGTGATGATATGTATTCAATTTTGTTTTAAATTTCAAATATCTATTATCTATGTTACCGGTAATCAGTATGATTCAGGTATTCTATACAATACCTAGGCAATGTATAGAATACCTGAGGTGTCAGGCAATGTATGAAATATTATGAATAGGAATAGGAGCCCCACGAAGTGGTGCTACGTCGACATAGGATGCAAGAGCGAGCGAAGGGCACCCCGAGCTTTCGTTTTTTTCACACATTGCCAGCTGCGCATTCGGTACTGTATAGAATGCCTAGGCAAAGTATAAAATAAATAATATTTCATACATTACCTAAACGTTTAAGGTATTTTATACATTGCCTAGGTATTGTATAGAATACCGGATCATATAGATTGCCGGTCATCATGCCTATGAAGTTTCGCTAAATCATTTTAAAAATGTTTGTATATTGCAAAAGTTTTTAGCATACCTACTTAACTAAATTAGTGAAGATGAGTTTTTTTTTATAGAAATGGTACTTTTTTTTTGGTATTTCCAGAATGTTATATCCCTGGAATTCCCAAGCGATGTGCAGCCATTCCGGCTAAACCTTAACTTGACCCAAATTGGGGTTGAAATTTGGGTCGAACTTATAATGAATGCAAAGGCGCTTTTGTATCGATAACCTTATCGGATTTAGGTGAAATAATTATAACTGTGCAGGGTAGTCTTTACCAGAAGTGGTCATCGTATAAGGGACTAACCACACTTATTCAGCTCCGTTCAGCTTTTGTGTATAGAAAACAACGATTTTGTATGAGATGCTTACGCATCCGTTCAGCCGCGGAAAGCTGAACGGACTCCATACAAATTCGTTGTTTTCTATGGGCAAAAGCTGAACATAGCTGAATAAGTGTGGTTAGTCCCTTAGTGGTTTCTTCTTCTTCTTCGTAGCACTCTTGTCAGAGCGGTCGTGGTCCTCATGTAGCTTCTTGTTTAGGGGCTGATGTGATTCGCCTCACGATTTCTCGCCACTTCCACCGATTTCGGGTGTTTTTTTTTGTGCACTCATACAATGGAATGGATTAGTGGTTCAGCAGCTTCGATTTCATCAGAATTATAGCAATTTGTAGCGGTATCTACAACGCTACATGCGAACAACGCGTCATACTGACGTCACGCAAAATCCTGCATCGCGCAAGCAGAGTTTACCGCGCAACTACCAGATACAACGGCCCGACATGAATCATCGGGCAGTTGCCTGCCAGACAACACCCGTCTGGTCGGAGGATCCTGACTTTTCTATAGAGTATGAGTGAACCTAACACCCTGTTTCTCATACCTTTATAAGTTCGTCGTGGATTTTGTACGAGAGCGACTCTCCTGACATCATCTGTCATCAAAATACAGATTCCTTTGCGGTGATTCCAGTAACTTCGTGACAAAGCTAGAGGGCGCCATTGGTGCGCAGTTAAATATATACGGACTTACTAAAAAAATACTGTTTTAAACACTTCTTAACTAATATTATAGACAGAATAGATGTGATTTGATGTCTGTTTATTACGCTTTCACGCTAAAACGGCTTTACGGATTTGGATGAATTTTAGCACATGGGTAGGATGACCATGACCTGGATTAGGACATTATACTTCTTTTTATCCCGATATTACCACGGTATCGAGACTTATGCGGGTGAAACCGCGGGGCGTATATAGCCATAGATAGATATATAAAGAAACTGATAAAACAAAGTTTTCTACATAAACTTTTACAGCAGGAACCACGAAAAGAGCAAATACATTTTGTTAATAAAATACTTCAGCATAAGTATACGTTCTCATTGATGTAATTACTCGATCGTTAAAGCAAAACTTCGCTCATAATTAATTAATTACGAGCAAAACCTTTTATTTAATTTAGGCGCTTATAAAACGTACTCAAGTACCAACCCTCAACCTGATAACGGTACCGTAATAACGTGAATTAGTACTAAAAATAAACTACGAAGACCCATAATAATTGTACCATTCAGTATAATTTCTTTGAGAACTTTCAAACGAAAATATATTCAAAGGGATTTCCCCTTTGATTTTATTTTCGTTTGAAAGTTCTCTAGTTTAATAATATCGAATTATCAAAGTATTATCAAAAAATAAAACGTTGCGCGGCTTCTTCTTGCAGACTTGTGACAATGGTTAACATTATTGGCATGGTATTTTCAAATACTACCAAACCAGTTTTGAGCTTAGGTGAATCAGCAATGCAGTTACATTAGAGAATAGTCCTTAGCCAGAATTTCGACCCCGGCGATCAATCTCAGCGGAGGCCAGCCGAAATTCTGTCTAGAGGACTATTCTCTATTCAGGCGCGGGGGAGATATTATAGTGCACTCTCTCTCATAATCCGATGGGACGACAATCCGACACGGTGGTATCACTCCGCCAACTTCCAAACTCCAATGGAAAAATCCAATAACACTTTTCCCGACCCGGGAATCTAAACCCAGGACCCCCACAGCAGGCACTAGCGACCACGAAACCAACGGGCCAGTCAGTCAACAATGCACGCAATAAACACATGCAATGTCACTGTCCATTCCAAGGTTGCCTGGAAGAGATAGCAAAAGGCGATAAGGCCGCCCATTGTATGTTGATGTATTTTTTTATGTTATGTATTTTTGTGGTGTACAATAAAGTATATATAAATTAATAAATACAATTATATAGGTAATATCTCACTGGTCCTGCGTTCGATTCCCGGGGCCTGTATCTTGGGGTCGGAATTGCACATTTTCAGAGTAAGGTACACAGTGATTATTGCAAGTTAGGAAAACAAACTAAAATTAAACTAAAATAAAACAATTAACATAAAATAACCTTAATTTTCTTGACTGAATATAAAACATAATTTTCATTTTATTTTCAATTTGATTGACAGAATAATTGAATACTGATATTAATATAATGTGAAAGTTTGAATGTTTTTAAATTAGTTTTTGTTACTCAAACACGCTTTGACGGCCGAACGAATTTAGTACTCTAAAGGCCAGCGCATACCGGCGGCATAGCACAGCATAGCATAATCCATACTAATATTATAAATGCGAAAGTGTGTCTGTCTGTGTGTTACCTCTTCACGCTTAAACCACTGAACTGCTAAAAGTTGGTATAGTGATAGAGTCCCGGGAAATACATAGGATAATTTTTATCCCGATATTTCCACGGGATCGACACTAATGCGGGTGAAACCGCGGGGCGCTGATAGTCGGCCTATATTTTTCCTACTGCTGGGACACACCTCCTCTCAGTGAGAGGAAGTGGGCCGTAATCTACCACGCGGGCTGATTTCGGGTTTTTAGATGTCACATGACTTCGAATTTTTCGTCGGTTTCCTCACGATGCTTTCCTTCACCGTTGTAAGAGCAGTGGTGATGAAATAATTTACACAAAGTCCCGCCGCGGCGCCGAAGTCACGCCTGACCGCGAACCTGCGACCTCCAACTCGTAAGTCGCCAGGCTATTACCATTGGGCCACCACTGCTCACATCGAGGAGGATTTGCCGCCGGCCAACACACACTGATGATTTGCGATGGCGCCAGCGGCCATGTCACTCGAGCGTTCATCGTGTGCAGCGGGGGGCGGCGCGGGTGGAAATGCGGAGTGCACTAACTTTCCCCCGCGATCGTATGATAGCGAACTCCAGCGCATAACGTCGTATGCCTTCGCTTCCCGCTGCGTGCCATCGCATCCCGCCGCAGTATCCTCCAGCGCGCTCTTTAATACCGCAGAGAGAAGTTCCCTTTTTTTTACCATTAGACACGTACGAATTTACGTTGGGTTTAAAATACCGTGCCCTGCCGTCCGCCGATGTGCGCTGGCCTTAAACGATACTTTTCGTTTAGGGAGGCGTGGTAAATTTTGGACGCAATTGCAACCGCGGGCAAAGGCTTAACATTACAGTTTGGTTGTTTTGGTAAAACAAAACGGACAACTTTTCGAGTTTACCATGTTTGCGTGTGTTATTATTATTTATGAATTATGTACTTATTGAAAATCAATTTATATTATGTGTTGAGCAAGCTTGATTGCTTAAGATGTCTGAAAAGTTTCATTTTCAGAGAATCGATTGTGTTTTGTTTTTAGAGAATTGTAATTATTGAGGCATTTAGAAAAAAAAAACAAAAGAAACGATGGACGGGTTGTGTGAAAGGTGGTATGGTTCGAAAGGGGTAGACTAATATAATGATGAGTAATGTAACTATTATAAAGATTATAATGATGAGTAAGATGTATGGAAGAAGAAGATATGCTGTGCTGACCCCAAATAAATTAGGATAGGGGCAGGAGAATGAGAGCTCCTGCAGACAACCGCGACGTCTCGATGCGACGCGATCCTGGTAGAACAATTTCCATAAAGTTTTCATAGAAATAGTTCTACTGCAGTTCCGTCGCGCAATGAGGCATGAAATACTTGAGTGGCATCCAACTAAAGCTGCCTGAACACATTATTAATGATCTAACTAGATCAATTATCATACAATAAATATTTACTACGTATTATTTAACATCGTTATCCAATACCGGACGAAACGCGGCCTACCAAGGTATGAAATTATAGTCAATCAGCGTGGCTTGGAGTTTTATTAAGTAATTAATTGCCTGCTAGATAAACAGTACCTAACATCGGAAGGGGAAGTTGGAGAGATCGCACGATACATTCCCACGCTCGTTATTGTGTTAGTATTCATTAATAATGGTGTAATAATATGACATGCGTTACATAATGCGATTGTTTCGTGCTCGTTCTTCTTCATAGGTACAATATCAATGGTACAATATAATGGTATAGGTAAAATATGAAGCTAGTTGCTAAGTATTTTCTGACTGACCGACTTCTTGACAATTCAAAAGTGCCTGTTAATGGTTTAATTGAAGTTGCTTTGAGTTTGATACTTTCAGCTTTGTTTTCTTTTTTCCGTATGGTGTTATTGGCATAGCTGCTTCGTTGGTCTGGTAGGGTAAAGTGCTTGGCCAGACTGCAAACGAGGGCGCGAGGCGGGCGCGGCGTGGCGTTGGTACCTATTCAAACATAAGAACTTCATTTGAGCGTCCATAGGGGCACGCGGCTTGTACTATTTATTCTGTGCACGCGGGCTGCTTGGCGCGGGGAATGCGCGGGCAGCTCACGCCATAGCTCGTTCATACAAGAGGCCGCAGTGAAGAAGCGGGCGGCTCGCGCGGGGACCGGGGTTCTCAAACTAGTTCGAGCTTTTTACTAGTAAAAATAAGTCTTCTTTATCCTTATTTTGACAAACAATGGACACGACAACACTCAGAACGAAGCCGCGCTCGACTGCGGACAGGCAGATCGCGCGCGTTCCCGCACGCGCGCCGCTCCCCGCCCCACGCTGCCAGTCTGGCCAAGCACTGTGGCAGTAACATCGACGCGCAAACGGTAACCATGAATCCAGTACATGATCCTAGACCCCTTGCGTAAATATGCTGTTAAATAGAAAAGTGCAATACCTACCTAGGGGGTCAAAATGTATCGAGCACCAAATTTTATTTTAAACTAGCAGCGCCCCGCGGTCTCACCCGCATAAGTGTTGATAGTGGGTATATCGGGATAAAACCTATCCTATGTCCTTCCCCGGGATACAATCTAAATCCGTTCAGTGGTTTAGGCGTGAAAACAGAACGAACAGAACGTGGTATAGACAGACAGACAGAAAGAGCTACTTTCGAATTTATAATATTACTATGGATAACCGGCGAATAATTTCTACGCAGGAGGTTCAGAATCATGTACTGAATCAGAGGTTGGTCGACAATATCCCTGCCACCCTGTATATTATGCTTCAGTTAGGGCTGATTTTTCCAACGTCACTATAATTTTATCGGGCGATTAATTTTGAATTTTTGACAGTTCTCATAATCATCATCTGCATAGCCTTTTCTTAGCTATGCTGGGGTCGGCTTCCAGTCTAACCGGATTTTTGACAGTTCTATCATACAAAAAACTGTCAGACGTAGATTTTATTCCACGAATAAAAAATATCTGTCAATTGAAAAGCAGCCCTAAGTGAATTTACAATTCTTAAATTTAACAAAGTTTTCTTTCAAGAAAAAATTAAATATTGTATCTACTTACTTAGCCAGTAATGTTGAAATATTTCAGTGGTTTAAGAGCGAGATCTGCAGCATTTACATAAATCACGGCGACCAGACAGTCTTAGCGTACTTAAATAGACGTTTCAGGATTCTCTTCACAAGATTTATGTATTGCACAGTTTTGTACCGTAATAGAATATAGGTTATATCAATGTTCTTTGTATACTTACCGAAAGTTAACAGGAGAGGAGGGTTTACTTATAAAACTTTTGTATATTATGGACAAAGTAGGTAACGATATTTCGGAATTGTTCCAAAAGCAAAAGTGTTTCACTTTCGTGGTCAACTAAAACTAACCCCACCTTACAATTTTATTATTTTTGCACTATTTTTGCTACACGATGTACCCACAAGGAGGGTTCGATGAGCCCCGCGAAGCGCGAAGCGGGGCTACGTCGACATGGATGCAAGAGCGAGCGATTGAGAATACAAATACCTTTATACCGCATATCATATTATACAGGGCCAATTGAAATCATAGGCAGACAGAAATAGGGGTACTAAATATTAGGTTTATTTTATTTTGCATAAAATATGTTATACCAACTGACATAATAATATTATTATGTCAGTTGGTTGACTACATTAAAATTTGGTAAGGAACTAGTTGGTAAGGAAGATATTGTTTAAACGTTCACTTGCCAAACATTAGATTTGCGTTACAATTTTTTGTGAAAAGTTTATTTGCTAAGTAATGATTTGGCAAATGAAATTATGCGGAAAATTGTTTGGGAAGTGTTAATTTGTCAATATCTTTTTGATGAAACAAGGTAAACCCACCTGTGCCAGCCTCATCCAGGTTTCGCCTGCGTGGGTCTGCCCATATTGCCCTCTCTCGAAAAAATACAGACAGTATTTCTGTAACAGAAACTAAAAGTATCTCTTTACTTTACACATTCCCATTCTGAAATCTTTTTTCATTTTTGCAGCGCTCAAACATCCAACACAAGTTTTTCTAAAGCGCTTTCATCGCTGCACTTTAATTTCCTCTTTCATCTGTTCTCGCTTATTTTACAAGTTTTTAGTGCACATCAGACGAATCGGAATTAAAAGTGCAATTTTATAATAAATCACGAGGAACATTAATAGCTACATTTACGTTAGGTAATTACTTTTTCAATGAATAGTAACGTCCTTGTGATTGCAATATTTTCCTTATTAAGCAATTATTTGCTTCAACTGAGTGCTGTTATGATTTGCGTGACATAGTACGTGGTTGCATAATTTGTTTTTTGGTATAGACCTTTATATTGACCTGTCAGTCGTAGATCTTTGACAGACGTTACGGGTAGTCAGAAGCCCGAAAGTCTGACAAACAGTCGTACCACGGGGTATCGTATTACCCAGTAACTGGGTTGTGGAGGCAGATAGGCAGTCGCTCCATATAGAATACTGATATTCAGCTGCATCCGGTTAGACTGGAAACCGACCCTAACATAGTTGGGAAAAGGCTAGGAAGAATCATCTTCCTAGCCTTTTCCCAACTATGTTAGGGTCGGTTTCCAGTCTAACCGGACCATCATCATCACCATCAGGTGATGATGATGGTATAGACCTTGTTATCCGGTAGGCTGATATTATATCTATAGTAGGAATATTATCTAAACATATTGAAATTTCAGAATAAATTATATTTTGGAAAGAAGCAAAGAGTATTACGGAGTTAACTATTCCGTGAGCTGTGGTGGCCCAGTGGGAACGGCTCTAAATTACGAGTTGTTAGGTCTAGGGGTTTGAAACCAGGCAGGTACTTTTACTTTGTGTGAATGATTTCATTAGGCGCGCAAAAGGGTGAAGGAAAACATCTTGAGGGAACTGGCGTGTCTTAGAGCCAAACATTCGAAGACATCCAACCCGATCTGGGCCCGCGTGGTGGATTACAGCCCACTCTCTCTCACAGAGAGGAACAGTGAGAAAATTATAGGCTGATTAAAACTACTCCGTAGATACCGGTACCACTCTTTGTATTTTGTGTAGATTATATAAATTGGCTTAAATTATAAAAACCTATTAAAGCTTTCACTTAAAACACTACAATAAAACAGTAGTCAACGTTCTAAACCAGGTCTTAAAATTAGCCACAGTACAGTCGACATTTCAAATTAGTTATCTAAATTAGTCACAGTCATAACCACGGCACGGTACAGCTACCAACTTGCCTAACACCAGGAAAAACAAGGAACAAAACTAAAAATGCTCTATTATCCATTGAATCATATTGCCTCACTGTTGGCCTCGTATTCTACACAACAATAGCGCAAAAACCTGACGTAGGTATAAGCAGTCACTTGTAACACCTAGTGGCTTAGTTCGCTCTGCTGAAAAACTTAGCTGGCAAGGCACCCCGCCTTACCAACTGGTCATGTGTGACGACCTCCTTGAAGAGCTGGTATATGGGTTACAGTAAAAAATAGTTGAAATGAAATGTCACACGTCAATATTTTGCTGGTCAATCAATCAATAGCGGAATGGTGTGAAAACATGAAATTGACAAGTAAACGTTCATAATATCAAGTTCTTTTATAGATCGTCTTTACCCATATTTACTTATAAATTACTGATATTTGCTTATTATGGGCTGATTTTTCAATCGACCGATAATTTTGATTCGTGGAATAAAATTGATGTCTGATAGTTTTTGTATGCAAAAACTGTCAACAATTCAAAATTATTCCTCCAATAAAGTTATCTGGCGTTGGAAAAATCAGTCCCCTAAATTCTTTCGCCAAATAATTTTATGAAATAATTTAGCTAAAGAATTTAGGATAACGCATACAGACAGACTACCCGTTCTTTTATTATGAAAGTTTACTTAATTCGCCTAAAACTTAAATAAAATATTAAATTTTACCCTTCACCTTGTTGTCTTTTCATAATAATAGAACATTCGGATCTAGTTACAACATCATCAAAAGGTATAACACGTACCCACGCCACGTAGGTACGTATGTGCCTAAAAGAGGAAATCATATTCTGCTCCACGTGTTCCTAAGCTCATTTAAACGTGCCTCCATAAAATATATAAATGACTATTGAAAGAGCACCTTTCTCAATCAAAAGTCGGAACGTGCTTCACGAATAGACTTTCCAATAAGTACTAATAACTAACTCCTTTTAATACTTTTCCCGAGAAAGGTAAGAATCTTATCTTTGTTGCTCAACATAAAAAAAAAACGAAAAAAAAAAATGAAAAAAACATTTAAACGCAAATATTAAAAATATCTATGGTACTTACTACCTGAAATCTGTCGTAGATTCCTTTGACAGTTGTTACGGGACAGAAGCAAAAGTCTGACAACCCCTTACAAAGGGGAATGGTGTTACCCAGTAACTAAGTTGTGGTGGTCAGATAGGCAGACGCTCCGTGTAAAATACTTTATTTATAATACGCGTTTGTATTTACTTACCTACTCCTAAATAAACTGCAGTGGTAAATATCGTTATGTGTCACAACTCTGGTCCCCAAGATACAGGCGCCGCCTAGTTTGGGGACCGCCGCCGCGCCGTAAAGATCAAAATGATGATCGCTAACAGCTAGACCGACGTTCAGTTAATTATAAGCTTATTAAATACATGTAACATTGGTTTGTAATATTGCTTCAATAAATTCAAATTCAAATGCAGACTGGAAGCCGACCCCAACATATTTGGGAAAAGGATGGTTGTCACTACCTGTGGGGTAATTCTGTAACACGCTAACAGTAGCAATGGCTTTCACTTTGACAGCTCGACAACATTAATTTCGTTATTTACGTTGTAGATTAAGATTAAGCAATACCCTTCAAATTTATTCAGATTATGATTGAAACGCAAAAGGTGCTGATATTTCTTGGAAAAAAATATGATTTAGTAATCAGTACAGCAGTAGCTGTATTACAGTATTGTCTTTTAAAATTCACGGTACGATAATTCGTAGCAGTTATATTTAAGGTAAACATCGAAGGATTGTTGAATTTATTTTAGCTTCACCTCTTGAATTTCAACTAGTTTGCCTTATAGAAATTCTGAAAGCAGTCTACCATATGGCTGCTTTGCCGCTTCAGATATGCAAGTTTCCTATATTTTGTTAGAATTTAGAGGGGTTGTAAAAATCTTCTACTATTTTGGCACTATTTTACTGTAATTTTATAGAATAAAAATCTACGGCATTTTCGTCAGTCAACCTGAACTGACAACCAACCTACTTTTATCACCTTACTTATTGTTTATTATGTCAACAATAATAAATACACAAATGCAGTACACATCAAATAAAAATATTTCATCATCATCATTTCAGCCGAAAGACGCCCACTGCTGGACATAGGCCTCCCCCAAGCACCTCCACTTCGACCGGTCCTGTGCTTCCCGCATCCAACGGGTTCCTGCGGCCTTCACAAGGTCATCGGTCCACCTTGTGGGAGGCCTTCCAACGCTACGTCTTCCGGTACGCGGTCGCCACTCCAGAACCTTTCGGCCCCATCGGCCATCTGTTCTGCGAGCAATGTGCCCTGCCCACTGCCACTTAAGTTTGGCAATTCTTCGGGCTATGTCGGTTACCTTGGTTCTCCTGCGGATCTCCTCATTCCTGATTCGATCACGCAGGGAACTCCAAGCATAGCCCTCTCCATTGCCCTTTGGGTGACTTTTAGCCTTCTTATAAGGCCCATTGTGAGCCCACGTTTCCGTTCCATAAGTCATCACTGGCAACACACACTGGTCAAAGACTTTCGTCTTGAGACACTGCGGTATGTGGGCCGAGAAGATATTGCGTAGCTTCCCGAACGCTGCCCAGCCGAGTCGGATTCGTCGATTTACCTCTTTCTCGAAGTTAGACCTACCTAACTGGACGGTTTGTCCTAGGTAAACGTACTCGTCCACGACTTCGAGTGTAGCGTCTCCGATTTTTATGAGAGTGGGTGTTACATGGGCATTTGACATGACCTTCGTTTTGTCCATGTTCATTTTAAGACCCACTCTTTTGGAGGCTCTACTGAGGTCATCGAGCATTGTACTGAGGTCCTCCATAGTCTCAGCCATGACTACGATGTCGTCGGCAAACCGAAGGTGAGTTATGTACTCGCCATTGATGTTGATGCCAGCCCCTTTCCAGTCCATAACCTTGAAGACATCCTCCAGTGCAGCGGTGAACAGTTTCGGAGAGATAACGTCTCCCTGTCTCACACCTCGCTGCAGAAGGATAGGTTTCGAGGCCTGATCCTGGAGTCTTACTGACATAGTGGCGTTTTCGTACAGACACTTCAGCACTTCGATGTACCGATAGTCGATCTGGCACCGTTGAAGAGACTGCAGCACAGCCCATGTCTCGATCGAATCAAAGGCTTTCTCGTAGTCCACAAACGCTAAGCAGAGAGGCAGGTTATACTCTTCGGTCTTCTGTATAACCTATCGCAGCGTATGTATGTGGTCTACGGTGCTAAAGCCTTTACGGAATCCGGCTTGTTCGGGAGGCTGGAAGTCGTCAAACCTGCGCGCGAGACGGTTCGTGATGATTCTCGAAAACAGCTTGTAGACATGGCTCAGGACAGAGATGGGCCTATAATTCTTAAGGAGGGCATTATCGCCCTTCTTAAAGAAAAGTATCACCACACCCCTGTTCCATGCCTGTGGTGTTTTGCCCTCGAGTATGACGGAACCAAACAGCTTCTGAAGGGCCTTCAGAACGGGTTTTCCGCCGGCCTTCAGCAACTCGGCCGTAATTCCGTCATCACCCGGTGCCTTGTTGTTTTTGAGCTGCTTCAGAGCCATCCTAATCTCGTACAGGCTGACGTCCGGGATATCTTCGGTATAGTGCCGGGTCAATCTAGCTCTTGGGTCGTTTGCCAGATTCATAGCGGGGTTATTTGTTGACGTGTATAACTGTCCATAGAACCTCTCGATCTCTCTCAACAGCTCAGGTTTGTCGGATACGATCCTACGACGAAAAATATTTACTTTTAAATAAAAACGTCGAACGACCCATCTGGGGGCCTAAAAAGGCCACTTTGGAGAATCATAAAAGGATAACATTATGAATCGTAATATGTCGAAGACGGTCCGTGTTTTTCTTTTTTCGCTGCACTACGTAGGTATGATCAAAGAGATTGGGATTGGATTTGGATCGGATTGATTGGTATTTTAGCACAGACAAAAAAAATAACTGAAAAATGCTTCACCTATGGGATTTGATACGATTAACTTAACGGTTAACTGTCCATTATGTTATCCTTTTATGATTCTGCCAAAGAGGCCTTTTTAGGCCCCCTGTTCTGAGTTTAATCTGTCATCCAGGCTACTGAGACTATTAGAACAGTGTAGACAGCTAAGTCGGTAGTGTAGCAAGCTTGCCTACACGTAAGTACGATGATGATGTATAGCGGGTGGATGTCCACGATCAAATTCATCCTCGTCAAATTAGCTAGGCATGTTTCCGTTGCTAGGTGAATCTATCATGTTCGAATCCTCAATATTCGGGCTCAGAGCACCGTGATGAGGGCGACGGGTACCTGTGATTAAAGAAATATGAATCAAGTCACGTAACATCAGAATTCAGAATCATTCGCCTGAAAAATATCTACCCTCTTACTTTTTTATTACGATCGTAAGGTCTGTGTACGATACTGGCCCGACGTGGCCCATTTACTTGAAACCTGAAATCATAAAAAATATGTGTCACTGTAATGTAACACGTGATATATTAGTGGAAGAGGTTTTTTTCGTGTGACCTAGAATTCAATAAATATTTCGTATCTTTTCTAGTTTTTCCTGAAACTAACGAAATAGTAAGGTTATTCTCAGAAAATTCTATATAGTTTAATGTTTTATTAAAAGGAGAAACCGTATTTTATGATAAGTGTATAGGGTACTTCGTTTCCTTCATTCAATGAACAATTTAATCGAGATTTTATCGATGAAATGCCGCAGCGAATCGGATCGGTATTCATAACAAACATCGATGCTTGCTCCTTGAAAATTCTATTCAGTCGTGAAATTTATGATCCTTTACCTTTTCACAAAGATTTCTTTCAAGATTAAAAAAAAAATGGAGAATAATAAACGCTAAAATGACTAACAGCAGAAGCATAAAGTTTTTACGTTTGTTTTTATTTGCTATTGTTTTCGAGCAGATTAAATTTTCTTTTTCTAACTACCTTTATCATAAAACGACCAAAATGGAAAATCCCTGAAGACTTAAAAGAGACTGAAAGCTTTGAACTTTTTTTTGATTTGGCAATCTTTAAAAGTAATTTAAATAACTTCCAAAGTTTTAGATTAAATGAAGATATTCTCAAGTCTAGACTTTAGTCTAAAAAAATCTGAAAAAGCAACCTGAAACCTAACTACTAACTAGTTTTTCTTACTTCTTCTGACAATACGATCTCTCTGTTATTACAAAAGTTGAAATGTTTTATTTTAATTTTTCAGGTTACAACGAAAGCGAACGTCTGAAAACAGGTAAGTTTTATCTCTCATATTGAAACGCCTCTCTGCAGGTAACTGTTTTATTTACAAAGTGGTTTACACTTCATCTTTATTTATATAATTGTGAAATATCGCAGCGAGAAATAAGATGAAATCCTTCAGAACTGTAAAAAACGAAAGACTATTTCATAAATATTTGCTCATTAAAGTACTACAAAATGTTTTCAATAAAAACTAATTAAAACGCGACCAAATTGCACAGATTTTTCGAAAGGAGGCAGAATATCTGCGGCCATGAATACTTATGTCAACGAGCGAGAGGAGTTTAAGGCAGTCACGGACAAACGGGATGAAAGTGGTTCAAGGTCGAAAGGGAGGGTGTGCCCTTGACTTTGGCGATTGCTTCCCCCTACAACAGCTGCGAGAGAAAGATAAAGAGAAAGTAGCTCTACTTCGTAACCGGGGTGTTGAACATGTTTGAGTTGCAGGGTTATTTTTATATGGAGCGAATTAAGTGGAGTATTTTTACGATATGTTTGAAGGATGCTAGTATTTTGTAGGTTTTGTTTAATTACTGCTTTTGACACGTATATCCGGATGGTTATTTATTTTCAGATTTTTATTAAGTTTAATAAGGCTGTAGTTAGTGCATTTCACAACGTAATTGTTCATGAATTAAGTATTTTGATTGATTGGGTACGGTATTTTAATAACTTAATTACCTAGGCGAAGGCACAATGTAACCTAATTTCCTGTTAGAATTATCTAATAACGTGGTAATTTCGGTGGAAGTAATGTTTCATTTTCAACTCCGAAAGTATAAACCTATAACTGTTATACTGCTTTCAACAAGGTTATTAAGTGAAGGCAAAGATGGGAAGGTTGAGATTGTTTTCCTTTTTCTTGTTTAGTATTCATTAGTTTCCTTCATGCGTACATTCATCTCACATACCTACCTTGTTAGATCAGTCTTGTTGAAGATAAATGGTTTTTCATCTAATTTGTTACGTTTAGGCCCCCCCCCACATAGGGCGTGCGCCGGGCGCAAGCGTTCCTCGAGCGTGTGTCCGACGTGCGTGCCGCGTAGCCGCGTAGTCAATTTCACTGCGCACGTCGGTCACACGCCCGAGGAACGCTCGCGCCCGGCGCACACCTAATGTGGGGGGGCCTTACAGTATCTGGGCATTATAATTTGATATCCCTACTAGCCTATAACGTTCCCACTGCTGGGATATAGGTCTCCTCTCAGAGAGAGGACGCGGGATCAGTGCGGTTTGGTGAATGGCACATGTCTCCGAATTTTTGGTTCTAGGATATGCCAGTTTCCTAACGAAGTTTTCCGTCACCGTTTTGAGAGCAGCGTTATGTAAGTCGCGCCAATGGGCCACCGTTGCTCCCTTTTAATTTGATATGTGCAGGGTTTATATTTAAACTTGCTGATCCGACGGACGTTGTCCTGTTTTGATTCGAAACACACGTGGCGCCGTCTATTATCATAATAACTTTATTGTTGTTTTCCTCGGGAACAGCACTTTTTTTCGGGATGAAAAGTACCCTACGTCCGTTTCTGTACGCCTGACAACGTATATGCAAAATTTTAGGATAATCGGTTCAGTGGTTTAGGAGTGAAAAGGTAACAAATAAAGCTACTTTCGCATTTATAATATTAGTTAGGATTATGGACCAGGTTCACCTGAAAGGAATTTTATGTGCATCTGTTTTTCAAAAGCTGTTCATATTTTATGCTTTCAAGTACCTATTTTGTACATTTCACTTTCGGCAGACACACAAACCGCGGTGCGCCATGTTGCTCTTCAAAAACATGAAATATAATGAAGGAACACGACAGACAGTTGTCTGACACATAAAGTGTGTATAGGTCTACCAGAATCTCATAGCAAAAAAAAAAAACTTTGTGGTTTTCATACATTTGACATGGCCAATGTATGAAAACCACAAAGTTTTTTTTTTGCCATGAGATTCTGGTAGACTATATATATATTATTTTATTTATATAGTCTACCAGAATCTCGGCGCGGCGCACAAAAAAGTCTGCTATGGTATATATACCATAGCAGACTTTTTTGTGCGCCGCGCCTTAAACTCAATCACACAAATTCTTCCGTCTCTATGTTCTTATTACACCTTTGTGCAACACTTTTTTACAGCTATTTACAGCAAAGAGATTGTAAATATTTGCCTTAATTGTCAAAGCGTGGGTTTTGTTACAACTTTAATCTATTACAATTTATTTTATTATAATCACTCTTCATTACACTGCATTACAATAACGGAACTCACCTCATTCCAGTTATGTTGCATAAATTATCTCATTACAGCGTCGATCAGTAGTGATCGTGTTGTCGTAACTAGTCGCGTGCGCAGGTCTGCGTAATGCTAATTTTGAACGTAACGGCTGGTCTTGTGACGTCAGCAAGGCCATGTTTGTTCTTATTGTGACATTGATAATGATTTGATTTCTTGGAGTTTTACGTAATGCTACAAAGGTAATCTTCGTTTTGCAGCAGGGCCTCCTTATGTGGCAGTAGGACCGGAATACCGAAATAACCTGCCTCAACCTATTCATAAAAATTAAATCCAACAGTAATAATTACAGAACAGTCACTCAGGAATATAACAAACAAATTAATCTCTATTAAACCTATAAAATTCCTTTGAAATTACAAAAGAAGTAATTTTTAGACGTTTTTCATGTCATTAAAATCGCGATGAACATTTCACAACTTTTCCCCCAATTATATTGTGATCATTAAATCTGGCGCCCTTTTAACAAGCTGCCAGATTATCCACTTAATGAACGCGTATTTTGATGACGGCCTATTTTGATAAATATGAACTGGCCAGTTACAGAGGCTGATGAAAAATGTACTTACTGCATAGTAGGTAAAACTTAGGTACTTTTAACAATGTGTTACGGGTTCTCGGTGGAACGCAGAGCTAAAAGGCTTATATAGGCGACGAAACGTTGGTAGCTACGCTTCACAGCCTAGCTCATCGGCGCAATGTTGCTTGCCTGTCGGTCTTCTACAGACTGTACTTCGGAGAGTGTGCGCAGGAGCTCCACGACCTGATCCCACAATCGCTCTTTTACCACCGGACAACCAGACGTACTGCAGCGTACCATCCGCACTTGGTTGATATCCCCACGAGTCGTACTCAGCGCTTCTCCTCCACTTTTATTATGCGCACAGCCAAAGTGTGGAACTCTCTGCCGGCATCTGTGTTCCCTCCCACATATAACCCGTCTGCCTTCAAAGCAAGAGTGAACAGGCATCTTCTGGGCACGCTCATTCCATCATATACCTCATCTATCGCTTACCATCATTACCATCAGGCGTGATCAGGGTCAAGAGCGGGCCCATTTAATAATAATTAAAAAAAAACTTATTTGATGTAGGTAGCTCTTTATTTATTTATTTATTTATTTGCTCTGACTGCGCGCTTTACTGATAGACTCGACATGACATGATTACGATGAGGAAAATAATGAATAATGTTTATAATACAGGGCGTCCCACGGCTATGCCACGTGGAGGGAAAGTACCTTGAATATTGTAGATGGAACTATTTGATGGAACTATTTTTGGATTTACTGATTTGAATTTAAAAACAGTTTAAATTGTTTTTTTAATTAAAATAATGTCTTCTTTCAGTAAAATGTTCCATCTACAATATTCAAGGTATGTACTTTCCCTCCATGTGGCATAGCCGTTGGACGCCCTGTATGTTACGAGCATAATAAGACGTAAAATTCAAAAACAATTTTCTTATGAACGAACGAAGGCAACTTTGAGAAAAGGCCTTGTTTATAGTTTGGTCTCTGAAATACTATATTCGTAACACCATAGCATTTCTATCAATACTGTAGAGGGCAAATCACTTCTAAAATTTTTGTAAATGTAAAGGTGCTGTTATAAAATGTTTACAAACACTGCTGTTATAAAATGTTTACAAACATTTTTTAACATTGTGATATTTTCAAAAATCAGAAAGGTAAAGCTTTTCAGAAATCAGAGAGGTTTTCATGTTAGGCAATGTTAGTAAATATTTTTCAACACACTTGCTTGTAAAGTGGCTCTTATTGAACCGCTTTTAGGTCCATAATGCAGTGTATTAAAAACGCGTGCTTTTTCTTTACTTTAATCCACATGTGCTTTATTTCCACAGATAACTATTTACTAGTCGGAGATGCGCGCTTTTTTAATCTCATCAATTCACTTTTTTTTTAATAGTCTGTATTGTCCTTGGGTCCCAAAATTAACTAATATTTATTTACCTTAAGGTGAATGCGCATGGACCTCGGACAATTTAAGGTGAATGGGCAGTGGTCTACCACTGCGCATTCACCCCAAATTGTCCGAAAAAACCTAAGAAAATTTGAATTTCGCGGTCTACCGCGAAATTCATACTTTCTTAGGTTTCTTGCAATTTTCAGGTCAGCGTCAGGCTTGCATCTTGATCAAAATATGATTCGCGACTCTAACAGGTACCTACATCTTTACAGAATTATAATCATTCGAATCATTAATACATCTTTCTTATGGAAAAGTTCTTAGGGAAAAAATCTAACTAGAAAGATTCTATTCTAATTCTACTAACTATTCTAATGACTATAATTCTGTAAATACATATACAGAGCGTTAGGTTAAACGAGGGACACACTTTGAGGGGAGCCAGCACTCATGAAAATGAGCAACTTCCACTATGGGGCCGAACCTGAAATCGCAAAAAAAAAATCAGCCGTTCAGTACATTTTGACGAGCAATGCGAACATAAGTGTAGGAAACGGCCGATTCTTTCGCGACTTCAGGGTTAATCCCATATTAAAAGTCGCTCATTTTCATGAGTACCAACTCCCCCCAAAGCACGTCCCTCGTTTAACCCAACGCTCTGTATATTATAGTCGCGAATCATATTTGACCAAGATGCAACCCGACACTGACCTGCAAATTACAAAAAACGTAAGAAAATTTTAATTATCCACCTAAAATTGTCCGTGGTCCCTACCCGAAACCAAACGGAAAAGACCCTGACTGGTGTTCTATCATTGCGGATTCTCACTGAATTAATGTAGGTATATTTCTCTATGCCAATAGTACTTTCTAATTCCATACTAACTAAACTTCAATTGTTTTTTTTTTACAATTGTTTTTACATGCTCTGTGGTCAGTGCTTTTATTTACACTTGCGCGCGCATTGCTATGCTAGTGCTGGCTATGCGGAAAGACAAAACCAGCGCGCCATTTTCCATACAAGTTAATATTTAACAATACAAGTCTGTTTTTTTCCTCGCAAGTGTGTTGAAAAACGTCGTATGAAACGCGTGTGCATCGATCATTAGACTCTCGGCTTTCTTATCGCACTCGCACACATGTATCATAATGTACTATTATAACAGCAGTGTGGCAGCACCTTATATTTTTGTGTGTTATAATTCTCGTAACCGTACATATGTATTGAATACCGATTGTCAAAGCTTTAAAAATGAAAGGTGTAAGATTCTGCTCGCTGTTTTCATACCCTCATTCATAATAAGCGCGAATTTGTTACTAGCTCGTGAAAAATCGCCAGAAGGTAGGTACAACTAGTTCGCATTGTGTTAGCCGCCGAAGATGTGACGTCACTCCAAATATTGAGAAAACTGAAGAAAAATTAAGGTCGACGCAGCGGTTAGGTAGGCCGGTAGGGGGATTCCGCACATTCCTCGGACCGGCAAATTTATCGCGAACGGGTTTGTACTTCTCAAAAGCTAGTTTCTTGGTGTTATAAGTAGTAACTCCCAATATATTCTGTTGTACAGACGCCAGCACATCAAGCTACTACAGTCCATCAAATTTCTTTAATCGAATTTCAACTTTATCGCTAAAGCATAAGGTTCAACGTTGATTGGGAAAATTTGACATTTTCGGGTAGTTTGATTTGCTGCTGTACAACCACGGTTATTAAACGCAACTCGTGTGACAAATGACATAATTACCGCTTCGACATCGCATTAGTCAACTTCCGTCGAATGATGACTTGCGTAAGCTATAACAACCGGCACGTAACTTGGCAAGAGATTTTCGTAGTGGGGGAAGTTCGCGCATATAAAAATGTATGAAATTGTGCATGCGCAAACTTCCCCCACTACAAAAACTCTTGCCAAGTTACGTGCCGGCAACTATACAACACTACTTTTTCATTAATTTTGTAATTTACTTATTATTAGATTCTGACAACCAGTCTTACCAAGGGATATCGTATTACCCAGTAACTGGGTTGTGGAGGTCAGATAGGCAGTCGCTCCAGTAGTCCGTAAAATACTGGTATTCAGCTGCATCCGGTTAGACTGGAAGCCGACCCGATGATGATGATGACTTATTATTAGATTAAACCACAGCTTTCATAATGAGTAGGCCTTATTTAATTATAGCTACACGCAAAAAACGCATCTGTTATTATTTTGGTACCATATAATTAAACAATCATGTTACAAACGGTCTAGTGACCAAAAAAGGTACTGTGTAATTGGTTCATTCAATAGTTCGATTACACTTTTTTGAACGGTGTACCTACACAAAAGCCGCGTCGAATTGAACGCCTTCCCGTCTGGCTGAAGGTTGGCGTTCGAAATGTTAGTAAACAATACCTACTGCTTTGTACATTCACGAGCATAAGTATGTAGAATTGTATACACTTGGCTTTATTCAAAGACGATTTTCTCCTTTAGTTTTGAATGAAATTTTATGTTATTACGAACAACGTATTTTCGAACCCATAGGTTAGTGTAAAGTGTCGTATTTTAACGTTTTATTCGTTATTCCACGAAAAAATCGCAATTGAAAGTTGCCAAGTGTTGACATATTAGTGCTCGTACCTAACGTGCATTCGCGATTTACTTATTTGCCAAAAATGTAAGCAAATATGAATAAAATAAAGTTCAGTTTACGCTACAACGTCAAACATTTTTTATAACTTTGTCAATAGTGCTAGTCACTCTGAAATCAACTTAATCATCATTGAAATAAAATTGATATTTGTTTAACTTGAAGTGGGATAGTGTGCAGCACTGCGCACTTTTACTTTAGGCATTTTGGTCGCGTGAATAATATTAGTTCTATTAGTCTATTACTAAAAGTATGCGTCTATTGTGCGATCACGGAATTGGGTATTGTTTTTTTAATTGGTTTCGTCGAAATATTATGTAGGTTGTATTGAATTTGGAATCACTTGATTCCAACAAAACCTTCTTTGATTTTGTGTGAATAGTTTCAATAAGGTCGGTACCTACTACATACCTAATTACGTTTTGTAAAAGGACAAACACATGATTTGAAAGTACCTACAGGGTCAAATTAAATGAACTAGCGAAACTCTGCAGATGTGGTAGATATCGATATCGAAATTTGATAAAAACATAAAATCTATAGGTAGGTATTATACATATAAAAGAAAGTCGTGTTAGTTACACTATTTCATAACTCAAGAACGGCTGAACCGATTTGGCTGAAAATTGGTGGGGAGGTAGCTTAGAACTAGGAGACGGACATAGGATACTTTTGATCCGGTTTTTTTTTTAGATAGGTGTAGGGTAGGAGTAGGTTAGGAGTAGGGTAGGAGTAGGATAGGAGTAGGTCAGGAGTAGGGTAGGAGTAGTGTAGGAGTAGGGTAGGGGTAGGGTAGAGTAAGGGGTAGGACACCATGCGAACGAAGTAGCGCCGGGCAGGTAGAAATAATTTTATGGCAAAACAACGTTTGCCGCCTCAGCTGGCATTATTGTATTTTCTCAAGTCATACTTCAAGCAAAAACACTACCAGCGGTCGTTGACCCCTAAAAAAACATTTTAATTATTGTTTTATTTATAGTGTTTAGATATCGATACCCATCTGCAGAGTTTCGCTAGCTAATTTAATTTGACCCTGTATAACAAATCTAACTTTTTGTGTATTAAGGAATGTAAGTCATCATCTGCCTAACCTTTTCCCAACTATGTTGGGGTCGGCTTCCAGTCTAACCGGATGCAGCTGAATACCAGTATTTTACATGGAGCGATTGCCTACCTGACCTCAGTGACCTCCATATCTCAATATTTAATTTTCTCCTGATATACAAAAAAACTGATCTGTCTATTTATGCTCCTAAATTACACCGAAGCACCGAAAATTAAAAATCCTTTGAGCAGAACAGAATGCGGTCCTTTTTAAATAACAAGTACTCTTTTGTGAGGCCGTTCTCCATTATTCAAAAATATTCCAGGCTTCTTATTGTTACCACTTTCCAAAAAATAAGTACTATCAACACCAACACAAAACTGACACGAACTTTTTTGTAAGCAATATTTAATTTCTCCAAGAACCAACTATATAGGTATGTCCGTAAAAAACTGGCCAAGTGCGAGTCGGACTCGCACACGAAGGGTTCCGTACCACAAGGCAAAAAAAAACATGTTTGTTGTATGGCAGCCCCCTTAAATATTTATTTTATTCTGTTCTTAGTATTTGTTGTTATAGCGCAACAGAAATACATCATCTGCGAAAATTTCAACTGTCTAGCTATCACGGTTCATGAGATACAGTCTGGTGACAAACGGAAAGACGGACAGTGAAGTCTTAGTAATAGAGTCCCGTTTTTACCCTTTGGGTACGGAACCCTAAAAAAACCTTTTGACAAAAAACAACGGTTTTTAAGTATCTACTCTTTTAGAGTTAATTAACCGGTATTTATTCGTTAATTAAAACCGAGACAGTTGTTAGGAGTTTTTAGGTAGGTTCTGTCGTAACAAAGCTTGGGTATGTACAAAGGGTTCAGTGAGCGGCGACCTTTGTTTGTCACGACAATGATCCGGCACGCCCCTGTTTTGTGGGCGACCAACTTATGTATACCTATGCTGTGATTATGAAACAATCAGTTCCTTATTTACTCCGAATACCTATTAACTATTATGAGGGATTTGTGACTAATTACTAACAGCTGCATCCGGTTAGACTGGAAGTTGACCTCAACATAGTTGGGAAAAGGCTAGGCAGATGATGATGATAAATAACAACCAGGGTCGATCGATGAGGTTAAGCTACGCTTGCCGCGGTCGGTCCGTGGATGGGTGATCTTTACATACCAAAACCCCGTGTTTCGGAAAGCATGTTTTGCCGTGGGTCCCGGATGTCATTCGTAGATCTTTGACAGTCGTTACGGGTCGTCACAAGCCCGAGAGTCTGACAACCAGTCTTACCAAGGGACATCGAATCGTATTACCCAGTGACTGGGTTGTGGAGATCAGATCGGCGCTCCAGTAAAATACTAGTATTCAGCTGCACCCGGTTAGACTGGAAGCCAACCCGAACATAGTTGGGAAAAGGCTAGGCAGATGATGGATATTGCTAATCCATTGCTTCATATGTTCGAAAAATTTGTCTGCTCAACAACGTAAATAAGTAGAACTGTCAAAATGAAAGCTACGCAATGACCCCACTGTACAAATAGTATAATACTTAAATGCACGTAAAGTTCATCGATATAGGTAGGTGAAATAGAGCAAACTTGCTGGCAGGATTACTCTAAGAAGTTTTCACCTTCAAACTACATACTTAGAAACTGTCATAACTAGTCTTGACTGTTGCCAGGTCCGATTTTTTGTAAATCGGTACATGAGGTCAAAACAATCGGGATTTAGGGTTGCAGATCGGGACATTAACAAAAAAAAACAAGGGGTTTTAAGTCTTTTTGCAGTTTCGAAATTCTCAAAATTTGAATATATCCAAAGCCAATATAGATGGCGTTCCTTGTTTAAAAAATTACGTAGCGTAAATATACATTTTTTTAATGATATTTCTTTAATTTTTTGATTAATCGGGACATTTAACGTCCCGATGAGGTACAAATCGAGACGCGTCCCCAGACCCCTGAAAATCGGGACGTCCCGCGCAAATCGGGACACCTGGCAACACTATCATAACCCGCATTTATACGAGTATCTGAAACAAGAGAACTACACAAAAAACACAAACTTGTGTATGCTTTCAAGATTTACGTTCAAAAGAACTCAGCACTATTCTGCTGAGAAATAAGGTTTATTTGCAGTTTCTGATATTATGATTCCTTCGAAGGATATGCTTTCGAAACGTTTTGTTATTCCCACCGTATTAGACATGTAAAATAAATCTTTTGCCCGCCATCTTTATTATCCATTACGTCCCTGTATTCTCGTTTGTGAGATTTTTTTTTTAACTTCCGTACCCAAAGAGTGCCAATAGGACTCTGTTACTGAGGCTCTGTTGTCCATCCGTGCATCCGTCCGTCCGTTCATCACTGGGCTGTATCTTTTGAACTATAATAAGTACAAGTCAGGTGTCCTCTTATTATTTTCACAGTGTATATTATCATAATTATGGCCGCTATAACAACAAAGAATAAAAAGATGTAGTGTTAAATATTGTACTGTGGTACGGAACCCTTCGTGTGTGACTCCGACTCGCACTTGGCCGCTTTTTGTATTATTTTTTGAATATATCGCGTTATTGAACTGCCAAGGTGACTCAATGTTTATTTTTATGGTAATGTGTTATGTTATGGCATTTACCTACCTTGGTTAGTTTTCGTTGAAATAGAGTAGATAAATATCTAGTAGGTATGGTAAATGTTACTATAACGAGGGGTTAATTATTATGTAGGTCATTGCAATGATTTGACTAATCGTTTTGTGTCCTAAGTAATATTAGAAGCAAATTTTACGTAGGTAAATTTATGGGTCCGCGTCCACTCGACCCGCTTAGACTCGACCCGAAGAATATTTCTGTTTTGATAGGCGTAAAAACGTCGATGTATATAGTCAGGCAAAAAAGTGTCGATTTAATGCTTGAACCACACGGGGGATTATCATTACAATCTTATAGCTAGTGGCACGGTGGTATTTATTGACTCAATCTTTAAACGTGATTATAATTATTAGGTTAACAAGTAGGAATAGGAACTAACTTCTAAAATGTAAAAAAAAAAACATGTTTTCAGCACAAAATCAACAATTTCTTTAAATAATCGACATGAAAAAAAAATACAAATAATTAAATAGTTTTTGAAATAATCAACAATTGAGCAGTTTCTTGTAACAACTTTTCTTAATATTTTTTTGTCAATAAACCTAAAGTGTTATCATTTTCAATACTTTTCTTCTTCCTTTGGCTGATTGATGTGTTGCGATCGCAACGGAATCTAAAAACAAGAACTTAGTACATAACTTTACAGTATCTTAATAATGAATAAGTTGTTGTATACAATATTTTACCTTTGTTGGACTCTATCATAATGCAGAAATATCCATTTCAATCATTTGTATTAGTAAAATCAAAGTAGGATAATATCACTTTGCCTGACTGTACAAATGGCACTGAATTGGTAGTAAAACATCTGATATTATTCTTCGGGTCGAGTCTAAGCGGGTCGAGTGGGCGCGGACCCAAATTTATAGGGTGAATTTTCCAAATGGGCGTGGATGGTCAATTCCGAAACTATGAGGAATAGCGAAAAGTACTCAAAGGAGTCTCGGCCTCGATTTTGATGAAAACTAAAACTGCACCATTACACCTTTCGATAGTGTCGCTCATAAGGATCGAATTCTGGGAAATAATGACATAAGTACGGCAAACTAAAGAAAAGAGCTCATTTTTAGGGTTCCGTTGCCAAATGGCAAAAAACGGAACCCTTATAGATTCGTCATGTCTGTCTGTCTGTCCGTCTGTCTGTCTGTCCGTCCGTATGTCACAGCCACTTTTCTCCGAAACTATAAGAACTATACTGTTGAAACGTGTTAAATAGATGTATTCTGTGAACCGCATTAAGATTTTCACACAAAAATAGAAAAAAAACAATAAATTTTGGGGTTCCCCATACTTAGAACTGAAACTAAAAAATTTTTTTTTCGTCAATCCCATACGTGTGAGGTATCTATGGATAGGTCTTCAAAAATGATATTGATGTTTCTTATATATAATTTTTTTCTAAACTGAATAGTTTGCGCGAGAGACACTTCCAAAGTGGTAAAATGTGTGTCGGGGCCCCCTGTAACTTCTAAAATAAGAGAATGGTAAAACTAAAAAAATATATGATGTACAATACCACGTAAACTTCCACCGAAAATTGGTTTGAACGAGATCTAGTAAGTAGTTTTTTTTTAATACGTCATAAATCGTTAACCTCAATTTTTTACCTTTTATTCAACCAACTCAAATATAAAAAAAACATTTAATTTCATAAACATAAACCTTATACATAAACCCGGATGTTACGGAACCCTCGGTGAGCTAGTCCGACTCGCTTTTGCCCGGTTTTTTAACAAATTGTGTTACTTTCACTTGTCTATTAAACCTTAACTGATTAATTGTTCAAAATGATAACCATTGTTTTCAATACATATATGGATTCCAAGTCTCAAGGATTGTACTGCAATCAGCATTACAATATTATTGATTCCATTTAGAATATTTTCCAAAATCGTAATAAAAATTTGAATTTAGAACATGATGTTGTGAAGGTGACTGCGCTGCGGGTGTGTGGTAATAAAAATATTGAGCATCATTTCGAACAAGGTACAGGTAGGTAATGTAGGTATGAATACTTTAAAATAAAAAGCAGTTTATTAAAATCCAACATTTTCCTTAAGTTTGTATGTCATTACTTCCCAGAATTCGACCCTTATTAGCGACACTATTGAATGGTGTAATAATACAGTGTGAAGTTTTTTTTCAAAATCAACGGGTTCGATTCCTGGCTAGAAATATTGATTTTTGAAAAATCCAATGATGCAGTTTTATTTTTCATCAAAATCGAGGCCGCGACACCTTTGAGTACTTTTCGCTATTCCTCATAGTTTCGGATTTGGCTATCCACACCCACTTGAAATATAGATGTAAAATAGATGTAAAAAACTGATATGAGTAATTGTTTAATGTTAGCATAAGTACATATACTATACTTATTCGTCATCATTTCAGCCGAAAGACGTCCACTCTTGGACATAGGCCTCCCCCAACCGCCGCCACTTCGACCGGTTCTGTGCTTCTCGCATCCAGCGGATTCCTGCGGCATTTACAAGGTCATCGATCTACATATTTACAAGGTCATCGATCTGTATATTTACAAGGTCATCGATCTGTATATTTACAAGGTCACATACTTATTCGTAAATGACTATAATATAGGTGTATCTCTGCCCAACCCTTCGTGGAAACAAGACGTGATATAATGTTATTCATAAATCATTATTTTCAAAAGTTGTTAGCAAAGCTTTAGCTCAACTTTTAGGTTCGAATAATAAAATACTTAACGTGAAGAAGCCGTCACATCTCTTCATCATAATCAGCTTATAATGCTCTCACTGCTGGGACACAGGTCTCCTCTCTATTAGAGGGAGTGGGCCGTAATCCACCACGCGGGCCCAGTGGTTGGTAGATGTCACATCTCTTACTGACTGTTAAATCAATTACACTTTAAAATGACTGAAAATAGTTAATTATTGAAGTACCAACTCAACCTATAGCAGTCCACTGCTGGACATAGGTCTCTTCCAGGATGCGCCACAACACTCCTCCGCCTTCCGCACCCAGTCTATCTCAGCCACCCTCTTTAGGTCGTCCGTCCCTCTAGCTGAGGGGCGTCCCACTCTACGCTTGCCGATACGCGGTCTTCACTCCAGGATTCGTCTGCTCCACCGGCCATCGGTCCTTCGACAAACATGGCCAGCCCACTGCCACTTGTTTACTCTGCAAGCTATGTCGGTAACTCTGGTTCTATTCCAGATAATTTAATTCCTGATTTTATCCTTCAAAGAAACTCCGATGATATCCCTCTATGTAATACCAATCTTGCGTAAATTTAATCTCCTTGCTTTTGCTCCAATGAAGTGATTCCTTTGAACCGCGATTTCTGTTATATATGTTTTCCATTTATTAAAGCAATACGAATTCCCTAACATAGGCCATGAAAAAGGAAAGCAAAAAATGAAACAATAAAAAATCATATTAATTTTACTCGGAGAGTGCGGAGATCTCTGACATAAAACTGAAAAGAGAAAAATGTCCTATAAATGGATTTTTTATTCTTACTTTGTGTGACAGTAAAGAGGAGTGGCTGTATCTATGTTTCCGTCGAGACTGGGGAGCGGGGCGGGCGCGGGTAGCGGGGCGGGCGCGTGAGCGGGAACGCGCGCGGATTGCCTGTCCGCACTGGAGCGCGGCTGCGTTCTGCGTGTGTTGTTGTGTCCAGTGCAGTGTGACCAGATTAAATTTTACGAAAAAACCGGAGCACCTCAAAAATATACTGAATATCTTAGCGAAGAGCGCGGACATTCACGCCATAGTTCGTTCATACAAGTGGCCGCAGTAGGTGCGCGGGCACCCCGCGCGGGGACCGGGGTTCTCAAACTTGTTCGAGCTTTTTTCAAGTAAAAATAAGTATTCTTCATCCATATTATATTTTGACAAACACTGGACACGACAACACGCAGAACACGCCGCACTCGACTGCGGACAGGCAGCCCGCGCGCGTTCCCGTACCCGCCCCGCGCCCGCGCCCCAATCTGGCCAAACACTAAGAGTAATGTGCGCATGTATCAAACACTGTTCAAATTGCTTGTGGTTAAGTCATAACAGCCGTACGCGTCGATTGATGAGGTTAAGCTACGCTTACCACGGTTGGCCCGTGAATGGGTGACCATGTTTACAAACTAAGACCCTCTCCGTGCCTCAATAAGCATCCGGGCTGTCATTGGTGAATTTTCTTTTGCCTAGCCTTCACCCAATTATGTTGACCCCAACATAATTGGGTGAAGGCTAGGCAAAAGAGCCCACCCGGGCTTCCAGTCTAACCAGATGCAGCTGAATACCAGAATTTTACATAGAGCGACTGCCTATTGGACCTACACAACCAGTTACTGGGTAATACGACGCCCTTTGGTAAGACTGGTTGTCAGACTTTCGGGCTTCAGACGACCCGTAACGACTATCATAGATCCATGCATGACAGCCGGGATCAACGCCTTAATGTGGTTACCGAAGCACGGGGTGTCATGGTATGTAAAGATGGTCATCCATCCTTGGTCCGACCGCGGCAAGCGTAGCTCAACCTGATCAATCAACCTGTGCGGCTGTTATTAATTACACAAGCCCGTCTGATTGATTAAATATTTGCTTGTAATCCATACTAATAATTATTATAAATTCGAAAGTAACTCTGTCTCTCTGTCTAACTGTCTGTATGTTACCTTTTCACGCATAAATCACTGAACGGATTTCGATCAAATTTGGCAGAGAGATAGATTGCATCCCGGAGAAGCACATAGGATAGTTTTTATCGACATACCTCACGGGCGAAGCCGCGGGCGGAAGCTAGTGTAATATAATGTGTATATTTTATTTCAATTAAGCTCCTGTATCAAATAATTAATTAAAATTACGAAAATGAACAGTCATGCTGTGTTCAACATAGGTTATTTAATTGGATAAAAGATTTAAATCGGTTCTAGTTAGTATTGAAATGAATGACTTTCAAACTCGTTAAATAGTATTATGTAGGAACAAAGCTATTTGTGAATGTAATCATTTTGAAAATCAGAGTTATTGTATTGGAGTTGGTATATTGGAGGATCATTATCTTCATTATGTCAGCCGGTAGACATACACTGCTGGACATAGGCCTCCCCCAAACATACTCACTTCGACCGGTTCTGTGCTTCTCACATCTAACGGATTCCTGCGGCTTTCACAAGGTCGTCAGTCGACCTAAATTGGGGACCTTGGCAAGTATTAAACATTTCTAAATTACTAAAATCAAATCTACAAAAACAGTAAAAAGAAAATCAGACTTATTAAAGTTTTCATGAATCATGCACATTCTGGATTGTTATATTGATAACCGATGCACATCTAATAGTACCACATCATTTCACTACATAATGCTATCAATCGATTACTCGAATAAGTACATTATGGTGCATTTATGCAATATGTGTAATTGCTATGTGTTTGTAGGGCTAGTTACACTGAATTGCATTCAATCAGACCAAGTGTATAACGAGCATGATTATTGTAAAGATCTTGCATAATATTTGGACCAATCAAGAAGTAAGTACAGGCGGCGATAAAAGCTTTTCGAATTATTAGGACAAAATTAGATGTACAGAGCGGGCGATGAGAGAATGCTTTCTTGACACCTGTCAGTTTCATAAAAACGAATAAGTGTTTCGCGAATTTGTTCTTTATTAGCTACTAGATTTGTCGCACTGATAGGTGTCAGGTACGCATTCTCTCGACGGTCGGACTGTAGTAGTTGTATAAGAAATAATGCTTTGTTTATGAAAATGTAATATAGTGAGCGTGATCGCCTAGGGGTTAATCCCTCGCCTCTCAAGCACTAGGTTGTGGGTTCAACTCCGGGCAAGTAGCACTGCGACTTTGTCATTTCGTATGTACTTTCTGAGTTTATCTTGGACATTACTAACATCGGCTAAGGAAAACATCGTATGGAAACTTGAACATAAATAGTAATATAAGTCTGGAATCGCCAACCCGTCTTGAGCAAGAGTGGTGATCAATGCACGTGCCTTCTCTGTACGAGAAGAGGCCTGTGCCAGTGAGACAATGACAGGCTGGTACCTACTATAGTAATAAGTAAAAAAAACTTAACTAACTCTACCATTTAAAAGCAAATTTTGTGATAAGGCTGCCAACGATTATTTCAAAATTAAGAGGACATTAGATTAATCAATCAAAAGAGCAAAGCTTCCTATTATTAAGGATTTTTATCGTTATGTTATTCTAAACGTTATTTTTATCTTTTTTGTTTTCACATTCTTTTAATGTTAATTCTCTTCAGTCTCATAAAAGCACCCAATTTAAGCTTGCAATGCCTATTTCAAGCACCAGTCTCTCTCAAAGTTAATGTAAACTTATGCTTAAGCTAGTTAACTGTACATTTGTGAAGAGAAAATAAATAAACTTATTATATGAAGACATTTCAAAGCAAGCAGTCTTTAGTTTCAGAAATGCTTCGTCGGTAGTACTTTTGTCGTCGACTGTAGATATCTACTGGACTCAATAGATCAGTTAAGAAAGTGAATGTAAGTTAAAATTAGCATGCTGATGTAGGAAGCGAAGGTGTAATCAAGTTAACGATAGATAATTTTTTGTTTTTACTACTGTATCTAGCTGTGCCCGCGACATCGTTCGCATGAAAGTTGTAAGACACCACAATAAACTAAAATAACAGCCACATTAAAAGCTCCTTCAAACAGGCGCGACGCGCGATAAAATCGCGCGCGACACAAAGGCACCGCAAGTCGCGCAACGAGCGGTGCCTTTGTGTCGCGCGCGATTATATCGCGTGTTAGATTTAAAACTCCTTCGGCCCACATTGCGTCGCATCGTCCGTCCGTGATATTACATCGTTTTCGCTTAGCGTTTTGCCTTTTTTTTTAATTTTTCTCGGCTCCCAAGAGTCGTAGCGTGATGAAATATAGCCTTCTTAACATACCTTAAGAATAGGGCTATAAAAAAAATGTAAATGAAAAATGTTTTATCAAATCCGACTGGTACTTCTAGAGATTAGCGCGGACAAACGGACAAACTCGTTAGCTTTATTATCCATACCTACTAATATTATAAATTCGAAATTCTGATATAATTCTGTGTCTGTCGGTCTGTCTGTTTGTCTGTGTGTATGTTGTTACCTTTTCACGCCTTAACGATTGAACGGATTTCGATAAAATTTGGCAGAGAGATAGATTGCATCCCGGGGAAGGACATAGGATAGTTTTTATCCCGATATTTTCACGGGATCGACACTTATGCGGGTGAAACCTTAGACTTTGTCTCTGTCACAAATTACAAGTAGTCCGAACGCTAACAAGATGTTATTACTCTGACTACTTAATCATAAGATGCAAAAATATTTATAGCCACTGAGGTATAGGTACCCGTACATAGAAATCTTTCATACATCTATGTACCCGTATGATTTTCTCCCGAAAATCGGCAAACGTAGTGTGGACCAACTAATCAAGAATTAAAGGTCAATGACCTGGCAGCTATAGACGGGATATGGCAGGTAGAGACTATCGGTTACAACAGTTATTTTTTGTTTTGTTGCACTTTTGTAATATTAAAATTATACATATTTGTTTTTATTATTATTTTATTTAATCTAATTCCACACGACCTTCAAATCTTTGCGATGTCTTAAATACACATTTTTATTCGTAAGTCGTCATTTGTTTAGCATTCAAATATTTGCCAATCTAGATTATTTCGTCGTAAGATAATAAGGGAAATATTGCATTAGGTACTTAAATGATTTTATTTTTCGTTTGTTTAGCTTCTTCAAAACAAACAATACAAAATAAATCGAATTCCACTACTTGACACTATTTTTTATAAGATAATAGCTGACCTTCGTGCAACCTCAGAGTCAATAAGAACGAATGTATGAGAGAATTAATTATCTTCATTTTTGTTATTTTACGTGAATATAGTTATTCTGCTCTTCGGGGCGAAGAAATCCAACAAATCAAATATCATAAAAATCGTTCCAGTCGTTCGTGAGTTATAAATGGTGTAGCTGACCCGACTTTGTTTTATTATATAGATTACCTATTGACATTCATACAGTATGATTTATATACGACACCCCACAACTTCAGGTCTAGTTGAAAAGCCTACCCCCCCTACCGTAGCCTTGTCTGGCAGCACTTTTGCTGAACGCCTATTTGTCTCAGCCAGTGACAAAAACATTCTTCTCTTTTTTTACAATGGAATACAATTTTCTTGTTTTTTTTTCTGCAAAATATAAAATATGGAGTGCCTTTCAGCCTGTGCTAAATAAATGTGTTTTCCTTTCATACTTTCTTTAAAAGTTTAGACTCGACGTAACTTGTAATTTAGACCAGACTGATTTATTGAGTCGCTACATTAAACAGTCATATGTTTTCAATTTCCAACTCAGCTCAAAATTATTTAGAATACAAGTTATAGGCAAAAGCCAAACGGGTGTTGAATAAATTATACTTAGTCACATTTTTCTTACCATTTACCCTAAATTAAGTTGATAATAATGGTTTCTTTGAACTCCAAATAATTGGCGGATGTCTCGTTAGGTATGTACAATAACGCTATTATGGAAGTTACAGCTTAAATTAAGTTAAGTAGAGTATATAAAATAAAATTGAAGTGTTTGTTTGTAATGTAAAAAACAGCTTTTTACTTAATGTATAGGAAAGTTTAATTATACGGTACTTAATAACAAAAAACAAATTTTTAAAATTTTAACTGTCTATCTGTTTGTACCGACTCTATCTCTGAAACGGCTGGACCGATATGACGGAACTTTCACTCGCAGATAGCTGATACCTATCGGGAATAACTTAGGCTACTTTTATTTTAGAGAAGGAAAGAAAATAAAAAGGTATTAATGTCACGCGAACGAAGTCGCGGCCAGTAGCTAATTGGATATAAAATTTACTACCACCGTAAATTGTCCATTTATTCAAATCACAACTGTCATTATTTAACAGCTGTATGAAATAGTTGTAATACCAATACGGCACTTTGACGTAATGTGTCAATAATTTCCCCGAGTGTTTAAGTTTCTCGGTACCATAAGTGACATGACAAATGGAACTCATGAGCGTGAGGTATGAGCGTCTCCATTCTAAGGACCTGCATCACTGGCGGCACTGCACGACAAGGGATTTTTAAGCGACGAATAAGAATATTACTTAAGGGGCTTACAAGATCTAAACACAAAAAACGCAAGTTTTAGAAACAATAAAACTATATGATCGACTACAGTAAACAAAATCAGGAAAATATAGGATATTCTTTAGGATACGTTCTAGGTAGATAGTGTGTTGAAAACATAATACCTACAACTAATTTGATACGATAGAAAAATCATGAAGATACCTGTAAAAACTTTCTTTTTACAATAAAAACCATACTAATATGACATACAATCATTCTGATTTTTGTCAGATTATTCTACAAGCAACATACTAAAACACTAGTGTTTTAATTTTTTTGTCCAAACAATAGATTTTTTGTAATTAAATAATTGGTTCATATTTTGCAATAAATTACCAGTATTGTGTCATCGCTTCTATGCAGTCCGACAGTGACCGCGCTGTAGGTCATATATAAGCCCCTTAATAGTATGACAATAAAATTGAAATTTCAATGATAATCATCGCAGGTACAAAAACCAAGCTGCAGGATTGTTAGGCATTTCTTATCATTGAAATTTCAATTTAATTGTGATATAAGTAATAACAGCCGCACAATCGATCAGGTTAAGCTACGCTTGCCGCGGATGGGTGACTATCTTTGCATATCGAAAAGCCGTTGGTCCCCGCTGTCACTTGCGGATTTTTGACGGTAGTTACGGGTCCTGACGACCCATATTAAGCCTGAATTAAGTCTCACAACCAGTCTTACAAAAGGGTATCGTATTTTCCAGTTACTGGGTTGTGGAGGTCAGATAGGCGGTCGCTCCATGTATTCCTGCATCCGGTTAGACTGGAAGCCGACCCGAACATAGTTGGGAAAAGGCTAGGCGGATGATGATGACTTACATTTAAATTTCAATGAAAAGGCATGCTTAGGCACGCCGCAGCTTTATTTTTGTACCTACGATGATTAATTATCATTGAATTTTCAATTTTATTGTCATACTATTAAGTAATATTCCTATTAGACGCATAAAAATCTCTTGCCGTGCCGTGCCACCACTGCGCCACAAAATACAGATAGTACAGAAGGCAATCTACATATAAATTGCGTTCGAGCCACGCACACATAGACACCGCTCACGGACACGTTATCTCGGACGGGTTGGGAGTAGTGCGAGCGTGGGTGCCATCCGCTTGATATACGCGTCTATGAAGTGCAAAAATGGAGCAACAAAAAATGCCTATCTAAGCTCGATTTATATAATAGTTTCCTATTTTTAATCATTTTATACGAAGTAACTTTTTTGTAAGGTAAATTCACGCCACCAACTATTACGTACTCGTAAGTTGAAAACATGATTTTTTGTTTGTATAGATAGTGTGTTGTTTTTAGTGTCATTTGATAGGTTTAGGACTAAGACGGATAGGGCAAAATAAATTGTGTAAATAGGGTAAACAGTTGAAGTTATTAGGGATTTTTGATAGTGAAAATTGACAAATGTAAAATTTTATGTTTTTGTTCTGTAAACTTTTTGTATTGTAATACTATGTTTATTGTTTTGTTTTAATATTGTAGAATAAGCTCAACAATAAATAAAACAACTAGGATACGAGTGCCACTACCACGATAGTTTTTTGTACATAAGCCAAAGTTGACAACCCTAGCGCGACCGCCGAGCGTAGGTATGAAAAGTGACGTACATACATGTGATTGCCTTCTGTACTATCTGTATTTTGTGCCCCAATGCCCCTAATGTGGTTGGTTTTTGTTGCAATTAATTAAAGCGACTCATTGAACATTAATCCCGCTTTTTGTCTCTAAAGCCTTGTACTTATGAAGATTTCAGAAAGTAAGAATTAATTTTTCAGAGTTCAGTTTATTGTTTCAATTACCTAATTAGGTTAGTCTCCAATTACAGTTTGAATAAAAAGTTAATTGACTTCTAAATGTCTTGAATTTCGAACATTAATTCATTTCTTAAGCATAAACTGACATAAAGGCGTCGCATTAGCTATAAATTAATTAGTCAAAGATTTCGTCCATTCTATCTTATACTTACAGCTGTTACTGAGCCACTTTTTACTATTAAAGATTAACTTTTCAAACAAAAACACTGATTACCTTCGACCAGCCTTGATCTCAATCGTTTAAAAACTTGAGATTAAAACTATTGTAACGTTACGACCATCAAACTTAATCAACATTAAAATAAATGATTGTTTTAATTAATATTTCGTGTACAGTACAACACGGACGATGAATTATGGCCGGTACGAACTTTGCGCAGAAGGCTGCGTAATAACTTTTTTGGAACGAAATGGTGAGATGGTGGTGATGATTTTTTTTGTGGGGTCGTCTGCCGCTCTTAGTGCATTTGCTTGAAATATCAGTTTAAAAACCAGTTTTTTTTTGTGTAAACTTCTAAAATCTACCCAGCCTTTTCAACTATGTTGGGGTCGGCTTCCAGTCTAACCAGATGCGGCTGAATACCAGTACATCGAGCGACTGCCTATCTGATCTCCACAACCCAGTTACTGGGTAATATTATTATATTACCCAGTAACTGGGTAACCACTTGGTAAGACTGGTTGTCAGATTTTCGGGCTTCTGACTTCCCATAACGACTGTCAAAGATCCACGAACGATAGCCGGGACCAACGGCTTAACGTGCTTTCCGAGGCACGGAGGGGTCTCGGTATGTAAAGATTACCCATCCACAGACCAACAGCGGCAAGCGTAGCTTAACCTGATCGTTCGACCTGTGCGGCTGTTATTATTTAGCCACGGGCTCCTCCAACAAAAAAACATCATAGAAATAAAAACTACAATACTGCCAAAGATCTATGGAACGAAGTATGACAGGAATAAGTAAAATGGATCGAATATGACATGAAATGTTCCTTTGTACTCAAATTATAATAATGTCATATCCCTATGTATTGTACTGTGTGTTCATAAATAATAAAATAAATAAAACATCTAAGAGACACAAAAAAAGTAACAGACATCTTTTCCAGCATAATGGAGGTGCTCTAGACACCATGATGATATAACAGATTGGTATCCCAGAAATAGTAAATGAAAAACCGGGCAAGAGCGAGGCAGACTCGCGCACCGAGGGTTCCGTAACATCCGGGTTTATGCTTAAGGTTTATGTTTATGAAATTAAATGTTTTATTTTTATTTTTATAGTTGAGTTGATTGAATGAAAGGTAAATTGCGGTTTACGATTTATGACGTATTAAAAAAAAACTACTTACTAGATCTCGTCCAAACCAATTTTCGGTGGAAGTTTACATGGTAATGTACATCATATATTTTTTTTTAGTTTTATTATTCTCTTATTTTAGAAGTTACAGGGGGGGGACACACATTTTACCACTTTGGAAGTGGCTCTCGCGCAAACTATTCAGTTTAGAAAAAAATGATATTAGAAACCTCAATAGCATTTTTGAAGACCTATCCATAGATACCCCACACGTATGGGTAGATGAAAAAAAAAAATTGAGTTTTAGTTCTAAGTAAACAATACATTTTGGGGAACCCCCAAAATGTATTGTTTTTTTTTTCTATTTTTGTGTGAAAATCTTAATGCGGTTCACAGAATATATCTACTTACCAAGTTTCAACAGTGTATATAGTTCATAAGAACTATAAAGTTTCGGAAAAAATTGGCTGTGACATACGGATGGACAGACAGACAGACATGACGAATCTATAAGGGTTCCGTTTTTTGCCATTTGGCAACGGAACCCTAAAAAGGAAAACAACAAAGGAGATGGGAGGTCGAGCAAAAAGGCGGCAAAGCAAGGAGGGCTCTGATTGAATTCATGGAAACAGCCAGAGGAGGCCTTTGTCAAGAGGCACGCTGAATTGAGAGACATACTATAACAATGTCCAAGAGAATAAAAACAATCACATCACACTAATATTAAGATATAAATATAAAGGCGAAAGTTTGTGAGTGTGTGTGAGTATGTGTGTGAGTGTGTGTGTGTTTATATGTTTGTTACTTCTTCACGCTCAAACGGCTGCACCAATTTTGATAAAATTTGGTATGGAGGTAGCTGACACCCTGGATTAACATATAGGCTACTTTTTATCCCGATATTCCCACGGGATCGAAACTTATGCGGGTGAAACCGCGGGGCGCAGCTAGTTTAGAATAAAGAGACTTAAAATTAAAGAAAAAAAAAACAGTGGCACTACGGAAGTGCCGACAGAAATGAAAACAAAACACAATCAGAATACTTTGCCGTCACTCACTGACATATCGGATATGCATTAAAACCGAGTACCTACATCCCAAAGACAGCCAAACACATGTTCCCATCTCAAAGGATGGCCAACGCGCCTAAAGAAACGTCAAAAATGTATAGTTAAACAGTTGCTAATCATTACTTAACTTTTAGCAACGTTTATAACCCTTTAAGAGCGTTTAAGCCGTACGGCATTTCATACAAACTTTCAAGCCCTTATTTTTAGAAATGAATAAATCGATTTTAATTAAACTTCATACGCATAAGCAGTATAAAAAGGTCTAAAAAGTTAGTAGAGAACATTCTCGAAATGTCCTATTTAAAAAAAGATAACTGGAAATCTCGGTTTTTATGGAAAATTTAAAATCCGTCTAATTTGGCAGTAACACTATTTTTCGAAAATGTTCTCTACTAACTTTTTAGATCTTTGTATCCTGATTATGCGTATGAAGTTTAATTAAAATCGGTTCATTCAATTCGAAAAATAAGGGCTTGAAAGTTTGTATGAAATGCCGTACGGCGTAAACGCTCTTAAGGTTCTAGTATTTTCGTAGTAGCTCTTATAAGGTTAATCAATCATATTGACCTTTGATATACTGTGGGAAATATCACGGTGACATATTGACCTGTAACTATAACTAATGATTTACATAGAATTCAGTTCAACGAGGCTGTTTTCTAACAGATTAAGGATTTATTTTAGATTTAAGGTACAGCTTAATTATTAATAGGCTCTTAAAACTCGGCCTTAACAGGTACAGCTTAATTATTAATAGGCTCTTAAAACTCGGCCTTAACAAGTAGGTAAGAACTTTTGTTTCATTATAATTTTGTTTGTATAAAGTTATAATGACTAATACCATGAAATGAGTCCCAGTGGAAATCACAGAGTGAAAATAGAGAAGGATTAGATGACTTCAACGCAGAACCAAGGCTTGCTCTCGATGAATAAACCTATTTGAATATTTCAATTTTAGCTTCGAACACTCAGGCATTTTCTCGTATTATGTTAGTGTGCATACACAAGGGCGACACGTGTCAACGGCTGCAGTTGCAACTGCCGTAGACGCAAGTCTCTCGTGTATAAGAGCACTTAGGGTAGCCTTCTAGTTACAATACTACCAAGTGTAATTGTGTTCCTAAATTGACTAAATGGAGGTTACAATATTTTAGTTTAACTCAGCGTTATCTTGGTCTTGTGTCACACGAATATCTACATATTCATATGACGAAGGACCAATAAATAGGCTGAATATAATCCTGTTAGGAATCTCGCCACATATGTCGCTCTGTAGGCATCATACATAGGCAGGCGAGGTAGTGTAGCAATGTGCGACGTACGAAAGCTGTGCAGCGAAGCAAGGGTCTGCAAGGGAGATGTGTCTGGACGTAAATGGAGTACTAAACTTGTGGAACACAATGTGAAGCGATATGCCTTTGTCTACAAGAGCTAAGACTTGTGACGTCACGTAGTCAGCCACAACTTTGCAATTAGAGTATCTCATTGCTATTTAACTACGGGCCCTAACTACGGGCCCTTCAAATAAAATATATCTGCTTGGGTGTTAAGGGGGATATGTGCTGTAGGCTAGTCCGCAAGATGAAAATTTTCTTACGTCGCTGTTATGCAATTGGCAGGTCAGTGTCAAGTTGTAATGTTGATCAAAATATGATTCGCGACCTTAGCGGTGTAGATTATAATCGTTAGAATTTATCAATACAACTCTCTAGGTTATAAATAGCCGCTGCATTTCATTGGGTAATTTGAACTTAGGTATAAGTTGTATTGATGTGTATTGATTATAATTCTGTTTATACATATTTGTTACGGTCTCGAATTATATTTTGATCAACATACAACCAGAAGCTAATTCCCGTACCTAATTAAAAACTTTCAAAATCTAGTCACAGTCTCATCTCAGCAACAATTAGTGTCAAAAACTTGTCAAAAATGTAGGGAAATTAGAGGTATTATTACCAGATTGACACAGATTAGACAGAACTTTCTTAAAATCACGAAAATTGCCCCTCTGTTTATATAAACTGTAAATTGTGAAAAACTAAGAAGACTTGAATTTTGCGGGTGACCCTGATGCTTTCGCCTTAAATGCTAAAGTACTTTTATACGACGTCCCACATGATCGTCTGTCGTGTCTTTAATCTTTCACACTTCCATGTGGATGTACATGTTGATGACTCTCAGTTCGAGTGGCTTTCCAAGGGTTTTGTGGTTATGACGAAGATTATGAACGGTTAGGTTTCTTTATATTAAATAACTCTTCTATCTATGATGTTAAATTTATTCAGGCATGTCCTACGCAACTCAGTGGCAACACTGCTCGAGTCAGTCACGGCTTACCCCTGTGTTGACTGGACGTGCCCGTTGAATGGTTGTCTACTTACTGATAATCTTGTAGTTTTACTTTAAACCCTAAGCCCTAATAAGAGATTATAGCCAGAACACCACACTACTTATAATACGTTTTGAAAAATGTTTTTACTTATGGCTCTAGCTATGATAAATGGTAAAGATTTTTAGATAACGTCGATTTGAAATATCAAGAGGACTGGTTAGGTTAGCTAGCTATCTATAAATTGGCTCTACGTGCCCTTTGTTTTCAATGACACTTTCACTCAGAGCGGTCGACAATATCTTCAACACAAATATTTATTTTCGATACTTATAATAATCGCTTTTCACAAACCGAGGTCGAGGTCAAGAGCTGGCCCATTTCGCAATAGAAAAAGATATAAAAAAAAAACTAACGTTGTGATTAGAATCCCAAGGCGGTTGTACAGAGCAATTTATAAACTAAAATCACACATATACCTACTCATGTAGGTCAGGTACATTACAATAAAAAAAAAATATATATATATAACAAACAAAACACAATACAAAATGCATTCAAGTAAAAAAAAGAACATTATTTATAGGTACTTATCTAATTATTATCTTTCATCCATCTTCTCACAAAATGTTAAACATTCACGAGACACATCTATTCATCTCACGCTGATGTATGCGTCTTAACTTAGTACCTACTAGGTATACAACATTATTTTTAGTATATGCGAAACCCGAAACACGTGTCTAGTATTTTCGTGTAAACAATCTATGTACAAAATTTCAAAACTGTATCATGAAAAATCACAAAGCTACTGTTTGTCCGTACAAAAACATGCTCACCCGCGCCGCTCGCGCCGCGCCGTCTTCCGCTCTTTGATTACCTAGGTACCTAACCGTTTGGCGCGGAAATTGAATAACCTACTTAGTGTCGCTCGGTGTCCAACTTTTAACCTTTTTTAAATATTTTTGGGACAAAATATAACATGGGGTAAAAATTATTGGAATCGATTCAGTTACATATTCTGAACAAACTACGAGTATATTCAGGTTTCACATAATTATACTAAAAATAACTTTGTATACCTACATGTTTTCTCTAACGCAGCTGTCCTAAAGCTCATTTGGAGCTCATTTACCTCTGGTAGAAGAATAATTGTGAACACGTACTTGTATTGCAAGTTACCCTGAAAAACAAAATTATATTAGGTTCAAAACTGAACAGCAACTACACTAATTTCATACGAAGAAACACCCTTGTTTTAAATCTCATTACACGCCGTAATGTTAAATAATTCAGTGAAGAACTTAATTAATTTTAGAGTTATATCTCTCATATATCACTAGCTTCTGCTCGCGACTTCGTCCGCATGAAATTTCACCCTCCCCCCATTCACCTTCTCAGGGGTGGAATTTCGAAAATCCCTTTACCTACTCTTCACAAAGAACGCACCCTCCACAGATTATTCATTTTGCAATTCCACCATAACATAGTTAAGAAAAGGCTGGCGACACTACAATACGATAAGGAACTTATTAGTACCTAAGGGATTTTTATTATTAACATTAAATGATCTGTGTCTAAAATTGGTTTTGAACCCACAATTGGTCCCTAATACGGAAGTTTCTTCAGTTTTCTATCTATTACAAACCAATTATTGTAGGATGCCGCCGACACATAAAGTTTCATAACAGGCAAGGTAAGTAGGTAACTGTCCAGCAAACGTAAGATATTGCACCAATAATAATAAATGCATAAAACTGAACTACCTTGTTTATATAAAGAGAGCATAATCTAGTGATAGCATACCGTGCATTACGACTGCAATTGTCTGAAATAGTTATAAGAAAAATAACTAGATATGATTGCATAAAAGTTTACAAAAAAGTTCAACGTGATTTCTCAGTACCTACTTAACTGTTTTTACTTTTCGTAATACTATTTATCGTCTGCTAAGTATGTGTACACGAAAATGTACATGATAATTTAATTTTTAATCGACTTCAATAAAAGGAGGAGGTTCTCAATTCGGTTGTATTTAAAAAAAATATTTGTTACTTCAGAACTCCGTCATTTTTTTTTTCTTTTTTTTTGGCCTGAAACACAGGTTTAAATAAACCTAGATCAGGCAACGCAATACATTACCTTCAGATTTCTATTTTGGACTGTAATCTCATATTTCACATACCATAGTCTATATCCAGATTATTATAATCCTATTATAGGCCTTAATTAATATATACTACTGAACCATAATTATGTACATTTTTTGTAAACTTATTATTTCAATAAATTTTACTTTTTTTTTTTATAAACCTAATAATTTTTCTTTTGTTTGAAAGGGTATACTTAATAAGGTATGAGTAAGGGTATATGTAGTAGTGACCACTCTATAAGTATAAAAACATGTATTATTTGAGTTAGCTTCACTAATACGTTATTTTTCCATTAAGTTTATGTTGATGACGTTATAATAACTTCCTGTCATAAATTATTTAACAAGTGATTTATGTGGGGCAGGTATCACAATATAAAGTAACCAAACTTCCTCCTTTTTTTGAAGTCGGTTAAAAATAAAAACGATCTTGATCTTATACTTAAGTATAACTCAAGGCTCTAGGTCTGGGTGTCATACATTATGGAACCCAAACCTCTTATTTCCCAGAGGTCTTATTTGTGCAGAATAGACAGTTTTTTCTCTCTTTCTTAAAATATTATGGAGGATGAACTAGGTACTTATAGTTAATTTGAAAATAGTCGAATAACATATGTACAGTCACGAGCACTAATACGACAACACTTTGCAACTTTTTAATTGCGATTTTTTCGAGAAATAACGAATGCAACATTGAAATACGACACTTTACACAAACCTATGGATTCGAAAATACTTTGTTCGTAATAACATAAAATTTCATTCAAAACTGAAGGAGAAAATCGTCTTTGATTAAAGCTAAGTGTATACATACTTATGCTCGTGACTGTACCTACCTGTACCTGTATGAATATGTTCCTACAAATATGTTCCTACCTGAAATACTGGTCAGTTTTCGCGGCTCTTTCGTAATGCCCGACTTGTCAGCACAGACGCAGTTTGCAATACAAGTTTCACCAAGATACGAATCTATGACCGTGTTCCCTTTCGCGGGGAATTACATGCAAATTAATGCTGGTCCATATTTGCGAGTCTCTCCGATGATATTTTATTGGAAATGTATCAAAATGTCAACGAAGTCAATAAAGGTTTATCGAAAGGTTTAAAACTAGATTGGCGTGGAAGCTGTATTGTATGATATTTTATTTATTGAATTGGTATAAATGTGCGTTTCAATGCGCTCATGTGAATGGGTAAATAGTACTACGATCGTCTCAGCAAGCTCAACCCAAGATGTGGGAAAGACAAAAATAGGGTAAGATAAACTGTACCGAAAAGCCTGTTAAGGCAAAACTTACCCTTACCTTGTTTTTATAGATTCTTGTAATTTGTTAGCTTAAAAGTAATTGTGCTTTTGTGTGTTGTGCTATACATATGTCTTTTGTGTGCAGTAAATAAATGTTTTTTCTATCTATCTTCACACCAATATTATAAAGGTGAAAGTTAGTGAGTGTGTGTGTGTGTGTGTGTTTATATGTTTGTTACTTCTTCACGCTCAAACGACTGGACCAATTTTGACAAAATTTTGTATGGAGGTAGCTGACACCCTGGATTAACATATAGGCTACTTTTTATCCCGATATTCCCACGGGATCGACACTTACGCGGCTGAAAGCGCGGGGCGCAGCATGTAGTTGTAAATAAAACCTGCGTTTGAGATGCATACTATGTATCTATTTACACAAACTTACGGCGTTCGAAGCAGAAACTACAGAACGCCACCTGTTACGATCCTTACATACTCCTTTTGCTTGGAACAATTGTTAAGAAAACTTTATGGAATTATTATACTGGAGTCGAGCCGCGCATGTCTACGGGAGCCTTCATACACGACTACTACGAACCCGGTAAGATAAGTTAATTAAAAACCACCTGTAAAGCGAACGGAACATTTTACGTTTTAGATCTTTGTAAAACTAAAAACACTAAAAACCATTATTATTATATCGACCATCATTATCCATCGGCGCCGGCTGTCGCTGAAAACCAGCGCTGGGGCTCTGTCTTGCATTGGGTCGCAGCATAATGCTGAGCGATAGCCGTTTTGCGTTGATGTGACGCATGTTTCCCCCAACTCTTTCTTATATATATTTTTGTGTGTTTATGTTCTTTATTGCGTCGTGTATACGCAAATAAACGTATTTTCTTTCTTCTTTCTTTCTTTCATTATTATCAGAACGAATTGTACAAACTCCAAACTCAATCGTGTATTAAGAGGATGACAAGTGAATGAAAAATCGATCACCAGAATCCACAGTCAGTTGTTAGCCAGGTCACAGCCAGGTGTTTGAAATTGAATAAAAACAGTTTATAATTGCGTATTCGACATTTTTCCTGTTACCTTTTCCCTATATGTATAGATTGTTATAAATGCCTTGCCTTTTATATCCTACCAACTCTAGCTTTACCCGAGTCGCTTTAGCGTTGCAATTACTGTCATTGACTCACCTACATTTTGTTACATTTTCTAACATAATTTATTTCAGAAACTGAAATAAAGTCCTGAATCAATATCTAACGTGTTCCAATAACGAAAAGCCATAATTATAACGTTTATTGTTTGGGTTCCTACGGAGAGATATTAGGGAAAGGGCAATGACCGCTATTATCAGTCTAAAGTGATTCGGGTCTAATTGATCTACTACGGATTTGTGAGAATCACACATTCACACGGGTGGTTTTTTTTAAGGTTAAGACAGAATACTACGAAGAGTTCTTGTAAAACATAGATAGAAATATCTTCCTACGCAAACTTCTTCCTACGAACAATGAACATTGATAAAACAATTCCACTTAATAAGTCTTTTTGTGAAACATTTAGACTTGAGATATGAAACAATATTCATCTGCCATTTCTTAAGAATTTGGCCAAAAGTAAAAACAAACTTCGAACTTTTATTAGGTTTTATTTCTAACAATTTGTACTACCTAGGTACTTATGTTTTCCCCAAGTGATATAAATGGTCCTAAAGGAAATTATACTTACATTAGCTTTATTAATCTGTAATGTTCCCACTGCTCTGAAACAGGCCTCCTGTCTGCAAGAGGGAGTGGGCTGTAAATCTATCACACGGGCCCAGTGCGGGTTGGTAGATGTCACAAGTCTTCGAATTTTTGGTTATTGAAACAATGTTTGGACATGCTCCTTTTTGAGACTTACGATACCAAGCAATAAGTAATAAGGCCTTATAGTAATGGGCCTTATAGGAAGGCTAGGGCAAAGGGCAATGGAGAGGGCTATGCTTGGAGTTTCCCTGCGTGTTCGAATCAGGAATGAGGAGATCCGCAGGAGAACCAAGGCAACCGACATAGCCCGAAGAATTGCCAAACTTAAGTGGCAGTGGGCAGGGCACATTGCTCGCAGAACAGATGGCCGATGGGGCCGAAATGTTCTGGAGTGGTGACCGCGTAACGGAAGACGTAGCGTTGGAAGGCCTCCCACAAGGTGGACCGATGACCTTGTGAAGGCCGCAGGAACCCGTTGGATGCGGGAAGCACAGGACCGGTCGAAGTGGAGGTGCTTGGGGGAGGCCTATGTCCAGCAGTGGACGTCTTTCGGCTGAAATGATGAAGTAATAAGGCAATGATCTGCGATGCCTCTGATAATTCAGAGTGGTGGGTCACCAGAAATTTTTTACAACCAGAAGGTATAAAGGATGGCAGGGACTTCAACGCGCAAACTGTGATCTTGAATTCAGCACATGATTCTAAACACCTAGCGTAGAAAATTTTCGTCAGTTATCAAAAAAACAAATCTGCTGTTTCATAGAAAAGTGCAATACATACGCGGTCAAAATGTATGGAACAGCATTTTTTTTAATAACCGATGTAAAATTTCAACGCAGGGTGGTCCAGAATTAGCTTACTGTCCGACCAGGACCAGGCCCGTCCCGGATGGTAGCATCAGTTGAAGGGGCCCGTTAGGGCCGAAGCCTGCCGGGTCAGCGGGATTGTTAGAAAGGAAAGGGTTACCGCTGGCCCGGAACATAAAGGGCTAAGGAAGGAACACGGGTGGGTTTTAGTCAGTAAGAGTCTGACACTTCCTCCCGCTCCACCCAGAGCTGGTGAAAAATATAAATAAAAGGGTGGTCCAGAATCATGTAATAATAATAAACATTTATTTCAGAAAATATCCATATTTCAACACACAAATTTAAAAAAACTAATTCACATCAAAATAAAACAAAAACAACAAACACAAATAAAAGCAGTTAAAGACACAGTTACGGGCATACATTAGGATCGGGAGGAACTAATAAATAATAATGAATAAAGGTAACAGGTTGCTTACTGCCCTGTGTACAAAAACATTTTCATATATGTAGTTACTGTATTCCGGAATGTCGTCAGTCAGTTCATATAATTTGTAAAAGTTAATTCACCTCCCGAAGTCCCGACCGATTTCGGTCACGGTGGCCCATCTCAACGGAGATTAGCCAGGTACGCAGGAGATATTATAGGGCACAAGTGCACTCTTTGTTCCTTTACTCTCATAGTCCGATGTGACGGCGGCAATCTGTCACGACCGGGTAGAGATCAGGCGCAGGACCAACGGCTTTACGTGCTTTCCAAGGCACGGGGGTATTAAAACCGTAAACTTCCAAACTCTTTTTTAATCTGTAATGTTCCCACTGCTAATGGTAAACCCAATAACACTTTGTCCGACCCGGAAATCGAACCCAGGACCCCACGCTCAGCAGTCGCGCTTGCAACCACAAGACCAACGGGGCAGTCAATTCAGAAGGTATCTTACAAAAAACCGAGAATAAACGTTATAAAAACAATCTTCAAACCTCAAATTTCTTTTGTATGATGCCGACTTGTTGCGAATACTTTTTAGGCGTTTGAGTAGGTAGCTCAATCTTTTACTTTACTTTTTTTAAGAATTCTCTTGGGGATGAAACAATGTGTTTTGTTTTTGTAAAAATGTGCTTTTCTTTTATTTTTAGATGTATATTTTATAAGTATAGGCCTTATAAACTGTTTATTAAAGTAGAATAGGCTTTATCTTCCAGCCATATCGCTTCTCAAAATGACAGCTAAATTGTTACGGGATATAATATTTTCTTTTTCTCATTACTTACCTATGTTCTAGAAAATTGACTGAAGTTCAACGCCCAAAGATTTTTGCCTTTGTTTTCCCTTACGTCTGTTAAGGCCTTAAGGAGCTTACATGACCTAAAGCGCGGTCACTGTCGGACTGCATAGAAAAGAAAGAGAAGCGCGATGACACAACACTGGTAATTTATTGCAAAATATGAAGCAAATAATTAATTACACAAAATCTATTGTTTGGACAAAAAAATTAAAACACTAGGATTTTAGTATGTTGTTTGTAGAATAATCTGACAAAAAATCAGAATGATTGTATGTTTAATAGTAGGTATGGATTTTATTGTAAAAAGAAAGTTTTTAGAGGTGATTTTTTTCTATCGTATCAAATTAGTTGTATTAAGTTTTCAACACACTATCTACCTAGCATATATCGTGAAGAATATCATACATTTTTCTGATTTTATTTACTGCAGTCGATCATATACTATGTACAGGGTTATTGGTAAAACATTAACAACCTCTTAGGAGGTCATTGTACTCATCATTATGAACAACTTTTACTATGGGACCAAACCGGAAATCGCGAAAAAAAAATCAGCTGTTCCCTACATTTATGCTCGTATAACTCGTCGAAATGTAGGGAACAGCTGATTTTTTTTTCGCGATTTCCGGTTTGGCCCCATAGTATATAATGTAAGGGTAGCTATCTACCTCTTACCTTACCCTACTAAATATTGCTCCCTACGGATGTATTGAGGGGGCTTGTGGTTAAGTAAGAACATTAGCACGGTTCCATCGATCAGGTTAAGCTATGCTTGCTGCGATTTGTCCGTGTATTGGTGACCATCTCGACATACCAAGACCCCACCGTGCCTCGGAAAGCACGTTATTCCGTTGGTCTCAGCTGTCATTCGTAGATCTTTAACAGTAGTTACGGGTCGTCAGAAGCCCGAAAACCCGACAACCAGTCTTACCAAGGGGTATCGTATAACCCAGTAACTGGGTTGTGGACGTCATATAGACAGTCATCCGGTTAGACTGGACGCCGACCCCAACATAATTGGGAAAAGGTTAGTCAGATGTCCGTCCATCTTCGTGTATTGGATGTAAGGTGTGTTATGTACCCTTTGCATAAGGTGTGGCATATTAATGGTATCTGATTGTTAGGAAAGTTGCACCTCGTTGCACATTTCCTATACATAACTGATACCGAAATGTCAAAATGCCTTATTCGAAAGGTCATTGCCTAAACAAGTGATAGGTCACACTTCTGGTATCGCCACTTATGAAATAAGGAAATGTGAGGCACTTTTTTCCCTTGAGACAAAATACTTTTATAAGTATTTTGTCTCAAGGGAAAAAAGTGCAATTTGCGTGTGTAAAAGTAATAATACTGGCCATTTTTATTTTACACACAAACGTAATTTGCTCTTACGTAGACGTATTCATTTGTTTTTGTGCAAAGTTTTTTATTAGTGTGCGTGAACTTGCATACCTACGCATACACTCGTATGAGGCAACATACACATTATAAGGTTACAAGCATTGTTGTAATTAAATTGCGAACAATTATTTTGTGTGAAAATCGAAGTGTGGATTGCAGGTATAGGTCCGTGGGAACTTGGAACGTTCGTTGACAAGTTGAATGGACGTAAAGCGGCGTTCCAACAGCGGGAAACGACTCATTCTCTCATAAATCAATTGACCTGTCAATTATTGAGAGAAAATCCACCTAAGTTAATGAAAGAACAAAAAGTACCTACGCCTGGTAAATGATACGGTGGACTAGTATAGTATTATTGTCTTACAAAACGACGCGCGCTTTACTTGTGGTTACCAAGTGTACAATACCTTGTGAATGTGTGTGTAAGCACAGGAGCTCTCGTCACCGTCCGACACAATGAAGAAGTCGGAGGTGACGCTACACGTGTTCACGCTATCATTCACAGCTCGTACCCTTGGTTACCACAAGTAAAGCGCGCGTCGGTTCGTGAGGTAAAAGTACTGTAGCTGAACCGGTGCGGTTGAGAATGACATTTAAATAGGTTTAGGTATGTGGATCAAGAAAAAGGACTTTAAAAGCTGGGAGTCAACTGTCTATAAATCACCGTGATGTAGCTTAATTGATTTGATTAAGTATTTAATGTTGAAGTAGAGTTCATTGATTCATACTCGTAATACCATGAATCAATATATTATTACATTCTTAATTCATATGTACAGATGCCAGCATATCAAGCTATCCGAAACTGTCAAATTTTCCCAATTAACTTTGAACCTTTATGCTTAAAGTTATAAAGTTGAAAATCTATTAAAGAAAGACAGATTGTAGTAGCTTGATCTGCTGTCGTCTGTACGTAGGTGTGATAATTAATGCACTATTACGAATAAATGTTTACTAATGTAGTTTCTTATTAAGTTATATTCACACATGCTACATAAATGGAATTATATTATAATGCTAGGTTGATGAACTTTATTTAATAAAGTTATGTCATGTTATTATATAGTATGAACAGGGTTGGTTAACCGTTAAACCTTCATTAAGTTTGCAAGGTGACTTAAGATAGCTTTACATATTTATTTAAATTCAACTTATTCATGATTATTGCGAAAAGCTCAATCAAATTCCATAAAATATTCTTTAAACTTGCTAGGTTGATAAAATTTATTAAAGCTATGTTATGTAGTATGTACAGGGTTGGTTAACCGGTAAAACTTCATTAAGGTGCCACTAGTCGATATTTTTCCATACAAATTTCGGGAGAATATTACTCCACTGTTTGACATTGTGCATCCTAAGTTACACATGATATCGTTTTGTCTTATTATTAATGTTGTCTGAACGGAAACAGAATAGTAAAATAAAGAGCCATTAAGAAGTTATGAGCCAACAAAGACTCGTTTTTCTTGCTATTTTTAATGTTACTTTGGGTGTAATTATGTTATAAAAGAACTGTAAAATCTTCAAAACCAAGTCCGTACCGACAAAGCTCAGTTATTGAAGAGTTCAATAAACTTTATTTGTAATTAATTTATGCAGTAGTATTTTCTCATAAAACTCGATTTTCCGAAGCACTTTTCGAATTTTTTACACGCCTATCAGTTTGGAACTGTGTTTCTGTGCGTGAGAACTAGACGTTGTTCGTGTAGACTAGCGTCTAACTGCTCATCACTGATACTAACTCTCTCAGACACGAAGCCAGGTGAGACAGCGTTCTTTTTGGCCATGACGACCAGTGAGTTCGAGCTCGCGACTAGTTTACTCTTAAGATCGCAAGGTGACTAATGATAGCTTTACATATGTAAATTCGACTTATTCATGATTATTGTGAAAAGCTCAATCGAATTCAATAAAATATTTTTCAAACTTGATTTTTATTAGCATTTAAAAAAGTTGTTTTGCAGTAAACACACCACCTTGTTGCATCAGAAAAATCACGGATACACTGAAAGAAATAAGCAGTAAATAAAAATGAAGAAAACATTGATCTGAACTTTTGAACTGCTTTAAACAGTTCCATGAGCTCATCGTTCAAAACAGTATTTTTTACAGATCCGGAAACAGTTAAATGTTGAAGCAAAATGTTACCGTCATGACAATAAACTTTAACGTTTTTTTTTTTCAGTAAACGGTGTGTTCAATCATTAACCGTTACTGTTTTGTCTTTTATCGTTTTACAAACATTTCTTCTTACTCATACAGTCAGTAAATCTTAATGAAATCACTTTGATGTGGTGTATTAAGAAATTATTTTTTCAGTGTATTAATTTATGGTATTGAGAATTTTATTGCATAAAATACAGCCAACGCGTGGAACTATCTGCCAGCGTCTTTGTTCTCTTCCGTGTATTTTTCATGGGCATTTTCTGGGCACGCTCGTTCCATCAAACAATACCTCATCAATTGCTCTCCATTACGCGAGATCGAGGTTAAGAGCTGGTCCATTTCGCAATAAGTAAAAGAAAAAATTAGGATATACTCAAGTCTCGCTTCTTTCTCTTCTCCTGGTAGCATCGCTAATTACTAAGAGGACTACTAAGAGACAAGTGACAATCGTTTTTAAAGCGTTTCGTATCTCTACATGCAACGAATTTCAAAAGGATTGATATAAGATTTTATGTCGATCCAATACATTTTCACTTTATCTAGGCCCTTGGGGTAAACTGAAAATATAATTAGTTATTTTTCCTCCTAGTTGTATTATCTCACTTGTATTATGTATGAACAACGCCGTACTCAGCATTCGCTTACGAAACAAGCCCTAGATATTTTAACGAGGTCATCCGACGAGAATATCGGGGAATGTTCGTTATACTTACAACACTTAAAAGGATAACGTCGAAACCTTTCCGGTAATCGGACGGCGATCTGTAATTAAGACTGGTACTTATTGTTCGGAATCTTAACCAACACTATCAAATGCTGTGAAACGTTATATGACTCCTGCAGACCGGCAAGACGCGACAGAGCGACGCGATTCTAGTAGAACATTTTTTACGCAGACTTCATGGAAATTATTCTACCAGAATCACGTCGCACCATCACCTCGCGCCTGTCTTCCGGAGCCTTTAAGAGCGTTTACGCCGTACGGAGTTTCATACAAACTTTCGAGCCCTTATTTCCCGAAATGAATGAACCGATTTTAATGGAACTTCATGCGAATAAGCAGGATACAAAGGTCTAAAAAGTTAGTAGAGAACATTTTCGAAAAATAGTGTTCAAGCCAAATTAGACCGATTTTTAATTTTCCATAGAAACAGAGATTTCCAGTTAACTTTTTAGACCTTTGTATCCTGCTTATGCGTATGAAGTTTCATTCAAATCGGTTCATTAGTTTCGAAGAATAAGGGCTTGAAAGTTTGTATGAAATGCCGTACGGCGTAAACGCTCTTAAACGTTTTATATCATCCTATCACCTACGATACAAGTAACATTACGACGTTACTTTATTTAACGAGTTCCGCACTCTGCTATTTCGGAAACAACAAAACCGGTATGAGAAAGTTTTTAGTGGATAAGACAGAGATTAAAACAGAAGACGATCTAGGAGGGGATCGAGGCGGGGGGGGGGGGGGGGAGGGGGGTTCAGGGGATCAGAACGGAATAATTCCAATAAGGTATACCCTACATAAAGTTTACACTTAAGTAACCATTTTCTTTTGATTACGATAACGAAATTGTAAACCTACGTTTCAAGTTCAGGTGTTCTTCAAAGTTAATGTTTTTAAAATTTTATCTGGTTCTTTCTGCTTGATAAAATGGTTTTATTGTGTAACTAGCGGCCTCAGCTTCAAACGGGTGCAATTATTTTTTCCGAATTCCCGAATTTTTTTTTCATACAAACCTTTTCGTGGTAATACCGAACATAATAAAAAGCTGGCCAAGTGCGAGTCGGACTCGCACACGAAGGGTTCCGTACCACAAGGCAAAAACGCCGAAAAAACACGTTTGTTGTATGAGAGCCCCACTTAAATATTAATTTTATTCTGTTTTTAGTATTTGTTGTTATAGCGGCAACAGAATATATCATCTGTGAAGATTTCAACTGTCTAGCTATCACGGTTCATGAGATACAGCCTGGTGACAGACGGACAGTGGAGTCTTAGTAATAGGGTCCCGTTTTTACCCTTTGGGTACGGAACCCTAAAAAGAATTATCCAGTTTGGTGCAGTCATTCGGAAGTTATGTGCGTGCAGACATTTCGGCGACTTTGTTTTATACTATGATGGTCAAAGTTTTTCATTTTACAGTCCGGCCGTCTAGAGACTGCGTTCTTGACACCTGTCAGGGCGGCTATTCTAGTAGCTAATAAAGATCAAATTCGCAAAACACGTATTCGTACCTTCCATCAGTGGCGAAGGTTCCATACAATTCGATTCCTACCGGCTTCCTTTTGATAAAAATGGCACATTCAGTATTCTATAGACAAATAATACAATCATATTAAACATACCTACTCCGGCTTACCTCTTACAAAAATTGACCCTTTGCTACTGCCTTCTATGCAGTGTACCTAGTTACATAATCAAAAAGTTAAGCAAAGTGACATTTTGAAACCAACTGATCCACTACGCTAGTTGTATCTATCCATTGTCTGGCCTTATCTCATCACAATGTGAGCCCTTTTCCTAGATAAAATAGTTGATAATAACATTTTGCCACTCATTGTTATAAAAGCAACATTTCATTAAGAGCGTTTACACCGTCCGGCATTTCATACAAACTTTCAAGCCCTTATTTTTCGAAATGAATAAACCGATTTTAATGAAACTTCATACGCATAAGCAGGATACAAAGGTCTAAAAAGTTAGTAGAGAACATTTTAGAAATGTCTTATTTAAAAAAAGATAACTGGAAATCTCTGTTTCTATGGAAAATTTAAAATCGGTCTAATTTGGCTGTAACACTATTTTTCCAAAATGTTCTCTAAATCACTCAATCTCTTAATCACACTAATATTATAAAGGCGAAAGTTTGTGAGTGGCTGAGTGTGTGTGTGTGTTTATATGTTTGTTACTCCTTCACGCTCAAACGGCTGGACCAATTTTGATAAAAGTCTGTTATGGAGGTAGCTGACACCTTGGATTAACATATAGGCTACTTTTTATCTCGATATTCCCACGAGATCGAAACTTATGCGGGTGAAACCGCGTGGCGCAGCTAGTATATCAATAAATCTAATTTGCGTGACTTCACATTGATATTCCATTACTAAATGTTTTGTGTTCGGTGTCACAATATGGTCACAATAGTGTATTTTATAACAGTATACCGTACTATAACTGTTTGTTTGTGCAGTAATTGTACTGTGACACAACTTCAAGGTTGTCCCACATAGTTTCATGCCCTACTGACTCTTGACGATGCAGACTGGCGTTCGAAACGCTGCGTTTTAAACACCTGTAATGCTATTCTGTAAAACTCTCACTGTGAAAACTTAGGTGAAGTGACCTTAAAGTGAGATCTCAATCCCTAGCATCAGGTGCAATGACAGCTCACTTTTAACTCACTTCACCTAAGTTATCACGGTGATCATTTTACAGAATAACACCGCAGAACCCTAATTGCGTAACAGAGTCTTGTGGCTAACTAATAACAACCGCACGGGTCACTAGATCAGGTTAAGCTACACTTGCCGCGGTTGGTCCATGGATGGGTGACCATCTTTACATATAAGACCACTCCGTGCCTCGGAAAGCACGTTGAGCCGTTGGTCCCGGCTGTCATTCGTGAATCTTCGACAGTCGTTACCTACGGGTCGTCAGAAGCCCGAAAGTCTGACAACCAGTCTTACCAAGGGGTATCGTATTACCTAGTAATTGGGTTGTGGAGGTCAGATAGGCAGTCGCTCCATGTAAAATACTGGTATTCCTGACTGGCCGACCCTGACATAGTTGGGAAAAGGCTAGGCAGATGATGATGACTTAATCATTTTCAAGAATATTGCTAATCCATTGCTTCATATGTTCGAAAAATGTGTCTGCTCAACAACGTAAATACCGCAATGAATGTTGTGGAATGTTTTCAAAAGTTTTCGTAGAAAGTGTAGAGAAATACAGAATATTATTTATTTTGAGGCAAGTGGTTTACAAATAATGTTGATCAAAAAGTATATTTACAACATCTATGTACTTCTAGTTTAGGGTGTACAATAACATGAAAATAAATAAAAAACAGTGGCACTCCGGCTGACTCCAGCTAAGCGAAAATTTGAACAATTACGTGTGTATTTTTTGAATCGTCTTATAAACAGAACATAAACAGAATACTTTGCCATCACTCACTGACATTAAAACCCAGTACATCCCGAGGACAGCCGAACACATCCGAATGTAGCGCGGTGTCGGTGACGGTAACAGTGTCGCGAGTTCAATGGTTTTTTTCGGTCTCAAAAAATGCCCCCTAAAGAAGGTTTCACTTTAATAGAAAAACTGACAAGCGCAAAACAACACAGCATCTTCTGTTCACAGAAAAAGCATAAGATGATGATAAATGATAGATTTAAGTGCGTCGGTCAGAATATACAACAAAAAGTATGGCTTGGAAAACTACCGATCGTTACACAATATTTGAGTTTTTGCGGTTGCGTTTTAACAGTTCGTGTGATCAGCTTGTCGTGAGGGGAATTCTACCTCAGTAACTATATCGAAGTCGATTTAAAGGTTTGTTCATATCCTTCTGTCAGCAAATCAGGCATAAAGGAGGCTAATGAGAATTTTTAATTCGTGTTTAAGTACACAATTATTAGTCTAGGTCTGAATGACGGGTGTATTGTTACAGAACTGAATATATGTTATATATGAAAGGATGTACTTGAATGTACCTTAAATGAAATTCAATGTACCTCCAAGAAACAAGAACAATTATAATAATAAAGTGAGCCGCAGTCACATTACATTTTTCACTGCTTTTCATAAACGTTGAGTAAATGATAATTCATTTTCTAATCAATATTTGTTTTATTTATCAAATAACATGGAAGTATGTAAAAAAATGTAGGTAAATAATCCTCTCATAATCACATTCAATTCTCAATACGAGCAAATAACACTTACTCACATTGCTATAAAAATTGGTAGGCGACAAAATTTCTTTTCTTGATTTTCTCGTTAATTACTCGTCGCATTATATTTTCAGATTATATTTTTGTGAGGTACATTGAAGGTACATTCCTCTGGTAAATATTAGGTAACCATAAGATATCTATTACATTCATTATTAGTATTCACCCGTCATTCTGACTGTCAGGACTGCGGCTCACTTTATTATTATAATTGTTCTTGTTACTTGGAGGTACATTGAATTTCATTAAAGGTACATTCAAGTACATTGCTGGTACATTCCTTTCATATATAATATATTCAGTTCTGTAAAAATACACCTGTCATTCTGACTAGACCACAATTACCTTATCATTATCATCAAACAGCAGAAAGACGTCCACTCTGGACATAGACCCCCAAGGACCGCCTCTTCGACCGCTTCTTCATCTTCTTCTCTTCATCTTCTTCTTCTTGCTTCTCGCATCCAGTGGATCCCTGAGGCTATCACCAGCACCTAATTACTTATTTAAAAAATATCTTATGTTCGTGCCTATTCTACTCTATACAAGACGTGTCATCCAAATTTTCAGTTTCACAAACTAATAATTATGCGGCTTTTAGTGAAAGGAAAAAGAGACTGTGACCTCTGAGTTTGTTTCGGCCTTTCTTCTCAGAGTAGTCAGATGCAGTGGCGGTTTTACCAACAGGCTGAGTAGGTTGGAGCCTAGGGCGGCAAATTTGAGGGTATAATTTTTTTTTATGCCCTCAGAATACAGAAAAGTTCTAAGTTAACGCCTTACTGAAATTAAAAAGATTAATATTAATATACCTACCATGTTTTTTTGGAAAGAATAAACAAAGTCAATGCTCAAATTCAGGCTTTTAACGTAGGTTCGATCACTGTTGCCGATCTTTACAGAAATGTCTTTGCAAGTTTTTCGTAGCTGAACGAGAACATTTTAATTTTATTTTGAAGAAAAGGCTATGAAATTAAGCGTGTCGAAGCAGTATACAAAAGACATGGGACATTATTGTAGAGGTCGGTAGGGGCGGCAAAATTTGAATATATAGGATATTCAAATTTTGCCGCCCCTACCGACCTCTGGCTGGCGGCAAATGTGTAAATCCGCCACTTGTCGGATGGGAAACGCCGAAATCGGGGCCTAAAAAGGCCACTTTGGCAGAATCATAAAAGGATAACAGAATGGACAGTTAACTGTTAAGTTAATCGTATCAAATCCCATTGGTGAAGCATTTTTCAGTTGTTTTTTTGTCTGTGCTAAAAACCAATCAATCCAATCCAAATCCAAACCCAATCTCTTTGATTGTACCTACGCTACGTAGTGCAGCGAAAAAAAGAAAAACACGGACTGTCTTCACCATTTTATAATTCATAATGTTATCCTTTTACGATTCTCCAAAGCGGCCTTTTTAGGCCCCCAGATCTAGTTTTTAAAACATGATTGACGTGTAAAACTGTACTAAAGGCTGATTTTATTAAAGTCTATCTTTTATCCGTGGAACAAAATTGTCTGTCAAAAACTCAAAAGTTATTCTCAGGTTAAAATTAATTCTATGTATAAAAGTTTGTTGGAATTCACCCTTGCAGAAAAAAATCATTTAACATTTAAAAGAAAGAAAGAAAATACGTTTAGTTGCGGTAAACATGACGCAATGAAGAACATAAACAAAAAAAAACAAAGAAAGGGTTAAGAAAGGGTTGGGGGGGGGGGGATTTAAAGAGTATCAGTATATTAAAACCTTTTGACCGCCACAGTCGTGTATAGATGGACAAACCAAAATGTGCCCAGCACGCCACGGTTCGACTACATGACAGACATTGACGCCGAGGGCACGTTTTTAGGGTTCCGTTGCCAAATGGCAAAAAACGGAACCCTTATAGATTCGTCATGTCTGTCTGTCTGTCTGTCTGTCCGTCCGTATGTCACAGCCACTTTTCTCCGAAACTATAAGAACTATACTGTTGAAACTTGGTAAGTAGATGTATTCTGTGAACCGCATTAAGATTTTCACACAAAAATAGGAAAAAAAACAATAAATTTTGGGGTTCCCTATACTTAGAACTGAAACTAAAAAATTTTTTTTTTCGTCAAACCCATACGTGTGAGGTATCTATGGATAGGTCTTCAAAAATGATATTGAGGTTTCATATATCATTTTTTTCTAAACTGAATAGTTTGCGCGAGAGACACTTCCAAAGTGGTAAAATGTGTGTCCCCCCCCCTGTAACTTCTAAAATAAGAGAATGATAAAACTAAAAAAAATATATGATGTACAATACCATGTAAACTTGCACCGAAAATTGGTTTGAATGAGATCTATTAAGTAGTTTTTTTTTAATACGTCATAAATCGTAAACCGCAATTTACCTTTTATTCAACCAACTCAAATATAAAAAAACATTTAATTTCATAAACATAAACCTTATGCATAAACCCGGATGTTACGGAACCCTCGGTGAGCGAGTCCGACTCGCTCTTGCCCGGTTTTTATTGATTTTTGGACATGTGGCGGTCATAAAGGTTAATATGGCTAGCGCCCGAGCAACAGGCTGGAAAAGTAGAAACGTCTCGAGCAGCTCTTAAAGTGAAAATTACACTGAATGTTAATTAGTTTAAGTTGCATGTTTGCCAACAGAGTCGTCATTAATTGCACCTGTGTTAGCTGTGTTAGTATCGGTTCGTGGAACTACTTCCCAACTGCTCAAACCACGTTAGTATGGTCCACCACACCAACCCAACGCGCTAGAACGGTCTCTATAATTAAATACCAATCTCCATGTTCAATCAGTACACTGAATGAATAATCGAGATTGCTTCTTCGAAATTGTAAGCTTCAGTTCTATAGAAAATCTATACCTACTAATACAGGGTAACTTTTCAAAGACCATCCAAATTTTTACATGGTGTTCTACCCATGAATATAACAACTTTCACTATGAGACCAACTCTGAAATCACGAAAAAAAATCAGCTGTTTCATACAAAACTTCAATACCTACTTGACCAAAATGTATGAAACAGCAGATTTTTTTTTCGTGATTTCAGAATTGGTCCCATAGTGAAAGTTGTTTACATTCATGGGTAGAACACCATGTAAAAATTTGGATGGTCTTTGAAAAGTAACCCTTTATAATAAAGCTGAAGAGTTTGTTAGTTTGAACGCGCTAATCTCTGGAACCACTAGTCGGATTGGAGAAAATATTTTTGCTTTTGATAGCCCAACTCTCGATGAAGGTTAAGGCGTATTTGACATCACGCTACGATCCTAAGGAGCCGAGCATAAAGAAAAAAAAAGTCAGAAAGAACGCTAATCGAGAACGAAGTAGTAGCTCGGGCGAGTGATAATTTCACGGAGACGAAGTCGTGGGCGGGTAAGGTCGTAGGTTTGAACCCAGACAGGCGCTTTACTTTGTGTAAATTGTTTCAGCACCACTGCTCTCAAAACGGTGAAGGAAAACATCGTGAGGAAACCGGCATGTCCTAGAACCAAACATTCGAAGACATGTGACATCTGCCAATCCGCACTGGGCCCGCGTGGTGGATTACGGCCCACTCCCTCTCATCGAGAGGAGACCTGTGTCCCAACAGTGGGACCGTTATAGGCTGATTATGGAAGTCGCGGGCTGAAGCTAGTGACTGATAAACAACTAACAGAAAATAGATCTAATTCATCATCATCATTTCAGCCGATAGCCGTCCACTGCTGGACATAGGCCTCCCCCAATTTTGGGGGGGGTTTGCCATAATCGCCACGCTTGGCAGGCGGGTTGGCGATCGCAGTATGGTATGATGGTGGAATGCACAGAGAACGCTGCTGCCCATTCTCCGGTAAGACCCTTAGTCGCCTTTTACGACACCCACGGGAAGTAAGGGGTGGTGCTATTCTTTAAGTCCGGCACCACACAGACTAGATCTAATTATTACTATTGATTGATATCGAATAACTGGCAACACCCACGTATGACATTTACGAGCGTGTATATTGACAATGTTCTATGGATATTAAGAAAAATTGAAAGTGATGAGGGTCGAGTGCGCATTGAGTATAATGGGTGGCGTTAACGGGAAGCGATGGTGAAAAAGGGCGAGCGTGAACAATGAGGCTCTCTAAAAGGAAAATATTATAGACAGGGCCTTTCATGTATGTACATACGTGACAACCATACGATATGGCCATCTAACGATACGTGAATTAAGATGAATGAAAGCTGAATAAAAATGAAGGTTGTTGAGTTGCCTTTGTCATTAGCAATCGTCCATGGAAAAGTAAGTAACAAGCGGCTCGATTGAAATAATTGGTTTTTAGGGTTCCGTAGCCAAATGGCAAAAACGGAACCCTTATAGATTCGTCATGTCTGTCTGTCTGTCTGTCTGTCTGTCCGTCTGTCTGTCCGTCCGTATGTCACAGCCACTTTTGTCCGAAACTATAAGAACTATACTGTTGAAACTTGGTAAGTAGATGTATTATGTGCACCGCATTAAGATTTTCACACAAAAATAGAAAAAAAAACAATAAATTTTAGGGTTCCCCATACTTAGAACCGAAACTCAATTTTTTTTTCATCAAACCCATACGTGTGGGGTATCCATGGGTAGGTCTTTAAAAATGATATTATTGAGGTTTCTAATATCATTTTTTTCTAAACTGAATAGTTTGCGCGAGAGACTCTTCCAAAGTGGTAAAATGTGTGTCCCCCCCCCTGTAACTTCTAAAATAAGAGAATGATAAAACTAAAAAAAATATATGATGTACATTACCATGTAAACTACCACCGAAAATTGGTTTGAACGAGATCTAGTAAGTAGTTTTTTTTAATACGTCATAAATCGTAAACCGCAATTTACCATTCATTCAATCAACTCAAAAATAAAAAAAAACATTTAATTTCATAAACATAAACCTTATGCATAAACCCGGATGTTACGGAACCCTCGGTGCGCGAGTCCGACTCGCTCTTGCCCGGTTTTTTTATTATTATTTACGAGTATACAAGTTAGACGCTCTGAATACGAATCAAAAAAATCGTTAAATTCATTTATTTTTTGTTATAGCGTGTTGTGATATCAATATTATCATGTCTGCGGAGTTTCGCTAGCAATTTAATTTGACCCTGTATATTATAACCTATATAAGGCGAAAGCGCCGGCCGGGGTAGCCCGCGAAATTCAATTTTTTTTACGTTTTTTGCAACTTGCTGGTCAGTAATAAGTTGTATGTTGATTAAAATATATTATGATTCGCGACAGTAACTTAATGTGTATTTACAGAATTATAATCATTAAAGTCATCAACACAACTCTCTAAGACCAAGTAATCCTACTGAATGACTATTTCATGAAATCTTGACATTTTACGATTATACTAACTTAACAAGTGGTATTACTGAAAGTCAAACTTGTCATATATTAAATGTAATGCTTCTAGCATTACATTTAATCTAAGACAAACTTTTAAGGGGGAAGCGCTAAGGTAGCCCGCGAAATTCAAATTTTCTTACGTTTTTTGCATATGATTCGCGACCGTAACAGATATGTATACATAATTATAATCATTACAATCAGTAATTATTTTATTTTTTCAAGTCATATTTTAAGTAACAACACAACCAGCGGTCGTTGAATAAAAAAAAAACATGAATACCTACTTAGTAGTTTTTTTTTTTTATCGAATTTAGATATCGATACCTACCCATCACGTCTACGGAGTTTCGCTAGCTAATTCAATTTGACCCTGTTTATAAAAAATTGTTGGAGAAACCTAAAAATCACACTAATCACACTAATATTATAAAGGCGAAAGTTTGTGAGTATGTGTGTGTGTGTGTGTTTATATGTTTGTTACTTCTTCACGCTCAAAGGGCTGGACCAATTTAGATAAAATTTTGTACGGAGGTAGCTGACACCCTGAATTAACATATAGGCTACTTTTTATCCCAATATTCCTTCGGGATCAACATTTACGCGGGTGAAACCGCGGGGCGCAGCTAGTATTATTATAAAGGCGAAAGTTTGTGTGTGTGGGGGTTTCTTTTTATGTCTGTTACTTCTTCACGCTCAAACGGCTGGACCAATTTTGATACAATTTGGTATGGAGGTAGCTGACTCCCTGGATGAACATATAGGCTACTTTTTATCCAGACATTCCCAGGGGATTGAAACTTATGCGGGTGAAACCGCGAGGTGCAGCTAGTATTCTTCATAAAGCATTTCCATAAGGAAAATGTTTTACAAACTAGGTACCTACTCGTAATGTGTGTAGGCGGCATAGAATAATGCCTATAGTAACTGTTGCATCGTGAACTTGAACTATACATAACATATATATATATATATAACTTACGAGTGGCAGCTGGCAGGTTATTTACGTCATTTATGGGCAATTGTATTTAATGCCGTCAATAGCTTACGCCATAACTTCATAAGTCTTAGGGCCTGTGCACACCACGTATTTTAAACGCGCCATTGACGCGCGTTTTAGAAACGACCTCGACCGCGACGACGATGGCTCGCTTTTATCCTACAGAAGGTCTACACTGTAGACTCTACAGGCTGCGTCTGACTCGTGTCTGTATCGCTACAACGCGCGTCAACGGCGCGTTTAAAAAACGTGGTGTGCACAGGCCCTTATCGGGGTGGGAACTTTAATTATCGGCTGTTAGAAATTACAGTCTATAAAATGACACAGTTAAAAGTAGCACCAGAATTCGATGTTGTAATGGGAATTTTCGGATATAGAGTCGATAAAATTATCTCGATATAAAGTTCTGGCCAAACTGAGGGATATTCATGCGGGATGCGGGATGAAATCCACACGTGCCGATTGTATCAACTAACTTGTACTGAGGTTTTCAAACTGGTGACGTGACTTCTTATCTTTAAAACAATCCCGCATCCCGCGCAGGATTCGCTTCACTGTGGCCAGACATTCGAATAGAATAGATGACTTTTATTTCAGACAGGAATCTATGGACTCCTGTCAAATTGAAAATTGTTACTAACCCCTGGTTTTGTTAGTCGGTTACAGCCACATATTAACATTATACAATTAAAATTCAGCGTGGAGCTGCATCCACCTCCGCAACATCGGGGAATCCCACAGATCTGAGAATACACTGAGAATACTGTACTGTCTGTACTGTAGTAAATACTGGCGAACAAATTAAATATTTACTTTTATTAACATTGAACCTGCACCCTAAATGCGTAATATTGCTAATTCATTGCTGCTTTAATTATGTTAGAAGTCTGCTCAACACCGTCAATACCGCAATGAATGTTGTTGAACTGTCAAAATAAAACGCCGTTACTACTGATAACGTGTTTCGAAACTACCCCGGTGCTTAAAAGCCTTGAATGGGCAATAAATTTTAGTAGCTAAACTGGGATAAAATAAACCCTAAAGTCACTAAATAAAAATAATACTTTAATACTGTTTTCTATCTGTTAGGCCATCATCCCTTGTCCAAAGTTTTGATTGCTTTTCAAGGTAGTCACGAGGATAGTTTTACCTTTTGATTTTTGCGCTCGGGAAAAGTTCTTAACGATGAATAAAAGCACTAGAAATAGAGCACTTACATAAATGCATTATTCATTGTTGACCCGAGGAACTATACACAACAACGATGGTAGACAACGAGTCGTTGTTTTGTTGTACCTCTGTCCCGGTTTATTATCATTAGGTTATATTATTTAATTAATTCGTTCTTCAACTAGTTTGCTTTCAGTTTCTTTTTAACAATGTTAGTAATTGGTAATAGCGGTTTTTCCGCCATTACATTAGATCATGGCCGGTCGAAGTAGCGATGTAGCAATGGGCGTCTTTTGGCTAAAGTGGTGATGATACTCTGGGGGCCAAAAAGGTCACTTTGGAGAATCATAAAAGGATAACATAATGGACGTTAATCGTATCAAATCCCATTGGTGAAGCATTTTTCAGTTATTTCTTTTAGTCTGTGCTAAAATACCAATCAATCCGATCCAAATCCAATCCCAACCTCTTTGATTATACTTACGTAGTGCAGCGAAAAAAAGAAAAACACGGACTGTCTTCGCCGTATTACGATTCATAATGTTATCCTTTTATGATTCTCCAAAGTGGCCTTTTTAGGCCCCCTGGTCATGGTTCGTAAATAATGACATGATTTAAATGATGCCTACATAGGATTGATGTATGAATAGGATTAGCTTTGTTGTTGCAATTCAGGCAGGTTGCTAATCTGTAACCATGAATTCAGCACATGATTCCTGAAACTGATCGACGAGTTGTTTGATGACAACAAATCATCATCTGCCTAACCTTTTCCCAACTATGTTGGGGACGGCTTTCATTCTAACCAGATGCAACTGAATACCAGTATTTTACATGGAGCGACTGTCTATCTGACCTCCATAACCCAGTTACTGGGTAATACGATACCCCTTGGTAAGACTGGTTGTCAGACTTTCGGGCTTCTGACTACCCGTAACGACTGTCAAAGATCCACGAATGACAGCCGGCTTAACGTGCTTTCCGAGGCATGGAGTGGCCTTGGTATGTAAAGATGGTCACCCACAGACCAACCACGGCAAGCGTGATTTAACCTGATCGATCGACCTGTGCGGCTGTTATTATTTAGCCACGGGCCCCTAAGTTTGATGACAACAAATCTATGTAAGTATATAAAAGAAAGTCGTGTTAGTTACACTATTTATAACTCAAGAACGGCTGAACCGATTTGGCTGAAAATTAGTGGGGAGGTAGCTTAGAACCAGGAGGCGGACATAGGATACATTTTACCTGTTTAAAAAAAAACTTTTATTTACTTATAGGAGTAGGTTAGGAGTAGTGTAGGAGTAGGGTAGGAGTAGGGTAGGGGTAGGGTAGGGGTAGGGTAGGGGTAGGGTAGGGGTAGGGTAGGGGTAGGCTAGGGTAAGGGGTAGGACACCACGCGAATGAAGTAGCGCCGGGCAGCTAGAAATAATTTATAAGTATGGCAAAACAACGTTTGCCGGGTCAGTTAGTAAGTAAAAAAAAAATCTGCTGTTTCATAAAAAAAAGGCAATACCTACGCTATCAAAATGTATGGAACAGGATAGTCATTTTTTTAATAACCAACGAAACATTTCAATGCAAAGGGGTTCAGAATCATTACTGAAAGGTAACAGGTTGCGCGTCTATGCTGCCCTTAGACAACTGTCAAAAATGGACAGTTCTGATTTGAATATACGGGCAAAACGTAGGCTCAAACCAGACCCTTAATGTAGATAAAAAGTCTGTTGCCAAAGTTAAATTGTTGACAATATAAGCACACCTGGCGCCTAAGTTGGGAAAATTTCTTGTTAGCTTCGGGCTATTTCGGTCCGTTATTATTGCTTGACAAAATTCCCGTACAAACTTCATACTGAACATGGGGGCGTGATATTTTGGAGGGCGACGTAGTAATTTAAATTTTATGGTAGCACGTCAGAGGACGTGGGCGGTGATGTTTTGAGGAGAAAATTACGTTGGAAAAAAATTGTGTGGGTGGATAAATACGTTAAGGTATTTCTTTCATTATCAATCATTATGATGAATGATGATTCGTTGTATTTTACTAGCCATGTTTGATTGACCTTTTGCTAGAATTTCAATTACCTTCGTCTTATTTAGCAAATGCAATCCTCGCGTCATGGCTTCGTCTTATTTGGCTGTAAGTGCTCACACCGACGAACTACACGCGGCAGAAGCAACTGCAGCCATCGAAGTAATTGATGAGGGCTTACATAGTTTTGTAAGGTGCCGTTTTTTATTGTTAAAAACCTATAAATCCACTCTAGGCTTTTAGGATAATATTGTAGGGAACCCATTACCTAACCGCACGATTTAATCAGGGTTTTCGTGAACGGCTATAAAATCTACCACCTACTGTTCCAGTTCCTAGATTTATAGACTGGGTACTATAAATCTAGGGCTGTTAATGTTCCTTGTTACTGCGTTTTACACCTAGTGCTCTGATTTATCGAGTATCCCTGAAATGTCCCAGTTATGTGGAGTGAAAAGCATTATACATTATGTCACCTACTGCCTCTAGTTTCCCACTTATGGGGCTATTAAGCACGTAGCTTGTGTGTTTATATCATATTTATAAGGCGTAAACAGTTTAAGGGTCGCTGAGCTTTCCGGAGATGCTTGAATAATTGAGTAGATTAGGTTTGCCGAGCCTCTGAATACAAGATTAGGAAATCGTTAAGCTTCGAGTAGCATATTCAGTCTATTATGTTCCTAACTGCTGGAACACAGGCCTCCCCTCTGTAAAAGTGAGTGGGCCATAATCTACCACGCGGGCCCAGTTCGGGTTAGTGGAACCTTCTAGTACATAATTATATTGCAAAAAAGCAGACAGACATTATTATGTGGTTCCTTGTTATTCATGTTAAATAAGTAAACCACATCAGATTCATTTTGAAAATACGTGAAAATGTATGTATTCGAATGACCAAACTTAAGAGTAAAACCACTTCCAAAATGAAACCGAGATAAGTAGCTTTTAATTTCACAAACCAAGAAACTCGAACTTTCTGAATTATCACAGTTACTGGCGACTACTCGAGCGTAGATTAAAAAAGTTAAGTGTACCTATATAAATCAACTTATATCTTACGGGAGTATTGATCCTAGCCGTGTAGAGCTCTTTTTTCTGCAAAACATACAAGTACTTAAATAACATCCTATTTACCTCATATTGGGCTGATTCCAACCGTCTTCCAGGCCATTTCTTGGGGCGTCATTTGCGAATTACTTCGTCGCTGAGTCCTGAAATATTCTTTTGAAAATGTTTACTTATTATTGGCTCCAAGTGAAAACTTTGTTATAACTGTTAGTATCAGTTATTTCTTTCTTCAAGTATTGTAGATGATACAGCACGGATACGGCGGATTTGGATGAAATATTACACACAGATAGTTTATATCCTGGATTGACATGTAAGATACTTTTAATCGTATTAAATGTACTGTACTTACTCATGTTTTTACAAAATAAAAATTCTTTATATTATCTATGTTATCTTTATCTTAATCCCGGTAGTACCATCGACATGTCGACACGAAAAGAAGAAGATCCCGCGGGGTAATTGGGTAACACACTAGCAGTAGCAGTAGGTTTCATTTTGACAGTTCAACAGCATTCATTGCGTTGTTTACGTTGTTGAGCAGACACATTTTTCGAACATATGAAGCAATGGATTAGCAATATCCTTCAAAATTATTCAGATTGTGATTGATTGTGTGTTACGCAATTAGAGTGCAGGTTCACGTTCCCGTGGGATATTTTTCGACGCAGGTGAAGTCGCGGGCAAAAATAGAATACCAGTGTTAAATAATATTGACAAATTTATAATTGTGGCTGCGATGGTCAAAAATTAAGGGGCTTACAGGATTTAAACACAAAAAACGCAAGTTTTAGAAATAATAAAAGTATATGATCGACTACAATAAACAAAATCAGAAAAATATATGATAATTTAAATATTGTTCAGGATCTATGCTAGGTAGATAGTGTGTTGAAAACATAATACGATAAAAAAAAAATCATAAAGATACCTCTAAAAACTTTCTTATTACAATAAAAACCATACTAATATACATAAAATCATTCTGTTTTTTTATTTGTCAGATTATTCTACAAGCAACATACTAAAATAAGTAATAGTGTTTTAATTTTTTTAGTCCAAACAATATATTTTTGTAATTAAATAATTGCTTCATATTTTGCAATAAATTGTGTCATCGCCCTTCTCTTTCTTTTCTATGCAGTCTGACAGTGACCGCGATTTAGGTCATGTAACCCCTTGATGCATAATTTCGCACAGCACGGAAAGGCCGCGCCGCCGCGCCGCGCCGCTGCCGGCAGTAGCCACCGAGACGTGTCCCTGCTCTGTGCATAAATTAATGCCTGTTATAATTATTATTGTTATGATCTTTTGTTGCTGAAACTAATGTGTCTCTTATGTCCCCCCCACTGCTGGGACACCGGCCTTCTCTCTGTGAGAGGGAATAGACCTTTATCAACCACGCGGGTTCAGTGCGGGTTGGTAGATGTCATAGTCAAAGTCAAAGTCGTCAGTTTGGGAGTCATTTTAGATCATAAACATTAATATAATTTAAAAAAAAATAATTAGCACAAATCTAAGAAAGGAATAACTCAAAGAAAGTCGTGTTAGTTACACTATTTATAACTCAAGAACGGCTGAACCGATTTGGCTGAAAATTGGTGGGGAGGTAGCTTAGAACCAGGAGACGGAGATGGGATACTTTTATCTTTTTTTTTACTTATAAGAGTAGGATAGGAGTAGTGTAGGAGTAGGTTAGGAGTAGGGTAGGAGTAGGGTAGGAGTAGGGTAGGAGTAGGGTAGGGGTAGGGTAGGGTAAGGGGTAGGACACCACGCGAACAAAGTAGCTCCAGGCAGCTAGAAATAATTTATATGGCAAAACAACGTTTGCCGGGTCAGCTAGTTAATAATAAATCCTATTCATTGTACCCTAAACATCATTAAATCCTACTTGTTTACGATATTTAATATTAACTATTTATGCAACATTACTTCTCTAATTGACCGTTATTTGAACATGTGTGAATGTTTATCAGGTAGGTAGCCATTAATATTATAATAATATGTTAACACTTTCTGGATCAACGCATAATTTACTAGCTAACCATCAATTTGATTCAGTTCAGTCGCTTAACATGTTTTTTCACGCGTCAACGGCAGAGCCGCCGACATCCATTGACGCCCGCCGTCGACAACGGGCAGCGCGTGAAAAAAAAAACTTTTATTTACTTATAGGAGTAGGTTAGGAGTAGTGTAGGAGTAGGGTTGGAGTAGTGTGTGTGTGCCACTACTTTCTTCGTACGGTGCTCAAATAAGCTAGTGGCACGTTGTCGACAGCTGTAGTTATCTCTGCCGTTGAAGAATGCCGCTGGTGTGTATGCGCACTAGGTCATACTGCAATGATAACTTGTTTTTTCTAACTCACTGGTTCACTTAAAAACGGCCGGTTTTATTTAAAAAAAAACATGTAAGTAAAAGAAAACAATTGCAATCAACACAGATTTTAAAATTCGAATTATTTTTAACCAGGCGCGAAAGTCTTTAGAGCGTTACAAGTTTTTTTATTTGATATCACTAGCTCTTTATTTTTTATTCGTTTGCACTATTTCAATTTATATTAAATGTAATAATAATAACTGCACTTCATTCATGTATTAAGGTCATAATAAATTTACAATTTAAAACAAGTAATTAATTAGTATAAGGTTTTCTAAGGACACGTAAAACACGATAAACTTAAGTTTATAATACATTAACTTAACTTTACATCATTTTGAATACCTAATTAATTTATTAACCTGAATGTAGGCCTCCTTTTTAATTTTAATGAGACAGAAAAAGGGATTAAAGTATAGGGTATAATCAAGTGGATGGTAAGCTCAGCCATTATATATAATAGGTACTAGCTTCTGCATTTCACCCTCCCCCATTCGCCCTCTTAGGGGTGGAATTTCGAAAAACCTTTTCTTAGTGGTAACCTACTCTTCACAAAGAATTACACCCTCCAAATTGCATGTCTCTACAGCGGTTTATGCTGTGCGTGGATATATCCGTCAGTCAGGACTTTGAATTTTATTTAAACAGGGTTATTGGTAAAACATTAACAACCTCTTAAGAGGTCATTGTACTCATCATTATGAAAAACTTTTACTAAGGAACCAAACCTGAAATCACGAAAAAAAATCAGCTGTCCCCTACATTTATGTTCGTTTAGGGGCTGATTTTTCAATCATATAATAATTTTATTCGAGGAACAATTTTGACATTTATTTCATACAAAAACTGTCAAACGTCAATTTTATTTGTGGAATAAAAATTATCTGGCGATGGAAAAATCAGCCCTAACTCGTCAAAATGTAGGGAACAGCTGATTTTCTTTCGCGATTTCAGGTTTGTTCGCATAGTAAAAGTTGTTCATAATGATGAGTACTATGACCTCTTGAGAGGTTGTTAATGTTTTACCAATAATCCTATATATAGATCAGCTTCTATCCGCGACTTCGTTCGCGTGGCTATCGTAAGATACACATTATACTAAAATAACAGCCATCTTCCCCCCACTCCCTCGGCCCCCACCTAGTTTTGTCCCATCGCTCTTCCGTGCGATTATTTCGTTTTTTTTTATCATTCTTTATAAGTACCTTTTTTTTTGTTTTTTTGCTTGGCTCCTAAGGGTCGTAGACTGGTGTTAAATAGCCCATATATAAACCTTCTGCAAGAAATGGGCTAACAAATGCAAAAAAATATTTTAAAATTCGACTGGTAGTTCCAGAGATTGGCGCGTTCAAACAAACAAACTCGTCATCTACCTAGGCTTTTCCCAACTATGTTGGGGTCGGCCTCCAGTCTAACCGGATGCAGCTGAATACCAGTATTTTACATGGAGCGACTGCCTATCTGACCTCCACAACCCAATTACTAGGTAATACGATACCCCTTGATAAGACTGGTTGTCAGAGTTTCGGGCTTCTGACTACCCGTAACGACTGTCAAAGATCCCCAAATGACAGCCGGGACCAACGGCTTAACGTGCTGTCCGAGGCACTGAGGGGTCTGGGTATGTAAAGATGGTCACTCATCCACAGACAAACCACGGCAAGCGTAGCTTAACCTGATCGATCGACCTGTGCGGCTGTTATTATTTAGCCACGGGCCCCTCAAACAAACTATATTCAGTTATTATATTAGTGGGTTCAGATTATCCTAGTACCTATTAGAGTTTCATAAGGGACCTCGCACCTTCCTCGCTTCATTTCCGCAATGTCAATCGCTTGAAGAAAATGTTTAATTTCTTGCCCGTTCTTCTCCTTAAGTTACGTTTTGGGCAACTAGCTTGATCTTTTTGACTGTCCGACCCCTTGACAACAGACTCAGAAGTGCCTGTAATTGGTTAATTTAAAATAAATGCTTTGTGTTTGAGTTTTCTTTGGACAAAGTAGGATTAGTTAATTTAAAAAAAATGTAATGTTAAACTTTTCGAGGCCGCTGCTTCCTTTGGCCTTCAAATGATAAACGCAGCCTATACATATAGTCATTATAATGTCAATCTCCTTGTCAGAAACTATTTCGTTACGAAGACAGCAAGACCAAGTTTTATATAAATGTCGCTGTTATTTTAGCATATTGTGATGTCCTACGACCACAGCCAACCAGTCTTACCAAGGGGTATCGTATTACCCAGTAACTGGGTTGTGGAGGTCAGATAGGCAGTCGCACCATGTAAAATACTGGTATTCAGCTGCATCCGGTTAGACTGGAAGCCGACCCCAACATAGTTGGGAAAGGATAGGCAGATGATGATGATGTGATGTCCTACGACTTCCACATGCACAAAGTCGCGGGCAGAAAGTTAGTTGTTAATAAATAGGTAACAACTACTTACCTAGTATAGTCAGGGAAATTCATTGTTAAGAAAATTGACACCCTACATCAATTTGCCGTATTATTATAACCAGTTCATATAACTTTTGAATACACTGACAATTTCTATTGGTAGTCAATTTTGCTTAACAATTAATTTACTTCAGTGAAGCACGTCCCAGCTGTCATTCGTGGATTTTGGACAGTCGTTACGGGTCGTCAGAAGCCCAAAAGCCTGACAGCTAGACTTACCAAGGAGTATCGTATAACCCACTGGGTTGTGGAGCTCAGATAGTCAGTCGCTCCATGTAAAATTATTCATCTGCATCCGGTGAGACTGGAAGCCAACCCCAACATAGCTGGGAAAAAGGCTAGACAGATTGATTGAATTAAATTTCCTGACCTTACTATGTAGATACCTACCCACTTTAAATTATATCAAAATCAAAACATTAACATCAACTGTTGCACGAAATAATTCACTTTAATTTCGACAGTCAAACATCAATCAAATATAATGTTGTAACTAATCATCGTGTCAGTTGTACACGCTCAACACTTAGGCTGCATGTAATTATGGATATCAACTAGCAGCATAGTTTATTACGCGACTATGTACCGTGAAATATTTTATTACATGAGTTGCGTGTCAAGTATTTATCTACTCATTTCCGTCACGCTATTCGAACATTGAAAGAGGTAGGCTGAGATACTTTTGAATTGAAAACTTGTTTATTTACTTAGCGCTCTTTCTGAACACTGAACGAAACTGAATCTTCACGCTCGGGTTGGTGGTGCTGTATCGCGTATACCTAAGTGCTCCAGTCAAAAGAAGAAAAGTAGACAAAAGAAAAGTATAGACGGCGGGTAGCTCCATTTCATTTCCACAAGAAAGGGATAAAGTATTGAGTTATTATAAGTAACAGAAAAGGATAAAGCTATATACTATTCCCGTCTCTCAGTGCGTGCCAGTTTTTTCAAGGCAGCTACTTATGTAGCTCATGTGAGTTATGTTAGTTTTTTGTCTCATGTGTGGCCAAGCTACCTGATGCTCTACCTATAGCTTTCTTACTCTAAGCGTTGAATCTTTTATAATAGGCTCCAGTCGGTCGGTGACGCTGAAGCGCGTACCTGTACTCGTCACTGAATCGCGTATACTCAGATCCAGTCGTACCTAAGTTTTCATTGCTATCGCATGGATAACCATGCACAATGCCATGCACCATGCATGCACCATGCATGCTTACATTTTTATGTCAACCAATAACGGTGGCGTGTGCTTATGCACACGCCACCGTTATTGGTTGACATAAAAATGTAAGCATGTGGAGATTGGAGTCATACCATTTTTGTCCCTTGGGATATAAGAAAACTAGGCAATCTTTCCAGGAATGAATCCAGTTTTGCTAAACTTTACTAACGACACTCAAGCAACTTAACCGAATAAAAACAGGGCTACTGAAAATTTTCCGACAAAGAATTAACTAGGACTTCGTCTTTGACAGTCGTTGTCAATCACCAACTAGCCAATGGGCTAGTTACATTTGTACCTATCTACATTCCTATGAATTCTCATATAGTGAAATACTTTATTACCTCGCGTGTTACGTATCAGTCTTTTCTTTTGTACAGTCAACAAAAGAGATAAGTATGCAGGTTCGTCAGATATACTTGAAGTTTAGTAAGAAACCGATTTATGTTCTCGAATAAAATTTAATTTTATTAGTAGAAAATAAACAGCTCATTTATCAAATAAAATTTCAGTCGACAACATCCATCGGTTTCTTACAAAAGTTCAAATATATCCGACAATCCTGCATATTTATCTCTTTTGTTTACTGTACATAAGAATTGAGGCTAAACGAAAAAGTTATTGACATTCAGTTATTAATCTGTATATTGAACCCGCCTTTGAGTTCATAAAACTCAACATGGAAATAACTAATTAATGCCAAAGGTTACATTTCCATCAAAGGAAATGAAAACCAATTAATTTTGGATGTTCTTCTGTTTCCAATACCATAACATCGTTTCCTAATTTTAAAACACTTTAATTGGACTATTATGTTTTGAACTTAACTTTATGTAAATTAAACAATCACCACTTACCGACCGTGGTAGATTATGGCCCACTCCCTCTCATAGAGAGGAGGCCTCTGTCCCAGCAGTGGGAATACTGTAAGCTGATTATATTATGTTGCTGGCCGACTAACTAGTTATGATTAGTTACTTAACATAAAATAACAACACGCCTGTAATCTCCCAAGGGTATAAAGGCAGAGGTGTACCATAGAAACATCCACATTTCGCCAGTTATGTTTAAGTCCCATGTAATAGTAGTTATGTTTAAGTCCCTTGTAATAGGGATAGGGCAAGCCTATTGCCATCAACCGGGCACATATCCAGACTCGGGGATGCTACTGAGAAATTCCTGCTTAAAAAACCGAATAACACTTTCATGGATGTGGAAACCAAACTCAAAAACCCATGCTCCGCAGTAGCGCTTGCGGCCGCTAGACGAACGGGGCAGTCGTTTCCAAAATAATATAATGAGAAATATTCATTATATTCCTTGACGACAAAATCAGGACATAACTTTCGGTCGTAAAACAATGGCATCAGGAACTTCTAAGCAATACCTATAATTAAACTGTTAAACCGTTGGCACTGACTTTGATTGGTGAGCATAATTTCATTGAACTAACGACTTGGAAATTTCGGAAACTTCCTGAATGACTCAATATTTTTGCCTCTTACTAATAAACTTATTAAATCAGATGAATAGTTACGCATCGATTTCTCTCTCAGTCGTCAGTAATTTGACTTTCGAAAGAAGAAGACAAAGTGTTGTGTAACTATACAGACACTCATCATCATCTGCCTAGCCATATCCCAACTCCAGTCGGCTTCCAGTCTAACCGGATGCTGCTGAATACCAGTATTTTACATGGAGCATCTGCCTATCTGACCTCCACAACCCAGTTACTAGGTAATACGATACCCCTTGGTAAGACTGGTTGTCAGACTTTCGGGCTTGTGACGACCCGTAACGACTGTCAAAGATCCACGTCTGCCAGCCGGGACCAACGGCTTAACGTGCTTTCCGAGGCACGGAGAGGTCTCGGTATGTAAAGATGGTCACCCATCCACGGACCAACTGCGGCAAGCGTTGCTTTACCTGATCGGTCGACCTGTGTGGCTGTTATAACCACGGGCCCCTGTACAAACGCTATACAACGTTTACAGACAGCGTTTAACTATACAGACGCTATATAACGTTTATTATTAGGTATTTACCTAAGGGGGGGGGGGTTAAGCTCAAAATAATGGACCGAATTAAATTTGGGTTCGATTTATCGTCTTTCCCACTTTGTGTACAGAACAGGGGATTTCCGATAAATTAATCGATGACCTGGAACGGATAGAACTTATGGGCGTAAAAAAACGTACGGCCGTTCTGTTTTTTATCTGCTATTTCAGCGTTTTATGAGTCGCTCTCTGTCGGGTAAAGGAGTCTTCTCATATAGAAGAGAAAAATAAGCTTGCAGTGGCAAAAATTGTTTGAAGGTTTTAAAACGTTTAAGTCAAATAATGTTATGATGGCCCAGTGGTTAAGGCCTCGTCTCACGCACGAGGTTGTGGGTTCAAATACGAATAACAACTTGACTTTTTAATTTATGAGTAGATATTTTCTGAGTTTATCTTGGACGTTACCGAAATCAGTGAAGATAAAACATCGTGAGCAAACCTGGACTTGTACTCGTAGTAGTGAAGTTAACCATAAGTCTGAAATGGCCAACCCGTCTTGTGGTTTTTATGATGGGTAGTGGGAATATCGGGATAGAAACTATCCTATGTCATCTCCCGGGACTCAAACTATCTCTGTGCCAAATTTCATCTAAATCGGTTCAGCTGTTTAAGCGTGAAGAGGTAACAGACAGAAACACTTTCGCATTTATAATAATAAGTATGGATTTAATGTGCATCAAACTTTATAAGATTCATTATGGCAATAACAGTTGCTGCTCTCAAAACGGTTACGGTGAAATAAAACGTCGTGAGGAAACCGGCCTAGAACCAAAACTTCGAAGACATGTGTCATCAACCAACCTGCACTGGACCCGCGTGGTAGATTACAGCCCACTCTCTCTCGAAGAGAGGAGGCTTGTGTCCCACCAGTGGGAACAATATAGGCTGGTCATGTAATAACAGTAGTACTGTTCATGGCACAGTGGTGCAGTATTACGAAATTATTTTCAACTAGCTGCGCCACGCGGTTTCACCCGCGTAAATGTCGATCCCGTGGGAATATCGGGATAAAAAGTAGCCTATATGTTAATCCAGGGTGTCAGCTACCTCCATACAAAATTTTATCAAAATTGGCCTAGCCGTTTGAGCGTGAAGAAGTAACAAACATATAAACACACACACACACTCACACACACACTCACAAACTTTCGCCTTTATAATATTAGTGTGATATTGTTGAAACGGTTTCAACAAATTAATTGCGCTCATGACGAATGAATTACAGGGAGGATTAAATATACCACGGGAGAAAATATGTAAACAGTTATGTAAAATACACACAGGACATATAATAATATTATAAATTAATTTAATGTGGTGTGTGGTTTTAATTAGTTATATCTACCGAAGTAGTTCCTTTATTGTTGTCTTTTTAAAAGTTATTGAATAATTTATATTACCAGTAAAAGTATTTTATTAAATAGCTGTTCATAATAATTATATAAATATTAATATTAATTATATAAATATTATCTTAGGTAATAATAAGTTATATAAGCAGTTAGTAAATATCGCTGTTATTCCTTATTATGCTAAAGTTATTATGATGGAAAATTGATAAATTGGTAATTAGAAGTCAGAACGAAGCTAACGTAATAGATAATATCTATTAAGTTTATTTTTTTATACAAAAATTGTTATGAAAAATCTGAGGGACAATTCTCGTAATTTGCTTTAAATTCTCGTTTAAGAACGTTCAGTCAGTCAGGCTCCATCTGTTGTAATAGGTTGAGAGAGGAGCTCTCGAAGATAAGAGAAACTCAACGTGAAGTGTTGAATAAGTTTATATTTCAGTAGTCTCCATAGTAAAGCCCAATGTCTAATGCGTCGTCGTTTCAGCCGATAGACGTCCACTGCTGGACATAGGCCTCCCCCAATTTTGGGAGAGCTTGCCATAATCGCCACGCTTGGCAGGCGGGTTGGCGATCGCAGTATAGTGTGATGGTGGAATACATAGAGAACGCTGCTGCCCATTCTCCGGTACGACCCTTAGTCGCCTTTTACGACACCCACGTGAAGTAAGGGTTGGTGCTATTCTTTAAGTCCGGCACTACACAGACCTAATATCTAATGCATTACAATGTATTTATAATGTTAGCTAATGACCCAATTTCATACGTCATTATGTTACTGCGAATTAGTAAATGTAGCAGTGCAACATTGAATTATGACAATATACTTCATCTCCCCCGAAAAGATGCCCTTTACACCCCCGGATTTATAAAAAAAAAAAAAAATGTATGACGTAAGTAGTTGAGTCTTACATTTTTGGATACTATAGATATTAAATTAACACTTTTGGAGTGATTATAACTATTGAATATTTATTGATCTTGAATATTTAACACTAGTATAATATACTTCACTGTGAAAAATACTTCTATTTTCCCTACAAATTTGAAAAGTTTTTGACATTGGTTGTCACCGAGATGAGATAGCGACTAGATTTTTGACGTTTTTAATTACGAAAATTGGCCTACCTACTGAAATGCGGTAATATGTTGATAGTGGTTGATTTTGCCACTGAGTAGGATTAACCATCTCCCAATCCCGCTTTGCAGATTCCTTCTACCTTAATTTTTTTTTTAATGCACTATTTCTACTGCATTTAAAAAAAAAATTGGCGGGTGGCTACGATCACCCAAGCCGACCATAAAAAAACCCCGACGAAACTCCTTAGTTTCGTCGGGGTTTTTTCCTTAGCTTAGTTAAAGCACGAGTGCCTCACATGGATATCATAGCAACATGTCTTATATCGCCAATATAAACTACTTATTGGCGCGAATTGCTATATGAGACCTATCAAATAGTCAAAGAAAAATCCAATCAAACGGGGAAATTCATCACGAAACGATATGTACCTACCTAGATAGAAGTCTCGTGCCAGACATTGTTGAAAGTCATTGTTCAAAGTACAAAAAAACCATTGCAATTAATATGGCTTCGTTTAAAGTTTTTATAACTACATTTATTAAAAATTCCAACAAAATTATTTTTACCCAGTTGTCAAATTACAAGCTAAGAATTTTCCCAACGTTAGGAAATTAGCAACACCTCCTATAATTATAATAATCAGGTCCTTGATGTTCGTGAGAACCCTCAGCATCTAATTGCCTCTCTGCGTTCGCCTTATTTATTTTATTTAGTAGAATTCGATTTTGGACTAAAATGAACGCATTTCCCTTAATCCATTAATACCTATGGGAAAATAAACATTGGAACGTTTTCCGGGAAACCGGAGGAGTTTAGTATTATGATAATGGGTTTGAGTGTTAATCGGAATGTTGAGCTTGATAATGATCATTACTTTTATTATAGCCAATGAAACCTACAGTTTTTTTCTGACAAAAAGTGGACTTAAGAGAATAAGGGCTGTTTTTTTCCAAAGCCAAATCTTTATGCGAGAAATAATTTTCAATTTTGTATTTAAATTTTATTCCACTGATAAAACAGTAATTGATTGATTTGATTCTTCAAGTGACCAGAGAGCTGGCCTATTTTTTGGCCAAAGAATCAGCATTGCTATACAACGTGGCAATGCTGCCAGTCTTTTTTTGGCACGTTTCCTGTTGACAGCGATGCGGATTAATTTTTTGATGCCTTTTGATTATTTCCTCTCCTTTTATATACTGATAAAACATCATTTATGTGTCGTTGGAAAAATGAGCAGATCAGCACTAAATATTTAAAAGAATCAGCAGCAATATCTCACTTTCTATTTACAATGAACTGCATAATATCTGAAAAGGTTCTTGAAGGATTGCTTTGAGCCCATTTGAGTAGGTCATTAATGTTAACGATACTCCCTTATTGCATCTTACTCAGTGTAGTGACGTTGAGGGTATTGGGGGGTAAACTCGTCGCCGAATGAAACCGTAGGTATTTACGAATCAAATTCCCGGCTTATTTAGCAATATTTTTTTATGCTGAAAACATTGTGTTCTTCGCCATTTTAATGAACAGAATAAAATGCCGCAGTATTTGATACGTACGGTGTTATCCCAGTGCCGAACTTACCCAGAATACCTTACCTTCCCATAATTTCTTATGGTTCCGGCAGAATAATCGAAGTACTTTAAGGAGTTATTAAACTTACGCAATTCTTTTTCTTTGCAGATACAATGGCTACGGTGACAATATACCTGGCGTTGGCATTGTGTTGTGCCATAGAGGGCATTCACCTCAACTACCGAACGAGCCCAACGCAATATTTCCTGGATAACCCAAGTCTACATCTCTCTGGCCCTGGAGCTGCCTTCGCAAGAGTTACAGCTTTTAGACCAACACCTGCCAGATTACCTGTCAATGGATTTGGGTGAGAAAAAAAAAATTAACAAGATTTTCAAAGACATAAATTATGAAAACTTTTTTGATTTGTTACAGTTTTCACAATGTACGGTGGGCTGCATCAATTGGGTACCCCAGTTGCATTAAAATTTTCATACAACTGGGGTACCCAATTGATGCAGCCCACTGTACATTAGAATGTAGAGGTAAACAGTTGTTTTGAAAATGTAACTAACTTGACAAGCACTTCCTAGTATTTCACTGTGTTAGTAGTAAATAAACTATTTGAATGTAGCTTGGAACACAAATTAAAGTGAAACGTGAAATGTGTTAAATTATTTTCTCGTATAGTGTAATTGAAATTCACTGTTCTAAATAATGCGGTACGAGAATATGGAGTATGAGTTTATGATTTTCATTTCACAATATAAAGCAGGGATTCTTGCATTGTTACTTCGCGATATTTTTATGCAACTTAATAATATGCAGGAAATGAAATTATACACCTAGTATGGTATAGTATGGTATACAGTCGCGCAACGAAAATATTATTCATTTTTGAAAAATACATTGTCAAACTCATGACATTGAGTGTGTGGTTGAAAATATAACGAGTTAAGTGTTTAAATTAACTTAACGATGCGTTATACTCATCCTGCAACTGTACGTATTTCATACTTCGTATTCCAGTTCCCTGTTTAACGTCTGCACCATTTATGTACATAGTAGCAACTGTGAATAATTTTCACTTGACTGTAACAGGTACAAATTTCGGACAAACGTCTGCGACTCATGTCCGAAATTTGCACCTACAATTCTCTGTTTGCACATTATGCACTGGTTGCTAATTTGTCTCTGTGTCGCATGTACCTGTTGTAAAATGCACTGATTCTGTCTACAGCCCGACGATTGATCCCGCCCACCTTGGACCCACGATAAGGTTACTTGTTATTTATGTGATTGACTAACACTATTAACTAAATAACGTTTAATTAACTATATTATTAGATTAGTTAGTTTAACCTTTGTTAACCAAACTAATTATTAACGAGACTTTTAATTAATGAGAACACAGTACTTACTATAGGCCGACCGCTTAACGGAGACGTAGCCTGAGGTAGCAGCGCGATGCGGGAGGGGTGTGGTGACGTGATGCGAGAGCTCAGTGATTCGTCAACTTGTGACAACTATCATCCCTCCCGCAAGGCTAGCTCAGGCAACGTCGCAGTTAAGTGGTCGGCCTATAATACTTATATCGTTTTGAGGTAGTAGGTAAATAATTTTAGACCATAAACTATACTATCTACATAATATGCAAAAAATCATGTCAATTCGTTGCCCCGTTGCTATGAGAAATATAGACCAACCAACAAACAAACGTTCCCATTTATGTGTAATTTAAAAAAATTGTAAGGTATAATGTATCTATCATAAATTTAGGCACGATTGGTTTCAACAAGATTTCAGAAGAAAATACTACATTCATTTTATAGGATTTAAACCTACATTAATTTTATTCTGACACATTTAAGCCTCACACAAAATAAATAATGTAGTGGTTTAGTAATATTGCTTTCGCTCTGTGAAAATGATTGCCTGTGAGAAAAAGTTGTGTTCATACATCACCTTGTTTGAACAGCCCTTTTTACCTCCACACTATTTTCATATCATAAATATTCGTCGGTTACGTATGAATCCTTTAAGAATAAACTAGTCGCGAGCACGAACTCACTGGTGGTCATGGCGAAAAAGCACGCTGTCTCACCTGGCTTCAAGTCCGACAGTGCTAGTATTAATGATGAGCAATTAGACGCTAGTTTACATGAACAACGTCTAGTTCTTACGCACAGAAACACCGTTCCGAACTGATAGGCGCGTAAAAAACTTCGAAATGTGCTTCGGAAAATCGAGTTTTATGAGAAAAAACTACTCCATAAATCAATTACAAATAAGGTTTATTGAACTCTTCGAGAACTGAGCTTTGTCAGTACGGACTTGGTTTGTGAAGATTTTACAGTTCTTTTATTACTTATTTACACCCAAAGTTATGTTAAAAATAGCAAGAAAAATAAATCTTTGTTGGCTCATAACTTTTTAATGGCTTTTTATTTTACTATTCTGTTTCCGTGTACAGACAAAATTAATAATAAGTCAAAACGATATCATGTTTAACTTAGGATGTACAATGTCAAACAGTGGAGTAATACTCTCCCGAAATTTGTATGGAAAAAATATGGACTAGTGGCACCTTAAGTGGGATGCGCCAGCAGGGTAGCCCACGAAATTCTAATTTTCTTACGTCATTTTTACAATTTGCAGCTGAGTGTCCGGTTGTATGTTGTCTGGTTGTATGTATTTACAGAATTATGTTAGTTAAAATCAACAATAACCCTCTAAGTTCATATCCTGTTGATTTATAATTTACGAGCAGCGCCCCGCGGTTTCAGCCGCATAAGTTACGATCCCGTAGGAATATTGGGATAAAAAGTAACCCATGTGTTAATCCAGGGTGTCGGCTACTTTCATAACAAATTTTATCAAAATTGGTGCAGCCGTTTGTGCGTGAAGAAGTAACAAACATACAAACACTTCGCCTTTATTAGTGTGATGAAATAGTCATTCCATATAGGATTACTTATATGAAATTAGAGGTTTGTATTGATGATTTCAATGGTTATAATTATATTAATACATACTTGTTACGGTCGCGAACAATATTTTGTTCAACATTAAAGGCTGTTCAGTTAATGATGAAGTAGGTACAACCTGACACTAAAAAATATTTAGCACGCTACCCTGACGCTTCCCCTTAACTGAGGGTGTGACTTCCCCCTTAACTTTACCTTTTTATATACAATTAAGTCCTGAAATAAAGTAATGAGAAATTTCACTTTATGAGACGGTAGCTACTCTCACGTCTTGAGAAGTACAGTACTCGTCTAAGTGTGTTATTTAGAATTCGTTCTCGAAAAAGTGGAAGAGTTAAGACATTTTTCAGTGTCGTATATACATTTACAACCACGTACGTTCCTATATTAAAATGCTGAATAATGGAGTTCGGGCGACAAACTCCGAGCATGTCTGTACGATGTGATGGGTTTTAATACGATCGGAAAATATCCAGATAGGCACTTCTTTGTCGTTCATTAAGTTGCGCTTTTTTTAACCTGTTTTGTCCTACTGCTGGGGAAAGGTTTTTCCCACAGCTTTCCATCCTTCATTGTGTATTTCCTCTTCTGGCCGATCTCCTATTTACGGCTCTCATTCATCACGCCAGCTTTTCTAGGCCTCTTTGACGACGACGTCCGTTTTCTGGCACCCATTGCGTGACGTCTACGTTTTACTATGGGACCAAACCTGAAATCGCGAAGAATAAATCAACTGTTTCCTACATTTATGTTCGTTTAACTCGTCAAAATGTAGGGAACAGCTGATTTTTTGTTTCGCAATTTCAGATTTGGTCCCATAGTAAAAGTTCATAGTGATGAGTACTATGAAAGTAGTAAAACATAGTAGTAAAACATTATCAACCTCTTAAGAGGTTGTTAATGTTTTACCAATAACCCTGTATACCTAATATATGACGTGTAAAAGTGAATCCGGTAACTATCCTATTTGCAGAATAAACAATTTCAATTCATTTCGTAGGTACCTACCTACATAGTTAAAGACATTCTAAGTGTCCTAATCGCCATGCTTTAAATGTGACAACACTATGATAAAGGTTGCATGCAGTTATATGCTAATAAATTTGTAAAATATTTTGCCCGGTACTTCGTCCGCATGAAATGTCCTGTTTTAACATAAAATAGCTATATCCCATTGCCGACTATCATAATACTCGGCAATACCGCAGCTGTAACATTAGTGAATGAATTTTGGAATCGGATCAGCCGTTCCGAAGATTACTCCCTATATACAAACTTACATACCTCTTTATCAGGTATAGATAAAGGTAAATAAGCATACTCCCAAACCTGAACGCTACAAAACACTCTATTAAATCAATTATTGATGTCACCAACACGTGTTTCCACACGTATTTACAAGCGCCAAGATTCCCCAGGGAATTTCGTTTGAACGATTTTAGAGTTGTTAATGGACAAACTTGACTCCGTTTGAAGGTTATCGCGCACGTATAAGCACTGCACGTGTTCGACAACTTCTCACCTCATCAGCTCGTCATTAGCCAGATGTAAGCATGGATCGGTTAGCACTTTGCGATGTCACGCTGCTTGCCAGGGTTTTGCTTATGGTTAGGTGAAGGGGGAGACGATTCTATATGGCGTCAACGACGCCTCGAAGTAAGCTCCGTTTACCAGCTGATCCTGTTCTGAGGCGATGCTGTTACGATGCTTATAAGTGAACGAAGCAGTAAGGGGTTTCATAGAGAGAATACTAATCGGACTGGAGTTGAGGCGATGCTGATCCGCAGTGCTTATATTTGTGTTCTATGGACCTTTAATTTGCTTTACCACTCCCGCTGGTATATTTTTGTTGGATCCCACTTTTGAATCCCATTTTTTTAGGTATTAACGATGGTTCCCTATCCATTTGCATAAAATTTTAAGACCTAATATAACTTAGCATAATTTTGTTTGGCATAATTATATTTTCGCGTAATATAATTACGCATAACAGCTTACGCATAATTTTTTTAAGCATAATTTCTCTAACCATAATAATGATTAAGCATAATATTCTAAAGCATAAATTTATTAAGCATAAAGTTCTAAAGCATAACTTTTTAAGCATAATATCCTAAAGCATAAATTGGCCCGAAGAGGATATACCAATTTATTTCGACGATTGGAAAAAAACCATATCTCCTGAATCAGGTAATATATAACATATTAATATGATATAACTTATTGAACAATTTTGTGGGTTTTTTTTCGCTGTAGGAAGCATGAAACAAGCAAGCATACAGCATGCAAGCAAGCATACAGCATGCAAGCAAGCATACAGCATGCAAGCAAGCACGCAGCATGCAAGCAAGCATGCAGCATACAGCATTCAGGCGAGCATGCAACATGCAGCAGGCAGGGTTTCTGTCACGGCTCCGGCGCTGCGGGCCTCCGGCGGCCCCACGCGTGCTAATCGTCGCAGACGGCTTTCGCTCACCACCGCAGCTTCGGCTTGTTGGCCGGCTTCGCCGGCCAGCCTCAGCCGCGGCGGCTCGCTCGCAGCCGCCTGCTCCTCAACCCGCGGGCCGCCACGCCCCTACGCGCCTACGCGATTTTAAATTACACTCTAGGGGTAGGACAAACAAGACTACGTGGAGTCGGTTTTGCAGCAATTCGGTTCTGTCACTAACTTTTGTTGCACCGCATATTAAATGTAATTAATTGTATGCCTAAATATTATTATGCTAATAGTCATTAGGCCTACTAACGTTATGCGAATCAAATTTATGCCAAAACAAATTAGTCTTTAAGATGATTATGCCAACATAAAATGTATGCCTAAAAAAATTATGCCGAAGTATTATTATGCCAAAACAAATTGTGCCAAAATCGTTATGCCGAAGTATATTAGTACAAAGAACATTATGCGAAAAGAAGGGATCCCATTAACGATAGGTCCTATTTGCTATTTCCATTGAATCCCATGTTATAACAACATGTGTACTTTTCAGAAGAAAAATGGGTATAACTAGAAACTAGTGAATGTAACGCGGTACATTTTCCAGGAAAAGCGAATGTGGAAATAGTAAAATGCATGATAAAGTTGTAGAAGATAATGTGTATGTCGCAGCCAACAGCTGTTAACTGAAAGGCTAATAAGCTAGAAGCTAGAATACTAATATTATTTGCCGTTCAGTTAACAGCTGTTGGCTGCGACAGCTATTGGTTGGTTTTTAGGGTTCCGTACCCAATGGGTACAAAACGGAACCCTATTACTAAGACTTCGCTGTCTGTCCGTCTGTCCGTCTGTCTGTCTGTCTGTCTGTCACCAGGCTGTATCTCAAGAACCGCGATAGCTAGACATTTGAAATTGTCACAGATGATGTATTTCTGTTGCCGCTATAACAACAAATACTAAAAACAAAATAAAATAAATAGTTAAGGGGGGCTCCCATACAACAAACGCGATTTTTTTGCCTTTTTTTGCTCGATATCAAAAATGGCATCAGGTAGGCACTTGAAATATTCACAAAATACTCAGATGTATTTTAACATTAATAATAAATAATAAAATTAAAATAAAATAAATATTTAAGGGGGGCTCCCATACAACAAACATGTTTTTTTTCGGCGTTTTTGCCTTGTGGTACGGAACCCTTCGTGTGCGAGTCCGACTCGCACTTGGCCAGTTTTTATTAAACGGCGGCGGTCAACTAGCGGCCTCACTGATATTCATTATCGGTTAGCGTGGAACTGTGGCCAATCACGCGAGCAGAATTTTTCACTAAGCCAGGGCACCTGGACCAAATGGGTTAAATTAGAACTGTGACCAAGCGCTCGTGTTGAGCGAGCGCAACTTCCAAAGGCTAGGCTGTTAACTCAAATGCTAATTAAGCTAGTTGGCTGCCAGCGGGATTGTCCGAAAGGGTTACCGCTAGCCCGGAACGTAAAGGGCTAAGGAAGGAACACGGGTGGGTTTTAGTCATAGTTGAAGTTTAGTAAGAAACCTATGGATGTTCTAGAATAAAATTTAATTTCAGTAATAGAAAACCAACAGCTCATATAACAAATTAAATTTCAGTCGACAACATCCATCGGTTTCTTACTAAACTTCAACTATATCCGACGATCCTGCATACCTATCTCTTTTGTTGACTGTACATGATATTAGATAAAAGGAATACGTAATACGGGCGGCTGGTGTTCGCAACTCGACGTCAATGCGCAAAAATAAATAAATTGTAGAAATTGTATCTATTGCTTCTGTCATGTACAAAAGTTTTCTTGTATGAGTTGTGAATATACTTACATTTTACTTATTGTGAATATTGCCTGTTTTTCTAACTACCTATTGATAAAACAAAATTACTTTACTGTACATAATTATTTAGTCTAACACTTTATTTATTTACCTTCGTATTAACTTTCATAAGCCGCTTGGTCTACTATCAAAACCAATGACTAAAATCCTTCTTATTGTATAGTTTCAGCAACCCACCACCTCCATTAGGATCTGGAGTGGACCCGGCCACACAAACATGTGGTCTTGCGCCCCCATTCTGTGCCAAGTCTCGGTATAGGTCTATCGATGGCTCATGCAACAACCTCCAGAGACCAGCGTGGGGCATGCCCCAGACGCCTTACGGACGGTTGGCACCCTATAATTATGCTGATGGTAAGTACAACATTTTTTGGCTGGTTACAGTAATAGATCGTCAATTATTTTTTATACGGGTCTGTTATTTCTGACCTTTCTACAGTAGGTACCCGGCGAAAACGATTCTCATCGTGAAGCTGATCAGTTAAAAAAAAACAGTTTATTTTGGCTTTTTTAAGATAAAACTTATTTTCTCAGCCCATACATCAAGTAATTACACCATGAGCGGTCGTTGACACCACAAAAATAACATCAATAATTATGTTTACCCATCGTGTCCACAGAGTTTCGCTAGCTTATTTAATTTGACCCTGTACAGCTAATACTATAAACCCTCCCTGTATAGTTAATTATAGATATTATAACTAATATCTGTAAAATTCAGTTGCGACAGGTAAATCATTAATGGTTTCCACCGACAAATTTACCAAGACAATCACAAAAATATTGTGACAAGAAAATAGGCTCACTATGCAAGTGTATAGTCAAATGATTTACGAATGCACGAGAACGGGCTCCGGATCGGTGCTCGGTTTATGCAAATATCTAAAATGCCCACGCTTCAGGCATTTGCGTGCCATTCCACTCGTCACTGACGTAGATGCATTTTATAGATGTTTGTCCACTTAATCTACAAATTGAGTGCAGGAACCATTTTAAGGAGGATTGAGTCTTGAATTGTTCAGGATATTTGGAAGACTAGTTGCCACTAGTCTTCCGTCGTTCTCGTGCATCTTTTATTGGATTTCTAAGAATGCTCCCAAGTTCGCCTTTTTATTGTATAAATCAAATTAATATAGGAAATTTTGCTTTCAGGACAAATATTCAGTGCTATGTCCCGGTCTATTGCCAATGTTTAAGCCTTGATTACTAGCTTCGAGACTTAAGCTATTATCAGAATCGTGTAGCTATTTAATATAGATTTACTTGTTTACAATAAACAATATATTTATAAGTATTGTCATATCGAGTAGTAAATCAATGATACAATTTTGAAGAGAAAACGTGTTTAATAACGACGAAAAGTATGAACCGTTTTTGGTTTATCAAAGCCAAAATCAATCTGAAGAAACAATGGAATTTTCTAATAAATGCAATATCTTTCTACTCTGACGTAACGTTAGATTACATAAATAATATTTACCCTATAGATTCACTATGGGTTTTTGTAGTCGGCACACGCAATCAAAACGACACGAGCGTAGATGATACGCGCGTATGAAAATGCTTCGTATTATTAGTGACGGTTCGTAGCGTACTACGCGTGTAGCGTTCGTGCGTTGCCGCGTTGTAATAGATAAGCGTAGCACACATGATCCAAAAAGTGTTTGTGGTTTTACTTAGATATGTGTGCATTTTTTCTGTTGAATATTAAATTCAGGAATAATAATAAGCTCTCAAGATACTGACTGCAATTCTATCAACCATTATATTCCGTATTTATCTCAATATTGTAAGTCCCTTCCCTTGACAATCAATTATTTCCGCTGGTTTCATTTAAATACGATAACTTCATTCTATTTATCATTTACTTTTAGTCGAAGGGGACTGACGCTATTCCCTTTTAGTTGGCGACGTTTTGATGAATGGTTATGATTCATAGCAATTACTGTATTGCGGGTATTTTGAATAGGGATATATTAATGTTGCGCGCCACAATTAATGGCTGGTACATGGTAACAGTAGTTACCACTAGCGCCATCTAGTATCGAGTAGCGGAACTAGTAGTGAAGACCCTTCTAGAAATTTCGATGCGGGAACTTTCTAGAACATTCCCGAACTTTCGACATCTGGTCGATCGGGGCCTGTATGTACTCGAACATTCTAGATGTTTCTACAATGGAAGGTTCTAGAACTCTCTTTGGCGCTATATAAGGCCGAGACGCGCCACGACCGACACAGTTTGGATAAAGCGATCGAAGTGAAAGCATCGAAGCGATATTCAAGTGCGACTTAAAGCGATCAGTAGTGCAATTGTGTTTTGTAATTAGTGTGTTTGAGTTGTAATTAGTGTTGATTATTAAAGTGTCATTTTTTTTGGTTATTAAATCGGCAGTTTTTATTGTCACGAACCCGAAGCTCGTAACAATTGGTGTCAGAAAAGGGGATAAAAAATCATGCCGGTTTTACCCAAAGACGACACGGAGGGTATCCGTACCCGGAGTCAACGCCAGCAGGAGACGGACCAAAGGCGATTTGGTGGAGCTACGCCACAGAGGTCGGAGGGCCAGCTACCGACCATGGAGGCCGGCACGTCCGCAGCAGCTCCAGCATCAGCAGCACCAGATTTGGCTGCTCTGATGTTGATGCTGCAGGAGCAGGCTCGCCGACAGGAGGAACAGGCTCGTCGGTTGGAGGAACAGCTCCAGCGGGACAAGGAGGAACAGGCCCACCGACAGGAGGAACAGGCTCGTCGGTTGGAAGAACAGCTCCAGCGGGACAAAGAAGAACAGACCCGTCGATTGGAAGAACAGCTCAAACGGGATAAGGAGGAGCAGGCGCGCCGTCAGGAAGAGCAGATTTTCCTCATAAAGGACCTTCACGCAACCCTCGGGAAGGACATGAAGGAGGTGAAAGAGAAGGTTACCCAGCATGACAACCGTCTGTCAGAAGCTGAAATTCAGATCAGCAAGTTTAATGACGTCATTGCTGATGTGAAGCAGGAGTTGGGTAACCTTAAACTTGAGGATAGAATCGCAGCTCCCGTAGCTACAACACCTTCGCTACGTGGATTCAAAGTGCCACCGTTCGACGGAACTTCTTCCTGGTCGGCCTACAAAATCCAATTTGAGGCTGTCATGAAGGCTAACGGGTGGAATAAAAGCCAGGCCATGACTGCTCTCACCCTAGGCCTGCGCGACCAGGCCTTAACTGTCCTGGAAGCTCTCGGTAAGGAAGTGACTTACGAGCAGCTCCTCGAGGCATTGGAGGCTCGGTATGGCGACGCTCACCTGGAACACGTGTTTCGTGCGCAGCTCAAGGATCGCGTGCAACGCAGTAACGAAAACCTGCAGCAGTGGGCCCTTGAAGTGGAGAAGCTGGTTCGTAAAGCTTACCAGTCCGTACCTGCGCTTATTGATGGAAACCTGGTGCAGGCATTCATCGACGGCATCCGCGACCTTGAAGTGAGAGCTGCTGTGAGGCTCGGGCACCACGGGACGCTTAAGGACGCCTTGGCCCATGCACTGGAGGTGGAAGCTGTGCGACAGGATCATCGTTCCCATCGCGTCAGGGAGGTTGCAGCGGCTACAGTTCGCGACCGCAATAAAGGATACAGCCCTAGGTGCTACGGCTGTGGGGAAAAGGGCCACCTTCGATCCAGTTGCCCTAAGCGAACTGCAGAAAGAGTAGTCGACCGATCTCCAGAGGGCAGTGCGGCTAACAACACCGCGCAGCACCAGCAGCAGGGAAACGAGTAATAGCCAGGACTGCGGGGCGGGTGCTGGCTGATGTTCAAAGAGCCCCAAGGGTTTCGATCACACAAACCCATGACGGGAACAGCCTTATCATCAAGGGCGAGGTCAACGGAACGCCGTGTAAGCTGACCATAGACACTGGAGCTTCTCGCACGGTTGTCAGTTCCCAACTTGCTAGTCGGTCCCTTGGGGACTCCGCATACAACCGGGAACGCATTAATTTGGTAACAGCCACCGGTCAGCGCATACCCGTCCATGGAGAGAAGAAAATGGAACTGACGCTAGGGAACAGAATCTACCTGCATAATGTCATCGTGGCTGATATAATGGACGATTGCATCCTGGGCCTTGACTTTATGAGGAAGAATTATTGCGAGATTGACGTCAAGCAAGGTGTTTTGAAATGTGGAGAAGAGGAACTTTTCATGGAAGGGGCGTTACCTGGGAATGTGTACAGCCTTAAGAAGATTGTTCTTCCGCCGAGATCGGAAACGATTGTGCCGGTTAGTCTTCCTCGGAATCCTGGGCAAACTCATCGTTGTGTACTCGTGGAAAGGGTAGACAATGACCTTCCATGGAAAGTGGCACGGACTTTGGTCAGAGCCACTGACATCTCAGGGGTACGTGTGCTGAACCTTTGTGATCAGGAACAGATAATAGAAAAAGGCACACTTGTTGGTACTTGCGAGGAAGTGGATTGGTTGCGTCGATGCCAACATCTATCGACTGGGACCCTCAGCAAGGATGCACAAACCAAAGTGACCACACTTTTAGAAGACTGCCGCAGCGCTTTGTCCCAAAATGAAATGGTCAAGGCGAAGAAGATGTTATTCAAGTTCGCCGATGTTTTCTCGTCAAACGAGGCTGACATCGGGAAGACTGGCATAGTTCAACACAAAATAAATACAGGAGAAGAATTGCCTATCCGTCAGCGGCCAAGGAGATTGCCGGTAGCACGTGAAAAAGAAGTGGAAACCATGATTGAAGGAATGGTGAAGGATGGTGTTATTGAACCTTCATCTAGTCCATGGTGTTCACCTGTAGTGCTGGTAAGAAAGAAGGACGGCAGCATGCGGTTTTGTGTTGACTATCGTCGTCTGAACGACGTTACAAAGAAGGACAGCTATCCTTTGCCAAGAATTGATGACACGCTGGACATGCTTACTGGAGTAAAGTGGTTTAGCACGCTGGACCTGAAAAGTGGCTACTGGCAAGTTGAAATTGATCCTAACGACAAGGAGAAAACTGCATTCTCGACAGGAAAGGGTCTGTGGCAATTTAAAGTTATGCCGTTTGGATTGTGCAATGCTCCGGCAACATTTGAGAGGTTGATGGAACTTGTACTTACCGGACTAATTGGCGATGCCTGCCTGGTCTACTTGGATGACATCATCATCGTAGGCCGCACGTTTGAAGAACACCTTCAAAACCTGGAACGCGTGCTCATGAAGATCCAGAGTGCCAACCTCAAGTTAAGTCCGAAGAAGTGTTTACTATTCAAACGACAAGTTAGCTTTTTGGGATATGTAGTGTCTGAAGAAGGTATCCGCACGGATCCAGAGAAAATCGCCGCTGTCAAGGATTGGCCAATTCCAAAAGACAAGACGCAGGTCAGAGCATTTCTGGGTTTGTGCTCCTATTATCGGCGATTTGTCAAGAACTTTGCAGATATAGCTAAACCCCTGCATAAGCTAACCGAAGAGAAGCGACATTTCTGCTGGGATGAAAGTTGCGACATCGCATTCCAGGAGCTAAAGGACCGTCTGTGCAAAACACCTATTTTGGGGTACCCTGATGCGGGCAAAGAATTTATAGTTGACACAGACGCAAGTGACATAGGACTTGGCGGTGTGTTGTCTCAACGTAATGGTGATCAAGAGGTTGTGGTAGCATACTTCAGCAAGTCATTGTCGAAACCTGAAAGGAACTATTGTGTTACGAGACGGGAACTGCTTGCTGTGGTAAAGTCATTGCAGCACTTTAGCAAATATCTTCTGGGGCGGAAATTCCACCTACGAACTGACCATGCTGCACTGAAATGGCTATTGCAGTTCAAAAATCCAGAAGGACAAGTTGCGAGATGGATTGAACTACTGCAGGAATACGACTTCGAGGTCGAACATCGCAGCGGGAAATCTCATGGCAACGCAGATGCATTGTCAAGAAGACCTTGTCCTGAAAACTGCAAGCATTGTACTAGGCAAGAAAGTAAAGAAGTTGTACCTGTGAGGATGCTCAAGACAGACCTCAGCAACGAGTGGAAGGAAAGCCTACAACGTGCACAGCAGGAAGATTCGGACATCAAGCCGATTCTGGAGTGGATGAAGGCCAGAGCTCCTAAGCCCAGGTGGAGCGACGTCTCAGCAATGAGTTCGACCACAAAAAGCTATTGGGCCCAATGGGACAGCTTGGTGATTCAGGATGGAGTCCTGTGCCGTAAATGGGAAAACGCTCGGGGAGACAGCTGTCATTTGCAAATGGTTGTCCCTAAAGCTCAAGTACCGGATGTTCTACAGCTGTACCATAATGGTTGTTCAGGAGGTCATCTGGGAGTAAAACGGACTCTACTGAAGATACGAGAACGGTTTTACTGGGTCCACTGTCGGGACGATGTCGAGGACTGGTGTCGCAAATGTACAAGTTGTGCAGCTGTGAAGGGACCTCAGACTCGTAGTAGAGGTGCATTGAAATTGTACAATGTTGGTGCACCATGGGAGAGGATAGCCCTTGACGTTGCGGGGCCGTTTCCGGTAAGTGAAAGCGGTAACAAGTATTTCATGGTGGTGATGGATTACTTCACTAAGTGGCCGGAAGTCTTCGCCATTCCAAACCAAGAAGTTTCAACAGTTGCAGATAAACTGGTTCATGAAGTCTTCTGCCGTTTTGGAGTACCTTTGGAGATTCACAGCGACCAAGGAAGAAATTTTGAGTCCCAAATATTCCAGGAAACTTGTCGAGTTATGGGTACACATAAAACAAGAACAACTTCTTACCACCCACAATCGGATGGAATGGTGGAACGATTTAATCAGACACTGGAGAGGTACCTAGCCAAAGTTGTGGAAAATCGGCAACGAGATTGGGACAAGCACATACAACCGTTTTTGTTGTCATATCGAAGCGCTGTTCACGAAAGTACATCGGTGACACCAGCTTTTGCAAACTTTGGAAGAGAATTACGGCTGCCTGCAGACCTGATCACCGGAATACCACCTGATGCCCCACGCAGTATAACCGATTATGCGAGTGACTTGCGGAACAAAATGAATGACATTTATGAGCACGTCAGACAATCGGGCCAACAAATGTCTGAAAAGATGAAAACCCGTTATGACCGTAAAATTAACAATAAAGGGTTCGACGAAGGTTCACTAGTGTGGTTGCACAATCCAGTCCGCAGCAAAGGGAAATCTCCTAAGCTTCAAGCTAAATGGGACGGACCGTACCGGATTGTGACAAAGATCAATGACGTAACCTACCGGATACAGAAAGGTGCAAGAGGTACTCCTAAGATCGTCCACGTGGATCGACTGGCGCGTTATTATGGGGCCGATAATGCTCGGGACGAGCATATCTTAGGAGGGGGCAGTGTTGCGCGCCACAATTAATGCCTGGTACATGGTACCAGTAGTTACCACTAGCGCCATCTAGTATCGAGTAGCGGAACTAGTAGTGAAGACCCTTCTAGAAATTTCGATGCGGGAACTTTCTAGAACATTCCCGAACTTTCGACATCTGGTCGATCGGGGCCTGTATGTACTCGAACATTCTAGATGTTTCTACAATGGAAGGTTCTAGAACTCTCTTTGGCGCTATATAAGGCCGAGACGCGCCACGACCGACACAGTTTGGATAAAGCGATCGAAGTGAAAGCATCGAAGCGATATTCAAGTGCGACTTAAAGCGATCAGTAGTGCAATTGTGTTTTGTAATTAGTGTGTTTGAGTTGTAATTAGTGTTGATTATTAAAGTGTCATTTTTTTTGGTTATTAAATCGGCAGTTTTTATTGTCACGAACCCGAAGCTCGTAACATTAATTTAGAGATAATGGCGGAAAAGGGTGAAGGGATGTAGGGATTTATGGGGTGAGATATTCCCATAAGGTTTCCCGTAAGTGGAGCGAGATAGATTATGTTTGCAGATATTTGTGACGCTTTTGGAGAAATCTTGTAAGAAGATCGATTCCTAATTATTGTGATCCGAATGTTTTGTTTTGTTTATCTGCCACTATGAGAGCGATATAGTTTCATAATTCATCACATATTCCATCATCCGTTAGAAACTTTTAGTCGTAGCATGTTTTACAGAGTATTATTTGCAAAGGGCCAGCCAGTTTAAAAATTTACGACTGGAAAGCAAACCGAAACATCTGAAAATCCTAGGAATATGAGAATCCCAAATCAAGGTTTTATTTATAAAAATCCCGATGCTAAGGTAGTATTAGTTCTATTTTTATGAGATTTCATAAAGTTTTCGTTTCCAGGTGTAAGCGCCATGACACTATCAATCTCCGGCCGTCCACTCCCGAACCCTCGAGACATCAGTCTTCGGCTGTTCCCCGACCGACAACTAGTCGACCCTGTTTGGACCCTCAACACACAACAGTGGGGACAAATTATAACCCACGACATGTCACTCACAGCTGGCGTAGTACAGTCCCGTAAGTTCTTACCTTAATTTCTAAGAAGTTTTGTTTCGTAGGAAGAAACGTCGGTGCTCCATGGACCAATTGAAATTTGACCAATTGGTCTATGGGGAAAATTATGTTTCCATCGTCCAATTACCAACTGGACTATGGAGTACACTGGACGTAAACCAAAACTATGTTCCCGTCGGTGCTCCATGGACCAATTGAAATTAGACCAATTGGTCTATGGGGAAAATTACACGTTTCCTTCGTCCAATTACCAACTGGACTATGGAGAACCCTGGACGTAAACCAAAACTATGTTCCATTATAACAGTATAACCCTGAGTTCACACCAGTTTTCTATGCTTTTGGTGCAAAGAAGCTTTTGTTATATTTTTTGGTTCACATCAAACTCATCATCATCTGCCTAGCCTTTTCCCAATTATGTTGGGGTCGGCTTCCAGTCTACCCGGATGCAGCTGTTCACATCAAACTGAATTCAAAAATATTATAAATAAATAAATAGGTACAATATAATGTTTATGACATATTTTTTTAAATAGTATGGACAAGGTTTTACTATACTATTAAACTGGGCAGCGGAACATTTCTCAATTCTCCATAGTCCAGCTGGTAATTGGACGATGGAAACATGTCATTTTCCCCATAGACCAATTGGTCAAATTGCAATTGGTCCATGGAGCACCGACGGGAAGAAAAACTTTTGTTTGTTACCTACTTTGTTACCATTTTGTACACTTAACGAAATACTTTGGAATGCAGGCTAGGAAGAAGCAAATGTGTACTGCACATACCTACCTACATTTCTTATAATATAATTGTAGGCACAAGCTATTTTATTACTACAAGGCATAAAATTACTAGTACGAATAATTCCAGGGTGATTATGTTCACCTACCTCGCCTACGTCTCATTTGTTATCAATTACATTTTTTTTTTCTGGTAAATTTTGGTATCAATAAAGCTGTCAATTCTTTATATTTTTTTTAACTATAAAAAAATATTCATTCTCATTGCTTGCATAATGTTTGTCACTTACATAGTTAAATACACACCCCAACGTGGTAATGGCAGGTTTGTTTACGACTTGATTTCTCATCACTTGCACAAAATGCATTTAGAGTGCCCACAGTCCTGCCGTCGAGGCAAATGCGTTCATGATACCTGTCAGTTTCATAAAAACAAATACGTGTTTTGCGAATCTGATCTATTAGCTACTAGAATCGTCGCACTGACAGATGTCAGGAAAGCATTCTCTTGACGGCCGCACTGTGGTTGTCTATCTGCCCGCATACTTATCTCTTTTGTTGAGTGTACATTTGGGCATACAAAACGGGTAGGTGTCGATTTACGCTAGGGTTATCGAATTTCTATCAAACAGTGTTTCTTGCCGTGAACTTTTGTGACATTAATAAAAGTTGCTGAACGAATAATAAAATGTATCAAATAAATAAGAACTTAGTGGAAATTTTTGTGGATAATTTTGTCATTCTTGTATTGAGAATAAAATACAATAGCTCTTACGAGTACCATCTATCTTCTATGTTTGCTTAAGAGATCTTAATCCCTATTCAGTTAAAGGAGGATGGGCGAAAATGTATTGAAGCTTGGTACTTACCTGAAAAACATGGCAACCAATAAAAATTATTTATATACAGTTTTAAAGGTCTAATTATATAGAGCAATAGTCGTTAGGGGCGATAGTCTTAGTTCGCTGTCCGTTCAGAGATATACAACCTTTAAAGGTTAGGTTAGGTTAGGTTTATCGTACGTTCCCGCGACCCCCGGCCTAGGTATGAGGTGGTACACCAGGGTTTATATCTCTGAACGGACAGCGAACTGCGACTATCCCCCATAACAACTATGGTTCCACATAATTAGACCTTTCAATCTGTATATAAATTACTGTTATTGGATGTAATTAGTTTTCGGGTACCAAAACGCCCATCTTCCTTTGTTGTCGAATATTATGTGAACTTATATTAAAACAGGAAGATGTTGTTTCCCTCAACCAGTCACAATACGCTAATCTAAGATTTGACCGCAGATTTTTTGATCGAAGACAATATTATCAATCTTTCAGAATGTTATGGATATACAGGGTGGCAGGGATCTACGCGCAACTGTAACCAGCACATGATTCCAGAACCCTACTGTAGAAATATTTAGTCAGTTATAAAAAAAATCAGCTGTTTATTAGAAAAAACCGGCCAAGTGCGAGTCCGACTCGGACACGAAGGGTTCCGTACCACAAGACATAAAACGCCAAAAAAAACGTTTCTTTTATTTTAACTTTATTTTATTTTTATTATTTGTTGTTATAGCGGCAACAGAAATACATCATTTGGGAAAATTTCAACTGTCCAGTTATCGGTGACAGACAGACAGACAGACAGACGGACAGTGGAGTCTTAGTAATAGGGTCCCGTTAACACTAAAAAGTATAATACCTACGCGGTCAAAATGTATGGAACTCCTTTTTTTTTAAATAACCGACTAAAATTTTCAACGCAGGGGTATCAGGTTGTGTCGATGTCTTTGCCAGCCTGTATAAATAGGTCGTTACCAAACGGTTACAGGTGTCGTACCTATCATGAGGGTTTAATGTCATCATGATTCCAGTATGAGAGAGAGACGGAGCTATACATGACCATCCCACCAGCACCATCCCTTTTTCGCACTAGAATCATGATGGTATTAATACTTCGTAATACGGCCCCTGTTTGGTTTTAGAAGTCTTTCTAATTTAGTAAACCAGTAAGCCTCTTCAATATTTCGCTCATTTGCGACAAGGTCGACATTTCTCAAAAAATATCATTTTACATGAGAGCAATTTTATAGGAAAATTTTTCAACACAACTTTATTAATAACTAAAAAATCATCAATTTTGAGATATGTCGACCTTGTAGCAAATGAGCTATTTAATCTTCTTCACTAATTATAATAATTATTGTTTTTCTACAGCCTTTGCTACTGAAGCTGAGAGTAAGTTTAATGTGTGTGTAAATGTGTTACTAAAAATGTCATCTTTTTGTTTCAATTTCATCAGTCTTTAACATTACCTGTGTGTCTCAATTTTTTTTACAGTGCCCCCCTAATGTTAGTTGACAATTTTCCACTTCAACTGAGATGCCACATTAAAATAAAATTATAATTAAAATTAAAATAAAATTATAATCGCCTGATTATAATTTTATTTTAAAAATTTATCCCTTAGGATTACCTAATTCTAAGGGATAAGTTTTTATATTAAATCATAGGTCAACTTACCTATGATTTAATATAAAAACTTATACCTTTTTTTTTGTAATTAGTCAATACAACGTTATAGTGTACAGTTCAAACATTTGAAACTAGAATTTCAAATCATAATGTAGCATCTCTGTTGAAGTGGAAAAATGTCAACTAACTTTTGGAGGGCACTGTAAGTACAGACAGCCAGCACATCAAACTACCCGAACTGTCAAATTTTCCCAATCAATTTTGAACCTAATACTGTAGTGACAAAGTGGAAAATCTATTAAAGAAATTTGATAGATTGTAGTAGCTTGATGTGTTGGCGTCTGTACAATATTATTACTATGTATGTGATCACAGTTGCATGATTTTTAGAATGTCTAAGCCTGTATAGATAGTGTGTGTAGATTTGCAATCATAAGTTGCAGTACACTTGAATAAATAAGTAAGTCATCAAGTAAAGGGTTTACGCCGCCGTGCCAACATTTGTAAACAAATAGTTCATTGTAGTTTTATATTCTCAAAGAATACAACGACTCATTTTGAAATCGCTACAAGAAAAGTAGGAACTATTAGTCCACTTAACAAATCAGTTGTAGAGTGCGTGAGCTGGGCCCTAAGTGATTTGTTCAGAAAGTTGTTCAGTGTGCTTAGGGAGTAAACACATATATTGTTACGACTGCTCTCGACAGCCAAACAAAATACAAAGTCGTTCGAATATCGATGAAAATGTTTGGACATTTCTTCGATTTTAATTGGCAATTTTCTGTAGGTATCGCCTAAAGCAAGTCTTTTACGATTGACTGTACAAATAGACATTGTTGACAACGATGGACGCGATTTAATAAAACATTATCTTAGAGAAAATGGTGGATCAACAATTTCCGGAAAGCAAAATGGTTTCATAAAAAATATTTCAGACAATTTCCTTTGCCAAAAGAAAGCCAGTTTGTTCTGAAGAAAGTTTCATTGCCAAAAGGTCGTGTGCTTTATTTTGTCTTCAAAATAAAATATTTACAAGAGGTTATTTAGGTGGAAGGCTGCATTAAAATTTTATTTATAGTTTGAATAATTTTTCTGCATTTAAGATAAAAGATACTTCTTTAAATAAAAGAGGTTCTAACGATTTATTACAGATTACCTATTTTTATATTTTTCCACTAGTTTAGTATTGTATTTGTTTTTAAATTGGTAACGCAACACCTCATTACATTGTAAAGTAACACCAAACGTGCCTTAAGAAAAGTGCACGGTTGTAGAAAAAGCTTGAAAATCGTTCTGACCGATTCAAGCTTTAGCTATTCCCAACACTAATATATCATCTACTTCAATTTATAAATTCTTTTTTACAGATAAGGAAATGGTGACGTGCTGCGACGACAATGGCCGACTTGCTCCCGACGTGACTTCGAACCCTGTATGTGCGCCCCTGCTGATCCCACCCAATGACCCTGTCCACTCCCCACAAGGAACCCAGTGTATGAACTTTGTGAGGACTGGCACAACAAGGGATAGAGGATGCACGGCTCCTAATGCTCCCGCTGAACCGGTAAGGAATAAGTACCTACATTTTATAAACTAGCTTCCGCCCGCGTCTTCGCCCGCGAGGTATGTTGATAAAAACTATCCTGTATCCTTCCCCGGGATGCAATCTATCTCTCTGCCAAATTTTATCGAAATCCGTTCAGTGGTTTAGGCGTGAAAAGGTAACATACAGACAGACAGACAGACATACAGAGTTACTTTCGAATTTATAATTATTAGTACTTATGGATTAAACTCGCTTTTCCATCTTAAGGGGTCATTGTACTTATTATTATGAACAACTTTTTACTACGGGAACAACATGAAATCTGCTGTTCCCTACATTTATGTTCGCATAACTCGTCAAAATGTAGGGAACAGCTGATTATATTTTCGCGATTTCAGGTTATAATATGTGTAACCGCGTTGTTCTTCTAAAATTGCGCAACGGATTCTGATCACCATCATTTAGAACATTCATTCCAAAAGGTTTATGTCCAAGTAAATTAATATTAAACTCAAACATAATAAAGAAATCCCGATGTTTGAGTAAACTAATAAAAAAAGATCACTTAGGACCAGATTAATGATAAAGGCGCGTAATCGTAAAATGGCGGCGGTGCTAACAGACAATAGAACATTTATTCCGGAAGGTTTATGTCCAAGTACATTAATATTAAACTCAAACATAATAAAGAAATCGGCCGATATTTGAGTACTTAGGTAAGCTTATAAAAAAAATGTCACTTAGGACCAGGTGGGTCATCATTAATATTATAGGCGCGTAAACGTAAAATGGTGGCGGAGCTAACAGACCAGGATGTGAAAAAAAGCGTTGCTTCATGAATATCTACCAAACGTCAAAAGTTAAGAAGCCAATCGGAAGTCAATAATTTTATATACATTTTGACGAGTTATACTAACATAAATATAGGGAACAGCTGATTTTTTTTCGCGATTTCAGGTTTGGTGCCATAGTAAAAGTTGTTCATAATGATGAGTACAATGACCTCTTAAGAGGTTGTTAATGTTTTACCAATAACCCTGTATATAGCTAGCATAACCAGCTTATGTCCCCACTGCGGGGACACATGCCTCTCTGTGGGAGGCATTGGGCCGTTAACTACCACGCGGGCCCAGTGCGGGTTGGTAGATGTCACATGTCACCAAATTTTTCGTTCTAGGATAAAGCGGTTTCTTCACGACGGCGACGTCAAAGTCAAGTCAAAGTCAAAGCATTTATTTCAAGTAGGCACATAAAAGGCACTTTGAACGTCAAAAATTACGATAAAATGGAATTGATTCTAGACGATGTTTCGTTTTGGGAGCAGTGGTGATGAAATTATTTACACAAAGTAAGTAAAGTCCTTGTTCAAACCTAGGACCTAAAACTCGTAAGTCGGGAACGTTACCAATGGTCCACCACTGCTCTCAAAACAATGCTTGTAGTATTGGAATATTAATAATATATCTAGTATTGCAATCAATAGGCATTGGATCATTAGTTCTTCATCTTTAGTTTCAAGCTTCATAGTGTCTTTTTTACTTAGGACCTCTTAAAAATCCGTCTGGAATCTTCGTTTGTTTTGCCCTTTTGTGTACCTAATATTATCTTGTTGACGTACGAAAGTGGTTGTTATTTATAGCTATAGTCACGGTACTCCCGGGAAAATATAGACTGGCATATTTTGCTAAGGGTCGGATGGCAAATATTTACTCATTATATGATATAGAGGCCAAAAATAAAATAGGCTTTGTATTCTTGTTTGATAGGGCTTAGGATATTTCTTATCATGCGCAAAGCGTACAACAGTCTCTTCTTGCTAAGGTAGCCTTTCTAGGGTCAGCAACTAGTGTGGAGTCGGACTCGCACACGAAGGGTTCCGTACCACAAGGTTTCTTTTATACTCCTTTAAATTTTACCTTTATTATTTGTTGTTATAGCGACAACAGAAATACATCATCTGTGAAAATTTCAATTGTCTAGCTATCACGGTTCATGAGATACAGCCTGGTGACAGACAGACAGACAGGCGGACAGTGGAGTCTTAGTAATAGGGTCCCGTTTTTACCCTTTGGGTACGGAACCACAAAAATACCTACTTATAAACTATTGCCTGCGACTTCGCTCGCGACAAGGTCGGAAAATATCTTACGGGGACGAATTACCGGGTTAAAAAATAACCTATGTCCTAACCAAAGTCATAGTCTACATTGTGTGCCTTTCATCGAAATCCATTTAGCAGTTAAGACATGAACAGGTATCTAACAGATAGACAGACTCAGAGTAATACTATTAAAAAGTCAACGTTTATTTGTTTATTGATTTACTTTATTTAGAGCAAATTCAATAACGTCTCTGCCAATTACTTAAAATTTTAGGTCAAGTATTTCACAGACAATTTATTATAGAAGACCCCTTGCATACCTACTGGCCACCATTTTGGTTTTGACCTGGCGTCCGGCTCCCTGTTTATGCGAGACAGGTACTTCCCGAAGTAACCATGCCCCGAGAGCACCTGCGTCACCCGAAACGACAGGGAGCCGTAGTGCCTTCTCTCGAGCCAGCGCTCGAGACCGCCTCGATGGTAACGAGGCTGGCGGTAGGGCGTGAAAGCCTGTCCCGCCATTCCGCCACCAGGACTGGTCGGGTTGCCCTCATGCCCTGGCTTAATTACTGCGACCAATTCGGTTCGCGCGTGTATGGTTACAGTTCCCACCTATACTATAATTTAATATAAATCAGGCTGTTAGTTGAACGGCCGCCGTTTAGTTATAAGGCTAGACTGTTAACTAAACGGCTAATTAAACCAGTTGGCTGCGACATATACACCGTGTTATGCATGATATTTATTCCGAGACAAATATACAGTAAACTGATTTAGGAGGCCCCGGAGGCTGCAGTTCCCTCAAAAAGTAATGTTAAATACAGGGGAATCATGAACAAATATTTTGTGGCACGTTATAAGAGACAAAAATTGATAATGTACCTAATGTACGTAATATACCTAATGTACGTAATATACCTAATGTACGTAATTTACAGACGTCAGCACTACAATCTGTCAAATTTCTTTAATAGATATTTAACTTTATCGCTAAAACATAAGGTGCAAAGTTGATTGGTAAAATTTTACAGTTTCGGGTAGCTAGACGTGCTGGCGTCTGTACCTAATTAGATCTTATAATTTGATTACCAGTGCTTCTGTCTGTGTTTTAAAAAAAAAAAATTATACATAATTTTTATTTAATTATTTTAATTATTGTAAGTGTGAGGACTATGTCGGTTAACGGTTTTTTTTCTCAGTTAATTTGCGTGATAGTCTAGCAGTTTTAGTATGCGGCCGACCCAAATGTCCTTTCTTTGTTCGTCGAATTGTGAGCTCCTTAAGTTTTGAGCGGAGGTCTGACTTCTGACTTTGTTTTAGCCATTCTTTTCATTGTAGTTGGATAGGAAACGCCGACCTTATCTAGTTTATAAAATATTATTGACGTGTAAAATCATTCATCATTTAAAGGTTACAGAACCCTAAAAAGACTAAAACGTTAAAAAAATATGACAGTATAACCCGAGGGCCACGGAATGCGACGCTGCAAGCGAATTCGCCTTGCGCTGCAAGCATCAGCGTCGAGCGTCAATAACAAATGTATTGTCTATTATGGACAAGGCCACAAAGTAGCGCTGCAAGCAGCAGCGAAATTTGCTACGAGCGAATTTGCACGAGCGTTGGATGATCCGACGGGCGTTTTTTATGAGCGTCGAAAACAATTGTATGAGAACGTTCCACAGTGTACACGAAACAGACACTCCACGCGCTCCGATAGAAGCGGTCGCTCCGCGCGTCAGCGTCTAAAACAAATTGTTTTGTTTTTGTCGCGTTTATAGTACCTAACTAATCTAATATGAATATTGAAGAATTTATCACTGCAATCCAAAATCGACCTGCGTTATGGATGAGTTCACATCCGCAACATAAGTTTAGGAATGTTATAAAAAAATTGTGGGAAGAAATTGATGTATTAACAATATAATTATAGGTATTTTTGACAGCAACATTTTCACGTATAATGTTGACGCGTACTTACTCTGTACTTACAGAGCATGTTACCTTTTTCTGTACTGTACTGATTCATTCTCCCACCGACGTACACGCTACAGGCGAATATTTGAAGTTCGTGGCCGTGCTTTTGACGCTTAGAAATAACGCTTGTAGCGGATTGACGCCTCAAGCGTGGCGTTAATTTCGTGGCCGAGGCATAAGATTTCAATGTAAGGAGAGCGAATCAAATTCCTTGCTCCATTTATTCCGAATAGCCCTCCACTCTACGCTTGAAAACTTTTACAAATAACTAAGTTAGGTTGAACATTACTTGACCTGAGAATTGGATCCCGAAACTTGGAAATACCTGCTACATAAACGGACTTATTTTTTTCGCTATTTGAGAACAATTATGCCAATTTGGCTTAAACTGGTAAGCGGACTTAATTTAGCAACAAAACTAGAATTATTCTGCTTAGAATCTGGAGTGATGTTTTTAAACGAGATCGTGAGGTGTGCTATTGATTCAAAAACAAATGAGTGCGATTATTCTTGAATTAGTAGAGTCACTTGAGTGCGCCTCGAATATAACAATCTTAATACAGAATAAGGCCGCGTTCACACCAAACGTATTGTCAGACGCCGACTGTGAGTTAGGGTAGGTTTTTCCATACATATTCAACTTATAGTTCCGATAAAAAGCTATCGCAGATTTCCCCTGTATCACTGGGGCTCACAGGGAACCTGCTCCCAATCGGCGGCTGACTATACCTACTTTTGATGCGAACGAGGCCTAACATTACTGATCCAGGTATCCCACTCCCAAAAGCTCACGTAAAATACTTTTATTTTTTGCCAGATAACAACTGTCACAGCCTTCATGGACTTATCGCTGGTCTACGGTAGCAGCGTTAGTCAGGCCAACCCGCTTCGAGCTCGTCAAGGTGGCCGCCTGCTGACCAACCTGAGGAGCGGTCGGGAGTGGCCCCCACAAGACCCCAATGTCACCATAACCTGCGAGTCTGCTCAATCTCCCAACGAACCTTGCTACTTGACTGGTAAGTTAAAAGTAGAAACTTTTCTTTCTTACTTCTTGATGTCATTGGATGTCGTAACCATATGAAAGATAAATGATGCGGTATCCAATACTGGTGTTATTTTTCTGGACGGCAATCCGACACGACCGGACAGATCAGGCGCAGGCCCAACGGCTTAACGTGCTTTCGGAGGCATCACATCGCCTACTTCCAAACTCCGGGCTGGGAGAGAGTGAGGGAAGAGAGAGTGGACACTTGTTGCACTATAATATCTCTCGCGCCGAAGGTTGGTCTCCGCTGAAATTGATCGCAATGGCCGAAATTCAGACTGGAGGACTTTTATTTATTTTTCTGGAACATGGCCAAGCTTCAATACTTTTTGTGGTACGCCGCCTTCATTGTCGACCCTTTTGCGTAGATTATCATTACAGACCACTGGAAACGATAAAGGGCTTACAGGACCTAAACGCAAAAACGCAAGTTTTAGAAACAATAAAAGTATATGATCGACTACAGTAAACAAAATCAAAATGAGGATATATATGCTAGGTAAATAGTGTGTTGAAAACATAATACAACTAATTTGATACGATAGAAAAAAATCATGAAGATACCTCGAAAAACTTTCTTTTTACAACAAAAACCATACTAATATACATACAATAATTCTGATTTTTTGTCAGATTATTCAAGCAACATAACTCCTAAAACGAGTTATACAGATCTGATCCCCTGAACCCCCCCTCCCCCTCGATCCCCTCCTGGATCGTCTTCTGTTTTAATCTTTGTCTTATCCACATTTGTTTTAATTTATTATTCCAAACAATTAGATTTTTTGTAATTAAATAAATGCTTCATATCTTGCAATAAATTATCAGTGTTGTGTAATCGCGCTTCTCTTTCTTTTCTATGCAGTCCGAAAGTGACCGCGCTTTAGGTCATGTAGTCCCCTTATGGTAACCGTAATTATATGCCATTACAAAACCACACATGAGTATGCAAAATATTGCGATACCTAATACTTATTAACCACTCACCTAAATCATTTTTTGTTGATACTGAGAATAACGTAGCCTCGAATATTTTTCGGGAAGCTAAGCCAATAAATTCTAAGTTAAAGAGGGTTCGCAATAATCCACTTAAGTATATTGACAGAGTTTAAGGCACTGAGGAAACAGATCATTCTTAGTGAATGCTTACACAACTTAAGCCTCTGAATACTGATGGGAAGATCCTCTTGATCTTTGCTTATTGCCCTTGACGGCAATCGACTAGCGCTGCAGAGGTTGTTCCAATTAAAGTCGGCCTCCCATAAATATAGTACAAGAAGTTTGCAGTTCTAGGAAGGATGTTATCTTCTCTTCTTCTTCTGCCTAGCCTTTTCCCAACTATGTTGGGGTCGGCTTCCAGTCTAACCGGATGCAGCTGAATACCAGTATTTTACATGGAGCGACTGCCTATCTGACCTCCACAACCCAGTTACTGGGTAATACGATACCCCTTGGTAAGACTGGTTGTCAGACTTTCGGGCTTCTGACTACCCGTAACGACTGTCAAAGATCCACGAATGACAGCCGGGACCAACGGCTTAACGTGCTTTCCGAGGCACGGAGGGGTCTCGGTATGTAAAGATGGTCACCCATCCACAGACCAACCGCGGCAAGCGTAGCTTAACCTGATCGATCGACCTGTGCGGCTGTTATTGTTTAGCCACGGGCCCCTCGGATGTTATCTTCTGCACATATAAATAAATAAAATTGTCTGATGTGCAATATCTAAATAACAGCTTTTTAAAAAATACTAGCTAATAATACTAACGTTGTTTTGCCATATAAATTCTAGCTGTCCGGCGCTACTTCGTTCGCGTGGTGTACCCTACCCCTTACCCTACTCTACCCCTACCCTACTCCTACCCTACTCCTACACTACTACTACCCTACTCCTACCCTACTTCTACCCTACTCCTACCCTACTCCTACCCTACTCCTACACTACTCCTACCCTACACCTATAAGTAAATAAAAGTATTTAAAAAAAACCAGATAAAAAGTATCCTATGTTCGTCTCCTGGTTCTAAGCTACCTTCCCACCAATTTTCAGCCAAATCGGTTCATCCGTTCTTGAGTTATAAATAGTCTGTTTGTTCTGGTTAGTCTGATGATCTTGATGAAATTTGGTATGAGTATACTTTGAACCCTGGGGAACATACCATTTATACCACTTTCAAGTCAGTTGGTCACACGATAACACGAGTGATGTTTGTGTTGTTTTCAAATTGTTTCGCACGTGTCGCCTCTCAGAGAGCGAGTGACCTTATTGTAGGTACTTGCAGCGAAGTTGTGATTTAGCTGGGAAAACATTGAAGGATAGATACAATAAATTAGAAAGAAAGAAAAAAAAATATTTTGACAAGTCGGTTCATTGTTAACTGGATTTTCTAGATAAACTCAAAAATAAATATTATGTTTAGTACTAGGTAATTTTATTTTGTGAGTTCTTATACAGCGCGATTTGGTGCCAATTCTAGCAGTTGTTTGATAATATTTATTATCTCTATATATATAAAACAAAGTCATAGTTACACCATTTATAACTGAAGAACGGCTGGACCGATTTTCATGGTCTTTTATTTGTTGGATTTGTCTTCGCCCCGAATAGCAAAATAATTATTAAAATATGGGAAAAATTATACGCGGCGAGGCGGTACGAAGTTCGCCGCGTAAGGTAGTTTAGTAATAAACACACGACAAATTCGCTATGCACAGTTTATAAGACCATGACCACCGTAATACCTAATTTTATCCTTGAGATGTCGAGAGTCTTAAACGGATTGAAAAGCGACCCAATTTTTCTAGCAAAACATTACGAGTGACGAATACCAATTTGGTCACTGCGGATTTTACGACAGTCTCGTCTTGAGTTTTTTCTGCGAAAAGCAGAATATTTGCGAATTTGTTAATGGGATTCCTAATAAAATATGCGAAAATGACATGAAAAGTGATTGAATTTTTCTATCTAAACGGTCTCTCTCCACCGTTTCATAAACAGACAATAATATAATTTTACAATTACTAAGTCTGAATAATATATTTATGAAAAAATATCAGGAAGTTTTCGTCTGTAATAAAATAACCTTAAATTAAAATTGTATAGGTACTTCCGAGTTTGCGACCCTGTTCAAGCAAGATTAAAAACCAACCCCCAACTAAAAAGGGCAATGATTTACTTATTGAATTTGAAATATTCTTTGTTCCAACAGGTGACATCCGTGTGAACCAAAACCCTCAGCTGACGGTCCTCCAAGTTATCCTGCTGCGTGAACACAACCGCATTGCCGACGAGCTGGCTGAACTCAACCCTCATTGGAATGACGAGACTATCTACCAGGAAGCGAGACGCATCCACATCGCAGAGATACAACATATCAACTATTATGAATATCTTCCAATTCTATTAGGTGAGAATCTTAAAACACTAGAGTTTTTTCAAATGAATGTTGGTGATAAATAGCGGCGTTAATGGCATACAATTAGCGCTTACAGTGTTGCCATTATAAGCCTTCACGAATTAAAGAGGGATCTTTAATTCGTGAAGGCTTATAATGGCAACACTGTAAGCGCTAATTGTACCTTATTTACCTAGATATTAGACTACTTAGACTATAAGCATACTGAATAATAAATAAATAAATACAATTTTAATGGCGAAGGAAAACATCGTCAGGAAACCGGCATGTTCTAAACCTAAAAAAACAGTTTTTGACGTTCAAAAGTGCCTTTTTATTATGCCTATCGCACTAATATTATAAAGGCGAAAGTTTGTGAGTGTGTGTGTATAATATGTTTGTTACTTCTTCACGCTCAAACGGCTGGACCAATTTTGATAAAATTTTGTATGGAGGTAGCTGACACCCTGGATTAACATATAGGCTATTTTTTATCCCGATATTCCCACGGGATCGACAATCACGCAGGTGAAACCGTGGGGCGCAGCTAGTTTGAAATAAATGATTTGACGTGACCGGAGTGGCTCCGGGAGTGCCGACAAAAGTGAAAACAAAACACAAACAGAATACTTTGCCATCACTCACTGACATATCAGAAATCGGATATACATAGGTACATTAAAACCGAGTACATCCCGAGGACAGCCGAACACATCCGAAGCGGGTATTTTATGAATCGTCTTAAAAACAAAACACGCGCGATATCGCTTACGGCAACAGTGGCGCGAGTTCAATGGTTTTTTCCCATCTCAAAAAATGCCCAACGCGCCTGAAGAACTTTTCACTTCAAAAATCGAAGACATGTGACATCTGCCAACCTGGACCCGCGTGGTGGACATAGAGGAGGCTTTTGTCCCAGCAGTGGGAACATTACAAGCTGCGGGGCAATCGCGTAACACATTACCAATCAGAAGCGGTTTAATTTTGACAGTTCAACAACATTCATTGCGTTATTCACGTGTTGAGCAGACCATTTTTTTCGAACTTATGAAGCAATGGTTAAGCAATATGCTTCAAAATTCTTCAGATTCCGATTGATAGCGTGTTACGCAATTAGGGTGCTGATTATGCTAAATACAATTTTTTAACCTCTTCAAGGTTACGACGAAAAAATTAATAAGAAACACACTAATATTATAAAGGCGAAAGTTTGTGAGTGTGTGTGTTTATATGTTTGTTACTTCTTCACGCTCAAACGGCTGGACCAATTTTGATGAAATTTTGTATGGTGGTAGCTGGCACCCTGGATAAACATATAGGCTACTTTTTATCCCGATATTCCCACGGGATCGACAATTACGCGGGTGAAACCGCGGGGGCGCAGCTAGTGAGTACATAAGAGGAAGTTTGAAAGTGGCACCGGTAACTGAAAATTTGCGTGGGAATCGGTTGTCATGGTATGGGCATGTGTTACGAAGAAATGAGGAAAATGTCGTGTGGAGAGTTTTGAGTATGGATGTCGATGGCTATAAGGGTAAGGGAAGACCAAAGAAACGATGGGTGGAATGTGTGAATGATGATATGGTTAGAAAGGGGGTGACTTCCGAGATGACGATTAATAGAGAAGTATGGAAGAAAAAGACATGTTGCGCCGACCCAAATAAATTGAAATAAGGGCAGGAGAATGATTCATGGCTACGACTTCAAAGTGAGGAGGAAAATGTTTTTTGTTGATTTCTTTCATCTGCTAAAAAAGAACCTTTTAAAATCTGCCTGCTATCATTCACCTTACAATAAGGGTCTTTTGATTAATCTATGGGAGACTATTGCGTTAATCGTCACGCCAATTTAGGGGATCATGGGTCATCAATCAATCCATTATACCGTCTTTATAATCCCAACGCAAAGAGAAGGGATTTTCTATTGGCAAAATTACTTGCCGGAAAACTTACGAACATTAGGTTTACAGGGTTTTGCGTCTAAAAATATACACAAAAGGGAAAATCGCCATCGCAACCGTGGCCAAATAATGCAACAACGCGCGTGCGTTAACGCAACGTTTCCGCTACTTAAACGCAACGCACACTAACGTGCGTGTCACCTACGCTGAACTTACGCTCGATGCAAAGGCATCTAATTTGCCACATGACAGATTTACATATTAGTCTCGGTTTAAATGCAGAGGATTACGACCCTTATTTAACCTTTTGAACGCCACGGTCGGGTATAGACGACAAATGAAAACACGCGTTTTCTTGTCGGCTGTAGACGACGGTGGCGTGTTGGGCACGTTTTCGTTTGTCATCTATACCCGACCGTGGCGTTCAAAAGGTAAAAAATGTCGTTTTCTTGTCGGCTGTAGACGACCGTGGCGTGTTGGGCACGTTTTCGTTTGTCGTCTATACCCGACCGTGGCGTTCAAAAGGTTAAACTTATTTATTTCATATCCAGGCTATGATAACATGGTGAAGAACAAGCTGATCTACCCGGAGGCTCATGGCTACGTGAACGACTACAATCCCGGAGTGGACCCTTCAGTACTTGACGAGCATGCCACAGCGGCCTTCAGACACTTCCACACATTGATCAGGGGTTTTTTGAAGTACGTATTGCAGCCACAAAATTATAAACTAGCAGTTTATTGTGCTACAAGTAATGATCATCTGCCTAGCCTTTTGCAAACCATGTTGGGGTCGGCTTCCAGTCTAACCGAATGCAGCTAAATACCAGTATTTTACATGAAGCGACTTATTATCTGACCTCCACAACCTAGTTACTGGGTAATACGATACCCTTGGTAAGACTGATTGTCAGACTTTCGGGCTTCTGACGACCCGTAACGACTGCCAATGATCTACGAATGACAGCCGGGCCAACGGCTTAACGTGCTTTCCGAGGCACGGAGGGGTCTTGATATGTAAAGATGGTCACCCATCCACGGACCAATCGTGGCAAGCGTAGCTTAACCTTGGATCGATCCGTGCGGCTGTTATTACTTAGCTAAGCTTAGCTTGTAGCTTAGCTTAGCTACAAGCTAAGCTAAGCTGGCTAGAAATATTGATTTTTCAAAAATCCAATGATGCAGTTTTAGTTTTCATCAAAATCGAGCCCGCGACTCCTTTGAGTACTTTTCGCTATTCCTCATAGTTTCGGATTTGGCCATCCACGCCCACTTGGAAAATTCACCTGTATATAAAACAAAGTCCGGTTAGTTACACCATTTACCTACTTACCTATATCAAGAATTGCTGGACCGATTTTTATGATATTTTATTTGTTGGATTTGTCTTCGCCCCGAATAGCAGAATAATCAATAAAACATGAAAAAAAAAACAAAAAAAAATCGGAGGCGGTACGAAGTTCAGCTAATTATAAGTAAAAAGCCCCGGCCGGTCCAACACTCAACCTTCAAAAGCGGCACAATATCACAATTAAAGACATGTGGAAGTAGGACAGCATGTCGAATTACGACGTGCAGTGACATAGTGAGCGAGAAAGAGACAAGGCGAAGAAAACTTGGCTAATTAGCCAACTTGCGAAGCGCGTATTTTTCCATATCACTGGCTACAAGGCTATTTTTGCGAAAAAAATATATTTATAGGTTGTTGTTGGTAAACATTTGCCAAATGGGAATTTTCAGTCAAAGCTAATTATAGATGACTAAGTATAGCTAGGTACACCAATTCTTTTTTATTGTTTCTGTAGTTACGACATTCAACCAATTAAGAGGGGACGGGGTCTGAGAGGAATTTGAAAAATGGGTATTTGAAGAAACTATTGCCGTCGCCTTACCTCAAGTCTGCCCCCGTAGTGTGTGATAGGGACAGCTGCAGCTCAGACCGAAATTATCACAAAAAAAAAAAATTACGAGATCGACGTTTCGTATTCCCCTTTTTTCTTCTCGAAAACTGAGCCGATTCAATAATTAAGTATGTTTAGGTTCCTATATTTTTTTTAATGTTAAAAACTTTTCTAATTTGTTTGGTAGTCCTCTAATCACGGCGGTAAAAATATTTTACTAATTAGTTGCTGGAAAAAAGAAAATGGCAGGGACGTGTTTACAGCAGACCTTGATTTTATGAAAAAAAAATTGCTCTAGAGGCATTACTCAGGAAGAAGGGGGATACATTTGTAAGGAGAATTGCACACCCTGTTCCCTATTAATGTTTAGTTGTCCAGTTTCTAAATTGAACGCTTGTAATGTTATGTTTTTCACCTTCTCACTAAATTCGATACTACAATATGGTCATTATAACAGTAGTAGTAGTAGTCATTAGGGAGGGGCCCGTGGCTAAATAATAACTGCCGCACAGGTCGATCGATCAGGTTAAGCTACGCTTGCCGCGGTTGGTCTGTGGATGGGTGACTATCTTTACATACCGTGACCCCTCCGTGCCTCGGAAAGCACGTTAAGACGTTGGTCCCGGCTGCCATTCGTGGATCTTTAACAGTCGTTACGGGTAGTCAGAAGCCCGAAAGTCTAACAACCAGTCTTACCAAGGGGTATCGTATTACCCAGTAACAGGGTTGTGGAGGTCAGATAGGCAGTCGCTCCATGTAAAATACTGGTATTCAGCTGCATCCGGTTAGACTGGGAGCCGACCCCAACATAGTTGGGAAAAGGCTAGGCAGATGATGATAGTAGTAGTCATTAGGGTCAACACTGTGCTCTATGTCAATTCTTGATGTTTTACTAGATTGGCACTAGTGCAATCATGCCATACGTTTATTGACTATCAATATTATTGAGATAGGAAATTGCACTTCCGATCCCATCTGGGTCTATTATGCAGGACAAACTTAACACATTACTAACTACGAATTCTCTAGAACAAAACCGAATTTTTGTAGGTTCTTTATTCGTAAAGAAATAAAAACTATTCTTCTTTGATTTTTCACAGACTTATCTCAGAGAACCGTCGTGTAGCTGGCACCGTGCGTATGAGTGACTGGTTCAACAGGCCTCTACTTCTAGAACTTGATAACGCCTTTGATCACTTGGCGAGAGGACTCTCAACGCAGGAACAAGACTTCAGCGACCAGTACTGGGACTCGGAAATTACCCAATTCCTTTTCAAGTAAGCTATTCCTACTTTGAAAACTAATAAAAACTTTGAGCTTCAAACTAATGCAACGAGAATCTCCTACATTCAATATCGAAAGTATGTCACATCGGATGCAGAGAAGACCAAATTGCTGCTAACTTTCAGAATAAATTTTCAAAATAAGCTTCTGCAATCCGAAAAGAATGGTTGACGACGGTCGAAATGACGCTGATTTACGACGAAAACAGTCGCCATAATTGTGCTAAAGTTTTACTGTATGGTAGATTTAATGCCTCATTAATATTAAAACCAATCCGAGATGATATTACGCCTTCAAATTGATATGTCTATAAACTTGAAGTTAGACGTTGCTATCACAGATGAACTGTTGTGTCTGTGAATAATGATTAGATTATTCTAATAATGGTTGGTTTGGCAATCAAGGTTATGACGTCATACCAAAGGCAGTTCAGTGCTTAGATAATTTTCAATTGTTTACATATGTGACAGAATTACACACAGATGTGTAACTGACTTCAAAGTTCCGATTGTCATGTCTTTGATGTCAGAATTCCAGGAAGTAGTCACGACCGTAGTCGACGTAATTTTATGCTGATTTGTTTCAACTGTTATTTCCTATAATAGAGAGAAACAAATTATACGAAGTTAGCAGTTGGAAATAAGGCAGCGTATTTGTGAGAGAATGGCGCTGATTCTGTTGTTCACAAACTAAACTAAATTTAAGTTCAATGCATCTTTTTCTTTCTATTTCATTAAGAAAAGGACAGAAGATAAATTTTAGATTAGACCTGTCGAATTAATCAGTGCCTTTAGTAGGCAAGTTTTTAATCACGTCTAAACTTGTTGTATGGAGTAGTAAAATTTATCTTCTGTCCTTTTCATAAAGATGCATTGAACTTAAATTTAGTCTAGTTTGTGAACAAGGGAATTGGCACCAATGGCTCTCTGTTTTTCGCGTAGGTAGCTGTTGATGATAATTAATGAATGGCCAATCAATATTTTTTTTCGTAGCCTTTTGATCCGTGCTCGCGTTGTACGCCCAATATTAATGACTTTTGCATGTAGATCAATTTAATTAAAAGCTATTTATAATATTACAAAGGGTGTGCTCCTTTTATATGACCGAAGATTGATGTCGGGACGTTGTATACAGGATGGCGTGGCCATCGACGGGCAAACTGTAACCATGAATTCAGCAGATGATTCTAGACCCCGCAGAGTGAAAACTTTTCTTCGGTTATGAAAAAAAAATCTGCTGTTTCATACAAAAGAGCACCTACGCGATGAAAATGTATGGAACAGCAAATTCTTTTTTAATAACCGAAATATTTCAATCCTCGCCCAAATCCATGTCGTGCGGTGCTATTCTGTAAAAATCTCACCGTGCCTACCAGCAAGTGCTTGCTGTGATCACCACCACATAATAACATCTGCAGCAAATTTACGACCTGCCCCCGGCTATTCTGTAAAAATCCGACCGGGAAAACTTAGGTGAAATGAGCGTGGAGTGAGCTGTCAAAAGTGTCAATTCCTAGCAAAAACAAACTCACTTCACCTAAGTTTTCACGATGAGATTTTTACAGAATCGACCGGCTGAACCCATTGTAGCAGGATGCCCGTCGATTTCTCTGCCACCTTGTCAAGTCAAATAGTCTTTGCTGTAACTCTTCTTGCGCGATGCAGGATTTTGCGTGACGTCAGTGTACGTAGTTCGCATGTGGCGATGGATACCGTCACACACGGTAAGCGTCCACAGTTTCGCATCGGACGCTACGGACGTATCGCAGTGGAGTGAGCTGTCAAAAGTGTCAATTCCTAGCAAAAACAAACTCACTTCACCTAAGTTTTCACGATGAGATTTTTACAGAATCGACCGGCTGAACCCATTGTAGCAGGATGCCCGTCGATTTCTCTGCCACCTTGTCAAGTCAAATAGTCTTTGCTGTAACTCTTCTTGCGCGATGCAGGATTTTGCGTGACGTCAGTGTACGTAGTTCGCATGTGGCGATGGATACCGTCACACACGGTAAGCGTCCACAGTTTCGCATCGGACGCTACGGACGTATCGCACGTAACGGATTTTAGTATTCTTTGTATAGAAAGTAACACAAGTGCGTCCACTGATCCGTATCGTGCGGATCGCAATAATCTGCTCATCGGCAATGCCATCGCCTTTGCTCCGAGGGACAAATTTTACGATGCGTGCCGATGACGTCATACGGAATGCCGATCAGTGGACGCGCCCCGTGCGCTCGCGCGTTCTTTTTCGATTTCCACCATTATCTTACAAAAACACATTCCGCACGCATTCACTACGAAAAAATCGAATGAAAGTGGCATCGGCAATCCGATTGCTGGTGGTTGCGTCGGCAAATCTGGTCGCTGCCGATACAGTGGACGCATTATGAAAAACTGATCCGTTTGATTCGATGCATCCGATGCGTGCGATGCAGAACTGTGGATACGACGCTTAATATTATTTATGGATTAATCAAACGGTTAATTATTTCATAATCATAATCATTTATTCATTTGCAAACATGGGTAATTGGTACAGGTGTTTCATTTACGAGTATAATAAGCCCTCCATGTTCTACCGTCACAGGGGCATGCAAATTACATTAAATTTCAAATTAAATTAAAAATTGGTATGAGAAAATGCAAAATTAATAACAGTAATGTCAAATGGTAACAAATGTCAAATAGAATAATACTGCCAAATGGAACAAATGTCAAATGGGTCAATTACGTCAAATATAACAAAATTAACTTTCAACTTAAAATAAATTAAAAAATGCAAAAATAATAATGATGTCAATTAATGGAATAAATGTCAAATAGAACAATAACACCACATATGAAATAACAATGTCAAATAGAACAAGAAGTATGTCAATTAGTCAGTGACTTATCATTCAGGAAGTCGTCAATTGTGTAGTAACATTTTTCAACCAAAATAGTTTTTAGTGTCTTTTAAAATTTTAATACAGTCATATTTTTTTATATCATTAGGTACTTTATTAAAAATGCGTGGGGCAATTCCAAAAAAGCTTTTTTGCATTAGTGCGGTTTTACATTTTACTTGACACAATTCATTGACATACTGAGATCGTATTGGGTTCTTTCTGGTTTCTGACAATTTCTGAAATAGGTCTGGATTATTTTTAACGAACAAAGCTGTTTCCAATATATACAGTGACGGAAAAGTTAAAATTTTTAAAGATTTAAAATAAGGAAGACAGCTATCTGTTGTCTTAAGACCACACATTGACCTTACACATCGCTTTTGCATTCTAAACACAAGCTCCCTATCAGTAGACTGCCCCCAGAAAATAATACCGTATCGCAAAACAGAGTCAACCAAACCATAGTACGCTGTTAAAAGAGCTTGACTGTTGACTTTCTTTGATAGTTGAAAGAGAGCATATGCGGATTTACTAAGTCTCTTACATAATTCTTCAATATGAGGTCTCCATGTGAGTTTACTGTCAATTAATATACCTAAGAACTTAGCCGCACCTGCTTCTTCAATAGAGCAACCTTGGTAGGCAACACTAACGTCTGGAATTTTGTAGCGTTGATGAAAGTGCATAACTTTTGTCTTACTCAGGTTTATAACTAAATTATTATTATGTAACCAATTTATAATGTCATGTAAACACGTATTAATGTCAGACTCATACCTATTTTGATTCGTACATTTTATTACAGCTGTGCTATCGTCTGCAAAGAGAATCATTTTGTTTGTAGTTACTTTTGGAAGATCGTTAATGTATATTAAGAAAAGTGGCGGCCCCAGCACGCTGCCTTGTGGGACGCCATATTTTACATACCTTGGTTTTGAAACATAAACGGATTCTAATTTACTTTTTGGACAAATTCTTGAGATTTCTGTACATTGCAATCTATTACTTAAGTACGATTCTATTAACTTTAGTATGTTCCCTCTTATACCATAACTGTGTAATTTCTGCAGCAAGATTTTATTGTCCACATAATCAAACGCCTTGGTCATCAGGTCTTGGTTGGTCTTGGTTGTCAGTGTAGATTGCACAGACTGGATTTCTCCTGTCTACAGATGACATTACATTAGTTAATAGGTCAAATAGAGCCATGTTAATAGTTGTATTTTTACGGAACCCCTTTTGTTCTTTGCAAAATAAATCATGTTTTTCAAAAAATCCATATAAAGAATTACAAATAACTTTCTCAAAAAATTTTGAAAATATAGGAATTTTTGCTATAGGTCTGTAATTTTTTAAATCTGTTTTGTCATCTTTTTTATGTAAAGGCTTTATTATAACTTTCTTGAGATTGTTCGGGAACGTGCCTTCAGCAATACACAAGTTAATTATATGAGCTAGTGGTCCTGCTATTATTTCTTTAGTGAATTTTATTACTTTTGTAGAAATGCCGTCATATCCAACAGTATTTGTATTTTTTTGGGTCAGAAATTATTTTTATTACGTCGTCAATTATTACTGGTTGCATGAAAATTGAATTTGATGTCCGATTATTTAAATTAAATTTGATGTCAGCTTTAATATTTTTTTCAATCTCATCAATAAAATAATTATTAAATTCATTAGCAATGTCCAAGGGATGCGTAAATGACAAATTTTCTCTGTTTATGCACATGATAGGCTCTTGTGGCAGACATAATTTTGATTTATTTATTATTTGCCATGTAGCTTTAGATTTATTTTGGGCGGTATTTATGCAATGATTATTCTGCGCTTTTTGTGTCAGTTTGATAATTTTTCTATAAAGTTTTGTGTAGTTTTTTAAAACTGTTTTATTTTTTGTGTCTGAATTTAGTCTATATGCCCAAAGTAACTGTCTTTGTTTATTACTACACATTTTTATTCCGTGAGATATCCATTTTGTTTTCTTATTTGTTTTAATAGTAATATTTTTTTCTGGAAAACACAATCTGTATAGAAGAGAGAAATCTTCTATGAAATTTTCAAAAGCTTCGTTTGCGTCCTCTGCATCAAGTACTTGTATGAAAGAAAGACAACCTAAATGTTTTTTAAAATTAATTAAATTTTCAATACTTAAGTCCTGCTTATTTGTTTTCCAATATTTCAATTTGCATGTTTTGTTAATAGGCACTCGAAGTACTTGAGATGTATGATCTGAAAGGACTAAATCGACAATCTCAGCTTTGCACCCTTTCCGGTAGTTATGTGCAAAATTATCGATACAGGTGTGACTACTTAACCTGGTTGGAGTAAAAAGTGCTAATTTGAGATTGTATTTCATAAGAAAATATTCAAGTTCCAGTGTAGCCTTGTTTCTCTTCAGAACATCAATGTTAAAGTCACCACATAGGACGATTTTCTTATTTGGCGAGAGACAGACTTTTGTTAAAATATAATCTAATTTTTCATAAAATATTTCATAATTATGTTTGGGGATTCTATATATACAAATGATAATAATATTGTAATCTATGAGCTCTACAGCGCAGCATTCAAAAGTGCCTGAAACTGATTGTTTTGCTATATCTGTTAATTCTCTAAATTGCAGTCCTACTCTTACGAAAATACATGTTCCTCCTCTCTTTGTATTTCTAGAGAAATAACTTTCGTCCTCAATTTTATTATCTATAATTTATCAAATATCATAAGTTATCAAATCAATTTTGCTAAACAATGAAAGCAACATTTGAGGCCTGAAATTGTTATTTTCGTCTTAGTTAATTGATTGTTCTACAAGTTTATTAACAAAACTCAGATGCCGAACAAATTATATTAGGTTTGTCTTGCGCGGATCGTACAATTAGAATTCAAAAGGTTAATTGGATTTATCTCTAGGAAATAATTATAACTTCTAATCAGACTTTTTAATTTTTCAGTTTATTCTTTAGCTGTCGTTGTCGCTGGTGATATAATTTAATTTAAAACGTTATATCAGATTTGGATCTTTTTAGGGTTCCGTACCCAAAGGGCAAAAACGGGACCCTATTACTAAGACTCCACTGTCCGTCTGTCTGTCTGTCACCGGGCTGTAAGACATATTACAACTAATTAGTTCTACTAATAATAATAATTTTCGTATCAAATTTGATACGATAGAAAAAAATCATGAAGCTACCTCTAAAAACTTTCTTTATAAAATAAAAACCATACATACATACATACATATAATCATTCTGATTTTTTGTCAGATTATTCTACAAGTTCTTCTTCTTCTTCAAGTTCACAATTTCTTTATATTTTTCCATAAATTACCAGCGTTATGTTATCGCGTTTCTCTTTCTTTTCTATGCAGTCAGACAAAGACCGCGCTTTAGGCCATGTAGTCGCCATAATCCAGATTTTAGTAAATTCATCAAGGTGTTAAAAGTTCTGCAAAAACATGTGGTTTGATGTCTTAATTCAAATAATACTCATATAATAATCACATGAACCTACACCGGTACTTGTGAAACATCAAGAATTACCTTTATTAAACACTAACCTTTATTTCTTCAGGCGCAACAATACTTTCGGAGGTGATCTGCGAGCTACCGACATCCAAAGAGGTCGTGACCATGGCCTGGGGTCTTATACTGCTACACGAGCTGCTTGCGGCCTTCCCGTGCCCAAGACCTTCCATGATATGCTGGACTTTATCTCTGAAGAGGTATGTTTATCTTATTCCTAGCTGTTGCCCGCGATTTTGTCTGCAATCCAGGATGAAAACTAGCCTATGTCCTTCTTCAGGTCTCAGGCTACATGTGAAATTTCATAACGATCCGCTCAGCCGTTTTTGCGGGACCGAGTAACAAACATACAAACTTTCACATTTATATTATTTGTAGAATTTTACTAAGTTTATGGAATGGCATACTTCGGAAAAGAACTGCGGTCACCAACATAGGGAATGACTACACTTACCGACAAAGAATCGGCTTGAGTCAGTCACAAAGAGTTTTATATCCATGCAATAAAAGCGAAAGAGGTGTCATTCACCTCGTTTCGGTTTTCGGACAACGCGACTCGTCACCGCCGTCGCGGTGATACTTGATCCTATTCCGTGTCGATAAGTGTGGTCACTTCCATAGCCTAGTTAGCAAACTGAAGTGGCAATGGACTAAAGCTTTGTTGGAAATGGACCAATGACCGTTGAAGCAGACCAATCCTTGAGTTGAAACCGCGATCCGAAAAAACGAACGTGGGACGCTCCCTGTTAAGACGGTCCGATGACTTCGAAACCTCAGCCAACCTCTGAGACAGACTCAATGGGGATTTCTTGTCTATGTCTATTTTAAGAATCCGACATGTCACTGTCTTTGTTCGTGCACCCTAATTGCGTAACACACTGTCAATCTCAATCATTTTGAAAGATATTGCTAATCCATTGCTTCATATTTACGAAACATTTGTTTGCTCAGTAACGTAAATAACGCAATGAATGTGGTTGAGCTGTCAAAATAAAAACCATTGTTACTGATAGTATGTTTCGCAAGGGTGTGTAATGTTTGGTATAACAACAGATAGTCTAATTTCATTTGACATACCTTTACCTGAGACTAGAGATGCCGATGCATTCCACCAGTTTCTACGACAAATCTTTTACAGTTCAAGCAGTACGGTTATGGAATAACTTGCCCTTGTCGGTAAGGCGTGCTCAATCTTTGTCCACTTTTAAAATTATGGTTAAAAAGCACTTCCTCTCTCCTTAAACATCATCATTATATTTTCTTTGCTCATGTTTCATGTTTATTATTGTATGTATATATTTATATATATTAGTATAATATACTTTATGTATGTAATTGGTACACCACAGACTACCTACAGTATTTGTCTGTCCTTTCCCTTTTTAATCCATCCAAAGGTTGTCTTTAAAAGATCGCTTTTAGCGATAAGACCGCCCATTGTGTCACCCTTTATACAGTTTCTAGATTTATATGTCTGTAATTTATATGGTGTACATAATAAAGAGTATTCTATTCTATTCTATTCTATTCTTTCATATGATATAATTTTCATATCCTATAAAAACCTTTAAACTAATATCATATGATCTAATGTTATATTTGATATAATTTTCTTTTTCTCTAATTTCATTTAGTATAACGTTCATTTCATATAATTGTCATATTGTATAATGCTCCCTTTATATAATGTTCATTTGACCTAACTAATTTTCTGCCCTTCGCTCGCTCTTGCATTCTTTGTCGACGGAGCCCCGCTTCGCTGGGCCCCTATTTCTATGTAAAGGGTTTAATTATAGTAACCTAACCAAGTCTGTGTGGTGCTGGACTTAAAGAATAGCACCACCCCATACTTCCCGTGGGTGTCGTAAAAGGCGACTAAGGGGCGTACCGGAGAATGGGCAGCAGCGTTCTCTATGCATTCCACCACCATACTATACTGTGATCGCCAAACCCGCCGGCCAAGCGTGGCGATTATGGCAAACCCCCCCTTTTGGGGGAGGCCTATGTCCAGCAGTGTACGTCTTTCGGCTGAAATGATGATGATGATGATGAACCAAACCTAACCTCGGGGTGCTCTTTGCTCGCTCTTGCATTCTATGTCTACGAAGCCCCGCTTCGCGGGGCCCCTATTTCAGTGTACAGGGCTTGGAACCACTGTACTTCCACACCCGGCGCTTTTCGATAGTAGCTATTTTTTTTTGGATAGAATACACCTATTTATATCCACCTATTATATTCCATATTTTAGAGTAAATTTGAAAACCGCAAAGTTCGCAAAATCATAGTGGCCGAGACAAAAAATTCCCAAAGTTTTTTTTTATCTACAATAATATGTGGTTAGGCGAAGTAGACGGAGCCCCGCTTCGCGGGGCCCCTATTTCTGTCTACAGGGTTTAAAGGAATCTAACACGAAGGGGATCGTCATACCCTTCGAACCTAACCTGTCCGAGTCGGGGTGCCCCAAGTCCCAAACTCGCTTCGCTCGGTCTTGCATCCTAAGTTGTCATTACAAATGTGTTACTTTTGTATATTATGTTGGTTTAGTGTGAAGTGTAATCGGAAACATAAAAAAAAACAAAAATAATATAAAACGACGAATGACAACTGTCAAACGTCCCTCACTTACATTCCCGGTTCATATATTCTGTGCTTACATTTGATTACGCACAAAAGTGACAGGCGTTTAAAATCTAATAAATTTTTGCAAAAATAAAAGTAGACATTTCCTAATTATAAACGATATTTATATATTTTGAATATTATAGCAACTGAATATTATATTATGTGAATATTATTTCAAATGTTCATTATATAAACTGTTCATTATATCATATGAAATTAGGTAAAATGAAATTATGTCAATAACTCATTATATCATTTGATCGTTAGAGTAAAAAAAAATATATTAAATGAAATTAGGTTTTTTGATCGTTAGAACTTTTGTTATTATATCAAACGTTACACACCCGTTTCGCAACTAACCCGCTGTTCTCGTTTGACTCGAAAATAAACTAGGCGTGAGTGAGACCGTGGAAAAAGGATACTAATTAAGTATAGTATCTCTTTTTCAGCGGAGATTTACGAGCGACATTCATAGCATCTCTTCTTGCAGTTGCGATATAATTAATTCAATTTTATACGACCACGAATTTCGCTACATATGAAATGTGACATGTACAGTCATAAGCACAAATATGTAACTGTATATTTTGTTAAAGCGGAGGGATACGTAGCTAAGTAATAACAGCCGCACGGGTCGATCGATCACGGTAAGCTACGCTTGCCGCGGTCGGTCCGTGGACGGGTGACCATCTTTACATACCGAGACGCCTCCGTGTCTCGGAATGAGTCTTCAGAAGTTCGAAAGTCTGACAACCAGTCTTACCAAGGCGTATAGTGTTACCCAGTAACTGGGTTGTGGAGGTCAGATAGGCAGTCGCTCCACGTAAAACGTATTCAGCTGCATCTGGTTAGACACCTGTCTAACCGGATGCAGCTGAAAACCAGTATACGTCCAGTAGTCGGCTACCTAGCCGACCCCAAAAATAGTTGGGGGACGCTAGGCAGATGATTATGGTAAAAGCCATTTTTTTTTAAAGTGATTTTCTTTTGAAATAGCTATTGCAACTTTGATATACTTAGGCCATTTTTTTACCCAGACTATTTTAATAGTCATCTTCATTATTTTACCCGTATCCAATTTAAAACCATACTATCACCACGCCATACTATTGTAATAGTAAGGTTTCAAAAATACGCTACAGTGCGGCCGACGAAAGAATGCGTTCTTGATACCTGTCAGTTACAAAAGAAGACGTGTTTTGCGTATTTGATCTTTATTAGCTACTAGAATTTTATTGTCGCACTGACAATGTTCGTGACAAAATAAAATCACAATCGATACCAACAGTAGGAAAAAAACACTTTTAGTATCTGTAAAGTTGCTAAGTGTATACTGTGTATAGGTACCTACATGTAAGACAGTGCTTGTGACTGTACCTACCAGGCACGTGATGCCAAGCGTCACCAAAAACTTTATCAAGCTATATCCTTCATGCCCTGGATTACATCTAGGCAAGCAAAAAAAGGACTAAGGAATAACAATAAATCAAACTAATATTATAATCTTAGTGTGATTTATAGTTGTTCCTTAGTCGTTTTTTGCTTTATACAAACTTTTGCCTTTATAAAGGCGAAAGTTTGTGTGTGTGTTTATATGTTTGTTACTTCTTCACGCTCAAACGGCTGGACCAATTGATAAAATTTTGTGTGAAGGTAGCTGACACCCTGGTTTAACATATATATAGGCTACTTTTTATCCCGACATTCTTACGGGATCGACATTTACGCAGGTAAAACCTCGGGGCGCAACTAGTTCTGTATAAAAATAATAAGAATGTGACTTCTTGCTATATTTTTAACCGACTTCAAAAAAGGAGGAGGTTCTCAATTCGCCGGTATGTTTTTTTTTTTTTTTGGTTTGTGGGTGTTTGTTACGCGATTACTCCGCCAATTGTGGACCGATTTTCAAAATTCCTTTTTTGTTTGAAAGGATATATTCTCGAAGTGGTCCTATTATCATCAAGTTGGAATCTGATGTGAGAATCCCATGGAAATCGAGGGAACCCTCAAATTTTATAGGCAAAGCTATAACGATTTGGGTATTTTTTTAAATAAGTTGAGCATTTGCTCTCGGAAATCATCATTTGGTAAAGTGGAGCTGATGAAGAAGACCACAGATGGCCATTGGAACTACTCAATGACAAATATTTCACGGGTTGCGATTCGATTACTTTAATATGGTTGCTAAGCAATTTATGCTCGTCACAATGCGTATGGTGAGTGGTTGTTGAGGAGTGCTCCTGGTTCTTACCAGGAGAACTCCTCAACAATTAACGTCCCAACATCGGGAAAAGCAATATTTTGTAACAAGCGATGAGCAGTTGACATTAGGCTATTGAAACTTAGATAAATTACAAACGGACTCACTAAAAAGTGAAAAATAAAAACTTCTTACAAAAAAAAACAATCGACTTCCAAAAAAAACACTTCTAATTGAAAAATAACTTTAATTTCGGAGGTCGGTGTCAATAAACGAAAATGCGGAACCAAAGACACCAACTTCCGAAATTAAACTTATTTTTCAATTTGTAGTGTTTTTTTTTGGAAGTCGCTTGTTTTTTTTTTGTAATTTTTTTTATCTTAAATATAACGTCACATACACCCTAATTTGTAGGTACTTAAGTGATATCAACATCAAAATGAAACAGGGTGGCACTGGTGGGAGGGACATAACACGCAACATGTTTCCATGGATTCTTAAAACTATCCTGCATTCCCTGCGTTGAAAATTTTATGTTAAAAAAAAAAAACAAAAAATGTTGTTCCGTAGGTTTTGACCGTGCCGCAGCTACACTTGCCGCGGTTGGTCTGTGGATGGTTGATCATCTTTACATACCGAGACCCCTCCTTGCCTCGGAAAGCACGTTTAGCCGTTGGTCCCGGCTGTCATTCGTGGACCTTTGACAGTCGTTACGGGTAGTCAGAAGCCCGAAAGTCTGTCAACCAGTCTTACCAAGGGGTATCGTATTACCAGTAACTGGGTTGTGGAGGTCAGATAGGCAGTCGCTCCATGTAAAATACTGGTATTCAGCTGCATCCGGTTAGACTGGAAGCCGACCTCAACATAGTTGGGAAAAGGCTAGGCAGATGATGATGAAGACATTTTGGCCGCGCAGGTATTGCAGTTTTCTATGAAGCAACTGATATGTTTATATAATATCTCTTAGTATGTATTTTTTTTTAAATATGGATCACCACATAGTAAAAAACATAGCGAAACAACATTTTTTATTTATTACAGCTGAAATTCAGCTGACGGGTGATTTATTTCGTGGAAGAGAATCCTGCCTTAGTACAACAGTCGCGTTTGTTTAATGGTGGTTACGCATGAAATGAGAACAAAGGTGGCTTGCTTTTCCCTCCCATTGTTATTTTTGGTTATGTTGATTAGGGGTTTATTCGAAAATAGCCACAAAGGCTATTATAGTGGGCTTTATCTTGCTCTCCACTCTAACATGCCTTTTTTTTTTTTTTTTTTTTTTTGAGGATGGGATATCATCAAATGACTCCTCCCGCTCTGGGTGGAGCGGAAGGGAGTGTCAGACTCTTACTGACTAAAACCCACCCGTGTTCCTTCCTTAGCCCTTTATGTTCCGGGCCAGCGGTAACCCTTTCGGACAATCCCGCTGACCCGGCAGGCTTCGGCCCTAAGGGGCCCCTCCTCGATGCTGACATCTCTTTGAGGCGCGCGTGGAACACGTACGCGCCGTCCGGCACGGGCCTGGTCCTGATCGGGCGGTGAGCTACCCATTACTCTCCGCCCGCAGGCCCGCGCCTACGGTGGCCGGGAGTCGTCACGCGGCTCCCGACGCCCGGAGCGTCTCCCGCGGACGGGAGGCTCTCTCCCTGAGCCGTTCCGCCACCTCCTTCGCTAGCATGACTGCTTCGCAGAAGGAGGTGACTGCCTCCCACTCCCTCTCGCCCCGGACCATGGCTTGCACCAGGGCCGGACGCGAGAGGTCGCCGTCGCTGCCAATCGCCTCTACGAGGACACGGCGGTGCTCCGCCCAAGCGGGGCAGACCTCCACCGTGTGCTCCACCGTGTCCTCTGGGCGATCCTGGCAATGGTGACACCCGGGCGTTTCCTCCCGCCTGATGATGTGCAGGAACCTCCCGAAACTTCCGTGTCCGGTGAGGACCTGCGTCAGGCGAAAGGTGAGGGCGCCGTGGCGCCTCTCTAGCCACTCCTCAAAGAGGGGTCTTATCGCCGCTATCGCGGCGTGCCCTGCGCTGGGTTGCGACAGTCGCTCTTTCCATGCCGCCATGAGATCGCGCCGGAGATCCGTCCGCTCCGCAGCGATTTGCCGCGGAAGCGGATCCTCCCCCCGGCGTAGTGCCTCCGCGCGCCACTCATACAGGCGCGCGAGGACCATCGCCTCCAGATCCCATGGCGGCAGTCCGGCAAGAAGTCTCTGTTCTATTGCTGTAGTATATAAGTTATTTTGTACTCAAATGTTTGCTCAATAAATATTAGATATTATTATATTATTACAAACGAGTTTTTGTAGTCGCTATAGGCTTTTGTGTCGAACTGTGCTTAGATAGAGGTTATACGTGACTCATGACCGTTCTCATTAACACTTTACATAGTTATATATTTTTACATAATTAATTCGCGTATTTGGTGTTTCTTTACTTTCTGCATGTGTGTGTGTGTGTGTGAGGGTGTTTGTGTGTTTTTAGGGTTCCGTACCCAAAGGGTAAAAACGGAACCTTCTTACTAAGACTTCGCTGTCTGTCCGTCTGTCCATCTGTCTGTCACCAGGCTGTATCTCAAGAACCGCGATAGCTAGACTGTTGAAATTTTCACAAAGTATGTATTTCTGTTGCCGCTATAACAACAAATACTAAAAACAAAATAAAATAAATATTTAAGGGGGGCACCCATACAACAAACGCGATTTTTTTGCCCTTTTTTGCTCGATATCAAAAATGGCAACAGGGAGGCACTTGAAATATTCACAAAATACTCAGTAGTATTTTAACTGTAATAATAAATAATAAAATTAAAATAAATATTTAAGGGCTCCCATGCAACAAACATGTTTTTTTCGGCGTTTTTGCCTTGTGGTACGGAACCCTTCGTGTGCGAGTCCGACTCGCACTTGGCCAGTTTTTTGTGTTTTGTGTGTGTTTTCTTTGTTTCTGTTTTTTTTATAAGTCCGTTTGCCAGTTGGCAAAGGCCTCCTCAAACCTACTCCATTCTGAGCTCTCTCTGGCTACTCTACTCCATGTTATTGTTGCAACCATTTCTGATATCATCATTAGTATGTCATACATTTTTGACAAGTAAGTATTTGACATTGATTACAATATACTTAATCTTTAATAAAAGTGAAACCATAATGCCGAGGTAACGATTTTCTATTTAAAAGTTCCCGACAAACTCATCATCTCTAGCCTTAATTATAACACGCCACATTTAACTAGATTATAATAGAAGATAACAAACACTTGACGAAATCACAACGTTAATCTATTGACACCCACCGGCCTTTCACGAAAGATTATAAGGTCGGAAGATTATATAATAATATTATTATAATATATATAATAAGGTCAGATAGATTTTAAGAACAGCCGGGCTATTTTTGTCAGTGGGTCGCAAATTTTCATGCAAAAGTTTCGAGAATTTAGGAGATTGTGAAATCGAATTATATACATTAATATTGCAGGAGAACCAAGGTAACCGACATAGCCCGAAGAATTGCCAAACTTAAGTGGCAGTGGGGAGGGCACATTGCTCGCAGAACAGATGGCCGATGGGGCCGAAAGGTTCTGGAGTGGCGACCGCGTACTGAAAGACGTAGCGTTGAAAGGCCTCCCATAAGGTGGAGCGACGACCTTGTGAAGGCTGCAGGAACCCGTTGGATGCGGGAAGCACAGAACCGGTCGAAGTGGAGGTGGTTGGGGGAGGCCTATGTCCAGCAGTGGACGTCTTTCAGCTGAAATAATGATGATGACATTAATATTTTAGATGTTACTCCATTAAGTATTAGACTTCTCTTATAATTTAATTAACTTGTAATAAAATAGTAGGTATGTAAAGTAGTGAATATTACAGACACAGCACATTAAATTAAACTATTTGCCATAAGCGAGACAAATTTCATTAGGATTCTTGTGCTCTTTTTAAACTTGTTGCAACGACTAGCTGTATAAGGCCTGAATTAAAGTTTGTGTATTATGTAATGGCATGGGGAAGCTGGCTAATAAACTACAGTCGTCGGACGTTAAGTCAGTTAACACAAATTTATTTTTGGCATCACAATCACTTAATATATTATCAAGACAAGTTGACGAAGATGTCGTGATTTTAGTAGGTTAAAAAAAACTGGCCAAGTGTGACTTGCGCTCGAAGGGTTTCATACCATAAGACAAAAACGCCGAAAAAAACACGTTTGTTGGATGGGAGCCCCTCTTAAATATTTATTTTATTCTGTTTTTAGTATTTGTTGTTATAACGGCAACAGAAATACAGCATCTGTGAAAATGTCAACTGTCCAGCTCACGGTTCATGAAATACTGCAGCCTGGTAACAGACGGACAGTGGAGTCTTAGTAATATATTCTGGTCCTGCTTACTCATTTTATTAAAAACTAGCTTCTGCCCGCGACTTCGTACGCAGTTCCTGTTGCTTATGCCAGCGACAACGAGGTTGTCAAAATCGAAGATCTGAAACGTCTGATGTCGAATTCTAAGAGCTCGGGGACGGGACGGGTTGTGGTGTCTCGCCGACACTACAACCCGTTAGTATTTCCGCCTAAATGATATTTCTCTGCAGCGAGACGACTTTGAGCCGGGTCCCATTGCACAGTTTCGGCGGAGTGAGTTTCCGAAGAAGCATAATTGGGACACCGACCTTTAACTTAATGGTGTGCGCTGGTAGTCCACTTGCACTGAGGGTATTGAGAAATTCTACGGGGTAATGTGTGGCGCCATCTTGGTCGACAACAGTGTTTATTGAAGGGTAGATCATTTCATTTCCCTCAATTTCCGCGAGAATGCATTCATTGATCGCTGAAGCTTGGTAGTTTCTGGGTGTTAAAATTGCTCGTTCACACACCCAAGAATTATGTTGGTGCGGTATTCTATTGATGTCCCCGTACACCAGGCGAATCAAATCTTCTAAGGTGGACACCACTCTCCCAAGTATCTCAGGTAGAACCACCTGGCCACCGTCTACTGGTAGCGTTCCCTCACCCAATTTTAAGAGAACATCAGAAAATTCTTGGGCGTGTACATTCCCGCCAAGATGTGCTCTCACATTCATCGTTAAGCGTAACCTATGAATATGTGGCCATAACAAAGAGTATTTCAACAAAGCATTTACCTCATCAGCCCTAGTTCCTCGCGTCACCACAGGCAGCGTTTGTCGGAAATCGCCGCTAAACAGAACTGTAACGCCACCCATCATTTGCTGGTTCCTCCGGATATCCTGCAAAGTCCTGTTTACCGCCTCTACTACTTTTCTGTTCGCCATAATGCATTCATCCCACACGATTAAACAGCAATCTTTAAGCACGCGCCCTTTATCACTGTTGCGTGACACTCCACAAACAGGTGTTTCATTACTCTCTAAATCTATGGGAATCTTAAACATTGCGTGCGCTGTTTTGCCACCAGGAAGCAGTGTTGCGGCGATTCCTGACGATGCTACTGCAATGGCAATCTTGTCTTGCCTCCTGACCTCTGCGAGAATGCCAGCGGTGACAAATATTCTCCCTGTTCCACCAGGAGCATCCAAGAAAAACATTTTACCTTGGCCGAGCCGAGTCAAGGAGTCGAAAATTTGCTTTTGCTCTGAGGTAAACTTAGAGACATGGTCATTGACGACGGTACTCATAGCTCTTGGATCATAATTTATTTCAGAGTTGTACTCTCTGTTTCCAAGCTCTTGTACATCCAGATGTTGTGGAGCCGGTAGCCCATAATCCACCAGAGAACTACCGCAGATCGAAATGACCATATCTTGAAGTGAACTAAGGCAACTGTTTAGAACGCTCTCATCAGATGCCTCAGTATTATCTTCAGTAGTGCGTCTCAGACCTCTTAGGAAGTCTTCGGACAGAAGATGCCGATATTTCTCCCACAACAGAAGCGGATTTGCAATACCACAGAACACCAACATGACGACAAACAGATGTCGCAAACGACTGAGATTGTCACTAATGCTGGCCTCCTCAAGTGCGTTGTCACAGTGCTGATCACCGTCGAGAAGGTGGCGTGCTACGCAAGCAGCGCGGTATGTGGGACACTCAATGTCATCGACTGTCCTTAGAAACGCAAATGATGTTGGGCCGTGCACTGTGTGCAGTAACATTCACAAATAATAGCACTCGCCATTATTTGGGTGCACAGTGTAAACCCGTCCCAATGCGGTGTCCTTAAAAATTCCCGGAAACCCGTCCACGGCGTGTCCGCATCGACGTCGATTAAATACACCTCTTTGCTTGTCGTACGTGTAGTACGAAGGCACCTCATCATAGGTGAGTGATCTAGCAAAGTTGTCCCCTTCACAGAGTCTGAAAAAGGCCAATTTCAGTCTATCAAAAAGTACTCTGTGAACGCCAACAGGAAAATTAAACACATCAACCAACACAGACAACAAAGGTAACCCCCGTTTCTATAGGTTGAGAACGGCACATCGGCACCTATAACATAACATTTTGGGAACAAAACCATAGCGCGATCTAACCCGACGCCAACGCCATCTAGTTAGAAAACGGAAAGTACATATTATTTACCCAAATTAATTAAATTATGAATAAAACTAAATTCTCGTTAATTTAACAGACAACTCAGTTTTGCATTAAAAAAATATATGGTAACAGCAGCAAGGATCAAAACTAAGAATTACATACTTAAATGAATTACCTACAACAAATGTGCTTGGTAAGATATAGCTTAGAACCAAAAGTTTGACTTGACTTCATGATAGTGTAGCTTGTTGTACCGCCAATCAATCTGTTTAGTAATATTGGTGTGAAACTCTCCATACAATTAGATAGGACATGTGAAGTTCTCAGATTTCATAACAGTATCGTTCCTAATGCACATAAAAAAAGCAAAAACTGAAAAAAAAGAATTTTACGATTTTTTAAAACAATATTATGGGATTTGAACTCGCACCATTTAGTACGGTAACCGGTCGCCTGACCTTACCGCTAAATTCGCCGTTGACATATTGTTGAAATAGCTGTTCCCTTGCAATTTATAATATTACTGCCCCGCTCCTTTATAAAAATAGCGTGATTATTATGTTCCCAGAGTTAGCTAAGCTAGTTTTAGCTAAATAAACATGTCATTTTGTGCATTCAATTATTTTGTGCATTCAATTACGAACAAACACATTTTAAAATCAATATTGCTTACCTCCCATAACATATGACGTGATAATATGTAGCCTAAAGCCTTCCTTGGTTTACTAAGAACATTTTTGCTGAATTTCAATTCAATCTATCCAGTAGTTTTCGCGTGAAGCCGTACCATACACACAGACAAACAGACAAACAGACAAACAGACAAAAATTCTAAAAAGTCACTTTTTGTCATCAGTTACGTTTTTCTAACAAAAGCCACTTATTTTTTCCCGAAAATTCACAATGTACAGTTTTTCTTTCGTTACTGTTTTATTATATGTATAGATATCCATAAGTTTGAGACAGAAGAACATACAAATATCAGAATAAAAACACGTAGAAAGGATCTACCTAATTTCATACAGCCTAAGCTTAATGTTGTTAAACATGCCTCAAGAGTACAGTCAGTAAATCTGTACAATAAATTGCTTGTAGAATTTAAAAACTCTATGAATCCAAACGAATTCAAGAGAAAATTAAAGTCATTGTTATTGAAGAAATGTTATTACTGCATAGAAGAGTTTCATAAAGATACGAGTAATAGTAGTTCGAACTAATATGTGGCACTAATATAGTGGGTGTAGTAATATATTTTAATGACTTTATATGACATATTCAACTTTCTATCATGACTCTTATTGACATACATTTCTCTTATTTGAATTTACATTAATTTTTAGTTAAGTAATATTAAGTTAAATTGTTATAATTAATATCAGGACTAATAATGTTGTGACCAATGCGGAATGTAATATTTTTATTTTTGTTTCTTTGCTGGCATTATGATGATTATTTAATTTTGTGTAACTAAGATGTTGTTAAAACCACTGTTCGACACAAATGTAAATTTGTTGAAGAATAATAATAAATAAATAAATAGGGTCCCGTTTTTACCTTTTAGGTACAGAACCCTAAAATCAAATAAATTAAATTTTAAGACCTAAACTGATTAAGAAGTCTAACACTTAATGGAGTTAATATTTAAAATATTAATTTATATAATTCGATTTCACAATCTTGAACGTGATTAGGCTCCAGAATTCTCGAAACTTTTGTACGAAAATTTGCGACTCACTGAAAAATTGCCCAGCTATTCTTAGAATATAACTGACCTGAACGCAAGACCTCATACACCCCAATTAGAGTATTGAGTTAAAAACATAGTACAATGACCAAAACTTATATTTTTTAAAGCTATTTTTATTATGAAAATCGCGTTGACTCTAACATTACTTTACGCATTTAAAATTGAGTCTTATTGCCTTGGAATAAGATTTCATTTTCTTTGGCTCGTTAGGCGATCAGTATAGCATAATTATTGAAAAAACTACCTATATTAAAAGATACTGGAATCGATTCAGCGGTGCTATTCTGTAAAAATCTCACCGTGAAAACTTAGGTGAAGTGAGCGTGGAGTGAGCTGTCAATAGTGTCAACTCCTAGCAAAAACAAACTCACTTCACCTAAGTTTTCACGGTGAGTTTTTAACAGAATCGACCGGCTGTAGTCAACTATGAACAAACTACTTCCAGGACTTGCGTTTATTCTGTTACACCTTGTATAATAATATTATTATATAATCTTCCGACCTTATAATCTTTCGTGATAGCCCGGTGGTGTCAAAAGATTAAAGTCGTGATTTCGTCAAGTGTTTGTTATCTTTTATTATAAGTCTAGATAAGTGACGTGTATAATTAAGGTCAGAGATGATGCCTGGTTTGTTAGGAACTTTTAAATTGAAAAGAAAAAAAAAACTTTTAATAATAACTTTTACCTCGGCAATAGGGTTTCACTTTTATCAAAGAGATCTTGGTTTGAAGCATTGGGATCTATACAAATAAATAAAATTGAATTAGTGTCTGTTTGTAATGTCAAAATAACAGCTTTTTACTAAATGCATATGAAAGTGTATATACTTACTTATAACAAAAAAAAACAATTTGAACTATTTTTGTCTGTCTATCTGCGAAACGGCTGGACCGATTTTGATGAAATGTGGTATGGGGATACTTTGGAAAGCCCTGGGGAAGAAAATAGGTTTTTATCGACGTACTAAGCGACGCCGCGGGCGCAGGCTAGTTATTTATTCAACAAATTTAAAGGATACGATAATAATAATTATCCTTTTCTTATTCGCATGTTTTTAGGTCAGTGTCGGATAAAGTTCGAGGTTTGCAGGGCCAACATGGCCAGAGATTAGTCAAGACATCCCGGGAGGTTTAGAAGGAAAAAGGGGAGGCCTTTGCCAAATAGTGGGACACAATATAGGCTAACGACAGTTAGGCACAGATATTTTGTTACTAAAGAGACTGCTGAACTTAGACACTCTTGTTCACACGAAAAAGGTATTTAAGGTAGTGGAAAATTATGGTATTATGCCGGCTGACTTTTTTTACCGTCTGGACGGTGAACGGAGGATATGGCATAGTTTCTTTTTTCACAATAAAAAAAACTCGTTTTTTTACATTCCATAATTATATTGATTGACGCCGGGCCAACGTGGCCGATGTCGCTACAAATTCATTGATATTTCCGCGCATTAAGTGGCCTATAAGATTTGCTTTTTTTAAAAGTATACTCGTAAAGAAGAGCTTACATTTATTTACATAATCTATGCTAATATTTAAAATAAATACAATAATATGTACATTTATATGAAAAAATAAGAAAAATAATCATAGGGCATCAAAAAATTCGTCCGCATCGCTGTCAACAGGAACAGTGCCCAAAAGGCTGGCAGCATTGCCACGTTGAATGGCAATGCTAATTCTTTGGCCAAGAAATAGGCCAGCCTTCTGGTCACGTGAAGAGTCGACTAACCGCTTGGCGATATCTCGAAAAACCAAGTGGGCACTCGGACCCCATGGCCCTAGTGTTTCAACCCCAAACGGCTCGAACATATAACTCCCAATCAGGTTGGAATATTTTCGCCGTTTGAGGTTTTCTGCACCTACAGCAGCCACTCCAGCACAGCCCACCGTGCTAGGAAGATGAGATGGCGCAAGGGTGTCGACACATGTTGCATCCCACACCAAAGGTCTGCCTATCTTCCAGGGCATTATGGTCATCCCGTCTGGTCTCTTCCCATCGTCGCGTGCCAGGCCGTTGGGTTCTAAAACAGCTGGCACCCGCCCGGTGACAAGAGCACGACGGATGATGTCATTAATGCTGGCGTGCCGTGCTATCCGGCCTGCGCTCCTACTGCAAGAAGAGCTTAAATAAATTCCTTAAATTAAATCTATTTTGTGAAACCACTACTTTTTATATTATTTGAAGATTTATTTGTTTTTTTAGTAGTAGTAGGTATTTTAACTAAATGAAAAAAAAAACATCATACTTAAATAAACATACATTAAATAATTACTTACGCGGCCGACGAGACAATGCGTTCGTACTATTACTAAAATAAAAATTAAAACACATAAATCTATAAAAAGTTGTGGTTTCACAAAATAAAGTTAATTTAAGAAATCTTAAATAAGCTCTTCTTTATACTTTTAAAAAAAGCAAATCATAAAAACTAAACAAGAAAACAAGCATCCCGAGCTGCACTCTTGCGATAGCCATATTTATTCTAATATAATTTGCATAATAAAATTACTTTATAAGTTACCTCACCGTTAAACATTTCCAGAATGCGGAAGAATTTTTCTACACGACAAACTGCTGAGAGTTATTATAATGTTACGCTTTGTTAGCTTTGTTTTCTTAGATACTTTTCTATAAATCTTGTTATAAAGTCAGGGAATTTATTTGCCATTCGCATTCCTGCCTTTTCTTAACTTTGTTGGTGTCGGCTTTCAGTCCAACCGGATGCATCTGAATACATCATAGAGCGACTGCCAATCTGACTTTCACATCCCAGTTACTGGGTAACGCGATACCTACCCCTTAGTAAAACTGATTGTGAGACTTTTGGGCTTCGACTACCAGTAACGACTGTCAAAGATCTACGAGTGACAGCCAGGACGTTGGTCCTGGCTGTCATTCGTAGATCTTCGACAGTCGTTAACGTCTTTGGCTTGACGTGCTTTCGAGGCACGGAGGGCCTTGATATGTAATGGATGTGTCTCTGTACCTAGCGATGGACCATGCCCTGAGTTTTAACGAATACATTAAATAATTAGATCTATATTTGTTTTATCGAAATATGCATAATACGCAATTTGTTAACAAATAGGTATAGATCTAAGTATTTAATGTATTCATTAAAACGCAGGGCATGGTCAATCGCTAGGTACAGAGACATGTAATGGATCACCAGCGAACCGACCAAGGCAAGCGTAGCTTAACCTCGATCGACCGAACTATGTGGCTGTTACTTTGCCACAAGCCCTCATAAACTTACAATATGATAACAACAAATATTATCAATAAATTTATTGGAAGTATATTCGACCTCATAAACGCTTTACTACTTTTGGCAATTCCCATGACTTAATTGAAACTTCATTAAAGGTTGAAAATCTCTAGCTATCACATAGACAAATAGACCTTGTCGTTGTACGTGCTAGTGATAAAGCAATTACGAGGTTGACTATACCCATTATACCCATAGTGTCACTTTATTTCTTTAAAATATGTTGTTTTTCTTTAAAATTGGCACCTTGTTTGTTTTCTATATATTCATGTAATTTGTTATCTTTTAACTTTTATGTGTTGTGCTGTTTCTTTTGTGTGTACCTACTGAAAGCGTGGTTTATCATTCTATCTATCTATGCAAATCGACTTGGTAGCTTACTTGTTACCAGTAAGTAATGGTACGTTTTATAACAACATTCCCTTCCCGTATGTAGGCGTAGAAACACTTAAGGCTAAAATAACTTAGTAGAAGTCTGTGTCGGGACATAAATTATTAACTCTGCTGTTATTGTTAAGAATAGAGGGTATTGAAATGGGACAGTACGGTATAAAGGTACCCACATCCCATATTAGTACACAAAGATTCTATTGTGTCTATACTATTGTGGCTACTTTCCTAATGATGCTTATTATTATTATTTCTGTACGGAAGCATGAAAATTGAAGGAGCAAAATTATTAGTCGTCGTTGTACAAAAACTGTTTTGTTTTCCCACGAAAATTATGGTATTTTTCCATACAAACAGGAAGATTTTTACTACTGAGAAACATTGAATCTAATTTCAACTGAGAAGAAAAGTAGGGATACTTTTTTTTTTTGAGTCTAGCCTAGACATTACTGCGTATTTCTATTTTAGTGGGCCTACCAGCAAGTGCTTGCTGTGATCACCACCACATAATAACATCTGCACCAAATTTGCGACCTGTAAGAGATTACTTTAGAGACCCTCGTATAGTCGATCTCATAATTGCTTTAAATTGCCAAAAATTCCTAATAAATTGAAATTTTACTAAGGTTGCATAAGTTATAACTGTTACATGACAAATAAACCTGAAGGCCCCAGGTGGCAATCGCATTCAAACCGTTTCGTATTTCTAAGATCAACAAGATTGTTATAGCTTTCGGTAGCATATGTCAATCTAAAACATTTTTGACTTTTCCATCATCGTTATCGCTGATATAATGTCACTTTGTCTAGTCGTTTTATGGTGTGCAAGTGGCATTCCACCTGTTTCTGTTAGCCTGCATCATCCTACTGTTGGGAAACTTACGTTGGTAAATAAATTACGAGGTCGAATGTTGCATCCCCATGTCAGAATTGTTGGGAAATATCGAAACAACACAAGATCCGACCATGGATACCATTTCTCAATCATTTTCTTTCTCCACCAGAATGTGAATGTCCTTCGAAACCTGTATGAGACTCCTCAAGACGTCGAGCTGGTGGTAGCAGGCTCTCTGGAGCGCAACGTACCGGGGGCGCAATCCGGGCCTACGTACTTGTGCATCCTGACTGAGCAGTTCTACAGGACCCGAGTGGGAGACAGATACTTCTATGAAAATGGAGCTGATCCTGACACTGCTTTTACGTATAGTAAGTATAATTTTCACATGTTTCATTTCCTAAACAAACATAAATCTGCGTCCAAAGGAAAATTCAAAGAAAAGACAGAAATTATTTTTAAATAGAAAACGTGACTAAGTAAGAACGCATCGTCTCTGGGAGCTTTTGCGGTCCGATTGTCTCCCGGCACAAATATTTGTGTGGCCTTCAAAACTAAAAACAAGGTTTGTATTAAAATAGAACCTGGAAAAACTGTGATATTTCAAGCAGTAGGTATTGGAACACCACTTGAAACTGTGCAGGGATAGTTGCGTTTATCTACATGTTCAAATGCCAATTTGTCTGGTAGAAAAGGCAGGCGAAAAAATATTCTATCCAGAATCATCAATCAACCCACGATTTATTACCCATTGACAATATAGATAAAATATAGACTATCGGGTTGTTGATGGATTTGTGCCAATCAGTCTAGTTTGTTGTTTGCCTGAATTCCTAGCAAACAAAACGTCATAGGTACTTGCAGCGCCCCGCGGTTTCACCCGCGTAAGTTTCGATCCCGTGGGAATATCGCGATAAAAAGTATCCGATGTGTTCCAGGAAATGGTCTACCAATGTGCCAATTTTCATCCAAATCTAAACTAATCTAGTTTTTTCTTAAACTTCTATGCCTACTTGTGGACAGCGTTATGAGTTACTTTATAACCAAATTTCTATTTTGTTAAACTAGTTGTAAGTCCTTATAATGATGCCGATTCCCTTGTTCACAAACTAAACTAAATTTAAGTTCAGTGCAAGAAAAGAACAGGAGATAAATTTTAGTTTAGTCCTGTCAAATTAATCAGCGCCTGACGTAAATTGACGTAATTTTAGTAGGCATGTTTTTAATTACGTCTAAACTAGTATGGAGTAGTGTCAGGCGCTGATTAATTTGACAGGACTAAACTAAAATTTATCTCCTGTTCTTTTCTTAATGAAATAGAAAGAAAAATATGCACTGAACTTAAATTTTGTTTAGTTTGTGAACAACAGAATCGGCACCAATGTAACTGTTTGCTGTTCCTCTCAATAAAAAATAAAATAAAATCTGTTCAACGGTTTACGCGTGATTGAGTAACAAACATCCAAACATCTTCACATTTATAATATTAGTAGGATAGGATTTAGGTATTTATTGTGATGTGAGTGTAAATAAAACAGAATAGTAAGTCAATATTTATCCCATTATTTTATGCTGTTGAATGTCTATACGTTGACAAAACGAAAATTCTGTTTTTGGTTATACAGAATTTTTCAGAATTGGTGGTGGGTGGTATTGTGTATATGGTTATGTAAAACTGCGTTATTGATAATCATTCTTTCAATAGGTATATAAAAAATGCTGTAAGCTCAAACATTTAAATACACTTACTGCTTAGTATCTTAAATCTTTTTGCCGTAAACCCATGTTCAGGTCTTATTACGTAATGTATTTTACAAATAATGTTTATGCGAATGAATAGCAATCTTCCGTTATATTTTTCACCAAAGCACACAATATAATAGGGATAAAGGCAATTATTCACCAAATTGCAAGAGTACGTAGCTCAAGGTTATCAAAACACTTTCCGTGCACACACAGGACCTTATTTTGCCTCAACAAATTATGTTAACATAGATTGAGTATTATATTGCTTGTTTTAATGTGTAAGTATGTCTAGTGCAACACTGATAAAATCACACAAACAACGTTAGTTAAGCTAAGCTCCATAAAAACATGCTTACCACCGTTCATGGCTAAAAAAAACAGAAAAAAAAAAATGTTAATAAGACTAAAAATGAAAATAAAAAAAAGTTTTTAAAAACAAGCAAACAAGTTTTTAAATAAAAATTTAAATAAGAATGTATCCTAAAAAAGAAAGAACAACGCGAACTAAAAAGAAAAAAATAAATTTAAGTGACACTGTCATTTTAAAATATATATAAATTTTAAAGGCTTGAGGCAATGTTATTGTGCAGTAGGTACACTTGTATAACGGATACCGTACATCAGTGCCTTAAGCTTTTAAATAAAAGCTTGTAATAAGGCAGAAGGAAAAATAACAAAAAATTTCCTTGACTTTTGAAATCCTTTTATTAATAAAAATGCGAAAGTGTATCTGTCTGTCTGTTACCTCTTCACGCTTAAACCCCTGAACAGATTTAGATGAAATTTGGTATAGAGATAGTTTGAGTCCCCATAGGAATAGAATAGAATACTCTTTATTATGTACACCATATAAATTACAGACATAATCATAGAAACTGTACAAAGGGTGACACAATTGGCGGTCTTATCGCTAAAAGCGATCTTTTTAAGACATCGGGATCAACACTTATGCGGGTTAAACCGCGGGGCGCTCTTAGTTATGAATAAATACTAGCTATCCCCGTAGCTTGATCTCATGATTTTTTTCAGCCCTGTAGGAAGGGTGACGACTTGAAATATCCTTTCTTAGATCAATTAAGCATAATTATTTTAACTCATTACTCGTTATTTCCGTAGATTTTATGATAAGCGTGTTTTGTGTATTTTATAGATAGATTATAATGTACTTTTATAAACAGGTCAGCTCGATGAGATACGACAAGGCGCATCTATGGCTCGTCTGCTCTGCGATAACGGTGATAACATTCGAGTAATGCAGCCTAGAGCCTTCCAGCAGATATCACACGGGTAAGTACTGTCATTTACTTACAATCCCGTCTTTTACGGCTAATATTGGAACCGAGATATGGAGTATGTTCCCATCGAATTATACTTGTGATAAAGAGTTATTGTGATTATGTATTCAGTGTTCCCTAGCGGATGTTGGGTTGATGGTTATTTTATGGAACAATTATCACAAAACTGTCTTCGTCAATACGATAAAATTATCTGGCGTTGACAAAATCGGCCCTAAGAAGGCTTAGGGCCGATTTTGTCAACGCCAGATAATTTTATCCGAGGAATAATTTTAAAATTTTGACAGTTGTTCCATACAAAAACTGTCAGACGTCAATATTATTCCTCGAATAAAAATTATCTGTCGATTGAAAAGTCAACCCTTCGTTGCATAAAAATTAATTGAGAAAAGATTACATAAGTGTTTGAGAAAAGTTACTGCATGGCAACATAATTTATAGTGATCCATTTAAACGATTTATTCCGGTCTGATCCCCTCCGCCCCTGGATCCCCTGCTAGTTTTATTGCCTTTCTTTCTTAAAACAAAACAAGAAAAGTTTGATATAATTTTTGGAAAGACCTATATTATTGTACTCTAGAGGTCTAACTAGTCTGTACTGATATTTTTTTTTGTATGTACTCTAAATAGTACATTCTTGGTATACACTTCACACGTATACCTACTATTTTATAGCTCGTTTGACCTAAACTCGCACTTAAGTCACGCTTTTCTGTGTAAAAATGGACGAATGAAGTGCGACGTGCTTTAAACACTTATTTCAGAATCTCGTATGTACTCATTTTATATTTTTTTTACAGGAACAAGGTTGTACCGTGCGACGAACTACCGTCTGTGGATCTAACATTATGGCAGGATGCAAGAGGCCATTACTAATTAAATCTAAGGAATAGTTAACTTAAGTAAAATTTATGACAAATAAAAAAGTTACCGCCAACAATCGACAGGTTTATTTTTGTGAAAAAAAAAATCTTTACAACTTGGAAAAGGAAAATTTCCCGGAATCAGGAGGACTATATTTTCCATTACAAAATAGGTTGCCAGGTGTCATAACAAAGTTATATAAGTTACCAGATTTATGTTACTTTCATAAGTTTTGAATTAACATGACCTGATCCAATAATACCTACCCTACTTATTATGTTTGAACTTTACCTGAAAACTTTCCTTTACTTGTTAATCTATTATTCAACTTCAGTGTAAAAATTGTGAAGGGACATCTTTTTTATTTATTTGTACAGATTATGATGCTAAGTTGTAAATGTGTGATCACGGCCATTTTTATAAATGTTTGTATATATTTTATGTGCTATTTTAGAAGTTACAAAAGTATTTGTTTTGATAATACTGACTGTATAAATAAACTTTATACATACTTTATATGAAATGAATGTTACGTAAGAAAGATGTGTGTTTGTAAGTAAAAGTAATAATAAAGTATTTGTTTATAATTTTTGATTCTCATTTTATTTATTTACCAGAAAAGTAAACAAGATACCAAAGACTAGCTTCTTCCCGCGACTTTGTTCGCGTTTTTCGGCTCCCCACCCACCGCGCTGCATCTCATCGCCCGCCCGCGATTTTATTTCTTTTTCGCTAAGCGTTCTTTCGGATTACGTTTTTTTACTCGCCTCGAGAACTGGGCTATCAAATGCAAAAATATTTTTTCAAAACCGACTAGTAGTTCTAGAGATGAGTGCGTTCAAACGAACAAACAAACTCTTCAGCTTTATTATTATAGGTAGATAGATCTTAAATCCTTTTTGAGTTGGACCTTTATTTATATATACTTTATTGTACACCAGAAAATGACCTTTGTAATTTTTATACCAATACTAGCTTCTGTCCGCGACTTCGTCCGCGTGAAATTTCACCCTCCCCCCATTTACCCTCTTATGGGTGGAATTTCGAAAAACCCTTTCTTAGTAGATACCTACTCTTCACAAATAACACACTATCTCTAGGACCACTGGTTTGGGCTGTGCATTAATATATCAACCAGGATTTTGAATTATATAGTTTATGATAGGTATATAATTAAATATATATATTTTTTTTACCATTTATGTACACACTTGTATAAACAGACAAGAAAAAACACAGTACAAAGGTGATGCTTATTTCATAAGAAATCTAGTTATAAGTATATAGGTAAATAAAAAACATCAGAGGATCAAATACTGGATTTGCTTTGAAGACAGATAAATACAGATAGACATAAAAATATCTGCTTAAATAGACAAGTAATATCAAGTGACTAACTCTTAAAGCAAAAAGCGGACTTCAAAAGTTAAAGTTCTTACTTTATGGAAATAGAAATTATGCAGACATCTTTTTGCAAAAGCACGTGTTACAATAGTCCTAGAATTGCTATTAAAAAAACCAGCCAAGTGCGTGTCGGGGCACAGTGTAGGGTTCCGTAGTAACCCGTTATCACAATGTAGTACGATTCTGTTGTCCTTTATTCTGAATAGGTATAATAAATAAAATATATTTTGTTTTTCAATGCAAGTCTTTACCCGTTATAAACAAGCAACTACTTCATCTTAGTCACTTTAAAGGATTAATGCTAAGGATTTTGTATTTGGTACAAAATTATCCAACACCCAAGTTCAACGACTATTATTGCTAGACTAATAAAGTTATCTTAACCGCTATACTTTTCCTTTAAAGTTCATGAAATGCACTATCATCGTGATTTCTTCCAGAATTAGAAGAAAAGCCAGCAGCAGTTTAGGTTTTAGAGGGAACAAAAATTTGCACTTTAAAGTTTAATATTTCGTAAATGGAGCATTAAATCGAAAAATAATTTTAGCAACCCCCAAGTCGTTTTAGAAGACCTATTCAACGATAACCCACACAATGGGATAGACGACGAAAAAAATATTCATCCCCACTTCACATGTAGGGGAGCTATCCTAAAAAAAAATATTTACCAAAATTTTATTTTACCACTTTGTCGGCGTAAATGATATACGCTCTCCTACAAAATTACAGCTTTCTAGTACTAACGGTCTTTTAGACAAACCTCGCACAGACAGACAGGCAGACAGAAAGACGGACATGACGAAACTATAAGGGTTCCTTGTAGGAACTACGGAATCCTAAAAAGTGAGTTAGATACTGCAGATGACGTTACTAACCTAAATATAGAGACTCGTTTTAACTATTTCCTACAATGGGATTTCAGCCCTGAGTGGCCCTTATATGCAGTTGCTATGGACCATTGTAATTTGGGCTAAGAGCCATCTGCGCTTGCCGCTGACGTGGCGGTAAAGGGCGACAGAAGCCAACTGTGTGCATGTAGCTTAGTGGCCACTCAAGACAGTTAGGACATTTGAAGGGAGTAAGTGCTGCTGCAGACTAGGCGAGTAGCTTCAGTAACAGCTCAACGACTTAAGGGGATGCAATCAGAAAGTTGGCAACGTCGCAAATACCTTTCAAATTTAACGATCCGAACACTGAATCCTAGTATACAGTGTTACAATATTAATTCATAATCGATATTTAATAGCACTACAGAGCGATATTTCACGATTTAATACCATAACATTGACAAATTAATCAAAACAGCGAATTATTTGACAGGTATTTGTGACGTCGCCAGTTTTCTGGTTTACTTTTTTTTTTTCATCACTAGGTACGTTCACTTTATACTGTGGTATCGTTTAACTTTAAAAAACCCACCGTACCACCAGGGGTACGGCCAGGGGTACGGTGGGTCTGCAGTGTCTACGAGCAGTGGTCGAAAGGGGTTTGAAGATTTTATATAGAGCCTGGCCTAACACTGTCACGCCATTTTGAAAATGGCGGTCACAGAAAGCAAAATAATACCAAACCCTGTAAAGTGTCACCTTCCGGAGATATTAACAACCTCTTAAGAGGTCTTGTACTCATCATTATGAACAACTTTTACTATTGGACCAAATCTGAAATCGCGAAAAAAAAATCACCTGTTCCCTACATTTTGAACAGTTGTACCAACATAAATGTAGGGAACAACTGATTTTTTTTTCGCGATTTCAGGTTCGGTCCCATAGTAAAAGTTGTTCATAATTATGAGTACAATGACCTCTTAAGAGGTTGTTAATGTTTTACCAATAACCCTGTATAAAGGTCGGATTACTAGCGTTCTCATCCGTGGCCGCCATTTCAAAATGGCGGGACCGTAGGTATGTCACGGATCTTCAAAGCCCTTTGTAAAGTTTCTACGAATTTACCGGTTTACCACACACGTTACAGGTAAAGGTCGCTGTGTCCAAGTTACAAGCTAGAGAAATATCTGAATAGCTACTTTAGCTCACAGTTTGCATTCACTTGACCTTTCTGAGAGAAAATTAAATAAGAAATGACGATCGTCAGATATCGCTTCTACTTATGTCCAAGTTCTTTTGTTCACAGTTTTGCTCTTCAACGTCCAGAATGGAGACTATTGTAAGTTGAAGATGACATAACAGCAGGCTAAGCCCGCAGTGTCTGAAGATATGACGACATAACTCAGACATGTCATATACACGTCGCGTTAGTGGCATGTCTGGCTTGTCGTATCTCGTGTCGTATTTAATTACACAGTATGGGAGGATAGGATAACATAGTTTGAAAATTATCCGGTCAATTGGGAAGTGTGATCGATTGATCTAATTCTTCCTTACTAGGAAAAAAATGACTACAGGCAGGAATTTTATATTGTTTGGTATTATTTTGTTCGCTCATTCAAATTGCAGTAGCGAAATAAAAGAGGCACTTCATTGCATAAAAAACTGGCCAAGTGCGAGTGGGACTCGCACACGAAGGGTTCCGTACCACAAGGCAAAACGCCAAAAAAATCACGTTTGTTGTATGGGAGCCCCCCTTAATGTTCCTTAAATATTTGAGCCCCCCTTAAATATTTATTTTATTTTAATTTTATTATTTATTATTAAAGTTAAAATACAACTGAGTATTTTGTGAATATTTCAAGTGCCTACCTGTTGCCATTTTTGATATCGAGCAAAAAAGGGCAAAAAAAATCGCGTTTGTTGTATGGGCCCCCCTTAAATATTTAATTTATTTTGTTTTTAGTATTTGTTGTTATAGCGGCAACAGAAATACATAATTTGTGAAAATTTCAACTGTCTAGCTATCGCGGTTCTTGAGATACAGCCTGGTGACAGACAGACGGACAGACGGACAGACATCGAAGTCTTAGTAATAGGGTTCCGTTTTTACCCTTTGGGTTTGGAACCCTAAAAAGGAAAAAAAAAATAAAAACAAATTTATGTATTATACTTACTTAGATATCTATAAAATGTAAACAAAGAACTAAATATATATAACAGTTACTTACTGAACAATATTGAAGCTAGTAAAAATAAAATATAATAGGAACACGAGAAAACAACACCTTAGACTCGCAAGCCTGATAGATGATCCACTATCCGGGACTTTTCCCGGAAATCAGATCAAAAGGCTGTTCTGGCAAAGGGCCAGAACAGTTCATTTACTGGTTCTACACCTAAGCCAAATAAAATAGCGTGTTACGCCAGACAAAATGAGAAAGGTTCTACCAAGAGGGTCTGTGTGCTGCCGGACTTAAAGAATAGCACCACCCCTTACTTCCCGTAGGTGTCGTAAAAGGCGACTAAGGATCGTACCGGAGAATGGGCAGCAGCGTTCTCTATGTATTCCACTATCATGCCATACTGCGATCGCCAACCCGCCTGCCAAGCGTGGCGATTATGGCAAACCCTCCCAAAATTGGGGGAGGCCTGTGTCCAGCAGTGGACGTCTATCGGCTGAAACGACGAAGAGAGCTGGAGATTAGGAAAAGTACGTACCAGCTTTGAAGACATTCGTATACCAGTTCGTATGGTATGTATGGTTCGTATGGTTCGTGGATGCGAAGCATCAAAGCCATCGCACGCAGGCGCGGATCAGTGCATGTTTGTACAATTTTAAACAACAAACTAATGCAGCAATTGGAAATAAATTTGTACTAGGATTCCATGAATATTAAAATTATTCGTATAAAGTCTAGAGCTCGTTGTTCTATTAAAGAATATTTTTTTCTATCAAAAATTCGTCGTTTCAAATTTCGAATTTCATTTAAAAAAGATTAACGATCAGACATTAATTGGAAAAGGTTTTATCCACAGAGATGAGGTTTTAACCGCAGAGATAACGCTGTAAAATGTAGAGGAATTTTTCAGGTCATATTTTGTTTGTTGTTAGTTTTAGCACAGGTTTTAGTTACCATGGGGGGGAAGTCTAAACTACAGAACACCACCTCCTACGATTCTTACATATGTACTCCTTTCGTTTCGTTTTACGTTCATACATCTGTTAGCACATTTTATTGTTTTTTTTTTATGTGCGTAAATAGTTATTTAGCAATTACGAGTTCGGAAACTGGGCAAAAGGTCCCAGTTCCATCTTGGTAACAGGCTGATAAATGGTTTTCCATGGTAAGAGGTATATTATTTTTATTCGTGTCGTTACGATAGATGAAGGGACACTTCGCTATTGGCCTATTCGTGATTTAACATAACACGTTAAAGCGTGCTAAATAAGCTTGATACCGCGGCTTAACACATACCTACATACCTGCTTAGAATTGTTTCATGAAAAACTTTTCCAGATGCACCTCATTTTATTGTGTAGTGTACTATTTATTCTGTGGTGTAGGTATAAAAGTTACTCACATCTTTTATTTTATTCGGTACCTACTTATTTTTTCAAAAAAATCCATACGCGTAGGCAGTTCGGTACGCAAAATGTGCGAACAATATGCCTACTAATGGAATTTTGACTACAAAATACTAGTTAGAAAGCTATAGTATAGCGAGTTTTACCAAGAAAATCTTGTTGCTATTAATTCATAGAATCTAAAAACTCTTTCATCAAGATGCAACATACTTTAAATCCAATAGCGCGTTGTCATTTATAAAAAGACCATCATCTCTTTTATCAAAGCCTAGCTAAATATTGCCCTTACAAATTTAAAGTTTTTATTTAAAACAAAAGTTACTCAATTTGACGCTTTTGGTAACACTGAAACTTTATTTAGTTTGTTCAGTATCAACTTAAAAAAAGCGCAAAAATAAAGGTTGGAATTTCTCAGCTAGATTTGATGAATTAAATTCCATTGAGTTTTTATAGAAAGCTTTTCTAAAACTTTCCGCTTTTTTTTATTCGGTTCGCTTTAATTGAGCCTGTACTGGAATAACTTGCTTTAGTTATTATTATAAATGAAATAATCAGACTTAGGTTTTCACCAAAGTGCATGTGGCAGCACACACGCCTTGCGCGCGCGCCGCACGGCATGACACTGGCGCTCAGCTGTGCGCGACCCATATTTATAACTTCGGCCCGATTAACTAGTATCAGCGCGCATGAACTAAACCAAAGAGATTTAAGATAGGTACAATAGAGGGGCCATGCAAAGAAATGTCTTAGAAAAACTGTGATCCCATGTCTCAGTGCCGCCATCTGGTAAGATATAGCATAATTAGAGCGGCAATTTATTCAATTAGGTTCAGCTATCGCCCAGTAGATGGCCAGAGTGGCCAGTGTTGCCAGATACGATTTTCAATTCATCGATTAAAAATCGGATCGGTGGTGCCTGAAAAATCTAATATAAATCAAATCAGTTAGATAAATATCGAAAACTAAACAAATTAGGCAAAAATTGAACGAAACGGAAAACGGAACGCGCGCCCCTCGCGCCAGTGCCCAGTCCGCTGCCCAAACGCATACTGCGTAGACGCATATTTATCATCCTACCGCGCAAGTCGCCACGTGCCTCCCTCGTGCCGCCATTGTAACGCGAAAGAATAATTATTAAGGGTCTTCGTTCCCAATGTTTTTAAAAAAATTAAAGTGTAAACTAATTTTGTGCCTATATCACAAATAAATACTTTATCTCTAAAAGGTAGTTTCCCTAAGATAACCTCCCTCACACATTTAAATAAATATTATCGATAACAAAATCGATATACAACATCACATCTCTGAAAGGCAGTCCGACTTTTAATTAGTTTTTAATTCTTCTAATAATTATTACCCTCTTTTATAAAATCAATTAAACATGGATCGATTTTAAACTGAATGTTACTTGAATGAATCGATTATTTTGTCACACCACTACATTAATTTTGTTAAAAAGTGGTAACACTGAAGCTGTCATTTTACCCAACTATAGTGAAGCTACTCAGCAATAGATGGCGTTTAATACAAAATAAACAAATTTTCTAGATCTTTTTATGAAAATTATTTAATTCTAATTACTGAGTAAATATAGATAATACATACGAAAATAAACTGAATTTAGGTCCAGTTGTTTTACCATAACGAGACTTGCAGTAACGTAATGCGCAAGTCGGTATATTTCCATACAAAATATTTTTCTTTTGTTGGACACGAATGCGTCAATGCGACTTGACGCGCAGGCGTACAATACTAGACTGAGAGACTTGTTACGCCTAGGTCACAAGTACCGGGACACTGTTTTGTTCGCAATGTCCCGTCTATAGTAAATACTTTAAATGTCTTTGAACTAAACCGATATGTTTTGGAGTAATTTTTACTTGATCGCTATTGGTCAATATTATTTTAATGTTTGTATCGGATAACTACTTCCACCCATCTAATTTTGTACTTAGTTAGGCTCAGTATTCAATAAACAATCCGAGGACTCGCCGCTCGACGCTCGCCGTGAACGGACGTGCCGCTCCCCGCCCGCTGCATCGTGACTCACCGCTCTCGCCGCCCGGCCTCGTTACGCTTGCCGTAACGAGCTCCGTAGTCCCCGACTACGACCGACTTCTATCAACAGCTGTCTTTTTCAAGGCACTGTTGTTAGAATCGTTTCTTCGGAAATATCGTCAAAAACGTTTCGTCGCTTGTTGTGGCCCCTTCAGGGTAAAACCACAGTTTCGTGGTCCTTGGCGGAAACCTCACGGTGTTAACGAAGCCAAGTGGGTGGTGCCCCAATCCACTAGCCTGACCCCTTCAGGGTGAGGCAGTCAATTGGAGTCGGGAGCTAGAACCTTGGCCTTGGGGGATCTCCTAGTCAAGTCTAGCTTCGTCACTAATCTTGCATTCGTCCACAGCTTTGCACCTAGTACGGTTGGGTGTGTCAACCCCTTCGTACTAGGACCGGTCTGGGTGTCTCTACACCCATTTCACTAGACCGGTTAGGAACCCGTTCGCGCAATAAGATTAGCGACGGGATTCAAGCTTAGGGCTCACCCTAGGTACTCACCTCCCTGTCTTCACCCGACAGGGAGGGTAGGATCACACACCCGGGCACTCCCACCCGGGGTTAGGTAACTAGGATTTTTACGCCTCTATGCGTAGTCCCCTTTCCCTCTCCTAGACCACCATGGACGCTGTTATTTTAGCGTTCGTCAAGGAGGTCCTTTTTAAGGATCCGTCCTTCAAGGCGAAGTACGGTCCTCAGCTGTTGGCATATCGCCTAGCTCCCTCCCCCTCCACCGACCCCGTCGCTGATTTCAGTGACGTTCTCGAAACCCCGATTGTCTCGGAAACACCGGCGCCTTTGTCCGTCCCGACAAAGGGTTCCGCCAGTATTTCCGAATCGACTAAGGTCGCCGCAGCCCCCTTGTCGGCACCCATTGTCAAAGCCGCCATTGTCCCAGAGACAATGGACTCTTTACCACCCTCCCAACCCGAGGCTATGGACACGTCCATACCTCAACCCGACCCTGACGAAACCCTCTCTGACTCTTCCTCCTCCGAAGACGACTATCAAGTTGTCGGAAAGGGAGGTAAAAGAAAGAAGGGCTCCTCTTCCCAAGCTTCCAAGGCTAAGAAAAGCCTAGCGCCTTCCCCATCTCCCCTCCCCCCCACCCCTCCCCCCGCCTCACCCACCGCAGCATCTCCCGCCGCTTCTCAGGCCGTCCCTGCCTCATGCCCTAGTGCAAACCCGCCAGCTTCTATCAAAAAGAAGCAACGTCCCCCGCCCCCTATCTACATTCAGGAGAAGTCCAAATGGACAGAAATCTCCAAAATGTGTGTTGATCGTAAGATCAACTACACAAACGCTAGGTCCACCCAACAGGGTATTAAAGTCTCGGTTCCCTCGTCCTCGGACTACAGGGAATTCACCCGCCTTCTGCAGGTACGGAATTATTCATTCCATACCTACTCCCTCCCGGAGGAAATCCCCACCCGCGTCATAATTAGGCACGTGCCGAAAGAAATCTCCACTGAGGAGATCAAAGAAGACCTTGCTTCACAAGGCATCCCTGTTTCCGCCGTCCATCGCTTGCACAAAGCGAGGACAGACCTAGTTTACGACATGGTCCTTGTCGTATGCGACCCCACAGACGGACATCTCCCTATCTTCAAGGTGAAGTCCATCTGCTCCCTCTCGGGCATCTCTATCGAGAAGCCCCGAAAGTCCAACTTGATTGGACAATGTCACAGGTGCCAGTTATATGGCCACGCCCAATCTCACTGTTACGCGACACCTAGATGCGTGAAGTGTCTAGGAAATCACGGAACAGCTGACTGCTCTCGTCCCAAAGACCGCACTCTGTGCACAGAGCCGCCGAGCTGCGTACTCTGCGGTCAATCCGGGCACCCGGCTAACTACCGGGGTTGCCCCAAAGCCCCTAAAGCCCCCTCTCCCAAACTGGCCAAGCGCGCAAGCGACCGCCAGCAAAGAGAGAGCCCCTCTGTGAAGATCCCATCTTCACAAATGCCCGAACGGCTCAGTCCTCAGAGACCCTCGCCCTGGGCCAATCTCTTCCACCAGAAAGCTCCCGCAGCTTCGGTGCCCTCCCAATCCCCGACCCTCCCTGCACTGATGGCAGTCTCCATCCCACCGCCACCAGTAGCCCCCGCAGCCCCAGTAGCCCCCTCGGCCTCAGCTGCCGCTATGATAGTTCAACCTCCTACCACTCCCTCTGGCCCCAGTAGGTTCCCCCAAACCCTCGTCCCTGGCCCTCAGCCAAACAGCATGGAGGTGATAATCGGTGCTTACGCATCATTCATCGCCCCAGCTAACGCTATGGCAGCCGAAATCCAAGCCTGCCAAGGCAATCCTCGGCGTATTGCCGAGATTTTCAATGCGTATCCCGAGATTACGCAAGTCCTCACAACTCTTAAATTCTAATTGCTCCCAATGGATCAACAAAGAATAAGTGTAAATAAACCCCGATCCCTTAAGCTAGGCTTCTTCAATGCCAATGGCATTTCTAGTCAGCGTGATGAGATCGCCACTTTCCTCCGAGATCATCAGCTTGACATCTTTTTAGTCCAGGAAACCTTCCTAAAGCCCCACAATCGAAACCCGAACATTGCCAACTATAAACTAGTTCGCAACGACAGGTCTCGATGTCACAAAGGTGGTACCCTTATTTATTTTAAAAAGTTCCTTCATTGCTCCCCCATAGACCCTCCTCCTCTACTCTCTCACCTGGAGGTCTCTATCTGTCGGCTTGGCATGACTGGTCATCAATCTATATCAATCATCTCTGCTTATATCCCGCCCTACACTGGTTCAGAGGATACCATCTCTCTCACCAGCGACTTCACTGCCCTCTTCGGTATGAGTGACTCCGTCATCATGGCGGGGGATCTTAATGCCAAACATCCCGCCTGGAACAGTAACTCGACCTCTACCAGAGGGAGATTCCTGTTCAACCTAAGCTCCACCCTTAATTTCGATGTCATCGCTCCGATGCATCCCACCCATTACCCGGACGATCCAAACCACCTTCCTGACGTGCTCGACATAGCGCTGCTCAAGAATGTAAACCTCCGTTTGCAATCTATTGAGACGCATCAAGAGCTCAACTCTGACCACCGCCCAGTCATTATTCACCTAGCCCCCTATTCGGGCCCCCGTGATCCCAACCAGCCCCCTCAGACCAAAGTAGTGACTGACTGGAGGAAAGTAAGCGAAAGCCTACAATCCACCACGTCACCTCACTTAGATTCCATTCCCGATCATATTGTCTCAGTCGCTGACACGACGGGAGCGATCGCCTCGTTTACAGAGCACGTCCAATCCGTATTGACGGATTGTTCACGGGAAGTTCCAGTGATGGAAGACCATCGCTGGAAATTACCGGCTGACGTACGTGATCTGATAACCGAGAAGAACGCGTCCATTCGTGCCTACGACTCCTTTCCCTGCGATGCGAACAAAGCCCATATGCGCCATTTACAGCGTGCTGTAAAGAAACGCATATGGGAATTGCGCTCTGAGGAATGGAGCAAGATGTTCGGTGAACTAGAGCCCAATCACCATGCCTTCTGGCAGCTTCAGAGGAAGCTTCGCTCCCCCGAAGAGGCCTCTATGCCTCCTCTCGTACGCCCTGATAAGACCATAGCCTTTGACAACATCGAAAAGGCCGAATGCCTCGCCGCCAGCTTAGAGTCCCAATGCTCTCCCAGCTCTCAACCAGTAGATCAAGCGCACCTCGACAAGGTGAACGCTGAGGTCGAACGTAGAGCCTCCCTCCCACCAGTCGAAGACCCTGATGATCCTCTGCCTCCGGTCACTCCTGACGAAGTGCAAGACATCATAAAAGGGCTCCAACCCCGTAAAGCCCCCGGTTCGGACGGTATCACCAATAAGGTGTACCAACTCCTCCCCGCCCCCCTCATTTTGCTCATGACCGCTATCTTCAATGGCGCTCTGAGTAACAACATCTTCCCCCAAGCGTGGAAAGAAGCCACGGTCATAGGTATCCCCAAGCCTGGCAAACCCAAGTCTGAGCCCTCCAGTTACCGACCCATCAGCTTGCTCAATGTTTTTGGCAAAATCTATGAGAGACTTATTTATAAGCGTCTCAGGGATTTTGCCGAATCAAAGAGCCTCATCCCCAACGAGCAGTTTGGTTTTCGAGCTAAACACTCGTGCGTCCATCAGGTCCACCGCATCGTTGAGCACATTAGCGCTGGCTTCCAGCGCGGTGCGCCAACAGGTGCTCTATTCTTCGACATTGCGAAAGCATTCGACAAGGTCTGGCATAATGGCTTATTATATAAGCTCTACCAGCTAGGTGTGCCAGACCGTCTCGTGCTCATCTTACGAGACTATCTGTCGGATCGTACCTTCCGCTATCGCATAGACGGCGCACTCTCTCCCCCCCACCCGGTCCGTGCCGGAGTCCCCCAGGGTGGCGTTCTATCCCCCCTCATATTCACCCTGTTCACCAGTGACATTCCCAAAAGTAAATCGGCTCAGTTGGCTCTTTTCGCCGACGACACCGCTATTTACTATACGGGTCACAGTCAGGTCTCTATCGCTCGCACTCTCCAAAAATCCGCAAAAGCCTTAGGCGATTGGTTCCGGAAATGGAGAATCGAGGTCAACCCCGATAAGAGTCAGGCGGTTCTCTTCAGGAAACCGCGAATTCTCCTCCCCCCCCTCCCCAGCCCGATCACTATGTATGGCAAGCCGATCCCTTGGGACAAGCAAGCCAAATACTTAGGGGTCATTCTCGATGACCGACTTAGTTTCGGAGTGCACATAAGGACGGCGCGTTCGCGCGCCGCCTTCGCTCTCGGCAGGCTCCACTCCCTACTGACCTCCCGCAGCAAATTGTCACTCAAGTGCAAATTGCGCCTCTACACCGCAGTCATCCGTCCCATCATGACGTACGCTTGCGTAGTCTTCGCACACGCTAAGCCTCATCACCTGCATAAAATGCAGACCCTTCAAAACCGTTTCCTCAGAAAGGTCACGGGAGCCCCCTTCTATGTCCGAAACGTGAACCTTCACGTAGATCTCAGACTTCCCACCGTCCAGCAGTTCATGAAACGCCTCTCAAAGCGTTTCTTTGATACTGCCATTAAGCATCCCAATCCCCTGATTGCGGCGGCCTCCCGATACACTCCCTCCCGCATAAGTAAGATTCGCCGACCAAGGCATACCCTCACCGTCCCCGATGACGCCACTACCCTCCGTCAGGAAAGTAGAAAGAGCACAAGCACACTGAGAAGACACATAACCCGTCGTCCGTCATTCCGCCCTCGCCGTCGAGGCCCGTCGCGACACCCCGTACCATGTCCGCCCCGACCCTTGCTCGATGTAGTGCCAGCCCGCGCCGCAGCTGAGCCTGTAGATTTAAATTCCCAACTGTGACCTCTGAGTTTGTTTCGGCTTTTCTTCTCAGAGCAGTCTGCTAGGAAAAGCCGGTCTCATCATTCGTTAAATAATAATAACCTGATCCAGCCTGTCCCTCTTGCTGCCCTCTCCCAGCGACGCCCTAAGCCGAGGTCCGTACCCCACAGGGGGTGCCCTTAGCGTGTAGTCGCTTAGTTTTTAAGTTTATTTATGCCCTGGCTGGAGGCCTTAATTTATTGAGGCATCCACAGGATCGCCCGGTTAAGCAGTCGACAACCCCTCAGGTTGAACTGCGAGATGCCATTTAAAAAAAAAAAAAAAAAAAAAAACAATAAACAATCATCATTACATCTCAATCTGGTTTTATTTCCTCTACTGCCTAAACGCCAAATGCAACTCATGGAAATAATTTAACGGAAAAATTGTGAGACATATCAATATTATGTTTGGAAGTAGTTGAAAGCCGCCCAGCTGTTGCTGTGTGCATGCTAGCGAAGGAGGTGGCGGGACTCCTGTCCCAGCCGCCGCGGGAGACGCTCCGGGTGTCGGGAGCCGCGTGACGACTCCCGGCCACCGTAGGCGCGGGCCTGCGGGCGGAGAGTAATGCTAGCTCACCTTTCGATCAGGACCAGGCCCGTGCCGGACGGCGCGTACGTGTTCCACGCGCGCCTCAAAGAGATGTCAGCATCGAGGACCCGCCCCATTGTTAGAACAAGTGTTTACCTAATTCATTTGTGTGATCGTATCTAAATAGGTACAAATTATTTTGATTATGACGTAAGGAAGTAAGTTATTGTGTATGGGTAATGTATTACATTATTACTGGTTTATCAGAGAATCTTGTAGAACCAACAGTAAAAGTTACTAAATATAACACAAAGCATATTATTCCACACGAATCACGATTCGGTTAACGTTCCGTTCTAAGTGCAATGTAAACTGTTGTGTTTGATGTTACGCTATGGATATAGTACTCGTATTATGTTAGAATAGTATATAACAATATTTATCGTGTACAGACAGTTTACAAATAAAGGTGATCAAAAATAAAGAAATGTAGTGTACAATAACAAGAAATAAGTAGAAAGTAGGATTCTAACATGAATAAACAGCTTGGTAGATAGATGTCACATGTCTTCAACTATTTGGTTCTAAGACATGCTTTCTCATGATGTTTTTCTTTACCGTTTTGAGTGTCAAGTCACTGCGTCATTATGTGTCAGAGTTGTCAAAACGAAACAGAAACAATCTAACGATTTAAATCTTTGCTGCTACATCATTAATTTCATGACCAGTCGTCACTGCGCTCATTAAGTGCGGCCACTGCTGTTCTAGGTACTGTAGTTTAGAGATACCTACTCGAGAACGTTTCAGTGACGTCATTCACCGGTACATTGCGGAGGCTATGTGGGCGGTCACAGGTCTTCTAGGAAACGGTAGCTTGGTTTAACGTCTGCCGGGAAATCGATCGAGAGGGTTGGAACCAATGCGGCTTACAAAATGGTGTCATGGTTGACTCAAGCTTTTCTGTTCAGGATAAGATCATTACTCAACTCGACGGCCAAGCAGTAGAATCAGCAAGATATCATCTGCATAGAATTTACCCAGCTATGTTGGGGTCGGCTTCCAGTCTAACCGGATGCAGCTGAATACCAGTATTTTACATGGAGCGATTGCCTATCTCACCTCCACAACCCAGTTACTGCAATGGGTAATAACAATACCCCTTGGTAAGTCTGGTTGTCAGACTTTCGGGTTTCTGACGACCCGTAACGACTGTCAAAGATCCACGAATAACAGCCGGGACCAATGGCTTAACGTGCTTTCCGAGGCACGGACTGGTCTTTTTATGAAACGATGGTCACCAATCCACGGACCAACCACGGCAAGCGTCGCTTAACCTGATCGATCGACTCGTGCGGCTGTTATTACAAGCCCCTTCAAGACAAGAATCGGCAAGATAATGATCATGAATCCCAAGGAAATGATTCAATTAACAGTCTTGTCTCTGTGGTGCATGACTTAAAGAATAGCACCACCCCATACTTCCCGTGGGTGTCGTAAAAGGCGACTAAGGGTCGTACCGGCCTATGTCCAGCAGTGGACGTCTTTCGGCTGAAATGATGATGATGATGAACAGTCTTGAAATAAAGTCTGCATTGTTTATGTCGATTGCTTATGTTATGGCGCAATTACATACACTTCGTCGTTTAGTAGATTAAGTTCAGCTGCATATGCAGTAAGAAAAATAAGGCAGTTGACAGATATAGCCACAGCTAGGTTAGTATACTTTGCTTATTTCCACAGTATTATGTCTTATGGTGTTCTGCTGTGGGGATCGGCAGCTGACGTAGATTCAATTTTCATTTTACAGAAGAGGGCAATCCGCGCCATCTATACAATGGGTCCTCGCGAGTCTCTTAGAAACAAATTCAAAGAAATTGATATACTAACACTGCCTTCTCTTTATATTTTAGAAAATATTTTGTATGTTCGCAAAAACTTAGGACTCTTCAAAATAAGAAGCGATTTCCATAATATAAATACACGTAGTAAAAATGAAATTGTGTTACCTAAATTTAGATTAACTAAAACTAGCAAGTCATTTCTTGTAAACAGCATCCGTTTTTATAACAAGTTGCCAAAGCCGGTTACAGAACTTAGCGATGGAAAGTTCAAAACCCTCATCAAACGTGTCCTTATCAAAAAAGCATATTATAAGATTAAAGACTACGTTGAAGACAAGCTAGTCTGGCAATAATTCCTTCTGCACATGTGGCTTCCCTGGCTTCTCATTAACGGCATAAATATGTAAATGTCTATTAACTGCTCTCAAATTACGATGTTTAATTTTTATTTGATTATTATTAATTTTTTTTTCACATATTTTTTGACATAATTTCTTTATTATTTGACTCTATATACTTTTTAACATAATCTCTTTATTATTTGACATTATATACAGACACTTGAAATTTTTCACCTCTTTATTAGGTAGTGGTTTTAATGAGAATCATAACACTTGGTTTTAGTAGGTTTTTATTATTATTTTTCTTTTTTTATTATCTATCCTTTTGATAGATTCTTATTTTGTAAATGTGAGGACTTTGTAGGCCTTATAGACTTTAGATCTGTAGACCATTTTCTATTTTATCAAGCACTTGTTGACAGGCCTGCGCTGTCCTCCCATACCTACTGTAATCTGGAAACATTGTAAAAGCCAATTATTTTTAAAAAGAGTAACCATGGAGTTTCTTGCCGGTTCTTCTCCATAGGAAACGACCAATTGGAACCGTGCACCTAGCTTCTGACGTTTCATAAGTGCCCACGTAGGTTTAAGTGAAATAAAACATTTTGATTTTGATTTTACCCGAAATCGGATGTCTATGGAATTGGTGTTAATGACTATACTCCATTTGAAATAAGATTAGACATTTAAACAAACCTTTTTTACAGTCTGTTCAACTGATTTTGAATTCTATACCGTAAGCATGTGGTTACAATACCAACGGTTTAGTGCAGCTGCCATACATATGTCATGCCACCAACTCAATAAAATTCAGCTTCAGCTGTTCGAAATGTAAATTAAGAACCTGAATTGTAAATTATTGTATTTTCTACATCTGTAGTTTAGGTATTTGCAGTCAAATTGAACTTTAATAAGTGGGTACTTAAATAGTCACTTGAGTCTTTCGAAACTGCACATTAAAATAGAAATAATAATTACGACAGGCAAAAGAACTTGTAGCGGCAATAACCCAACTGTTAAAACGTAGACGTAGGCGAGGGGTCCTGAGTTCAAACCGCAACCGCTTGCAGTAGGTACCTTCACAATATTAGCGCATGTCTATATTTAGCTTAATGGATGTTAGAGAGAACATCAAAGAAAACAAAACACTAAAGAAGTGCAACCCACGTAGTTATCTGGGTTGAACTTCTTTAATGTTTTTTAAGTCTTCGAACTAGAAGATTTTAAAAACATGTAAAGGTCACATCTAATGGACATAGTGCTTTTCTTTTAGAAGTTGATTCAATTTACACAAAGGTCTTTCGTTGAAAGGAACCATCACACGGATGGTGTGCCTTGTACCGTTTATATTATGCTATTGATGTGTAAATGTGTATGAGCTGGCTGTGTAGTCTTCTTTTCAGTTACTGCAGCGCCGTCCGGAAAGTGTTCCGGTGTAAATCTTTCACTAGCTAGTGCGGTGTTTGCGGTTTGTAAGTACCCTATTTACCCGACTGCGGCAAAGTTAAAGGGGGTTATAATTTAAATAGACTAAGTGTATATGTATGTTCATCTTTTCCTTCATAACTCCTAAACCTTTCGTCGTATTTTGACAAACGCCAACTAAAAAGGTAACAAGACATCGATGTCGATTTTATTCGGTATGGTACGATATATGCCTTTACTACATGACTTAGTTGGTAACATCGGTTGGTAATAACGCGTAACGCCGTTTATACGAAAATCCTTTCAGTTGGAGTTTTTGTCGTACTTAGTTGTTTTTAATATTTTTTTATTGAAGAATGTGCATTCAGAAAGTCAACGTCTATCAGTATTTTGCACCTTGTGTTGCAAAATACTGATAGACGTGGACTACTTTACTACCTACTTGACTACTTTTTTGTCTTCTTACTTGATGAAATTATGAAATATCCCTCTGTAGGGATATTTCATAATTTCATTTAGTAGGTAATATTGATACATTAATCAAAACTGCGAAATATTTTAGAGCTATTGGCGATGTTGCCAACTTTCAGAATGCACTCTTTTTTTTTTGGATGGGAATTCATCAAATGACTCCTCCCGCTCTGGGTGGAGCGGAAGAGAGTGTCAGACTCTTACTGACTAAAACCTACCCGTGTTCCTTCCTTAGCCCTTTATGTTCCGGGCCAGCGGTAACCCTTTCGGACAATCCCGCTGACCCGGCAGGCTTCGGCCCTAAGGGGGGCCCCTCCTCGATGCTGACATCTCTTTGAGGCGCGCGTGGACGCGCACGTACGCGCCGTCCGGCACGGACCTGGTCCTGATCGGACGGTGAGCTACCCATTACTCTCCGCCCGCAGGCCCGCGCCTACGGTGGCCGGAAGAGGTCACGCGGCTCCCGACGCCCGGAGCGTCTCCCGCGGCGGCTGGGACGGGAGGCTCTCTCCCTGAGCCGTCCCGCCACCTCCTTCGCTAGCATGACTGCTTTGCAGAAGGAGGTGACTGCCTCTCGCTCCCTCTCGCCCCGGATCATGGCTTGCACCGAGAGGTCGCCGCCGCTGCCGATCGCCTCCACGAGGACACGGCGGTGCTTCGCCCAAGCGGGGCAGACCTCCACCGTGTGCTCCACCGTGTCCTCTGGGCGATCCTGGCAATGGTGACACCCGGGCGTTTCCTCCCGCCTGATGATGTGCAGAATGCACTCTTATCTGCGTACAGTTTTATGGAAGCATTGATTTAAACAGCAGTAATATATAAGTCAATCCATGCCAGGCAACGTGCATTGTAGAGCTAGATTTTGCATACTCTGTTCGTGAACACAGTTAATTAAAAACCGTCGCGCGTGTACCTACTTATGTTAAAATGTATAGAGAAAGATGCTTTACAAGTTGGCTGCAAAATAATATTTTTATACAAACAGAAAATGTATGACACCAAAACAAGAAGTCGAACTGAAATAAACTCCACCATATTCAATGACACGGAAAGTTTGCAGCGTTCACCGCTTTGACGCCAAAGTTGTACAAAAGGCAGTCGAATGGCTTACAAACTTATAGACTCCGCTTCGTTATAGAGCATCTGTTTCCTATGCACCGAGTTTAAATGTCAACGCACACGTACAAGCTCTGCACAGGATCGGCATCACCTCAACTTATCAACTCGTCGTCAACTTGGTGTCAACTCAACGTAAGCGAGCACGTATCCGGATTGGCTCTGTATCTCCGAGGCGTCGCCTGGCCTGCCGTGGGCCGACCATTACTGGCCGACCACCGGGAAGGTGGCGACGATCAGCCGAGAGGCGATCGTCTCGCCGTAAGCGAAACGTCTGCTGTTTACTAGCTGATCCCGAGCCGAGGCGAAGACATTTATGCTTAATATTTATGAAACTCCATACTGCAACTCAGTGTGCGTTTTACCTAAGTAAAAAAAAAATCGTGTAAGGTCGGGCGGGGCTATTTCGACTATAAAATCACAAACGTCAACTTCAAAAGTCTGCACACCCGTCTTTGAATATGTTATGATAGATTTAATGAATTTATGTTATAAAAGCTTTAATTGAGATCTTTCTTACGTAGGTCTTATACAGAATACTCTTCTTATATGTTCACAGGAACGATATTTTTTAAATTGGGTAGAAATAGTCACAATTACCCCACAGTGGGGCTATTTCAACTATGCCACATATTTATAGTACTAAAGCCGTTATCGTTTTGAAATTGAGAGCCTGAGTATATTATGGCATTATTCATACCAATCTATGGCATATTGTCTCCTTAAGATGGTTCATTAACGTAATAAAATACTTTAGAATAGAATAGAATAGAATACTCTTTATTATGTACACCATATTAATTACAGACATAAGGTATAGAAACTGTACAAAGGGTGACACAATGGGCGGTCTTATCGCTAAAAGCGATCTTTTAAAGACAACCTTTGGATGGATTAAAAAGGGGAAGGACAGACAAACACCACCACACACACACACCACACACCAAAAACACCTTGGAGGGGCAATTTCGACTTTTTACATAGGTAGTAGTGCAGGGACGTATGCCAACCAACATCATCGATAAATCAGATCAACAACAACCATGAATAAACATTTATATAAAATAAAAATAAACATGTTACATGAGACTATTGTGGACCGTGGCATGTCATGAAAATCAGCAGCTTGATAACTAGTAATTTTTTTATTGCGATTATCTTCTACAGCCGTAAGTAGTTCGTCTAGCTAGTGAGTACTGTTTAACATTTTTGCCTTATAATATCACAAGATCTAAAACGATACAACAACCAAAGCGCAAAACTAGTGAATAAGCCGTAAATTAGTAGAAAAGCGGACGAGAGACAAAAAGCTTTTGTGACAACATAGAAGATTCTTCAAACTGCATGACATTTACATTTCACAACTATAGGAAACGGTTTGATCACCATTTAGAGATTTAATTTACCAACAGTGGTTCCCTGTACATTTTATCGCAGCATGTGCCAATGTTTTTGTTATGCATAGAGTATCGATATCATCACATCACTAGTGTTTCGCAATACCATACAAAAATTAAGCAGGGTAATTATGACTTTGGGTTAGTCGAAATAACCCCACTTCTTCTTTTAGTGGGGCTATTTAAACTAACGAAAAATCACATCAAAAACGTATCATTCCAAAGAACAAATAAGCGAAAAACCATTTACGGTTTATATTTTCCCTAGTCTCTGTTTAATATTGTAAAAATAAGCGTTTTAAACACAACTTTTGACAGCAATTGTGACGAGCGTCTTTTGTTAACACATGCACAAAATGTCGTCTGACAAAAAAAGCGTGTGGGTCAAACAGTTCGCGTTTTAGCAGCTCCATCTATGAAATTTTGTATAAATAATCTGTCCACCTACCTGGATATAGATGGCGTTTTGGTACAAATACAGTAGAATAAAAGTTATTGTCATTAGTTGAAATAGCCCCATAGTCGAAATAGCCCCGCCCGACCTTACATCAAACTTTTTTATAAAGGAATAAATTACCCATTTTATTCCATTTCACCCGACTGCGACTAACAATTGAATCTTGTAGTCAAGTTTTTGCCCACATTGTCGGTTTCTTACACACGTGTAGTTTCAACCACAAAAGTAGGTACCAAAAAGGGACTAGATACCTAAAATGCTATACGTATAAGAAGGGAAATAGTCCGTGGAAAATTTGAGGCCAACGTTGCCTCCATAAAAACTTGTAGGAATAACTTGATTCCTATATACTAAGGTTAGTCTCTGATAATATAGGTCAAAGTCGCATAAAGGTATTAGGTACAAATAAATAAATGACAAGACACAAACCATCCGTCCGAATAATTTGCTGTTGTAAATAACTTATATTGTAGAAATAAATGTAGGTACAATGCGATTAAAATTAGAATAGGAACGTCAATGACCTCTATCTGTCAAATGTAGATTGAAAAGTACGGTTTGCAAAGAAAACTTATTTGCGTATCAATAACTTTTTTTTGTTTAATCGAGTCTTAGATAAATCAAAGTGAAAAAAACATCAAAAAATTAGTCATAATTAGTTTTTTTTAATTACGCTACTTTCTTTCTTATTTTTATTGTTGACAACAATTCACCACAAAGTAAAGAAGTTGCCAGCCGTCATCTTGTCGTTGTTGGGTGTTACATGCTCTGTGGTTGTTGGTGCGCTTCTTCGTGAGACTGAGTGTTTGTGGAGTGTTACTGTTTCTTTCGTTAATTCTATATTATGTTACGTGGTTGTTTCCCGTTAAATTTGTTATTGTTGTTAATTGTTGACGATGACCACTCAAACAGTGATGAGTATTATCATGAGCGAAATTTAATAACTAAATTCAGATAAAAATTCTTCGTTTATGATTCGTAAATAATTAATGTTATTAAAAAAATATCTTGTTTTGCTCACCATACCCAATTTATTCGATTTGACAGCTATGACGTCACAACATGGCGCTAAGTCGATCCTAATCTTATTTAAAACGCATTGTACACATTATTCTAAACATATAAAAAATGACTCAAACTTCAATTGTTACAGCTCAATCCTGTTTTTTATAATTCTACAACTAATTACTTTATATGAAAAACTACCGCTAGGTTCAGACTAATTATATTGTCAGATTTTCAACGACAATACAATGTGTTACCTAATAAAACGTTTATTCTGTGATAAACCTTATTACATAGAATTAGATGATGCTTAAAACTTACTTAACGAAATTAGAAGCTACAAAGAACAAAGACTTTGAATAAAATTGCTTTAATATTAAAATAAATTCGTGAGGACACTAAATAAGTATGAAACGATCTCAGACCAAATAAAAAGTCAAGACATAGCAATGCGAACAATACAGTGAAGCATGCAAAAACTACACCTGTGCATATACGATCACACGCACACATTTACAATCGAACTATTTCTCACTATGTGCACACATGATTACGAAACCAGCTTCACTTTACTGTTGACAGCCCTTTGTCTTGGTTTTTTGTTTGTTCTGAGGAAACGATATCAAGAGATTGAGAGGTTAGATATTCATTTGTGTACACCCACAGGCCTTTATTCACTAAACCTGCAGAGTTATTCTGAAACACAATTCTATTCGGAATGTCATGCGGTTTTGATGCGAAAGCGATCGTAATACGGTAGACGAACAAGAGAGCATGGCAACAAACATCTTAACAATGGAGGCGAGGAAACTAAAACGTAACTGCCGAATGAAAGAGTCTTGTTATTAATTGTATATTAGAGTAACACATCAGAAACGAAAAAATATCCCTTATAAGCCCCGCACGTTGATATTGCGATGGAACCTTGTCACAATAACAGCTTTTTGACGTCATTTTGACGTCATACACCGCACATACACGTAAGCGCTGAACGGTAGGTACTGACAGTTCGACTACGTCACTAAGATGGCCGCCAGTCGCAATATCAACGTGCGGGGCTTATAATTGTGATGGCCATCCGATGGTAAATTCTAGTTAAATCGGCATCCCATTCAGACAACAACTGTGTTACGCATTTAGCCTGCTATTCAAATTTCAAAGTCAGAACGCCTAGATAACGTAAATTCCCAAAGTAATTAAAACTTGAAGGAACCTTTGCACATACTTTTTGTTCGTCTCGCATCACAGCCACAAAATACCTCTAAATGTGCGTCTGAAAAGAGGAACAGGTATTTTCTATTTATAAATCACAAGTCACTCGTTTGTATTGTGTGTTATTGTTCAACGAAACTTACAAGTATTATAGAAGCTTTATACAAAGGTACTTTGCATTATCTAATTAATAAAAATCCATTTATTTTTCTAAGTTAAGTATAATATTCTCTTGAGGAAAAACCACAAGATGCATAAAGCCACTATCTACTTACACTATATGAATTTCTACGTGGAAATAGTGAGCATAATTTATTAGACTTCCGGTTCGCCTACAAATGTGAATAAAAATAGAAAAGGGTTTCTTTTATAACTGCACGCAGCATTTCGTAAAACGTTCGATTTTATATCTTTGAGAAGGTTATACCGTCATTTTGTTAAAAAGAATACTTAAGTAGGTACCTACTGGACTCCTTTTTGGTTTGTAAAAAAATAACACTTTGAATAAAGTACGATTTACACCGCGGGCCTCGTCGGACCGCGGTGCAGCGCGTCGTAGCTGATATGCGAGCACATGGCGGCAGCCAACTGCATCCGCCCGACTGCTAACATCTGCTGGAATCTGGGCACGTGCGCACGCTATCATGACTAGAGCGACCAGTAGTGACTTGAATAATTCAACTTTCTGACGGGCGAAGACACTCCAGCGCACGCGGCTGTAGTCGAACGGAGCCGACCAAACGCGGTGCCAGCTAAACGCATCCGTCCACGTTTGCTAGCAGCCGACCGGCTACCGGGGCATGCGCGGATTCGAACGGTTTAGAATATAACTTCTTCACAAACGCTTCAATTCCTTTGCACTTTTTTTTTGCACTTTGTGAAATCCAATGCGGACCGACGCGCACCGGCCGGTGTAAATCGTTCTGAAGTGTACGTCAGTAAAAACCAAGACAAAGGGCTGTCAACAGTAAAGTGCAGCTGGTGTCGTAATCATGTGTGCACATAGTGAGGAATAGTTTGATTGTAAATGTGTGCGTGTGAGCGTACATGCACAGGTGTAGTTTTTGCATGCTTCACTGTATTGTTCGCAGTGCTATGTCTTGAGTTTTTATTTGGTCTGAGATCGTTTCATACTTATTTCGTGTCCTCACGAATTTATTTTAATTTTAAAGCAATTTTATTCAAAGACTTTGTTCTTTGTAGCTTCTAATTTCGTTAAGTTTTAAGCATCATCTAATTTTATGTAATAAGATTTATGACATAATAAACTTTTTATTAGGTAACACATTGTATTGTCGTTGAAAATCTGGCAATATAATTAGTCTGAACCTAGCGGCAGTTTTACATATAAAGTAGTTAGTTGTAGAATTATAAAAAACTGGCCAAGTGCGAGTCGGACTCGCACACGAAGGGTTCCGTACCACAAGGCAAAAACGCCGAAAAAAACATGTTTGTTGTATGGGAGCCCCCCTTAAATATTTATTTTATTTTAATTTTATTATTTATTATTAAAGTTAAAATACAACTGAGTATTTTGTGAATATTTCAAGTGCCTACCTGTTGCCATTTTTGATATCGAGCAAAAAAGGGCAAAAAAATCGAGTTTGTTGTATGGGAGCCCCCCTTAAATATTTATTTTATTTTGTTTTTAGTATTTGTTGTTATAGCGGCAACAGAAATACATCATGTGTGAAAATTTCAACTGTCTAGCTATCGCGGTTCTTGAGATACAGCCTGGTGACAGACAGACAGACAGACGGACAGACAGACAGACGGACAGACGGACAGACGGACAGACGGACAGACGGACAGACGGACAGACGGACAGACGGACAGACGGACAGACGGACAGACAGCGAAGTCTTAGTAATAGGGTCCCGTTTTTACCCTTTGGGTACGGAACCCTAAAAACACCTAAAAGAAAATAATTGTTTCAAAGTCAACAATTATAGCAGGTTCAAAACAATTTGAATTTTCTATAATATTTGTGTTAATTTTCCTTCTATTTTACCTAAAAACACGGCTACGCATTTTATGGATACTTAATGACGTCTTCTCGCAGTTCAACCTATGAGGTTATCGTCTGCTTAACCGGGATTGCCTGTGGTTGCCTCAACAAATGAAGACCTCCAGGCAGGGCTTAAAAAACTTAAAAACTAAGCGACTACACGCTAAGGGAACCCCCTGTGGGGTACAGACCTCGGCTTAGGGCGTCGCTGGGAGAGGGCAGCAAGGGACAGGCTGGATCGGAATTATTTAGGGACGAATTTAAATTAAATAATTAATTGGAATTATTTAAGGACAGGCTCAGCGGCGCGGGCTGGCTCGAGCAAGGGTCGGGGCGGACATGGTATCGTGACGGGCCTCGACGGCGAGCACGGAAGGATGGCTGTCGGGACTTGTACTTTCTGAGGTTACTGGCGGCCTTACTAATCTCCTGTAGGAGGGTCGTGGCGTCGTTGGGGATGGCAAGGGTATGCCTCGGTCGGCGAATACTACTTATGCGGGAGGAAAGTGTTTCGGGCGGCCGCCGCAATCAGGGGATTGGGGTGCTATAAAGTAGTATCAAAGGAACGCTTGGAAAGGCGTTTCATAAACAGTGGACGGTGGGCATTCTGAGATCTAAGTGTAGACTCTCATTGCGGAATAGAAGGCTCCCGTGACTTTACTAAAGAAACGGTTCTGGAGGGTCTGTATTCTATGCACATGGTGAGGCTTAGCCGGCTTAGACAGATGACCGCGGTGTAGAGGCGCAATTTGCACCTGAGTGACAATTTGCTGCGGGCGGTCCGTATGTAGTGGAGCCTACTGAGAGCGAAAGAAGCACGCGTACGAGCCGTTTTTATGTGCTCACTGAAAGAAAGATTGAGGTCAAGGATAACACTTAAGTATTTAGCTTGCTTGCTCCCAAGGGATCAGCTTGCCATACATAGTGCTCGGATATGGATCCTGGCTGAATACACAATTTATATTTGAATGTTTTCTGCCTGTGCGTTGCCCGTTTTCACTTGTCTTGACATAAATTAATTAAGTAACGTTTAAGTACTGCTACACAAGCATCTTTAGGCGCGTGCCAGAAATGGGTATAACCCACAGATATAGATATACCTAGATAACACAAGAGTAACTACTTCGCGTGCCAAAAATTGCACCAACTTATGATTACAAATCGTAAGCCGCCCCTTTCGCGCTCAGTCTTTTGTACTGCTGGCTGGGTAAGTGTGAGCGAGAGCGCGAGCTTGTGACGTCATAGTAGGTAGTCAAAAAATGGCACGCTTGGTTTTCATACAGTTCGTGATACTTGCGTAATCTAGGTATATCTATATCTGTGGTATATTAATGCTGGCATCTTGTTTATTAGATCAATTTATTTCACTAATGTTAGCAACAGCCGCGCCACGCCCCCTGTCAATGTCATGTCGCTTTACTTTTGGTTACTAACATTCACATCATAACACGGTACCGAGGGCTCCTGCGCTTGCACATACATTCACAGCGTGTTTGTACGTTTGGTAACCACAAGTAAAGCGCGCGTCGCTTCGTGAGATAAAAATACTATACTGCATAACATAAGCAGATCCCTATGCAAACATGTTTGTCTACAGTGGCGTGCATTGCATAAAGGCATACAAGCAGTGCCTACCTCGATAAATGACCACATGTAAGCCTGTCAATTACATTTTAGTGTGTGTGCTCCACCGTTAAGAAACTCACAAAATTATCATACTAAACTTAACAACAAACAAAATCTTCATACAAACACCCGGCAGTAGGCAGTTGCCAGACGGCCTACTCGTCTCTCGTACTATTCGCACATTGTCATTGGTCTTTACTCGTTCAATTTAATACGACGAAATTTAAAAATACATACGTCTTACGCGTAATACTATGTATACTAATACGTTCGACCTTCGCAATTTATCACCCTAAAGTAGGCATGCCTACTCTTAACCAACCGAGTGAATGAATGTTCGTAATTTGTAATTCGTTCGTAATTTGGCCGTGCGAAGAAAGAAAGGGATGGCTAATGAGGTCGCTGATAGTGAGGTATAAATGAAAATCCAAGCTGGCGGCTGTAATTTTATTTTTAATTCTTCATCATGGGTGTCGTTTTCATGGTTCTCGAGGGCGCTGGAGCCAAAAACAAAGACGAAATGAAAATCCAGGATGAGGCTGCGAAAATTTTCAAATTTTTCTTCATGGGTGTCGTTTTCATGGTTTTTGAGGGTGCTGAAGCCAATAGTGAGGTCAAAATGAAAATCCAAAATGGCGGCTACGAACATTTTCAAATTTTTCGTTACGAAATAGAAAGAATAACATGCATGAACTTAAATTTAGTTTAATTTGTGAACAACGGAATCGACGCCATTGGCTAAGTCTTAACCTGTCTAAAACTAAATTTTAATAGATTAATATTGTCATCAGGTCATATGAAATGAAAGATGAAAATTCAAAACACGAAAACCTTTTTAATCTGATCATACACGAGTATGAGTACAATAAAATTATTACCTACATTTCTTACATTATGAGTAGAACTCATATGAATGTTTTTATGTTGGAATTTGGTTCAAAATATCTTTATTGTGGTGATAGAAAACCTTCGTACTAGGACATAAACAAGCCTTTTTTGTATGTGGTGCTTATTCTTCTATTTGCGTTTTGTACACAGCTCATGTTTTTCCAATTTTTCATGCATGACAGCAGATAAATTGCTACAATGTATGAAGTTTCCGTTCCAGTTTTGGTTCTAGGAACAAAACGATATTTCATCATTGTTATTGTAAAATACATCAGCTAGGATAGAACAAAGGATTATTCATGGAAAAACTATTTGTTTGTCAGTTATTCAATTCGCGGTGCTATTCTGTAAAAATCTCACCGTGAAAACTTAGTTGAAGTGAGCAACGAGTGAGCTGTCAATAGTGTCAATTCCTATCAAAAACAAACTCACTTCACTGAAGTTTTCACGGTGAGATTTTTACAGAATCGACCGGCTGTTTCATGGAAAACCTTTCGATAGCAATCTCGCCTGCAGTAGCAATCACGATTGATTCACCTACAGTGACAAAACAGACAACGTGATTGCCACTGTACGCGGGATACACTTGGCAGGGAAAAACAATAGTAAGTAAATTGTTATACAAGGGTCGAAAGGAAATGATAACTTTCACCCGTGTTAGACACTACTTTTCATTTCGAATATAAGGAAAGTAAAAAAAAATGATTTTATTTTCTGGTCTGCTCGCCACTTCATAAAATCATTGTATGTATTTAAGTACTTATCTTTCTTTTGAAATTTCTGGCAAAAGATTTTCGATTACTGTATTTGCCTCGTCTTTAACCGAATCTCTCAACATTTCAGAATCGCTTGAACTCATCTTTAATGAAATCATCATCATCATCTGCCTAACCTTTCCCCAACTATGTTGGGGTCGGCTTCCAGGCTTAACTGGATGCAGCTGAGTATCAGTATTTTACATGGAGCGAGTGCCAATCTGACCTCCACAACCCTGTTACTGGATAATACGAAACCCAGGAATCCATCCACGGACCAACCGCAGCAAGCGTAACTTAACCTGATCGATCGACCTGTGTGGCTGTTGTTACTTAGCCACAAGCCATTCATTATTAATCAAATATCAATACTAATATTATAAATGCGAAAGTGTGTCTGTCTGTCTGTATTGGCTTTTTTCCAAGGGGGGGCCCTAACCTTTTTTTTTTCGTTGGGTAATCCTCATGGAAACCCTCCGTCTGGGATGAACGGAGGGTTATGTCGGTCTCCTACTGACTAAAACCCCACTGTTCCTTCTACTACCATAAGTCGGGGCTCGAGAGCTCCGAGAGATACTTTACATTCGCCGCATATGATATCAGCCCGCCATGCCTAAAAACGTCAAAGCATTTATTTGAAATAGGCACATAAAAGGCACTTTTGAACGTCAAAAATTATAATACGATAGAATCGATTCTAGTCGCCCATTCCAAAAGGTAGGTAGTTTTCGTATGCAGAAGAATGGGCAAGAAACTCCACCGATACTCTTCTAAAATGTTTTACAATATTTTGGATACATTAATTATACAACGTTACCTATTTTTAGTATATGCGACACCTGAATATAGTTTGTTCAGGATAGTAACTGAATCGATTCCAATAATTTTTACCCTACTTTACCCTATTTTTGGGACAAAATATAATGTTATATTTTGTCCCAAAAAATTGAAAAATGCATCGATCGAAGCGGCAGCGCGGTGTTTCGACGTGCGCCTGCTTGTCACTTTGCATTGTGGGCTACTACAATCTGTCAAATTTCCCTATTACATTTTCAACTTTATCGCTAAAGCATAAGGTTCAAAGTTGATTGGAAAAATTTGACAGTTTCGGGTAGCTTGATGTGCTGGCGTCTGTACTTACTCTAGGCTAGCTATGTATTATGTAGGTAATAATAAGTTTGTGTAGGTCTTGGTGGTAGATTATTTAATTGATTGCTTTTGTGTGAAGTTATATTATGTACCTAAGTATCCAGCTTAGAATTACGAATAGGTCCCCAAACATCCTAGGGTGGCCACCAGACCATTCTAGGGTGGGCACGTTTTTTTCGGCGTTTTTATCTTGTGGTACGGAACCCTTCGTGTGCGAGTCCGACTCGCACTTGGCCGGGTTTTTAATTATAAAGGAACACACTGCGTCACCGCCGCGGGCCGTCCCGCTTAATAAGTATTTTTTTTAAATTCACACTGGCTGTTTAGACACCCACAAGACCGGAGCATTTTTCTTAATTGTGTAATAAATTTTGTAGCTGACTACGTCACCAAATTTAGTTCTATATTTGAAATTTATTCCCACCGTAGAGAGAGAAGCAATAACTATAGTCTTTCCCGCCCAAAGGTGGGAAAGCAGCATATTCCACCCACTATTCGGATGAAATAAACACTACTTTCCGAGTAAGAGAAATGAAAAAAAAAAAATTAAAAATTTGCGCAGGTGCTTATTTTGGACGATCATATTACCATTCTCATCATTTCGGTTTAAATAGCAGTTCACTGTTGAATAAAAAATATTCAAAAATTAACATGTCTGACTTTTTAACCTAATAATCGTGAAAATACCTAGTTTTTGGGGTTCCGTACCCAAAGGGTAAAAACGGAACCCTATTACTAAGACTTCGCTGTCTGTCCGTCTGTCCGTCTGTCTGTCTGTCACCAGGCTGTATCTCAAGAACCGCGATAGCTAGACTGTTGAAATTTTCACAAAGTATGTATTTCTGTTGCCGCTATAACAACAAATACTAAAAACAAAATAAAATAAATATTTAAGGGGGGCTCCCATACAACAAACGCGATTTTTTTGCCCTTTTTTGCTCGATATCCAAAATGGCAACAGGTAGGCACTTGAAATATTCACAAAATACTCAGTTGTATTTAAACTTTAATAATAAATAATAAAATTAAAATAAAATATTTTTTTAAGGGGGGCTCCCATACAACAAACATGTTATTTTCGGCGTTTTTGCCTTGTGATACGGAACCTTTCGAATGCGAGTCCGACTTGCACTTGGTCAGTTTTTTTGTACGTACGTCAAAATACAGTCGAGAAGGCGATTCCAAAAATATGACTTATGACTCTGGGGGTCACTGGTTTATGCTAAAGGCAACATGCAAAAGTGTGTAGGAATCACTTACGGCCATAAGTCATTTTATTGTGACTGTCAAAAATAACTAATGGTAGGGGAGAACTGTACAAAACCGTATACCAGGGTAAAACAGTATAGCACGTTTATTTCGGTCAATAATACAAATTTCTTATCTGTTTGTTTAAAAATGAAATTGATACATCAATTATTAAATATCTTGTTCATAACGGTGTAGTAATACATAATTCAATACTCTTACCAATACAGATTTGATATATGTATATGTTCTGAAAATACTCGTAAAATCATATCAATTCTTACAATAAGCATGTCCCCAATTACCATCTTATGCCAAAACTGGCAACATAAATAAAATAATCTTTATTTCGGATAAGCAGCATCCATAATATGAGACCATTATGGGTTAGTAAACAAAAAGTTAACTTATACCTATGTTAGTAAAGTTCGAAATATTAAAGAAGTCCCCGAATACTTGAATCAAAATAATAATCTTTTAATTTGAAATATTTTCTGCAAAGATTTGCCATAACGAAAGCTGTGGTGGGATTTAAAATATTATCAGTTATTTTTTTAAATATTATTAACTTTTTGTCCGTACTAGGCCACAGAAAATCTATGGTCTTTCATATTAAAACAAAAACATAGCGTAGGTACCAAATTACAATAAACAAAACCGCTAAATTCGCTAATCGCCATCCGCACTGAAGTGTAAAAAGTGAAGTGTCTAATTTTTTTGGCTGCACTCGATTTTGCGACGCGTTTTCCTCTTGTCAAAGGCTCGTCCTTCGCCCACTGAGGGCAAATTGCTTTCAATTTAGTCCGCATGAGTTCACTGGCTCCTAAAGTGAGAACGATACGGGCGTAAAGAAACGAACTGTGTTGCCTATTGTACAGTAAATTAATTAAGAAATGTATCTACTTGTTTTTAGATAGGTTACAAGTGCTATGTGCAAAACATGGTGGATTTTATAGATAGTAGAAAGACTACACTTTCGTTTGTTTTGTTTACCTTATTGGTAATTGAAAGCCCTTCCTTTTGTTTACATAATTTATGGATTTGTTCTTTGTTCCTCCCGAAGTTTTGTCCTACATTCCAAAAAATTCTGGGTCGTCCCAAACAATATGCTTCCTTCGTCCCAAAATATAATTTTTATTATTTATTCCCGCTTCGTCCTATTTTAAATTCCTTCTACGGCCCATGTTTTTTTTTTGTAGATCGGCAACAAAAGGGTTATTATTAAGAGTCTCTTACATTTCGGATAATATGATTTTCCACATTAATGAACATGCATCTGCTAAGTTTGAGGTCTTGATTTTGGTCCAAGTTAGCGCGTCTGTTTAATAAGTAAAAAGAAAAAAAAATACTCAATACCGATGGGTATTGAGTATTTTTTTTTCTTTTTACTTATTAAACAGAAGACTGTTTACAAAATTTCTTTAAAGCTCTAAAATATTGTTAGGCAAGTTTAACCGCTTGTGTGCCGTAATTACAGACACAATTAAAAAGCCATTGTGTCTCGCGTAGATCTACGTTCCGGCAGACTAAGGGTTAATCAATACCTTTTACGTGATTTATTACCATTGAGGTATTACAGGCAATACTTACTTACGAAAACAAAGCCTCGATATGATAATTATGATAAAATCAACAGCCAAATTAACATTTAGGTATGCTGTTAAAGAGCAAATGAAACCAGCAAATATTAAGTCTACATTTTCAGTAATTTGTTTAAATACTCATCATTTATTCAACGAATATAAATTATAATGTATTTTTTTATTTTTTCATTGGACATTTCTTAGAAGGGCCATTGATCGTGAAAAATCTGGAAAGTCATGTATCAAGCTGAAACATTTTTTTTATTTGATTGAAGATTCACATCACAAGTCTCAACATCTTATTAAGTGCCTACATTATCAAAAGGTTTGTGACTTCAAAGGTTAGCTATAAATTTTGTACTAAGTATTTTTATTTCATCAAAGCAGTATAAACTGGTTTACAAAAAAAAATCTGCTGTTCCATAGAAAAGTCCGCCTTTGTACCTTTTTGCGCGAAAAGTTTAAATAAATAAATAAATAATAAAAGTGCAATACTTTCTCGTACGCGGTTAAAATGGTACAGCTAATTTGTTTTTTAATAACCGACGAAATGTTTAAAAGCGGTGGCTCAGAAACCTGTACCTACTGAATCCGTTACATGGTTGCGCGTCGATAACCCTGCCAACCTGTCGCATGATTAATGGAATACTGACTTAAGGGGCTTACAGGACCTAAACGAAAAAACGCAAGTTTTAGAAACAATAAAAGTATATGATCGACTACAGTAAACAAAATCAGAAAAATATTATATTCTTCAGGATATATGCTAGGTATTGTGTTGAAAACATAATACAACTAATTTGATACGATAGAAAAAAAATCATGATACATCTAAAAACTTTCTTTTTACAATAAAAACCGTAATAATATAATATACATACAATCATTCTGTTTTTTTGTCGGATTATTCTACAAGCAACATACTAAACACTACAGTTTTATTTTTTTAGTCCAAACAATAGATTTTTTGTAATTAAGTAATTGCTTTATATTTTGCAATAAATTATCAGCGTTGTGTCATCGGGCTTCTCTTTCTTTTCTATGCAGTCCGACAGTGACCGCGCTTTAGGTCATGTAGGCCCCTCAACTCAAAAAAAAAGATTTTTGGGAAATTGCAAAAGAAGATTTTGCTATGAGGACTTATCCTACTTGTTGACGTATAAAATTAAAACCGATTTGATTATTAATTAATCATAATTGCTTGTATTTTGAACTATGATTACTTATTGATGAGATCTGAGTAAAAAAAATAAAATTCTGACCTATCTACTAATGGGTCAAACCTAACGATAAAATTTAAAAGAAGCGTGTTAAAATCAGCGTGTCATCATCATCATCATTTCAGCCGGAAGACGTCCACTGCTGGACATAGGCATCCCCCAATTTTGGGGGGTTTGCCATAATCGCCACGCTTGGCAGGCGGGTTGGCGATCGCAGTATGGTATGATGGTGCGATGTGTGGTGTGGTGTATGGTGTGATGGGCATAGAGAAAGCTGCTGCCAATTCTCCGGTCTCCCTTAGTCGCCTTTTACGACACCCACGGGAAGTATGGGGTGGTGGTATTCTTTAAGTCCGGCACCACACAGACTCAGCAAGCACAGACACAGAATCAGCGTGTAGGTTCAAATTATTTTACTATAAGTGATGATTTAAAAATAAAAAGTTCTCATAAAAAAAAGTAACGTCACGAAGTTCGCCAGTCATCCTAACTTAATATTATAAATGCGAAAGTAAGTTTGTTTGTTACCTTTTTACGATTAAACCACTGAACCGTACAGAAACGTAATGTACAGAAACGGACATAGGGTGAAAGGTATTTCATCCCGAAAAAAGTGTTATCCCCGAGAAAAACAACAATAACGTTATTATGATAAATAATAGATGGCGCCACGTGTCTTTCGAATCAAAAACAGGGGGCCTAAAAAGGCCACTTTGGAGAATCATAAAAGGAATTTATAAAATGGCGAAGACAGTCCGTGTTTTTCTTTTTTTTCGCTGCACTACGTAGGTACAATCATACGTAGGTACATCGTAGGTGGGATTGGATTTGGATTGGATTGATTGGTATTTTAGCACAGACAAAAAAAATAACTGAAAAATGCTTCACCAATGGGATTTGATACGATTAACTTAACAGTTAACTGTCCATTCTGTTATCCTTTTATGATTCTGCCAAAGTGGCCTTTTTAGGCCCCCAGGACGTCTGTCGGGTCAGCTAATTTTGAATAATAATCTTATTTATTTTCTTCCAACTGCTTCAATAATAACGAATTAATATCCGAGTCATCGTCCAAGTTTCATATCAAAGCAATTATTTAATAAGGGTCCGATTTTATCATAAACTCTCGATTTCGCTTGGTTGAAATCTTGTCAATATTGAAACTGGTAGACCTATTAATTTGCCTAACTTAGTAACTGCATCAACATCACTGTTAACAATAACAATATTATTATTCTGAAGGGTTTATCTTGAAAGGCAAATGTAAATTATTGTTCAGTTTATTCTGAAGTATGTTCCAAAATATAGATTGCTGTTTATGGTAATCTACAGTGATTATTTTGTATTCTATTGGTAGTGTATACATAACGCTTTGTTAAGACACGTTTGCACCGCAAATCAGGGGGCCTAAAAAGGTCACTTTGGAGTATCCTGAAAGGATAACATTATGAACTATAATATGACGAAGAGAGTCCGTGTTTTTTTTTTTTCGCTGCACTACGTAGGTACAATCAAAGAGATTGGGATTGGATTTGGATCGGATTGATAGGTATTTTAACACAGACAAAAAAAAAAACTGAATAATGCTTCATCAACGGGATTTGATAGGTACGATTAACTTAACAGTTAACTGTCCATTATGTTATCATTTTATAATTCTGCCAAAGTGGCCTTTTTAGGCCCCCATTAAGACGTTTAGCGCTGAACGAATTTAAAACATCGTTCTGTTTCGGTCAATCGTTTAATAGTTGACATTGATAAAATGAGTTTTGAATATGTTTAGCGCTAAACGCATTAAGGGATTCGTACTGCAAGCGGGCCTTTTTTTTTTTGTTTTTTTTTTTTTGGGTGGGAAATCATCAAATGACCCCTCCCGCTCTGGGCGCAGCGGAAGGGAGTGTCAGACTCTTACTGACTAAAACCCACCCGTGTTCTTTCAGTTGCCTGTGCCAGGGGCCACAGTATCTCTTTCGAACAACCCGCGACCCTGGCGGGCATCGGCCCTAGCGGACCCCGTCAGTTGGTGCTGACATCTCCTTGAGGCGCGCGTGGAACACAACGCGCCGTCGACCCGGGCCTGGTCCTTACCGGACGGCGAGCTGCCCATTGCTCGCCGTCCGCAAGCCCGCGCCTACGGTGGCCGGGAATTGGCTATCGATTCCCGACGCCCAGGGCGTCTCCTGCGGCGGCTAGGGGCGTGAGGGCGCAAGGATTGCCGCTCCCTCACGCGCTCCGCCTCCTCCTTCGCGAGCATCACTGCTTCGCAGAAGGAGGCGACAGCCTCCCATGCACTCTTGCTCCGTACCATGGCCCGGACTAGGGCCGGACCTTAGTATAACAACTTAGTTAGGAATTGTTTTTTTGGCCGGACGACAAATGACAGCCAAAGTGATTCCTGATTACTATCATCCACTTTATGTCCATCTTATTTGCTTAATTATTCTTAATAGGCATTTAAACCAGAATATCATCAGTAATAGGTATTAATTTTGATTCACCAATTGGAAAACGTAATGAATACCTTAGCTGCATCTAAAATAAGGAGAGGTCTCCCTACTTTGGGTCCTTAAGGTCGACTGAATACATCGTAAAGACGTGTGATGGTATACCACAATCCTGTCTGGCACCTAAACTCCCGTTTTCTAGAACGATTTTCAGTCCCGATTTTGGAATTTAAACTCTTGGTGAGAAATTTAAATTCGCTCGGAATGCTCGTGGCTAAATAGTAAAAGCAGTTAACTTCTTGACTGTGGCGGCCATTTTTGCGCGCCAAAAGCTCTTTGTGCGCTATTTCCGGTTGGAACTTCCGGAGTCGGTGCGTGTGATTAAAATGACGATATCTCTAAAGTTTTGTACGGGAGCTGCATAGAGTTAAGTAATTGGAATCGTTATGAAACAAGCTAACATTAAAAAATATAACGCAGTGTAATGAATTATTCGTTCCAGTTAGAATCTAATTGGAATCGCGACTTTCGACTTTTTTTCCAGTTTATTGTACAAACGTCGTTATAATTAAAAAAAAATACCATTCTTTCAAAATATTAATATTTTAATTACGTAAGTATACATTATTTCACATTAATAAATAAAAAGAACACACCTCCCCATACATTTTTTTCACACCACGACCTTAACAAAAACGTGTTTCATTAAGGCGATCGGAGCGCACGGACAAAAAATAGGGTGAGTTTATACTTCAATTCCGAGAGCACTGTAAGGTTAATTTGCTTAGGTTATTAACTTATACTATAGTTTGGTACATATACTTATCACATACAGAGTTTCAGTTGTTAGAAGTGTTTAGTTTACGAGAAATCAAAACAATTAACCAAGCACTTGAAAATAAGCCTAAAAAGGTCAAGGGCAATCTTTGGATCACAGAGTAAATTCTGTTGCATTTATTTCAAATAAAAGCTCACATTCTACAATTAGATGATATTTACAAATCGATAAGCACAATAAAAAGGCATGCTGCCTTACAAATACATTTCAGAAATCAACAATCAAAATAAAATATTTAAGGGTCATTCGAGGTCAAAAGTCAGCTGTTGATTGTTCATTTATTTCTAATTTCAATGTTACGCAAATTCCTTACGGTAATTTTTTAATTAACTGCTTAATAACAATAATACTAAACGTAAAAACATACGTAATAACAACAGTTTGATATCATTCGTATAATTATTATTGTAAAACCGGCCGGAGCCACGCGGCGGCCATGACGCGCGCGCGTGCATAAAATTTTTCGATGTTCGTTGAAATAAACAATTTTGTGTTTAAATTCAATGTCTATGCATTAAAAACTCTAAAGTACGTACCCCTTCACGACGAAACGGTGTTTTTTTGTTGGTTTTCCCACTTAAGCGACACTTGCCGAGGTTGGTCCGAGGATGAGTGACCATCCATTACATACCGAGAGCTTCCTTGCTACACGTCAATTTTATTAGCCGTTGGTCCCGGTTGTCATTTGTAGATTTTTGACAGTCGTTACACCCGTAACGACTATCTGTGTGAGATTTTGGGGCTTCTGACTTCTGAGTCAGAAATCCCGAAAATCTGATAGCCTACCTCAAAATAGTTGGGGAAAGACAAAGTTCTTAATGATCGCGCACTCGATAAACACAAAATTTTAAGCCATTAATCTTAGTAAGCATTTATTGGCCCAAATTTTGGCGTCATTAAACTTTAAAAACATTTTCAAAAAAAGTAAAATAATAAAGTCTCTATTATGAAAGGTAATTATTAGTTTGCTGTATTTTAAGTGACACAATCTACTCAATCATTGTCTGAAGATAATGACGCTCGCACCGTTTAAATACAAAGCCTGGGTAACAAGTAGGTACCTAACCTAGCATGAAATACTGAATTTATTTGACGCGAAATTTTTTTTTTTTGGGTCATCAAACAAAATAAGAGAAAAGATGATACTATAAAGATGCTATTAATATTTCATAACTACGCGGTGCAGCGGCTTTAAAACAACGATGAAATATTTTGAGAAACTTAGACATTCTCAATAAAACCCGAAAATAAGGGAAGCGAACGTAGCATGAATAAGGTTCCCTATCCATTTGCATAAAATTTTAAGACCTAATATAACTTAGCATAATTTTGTTTGGCACAATTATATTTTCGCATAATATAATTACGCATAACAGCTTACGCATAATTTTTTTAAGCATAATTTCTCTAACCATAATAATGATTAAGCATAATATTCTAAAGCATAAATTTATTAAGCATAAAGTTCTAAAGCATACCTTTTTAGGGTTCCGTACCCAAAGGGTAAAAACGGGACCCTATTACTAAGACTTCGCTGTCTGTCCGTCTGTCCGTCTGTCCGTCTGTCCGTCTGTCCGTCTGTCCGTCTGTCCGTCTGTCTGTCACCAGGCTGTATCTCAAGAACCGCGATAGCTAGACAGTTGAAATTTTCACAGATGATGTATTTCTGTTGCCGCTATAACAACAAATACTAAAAACAAAATAAAATAAATATTTAAGGGGGGCTCCCATACAACAAACGCGATTTTTTTGCTCTTTTTTGCTCGATATCAAAAATGGCAACAGGTAGGCACTTGAAATATTCACAAAATACTCAATTGTATTTTAACTTTAATAATAAATAATAAAATTAAAATAAAATAAATATTTAAGGGGGGCTACTATACAACAAACATGTTTTTTTCGGCGTTTTTGCTTTGTGGTACGGAACCCTTCGTGTGCGAGTCCGACTCGCACTTGGCCAGTTTTTTTAAGCATAATATCCTAAAGCATAAATTTGCCCGAAGAGGATATACCAATTTATTTCGACGATTGGAAAAAAGCCATATCTCCTGAATCAGGTAATATTAACATATTAATATAATATAACGTATCGAACAATTTTGTGGGTTTTTTTTTCGCTGTAGGAAGCATGAAGCAAGCAAGCATACAGCATGCAAGCAAGCATACAGCATGCAAGCAAGCATACAGCATGCAAGCAAGCATGCAAGCAAGTATGCAGCAAACAAGCGAGCATGCAGCATGCAAGCAAGCATGCAAGCAAGCATGCAGCATTCAAGCGAGCATGCAACATGCAGCAGGCAGGATTTCTGTCACGGCTCCGGCGCTGCGGGCCTCCGGCGGCCCCACGCGCCTACGCGATTTTAAATTACACTCTAGGGGTAGGACAAACAAGACTACGTGGAGTCGGTTTTGCAGCACTTCGGTTCTGTCTCTAACTTTTGTTGCACAGCATATTAAATTTAATTAATTGTATGCCTAAATATTATTATGCCAATAGCCATTAGGCCTACTAATGTTATGCGAATCAAATGTATGCCAAAACAAATTAGTCTTTAAGATGATTATGCCAACATAAAATGTATGCCTAAAAAAATTATGCCGAAGTATTATTATGCCAAAACAAATTGTGCCAAAATCGTTATGCCGAAGTATATTAGGACAAAGAACATTATGCGAAAAGAAGGGATCGCCATGAATAATTCTCTGGTTAGGTAAGTACTGTCTATGTTTTCAACTAAACCGAGTCAATTTGACACGATTTCTAAAAAAAACTTAAGAAAGAAAGTTTTGAACGGGTAATCCTTAATTTAGGAAAAACTTTTTAGGACTTTTATTAAACGTCTAGTTTCTAATTAAAGCTTCTGTGTGTGCGTCGTGGGCTCGGCCACACTTGGCGATTGGACCCGTTAGGCATGGCGGGCTGATACCAGTCGGGGCTGTATCTCCCGGGCCCCCGACATATGATAGTAGAAGGAACGGTTTAAGTCGGTAGAAGTCCGACATAACCTTTCGTTCTCCCCAGACGGAGGGAATCCTGGACTTCCCCACGGAAAAAAGAGCCCTGATTACCTATAGCTTCATCCTCAACTGTTGATAGCAGCCATTGGAAGGACCTTGGGCTTGTAAGAATAATGATTAATGGACACAGAAATATAAACAAAAATTCCTACAGACCGTATTTCGGCCACGGCGGCCAATCTCAACGGAGACTAGCCTCCGGCGCGGGAGACATTATAGTGCACAAGTGTGCGCGCAGACACAGGTGCACTCCCTCTTCCCTCACTCTCATAGACCGATGGGACGGCAATGCGACACGACCGGAGAGAGATCAAGTGCAGGACCAACGGCTTAACTTGCTTTCCGAGGCACGGGGGTATCACACCGCCAACTTCCAAACTCCGAGCTATTACTAAGAAATTCCTAATGGAAAAACTCAATAACACTTTGCCCAACCCGAGAATCGAGCCCAGGATCCTTAGCTCAGCAGTTGCGCTTGCGACCACGTGAACAACAGAATGAGGAAATATATTTTACCTATAAATGTATAACACCTGCATATATTTCCTTCCCCTGTTACCTACCCCCCTGTGGTACCTACTGTAGAGGCAATCTGTGTAGCCCTACCATTAGCAGTAGGTATACAGGCTGGTTATAATTGCCGGTGTCTTCCATTCGAACGTTCAAGCAAGTGTCAAATATTCTAGTAAGGTATTTTTGTTTAGTAGAGTCAGAGTGCTAGAAATAACATGTTATTGCCGTAAATATATTTTTATTTATTTATTTATCACAAGACGTTTCCTTTGCCATTACAGATAATAATAAATCTAATGCGACAAAGTGACTTAAAATATACTGAACTATACCTTACATGCTACACAATACGTGGCCCTTGTGACCCTTATGGCCCTTTATCCAAGTCAAAGCTTTTTAATTATATTGTGAAGGTCCCATCTGGAGGTTCACAGTATCAAAGTAATCCATTAGAGTATCTGTATTGTCTTGTTCTGTAATAACAACTTACTGTAAGTAATCATCAATCCATCGGAAAGACTGTGCTAAAAAGAGGGCTCGTAAGTACTTACGACAATAATGATGAATGGAAGATACCTACCAGAAGATTTACGAGTACCTATAATGTACGCAAGGAAATATAATATGTACCTACTTAAGTATCTAATCCATCACTTGTCTCAATTTACCGAAGCATGTGTATTTCAAGTGTATAAACGTGTATCCTTCTGGGGTTATAAAATATTAGATAGGTACCTACATTTGTAGTATACAGAACTGATCAACCGTATCAAATCAAATCAAATCAAAAATATTTATTTGCTAGAATATGGTACATAAGGTGTTACAGTGAATTTGTTTCGGCATATCCTGCCATAACATGGCATGCAAATGTATTCACATCAGTGATGTCAATTAATCTAGCTTACAAATTACAGCTTCTATTGATTTGTCATCTAAATAGTCCTTAATGGTATAATATCTTTTAAATAGCAATAGTTTGAAAAGTATTTTTTTAAACATTGTCAGCGGTAAGTCTTGCAAACTATTTGGTTAATGATTGTAAATAATAATCGACATGCAGTATACATTTTTCTTAAATAATTTTATTTTTATTGGTGGCAGCCGACGCTCGACGTGCGATCATCGCAATTTCCTTCGCTATTGATATTAAAGTACCTACATTGTAAGATAATTATGTATTGAAGAGGAACATTGAACTTGTATTAGATTTCAGTACCTACCCTAAGTGCGTAACACGCTTTCAATTGGCTTATTCCCAGGTGCTCCATAATTTTATTCCCGGCGGCTCCAAATTAAAAAAGCATTTGGAACAATTTTAGTATTATATTATTTTAAGTAATAAAATTATGGAGTACTTGGGAATCAATGTATGGAGTGAAATAGATTTGGAGTTCCTGGGAATAAGACTTACAATCACAATCCAAATCATTTTGAAGGAGCTCCATTGCTTCAAATGTTCGAAATATTTGCCTGGTCAACAACGCAAATAACACAATAAATGTTGTTGAACGCAGAACGGATCAATCGTATTACCGCAATTTCCTTCGAGTACTTTGTAAGATATAAAGAGAACATTATAAAGGCCTATGTCCAGCAGTGGACTTCTGTCGGCTGAAATGATGATGATGATGATGATGATGATGATTTTTACGTTACAGAGGAACAAATGTTCCTCTGTAACGTAAAAATCATCATCATCATCAGTTAAAGTTAAATAACTTTTGAATGAGATTTCAGGTTTTAGTAGTCGCTAGTTGCTTTTGTTATTTTTCTTTAGTTTAGCTACATTTTTTTTAGATTTCTTTTTATTTTGCCCCAATGTAAAGTACCTATCCACTAGGTCATTTAAAGTTCCAAACATATAAAGTATTTTCGCAATTTCAAAGCTGTTTAAAAATTTTCACTTGAACAGATTTTCTGGTTGTAAAAGCAAAAGAAAGCCGAACTAGGGCAAACCTTTGTGGGTTACAAAGTTTAAATGAGGACAAATATTTCAGATTTCATGGAAGAGAAAAACTTAGCGGCTTTATAGCATCCATAGTATTCCACTGAACAATAAAATAGTTTCTGTAAGGAAGCATTGTGAAAATATCGAGTGTCACAAAGCTAATGTACTGAAAAATGATATTGGGCTGTAAAAGACCCTTCTCCAACTATCTGTTAAGTTGTATCATTTCCTTTTAGGTACCTATTTGATATATACAAGTTTTGATACTCGTTTTCAAGAAGACTTGTCAGAAACATGTCGTATAAAATGTATCAAAACATGTGTTAATAAAAATATGGATTAACATTATTTTAGACATGTTTTGTTAACTTGTTCAAATTGTTTTCAAGTTTTGGATACAGACCTTGTTTTAAGTGTAAACGATAAACGAAAAAAAGTAATTTAAAAAAATTAAAACGACTTCAAAAATAAATTAATTCAACATTATGAAATAACTTTAATTTCGGAAGTCGGTGTCTTGGGATCCGTATTTTAGTTTTAGTTTATTGCCACCGACTTCCGAAATTAAAGTTATTTCATAATATTGAGTTAATTTCTTTTTCAAGTCGATTTGTTTTAAAATTACTTTTTTATTTCGTAATTTTCAGTTTTAAGTAAATACTGGAATATTTGTTTGTAATAAGTAGGTAATAGTTTTGTTGAAAATATTGCATTAGAATTCGACCAAGATTATGAGATGTTTTTTCCCTTTGACACTTCACCCGTAGCTCGTATCAATAAGCCAGGCCGTCACACTTACACGTATTAGCCCATGTCTTGAAAATTACTGAATCGATTTTGATGAAACTTGCACTGTTCCCTAAGTTGAAGTAAATGTAAGCCAATAAAAAATGAAAAATGGTCATGATCCGATAAATAGTTGCAGAGAAATGCGTGGACAAACATACATACATCTATAAAATTTTGTATATTTGTTTGGAAGCCCTAATAGATTGTCATATTTGAATATAATACAATTCCAATAATATTACATACATACATGTCGAATTGATAACCTCCTTTTTTTGAAGTCGGTAATACATAGGTACGTGTCGAATTGATGACCTCCTTTTTTTAAGTAGGTAAAAAAGGAGACACAACATGTACAGGGTCAAATTAAATTAGATAGCGAAACTCCGCAGACGTGATGGTATCTAAACATGATAAAAACAAAAAAATAAATTTATTTGAGGTTTTTTTTTGGGACATCGATCGCAAGTAGTGTAGTCGCCTGAAATATCAGTTTAAAAAGTATTTTTTGTGTGAGATTGTCTCGACTCATCTATACATACAGGGTTACTGGTAATTCGACGTATATCCGTCAGGGGCTGATAAGGGGGCCAAAATGCAACAAATTGAACCTCCCATATGTATGGCCGAAATTCAATAGTTTTCGAGATATTTGAATTTTAAGGGTTTTTCGATATTTACCCAAAATTTGACATTTAATTCCAAATAAAAAAAAAACTACATATTTGAATGGGTACCATTAAAAATTATGTTGTAGCTGGCACTTCAATTAAGCTATGGACATAATTAAAACTACTTAATTAAACAAAATAATTAAAATAATGAGCGATATGAGAATAATATCTTACCAATATTTTCATTTTACGCTTCATAAATGTTGTCTCGTCACAAAAATTTCTATGACATTAATCGTACAAATAACTAAAACAACTTGCCTATTCTGTAAGCTTTCCAAAAAGGTATAAAAGTTAATTTTAAAATACATAATTCGTGGCATGGCATGTGTTTGAACCGGCGCGGGGAGAGAAATCATCTGTGTTTTTAGTTTATGATCCTCGCTAAAACAACCGATTTTACTGGCGAAATTCTTGTTGTTGTTCTTGTGGCGGGGTGTGCGGGCGGGGGACTACACGGCGCCTGCTGCGCTCGCGTCGCCTTCCTAATCCTTAGTAAGTTTCGACTCTACGCCGCGCAAGCACGTGTGTTGTTATCTTGCTATTAACCAATCTCTCATCGCGTTAAATTGTTATCGATCATTATTGTTAATTCTTGTTTCTCTTGTTATTCTTTTTGTTATCATTGTTATTTCGGATAACATGGCTTCGTATTCTAATAACGAATACGCAGACATAATGTTTTGTTATGGTTTTGCCGATGGAAACGCGGCTGCGGCTCGGCGAGAATACCAACGCCGCTTTCCCGATCTTCGACTTCCCCACGTTACTGTTTTCGGGAGCACCTACCGACGATTGTCTGAAACTGGCAGCGTTCAGAGAGCACAATTCAACGCTGGCAGACCTCGACGGTACACGGCTGACGAAGAGGACACCATTCTTCAGTGTTTTATTGATGACCCAAATATCTCAACGAACATTGTTGCAAGACAGCTCGGTATGTCCCAGTGGAAAGTGTGGTCGGTAGTTCATCTATCAGGTAGACACCCATACCATTATCAACCTGTCCAAACATTGCACGAGGGAGATCCTGCCAGGCGACTCGAATTTTCTCGGTTTATGTTAAACGCTGACGCTGACCAGGAACATTTCCTAAGAAATATTTTGTGGACTGACGAGTCAAAGTTTGACCGGGATGGTATAACGAATTACCATAACTTACATTTTTGGGCACCTAAAGCAGGCAGGAATTCAAAAAAACTAAAAGAAACTGCGTCGCAAATGAGATTTTCCCTGAACGTATGGATGGGTGTCGTTGATAATTATTTGGTGGGCCCTCATTTCTTGCCCCAAAATTTGAACGGCCAAAATTACGAGGAGTTTTTGAGAAACAACCTAGACGATTTGTTGGCGGATGTTCCCGAAGAAATAAAAAACAACCTCATGTTTCAACATGATGGTTGCCCAGCACATTACCGGATTACTGTCCGACAGTGGCTAGACGAGAGATATCCAAACCGATGGATTGGGAGGGGAGGGCCAATTCCGTGGCCAGCACGAAGCCCTGATATCACACCACTTGATTTTGACGTCTGGGGTCATATGAAGGAATTAGTTTATGTGACCCCAATAAATTCAGTCGAAGAACTTCGACAGCGAATAATAAATGCGGCGCAACAGATGAGAACAACGTTCACATCAAGAGTGACCAAAACCGAAGTTAGGAAGAGAATTCGAACCTGCATTCGTAATCGAGGGGCTCATTTTGAACAAGATGTGTAAAATTTTTAATAAAATTTGACGTACATTTTTTAATGCATTTTATTTCATACAAATACAAATGACCCTCCGCGCCGATTCAAACACATGCCATGCCACGAATTATGTATTTTAAAATTGACTTTTATACCTTTTTGGAAAGCTTACAGAATAGGCAAGTTGTTTTAGTTATTTGTACGATTAATGTCATAGAAATTTTTGTGACGAGACAACATTTTTGAAGCGTAAAATGAAAATATTGGTAAGATATTATTCTCATATCGCTCATTATTTTAATTATTTTGTTTAATTAAGTAGTTTTAATTATGTCCATAGCTTAATTGAAGTGCCAGCTACAACATAATTTTTAATGGTACCCATTCAAATATGTCTGTGTGGTGCTGGACTTAAAGAATTGCACCACCGCTTACTTCCCGTGGGTGTCGTAAAAGGCGACTAAGGGTCTTACCGGAGAATGGGCAGCAGCGTTCTCTATTTATTCCACCATCATACCATACTGCGATCGCCAACCCGCCTGCCAAGCGTGGCGATTATGGCAAACCCCCCCCCCCCCCAAAATTGGGGGAGGCCTATGTCCAGCAGTGGACGTCTATCGGCTGAAACGATGATTCAAATATGTAGTTTTTTTTTATTTGGAATTAAATGTCAAATTTTGGGTAAATATCGAAAAACCCTTAAAATTCAAATATCTCGAAAACTATTGAATTTCGGCCATACATATGGGGCGTTCAATTTGTTGCATTTTGGCCCCCTTATCAGCCCCTGACGGATATACGTCGAATTACCAGTAACCCTGTATAATAAAATTGTAGAAAAGTGGTGTCTGTACAATGGAAATATATTTAAAAAAAGTAGCAGGGGTTGTTATTATATCGATGCCAAACCCGAAATTGTAATTAATTTTTTTTTGTCTGTTTGTCTGTATGTTTGTGCACGCTAATATCAGAAACGGCTTATTAGATTTAGATGCGGTTTTCACTAATATATTGTAGTAAGCTTCACTTAACATTTAGTGTTTATTTCATGTCAATCGGTTCATAATTGAAAAAGTTATGTCAATTTAAAGAATCACGGCGAACATTTGTTAAGGTATTCAGTGAACGCGCGTATCCTGGAGAGTATAGGCGAACAGTTGCATTCGATTATTGCGATTCACTTGAATACTGACTGTTTGCATATTTTAGAGGGGCCCGTGGCTAAATAATAACAGCCGCACAGGTCGATCGATCAGGTTAAGCTACGCTTGCCGCGGTTGGTCTGTGGATGGGTGACCGACCATCTTTACATACCGAGACCCCTCCGTGCCTCGGAAAGCACGTTAAGCCGGTGGTCCTGGCTGTCATTCGTGGATCTTTGACAGTCGTTACGGGTAATCAGAAGTCCGAAAGTCTGACAACTAGTCTTACCAAGGGTATAATATTACCCAGTAGCTGGGTTGTGGAGGTCAGATAGGCAGTCGATCCATGTAAAATACTGGTATTCAGCTGCATCCGGTTAGACTGGAAGCCGACCCCAACATAGTTGGGAAAAGGCTAGGCAGATGATGATGACTGACTGTTTGCATATTTCATTTATTTATTATTTTAGGGTTTGTAGGTTAGGTTCTTTTCCTTCAATTTCTTTAAAATTTTGTAAATAAATATTGTAAGTATTTGGTATAGGTTAGGCGGTTCTTTTCTTGATTTTTGGGTATTTACTTATCTTAATTTTTATTTAGAGTTTGTAAATAAATATTTGTCTGTGTGGTGCCGGACTTAAAGAATACCACCACCCCTTACTTCCCGTGGGTGTCGTAAAAGGCGACTAAGGGTCGTACCGGAGAATGGGCAGCAGCGTTCTCTATGTATTCCACCATCATACCATACTGCGATCGCCAACGCGCCTGCCAAGCGTGGCGATTATGGCAAACCCTCCCAAAATTGGGGGAGGCCTAGATGTCCAGCAGTGGACGTCTATCGGCTGAAACGACGAAATAAATATTGTAAGCATTTATGATAGGTTAGGCATTTCTTTCCCTGATTTTCGGTATACTTATCTTAATTTGTATTTAGGGTTTGTATATAAATATTATAAAGTAATTTTCTTTATTAAGTATAAGTTCATTAGCTCAGGTTAGTAATTAATTTTTCTAGCAATTCTTTTGTTTTATAAAGTTAGTACGTTTGGTTTACACGTCTTAACACTTATTACTTAAACTGTGATAATTTTAGACTGTATAATAATCTGTAAGTATTTATAATTTAATTGTTTCCGATAGTACGTGTTTACTAAATAACTGTGTGTTAAGTAGTAAGTACTGTTTTATTGTAAGAATGCCTCGAAGAAGATCCAACCTCTCCCAATGTAGCAGAAATGCTAAAAGGATGAGATTAGTTCGATCACAGGAATCTGAGGAACATCAGGCTAGGTTTCGTGCTGCAGAAACTTCGACAGCAAGAATCTCGACTGAGTTCAAATCGTTCTCGAATGATGACAACTCGAAATAGGGAAAACGGGAAACAACGAAAGGCACGTTTATCTGTCGATCGCGAAGCTCACGTGCTATCGCGTGAGTCTGAGACTTTTGCTGACAGGGAAACCCGCCTGAGCTCCCAGAGAGTACGGACAACAAATGCTCGATCCCAGGAGACAAAGGACGAACGGGAAATACGTCTCACTGCCGATCGTGAAGCTCATGCACTATCGCGTGAGTCTGAGACTTTCACTGATAGGGAAATTCGTCTGAGTTCTCAGAGGGTTCGGACAGCAAATGCTCGGTCTAAGGAAACACAGGAAGAATGAGAAATACGTCTCACTGCCGATGTTGAAGCTCAAGCACTATCGGGTGAGTCTGAGACTTTCACTGATAGGGAAATTCGCCTGAATTCTCAGAGGGTTCGAACAGCAAATGCCCGGTCTGTAGCCGGTATATGTAATTCAAAATATGCTGCCCGAAAAGTCACTATTCCACGCGAACGAAGTCGCGGGCACAACTATACTTGAATATTAGCGGTCGTTGACATCAAAAAATCATCAAATCTCTTTCATTTTTATTTAATTTGACCCTGTAGAATACATCCATACTAATATTATGAGTATAAATTCGAAAGTAACTCTGTCTGTCTGTATGTTACCTTTTCGCCTAAACCACTGAGCGGAATTCGATAAAATTTGGCAGAGAGATAGATTGCATCCCGGGACATAGGATAGTTTTTATCGACATACCTCGTGGGCGAAGCCGCGGGCGGAAGCTAGTGTTTTATAGTTTAGTGTAAACACGGGGTGATACCGCGTCGCCAAGTCCATTGTCAGTTTCCTAATATTTATCGTTCGCCAGGGAAGCAGAATAATAGGGTCATGGGTAATATTTCTTCAGATGAACAGCTAATAAGAACCTCGTATTTTGTAGTTTATTTAATTCTAGACATTATCATTGACTCTGAGGTTGTCTGCTAAGCTGCTGAGGGTAAAAGATTTCGTGTAGTGTTGATAAATATCGCACTGCTAACACAAGACTGTATCAACTCAAAAAAGACAAATTCGAGAAAACTCATTCTTCTTATGTTAAATTTAATTCTCTACGCGTCAATAAATCTCAGAAATTACTCATAATTATAGAAACCCCTTAATTTTATCCCTAATTTTAAAACAGTGTTCACTTTTTTACAATCGTTAACAGGAAACGAGTAATCAGTTTTCCATCATTTCTGAAAAAGCTTCAGTTTGAGTTGATACAGTCTTGTGTTAGCAGTGCGATATGTGCATTGCGGTTATATTATTCTTTTTATGCTGTGGTTATACTCACCTATTGTTTTTGCAACAATACTCGTACTCTTTCATACCACCAGTATAGAGGTATGAGGAACAGGGTGTAAAACTCACTCATTCTCCACAGAAAAGGGGGGATGCTCCGACCAGACGGGTGTCGTGTCTTGAGGGTCGTTGTATAATTATTATGCTATTTGCGCGGTACACTCTGCTTGCGAGATGCAGGATTTTGCATGACGTCAGTACTTATGACGCATGTGGCGTTGTAGATGTCGCAGCCAACTGGTTTAATTAGCCGTTTAGTTAACCGCTTAGCCTTTTAATTAAACGGCGGCCGTTCAACTTACGGCCTGAATAATATTCAATTTATATTTTAGGTTGGAACTGTAACCAATCACGCGAGAGCCGAATTGTTCGCAGTAACTAAGCCCGACTAAATGGGTTAGGTTAGGTTAGAACTGTGATCAACCGCGTGCGAGCAAAGAGAGCGAGCAAAGCGAGGCGAGCACTACTTGCAAAGGCCAGGTGGTTAACTAAACGGCTAATTTAACCAGGTGGCTGCGACATAGATACCGCTACTATTTTCATAATTTCAAAGATACCATTCCCATATCTCGAAAAATCGGTAACTTTGGACTTCGCTAAACTATACGAAACAAATTAATTACACACACTGTTCAAAATATTAATAATAGGTATTATGTCAAATCTTCCTGACAACCTACATTGCACATAAATATTTAAGTTATCAAGCTCGAAACGACACGGTGTCTACCGTCAACAAAATTGTTCTATACAAATAACAATCACCGTAGTCTCCCGTCTGTTCAATTTCACTTGAATGAAATGCAAATACACTCGAAAAGTCAGAAAGCAATTTAACTGTAGGCAAATAGCATGAATATCGTAATAGAAAGTCCTCCAGACTGTATTTAGGCCTTCGGCGCGGAAGATAGTACGCAGACACAGGTGCACTCCCTCTTCCCTCACTCTCATAGTCCGATGGGACGGCAATCCGACTGAATCCGACACGACCGCGACCGGAGAGAGATCAGGCGCAGGACCAACGGCTTAACGTGCTTTCCGAGGCACAGGGTATCACACCACCAACTTCCAAACTCCGGGCTGTTACTAAGAAATTCCTAATGGAAAAATTTTATAACACTTTGCCCGACCCGAGAATCGAAACCAGGACCCCACGCTCAGCAGTTGGCTTGCGACCACGAGACCAACGGGACAGATAGTGTGTGATCCGCCTGCATACTGTTTCAAGCTGTTTGATAAGTTTGATTTACATGATTTGGACATTTTCAATACCAGTGTTTCTCGGCTTAAGCATTTGTTGGTGAAAAGCTTTTTTACGGAAAAGTAATTGTTAGCGTCTAAGTAGTTTCTAGTTTGTACCTATTAATCGATCGTGTTATTTTGTTTCCTAATTTATGTTATAGGTATTTTGTACCGACCTTTTTTTTGTTGTCTTTTTTGTTTCCAATGTTTATTAGTGGAAACTTGTAAATGGCCTTCAGTTGCATATTGTTTAAGAGCACTGTTTATATCAGCTGTAAGTTTCCCGAACAGAATAAAATAAAATAAACAAAACTCAAAAAAAAAGATTGATATCGTTTTTTGCGGATTGGAAATTATCAAAGTCCCGCTCTGGGTGGAGCGGAAGGGAATGTCAGACTCTTACTGACTGAAACCCAACCGTGTTCCTTCCTTAGCCCTTCAGATATTTTCTTTTTTTATAAACTTTTTATATTTATGTGAGGCCACTTTGAGTTGAGAATGTATACCTACAGCAAGAAGATCTTATTGTGGTTGAAATAAAAGCTGGAAATAAATAAAAAATGCGGGTGACGACGTCCACACAACTGCGACGAATGTTCTTTTGTTTTGTTTATTATGTTTATAGTGACCACAACTCACAAAAGCGTGTACTAAACAACAGTCTGCCACAATAATTTAGAAATAAGTAAGTACTTAGGTGCTATGTTTTGGTTAGTTCTCATTTTTTTGTGACGATCTGAATTCGAGCTTTTATGAAAGAATGTAGTGGCTGCTCTTTGTTTTTGTGGAGGAAAAAACTAGAGCAGTTCAGCAGAACAGGTACAAGTAGCGGCACGTAAGTTGGCAAGAGTTTTTGTAGTGGCGGAAGTTTGCGCACGCACAATTTCATACATTTTTATATGCGCGAACTTTCCCCACTACGAAAATCTCTTGCCAAGTTACGTGCCGGTAACTATAGGTACTTACCAATCTGTGGAGTAATTGCGTGACACATTAACAATGGGTTTCACTTTGACAGTTCAACAACATTCATTGCGATATTTAGGTTGTTGAGCAGACAGTTTTTTCAGACATATGAAGCAATGGATTAGTAATATCCTTACGATTTGCAATTAGGGTGCTGGTAAGTGACGCGACTATATTTTCTACTTTCTCAGTTAAAGGCATCGGACTACCGGGACTACCCGTAAGCACTTTTTCACATTCTCTGGCTACCTGATCGCCAACAGGTTGACTACCTGATGGCGAAGTGGATAGATATTAATTGATAGATAAGTATAAAAGCTTCATATACTTAAGAAAAAAAAAATAATAATACAGTCATACAGTCACATTACATACACAACACTACAAATTCAATTCAAATCAAAATAACAATAATAAAACATAATCACAAATAAATTAACATATTACATAAAAAATAAATGAGGTTGATTAGTCGCATCAGCCTGCCACATGTCGCTGACAACAGTGGGAGATGATGGACCAATCAAGCCTCCCCGCGAGCGCGGCCAGCATGCTGCCAGCATGCTGTTGGCGCACATGTATCCACACAATTCACTTGGTTTACCCGGGTACCTGGCGCCGGCAATCTGCCAGTCAATACATGTGAAAAGGGGCTTACAAGTTCGAATGAAGGTGATTGTATGACCAAATGGCATTTTCTCAGCCAACAATTTAAAAACAACTTTTACATTTTATTTATCACGATCTACTTCAGATTTATCTCTTGCTTTGATCTGCTGATTCTATAGAGTCTTTTAGGGTATTTCTTTTCAAAGTTTCAATTATGTGAAACGTTCTTGCAATTTTCGAGTTGTTTTGGTTTTACGTTTCTATATTTGGTTTTAGGGTGGGTGTTCGTTCAGTGTTCATAAAAGAGTCAGTTACCTTTGTTTATTATTCTGCAGGGTTCATTTGAAAGAGGTTGTAATTTATGAAATTTTGACACAAGAAATGTTTTGAGGTTAATATTTTTTGAAAAATGTTGTGAAGACTAGTTGACACAAAACTTGTCAAAAAAGTAAATAAAATAGTTACAAGACATGTTTGAAACAACATTTATAAATTTTTTTTCACGATATGTTTTTGACAAGTCAAGACTTGCTGAAAACAAGTAGGTATCACAACTTGTATATGCGTGTAAGAAAGTAAACGCTTAGATTTAATCATACGCAGACAGGTCCTTTTTTTCAGTGGACCATTTGCATAATTTTTATTATTTCCGACAAAGCCCAACTTTAGCTGGCGAAAATCGCGGTCCGTTTTATTTTGGTTACACGATACACCTACTAGTTTGTTTGCGGTAGACTTCAAAGGCCTCTTGCTTTCAATTAGTCATAGCATAATTTGACCTCTGTAACTATCACGTAAAAAAGTCAACAAGTTTATCATTTATCTCATGAAGCTCAATATTATTGAAACGGACAATAGAATCACTTTAAAGATAAGGAAAGTCTCAAAATCTCGCTCCATCGCGATCCAAGCTTTATATGTAGGTTCCTTTTGGGGGTTTCCTTTGTAGGGTTTTGTAAAATGTAATGCAAACTGTGCTTACATCCACTATTCCAGCGCCCACTTGTATGAATAGTTCTTTTGAAAGCGTAGGTTCAACTAACGCGAAGTAAGGCCCACTTGCACTACACGTGTATTTAACGTTAAATGTATTTAACGTGTGGTGGCCACACGTATACGAGTTGTTGGCCGTGAGTTCGAATCCAGGAAGGCGCTTTACTTATGTAAACAATTTCATCACCACTGCTCTCAAAACGGTAAACGAAAACATCGTTAGGAAACCGTCATGTCGTAGAATCAAAATTCAACGACAGGAATCATTTACCAACCAACACTGGTCCCGTGTGATAGATCACAGCCTACCTCTTCCCAGAGAGGAGTCCTGTGTGCCGGCAGTGGGAACATTATAGGCTGATAATGCTTATGCATTGTGCTTTATTTCACGTAAAGAAAACGTAACGTAACGTGTAACGTAACTTGTAACGTAACGTGCAACGTAACTTGTAACGTAACGTGTAACGTGTTTGTACGTCATTGCGTAATTCTGTCCCTGTCATCTTCTAACTATTGACAGAAATAGAACGATGTTTTGAATTCGATTAGGAATTTCCTTAAAGCCCTCGGATGTGACTTAAAGTGTGTTACGCAAACTTCCGCAAATTAGGGTGTAGAATATTATATCTTGAACTTTGCATGTTGTGTATGTTACTTTAGTCTCTGTTAGTATTTCACAAAGTGTAAAGTTAATGTGGCAAAATTAGGAAGTTGAGCAAGAAGATTGAGAACTTGCAAACATTGTTAAGAGTTCGAAATATTCCTGAAACATAAATCAAGCGTGTTGAAGCGCCAAGTTAGCCCGAAATGCAAATTTTCTTACGTTTTTTGCAATTAGCTGGTCAGTATTAAGTTGTACGTTGATTAAAATATGATTCGCGGCCGTAACAAATATGTATTTACAGAATTATAATCATTAAAGTCATCAAAACAACTCTCCAAGACCAAGTAATCCTACTGATGGACTATTTCATGAAATATTGACATTTTAGGATTATACTAACTTAACAAGTTGTATTACTGCTTGTAATGATTATAATTCTGTAAATACATATTTGTTACGGCCGCGAATCATATTTTAATCAACGTATAACTTAATACTGACCAGCGAATTACAAAAAAAGTAAAAACAAAATTGAATTTCGCGGGCTACCTTGTCGCTTTCGCCTTAACTAAGAGAAACTAAGTCTGTATTTTATAACAGGGCTCAAAGGGATCACGGGACGTCTTTGAGAATGTGTTTTAAAGTACTTTATTGATAGGTTCTGACTACCTACAGAAGTACTATTAAAAATGTAGAAGGTTAAGGAATCCATGAATGTGAAACCTTTTTTGATTTGAATATTATGTTACTTAGGGCTAACTTTTCAGAAGTCAGATAGCTTTTATCTGAAGAATAATTATTACAATTTCACATACATATTTTCTATACATAATGCCCTCATTTCAGCCGAAAGACGTCCACTGCTGGACATAGGCCTCCCCCAAAAGGGGGAGGGGGAGGGGGTTTGCCATAATCGCCACGCTTGGCAGGCGGGTTGGCGATCGCAGTATGATATGATGGTGGAATGCATAGAGAACGCTGCTGCCCATTCTCCGGTACACCCCTTAGTCGCCTTTTACGACACCCACTCTTTAAGTCCGGCACCACACAGACATAATGCCCTAAGAATTCATAAATCCACAAAAATGTTCTACGAATTTGCTTACCTAAAGTTTTAAAACTCACAAAAGTGAAGCATTTAATAAATATTAATATTCTAAACGAAATATAAACATTAAGTAATTTCGTAAAGTGTCTAGACGCTTATTGTGTGGTTTGAAATTATTGTTTTAGAAATTTAGACTAATAAACAGTATTTAAACTAGCTGACCCAGCAAACGTTGTTTTGCCATATAAATTATTTCTAGCTGCCCGGCGCTACTTCGTTCGCGTGGTGTCCTACCTCTTACCCTACCCTACTCCTACGCTACTCCTACCCTACTCCTACCCTACTCCTACACTACTCCTACCCTACTCCTACCGTACTCCTACCCTACTTTTACCGTACTCCTAACCTACTCCTACCCTATTCCTACCCTACTCTTACCCTACTCCTAACCTACTCCTACACTACTCTTACACTACTCCTACCCTACTCCTACCCTACTCCAATAAGTAAAAAAAAAAGAAGATAAAAAGTATCCTATGTCTGTCTCCTGGTTCTAAGTTACTTCCCCACCAATTTTCAGCCAAATCGGTTCAGACGTTCTTGAGTTATAAATAGTGTAACTAACACGACTTTCTTTTATATACAACGTTATTTATAGTAGCGAAACCTGAATCTAGTTTATTCAGAATAAGTAACTGAATCGATTCCAATCATTTTTACCCCATGTTATATTTTGGCCCAAACATATTTAAAAAAGGTTAAAAGTTGGACACCGAATGACACTAAGTAGGTTCCGCGCCGAACGGTTAGGTACCTAGGTACTATTATCAATGAGCGCAAGATGGCGCGGCGCGGGTTAGCATGTTTTTGTACGGGCAAACAGGTAACTGAACAAGCTTATAACTTTGTGATTTTTCATGATACAGTTTTGAAATGTACATTTACGTAAAAATACTAGACACGTGTTTCGGGTTCCGCATATACTAAAAATAATGTTGTATATAATATAGATATTCAAACAATTGTATAATTTAACTGTCTCGTTGATCTCGTGGTTGCAAGCGCGACTGCTAAGCGTGGGGTCCTGGGTTCGATTCCCAGGTGGGACAAAGTGTTATTAGATTTCCATTAGGAATTTCTTAGTAACAGTTCGGAATTCGGTTAGAGGGCTTGTGGCTAAGTAATAACAGTCGCACGGGTCGATTGATCAGGTTAAGCTACGCTTGCCGCGGTTGGTCCATCGATGGGTAACCATTTTTACATACCAATATTAGCCAGGTACGCAGATATCATAGTGCACAAGTTTGTGTGACACAGATGCACTCCCTCTTCCCTCACACTCATTGGGGCCGTGCCACGGAAAGCATGTAAAGCCGTTGGTCCTGCGCGTAATCTCTCCCCGGTCATGTATGATTGCCGTCCTATCTGTGTTTATACACACACTTGTGCACTATAATATCTCCTGCGTGCCTGGCTAATCTCCGTTGAGTTTGACCACCGTGACCGAAATCGGTCGGCAGGCTATTATTATCATACTCGTATAATAGCAGTTCATAATAATAATTGGACTTCATAGAACTTTAATTGCGTTTAGGTTTTCGAGTTATTAAGAAATTGTCTAGTGGCTTGTACTACTTAAATATTCTGAGACTTGATTAAGTTTTCCTATCGATCGTTTAAGTTTATGAAGAACTAGCTTCTACCCGTAACTTCGTCTGAGTGAAATTTTTTGTCCCCGTAGCATCGCAGCGCATCGCCTGTCCGCGCTAGTACCTACTTCGTTTCCGCTTAGCGTTCTTACTGTTTCTTTTTCTCTTTGCTCGACTCCTTAGGGGGTTTATAGTAACGTTATATAGCCTAAGCCTTCCTCAAGGGATGAGCTATCAAACGCAAAAATATTACTAGTTCCGGATATTACCCCCTACATGCAAACAAACAAATAAATCTTTATAATATTATTATTAATATTATATTATAATATAATTATATACCTACAGGGTGTTGGATAGAAGGACCGACATAATATTTTGAGGGACTGGGGCTGTCATTTGCTAGCACATAATTAACAATTGTTTTATTTTTCATTTTCATTATGAATTTTTAAATTGAAATTTTTCGTTTCTTTACACAAAAACTTTGGAAGTACCCAAGTAATTTTCTAGCACCAAATGTACATTGCAGATAACACCAAACATTATTGCGCTATATTACAACCACAAACAAAAAAGTTGTGACGATATTTTAGTGATTAAAAAGAAACATATTATTATCTCAATTACCTACAGTGACACTTAGGGCTGATTTTTCCAACTCCAGATAACTTTATCGGTGGAATAATTTCGAATTTTTGACAGTTCTTCCATACAAAAACTGTCAGAAGTCAATTTTATTCCACTAATAAAAATTATCGGTCGATTGAAAAATCAGCCCTTAGACAGGTGTTATGGGTGCAAAATAGGATAGTATGATACTTCCTATCCCTAAGAAAATTGTGTCGGTCCTTCTACCAAACACCCTGTTTATGTAATAAGAATAGATATAGATTTTCTCTATAGTTAGAAACTCCGTTTGTCATGGGAAAATTTGAATATAATTAAATACTTACATAACACACATAATCGGTCTATAATGTTCCTGTTCCTGTTCTCCTCTCTGTGAGAGAGCGAGTGGCCCATATTCCATCACGCGGGCTTTTTTTTTTTTTTTTGGGTGGGAAATCATCAAATGACCCCTCCCGCTCTGGGCGGAGCGGAAGGGAGTGTCAGACTCTTACTGACTAAAACCCACCCGTGTTCCTTCAGTTGCCTGTGCCAGGGGCCACGGTATCTCTTTCGAACAACCCGCGACCCTGGCGGGCATCGGCCCTAGCGGACCCCGTCAGTTGATGCTGACATCTCCTTGAGGCGCGCGTGGAACACAACGCGCCGTCGACCCGGGCCTGGTCCTTACCGGACGGCGAGCTGCCCATTGCTCGCCGTCCGCAAGCCCGCGCCTACGGTGGCCGGGAATCGGCTATCGATTCCCAACGCCCAGGGCGTCTCCTGCGGCGGCTAGGGGCGTGAGGGCGCAAGGATTGCCTCTCCCTCACGCGCTCCGCCTCCTCCTTCGCGAGCATCACTGCTTCGCAGAAGGAGGCGATAGCCTCCCATGCACTCTCGCTCCGTACCATGGCCCGGACTAGGGCCGGACGCGAGAGATCGCCGCCGCCGATCGCCTCCTTGAGGACACGGCGGTGCTCTGCCCAAGCTGGGCAGATCTCCACCGTATGCTCCACCGTGTCCTCCGGGCGATCCACACAATGGTGACACCCGGGCGTTTCCTCCCGCCCTATTCTGAACAGGAACCTCCCGAAGCAGCCGTGCCCGGTGAGGACCTGCGTTAGGCGGAAGGTGAGGACGCCGTGGCGCCTCCCTAGCCACTCCTCAAAGAGGGGACTTATCGCCGCAATTGTGGCGTGCCCAATCACGCGGGCTCAGTGCGGGTTGGTAGATGTTACATGTCTTCGAATTTTTGGTTTTAGGACAATATGTCGGTTTCCTCACGATGTTTTCCTTCACCGTTTTGAGAGCTTTTTTTTTTTGCGGATGGGAAATCATTAAATGACTCCTCCCGCTCTGGGTGGAGCGGAAGGGGTGTTCAGAATTGTCGGTTTCCTTCAACGTTTTTTTTTTGTTTTCGTTTTTTTTCGTTTCTTTTTTTAGTTTTTTTTTCCTTTTCGTTTTTTTTCTGTGGTCATGAAATAATTTACACAAAGTAAAGCGGCTATCTGGGTTCGAACCTTACGACATACAACTTGTACTTAAGTCAAGGCCGTTACCACTGGGCCACCATTGCTTGCTCCGCTTATATAGGTAAGTATATACTTACCTACCTACTTACTAACTACTATTTTCGAAATAGTACCTACTAAGTAAGTAGCTACACCTATTTATACAACAATCTGCAAACTCCAAAATGTAGAAAAATAATGAATCATTATGTGTCAGTCGCTTCCACACCTCTACGTTCATATCCGTGACGCGGCGAAAATCCAATGACACGTCGAACCGACATTACAGCTCACCTGGTACAGTCACGTGCAAAAAAAATACGATACAGCATTTCTTGTGTAGGTAATAAAAATAGAAATAAATGTTGAAATCCGATACAATTTGCAGTATGATGTTCTTCGCTTTAAGCTGCGGTCCCACAGCCCGCTTCATCACAGGCCAGATCGCGCTAAGCTAGCCCGACAGGCCGGGAGAACTGTTGCATTCGATAAAGCCTCCCCTTCTGATCCATCGAGAATCGGTAATTTCAAAGGTAATATTATTTAATTCGCAAGGGCGCTTGTCGCAGCCCGTATGGGCGCGTTTCTTCTGCTTTCTTTTAAATTAATTTATTAAATTTTGACCAGTGATTAAAACCACAGCAACTTCACACATAACCATACGCTCCATATAACTTGACATGTATCAGCCGACAAAAGCCGAGAGAATAATCGGTACGACCCGTTAACTGGACAGGCCGCGCCAAAAGTCACCACGCCTGTCGAGGCCCGTCACGAGTCGTGCCGAGCATTTCCACAGCGTGTGTAGGCCTGGTGTGGCCGCTATTCGAACATGTCAAGTGGCCTATAAGTTAGCGGGCCGTGGGGCCGCAGCTTAAGACACGTCATGGATCATTGATGGATAGTAGTTCGACAATCGTCATCGATTTTGATCAAGGCATGCATTGATGTGACATTGATCGACCGGGTGTTTTAGAATCCCAAATGTCTACATATTTTTGCACGTGACTGTATGATGTGAAGTAATGGAACCATTACATCGTTCCCGGAATACCTTAATCGTACATTCCCACATGACAGTTTTAGAGACCCAATTTTACGATACACATGTTTCTGAAGGTAATGGTAACATTCGTGTTTATGTGCGTTATTTGCGTGGTATTCGTTGAGGAAATACAAAATTTTAGAAAGGTAATGATGAGGATAATATGATCATGTTTTGTGTTGAAGTACGTAGTTATTGAATGCGGCCGAAAGGCTCTGGAATGGTGACCCCGTACCGGAAGACGTAGCGTTGGAAGGCCTCCCACAAGATGAACCGATGACCTTGTGAAAGCCGCAGGAATTTGCTGGATGCGGGAAGCACAGAACCGGTCGAAGTGGAGATGGTTGGGGGAGGCCTTTGTCCAACAGTGGACGTCTCTCGGCTGAAAAATGATGATGTAGTAATTATGGGGACCAATACGCTAATTATAAGCTATTGTTATTCTGTACTAAGAACAATTCGTGTCATATCGTTCTTAAGGTTTTGGTTGTAGGCAATGATATTATAAGTGTAAAATGGTGTAGATAGGTTATTAGGGGTCAGCAAGTGGTACGTTAAAATGTAGTCAAGTGACCAAACTGGACCTCAGTGTCGCGTCGCCAACGTCAACGGATACACTTCACATACCGAGTGCAATTAAAAGTAAAACTGACCCAAAAACACCGAAAATGCCGTCGTGTGTTATGAGATATTGCACAAAAATTATACAATAAAAACGTCTAAAACTCAAGGAACCACATATTATCTAGTTCAGTATCCAAGTATCCAAGTTTAAGCAAAGGAACTGGCTAGCCAGCGCCGAGTGTAATATTACACGAACCACTTGGTGCCACTTTTGACCCTTCTATAACTCAAAACCTCTTTAACGTAAACACACAAAACTACGTGTGTTTAATTATATCCATAAAGACATCTAGAAGCCCAACTTTCATGAAGCTAGCTCAAACGGTTATAAAGATATGAAGGTCAAAAAGTCGTAAATTTTAGCACTGACTGACTGACTGACATATAGTACCTATAAATACATATTTGGATTTTGCATAGAACTTGGCACTCATTTAGATCTCCATTCTTATTGCGGCGAAGCCCACTGCCAAGCATAATTTTTGTATTGAACTTGGCCCTCCTTTTTCACATTTATGTTTTTGGTGGGATTCGTAATTAAACTATTTATCTTAATATTCAAAAAAATCAAACATTATAAAGTAGACAGAACTATATAAGTTTATTAAAAAGGCCTACCTAATGCGCATTCCAAAGTAGACTGAGGGAGGTGGATAGAAAGGTTAATTTGAGTTGTCGGGACGGCTCCGGGAAATGTCCGTCAAAAGTGGCTCTGCGGAACGGGCGTCGGCTACAGTCGGCGGCATAGATTATCGTATACCACCTCACAGCTCTCCGTTATTCCACCATAGCTTTCACCGTTTTCCAGTAGTTCGTCTCCTCCGAACTCTTATTCTCTTAGTTTTTCAGCTCTATCATCTTTTTAAGATCTCCGCACAGACTAAGAAGAGATGGATCTCCGTATCTTTTCCAAACGTCTCCGTTCGAATTCATTCTTTCTCTTTCTCCCCTTTTCTTTTCCAAGCCATATCCATCTCATCTGCCAGTTTAGTCAGCCAAGACGTATAAAATCTCCTGCGAGAGTGCGTTTAAGAATCTTATACTTATAATTTAGAATTTCGTAATTTAGTAGACAGCGCAAATAAGCAGAAAAATCAAATTTAGACTATCCAAAACGATATAAAATTATTTTTAGAAAATACAATCCTAATGCAATCTTCCTTGAATAGACTGCATAGGAAATTAAAAGAATAAGTAGACTTCAGTTTGACGCGTTTGACTTAAATGTCATAACAAAAATAATAATGTGTAAAATGATGGAAAACTATAATTTATAAACAGGTAATTCTATAAAGACGATTCGTTTAATAGCGATGCGCAGAGAAAAAAAAACAAAAAAACTTTGTGGTTTTTATACATTTGACATTGCCAATGTTGTCAAATGTATGAAAACCACAAAGTTTTTTTTTGCCATGAGATTCTGGTAGACCTATAACAAAGAAACTACTCAAGTTCTATATTTTGTGTTACAGCCAAAGTCCGAGATATATAAAATAAGAAAATCGTAAAAGGGTACAAAATCATAAATATGATGAGAATTAATGAAAATGAAGCGTAAGTACAGTATCAGTAATAAATTCGTAAAATATGGCGTCAGAAAAGAATAGACGTCAAATAGCGATAGACGTTATTACCGATCATAGAGTAAAATTATGCCTAAGAACAGACAAGTCAGCCTGACAGTAGGTAGGTACAAATGGTGGATCCAGAAGTCCAAACTGAAGGTCTGCCAAAGAGCAAGCGCAGTATACTAGGCGTTAAGTTAACGGATCGTGTTCGAAACACAATACTGCGCTCCAAAACAAAGATAGCTGACGTGACTCAAATGGCTGCTCAACATAAATGGGACTGGGCAGGACATGTCTGCCGCATGCCAGATAAACTGTGGGCCCAAACAGGTTCCACCAAGACTGGAAGGAGGACGCGCGTGCTCGCGTGGACGAAGTGGCGGGAGGCCTGTACTCAGGAGTGGGACAGCGAAGGATAATAAAAAAAAACAAAAAAAAAACATGTACCTAATGAACGTAAAAATGTAAAAAATAAAATAACAACTGATATTAAATTTTTATAAAATCAACAATACTTTTTAATGACCTACCTACTTTCAATACAATTTTACTACTTTATTACTTTTACTACATGAACTCATGAGTGAATCGCGGTTTGAGGTAAAATGTCATATCTGATTATTATTCTATATCGTTTCTAGTACCTACTCGAGACGACACAGTGTCGCAAATTATATTTCTCTATTTCGTCCGCGATTATTGAATCATGCCATCCAAATTTGACGTCTAAACGTAATGTAGTGTGCTATTGTAATATTAATTTATTTATGTGTGCGTTAGTGTGCCGTTTCTGAAGATCGAATTTTGTTTAGGTAACCTAACTACACCTTTTTATTACTTAATAATATCATTGGTTGTAGGTAGGTAACTACTAATAAAATTGAAGCAGTTTTGCGCCAAAGCTGCGTAATTTATCTATTTATTTTGAACTAAAGTGGGGCCGACGAGAGAATGCTTTCTTGACACCTGCAGCAGTTTCATACATACGAATACGTGTTTTGCGAAGTTGATCTGTAAGAGTTGTCGCGCTGGCAGTAGGTGTCATACGTTAATTGTTAAGTATTATAATAATACTGTAACTAAATATACTCGAACTGCGATAGTATAGGTACAAAAGCAATTTTCAAGTAAAATTCAGCATCTAAATAATAACTGTTTTCGTAAGCAGTAGATAACTCCAAAGACAACTACTGTAAATGAAACAAATATTAAATAATAGGTACCTAACCGAAATAAACTAATTTTATGGTAGGTATTTACATCAGCGACGAGCTCTGGTTTATGACAGGGTTGTGTCTGTGTGGACGTGACCTACATTTTGAATTTAGGAAGGTTATGTGCACTCGTGGAACGAAAAGTTTAGCTATTTACCTTTTTGAACTGTCGTTTTTACTAATTTGTTGAGAATTTCAACAAATTACAGTAGGTAACCTACATATTTTTTATGACCTTGTCTTTATAATAATAATTTTTTTTTTTTTTTTTTGAAATGGGTTTGCTCTTGAGTCTAGTCTAGGTCAGAGGTGACAGAGACAAAGTCGACGATGGAGTGAGCTTACCCAGAAAAAGCCTGTTCACTCTTACTTTGAAAAGATTCGGGTTATATGCGCTCGGAAACACAGACGCAGGTAAAGAGTTCCACATGTACCTAAATTGAAAGAGAATTAAATGGAAATAAAATGGTGATGAAAAGTTAAAGTATTTTAAAGCCCTAGTTGCAGGGGGGATGAAAGGGGAATTGTTATGTGGTTTAAATCTTAAATAAACGGATGCGACGAGACTTGCAAGTTATTCCTCGTACATTTTTTATGAAGTCGTCCGCGATTGGACTTACATTAATTATTTATTTATGTATTTTATATTGGAAGACCAACATTTACAACATCAGCATTATTTTAATTTTACAATTAATTATGTACAGTCACGTGTCGCGATAAGTCGTATTTATAGTACTTATGTGTTAGAAGAGTGGTGTAACCTAGATAAAGATAATCCGTCTTATTACAAAACGAGTTCTAGCTTTAGATCTAGCCTAAATCTTCGAGCCAGTTACTGTATTTTGAAAGTTATTCCGACAAACATAAAGTTCTTAATGTAAATTTGACAACTTAGACTCAGGTTTAACAGCAGAAAATGGGTGGTGGGTGGGCTTTTAAAAAATGGATCGATGGTTCAAATCTGGGTCTAAAGATAAACCTCGTTTTGTAATAAGGTCGTACATGTTTACCCCTGTTGCTGAAGTTGGCCAGACAATGAATTTTTAAAGGCAATTCAATTCCAATTCGCCGTTAAGTAAGTATGCTGGGTTACATTAAGGTATACTGTAGCGTTAGAAAGACTTTCTAAAGTTTTATGTTAAGTCTCATCTGAAACTGGGGGGTGACTACAGTCAACCTTCAAAAACATGTACAGACGCCAGCACATCAAGCTACCCGAAACTGTAAAATTTTCCCAAGAAACTTTGAACCTTATGCTTTAGAGATAAAGTTGAATAACTATTTTAAAAAACTAACAGATTGTAGTAACTTGTACATCGACAAAAAATCATTTGATTGCCTACAATTTGTGTTCCATAACAGTATCGAGGTGAAATTACATAAGTACACAATGTGTAGGTAATATTTTTTGGGCTACAATATTATTAAACAAAGGTAAATTAGACAATCTAATAAATTCTTGTCGGTGTATACATCTTGTTGAGGCTTACTGTATCTAAATCTTAAAGCTGTATCTACTAAAAAAACTTGACAACTTAAATCAAGTCTTCGGTCTACTCCCGAGGCACGAAATCCGTTGTATTGACTGAAGTTACGGGCATTTTCAAAACCGTATTACTTATGATACATATGATTAGTTTGGAGCCCGAACTAATAATGAATGCTAACACGATGTGACAGCTGTCGCTAAACCCGATGCGTTTTGCTTGTCCGAAATATTGAATTTGACATTTGTTTTGACGTATGTACTACTTTCAGACGGGCTCGCATCTTCGTTGACGAATTTCGAGAGTAGACTCTCAAGTGTACCTACAGCACAATGCTTAACTAAACCGCTATTGTGTGTATCTACGCAATAACAACGGAAATATTGTAGGTATATTACTTATGTCAGGGCAATTACTACGATACAGAGAATATTATAATGTTTGTACTGCGGTGGAACTATTTCGGGAATATTAACATTCCTATTACAATGCGCGACGGAAAATGCCATTATTGGCTACGGAATACGAACCAACAATTTGCCGTCAGGGAAAGTAATTGTTAAGCTAATTGATATAGAGGTATGATGAACAGGGTGTAAAGTTCACCCAACATCCAAAGAAAAGGGAGGATCTTCCGGGGTCAATAGGCCGCAACTCGCGACGTATCAAACAATTGAAACATATCTTTTTCCTTACTCCTTCACTCAATCCAGGATAGCTCCTTAAATACTGGTGTGATTGAAATGCATTTGGTATCAATCTATAGTTAACTAGTTATTAAGTACCTACTCAAGATCGCGAGGAATCAATTTCAAGTAAGTGATTCCATACTTTTGCTCGCGAGTGTAGTTGCGCGGTAAACTCTGCTTGCGAGTTGCAGGATTTTGTGTGACGTTAGTGTGATACATAGTTGGCATGTGGCGTTTGTAGATACCGCTACATTGATACCCACGTTAATTTGCCGAGTTCTATGTGTTTTATGCCGCATTGCATATGGACAATTTAAAATATTATAAGGACAATAAGCTGGTAGTCTATTTGCTTAACAAATCCTTTCGCTGACTAATTGCATAATACCAAGTACATGCCTTAACACCTAACAAACATTTTTAAATCGCCTTTGCCCCCTTATGAGATGCAGTGTAGGTTCATTCTAAGAGGGACTCAATGCACTGCTTAGAGTACGCCCGTCGAAGTTTAATATGTATTGCCACTCGGAAAAGCTTAGGGGCACTTACTACCCCATTTAGTTAGGGCCAATTAGTATACTTCTTCTGCCATGTACACTGTATCTGTCACACATAAGATAGGATACGATATAAGCACAAATGCATGCACTCGTGAAAACATCGCTGCACAAGCATTTTTGGGCAAGTATATGCAGGCTTATGTCCAGCAGTGGACGTCTTTCGGCTGAAATGATGATGATGATGATATGCAGGCTTCAAAACAAAACCCGCCTCAAAACAAAAGTTGAAACTCTTACAACAACATCAACAACAACATGCTGGAAAAATACTTTATAAGCGTAATCACTGTGCAAGACTGTGTTTGGGAGTCGTTTGTGACTCCCTAGTCACAAACGACTCCCAAACACAGTCTTACGAAATACGCTTTTTTCCGCTTAGGTAAGCTAAATTACGCGCGGCTGCAGCGTTTTTAGGGTTCCGTACCCAAAGGGTAAAAACGGGACCCTATTATTAAGACTTCGCTGTCTGTCCGTCTGTCCGTCTGTCCGTCTGTCTGTCTGTCTGTCACCAGGCTGTATCTCAAGAACCGCGATAGCTAGACAGTTGAAATTTTCACAGATGATGTATTTCTGTTGCCGCTATAACAACAAATACTAAAAACAAAATAAAATAAATATTTAAGGGGGGCTCCCATACAACAAACGCGATTTTTTTGCTCTTTTTTGCTCGATATCAAAAATGGCAACAGGTAGGCACTTGAAATATTCACAAAATACTCAATTGTATTTTAACTTTAATAATAAATAATAAAATTAAAATAAAATAAATATTTAAGAGGGGCTACCATACAACAAACATGTTTTTTTTCGGCGTTTTTGCCTTGTGGTACGGAACCCTTCCTGTGCGAGTCCGACTCGCACTTGGCCAGTTTTTTATTCAGTCCCCGTTCACGGCCTAGAGTGATGCAACTAGCAGGAAGCGTCATGCGCGCTAATGTTTTCGTCTGTCGGTCGTAAAACGAGTCGCGGTGTCTCAAAAACGGGGTAAGAACATTTTCGAAATGTCGTATTTAAAAAAAGATAACTGGAAATCTCTACGTCTATGGAAAATTTAAAATCAGTCTAATTTGGCTGTTACACAATTTTTCGAAAATGTTCTTAAGTAACTTTTTAGACCTTTGTATCCTGCTTATGCGTATGAAGTTTTATTAAAATCGGTTCATTTGTTTCGAAAAACAAGGGCTTGAAAGTTTATGTGTGAAATGCCGTAGGTACGGCGTAAGTGCTCCTAATCAGGCTGGGTCGGTCTTCCCATCTAGCCAAATACGAATGGTACCAATATTTTACATACACCGCCCCTTAATTATGAAAGTTCGGTAGGTATTTAGTTAGTGAGAGTGTCACTTATGTGGGTGCAATTGTGTGTATGTAGGTGACCTTTGGTGATATTTAGGTACCCACTAGATAGACAACGTTCTAAAAATATTCATGTCAAACAGAAAGCGCCTGCATCAGGTTTTCTGGGAATTCTAGTACCTAGATAAATATAATTCTAATCTATGTTTGACAAAGAGGCTGAATTTAATAATGGGCCTATGATTAAATCGTGATCTGGATCGTTGGATAGCAAATAAAAGAAGACCTTTAAGACGTAGAAAGTCCACCTACATGAAATGTATAAGTACCCCCAAAATAACCTTTTAGGAAAAAGACAAACTCAAATTATTTCCCAATAGTTGTCAAACTTCTGCAGCAAGTTATCAAACATTCGTCGTCATTCGACGTTCAGACATTCCAATTGGATGTTTGCTAACCCAATAAGGCATGTTTCTGGATATCCCGGCATATATCCGTAAATGTACCGTAAATGTCAACCAAAGAATGAGTTACGACTTTCGTATCCGTAATATAACATACTAGGGAAACTATCCATCACATGCGTTATAGATATCATTAAAGGTTGAATCCGGTTTTGATACCTACGTGCTATATCCCTTAGGGATATAGCACAAGTATCAAATCGGAAAGGGATCGGCACCGTATCGCCTTTCGCCTCGCCGTCAAACAGGCTTCAACCTAACGTAAGCACGTAACCAAAGTGGATCAGAAGCTCCGATACGTCGACTCGGCTACGGCTAGGCGACGCCGCGCTTACGGCTCGCCGACCGCTGGTTGGTGATGCAGCAGGCAGGCCGGAGGGGTGAGAGGGGCAAGGGTGGACGAAGAGACGTAAGCTCGGGTACGGAGAGACGTAAGCGCGGGGAAGACTAGCCGTAAGCGCGGGGATGACGAGCCGTAGCCGAGTGATAAATAAAAAAATATTGGATGTTTTGCAAACTACTTTGAGTCTTAAATCAAAAGAGAAACGTATCCGGTGTCTTCCTAGTTGTAAGTAACAGCGCAAGCTTCCAATAAAAAAAATATATATTGTTTATATTAAATTTTCAACTGTTCTACAATAACTTAAAAGACAGGCTTTCTGCAACTTGCTTGAGTTTGATTTGCAAATTACTGCATAGTTTTCCTATCCAGTATACTACCATTTACTATCCATATTTACAGTTTTACTATCCATATTAGGTCTCTCATTTAGCTGGTTTCAAACACACGACCTTTGATCAGAATTCCAACATCATAGCCTTTGTGCTGATACTGCTTAAAGGGTCCTAAGTGTTCATGAGGTAATTAAAAACTTTAACGATATCACATTATGCTCTTAGATGATTATATAATTCGTGATCGTGAATCATTCAATTTCATGGCATTAATTTTACGACGCGTTTGTACTTTATAGCCAACTGTAATATTATCGATATGTTTCTTTTGTGTTGTTTCCAGATTGCTCCAAAATGAAACTCCTTTTGTGTTTTGCTTGTAAGTAATAAAATGTAATATTAACATTATCTGGTCTGTGTGGTGCCGGACTTAAAGAATACCACCACCCCTTACTTCCAGTGGGTGTCGTAAAAGGCGACTAAGGATCGTACCGGAGAATGGGCAGCAGCGTCCTCTATGTATTTCACCACCATACCATACTGCGATCGCCAACCCGCCTGCCAAGCGTGGCGATTATGGCAAACCCTCCCAAAATTGGGGGAGGCCTATGTCCAGCAGTGGACGTCTATCGGCTGAAACGACGACGACGATTAACATTATAATTACAAACAATTTATATCTATTTATACATTACAATTTGATTTTCTTTATTTTCAGTGGGTTCGTTAGCATTCTTAGTTGCAAACAGCAAGAAAATAAAAATACAAATAGAATCAGAGGATTTGATAAATATTTTTGAAGGCGTGATGTATTCAGAGGTCATACAAAAGTTGGCAAGTCAACTTGTTCAAAGAAGTTCAAAGGACAGCACTCTTGATAACCCTTATCATCCGGAGGATGAACTATTGAACAATTTTAAAACTAATGTTGACAAAGAAACTAAATACGTGAGTTCGAGTCCTAAATTAGTAGTCACACCCGATGCTTTAGAAGAACAAAATGATCAATTTCTGAATGGAATTGACGTTGATGATGATATCTTAACCGACGCCGAAGATATGAAAACAATAAACGAATTAGTAGGAAAACATAAGTTATCGAAAATGGCTTCAAATTCAACAAGAAATTCTACAAATGAAAAGATTGAAATAAAGAAAAAGATCGACAATGCTGTTAATAATAATAGCTTGTCATCCAAAAAGGATATTAAGATATCTGATGATAAGAAAACATTTGGCGATGATATAGCTTATTATAAGCCGGTACAAAGAAGATTTGTTTTAAAAGGCTCCAATGACACACCTACTAATACTTTAATACTTTAAGTTAAATTCGTATACAAAAGTGTATAGGAAAATTGCTTATAATTAAATGTATAAAATGTGGAAAGCTATTTTTTTCTGAAACTTTGGATAGGTAACCAGCATCTCGGTTCTTTGCTGTAACTCTTAGTATTGGATCTCCCGCTTTGGTCTAGTCCTAGGTTCGATTCCCAGATCGAACTCAGTGTTATTGGGGTTTTCCAATAGGAATTTTCCAGGAACAGCCCGAATTCTGACAATGGGCTCGGGCGATGGCGATGACGTGGTGAAATATTACAACTCATATTACTTCGGTAAATACAGGTATGTCATGTCCTATAATTATACTTTCCTTATCATGTGGTTTACAAAACATATATATTTTTTGTTTGTTATACCGCTAATGTTTTTTTAACTCTTGGATATTGTTTATCACAAAAATGGTGTTCTACACATCCTTAGTGGAGCTATAAACGTTTAGTATAAGATAAATTGTTCAATACGGTATAAACGACTCCGTGGGTCTGGGGAAAGATATTTTAGTGTAATACACTCATAAAATTTATGGTAATCACTTTGATGTTATCGTGGCGAAAATGTACCTACGTTATATTTCCAATATGTTTCTTATCGACTGTGAATTATTTATTACTTTAAAATGTTAAATGTCTTATGCGAAGTAAGCAATACGCGTAGAATAGCTTTATAGATCTTTGTATAAAAAGTGTCATTATTTAATTGTTTTTTTTATTGCTTAATTGGCCCGCTATTAACATCATTATCATCATTATTTTTAGCATCGCGCAGAAGAAATCTTTTTACGATTTGTCATGCTATGCGTGGTGAAGAGTGATGTCATTCGTTTAGGTGGATATAGTATCTAAATCAGTTTGTCTACTGCTGTAACCGTTTTTAAAATTATTTCTTTTATCTTATCTGGTCAGATAACACTTACTTATATCATCACGAATGGATAGACAGAGGTGTACCTAACCAAGGAAGAGGTGTATAATTTGTTCAATGTGTATACACTAGCCCGTGTATTTGCAAATGTTTATTTTCTTGATGTGCCTTAAATAAAGTAAATAAACACACATCTTGAAAAGAAACACACATTCACGCTGAATGGGTCCGCTTGACCTCGATCACGTCTGATGAAAAGCGATGGATGAGGTCTATGATGGAACGAGCGTGCCCAGAAGATGCCTAAGGCACTGGAACTCCCACGCATCGACGAAACAGCAGTCTGCTTGACGCCGGACTCCGGTGGAATGGTCGCAAACCGGGTGGGCGTTAGCCCTACCATCGCAAGGGAAGAATTGGCCAGTCAAATAAGGGTTGTGACTGACCAGCTTGCACCGAGCACTCGGTTCAGTTGAGTAATTGGCGGAACAAACTGCGCTACACGAGGAGGCTTCTGCATGAATCCCCATAAACAACATCTGTAAATAAATAAACTGAAACATGATACTGGATGAACAAAGCTTTTAAACTCAAAGATGTCTTGTCAAGGATAGCTGCTGAAGACCCTTTATTAGATTTAACTTGCATTAGATATCCCTTTCTCTTCGAAATATAATATTCCTGGTGCTTAGATGAAATATAAATATTTAGTAAACAATTTATAAATCTTTACCTCTCTTCTTTACAACCCTTTGATAATTTAGGCACTTAAATTTAAATAGTAGTACATAGTTAAATAGTAGGTAATAAGGTGTTGTGACTTGTTATGTGAATCTTCAATGAAATAAAAAATTGTTTCAGCTTGATAAATTACTTTCCATATTTTTATACGATCAATGCCCTTTAAAGCAATCACACTAATATTATAAAGGCGAAAGTTTGTGAGTGTGTATCTGTTTACGCGGGTTAAACCGCGGGGCGCCGCTATTTTCCAATAAAAGTACAGAACAAAAATACATTAAACAATATTATAATTTTTATATTCGTTGAATAAATGATGAGTATGTATGATAGCTTAAAATGTATATTTTAGCATACCTACCGTAATTTCGTTAAAAGTAGAGACGTAAAACTCCGAAATAAACATTGTGACAAATCCCACAAACTGGCACCGAGGTACCTTGAAAATTGTTTCATCCCCGTATAAAATATTTTATTCACGTCGTGTTTATATTAAAGTGGGAATGAAAATATGGATGAAATACACCAAGGGTCAGTGAATACGCAGAAATGTTAATTTGGTTGTTGATTACATATTATTATCATAACGAGGCTTTGTTTCCATAAGTATTGCCTGTAATACCTCAATGATATTAAATCACGCAAAAGGTATTGATTGAACTTTCCTATTTTCTTACTATCAAAATGTCTCCTTTCTAAAACACCTATTAAAATTAAAAAAAGAATAGCGTGACTTCGTCCACACAAACTCACAAGGAATTCAACTGTACCATAAAAATGGCGGTCCTTAATTAATTTTAAAGATACCACAGGAAAATTACAGCCAGCTGCCATATAGAACAATATTTCAGTGCTTTCCAGAAACTTTCTAAACAGAAGAACGCAATACCCATCGCGTTAACTTGGATCAAAGAGACTCAAACTTTGCATGTTTATTAACGAAGAAAATCATACGATCATTAATTATGTTACAAAAAGAAAAGCTTTCAATGACCAATAAGGTGAACAAAACAAACTAAAGTATAGTCTTTCTACTATCTATAAAATCCACCATGTTTTGCACATAGCACTATTTTAACCTAAACCTAAAACCAAGTAGATACATTTCCTAATTAATTTACTGTATTATAAGGCAACACAGTTCGTTTCGTTTTTATTTGTTCCCACTTTAAGAGTCAGTGAACTCATGCGGACTTAATTGAAAACAATTTTTCTCTCCGTGAATTTTTAAGCGAGGCTTTAACAAGAAGAAAATGTGACGGAAAATCGAGTGCAATCGAAAAAAAATTGATGATACACTTCAGTGCGGATGGCGATTGGAAAATTTAGCAGTTTAAGTACCTACGCAATGTTTTGTTTTGATTGAATTTTAATATTGAGCATGTAAGTGGTACAAGTACCACTTTGTAGCATACAAGTATAACTGGTAGATACTTCTACTCCCGGTTTCGGGAACGAAAATCAACACAAAAATTAGATAAATTGTCAAGCGATCGTAAGCTGTTCTGAATCCCACCAATTGACTTGCGTTTAATTTTGAGAGGTCGATAATTTTCGTTCTATTTCTCTGGAGATAGTAAGGTAAACTCATCATCATTGTAAACCAACAACAGTCATGTAGTAGGTACATATAAAATCGTAGTATGTTGCATTAACACAGAGTACGTGCTTAGCTTCAGCTGCTTGTTCTTGAGATGACAAGACAGTCCATATTTCAGGGAATAAATCTACCTCTTATATTAAATGTATGGTCTGCAAAAGCACGTATATTTGAGCATTTGAACAAGAGTGCGCTGCGTAGTAAATTGTTTTACATCACTATCAATTATTTGAGAGAGTGGTGTAAAAGTATGAGTGAGTGACTATGAAATAAACATTACAGATATCAAGCAAAAAATAAAAACGAATATTGGTTTTTTTGAGAACAGTTTTGAGTGTGAATGCGGGGGGGCTATAAAAGTAGGGGAAGACCAAAGAAACGATAGATGTACTGTGAGAAAGATGATATGGCTAGAAAGGGGGTGACTACTGAGATTACGACTAAAAGAGAATGTATAGAAAAAGGCATCTTGCGCCGAACCCAAATAAATGGGATAAGAGCAAGATATTGATGATGTAGTTGAATTTGATAAATATTTTTTCCTTGTAAAACAAATAGCATAAGACTGTACACTTTCTCACCTTTAATGCTGCTGATAATAAATAGATAGAAAGATATATGTGAGAAATATAAGTATTAGTAGAAATGTCAGCATTTAGCATTTTGAGCATTTTTTCTGACACGTAATGACGTAACGTTCGTCCGATATTGCGAAAATGCAAACAAAAGCTTGGCTGAAGGCCTTGTTTGCTATGTAATGTAACTTTCCAGTAAAACTTTTTTCTTGTCTTTGGTTTCGTATTTTCGGTTGTTTGCCACCGACTTCCGAAAAGTTATTTTTCACTTTGTATGTGTATTTTGGATGTCGGTTGTTTTTTGCCAGAAAGTTATTTATTTCATAGTTGTTTTACCTACCCCACACTAACCCGTATACCGCTACTTGCTACGTAAACAACATTGACAGGAAGTTTAATAACATCATTAACATACACAAAGGGGATTTAGATACGTATTATTGAACCTTACTCAAGAGTTACCAAAGCAAAGTCAATTTATTTTATATGGACCACATAAGCTGCCTCTACCACTGAAAAAAGATAACGTAAATCAGGAATCACGTAAATCAGCCCAGTAATCACGGAGAAATCGATAAACATAAGTACAGTCAACAAAGGAGATAAGTATACAGGATCGTCGGATATAGTTGAAGTTTAGTAAGAAACCGATAGAGGTTGTTACCTGAAATTTAATTTGATAAATGAGCTGTTTGTTTTCTATTAATAAAATAAAATTTTATTCGAAAACATCCATCGGTTTCTGAGTAAATTTCAACTAAATCCGACGATCCTGTATACTTATCTCCTTTGTTGACTGTACATAAAAAAACATAGATACGAAAATAGAACTTTACTCTTAACCGCCTTAAAAAGAGTGGGAGGTCCTTCTTTGAAGACGGTTAAAAGTAAGATACTGAACTAAATACAAATCGTACATGTATCGTGAGTAGGTACGTGTAACGGATCCTGGGAACTTTCAAGCTGTGGTTCAAAGAAGTAATGTCTGTACAATGTGTGTAATAATAACTCCTGCGAGACAATGCGCAAATTAGAAACAAATAAAACAGGTTTTTCAGTAGATAGATAGACAGAATACTCTTTATTATGTACACCATACATATAAGTAAATTACAGACATAAATTTAGAAATTTTACATCTCACAAAGGTCGATCTTATCGCTAAAAGCGATCTTTTAAAGTTGTAGTTAAAGTTGTTTTGTATTTTGATTTTTTATTGCTCTAAATGACTTGTATGTATTTTAATATTTTTATTTAAATGACATGTGTGTGTATTTTAATATTTTAATTTTATTTATTTGTTTTGATTTGAATGTCTCAGTGTTATTTTATTGTGTGTGTGAATATTATATCAATTTTAATTTTATATTTTGCTAATGTAATGGACTTTGTCTAAAAATAAATGAATTATTAAATTAAATTACTAATTAAAGACAACCTTTGGAACAATTTAAGATAAAAGGAGATACAATACTGCAGATAGTCTGTGTACACATTACATTTACTTATACAATAAATACAAGAATACATAATTGTAACATGTGCTTCTCTGTATATAGGTAAATTTATTTATTTGTTTTATTTAAATAAATAAATAAATATACTAGCGACCCGGCCCTGCTTCGCACGGTTTTTACGACTTGACAAAACAGCAACATTTACTTTTTAAATATAAGTTTAATATTAATATTTTATACACACATACACTTTGCCAAATAAATTCTTTACATGATGGTAAAAAAACCACAGTAAAATCCGTTGTGTTAGTTTAGAAGAGGAACAACAGGGGGTCGCACAAGATTACCTTTTTTTTTTTTTTTGTGGATGGCAAATCATCAAATGACTCCTCCCGCTCTGGGTGGAGCGAAAGGGAGTGTCAGACTCTTACTGACTAAAACCCACCCGTGTTCCTTCCTTAGCCCTTTATGTTCCGGGCCAGCGGTAACCCTTTCGGACAATCCCGCTGACCCGGCAGGCTTCGGCCCTAAGGGGCCCCTCCTCGATGCTGACATCTCTTTGAGGCGCGCGTGGAACACGTACGCGCCGTCCGGCACGGGCCTGGTCCTGATCGGGCGGTGAGCTACCCATTACTCTCCGCCCGCAGGCCCGCGCCTACGGTGGCCGGGAGTCGTCACGTGGCTCCCGACGCCCGGAGCGTCTCCCGCGGCGGCAGCGTCTCCCGCGGCGGCGCACAAGATTACCTGAGAAGCGACTATTAATTTATAATGTTTAGATACAATAATAATCATAAAATAAGAGCAAAGAACGATACGAGGTATAATGATGTTTAAGGAGAAAGGTGTTTTTTTAGGGTTCCGCACCCAAAGGGTAAAAACGGGACCCTATTACTAAGACTCCACTGTCCGTCTGTCTACCTGGCTGTATCTCACGAACCGTGATAGCTAGACAGTTGAAATTATCACAGATGATGTATTTCTGTTGCCGCTATAACAACAAAACATAAAATAAAGTTAAAATTTAAAGGGGTATAAAAGAAAAGTTTGTTTCGGCGTTTTAAGCCTTCTGGTACGGAACCCTTCGTGCGCGAGTCCGACTCGCACTTGGCCGGTTTTTAAGTTTTTTTTACAATCGCTGTTTATCATGTCTATCTCCGGTGCCAAATATAACTTTAAATACCTATTAAGTCTGCGCACAGAACGTTGTGTGATCCCTCTTATAATTATAATTACCACGCAAATCATTATTCAGTAAGAATATATCAAAAAATGTTATCGTGTCAAACATTTAATTATTATTTTCTACCAGACACTGAAACCTCAACCTCACTAAGAGCTAAAACTCACTCGCGAAGTTAAGGAAGTTTATCAATTCTTGTGAACTTGCTCGTATGTTAACGCTTCATTATATCCCGGCTATTGGCTTGGTGAACAATTATTGTCCTTAAGGCTGAACATTTCATGTCGTTTTATATAAGTTCGTGGCTCCTCGCTTTATGGGGTTTTGCAAATGAGGTGAGGGTTGATAGCGAAAATATTTTCGGATGTGAATGTTTGTTTGTGGTGTTATCTTCTGCTCATTAAACCTTTAATACATAGTTAGCTATTTGGGTTGCTTAATTATAGGTAGCTTGATACTTGTGCTAGGTGTGGATTCACGTCAATGTGTAGTGAAACTGGTAGACATCAAACCCACAAGCTTTCACACCAGTCTGCGCTTTTACCATTGGGCCATTGCCGCTTCATATTCCACATAATAATTATTTTTTACTGTAAAACTATAAGTGCTCACCAGGCTAACTATATTATTGCCTATGTCGTTACGTAGGCTACTTTTCATCCTGGATCGCAGACGAATTCGTAGGCAACAGCTAGCAATAATATAGTTAGCCTGGTGAGCACTTATAGTTTTACAGTAAAAAATAATAATTATGTTATTATTAATTGGCACAGATATAGACCATAACCTGGGTAACGACCCAGGTTATGGTCTATATCTGTACCAATTTTCATCATAATCCTTTCAATCGTTTTAGCCTTAAACTCAGTTTCGCATTTAAAATATTAGTTAGGATGTTAGTTTATTAGATGTTATTCCATCCATCATCATCATCATTTCAGCCGCCAGACGTCCACTGCTGGACATAGGTAAGCCTTCCCAAAGCCCCTCCACTTCGACCGGTTCAAAAACGTGCCCAACACGCGTTTTCTTGTCGGCTGTAGACGACGGTGGCGTGTTGGGCTCGTTTTCGTTTGTCGTCTATACCCGACCGTGGCGTTCAAAAGGTTAAGATAGTTCTCCTTTTGTGTCGATCGCCATTAATTTCACCTTGTTCGAGGTACTGTTGAATTAATTTAATTTGTAACACAATGATCGTCTGTGTATTCCTACATTTTATAAAAAAAAATATTTGACGTCAATAATTATTTAATTTTCTTTTCGTTTGAGTGGAAAGTATTACTGTTAACTTAATATACCCGTACCTATTTGAAAGACTTTTCAGTTAAAATAAAAAAAAAAACTGGCCAAGTGCGAGTCGGACTCGCACACGAAGGGTTCCGTACCACAAGGCAAAAAAGCCGAAAAAACATGACAGACGGACGGACAGACGGACAGACGGACAGACGGCCAGACGGACAGACGGACAGACAGCGAAGTCTTAGTAATAGGGTTCCGTTTTTATAGGGAACCCTAAAAACATTTAGTAGAATTGTAAAAATCTCTAAGTATAATAACAGACGACATACATAAACTCACTCCTGGGTAGGCAGAAGCTACGGAACACCTGGGTCCTGGGCCTCAAGTCTGCTATTACAATAGTGTCAGAATGGTCTATCATTGATTTCATAATTGTTGATTTTGACAAGTTTGGTAATCTATCATATAATGGCGTCATTATGACTCTCCAATGGTCAACTACTGACACTCCATTGAAAGAAATGGCATAGAATGGTAATCTCGTACATAATTAAAAATTAATTACTGACTTACGCGGTATACTGCAAAATTTTTGACAGTTCCTTTGATCAGTGACCTAACATTAGAACGTCATTGTGCAGTCATTGCTTTTAATTCGTTACGAGTATCGTATAATTTCTGTGTCGTTGACCGACCAATGATCAACTATTATGAATTTAGCAGAGTACGAACTTTTAGCAAAATGACAATGGGATGGTAATGGAATCGTGTTGGAATGACGAATTTATAAAAATAGCAGACTAGGGCTGCTATGATCCCTTTGCTTCGTTTGCGTTCAAACATCTGTTTATACACGCCGGTTGCGAGTTGAAAATTCAAACTTTATGCTATGCAACTGTATCCTGGCTTTTATACCGTGCCTTTTGGTTTGTCTGTATAGTTATCCTTATTACCTTCTCCTACAAACTTGCGAAAAACCAGAATAAACCTAAAGCCCTAAGAGACATGGAGAACGTGCTCTTTTCTTAACGAAATAAATATTGACTTAAAAAGGTTCAAAAGAGCCCTCGAGACAGCTGTACAAGTAGTTTCTTAGCTTTAAAGCCCAATAACAGAACTAGAATCCAGATTGAATACACTTGAGCTAATCTATATTGTACCATTTCTAGTGGAGAAACATTGAAGTTCCCAGGCACGAACGTTATGAATCTCTGTAACTTTACTGAAGCATTTTAAAACTCGATTTTAAAACGAATTTAAGGTTTTTGATATAGATTCTCATAAACTATGTGGTAAAACTTACCTATCCTTGACAATCCTTGTGAAAATGACTTATTATGATTACATACAGTCGACTGCACATCTGTGGTAACGCTTTAACTGAAGTACGAGTTTTCAATAGAGTTCTCTTTCAATTGTCTGCATTTTCTGTTTTTTTTAAAACTGACGTCCGGTCTACTGTAGGTACTCCGTCCATTTATTTCCATTTAAATGAATTTATATTTCACCTCAGGAATAAGTATTATAACATAGTCACATACATTCTCAGAATTGACGGAGATATTTTAATATTAAGTCAAAAAGAATAATGAAAAAAAAAGAAAAATAATTTTTATTTCGGAAGTCTGTGTCTTTGGATCTGTAGATCAGTTTGTAATTCATGTCAGTTACAATAGCCTAATGTCAACTGCTCATCACCTTTTACACCTTTTGCTTTTCCCGAAGCAGGGACGTTAATTGTTCTCCTAGTAAGAACCAGGAGAACTGGAGCTGATTGAGAAGTCATCATCAGTTCCAGTTCACCATACGCATTCTGACAAGCATAAATTGCTTAAAATGTGGTTGCATTAAAGTACCTAATCGAATCGCAACCCGTAAAATACTTATTATTGAATAGTTCCGATGGCTATCTGTGGTCTTTGTCATCAGTTCTGCTTCACCAAATGGTGCTTTCCGAGTGCAAATGCACGAGTTACTATAAAAAATACCCAAATCGCTATATAAAATTTGAGGGTTTCCCTCGATTTCCATAGGATTCCCTCATCAGATTCCGACTTGATGACAGTGGGACCACCTCGAGACTATACCCTTTCAAACAAAAAAATTAAACGGAGTAATCAGTGGTAAAACTTCCCAGAATTCGATCCATAACAGCGACACTATCGAATGTTGTAATAATACAGTGTCTGTTTTTTTTTTAATCAAAATCAACAGGTTTGATTCTTGGCTAGAAAAAATTATAGTTCAAAAATACAATGATGCAGTTTTACTATTCATCAAAATCGAGCCCGTGACTCCTTTGAGTACTTTTCGCTATTCCTCATAGTTTCGGATTTGGCCATCCACGCCCACTTGAAAAATTCACCCTGTATATATGATTTACAAACACACGAACAAATCCCAGAAATCATAACAAAAGACAGTCACACAAAACACACACAATCAGTCTCAAAATCACAAATTCTATACACACACATACATCCACATCACCCCAAGCACACCACTATTACATATACTGACAGCTTGCAAACTTTCGTCGTCGCCCTCTTAACTATAAAATCCTACAAATGGCTAATAACGCAATTCACTTAATCAATAACATCGATGAACTCTCTGTATCGGTGACGCATACCTGCACTCCGGAGCAAACTCAATCGTTTTTGATAAACCCAAATAAATATCTGAAAGTCTTTTCACAAAACATTCGATCAATAAATTGTAACTTCATAAACTTACAGACTCTTTTGCATCGTATCTCACTTGACTGTGACATAATAGTCCTGACAGAATGTTGGCTTCCATGCTCTAGTAACTCAATTCTTCCAATTCTTCCAAATTATACGATATTTAAAACAACCAAGCACATAAACCAAAGTGATGGCGTCGTGGTCTATATTAAGTCAGAAATTATAGCGGTTGGTGAGGAACCAGACCTGTACCAATCTGCCTCAGGATTGATAATGAAAATTAACCCTGACGTGGCCTTACTCTGTATATATCGCTCACCATCTACAGACAACATACAGAACTTCCTTTCCGCCCTTAATCGTATACTTCCATCGCTCCATGGCTTCGGAACGGTTGTGATAGCGGGTGACTTAAATCTCGACATCAAACCTTCTTCACTTGATACACGGTCCCACGAATATTTGAATTGTCTCGCTTTTCATGGTTTTCTCCCAGCTCTTACTCTCCCAACCAGGGGCAATAATTGTCTGGACCATATTATCCTTAGAACAAGGTCAAAACAGTCACATTTGTCTATGAGTCTACGGTTACCGACCATGGTTCTTCACTACTTTGTCTGGATAGCAAACGTATACCTGTCACCACTACGTCTACCATAACAAAAATCAATTATGAGGCACTTGGTGCGTCAATTTTGAACATAGATTTTGACCCTATTCTTAGTACAACTGACGCAAATACCGCTACAGACAATTTTATTGAAAAACTGACCTCAGCCATAGCCGAAAATTCTGTAATAAAAAAAGTTACAGCAAAACGGAAGATTCTTAAGCCCTGGATAACTCCTGGCTTGTTACAGTGCATGAGAAACAGAGATGCCATGCACAGAAAACTCAAGCAGTCTCCAGATAACGAAACGTTAAATATAACCTACAAACGATACAGAAACTTTTGTAACAAAATTCTTAAACAGGCGAAGAGGCTCTTCGATGCGGAAGAACTCACCAAAGCGAGTAATGACCCAAAATTACTCTGGGATACCTTAAAACGAATAACAAACACTACAAAAACTACACACTCGTCCACACAACTGCTATCTTCATCACCCACACCCACACAGTCATGTAACAGTGTGAATTCCTTTTTTGTCAATATAGGCAAGAAACTTGCAGATAACATTATAAAAACGAGGTCCTTACAACAACCACCTATCCTACAAAGCAGTTCTATACCAACTTCATCCTTTGTCCTGGATAAAACTGACCCAGAAGAAATTATATCCACCATAAATTCACTGCGACCAAACGCTGCTACTGGTTGGGATGGCATTTCACCTACTATACTGAAGAAATTTTCCACCACTCTGGCGCCTATTTTATGCCATATATTCAATATTTGTTTTGAAACAGCTGTTTTTCCAACTTCCTTTAAAAAGGCAATAATCTATCCAATCTTCAAGGGGGGTGATGGAACTTTGTCGAATAACTACCGTCCTATTGCTGTATTAACCGCTTTATCCAAAGTTCTTGAACGTTTGATAAACAAAAGATTGGTTAGTTACCTTGAGCATTGCAAGATAATCTCGCAACAACAATATGGCTTCCGCAAAAATAAATCAACATGTGACGCAGTTCATGACCTAACCAGCTTTGTCATAGATCATATAAATAAAAATAAAAAGGTTCTTACTATATTTCTAGATCTCGCGAAAGCGTTCGACACTGTTCCCGTTTCCACACTCTTAATCAAACTTAAGAAAATAGGCGTCAGGGGGCTACAACTGGATCTTTTCCGAAGCTACCTCTCCAATCGTTCGCAAAGAGTCAGGATCGATAGCTATAACAGCGACGAGCTTTCAATTCACTATGGGGTTCCACAAGGAAGCATCTTAGGCCCCACTCTTTTCTTAATCTTTATTAATGACCTGTGTGATCTCAATATCGTTAATGCTAAGGTAATATCCTTTGCAGATGGCACAGCAATAACCTTCATTGCGGATTCCTGGTCACAACTAGAGCAACAAGCTCAGCTTGGCTTTGACGTGGCGTTAAATTGGCTTAATTCCCACACTCTAACCCTTAATACCTCCAAAACCAAATTTCTGACATATTCTAACAGCTCGGTCTCTCAACCAAAGACAAAGCTCACACTGGTCATCCACAGATACAGGATACAAACTGTCAATGTCCTCTTTTAACCTCTGTTGAAAGCATCAGATATCTGGGAATAGTCTTGGACAGGAATCTCAATTTCAAGTCTCATATCGGTTTGCTAACTGGACGAGTTCGCAAACTGATATACATCTTTAAAACTCTCCGGCGTATTGCCAATCCCATTATAATACGTAATGTTTATTTTGCACTTTGCCTATCCATCATAACATATTGCATTTCTTGTTGGGGTGGCGCAGCTAAAACCACCCTCAAGCCGCTAGAAGTAGCACATAGGGCCATATTAAAAGTAGCCACTTTTCGTCCTATTCTGTTTCCAACCGATCAACTATACAATGACTGCAAAGTGCTAAATGTTCGGCAACACTTCATACTACAGACAGTCATTCTGCAACACTGCAACACCCCATACCGAATAATAGAAAATAAAAAACGTAGTAAACGTCGAAAGGATGGGATATGCACCGTGCCGCGTGTACGCTCAACCTTTGTCAAGAGATTTTTTCATTTTCTTGGTCCGTTTCTCTACAACAAAATAAACGAAGAGTGTCAAATCTACGGTTTACCATACTACAAATGCAAAAAGACTATACAATCGTACCTCCAAGAGAAGTCTTATGACGAAACTGAAAAGATTTTAACATAAGGTGATGAACATCAACAGGCGCACACACACCCCCTCACACACACAAACCCCCACACACCCTCACACACACACACACACCCACCCTCACGCACACACCACACACACACACCCACCCTCACGCACACACCACTCACACACACCCACCCTCACGCACACACCACACACCCAACCACACACACACTCACAACACATAAATATTTATCTCTAATTATTTTATTGTAACCATAACAAACTTTTGTCTAACTCAATTCTTCGAAATTGTAACAGTAACATCAGAAGCACTATGTAACTTTTACGTCACTGTACCTTAGGGGACCGGACTGCTTCTCCTTAACACAGGTTTCCATAACCTAGCTAGGAGAGCAGTGCTCACCCACACGCTTGTAGAAATAGTACTTTTTTTGTAAACCTGTATTTTTAACGTGTTCTACAATCCTTTGTTTTGAGTAAATAAATAAATAAATAAAATAAAAAAAATATATATAATATTTATATATATATACGCGACGAATTGATAATCTCCTACTTCTTTTGAAGTCGGTTAAAAAAGGCTTGTTTATGTCCTAGTACGAAGGTTTTCTATGACCACAATAAAGTTATGCTGAACCAAACTCCAACATAATAACATCCCGAAGAGTTCTACTCTCTACTCATAATAAACAGGTTTTTATTCATTTTCATCTTTCTTTTCATACGACACTTCCTTTTATACCCACCTATCTACAAGATATTTGTTTAATATTTATATTGAAAATTTGATGTGTCCCAGCAGTGGGATCGTTATAGGCTGATTATGCATGATGTGAAGGTCCCCAAACTAGGCAGCACATTATCACACACATTATCATCACACTTCACACTAATATTATAAAGGCGAAAGTTTGTTAGTGTGTGTGTGTTAATATGTTTGTTACTTCTTCACACTCAAACGGCTAGTCCAATTTTGATACAATTTGGTATGGAGGTAAGTGATACTAACATAGTTATTAAGTTTTATTTACTAACAAAATTGTTACTATATTATTATGTATACTTAGGTTAAGGTATGTATCTATGGGTCTTTGTTACCTGATAATAAATGGTTTATTATTATTATTATTATTATAAATAAATACTAGCATTTTACAGTTCCACTGCAGGGCAAAGGCCTCTTCTTAAAGAGAGAAGGCACGAGTATTGGTCACCATGCTTGTTCAAGACGGGTTGGCGATTTGAGACTTATAATAAAATAACTATAAGTTAAGGTTTACTCACGATGTTTTTCTTCTCCGATGTCAGTAACGTCCACGATAAACTCAGAAAGTACAGACGGGCGCACATCAACCTACCCGAAACTGTCAAACTTTACCAATCAACTTTGAACCTTAAGCTTTAGCAAAAAAGTTGACAATATGATATTAAATGAATTTGACAGATTGTAGTAGCTTGATGTGCTGGCGTGTGTACATATAAATCGAAAAGCCACATTGGTACTTGGCCAGATTTAACCCCCAACCTCGTGGTTTCAAACACTGGGCCATTACAAAATTATGATTATGCAGAAATTAATTCTGCAAAGTGACAAAAGAGAAAGTACCTTAAAGAACCCTTGTTCACATAAAACAAGGAAAAATAACACTCCACATGATCCGAATCAGGGATTGAAGAGGCATTTTGATATCGTCTATCTACAACCCTCTAGAGATAGCAATGTGTAAGGAATACTGAACTAGTCTGGCTTTCAATACCTTCTATAATTCCCTTGTCTAATAAATAATGATCAAACATTGCATATACCTATGTATTATGCTTATGTTATGAAATATAATATTTTTATCTCACGAAGGGACGCGTGCTTTACTTGTGGTAACCAAGTTACAAACTTCCGACTGCACCATTGTCTCGGACGGTACCGAGACAAACATTTGTGAAACAGTTCTAGTTCGTTGTATTGAAAAATAAGATGGCAGCATTCAGCAGCTAAAAGATCCTTGTGTAGCAGTAACTAAACGTTGCTTAATTAACTTATGTCAACATTCAAATACAAATTGTGTATTCAGCCAGGATCCAATCATCTGTCCCCTTTGTGTCAAAGGAGCTACAAACGTTTTGTAAAATGCGTCGTAGAGAAAAATACAAAGATTGGATCGAATACTAGCTAGTCAAGCAGAAAGTAATTTGGGACGTCACTACATCCATAAAATTCGCGAAGTCATGGTTATAAGTAAGATAGAAGGATCATTTTATTGACACTGATATTATAGAAACGTCAAATTGTATTGAGCCTGGTTTAGTCACAAAGTAGACAAACGGAACAGAGGCAAAGCTTCTTGAACGTGCAAAATTGTTACCTATTTTGGTAGGGTTGTCACAATAGGTTAAGACAAATTAAACAAAACATTTGTTAAATAGTTTTTTTATTCAGTATGATAGAATACTTTAGAAATTACTTACTCTAATAATTTTCTTTTTATAATATTTGTTTTTTAATCATTTATTGTTTCTTTTAATGGTGTGGTAAATTATTAGTTACACCTATAAATGTTTAGTAAAAGCTAGTAATAATAATTTAAAAAATCATAATTAAAAAAAGGATTATACTATAGGGTACATACCAATACCATAGTTTATTCATTTACATTTCATCTGCATGTGGTTGCCATGGAGATTTGAGCTTATTGACAAAACGTCAAATAAATAAATACAAATCAAAAGAAACTTAAAATATGTTTATCTTTATCATAATACTAATAAAATAAAGGTAAAGGTACTTACTTGAAAAGTAACAATCAAATATTTACTTACCTATTGTACTTATTTCTTGGGATTTTTTCTAGTATTATTCATACACACAATACAATAAACAACCATTATTTAAGCGCTACCTCGGCAATCTAAAATACTTTTGAAACACAAAAGAAGAGGGATGGCTATGGCTAACTTGCAGCTAAAAAACAAACAACGTGCGTTGCAATTGTCAACTGGCTGTACCAGCGTAAACCGGTTTTGTCCAGTCTCGCCGCGTACGCGACAAGCGGCCAGTGGTCACGCACACATGCCCCGCGTGCTTGTAGTTTGTAGTAGTGCAACCGATTCACGCGGTTGTATGAAGCTTTATCTCTGTTCCGTTTGTCTACTTTGTGGTTTAGTTACTGACTTTGAAACAATTATAATCTTTTGGGTGGTTTTTACTGACCTACACTTGAAGTACGATTTACAGCGGCTCTTGTGTTAAAGGAAATTTAAGCGTTTGTAAAGTACATACATAGTTAAGATTCGTATTTGCATGGAATTTACACAGCTTGGAACCCGGTTGAATTCGCGCGAATGCAGCGGTAGCCGGTCGGCTGCTCGCGTAAGTGGTCGGATGCGTTTGTGTCTAAACACACTATGCCGAAGTTACGCGACCGAAGTTCGGCATGATTACGCCTGCAATGCTATTTGAATTACTGACGACACATTATGTCGAAATTACGTTGCATTAAATAGCATTGCAGGCGTAATCTTGCCGAACAACGGTCGCGTAACTTCTGCATAGTGTGTTTAGACACTTTAGCTGCCGTCGCGTTTGGTCGGCTCCGTCCGGCGACGGCCACGTGCGCTCGGGTGTCATCGCCAGCCGGCAAGTAGAATGAGTTGAATCATTTTAGCGTCATCGAGTCATGATATTCTACGCACGTGCCCAGGTTCAAGCGGATGTTAGCAATCGGGCGGATGCAGTCTGCTGCCGCCGCGATCTGCTGCATCCGCTGCGATGCTCTGCAACGCGCTGCACCGCGCTCCAACGAGGCCCGGTCGGTGTAAATCGTACTTTATTCAAAGTATATATTTTTTTTTACAAACCAAAAAGAGTTTAGTACAACTTAGGTGTTTTTTTTTAACAAAATGACGGCAAAAGTTTTTCAAAGAAATAAAATCAGTAGTATTACGAAATGCTGCGAACGTTTATAAAAGAAACCCTTTTCAATTTTTATCCACATTTTTGTATGCGAACTGAAAGTCTAATAAATTATGCACATTATTTCCACGTGGAAATTCAAAGAGAATTGTAAATACTTACCTCAGAAAAATAAAAGGATTTTTATTTTTCTGAGGTAAGTTTTTTATATAAAAGAAATTCGTGTTAGTTACACTATTTATATCTCAAGAAAGGCTGAACCGATTTGGCTGAAAATTGGTGGGGAGGTAGCTTAGAACCAGGAGACGGACTTAAGACTTTTTATCCGTTTTTTTTTCTTATAGGTGTAGTGTAGGCGTAGGTTATGAGTAGGGTAGGAGTAGGGTAGGAGTAGGGTAGGAGTAAGGTAGGAGCAGGGTAGGAGCAGGGTAGGAGTAGGGTAGAAGTAGGGTAGGAGTAGTGTAGGAGTAGGGTAGGAGTAGGGTAGGAGTAGTGTAGGAGTAGGGTAGGAATAGGGTAGGAGTAGTATAGGAGTAGGGTAGAAGTAGGGTAGGGGTAGGGAAGAAATAATTTATATGGCAAACAACGTTTGCCGGGTCAGCTAGTTTTTTAGGTAATGTAAAGTATTTTACATCTGTAATTATAGAAAGCCGGTTAAATACAAAGTACGGTGAAATACAATACTTGTAAGTTTTGTTCGTCAAATAGCCCGTAGTTTTAATTAATATTTATTTAGGCAGGTATTAGATATCATATCGTAGGTACAAAATAATGTTCATCCAAAAAATTACAGAATCCTACCCCTCGGCTAACAAAAACCGATTTTAAATTGAAAGGGCAATTCGGAAACCGAATTTTACCTGAAAAACTACAGGTAAATAATGTAAAGCTAAAAATAGTTACACGATCTAAGGGCACAATTAGACCGAGTGACTTGTGGTTTATAAAGAAAAGACCTGTTCCTCTTATCAGACGCACATTTAGAGGTCTTTTGTGACTGCGATGCGAGAGGAACAAAAAGTAGGTTCAAAGATTCCTTCAAGTTTTAATTACTTTGGGAGTTTACGTTATCTAGGCATTCTGCCATGACTTTGAAATGTGAATAGCAGGTTAAATGCGTAACACAGTTTTTTTCTAAAAGGGACGCGGATTTAGCTAAAATTTACCTTCGGATGGTCATCGCAATTACGACATATTTTTCGTTACTGATGTCTGTAGGTTATAAAAGTGCAATTATAAAAGTTTCAGCCAATTTTATATTTAGAATTTATATGTAAATGTAGATAATTACACATATTTAAAATATGTGTACTTACCTACATTTGTTTCTACAAAATTAGTTACGTATAACAGTAAGTTATTCAGACGGATGGTTTTTGTGTTGTTATTAATTTATTCGGAGTAGGTACGTTTATCCGACTTTGACCTCCATTATCAGACTCAAATCTTAGGCTGCCATCAGACGGACTGCATCGCAGCAACCGCGCGCAGTCGACTGCACGGGGTTGTACGTTCGACTTCGTTCCGTCAAGATATCAACTTCACGCGGTCGGCTGCAGTCGTGTGAAGTCAATATTAACTGAATACAGTCGTGACTTCAACTTTACGCAGTCTGCTACAGTCTTGTAGTGTCGACGCACGCTGTCCATCGCTAACCGCTGACAGTTAGTGTGTGTAACGTCTGTGCTTCCAATTCGACGTCAAATCTTACACTGAGCTCCTAGGCTAGATGCGTGGCGTCAACTGCGCAAAGTCAGATCCGGCTGCAGATAACTGCATGCAGTTGAATATATTGTCTGCGCGCGGTTGTTGCGATGCAGTCCGTCTGATGGCAGCCTTAGTGTATAGGAATCAAGTTACCCTACACGTGGATGCAACAATAGCCTGAAGTTTTCCACGAACAACTTCCTTCTTATATACGTATAGCATTGTAGGTACCTAGTCCCTTTTCTACCTATTTTTGTAGTTGAAACTACACGTACTATGTAGAATATCGATTAGGTATGTACAAGTGGGCGAAAATTTGATTACAAGATTCAATAGTTACTTAGACGGGTGTGAAATGTAAATTGGGTTATTTATTCCTTGCTTAAAAAGGTTTGTTGAACACGATTTTTTTTAAACTAATGTCAATTTCAAATTGGGTTATTTATTCCTTGCTTAAAAAGGTTTGTTGAACACGATTTTTTTAAAACTAATGTCAATTTATAATTCCAGAGCACAGACCTGTATTATACAAGTGCGCTGGACTGCATACTATCGATGACAGATTTTTGCTATTTTGGCGCTGATAGCAACGTGAAGGGTCCGTGGTACTAAAATTAGACATGGGATATATCCATCGATAAATAAATACTTTAATGAACTTTATCGATCGTTATAACCACTGAGCATAATTTATATTACTTAAGAGAAAAATATCGAATCACTCCCAGTTATTTTTATGCTTCATTTTTAAGTAATAGAATAATTGCTCTGCAAAGGTTAACTGAAAATTAATTAGGGCGCAGTCAGATCGCGATAAACTAGTGGATAGTGTCCTAGTACCGTTATAGTGCATGACGGTCAGAGCTTGAGGTCAGTGAGCTTTAAATATGAGGATAGGCTTAAAACTTAGCCTAAAAACTATTATGGTTGATCTGAAAACTTTTTTTTTGGTTGTGAAATCATCGAATGACCTCGCTCTCGATGCCCGACTCGTTTTCCACGGCGGCTGGGACGGGAGGCTCTCTCCTCTCACTCCCTCTCGCTCCGGACCATGGCTTGCACCAGGGCCGGGCGCGAGAGGTCGCCGCCGCTGCCGATCGTCTCTACGAGGACACGGCGGTGCTCCGCCCAAGCGGGTCAGACCTCCACCGTGTCCTCTGGGCGATCCTGGCAATGGAGACATCCGGGCGTTTCCTTCCTCCTGATGATGTGCAGGAATCTCCCGAAACATCCGTGTCCGCTGAGGACCTGCGTCAGGTGGTAGGTCTCTTCAAAGAGGGGTCTTATCGCCGCTATCGTGGCGTGCCCTGCGCTGGGTTGCGACAGTCTCTTTCCATGTCGCAGTGAGATTGCGCCCGAGAGATCCGTCCGCTCCGCCGCGAATTCCGCGGAAGCAGAGTTTCACCCCGGCGTAGTGCCTCCGCGCGCGCTCATACAGGCGCGCAAGCTATCGCCTCCAGATCCCATGGCGGCAGTCTGGCAAGAAGGCTTGCCCCTCTCCCGAGATCGTGCGGTAGCCCCGGATAAGCCTTACGGCTACCACCTTCTGGGGCGCGTTCAAGTAGTGGGCGGCTCGCCGCCGCAGTGAACGCGCCCACACCGGGGCCCCGTATAGGGCCATGGACCGCATGACCCCCACGTAAAGCCCCTTGCTCAACTTTTCGTGTTCAATTTGGAAGAATTCAACCATGTAAACAAAAAAACTTTTTTACAAAAAAAAAACAACCGACTTCCAAAAAACACTGTAAAGTGAAAAATAACTTTAATTTTGGAAGTCGGTGTCTTTGGATTTGTATTTTAGTTTTTTGCCACCGACTTCTTAAAGTTATTTTTCACTTTACAGTGTTTTTTGGAAGTCGGTTGTTTTTTTTTTTTGTAAAAAAGTTTTTATTTTTCACTTTTTTGTGGGTTAGTTTGTAATTTATCTGAGCGAAAATAGCCTAATGTCAACTGCTCATCACTTTTTACGAAATATTGCTTTACCCGATGCAGGGACGTTAATTGTTGAGGAGTTCCCCTAATAAAAACTAGGTGAACTGGAGCTGATTGAGAAGTCACATCAGCTCCATTTCACCATACGCATTGTGAAATATTTGTCATTGAGTAGTTCCGATGGCCATCTGTGGTCTTCATCATCAGCTCCACTTTACCAAATGATGATTTCCGAGAGCAAATGCTCGAGTTACTTTAAAAAAGGAATTTTCAAATCGGTTCGTAAATGACGGAGTTATGCGCGAACAAAAAACACAATGCAGAGTAAACGAAACGATCGTTAATGTAGACAATGTCGATAAATTTTTAGATTTTTGTTGATTTTTCAAAAACCGCTTGTCCGATTTCGATAAAATTTTCATGGGACCATTTGGGAAGTATACTCTTTCCAATAAAAAAATAATTTTTCAAATCGGTTAGCAAACGACGGAGTTATGCGCGAACAAACATAAAAAAAAAAAAAAATACAAACATCCGAATTGAGAACCTCCTCCTTTTTTAGAAGTCGGTTAAAAAAGCAACAAACAGCGTCCATACAAATTCACTCAAATTGAATGCGAAAAGTGAACCGTGTAACATTACGAAGAACGAAGGTCATACGTAATTACGCCGCGCGTGTGAAAAAGCGACCACGGTAATATGTTTTTGTTTCGTTCGACTAGTTAGCCAGTGCACACACACAGATGTAAATACGGGCCAGCGGCGCGGGCGCGGGGACGGCGCGAAGCATGTTCACAGAAATTTCAACCTTATCGTGCCTATGCAGAATTGTTGCATACTGTACATTAAAGGCAGTTTTGAACGTCAAAAAATACAATAAAATAGAATTGATTCTAGTCTTCCAAAAGGTAGTGTTCGTATGGAGAAGAGCGTACGTGTAGTGTTTAACGAAACAGTCCGCAGTCAAATGTTTACTACAAAGATGATAATTAGATTTAGAACTCTAATTTACCATTTTCGTGTTTTTCAGCCCTGTTTAATTGAGTTGGTGGGAAATCTGAAATTAACTATTTAATTAAAGTAAACTGACTAAAGTGTACATTGTAGATGGCAAGGTGTATTACGATGTTAGGTCTTTACTTCGGAAATAAGTACACATTAAATATAATACTAGCTTCCGCCTGCGACTTCGCCCGCGAGATATGTCAATAAAAACTATCCTTTGTAAGGACAGTTTTTATCGAAAATTTTGAAAAAAGATAGATTGAATCCCGGGGAAGGCCCCGGGATGCAATCTATCTTTTTGCCAAATTTTATCGAAATCCGTTCAGTGGTTTAGGCGTTAAAAGGTAACATACAGACAGACAGAGTTAATTTCGAATTTATAATATTAAGTATGGATTTATCTTTTGAAATTAGAAACTAGTATCTGCTAATTTGTTTTAGCTAATCAAATTGCAGAAATTTCTGGCGACAGTAAATTTCTATTTAAAAGACTTAAATTTAAAATTATTAACTGTCTGAAGAAAATTATCGACACATTATCGACATAGAACATTTACAACACTTTTCAAATTATTGCATTCAATATATGTGAAATCTGAGCCCCAATTACACTTAAATATGATGAGATATTAATGAAAACATTTATTCTAAATATAAAACAGTATTAAAAATGCTGTGAGCATTTTTAATACTGTCATGAAATATACTTACTTGTGAAAGGTTATTCCGCTGCCTTTTTGATAGCGAGTTTTACAAAATGTGCATGCTTTCATAATAAAAATGTTTCAAATATCACATAAAAGTAGTTTTCCACGATTTAGACCTAAATCATCAGAGACGAACCAAATAACTCAACGTCCATTTGAAAGAACGTGTAAATTTTAGATCCTGGGGGCTTTGAGCGAGGGGCGCTTTGAATCGGCACAAAAAACCCTTTACTCGATGCATACCTATAACGCAGTGTGCCCAAGTCGCGTTGTGCCTAAACGTCAATTCAAATAAGCGTTTGGTCTATATCGCACAATGCCCATTTCACGATACGACCATGTCACTATTGGACTGTATCCCACATTGCCCATCTCGCGATACGACCATGTCACTATTGGACTGTATCCCACATTGCCCATTTCGCGATACGACCATGTCACTATTGGACTGTGTCCCACATTGCCCATCTCGCGATACAACCATGTCACTATTGGACTGTATCCCACATTGCCCATTTCGCGATAAGACTGTGCATGCTTTCATAATAAAAATGTTCCAAATATCACGTAGTAAACACAAAATGCACATTAAAGTAGTTTTCCACGATTTAGACCTAAATCATCAGAGACGAACCAAATAACTCAACGTCCATTTGAAAGAACGTGTAAATTTTAGATCCTGGGGGCTTTGAGCGAGGGGCGCTTTGAATCGGCACAAAAAACCCTTTACTCGATGCATACCTATAACGCAGTGTGCCCAAGTCGCGTTGTGCCTAAACGTCAATTCAAATAAGCGTTTGGTCTATAACACACAATCCCCACAATGCCCATTTCGCGATACGACCATGTCACTATTGGACTGTATCCCACATTGCCCATCTCGCGATACGACCATGTCACTATTGGTCTGTATCCCACATTGCCCATGTCACTATTGGACTGTGTCCCACATTGCCCATCTCGCGATACGACCATGTCACTATTGGACTGTATCCCACATTGCCCATTTCGCAATACGACTATGTCACTATTGGACTATGTCCCACATTGCCCATTTCGCGATACGACCATGTCACTATTGGACTGTATCCCACATTGCCCATCTCGCGATACGACCATGTCATTATTGGACTGTATCCCCCATTGCCCATTTTGCGATACGACCATGTCACTATTGGACTGTATCCCACATTGCCCATTTCGCGATACGACTATGTCACTATTGTTCTGTATCCCACATTGCCCACATTCACGATACGACTATGTCACTATTCGTCTAATTTTTACATTGGTTTTAATTATTATAATTTAAATTTAATACAAACTCCTATCGTATTATTATTGTCCGCTTTAATTACTGGCCGCTTGAAACGGAAGTGTTCTTATTCGCTTGAAACGGAAGTGTTCTTATTCTTCCTTATGATTGTGTCACAGTTCATTTGTGTCGTTATTGGCACAGAGCACTTTTTGATAGACACTATTGGCCTACTTTTTATATTGGTTTTTACCAGTTTTTGCTCGTTTCATTTTAATACCTATAATTTATTACCAACTCCTATCGTATTATTATTATATTATTGTCCGCTTTAATTACTGGCCGCATGAAACTGAAGAGTTCTTATTATATTCTTCCTCATGATTGTGTCACAGTTTATTTCTTACACAGTTCGTGCAGTGAAAATAAGTAAAGGCATTTTATAAAAAATTACAACATCAGTTTTTGTAAGAAACAAAAAGGTACCAATAATTTACTACTGGGTGGTTTCGCCTATACGAAAAACAGAACGAACAATGACGGGTCCTCACTCTGGCAGTGTGCTAACCGGAAAGAATGCAGTGCTTCTTTAAAAGTGGATTCTGAAAACGCGGTTTTGAAAGCAAGTGACCATGTATGTACTGCAAATCACGGTAAGAATAAAATTTCAATATTGATAAATGTAAGCAAACGGTGTACCAATCATTTGGATCTGTACCAAAAATAATTGAAAATGTGGTAATAAACGAATCTCTTTCACTCGAAAACGAAGATATATATGAGGCAGCTCTTTTTCAAACAAAAAGGACTGTTTATATCGTACAAGAAACAATATTTTTACAAGTTTCAAAAACCAATTATAGTACATTGAATGAAGTACAGGTTCCTATCATTTAGTGAAAATTTTCTTGTTTGCAATGATGTAGAAGACAACAATAAGATATTGATATTTTAAAATCCCTTAGCAAGAATAACAATAAACCACCTGAAAAGTAAGGACACTCACTTTTATGGCGATGGCATATTCCAAAGTGTACCGTTGTTTTATCAATTGTACGCGACACATGTGAATTTAAACGTCAGCAATAATGGCACTGTGAATATTGAGCCCGTTATATATTGCTTATTACCCAACAAGACTCAGAACACGTATATAAAGCTATTTCAACTTGTCAAAAATATATTTGACATAAATTTTATAAATTTTAAAACTGATTACGAAATTGCACAAATTCGGGCCTTAAAAGCCGTATTCCCTGGTATACCGAACACGTTGCATGACTAATACGTTGCATGAATGAGGGAATGACACTATTGGTCACTATCCTGCGGAAAGTCAACCCTTTAGGGATATTTTTAAGTCAAGAGGTAGCCTATGTCCTTCCCCGGGATGACACACAACATAATAACATGACATAGGCTATGTGGTGAAGAAAGGCCGCAACAAACTCAGAGGTCAGGCGCGGGCTGGCACTACATCGAGCAAGGGTACGTCGCGAGGGACCTCGTCGACGAGGTCGGTATGGTCTAGTATGATGCTCTGCGAAGGAGAGGTGCCTGTCGAGTATTACACCTAGGTTGCTTTTCCCAAGGGAAACTTCGACGCGCGGCATTAATTAACCATTTAAATTACACGCTGTCAAGGCCATATTTCTCTATATTGCCTATTTCGCTATTGAACTAAAATTAAATGTACCTAAGTCTCACTACACCCATCTCGTTATTGAACTAAAACTCAATGTACCTAAGACTCGTTAAACCTATTTCGCTATTGAACTAAAACTCAATGTACCTAAGTCTCACTATGCCTATTTCGCTATTGAAGTAAAACTCAATGAAACATAGTCGCACTAAGCCTATTTCGCTATTAAACTAAAACGGAATTGACCTAAGACACAATACGCCCACATCTTGTTTGCTCTAGGCGACTTGGGCACACTGCGTTATAGGTATACAGCGAGTAAAGGCTCTTGAACTAAAAATCAATGAACCTTAGTCGCACTAAGCCTATTTCGCTATTGAACTAAACCTCAATGAACCATAGTCTCACTAAGCCTATCTCGTTATTGAACTAAAACGGAATTGACCTAAGTCACAATACGCCCACATCTTGTTTGGTCTAGGCATAACGCGACTAGGGCACACTGTGTTATACAGCGAGCAAAGGCAAAAAACAACTGTCATCTCGTAGAGTATCGTTAGTCCAGCGTACTTGTATGATAGAGGTCAGTTTTCCAGAGTCTTTCTTATTTTATCACCTTCTTCATATATCTAAGACGAAGAAGTTTCCAAACTTCTCTTCGGAAAACTACAAGTCGAAACTTTTAAATGTAACAACTTTTATCTTAAAGAGCTTAAAGATAATTATGAGATCTATTTTATTACTTAATGTGCCAAGTAATTGGATTTCTTAATCACAAGTTAAGAGTTCACGGAACAACAATTCTAGCGACGAAAGTTTGTAGCGTGGAAACATTCACAGATAAACGAAGACAAATCCTCAAGTTTTAAGATAATTAAACATGTACGAGTAGTTCGCTTTTCTCAAGCGCTGCTGATTAAAAACTTGCAACTACTTATAAACTATTATAAACTACATTACTTAAACCGTTCATAGAAATCTCAGTACCTTGGAATTTTCCTTAACTTACTTATTAGCAACAAGGGCGGATTGTAATTTACCATAAATTATCCCGTCGACAAGAAACTCTTCAGCGGAGTGAAGCGCATCAAATAAGGTCAACGCACACTTGTAGAAACTGCACAGGAGCAGCAGCGGCAGCGCCTCAAATTGAGCCGTTCAGAATTATTTTTATGAAACTCCATATTGCAAAACCCTGCACTTATTTTTGTTGCGGACGATCCTTCAGGATCAAAAACAAAAGAAAAAGCGGACCAAACCGGAATGAGAAAGTTTATAGAGGATAAGAAAGAGATTAAAACAGAAGACAAACAAGCAGGGGATCGAGGAAGGGGGGGTGCATGGGGTGTTCAGGGGATCAGAACGAACTCCTACTTATTACCTAAGCATCGTAAAGGCCACGCCTCGGCTCGGGATCGGCTAGTAAACAGCAGTCACCGAGCTCACGGCGGCCCGACCATCACATAGCCGTTATTTACTCATTCTATAAATCGTACCAAGAAACATTGAGCAAAACTTATAGCAGGGAAACGAGTTTAATTTTTGGTTTGAAAATTCGCCGTTTACGGCAACGTGCAATGTAGCGCACGCAAAAACATTGTGTTTGTCGGTGCATGCGACAGTCCAGGTATTGTGGAGGTATTTAAAGCTAAGCTATAACATATTTTATTTGGTTTTTGTGAAAAAAAAGTAAAACAAAAAGTGGGCCTCATGAGGTATGGTATGGTCCAGTACAAAAAATATCTCAATTTTACACCCATTAGGTACGTGTGCGGACTGTTTGCATGAAGCACACGCTATAAAATGAAACGAAGACTGTAGTCTGTAAACCGCATTCAAAAGGATGCGTCAATTTGGCGTAAATTCAGTGCACGCTGCAAACTTTCCTTGTCATTGAATATGACAGAGTCTATTTCAGTTCTTCTTGTTTTGGTGTCATAAATATTCTGTTTGTATAAAGCTGCGAACAAATATTATGTTGCAGACAACGTGTAAAGCAACTAGCATAGATACTTACAACATGAGCTTTAGTTATTTATTAGTTAGTTCTTAGTGCAATGTAGTACGCTACCTGGCATGCATTGTCTTAGATACCTTATTATTACTGTTGCTTAAATCAATGCTTGCATGTTATATTAGCTACTAGATGAAATTATGAAATATCTCTCTGTAGTGCAAAATAATGATTGACGACCACTTTCTGAATGCACGCTCTTGAATGAATGAATGAATGAATGGCACCGATCCCAGCGTGGTTAAACCAGACTCGATTAATCGAATGAACCCCAAGATTCGCACTAGCTCCTGTAGCCTCATGTTCATGGTGCTACAGCGACCATTGCATATCAAAGAATAGACCGGGGGGCGCGGTAATGGTAGGGAAGACGTGCCCGTAGGATAGGTAAGGATTTAAGAGCCTACCGGATATGCATCCTAGAGTAAGCATTGGACTAGTGGAGAGATGGGTAATTATTGTCTGTGGATGGGCATCTTTTATCGACCTTGCCGCCAGGTTGGTTCAGGTCGAGCTTCCTCGGTGCGTCTTTTGGCGGGCTTCTCCTGCTTTCTCGGTTTTTTTGTATGTCATTGCTCTGCTGTGTTGTGTTAGATGTTGCTGTTTTCAATGTCTTCGTCGGAAGTTTCGCTACTATCCGTTTCCAGTTTTTTGTAAATCTCACTAGCAGCTATCTTGATCTTCCGCTGTATCCATCGAAAAATTGATTCCCTAGTCGAAGTACTTCATGTCCTGTTTTAGATTGTTGTTCCATGTGTAAATAGGTCAGCCGACCTTCTTGGATTTGGCCTTGTACTGCATTGCTGCATGCAGTAGGTGTGGTTTGCGGCGCCTGTAGACATGAGCGAGGTTGCACATCCTGTGGTTCTTGATGCGTTTGGTTACTGTTTTCGACTACTTTCTGAATGCACGCTCTTAGTTAAAAAAAGGAAAATTAAAAATTAAACCGAATCACGACAACTATCTCTGCGAACTTGGCTAGTTTTTTCCGTTGAGATTGGCCACCGTGACCGAAATCGGTCGGGAGGCTATTATAATCGCAATTCGTAGCTAACAACGCTATTGTCTGCGTGTCGAGGCAACATCAACGGAAATAATTGTATCTGTATTACGCCGAGCAATTACCACAATAAGGAGAACATTCTAATGTTCGTACTGCTGTGAAACTATCTCCGGATAATTAACATTCCTAATAGAATAACGCCACGGTAAATGCCATTATTGGCTACGTAATATATACAAATATTACTTAACTTTATTTCCAAAAAATACCAACTTATAATAAACGCCATAAACACCCCACGCACCAACACTTTTCAATCGCCATTACCGCAGATCTTATGAGATGCAATTTAGGTTAATTCTTAGTCAAGTCTCCCAAAGATTAGCCACTTAGCATGGCTGGTAGCGGAGCTCACTGCCCGAGGGCGTCTGTCGTAGTTCAGTAGATTTTCCCGCTCGGGAAAGCTTTGTGGCACTTAGCTGAAACTTACGTCCGGTTTCTGGAACGAAAATTATCAACGCGTAAGTATAAATTCAACGTAAGTCAAGTGATCCAATTTTCTCTTGATTGTTCAGTCGTTAATTGACGTGTGTAGATGAAGTTATTTTAAATTAGTGTTAGGCCGGTAAACAATAGGCCATATAATAGATAAGTTATTTTGGGATTTAAATATATACCTTTTTTTTTTTTGGCGAACTTATGATTTTATTTTTTACCTTCTTCTTTAGAATATTGCTGTAGTACCAATTTTTGGCAACTTATAGTGATAGCAGATTTATTCGGTTGTTCTTAAACGTGAACGCCAAAATTGTTCTCAGGATACTTTTTATCCCGATTTTCCCACGGGATCGTAACTTGTGCAGGGCACTGCTAGTTAATAATTATAAGTGCGCTCCACGCTTTCTGAATTCAATTTAATTATTTTATAATTTTTTAGTGCGTGATAAAAATGAGTTTTTTAGTTTTTTTTAAACTACATTATTTTATTTGTACCTTTGCGTCTAGTATATTTATTTATTTATTTGAATAACATGGGAGACTTACAGCTAAAACAAACAGATCAAGGACAGTACATTAGTCTGAAAGCCAATTATAGGTCTCCACTTATAAAATATATTCTTCATAAGTTAATAAGTAACAAGTATAAAGTCCACGAAGTTATGATGACAAGGGCCTACTAGCAAACTTGAGTGGTTTACAATTAGCCCATTAAGAGTTCCACTTTCCACCTCCTGGCTCCATCATCAGACCCTCGACACTAAGTACACTATATTAAACTCTTCGAAACGAATCATATGACCAAACTTGAGGAGTTTACTAGTAGCCGCTTAAGAGTTCCACAACCCAGCTCCTGGCTCCATCATCAGACCCTCGACACCAAGTGCAATCCATTGGACTCGTCAAAGCAAATCTTTTGAGCCCAAACTCGAGGGGTTTACTCGTACCCACCAAAGAGTTCCACTATCCACCTCCTGGCACCATCATCAGATCAGCTCCAAGATAAAAAAATATAGTTTTGTCTTCCAAACTACATATACATTCAAAGTTTCATTTCTATACGACAATTAGAATTTGGTTCAAACTAATTTCTAAGATTTTTACCCGACTGCGCCAGAAGGAGGGTTATGTTTTTCGAGTGTATGTATGTATGTATGTATGTATATTTCTTTGGCACGCTCTGTAGCCTAAACGGCTTGATCGATTTCCGCTTGAGAGGTGCCGTTAGATTCGTCTTAACTGTGAGAGTGACACTGAGTATATCAAAATTGAAAAAAATTAAAATGGCCGATTTTTGGCACAAAATTGTCTTCAAAAAAAAATTTTTTTTTTTTCAAAACCTATCGTGTGGGGTATCAAAATAAAGGTTTTTAAAAGGTGATTACAAAAATATATACAACTTATATGGTTAAAAGTAATTCGAAGTGACAAATCGTAAAAAACACGTACCAAGAACTAAATCGTCTGCGAAATCTTTCACATTTATTTTGTAATAAACTAAAAAGCTGGAAATAATAAAGTTATTTAAAAAAATAAAAAACCCGACTGCGGTAAAAAACTGAAAAGCTAAAAACAAGCCCATTTTAAATTAAATAAAAGTTGGAAGCAGGCGGGACCCATTTGAATTTGAAAATATAATAAAAATGGTATGGGTCTCGCCTGCTTCCAACTTTTATTTAATTTAAAATGGGCTTGTTTTTAGCTTTTCAGTTATTTACCGCAGTCGGGTTTTTTATTTTTTTAATTTAAAATTGTTAGTTATAAAAGTGGAAACGGGAACTATATATATTGGAGCGATTTATCTGCTGTCACGAACAATTGGATAAACATGAGCTATGTACAAATCACAAATAGAAGGAAAAGCACCACATGCATAAAAAGTTTGTTTATGTCCTTGTACGAATGCGAGCTGAACCAGGGATTGAAGAGGAATTTCAATATTTCGTCTATCTACAATCCTCTAGAGATATCAAACTGTAACGAATACTGAACTAGTCTGGCTTTCAATACCTTCTGTAATTCCCTTGTCGGATGAATAATGATCAAACATTGTTTTATCAAAAACAAAGTCATAATAGTGGTTTTCTTCATATTACTTATATGTAACCCCCCTCTTGGGGGAGGCCTATGTCCAGCAGTGGACGTCTTTTGGCTGAAATGATGATGATGATGACTTATATGTATAAAGATATGATACTAATGTTCGTTGTCACTAACAATAGACGACCCTTTAAAATAAGGCTAATTAATAAGGATATAAGGCTAAGGATAAAATAATTATAAGGCTGATTTAAAGCAGCTGTTGATTATTGTAGTTTTGGTAAATTAAAAATTACTTACATAAAAATGCTTGTCTATTAACGAGTTCGGCAGTAAAAACTGAGCAGTAAACTAAATAGAAATGAGTCATAACGAATATTTAAATGGGTGATTAAATAAATAATTGAGCAGTAAAATGACTAAACGGGCAGTTACGTGTTGGCAGTTTACAAATCAGAATTAGTCGGTAAAAAATCTAACTTGGAAGTACAGGTAAGCGAGAAACTGCAACCACCGAAATATTATTTTTAGGAAACAATTTTGTACAGATTATATAAAACCCCTAATTTGTACATCTAGCTCGTCGCAACCACTTTCAACACAATTTTTTTAAGCAAAATTTTTTGTAGGTATATTTAAGTAAGTAAGCAGTAATTTTTTCTAAGAAATATTTATTTTAATTATGAAGAAACTTATAGTTTAATTGATAAATTCTGTAATTTGATTTGTTATAATGTACAATAATTTGATTTGAAATAATCATACTTATTAATAATCGCCGAGTGCGGTAGGTAGTAGTTTTCTTTGACTGTACCAACTCAATTTCGTCTGGTAAAACGGGATTATAAAGTATATTACTTTTCGGGTGGAAACAAGAAAGGGGGGAATCAGTACTAACCCCCGATGAGGACACTTTCTGTTTGACATGAATATTTAAGAACTAATCTATACATATAATAAATCTGTAGAAGGGTCAATTCTGTACATTGAAAATATTGAAAAAATAAATAGCGGGGGGTGTTGCTGGATCGATACCAAACCCAAATATGTGATTAAAAAAATTTTTGTCTGTCTGTCTGTCTGTCTGTCTGTCTGTCTGTCTGTATATGCAGGCATCACGTGAAAACTAACGGTTCGATTTCGATGAAACTTGGTATAATTATACCTTATTATCCTGGGCATAAAATAGGATACTTTTTATCCTGGAAAAATACGTAGAAAAAAATCTTATTTTTCGGTTTTATTCATAGACGTTGTTCTGTAGAACCGCGAACACACGTTGCATTACCCGTAGTGGATAATTTTCCATTTCAATTTAAGAGAATACAGTTTCCTGTAGCTTTGTGTTACGCCATGACAATAAATAAGGCTCAAGGTCAGACCCTAGGAGTTGCTGGCTTAGATCTTACCGCGAGTTGTTTTTCGCACGGGCAACTTTACGTAGCTCTTTCCCATGTGAGCAGTCCAAGAAATCTTCATGTTCATATTCCGGACGAGCTCACTAACAATGTTGTGTATGCTGAAGCTCTCAATTAACTTTCTGTCGCATTGTCACGATCACTTTTTTATTATTGCAAACTTTTCGTCATTGTCAGTAATTTACTGCTACATGCTACTTATCAGGGTCGGAATTACTATGAAAAAAATACTTACTACAGAACGCGAGCTCAACAGCAGTAGCTCAATAGAGGGATCTCCTTAATTATTATAGGCTTAGCCGTATTTGGGTCCAATAGATATTTATAAGATGTCATTGTCAGAGTTACTCAAAATGGAGAAATAAACCATCCACGCGAAGACCGACATCCGCGCGGACGGAGTCGCGGGCGGAAGCTAGTATTTAATATAGAACGTGTTAATCTAGTAGGTAACTAAATACCACCAAAGGTCACCTCCCCAGACGTAAGTCTGTAGTCACCTCTTTTCTACCCGCATAACTCACTAACTAAATACCGAACATCTATAGTAAGGGGCGTTATTTGTAAAATACACACAGGGGTACATATTCGTATTTGGCTAAATGGGAAATCTAATCCCACATGATTGGGTAAAGGACTATCAGGACGTATACGGTTGGTATAAATTATATTACATACACAGATATTATTCTGTGAGAATTTCTCGTTTCGTCCAAACAAGGTTGTTTATGTAAACAGTCGCCCACGTCACTAAAGTTTAAGATTAACGTCAACGAAACACGCGAGTGTTTCGGGATACAAACTTTTAAATTAGAAAATGTGTGTTGTATGGCTCGCTGCAATAGTTTGTGAACATCTTCATTAAGTTCATAATTATAATACGACTTAGACACAGAAGTTCTACAGGGCGTCTTCGGTCTGATTTGATAAGAACGGCGTATCTGGATTTCAGCAATCTATGAAGGCATAATTGTAAACGCCTTACAGGTTAGACGTTTTACAGTCGATATCAATAATAGGAACATAATTAGGAGTTGTTTGATAAAAAAAAATATGACCGCCAAGTTAAAATTTTAGGAAAGGCTAAGCAAAGGACACAAATAAAACAAAATGTATTATGAAGCAATAATAGTGTTCTAAAACCCTAATTTTTGTTCGTCGTAAAACATGGTGAAGGGCCATAAGACCAGTCCCAAATCTGATGACGTCAAATTGTCAAAAAAATTAAATTCAAACTTGTCGATGACGGAGTAATCCACTGTCATCCAACAGATTGAATTTCACTCAAATCTAACGACTTTGTCACAAATGACTCCGTTGAATACCAGGCAAAAATAAAAAAAATAAAATCAGACTTGTCCGAGATGCGAGTTATAGGTATTCGCTGTCGCCACTCCAGAACCTTTCGGCCCCATCCAATTACTAAATACTTCAACACAAAACATGATCAATTATTATCCTCATTATTTCCTTCCCAAAATGTTGTATTTCCTCAACGAGTCCCACGCAAATAAGGCACATAAACGCGAATGTTACAATTACCTTCAGAAACATGTCTATCGTAAAATTTGATCTCTAAAACTGTCATGTGGGAATGTACGATTAAGGTATTCCGGGAACGATGTAATGGTTCCATTACTTCACATCGTACAGTCACATGCAAAAGTATGTAGACACTTGGGGTTATATTATAACACTCGGACGATCAATGTCACATCTATGCTGATGTCATTATCAAAATTGATGACGATTGTCGAACGACTATCGATCAACGATCCATGACGTGGTACCTTAAGCTGCAGCCCCACAGCCCGCTAACTTACTACAGGCAACGCAAGCAGAAGAAACGCGTCCGTATAGGCCGCGATCGGCGCTTTGAGCCTCATCTTTGAAATAACCGACTCCCTATGGGTCGGGCAGGCGATGACAGGCCGCCGCTCGCCGGAGGCCTTATTGAATGCGACGGTTTCCACGGTCTATCGGGCTGGCTTGGCGCGATCTGGCCTGTGAGAAAGTGGGTCGTGGGACCACAGTTTTAAGAGAAAAAACCATACTCCAAATTACATCAGATTTAAGCATTTCTTTTATAATAATAATAACTTTATTTCCAATTTTACAATTTGCGGCAATAAGTTAATTCTATGACAATATTCTTGCATAAATCACTGATTTACTCCACTGGCACCCAAGCTAAGATTAAACTTGTGTTATGGGTGCCAGGACTCTCTCTGTTAATAGATTTCTCAATTTATACAAAACTAGTACGGAGTTCCATTGGGTAAGTAGCTATCGATTGAGTACAAAAAGAAAACAAAGTTATAAAACAAAGAAACTTTCTTTTTACATTCAAATCTATTTAAGCCATAAATATTGCATTGTTTGTTAAGAGCGTTTACGCCGTACGGCATTTCATACAAACTTTCAAGCCCTTGTTTTTCAAATTTAATGAACCGATTTTAATGAAACTTCATACACATAAGCAGGATACAAAGGTCTAAAAAGTTAGTAGAAAACATTTTCGAAATGTCTTATTTAAATAAAGATAACTGAAAATATCTGTTTCTATGGAAAGTTTAAAATCGGTCTAATTTGGCTGTAACACTATTTTTCGAAAATGTTCTCTACTAACTTTTTAGACCTTTGTATCCTGCTTATGAGTATGAAGTTTCATTAAAATCGGTTCATTCACTTCGAAAAACAAGGGCTTGAAAATTTGTATGAAATGCCGTTCGGCGTAAACGCTCTTAACTGTATTGTAAATTCGACTACCTAATACTCAAAAGTGTCTTTCGGCCAATTTAGTTTTGTAACGTTCTATATATATATACTTATACTTTACCTAAACGACAAAATCGTTGCTGAATTGTATTTCTTTTTGCACGTAACTGCCCTGGTGAGCTGTAATGTCGGTTCGCGTGTCATGGGATTTTTGCCGCGTCACCGATACTGAGTGAGGAAAATGAACGTAGGCGTGTGGAAGTGACTAACACATAAATATTCATATATTTTTCCTAAATTATGGGGTTTTAAGATTGCTGTAGTCTAGAATTCCGGACTCATGTAGTTACATAAACAGGTAGTAGCTACTTGGTACAATTTCCTATTCAGTAGTTAGTAGGTAACTACGAAGTAAGGGTATCTAAGTATTTACGAAGAGTGGTGACCCAGTGGTAACGGCCTTGTCAGACAGGCGCTTTATAAATGATAAATTATTTATTTTCTGTGAGTAGGTTTGTACAAACACTTTTACACGTCAGTCATGTTTTTATAAACTAGATGAGGTCGGCGTTTCATATCTGACTATTCTGAGAAGAAAGGCCGAAACAAACTCAGAAGTCACAGTCTCTTTTAAAGTCCAGACAAAATCTTGGTCAGGCACCGGTTTATCGACAGAAGAGTAGACAAAGATGACGTTCCGTGTAGACAGTACGACGGCAGCAAAGTAGAAGGAGTCAACTACACTTTTTACGAAATTCACTGTTTTACTTAATTTGACTCAGAATTCTTTGTTTTGTCATACAATTTTTTTTGTTTTTGATTCTTAATTTTTACTGATATTAAGTCACATTATAAGGAGAGGTCCGTGGCCAAATAATAACAGCCGCACAAGTTGATTGATCAGGTTAAACTACGCTTGCCGCGGTTGGTCCGTGGATGGGTGACCATATTTCCATAACAAGACCCCTCCGTGCCTCGGAAAGCACGTTAAGCCATTGGTCCCGGCTGTAGGCATTCGTGGATCTTTGACAGTGGAATTTTGGGAGTTTTTTTTTTTTTTAGGGGATTTTGTAGATAACCGTATATACTTTGTGGCCGACGAGTAGAAAGTTTTCTACTGTCTTTAGCTATTACAAAATCCCTTAGACAACTGCCTGTTGTCAGTGTGATTTTGACATTTGGGATAGAAAACTTTCTTCTGAAATAGTCTACATAAAAAAGGACCTAGACAAAGATCGTTAGAAACTAAAGACAAAATGACAGATAGTAGAAAGATTTCTAGGCGGTATGTCAAAAATGAAGAAAAGAAATGTCACTTTGTATAGAAAGCAATGTGTCTTCTCTTCGTAGAGATAGAAGTGCTCATGCTACGCGTGCTAGTCATGTAAAGACTATTGTAGATTGGTGTCTGAAGTGGTATTTTGAGGAAAGAACCACACAGATTGAGCGGACCTGTCCAGTCAGTGCACGCATTTGTCAAAAATCGTGCAGCTCTCAACTCAGAACTTGAGGAGCTCAACGATTCGACGAACAATACCAAAGAAAAGACATTTGGGTAGGCCGCGTGAATTACTCAAACTGTCAGATCATGATTAAAACTAACTACGAAGGAAAACAGAAAAAAGGAAAAAAAAATTCTTTACTTTGTGTAAAATATTTTGTTACAGCTCTCAAAACGATGGAAGAAAATAAGGTGAGAAAACCGATATGTCCTGGAACCGAAAATTCGAAGACTACAGATTACTGCCCACTAACCGTCACAGAGAGGAGGCATGTGTTCAGCAGTGGGAACATCATAGGCTGATTATGTGTGTTATGGAAGTAGTGTCCGACCGAAAGATCGGTTTCGGTTTCGGGTTCGGCCGAGTTTCGGCGGCAGTTTCGGTTGCGGCCAAAATTAACCGAAACTGGTTTCGGAAGTTGTCGTGCACGCTCGCCCAGCTTCGTTTCTCGCGGCTGGCAATTAATATTTTTTATATTATAATTAAATAAATGATTACAACAAAATTAATACACTGTTTCCATTTCATGTCCTAATTAATGCTGAATAATGGGTAAAATGCACCATATTTCAGTAATTTAAGGAATTTTATACTTGACCACGTGAGTTTTGGTTTCGCCGGAAAACCAGTTTCGGTCGGACTGTAGGTATATGGAAGAAATTTGAATATATTGTAATTTTCCCAAACAGGCCTGATTTTTTAAAGATCATTATAAAATTCTATGATCGATAGGAAAATTGAATCTAGTCACAAACTACGTAGTAGTGTAAGTCCCTAGATAATTTCATAATCACTCTTCAAAGGTATCTTTAAAACGTTATTACCATCCTACAACTCTGCCCGTGGTTTGTAACGAAAACGTAACGTAACGTTTTTGTATGTTATTTCCTCATTTGTGAGTTAAAAGCATTGGCTCTCGTTAACGCAATAAAACAACTTCTGTGAATGCCAAATAGGAACTGCTTTAAATGATACATACTTACTATTAGGTATTTTAATATTTTAGAGACTTTTAACTAGTCTAACACAATCATCTAAAACCCCACAGTAAGACGTCTAGACACTTTATGAAATCACTTAATGTTTATATTCTATTTAAAATATTTAAATTTACTCAATGCTTCACTTTTGCGACTTTCCAAACTTTAGACAAATTCGTAGAATATTTTTGTGGATTTTTAGGTCATCATAGTAACATATTCAAATCAAAAAAGGTTCCACATTCGTAAAGATTTCTTGAATATGTGATCTAAAGCGCGGTTTCTGTCGGACTGCATAGAAAAGAAAGAGAAGCGCGATGACACAACGCTAATTGCTGCATAATTTACAATAAATTACCAGTTTATTGCAAATTATGCAGCAATTATTTAATTACAAAAAATCTATTGTTTGGACTAACAAAATATTTTTTTTAGTTATTTTAGTATGTTGCTTGTAGAATACTCTGACATTAAATCAGAATGATTGTATGTTATTAGTATAGTTTTTATTGTAAAAAGAAAGTTTTTAGAGGTAGGTATCTTCATGATTTTTTTCTAACTATTATGTTTTCAACACATTATCTACTAGCATATATCCTGAAGAATATCATATATTTTTCTGATTTTGTTTACTGTAGTCGATCATATACTTTTATTCTTTTCAAAACTTGCGTTTTTTGTGTTTAGGTCCTGTAAGCCTCTTAAGGGGGAAGTGAAAATATGATTTGCGAGCGTAACAAGTATTTTTTGTATATATTTACAGAATTATAATCATTAGAATCATCAAACAACCCACTCATTTCATATGATCCTATTGATTCATGTTTCACGTAAACGTATTTTCTTTCTTTCTTTCTTCTTTCATGAAATAGTAATTCTGTAAATACATACTTGTTACGGCCGCGAATCATGTTTTGTTCAACATATAACCTGACACTGACCTACGAATTGCAAATAACATAAGAAAATTTGAATGTCGCGGGCTACCCTGGCGCTTGCCCTTAAGGAATGCTCATGAATGAGAAACCTTTTTCGATTTGAATATATTACTAATAATAGATACATACATCCACAATTTGATCCTGAATTTTACGGACTTCCTTAACGCATCGTTAAGGCCTGCGCAGACGAGGGACTTTTGTCCGCAAAGGACAAAAATCCCTGAATTGTGAATACGAGTAAAATGTCCGCCAAGAACTTGCCACGGACTCAAAGCTCACGGTGTGCGATCATTTGTTGCTCGGAATGTCCTCGGTTGTTCGGGGGACTTTGCGTGACACACGGCACTTTTAATCCTTTGTGTGCGTTATTCAATACAGTTGTAAGGGAGCTATTTTGAAGGACGAAAACGTACGACGGGGATTGTCCCTCGTTTGCGCATTTAACCTTCTACATTATTTTACTTCAGAATTCAGTAGGTAGTAAGAACCTATCAATAAGGTACTTTAAACAAATTCTCAAAGACGTCCCGTGATCTCTTTGAGCCCTGTTGAAATACGGGTTTAGTTTCTCTTATTTAAACACGCTTAATTTAAGTATCAAGAATCTTTCAAACTCTAGCAATGTTTGCAAGTTCTCAATCTTGGGGCTCAAATTCCTAATTTTCTTACAATAACTTCATACTTTGCGTATATAATACTAACAGAGATTAAAGTGACAAACATCATGCAAAGTTCAAGATATAATATCCTTCACCCTTATTGCGTTACAAACTTTAATCACCCCACAATTACCCTGCTGGTCATCTTTAAATGGGATCATAACAAGAATTTCCGGCTTAACGACTGACATTCGATTAGGATCGACCGGCAAGGGTTTCATTGTGTCAGGAATGTAAACAACCAACGGACACAACGGTACCAACGGACTGACCACGAGAGGCAATGCTTTTAACTCACAAATGAGGAAATAAGGTACAAAAACGTTACGTTACGTTTTCGTTACAAACCACCTTATCACCACCCTACAACTGTAGGGTGGTGAGGTGATAAGGTAAAAAGATAACATAAACCAGTTAGTTAATTTGAATATCACTGATTTTTTAAATATTTCAATAATTACCAAATTCGGCCTCTGCCAGCATTAACGACAGTTTTCTCCAAATATTTTTTTATATCTGCTATTTATATATAGCTGATTAAATTAATATGTTTGCCCCGTATATTCTACGCTTAATGTCATAGTAAAAATTTGAGGTAACTGATCTTAAAGTTCATTTATGTAGATGATTTTTGGAAATGGTTAATAAACTTCTTCCTTTAACTTTTAACTATTTGATGTTTTAGAACATTTGGTTACATAGAATGATTTGTTAAAGTATCAGGTCGACAAATTTTGTGTACCTACAACTATCTAGTCTTTATTACAACATGTTAAAGGTGTAAACAAAAACAGTAGTTGTCACAACCTTGGTTTAAAAGCAGGGTAAGGCTGGTAGTGTAGATGTTTTATTCATCAGTAAATAGGAATGAAGGCCATTCAATTCGAGAGTTAAGAGAAAAGTGATATTTAGTGACGAAATTTGGGGAATTTTCAAAAATACATAAAAAAAATTTTAGAATCCCATGAATTTTCGCCAAGGCTTTATGGGGTGCTTAATTGTTGCAAATGGGTCACACTATCACGTCTTGGAAGGAATACGTCGAATTACAAGTAACCCTGTACCTATATATAAAATACACACTACATGCTGGAGTAATGGATGTAAGTACAGCTTGCATTACATAAATTACAATAATTACGATGAAGCAAAATATGTGATGGAGCAAAATTTTGTACTGTCTGAAATAATTAAAATTATGTAAATGGTCCACTGAAAGGAGTTTAAAAAAGTTACCTTCTTTAGTTATTCATCTATAACCCCGAGTTTACACCTATATCTATACAAGTTGCGATACCCGTTTTCAGCAAGTCGGCAGCAAAAATCTCGTGAAAAAACATGTATTGCAGTTGTTTCAGACATGTCTTGTTAACTTTTTTTATTGGCTTTTTTGACACGTTTGACAAATTTTGTGTGCCTACAACTATCTATTCTTTACTACAACACGTTAAAGGTGTAAACAAAAACAGTAGCACAACCTTGGTTTAAGTGTAGATGTTTTATTCATCAGTAAATATTACTCTCAAAACATTTCTTGTGTCAAAATTTAATAAATTAGAACCTCTTGCAAATGATCCCTGCAGGAGTAGAAACAAAGGCTCTTTTATGAACAATGAACGAACGGGACCCTGAAACCAAATATAGAAACGTAAAACAAAGTACTCGAAAATTTCAAGAATGTTTCATATTTATAATTTAAACTTCGAACGACGCCACAGAATTAACAGATCTTTGGTAAGATATAAAACTGAGGTAGATCAAGATAAATAAACATGTAAAAGTGGTTCATAAATTATTGGCTGGGAAAATGCTACTTAGTTGGGTTCCTAGTACCTACAATAGCGTTCATTGAGTTGCGTAAGCCCCTTCTCACACGTATTGGCTGGCAGATTGTCGGCGCCGGATACCCGGGTAAACTGAGTGAATTGTGTGAATACATGTGAAGCTTTTATACTTATCCATCAATTAGAATCCACTTCGCCGTCAGGTTGAGTATCAGGTAGCCAGAGAACGTGAAAAAGTAGAAAATATAGTCGCGTCACTAAACAGTTTATTTTTCTAAGTATGTATTTGCTGTAATAAACAGTTCTAGTTATTTACTCCACAAAAGTAACGAGCAGCCGGTAGGTAGGTACATTCTTTTATAAAAGGTCAATTTCAGACCGTCACAAAAAAATCAGAACTAGCAAAAACATAGTACATTCTTAATTCTAAATTATTGTAATAATAATATAATATAATAATAATAATAAGTTTATTCAATAATTGTTTACAATGATACACATAATTATTATCTTAGAGGCTATAATTTCTTGTGACAAATGAATTAGACATCTGTAGCCGAACTAGGCGAAAGCCTGTATTTCGGCTATCAGCGCCCAAACCCTCAAATAGTAAACACTTAAAAATAGCCATCAAGTAGAGATGTTAACATTTTATAGATTAAAAAATTTATATAGGTATTGAAAAAGCGATAATAATAACATAATAATTTGATACAATAATATAATATGACCATTAAAGGCAATATTATTTTTAGAACTTGCCAAAAATAATAATCAAAAAATAAATTAAATTAAATTAATAAAAAATAAATTAAATTAAAATCCAAAATAAATCTTAAATAAAAACTGAACAGTGTATGTGTCCTCTCTTTGTGTGATATGATTATGTGTGTGTATGAATGTAAGAGGGTGTGTGTTTGTGGTAAGCAGTAAATCACTGTGGTATATGTAGTATCAATTCAGTCTCTTCGTAAGTAAGTTTTTGTAAATATTTTGTTACCTTTTCTTTACATTGTGTTTTCGTTAAGGGGTAAATATTTATTGCTCTGTTTATATTATTATAGATATAAGGTCCAATGAAGTTGGTAAATCTTGAGCTAAATTTAGTTGTGCTTATTTCGGTTCTGACGCATACCTTATCTTTTCTTCGTTTTTGTAGGTATAACGGATTATAAGTTTGTTTGCTGTGTTGTAGGAGAGTAACATTAAGTAGGTATAGTTGTCTTACAGTCAGAACCTCACAGTCCTTATACAGTTGTGCAGTGGGGAAAAAGATCCGTTTAAAAGTACAAACTTTGAGTACTGCACGTTGGGCGATCTCAAGACTCTTTAGGGTGGTTTTTAAAGCTCCTCCCCAGGATGAAATACAATAAGATAATAGCGACTGACAGAGAGCAAAATAGATCTGTTTCAGCAGTTGTGAATCAGCGACAAGCCGTAAATTTTTAAAAATAAATATTAATTTGCGAATTCTTCCACATAGGAGTTTTATGTGTTCTTTAAAGTTGAGATTGCTGTCAATTGTTACACCTAAATATTTAATCGTCTGCACCCGTTCCAATGAAGGGCACGAGCAGATAGATCTCGATTGACACTCATGTGAGACGATTTTCTGGCTCCTAGTGACTCCCCTTACATTTCTAATGCCAAAACAGATAAATTTCGTCTTGTCTACATTTAAAGTAAGAATGTTACTCTGCAGCCACTCCCTAACCATATCAAAACCAAGCTGAGCAGCACTGAAAGCCTCATCCCAGGTATTAGCAGCAAAACAGAGAGCAGTATCATCTGCGAAGGAGATTATTTCGCCCTGGAAGAGCCTGAGATTTGTGAGTTGGTTAATGTATACCAGAAATAACGTGGGCCCCAAAATGCTGCCCTGCGGAACTCCATGTGTGATTGGGAGGCCATCACTTTTGTGAGCATCAAGTCGGACACATTGAGATCGCCCAGACAAATAGCTTTTGAAAAGCTTGTGCTGCGTGCCTCTGATTCCCAGTTTTTCCAGCTTATCCAGTAGGATGGAGACAGAAATCGTATCAAAAGCCTTTGCTAGGTCTAGGAAGACAATGAGACATTTATTCCTTCTATCTAGGTTTGAGCTAACGTAATTGGTTAGTTTATTAACAGCCTGCTCAGTCGACATACCCTGCCGAAATCCATATTGATTGGTTGATAGCAAGTTATTTTTCTCTAAGTAGTCTACCAGTCTGATGTTAATAATTCTCTCTAGTATCTTCGACATAGCCGGCAAAATAGATATTGGCCTGTAGTTATTGATACGATTTCTGTCGCCACTCTTATGAATGGGACAAACCTCAGCCTTCTTTAGAGACTCCGGGAACACACCCGACTGCAGGCAGTTGTTAAATATCTTTGTTAATGGTGGAATAAGAATATCTTTATATGTTTTTAAAAAATCGCTACTAATATTATCCCACCCACTGGCACAGTTTGATTTTAAACCGAGGATAAGGCGTTCTACCTCATCCTCAGAGGTATCCATTAAGACGAATGAATATTCTGTATTTGTGTCAGGACATGTATTTGGAGCGTTGTTGTTTATTATTTGTGTATTTTTTTGTTGAATTTTATCAGCCAACGAACTTCCTACGTTAATGAAATAGCTGTTAACTTCATTGAGTGATTTTTCAGGAGTAGTTGATAAGGTAAGTAGTTCTTTGGGAGAATTAGGTTTTTTAGAAGTATTGGTGATATCTTTGATAACTTTCCACAGTTTTTTGTTATCCTGTCTTGCTGCTTGAAGTTGGTCTTTCTCGTATGCTCTTTTTACTTTCCTTATTATCGTAGTGCAGAAGTTTCTGTACCGACTGTATGTAATTTTCAAGACCTCGTTTGATGGATCCAGTTTTGACTTTTTATGTAACTTATCCCTATTTCTTACACATCGCAGCAAACCTTGTGTCATCCAGGGTTTTATTATCTTGTGGCGTTTAGGAATAGTTATTTCTTTTGTATTGCTAGCAATTGCTTGTTGAATACATTTCGTAAAAAAGTTTAAGGAGGAGTTTGGATCTACGAAACTAGTAATGGAGGTAAAATCTATTTTTGTTAAATCTCGTTGTAGACCAATTTTGTCAGTTTTTATTATTTTAGAGAACGCATATTGTCGTGTTTTCTTCAATTTCATGTTTAATAAAACAGGGTAGTGGTCTGTTAATGTAGTCTGAGGTACAACGAGGCTGGTAGGACAGTTGGTTTTTACCAGTGCATGATCCAGACAAGTATGACTTTTGCTACGAGTAATTAAAGTATGAGCTGGCAAAAGGCCATGTGTAGCTGCTAAAGTTAAATAGCGCTCCCCGTTTTGGTTTATTTTTTCAGGATTAATATCAATATTTATGTCTCCCATCACTATAATATGTTCGAAGGCGGATAGTGTGTGTAGAGTTTTATCTAATGATGACAGAAATTGGTCGATGTTTTTATGGGACGGTGATCGATAGATGGCGAGTATAGCGATACGGTTATCGATTACAGCAACCAATCCATTACAATCTTGCATGATGGGTTCCTCAATAACTACATTAAGATTTTCATCGAAGTAAATTACTACACCATCATTTTGCTTAATGTTTAACTTAGTTCCTACATTGCAATACCCTAGAAGGTTCGGTATTACAGTTGTATTTGAAAGCCAGCATTCTGTCAATAATATAACATCACACTTGAGTTTCATTCTCTCTAACAGAATGTTTAATTCTGGCATATTGCAGTTTATGCTGCGTATGTTCTGTGTAAGAATAAGGAGATCCTGCTCCGACGAGGCTAACAATTTATGACAGTCCTCAATAGAAGCTATTTGCGATTGTGATACAGAAACTTGATCAATATTTTCTGTTAAATTGATAATATCATTGAATGTAAAATAGTGTGTTTAAATTTTGCCATGAAAGGTAGTCTTGGATTAAGAACAAAAGACGGAAGGTAATACAGCATTTACGAGATTTACAACTTGTTACGTTTAGTTTGTTGGGAGGTAGTGTGTATGTGTTATATTTGTAGAGTGTGTGACAATTATTTTTCATGTAGTGCAATGCAATTTGATAAAAACAAAGATAATGTGCTAAGTATTTCGTAATTGGCCAAAAACGATAATGTAAAAGAATAAAGTTACAGAAGTCAGGAAGGATAAACAATAATTCCTGATAGAATGTGAGACATATTCTTTCCACAGAATCCAGAGAATTAACAAAGAAACCGAAAAGATTTAATAAGTTCGTAGTATTTGGATAAAAACCATATTGAAACAAAACAAACCTGATAGTTACATAAAGGGGAGTCAGGACAAATAATTCAAATTCATTTTCTGTTGGGTAAAAAACATGCGATAAAATAATTGTGTAAGTTTTATAGTAAATTAGTACGACAACAACTTTTTTTTTTTTATGTTGACGATGTACATGCAATAATGCTAGTCTATTAACTGTATAATGCCTAAGAGAGGCAAAAAATAATATAAAATTATGTAGGTAAAAAACATGCAGTAATTTTTCTTTTAGTTTAGTACAATGACATCTCACGAGAAAACGTAGTCATGTTGCAATTCTTAACTTTTCTATGTCGGCGTCATTATTTATTCGAATATGCGCCGAACCTTCTTTGTTTTTGAGATAAACAATCCCGTTCGCCGTCCAACAGAAATTATATCCGTGGCTCTTTTGGAACTGTCTCGCCAGAAAGTATAGCCTTTGAGTTTTGTGAGTAAGCGATTCTGCTATGTATAGCGGCTTTGGTTGATGTTTAGAGCTCAAATGGGTTGTGTTTAGTTTTTCTCCCTTAGGTTTTGATTTATTGAAACTCTTAACAGCCTTTAAGACTTTGTCCTTCAGTAGTGCCGTGGTAAGATCCACAATAACCGGATTTGAGGAGTCTTTTGACTTTAACCGGTAGATATCCTTTATTCTCGAGCTATCAATTTCGACATTCAGAGTCTTCCCCAACCGCATAATCTCGTCACATAGTGTATCCTTTGTCTCGTTATTTTGTTTTGGTATATTTCGTATTTCGATACCAGTTCCCCGGGATTTTCGTTCCAATGTTTCCAGTTTCTCCTCTAAGTCTTTGATCAGAACCCTATCAGCTTTCCTTTCCTTCTCAAGTGAAATAAGTTTTACTAGAAATTCATCGTGTTTTTTCGACATAAGATCCATACTAGACTTTAGTTCTTGAAAGCGTAATTCCTGTTCTTTTGAGAATAAGGTAAACATTTCCTTAATAAGAGACGCAATATCGGCATTCTCACCGACGAGCTCATCAAGCTTTCTTTTTTTCCGTTCAGTGATATTCGACGCGAACGACTGCAGACCAAGCTCGGACTCACAAAAGGTTAAGCGGACAGGTCCGCTTTTTTTTTGCCAGCTCCTCCTTTGATTCCGCGGCGCAGAGAATTTCTGAGCCATGATGGTGCTCAGGAGCTGCGGCTGGTGTATCTACGTCAGAAGTAGTTGGGGGGGGAGGTGTGCGATCTAGTGGCATGGTGTAAAGAATATTTTCTGCTCAGGAGTAATCAATTTTTTAAATAAAAGTTCTCTGTTATCGGCGAAAAAAAACGAAGACTAATTATTCTCCGTTGCAGTAATTAACAGAAAAAAATACAAAAAGTATTGCGGTTAGCGGGGCTTGAACCAGCGGCTACAGATCACGTGGCGTAGCTTTACGCCCCGAGACCACTTGTGCTTCGACAATATCAGTTCAAATTAGCTAATTGCTGCTGAGAGTTATTTAGTGCAGTCAATTAGTGGTTCACTTTTGCTATTTTGAAGGTCAGAATACGCAAGTCACTTCTCGAAACACCGCACACAAGTTTTTATAACAACTTTTCGAAAGAATTTTGCTCACTGTTGTGTACGCAGCTTTTCGTTTGAGTTTATTTTAACACAGTTCACTTTGTCACTTATTCTTTGCCGAATACTATAAGAATTAGGTCTTTTTACGTGGTTTAAATAATTTTACGGGTTTAAAAATTAGGAGCGTTTCGTAAACACGTCTACTCGCGGCAGTGGCTCAGCGGGGGGGGATTGTGGCAGACTGTTGTTTATTAAGTCCCTTTTGTAAGTTCTGGTCACTATAAATATACACTGCTCAAATCAAAAGAACACTTGTCGCAGTTGTGCGGACGTCGCCGTCGTCACCCGTATTTTTTGTTTAATTCCAGCCTTTATTTCAAACACAGTAAGACCTCGTATACATTCTCAACTCAAAGTGGCCTCACTGGCCACTAACCTACATACGAAAAGTTTCTAAAAAAGAAAATGCTAACTTTTTTTTACAAACATGAGGTCTGCTTGTTATGAGGGCTACGTAAAGTCTAAATACGTATTTTATAGTATGCGAAGGACTTTTTGCGGAATAAAGTTTCTCTTTGAACCTTTGATTTGAAAAAAAAGGGAGTACCTACATAATGTAGGTAGTTCATACTTTTTTAAGAGATAATAATTTATCTACAAATTGGCTGACTGTTAGAAAATGTCCATGGCGTTAAGTTCGCCTCTGTAAAGTGTGCTAAAAGCATTACATAAAAAAAATGTCTATTTAGTTCTAAATGATACAATGTACAGATATCAAGTTAATCGCAAAACAATCTAGATTTTTACTATAAATGTATCCCAACAAAAAAAAAAAAGATTGTAAATAAAAGCCAAACAGCTTGAAACAACATGTATAATGATAATGCATACCGCGTGATTTTTTACATTCAAATTCAATAAAAAATTGTCTCCGTCATTGACATACATGAGAAAAAAAAAATCTATGAGCTCCGTTTTCCATTCTCCGACGCGTGGCGCGTTTTAGTGTGTGATCGGCCTTAGGTATATCGCTTTGAATATGAGTTTTTCCCTGTTTTGCATGCTATGTTCCTACAGTTCATTTGCTTTCTGTATTTTCGAGTGTATTTGCATTTAATTCAAGTGAAATTGAACAGACGGGTGATTGTTATTTGTTTAGAATAATTTTGTTGACAGTATACACCGCGTCGTTCGAGCTTGTTAACTTAAATATTGTACTTTCTATGCTGTCACTCAGATTTAACATAAGTAATACTATTAATATATTATTATTTAATAATTATAATCAGATGTCATCGCCATCACCGATTTCCTCGTTACTAGATATAGGAATACGAATGTATCTTTAAAACTATAAATATAAATACCTTATTTTGGAAAATAACAGTTAAGTAGGTTTATAAATATAGCCACGGAGAATTATTCTGCAGATTTATCTACGAGTACACTACACGAAATCTTTTTCGTATCAGAAACTTAGCAGACAAACTCAGTGTCAATGATCCATACTAAAAATAAATGAACTACGATATGTGAGGTTATTATCGGCTGTTCATCTGAAGAAATATGACTCCTATGGAACTTTATTCTGTTTCCCCGGAGTACGATAAAATATATGGAACTGACAGTGAACTTGGCGACCCGTGTTTACACCAAACTGTAAAACATGTTTTCTATGTGTTGTGTGTCCCGTTTTCGTTTATCGTTTACACCTAAAACAAGTTGTAAAGACTAGTTGTATCCAAAACTTGGAAAGAGTTGAATAAAATAGTTAATAAAACATGTCTAAAACAACGTTAATCAATACATGCAAGTGCATTGCATGCGTGTTAAGGCGTGTTTTATTAACACACTAGCTGTTCCCGCGACTTCGTTCGCATGTATGTCGGAAAACAATAATATTATGTCTCTTCACTAATTCTTTTTCAGTCTTTAAATAAATAAAAGTAAGCATAAGTTACCTCTTATAACATCAGCTACATCAGCTTATAACATCAGCAAAGTCACTTTTCGGAGTTTAGCTGGAACAAACAGACAAAAATTGTTTTTTTGTTATATTTACTTTCTTATTCATTTAGTAAAAAGCTGTTATTTTGACATTTCAAACAGGCACTTTTTTTTTCCTTTTGTTTTTCTGCAATCAGTCCCTGGATTATGAGCAGATTTGTGGTTGGATTTGATGGTGCAGAGTGGTTTCTCCAGCGAGATTTCCCTCATAATATTTCATGGCAGCATGTCCTAGTTGGCATTGGCAAGGTCCACCACAGCTAACCTTATCAGCCGCCTTTTATGATCCGGCTTAGCTCACTAAGCCGGATCATAAAAGGCGGCTGATAAGGTTTTCGCTTTCGCCATAGGATTTGGATGATTCTGAAGCCGTGCTCTGCAGCGCTCAAACAGACACTTAAATTTTATTTATTTGTTTCGATGTATAGATGTTTTGATAGATTTCAGTTTTTGACAAGTCTTGTTGACAGCGAGTATCACTACTTGTATTACAACGCGGGAGTAGGTACCTAAAAGGTAAAACGAAATGATACAGCTGAACAGATAGTTGGAGAAGGGTCTCTTACAGTCCCATTAGCTTTGTGACACTCGATATTTTCAAAAGCTTCCTTATAGAAGCTACTTTAGTCTTCAGTAGAATATTACGGATGCTGTGCAGTCGCTAAGTTTTTCTCTGACTTGGAATCTGAGATACTTTATCCTCATTTAAACTTTGTAGCACACGAAGGCTTGCCCTTTTTTTTTTTTTTTTTGAGGATGGGAAATCATCAAATGACTCCTCCCGCTCTGGGTGGAGCGGAAGGGAGTGTCAGACTCTTACTGACTAAAACCCACCCGTGTTCCTTCCTTAGCCCTTTATGTTCCGGGCCAGCGGTAACCCTTTCGGACAATCCCGCTGACCCGGCAGGCTACGGCCCTAAGGGGCCCCTCCTCGATGCTGACATCTCTTTGAGGCGCGCGTGGAACACGTACGCGCCGTCCGGCACGGGCCTGGTCCTGGTCGGGCGGTGAGCTACCCATTACTCTCCGCCCGCAGGCCCGCGCCTACGGTGGCCGGGAGTCGTCACGCGGCTCCCGACGCCCGGAGCGTCTCCCGCGGCGGCTGGGACGGGAGGCTCTCTCCCTGAGCCGTTCCGCCACCTCCTTCGCTAGCATGACTGCTTCGCAGAAGGAGGTGACTGCCTCCCACTCCCTCTCGCCCCGGACCATGGCTTGCACCAGGGCCGGACGCGAGAGGTCGCCGTCGCTGCCAATCGTCTCTACGAGGACACGGCGGTGCTCCGCCCAAGCGGGGCAGACCTCCACCGTGTGCTCCACCGTGTCCTCTGGGCGATCCTGGCAATGGTGACACCCGGGCGTTTCCTCCCGCCAGATGATGTGCAGGAACCTCCCGAAACATCCGTGTCCGGTGAGGACCTGCGTCAGGCGGTAGGTGAGGGCGCCGTGGCGCCTCTCTAGCCACTCCTCAAAGAGGGGTCTTATCGCCGCTATCGCGGCGTGCCCTGCGCTGGGTTGCGACAGTCGCTCTTTCCATGCCGCCATGAGATCGCGCCGGAGATCCGTCCGCTCCGCAGCGATTTGCCGCGGAAGCGGATCTTCCCCCCGGCGTAGTGCCTCCGCGCGCCACTCATACAGGCGCGCGAGGACTATCGCCTCCAGATCCCATGGCGGCAGTCCGGCAAGGAGGCTTGCCGCCTCGCCAGAGATCGTGCGGTAGCCCCGGATAGCCCTTATGGCTACCACCTTCTGGGGCGCGTTCAGGTAGTGGGCGGCTCGCCGCCGCAGTGAACGCGCCCACACCGGGGCCCCGTATATGGCCATGGACCGCACGACCCCCGCGTAAAGCCTCCGGCAGGAGGCGTTTGGCCCCCTCAGGTTGGGCAAGAGCCGCTTGAAGGCGGCCCCGGCCCGTTCCAGTTTGGGGGCCAAACGTCGGAAATGCTCCACGAAGTTCCACCGGCTGTCGAGGACGAGACCCAGGTATTTCATCGTCATCCCGACGCCGATGTGAACCCCTCCTACCGTTAGTTGGGATCCCGATGGCGGCGCGTTCCGGGGCCCATGAAACGACATGGCCTCGGACTTGTGCAATGCCACCTCGAGACCCAACTGCCGGATCCTCTCCACGACTATCGCAACCCCGCGTGTCATCGCGTCGGCCGCCGCCTGATGCGACCTCCCCTGCGCCAGGACCAGCGTGTCGTCAGCGTAGCAAACCACGCTGACGCCATCAGGGAGGTCGGCGCGCAGCACCCAGTCGTACCCGATGTTCCACAGAGGCGGCCCCAGGACCGATCCCTGTGGGACACCGCACGACATCTCTCGCCGGTTCCACTCCCCATCGCGACCGGGGTAGCTGACGGCTCTTTCCGTCAGATACGCCTCGACTATTCGACGGAGGTAGGGCGGCACCCGGTGATACCGGAGTGCCTCCACAATGGTGCCCCAGGGGAGGGTGTTGAACGCGTTGGCGATGTCGAGTGACACCGCCACGACGACCCCACCCCGGGACACCGCCTCCCCCGTCGTGAGGGCTCTCACGCGCATGATGGCGTCCACCGTCGAGCGCCCCTTGCGGAAACCAAACTGGCTGTCCGCAAGATCCGGCCCCGTCCTCACCAGGTGCCCGACGAGGCGGCCCGCAATCACTCTCTCAAAGAGCTTGCCGACCTCGTCGAGCAGCACGATGGGCCGGTATGCGGACGGAGAGTCCGCAGGGCGCCCTGGCTTCCGAATGAGGACCAGCTTCCCCGTCTTCCAACGGCGTGGAAACTGGCCTCTCTCCAAACATGCGCTTAAGAACGCCTCCAGTCGAGGCCCGAGAGCCCTCGAGGCCAGGACCCAGGCTTTACCTGGCAAGCCGTCGGGTCCTGGGGCGGTATTTTTGGCCTTTAGCCTTCCTACCGCCGCTCTCAGTTCTACCCCGGTCACTGCAGGGATGTCGTCGTCGTCCGCGTGGTCCGCTTCGGGCACCGCAATTGGCGGAGCCATGGGCGGGGGAGTGTGCTCCCCCCGTGAAGGGAACAGAGCGCTCACCACCTCCTCCACCAGCTGGGGGCGGAGACTCTGCGTCAGCGGGGGGGCCCAGGTGCGGAGTTTATTCCGCACCATTTTATAAGGGCGCCCCCACGGATCTCTGTTCAGAGACTCCACCATCTCCTCGCGGGCCACATCCTTGGCCCGCTGGACAGCCTCTTGGAGGGCGGTCTTCGCCGCTCTGTATCCCTCGTACAGCTCCGCCTCCGTGGCTTCCGCATCCGGAGGGCGAATGCGGAGCCTGCGGTGCCTGGTGTAAAGGTGTCGCGCATCGACGCACGCCTTGCGTAGCGTCTCCAGCTCCTGCGACCACCAGTACACCTGACGTCGGGCGCGTCCTGGCCGGACTCGGGGCATTGCCACGTCACAAATTTCGGACATGGCCTCCCGGAACCACTCCGCCTCATCGTCGATATCGGCAGGCCTGTCCGGTGATGACACCCAGGCCTGCACGATCGAGGCTTCCAGGAGGAGCTCCCGGTCCAGCTGTTTTAGCGCCCACCGCGGACCACTCGGGGCCTGTTGGACCAGCGCGCTAGAGGTCTGGGCGGAGACGTCGAACCGGATGTACCGGTGATCGGAGTAGGTCTCCACCCCCTCCATGACGCGCCAGTCAATGACGCGTTGTGACAGAGCGGGGCTGCCGAACGAGATGTCCACCACGGACTCACCCCGCATCCGCACACACGTGGGAACAGAACCCCGATTTAGGACGACCAGGCCTGTTTCCAGAGCCCAGTCCTCCACCATCCTGCCCCGCACATCCGTGTAACGGGAACCCCAGGCCAAATTCTTGGCATTGAAGTCCCCGAGCACTAGCACGGGGAAGGGATGGTTTCCGGCGACGACGACACTCAACTCTGTTAAAGAGTTGTGGAACTCGGCGAGAGTTCGGTTCGGAGAGAAGTACACCCCCACTACTACTATCTCTCCGAACCGTGCTGCTACGCACCCCTGTCCCTTCGTGACGCATTCGAGGGACGGGGTGCCGGCGGCGGCCGACGAAAGTATGGCCACTGAGCCGCTCAGGTCCTCCACCCAGTCATCCCTGGGCGGGACAAAGTACGGCTCAGCGACCACGGCGATGTTAATCGACCACTGCGCCACGCTCTGGAGCAACAGGTCCTGAGCGCAGGCACAGTGGTTGATGTTCGCCTGGAGGAGGCGAAGGGGAGCCATTACTCCTCCATTTCAGCCCCCTCCCGGGCCCCTTGTGAGGGCCCCTCGACAGTGGCGACGGCGGCAACGGCAGCGGCAGCGGCGGTGGTGGTGGCGGCAGCAGCGGCGTTGGTGGTGGCGGCGGCGGCAGCGGCGGCAGTGGCGGCGGCGACGGTGGTGGTGGCGACGGCGGCGGAGGGCCTGCCTTTCCTCCTTGTCCCGGCGGGTGGAGCGCAGGACTTGCTTCCAGCCCGGTGATCGGCCGGCTTGCCAGCAGCCGCACATGCGATGCAGTGCGGCGCGGCGTTGCACGAGCCGGCCTTATGTCCGGGCTGACCGCAGCGGAAGCACAGTGTGCTGCGGTCCACCTCCGAGGTGCACTGGATGCCAACATGGTGCCCTACATGGCATCGGTAACACCTCAGAGGCTTGGGTTCCAGCAGTTTGACCTGCGCTGAAACCCAGCCCACCAGGAGCCTTCGACCCTCCGTGATCGTTCTGGCCGCCGTCACGGGGCAGCTTACCGTTATGGTTCGCATGCCCGTGTAGTCAGGACGTATGGTGCCTGCCTTCACCTGGTCGGCCAGACACCCGCCCGTCCTGACAACGGCGGCCACCACCTCTCCCTCCGTTACGGAGTCATCCAGGCCCAAGATGCGCATGTCTGCGCACTTGACGGGCCTGGAGACTCGAGCCTCGTCCGCATTGAGAGACGCCCTTAGCTTCTCAGCTAGGGCGTCAGCGGCGGGGCCACTCGTCGCACCGGGAATCTCCAGCATGCGGGCGCCAGTAGCGGTCACCCTGTGCCGGAGGCCCCCGGTGATCCCCAGCTCCCGGAGGTCCACCGTCTCTCTCGCTTTAGTGAGCACGTCGCAGTACGTCACGCCCCTCTTGACCGCTTCCGGCTGTAGCGTTATAACTACAGCCGCAGTCTTCGGGGCGCGAAGCCTAGCCGCGACGGCTCGCTCCTTGCGGCGCCGCCTTTGCGCCTTTTTCCTAGCCGCCTTGGCCGCCTTCCTCTTCTCCCCGACCACCTGCCATTCGGCGTCGGTCGTGGGAGAAGTGGGAGGGTTTTGGGGGAGGGGCGTTGGCTCTGGGGCCTTCGCCTCCCGTGCCGGCCTGCCCCTCTTCCGGGCCTGCACCGGGGTGTTGCCAGTGGGCGCCGGGGCCCCGCCAGCCGGCGCCGGGGCTCCTCCAGCCGACACCGGTTTGGCCGACGCCGGTTTGGCCGACGCCGGTTTGGCCGACGCCGGTTTGGCCGACGCCGGTTTGGCCGACGCCGATTTGGCCGAGGTAGGTTTGGCCGGCGCCGGTTTTGCCGTCGCCGGATTGGCCGGCGCCTGGGCCCGGCCAGACGGCCCGGGTTTAGGGGCGGCAGCTGCCGTAGCGGCCGCGTATGAGGCCGCCTTCGGCCCCGGGGCCGTCCCGCCCGCCAGAGGGGGGCGCAGGACTATGCCCTCCAGGACGGAGAACCGCGCCTGGAAGGCCGCCAGCTCCTGTCGAACCAGGCTGAGGACCTGGTTCTCTACCGGTACGGGCTGGCACGGCGGCTTCGCCTGCGCGCCCCCGGTGACCCGCAGGCCGGCCAGGTCTGCCCGGAGCCTCCCATTCTCCTTTTGGAGTTGCCCCATGGCAGCAGTCAGGCGGGCGACCTCCGCCCGCAGTTCAGCCACTTCGCCAGCAGAGGGGCCGGTATATTTGGCCGCCTCCGCTGCTGCCATTATGGAGGCCGTCGCCGAGACTACAGCCTTGTTCTTTGAAGCTTGGAGCTTCTTCAAAGCCACGTCTCGGATCGCGGCCTCCACGACCGCCGCAAACCTGCGCTTGCCGTCCGCCTCGGGGTCACTAGCCGCACTCTCCTCGTCGCTTGAGGGCCCCGAAGTGACTGCGGTCCCTCCTTCCTTTGGGGGCTCCTCCGCTCTCTCTGCCGCCTCGCAGGCAGTGAGCCCCCTCCCCTTGCCTCGCTCTCTCACCCCACCCCGCCTACTGGTGGGGATTTTTCTGGCCGAGGCCAGCTCTTCGTCGGAGGACAGCCCCTGACCGTCCTCAGACCTTGGCCGCTTGCTGAGCTTCTTCTCAACAGCGGCCACCTCCTTGGCACGGCAGGGGCTCCCTGAGCCTCCCGTGCTCGCGCCTCCTGATGCGACGTCGGACTCCGACCCCGCATCACTCCTCACCTCTTTTCGGTCCCCTAGGGGACAGGAGCCTCCTCGGCTCTTGTTGCCATTGGCAAACGGGTGACAATCGTTGCCCCCCCCAGAATACGAATGGGGGCTTGACGTTCCCGAAGGGAACGTGGCGGATTCTCCGACTGCTGAGCAGCCGGTACCGCCCTGGGGTAGTTTTTTCTCGAGTGTCGCGTCCATTTTTGTGTTCCTTTTAAGGGTGAGGTCCCTTGTTGCGCTAACGACCGGATCCCCTCCGGCCATTCATCCCCTCGGCACGCTAGACCTTAGGATTGGGGTAATTTTTTATAGAGGATTTCTTCCTCGCGGCCCGGGCCTCAGTGGCTCGGACCCCCGGTCCTGAGTTCAGGATTACGGGGTGGCCGACGGTTGGGCAGAACCAACCGCCGCCCCGGCGTCCCCACGCTGCCGCCGGATGCCGGACAGACGCAGCGCGGGCATGGGACACCCTCCAACGCCCACACTCTCGTGGGTACCGCCTCGTGACGGTCTGCGCCCACTCACCTCCCTCTGTAAGCAGAGGGGGAGTAGACGCATGACCGTCTATAGCCCGGTTCCCTTCAGCGACCATTCAGGATGATCGGTGATTGGAACCATGACCTTTCCCCGTGTGTTGAAAATTAGCCGCCAGCCCCAAGAGTCCACCAGAACCAGTGGGCAATTGGTGCTGACGTTGCCCAGGGTGCGCCGCGAGGAGGCTTTCAACATGCACCCCACGAAGGCTTGCCCTGTGTTCTGTTTTGTTCTCTTTTGCTCGATCAGAAAAACTGTTGAAGTGAAAAATTTTACACAGCCTTGAATTTGTGAAAATATTTTATGTTTTTTAACTTTAAACGTACCTAGTGGATACTTTTATATTGCATTTAGGGCCAAAATAATAAAAAATAAGAAAGTATACTGAAGAAAAATAACAAAAGCAACTACAGGTCTCGACTACTAAAACATGAAATTTAATACAAAAGTTCAATGTTCCTCTTCAATACAATGTACAATGTACTTTAATTTCAATAGCGAAGGAAATTGCAATAATACGATTGATCAGTTCTTTATAGGTACTAATTTTCCTTTAAAGATACAAATGTATCTAATCTATTTCATAAACCCAGAAGGATTATTCATTTATAAACTTGAAATACACATGTTTCGGCAAATTGTGACAAGCGATGGATCAGGTACTTAGGTAGGTACATATATTTCTATGCGTACATATGTACTCGTAAATATTCTTGTAATTACTACCTACTTTCATTCATCATTATTGTCATTAGTAAGTACTAATGACAGAAAAAACGTGTTAAAAAGAGGGCTCCTAAGTACGAGCCCTCTTTTTAACACTGTTTTGCTAGGAGACATTGGAAAAACCGTGTTAAAGAGAGGGCTGGTAGGGAACCATCAGGTCTGCCCGATGGATTGATGATTACTAACAGCAAGTTGTTATTACGCCAGTTAGTCGCCACTCCAGAACCTTTCGGCCCCATCGGCCGTCTGTTCTGCGAGCAATGTGCCCTGCCCACTGCCACAAAAGCTTGTCAATTCTTCGGGCTATGTCGGTTACCTTGGTTCTCCTGCGGATCTCTTCATTTCTGCTTCGCTTACGCAGGGAAACTCCAAGTACCTATAGCCCTCTCCATTGCCCTTTGGGTGACTTTCAGCCTTCTAATAAGGCCCATGGTGAGCGACCATGTTTCAGTGCCACAGGTCATCACTGGCAATTGTGAAAAATGTCCTATAATAATTGAGTTCTATGCTAGTGCGGTGCACTTCTGTAAGCGAGGAAGTCATAATACCTAAAACTGTATGTGATGTTTTTGTGTATGTTTTGTGAGTAAGCCGTAGAAGTACCATATCAATAAATTGTAGTAGATAATATATCTATCCAACCTAAGTATTACCTAAGTATAGCGTGTATGTAGTGTGTAATCTTTACCATAAGTGTATAACCAATATATATGGAGATCCTATGCTATTTTGATCAGTAATAAATCATGCTCTAATCGATACGGGTGTTTCGTTTATACCTCCGAACCTTACATGGCGACCCTGCCAGTTAAGGTATCGTCGCGCAGTAGTCGAATTTCAGTGACACACGGTAATATGTGACGAACTTTTTTATTTTTTTGAGTTTATAATACGAGACATTTTCCTTTTCGAACCTCTCGTTCTCCTCTCCGAAAAATGTGTCAGTCAAAAATAGAGAAAGATGAAGTATTTCTTAACCAACGTTCGTCTGGAGGATCCAATTCGTCGTCAATGCAAGAATATCATTTGTCAAATATCAGTATAGTTATGTTCATAATCTGCATTGCATTACTTGGAGTAGCCGGATTATACATGCTCTTCAGACTCTATAAAAACTGCCATCAGTCTTGGATGCGGAATGAGTTTATGAGCCAAAGCTTGATGCGCTCATTTCGGCGACCGAATCCTGAGGCCCGCGTCTGCTACCAGTGCCATCACCACCAGGATATACAGCGTCAAGGTCAATCAACAGTGAAACCCAGTGAAGTGTAAAAAAAAGGCTAGTGAAGAGTACAAATCTGTGCGTATATTAAAAAGTGAAGTGAAATAATTATTAAACACGTGTGACACTGTGAGTACAATTATGAACCAAATTTAAGTTTTGTACAATCTATATACTGATTGATATTAGACATTCAATTGTTCACAAAGGCTAGAAGTTAATTATTGCAATATTTACTAGGTTATGGCAACCGAAATTAAAGATATATATGATAAACTTAAACAGATTAAGGATAATTTAGTAAAATTAAGTTACTCTAAAAGGACCCAATCTGTCTTACAACAAAAGTTAACAGAGGCAGATAAATTGCGCGATCAATTTGATGAATGTATTCATATTTTATCAAAACAAATTGGGAAAAAACAAGTATCTAGCACAGTCTTAGAAGAGATACAGTCATATGGCGATTTAATAAAAGAATTATATATTCAAATTGAAACATTTTGTTCAAAAGACTACAGCTCTGTTATAGCTTCTTCTTCTAAAGCTGTAAAAGAAATTGAAAGCAAAACTACCAACATGGAAAATTTTAACTTTAAAACGGCTGTCTCGCTGCTGCCTCTAATGAATGGTGACGAGCACGTCACCAAAACCCTTATCGATGCCATAGAGTTCTACAGCTCTACGCTCACAGAACAGGGTAAAGTCATGTTAATTAAATTTGTATTGAAAACTCGACTCACTCAGAATGCAAAATTGAGATTAGGGAGCTCATATGATACTTGTGAATTACTTATTAACGATATGCGTCATCACCTCCTTACTAAAAAATCAAGTACCGCGATACATAACGAGTTAATGCAAATACGACAGAATGCACTTTCTATTAATGAGTACGGTAATCAAATCGAACAACTTTTTGTCGACTTAACGATTTCCCAAGCTGACGGGAACCAGGATGCGTATAAAATATTACTCCCTATTAATGAAAAAATCGCCATTAAAAGTTTCACTGACGGCTTGCAAAACCGTCAACTCAGCACCATCTTATCGGCGCGTAACTACACTGCCTTGAAGGACACAATAAGAGCGGCCAAGGATGAAGAATCGTCCTGTAATCGTCAGGAAACGGATGCCTCGATGTACTTAGCAAATCGAGGAAGGACAGGTACCTACAGATATTCAAGAAGCAATAATAATAGAGGACGTTATCGTCGCGCATTTACCGATTCGGTTCGCGGTGGTGGCCAGCAAAATACATCCAGCGGCCATCAACAACCACGCAACGATCGTGATAGTCGTGTTAATATTCGGGGACAATACCGTGGTAGGCAAAATCGTTATTTTACTCGTAGCGGAAATATAAACTTTGTAGAGAACACGAATCAAAACAACTCAGAATCGATCGAAAATCAGACTGATCAGAACTCTGGACCGCAGAATTCACAGGATTCACAAAATACTGAGCCGATCCAGTTTTTTCGTTAATAATTTTATATTAGTCTGCCAGTCTGATAGTTCGGTAGAATTCTCAGTACAAGGTGCCAAATACGGTCTACTATTAGATTCCGGAGCATCATTGTCAATACTGAAATATGAAACTGTAGAACATTGGAATATTCCACTGCATAAAGAATGTGTGAACATAAATGGTATTGGAGGCAAAGTGCGCACTATGGGATATGTTTTAGTTAAGCTGCACATTAAAGGACAGGAATTTTATAACAAATTTTATGTTATTGATTCGTTACCATGTGTTCAACATGGAATTATCGGAAGAGATTTTTTGAAAAAATACAAAGCTAATTTAAATTTTGAAAATAATTCACTGTCTTTAACAAATAATACTAATACTGTGACGATATCTATGAGTAATGCCTCCCATAATAACACCAGTTTCTTAAGCATACCTCCGAGATGCGAAAAAATATTTATGATAGACAGTAACATAAACAAAGAATGTGTAGTCTTACCGGAAGAACTATGCGAGGGCGTGTTTATGGCGGGAAGTATTTGCAAACCTAAAAATGGCCAAATTAGTATTCAAATATTGAATACTCGAGATACTACAGTCAATCTTAACTATTTTAAGCCAGAAGTACATACCTTATCTGATTATAATATTTGCGAATTTAAAAAAGATGATAATATAGATGGGGACAGAGTACGTAAAATGTTTTCCGAGATTAATCTAAACCATTTAAATGACGAAGAAAGGTTATCGATCCAAAAAATATGCGCAAAGTTTTCAGATGTATTTTACTTACCAAATGACAAACTAACTACTACGAATCTTTACAGCCAAACAATACAATTGAAACCGAATGCAGATCCAGTCTATGTTAAACAATATAGGTTACCGTTTGCACAGCGTACGGAGGTTGAAAAGCAAGTTAATAAAATGCTCTCCGAAAATATTATTGAACCATCAAAAAGCGAATGGTCTAGTCCAATTTTACTTGTCCCTAAAAAGTCAGAAGACGGTTCAAAGAAGTGGCGATTGGTAATTGATTTTCGAAAATTAAATGATAGAATACTAGATGATAAGTTCCCACTCCCAAATATAACAGATATTTTAGACTCCCTTTCGGGAGCAATGTATTTTTCCCAATTGGATTTATCCCAAGCATATTATCAGGCTAATTTAGCGCCCGATTGTAGAAAATATACAGCTTTTACTACTCCAACAGGCCAATACCAAATGACGAGGCTACCCATGGGCTTGAAAATCAGCCCAAGCTCTTTTTCTCGGCTAATGACAGTGGCGATGTCAGGGCTGACGTATGAAAAATTATTTGTATACCTAGATAATCTTATCTGCTTTGGTCGTAGTTTAGAAGTCCACAATAAAAATCTAATCGATATTTTAATGCGCCTTCGAAAGGTTAATTTAAAGTTAAACCCAAAAAAAATGCGATTTCTTAAGAAAGGAAATACAATTTTTGGGTCATGTTGTTTCATCAGAAGGTATAAAACCAGATCCGGAAAAAATTAAAGTAGTTCAAAATTATCCAATCCCGACAAATGCCGACGAAACAAAACGATTTGTAGCGTTTGCAAATTATTACAGAAAATTCATACCGCGATTTGCAGAAAAATCATTGCCTCTTAACCAACTTTGTCGCAAAAATACACCTTTTATTTGGACAGAGGAATGTCAAAAATCATTTTCTTCATTAAAATGCGCGTTAATATCTCCACCAATACTACAATATCCGGATTTTGATAAAAACAATACATTTATTTTACAAACAGATGCATCTGGTTATGCAATCGGATCAGTATTATGTAATAGCAATAATAAGCCCATTGCATTTGCAAGCCGTAGTCTTAATAAAGCCGAAATTCGATATCCAACTATAGAGAAAGAGTTACTGGCTATCGTTTGGTCGGTAAAGTATTTCCGGCCATATCTCTATGGAAGAAAGTTCATAATTAAAACTGACCACAAACCATTGGTTTATCTATTTAATATGACTAGTCCATCCAGTCGCTTAACAAAGTTTAGGCTCTTATTAGAAGAATACGATTATATAATCGAGTATGTTAAAGGGGCAGACAACGCAGCTGCGGATGCTTTGTCGCGTATCCGGATAACAAGTGAGGAATTGAAGTCAATGAGCGAACATATAGTGTCGGTACTTACTAGAGCACAAAAAAAAAGATTAAATGAAGAAAATATACAAAGCCATGACGCAAAGGTGGATAATATTACTGCAACAGAAAGAATAGAAATAAACGATCAACCCAAAGTAGTAGGAATAATTAAAAAGCCAAACAATTGTATTGAATTAATTTTTTCGAGTAAACAAGATTGGGATGCAATCAATAGGAATTTAAAACAAGGAACAGAATTATTTAATTATGTAGTACAAAAGTCAATCATTTACGTAAACCCTACCTTTCGATCATATTGTGCACGAGATGCCTTTGTGAGGGAGTTGGGTTCATTCTGTGACCGATTTAAAATATGCGAATTATATATAATTAAAGATAATACTAATGGCGAACACATAAAAGAATTAACGCACATTATAAATGAGACACCCGATAGGTCAGGGCCACGTTTACTAATTTTAAATGGTGTCAGAAAAATAAATGATCGCGACACGCAACGCGTCATATTAAACAAACTATTGTCATTTAAAGTCCTTACAAGCTCTGTGTTTCACATGGTTCATTGGCTGCTCTCAACGGTTGAGAATGAAGCTATAGGTAATCAACAGGCCTCTTTTTATGTCCGTGAGGAAAACCTTACGTACATCGTCCGACTGGGGAGAACGTCGGGTTATGTCGGACTCCTACCAACTAAAACTACACTGGTTATAAGTCAGGGGCCCAGGGAATATCTACTAGATCCTATCAGCCATCAGCATCAGCCCGCCACGCCTAGCGAGCCCCGTCGCAAAGTGTGGCTGTTCTCCCGTCCATACGAGTAGATTAAATAAAGTCCTAAAATGTTCGTCCTATAATAAGAATTACCCGCTCAACACTATCTTCCTCAACATTTTCTAAGAAATCGGCTCAAGTTGACTCTTGGAGTTGGAAACATAGATATTACTTAACCAGAGAATTATTCATGCAACGTTTATTCCAGTGTTTAAGATTCTACGTTTGCTTCCCCTATTTTCGGGTTTTATAAGACAATGTCTAAGTTTCTCAAAATATTTCATCGCCGCGTAGTTATGAAATATTAATTTTATTGTTGGTAGCATCTTTTCTCTTATTTCATTTGATGACCTAAAATAAGAAAAAATTCGGGTAAAAGGAACTCAGTATTTCATGCTAGGTTTATTTCTTACCGAGGCTTTGTGTTTTAATGACTAAGCTTTTAGCATCATTACTTATCTTCAGGTTCGAGCAAAATAATTACCTTTCATAACAGACAGGCTTTATTATTTTATTTGTAATGAACATATTTTTAAAGTTTACTGACGCTAAAATTAGGATTATTAAATCTTTACCTTAATTGATGCCTTAAAATTCCTGGGGAAGACTGTTTTTGTGATTATCAAGTGAGCAATAATTAAAAAGTTAGGCTTTTCCCAACTATGTTGAGGTAGGGTACCAGATCTTAGCCGGGGATCGTGGAAGGCGTACAAGGTCCCATGATCTCCGGTCCAAGTGTGCGATGGGAAGACCGGGGTGGTTTTTAGTCAGTACGAGTCTGACAGACTCCGCCGCTCACCTCAGGGCGGCAGACATCCATGAGGACTTTCCACCCCGGTATAAAAATATAAAAAAGGGTACCAGATCTTCGGGTTTCTGCCTACCTGTAACAACGGTCAAAGATTTATGAATGACAGCCGGGACCAACGGCTTAATTGACGTGCTTGTTTTTTTTTTCGGATTGGAACTTAGGAAATGGGCGGAGTAGAAGGGTATCAGACTCTTACTGAGTAAAACCCACCCGTGTTCCTTCCTTAGCCCTTTATGTTCCGGGCCAGCGGTAACCCTTTCGGACAATCCCACTGTTCATTGACGTGCTTTCTGTGGGACGGAGGGTCTCGGGATGTAATGGTCGGCCATTACTGTTAAGCCGCAAGTCTCTCCGAGTGAGTTTAAGTTCCTCCGCACGAGTATAAAATCGAGATTCTGGTCGATTATCGATCGACGAATTTTGGGTGCCAGACAGGATTGTGGTATATCATCACACGTCTTTACGATGTATTCAGACGACCTTCAAACATACTTAGAGCAAAGATTGAATATCAAATGTGTTTACCAAGGCTGGAATAGTTTCTAAAGACAAAATCCTTGCGCGGTTAATAAGGATGAGTTTTGAACACGTAGGTCACACACCTAGAAAATTACTTACGTTTTTGTATATTCTTGGTTAACACGGAACTGTTACAAGACCTGTGAACATTGAATAATATTGAAAGGCAATAGGGAGCAAGAGGTTAATGAACTCTTCAGAAACGTGTAGAAAATAACCAATTAAAACACTATAATCTTCTAAAAGACTTAATTCTCTTAAAACTTTCTGACATTTTAAAAGTGATTGTGATTCGATGGGTTTGAACTCGCGACACGTCGGTTAGGTGCGGCAGGACGACCCACTCTCCCACCAAGCCACCAAGCAAGTAGCTCCAACGAGCGAAATTGATCTGTGCTACGTGTGCTACGCGCGACGTCACCCTGTGCTACGACGACGTGCAACGGGCCCTCTACGAAATTTGTATCGGCTACGCGTGTGTGAGGCGCGTCGTTGATGAATCAAACGAACAACTGCGAGTGAAGCGGCGGGCTACTCACCAGATAGCATAACATAACATCACGCCTGTTATGCCCGAAGGGTTAGGCAGAGGTTTAACTACTAAATAAACTGAGGTAAATTTCTTTATACTTATACGGGATGACTAGTCTCGGAACGGAACTGTTACAAGACCTGTGAACATAGAATCATATTGAAAAAGCACTACGGAGCTCTGGCTCCCTAAAAAAAAGCTTGAAAAAAAAAGCTTGCTCTTGGTCAAAGAACTCTTCAGAAACGTATCGAATTAAAACACTATAAGCTTCTAAAAGACTTAATTATCCATTTTTGCTAATGAAGGCTTTTCGTGTCTGAGTTAGCATATTAAGTATATCATTAAACAAACACCCAACGTCTCAATTGGATAAACTTTTCCTTTAAGGATAACAGTTAAATATAAATAATTCCATAAATAAGAGTGAGTTTCATTTTTAGCTCCTCGTTTTGCCTATAAATAGGAATGACGCTGAATTTTATTTGAAAGGAACTCGCAGATGTTTTTTTTTTCATTTTTCCTCTTTCGCACAATCTTTCATTGTAGATATATAATCGCTCAAACACTCCAATGGCCTAAATGTACTGGTTTCGAAGTTCAAAATCAAACGACGCAACAACTGCTCGCTTACCGTTACCCGGTTACTCGGAACAGGAAGCTTAATTTAAATGGCCGACATAAGGACTGGCCAACTAGCACACTAGTGAAAAATGCAGCTTTCTTTAAAGCTCCAATGTCTATAGGGGTGGCATAAGGGAGTCACAGTTAGGCATGAGTTCAACAGCTAAAACTATAGCTTATGAACACAGCATGGCAGAAACCTAAGGTATTTTTGTGATACCTAATGGCACCATTCATTGCACAGTAGTTAGTTTTGTATTTTTGGTGGTTTCGCATGGCATTTTAGACCACCATTGATTGCACTGTAGTTATAATTGCATCTTTATTCGCACTTTTAGTTGCATTACGGTCCCACGTGACATACTTTGCCACGCTGTTCTGCATAGGATAGGAAATTGTGACTGATTTACTTCTTACGGTTTCTGTTATGCATGTGAGGTAAAATTAGCTCCTCTGGTCGTAAAATTCCTTATTGTAACTACTATGGGGTCTGCAGTGCTTCATTTTAGGAAATTATAGCTTTTTAATAAAATGGAGAACGCTTTAAACGTGGCCGCATTTTTTGCTTACCTATCGACTTTTATTATAATAATTCGGGTATATTTGGTAAACTAATACAAAATAGTCGTTTTTATGTTCTTGAAAATTAATATTAACAACCTTTTTTTTGACGACGTGTAGGTGCATTGCCCTCTAAATTGTTTTTTAGAGGTCATAAATAGTTAAGTATATCAGAAGAACTTATTAGCATAATACAACTATTTTTTTTTTTCAAGCAAGGGTTTCTAGCATTGTTTCGCAGATCCCTCAATCGCAATGCAGATACGAGCTTTATATGATCTCGTATCAAATTCACACTGTAGGTTATAATATTCACTCTACTGGGCTACATGGAACTATAGCTTCTGAACACTGATTTTTATCACCCATTTCTGCAAAAATTAGAAACCAATACTGCAATAATATTGACGCCATTTTCTGAGACAATTACTTTATTTGGTAACATATTTCTGTTTATTTAAACACACGGCACAGTTTAGTAAGATCGCAAACATCATATTATCGTTAGTTATCCATAAATAAACATAAATCACCGTTATAATTATCAAAAATAAGACAAAACTTTTGGACCCGCAGCTACAAATGCGTTTTATTCTAATAAGATCTTCAATAAATTGAGGACCCAATAATTTTATTCCGAAAACACCATACACAGTAAATTAAATTTGCGGGTTTTTCACCAAGCCGCGTAACTCAAATCTTATAATATTTTCACTATAATTCCACCATTTTATTATTTCACTACACGCTGCCATAGCCATAATTAAGTACCTAAAAACTTTATACAAGTAATATAAATTCAATACTTGCATTAAAATTACCAACAAAAAAACAATATTGCACTGCAATCTACGATTCGGAGTGAATTAAATAATGAGTAAATGTGACGTTCGTTCATTCATTTAGTGTCAATATCAGCTGTCAACCGCTATTTTCACTTCATAAGGGTGCTAAAGGAGTGAAAATAGTGGTTGTAAGATATTACAAGCGCTACTATGCAACTCTACTGGATCTATTAAATAGGGTCTATAAGGCACCCCCTTAGACCGATAGTAACTGTAGAAGGATTACATAGCGCGCTATGAAGCTGACTCTTGCAGCTTCTAACTGTAGTTATATACTCTACATAGCTCATAAGCAACCTTTTGTGCTAGTTGTATGGCCACCAGGAACTATTTTAATAACCGCATAAATTTGAAGGGTCAGAGGCGAGCCTGCTGTGTAATATTAAGTCTTTGGAAAGCTGTTATTACATAACTTTCATTGTATAACTTACATTATTTACCTAGTAATAAGCGTGTATTCCCGTTCGTCCCACCGACTTCGTCCCCATGGTGGGACGAACGGGAATTGGTTATTTTTTTCCCGATCGTCACACGGATTTTGTTGGTGGGACGAACGGGAATAAATAATAATTTTTTTTTGAGTCCCATTGATCCCACCAAATAATTTCAGACTGGTTGTTTAGTGATAAAAAAAATCAAATTTTAAAATAAAAATCAGTCATTTATTAGGGAACAAAAAAAAATCATAAAAATTTACAATAATAAAATTTTCACGTGTAGGTATTTAAGAAAGTAGTCGAGTCCATAAAAGTAGGCAGTAATATTATTGCGAGTAATATAATGAGACACACAAAACCCAAACGGCCTTATTACAAAACAAGATTTATCTTTAGACCCAGGTTTAAACCATCCAGCCATTTTGAAATTCGAACTATAATCCGACGAAGCTTAAGTTTTTATTACAAAAATTGACGTTAAACCCGAGTCTAAGTGGTCAATTTTGCATTAAGAAATTTACGTTTGTTGGAATAAAGTTCAAAATAGAGTAACTGGCTCGAAGGTTTAGGCTAGGTCTAAAATTAGATCTCGTTTTGTAATAAGACGGAAAGAGATTAAATCAACGTATCTAATACAATTATGTATCTACAACCATCGGGCACTTTGCTTATGCAAATGCAACTTCTTACTTCAGAAATAACCGTAGGACATTTTCTAGAAAAACTTACGTAAATAGATTATATTTACGTTACGTTTTCTAGAAAATGTCCTACGGTTATTTCTGAAGTAAGAAGTTGCATTTGGCAATTCATAACATATTGGTCTGTCAAGATTGAATGCAGCTTACGCCGTTTTGGAATTTGTTTTGCTTTCAGGCTGTATAAGTTGGAGTCTATTAACCGCTAAGAGGTTTGGGTCTTACTTATTTTTAAATCGGACAGATCTTAGTTGGAGCTTAGTCTAGAGACTAAAGAAATAGGGGACGTCCGAAAGCACGTTGGACTCGTGCGTTGACTACATCATCGTCTGCAGATTTGCGGGAAAACACCTGGAAGAGAGACATTAAAAATCGAGCTTAGTTAAAGTTTAGGCTGGCCAGGGTCAGGTCAGAAAGCACGTTGAACTGAATACATCGTTAGATTTGCAGAAAAACACTTGCTAAGGTATGCAGAAAATTGTGAAAAAATCAAAAACGAAAGTAGGTATACCCAGCAATAGAGAATTCCAGGCTTAAATGTAAGAGAAGTGCGTCAGCTTACGTTAAGTTAGTTACAGCATAAGCGCCCGCTATCTGTTACAACTTATGTATAGTATAGTGAGCTTCTGATAGGCACAATCTAATTGTTCAATGAGCAGCCACATGTTCAGTGAGGGAAATAATTCATTTGACTAAATAAATTAACTAAATGCCTATTATCTTTAACACGAATCCTAGGGATCCTTTGTAGGCAGAATCGCTGAATGGACCTTAGTGAGTAACAAATTACATCTATTTGGCTTATCTGCATCGATAACAAGGAGACCTAGACCCTAAATGAATATTACTGATGCCCATGATATTTACTGATGATAATGTTCTGGTTTAAATGCCAAATAAAAACAAGAGCGAGTCGGACTCGCGCACCTAGGGTATACCAACATGTTTTTAATTTAAGGCCTATATTCGTCAGAGAATTTTAACAACGTGCACTGCGGTGTAGACTATTGCAGTCTTATGTCAGCACCATCTCTTGACCGATAGTGGAACTAATGTAACTTTTGTTGATGATTTCTGAAAAAGTGTACTATTTAGAGACTTTTGTTGATGATTTCTTGAGATATCCAGCTGTGACAGACAGACAGACAGACTGAGTCTCACCATAAGTGTTCCGTTTTACCATTTTGGTACGGAACCCTAATTATTAATAAAATATTAAGTATGGGTGTATGTATGTGTGTGTATATAACTCGTACTGTCACTGTCAACTTTAAACGATTGACAGGAACAAAACGATGTTTTAAATTCAACTAGCGCTACAGTCCAGCCGTCGAGAGAATGCGTTCCTGACACCCGTCAGTGCGACAATTCTAGTATTCCGCAAGGAAGTACGACTGGCCCGGCTCTTTTCTTGACATATATAAATAGCCTTGCGGAGCTTGCTATCTACAATGCCGAGACGATCATGTTCGCAGACGACACTGTCATTTTATTTCATGGCCGTACTTGGGAGCAAGTACGGACGATAACTGAAAACGGTCTTGCAATAGTTACGCGGTGGCTTGAGGATAACTTGTTAACACTGAACACGTCCAAGACAAAGTACATATGCTTCACAAAAACTAGCACTTCTCGTCCTAAAGACGATGAGCTTATTATTAAAATACATACTTTCCCATGTAACCAACAACCAGAAGCATGTCTGCAATGTACATGTGATGTTCTCACTAGGTCTAACTATATAAAATACTTGGGCATTATAGTTGATGAGAACTTAAACTGGAATCGGCATATCTCTGGTCTTAGTTCCCGACTTCGTAAGTTGATCTACATTTTTAAGCAACTAAGAACCATTGCTCCCCCCAAACTCCTGATATCAACCTACAAGGCATTATGCGAGTGTATACTTAGTTATGGCATCTGTTGTTGGGGTGCTGCAGCGAAAACAACTATGATTGAACTGGAACGTGCACAGCGCGCAATTATTAAAGTTTTTATGTTTCTACCATACCGCCACCCCACAACGGACGTATATAATCGCACTGGTGTTCTATCAGTTCGTAAACTTTACGTAAGTCAGGTACTCCGTAGATATCACCGCATTACAATTCCACAGCTACTGCCGACCAGCAAGAGACGCTTTATTTGTCCAACACCCCGTGTAAAATCTTTTTTTGCAAAACGTCACTATAACTCAATCGCACCGCGTATTTATAACAAACTCACAGTAAAGGATAGTCATAACTTAAATAATCACGATTTCGGGAAAAGTATTCACGATTGGCTAACCAAGCTAGATTATGAGCAAGTGGAACGCCTACTCTTAACCAATATCTAAACTGACTGTAATTTATTATTATTATTTTTTATTTACTTTCTATATTCGCAAACCTACGCATATTTTAAAATACATACCAAACACATACATAAATATATACACACACACAACTACATACATACATACATACACTACAACATCACTAATCCGAACACACATACATACCTACCTATTAACCGTGCCAATACACAAGCACCCTTTCACACTCCCTCACACACATGTACATCATTTAATACCACACTACGTGCGCACTCAGCTAAATTAACCTTGCACTGTATAATTTACTTTTAATTTACTTTTACTTTTATTTAAATTTACCTTTTTGTGTTTAGCTTCAACTACTTGAGAACGCTGTAAGAACCTAGTAATTATGTAAACTGGAAGGGAACTGTCTCCTGAGATACAGGCTAACAACCTAGTTCAGGAGGCAGTGCGCTTATGTAACTGTGTACCTACTTACTTTGTTTTCAATAAAGCATTATTATTATTATTATTATTATTAAACGAATGTATTCGTTTATATTAAACCGACAGGTGTCGAGAACGCATTCTCTTGTCGGCTGAACTGTAAACGTATTTTCTGATTTATGGTGCACTAGGGTCATAATACCTAACCTAAAGCGATATGATAATATCTAACAATTTAATACAAACCATAATGACAAAGTTTATAGTGGATAAGACAGAGATTTAAACAGAAGACGAACAAGCAGGGGATCGAGGAGGGGGGGTGGAGGGGGGTTCAGGGGATCAGAACGGAATAACTCTAAACAACTACCTATTTTCTGGAACATGCTTCAGAATAAAGTGAAAAATAATTTGCATTTGCCTTTCAAGATAATCCCTTAGAATAATTATTGTTAACAGTAACGACTGACGCAGTTACTAGGAAAATTAACAGGACTCCCAGAAGATTTGAGATTGTTAGAGAATCGAGAGTTTGTAATAAAATCCGGTCCATAATAAATTGAAGCCTGGACGAGGACTCGGATATTAATTTGTTTTTATTGAAGCAGTTGTTGAACAAAATGTACCTAAGATTAAGATATTATTCAAAATGACTGACGAACTTCGTGACATTACGTTTTCTTTATTAGAAGTTTTTATTTTTAAATCTATAAAAGAACTGATTCTTTTTTTTTGATAACCTTGAAATCTATTCTACACTTCAAGGTCTAGAATCATTTACCGAATTCATGATTACAGTTTGCGCGTCGATTTACAGACGCCAGCACATCAAGCTACCCGAAACTGTCAAATTTTCCCAATCAACTTTGAACCTTATGCTTTAGCGATAAAGTTAAAAATCTATTAAAGAAATTTGACAGATTGTAGTAGCTTGATGTGCTGGCGTCTGTAGTCTACCTGCCGCCGTGTACAAGCGAACTTGATTATTTTATAGTAGGTGTCGTTGATATCCCACGACTAGACTCAGCTAAAAAAATCAAAACCAAAAAAACGAGGTCAAAATGGAAAGCACAAGCAAAGGCAAAGAAGGTAAAGTAAGTTAACTACCAAATTTAAATGTCCGATTATTTAAATAGCTAGAAGTCGTAGTAAGGTGTCAATTCATTTAAGAATTAATTTCCCTGACTGTACAATAAAACCTCTCCGTGCGGAAAGCCCTACTGAAGCGTGTCATCCAATCTGTGTTTGAGTACTGGAACAATTACAACGTAAACAAGCACTAATTATGTCGTACATCAGTTCCACCCAAAGATTAAAATCGTAAGATTCTACCTCAACTTACTCGGGTCACAAGAAAAAGGGTCCGTACTGACAAGAATGAGCTCGCACATTCCGCGTGTAACGATTGATACAATTTTCAGAATGAGTGAGCAATACTATACAAATGTCATTGTGAATGAAATACTATACGCCTTCCTTTAACCCGATCGGGTGAATCTAACGGTATAAATCATCGATTCCACCTAGCTAAGACGTGCGTACTTGCACCCTAGATAAGTTAAAGAGCTACGTGCACCTTTCCTGTAATTTCAATGAAGCACATGACTGGAACTCTGTGATGTTTGGTGGCGCACTAAATAAGATGGTCGTGATGGTTTTATTTCTATGTTGTTCTCTGGAGCGAATGCAATCGCTTTTCGTCGTGCTTATAACCAAATTTTCGCATACTTTATTAGGTATTCCACCATAAGAGTCGCAAATATTCTGCTTTTGTGTTCAAAATTGACCACGGCTTCTCCCTTTATATAACCACGCAGAAATAAGTCAGGACATGCCGAATGTCAAAATTTATTGGAATTTATTGTTTCGGAAACATTCCTCTCAAGTTTCGATTATGTTTTGTGCTGCATGATTTCTGGCGTCGTCTTATTGGAACCACGAAATTTCCTAAATTTGTAACTGTACATAAAGTTAAAAAAATTACATCATTCCGGGATTTTAGAAAATATATTATCTACTCTATGTTACTTACCTCGAAGTTTAAGTAAATATAGTCTACCTATTCCGGTTTCTGCTCATAAGGTAAATCAAAAACTGAGTGAAACAATAGACAAGCTAAATTAACTAACCAGTGTTATCAAAGATCAAAGTAAACTCAAATTTATAATAAAGAACACTCGTGACAAATTAATCATTACATTTTATCTCAGTTTTGTTTATCGGATAAAATTTAGCTTTGGTTTTTATTGGACAATAAAATAAAGAAAAAGTATTTATTGCGACTTGTACAGGAAGATCACTAAACACATTCAAAAATAAAAATAAAAACAAATTAAGTATATTTTAAAAAAGTAACAATAATAAAAATAAAACAGAAAGTTCTATACGAGACCAAAAGGTTCCTATCTCATCATCATCATCATTTCAGCTGAAAGACGTCCACTGCTGGACCTAGGCCTTCCCCAAGCACCTCCACTTCGACCGATTCTGCGCTTCTCGTATCGAACGGGTTCTTGCGGCCTTCACAAAGTCGTCGGACCACCTTGTGGGAGGCCTTCCAACGCTACGTCTTACGGTACGCGGTCACCACTTCAGAAGCTTTCGGCCCCATCGGCCATCTGTTCTGCGAGCAATGTGCCCTGCCCACTGCCACTTAAGTTTGGCAATTCTTCGGGCTGTGTCGGTTACCTTGGTTCTCCTGCGGATCTCCTCATTCCTGATTCAATCGCGCAGGGAAACTCCAAGCATAGCCCTCTCCTATCTCAGCATGCGATCAAAACAAAACAACAACACAGACAAAATAGTTCAGAGAGAGAGTTCAGTTCAGTTTCTCAATACAGTTGTTTATTTGGCAAACTATGTCACTGTTTGTCTCATTCCCTGTATTATAAGATACGATTAATACTTTGTCAAAAGACATCGGCGAGGGGTAAGTGAACTTTACGCAACCTACGTAGGAAAAATAAGGGTAACCTTTGATCTTTCCATTCAGTGAACCAAGCAACAACAATGGTGGGTACCATAAAGATACAAAAAATAATCTCTGCTCAACTGGGTCAAAGGAGAAAAATAAAGCCTCTCATAAATCTTCCAAAATATCATTAGTTTGAACAAGATTAGGTAATACTTTTATTGGCTTTGGTACTTGATTTAATATCATTCGTTTATTTGCACAAAATATAATGCTCAAAATCACGATTTTGTAATAAACTTTGGAGTGGTTGAATATTTAAAACGAGTTTTATAGATTATTCTCTTGGGTCCGTCTGTAAATATAAAGTACCTAGGTACCTGCTTAATAAAAGCTTAATAAGTATACTGCGGCATTCATATAATTTTATTCACACACTTTGTAGATTCAGACAAATTGTTCGATTGTGACGAATCTATTGGTGAGATCCCGTACTCAAAACTCATGTTGATCAGAAATCAAGATATTAGGTACTGTTCACTGGCTCGAACTGATAAGGTTTAAAATCAATTGAGCGCCCTTGAGCTTGTATCAGGAGTATTCAGTTCAAACAAGAGACTTAATACCAAGTTACTCCTGCAACTCGTAGTCGAGACATATTGGAGTAGTACTACAGGATGCAAGACGTAGTTGCTAGAAGTAGTTCCACACAATTTGACATTTAAGTTTAAATGATAGACTAGACATCATACTGCACACACCTTCTGGAAAATGCCTGATGTTTATTATCGAAGTTATAAAATACAATACAAGTCATAATCAGCCTATAACGTTCCCACTGTTGGGAAACACGACTCCTCTCTATAAGGGGCTGTGAGCCGTAATCTACAACGCGGGCCCAGTGCGGGTTGGTAGATGTTTCATATTTTCGAATTTTTGGTTCTAGGACTTGTCGGCTTCCTCACGATATTTACGTCACCGTTTTGAGAGCAGTGGTGGTGATGGCGAGGCTCAGGGGAGGCCCCTTTACTGTCTCCCCGGGGATGTGCCTTTCAGTCTGAGTGAGTCTTTTAAGAGGAACCGGGACCACCCCTATGTGCTGATGGTGAGCACCAGGGTGGTTTTAGTAAGGTAAAAATCCACACTCCCCGACCTCCCTCCCCGGAGGTCGGGTGCCTTTTGAAGGTTTACACCGAAAAAAAAATGCCTCCCCCAAGCTTTGCCACATCATAAGCCGGTCCTACGCTTCTCGAATCCAGCTGATTCAGATGATTCGACATAACGTACAGAGTATAAAATGTCCATAGTATAAGTGTTTTGTATTGTTTATTAGAGTTTAAGTAGTATACAAGTTAGGTTTTATACCTACCCACGTGTACATTAGGTTCACATTGTAAATATTCGTATGCCGCTATTATCGGCGGATCTGTTGAACTTATCCATTTATACTAACCAACTTTGTACCTACCATATACGACGAATTAATGTCTTTGAAAAATGAGAATTGTTAAAGAGGAACTAACTCGTAAAAAATAATGCTGTCTTAATTTCAGAAAATCAAAAGTAAAGCTGCGACATTCTAACAAGAATCATTATGGACACAGAGAAAAGTAAGCAAAAATTTTGATGAAGGAAGAAGCCCATTCAGCGTGTCAAATGTCTAAAACGTAATTAGGGATGAAATAAGACGAGGACCGCCCACCACAAATGAGACAACGGCGGACTAGATTACAGGGAGGAAAATACGGAAAAGAATTCCCTGGTTTTGAAGATTGAAGAAGGTAATATTATATTTTAATATCTGCGTCTGGTTTTCATAAGACAGCATTCAAAAGTTCAAAGTGCTCGTAGTGATAAATATTAGGTATTTAAAACTAAAGATAAGATTTAAAAAATACATTCATACAGTGAGAAAACGTACAAACCATCAGACAAGCATTATGCTGAGCGATTACCGTTTTGCGTGGATGTGAGTTGTGACGCATATTTTCCGACTTGTTCTTTTTGTGTGTGTGTTTTCTTTTTAGGCGTCATATTTACCGCAAAAAAAGGATTATCTTTCTTTTCTTTCTTTCAGACAAACATCTATGCCTAATATATTTTTTTGGGCGTTAGGTTAGCAGTGAGTCTGGTCTGTTATAGTGTTTATTTAGATCGATAACAGACAGTAATGTAATTGTCATGAAGATGCTACTGGTTCGCCAAAGTAATAAAACCACAGATTTTTTGATGAGATGAGTTTCATTTTGACTGTTCAACAATATTCATTGCGATATTTACGTTGTTCAGCAGTCATACATATTTTTCGAACATAATATATGAAGCAATGGACTAGCAATATTCTTCGAAATGATTCAGATTGAGATTGATGGTGTGTTACGCAACTAGGGTGCTGGCTGCAACATCCTATTCCACTGCAAAATTATTAATTAACTAATAATTAAAGAGCAATAAACTGAAAGTAATTGCAGTGATTCCAAAGTAATCAAACTCTTACAGATACTTTGCGAGGAGTTAATGACATACAAGTTAAAACAAGCTCTGGTAACAAGAATGTTTTAATTTGTACTTATTCATAAATATTTACATCTCACATGATACAAAAATTTACTTAGTTACCTACCTGCCTAATCATGCAGGATTAGCTACGTAAGAACCTACCTGATTTACGCTCAATATTAGGAGCGCATCATTGTCATACTGCACCCTAATTGTGTATTACTTGTTGCGTATTATTGATTACTTTGGAATCATTGCAATTACTTTGAGTTTATAATAATAATAATAAAGCCTTTTATTCAGACAGTACTAGTTACAAATTTAGTTTATATGTATTAATCTATATATTCTGTTCTTCAGTTTCGCTGTCTGTTTGCCTTTTGGCAAAGGCCTCCTCCAACTCTCTCCACTTTGCCCGGTCTTTTGCTGTCCTTGTCTTGCCTTGCCTACTGCCTTCTTAATCTCGTCTGCCCATCTTCTAAACGGTTTAGAACTTTGAGTTTATTGCTCTTTAATTATTAGTTAATTAATAATTTTGCAGCGGAATAGGATGTTGCAGCCTACACCCTAATTGCGTAACACACCATCGATCTGAATCATTATGAAGGATATTGCTAATCCATTGCTTCATATGTTCGAAAAATGTACCTGCTCAGTAACGTAAATATCGCAATGAATGTTGTTGAACTGTCAAAATGAAACCCATTGATAGTGATAGTGTGTTACGCAATATAGAGGTATGAGGAACAGGATGTAAAGTTCACTCATACTCTATAGAAAAGGAAGGATCTTCCGACCAGACGGGTGTTGTGTCTGGCGGGCAACTGCCCGTTGATTCATGTCGGGCCGTTGTATCTATGCTAGTTGCGCGGTAAACTCTGCTTGCGCGATGCAGGATTTGCGTGACGTCAGTATGACGCGTTGTTCGCAAGTGGCGTTGTAGATTCCGCTTCACTACTGATAGTGTATTACGCAATTACCCCGCTAGTTGGTATACAAATGAACGCATCTAGCAAGCCCCCTTGATCAAAGTGTGGGTTCTAGTTACCTATACTATACTAAAATATATATATTTTGCCCTCACTCGGTCTGCGGTTGTCCTTGTCCTATGCGTCTAAAGTCCTTTGCCAAAATATACCGAGATATATATGTCGACATATTTTGGTGACGTCATAGAAATATATATTATAGCTGCGTGTGCGGTCACTCGCAAATTTATGTAGAAAATATGGCGTAATATGCACATAGCAAGGCATATTACGACATATTTTCTATATTCATATTAATATATTATAGCTACGTCTGTGACGGGCTATATACTTTTTGGAAAAAATCCCAATAGACGCCTATAACACTTCAAGAGTTTCTTCAAAGTGTTCAAGAGTTTAACTGTTCAATAGAACGGAGAAACAATTCAGTGAGTACGTAAATTATATAAATTTACAGAGCTGTTAGAATCTGTGGTTCTTATTAATTACGCTAGAAATTTAATTTAAGTCTAATAAATTATTAAAAGCAACAGGTGAAAAGCGTAAATCTGATAAGCCTGAATTTATTTTGTTAGGAGAACTCTGAAAACTTTACTCGTAAATTAGTGCCATTTACTACGAGTGAAAAATAGAAAGCAAAAATAATATAAAAACAAAACTTCAAGAGCTTATTTTTTGCAGTTAATTTCGACGAAGCCTTTGGAGTTCGGATACACAAATGCTGTACTTTACAGTGTATTTATTGTATTTATTTCCCAACTTACATCTATCATTACAGGGTTACCTAGTGCGATAGTGTACTTATTTAAACTCTTATCCTAACTTATTTTAACAACAAGAATTCGAGGTCACAAGCAGGCCCACTCAGAAAAAAAGGATCTTTTTGAAGACTCTTTATATCTGGATAAACCAGCTCTTATTCAGGTTATTTTGATATACCAAGTAAATTTTTCAATGATTCCAATCTAAAACTATTAACAAAGCTTGCAGAGTCATCACTGACGAAAATCAACTGTAATGATCATACGGTACAAAAAATACACGTAAACTTAATTCGTTCCCACGGAAAAATGTTTTGGTTTTTATTTTTGACACTTCATTGTAAATCAACTTAAAAAGCATGAGTAAGCAGACATTGAGAAACAATTTATACACTCTGTAATGATTTTCAGTGCTCACTTGAGTAGGTGCTTAAACTTTAAAAACATGATAAGCAAAATGTAAAAACTTGAGGCATCATCTTCTTAGTCATTTTGAAAAGAAACTTTAAGCCTCTTTAGGCATTAAATTTCTTTTCAAAATGACCATACCATTATTATTACCATTATACAATTATTATAAGTAGGTATTATAATAATATTATTTTTATATTATTATATTACTATACCATTATTTTTATTAGTTCACATCCAAGGCTGTTAGTACTTATTTATTCATAAAGTCAAAGTATTCGGTTATGTATAAGTATTAACTAGTTATGAATAAACTAAACTGTCTTAAGTAAATTGTGGCAGAAGCATACCAAGTAGATTGTAAAGAATAATTAAAGGACGAACAGTAAAGTGCTCAATCAAAACTCAATCGATAACGTACCTACTCTTAGAATCATCATTTCAGCCGAAAGACGTCCACTGCTGGACATAGGCCTCCCCCAAAAGGGGGGGTTTGCCATAATCGCCACGCTTGGCAGGCGGGTTGGCGATCGCAGTATGGTATGGTGGTGGAATGCATAGAGAACGCTGCAACCCATTCTCCGGTACGCCCCATAGTCGCCTTTTACGACACCCACTGGAAGTATGGGGTGGTGCTATTCTTTAAGTCCGGCACCACACAGAGTAGAATAGGCACTCGTAGAATAGAAAAGTTTAATTTACAAAAAGTACTGAAGTAATAAAAAAAAAATCAGAATGGTACGTACCTATGTATAGCAAACATCATCATCTGCCTAGCATTTTCGCAACTGTGGGTCGGCTTCCAGTCGGATGCAGCTAAATACCAGTATTTCCTACACCATGTATTAATAAGTATGTCAAACGTCACAACAAATTAATACCTGTAGCTTTCAGGACTCCTTTATCTTGCCTTACAGCGCCAAACAGGAGCTAAGCAACACATGTAACTGTACTACCCATCAAGCAAATCTCCGAACAGTTTTTTTCAGTAGGTAAAACTCTGATGCTTTTTTCGCAAGAAATAAGTAAGATTTTAGATTATTTTCTCTAAAATTATAACGTACTGATGTAAAACAAATTAGCAGAATATCATTAAGAAAGCACTGAAAGCATGTAAACCTTCACATAAGAGTGATTATGTTAATAACTTTCCATTGTAGAGATAGAAAATTATTAAAGTTGTCAATATTAAATTGATGATGATGCAGTACCGATTGTAACCAGATTTTGAGCTCTCGCAAATGATACCTACTTTTAAAGTAGATGCTGATTTTAAAATTTAACGATACATCATTTATAAATTAATTATCAAGTTACATCATATGTTACAGTTTATATTATATTATTTACAGCAACTATGATGAATATGTTACTGTTAATATTAAACTTTTCATATTATTCGGTAATTCAACAGACAACGTTAAAAATAAGTACGGAATAAACTACCAATATTGCCTCGTACCATACAGTTTTCACTTTGACTTTAAACCCATTAATCATTTGTATAATTTTCTAACTAAACCGTCAATTACAAATTCGTGGAGGGTTTGCCTGCTTGCTTCCACACGTCATATCCATTAAAGTTTAATTCCGATATGTCGTGTGTACCTAGGTTATATTTATACATGGTAAATAATTAATGGTTAGGACAAGTTTTATAACACGAGGTTTAATAATAACGGGTTATGGTTGTAGCCCACAAATTCATTATTTTCGTCGAAATGTAAATTTGTTTCGAATTTTCTATCATTTCACTGTAGTCTCTATGAAACAAATTTTTCGTAAGTACTCAAGCGTAGACAGAGTAAACTATAGACTGCTGCAAATCTTCTTTTTCATTCGCACAAGAAAAAGAGAAATATATGAACGTCACTAGCAAAGAAAAGAGACAGAGTAAGAATATTTCTGTCCCTTACTGCGTGTCGGCTAAGCACATTAATGTGCACAACAAGTTTGAAAATAATACACCGCGATTAAACGGACAATAAGATCTTTTTCGTTCATAATTCAATAATAGTACATTTGCGCAACTGTGAAAATGGTAAGGTGCAGTGTAATAAGCTGTAAAAATTATAGTATGATGAAGTTTGCCGGATTTTTTTGTCCATTTCGGTGACACGGATACCATGAGTCTACAGATTACTCTGTCTACGTACTCAAGACTGTTATTTAAAAAATATAAGCCTGCCTAGTCCACTTAGATTCTAGTTGTTGCAAATGTGGAGCAAATTGTAATTGAATTGCCTATTGGAAACCCATGAACCGAGTTCGACTCGAAGCTTGGTAACTTGTTTGCCCTTTTTATTTGGAGCATTACCATGTTTCATATACATACACCGGGCGCGGCTAGGCTTGTTTGATACACTTTTCCTTTGTTTGTTGTTTATTAGGTAAACTCAGGGAAATTAATTGTTAGACCGATTTACGTAGGGTATTGTATTTCTTAACAATTAGCTTACCTGACTAAGGGCTGATTTTTCCAACGCCAGATAATTTTATTGGAGAAATAATTTTGAATTTTTGACAGTTCTTCCATACTAAAACTGTCAGACGTCAATTTTATTCTATGAATAAAAATTATCTGTAGATTGAAAAGTCAGCCCTTAACTAAACAAAAAATACTGCTCTTGTTGCTCTTATAGCTCCTAATAGGAATATACCCATAGATATAAATAATTCCTATGGGTGTATCTTACTTAACAACGTCCTTAGTGATCGGAGTTAGGTATATGAATGTAAAAGAATCATTTTTCAAGGATACATTATACAGGGTTATTGGTAAACATTACCGGTGGTTAATGTGGTAAGAGGTGTCTTAAGAGGTCATTGTACTCATCATTATGAACAACTTTTACTATGAGACCAAACCTGAAATCGCGAAAAAAAAAATCTGTTGCTCCCTACATTTTGACGAGTTATACGAACATAAGTGTAGGGAACAGCTGTTTTTTTTCGTGATTTCAAGTTTGGGCCCATAGTAAAAGTTGTTCATAATGATGAGTACAATGACTTCTTAAGAGGTTGTTAATGTTTTACCAATAACCCTGTATATTTTGAACTATATCTGTTTTTTTTTAAATAAAAGTATACTTCTAATCCATTTACTAAACCCATAACTCTGGAAAAAATATAACGGTTAAACGGCCTGGAATTGTGATAGAACCGCAATCCTTAACCCTATTTTCAAGTAACACTTTCCAAGCGATGAAAATGTTATTGCAAAGAACCTTTTTGTGATCTTATCGGGGCTATTCTGTAAAAATCTCAAGGGGATAACTTAGGTTAAGGGGCTTACATGACCTCAAGCGCGGTCACTTCGTACTGCATAGAAAAGAAAGAGAAGCACGATGACACAACCCTGGCAATATATTGCAAAATATGAAGGAATTACCTATTTACAAAAAATCTATTATTTGGACATAATATAACACTAGTTCTTTAGTATATTGCTTGTAGAATAATCTGACAAAAAATCAGAATGATTGTATGGATATTACTTAGTATGGTTTTTATTGTAAAAAGAAAGTTTTTAAAAGTATCTTCATGTTTTTTTTTATCGTATTGTTACGAGCTTCGGGTTCGTGACAATTAAAAACTGCCGATTTAATAACCAAAAAAAATGACACTTTAATAATCAACACTAATTACAAATCAAACACACTAATTACAAAACACAATTGCACTACTGATCGCTTTAAGTCGCACTTGAATATCGCTTCGATGCTTTCACTTCGATCGCTTTATCCAAACTGTCTCGGTTGTGGCGCGTCTCGGCCTTATATAGCGCCAAAGAGAGTTCTAGAACCTTCCATTGTAGAAACATCTAGAATGTTCGAGTACATACAGGCCCCGATCGACCAGATGTCGAAAGTTCGGGAATGTTCTAGAAAGTTCTCGCATCGAAATTTCTAGAAGGGTCTTCACTACTAGTTCCGCTACTCGATACTAGATGGCGCTAGTGGTAACTACTGTTACCATGTACCAGGCATTAGTTGTGGCGCGCAACACTGCCCCCTCCTAAGACATGCTCGTCCCGAGCATTATCGGCCCCATAATAACGCGCCAGTCGATCCACGTGGACGATCTTAGGAGTACCTCTTGCACCTTTCTGTATCCGGTAGGTTACGTCATTGATCTTTGTCACAATCCGGTACGGTCCGTCCCATTTAGCTTGAAGCTTAGGAGATTTCCCTTTGCTGCGGACTGGATTGTGCAACCACACTAGTGAACCTTCGTCGAACCCTTTATTGTTAATTTTACGGTCATAACGGGTTTTCATCTTTTCAGACATTTGCTGGCCCGATTGTCTGACGTGCTCATAAATGTCATTCATTTTGTTCCGCAAGTCACTCGCATAATCGGTTATACTGCGTGGGGCATCAGGTGGTATTCCGGTGATCAGGTCTGCAGGCAGCCGTAATTCTCTTCCAAAGTTTGCGAAAGCTGGTGTCACCGATGTACTTTCGTGAACAGCGCTTCGATATGACAACAAAAACGGTTGTATGTGCTTGTCCCAATCTCGTTGCCGATTTTCCACAACTTTGGCTAGGTACCTCTCCAGTGTCTGATTAAATCGTTCCACCATTCCATCCGATTGTGGGTGGTAAGAAGTTGTTCTTGTTTTATGTGTACCCATAACTCGACAAGTTTCCTGGAATATTTGGGACTCAAAATTTCTTCCTTGGTCGCTGTGAATCTCCAAAGGTACTCCAAAACGGCAGAAGACTTCATGAACCAGTTTATCTGAAACTGTTGAAGCTTCTTGGTTTGGAATGGCGAAGACTTCCGGCCACTTAGTAAAGTAATCCATCACAACCATGAAATACTTGTTACCACTTTCACTTACCGGAAACGGCCCCGCAGCGTCAAGGGCTATCCTCTCCCATGGTGCACCAACATTGTACAATTTCAATGCACCTCTACTACGAGTCTGAGGTCCCTTTACAGCTGCACAACTTGTACATTTGCGACACCAGTCCTCGACATCGTCCCGACAGTGGACCCAGTAAAACCGTTCTCGTATCTTCAGTAGAGTCCGTTTTACTCCCAGATGACCTCCTGAACAACCATTATGGTACAGCTGTAGAACATTCGGTACTTGAGCTTTAGGGACAACCATTTGCAAATGACAGCTGTCTCCCCGAGCGTTTTCCCATTTACGGCACAGGACTCCATCCTGAATCACCAAGCTGTCCCATTGGGCCCAATAGCTTTTTGTGGTCGAACTCATTGCTGAGACGTCGCTCCACCTGGGCTTAGGAGCTCTGGCCTTCATCCACTCCAGAATCGGCTTGATGTCCGAATCTTCCTGCTGTGCACGTTGTAGGCTTTCCTTCCACTCGTTGCTGAGGTCTGTCTTGAGCATCCTCACAGGTACGACTTCTTTACTTTCTTGCCTAGTACAATGCTTGCAGTTTTCAGGACAAGGTCTTCTTGACAATGCATCTGCGTTGCCATGAGATTTCCCGCTGCGATGTTCGACCTCGAAGTCGTATTCCTGCAGTAGTTCAATCCATCTCGCAACTTGTCCTTCTGGATTTTTGAACTGCAATAGCCATTTCAGTGCAGCATGGTCAGTTCGTAGGTGGAATTTCCGCCCCAGAAGATATTTGCTAAAGTGCTGCAATGACTTTACCACAGCAAGCAGTTCCCGTCTCGTAACACAATAGTTCCTTTCAGGTTTCGACAATGACTTGCTGAAGTATGCTACCACAACCTCTTGATCACCATTACGTTGTGACAACACACCGCCAAGTCCTATGTCACTTGCGTCTGTGTCAACTATAAATTCTCTGCCCGCATCAGGGTACCCCAAAATAGGTGTTTTGCACAGACGGTCCTTTAGCTCCTGGAATGCGATGTCGCAACTTTCATCCCAGCAGAAATGTCGCTTCTCTTCGGTTAGCTTATGCAGGGGTTTAGCTATATCTGCAAAGTTCTTGACAAATCGCCGATAATAGGAGCACAAACCCAAAAATGCTCTGACCTGCGTCTTGTCTTTTGGAATTGGCCAATCCTTGACAGCGGCGATTTTCTCTGGATCCGTGCGGATACCTTCTTCAGACACTACATATCCCAAAAAGCTAACTTGTCGTTTGAATAGTGAACACTTCTTCGGACTTAACTTGAGGTTGGCACTCTGGATCTTCATGAGCACGCGTTCCAGGTTTTGAAGGTGTTCTTCAAACGTGCGGCCTACGATGATGATGTCATCCAAGTAGACCAGGCAGGCATCGCCAATTAGTCCGGTAAGTACAAGTTCCATCAACCTCTCAAATGTTGCCGGAGCATTGCACAATCCAAACGGCATAACTTTAAATTGCCACAGACCTTTTCCTGTCGAGAATGCAGTTTTCTCCTTGTCGTTAGGATCAATTTCAACTTGCCAGTAGCCACTTTTCAGGTCCAGCGTGCTAAACCACTTTACTCCAGTAAGCATGTCCAGCGTGTCATCAATTCTTGGCAAAGGATAGCTGTCCTTCTTTGTAACGTCGTTCAGACGACGATAGTCAACACAAAACCGCATGCTGCCGTCCTTCTTTCTTACCAGCACTACAGGTGAACACCATGGACTAGATGAAGGTTCAATAACACCATCCTTCACCATTCCCTCAATCATGGTTTCCACTTCTTTTTCACGTGCTACCGGCAATCTCCTTGGCCGCTGACGGATAGGCAATTCTTCTCCTGTATTTATTTTGTGTTGAACTATGCCAGTCTTCCCGATGTCAGCCTCGTTTGACGAGAAAACATCGGCGAACTTGAATAACATCTTCTTCGCCTTGACCATTTCATTTTGGGACAAAGCGCTGCGGCAGTCTTCTAAAAGTGTGGTCACTTTTGTTTGTGCATCCTTGCTGAGGGTCCCAGTCGATAGATGTTGGCATCGACGCAACCAATCCACTTCCTCGCAAGTACCAACAAGTGTGCCTTTTTCTATTATCTGTTCCTGATCACAAAGGTTCAGCACACGTACCCCTGAGATGTCAGTGGCTCTGACCAAAGTCCGTGCCACTTTCCATGGAAGGTCATTGTCTACCCTTTCCACGAGTACACAACGATGAGTTTGCCCAGGATTCCGAGGAAGACTAACCGGCACAATCGTTTCCGATCTCGGCGGAAGAACAATCTTCTTAAGGCTGTGCACCCTCCCAGGTAACGCCCCTTCCATGAAAAGTTCCTCTTCTCCACATTTCAAAACACCTTGCTTGACGTCAATCTCGCAATAATTCTTCCTCATAAAGTCAAGGCCCAGGATGCAATCGTCCATTATATCAGCCACGATGACATTATGCAGGTAGATTCTGTTCCCTAGCGTCAGTTCCATTTTCTTCTCTCCATGGACGGGTATGCGCTGACCGGTGGCTGTTACCAAATTAATGCGTTCCCGGTTGTATGCGGAGTCCCCAAGGGACCGACTAGCAAGTTGGGAACTGACAACCGTGCGAGAAGCTCCAGTGTCTCGAGGAGCTGCTCGTACGTCACTTCCTTACCGAGAGCTTCCAGGACAGTTAAGGCCTGGTCGCGCAGGCCTAGGGTGAGAGCAGTCATGGCCTGGCTTTTATTCCACCCGTTCGCCTTCATGACAGCCTCAAACTGGATTTTGTAGGCCGACCATGAAGAAGTTCCGTCGAACGGTGGCACTTTGAATCCACGTAGCGAAGGTGTTGTAGCTACGGGAGCTGCGATTCCATCCCCAAGTTTGAGGTAATCCAGCGTTTTCTTAACGTCAGCCATCACGGTTAGCTTCACGTCAGCCATCACGTTGTCAACCCGATTATTTACTTGGTCGATTCGGGTTTCAGCTTCCGACAGGCGGTTGTCATGTTGAGCAACCTTATCCTTCACCTCCTTCATGTCCTTCCCGAAGGTAGCGTGAAGGTCCTTCATAAGGAGCATCTGCTCTTCCTGACGGCGCGCCTGCTCCTCCTTATCACGTTGGAGCTGTTCTTCCAGCCGACGAGCCTGTTCCTCCTGTCGATGGGTCTGTTCCTCCTGTCGACGGGCCTGTTCCTCCTTGTCCCGCTGGAGCTGTTCCTCCAACCGACGAGCCTGTTCCTCCTGTCGGCGAGCCTGTTCCTCCTGTCGGCGAGCCTGTTCCTCCTGTCGGCGAGCCTGTTCCTGCAGCATCATCATCAGAGCAGCAAAATCTGGCGCTGATGATGCTGGAGCAGCTGTGGACGGGCCGGCCTCCGCGGTCGGTAGCTGGCCTTCCGACCCCATTGGCGTTGTTCCACCGAATCGCCTTTGGTCCGTCTCCTGCTGGCGTTGACTCCGGGTACGGATACCCTCCGTGTCGTCTTTGGGTAAAACCGGCATTTTAATCCCCTCTTCTGACACCAATTGTTACGAGCTTCGGGTTCGTGACAATTAAAAACTGCCGATTTAATAACCAAAAAAAATGACACTTTAATAATCAACACTAATTACAAATCAAACACACTAATTACAAAACACAATTGCACTACTGATCGCTTTAAGTCGCACTTGAATATCGCTTCGATGCTTTCACTTCGATCGCTTTATCCAAACTGTCTCGGTTGTGGCGCGTCTCGGCCTTATATAGCGCCAAAGAGAGTTCTAGAACCTTCCATTGTAGAAACATCTAGAATGTTCGAGTACATACAGGCCCCGATCGACCAGATGTCGAAAGTTCGGGAATGTTCTAGAAAGTTCTCGCATCGAAATTTCTAGAAGGGTCTTCACTACTAGTTCCGCTACTCGATACTAGATGGCGCTAGTGGTAACTACTGTTACCATGTACCAGGCATTAGTTGTGGCGCGCAACAGTATCAAATTAGTTGTATTATGTTTTCAACACACTATCTACCTAGCACATATCCTGAAGAATATCATATATTTTTCAGATTTTTTTTACTGTAGTCGATCATATAGGTACTTTTATTGCTTCTAAAACTTGCATTTTTTGCGTTTGGGTCCTGTAATCCCCTTAAGTGAGCTGATAATAAAATGAGCTGATAATAGTCTCAATCCCTAGCATTAGGTGCGGGAATGGGAGCTCACTTGAAGCTCACTTCACCTAAGTTTTCACTGTAATTTCTTTTACAGAATACACCGCCTGGTTTCCCGTCTAATCACAGTCACGTCACAAAAAGAGAGTGACTCAGAAAGTTTTACCTACCGTCATTTCTCATCAGTGTAGAACTGTCGAACTTTTTTTACCAAAATACTCGTATCATCGGTATTTTACCTTTTCACGTCAAATTCACCTGCCTTTTATTAGGCTACTACAATGCCTCGATTTACTTTTCATCTTTCATACAATTCTTTGGAAATCTTGGTTCCCAACAGGCGTTAGAACTTTTCTTAGTGCTTAAACACGAAATATCAAACACACGACATAGTATGCAAGTGTTCACGTACAAAACGCAGGTGCGACGAACCAAGTCCACCGCGCGCGCACCCGTCACCGCGCCCGCGCGTCCCTACGTGAACAAGCACTTACAGCAGGTATCGACCTATTTTAAAATGCCTCACTAGCGAATTATTTCTCTGACATAATAATTAATAACTCTAAACCATTTTCGGACTCTACAATAGGCCTCCTGGGAAATTATAGGTCGATATTTTACTTTTATAGGCATGCTCTAAGCTGTAATAGCACCGCGAGTTTAAGGTGCGTTAGATTGGCCAGAAAAAGGTCGCACTATTGACTTGACTGTCTTTTCACAAATATTAAGCATAGTTAAACGGGTTTACAGCAAATCCACAGGACATTGTTATAGGCTAAAGAAATATCTGGGAGAACCTGGCCTCTTGAAATACTGTATCTAATATTTTTGAGGCAAACCATTATTGCTGAATTTATCAAAAGTGCGTCATTGTCATTTAAGCAAAATAAAGCACATTTCAGACAATAACAAGCGAAAAAATCGCCATCATTTTCTTTTCTTGCCAACAGGCATGTTTACAGAGCCCATTTTCTCACTTTGTAAAATTTTTATTTAAATTTATGTATACATTTTGTATTGTCTGTTATTGCAATAATAATAATTTTGCGAATTCCTACATTCTACAACATGTTGAAATCATTATGTGGAAGGTGGAACAACTTCGGGAATAGGTAAATAGTTTCAGAGATTCTCTTAAAGATCTGGCTCTATTCCAATGGAAACAAGATCCTACAAATAATACCAATAACATAACCTGGGTTATGTCTTGACACACTTATGCAACAAATTATTGGTATTTAGGTAAATACCAATAATTCATCACTTAAATGTATTGTATGTATCCACTCACGCGGCCATAACCACGAGCAGGTATTGAGGAAAATGTTACACTCGCTCGAAAACCAAGATCGGCCATTGAAAAAACTGCGACAGCAAGCATTTTCCACACCGCAGTATTTTATTTTTAGTAATTTTGTCTATGGGAGTATTGCTCACGTTCCAGGTTCTTTAGTCGAGTGGTTAGATGAAGTACATTTGTGCCAAAGGCCGTGTGGTTATATCGGCATTACGAAATAAGTTATCTGTAGTTGAAAATCTTTAAATAAACAAATGAGACGGCGATGACGCATGCGTAATTTGATACTCGCGTGATGTTATTGTTATTGTATATCAAAACTTTGGAACCACAATGGTATGTATTATATGTCATTCGATTCAGTATGAATGGGGCTATTTTTTAGGTAAATAAAAAAATATGGTCATCGCTTTCGATTTTGAAATAATATTATTTTAATTTTTAATTGTCGTAATGTAAACAAACATTAAAAATAAACAATTATTTAAAAAAATCAAAGTCTCTTAAAGTTACGGAACAAGTTTTGTTATCTACACTTGTCTATCCACTTGAAGAAACAGCCATTAGTTTAACAGCGGTCCATAGAATTTTTTTCTGTACGAGTCGTGTATAAGTGGCGAGGGCGCTCCGCGGCGCGTCGAAATAATGCTAAAAACATACTTGCGTATAGGAAGGCGTTACCGCGGGGTACTTGCGCGTGAGTGGGTATGTAATATTATAATCATTATAATTATGTATCATTTATGTATACATAGATGAATAATAATAATAAAAAAAAATATCATAGAAATTTTTGAATAGGTATGTAGGTAGGTAGGTAAACGACGTAATACATATCCAAAAATTTCTTGTAGATATGTTTTTTGGTAGTCTGGTCTGGTGGACCTTTCGTGTGTCATCCCAAACTCATAGCAACTGGGTGCAGTGGAGAGCCTTACTAGTAGGGACTTGAAAACGAAATGAATTTCGTTCCGTTACCACTAATGTCATCGTATAACGTTCCAAACTTTGTAACGATACTAAAACCTAAAAATATCAATAACGTTACAAAAGAAAACGTTATAGAATATCATTTTCGTAGAACAATATTATAAGCAACGTTGTAGGTATCAGTAACATTAAGCTTATCCGCTTGTAATAACGTTACAGGAGAAACGTGACAGATTCCTTTGTAACGTTATTCTTCATACTTTTTCGTCAAGTCATAAAGCTGGCAAAGTTGAGTGTCGAAACGAATAACGTTATTATAACGTTATATCTACTAATAAGGATATATTGATAATATTGTTATTGAACAGTTTAAGTTTTCGTTCCGTTTGTCAATATCCAAGGAATTAATTCTGTTACAATCCTGGTGGAACGGTACAAGTTAAAGTTAAGTATGTTAAGTCTTAAGTTTTAAGTCTTCTACAGATTGTACTTCGGTGTGCCCAAGAACTCCACGACCTCATTCCACCGGCCCCCTTCTACCTTCGGTAATCTAGACGCACTGCAAGTTACCATCCCTGTCTGGTTGCTATTCCACCAATTCGCACTAAGCGCTTTCAAATGACTTTTATAATGCGCGCAGCAAAAGAGTGGAACTCTTTACCTGCGTCTGTGTTTCCGAGCTAATAAAACCCGAATCTCTTCAAAGTAAGAGTGAACAGGCTTCTTTTGGGTAAGCTTTTTTTTTTTTTGCGGATGGGAAATCATCAAATGACTCCTCCCGCTCTGGGTGGAGCGGAAGGGAGTGTCAGACTCTTACTGACTAAAACCCACCCGTGTTCCTTCCTTAGCCCTTTGTGTTCCGGGCCAGCGGTAACCCTTTCGGACAATCCCGCTGACCCGGCAGGCTTCGGCCCTAAGGGGCCCCTCCTCGATGCTGACATCTCTTTGAGGCGCGTGTGGAACACGTACGCGCCGTCCGGCACGGGCCTGGTCCTGATCGGACGGTGTGCTACCCATTACTCTCCGCCCGCAGGCCCGCGCCTATGGTGGCCGGGAGTCGTCACGCGGCTCCCGACGCCTGGTTTTGGGTAAGCTCACCCCATCGTCGACTTTGTCGCTGTCACCTCTAACCTAGACTAGAGAGTCAAGAGCAACCCCATCTATACATATAATAAATCTGTAGAAGGGTCAATTCTGTACATTGAAAATATTGAAAAAATAAATAGCGGGGGGTGTTGCTCGATCGATACCAAACCCAAATATGTGATTAAAAAATTTTTTGTCTGTCTGTCTGTCTGTCTGTATATGCAGGCATCACGTGAAAACTAACGGTTCGATTTCGATGAAACTTGGTATAACTATACCTTATTATCCTGGGCATAAAATAGGATACTTTTTATCCTGGAAAAATACGTAGAAAAAAAAATCTTATTTTTCGGTTTTATTCATAGACGTTGTTCTGTAGAACCACGAACACACGTTGCATTACCCGTAGTGGATAATTTTCCATTTCAATTTAAGAGAATACAGTTTCCTGTAGCTTTGTGTTACGCCATGACAATAAATAAGGCTCAAGGTCAGACCCTAGGAGTTGCTGGCGTAGATCTTACCGCGAGTTGTTTTTCACACGGGCAACTTTACGTAGCTCTTTCCCGTGTGAGCAGTCCAAGAAATCTTCATGTTCATATTCCGGACGAGCTCACTAACAATGTTGTGTATGCTGAAGCTCTCAATTAACTTTCTGTCGCATTGTCACGATCACTTTTTTATTATTGCAAACTTTTCGTCACTGTCAGTAATTTACTGCTACATGCTACTTATCAAGGTCGGAATTACTATGGAAAAAATACTTACTACAGAACGCGAGCTCAACAGCAGTAGCTCAATAGAGGGATCTCCTTAATTACTATAGGCTTAGCTGTATTTGGGTCCAATAGATATTTATAAGATGTCATTGTCAGAGTTACTCAAAATGGAGAAAAAAACCATCCACGCGAAGACCGACATCCGCGCGGACGGAGTCGCGGGCGGAAGCTAGTTTCAAATAAAAAATAAAGTTATCGTTACCCGAACTACGCGTAACGTTATTTTGAGTAACGTTTCAAGTCCCGGCTTACTAGTGACTATACATGAATGATGGTCTAGAGCTGCCTGGGCGATCAGCCCCGGTTCCAACCTGCTAACTGCCAAATCTTCAACCACGACATTAACTATTATTTTTTAGCTCATCGATTTACTCGACTTGATAGAATAGGATAGCTGCAATTTGTACATTTCTGCTTGGTAGCCATTGTTAAACCAAAACTTTAATACAACGTTATTTTTAGTTTATGCGAAACCTAAATAAAAGTAGTTTGTTCAGAATAAGTAGATAACTGAATCGATTCCAATCATTTTTACCCCATGTTATATTTTGTCCCAAAAATATTTAAAAAAAGGTTAAAAGTTGAACACCGAGCGACACTAAGTAGGTTATCCAATCTCCGCGCCGGACGATTAGGTACCTAGGTACTAATAATCAATGAGCGCAAGACGGCGCGGCGCGAGCGGCGCGGGTGAGCATATTTTTGTACGGACAAATAGGTAACTTAAGAAGCTTATAACTTTGTGATTTTTCATGATACTGTTTTAAAATTTTGTACATAGATTCTTTACAAAAATTAAAAATACTAGACACGTGTTTCGGGTTTCGCATATACTAAAAATAATGTTGAATTGTAGCATTAATTAGTTCAAGATACAGCGGGAATTTTTCCGCTGTATCTTGAGCTAAATGGGCTATGTCCACTGCCACTGCCTTTGAAAATTCCAGTATCCATTTAAGGCCTACGCAGACCGGGAATTTTGCCGTCAGTCAGCGCACACTAGCCGCTTAGAAATCCCGCCACGGGAGCCCGTGGCGCGTCTTTCAATGCCGTGCAATGAGATCCCTTTCGATGCCACGGCATCATTTTAAAGCATAGCAAATGTCGTATTTCTATATCGATACGTTTGAATGTCCATTAGTAAAAATTGAAATCCCTTGCCATGCCGTCCCGGTCTGCGTAGGCCTTCAGTTTATGAAATTCATTAACAACCCCGTAACATTCTAGATTACGCGCAAAAGCCAAATTGATATAAACTTGTTGGCCTAGTAAGAAATTAATCCCAAACTTCTGCCTTGACCAAGACGGGACGGAACTGTAGCTTTAATGTGGTTTACGGTTGTCGCAAATTGTCCCCTGTAATTGCTTCAAACGGTGCCTTAACGAAAGTGGGAAAATTCCTGCTGACCTTGAGTGTCCTTGCCCAATTTTTCCTTTATTTCTTTTTGCGTACTACAGATGTTTGCTTCTTTTTTTATTTATCATGGTTGGTACTGACTTCTTTCAAACGACTTTATGAAATTTCATCACTAGGTATATATGATTAGTAAGTACGAGCAATGTTTGCTTCAAAATTTTTATATATGTATAAGTACGATTAAATCTCGGGTATCCGTATATTAATTTACTAATAAATTAATATCAAGTTCCACTGAGATTTAATTTCACATCTAGCAACCTAATGCTGTTTAGTTTTTCTAAACTTATGTTACACGTAAGACTTAGGTTTGAACCCACGACCTTTGTTTAATTATTGCCATTGCTCTCAAAAACGGTGAATTAAAACATCGTGACGAAACCGGTATGTCACGTGTCGGCATGAACCAAAAATTCGAAGACATACGACATCCACCAACCCGCACGAGGCCCGAGGGAGTGGGCCATAATCCACCACGCGGGCCCAGAGGAAGCCTGTGTCGTGGGAACAGTATGGGCGGATTATGCTAATTGTGACAATGATCGCAAAAAAAATTAGATTTCCTATGTTAGACTGTGTGTCAATTTATTTTCTAGATTGGAAAATCCACTGACTTACGAACTTGATGGAAATCTGTCTAATATGTTATCGATTAGAATTTTAGATTCAATATTAGCCTTGTTAGAAATCCTTGTAAAAAATCTAGTTATATGAGGTACGGAGGAAAAATAAAACGAGGATTGTAAACAACAACATTTTAATTGAAAAAAGAAATGAAGATTCTTAATATTATAGCGTTATATCTATTGATAAAGATATACTTACATTCCATGAATAACAAAATATTTAGATTTACAAAAATATTTTACAGTATTGTCTTTAATCTAGGTGCCTAATGGATAATAGGTATAAAAATATAATTATGGTATGCTGCTACGTGTTACTGACGGTACAATATAAAAGCTATGCGGCCGACGAGAGAATGCGTTCTTGACAGCTGTCAGTTTCATACAAACGGATACGTGTTTTGCGAATTTGATCTTTATTAGCGGCTTGAATTGTCGCTCTGACAGGTATCAGGAACGTGTTCTTTCGACGGCTGGACTGTAATAAAAGAATCAACAAAGTACTTCCTGTCCAATCAAGTGTCAAGTCACTGGAATTTGCTGACAAAATCTTTATCTAACGCTAGGTATAGTGGCCCTCGTAATTGCTTTTCCCACTCATTGGTTTAATGTCTCTAGTGTGTGACACTATGATAATTTCAATCTTAGTGAAGTTTCAATTCACTGTGGATTGTCAAAAGTGAAAGCAATTACGAGGTAGAAATGTTCACATGTAAAACAGATGAGCAATTATAGTAGTTTTAAGAACGTTCACAGTTTGATCTCAGTCTCAATCTGTCAAAAATACCTCATAATAATTTCCCCACATTTTTGACAGGTTTTTGACATTTGTTTGTCGCTGAGATCAGATGAGATTGCGACTAGAGTTTGAACATTTTTAATAAAAGGAATTGGCCTCCTGATGGCCGACTAAAATTTTCAATGCGACGTGACTTTCATCTAAAGGAAATTTTTGGTTTCGCAGGTAAAACCATGCTTGAAAAACCTTGTTTTGTAGTGTAGGTAAGGTCAGGGAAATTAATGGTTTATAAAATTGACTACGAAATTAAATATTGAATCACTAATGTCATTATTTGACAGTCGTTTGAAATGGCTATAGCCATTTGATGCAACTGATCAATTTGATAAACAGTTAATTTTCCCACCTGTACTTTCAGTGCCACCTAATATAATTCTTGTTACAGGAACATCTTCATCTTTGCCCAAAGTGGGACAATAAGGGTACAAACAAAAAAAAAAGAATAAAAATAGCATTTGCTTTATTGACTTACATTAGCATCGGTAACAGTTTTCTAGCAAAACTCTATCGTATTCTATATTATCAAGTAGGTAGGTACACATGTCGTCATATCAAGCTATAATATCCAGTTTTAGCTGACCTCGCATTCTATAGTATTTTCGTACAATGAGAAATCAGCTTCAATTCGATTCAATCTTTATTGCAATCATAATGTACACATACAGGTGGTAAGTATATATATTTACCCTGTTGGAAAAGCTTATACTGCGGAAAAATATTATATACATATACCTGTTAGGGTTAATGTATGAACACCAAAGGAAAGACCGTTCTAAGGATTTCAATAATACGTTTATTAACCTTTTAAGCTCTTGGCTAAATATCAATTGCCGTGCCCCTAGCGCGCGGCTACAAATCGATAAAATACTCATCGTCATCCATGTTGGGGTCGGCTTCCAGTCAAACCGGATGCAGCTGAATACCTAAATCGATAAAATAATACCTACAACAAATAAGGAGGAGCAATCGTTGAATAGAACGAAAAAATCATGCATGTTCTCTGTCGCAGAAATACGGCACGACCGGTAGGGGCACGGAAATATGTGTCGCATAAACGTGACACAAGCGGTTAAAAGGTTAATCCTTATATTGATTTATTGGATGTATAGCTTATAGATATATAGCTTGATATATCCGTCGTGCGCACTTTAAAGTTATTCTATTATCAACTGACCTTATTAGAAATGAGGTTTCATGAATGACCCTGACTGTTTCAAAGTTTAATCAAAGATAAGAAATCTCTTGCATTTAATACAAATAAATAACAAGGAAATGCTGTAAATTAGGCATATTAGGCCAATTTAAAAACACCTTGACAAGAACAGGCAGAGAAAAAACGTAATTTGACAATATTATTTATAAAGATCAGTAGTTAAGATTAGTAGGAAATAATTGGAAAAATGCTTTCATAATAAAGCATCTCCATGCAACAAAACATTCACAATAGGTATTATAATTCATAGTCAAACTTTCAAATTTTTTTTTCAAGGCTTAGTCTTTATCACGTATCCACGGACCGACCGCGGTAAGGTTTGCTGATCGCCACGAGCGCCTCGTAAAATATAAAGAATACGAACAATAAAGATCAAGCAAACAATGGATCCTTTGTACAATACGTAGGTATCCAAATAAATTCCCCAAAAATATGATTAATTTCGATGTATCGATTACAGCGCTAATTAAAAGATTCAATAGGTATCGTATTTAGAATGGAAACGTTATGATCCTATCATCAAAGTTCAATATAAAATCTAGCGTCTTAACTAAAACTCTCGTACAAACTATCTACGAGATCATTGTAATTTACAATCAATTGAGTATTTGTAGAAACTAGTCCATGTTTTACACTTATTTTATAGTTTATCGTCGCACATATAAAAGTGTCTCTCATCGGGGTCTCCCCTCGGATTCATTCGCACCGCGTTGCCGTTCGTTATCAGTTCTGTAGCATTCGAGTGATCTGTCAACAAAAAGAAAATCGATTACCATCGTCATAGCCGAATTCGTGAATTTCGTATCTACGGTTCAATTCACAAGCCCTTTGTTTGGGAATCGAATCGCTTGGGATGTTAAGCCTATCGACGTTATTTATATCGTCATGCCCGAATATAATCTATCAATTTGATAGGCTTTTGATTTATCTATGAACGGATTACAAATTCCGGTATCAAAATTCTAGAGGGCACAATTTTCAGCTGTATTTCGTGAAGACCAATTAAGTAATGGGTTTAGTAAGAGGTTTTAACACTTTCAATACAGAACGTCTTGAAAGTCTTAATGCCCTCTAGTTTATGAGTAAAATAATTCATTTCAATTTACGTCTATTGTGAAATCAATATAAAGTCATTAATATTCGTTATGTATTTTGAATAAACAGTTCCTTCCTTGTAATTATGACCCCCTTTATAATAAACGTTGTATACCATATGTATAGTTACACAACGCTTTGTCTTCTTGTTTCGAAAGTCAAATTATTGACAACTGAAAGAGAGAAATCGGTGTGTAACTATTCGTCTGATATAATACGATTAGTAAGGGTGTGAAAGTAAAAGTCCCTGCCAGGGTCGCGGGTTGTTCGAAAGAGATTTCGTGGCCCCTGGCACAGACAACTGAAGGAACACGGGTGGGTTTTAGTCAGTAAAAGTCTGACACGCCCTCTCGCTCCATCCAGAGCGGGAGGAGTTATTTGATAATTTCCCACCCAAAAAAAAAACGGGGTGAAAGTAAAAGTCTGACAGTTTTAATTTGACAAGGCTAGTTAGCCTCAGTTTGCTTAGGTACTATCTATCTTTTTAGAATGCTTTAACCGAGTCAGCAAATAAGAAATATAAAGAGTAGTAATAGAAGGTATTCATTTACATTTTGTAAATCTGAAATTTAAAAAAAGAAAAATATAAACTTTTAAAATTGCTGTTTGTTATAATAATAACCCTCAACTTTACCATCTTGACAAAAGTGTTGTTTTACACTTTATAACTCTGGTTTACACTTTTCTCGTTGCAATATTTTAGAGTTCATTTTTAATCGGCAGGGAAATCCATATATTTTGCTTCCTCTCGATTATTGTAATGAAAACCATTCGTTGGGATCTCCTGATCTCAAATGATTGAACTATTTAATCAAATTACGAATTTGGAAAAAACATTTTTTGCGCTAATTAATGGAATGGAATATATGCATCTTGAATCTTTTAATGTCTACTAACAAACTCTTTACTTAATGCAATTACTTAATTATATGACATGATCAGCCTATAATGTTCCCACTGCTGGGACACAGGCCTCCTCTCTTCTAGAGGGAGTGGGCCGTAATTCACCACGCGGGCCCAGTGCGGATTGGTAGATGTCACTTGTCTTCGAATTTTTTATACTAAATTACTTAAATGAATTACTTATTTGCATGCACTTAGTTAAATATTGTTCACTTAGAAAAATACCGAAACTTCACGCAAAAGGACCGACCTACGTATATAGGTGCCTTTATGTATCGCAAATAGCCATCTCTCGGGGCTGGTTAGGTACCAACTTGACTTGCAAATTAGGTTTATAAAGTATTTAACACTACACACTATACCGTTCAGGACCTGCTTCAGCTCTTAACGCAAAATGTCTGTACTTTTGTTGGGTCTAATTAGGTACCTAAATAGACCGACCAATATGGAAAAACACTTAAAATACAAGTTTCAAGCACTGCTTTATAAGAGTTTTATTATTTTCTTATTCAAATTCTGTGTATCGGTAGTGAAACCTTACACGACTTTTTTTTTTGTTTTGTTAATATGTTAACGTTAGCAATAACGCTTAGATACCGAGGCGGAATCTACACCTAAACGTAACCCGTAGGCCTAAGTTAATAAAATCTTTTTACTTATGTAAATATGTCCCAGCAGAAGCATTCTAGTTTGATTATGCTAAATAATAGGCTGGACATGTGGGTAGAGAATTTAATGCCTAAATAAAACGGGCAGCAGAGGGATGTAAAGGGCTAAGGGTAAAACACAAATTAAGTAATTAATAAGATATATTACTTAAATAGAATAAAGGCTGACGCAAATTTTGGTAGGACGCACCGCGTTGCAAAAATCCTCCTACATTACTTTCGTTGATTTTTTGTGAACCATCACACACTAGAGGCGGGTCCGCCTGTAGTGTGCGATGGTTCACAAAAACGCAACGCACTTTTTAGGGTTCCGAACCTCAAAAAGAATGGAGTTCGAAGAAAATTAAGCTTCTAAGTCATCGTAATAAAAAAATACGGTCATTTATGCGACATATTATGATACTCACAAATAAATCAAAATCTACATATTAGAGTACTTCCCGTTGACAGAATCGTGAAATAATCATTTAATATTATCACATTTTTTTAGAGGTTACTTACATTTGCAGTTAGAGAATTATTGTTCGTGACATATATCGATGAATGGGAGAATGTTAAGTTAGTTTTTGGGATAAATTCATCCCAACTACCGAACCCTTCATTGTTCGTGATCCGACATGTCCTTGGCCGGTTTTTTTATATTGTAAGGCGTTACGTTGCAGCCTGATGCGGTTGTAATGTGCGAAACAACTTTACCTGACAGCAATCTTTTGGAACACACGTTTGCAGCACTGCGTTGGTGTGGATCAACGAAAAAGTCTGCAAAAATTTTGCGGTAGCAGAACAAAATGTATGAAAAAGTATTGAATTTCACAGAACAGGCACAGTAGTAAACATCACTGTATTAATTAAATAAAACTGTAAATATTGAAACTGGTTCTCTGAATGACATGCCAATTACTTATCAATGACTGAATGTAAAAACAAAATATACTGTTGACTTTAAAATTGACGCTTGAATAATTTAAGTTGTTAATCATGCTGTCATGATGGCTTTCGGGTGGATTGAATTTCAACCGATTTCCAAAGAGGTGTATTAAATGTTGCGATGATTAATCATGAGCTTGCACAACACTGTTAAGGCTCAGACAGGCGAAAGGTGACTCTGGTGGAGCAATTCCTATGAAAACTTCATGGAAATTGTAAAATCTTAGTCGGGACTGTCTCTACACAATATATATTATAAGGAAGTACCTATACCTACACAGAACGGTGACAAATAAAAATGTGTGCTTCCAATTGTAGGAGACCAAATCATTAATTAAGTACTTATAATCTCGGCACAGTTAGTTAAACAAGATAACAATATAAAAATAAATTTAAAAAAATAATACGAAAATAATACAAATAAATAATAAGAAGACTGGACAAATTGCGAGTCGGACTCGCACACAAAGGATTCCGTACCACAAGGCGGCACAAGGCAAAAACGGCGAAAAAAACACGTTTGTTGTATGGGAGCCCCCTTAAATATATATTTTATTCTGTTTTTAGTATTTGTTGTTATAGCGGCATCAGAAATACACCATCTGTGAAAATTTCAACTGTCTAGCTATCACCTTTCTTGAGACACAGCCTGGTGACAGACAGACGGACAGTGGACAGTTTTTACCCTTTGGGTACGGAACCCTATAAAAAGGATAACCATAACAGACAACAGACAAAAATAACAAAATATTACTAGACTACGGGGGCCTAGAAAGGTCTTGTTTCTTGGTCTTGAAAGGTGTTGTTGAATCGATTTTGTTATGTTATTGATGCTGCGCAAAGGCATCCCTACTTTCCTTCCGCCTGTCTCTGTCCAGGACCAATCTGTATTAACCCCTTGTATGTCGTAATTACAGACAGACACAATTAAAAGGCCATTGTGTTTCGCGTAGATCTACGTTCCGGCATACTAAGGGTTAAAGGCGTCCAACTCATCCCGCCATCTCCGTCTGGGCCTGCCACGATGTCGTTTACCATGAAGCGGGACCCACAATATATTGTACTGGTGGACATTTTATTTTATGCGAGACAATAATCATCTACCTTAATTTAGCATAACAGAACCATTATGATTAAAAAACCAATCGTTGTTTGTGCTGAACATTTATTTTAGGTAGGTATGCATATTTTTTTAGTCCTGGTTAGTACCTACCTATATTATTTTTATGTCAGCCATTATTCTTATGAAATGCTTCAAACGACCTGGTGATAAATCAGAGATAGTATTATAAATGCTTCTGCCCTAGATACATTGAAACTCGTAATATATTTCATATATCCTTTTATGACATGAACTACCCGTATCTACTCTCACAAAATTCGCTATTAGACGTTTATGTGATATAATTTCGTGACATTATCAAATTTTACAACACAAATTTTAGGCTACAGTCAGATAAGCTCAAAATATTATAATATTTTGCGCTTATCTGACTGTAGCCTAAAATGTCAAAAATATAAAAATGTAAATGAAGTCTAGTCTTAGTATCTAAACACACTATGCCGAAGTTACACATGCAATGCTATTTAACGCAACATAACTTCGGCATAATGTGCCGTCAGTAATTTAAATTGCATTACAGGCGTAATCATGCAACTTCGGCATAGTGTGTTTAGACATTTAGAGTACCAAAAACGTTTATCCTTGGGTGCCCGTTCACTAAATAAGCAAGTTAATGTTTTGCCTCCGTAACTATTTAGTTAGGGTGCATAGAGAACCTAAACATAGTATTTTAGACTCAGTTTCAGGCATACGTTAGTTCACACAGTTGTCTGTGTGGTGCCGGACTTAAAGAATAGCACCACCCCATAACTTCCCGTGGGTGTCGTAAAAGGCGACTAAGGGAGACCGGAAATGGGCAGCAGCGTTCTCTATGCATTACACCATCATACCATACTGCGATCGCCAACCCGCCTGCCAAGCGTGGCGATTATGGCAAACCCCCCCAAAATTGGGGGAGGCCTATGTCCAGCAGTGGACGTCTTTCGGCTGAAATGATGATGATGATGTTAGTTCACATACGCACGGACGTAAACATATCGCGGAGGGATTTTATCGCGCAGTGCATTTTAAACTCTCAGTGTTGAGCCGAGCATTTAAAATCCAACAGAGCGCATCCCAGCGCCCATTATAACATACTGTTCGATATTCAACTCTCGGCGCAAAGCAGAACGTTGAAAATCCAGTGCGCGAAAATAAATTGCCGCGGGAAAAAGGCGCCCCAGTGTACCTGGGCCTAATGTGACCCTGCACGTCAACGAGGTATGGCCATTATATGGACTACCGGTGCGTTCACGAGTATGACATGTAATGGTAGTTTCTTATTCTCTAGAGCTTGAAGTACACTCCCTAACAAATATAGGTAAACCTTGACCCAACACAAAACCATGTCATATTACCTCATGTTTACACCAAAGTATATAACATAACATATATTCTACAAGCCCACTGTTTGTTTCTATAGATTTGTATACAATATAGATGCATTTCTTAAATTTTGTAAATGTATGAACCATGGAACCGTTTATTATGATAAAAAGATGTTGATTTAAAAGAGCATGGCAGTTGAGAATATGTCATGCTCACATAAATGTCTCACTGATGGTGGAGCGTGTGTTGGATCATTCGGTTCACAACAAAACGCTTGAGCTGGATGGTGCTTATCCACTCGTCATGTTCGTGAACAGGCGCCGTCGGTTGAGACTGCTTAACTCTTAACATCTCTTAACTTATATTTTGAATTGTTTCTTCATTTGATTTTTTTACATTGTTCTCACAAAAGAAGCAACATGAATATTGTACCCAGGATTTTGTAATATCTTGATTTAAAAGAGTATCCTTGGAGTTTCTTGCCCGTTCTTCTCCATAAAGATCTGCGTTTTAGAATGAGCAACTAGCTTCAAATTTGTAACTAACTGATCGACTATTTGACAATTCAAAAGTGCGTGTAAATGGTTTAATTGAGATAAATGCTTTGAGTTTATCGTTTATGCCAACAATTTGCTGAGACTAGTTTTATATAAAACTTGTCACAAATATGAACACAATAGTTAACAAGACATGTCTGAAACCACGTCAATTTATGTATGACTAGCTTCCACCCGCGACTTCGTCCACGTGAAATTTGTTGTTCCCCGACCCACCCCATCGCATCTAGCATCATCACCTGCCCACGCTATTTCAGTTAGCGTTTTTTCTGATTGTTTCTGTTTGCCCGGCTCCTAAGGGCCATAACGTGATGTTATATAGCCTATATAGCCTACCTCAAGAATTGAGCTATCATATACAAAAGATTTTTGTTGTTCAAACAAACAAACTCTTCAGGTTTATTATTAGTATAGCTACACGACATGTTTTCGTCACAACTTGTAGGTATTAGACGGACCCTGGACACTTGCTAAGAAAACTCATCATCATCTGCCTAGCCTTTTCCCAACTATGTTGAGGTCAGCTTCCAGTCTAACCGACCCTGGACACTTGCTAAGAAAACTCATCATCATCTGCCTAGCCTTTTCCCAACTATGTTGAGGTCAGCTTCCAGTCTAACCGGATGCAGCTGAATACCAGTATTTTACATGGAGCGGTTGCCTATCTGACCTTCACAACCCAGTTACTGGGTAATACGATACCCCTTGCTGGTAGTCAAACAGAGAAAACTAAGAACCCAAAAGTAATAAGCAGATTTCCAAGTAATTTTCCTAACATGGAAATACCTACCTACTTAGAAAACAAACCGTTATCTACTGTTCTAGGTTTTATATAAATCCAAGAAAAATATAGGGTCAAATTAAATTAGCTAGCGGAACTCCGCGGGCGTGATGGGTATCGATATACAGGGTTATTGGTAAAACATTAACAACCTCTTAAGAGGTCATTATACTTATCATTATGAACAACTTGTGCTTCCCGTGGGTGTCGTAAAAGGCGACTAAGGGTCTTACCGGAGAATGGGCAGCAGCGTTCTCTATGCATTCCATCATACCATACTGCGATCGCCAACCCGCCTGCCAAGCGTGGCGATTATGGCAACCCAAATTTGGGGAGGCCTATGTCCAGCAGTGGACGTCTGTCGGCTGAATTGATGATGATGATGATTCCAGTTTCTACTTAAAACTAAAAATTACGAAATAAAAAAGTAATTTAAAAAAATTAAACCGTTTCGTAAAAGAAATTAACTCAAAATAATGAAATAACTTTAAGTTTCGGAAGTCGGTGGCAAAAAACTAAAAATAAAATACAGATCCTAAGACACCGACTTCCGAAATTTTAAGTTATTTCATAATTTTGAGTTAATTTCTTTTTGAAGTCGGTTTAACTTTGTAAAATTACTTTTTTATTATTTATTAGTGTTTAGATAGCGATTACCCAACACGTCTGTAGAGTTTTGCTAGCTAATTTAATTTGACCCTGTATAGCAACATTTTATTTTAGCCTTACTTTCTAAGCATTTTGAATGTTGCTTTTTAAAATAATGCTCTTCTAATAACTAATAAAAACAGATTCATCTTAGATTACGCAGCTGACTCTCTGAGATAAAATTTACTTTAAAACGGAAAACATTGCGAGGAAACCTGAACTATGGCCTGAAATCACCAACAGGCAATGATCAATCAAAATCAAAAGTCATTTATTCAAACTAGGCTGAGAATCAGTACTTTTCGAACGTCAAAATTACAAAAGACAGTCCCTCAAAATTCCCCTTCACCACTTCCTAGTTAAGGCTCCTACAAAAAGGCGCGACACGCGATAAAATCGCGCGCGACACAAAGGCACCGCAAGTCGCACAATGAGCGGTGCCTTTGTGTCGCGCGGGATTATACCGCGTGTCGCTCCTGTTTATTGGAGCCTTTACTCGTTACTCGTTACACCATACGTACTTACTCGTTTCTTTTTTTTTGGGTTGGCACGAGCATTGAGTTATTTGAACTGCGGTAGGACAAGAACAGACTGATGTCTGATTCCGTCTTACAAACTTAAAAAAAAAAAAACATTATGAGCATATCGCCCGAAGGAGAAGGTAGAATAAAAAGCAGAAGTAAATTGTACGCCCATATTAACTCAATTATATTCAGGGATGTTTAAGCCAACCCGATGTTTGACCATGTACGGTCACCAAAGGAGATAAGTAACCAACGCTCGTTTTAAATTAATAGAAAACAAACAGTTCATAATATCAAATTAAATTTCATTCGAAAACATCCATCGGTTTCTTACTAAACTTCAACTATAATTATATCCGACGATCCTGCATACTTATCTCTTTTTTTTTACTGTACATAATACTGGTATTCAGCTGCATCCGGTTAGATTGGAAGCCACCCAAATGGCTAGGTAGATGATGATGATGAGCATAAGCAGATAATTGAGAAATTCCACAAGAAAAACTTATAACGAACTAAACCCAGACTGATGAATGGTGCAGACTTGGGAAACATAGAAAGCAAGGGCATAACATATTAAGCCTTGAACAAAACTCATTTCGTTCATAACAGCTGACAGCATAAATGACAATCGCTTCAAGCCGGCGTCGAGGAAAACTATATACATTTATTACAAATAAAATAGATAATATCGCGTGTCCCTTCAACTTATTAGTTCGTAACAACTGCCAATATGTTTGGCAAAGCGGCCATTAATATAACAACGCATTTGAACGAGCTGCGGTGTTATTGCGTAACATAGTAGGTATCAGTAACATTGGCATTCATTTAGACAGTTCAACAACATTCATTGCGTTATTTACGTTGTTGGACAGACAAATTTTCGAACATATGAAGCAATGGATCCATCAAAATGATTCAGATTGAGATTTATAGTGTGTTACGCAATTAGGGTGCAGGTGAGCAGTAGTGACCCAGTGGTATAGGCCCCGACTGACGAGTTGCAGGTCGTGAGTTCGAGCCCTCACAGGCTTTGTGTACTGTAGAGGCTGTGTAGCCCTAACTTTAGCAGTACATCATCATCATTTCAGCCGAAAGACGTCCACTGGACATAGGCCACCCCCAAAGAGGGGGGGGGTGCCATAATCGCCACGCTTGGCATGGCGATCACAGTATGGTATGGTGGTGGAATGCATAGAGAACGCTGCTGCCCATTCTCCGGTACGACCCTTAGTCGCCTTTTACGACACCCACGGGAAGTATGGGGTTGTGCTATTCTTTATGTCCGGCACCACACAGACTGCATACTCTAAGGGCGATAAAATGAATTTGGATGAGTAACTAACATTTTGTTTTTTTTTTCTTTGACAGAGCAGTATTTTAGTATTTCTTACAATTGTCAAATATTTTAATATGGTTTTTTTGTTTAGTAGAAGCAGTGCTAGAAATAACATGATACTGTGAAGTCGTTAATATATTTTATTCAAGTCAAAGCTTTTTAATTAAATTTGGGAGGGCCCGTCTAGACCCCACAGTACTTAATTTCATCACCACTGCTCTCAAAACGGTGAAGGAAAACCTCGTGAGGAAACCGGCATGTCCTAGAACCAAAAATTTGAAGACATGTGACAACCGCCAACCTGCGCGGGGCCCGCGTGCTGGCCTACTTTAGAGAAGGCCTGTGCATTTGAACGATGTCAATTAGAAAAACCACGAGAAATGCCACTAAACATTTCCGAGCCTTTTGTATGGCTCGAACGAATCGATCCTTATATATAGACATTTTATTGTGTATTCATATGGAAAGTTTTCTACTTCTACGTGTTAACGTCGGATGAAAAGAATTTCTATTTCTGTGAGCACAGAATAATTTGTGGTGAAAATTGCTTTTATACATAGGCACGCTTTCATGGGAGGAGCGCAGGCAAAGTTGAAATAGAAAATAAATTGCGACACCACAGAAATACAGTATCTCATTTGGCGGGAGCAGAAGTCTTTTAACTTTTACTTAACTCTCTGATTATTTCTTTCGGGATTGATTTACGGAAACCAGTTCTAGGAAATAAACCCATTTCTATAGACAGCGTGAATCATCAGAAAGGTTTGGTCAAACTTAAGGTTGTGGTACAAATGATCAAACTGAACAACTTTCTCAATGAGACCAACATCGTAAACGCGAAAATAAAATCGACTGTCTAACAAAACTTCAAAACATACTCGACCCAAATCTATGGGACGGCTGAATACTTTCTGGCGATTACGATGCTGGCCCCATGCAGAAAGTTGATCAGTTTGATGGTCTATACCACACCCTTAATTTTGACCAAACCTTTCTGATACACGCTGTACCTACAAATAATCGATGGAAGGGTATTTTAAGTGAAAAACCCTTCACCTAATTGGAGGTCTTGTACTCATTGACGAGCCCTTTATGCTATGAGAGGGGTTTCCTTACCCTAATCATATCAAGGCAAGCATTAATTATGATGTATTGTTAACTAGTGCAGGCCGTCGGCGTCGTCTTACATAAATTAAAAATTATTAAAGGATCCACTCATTCGTCAGCTGTCACACTGACAATTGCGACGTTTGTATGTATTTTGATATACAAAGACGCGAATTGCTCGATTGCGTGAGTACACCACATATCCATATAAAAGAGCGCAACGATCGCGTAATCGCGCGATGATTACTTTCGGTTAGGACGAGTCCTTTGGATTCGTATAAACGCCACAAGGGTCGCGTGTTCGCGCGATGATCGCCTTGGTTAGGACAGTCGACTACTATAATTTATTGATGAAAACTTTTCTACATATTATTTGTTTTAATTTAAATGCTTTATTTACCATGCTGCGGCGTCGAGCGCGAAGTGTTGCTCCGTCTCTTTGAATGTCATGCTCTGCTAAAAGACGATATGTCGCGATAGTTTCTCTGGCTTACTGCAACAAAAACAACGAATAATAAAATAACTTTGTTAGTACACACGCAGAAACATTTTACTACAGTCGCCTGTATCTTTATCAAAAATACAAGTAGCCTAAAAACTGAAAGCTATTTCATTAAAAACGTTCTACTTAAATCTAGTCGTAATCTCATTTCTGCTATAATAAACGTTGAAAACATTGACAAAAAGTAGGTAGATTAAAGGTATTTTTGACAGATTGAGGCTGAAATTAGAATACGAACGAATTGAAAACCATCGCACATATTTTTAACGCAGGGCTGCGCTAAAATTAAATCATGTCAAGCGTTATCGGCTAGTCATAATTCACACCATTGTGACATTCATAAAAGGAGACTGAGGGAGAGACAGCCGTGTTCGTCAATACCTAACATTATCACACTCCGACTTCAACTCAATAAGCACTCGAGGGACGGAAGCTTGCAAGGTGTCCATTTATGAATTAATTAATTTATTTATATAGAGGATCTCCAACAAAAGATGTACACAATACATGACACATAAAATAAAGTGCAACATCAGGTATTAAGTAAGTGCACTCATAGAAGATAAAATATAGAATACTCTTCACTTATAGAAGACCACAGCATGCACAATAAAATTAACAACTAGGGGCTGATTTTTCAATGGACAGATAATTTTTATTCGAGGAATAAAATTGACGTCTGACAGATTTTGTATCGAAGAACTGTCAAAAATTCAAAATTATTCCTTCGATAAAATTTTCTGGTGTTGGAAAAATCAGCCCCAAGCTAACAAAGTTAAAATATTGATAACTAGCAGCGCACCGCGGTTTCACCCGCGTAGCAGTAATAGTAATACATTTTCCTGACTTTATGTAAACACTTTTGTAGGTTAAAATATTGCTACAGTCCTCGATGCATGTCACCTTTGTTTAAAAGGTGGCAACCGCATTATATCAAACTGTGTCCATTGAGTATTGGTGGTCTGGCAACGGTCTCTCTCTTTTACAGATAAGTAAATGATTTATACTTCAGAGGACCCTTATTATTTTGGACCCTATTACTTTAGCTCGTGGCATTTTGGCGATTTCAGCCCATGTTTCCACAGAGGTCATAGATAAGATTTCATTTGAAAAAGTAAGTTATAAAAGGTTTTTCTTCCGTTTTATTCACAACGACTCATTGGTTTCTAATTATCTCTGTGATTCCCTAACCAACCTTCTTCGCAAAATATTTCACAATTCCTATTGAAATGGAAAAAAAAAGATTGTTCGATAAAAGTTCGATAAACGTTCGCATTTTAATGGCAGCCAATTAATTAGAAGTAAAAGCTTTCCAATTGTAACATATGTTACGAGTGAGAATTATTAACATTCTGTTTTTATCGCTTTCATTCCGAGTTTAGCTTTTAAACAATTTTAATCACAAGGAAAATATTAAGCGTCGTTCTGAACTCCTAACTTTATGATGGAGAGAAGTTTTATAATTTGAACATCATGTATAATTATGTGTTATACATAATTGAATGTCAGGCACATAATTTTAATGAGACTTTTAAGTCAAATATAATTTTGAATGTTATTCCAAGAAGATTGACGAGAATAATATCACTTGCGTAAACAACATGATTATTGTCACAAGATATTGTAGCTTTATTGAAGCTTTTAGCTACGTTTCACGGCAAGATTTTACACAAAAAATTTAGCAGTGGAAGTATCATTACAACGGTAATATTTTCTCAATTTTTGTCTTATTTCTTTTTATTAGTAAGTATATTCATGTACATTTATTTGTGCTTATATTTATATGTAATTAGGTATATATTATATTCATACTTTGAATAGGTTTATGCGTACTTAAAATATTTATTCCTCAATTTTCATGATTGCACCTACCACTGTTTGTCTTGCATCACCCAAAGGTTGACTGGTAGAAAATGCCTATGGCATCAAGTCCGCCTCTCTCCCTCTCATTTATGTGCTTGAAGTATTAAATAAATAAAGAATGCCTTGTATCTTGGATTCTGAAGTTATCATTATCGAGCTCTTTGTGACATAAAAAATACATTGCGTCAGTGGTGTGTGTCAAGTGAAACCGTCAAGTTGTTTTTAGGGTTTCGTACCCAAAGGGTAAAAACGGGACCCTATTACTAAGACTTCACTGTCTGTCCGTCCGTCTGTCCTTCCGTCAGTCTGTCTGTCACCAGGCTGTATCTCAAGAACCGCGATAGCTAGACAGTCTGTCTCACAAAAACCACTCCAAAGTGCATAATTTAACGTAGAAATGGGTCCATTAGAATATAACAAACGTTATAATGACCGGCCAGTGTTACCAAACCTAACTAGACTTTAGTGTATCAGTTTATTACATTAACAAACTTTGCTAAAAGGACAAACCCGACCACATTAATTATAAGGGACCCACATGTGAGGTTTATTTACTCTTGCCGGCCCAAAATTCTTGTCTGTGTACTTAGGCTTATTCCTTACTAGCTCATGTCCGCGGCTTCGCCTTTGTGGAGGTCAGAAAATATCCCATGGGAACTTACTACTGTGATAAAAAGTAAACTATGTGTTAATCCAGGTTATAAATTATATCTGTGTGCCAAATTTCATCCGAATGCGTTCAGCCGTTCTTGTGTGATTGAGTAACAAACACATAAACTTTCACTTTTAAAAAATGATGAGTAGAATTAGGCTAAGTTAGGAGAGATCCCGTATAATGACTTTGTTGTTTTATGAAGAAAGCCGAAGATACAGCTTTTATAGTAAAAAAGTTGCAAAATAAGACAAGTATCCTATTTAAAAATGAAGATAGGAAAGCCAATTAAGGACATGGCAATTATGTACTCTGTAAGTCATTTTATTTTTCAGTGATACTCGAAATATGAAAAAGGATCTAAAGATTATCACTGATTTAAGCTATCAAGTTATCTCGCGGTTGTGTTAACTTAAACACTTATGACGATTCCGATTGTTTAAATTCTTTCTTTAACTTATTCGGTGTTTCGTTTTTTACTTCAAACTGTAGTGAAGAGCAAAAATTTAAGAGAAATTGCGTCTCACCGGGGATCCAACTAAATCAGCTTGTTTTCATATATGACGGAGAAGGTATAGTGTGTCTCGCTATCGTCAGGCATAGTTTAATTATTGTGGGCGAACTATGGGTAGTGTTGGTTATTGCGCAATAGAAAACAGTTTACAGTTTAAATCAGATTATAATTTTACGAACAGTTTAATTACACTATCGAATCACACACTGTAGGTACACACTCAACGATACGGAACGCGCGACAGTTTCTGAGCACATGTTGTCCGTCCGATGTCCAATGGTCAAGTCCTCTGCTTCACCTCGAAGTTCGCTCTCCTCGACCCCCCCTACGGACTCAGGCTAGACTCTGTCCAGCGCCACCAGATGGCGCTGACTTTCCAAATAGTCAAATGGATGACGTATTTCCGACATATATGTGTTTTATACAAATACTAGCTTCTGCCCGCAACTTCGTCCGCGTGAAATTTCTTGTTCCCCCGACCCACCTCATCATATCGCATCACCCGCCCACGCTGTTACCTACTTCGTTTTTGCTTAGCGTTCTTCCTGACTTTGCTCGGCTCCGTGATGTTAAGAGTAAACTAGTCGCGAGCTCGAACTTACTGATGGTCATGGCCAAAAAGCACGCTGTCTCATCTGGCTTCGTGTCCGACAGAGCTAGTATCAGTTATAAGCAGTTAGACGCTAGTCTACACGTAAAAAGTCTAGTTCTCACGCACAGAAACACGATTCCGAAATGATATGCGCGTCAAAAAATTCGAAAACTGCTTCGGAAAATCGAGTTTTATGAAAAACCACTGCATAAATCAATTACAAATAAAGTTAATTAAACTCATCGATAAATGAGCTTTATCGGCACGGACTTGGTTTTGAAGATTTTACAATTCTTTTATTACTTATTTACACCCAAAGTTACGTTAAAAATAGCAAGAAAAACGAATCTTTGTTGGCTCATAACTTTTTAATGGATTTTTATTTTACTAATCAACACAACATCAATAATAAGCCAAAACGATATATTATCTATGTTTAACTTTCGATGTACAATGTCAAACAGCGGAGTATTACTCTCCTGAAATTTGTATGGAAATATATCGACTAGTGGCACCTTAATATAGCAATCCCCAAAAATTGGGCTATCAAATGCAAAAATAATTTTTCAAATCCGACGGGTAATTTCAGAGATTAGCGCGCTCAAACAAACAAAAAACATACAAACTCTTTAGTCTTATTATTAGATAGAAGTAGGTATCGATCAGTAATCACTGTAATCAAATTTTCGGACCTTCAATTTATTTCGGTCCAAATCCTTTCGAATTTAGCTAACAACATCGGGATTAACTTTTAATCAATGAGGCTCATGGGATTTGTTGATCCCCGAAGTAATAAATCCAGGAAGCTCTCAATTTATCGGAATCATTCGAATTTCGGTGAAAGTGTCATATTTTTTTAACAAAAGTATGTGATCGTCCAATTGAGTTGACTAATGTAAGTAGGTATATATGTACGTATTCTGAAGGAACGTGAATAAATGTGGTCAGGCGTTATTGATCGAAGGGTACGGCTGCTAATAATGGGGGATTTACACTAGGTCGATTTTCGCCGAGCGGCTGGTCGCTTACCTACCAAATCGCCACCCCAGTTTACACAGTTCGATAAAAATTGCAGGTGACTAGTTAATTTTCCATTAAAATTTCGACCTTCGTGCGGCGCGTGATCGGCTGCGAGTTAGCATTTTCACGACAACAATCGTAACCTACTCTACTTTGGAACTTGCGATTTTAGTCACAAGTGGCCTAGCCGAATCGCCATTTAGCCTGTCGATTTTCGCCGAGCAGCGAAAATCGTGCGACTATAGTGTAAACCCAGAATAAACTGTCATATGCGGTATTCATTTACCTACTTTATTTGTGCTGGCAGAAATTTTGATGTTTCTCATTGAATTGTGATTATGTTCTCTCTATAATTGTTGACAGTTGAAGTATACAGCGTGTATCGGAAAGGTGTGGTCATATTTAAGGGTGTGGTACAAACCATCAAACTGTAGGTACATTATGAGACCATCATCAAAATCGCGAAAAAAAATTTACTGTCCCATATATTTGAAGTTTTGTTTGGGAAAGCTGATATTTTTTCGCGATTGCGATCTTGGTCCCATGGGGAAAACTGTTCACCTTTCTGATAAAGGCTGTGTATGTATGTAATATATACAAGGTCAATATTGTAGACACACAAGGACTTTTCCATTTTATCTCCTCAGCTAGATTCACAGAAAAGCAATCAGAATACAGAACTTATGTCAAACGCAACCGCTGTCATTTGCAGCTAGTATAAAAACAAAACACAGTCAGGCAGAAAACAAAGGAAAGCACACAAACAAGGAAAAGAAAAGAGATAAATATAATCATGTCCCTTTCTGTCTTCAGAATGCCGTGTCAAGTTGAAGCCGTCTTTAAAATACTAAGCTTGAAATATACTCGAGCGAGATATACGACTTGATAGTAAGAAACTAATTAAACTACGCACTTATGTCTTCCGTGGTTTTGTGCCCTTGGCGTACCAAACCTAACCTAACCAAGGAAGCGTTGGCAAAATTAATTATTCTACTCTGTTTGTTTTCTACGCGGTATTATCATGCAAATGGCTAAATATTTTAATTACAGGAAGTGCTTACCAGAAAAGGATTTGTTCATTTCTAACTTCTTCAAGTCGGTGGATGTTGCTGTTTTTGGTGTCCAACACCAACATAACACCAGTTGGAAGTAGATCCGAAATCTGTGAACAAAGAAAATTAATAAAAATCCATTGTTCCTGTTGTATATTATATTTAGTGAGAGGGCAACACTGTCTGTCGGGAAGTGTTCGGTGGTAAAACGCCACCGTTATTGTATTTATGGTTCAGTAATAAACGTGTGTTCATCAAAGTAATAACGAGCATATTAATTAATTACACTTACGAAAACAATAATGACACTTACTATTCTAAAGTCAAAGTCAAAGATCTTTATTCTGAGACAGTGGTTACAAAGTTTGGTATTGAGTTATTTGGATGTGCGTTTGCACTGCTCCACCATGTTAGGCATACAATAGTTTGAACATTTTTTATGACCTAAGTTTATGTGATTTTATTAAATCAAATAGACATTTTAATTGAAATAGAGCCATGTTTTGCATCAAAACATTAAATAAAAAAAGGGAGTGCCAGCAGAAGTGAAAACTTGAATATTAACGTTGTGCATTTTTGATATTTTGGAATCTTACGAATTTTCGATCAGGTCACGTGTCCTGACGCGAGTTTAACATTTTTTACCCATTACAAAATAAGTGTACAACGCCGCTAAAGAAGTTTTCACTTCAAAAATTAAATCCCCGACGCGTAATGTCGTAAAAAATATGAAAATAATTAGGTACTACAATATTTTGATCTTGATGCATGAGACTTTTTGGTGCGACTTTGGGTCAAAATCCTTTAATTTTTTATTTTATTTTAACGTGTTGAAAGATGACAGATGTCAACCGTGCCGTCTTTCACATCTGACTGTCTGTCTGCCTGTCTATGCCTGTCTGTGCCTGTCTGTGCCTGTCTGTGCCGTCTGTGCCTGTCTGTGCCTGTCTGTGCCTGGCTGTGCCTGTCTGTGCCTGTCTGTGAATGTAGGTGCCTGTTGGTGCCTGTCTGTGCCTGTCTGTGCCTGTTAGTGCCTGTCTATGCCTGTCTGAGCCCGTCTGTGCCTGTCTGTGCCTGTCTGTGCCTGTCTGTGCCTGTCTATGCCTGTCTGTGCCTGTCAGTGCCCGTCTGTGCCTGTCAGTGCCTGTCTGTGCCTGTCTGTGCCTGTCTGTGCCTGTCTGTGCCTGTCTGTCTGTCTGTAATTTGATCCTGTATACTTGTTTTCAATTTTTGATATGTTGTAATCTTACGAATTTTCAATCAGGGTCACGTGTCATCTTACGATCAAGGTCACGTGTCATCTTACGAATCTTACGATCAGAGTCACGTGTCCTGACGCGAGTTTAACATTTTTTACCCATTACAAAAAAAGTGTACAACGCCGCTTAAGAAGTTTTCACTTCAAAAGTTAGGCACTGACTCATCATGAATCTGTCGGACAAAAATTAATCTATGTTAATTTTTTAATGTATCATCATCTGCCTAGCTTTTTCCCAACTATGTTCGGGTCGGCTTCCAGTCTAACTGGATGCAGCTGAATACCAATATTTTACATGGAGCGACTGCGCATCTGACCTCCACAACATAGTTACTGGGTAATACGATACCCCTTAGTAAGACTGGTCGTCAGACTTTCGGGCTTCTGATTACCCGTAACGACTGTCAAAGATCCACGAATGACAGCCAGGGCTAATGGCTTAACGTGCTTCCCGAAGCACGGAGGGGTCTCGGTATGTAAAGATGGGCACCCATCCACAGACCAACCGCGGCAAGCGTAGCTTAAGCCGATCGATGGACCCGTGCGGCTGTTATTATTTAGCCACGGGCCCCTCCGTAATTTTTTTAATGAACCTATGTATGTTTAATTTTTTTCTTAATAAATTTTATGTTTCTATTTTATTTTGTGTTTTTGTTTTTTTGTTCAATATCTCTTATTTGTTTAGGAAGCTTATTATAAATTCGTGAAGACATTCCGAAGAAACTTTTAGAAAGTAAGGCTGTTTTTGAGGGCATATTTGCTATTACCAAACTTTTCCTTATTGGTTTTTACAAATCGTAGCGACCTCATAGATATAGAGGGCAGGAAAGGTTATAATCTTAAGCTTCTTAAAATATGGCATACAGCTATCTGGGGCACGTATGTCACAAACAGCTCTAAGACACTTCTTTTGCCCTAAAAGCGAGTCCTGTCTGTAGCATTCCCCCAATAAATTAGTGTATATCTAAGCGTAGACGTTACATAGGCATGACAGGCGGTTTGTACTGCTGCTTGATTTACAATCTTATATACTTAGTCTGTATAAAGCGTAGGAAAATGTATTTAGTTATTTACACACCGTATCAATTTGCGTTTTCCATGACTACTCAACAAATACTCTCACGCTACTTAATATTATAAATTGCGAAAGTAACTCTGTACATCTGTAGTATGTCTGCCTTTTTACATCTTAACGGTTGATGAATTTGGCACACAGGTAGACCATGATCTGGATAAAGGACAGGACATATTACTTAATAATAGAATCAGCCCACGACTTCGTCCGAGTGAAATTGGTTGTTCCCCCAACCCACATCACATCGCGTGCCCGCGCAATTACTTCGTTTTCGCTCAGCGTTCTTTCTGACTTTTTTGTTTCAAATCTGGTAGTTCCATATATTAGCGCGATCAAACAAACAAACTCTTCAGCTTTATTATTAGCATAAATTAAGTACTTTTAGTTAAGGGGCTTACATGACCTAAAGCGCGGTCACTGTCGGACTGCATAGAAAAGAAAGAGAAGCGCGATAACACAACGCTGGTAATTTATTGCAAAATATGAAGCAATTATTTAATTACAAAAAATCTATTGTTTGGACGAAAAAATGAAAACGCCATTTTAGTATGTTGTTTGTAGAATAATCTGGCAAAAAATCAGAATGATTGTATGTATTGGTTTTTATTGTAAAAAGAAAGTTTTTAGAGGTATCTTCTTGATTTTTTTCTATCGTATCAAATTAGTTGTATTATGTTTTCAACACACTATCTACCTAGCATATATCCTGAAGAATAATAATTATCATATATTTTTCTGATTTTGTTTACTGTAGTCGATCATATACTTTTATTGTTTCCAAAACTTGCGTTTTATGTGTTTAGGTCCTGTAATCCCCTTAAAAAGCTTCTTTATTAGTATGCATTGATAATTACAAGATATTAAGCGAAATGAATGGTTTCATTTAGAAATAACTTTATGCATTACTATCTAATTGCTTTTAGTATCGAACTTTCAAATTTATAAGTTCTTCAGACTATCTTCAAATAAAATGTAGTTGATAAGAAACTCTTTTTTTCTAAATATTTTCAAGTCGCCGCCGCCGGCTGGACCGATGAACTTTCGAAGATACATAGTCTGTTAGGTTTGAAACTATGAAGACAATTTATAGCTTTTTAGGAATCCGAAACATAATACCGTTCAGGTAATCCTAAGTATGTTCTATTATATTTCTTTGTTTATACAAAGTTAACAGTAGACTTCTATTTTTAAAACTATGCCCCTCAAAACCGTTTTGGCAGTTTACCTGTGGGAATACCCCAATTAGTTATACCCATGTACCTGCTTCTGGTTATTTGGAGTTTTAGAGAATTATTTCGGTGGTTTTCATACTCAACTTAAGTGTTGTAGTTTGAAAAAGCTTCTAGCTAATCTAGCAATTCTAGCACTATCAACTTGTACAGGGTGGAAGGGGATATCGACGCGCAAACTGAAACCATGAATTCAGCACAATTCTAGGACCCAAGCGTAAAAGTTTTCGTCAAAAACCAAAAAAAAATATTTTTGTTTCAATAGGTGGCGAGTCAAAGTCCTTGCCAATCTTCTTACTGTAGGTACCTATCAATGGATTGTCTACTTACGGCAAATTCTTCCCAACTATTCGTTTGCCCAAAGAAAAACGTTCAAAGTAAGAACATAATAACTGTCAAACTAATATGTGAAATATTCGTTTGACAGTTATTATGTGTCACGTCACGCGTCGCCTTGGCTGAAAGTTACCTACAGGCAGATGAGGAGAGTGCCTGAATTAGTGTGTAAAATAAGTAAAGTGTAACAAAGAAGTGAGCACAATAAGAAAGATTAAATTCAGTTTGATATTCATCAATTAGTTTATTGTACTTATAAGTTTATTCCAAATGCGATTGTTTGTGGAGACGTTTGTTAATCACTTCACATAAAGTAGTTAGTTATAAAGATTATTCTGTAAACATTTTTAAATCTAAGGTAACTGCACTACTTTTAGGCAAATGTCTCAGTGAAATACTTTCTAAATGATATGAATTTATCCAGATAATGATGGTTATAATTAATTCCAAAATCCGGAAGACGTAGCGTTGGAAGGCCTCCGACAAGGTGGACCGACAACCTTGTGAAGGCCGCAGGAACCCGTTGGATGCGGGAAGCACAGAACCAGTCGAAGTGGAGGTGCTTGGGGGAGGCCTATGTCTAGCAGTGGACGTTTTTCGGCTGAAATGATGATGATGTTGAATTAATTCCAAAATTGACCCTGTAAGACTTGTCTACCTGACTATATTAGTATTAATTGACTTCACTATCATTTCTGTTTTGTTTTGTTGACATTCTTTTGTTTGTTTGTATTCATAATTTAAATGACGTAATAATTTGCACGCCGTAAGATGGACTGTAGCCGATCTCTTTGATTTTATGTACAACATCTTATACCTGTACCTACATTCATAGCAAATAAAATTCTGATTCTGATAAAAGACTGAACTGATTTTGATCAACTTTTGCACACAGATAGGGTTATCCTGGGTTAACACCAAATTCTTGTCTAAAAGCGATTGTCACGCGAATAAACCTGAACGTGTGGTCGCGCCGACAGAGGGCGCTTTCCGGTTTTCCAAACGAACAGTGACATTTATACTAGCGACGATCCCGAATTCGCGCGACGATCGCTTTTAAACGGGACGCGGGGTTACACTGAGAATCTAAACATTTTTTCCGGGTAAGTACAGATAGTCAAGTTAGCTAAAAATTTTTATCTGTTTTGTTTAGCTGTTAGTAGTCTTCAGAGAAAATAAATAAACTAGTGTCTCAAGGACACGAGTGAAACCGAAGTTAAGAGCTAGGTCGTTATAAATCACATAATTACGCACTTCTAAAGATGAGAACAGTTGAAACATTGGAAACATTCCAAGCAGATTGCTTACAGAAGCGCTCCAAACTTTCAGTAGATTTATTTAGATTTCAAAGCTCTTAAGAGATTTCAGTAGTCTGTGAAGTCATGAATGCCTGTATTATTCTATCCTGTTTTCATTTGGTAGTGTTAGGTAAACAAAAGACAACCGTAAGGGGTAGGTTAATGTTCTTTGTCGAATGTTGACGTGTAGTTTTACTTCACTCAAGGGTGCACTACATGCCTAAACTTATCTAGAACATCTTTGCCTTCTGTAGTTTGCTTACTTTTATCTTTTTTCCTTTCCTTTTCTATCATGTCAGCACGAGCTATAGTAACTACGAGGATGTAGGAGGATAATGCTGTCATTGCAGCATTTTTAGCAACTTTTGAACATGAAATTCAGCACAGTTGCAGTAGATAAATAAAAAAAAACGTGATGAATTGCAAGCATCAATCCGCAATTTAATAAATGTTATCAGCGTTGGTAACGAATACATTCAACACTGTATTTCGAGCTCCAAAAAATATTAAATGCATTTGTTTATTGAGAGCACCAAAGTCTGACAACCAAGGGGTATCGTATTACCCAGTAACTGGGTTGTGGAGGTCAGATAGGCAGTCGCTCCATGTAAAATACTGGTATTCAGCTGCATCCGGTTAGACTGGAAGCCGACCCCAACATAGTTGGGAAAAGGCTAGGCAGATGATGTTTATTGAGCGTTGTTCACGTTCACGGGCGTAACTGCGATTTAAGTAGCGAGTTAAAATGTTTAAAAAGTGGTATATCTAGACAAGGTTTTCAAGATTATAAGTGGCCAGCTTGCTCTCCAAATCTATGAGCAAAATGACATGAATTAATCATATATACCAATGTGTACACATTCGAACTATGTTCGGAACTGGGTCGTAGAATCTCTGTCCAAACTTTCTTAAGAACGTTTACGCCGAACGGCATTTCATACAAACTTTCAAGCCCTTGTTTTTCGAACTCGAAACTTCATACGCATAAGCAGAATACAAAGGTCTTAAAAGTTACTTAAGAACATTTTCGAAAAATAGTGTTACAGCCAAATTAGACCGATTTTAAATTTCCCATAGAAACAGAGATTTCCAGTTATCTCTTTTTAAATAAGACATTTACAAAATGTTCTCAACTTATTTTTTAGACCTTTGTATCCCGCTTATGAGTATGGAGTTTTATTACAATCGATTCATGCATTTCGAAAAACAAGGACTTGAAATGAAATGAAATGCCGTACGGAACTTACGTGTCCTAAACGTCTACAACGATAAGTTTCAAGTTTTATACTGACAAATATTCTACACCGACAAAGGGATATTTTTTGTTGGCACAGTCCCTAGGTTGTCTAGCCAGTATTGTTCTTTATTCCACAGCCAAAACAGGTTTTACATAATCAAATTGAACCGAACAATTTACATGCAGTTGATTCCAATTAATTGTTCTATTGTTTACAATCTTGCTATGAAGCCAGATAATTCAATGTAAACAATACGATTGTTTCTTTGACATTTCTCTTTTCTCTAAACAAAGAATGGTCAGGAGCTTTATAATAAAATACAATAAAGAAGAAAATATTATAGTTGGCTTGACATTTTAAATTGGCAGACTTCAAAAAATCAAAAAAAATCAAAATGTTTATTGCAATTACATACAATTATAACATACAATGAATTCAGAAAGCTTATTTTTTACTGTTACAACACAAGCTACTGTAGTATCTATGTATATAAAAACGTGCCCCTGGAATGCTTAAGGCGACTACATGACCTAAAGCACGGTCTTTGTCGGACTGTATAGAAAAGAAAGAGAAGCGCAATGACTCAACACTGGTAATTTATTGCAAAATATGAAGCAATTATCTATTTACAAAAATCTATTTTTTGGAATAAAAAAAATAAAACACTAGTGCTTTAGTATGTTGCTTGTAGAATAATCTGACAAAAAATCATAATGAAAAAATCATATTAGTATGGTTTTTATTGAAAAAGAAAGTTTTTAGAGGTATCTTCATGATTTTTTTCTATCGTATCAAATAAGTTATATTATGTTTTCAACACACTATCTATCTACCTAGCATATATCCTGAAGAATATCATATATTTTTCTGATTTTGTGTAGTCGATCATATAAATACTTTTATTGTTTCTAAAACTTGCGTTTTTTGTGTTTAGGCCCTGTAAGCCCCTTAAAAAATGTGCTTAAATTATGTTCAATTGAAAACCTAGACGAAATAAGATAGAATACTCTTTATTATGTACAACATAAAAATTAAAGATAAAAATAAAAATAGAATCAACAAATTTTACAACAACAATTTTAACGATGTCAATTACCGGTAACTAATTGAGTTTGCTACCCACTCAAAAACTTTACGTGTTAAAGGTAAAGTTTTCAAGTGGGCTGCTAAGTAAAAATACTGAAATTACGCATAATTAACATAATACTAGAGATGAACGACATTCGAACACCAAAAATAGATAAAGGGACATTTTTTATCGATTACAACGACAATGATTTTTTTTTTTTGTAAACTCTAAAATGGGACAGTAGGACACAAAATAGGCTAACAAAAAAAAACAAACTAAAATGTAGGGGACCGAAATAAGCTACCCAAAAGCTTAAGGGGGAAGCGCTAAGGGAAACCCGCGAAATTCAAATTTTCTTACGTTTTTTGCAATTTGCTGGTCAGTATTAAGTTGTGCGTTGATTAAACCTTTATCTGCCGGAACGTAGATCTACGCGAGACACAATGGCTTTTTAATTGTCTGTAGTTACGGCACACAAGCGGTTAAAATATGGTCCGCGACCGTAACAAATATATATTTACTTATTATATTTTTTGTAGAATTATAATCATTAGAATCAGTAATACAACTTGTTAAGTTAATAACTATAGTCGTAAAACATATAAACATACACACACACGCACACACAAGCTTTCACCTTTATAATATTAATGTGATGATAAAAAGGCCGGACCCGGCTTTTTTACCCAAATGTCCGGCTGAACTGGCTGGTCTGTCCGGCTTTTTAAGACCTGGCAACCATAAGTGCGGGAAGCGTTTTGTGCAATATTTAAAACGGATTCAAAACTGAAAGAACCTTTACATAATTATGCTTGCCTATTTGGGCAAGCATAATTATGTACAGGTTCTTTGTATATTCTTTTAATATATTCGACATATTTTTCGTTGGTTATACCTATGTCAAATAATAGAATCAACATCAAATTTAATTTATGATATTTATGTTTACATTATTATTATTTTAAATATTAGCATACACTAAGTACATATTATCATGATATTTATTAATTATGAGTTTGTTTGAACATTTATACATTCAAAATGCCTGGTAACAAGCAATTAGTTGAAAACTGTACATGACAACAAAGGGAAACTGGGCAAGACAGACATGGGAATGTTGCAGACCTTCATCATACAAACTATTGTACACAAGCCTACCTAAATATTTTACGACGAGGAAAGACGTCAGCCTTCCTTTATAAACGCTTGTCATAAATTATTATAACCATATCTATGCATCATAAAAGCGCTCACCCTTCCTGTTTTTTTATAGCTATTGCGGTTAGACTAACCTCGATAAGTAATAAACAGTAATAGGAATAGGCAGACCATATTTACCTAAACTTCAGAGAACAGAGACAGAAAGTGGAGACTTCCTTACGACGTCATTTTTTTTCCCCAGAATTCGGGTAATATCTTAAATATGTTGAAAATAAGCCTTATCTGCGATGTGTAAATAAGGCTATTTTTAGCTAAACTTGCAATTAACAAATCTTAGGAATTTTCACTAAACTAATCTAACTTAAGTCATGTATTAGAATTATCCATAAACTAACCGTAGTTGCATCAATTATTTCAATACATAACATTTGTCAATGTGTAACACCTAAGTAAAACTAATTTCTAGTTGCATAAAAGGGACTTAGATATGTATTTCAAACGTAGGTACTGTAGATTTACGAAAATTCTTCCGGGATCTTAAAACTATTGCATTATCTTTTTGTGAGATACTCAAATTACGTATTTACTCTTTCCCTGGTTAAATATTATGCCGGTGTCCTGAAACTTTCTGACACGAATTTCGTGTCACAATTTGAGACTCAACAATGCAGATACAGAATCCTGTAAAAAAAATTAGTTCAAAAGAACTAATTTTTTTAGAGGTATATATACTTAAAATAGAAGAAAAGCATTACAAACATGTATATAACAGCTATAAACTAGTATCAATCACTTTATTCATCATTGATTTGATGCAACAACGGTTAGTTTAAGGATAATTCTAATATATGATTTAAGTTAGATTAGTTTAGTAAAAATTTCTAAGATTTGTTAATTGCAAGTTTAGTTAAAAATAGCCTTTACACGTCTTAAATAAAGGTTATCTTCAACTTATTTAAGATTTTTCCCGAATTCCGGAAAAAAAATGCTGTCGTAAGGAAGTCTCCACTTGCTGTCTCTGTTCTACGAAGTTTATGTAAATATAGTCTGCCTATTCCGATCACTGGTAATAAAACAGAGGTTCAGAGATTGCCAGATATTATAACTGAATTAAATTGTTATAAATAACATAAATACTTGCAGTCAAAATGCCATTTTAACACCACACCAACGTACGGTTTCCGCGAAACAATAAACGGGGATAGTAGCCACGAATCTCCCGCGAACTTGAAACTTTTAATTATATTTTCAGATTCAATATTGAATCATCGACCGCTTTCCCACGGCAAAATTTGAAGTGAACAATATTCCAGAAATTAATCATGGATAAAACAAACACCGCTTTTGTTGGTAACAAGAAAATCTGCGCTCTGGGTAAATAGACATAATGATTCAATATAAAGGATAGTATTAGTAGTCTATATACAAGGTCAAATTAACTAGCGAAACTCCGCAAACGTCATCGGTATCGATATCCAAACACGATCAATTAAAAGAAACTTTTTCTTAACACATACTTTTTTTTTTGGATGGGAAATCATCAAATGACCCCTCCCGCTCTGGGTGGAGCGGAAGGGAGTGTCAGACTCTTACTGACTAAAACCCACCCATGTCCTTCCTTAGCCCTTTATGTTCCGGGGTAGCGGTAACCCTTTCGGACAATCCCGCAACCCGGCAGGCTTCGGCCCTAACGGGCCCCTTCAAATGATGCTGACATCTCCTTGAGGCGCGGATGGAACACGTACGCGCCATCCGGCACGGGCCTGGTCCTAATCGGACGGTGAGCTACCCATTACTCTCCGCCCGCAGGCCCGCGCCTATGGTGGCCGGGAGTCGTCACGCGGCTCCCGACGCCCGGAGCGTCTCCCGCGGCGGCTGGGACGGGAGGCTCTCTCCCTGAGCCGTCCCGCCACCTCCTTTGCTAACATGACTGCTTCGCCGAAGGAGGTAACTGCCTCCCACTCCCTCTCGCCCCGGACCATGGCTTGCACCAGGGCCGGATGCGAGAGGTCGCCGCCGCTGCCGATCGCCTCTACGAGGACACGGCGGTACTCCGCCCAAGCACAAATCATACTTCAAGTAACAATACTACTAGCGGTCATTGACTCCCAAAAAAACATGAAATCTTTTTATTTTATCGTGATACCAATACCACGTCTGCAGAGTTCCAGTAGCAAAGACCCAAAACTGAGCTCTCATTAGCCCCAATAAATTCTCATGAATGTCTGCTTGTATTGTTTGCTAAGACAAAAAGACTAATAGGTAAGTATAAAATTATTACAGGCAGACTGCAGAATTTTAGGAAAGCGCCATTTTAGGCCACCGTATGGAGCCATTCATGCATAGAAAACGAACGTGTGTGTAAACCTAGCCATTTCAAAACACATTACGCCCGCATTCTTAGTGCACAAGCTATTTACATTCGGCTCTTGAATTGCACATTGTAAGAATAAAATTTTCATCAGAATGTTTTTACATTTCTATTAATGGCAACAACCATATGTGCGGCGAGCTAATACAGAATGTACGTAAAGTGATATAAAGTGTCTGTCGCTTCGAGCTTATGCTTTTAAACACTTTTCACACGCGAGCTTGAGAGAAAATCGATTTGAGGCCCGCATGCGGTACATGACTGCAAGTCCCATGGAATGTAAATGTAGGAGTAAATGAAATCTAATCAGCGCGGTAAATGACTCAAATCACAGCAACGTCATCGTGAGGTATTTCACGCGGACACGGAAATATACAGGGTTACCTATTGGTAAAACACTAACAACCTCTCAGGACTATATTACTAACATCATAAACAACAAGTTTTGTTCTGTGTTACGAGGCTAACCTGCAAGTTCAGCACATCGTACCGATGAAGGGACCGATCGCATTACGACACCGCGCTTCCCACGTCAACGACTATTGTGATCGTCTTTCTTTGCCTGACTTCGGTGGGAACGGACACTGATAATTATATTAAACCTAGCTACTAAGAAATCTATTTTATAATTTTAATGTGAAATTTGTGAACTTTCAATTATATTTCGTAACCAAAAAAGGACTTATTCATTGGAGAGTTTCCCGACACACGTCCCACACATATCTTCTGTAACTTTTAATAACTCATCAGATTCATCAGACTTTCATACAAAAATAAAAATATTTCAATCCAACGCTCTAAACGTTACGGACTCTACGCCAAGTATGCGTGTGTTAGGTGTTTACCTAATTAGCGCTTTCTTATACTTCACTTTGTTTAAACTGCCGTGTCTAGTACAAAATGCTGCGGAGGAGAGCATAAGTTAGATAGAAAACGGAATCTTGAAGGTTTTTATTTGGTGTACTATGTTTCGTAAAAAGTCATAAAACAAGTTGTTGTTTATGATGTTAGTAATACAGTCCTAGAAGGTTGTTAGTGTTTTACCAATAACACTGTATAGCACACCCGCCTTTTATCCTGAAAACTAGAATTTTTATCATTAAGATAGATTCAATTGATGTGGTTTTAAGTCCTTAGAGAGCTAAAATAGCAAACAATCTTAGTGGCACGATGCATCAATGTCATTTCTCAGGGAACTCTATCAAAACCATCGGGGTATAAGTAGATCCAAATTTATATTTATCTGAAATCTCGCAATATTTGTCCTTTGTCCTCTGATTATTCAGCGAAGAGTAAGGACTTTATGAACAATTTGGAGATTAATCCACCAACGACCACCGTCACCAATGTACCACCTTTTAGTCTCGGAAGATTACTAGATAGTTAACCTCTTAATCTACCATACTACTGCAGGTATAATAAATGAATAAATTCTTTTCTACTAGACGAATGGGTACAGTGATTCTCCCTAAAAACAAATTTGGTCATAGCTGAAGTGCACTTAGGTGTGAAAGGAGTGCTTTAACAATCGTACTAGGATTACCCTTGATTACCAGTGAGCGCAAAATTGATGCTCTTTTCAAGCATACCCAAATAAACTAATACTAACTAGTTTTATAGTTCACCGTTAGAAACACGCGCGCGTTTTGTTTTAAAAAGAACATCACTAAATTCAGTTTAATACACGAACTATCTTTAGGGTCACGAGGCACTATGTAGCTCAACATTTATTTTGTTAAAGCCAATGACGCACCGAGGGAAGTAATTCATTTGAGTGAATGGATAAGTGCGACTAATTGCAAGAGACAGAAATGAGTTTCTGACAGCTCTCGCAGTCTAAATAAAACTCTTCTACTTTATCCTTGCACTGCACATTACTTGAAAGTTTATTATATTCGTGTCTGCCAGTTTTGATGAGAATTTCAAAGAACTAGATAGTCGTGCTCGTTAGAAACGAACATATTTCAGCTCAAGTGAAATATTATATGTCACAACTTTCTCGTTAAAATCTTTTACTCCAAACATATTTTAAGTACTTATTAGAAAGTGGCTGAACTACGCAAATAGTTTGCGGAAGGCTCTATTCAAAGAATTGGGAGCTAGTTGAAGGTAAACAGTCGACCACACACTGTATTTGGCATCGGTTTTAATGACCAAAAGTACGGGTTATAGAGAAAAAAGCATGTGCTCAATATTTAAATAATTGTTCCGTCGCTTCCGTGGACAAGTAGCACAGGACAGCACAAGGACAAACTAGTGAAGTGCTACTAACATAGTTTTAAGCTATATTAATTAACACACATTTTGTTTTATACTTTATAATGTTATTTTGTAAGGTATATGTCTATTGTAGCCTGAAATGAATGTTTTATTTATTTAAAAAAACTCTAATTAGTTAAGCCCGTGGTTCCTTTCAGCGTTTTTTCTCTAAGACCTTTATGTTAAGAATCTACACACTGCTCGAAAAAAGAATTACGCATAAATGGTAAGTGTAAAAAAAAACATTTTCTATCCACACGCCTTAATTTCCCGATGGACCATTGCCAAACGTTACACAGGAGAGTTCGCATGTACTTACTTACCTACACGTGGTTTGCCGATGGCGGCATCAAATTTCATGGAAAGGCAAACTTTACTACGTTATATATTCGCGAAAATCCCAAATCCAAGGCCGCGCCGTTGTGTAAATTTCTAACCGGAAAATCCAATAACCCTTTCCTTACGCGTTATGGCTGCACTATAGGCTCTTAAATTGTTTAAATAACTGTATCGTTGGTTGGTGGTCGCAAGCGCAATGAGTTTCATTTTGACAGTTCAACAACATTCATTGCGTTATTTACGTCGTTCAGCAGTCACATTTTTCGAACATATGAAGCAATGGATTAGCTATATCGCTCAAAATGATTCAGATTGAGATTGATAGTTGTGTCACGCAATTAGAGTGCTGGGATCGACTCCCAGGTCGAGTGAAATGTCAATAGGTTTTTCTAATAGGAATTTGTCAGTAGCAGCCCTGAAGTCTGGATCTGTGTCCGGTTGATGACGATAAGCTCGTCCCCTTTTACGTGGAACATAAACAAATCTAGCAAAATGTGGACGCCAGCACATCAAGCTATCCGAAACTGTCAAATTTTCCCAATCAACTTTTAACCTTATACTTCAACGATAAAGTTGAAAATCTATTAAAGAAATTTGACAGATTGTAGTAGCTTGATATGCTGTACACCTCCGCGTAATCCTTGTGGAAAAAAAGCGCAATGTTATGTACTTACTTATTGCTCATCCAGTAATATATTAGGGGGTTGAACATGGAATTAGCCATGGCCAGCCAATAGAAGAAGAGGTATATGTGCTGCGCGAATGGCGCGGAGGCTAGCGACTGGTAGTGGTACGTCAGCACGAAGTATGCGTGGTATGGCAGCCAGCAGAGCGCGAACACCATCACCACCAGGACGAACATCCTCACCACCTGTGAAGACACAATAACCTGGTTATTCTCGTATGGCGATGACTGCCGTAAAGGTTAGATTAGATGAAATATTTGGCAGCGCACGTGAGCCCAATTTTGGAATCAACGCGTCATAAAATGGTACAAGTACCTACATACAACTTGGCCAAACTTAAATGCAATAATCGCCATGCAATAAAGGCTTTGGTGTAGATAGAAGCCGCATTCAAGTATTGAATGGTGAAATTTGCGTTCAATTATTGTATGCCATTTTATGGAAATTGCACGCGTGTAAACGCTTGCACGCGTATTTCGAAAGCCAATAAAGTAACGTGCTTTATGTTATGCGATTATTGAATGTATGTTCCAGTAACTTCAAGAACCCAGTCAATCAGTCTTTAGTCGCGTGATAAATGATCATTATACAGGGGGACAACGACGGGCAAACTCATCATCTGCCTAGCCTTTTCACAACTATGTTGGGGTCGGCTTCCAGTCTAACCGGGCTTCTGACTACCCGTAACGACTGTCAAAGATCCAAGAATGACAGCCGGGACCAACCAACGGCTTAACGTGCTTTTCGAGGCACGGAGGGGTTACGGTATGTAAAGATGGTCACCCATCCACAGGCCACCGCGGCAAGCGTAGCTTAACCTGACCGATAGACCGGTACGGCTGTTAATATTTAGCCACGGGCAAACTGTAACCACGAATTCACCGCATGATACTAGATCCGCTAGCGTAGAAATTTTTCGTCAATAGGTAATAAAAAAAATCTGCCGTTTCATAGAGAAGTGCAACACCAACGCGGCCAATATGCCTAAGTATAGGACACCAATTTTTTTTTTTTTTTATAACCAGCCATTTTCAATGCATGATTCAGAATCATATTCTGAATCCATGCGCGTCGATCTCCCTGCCAACCTCTATTTATGGAACAAAGAAATAAAAAGTATTGATTGTAAGACTCGCATTATGAAGTTAGATAGTAGGTATAAGTTAGGTAATCTGCAATCGCGATTTTTTTGCCAAAATTGTAAACAAACATGAGTCTATGGAAAAATAACTTTAATTCCTACACAATAAAGATCAGTTTACGCTACAACTTCAAACATTTTTATTACTTTTTCAATAGTGCTAGTCACTCTGAAATCAACTTAATTCCCATTAAAATAAAGTTGATATTTATTTAACTTGAAATAACATCAATTTGAAACATACAGGATAGGTAGTTGAGGGCTATGCGATAGGTAGAAGTTATGTGGATAGTCAATAGCGCGCGGAATGAAATGGCATGAGAATATCTTTTTTCTATTTTCGTTGTAGAGGGCAAAAATGCTCGTTGCCTGGTGTAAAATATTGATATTCAACTGGAGTCATGTTGCAGCTGCTTCCGGTTAGACTGGAGGGTAACCCCAACGTAGTTGGGAAATGGCTAGGCAGATGAACTTGTGGTTTGACGTAAATCCGACACCAACCAGCCTGGAGGCTAAGCCGACGGGTGATAAGCCACACGAAAAGTTTTTTAAAAAGCTAATGAATTGATTCTAACACGTAAGCCCACGTAAGGCTTCTACATATTCTTATTTTCATAATCTAGTCCCGTGAGATTGGTGGTATAGTATGACTAAGGGATCAATATCATATTATAGACTGAGAGTCACCTACCAAAAAAAAAGCTACCAGTTTTTTCGTTACAAAGTTTATGGAAGGGGAAACTACTCTTGGGATTTGATTCAATACCTATAAATCATTCTTATGTCAGTTCCAAAAAATAGGTATTATTCAGATACTGAAAGCCAATATTTCATTTGGTCTACAGTAATGAGATTTTACTATCCATTGAAATATTATTCTACATTACGTATTTTCAACATACACAATTAAAATAATTAAGAACAATTAACATTTAACATTCTAACTGAACTGAATTTGTGATTATTTGGTAACAATACCATCAAAGTCAAAGTCAAAGCATTTATTTCTTAAGAGCGTTTACGCCGAACGGCATTTCATACAAACTTTCAAGCCCTTATTTTTCGAAATAAATGAACCGATTTTAATGAAACTTCACTTGTATAAGCAGGATACAAATGTCTAAAAAGTTAGTAGAAAACATTTTCAAAAAATAGTGTCACAGCCAAATTAGACCGATTTTAAATTTTCCATAGAAACAGAGATTTCCAGTTATCTTTTTTTAAATAAGACATTTTGAAAATGTTTTCTACTAACTTTTTAGACCTTTGTATCCTGCTTATGGGTATGAAGTTTCATTAAAATCGGTTCATTCATTTAAAAAAATAAGGGCTTGAAAGTTTGTATGAAATGCCGTTCGGCGTAAACGCTCTTAAACCATTAACAGGCACTTTTGAATTGTCAAGAAGTCGGTCAGTCAGAAAATATGAAGCTAGTTGCCCATTCCAAAGCGAGTACCTATGGAGAAGAACGGGCAAGAAACTCCATGGACACTCTTTTTAAATTATGTTTTACAAAAATATTAGTACATCATTACTTTTGAATTTAAAATTATATAATGTGAGAACGATGTAATAAATAAAAAATACGTAAAACGTTAAAAGCGTCCAGAGTACAACAAATAGTACTTAACAAAACAACAATCCAAAAATAAAATAATTAAAAATAAACCGAGGCATCTAAGAGATGACCAGCCCCAACAGACGGCGCGTACACGAACATGACGCGTAGATCAGCACCATTCAGCTCAACCATTTTGAAGGGAGCTAAATGATCCAATACACACGCCAGAGCACATTCAAGTCAATGAAAGACATGTTAATACTCGGTAAATGGTAGCTATAGGGTACATAAAACTCACATCTGTGCTATGCGATTATACAATACAAAGGAAATACAATGCAAAGATTAGTCTTACAATGTTCGACAGCTCCAACAGTATTTTCAAGTGTTAATCAATTAGTTGTGGTTGTGGAGCAGGACCAGCATAAAGTTTGTGTTGAATTGTTGATACCATCGCCGCGTGCATGTCGTGCCTTATTATCAAGGATGGTTTATGTCGTGCCAATTTTTAAGCTGTGTATTTTGTTTGAAAATTAGTGTCACTTTTCTATTGTTAGGGCTGATTTTTCCAACGCCAGATAACTTTTATTCGAGGAATAAATTGACGTTTGACAGTTTTTGTATGAAAGAACTGTCAAAATTATTCCTCCGTAAAAATTATCTGGCGTTGGAAAAATCAGCCCTTAGTAAAATTTTATTATTTTAACAGAGTTATAACTACATGTGTGTGAATAACCTAATTGCCACTCTATAGACCAAATTGCATCCTCGTACCCTGGTTCTTAAAAATTAAAACATAAATCCTATAGCACACGGCAATAGTACCTACAGCTTTACAGCTTTATATCAGTGCGAGAATTCTTGTAATCGGATAAGTAGTTCCAGGTATTAATTACCTCGTACCGATGAAAACTAATAGGTATGTGAAATGAAATGAAATGAAAGATTTAGGAAAATAATAAAGCGGAGCTATCGCTGCAAAGCGTATATTCCAGAGCAGACAGGAGACATACAGATAAAATACAAAATTAATTTTGACACTGGAGTAGAACGTCGCGTTAGTCAACATGACAGAAGGCTGCGTTCATATTTATTCACTTACAAACAAACAATTATTATAGTTTGGATTTTGTATTTGATTTTGTTTTGTTTTCATATTTATAATTGTATGGTGTACCTACAAAATAAAGAGTATTCTATTCTTTTGTTGTAGTTCACTAATTTAGAATGTAAAGAGAAATAAACAGCGTGTGCAACAACACGGCGAATACAGTTCATCAATCAATCAAGGCTATACGACGTAGATATAAAATATAGTCTTCATAAATGTGAGGTGCTGCAGAGGCTCAGCTCGGCCCACAGTCTGAGCAAGTTTGTAACCAATATCGGGTAAATATTATATAGATACATGTTAATACCATTGGACGCATGCGGATGTTGCTGTCTGTTGTTCTAAATTGAATACATTTGGAACCCCATACCAAAACAAATGACGACTACAAAACTTGACTAAAATGTTCCTTCACATCCAAAAGGGAACCTATTTATGTTGCGCTGCAAAATTTTGCTCGGAACCCAACACGGTATGTTGGGAATCAAAGGGGATCGTGACAAAATCACTGAGAACGCTTTGTGTGTAGGCGGAATTTTTTATTTGTTCTACTGGTTTTTATTCGCCTATGAATGACAGCGGAAATAATACGGACGTCACAGTTTGTTCTCTCCGACCTGCAAAGGTAATCAGCTGATATTCTCAAAAGGGTTGGTAATTTAAAAGGCAATTTTTATCACGTCAATATTTAATGTTTGCGTATCGCGTTTCAATTTAATTAACAATGAAAACAATAAACGCACGGTATTTAATTCGATTCAGCATTTTTTTAATGTCGTTGCGCGTTTTTATGAGATTTTGCTGGCGGATATTACGATCTGCGTTGGGCATTGGTTAAAATAGAGAATGTAATATGGGTAATGAGTTATGATTAATTCTCACTTTATTTGCCAGTACTGAATAGATTCCCAGCTCTCCCGGAAACAACTGTTCGGGACCATCAATCATGCCGAAGTTTAGATTAATTAATTGCTAGCTTAATTAGACTCATGCGAAAGCGTTTGTTATTAAAAGGTGAGCACCACCGGCGCACCAAACGACTAAGTTCGATTTGTTCTAATATTTCACCGGTTCTTTGTTACTTATACGCATCAAGAATAAGATAATGTGTTTTTTAGGGTTCCGTACCCAAAGGGTAAAAACGTGACCCTATTACTAAGACTTCGCTGTCTGTCCGTCCGTCTGTCTGTCACCAGGATGTATCTCAAGAAGCGCGATAGCCAGACAGTTGAAATTTTCACGAATTATTTAATTTTGTTGCCGCTATAACAACAAATACTAAAAACTAAATAAAATAAATATTTAAGGGGGGCTCCCATACAACCAACGCGATTTTTTTGCCCTTTTTTTGCTTGATATCAATAATGGCAACAGGTAGGTACTTGAAATATTCACAAAGTACTCAGTTGTATTTTTACTTTAATAATAAATAATAAAATTAAAATAATAGAAATGTTTAAGGGGGCATACATTAAACGTGTTTTTTTCAGTGTTTTAGCTTTATGGTACGGAACCCTTCGTGTGCGAGTCCGACTCGCACTTGGCCAGTTTTTTATTTAAACCTATGAGGTACCGGCTTTCTAGTTTTATTCTAAAAACAATAATTCAAAATATATATTAAAAAAGTAAGCTGGTAGTATTATCATAATGGCAATGTTTTCTCATTGTATTTGTCTTAATGGTTTTTAGTATTGTTCATTATAATTACTTATATATATTTTATTATTTATGTACACACAGTAAAATTGATACAGATACGTCATAATAGTATTGAGTACAAAGGTGTTGCTTTTATTTATGGTTTTAATAGGTAGGTATAAGCGTATCTTTCTATTTAAAATTATTTATTCCTCAATTTTCATTATTGTACCTGCAACTGTTTGTCTCTGCATCACAAAAAAGTTGATTGGTAGATTATGCGTATGGCATTAAGTTCACCTTTGTACATTTGTGTGCTTAAAGTATTAAATAAATAAAAAATTTCGTAACTGTGTACATACTGGATTGAAGTGGATGGTGAAATCAAACACTTGTGTAACTTAAATGTCGTGTGTGTCTATATATTATAAAATTACTGTCACGGGAACTATTTATCTAGAACGAACCGATATAGGAAAACCCGTGCCGGTCAGAGCTTGGGCGCGCGCGGCGGTTCGTGACGTGTACGTTTACCGACGTGGCTATCCGTCAACTGTACTGTAACAACACAAGTATTTGATTTCACAATCCACTTCAATCCAGTATGGACACAGTTACGAAAATGGCGCCCCACGTTGGGCGATTGAAGTAATTTTATAATACATGTTTACCGTGATTATACGACATTTATGTTACACAAGTATTTGATTTCACAATCCACTTCAATCCAGTATGGACACAGTTACGAAAGTGGCGCCCCACGTTGGGCGCCATTTTCGTAACTGTGTCCATACTGGATTGAAGTAATTTTATAATACATGTTTACCGTGGTTATACGACATTTATGTTACACAAGTATTTGATTCCAAAATCCACTTCAATCCAGTATGGACACAGTTACGAAAAAACCGGGCAAGAGCGAGTCAGACTCGCGCACCGAGGGTTCCGTAACATCCGGGTTTATGCATACGGTTTATGTTTATGAAATTAAATGTTTATTTTTTAGTTGATTGAATCAATGGTAAATTGCAGTTTACGATTTATGACGTATTAAAAAAAAACTACTTACTAGATCTCGTTCAAATCAATTTTCGGTGGTAGTTTACATGGTAATGTACATCATATATTTTTTTAAGTTTTGTCATTCTCTTATTTTAGAAGTTACAGGGGGGGGGGGGGACACATTTTACCACTTTGGAAGTGGTTCTCACGCAAACTATTCAGTTTAGAAAAAAATTATATTAGAAACCTCAATATCATTTTTGAAGACCTACCCATAGATACCCCACACGTATGGGTTTGATGAAAAAAAAAAATTTTGAGTTTCGGTTCTAAGTATGGGGAACCCTAAAGTTTATTGTTTTTTTTCTATTTTTATGTGAAAATCATAATGCGGTTTACAGAATACATCTACTTACCAAGTTTCAACAGTATAGTTCTTATAGTTTCGGAGAAAAGTGGCTGTGACATACGGACGGACGGACAGACAGACAGACAGACAGACAGACGGACAGACAGACAGACATGACGAATCTATAAGGGTTCCGTTTTTGCCATTTGGCTACGGAACCCTAAAAACAACAATTTTCAACTGAAAGCAATATTTGCATAAACTTCAAGGTAGGTGATATAATTTGAATACCAGGAAGACAATGCCTTTTTGTATGTTCAACAAAACTTCATAATGTTTGGCTTAACTCCAACTGCGGGACATTTTCCAACAAACACAGATATGACAAGCAAGTTTGCCAGTAAAAGTAAATATTGGTGTTTGCTTTTCATATGAAAGTTTTATCGGTAGTTAAAGCAAATACATTTAATGATCGGTAGTCAAACATCATAACGAGGGGCTCGTGGTTAAGTAATAAAAGCCGCGCGGGTCGATCGATCAGGTTAAGCTACGGTTGCTACGGCAGGTCCGTGGACGGGTGACCATCTTTACATACCGAGACCCCTCCGTGTCTCAGAAAGCACGTGTAAGCTGGGTCCACACTTTTATCATTTTAGTGTATCCATAGTATCAGATCTCCAACGCGTAGCATAGACGTGTATCATTTTTGCTAGTGTGGACGCAAAATGATACGCAATCATGTTACACGCCATAGCTTGATACACCCAATCCATATGTAACCGCGTATCTAATCCACATGTCGTATCGGATACGTTTGACATGATCGGCAGAATGATCGTAGTACCTATGGACGCATTTTTTTCCCCGATCATCAAAGGGGATACATACACGATCTAGACAAGTTTGTACGTGCACTGAGAGAGTGAGATGTTTTTTTATCATGTGTTGGGATAACTGGATACGAGGAGATTTGGATACGAGGATCGTAGGAAATATTGAGCGTCTATCATGACGACACGCTGACAAGACACAGTATCGTAAGCGTGGTTTTTTTTGGCATTACACGGTGAGAGATACGATATAGTCGAAATAGGCGTCCACAGTTAGGATACGAATACTCGATACGATACGCCTGATTTTAAACTTAAAGACGATACAAGTGTGGACCCAGCTTAAGGCGTTGGTCCCGGCTGTCATTCTTGACAGTGACAGTCGTTATGGGTCATCAGAAGACCAAAAGTCTGACAACCAGTCTTACAATAAGGGGTATCGTGTTACCCATTAGCTGGGTTGTGGAGGTCAGATAGGCAGTCGCTCCATGTAAAATACTGGTATTCAGCTGCATCCGGTTAGACTGGAAGCCGACCCCAACCTAGTTGGGGAAAAGCTAGGTAGATTGCAGTCAAACATCATAACAGCGAATTTTGTTCATTCTAAGCTATAAATTCGTATTTTCTACGACACCCAGGGTGAACAAAGATTGAATGGGCCAAAAATAAACTCAATGTAATTCTTTTTTCATGTTCTTTTTTACTCGTAATCCTTGAAATGCGGTTTCAAATGCAAAACAGCAGAAAAGTGACAAGAAAATGTATGAACCTTATTTTTAACGTCGTATTAGCTCTTAGAATAACTTGAAAACTTCGTCAATTTCGCTCTAGTGGGGAAACACAATAAATGCGGGTTGTCAATGGCACAGCAGCTTATAATATTGCCACATGTATACAGGGTGTGTCGTAAACAGTGGTCCAGAGTAAAAGAGTCGATACACTGTATTCTTATGTATCACATACCGAAATTTTTAACATTTTCAGTAACACATTTTTTTAAAGTCATATGATTTGCTGGAGATGAGTATTTAAATTGGAAACAAATTAATTTCTTTAAGTACCTTTGACTTTAAAATATAAAAAAGGGTTTGGATATGATAGTACACATATTCAAGAGTAATAATAAAAAAGCATAATTAAAAAATATTGATATTTGTTGAAATTACAGCCAAATTCGTGAAGCAAGGTACAGAAATTTTAAAAAACAATATTTTTTTCTCGGAGACCCTTAACTGAAAATGGTTAAAATTTCGGTATGTGATACATAAGAATACAGTGTATCGACTCCTTTACTTTGGACCACTATTTACGACACACCCTGTATAGGCTCTATTATTACTGGAATGCGGGCCATCATAAATCGATCATCAACAATGCTTGTACCACCTATTGTGAGCCCATCAAACAAGGCACTCACAAATTCACCAATTACTCGTGCATGCGTGCGTTATTAGGGAGGGAATTCCGGATTCATATTTTTTCAGCTGTAGGCAACTTACTTCATATACCTAACACTCATACGCATGTGAATGAGAGCGTGATCGTCGGTGCTCCATAGACCAATTCAAATTTGACCAATTGGTCTATGGGGAAAATTACATGTTTCCATCGTCCAATTACCACCTGGACTATGGAGAACACTGGACGTAAACCAAAACTATGTTCCATTATAACATGAAAAAACCCTGAGTTCACACCAGTTTCCTATTGGTTCAAAGAAGCTTTTGTTATATTTTTGGTTCATTTAAACTGAATTCAAAAATATTATAAATAAATAAATAGGTACAATATAATGATAGCTAATTAAGAAATAATAGAATCAATTATAATAGAATCTTCAATGAAAAGATAGGAAAGCATGTAAACTTTTTGAAATGGCCACTCATTTTTTTTTTATTACTAAATGGGCCCGCTCTTGACCCCGATCAGAAAACTTGTGTGTAAGCACCAATTTCACAAGCAAAATTTTTGTTTTTTGTAATCTTTGTACAAATGAATTTTTATGTCGTAATTATTCGTCGTCGTCGTTTCAGCCGATAGACGTCCACTGCTGGACATAGGCCTCCCCCAATTTTGGGGGGGGTTTGCCATAATCGCCACGCTTGGCAGGCGGGTTGGCGATCGCAGTATGGTATGATGGTGGAATAAATAGAGAACGCTGCTGCCCATTCTCCGGTAAGACCCTTAGTCGCCTTTTACGACACCCACGGGGAGTAATTATTCAATAAATGATTATTAAGCGGTTTCAAAAATAATTGTTTTCGACATAATTTTTTAAATAGTATGGACAAGGCTTTAAACTGGGCAGCGGAACATTTCTCAATTCTCCTTAGTCCAGTTGGTAACTGAACGATGGAAACATGTAATTTTCCCCATAGACCAATTGGTCAAATTTGAATTGGTCTATGGAGCACCGACGTGATTTCTCTATTAATATTAATTATAAATGAGATAAAAATGTGTTTGAATGAGTGATATTTTTACTTTTATGTTATAATTTTTTAGCAGCGGGTAATTGCGTAACAAACTATTAGTAGCAATGGCTTTTGTTTTGACAGTTCAACAACGTTTTTGAAGATATCATTAAAAAGCAGTTCCTTAAACAAAAAATTGAAAATTATTTTTTTTCGAGAATTTTCCCCATTTTTTAATACTTATTCTGCTATTCGGGACGGAAACATATCCAACAAATCAAAGATCATAAAAATTGGTCCAGCCGTTCTTGACTTATAAATGGTGTAATTAACCCGACTTTGTTTTATTCGGTTAAATAAATAAATAAAATAAGGATTTTTATTCTGTACCCAATTTTTCATGAAATATGATATAAGTGCTGTCCCATATTATATTCTACAAAACTTCAATCGAGTAAAGTAGCGAGAACGTACATTTAACTTTTAATTAGATGCAAAAGCATGACAGTTCGTAAAATTATAGCTTTTTCACAAAATAAAAATATTTAAGGGAGCTAAGGACTGTTCAGAATCAGTAGCAACAGCCTGTCAGAAATAGGAGTTTCTCTAGATCATCAGCAGTTGTTACGTTTTTAGGGTTCCGGAGTCGACAAGGAATTTAAAGTTTCGCCATGTTCGTCCGTCTATCTATCCGTGGCTTAGCTCAAAGACACAAGAAAGCTGTCATTTGGCATGGGAATACATTTTTATAAATCACGCCGACCAAGTGGTAGAGAAAAATCTTGAAAATAATCTTTTTATGGTACCTCCCCTACACTTTAAGTGGGGATGATTTTATTTTTCGTGTCTATCCCATCGTGTGGGGTGTGCAAAAACAACTTTAAAGTGATAATTTTTGTTAGAGTATCACTAAAGAATTAGTCATTCAAGCACAGACTTATACTGGCTTGATAAGTAATAGTATGTAGTAGTAGGTTCTGTAGTGTTCGGTGGTAAGAGTCCCCTATGGAAAGAGCGCTTGAGTTTATGTATGTACTTGCTTCCGCCCGCGACTTCGTCTTCGTCGTTCGTTGCGTGATATTTCTTCTTTTTTCCTTTTTGCTCGGCTCCTAAGGGTTCTAGCGCGATGTGACCTCTAAGATTCCTCAAGAATTCGGCTATCAAATGCAAAAAGATTTTTTCAAATCCGACTGGTAGTTCCAGAGATTAGCGCGTTCAAACAATAAACTCTTCAGCTTTATCATTAGTATACAGGATGAATTTTCCATGTGGGTATGGATGGCCAAATCCGAAACTATGAGCAATAGCGAAAAGTACTCAAAGGAGTCGCGGGCTCGATTTTGATGAAAACTAAAACTCATCATCTAAAACGCATCATTGGATTTTTGAAAAATCAATATTAGCCAGGAATCGAACCCGTTGATTTTGAAAAAAGAAACACATTTTATTATTACACCATTCGATAGTGTCGCTGATAAGGATCGAATTCTGGGAAGTAGTCCTTTGAGTACTTTTTGCTATTCTTCATAGTTTCGGATTTGGCCATCCACGCCCACTTGAAAAATTCCCCTGTATAGATACGATGTATGCGCTTAAAGAAAAAAAAAAAAAAGTGAGATGAAAAATAAACACGTTTACTAATCAATTCACTAACTAGTATAAAAGATTCTCTGGAGAGAAACACTAACGAAAACCGTGAATAGTTTCCCAGCAAGTACAACCAAAGTTATTCACAAGTTCGTCATGATTCCTCCATTACTGATAAATAAATGATAAATGATAAATGATTTATTTCTGTAAGTAGGTTTTTACAAACACTTTTACACGTCATCATATTTTTTAAACTAGATGTGGTCGGCGTTTCCTATCTGACTACTCTGAGAAGAAAGGCCGAAACAAACTCAGAGGTCACAGTCTCTTTTAAAGACCAGACAAAATCTTGGTCAGATCGTGTGAAGACCATGTAGATTGATGTCTGAAATGGTCTTTTGAGGAAAGAACCACACAGATTGAGTGGACCTGTCCAATCAGTGCACGCATTTGTCAAAAATCGTGCAGCTCAACTCACAAATTGAGGAGCTCAACGATTCGACGAACAATACCAAAGAAAGGACATTTGGGTAGGCCGCGTAAATTACTCAAACTGCCAGATCATGATTAAAACTAAGAAGGAAAACAGAAAAAAAAATGACCCACATAGTCCTCACATTCACAATAATTAAATGAAAAGGAAAAAAAAAATACTTTACAAAGTAAATATTCATGTCATTGTCTAAACAAAATTCATCAATGTCAATGTGTATATAAAAAATCCGGACATAATCTTTGAGGACCATGTAGATTAGTGTCTGAAGTGATCTTTTGAGGAAAGAACCACACAGATTGAGTGGACCTGTCCAGTCAGTGCACGCATTTGTCAGTAACCGTGCAGCTCAACTCAGAACTTAAGGAGCTCAACGATTCGACGAACAATACCAAAGACAGGACATTTGGGTAGGCCGCATAAACTACTCAAACTGCCAGACCATGATTAAAATGTAAACAATGACCCACAAAGTCCTCACATTCACAATAATTAAAATAATATAATACTTTATACAGTAAATGTACATGTCATTGTTTAAGTAAATAGATACTTAAAAAAAAAATAAAAGAAAATATTAAAGTGTGAAATTGCAAAATAACATTCACTGTCTAAACCTATTGGAGCAGCTCAATCCCAAGCCTTTTTGTCCTCAATATAGTCTTTTACAGTATAATAGGCTTTCTGGCATAGTTTTCGCTTTATAAAAGTTTTGAATTTATTAAGGCTTAGTTCTTGAATGTGGCTAGGAAGTTTATTATAAAAACGTATACATTGGCATCTAAACGAGTCTACTATGTCTGGTCCTAGTCGCCGTCAGCACCAAGTCTTGTAATTAATTGAAATTCTGTTTCGACAGACTTCCAAATCGAAATTTACACATTTTAAGATACCTGATTTGCCTCGCCCCCGACAGCAATAAATTTACTGTCGGAAGAATAGCGGTCGTCTATTTAAGGCGAAAGCGCCGGGGGTAGCCCGCGAAATTCATTTATTTTTACGTTGTTTTCAATTTGCTGGTCAGTATTAAGTTGTACTTTGAATATAGTATGACTCGCGACCGTAAAAAAATTGTGTTTACAGAATTATAATCATTAAAGTCATCAACACAACTCTCTAAGACCAAGTAATCCTACTGAATGACTATTTCACGAAATCTTGACATTTTAGGATTATACTAACTTAAGAAGTTGTATTACTAATTTGAATGATTATAATTTTGTAAATCGTCGCCTTAGAGTGAAAACCTCGGGAATGTAAGTAGCTATTTATGCATTCCGGACAATCTTATAGTATCAAACAGTTCTGCAGCGGGTTAAATTTCCGTATTAATTATTAAGAATACAGAACCTCCGTTTTTGAAGTCGGAAAAAAAAACATAAAATACGCCGTACAAAAATTTTACAGCACGCAGTTCTTTCTTCCTCCTGAAAAGTTACTTCTTTTACACTTACGAGGTTTTCACTCTAAGGCGTCGAAATACATATTTGTTACGGTCGCGAATCCTATTTTATACAACGTACAACTTAATACTGACCAGCAAATTGCAAAAAACGTAAGAAAATTTGAATTTCGTGTTCTACCCTAGCGCTTCCCCCTTAAGCTTTTGGGTAGCTTATTTCAGTCCCATACATTTTTGAGTTTTCCATCATCGTTACCGCTGATAAAATGTCCCTTTATATATTGGTGTTCGAATATCGTTCATTTCTAGTATTACTTATTAATTAAGCGTAATTTCAGTCTTTTTTACTTTGCTGCCCACTTGAAAACTTTACCTTTAACACGAAGTTTTTTTAAAAATTGCAAAAAACGTAAAAAAATATAATTACGGGCTACCTTAGCGCTTCCCCTCAATTAAAATTTTCGAGTTTTGGATATAAGAACAGCATTTAGAGGATTGATTTTGATTGACATTGATTGATGTTCGATCCGGTACGGGAAGGTATCGAATGGTTGTGAATAAGATCCGTACAGAGATTATGAAAGGAAGAAAGAAACGAAGGAATATATGGAAGTTAATCTTCATTATGATTAAGAAGTATATAAATATCGACGAACCTTTGTAGCAATTACAACCATTTTCTCCTTTCCTATAAATCGCGGGAACCCGTAAAATATGACCATTCCAAATACTTTATATATAAAAATATTAATTATAAAAGTACTCAGAGGACTGATGAGTTATCTTTTGCAATTAGGTAATCAGAGGACTGTTGAGTTATTTTTTGCAATTACCTATTATTGCCTGTAACATTTTTCACGGCATTGTAAGCGTAAAATACCCTCCGAACGAGCGCGTGGCGAATTTTTATGGCCAAGGTCAAGGCCAGCATTATGTAGGCCCACCCTTACGGAATGTTCCAATGGGCCCATTGTTTACCCGCAGGCGCTAATTTATTTTGATTGTTTTCCGGGCTAATTTGCTTGCCTCCATTACTTTTCATTCTTGGGTATGTTTACAATTTTAATTGCGACCTGCTTCTGTCTGAAAAGTTAATTATTTAAGGCATGTTTTAATTAAATTTTTAATTCAGAAAATACTTAGCAGCAATGAATTTATTTAAGTCCAACACGACCCCATTACATAGGTAGCGTTTGTTCTTCGAGAAAATTAATTGTCTTATACAATAAATTTTCTTTTCTAATAGGAATTAAGCATGAATGGACGGTATGGGGGTAGACATTAATTGTCTTGCGGAGAGTTAATTTAATTTATTTTTTCTCACTGCTCGTACCATAACGACCTTCAACACGACTCTATAAGTTACCTACCTATGTCAATTTGTTTTTGTCAATCGTAGGTAGTGTGTTGACATTACCTACTATTGAAAACGAACGAATCGTCGATCAATCAAATCATCGTAGATCAATTTATATTTTGGACGGATATGTTGATATCAGTCCAAAATATTAATTGATCTCTCTCTGTAAATTTCTTCAATAGGTATACAATGCACACACACAACACACATACCTACACATTCATTACACAGTGTATACCTATTGACAATTATGAACTGTTTTAATCACTATTAATAAAAAAATAAAATAAAAACTTTTTAATTCAGAATTTTAAATCCATAGAATGTTAGTACAGTAAAACTTATGACATAATAACACTAGTTAGTGTTAGTAGTAAAAATCTATACATATAATAAAATGGTAGGAAAGTCAAAACTGTACATTGAATATTTTTTTAAAAGAATACTTGGGGTGGGATCTACAATCGATACCGAAGCCAAAAATATAGTTTTTAGAATTTTTGTCTGTTTGTCTGTATGTATGTCCGGGATAAACTCAAAAAGTACTGCATGGATTTACTTCAAATTTGGCATGAATATTACTAAGAAGTCGGGTCAACATAAAGGCTTCATATTATCACGCTATCACCTACGGGGAATGAGCAGTGAACCTTTATCTATACATATAATAAAACAGTAAAAAAACAGTGTCTGTACATTGAATATATTAAAAAAAAATTGAGAGGGTTTAGAAACGGTAATAGAGCACGAATCCAAAAGTTATGTCTGTGTGTCTGTTTGTTTGTACACGCTAATCTTCGGAACTACTGGACGAATTTTAATTATTTCTTTTTTGTTGTATATTTATTAAGTCTGGGCAACATTTAGGCTATAATTTATCTTGGAAACTTGAACACCTGATGCAGAACCGCAACAGACCAGCTAAACTATAAGAGATACAAAATTGGTACCATAGGAAAAATTGTTCCACGTGATGAGCATTTTCTGCTAGGAGAATAAATTTGAAGATCTGGAACACTTGATGTGGAACTCCAAGAGCCCAGCTACACTATAACATAGGAATAGGAATATATAATATACGAATGACGTCTTAGCAAAAGTTGTTCGGTCTGATGGGCATTTCCTGTTGACTTACAAAAATAAAAGATCTGGAAGTCTCGAGTCGTCTCGCGCATCCCCTTGTTTTTCCGTCCCCGGGCTCTTAAAATTCGACATCAAACGTTTCAGATCTTCAATTTTGACGACCCGGTTTTCGCTGGCATAAGCAACAGGATCCGCGTACGAAGTCGCGGGCAGAAGCTAGTATATGTATATATAAAATTTTAATATATTTAATTAATAATCAGTGCTGAAAAATGAATATTACATTTTTATTCCGATAATATGGGCTGTCAGAAATAAAGGATTTATAATTATTATGAATGAGAAAGAACGATTCGAATTTCAGTTTCTTGAAGTAGGTAGGTATTTCTTATAGGCGTTTCGGACGTTTTGAAAAGAAAGATTTAAGTTTTTATAATAATAAATAAATAAACCAAAGAGGGATATTTATTTTTTCACAATATTGTTTTAAGATATCATCATAACTATATGAATTTTATTCCTTCAACTAATTTGGAGACCCTTTATTCACCGTAAGAAATCCTGAAATAACTACATAATTACAGTGACCTTTTGCACAACCTTAACTAAAGTAAATTATTAATAAGAAAACGTCACGTTATGCACACAGAAAACTAACATTTTGCCTTCATTTCTCTGACTAAAGGGATCGGGTGTGGTTTCCCTACTAAGGACGTTCCCACTCTACTTTAATTCCCAGCTATATATTTATAAGCAATTAAGTAAAAAACATGTTCCCAAAGTTTTGGGTTGACTATTTAATACAAAAAGGCTGATTCCCCAATTGGGTAAATTAATGGAACTCTCTGTGCTTGGCCGGACTGGCAGCGCGAGGCGGGGAGCGGCGTGGGTGCGGGAACACGCGCGGTTTGCCTGTCCGCAGTGGAGCGCGGCTTCGTTCTGAGTGTTATCGTGTCCAGGATTTGTCAAAATATAATATGGATGAATCAGACTTATTTTTACTAGAAAAAAGCTCGAACCAATTTGAGGAGTGGCTAGAGAGGCGCCACGGCGCCCTCACCTTTCGCCTGACGCAGGTCCTCACCGGACACGGAAGTTTCGGGAGGTTCCTGCACATCATCAGGCGGGAGGAAACGCCCGGGTGTCACCATTGCCAGGATCGCCCAGAGGACACGGTGGAGCACACGGTGGAGGTCTGCCCCGCTTGGGCGGAGCACCGCCGTGTCCTCGTAGAGGCGATTGGCAGCGACAGCGACCTCTCGCGTCCGGCCCTGGTGCAAGCCATGGTCCGGGGCGAGAGGGAGTGGGAGGCAGTCACCTCCTTCTGCGAAGCAGTCATGCTAGCGAAGGAGGTGGCGGAACGGCTCAGGGAGAGAGCCTCCCGTCCCAGCCGCCGCGGGAGACGCTCCGGGCGTCGGGAGCCGCGTGACGACTCCCGGCCACCGTAGGCGCGGGCCTGCGGGCGGAGAGTAATGGGTAGCTCACCGCCCGATCAGGGCCAGGCCCGTGCCGGACGGCGCGTACGTGTTCCACGCGCGCCTCAAAGAGATGTCAGCATCGAGGAGGGGCCCCTTAGGGCCGAAGCCTGCCGGGTCAGCGGGATTGTCCGAAAGGGTTACCGCTGGCCCGGAACATAAAGGGCTAAGGAAGGAACACGGGTGGGTTTTAGTCAGTAAGAGTCTGACACTCCCTTCCGCTCCACCCAGAGCGGGAGGAGTCATTTGATGATTTCCCATCCACACAAAAAAAAAAAAAAAAAAAAAAAAAGTTTGAGAACCCCGGTCCCCGCGCGGGCCGCCCGCGTCCTCACTGCGGCCACTTGTATAAACGAGCTATGGTGTGTTGCCCGCGCGCTCGCCGAGCCGAGCAGCCCGCGAAGCTCAGCGCACCCGCGTGCCCACTATGGACACTCAAATGAAGTTCTTATGTTTGAGTACGCTGAACCGCGCCCACCCCGCGCCCGTGTTTGCGTCTTGCCAAGCACTCGGTTTCCAAGTTTTTACACTTCTGATTTATTTTACGTGTAGGCTGAGTAATCGTTGCATACATAAGTAGGTACTATAAATATAATTTAAGTGTCTGTTTGTAATGTCAAAATAACAGCTTTTTACTATATGCATATGAAAGTAGATACGTATACTTATAATAAAAAACATTTTTTTTTGTCAGTGACCCTTTGCACAACCTGTCTGTTTATTCCGGCTAATCTCCAAAACGGCTGCACCGATTTTGACGGGACTTTCACTGGCAGATAGCTGATGTTATAAAGAATACCATAGGCTAGTACTTTTTTCAGATAATTTCCGACATCCACACGGGCGAATCCGGGGGCAGAAGCTAATGGAAAATAACCTACCTACTGTCCATTAACTTCTGCCCCCGGTATTTATAATACCTAAATGGCTACAGCTTGTTAGTAACGCAACAACCAGAGTATCCTGCTCACAAAAAGGAAATAAAATTACTATTAAGTATTTCCCCTCCTCTTTTCTTACGCGTGGCTGCGTCGGACAAAAAATAAAATCTGGTAAATACAGTATGGATTCGACATATGGGCAATAAATGAAATTACATGCTTATTTCAGCGTATACTGATGATATGCAAAAAATGAACGAAATGGGTCCAGTAGTTTAGACAAAAACTTAAGTTTTAATTTTTGTCACTCTAAATTAAACATACTAAATTTGAACACTCTGTAGAACTGCAGCACTAGGTCAATGATCTAGAACGTACTTATAATAAAAACGCCGCACCGCGCTGTGCCGCGCCGTCGCCGCGCCGGCGCCGTCTCGTGTGCATTTGAGCTGTTGCCATTCTGTGCTCAAGGTAAGTAGGTATTGTACCTACGTTCTCTAAACAGAGTGTTTGACTTTTACTGAATTTATTTGATATTTATTTTGTTTGAAAAATTAAGTTTCTTAATTTTTCGTTTTTTAATTTAATAATCAATTTTGTTATACTTCTGTGGACGAGTATTGCTCGTGATTTCATTTATTGCCCATATGTCGAATCCATACTGTATACGGAAGGTCATGGAATTCTATAGCTCATAAAATGCGATATTTGGAGTTCTTCAAATGTTTTCGCCTGTTTTTAAATTCATCGGAAAAACACCGTTTGCAAATCCAGCTAACCTTGAGCTATTTTTAGATAGAGCAATAACAACTATTCAGGTACGGAAAGGTTTGTCTAGCAGTAGTATATCGAAAAAGATAGCCTACTTTTGGGTTGCGATTACGACGAGCGAGCGTGAGAAGAATGAAAATCAAAAAAAAAAACATCAAATTGATTTTACAATTTAAGAGCGACGAATCTTCTCGACACTTCACCATTTCAGATTTCCCAAACTATGTTGGTAATAGGTAGGTAGGTATACCTTTGTATGTAAAACAATTTCCTGTTCCCGGGAGAAATGAGGCTCGGATGGTAGAAGGCTGCTTAGTAAATGTTCTGTCATGTACGTGCTACATAAGCGCCTACTTCCGTTCAATGTTTCCTTTGAAATATAATAGACCTGCAACCCCCTCTGCTTCTCACGGGTGCAATCAACTGATATGGCGACGTTGTCAAAATATTAACACGATTATGCTATATCTACGTCAAATATCTTTCTATAAGTAAAACAAACTCGGGTTAGTTACACCATTTACAAGAACGGCTAGACTGATTTTTATCATCTTTGATTTATTGGATTTGTCTCCGCCCCGAATAGCGGAAAAACTATTAAAGTATGGAAAAAAAATCATGAAAAAATAAATCTGAGGCGGTACGAAGTTCAGGTCAGCTACTTTCTGTATAATACCTACACAAAACCTTTCCCGAATCAATCTTCCTTATCCCAACTATGTATATTGGGGACGGCTTCCAGTCTAATCAGATCTATATCTGATTAGACTGGAGGACTATCTGATGGACTGAATACCAGTAGGTATAGCTTCGGGAAAAAAATCTCTGAATAATGCAAATGAAATTTGTGTAGTAGAATGACAAAAAACACGCAGACGCAAAAAGAGACTTAGTTTCAAGTGTTTATTTATATCCTGTAAATAATCATTAATATATGTACGCTTTAACACCTAAAACTCACCTTTCTCTTAGCCCTGACCACCTGCATCTGATGATGCGTGCACTCGCCAATAGCTCGCCCTCTTAGAGCCGCACTCATGCGCACATACGCCCAGACCATGACCGACATAGGCACCACGTACGTCACAGCCAGGAACACCAAGTTATAGCTGCAAAGAAAATGAAAATTTAAAATATGGAGGAATAAAGGAAATATTGTGAGGAAAGTTTAAAGTATGAACAAAGATGGCGATAAGAGTAGGGAAAGACACAGAAACGATGGATGGACTATGTGAAAGATAATATGGCTAGAAAGGAGGTGACTACCGAGATGACGACTAATAGAGAAATATGGAAGAAAAGGACTCGTTGTATCGACCCCAAATAAATTTGGATAGTGGCAAATAAAAAGATGATAATGAAATACACAAGGTCAGCTCCCAACGGTGCAGCTCAGTACCACTACTAAACATGGAACGACTGCCTATCTGATCTCCATAAACCAGTTACTGAGTAACCCTCTAGTTAAGACTGATTCATCATTTCAGCCGAAAGATGTCCACTGCTTGAAATAAGCCTCCCCGAGGACTGATTGTCTTTATTTAAATTCACAGATGCATAAAACATTATTCTATTTTTTATCATAAAAATTTCAGCTTCTATATCGGTTATAGATAGACTGCTTGGAACCGAGATGATTCGAAAAGAGAAAATATTATGTCGTTCTCATCCAGACATATCAGTTAACAAAGGAGAATTATTTTCAGTCCAACAGACGGCAATGATTAGATCTATATTTGGTAAGTTGCAATAAGAGCTAATATGAATCGCTGTGTTATGAAAACATCGTGGGAAGAAATAATCTGTAGCTATTGAAACAAAAACAAACTTAAAGAGGTGAAACTGCGGAGTTTTATCCGCTGCTTACTGAGTAACACAAAATCGATTAAAACTTTGTACCTAGATGCGGATGAACTATTAGACTTGCTAATCAAACATCAAAGGTTGATGCAATTTATAACAAGAGACAAAAATAACTCTTTAATGTAACTTTTAGGTGTAGTAAAAGCGTTAATTTATTCTTTTACCTAACATAATTTGCTGTATGTTGAACCTTTTTCTTGCAAAAGTAAAATCTCGCACTCGTCTGGATTAGAAACGTGTAAATAATACTTAAAACAGTTTCTCTGAATTCAATTTTGTTTATAGAACAGCTAAATTAGTTGTAATTTAAATTTACGGTATTTCGAAAAAGGTTTTTTTTTTGTATTTCTAGAGAAAAACACACACGGTGTCTTATAAATACAGGCTGTGCAAAGTAACAATCGATGAAGGTCCAATATACATTCTTTAAAAGAAAACGTGGTTTCGTGTAGCACTCAAGAATTCCAGCAATATATTAGAATATATCGGTGCCTTGGCGCCTAGACACGATTTTTAATTCAGTGAATATTTTCCCTACGCGCCTCCCCCAGTCTCGGGTTTAAAAAGGTCTATTTATTTGTTTTTCTAAGGTATTCTTACAGGCTAGGAGCCTTAATAAGATCTATTTATTGTTCGGTCAAAGCTCAAATCTGTGTGACTGAACCTGTGACCTTCACGAGGTTTACAAAAAAGGGTTCACTTTCACGAGTATTTTTGGATCAATGACATGAATACTATATTTTCTCAGAGGAGATTTAGTCGTTTTCTGATAGCACACACTGAATTTGGAAAAATCGTTTCGTTCACTGTTGGAGAATTATTTTTTTCGATGCATTTAATTAACGAAGGAACGGAAGACGAGTCCTGGAGTAGAGACAGCGTATCGGCAAGCGTAGTATGGGACCCAGCTAGAAGGACCGCCGGTGATGACCTCAAAAAGGTGGCTTGGACAGTCTGCTTTCGGAAGGCGGAGGACAGGTTGTTGTGGAGCAGCCTAGGAGAGGCCTATGTGCAGCAGAGGCTTGCCATAGGCTGAGTAGATTGATTAAATTGACTTTTATCTTAATTACTCTATACTATTTTAGAATTTGTTAACTCTATGGTCACATAACATTGTAGTAATTGCCCTCAGAGACCGAATTTACCAATAGGTAATTTGTAATTCATTAGCAAGACAATACGGACTGACGGTGTTTCAGTTTTAGTGCAGAATACATGTACTAGATTCTGATGCAAATATATTAAGTACATTTAAGGGCTGATTTTCCCAATTTATACTCTACGAATAAAAACTAGCTGTCAATTGACAAATCAGCCCTAAGTGAATTAAATTTCAAATATCACCATATAACAACTACAAGTAGGTAAGTATATAAATATAATATAACCATTAATAAAAAATAAAATAAATTAATTAATTCATTATTTATTTTTTGTTTACTTTATACTTACGTATACAACGTTATTTTTAGTAAATGCGAAACCTGAATATAGTTTGTTCAGAATAGGAAAGTAACTGAATCGATTCCAATAATATTTACCCCATCTTATATTTTATCCCATAAATATTTAAAAAAGGTTAAAAGTTGGACACCAAGCGACACTAAATAGTTTATCCAATCTCCGCGCCGAACGGTTAGGTACCTAGGTACTATTATCAATGAGCGCAAGACGGTGCGGGTGAGCATGTTTTTGTACGGACAAACAGGTAACTTAACAAGCTTTATAACTTTGTGATTTTTCATGATACTTTACATAAAAATACTAGACACGTGTTTCGGGTTTTGCATATACTAAAAATAATGTTGTATATTACTGATATTTGGAATTTGGATTAATGTCATAACCTTAAGAGCGTTTACGCCGTACGGCATTTCATACAAACTTTCAAGCCCTTATTTTTCGAAATGAATGAACCGATTTTAATGAAAATTCATACGCATATGCAGGATACAAAGATCTAAAAAGTTAGTAGAAAACATTTTCGAAATGTCTTATTTAAAAAAGATAACTGGAAATCTCTGTTTCTATGGAAAATTTAAAATCAGTCTAATTTGGCTGTAACACTATTTTTTGAAAATATTTTTTAGTAACTTTTTAGACCTTTGTATCTTGCTTATGCGTATGAAGTTTCATTAAAATCGGTTCATTCATTTAGAAAAATAAGGGCTTGAGAGTTTGTATGAAATGCCGTACGGCGTAAACGCTCTTAATCAAATATCTAACATTACAACACGGTCACATTAACTCGACGCATCTCTGGAATGCGAGGCCCGCATTCCTTAGCTCTCCCCGCAGATTCGTGTCTTTATCTTTGTTACCGATAAGCGCGTCGATAAATTTGGCTAGTTTTCTGTTGTTGTTTCAATTATATATTTAGGTATATTACCAAAAAACCAAAATGACGTCATCAACGCCAAGCGTCGAGTTAATGTGACCGCGTTGTACATAACACATCACATAACATCACACCTGTAATCCCAGAAGGGTTGGCAGAGGTAAAACTATTGTACATATTTTGCCAGTGTTTTATAGGTCCCATACAATTGCCTACTTAGTTTATAATACTCACACATAATCAGTCCTTGATGAGGGGTAACTGCCGTCAGGCCATTTAATAAAACATATTTCTCTGTAACCATTCACGTACCTGAAACAAACAAAACACAATTTAGGAAAGATTATTTTAATAAGAATGAAAAAAAGTACAATAGCGATTGCCAAAAATAAATTCGAAATTTGTACTTAAAGGCTATATACAATAGAAAAACTCACAAAAAACAAACTTTCCTAAAGAAAGTAGAATAAAAACAACTAAATTCAAATGACATCTCGAATTACGTGGATAGCACATTAAACATCCTAGGGGTATCCCTAGGATTTAACGTTTTATTACGTAATAAAACGTTAAATGTCACGAACAGTACTAACTTTGTTAGAACCCAGCTTTGTTTACAATTCAAACTTTTAACGGATAGTTACGCCTTAAATGGTGGCGTCTAAAATGTGCTGTTTTTATGGGGGATTCACACTAGATCGATTTTGGCCGTGCGGCTGGTCGCTTTCCAAATCGCCTCACAAGCCGAATCACCACCCCATTTATAATACGATACGATATAAATTGCAGGTGACTAGTTCATTTTGCATCAAAATGTCGACGACGACCTTCATGTGGCGGGCGATCACCTCAATCAATCAACTCAGCCCGTCGCAGTCCACTGCTGCACATAGGCCTATCCCAGACTGCGCCACAGCACCCTGTCCTCCGCCTTCCGCATCCAGTCTACCCAACCACCTTCTTGCGATCACCTGCGACAGTGCATTTACTCGGGCGATTTTAGTATGCGACCGTATGCGACCTATCGCCGCACGACAGAAGTTAAAACCTACTCTACTTTGGAACTTGCGATTTTAGTCACCTGCGGCCTAGCCGAATTGCCATTCAGACAGTCGATTTTCGCTGCAGGGTGAAAAATGCGGCTATAGTCACCTATTTAAAGCCCGCATTATCATGGTTTTATGATTCAACTTCAACTATTTTTCATCATTTTATGTCCCATGCCGACTGTTGCTTAGCTATAGGGAAAATCAAGCGTGCATAAAACTGGCCTCTACGAGTAGCGATTCAGTCAACCTCAATGTAAAGTGTTAACAAGTACCAAATAGATACTCGACGGTTATGACGTACTAGTTGCTTAATTATTCCTAAATTACTTTCAAATATTCTCATTCATATCTAAATAATATTCTTTGTATTTATTTTCTCATAATAAGTAATTTAGTTGATTTTTATAACAATAATTCAATATTTATAACATATTTAGTAATTATCTGACAGTTGATTTGAATATGGGGGTTAAGGGTATAAAAAGGGAGGCAAATCATTTTTAACGGTCATTATATTGTGAACTAGTGATAAGGACGTTACTCTGCCTAAATACAGATTGAGTGTAATTTACAGTTCGTGTTTAATTGTATAAACCCTGCTACTGAATAATATTTCAGAAGTGGGATCGAGATAAAATGTCAGGACCATATTTTCACGGTTTAGGGAAACGCAAACGAAAGTGCAGTGAATCAACCAGTTCGGAAGATGAAAATAGTGACATTTTTTTTTCTGAAGACCTTCATAAGACTAAGTCGCACAAAAAACGACATGTTGCTCCCAGTGATGCCGAAGTTATTCCTAAATTTCGACCCGAAGACAACAGCAGCAACGTTATAGGTTGGCTCCACAAAATAGACCAACTAGGCGATGTCTATGGCTGGGACAACACTGATCGGACATTTATCATGCAACTGCGGTTGCGTGGCGCTGCTCGAGAATGGTATGACGACCTTGAAAACTACAATTTGACATGGGATGGGTGGAAGGAAATGCTTCAGGTCGCATTTCCTCGATCGACTGACTACGTGGACAAATTGGAACGTATGCTGGCAAGGACTAAGGAAGATAAAGAGACGATGACAAAGTATTATCATGAAAAATTATCCCTACTGAAGAAATGCAACATAAACGGTGAAGATGCTATTTCCTGCATAATACGTGGACTACCTTCTGAATTGAGAGCTAATGCCAAAGCATATAGTTGTGGAACTCCTGAACAACTATACTATGGCTAACTATCTTCATTGGAAAATTTCAAACGAGTGGAGACACATACTGTGCGGAAATCGACGAGTACGTGGAGAAGAGGAGCGAGCAGCACCACTCCAACCTCAACATCGGGTCATCAGCTCCAGCCGAAGATATGCTACACGTGTCGGCGGCCGGGCCACGAGGCACGGGACTGCAGACAGCGGCAGCGCTGCGAGACCTGCCGGCGCAGCGGGCATGCGACGGCGGATTGCTGGTTTGGCGCCGGGAGTTCGCGACAGCAACCACAAAAGGTTAGTCAAGTGCTGCATATTACCTATGATATTTATGTTGATATTTACAAAAGAACTGTGATGGTAAACGGACAGCAGCTCCGAGCTTACATAGATACTGGCAGTAAAATCAACATGCTTTGTCTCACGCAAGCTGAAAACTTGCAAATTAAAATGGAGCCTAGTGCAACTGTCATGAAAGGTTTTGGAGGAGCATGTGTAAACTCACTCGGTTCATGTTGCCTAACTGTTTTTATAGATAATGTAAAATTAGATGGAATAGTCGAAATAGTAAATTATATTGCATCAGATATTGAGCTATTAATTGGACAAACAATGATTAATAGTAAGAATGTTAGTTTAGTCACTTCTCCTTCTTCTGTACGTTTTGTTCCAAGTGAAAATATACCGGATATACTCACGGATATAAAATTACATGCAACGGACTTTATTGAAAAATTTCCAGTTTATATAAAGCATAATGTTATAATACCAAAGCAAAATCAATTATATGTCGAAGTTTATGTTGACTGCAGACAAAACATTGGAAAAGAGCACACATTTTTAACGCACACAGTATGGATGCAGCTAGGTAATTTGACGTATTTAATACCTTCAGCTATTATTAATTCAAACCATTCTTATTTAAAAGTTGTAAACCTAGGTCATATTGATGTCGTTTGGGAATCTCATAGGTTGATAGCTAGAGCGGAGTTGGTAACGGTACCAGCATTCAGTAGTGAGTCTAGAGTATTAGCCATAGGTAGATCAGACACGGATAATACACAAATTAGCTTAACAGATATTGATAAGGGTCACCTTAGTGATAATGAAAGCAAGCAATTACTAGAGCTTCTAAATAAGTATGCTCACTCATTTGCCAGAAGTACTAAAGATTTAGGTTGTACTGATCTTATAAGGATGCACATTCGTACAATAAATAACCAGCCTGTTTGTTGTAAGCCCTATAGATTGTCGCATAAAGAAAATGAGATTGTTAATGGAAAAGTTAAAGATTTATTAGAAGCAGGTATCATTAGAGAGTCAATGTCTGATTACGCTAGTCCAGTGGTACTGGTTAAGAAGAAGGGTGGCGATTACAGGCTTTGTGTTGATTATAGGGCATTAAATGCCAATACTGTGAAAGATAGGTATCCTTTACCGCATATCGAAGACCAGGTTAGTAAGTTGTCAGGCAAGTTCTATTTTACCACCCTTGACCTTGCCCAAGGGTACTACCAAGTTAGCCTTCATGAAGACTCAATACCGAAGACTGCATTCGTTACTCCATCAGGCCAGTATGAGTTTTTGAAAATGCCCTTTGGTCTGGCCAATGCCCCAGCAGTATTCTCTCGTTTAATTCAAATGACGCTAGGTAGAGTCGATCAAAACATTGCCCTGTATCTTGATGACGTCATGTTACCTACGGAATCAATTCAGGAAGGGTTTGTGCTTTTAGAAAAGGTATTACAATTATTGACCCAGGCAAATTTAAAACTAAATTTTCGTAAATGTTCTTTCCTTAAACGTTATGCTACGTACTTAGGCCATGAGATTTCAGCTGGGACAATACAACCAGGCCAAGCGAAAATAAAATGTGTCGCAGAATATAATAGGCCGCGGAATGTACATGAGATTAGGCAATTTATCGGATTGACGTCATATTTTAGAAAATTTATTAAAAATTTTGCCCAAATTGCTCGCCCTTTAACAGAACTCACGAAAAAGGATGTCAAGTGGCATTGGGGTTCTGATCAAGAAAATGCATTTCAAGGCCTCAAGCAGCGTCTGATTGAAAGGCCAGTTTTAGCTATTTACAACTCTGATGCAAAGACTGAATTGCACACAGATGCCAGCAAAATAGGCTTAGGTGGGATCCTTATGCAATATCAAACAGATAATAGTTTAAAACCAGTTGCTTATTTTAGTAGGGTGACAAGTAAAGAAGAAAAGCACTACCATAGTTACGAGCTTGAAACGCTCGCTGTCGTTGAATCACTTAAGCGATTTCGAATATATTTAACGGGGATTAAAGTTAAAGTCGTTACAGACTGCTCAGCATTAAGAACAACTCTTGTAAAACGAGATTTAATACCGCGAATAGCACGTTGGTGGCTGACAATACAAGAATTTGATCTTGAGATTGAATATAGGCCAGGGGAACGCATGAGGCACGTAGATGCGTTAAGTAGGAATCCCGCGACTAATGCAATACTTATGATTGAACATTCCGATTGGTTGATAACCCTACAGATACAAGATGATAATATACAAAACATTATTTCTAGACTTCGTGATAACTCCGATTCAAATTTATCTGCAAATTATATAATAAAAGATAATGTACTCTATAGGAAAACTGTTGCTGGAGAGCGGTTTGTCATCCCTAAGTTAGCTAAATATGGTTTACTACAAAAACTTCATGATCAGATAGGCCACCCCGGTTTTGAAAAATGTGAAAATTCTATTAAGGCTCAATTTTGGTTCGAAGGCATGACTAGATTTATACGAAAATATATAAACTCTTGTTTACAATGTGCTTTTAATAAGGGCAACTATGGTAGGTTAGAGGGTGAATTATATCCAATTAACAAGCCAGCCATACCTATGCATACGTTGCACGCTGACCATTTGGGTCCCTTTGCCAAAACTCGTAAAGGAAACTCTTATATCTTAGTGGTTATCGACGCTTTTACTAAATTTGTATTTGCCCGACCAGCTAAAAATTGTAGTTCAATAGAAACCATTCGATTATTAAAAGAAATTATTATGCAGTTTGGCTATCCAGTTAGAATAATAACAGACCGAGGGAAAGCTTTTACGAGTAGATACTTCAAAGAATTTTCCGGGGAAAATCAATTCAAACATATATTAAATGCTATAGCCAGTCCTCGCTCCAACGGGCAGGTCGAACGAGTAAATCGTACATTATTAAATGGCCTTAACACTATGTCCGAAAGCGAATGTACATGGGATAATAAGCTAGATGATATAGTATGGGGAATCAATAATACACCCAATGCTACTACTGGCTTTTCGCCATTTAACCTCATGTTCGGTCATACTAATTCTAGGTATCCATCCTTCCCGTCTGACTCACCCTCTACTTCTGAAACTCAACAGAACCAACTGCAGGCCAATAGGGAAACTGCTAAGCTCCGTATCGATAGAAATATGACTTCCATGAAAACGCAATTCGACAACAAACATAGGAAATGTATTAAGTACACTGTAGGTCAACTAGTTCTTTGGAAAGGTGGTGTAGCTAGAGATGCAACCACTGGGGTAACTAGAAAACTTATTGGGCGATATACAGGTCCCTACAAAATATCTAAGGCCGAACAATCGTTGGACCGATATACAATCTCGAGTATAAAGGGTATGAAAGGCTATAAAAAGTTTAGCGCAGTAGTTCGTGGAGAAACTCTTCGGCCATACAAACCAACTATATCTGAGGACGAAAGTTCAGGCAGTGACCGAGAAGTAGACAGAGACGACTTGATTGATCTTCTTGAAAGTTAGTTAACACAGTATACCTACTGATCGTTACAGATGTGTGACTCTTCATTATTTGAATCTTGTATTATCTTATAGCTAAATTTAATGAATCAAAAGTGTAAGTAAAGTATACTAAAAAAAAACCAGAATACAGTGAATAGTTACTTCTCTGAATTTTACCTATCACTAATAATCATTTCATAATAATTTTACTGTGACTTACTTAATTACTCGCAACAAATCCACGTACTTATATATAATAATATGATACTAGATAGACAGCTGTGTGATCAAGTCCATCCGTATATTCTTATAGCTACGTGACCTAAAATCTATTAGTAAAGACTGCTGTGTGATCTAGTTAACATTTATAGGGATGGCTATGTGATCAAGTCCATGATAATAGAGATAATAGGCAATTGCGCTGTGTGATTAAGCTGTGTGTACAAGTTCATGATAAGGACGGCTTTGTGATCAAGTCCATAATTGGGACGCGGACGGCTTTGTGATCAAGTCCATAATAAGGACGGCTTTGTGACCAAGTCCATACCTAATAAGGACGGCTTTGTGACCAAGTCCATATCTTAACTATGTGACCAAGACTTCATTTGTAATAGCTGTGCAATACTTCTAAGTGCGAGATCTGACCTATATTCTATAAAAGGAACTATATATAATAATTGGAGAAATAAAAACAAATATTAAGGCTGTGTGATGATAAAGAGTGTAAAATGAAAGAACTAAACCAAGGTCATTAACTAATATATTCAAACATATTAATAATTATAATGCACAAACAACAAGTTACTGCTGTACTTTATTTTTATTTCAGGATTTCGGGCAAGCCGCTGAAGAAAGCAAAGAGGGCCGTGGGACACGGCCTGTGCAGGATGGCCGAGTGTTAACAAGTACCAAATAGATACTCGACGGTTATGACGTACTAGTTGCTTAATTATTCCTAAATTACTTTCAAATATTCTCATTCATATCTAAATAATATTCTTTGTATTTATTTTCTCATAATAAGTAATTTAGTTGATTTTTATAACAATAATTCAATATTTATAACATATTTAGTAATTATCTGACAGTTGATTTGAATATGGGGGTTAAGGGTATAAAAAGGGAGGCAAATCATTTTTAACGGTCATTATATTGTGAACTAGTGATAAGGACGTTACTCTGCCTAAATACAGATTGAGTGTAATTTACAGTTCGTGTTTAATTGTGTAAACCCTGCTACTGAATAATAAAAGTCAGGGAAAATAATTTCTTAGCATTGACTACCAACTTAAATTGGCCGTGTATTCAAACCACAACTGTCATTCATTGACAGTTGCATGAAATGGCTATAACACGGCAAATTGACGGTTGCTAAACAATTAATTTCCCTGACAGATGTACGTCCGTCACACACTGAGTAACCATTCTACCATTTTGCCAATAGTCTTGGAGCAGGCATTCGCTATTCTCATCATCATCATTTCAGCCAAAAATGTCTACTACTGGACATAAGCCTTCTCCAAGCCTTCTCCGCCACTTCGAGCAGGACTTAGGATACATTTTATCCCGATATTCCTTCAGGATCGATAGGACCAACTTATGCGGGTGAGAGAAACCGCGGGCTCGCAGCTCGTTCTCTACCTTTTGAATTATCTGGTGTGCCTTTAACTTTCGATTTTATAACGTAAACCCGCTGTAAATTGACGATAAACTAAAAGGCTTTGGCACAACGTAAAATAAATTGAAAGTTAACGACGGCCGGCGTTGCAATAGTTTTATACAACGGATAACGAGTTTGATGACATGGGGAGTAGAGGGACGGTATTTGTTTACAGAGAAAGAGTTTTTGCTAAAGTTCAATCAGTTTTCAGGTGTAAAGAGAAACTGAAGTTCATTGAATCACGGTAGAGTTCGTTTCTTATTGAATTTAGAAATGGATTTACAAAAAAGGAATGGAAATAATTCTAAAAATACCTCAGTACCTCTACCATGAGTTGTTATCGAAAACTTACTCGCTAGCGTATTAACGTGGATCGAATAGATTTCGATGATGCTTGCACCATGAGTTTTACGGAGTCTTACGCAGGCGCTAAGGTAAACTCGATAGATCGTGTCGTATGTAACGTCACTTCCTTAAGTTTTGTTTCTTTCTTTCTCAGTAATAAGAAGAGAGAACGGCATATACTATGCTCAAAATGTAGTGCTATCGCCTATGCTTAAAATGTTATGATAGCCAATAATCCGACTAAATAGAATGGTTGACGGTTAGTGAACTTCTTAAGGTATTTAGTGGTCGTTGAATTTTTATTCCTTATATGGCACAATTGTGTCATCGAGTGTCGTTTTCAATTTGTAATTTTGTATTTGTTGACTTTGTGTTCACGGCGTTTTTTAATAAAATTCAGTGAAATAAGTTTACAAAAAAACATTTTTACAAAAAAAAAACAACCGACTTCCAAATAAAACACTACAAATTGAAAAATAACTTTAATTTCGGAAGTCGGTGTCTTTGGTTCCGCGTTTTCGTTTATTGACACCGACTTCCGAAATTAAAGCTATTTTTCAATTTGTAGTGTTTTTTTTGGAAGTCGGTTGTTTTTTTTTTGTAAAATTGTTTTTATTTTTCACTTTTTAGTGGGTCAGTTTGTAATTTATCTAAGTTACAATAGCCTAATGTCAACTGTTCATCACTTTTTACAAAATATTGTTTTTCCCGATGCTGGGACGTTAATTGTTGAGGAGTTCTCCCGGTAAGAACCAGGAGATCCTCAACAATCACTCGCAATACGCATTGTGACGAGCATAAATTGCTTAGCAACCATATTAAAGTAATCGAATCGCAACCCGTGAAATATTTGTCAGTGAGTAGTTCCGATGGCCATCTGTGATCTTCATCATCAGCTCCACTTTACCAAGTGATGATTTTCGAGAGCAAATGCTCAAGTTACTTTGAAAAATATCCAAATCGCTGTACCTTTGCCTATAAAATTTGAGGGTTTCCCTCGATTTCCATAGAATCCTCTCATCAGATTCCAACTTAAAGATAATGGGACCACCTCGAGAGTATACCCTTTCAAATAAAAAAAGAACTTTTGGAATCGGTCCAGCCGTCTTCGAGTAATCGGTGAACATACACAAGGTAGCTACTGTAAACTGTTGAGGAGTTTCCCTTAACTGTCCTTCGTCTTCATCATCAGACCCCTAATGACAGTCGCAACCCATCTAGATGTAAAGTTCACATCAATACAAATTAATCAAGCCCAAACACAAGGTAACTGCTGTAAATCGTTGAGGAGTCCCCTCGACTATCTTTCGGCTCCATCATCAGATCGACTCCAGGCCTTCATCAAATTGTAGTGCTTTAAAATACTTAATGAAAAAATTAACAAACGCACTAGTCGCTCCTACGATTTTCAAAAGTTCCCCTCGATTTCACTGGGATGCCATCATCAGATCCTGGTTTTCTTATCATGGGACCACCCTTGGCATATCCCCTTTCCAACAAAAAAAGAATAATCAAAATCGGTTCATAAACGACAAAGTTATCCGCGAACACACATAAAAAAAAAAATATATATATACGGTCGAATTGAGAAACCTCCTCCTTTTTTGAAGTCGGTTAAAAAGACAACAATACAATGAGGACCAGTGTGGCACAATTTTTAAAAACTGCTTGTCGCTGCTGCGCTAAGAATCGCCGGTTCATTCGTCGCATGGAGCAAAAAGTTGTGTGGTCCAATCTTCCAAAGAAGGATACCTAATTGTTCCGGGTCTGGGTGTTTCAAGTGCATGTGATATTTGTGTTTGTAAATGCACCCACGATACAGGGGAAATCCTAGTGTCCAATGTTTAAAGACAAAAATGTGTAGTTAGTAGGTACAAGTATGTGTTTTTATGTACATTTTTGTGTTCCTTATTTTGTTAAATATGCTGTATGTTTCCCATATAATAATAAAATAAATGAAAAGGTAGTTTATGTAAAATGTCTTTTATTTAAATTTAAGTTAATATTCGTCACAGAAAGCCTCTTAGGTAGCTGCGTAATGGTAAGCTAGAATTTCATTTTCCTGTAATTTTGGCTTGAAATTCACGTTGTTTACGTCGTTGGTCTTCAATTTCAGCGGCCGCTAACATATTCCATGCTAAATAAGCTCTTCCAGACATTATTTTAACTCAAAATACTCAAAAATGTATATAATTTCAATGTAAACATATGTTTCACACGTCAAAATGATAACGTAACTACTATCGTAAGCGTATTTTTCGATAGCGTCTGTCAAATTAGCGACTCATGGTGCCGTTTTGTATGGCGACAGCTGAAAAACGTCAGTGACTATCAAATAGATTACGTTAGGTTTCTTACCTATCGAAATCTATAGTGCTCATGGTACGAATTTTAATTCTTTCGGTGACCGCTAGGGGCGCTGTACAGTATTTCATACATATTATTTACGGAGACGCTAGCGAGTTTTGGCTGTGCAAACTCATGGTAGAGCTACAGGTCAGTTAATTGTCACACCTTTTTAATTTGTTACGTATTTATTTAGTGACTAGCTTCTGCCCGCGATTTCGACCGCGTGAAATTTCTTGTGAGAACAAGAAATTTCACGCGGTCGAAATCGCGACCCAGCCCGACGCATCGCATCGCCTACACGTGCCATTACTTCGCTTTCGCTTAGGCTTTATTACAGAAAAAAATTCACTTGATAGTCCAATTCTTGAGGAGCTGAGAAGACTCAGTCAGTCGTCAGTTTATTCACCGACTTCGGAAAAGGAGGAGGTTCTATGTTAGTCTGTATGTATGAACGTATTCAAAAAAAATGTTGTATGAATTTTGATATGTATAAGTAAGTAACAGTGTAAATCCACTTTTGTTTGCAATCACACTAATATTATAAAGGCGAAAGTTTGTGAGTGTGTGTGTGTTTGTGTCTGTTTATATGTTTGTTACTTCTTCACGCTCAAACGGCTGGACTAATTTCAATAAAATTTGGATGGAGGTAGCTGACACCTTGGATTAACAAATGGGCTACTTTTTATCCCGATATTCCCACGGGATCAAAACTTATGCGGGTGAAACCGCGGGGGGCAGCTAGTTGTACTGTACATATAGGTGAGGAAAACTTCAGAAGAAACAAATTCTAAATGTATTCACCGAATGTTTGTTGTATTTAAACAGCAATTAACTTTTATCAAGATCTTTATCATCGTACAACAACGAGAAAACTCCAATATATTACAACTTCACATAACGGAAAGGGTAAAGAACTTTTAACTTTGTCAAAGGCAGAGCAATTAATTGTCAAGCAAATGGGCTAGCAACTAATAATTTACCTGTTAGACAATTAATTGCACCTATATCATCATCATCATTTCAGCCGAAAGACGTCCACTGCTGGACATAGGCCGCCCCCAATTTTGGGGGGGGGGGGGGGGGTTTGCCATAATCCACCACGCCACGCCACGCTTGGCAGGCGGGTTGGCGATCGCAGTATGGTATGATGGTGTAATGCATAGAGAACGCTGCTGACCATTCTCCGGTCTCCCTTAGACGCCTTTTACGACACCCACGGGAAGTATGGGGTGGTGCTATTCTTTAAGGTCGGCACCACACAGACGAAAAGAAAGAATTGCACCTATATGTTCAGCAGCATTCTAAAAATTATGGCGGAGAGTATCGACTCTCCGATTATTAAGATTTTTGTGGGAAGGACAATCTCTAAACATTAATTTGGGGATGTCCTTTTCTCAATACTATTTATAAGCGGTCTTCTTCTCAACTGTATTTTAACTACTAACACTAGTAATAAGTTACAATATCGTTTACTAACACGCTGGATCTTTGTTGTCCGAAAATAAAGAATATTATTATATGTACAGTTGCCAACAAAAGTGGATTTACACTGTTACTTTTACATTTATCTAAATTCATACCGTAAACGCGAGTTACTTTAGCAAATTTTTTCATCTTTTTTTAGAAACCCATTTATAGGGATTATGGTGGATTTCTTAGCATTTTAATGGATTTGTTTTACAGGTGAGGATACTAGCTAATTAGTAATAATGGTATTTTCCCCAAAATGTATGTGTAAATATTTTAATTTTTTTTTTACTTTTGAGCCAGTGTTGTTATTTGGAGAGGGTTAGTTTGACCTGCAGATTTTGTCGACCCAAAAACAATATTTATGACAGCATTGAGCCAATCTACCCCAACAACACATACAACAATAGAAAATAGAAAACCCTTTTTTGTATTGAGTCAGAGTTCCCCCCCAGAGCTAAAGTAACCCGCGTTTACCAACATTGTTTTTTTCTTGTATTTTGGTAATTTACACCTCTGCCTATTAATTTACCTGTCTGTGGGTACTTTCTTCAGACGCTATTAAACGATTTTGTTGGTAATGGTATTTTTTTGGCTTTATTTATTTATTTAATGCTTCAAGCACATAAATGTACAGAGGCGGACTTATTGCCATAGGCATTTTCTACCAGTCAATCTTTGGGTAATGCAGAGACAAACAGTGGTAGGTACAAGGGATTGGTTTTATCGTTTGTTTGTATAATCGGTTAAGTATATGCGCGATCGCTTTTATTGAATTAAACTGAAGGTTGTTGTTGGCCGGTGGTTGACGGTCACAGATCCTACTCCGCCACAGTCTCCTTTACAGGGAGAAAAACAGTAAATTCTGATCGTCTTGTAAACTAGCCGCGCCCCGCGGTTTTACCCGCATAAGTGTCGATCCCGTATGAATATCGGGATAAAAAGTAACCTATATGTTAATCCAGAGTGTCAGCTACCTCGGTGCAAAATTTTATCAAAATTAGTCCAGCCATTTGAACGTGGAGAAGTAACAAACATAACACACCCTCGCACACACACACATAATCACAAAGTTTCGCCTTTATAATATTAGTGTGATGAACATCACACTCGTAAGTACTTACTCATCTATGATTTTACAGACTTTATAACAAAAACTACAAATTGTTTATCCCTTTAGAAGCGTTATTTGTACTTAAATAAGATTATAAAAGAGTTCAAAGTACTTATTTATTCTAATTTAGTATAGTTTCAAACCTGGTATTAAAAAACCTTGTAAATTACTTAAAACTAGACTGAATGAACTTTCTATTCCAGTAGTTACATTTGTAAGCAACTCTAATATGTTTAAGTAATCTGATACTTCCCGAGTTTTAACTTTGCCTGCTTTTATAATCTTCTGTGAAATACAAGCAATTCGCTGTGAAATACAAGTTGGTATGATAGCAACTTTTTTGTTAATTGAAAGTTCAAAGAGTCGAATCCAATTTGAAAATTTCGGAACCCCATTAACAAAAACTTTGAAGGTAAATTTAGAGACATCATAAATAATTTTTTTTCCTTATCAAATTATTTATATTTTGTGTTCTATGTTTAGACGTGGCGGCACGGAAATAGACGCGCAGCCTGTTGCCATGGATTCAGTAATTACCTACATGATTCTGAACACTCTGCGTTGAAATCATTATAATCATTTTTTTTTTTTTTTTATTATTGTGAATGTGAGGACTATGTGGGTCATTTCTTTTTTTAGGGTTCCGTACCCAAAGGGTAAAAACGGAACCCTATTACTAAGACTTCGCTGTCTGTCCGTCTGTCTGTCACCAGGCTGTATCTCAAGAACCGCGATAGCTAGACTGTTGAAATTTTTACAAAGTATGTATTTCTGTTGCCGCTATAACAACAATTACTAAAAACAAAATAAAATAAGTATTTAAGGGGTCTCCCATACAACAAACGCGATTTTTTTGCCCTTTTTTGCTCGATATCAAAAATGGCAACAGGTAGGCACTTGAAATATTCACAAAATACTCAGTTGTATTTTAACTTTAATAATAAATAATAAAATTAAAATAAAATCAATATTTAAGGGGGGCTCCCATACAACAAACATGTTTGTTCGGCGTTTTTGCCTTGTGGTACGGAACCCTTCGTGTGCGAGTCCGACTCGCACTTGGCCAGTTTTTTGTTTTTCTTCTTAGTTAGTTTTAATCATGATCTGGCAGTTTGAATAATTTACGCGGCCTACCCAAATGTCCTTTCTTTGGTATTGTTCATCGAATCGTTAAGCTCCTCAAGTTCTGAGTTGAGCTGCACGATTTTTGACAAATGCGTGCACTGATTGGACAGGTCCGCTCAATCTGTGTGGTTCTTTCCTGAAAAGACCATTTCAGACACCAACCTACATGGTCTTCACACGATCTGACCAAGATTTTGTCTGGACTTTAAAAGATACTGTGACCTCTGAATTTGTTTCGGCCTTTCTTCTCAGAATAGTCAGATAGGAAACGCCGACCTCATCTAGTTTAAATAAAATATAACTGACGTGTAAAAGTATTTGTATAAGCCTACTTACAGAAAATAAATAATTTATCATTCGTCGGTTATTAAAAAAATTAGCTCCGCCATACATTTTGACCGCGTAGGTATTGCACTTCTTTGTGAAGCAGGTTTTTTTATAACCGATGAAATAATTTTATTTTATTTTTATTTTAGGTCACCACTTTGTTTAGCGACGAGGAATAAAAAATCAAAAGTCTGCGACCAGGAATGAATTACATTTTATTTGTATGGTCAAACATGACATCTAACTGTATGGCGACAGCGCTGTAAAGAGCAGGCGGGACCCATTTGAATTTGAAAATATAATAAAAATGGTATATGTTCAGGTTTGGTCCCAATAGTAAAAGTTGTTCATAATGATGAGTACAATGGCCCCTTAAGAGGTTGTTAATATTTTACCCTGTATATATCAATTCTTTAATATGATTATATTATTTGTCTATAGAATACTGACTGTGCCATTTTTCAAAGGGAAGCTGGTAGGAATCGAGTTGTATGGAACCTTCGCTACTTGTAATAGATATAATGATTAGCTAAGTTGCTTAAGCAATAGAAAGGTTTTTAATAAAACATGTGGTTTTATTAAAAACCTTTCTATTGTTCTCGGAAGTACAACCACGTACTTAGTACTTAATAAACGTGTTCATTAAGCTCTGTCATCATAAATTCCTGCTCAATTTACTTGGGGTCGGCGCAACTAAAAATAAACAGTACAATTTATTTTCTAAAATTTCCTGGAATATTCAGTCTGCTACGAAATCTACTTTTTCAGACTGCTTTTAAGGCTGAATCAACTGAGATAATCCGATTACTTCGACGCTGCAATCACTGAATGGAAACTCATCGAACACTATAAATTACGTCACACGAATTTCATGATTTTTAGAGCCTCCTCTATTTTTGCCAGTGTTACAGTTATAATAGGGTATTTGTCTGACTTTAGAAATGATTAAATTAAAATGTTCCAAAATTATTCATATAGATATAATTAAAATCAACGACAAATCAAACATTTCCTCCTATTACAAAACATAACAATTCAAATGAACCATACAAAATTTAGTCATCCATGTCCATGCTTTTAATAATATTTTAAAGATTTTCGTTACAGTTGGAGTTTAGAGTTTCAACCCTTTAGATTTATCCTACGTGTGACTTCACGCAGCATATGACTCGTATCAGCCCTAGTCACACGATGTCACACTTTGTTAACCCATCCCTCCCTCTTAAAGAGTGACGTAAGTTATGAATGGCCCCTAATAACTTTCTCTAGTGTTGTAATCAGCTCTTTCTGCTCAGCTCAACGTTTGAGTGGTGCAACGCAATTAGCACCGGCTTTTGAGTGCAACCACAGAATAGATGATAGGTTCCTACTGCGATGCTTCCACGGTTCCACCGCATCGTAAAACTATTCCAATAGTTTTAATATTAGTGATTTAGATTAGCATCTTTATAAGCTTCACTAGTTTCTGCCCGAGTCTTCGCCCGCCTGAAATTTCTTATTCCTCCGCGTCGAATCGCATCGCCCGCCCACGCTGTTACTTCGTTTTCGCTGTTACTCAATTTCCTTTGCATTGTATAACTGCATAGCACAGATGTGAGTTCTATGTAAGTATACCTTATTTACCATTTACCGGGTAATATGTCTTTCATTGACTTGAATGTGCCATGGCGGCTGATATTATGTCATGCTCACACAAATGTCTCGCTGACGGTGGCGTGTGTATTGGATCATTTAGCTCCCTTCAAAATGGTTGAGCTGAATGGTGCTGATCTATGCGTCATGTTCGTGAACGGGCGCCGTCAGTTGGGGCTGGTCATCACTCAGCTGCCTCGGCTTATTTTTAATTATTTTATTTTTGGACTGTTGTCTTCTTACTATTTGCTGTACTCTGGACGTATTTTTTTACATCGTTCTCACATATAATTGTAAATTCAACGTGTGGAGTTTCTTGCCCGTTCTTCTCCATAGGTACCTACGCTTTGGAATGGGCAACTAGCTTCATATTTTCTGACTGACCGACTTCTTGACAATTCAGAAGTGCCTGTAAATGGTTTAATTGAAATAAATGGTTTGAGTTTGAGTTTGAGCTTAGCTCTCTTTCAGACTTGTTCATTTCCTCTTGCTCGTCTCCTAGCGTGATGTTAAATAGCCTAGAAACCTTCTCAAAACAGAATATTTATTTTTAATCAGACTGACTGTTCTCAAGATTAGCGCGTTCAAATAAACAAACTCTTCAGCTTTATTAAACAGAATTAGTGTTTTCAATAGGTTTAATCAGTTTAAGTAGGTACGCCTTTGTAAAGTTACAGGTATTTCAATTTAAGCTAAACTACCTTTCAAAGGAATAAACTAATTTATAAATTAAAAAACTTTTACAATAGCCCGTAACACTATAAGTTTAAATTGTTTTGTTATAATCATTCCCACAGTGTTAAAATAAACAAACTTTTATTAAAATTTCATGTTGGTTGGAGAATGCTGCAGTATATTATGGGTAATACTTTTGAAAATATCTCACAGACTAAAAACGTTACTTGTTTAAGCGTTACTCCTGTCACTGTCGCACAATTGACAAACCACAAATGCAAGATGGAGACAGGAACATAAAATATCCTACGCTACGTTTTCCTAGAAAAGCGGTGTCCGCATATAATGACCGCAGTGACAGCTGACATGAAAATGATGACAGCGGCAAAGATTTAAATCATTAGATACGCCCTACCGCGTCAAAAGATAATCGCGTTTCTGATTCGTTCTGACACACAATCAGTCAATGACGCGGTGACTTGATTTGATTGTCATGGATACGCTATTTAATAATGTGTGAAATCACTCTTCTACCTATACCTACCTATGGACATTTTCGTGTGACTAAGTACGGTGAGGGTACATCTAGCGATTTAAATCTTTGGGCCGCAGGGTTTGACTTTACCGTGTCAAAAACTATCTCTAGGTAAACACACCAACTTACTTTCATAAAAAACGAAATTCTTAAGTAAAAAATCTGTGACGTCATGCACTGGTAAATTGCGATCACCGTACTTCTAGGAAACTGTAGCTTTAGCCAAAGTAGATCTATGTAACGTTTATCAATCTCGGCCTTACTGTCTACAGAAGGATCCAAAGTGTCATGTCAATATAATCCGTTGATCTGACACTGTTATTTTTATGTTGTGTCCAAACAGAGGTAACTAATAAAATATGACTAATGTCAATAAAAAAATCAATAAAATACTAACTAACTGACAGACTGATTATACCGGAAGAATAATTTTGAATTTTTGACAGTTCTTCCATATAAAAACTGTCAGACGTCAATTTTATTCCACGAACAAAAATTATCGGTCGAATGAAAAATCACCCCTAATGTAAATAAAAATATGACATCTGAAAATACAACAAAAGTCCATTATGTTCCCAATTTTTTAATATTTAATGTATCCGTACACTATAGAAGTTTTCCTACTACCTAGTTACACGGAACACATTTTAAAGCTTGCGTCCACTAAGTAAACCTTAACCGTGATGTAGATAAATAGGACAGGTAACTGGCCCTTGAGATTTCCCGCCGACCGACGGACAAAATTGTATTTAAGGCTCCTCGACTACACACATGTTTTGTAGGCCAGGAGATTCTTAAATATTTAGTGTAGTCTGTATAATACAGGATTACGACGTATGAACCTAATTGTATAGCGCAATCTAAATAATGTTCCCACTGCTGGAACACAGGACTCCTCTCTCTGTGAGAGGGATAGGGCCGTAATCCACCACGCCCAGTGCGTGTTGGAAGATGTATCTTCGATTTTTTTGTTCTTGAACATGCCCTGCAGCTCATAAGTAGTGGCCGTTTCCACTGCGCCACAACTGCTCCATATTGTATGCAAAATAAAGATTCTTAGTCTATTCTATTTAAAAGCGATTTGGAAACAGTAACGAATCTAGCTGCCTCCTAATTAACAACTACACGATAATTCATTTTGCGGTTCGATTAGCTTAGAACCGTCTGCGTACAATTCGGTACGTTTAGGAAATTTTCAGAATCAGACGCCAGTTTCGGTTGAATTGGCATAATCGCCAAAAAGGGTAGTACGGGTTTCGAAATATTTTATCGACTAGGTGCTATCCAGAGTTTGGGCGTGTTACCGAATCGAAAATGTTTGCAATTCAGCTGGCTGAACAATTACAAAGCTAGTAGGTAATCTACATGGAAAGTGAGCTACAAATATATTAGCATATTTATTCATCATCAAGTAACAATAGAATGCCATATTTGGCACACAATTTAAATAATAATACACAGACAAATATGGCAAAAACAAATTAAATTAAAATTACATCACATTACTGGATAACAAAAAAATAAATAAAACACAATAATTATAATTTTCACGAGTCGTGTAATAAGTGGCGAGGGCGTCCCGCGGCGCGTCGAAAAAAATGATGTAAGTACATAGGGTCGTATCGATGACGTAACCCCCGGGGTGCGGGACCTGTGAGTGGATATAAGGGTAGTCCAACCTGTCGGCGATCATTGCCAGGATGGCATTGGGGCTGGCCCGGACCCGGCGTACCAGAGACGCTGGTTGCACATAGCCGCGTGGTAACAATCAGTGCGTGCCATCGCGAACATCCCTGATGCGTTACAGAAACGGGGCAGCCCCAACACCACCCGGAACGCAATGTAAGGTCAGTGGCGGATTTACACATAAACCGCCAGTTGGCCATTCAAATTTTGCCGCCTCTACCGACCTCTACAATAATTTGTGTCAGTTTCTAGATAATATTTATAACCCAACGATGTTAAGATTGCACAAGAAATAGTATTTGGGTACCTATCTATATTTCTGAGCTCATAAAAGCTCGAATTATGCGATTATTACCACTGTCCCTTCCCTGTTTGTCCAGCCCGGATGGACAAGGTCACAACTTTTAAAAATAATTTTCACTGTCCCCGAAGGATGGCCAGTGCGAATCATTATTAAGAAAATTCACTGTAGCCACTAGTATACAGTACTGGTAGTGGTGGACAAGGTTATAACTTTTTCAAATATTTACAATTTCCACCTCTGGTAAGGCAGCGCCTAAACACCTACTACTTAACAATAAAGAACATTCTTTGCCGCCCCTAAAATCTGCCGCCCTAGGCTCCAGCCTACTCAGCCTGTTGGTAAATCCGCCACTGTGTAAAGTCAAGTGAGCTGTCAATAGTGTCAATCTCTAGTATCAGGTGGAATGACAGCTCTACTTGATCTAAGTTTTCACGGTAAGATGTTTGCAGAATAGACCGGCTGTTTTCAGTCTTTAAAAAACCGGCCAACCCGGATAAAGCGGACTCGCACACGAAGGGTTCCATACCACAAGGCTAAAAACGCCAATAAAACATGTAACATTTATGAATAATGAATAAATTTTTATTAACTTGATTTAATTTTTATAATTTGTTGTTAAGTATAGCGGAAATACATACTCTGTGAAAATTTCAACTGTCTGCCTATTACGGCTTATGAGATACAGCCCGCTGCAAAAAACAATAAAACATACACGCTTCTTGTATTGCCGTTATAACAACAAATGATGAAAATAAAATAAAGGTAAAAATTAAAGAGGATCTCCCCTTTAATTATAGTACATTATGATACATGTGTGCTATGTTGATCATTATGCTCGAGGCGGTATTATTCGCGCGAGCCGCAGGCGAGTGCGATAAGAAAGCCGAGAGTCTAATGATCAATGCACACGCGTTTCATACGACGTTTTTCAACACACTTGCGAGGGAAAAAACAGACTTGTATTGTTAAATATTAACTTCTTTGGAAAATGGCGCGCTAGTTTTGTTTTTTCCGCGCGCCGTGCTAAGCAGCACTAGCGATGCGCGCGCAGTTGTAAATAAAAGCACCGACTCTCATTTTAAATATATTGGTCTATGGTACTAACAAAACCGATCCGCCCCGATCACACGAACCTGTTTGAGAATGAATTATGCTACACATCAAATCTAAAATTTTAATGAATGTGCGTTAATTAGGAGTGTTGGATAAACACCTCATAATATGTTCATATTTAGCGCACAAGTTTACTATTATTAATTTTCCTTGTATAAATTCAAGTCATACGATACTCGCCATTTTGATGACAGTGGTGGTCGAGGCTAAAAAACATAAAAATTGGAGATTTCGAACACCCTAACTTCACCACAAGGGCTGTGAATCATCGTCTCAATCAGCATCGTTTAATTATTTGACGAATTTATCCATAGTTTAAAGTAAATAAGTACTTAGTGGTAATGAAGTTTTTGGATATCTAATGTCGAAGTTTCGCGCCAATCGTGCGTGTATACATTTTACTTTTCACAAATTTCACACACACAGTTAAATGTAAGATTTAAAATGTGACAAATATTATTGAAAATATTGTGAACAACACGAAAATGCCCAGGTCTTAACGTACCCTAATATTCAAACACAGGTCCAATAACACGTATTAATCATTACCACTAGGTACTCAATTTGTGTTCAAACTCGCCGACCATTATTGTTTTTTTTTATTGCAATGATGTACGAAAGCGATTATTCCAAACGATTTTTTTTTTTATTTCGATTGGTAATATGACGAATGTAATCGATGCTTGGAAATTAAATAAAATTTAGTATTTTAAGCAGTAAATACAATAAGCATTGTTTATAATAATGATTTATGCTTTTCTATTGTCATTTCAATCGTTTTTTGGACATTTCACTTAAACAGAGTCAATAACAGCCAGGCCTATAGGTACCTCATTTATTGAATTTCGCGCCGAAATGTTTCTATATTTGAATTTACTCGGAATGCGCTCGCTGTTTAGAATTATTTTAATTTATTGAACAACTATTATATATTGTGGATTTTATTTTTGATAATTTCTAATAGTTTCCTACAGAATTCCCAGTATATTTATTAGGTAGGCTTAGTCAAATTTTGTTTGAGAATGATGATAAATTAATTCCATAAATTGGGTATTCTGCAAACACTTTCAATACTTTTTGTTAGTTATAAGAGTTGTTATTCAGTTTCTAATTATTTTTTTATTTCATTTATCGCGAATATCGATTAGGCTGTATGCAAGTTTTGATCGAAATAAGGAAATTGGGTGGACGGTCAACACCTTCTTATATACGTATCTATGGTCAGCACTAAAAAGTGACACGTCGCAACACAATTTTTAGTAATTTATATCAAGATTTGATCGTTTTTTTTATGTAGTTTATGTATGAAAAATGGTAAAAGTAAGAATGCAGACAGAATGACAATATCTTTATTTTTTCCTTTTGCATATTTGCAGTTTGACCGACCTCAACATATAAATAAATTATAGATTTTTTGTAAACGATATCGCAAAGACCATAAAATACACACACACAGAACTCTATTTCATCATAATTCCATACTGACTATTTTAAAAAAAAGTGAAAAAGCGCGCATCTCCGACTAGTAAATAGTTATCTGTGGAAATAAAGCACATGTGGATTAAAGTAAAGAAAAAGCACGCGTTTTTAATACACTGCATTATGGACCTAAAAGCGGTTCAATAAGAGCCACTTTACGAGCAAGTGTGTTGAAAAATACATTACGCAATAGAAATATATACTCTGTAAAAAAAATGTTTGGGTACAGAACCCTAAAAAGAACATTTGGACCTGACCTATCCCTCAAAATGGAGATTATAACCAAATCCAGTTCAAGGTCGCCTGCGCAGAGATAGTGTTGTAATTAAATAATTTAGTAGAGTAAAGTTAGCGTATTATATCACACTATGAAAGTTTAGTCCCTAATGTAATTATTTCTGTTCAATTTATAACACTAAAGGATGATTTGCACCAAACGGCTCGCATCGCATCGGATCGGAGCGGATTTTACAAACTTTAAACGATATAAAATCGTGTACACAGTATTTAAAGTCTATATTACCAAACCGTGCACAGCAGCTTGACCGCGGGTCTTCCGCGACACGTGATCGTAGCCGAAAGTATGCTGCGACGCGCGATCGGCTCCGTCGTATCCGATCGAATCCTTTCGGCTGTCGTCCAAATTTTTCTTTTCCTCTTCTGTTTTATGACAATTTTCTTCTTCTAATGCAATAGCCGACAAAACAACGTCAACTTCAACCATTTTCAAAAATTAGAACATGTCAACACAGTAGGAATGAAACTATTTGACTAGGCTCAGGAACGGATACGATCGTATGCGTTGACATGCTGCCGGACGCGATCGGCTGCCGCCGCATCCGTTCGTATCCTTTCCGATCCGATGCGATGCGTGCCGTTTGGTGGAAATCAACCTTAATATTATAAAAGCGAAAGTTTGTGATTGTTTGTATGTTTGTTACTTCTTCACGCAAAATGGCTGAACTGATTTGGATGAAATTTGGCACAAATATGGTTTGTATCCAGGATTATCACATAGGATACGTTTATCCCGATATTCCCACGGGATCGACACTTTTGCGGTGAAACCGCGAGGCGCAGCTAGTCTAAAATACAAGTTTCTAGACATTATTATTAAAAAAACTGGCCAAGTGCGAGTCGGACTCGCACACGAAGGGTTCCGTACCACAAGGCAAAAACGCCGAAAAAAACATGTTTGTTGTATGGGAGCCCCCCTTAAATATTTATTTAATTTTAATTTTATTATTTATTATTAAAGTTAAAATACAACTGAGTATTTTGTGAATATTTCAAGTGCCTACCTGTTGCCATTTTTGATATCGAGCAAAAAAAGGCAAAAAAATCGCATTTGTTGTATGGGAGCCCCCCTTAAATATTAATTTTATTTTGTTTTTAGTATTTGTTGTTGTAGCGGCAACAGAAATACATAACTTGTGAAAATTTCAACTGTCTAGCTATCGCGGTTCTTGAGATACAGCCTGGTGACAGAAAGACAGACAGACGGACAGACGGACAGACGGACAGACAGCGAAGTCTTAGTAATAGGGTTCCGTTTTTACCTTTTAGGTACGGAACCCTAAAAAGTAGGTACGGATGAGTACAGTAAATTATTGTAGTTAGCAGTTGCTTCATAGATTTTTTTGTATACAAAAAGTCTGACTGTCAGCCGTTGTTTAGATATTGTCTGTTTCTTATTCTGAGGTTTTCATTCCCTGGAACCATGATAATAACTTACTATGCCAATATCGTAGATAAGAAGAATGAAACCCTTTTTTGTAAATAGAGATGGATCGGTTATTTTTATGTTCTTCAAAGGTCAACTACAAATAAAGCCTATGTTTGGCCGTGTAGCAACCTTTATAATCTACCTTTATAACTAACCTTTATAGGTAGGTATTAACTGTAGAGTTTATAGCCTTTTCAGTGCTAACTTGCAACCTCCGCAAATCCATTATAAAAAGATAGCACAAATACGAGACATAATTTATATAAAGAATAGAGAGTAAAAACAGTAAGCGTCATATTTAGCTGATAAGCCAAGAGACAAGAAAAAAAATTACACTTAGAGCGACTTCCTGGGATATTTATTGAACTTTTACGGTAAACTGTCCTCTAGGCACTGTGAGCTTATAGAGTTCTCACAGTAGGTACTTACAGCAGGTATCTAAACTCGAGAATTTGTCCTGCCTGGGAAGCCTGAGAAAATCCTTATCGATTAAGCATCTCTTTCGAAAATCGTTTATACTTTACTAAATGTGGGCATTTAGTAAAGTATAAACGATTTTCGAAATGAATATTTCCCTGAAATATTAGAGACAGCCTGAAGATTTAGGCCTCACACCAAACGGGGCTCCTCATAATAATTACACTTTAAGATTTTGTACCTAATCTTGGACGTAACTACTGTACGAGATATTAGCCCAACCTTCGTTAAAAAACCTGAAGAAGACGTCTTCTTCAGGTTTTTTAACGAAGGTTGGGCAATATAGGAGTGTGTTGTAACAGGTAAAATCGCAAATCTGTTCCACCTGTTCCTGTTCCACGTTATTAACAGTTCCAAAAACCTGTTACTAATTATCAGGCTGTTATTTCATACTATGTTGGAACAAACTATTGTGTTCTCTGTTACCAGAGCTGATACACGAGGTTACTTCTCTTTCTAAGGTGTTACACATATGCGAGAAAAGGAAAGAGCTTGTGACGGACGATTTAACAGGGTGTCACAGTGTATCAGTAGGTAACATTTTTTATCTTATTCTAACTAAGGTAACCGTCATAAGCATCAATAGAGAAAAACTTGTGACTGGATGGATTCTATTATCTCGTCGTGGAATAGCAACTGTTTTTTCAGTTTGTTTGTCACAGTTACAGTCTGTTATCTTGTGATACCTGTTATATTTAACTGTTACGATATATACGCCTCACTCCTAGAATCACCGGTCAGAAATTCAGTGATTAAGGCACCGTCTCTCATCACGAGGTTGTGGATTAAAATTCGGGCAAGTACCAATGTGACTTTTTAATTTATAATTATTTACTTTCTGAATTTAGCTTGGACTAACTAACTTAAATGGACATGATATTATAGTTAATGTAAGTCTTAAAACGCCAACCCGTTTGCGGCTAGCTTGGAGACCAATGCTCTCGTGTATTCTTAGTATGAGAAGAGGCATTGCTGCATAGGTTGGTATTATTATTTAACAAAATATGTACTTACTGCTTCTTGTAAGTGTCAGAGTAGAGGAGACTGGGCAGCGCAAGCAATGCACTTGCGCACCACACGGTGAAGAGCGCTGCGCGCGCCACCCTGCGGCTCAGTCTATGTTGTAGAGGCTTCACTATCGCCACGTATCTGCCATACAAAAAAATATTGAGGTTAATAAAAAGTTGAGTTATTTTTAGTATGAATGTTGATGGCTATAAGAGTACGGGAAGACCAAAGAAACGATGGGCGGACAGTGTGCTAATGGCTAGAAAGGGGGTGACTACCGAGACAACGACTAATAGTATGTAAGGAGACACATGTTGCGCCGACCCCAAATTGGGATAAGAAAGTTGAATAAAAGGAAATAGTCACGTTGCAAAACCGTTACATTCATTCAATTGTTCAGACATTATTTTCTGGACTAAAGCGCGGTTACTGTCAGACTGCATAGAAAAGAAAGAGAAGCGCGATGACACAACGCTGGTAATTATTTAATTACAAAGAATCTATTGTTTGGACAAAAATATTAAAACACTAGTATTTTAGTATGTTGCTTGTAGAATAATCTAACAAAAAATCAGAATTATTGTATGTATGGTATGGTTTTTATTGTAAAAAAAAAAGATTTTAGAGGTATCTTCATGATTTTTTTCTACAGTATCAAATTAGTTGTATTATGTTTTCAACACACTATCTACCTAGCATAGATCCTGAAGAATATCATATATTTTTCTGATTTTGTTTACTGTAGTCGATCATATACTTTTATTGTTTCTAAAACTTGCGTTTTTTGTGTTTAGGTCCTGTAAGCCCCTTAATGTATGTGAACAAGTATCCGAAGGCGAATAAAACTTTTATACCTAGTTGACAAATACTACGATAGTACATATCCAGCAAATAACTTTTTTGCGTCAGACACTGTTTGTATTGAAAATCTGTCTTTATTCGCACTATAAGACTTCTACTAGTTATAAAAGATTGACCAAATTCTAATTTTTCGGCGTCGTCAGGCACTTTTTGTGTGGAAATACTGTCAAATTTATTCACATTGTAAGTATTCTGAAGCTATAAAAGATTGATCAAATTCCCCTTTACAAAGGCAGCGGTCGGTGACAGATAAGGCGTGAATAAATAAAAGCGTTACTTATTTCAAAAGTAGTAAAGCTTTGGAGGAGAACAGACATCACGAGGCACTCTCCTATACAAACTTTGATACTCGCAGGTAATAAAACGAACTTTTTGAACCATTTAGGGCTGATTTTACCTAAGAGTTGATTTTTCAATAGTCAGATAACTTTTATCGGAGGAATAGATAATTTGTGGTTTGACAGGTTTTGTAAAGAAAATATGTCAAACTGTCAGATTTATTCTTAAGATAAAAGTTATTGAAAAATCAGCCCTAAGTCAGATATATTTTATTCGTGGAATAAAATTGACGTCTGACAGTTCCAGTACGGAAAAACTGACAAAAATTCAAAGTTTATTCTCAGGATAAGACTAATTCTAGGTATAAAAGTTTGGTGGAATGTACCCTAAGTCCAATATTCTTCTTGTTTTCGATTAAAATTTTCTGAAAAGCACAAAAGTTTTCTAGGCCGATGAAATTGGCTAAGAACCAAAAAGTTTGGGGTACAAATGACCTACACTTAGCATTATTGGGCTCATCATCATTTCAGCTGAAAGGTGTCCACTGCTGGACATAGGCCTTCCCCAAGCACCTCCACTTCGACCGGTTTTGTGCTTCGCGTATCGAACGAGTTCCTGCCGGTTTACGGTTTTTCGGTCGTCGTTATCCAAAGCTACGTGTTCCAGTACGCTACGCAGAACTTGTAATTAATTGCCACGAGTTTAGACAGAATGACTAACGTTGGAAACTAGAAACTGTCTACACAATGTAGATTTAGACAATGTAGGTCTGTGTGGTGTCGGACTTAAAGAATACCACCACCCCTTACTTCCCGTGGGTTCGTAAAAGGCGACTAAGGATCGTACCGGAGAATGGGCAGCAGCGTTCTCTATGTATTCCACCATCATACAATACTGCGATCGCCAACCCGCCTGCCAAGCGCGGCGATTATGGCAAACCCTCCCAAAATTGGGGGAGGCCTATGTCCAGCAGTGGACGTCTATCGGCTGAAACGACGACGACGAATGTAGATTTATTTCATTAGATTAATGTTTGGTTTATGTAGCGTGCAGTTCTGTAGCTATCTAGCTATACGTCACCCCTTTGCCACCACAGGTCGTAAATCGACTAAAAGATTACTAAGAGGTTGGCCAGTTCTGATAACAACTCTACTACGATCACGCAAAGAGTGGCTCGATCACTGTAACCATTATTAAAAGAGCCTCAGCGAGTATTTATAAATAACCAGTTTTTGCCCGCGGCTTCACCCGCGTGGTTGTCGGAAAGTACATCATGGGAACGTACAGACGTCAGCACATCAAGCTACCCGAAACTGTCAAGTTTTGAACCTTATCGACTTTGAACCTTATACTTTAGCGATAAACTTGAAAATCTTGTAAACAAATTTGGTTACACCCTGCAGGGAGATGCTCCTTTGGTAGTGGTAGGTAGTAGGAGGGAGAAGATTATCCTGCCACAGTTTGCAACGGGCGTCGGCTGGGTTCCTGACAGAGATGCTGTCGATTTCAAGAAGCTGTGTCTGCTATTTAGCGGTTGAGTTGGTAGTTGTGCGCCAGATAGTGGGTGTCTGGTATCAGATTCCTGTTCAAATTTCTCCACTGCACTTGCAACTTCTCTTCGGACTTGTGGTGGAGCTATGCCAGCTGTGGGATATAGTGCGCTGAACGGGGTCGATTGCAGGCATCCATCATCATCACATCTATTTATCCTTTAACTTTATAGTTAATTGCATCAGTCAATTAAGTAGGTATGTCAGCTTGAAGTTTCCAGACACACAAAACAATGATTATTCAGCCAATCTGTTTTGCTCAGGAGAGCATTAATCATAGGGAGGTATACCTACGTTTGATAATTATGATACCGAAAGAAATTACGTTTATGCCACAACAAAAATTACCAAATAAATTCTATTAAAATTATTCACAGAAAGTCACTTGAGGAACTTCGAAGACTTTTCATCCCGTAAGTCTGAGTACAAAGAAAAAGCCAGATTAGTGTGTCAAAAGAGGGACGATATCGATTTTATCGAGACATTCTGATAGATAGATATGTTGACAGAGACAGATAAGCCTGGGACATTTAAAAAAGCAAGACGAATTGAACAACGATAAATGTAGGGGGCTATTACGTCGCAAGGATTGACGTCATAATGTTGCAAATGAAACCTATCAAAGTCAAAGTCAAAGCGTTTTTTATTTGTAAAACATAGGTGGTTTAAAAATCATTTCAAATCTGACAGGCTTTACGCCTATGATGATGATGATGCTCATTAATAATGAGCACATTAGTAATGAGCGTTGGCGTACAGCCTGCCATCAGACTGGAACAGAAGTTTACGTGGTCGGGAAGCCATCATTATTAGCTTAGGACTTAGGCATTATTAGCTTGGGCTTAGGACTGAAATTTGCGTCTTTAAACGAATGTCCAAAATAATATTGTTGGCAAGAATATGATTTTTGGTACTTTCAACTCAAATAACAGGCCCCCGGTTGATTGTAGACTTTCGTTGTAATAGTAAAAAATACTCAGGATGTCCCATAAGAAAATAGTACTTTTTTTTTTGGCCGGCACTTTAATTTTTGTTTACGAAGTGGATGATGTGCTTTTGCAAAATCCTCGTCAAACTTCATCATATTTCCCGATGGGAAAACCCAAAGGCCACACAGTTTGTATTATGATAAACTTTTGATGACATGATCCGATGTTATTATTTGTTGTAACAGTTTGATACCAGAATCGTTATTTATTTCAGCTATAAAGTGGTTGGTTGCCGGTGAAATTACAGCCGCATGAGAAAACCCGTTCGGTTTTGCACGTGTCCATGAATACGAGTTATTCCGGTACGGCGTGAAACTGGTTGGAATCTATGTACAGTGACCGCCTCCCGATCTGTTTACCAACCTTTTATATCAAAGAGACCTTACTTTTCCTCAAGGAAAAAGTAAGGTCTCATAAAGCGTCTTTGAAAAAAGAAAAGGTCTTTGAAAAGATCTACTAGATAAATCACATTTTTGACAAAATGTGGTTTATCACTTTAGTATGAATGGCAAACTAAAGTCATAGTGAGAATTGATTGCCATTTGGTTGGAACTGAAAATTCTACCTAGTTAGGTAGAATTTTCAGTGAAATTTTCCGTGAAAACATTTTCAGTTGAAAATGTTTTCACGGAATGTTTATTAAAGGTGTAAAATGTATGACATTATTTACGTAAAATGTATGACATACATTACGACCACCTCCTGAGTTGATTTGCATTCGGGCATTTTGACTTGTTGCTCGCAAACCATCCTTCAAATTGGTGATTTCTTCTTCAGTTTGGCGCCGTCAGATCTGGCGACCAGTTCAAATCGCCGAAACGAGAGAACACACGGCCCCGAAATTCGTGTTTCAAAATCTCTGTCATTGCATGAGCTGTGTAGCTGTGTGTATCGCTCCATTGCATTGTCAACGAATTCTCTATCTTTCTACAACATGGTGTATCAAATTACAATGACATAATAATAACGTCATTAACAAACATTATGGCACATTGACATTATGACATTACTTTTGTCCCATCTTGTAGTTAACGATTTTAGGTATTCACTTAGGTATACCGTATATCACTTAGATATATTGTGAAAATTGAAGGAAAGATCTTATATTCGGATCTACCAAAGTTTTCATACCTATATTTACCAATCGGAATCAATAATGAAGTAAGTATTTATTTTAACTAAAATATCCATAATCAATTTACATTTACCTTTTATCTCTCAATCAATTCAAACCTTGCGTGCTAAAGAAATAAATTAACCTTTCGTTATTATTGTCATTTTCTTTGTTCAAATAAAACCAATTAAATATGTTGGTAAGACTCAGATACATAATTTATGAACGAAGACTGAACATTTACATCGAATCAGATTAACAATCAATAGGCACACCTCTTTCTCTTCTATTAGTCCCTCATTACTGAGGATCGGAATCACTGGACCCTTTTAAACGGACAACCTGTCCCTATCGACTCCAGTCCTAGTCGTAAGTACACCTATGTTTACGTTTATAAAACAGTTCAAGAGCTCGTGAAAAATTTGGGAGCGGAATAAAATCCGAAATCAAGTGGGTACCTACTGGGCCTCCACTCCACCTAGTGAAGGTACTCCGTAATTAATGATTGCTTCGCGGTTTAAAACATTAGGTACAAATATTTATTTTTCATTTTAACCTTGAGGTTATTACAGATTCAGCGATAAACTGATACTGATAATAAAAGTCTTTTCTACAATAAGTACAACTGACGTAACACATCGGAAAGCAATGTAGCACGTGAAAAACGGACAGACAATTGCGTCCGCGTGTATCCGCAAGCAGTCTGATGACGTGGCAAACAATATTGTGCATTATACAGTGGCTCTCACATAGTTACCAGAGACAGCAAGACCAAAGTATTCAGACAAGTTTACAATTATGCTGTACCTGGTCCGATTCTACAACTATCGAAAATTTAATTAGGTATGTATTATGTATAGAAGACCGAATAGGTATTGCCGCTGTTGGAAACTCGAGATTTCTTTGTAACACTTAAATACGATAAACGATAACTGGAATCAATTTTCTTAATTGTGGTGAAATCAGCATCAAAATCCAATGCGCAGCTTAGGTTTAGTAGGGGAGGAAGAAATTTCAAGGGGACGACGTAACGGGCAGGAGTTAGTCTTTGAAATAAATGCAGGGCAACGAGGTTGTACGAGTAGCTACTGCTAATAGGAAATGGCTGTGGCTTTGTAGAGTGCATTAGGTCAGTGACCTTGACAGGAGCGCAGGATCGCTTGCAATTGCTTATTGGTGCTCAACGTAAAGTAATGAAACAAGAAGGTATTAAAGGGTTAGGGAATAAATATTATAGGAATTATTAGGAATATAGGAATAAATATTACCTTTTCACGCCTAAACCACTGATCCGATCATCCCTACTTTGACACGATAGACCAACGACCGGAATTGTTAAATAAGGCAATAAACGATTGAGTTTTTTGAATAAATCTGCTTTTGATTCCGGAAGTTTCAATACAAATAAGTAATAGCAATATTTTAGTTACTAAATGGGCATTTTTTCACATTGATGGGCAATACTTGGCCAATTCCTTGGCGTTTCCTTTTTGCATTTAACATACGTTGTCAGGTGTACAGAAACGGACCTTTCACCCCGAAATAAAGTGCTGATCCCGAGGAAACAACAATAACATTATTATGATAATAGATGGCGCCACGTGTCTTTCGAATCAAAAACAGGACAATGTCTGTCGGGTCAGTTTTCTATAAAATCAGAGAAATTAATTATTTATCAGATAAACTACCAACGTAAATTGTCCGGATTTTCAAATCATAACTTTTATTCTATATCAGTTGTATGAAATAAATAGCTAACACGGCAAATTGAAGTACGTAGTACCTACGTAGGACAATTTACGTTGGTAGTTAATTTGATAAATAATTAATTTCTCTGATGGTACATATAGAAGTGGAAAATAAGGAAATAAGGTTAATTCCTATACCTCCGATTATATTTTCTGATAAAATATTTCGTTGCCGGTTCGAAAGCAATCGAATCATTTCTCTTTGATGCGCCGAACTTCATTGTAAGAGCGATTTTCTGGTTTATCGGCACAATTGATTCTGAGTTGCAGAAATTGCAGTAGTTTAGAATTTTGAGGTCGGTTTGTCCAAATAAAATAACAATACCTAGCAACCAGGCCCTGCTTCTCACTGTTTTTACAACTAGACAAAACTTCCAGATTTATTTAATAAGTATACTAGCAGCGCCCCGCAGTTTTACCCGCACAATTGTCGATCCCGTGCGAATATCGGGACAAAACTATCCTATATCCTTTACCGAGACTCAAACTTTCTCTATACCAAATTTCATCCAAATCGGTTATACGGTTTAAGCGTGAAGAGTTAACACACAGACAGACAGACACACTTTCGCATTTATAATATTAGTATGGATTTTTACTGTTAAGGCGTTATTTCCTATACACATAGAACCTTCTAGAATATATTTTCTAAATTGTGTAGTAGTTTAGCAGAACTAAGCGGTGACACAGACAGACACGAAAAGTGACTTTATTTTATACCATTTACCATTATTACCATTTTATCTATGGATATTACGTTATGTATTCTTGTCTAAGTACATAATTTATAGCCAAATTGGTACTGTTGTCAACAGTGTGGACAAAACAACAGCAATAATGATGACATAAGAAGGGTTAGGCGTCATTAAATAAATAAGCAATAGGCCTATTATTATGGGGTTCTATTTATAAAACATTTCCATTTTCATTAGTTTGGTAGCCTGTGGGAATTTTATTTAAGCTCACCAGCGGAATAATAAAACTGTCTAAAAATAAATTATGAGACTCCATAATTTAATAAAATAATTGTTGATTAATCATAAGTTATTGCTCGATAAATTATTCATATGGTTTTAATGATACGAACAGCAAGAATTTTAGTAAGAGCTCTAATGAAATTCCTCTGTGTAGCTTTAATTAAAATGCTTCATTTTATTAAAATTCAAATGTTTTCTCTGTCTACACACGACAATGTCTACCATGATATCATCCTTAGGTTTTATATGAAATGTTTTGTTTATCCGTTTCTCAATTATTGTTTCCAATTATTCGATTTTTTTTCCGATATAGATACTTTTTTTTTATTTCACTTAGTGACGTTCGCTTTACCTGTGGTAACGGTGCGTGAAGGCGAGTATCGTCACCACATAAGATGCACACATACACTTCCGACTCCGCCATTGTCTTGGGCTCCTGCGCTTACACACACATTCACAGCGTGTTTGTACACGTCGACGACGACAAACGACGCGCGCTTTACTTGTGGTCACCAAGTGGTGACCACAAATAAAGCGCGCGTTATTTCGTGAGATATAAAAATACTATAGGTACGAGACCTTTTTGTACCCGTTCTCTGTCATTAAGACCGCGTGAGTTTTCAGAGTGAATACCTACGTAGATAATTATGTTGAGTCAATACTGTTCATCAGTCAAAATGAGTTTTGACATGGTTTCGGGTAACAAACAAACAGCCGAATTGAGGACCTCCTCTTTTTTTTTGAAGTCGGTTAAAAACAAACTAGTTTTAAAAAGGTCAATAAAACAACTTACATGTGTCTTAATGCACATTATGATTAAAAAAAAAAATTATATCAGGTACCTAATTCTAAAGATATTACTTGATTATTTTTTATGGTAAGTAAAAGTAGTTAACTGTAGTCGAATTAGTCAATATAAATGCTATACTTAGTGTATACTTCGTTCAAACATTTAGAACTAGAATTTTAAATCATTATGTGGTGTATCACAGCTGAAGTGAAAAAATGTCAACAACTTTTAGAGGCCACAGTCAAAACTGTTAGGTAACCGGTCAAAACTGTTAGGTAATCGGTCAAAACTGTTAGGTAATCGGTCAAAACTGTTAGGTAATCGGTCAAAACTGTTAGGTAATTGGTCAAAACTGATAAGTAATCGGTCAAAACTGTTAGGTAATCGGTCAAAACTGATAAGTAATCGGTCAAAACTGTTAGGTAATCGGTCAAAAGCAGTTTTGACTGCAAAAATCAGTCAACATTACTTTTGACCGGCAAAAACTAAAACCTATGTTTTCAAGAAAGAACAATAACCTGTTAAGTATTGAAAATATTAAATGAACCACCAAACCCACCAAACTATAATGTGTAATAGTTTGTTCTCCCGAATAAATAAAATAAAATAAATCTCGAAAACAATTTCGTATTCATCGTTTATTGTCGTCACAGCAGGACTTCACAGGAAGAAATCAATCAAGCCTATCAAACGGCCGAGGTCAACACAGTTCATCATTTGCTGTTTAGCTCGAATCACTCGGAATGGGTGACGAGTAGTGACGACCTCACAATTTTTTTGTTATTCTCAGTAGAATAAAAAAAAATCCCGTGTTTTTCCAAAACGAAACAGTTTTCGTTTTGGAAAAACACGGGATTATACGGTAAAAAATGTATTAAAGGCCTTTTGGGCTTTGGATATCTTTTTGGGCCTGTTAGGGTTAATTTGGGTTCGAGGTTAAGTTAATTGGAACAATATTTTTAGTCAAAGTAATACGTGAACAAAATTACGTAGAACCCAAAAATATATGTTTGGACAAAGGCCTGCTCTCTTCGAGAGGGAGTGGGCTATTATTTTCCACGAGGACCCAGTGCGGGTTAATACAGGCTGTTAGCAATTTCAGGGTTATTCCCATATTAAAAGTTGTTCATTTTCATGAGTACTAACTCCTCTCAAAGTATGTCTCTCGTTTAACCTAACGCTCTGTATATATCAGATGTCTTCGAATTTTTGGTTTTAGGACATACCGGTTTCCTCACGATGTTTTCCTTCACCGTTTTAAGAGCAGCGATGATGAAATTATTGGCGACTGCCTGGGTTTAAACTCACGACCAACAACTCATAAGTCGGAGCCGTTACAACTAGGCCACCACTGCTTTATAATGATTTATATTATGCTTTTCACAACAGCATAATCTATTCCCATATTATTTTAGTTTTTGCTAGACTATTAGAGTGGAATTGATCGTATTGCTTTTAAAAAATCAATTCGCCATTTCCAGCTATCCTTTAAAAACGGTTCTACCAAGAGCATTCCTTTTAAAGCCATGTACTCGTAAATCGACTGTCTAGATACCCGGAACCACTTCGAAAGAAGCCAAAAAGAAAAAGTCAATAACGTCCATTTTATTAAGTAGTCCATTTCGCATTGGATTTCTTTATTATTTTTCGATTTAAACAGTTTAAAGGAAAATCCAATATTACTTGACCAGTCCTGTTATCCATCACAAAGAATAATTAGTTTTCGGAATGTTTGCTAGGTAGAAGACGATCCGACTTATACAAGGGATTTCTGCGACTGTATTTATATACCCAAGATTTATTCTAAGCCTATATTTCTGAGAGGCTTCCTTTATTTTCCTAGGATGTGACTCTTTGAAAGTAGGTCAGATTTATATTCACATAATAATGCACCAGTTACAAGAAAGAAAAGGTGGATGGATAGTGTGAAGAATCATTATAATGGCTTTGAAGGAGTGCATAGGCTAGTTGACAATAAGAAAATGACCTTGAAATACTTTTATAGCTTATGAATTTTGTAGAATGGTCGTGAGCTAAAAATATCAACTAAAACCCCTATATTTAGGTAAGTGATGTGGTTTTTTAATATCCCCCTTCCTCCCTTTCTTTTATTACGATTTAGCGAAACGGTCCCTGAATATCGCGTAGTGAAATAAGGCTTTTAATTTTTTTAATGAGTCACGTCACATTGAACGCGAATCTGAGCCCGACATGCCATTATTGCAGACGATTGTGTTTCGAATTGTAAAAAAATAATTTTTATGCCTTTTTTTTCAGGTTGGGAAATCATCAAATGACCCCTCCCGCTCTGGGTGGAGCGGAAGGGAGTGTCAGACTCTTACTGACTAAAACCAGCTAAAACCCACCCGTGTTCCTTCCTTAGCCCTTTATGTTTCGGGCCAGCGGTAACCCTTTCGGAGAATCCCGCAGGATACGGCTCTAACAGGCCCCTTGTCTGATGCTGACATCTCTTTGAGGCGCGCGTGGAACACGTTCGCGCCGTCCGGCACGGGCCTGGTCCTGATCGGACGGTGAGCTACCCATATAATCTTTATGCCTCAGACGCAAGCTACGAAAGGAATGTTCTTGAAACAGTCAACATTGATTGGTTATGTGTCCCTCTCGCACAAAGTGGCAGTGTTTAGTAGTTTTTAGTATTTTTTTTATGGAGTCTTAAGAGTTATGAAATAAAAATTGCCTACCTGCGTTTGTCAATTCTGATTTTGTTTTCCTGATTTGTTGTCCTGTGATTGTAATCTTAGACGATATATAGCATCATAATTTATTTATACATGTAGGTTCACATGTGTAAGTGCAGTACCACATTTTTCAAATTGAACTCTCTGGTACCAAGTTGTGAAAATCTCACAATTCATAAAACATACAATCGAGATATCTTTTCAACGAAGAAGATGTACGGGTTGTGTGACCACGATACACGAAAATGTCAATATTGAGATGAGATAGATGTCAGCTAGTCAGAGGTGGATGTTGTCAAGAGAAAACGACCTTTACTAGCGAATGTCTTTAATTCACTGATCATACACAATTTACATGAAATGATGAAATATTAAATGTAGGTCGCGCATGAACTATGTAATGCTATGTCATCAAAGATTAATTATGTATATAAAATAAATGTACGTTTGTCCGTACAGAAGGAAATGGAATATTATTATTTTATTATTAGCCTGTGATGTCCCACTGCAGGGCAAAAGCGTTCCTACCCTTTCTCCACTTCTCTCTGATCAAAGCTGCTAAGGACCAGTTCTTGTTGAAGGAGTCCAGCTCATCCCGCCATCTCCGTCTGGGCCTGCCATGATGTCGTTTGCAATTAAGAGGGACCCATTGGGTCGTAAGTTTGGCCCATTGTCCGTCTGACATGCGGCAGATGTGTCCAGCCCAGTACTATTTTAGCGTAGCAGCTTTCCAAGTGACATCAGTTATCTTTGTGATGGAACGGATGGTCGTATTCCTAACGGAGTCTTCTGGGTACCAAACTAACACACCGGGTCTGTTAGTTTGATACCCAGAATACTCCGTTCCATAGCCCTCTGGCAAACCTCGAGATTGGACCTCAGCTGACTTGTCAAAGACCATGTTTGACCACCATGTGTGAGGATGGGAAGTAAGTATGCACACGTCAATGAGTCTTCTCATAAGGGACAAAGGAAGAGGATGGAATATAATATATGCGACAAATTTAATTACACCGCAAAGTAAAGTAGTATACCATTGCTCTTAGAAATATGTATAAAAAAAAAATACGTTTTATAGTGTTGAAGTATAAAACGTTTTATTTAAAACTGTTTGACTTCTTTAGTTTATTTTTTTGTGTTTTATTTAATTTTTCTGCAAATGATAAAGTTCTGAGAAAAATGTTTTACAAACATTCTGTCTACACCTTCATGGAATATTAAACATTTTTAATTACAGAGCAGGGAGACGCTTTGGCGGCCGCTGCTAGAGGCGGCATTGTGAACATTTTGCATACATTCCAAGCGTCTTACCGTTTTCTCGCAATACGTCACAAATTATGTATAGAAACATGGCGTCCGCGTCAGAAGTTATGCGCACAACGTACTTTTGGTGCAACGAATTTTATGACTACCTATAGTCCGATCACAGTTATTAATATTATACCTCTGATTTTGCATCACTGTGTTTATTTTCATTCTAATAATTTGATTGCTGTGGTTGGATTGCTGTCATTGACAAGAATCATTGTAATCTTTATTCTCGTTAAAATAAGGTTGCGGTTGCTGTTACTGCTGCCTGTTACTGCTGTTAGAGGTAAAATTACTGTGAACGGACTGTACTGCAGTCTCTAGACCGACATGGCGATTCCGTTAGAGTACATGCAAATGAGTAGGATATCTTCATACATACGCACCGAACAAGGTTTGTATGTGAGCGTGCTCGTACGTATGCGTCGTCCCACGCACACACTGACAAAATTTATCGCTGCTAAAGGTGCGCCAGTCGTGGCTACTAGTCCTGTGAAACTCCGAACAAATTATTTTTATATGGAATTTGTAACCTTCTTTAGCCAACATTCAGAAAAACACGCAGAATCTCAGGATGACCAACATTACACTACGAAGTAACCACCACGTGACCTGTGCACGTGACCACATATACAAACATGTCTGCCTTCCAGGGGCGTGCCTTTTACTAAAGCCGAGAAGCCCGGCTTTCAATCAAACGTGAGACTAACAATAAAAAATTTAAAAATTAAAAAAACTACACAAGTAAACATAAAAACATGTCGCAAGAATTGATAAGAATAATAAAAAATAATAAACTCCGCGCGTTCCGGCCCGCAGCCGCTTTTCGTAGGTACGATGCATGGTTGCCAGGTTTACATGCTCAAAGAATAATATTTCAATTCCGCGCAGTTTCCATCACGCGAACCGTTGCCAAACATCTCCAATGCCGCTTCGCTAGAACGCAAACACAAAAATCGTCCCGTCTCGCTCGCACTTGCTGGCTTCAAATGTGGCTTTCAGAGTTCGGACGATTTGTATAGAAATTGTTCACGTTGTTGATAACATTAGTATGTACTCATTTCGCAAATTGTACTGATTTTTAAGCCTGGCTTCTGATTTTTTATGAATGGAACGTGTAATGAAGCGTGTGTGTGTAAATAATAAGTGCGCGCGCCTGCGCATAGAGCTCGAATTCATCTGTAATGAATTAATGATGATGCAATTTCAAATAGTTTGAATTTTTTTTGAGCGGTTACTGGTGCACTTTTTTACTTTGATATTTTTTTTCATTTTCTCTCAAGTTAAGTGTTGTGATTAGTTTTTGCGGTGATTACCTTTGTTTTAAAGTGATTAAAAAGTTTCTTAACATTAAAATGAATTCGGAAACGCATGCAATTGTTCCTTGTGATGGATTAAAGTGTGTGCAATCGTTACTCGGAAAGGTAAATACTTTGAGTTTTACAGACAAATATAAAATCTAAATCACGTAATAGGCATTTTAGTCGATCAGCAGATCGCTCATTGGATTGCAGTCTGCTCTCATATCAACAAATTATTCTGTTGTTGTTGCAAATTTTTCTCAAAAGAAAATACCGCTAGGAATTCATCAGGTTACGATGATTTGAATAACTTCGCTGGTGTCGGTAAAATACATCAGAATTCTCAAAAGCACATGAATGTTGTCATTTCATTCTGTAGTTTTGGTAAAACACGAATCGAAACTTCTATAACTCGTCAATTAAGTGAAGACATTTCCAAATACAATACGCGCGTCGATCACAATCGCGCTGTTTTTCAAAAGTTGATGTTGTGTGTCATTTAGCACAACAAGAACTTCCTTTCCGAGGTCACGGTGTCATCTTTTTGTTGTAAAGAAGCGAAGAATGAAGAGCTATGGCTGTTCACATTGTGAGTAATTCCAATTATAGGTAAATATTATCAACATCGTAAACAATTTTGTAGTTAGAAATCAATCAATTATTTGTGCGCCATCTAGTGGCCTCTCGGCCAGATTGTAATATTTTGCAAAAGCGACTGTTAGGGGGTTGGAGGCGAGTGAAATATGAACTTACTCGAAGCTCTGTTATGCCAATAATGTTAATAGATGGCTCTAAGTCTTATCATATTTTACGCGAAACTGATAACTCGAAAATGAAAAGTTACGATTTTTTAAAGGATTAATAAACTCTTAGTATTTAATTTATGAAAGAAAAAAATAGTGCTATTAAAAAACATTAATTTTAATAGATGTTAGCAAAAACCTACAATATGAAATACAAATATTAGTAAGAACTAAAACAACTCAGTCGGTAGGCACAACTTTGATAGACGATACGGTAGGTTTTTTTTAAGTATGTTGGCTTGCCCTAAGTTTGACCCCTAGGCACGCCACTGCTGCCTTCGCGTCGCTTTGCTTCGTGTTATGATTTTTCTGTTCGTTTTTAGGGTTCCGTACCCAAAGGGTAAAAACGGGACCCTATTACTAAGACTTCGCTGTCTGTCCGTCTGTCCGTCTGTCCGTCTGTCCGTCTGTCCGTCTGTCCGTCTGTCCGTCTGTCTGTCACCAGGCTGTATCTCAATAACCGCGATAGCTAGACAGTTGAAATTTTCACACATGATGTGTTTCTGTTGCCGCTATAACAACAAATACTAAAAACAAAATAAAATAAATATTTAAGGGGGGCTCCCATACAACAAACGCGATTTCTTTGCCCTTTTTTGCTCGATATCAAAAATGGCAACAGGTAGGCACTTGAAATATTCACAAAATACTCAGTTGTATTTTAACTTTAATAATAAATAATAAAATGAAAATAAAATAAATATTTAAGGGGGGCTCCCATACAACAAACATGTTTTTTTCGGCGTTTTTGCCTTGTGGTACGGAACCCTTCGTGTGCGAGTCCGACTCGCACTTGGCCAGTTTTTCCTTTTTCTGTAAGATTTGGGAATATAACTTATAAGAATAATTTCTGTGATTCTGTTAACGTTGAGACGAGCATTGGTCAGTGGATCATCACAAAGTTTTATTGAGATATTGACTATTATTGTAAGTGATTCTTGCGAGATAGTTGACTCTTTTATTGTTATTATTACTATAATAATAACGAGCCAGTGACTCTAGTTTGTGAACCATTATGGGTAAAGGTCACAGAAGATGTGAAGTTTGCGTTATCAAGGAGACCTGGCATACTGGAAATAAGTTGCTTTTTTCCAAGTTTTCACTGAATCCAAACCGGTGAGTTTTATCTACCTATTGTTAAGTGATCTTGTGCTCACATGGCACTACCTCATTGTAAATGAATAGCATCATTAAAATTCTGTTATACGACCCTCAACCATCAATCAATATTTTAAAACATTTGTGCCTACCTACCTATTTATCTAATCTAAATTGTAATCTAATTTAGTCTAAGTAGGTTGACTGCTAAAGAAATGGGTCAGAGAGTAAGACATTATCTACCTGTGACACCATTATGTACCTACATATGAAATAAATTTAGAATTTCATATTCCAAGTATAATCTATTCCATTTAGTTGCGCTGATTGTGTAAATTCGGTGTTTTCATAACTTTAAATCACACTAAATAAATTCATAGTCAAACATAGTCAGTTATGTAACCTTTTATATTTTGTATCTTCCAGCTGACGAGAGTGGCTAAAAGCAGTTGGTAATGAAGAACTGGTGCATCTACCAATAGAAAAGCTGCGTAAGCAGCAACGGCTGGAGTGATTTTGATGAAATTTTCAGGCAATCATCAGATTAGCCCAGCGGGTGAACCTGTGAAGTAGCGATCAGGCTACCCGTGCGGAGCCGGGACGGGTCGCTAGTAATTTATATCTATACATATAATAATATCTATACATATAATAAATCTGTAGAAGGGTCAATTCTGTACATTGAAAATATTGAAAAAATAAATAGCGGGGGGTGTTGCTGGATCGATACCAAACCCAAATATGTGATTTAAAAAATTTTTGTCTGTCTGTCTGTCTGTCTGTCTGTCTGTATATGCAGGCATCACGTGAAAACTAACGGTTCGATTTCGATGAAACTTGGTATAATTATACCTTATTATCCTGGGCATAAAATAGGATACTTTTTATCCTGGAAAAATACGTAGAAAAAAAAATCTTATTTTTCGGTTTTATTCATAGACGTTGTTCTGTAGAACACACGTTGCATTACCCGTAGTGGATAATTTTCCATTTCAATTTAAGAGAATACAGTTTCCTGTAGCTTTGTGTTACGCCATGACAATAAATAAGGCTCAAGGTCAGACCCTAGGAGTTGCTGGCGTAGATCTTACCGCGAGTTGTTTTTCACACGGGCAACTTTACGTAGCTCTTTCCCATGTGAGCAGTCCAAGAAATCTTCATGTTCATATTCCGGACGAGCTCACTAACAATGTTGTGTATGCTGAAGCTCTCAATTAACTTTCTGTCGCATTGTCACGATCACTTTTTTATTATTGCAAACTTTTCGTCATTGTCAGTAATTTACTGCTACATGCTACTTATCAAGGTCGGAATTACTATGAAAAAAATACTTACTACAGAACGCGAGCTCAACAGCAGTAGCTCAATAGAGGGATCTCCTTAATTATTATAGGCTTAGCCGTAATTGGGTCCAATATATATTTATAAGATGTCATTGTCAGAGTTACTCAAAATGGAGAAATAAACCATCCACGCGAAGACCGACATCCGCGCGGACGGAGTCGCGGGCGGAAGCTAGTAAATTAATAAATGCAAAAATCATATAAATCAGTTTTTATTTTACTCTAATTTTTATAATAAAACTGGCTGCGCCCCGCAGTTTCACCCGCATAAGTTTCGATTCCGTGGGAATATCGGGATAAAATGTAGCCTATATGTTAATCCGAGGTGTCAGCTACCTACATACCAAATTTTATCAAAATTGGTCCAGCCGTTTGAGCGTGAAGAAGTAACAAACATGTAAACACACACACACTCAAAAACTTTCGCCTTTATAATATTAGTGTGATAAAATAATTCGTTTTGGAGCCTCACTATTGATGAACTCTAAATATCTATAAGTTTACTGACGGGATCGACACTTATGCGGGTAAAACCGCGGGGCAGTGCTAGTTATTTATATATAAATACTAGCTTCCGCCTCCGGCTTCACCCGCGAGGTACTAACTATCCTGTGTCCTTCCCCGGGATACAATCTATCTCTCTGCCAAAATTGAAATCCGTTCAGTGGTTTAGGCGTAAAAAGGTAACATACAGTCAGACAGACAGAGTTACTTTCGAATTTATAATATTAGTATGGAAGACAGTATGGATGTACATATGTGAACAAAATTCTTTGGGGGAAAAAAAAACACACCATGGCTTGGTTATACTGATATATCAAAAAAAATCACAGTCGTTTGATTAATAAACAGAACACTAAATGTAAATAAGTAGTGTCAAAATTTGAATCGGCAATAGTCTAATACCTAATCTAGCATAACGGTATCGGACTTTCGATCGAGAAGTCGCGAGTTCGATTCCCACCTATTACTGACTTGAACCCACTCCTAATAAAAAAACCATTCTTGATTATTATTTAGGTACGCTAACACTTTGTTCGTGTCTGTACAAATCATAAAATATATCAATGGGACCAGTTACCCAATTCAAAACATTCATTAGGTCAACTCATCCCGCGGGATAATTTCAAGCGGCCTCAGTTGACTAAAGAGCCAATACCTATAAGTGCAATAAATAGGTCAACTCATCCCGCGGGATATTTTCAAGCGGCCTCAGTTGACTAAAGAGCCAATATAGGTGCAATAAATAGGTCAACTCATCCCGCGGGATAATTTCAAGCGGCCTCAGTTGACTAAAGAGCCAATATAAGTGCAATAAATAGGTCAACTCATCCCGCGGGATAATTTCAAGCGTCCTCAGTTGACTAAAGAGCCAATATAAGTGCAATAAATAGGTCAACTCATCCCGCGGGATAATTTCAAGCGTCCTCAGTTGACTAAAGAGCCAATATAAGTGCAATAAACTTGACGCTTTCTGACGATCACGTTTAAACTGTAATTGTATCAAGTCTAGATTCACAGCTAGGGATGTTTTTGTGTTTCTCTTTCAATCAGTTCCCTTCAAAACATCTAAGCAAAAATAAGCTGCCTCTGTTACAATGATTGATTGGTATATCAATCATTCCTTATGACTTATCAATCATTCCTTATGACTTTTATATGACTACGTCAAAACCCACAACCGCAAACTATTCAATAATAAATCGGTCGTTTCGTAAAGCTATGTAAACATATTGATGCTTACATAGCTTTACGAAACGAGCGATAACATATATATTGATATATGGACTTTGAAATGGGGTGAGATAAAATTTAAATCGGTTTCCGAATCCCTCTTGTACAAGGTCTTTATATTACCCGAATTTACAAGTCAATTTTATTGCAGATGGACGTTTCTATAAGCTGAATTTAACTTTACATTGCTTTTGAGCCACAGATCTTTGGAAAGAGCGTCTCCATTCGATTGTAATGCCTCACAATTTATTCTTATTGGCAATACTTGACTCATTTTGCTGAACTGTAGGCCTAACTCGACCCAATGGCTTTCATATTGTCAGTTCAACAACATTCATTGTGTTATTTACATTTTTTAACAGACAAATGTTTGCATCATAATAAAATTATGAAGCAATGGACTAGTAATATCCCTCATAATGATTCAGATTGTGATTGAAAGTGTAACGCAATTCCAACAATTATTGAAGCAAAAATAAATACTATCGCCTATTATTTTTTTATGCAACTAGAATATTTATTATCACCAGAGATATGAATAAAGTCTGCAAACTAAATCAACATTATGTGCAAAACGAGTATTTCTAATTCAAATATCGTTCGAATTTACGTAACGTTTAATTACTGCGTGCGTTCGTGTATAAAAAAGTAATGTATTGAACGGTGTGAGTTCCGTTTCGGAGAATTCTGTAAATCAAACGATTTATTGGTTTTTGAAAAGAATATTGGTACATACGATAAAACTCGGTTATTGGCAAACAGCTCGCCAACTTATATAACGTAGGTACATCACTGGTGGAATGTTAGTATTTTGTATACCTCCTTCTATCCTTTCAGAGATGCTTCTCTGGAGGCTTTTGTGAAGGCGTCTTATGATATTATTTAGGGCTATTTAAAATTGGCTAGCTAAACTCTACTCATCGCGCCTGTGAAGCTTACACAAAAAAAAAACAGATTTTCTAAACTGAAATTTCAAGTGACTACACTGCGGTCGATGACTCCACAAAAATCATGAAATGAATTTATTTTTTGTTTTATCATGTCTCCATATCGATGTTCATCGTGTCTGCGTAGTTTAGCTAGCCAATTTAAAATAACCCTATATTTAACCTGATACTAAGAAAAACATGCTGCTTTATCGGAGTAGAGGTGTAGAGAATCCTTATTTTATTTTCCTACGAATTTCAACCTTCATGAACATTATCGACCTTTGAACCATAAAAAGTAATTGTATAGCAATTTAGTTCCATTAAATATTAATATTATTTTCTAGCAAATTACTCTCATAAATGCAGTTTCATAATGTACACTTTATTTTTATGAGCTGCGTATAAAAAGCAATATGGGTTTTATTGTTTTTACTCTAAAAGAACATTAGTTTTTAAGTCTTAACTATACTGTTTGAAAGCGGTAGGTATGGTTTCATTGTTTCACAAAAGAATATTAGAGGTTACCTATACCTTTTTTTTTTGTTTTTTTTCTTTTGTACTCAACGATAGCTACTTACGCAATGTAATTCCGTACTATAATAATAATAACCCCGCCGCCGTATCTCTACGTTGACGCCGTGGTGGGGCTTGCGCGCTCCGAACTCTAGGCCTATGCCGGAAGAGTTTACTTTGCTGGAACAGGTCTAAGGTGAGGAGCCAGACCAAGAGAGATGCAGAAATCCGCAGGGTAGCATGTGGCGAGCTGTTGGGCAGTAGCGACCCCACGGACCCTATCTTCAGGGAGAAGTCTTGTTCCTCACCTCTGGCTTGCCTTTATTGGCCGGCTGGAGTGAACAATGACGAGGAACAGAGCTCCCACCTCATTCTTGCCTTTATTGGCCGGCTCGAGTGGAGATTCGCAAGAGCAAACGTGCTCGGAGGAAGGAAGTATTCCAGTAAGATAGCTGGTAGGGATCTTGACCGTACTTCCGGGATTGTCCTGATAGCCGTGGAATACCTCTCCACTCCTCATAAGCACCTCAGGACATGTTGCCCCCTTGTTGCTACGTCACTATGTGCTAGCGACCGTTTCCGGGGGCCCATTATTGAGTGTGCACGTCACGCCCCCTGCCATTTTATCCGTGTATATATAAAACATTGATCAGGCAGGGGTCATAGTTATTCCATAGTTCTTGGTAACCAGTCCACTTTAGCCACCCAAACCCATAGTCCAACTTTTTATTTTTCCATATCCTGCAATAGTCCTACACCAACCGGGGGTTCTCCTGGGGTGCACTTGCATAGCGCATACAGGGATAATCGTCGGTTGGTGCCGCATTTCATTAAAATTTCCTAAGGGGCCTCTGCGAGTTGGCTTCGACCCCTCGTACGCCTTCCAAAGGACCGGGACCCCATGGTTCCGAGATACATAAACTCATAATAATAATAATAATAAAACCTTTATTTTCAGGCTACTTTGGCCCATAGATAACTACTACATAGTTTGTATAAATTGGAAAATGAGAGCCCTGGCACCCATATCACAAGTTTAATCTTGGCTTGGGCGCCAATGGAGACAGTCACTGACTTAAACAATAGTGTCATAGTTATTATCCTATCGCCTATAAGTTAATTAGAAATAAATTTATTATTTATTTACCTACAAAATAAAAGCTTCAAAGAATTCATCTCGAAGCCTACACCCACATACACTGTACACTTAGCAATGCTTAGATGGTGCTAGCAGCCTCACTTTATTCTGTATGTTTGTTTCTGGTGCATATATTGTATAGTTATTAAATAGTAAATCCGTAATTGGTAAGACTAGCTTAGATACTCGTATTTTAAGATAAAATTTCAAGAGCAGTGGATTTTGTGAATAATACCTAAATAAATAAATAAACATATTCCAGGAATCCAAAACAATGCCATTTTAAGTAATTTGCTGTTAGTAGAGTCAAATGAAGATCTTAAATTATCTGGTTACACGTGCTACATCGTAATGTAGCACGTATAGCGATACTCATTCCATGTGTACACGTGGCACTCGTATACCTTTGACAATGCAAATCGTAAATCCCAGCGCGACAACATTTTAGTTCTCCGCACTTATTCGTGTTACTTTGTCGTCTGGTAGCTTTTGCTAAACTTGAGCAACCTAGGAGAGAGAGAGTTCCAGAGAGACTAGGATGAGTCTCCTTTCCTTCATTGTGACACAAAGTATTTGAGGAAATGTCTCAATCAAGAAATTGCTTTAAAAACATGATGATGGATGAGAAAGTTTATGTATAAGTAGGTAGGTAAAGCTTCGATTACCTAAAACTGCGGCGACCGCCACATAGCGTCCGCAATTTACCGTCGAATGAAGTCACTGTAAGTTGAAGCGTTTCTCTAAAGAGCGCTTTTTGACACCGTAAAGTCAAACACCGCTGCCATCATTTTCATGACAGCCGTCACTGCGGCCGTTATATATAACTTATGAGTAAAAGTGCAAAATGACTTAAAATTTTTGAAGTTTAAGTATTGTAGGTTGAATGAAGTCACTGTAAGTTAGAGCGTTTCTCTAAAGAGCGTTTTTGTAAGTTAAAGCGTTTCTCTAAAGAGCGTTTCTGAAAGTCGAAGCGTTTCTCTAAAGAGCGTTTGACGCCGTAATGTCAAACATCGCTGCCATCATTTTCATGACAGCCATCACTGCGGCTGATAAGTGGCAGCCTCCGCTGTTGAAGGAAACCGTAACTTAATAGTGCAAACTGACTTAAAAGTTTTGAAGTTTAAGTATTGTATATCTACACACAATTATTACGTAACTATAATCTTAGTTTATGTTACAATCAACCCGATTGCTATATACACTCCAATCAATCGTAACTAATCTGTTCTCAATTTCAAACCTAGTTTGTTTATGTGTTACTTTGGGAAATTAATCACAACCGCAAACAACAGATTTGACTTGGTATATATATAGGTAATTAAGCTTTCATCAGAATTCGGGTAACGATTTGTATTTTGGTTACTTTAAACTAACCATGAATGGCCATGGCAGGTAATCTTTCATCTATCCATACTAATATTATAAATTCGGTTAGTAACTCTGTCTGTCTGTATGTTACCTTTTCACGCCTAAACCACTAATGGATTTCGATAAAATTTGGCAGAGAGACAGATTGCATCCCGTGGAAGGACATAGGATAGTTTTTATCCCGATGTTCTCACGGGATCAACACTTATGCGGGTGAAACCGCGGGGTGCTGCTAGTATTATATATAAAATAATAAAGGTGAAGAGTTTGTTTGTTTGAACGTGCTAATCTCTGAAACTACCAGTGGGATTTGAAAAATTATTTTTGGATTTGATAGCCTAATTCTTGAGAAAGGCTATTTAACATCACGCTAAAATCAATAGGAGCCGAGCAAAAGCCAGAAAGAATGCTAAGCGAAAACGAAGTAATAGCGACGGGGAGTTTTATAACAATGTGGCTGTTATTTTAGTATAGGCATTGTGTACATTACGACTTCCACGCGAACTAAGTCGCAAGCCAAAGCTTGATGATGATGATGATGATGATGATGGGGCTCCCTTTTCCGTACTTAGACTCCCATTCGGTCCGTTGTGCGTGAAGCCAAAGCTTGATAATGGTGTTACCGGCCAAACCCGATTTTAGGATGAACTAGTTTCGCCTAGGCCCTTATTCTCATTCGCTCGCTCTTGCATCCTATGTCGACGTAGCCCCGCTTCGCGGGGCTCCTATTTCTGTGTAAAGGGTTTAAAGTAACCTAACCAAACCTAACTTCGGGGTGCCCTCCGCTCGCTCTTGCATCCTACGTTGCCTATCGACTGATCGCAACCATGCAACCCGCGTAGGGAGAACTGGTTTGCCCTAGGCGAAACTAGTTCATCCTAAAATCGGGTTTTGCCGGTAACATTGATATCAGGCTGGAAATTCTAATTTGTTTTCAATTTTAACACCTAATTACTTATCATCAGGCGAAATTGAGGTCAAAAGCAAGCAATTCGCAAAAAAAAATATCACAAGGAAAAATCGCCATAATAAAAGATGTACTCTATAATAATTAAGCGTTCCAATCTGTCTCAATCTATCAAAAAATCCTGTAAATACCAACATTTTTACGAGTTTATGACATTGAGTGTCGCGAACGATAAACGTTTTTTTAAGTGTACCTACTTAAAAAAATTGGCCTTCATGTGAAAACACATACACACTGATAGGTGTTATTACGATTAAGATAGTAGTCGTAATTATCATATCCGTTTCTACCTACTAGTTCTTGATATGAAAGGAAAATTACAACATGAATCCTGAGGTTTTCATTAATTAATTCTGCTCTGAAGTTCTGACAGCAGAAGTTCTGCTGTCAGAACCTTACACTAGCTTATATTAAAGTACCGCTAAAGTTATCGATATATTAATGTATTAGCTGACCCGGCAAACTTCATACCGCCCCGCCAGCCGCTCTGGCCCCGCTTTTTAAATCTCTGATATCTTCTAAGATATTCATTTTAATGATATGCTGCAAATGGCAATTTTGATCTACATACGAACGTATCTAATGTATTTCATTGGATAAGGAATAATACTGAATTGTTTGAAATAGCTTGGTAAATACCCCATACATTTTTTGTAATATGTAAAAGATAAAAATGGTTACTGTGTGTTATCTTTAGGAGATAAACATATACCATCGCGGACTTTTTCATCGATCTCATTAATTTGGTCTATCTCGTAAAGTTTAGGCAGCGTTTGCAATGTAAGCGCACAAAACTATGTTTGTTACGACATCACATTACAAATCTTGAATTTCTTTTCTCTTCTATAATATGCATGTAGGTTAATACCTTCATTTTGAATCACTCTATCTATTGCTGAAAACTCCATTAAAATCTGTTGCGTAATTTAACAGATCTAAGCTTATAGACAGCGGGAGCGACTTTGCTTTTACCCGACTACGGCGAAGCAAAAAGGAGGGTTAAGATTTTGACCGGTATCTATGTATGTTCATCTGTTCCCTCATAACTTCTAAACTCCTTATCATAATTTTACAAGTGAGGTATCGTTAGAAGCGTCTTGATCGTCCGCTAGTTATAGGCTATTCGACGACACATTAAATTGAATAAGGCGCACTCTAGCGGACATAAAGTCATGACCTAAAAAAAAGACATTTTTATCATTCCGTGTTGGGTATTAAATGAAAGAGCTTCCCGTGGTCACGTGCCGCTGTACTAACATACAGCATACTTATAAGCTATGGTAGCATTCGACCACGGAAAGGTACTTTCTTGTTTCATCCTTTTCAGTAGTCGGGTTTTAGTTTTTGAACTTATTTTTATACCATGTAAAGATACAAATGTAGATATCGTCTATCTGTACACTTACAACAATATTCAACTATTATTATTAGTATACAGGGTCGCAGACATCGACGCGCAAACTAAAACCATGAATTCAGCACTGATTTCAGACCGACGAAAAATTTCTACGCTAGGGGAGCTCCGTACAAATTTTTCGTTGATTATCAAAAACAAATTCCGCTGTTTTATAAAAACGTGCAATACCTACGCAGCCAAAATGTACGAATGTATATGAAAAACCGGCCAAGAGCCAGTCGGACTCACGCCCCAAGGGTTCCGTACCATCATATGTTTTAATCGGCGAGGCCTATATTCGTCAGAGAATTTTAACACTGCGCGCTGCTGTGTAGAATATTGCAGTTTTAGGTCAGCGCCATCTCTTGACCGATAGTGGAACTAGTGTATCTTTTGTTGAATATTTCTGAAAGTGTGCTATTTAGAGACATCGTTTTATGTTTTCTGTAATCTTTACATAAACTTCAATCACATAGAATAATTCCAGATTTTTCTCTATGCAAACTTCAAAGATAAGGGGGGGTATAGTATATTTTTACACATTTCATCAAAAGTCGAAAAACATGCGGCCTAAAAAAAGAAAAAATGTTTGAGAATGTGCAAACTGCGCTCTTTCATATGATATCCCACATACTCTAGTAGCCCCATTTCGAATTTTCGAGACACTTTCTCAGTCCCTGTTGCACAAAAAAAAATCTTTCTTATTTGCAAAATAGTTGGAGAAACGTCATCTAAATTAATAGCATTAGTATTCCTTCGGATATTCAGCTGTGACAAACAGACAGACAGACAAGTCGCACCATAAGGGTTCCTTTTTACCATTTTGGTACGGTACCCTAACAATTAAGTGTCCTTGTTGGTATCAAATTACAGTTCAACGATAAAATCCATTTGAAAGTTTCGTCCCGATTCACCCATGCCTATTTACATATCCCTATTTACCCCGTTACATGGTACCTAAAGAATTGACTCCATATTTCTCTCCATATTTATTTAAACTTTAATATTCACCAAATTGTGAGAATATATTTATATCAGAACCTAATTAACTAATTAATGCGTTTCAAATGTAATACAAATTCGATAATGGCGACACGATTCACATCGACTCACTGCACATCAGATTCTATTGACTACTGATTGACTAATGACTAATGATTAGATAATTAACAGCTTTGTAGTTCACGTCATGAATTATACGCGTGAACAGTAGTAGTAATATGAAAACCTTTTGATATTGGTTTTAAATTTAACTAGAATTATCTAAAAGTATGAATAACAGTTAAGTAATTATGCTACTTTTCACGTAACGTCAAGTTAAGCAACGGCTAATCAGGCAATGCCGAACGCAAGCAGACCCTTTAAGCAACCATAGCCGTTTCATAATTCGTTCCTCCGTAAGCTTCCTTTAATTGTTTACAAAAATTGTTTGTGGTTTTTTAAGGCAAGTTCGATTCTGATAAGTGTTAAAAATCTGTTGCTATTCAACCCGTAAGAGTTGACCATCGCCTAGTGGTTGCTCAACAGATTTTTGCGATAAGTAACTGCTTCATGTTTACGATTCGCATTAAGTACATTTTGATGTCGTGTAGTGTTAGTAAATGTATTCTAGGATAATAATTAGGTCAAATATTTTAGCAACGAATATCTAAGGAACAAGTGCTGCTCTCCAAAACACAAATCGCTGACATCCACCACAATTTCCTACAAAGCAGTCAAGCTTAAGTGGCAGTTGGCCGGACATGTTTGTCGCTTGTCTGTCGCACGTTTACCTCGAAGGTTGCAAGAAAGCGTACAATGGTACGAAAATCTAAGCGAAAATGGCGGGACGAGCGAGATCTAAGTAGAAGTTGAGATGAGTGGAAAAAATATTTTTACGCAAAAAACCATCGTCTTCAAAAACACAAAATTAAAAAACCTACGAGTACACGATTCATTACGTTTCTCTCTTTAGCTACCTCTATATCCTACTAATATGCCGATTTTGTTCCACTTTTTCAAAAATAGCATCGATTTTTCGTAACAGGGCGACCAGAGCGAGCTGTATCTTTGACATCAAAAATTCCCGGACTGAAAACGCTTGAACCGACTTTATAAACGTTATACGAGTATACTTTTTCTCGCGGCTTGTGAATAAATTCAATACATTTTGAAGTTTTATAAAAAAAAAATGGAATAGTTAATACGTTTTTCCCTTTTTTGTAATAAAACTTCAAAATGTATTGAATTTCTTCGTTAAATTCACTCATTTTAGCGGATAGAAATACAATGAAAAGTGGCGGGAAATCGTTTTTACTTTTTTATTTTTCTTTTTTATATGTCATCTATTTAATGGTATCAAAACCAGCCAGATACAAACAGTACAACTAAAGAGATATTACTACAACTTTATACTTATAAAATACGAAAAATCTTTTAATATAGGTACATTTACTTTCAGGTTTATTGCAGAGACACAAAACGTCCTGGCATTGTTGGTGCTGTAAATAGGAAAGTTCTCAATCAAAAAGTGTTTCAAGGCCTGCCCGTCTTGTGCACATAGGATTTCTGAGTACCTACTCGATCTGCCCTTATTGGTCAAACATTCGGTGAAATATTATTTTCACGGAACTTTGGATACGTCAATCTGTATATTGGCTTGTTTAGGCCTCACGCACAGGCAAAAAGAGACAAAGAAAAAAAACACATAATCACAATCACAAGGACGTTATTATAACGCACATAAAATTACTCCTGTACTGTCCCCGAAGGGCTAGACAGAGGTGTACCATCGAGGAAACTTACATGAGCCCAATTTGAAAACAAAATCCCGTGCACACGATGACCACATCTGTTAGCAAGCGTTACTATAGCGGCCAAGCGAGTCAAGCAAGAATAGCCCTTACGGTGTACAGATGTAAGTTTCTTCGATAGTACCTACAGTACACCCACTTTTCGCCAGTTTTGTTTCGTCCAAAGTCCGATGTAGTAGAGGGCGGTTATTGCAATGTCATATACCGGGCACATTTCAGGCTCCGATCTGCTACTGAGAAAGTACAGATGGCAAAAACCTCTCATGCTCAGCACCAGAGCTTGTTTTTTTCAAAAAAATTTGGAAAATCTAAAAGTGAACGACTCATAATATACTCATTTGATCGTATAAAAAACCATAGATATAGATATCATATTAGTTAGTTTTTTATAATTAAACTACGTCGAATAAAAGAGCCATTTTCAATAAAGTTCCTCCTACGGGTGAAACGAATCTATTGAACAAAAATTTGACTCAATTAATTGATTTTTCCGCAAGCTACAATGTTTTCAAGTTTCACATTTTGATTGCCGGGTTTTTTTTTCCAATAATTTGATGTTTTTTTCATTTCTACTGCATTAAGTACATTTTTGAAAAGTACAGAAATAATCTCCATTAAATTATCTATACAATGGTATATAAATTAAGTAGGTTCTGTGTACTAACAGGAGTATATCAATAGAAACACTTGCAGAAAAGGGGTTCCTTCTATTTGGCAGAATCTTGATACTCCGATTTTTATTTGGCATAACTCACATGGCATAATCTTATTTAATCGAATATTTTTAAGGCATAAAAATTATTTAGCATAACTTTTGTTTGGCAGAATATTTACGTGTCCGAATTTACAATGGCATACTTTTATCTTGGCAGAATTTTGTTTCGCATAATTACCTTTGCCATAATTAATATTATGCATAATTTTGTTTAGCATAACATTTATTTAGAGATACGATTATTTGGTATGGGTGCATATTTGAACATCAAAAATTAAAATAGATGTATCTTCTTGTAAAAATTAGTGTTAAAAACATCAAAAACTTATAATATATACGTGTCATAAAAAGTCAATACGTTGTGCTGCAAAATTTTGTGACAGAAACGAATCGCTGCGAAACCGACTTTACGCAGTCTTGTCTGCCCTACCCCTAGAGTGTAATTTAAACCCGCGTAGGCGCGGAGGGCTAGGGCGGCCCGCGAGCTGAGGAGCAGGTGGTTTGAAGGCCCGCCACCGCGGCTGAGGCTGGCCGGCGAAGCCGGCCAGCAAGCCGAAGCTGCGGTGGTGAGCGTTAAAACCATCTGTGACGATAAGCTCGCGTGGCGCCGCCCAAACCCCGCAGCGCCGGAGCCCTGACAGAAACAATGCTTGCTGCATGTTGCATGCCTGCTTGCATGCTGCATGCCTGCTGCATGTTGCATGCCTGCTTGCATGCTGCATGTTGCATGCCTGCTTGCATGCTACATGCATGCTGCATGCATGCTGCATGTTGCATGCCTGCTTGCATGTTGTATGCCTGTTTGCATGCTACATGCATCCAAGCCGACAATATTTTTGTAATTAGCATTTAGGTTAGGGTAGGTTTTTAATGACTATCGATATAAAATGTATGCCAAAAGACGATTCTGACTGTGAATTTTCTGCGATATGATGGTTCTGCTTTTTAATTATTATGGATATAAACATTATGCCTAAAGATGATTCTGACTAACAAAATTATGAGTTTTGAATGTATGACAACTGAGTGTATGCGAAATGATTTTCTGCGAAATTAAGTTTATGCTATCCGTTGTTATGCAAAACAATATTATGACGTAAAAAGTTCTGCTATAAAAGCTAGACCCGCAGAAAAGAGGCAAAAAAAAAATTCGATCGTAAAGCACTCTCTAATATGCTTCGCCGTGCAATAGGTATAAAATACATATTATACACCTATCGGTACCTACCTGTACATATTTTTATTATGAATTTGAGGCGTATCAATTATGAAGGTATATTTATTTCGCTGTAAAAAAAACTCTCTAAAAATTATTAAGACAATTATGTGTTAAAGTATCAAAATAAATAAAAACATTCAATTGACTAATGCAGTCACACAACTTCCTAATTCCAAACCCTTCCTCCAATTCCGTTCATTCATTTCCTTCCGGATTCAATCAATCCCTTAACAACTCACTCTAGAGAACTCGACGGAAAAATGGCGCGTGCGATCCTCCGCCGGCTATAAAACATAAATCAACCATGTTCTAACAAAACCTACCTACAAAGACCTTCAACGAAGAAGAGGGACGTCCCTGGACTGTATTGGAGTGGCGCCACCGAAAAGCCGTCGACCGGGAAAACTAGTGAGTACCTTTCCTTCAATCCAAGTTTTCCAAGTGAGTGTGCACGACTAGAGGCTCGCCTAAGGCCACAGTTCCATCGAAGGGTTTATTCATCATTAACAATAACATTTTGGTCTGTCGAGCCGGATTTATATACATGTACAGACGCCAGCACATCAACGTAAACTGTATACATATCTATAACTACGACGCGGCGTATAGTGTTAGAAAGAAAGTATCCTTGGTATGATTGGTGGAGTTTTCAACGTTTCAAAAATTGCCCAATGGTAGCACGTACTAATAATTGGAAGCCAATTACCATATCTCACTAGGAATAAGCCACACCCACGCGCCCCTGCGCGTCCGCCACCGCTCCCGAGTTTCCCCGAACCTTCACGAAGTTAAACGAATGTCACATCACATCGTTCATTTGACATTTATATTTTATTCAGTACGTTACTTGGAGTCGTGCTGAGTGCCGCCAGGCGGGATCTCTAGTCCTCAGACATTTGTGACTGTGCGTTTTAATTATTTTTTATCAAAGTTTAGTTAAATATCAAAATCAAGAATGCCGCCTCAGTTAACGCAAATTGTAAGGGAGCGCATCATAGCCCTTCGATTGAGTGGATGTGATGTGATTGATATTTGTCGGCAGACGGGCATAACGGTGAGTAATATTTTTTGTAGTTATAAATTTTAAATAATAATAAACAAAGGTTGCATTGTTAAAAATGTGTCAATGGTGTTTTTCTATAGAATTTTCGAATTAATAGAAGAGATAGATCTATATTTGTGGATAGGTATATCTTCTTTGTGTTCTTTCATAATGGGTGCGCGCTGTTTCGTGAAAGCTTAAATTCAGAGTTATACCTCCGTAAGCATAATTCGATGAACTATTGTTATTGATTCCATTTAGGGCTGATTTTTCCAACGTCAGTTAATTTTTTAGCCAGCCAATTTATTACTATCGGAGGAATAATTTTGAATTTTTGACAATTCTTCCAAACAAAAACTGTCAGATGTCAATTTTATTCCAATACTTAGTAAAAAATATCTGTCGATTGAAAAATCAGCCCAATAAGTTAGAATAGTGTAAAAATGATAGAATAGTAATATCGTTTTAATGATTAGTTTTCGTATTAGTTTCTAACAGGAATTTTTGAGAATTTTAATGTGAAGAAAAATTATAGGCAGAATAATTACGTAACTTGAAAACGTGATTCTTTCTTTATATGAATATTTGCGTGATTTTAGTGTCAAATGAGAGGATTATGTTTAAAACTGATATTCCCGTTTGAACTATGTAAATCGGTCCACGGGTTCTAGAGATAGAAAGAATTATGTCCTATAATGAAAACATGCCAAAGTTCGATTTTAGTAAGTTAATGTTCTAGAAAGTTTTTATTGATAATGAAATTGTAACGATCGCCTAGGCATAAAGAACATAAAAACAGGGCTTTTAAGTGTCAGACCCAAGAGAAAATTACATGTAAAAATGGCTTAAAATCAAGGGTCTCTTTGCCTATAGTAATTGAGTAATAATGGGCAAATAAACTACAACTATTTGTTTCGTTCCAGAAAAAAACAGTTTACTTCTGGCTTCGGCAGTGGGAAGAAAGCGGAAGCATAGAACCGCCAGCTCTACGCGAGAGCCACGCGGCTGCAGACGAGACGATGTGGAGTAACCTCAACTTCGTACAGCGTGAGTAGCTAGTAATGACACTTACCTATCTCATTAACTTATATCATCACAGTTAACATAAAACATGGTTTTCCTAAAAAGTGAATAACAAAATTGATTAAAAAATTAAATTTTAAATTTAAAAACCCCCGTCACAAAAAAATAATAAAAATAAATGTAAGTAATTGGAAAAGGATCAAATAAAAAAAACCCCCAACTTAAAGAATCTAGGTAACGAGACTAAAACAGATAAATTCATTTGGCAGTCGGGGGACCTGTTAGCATAGAGAAGGTGTTCCACAGAACGGTCCCCCGACTTCCAAATGAATTTATCTGTTTTAGACTCGTTACCTAGATTCTTTAAGTTGGGGGTTTTTAAATTATTTTATCCTTTTCCAATTACTTACATTTAATTTTATATTTTTTTGTGTCGGGGGTTTTTTTAAATTTTAATTTAATTTTTTATTTTATGCTTTTTGTAGGGACTCCTTAATTTTTGTATTTCATTTCTTTTATTTTCTTGCGTTTTAAGATTCAGGTAATTTGGTGTTTAATCAGGTTTTTTATCCGTCAAAAAATAATTATTAATTTATAGTTGAAGAATAATTTTGACTAAACAGACTTTTTTGTTTTATTATAACCTTTTTCTAGTTCTTCCTTTAGTTATTCAACTTTCGTATAAGTATTAGCTATTAGATATCTTAGGTATTTCAGATCTAGTTTATAAAATGGGACTGCAACACTATCTGATGTAGAAATACCTACGCTTTTGAAGTAGGATAATTCCATTCGTAATAAAAATAGTCAAACTCAGTGGTTGTATCACTTATTATATAACTCTATTAGATAAAAATATCTTCAGTCCTTTACAACCATATTTTACAACCCACCTCAACAAAGGTGGAAGTTCTCAATTCGACAGATTATTTGTGTATGTTTGTTTATATTTGGAAGAATATTTTTTAACCGTTCCATGCGTTCCAGCAGGAGGATAAATAAATAAATACTCATTTAAAGTTTATTCAAACTTGTTTCAAATTAATATTATTTCAAGTTAAACAAATATCAACTTTATTGTAATGGCAATTAAGTTGATTTCAGAGTGACTAGCACTATTGAAAAAGTTAAAGTTGTAGCGTAAACTGAACTTTCTTGTGTACGATTCAAAGTTATTTTTCTGTAAAGTAATTTTTGTTTACGATTTTTGACAAATTAATCGCGAATGCAGATTAGTTAAGTTAGCCCCTACAATTTCTCATAACAAAGAATCCTATGTAAGTATTGAAAATGACAAAATTTTCTTTGTTTTAGATATCAATGGACACAGTCAGGAGACGCCGGATTGCCGGATTGAAATGCCGCCGCCCGGCTAAGAAGATTCAAATGGGGTTATTTGAATCTTCTAAGGTGCATAAGGAGGCAAGAGTAAGTTTTTGCCTAGAGTTTTATAATTTTGACTGGGCAAACAATATCGTCATTTTTGTGGATGAAAAAAGCTTTCGTTCGGATATGGACGGAAGAAAAATATTATGGCGCAATAGCAATGAGTGCTATAATCCATAACGTAATTATTTTATTTACTTATTAAAATAAAGGTTCCAACCACTGTTTCTCAAACGCTTATTCTTCCATTGCTCGATTTGGAAAAGACGCCAGACATGTCGTTCGTTGATGTTGTGTCATAATAAACTATATTCCTCGCATGTCCTTCCCCAGGCTTCAAACTATCTCCATATTTTTCATCACAATTGTCCACCGGCTTAGCCGCGAAGGCATAACACACAAAGTTCTTTCGCATTTATAATATTAGTATGGATCATTCTTCTAATATCGTGATAATTAATACTGTAAATTGAAATTTTATATTTATTTTCGCACTACTGTTATATTCTTGAGAATTTTTCTTTACTATTGTTGGTGACAATTTAAGATAGGGCCGTCACCCACTGGCGGCATGGCATGACAAGGGATTTTAAAAGCTTACTTTTGTTTGGCGGCAGCATTTGATTTTTCTTAGCAGCCATTGGTAGTTGTAACTGTATAATTAATCTGTTACAAATATCAATAAAAATAAAAGCTTGTAAAAATAAATATTATTTACTTGTTTTTAATCAGTTTGTTGTGTGAAATGTTTGTGTTAACAGTGTTAAATTAGATTCGAAATCATCTGTAAGTATTACAAAAATCCCTTGTCGTGCCCTGCCTCCAGTGTGTGCCGGACCTTATACAGCCCAGTCAAATTATACTAATCTAGGTAAAAGCTTATTTTTGTTTGGCAATCAAATGCTACCGCATTTGATTTTGCTTGGCAGCCATTGGTGATCTGTTACAAATAAAATTCTAATCTATATACCTAATAATAATAACGCCTTCGAAAGGTCCGCGAGGTGTGTCAGACATTTTAAAAATAAAAATTCTTTATTGACATAGGTAATGGTTACAGATACTTTTATGTAAGTATGAAGCATGTAGGACTGTAGGTATATTATAAATTACCTAATGTATAAAAATATTAAATTGTAGGTTATTCAAAACTAAACTATATAGATGGCTGAATGAAAATAATTTCTATAATATTAAGGATTTTTTTGAACATAAATTATAATGTTTTTAAATTCAATTTTGTTTATTTGTGCATTTTTTTTTTCATTTATTGCAAAACTGTATGATCTCATATGCTTTAATAACACCTGTGTATACCATGTTTTACGCAAATAAATTATCTTAATCTATGGTATAGTTTGGTTTTATAACTTTTGTTGTAAGTATATTTTAATTTAAAGAAGGTAGTTGTTATAATGTTTTCAATTATATTAATGTTTAAAAATAAAAAGATTTGATTGTTATTCCGCATTTTATTTTGCTATTTTTCCCGCGGTTTCACACGCGTTCCTGTAGGAACCTATCCTATGTCCTTTTCTGATTGGTAAGTATGCATAATTTCATGATGATCGGTTGTGTAGTTATAGTGCCAAAAGCAGGGGGGTAGCTACCGCCGTATCTGTTATACAGTGGGCCCCGACGGCATATTTATTTACTTAAAAAAACGTCACCGTCCTTTTTGCAAAAGACCCCGCCAAGATATTTTGATATGGGGCCCCTGGGGTTAGATCACACAGCCCTTTCGACTGCAGTCACTGCGTTTTCAGGTCATGACCGGCCGCCTTGCGGAGTTGTTTTAAAACTATGATATTTCCTAAGATATTCATTGAAATCAAATTTGTCAAGGGCAATTTTGTTCAATATTAAATACTTGTGATGAGTAACGTGTTTATTTGGATAAGGATTAATATCATGTTTATAAAAACACCTTTGCAAATAATGCATTATTTTAGAACTTTGATTACGATAAAAAACAGGCCACGTGCGAGTCGGACTCGCATACGAAGGGTTCCGTACCACAAGGCAAAAACGCCGAAAAAAACACGTTTGTTGTATGGGAGCCCCCTTTAAATATTTATTTTATTTTAATTTTATTATTAAAGTAAAAATACAACTGAGTATTTTGAGAATTTTTCAAGTGCCTACCTGTTGCCTTTTTGATATCGAGCAAAACAGGGAAAAAAATCGCGTTTGTTCTAAGGGAGCCCCCTTAAATATTTATTTTATTTTGTTTTTAGTATTTGTTGTTATAGCGGCAACAGGAATACATAATTTGTGAAAATTTCAACTGTCTAGCTATCGCGGTTCTTGAGATACAGCCTGGTGACAGACAGGCGGACGGACGGACGGACAGACAGCGAAGTCTTAGTAATAGGTAGGGTTCCGTTTTTACCCTTTGGGTACGGAACCCTAAAAACGTTATAGTGAATCAAGTAGAGAAGAATTTTTCAATTCGAACCAGCAGTTCCTGAGATTAGCGCGTTCAAACAAACTTATCAGCTTTATAATATTATAGTATAGATTTAGGATGTAAAGTAACGATAATAATATATTAGAATTTTATTTGATAATTCATAACCTTTGAAATCGTATCTTATTACTAGCGCAATAAGGTTGAACTTCATGTAAAAGCAAACTTCGGTAGGTATTGGTAATTTCGTTACAAGGTTCATCAGGTTGAACCTTGTAACGAAATTACCAATACCTACCTTACGTGTCTACCTAATGTTTTTGTAATAAGGTCATGCTGCGGACGAAACGTTAATCTTAAACACGGCGGACTGACAAAAGGCTTTTTGTAAGTATAATTAATTGGCTAAACTTCACACACGTTCGTGATGGGGTAAGTAGGTATCCATATTTTTTAAAATTTCAAGCAGATTACCTATGTTATGGGTTTTCAGCATTTAATTACGTGAAAATAAATAAAAATCCTGTATTTTGGAACAATAACAGATATAATAGGTATTATAAAAATAGTTAAAGGATGATAACTACAAAAGTTTATAACTGTGGCGCATGGCGCAGCTATCAATAATAGAATAGAAGAGCAAGGAACGCGCTAAGACAGGTGACCGCCAGCCCGTCAGTAAGTAGGTAACAAAACCCGGAAAAGGTCATTTAAACCTGCTTGAAATTTAAAAACTGGCCAAGTGCGAGTCGGATTCGCACACGAAGGGTTCCGTACCACAAGGCGAAAACGCCGAAAAAAACACGTTTGTTGTATGGGAGCCCCCATTAAATATTCATTTTATTTTGTTTTTAGTATTTGTTATTATAGCGGCAACAGAAATACATAATTTGTGAAAATTTTAACTGTCTAGCTATCGCGGTTCTTGAGATACAGCCTGGTGACAGACAGACGGATAGACAGCGAAGTCTTAGGTCTCGTTTTTACCCTTTGGGTACGGAACCCTAATAATAGGGTCCCGTTTTTACCCTTTGGGTACGGAACCCTAATAAAAAAGGAAATGTTTTTCTGATATGAGATTATACCTACTTACCTACCTACTTGTCTACTTAACAATATTCATCGAGAGCGTGAAATTTCGCTAATTCATTGTGTAACGAACGGTGTATACCGTACTACCTACCTGTTTAAATGTAATATGAGTAGGTAATTACTACTTAATACTCTAAGTAATTTTCCAACAAATATATAAAAATTAAGGATTAAGTAAAAGATCATTGACTATAAACTTTCATAGGTATTTTAAGCATTGCGCTGGGCGTTTCGATTCAATTATTCAACCTGCTACCATAGAACTATTATTACTTAGTGTTCAGAACCGACGACGCGACGCCGCAAAACCAGTTTTTGCGCCAGGCCCCCGCCTTCCGAATTGCGTCAAAAGCGATTACTTATATCGCGAATCCGACCAACGCGCAACGTCACAAATAGTAGTCAATAGTCCTTATATTTTGTGACTATTAAATTTGGTCGGACTCGCGATATAATCGCTTTTGACGCAATTCGGAACGCGGGGTATATTACCGACCGGCAACTACTCATTTATTTAGTCTTGCATGAAACGTGTAAGCGCCATGAAATTCCCGGCGCTTATGACGTTTTGGTCGCGAGAAAACTATACGTTTTAAGCGGTCTAGCGCTGCATGTTTTATAGTTTGGTGAGACGACACCTACTGTTTAAGCGCTGCAGCAAATATGCTCGCCCCACTGTCTTCCTGTTGTGACACTGTATTTGATTCGGATAGCTACGCTATTTCTTATCGCACAGTATTTTATTCACACCACGACGACCATACGCACACACTCTCACGTACGCACTGCAGCACGACACATTACTAGTAAGAACAGACAAAAGCTATATGTCTCTTTCGCACGATTCTCGCTGTAGTTGCTCATAACGCGTTCAAGGCCAAAGTGGGGTAGGTTGATGTGCTAGCGACTGTACCTCTAACTTTAGTCGTAACATTACACGTGCGGCGTCCATATTTGCCATTTACATTTCACAGAAAACACGATTTTTATATATGTATGTATCATAATATTTTGAGTTATAACATGTAATAACTCATTAAACAAGTATTCTAAATCATCATATCAAACAGTTTTTAAAGTTTTCTCAACTTCGACACGAAGTTTGAAATCTTGAACCAGTTTTGACCGGTCGTAGGTAGGTACTTAGTTCGTCAGTTCCAACAGGAGCGGAATTTCGAACTTGAACATTTCAAACGTTGTTTTGAAGTGTAACATTTAGCACTAAAACATAATTTTATAACATTATCCATTCACTTAGCGTATTTTTTACGTAATTTTATTTGCATACGTAACATGTAACGTTGCAATAAATACTCTTTAACATAATAACATTCCGAGTTCTTTCGTTGTGGAATTTATATATAACATAGAATTTATAAATTACAACTTTGTATTTTATCATTTTAAGGTCCTTCGAAACATTCATTTTATTTTAAATTGGACAATTTGGACATAGTTATTTAGCATACAGCTAATAGCGACATCTAGTGTCTAGTAGCAAAACAAAACTTAATCGATCTTTCATTCACCATTTCTACTCAATCTTCAGTGTTGTCAGCTCAGCTCTAAAGTATTACCATATTTAGAGAATTACTTTTATTTGGTAGTTTTATCATAATTTTCGGTGAATGTTTGCTATCATTGCTGTCATAATATAACAAAATTTATACCTGTCATCAAACAACTTTTGAACTAATTCAAAACTTTATTTTATCTTATTTTGGTTACGAAAATATACCTTTAACATAACATTAGCATATTTAACTGACGATTTTAGATTAAAACTTAATCATCATGAGTGAAGCTATGGTAGCTCATCATGACTCAAAGCGCAACATTGCGCACAAGCGATTAACAGATGCTGTTGTCTGCGCCCGCAAATGCATCAATGATGCAAGCCTTCTACCGCGTTTAGAAACATGGGGATCGCGGGTAGAATCTCTTATGGAAGCATTTAATGATGCTCACATAAAACTTTTGTGTGAATACAAAAATCTTGATATCAGTGATGAACAAATGTTAAAACAAACAATGTATCAAGAGCAAGCAGATGACATGTATTTTGAGGTGTTAGAAACCATTCGTAAACTCTTACCTGATCAGAAAGCAGATGTGGTAAAATGTCCCACATCCTCAATAGAAAACAGGAAACTTACAAAGTTGCCTGCGATAAAGCTACCTTCTTTCTCAGGTCAGTTTAAAGATTTTCCCGGTTTTATTGATTTGTTTAACACATTAGTTCATGACAGGACAGATATATCAAAAGTAGAAAAATTCCAATATCTTGTAAGTTCCCTTTCAGGGGAACAGCTTAATCTTCTTAGAGCTTTTCCAATTTCTGAAGCTAATTACATTAGCGCTTACCAAGCACTTGTTACTAGATATAATAACAAGCGATATTTATCATTTTTATGTTGGGAACAAATATGCAACCTTAAACCAATAACCACACCATCTGCTCAAAGCTTAAGAAATCTTTTGGATACATTTTCTGAAAATCTTTCAATGTTAAACTCATTGAGGTTGCCCACATCCAATTGGGATTTTGTTTTATTTCATTCACTTTTAGTAAAAATAGATGAGAAATCTCGTGAAGCTTTTGAACTTTCATGCAGTGGGTGTGAGTTTCCACGGTTTAACCAGTTGGAAACATTTTTATCAGAAAGATGTAATGGATCAGAGCGTTCATCCTTAACAAATATTTTAACAGTGGCGTTGTCCAATAATACCAATATTAACAAAAATAACACGAACTTAAATAATAACTCTATCAAAAATAAAAATAATTCAACAAATCAAACATCCACTATGCTTTTGGCTCAAACGCCTCAATTATCTAATTGCATCATTTGCAAAGAAAATCATTATATGTTTTCATGTGACAAATTTGTTGCTAAAACACCTCAAGAGCGCTTTCAAATTGCAAAGCAACATAAACTTTGTTTAAATTGTCTGCGTTTAAACCATAACACTTCTAAATGTGTATCAACTCATACTTGTAAAACTTGTAATCAGCGTCATAACACTCTATTACATTTTACAAAGGGTACCCAATCAAACCAAAATAGTAATTCAAATGAACAAAATTCATCACAAGTTGCTGTAAATCAGGCTAGCTCCTCTAATACCGTTACCCCGGTTACAACATTATCAAATATCACCAGAGTCTCTGCTCCTTCTTTTGTTTTGCTTGCCACAGTACAAGTGGAAATCAAGGATGGGCATAACACTTATCAACGGGCTTTGTTAGATCCCGGAAGCCAAAGTCATATAATTACAAATTCTTGTGCACGGAGACTTGGTTTGAGTCGAGTCAAATGTAACACTCCAATGTCAGGAATAGGGGATGCTCCTGCTTTATTATGTAGTAAGGTCTTTCTAGATATTCGTCCTTTGGATAATTCCAATACAACATTTACAGCGGAAGCGGTGATTTTGGATAAAATTTGCAGTGATATGCCAACACATACAGTAGAATCTTTAGTATCAATGATTTCAAGCACATATCGAATCTCAAGTTAGCTGATCCTGATTTTCATAAATCTCGCCCTGTTGGCATCTTAATTGGGGGAGAGATTTTCCCTCAGATTTTGTTACCAGGCAAAATTGATAGCAATAACCATACAGCAACAGCAATTAATACTGTATTTGGGTATGTTCTCATGGGTAGGACACAAGCAGCCAATCTATTCCAGTATCAATCAATCAATTGAGTCTATTCCAGTATCAATCAATCATGTATCAATGGATGCCAATTTAGATATTGCAGTATAAAAGTTTTGGGATACCGACAACATACCATCGGAACCAAAACAAGCAACCTCTGCTGACGATATTCGTTGCGAGGACATTTATCAATCAACATGTAAGCGTGATGCTGACGGTCGTTATATCGTGCATTTACCATTTAGAGATTCATCATTACCATCATTCAACGATTCGTATACTGTTGCGCTTTGGCGATTTAATCAACTTAAAAAACGCCTTCATCAGAATCCAATTTTCGAAGAAGAGTACAAATCTCACATACTGGAGTATCTATCAAGTGGGCAGATGGAACCTAATGATTATCAGTCATCTTCAGCATATTATATACCCCACCATGCAGTGTTAAAACCCAGTAGCGTTTCTACACGTCTGAGAGTTGTCTATGACGCCTCAGCTAAGGATAGACAGGGTCGATCTCTTAATGACACATTGTTGACCGGCGCTAAATTGCAAGCAGATATTAATAACATAATTTTACGATTTCGCCTCCATGCAGTTGTCGGAATATGTAGAGTTATAGAATATAATCTTGATTTATTTTCCTAAATTGCATGGAATTAGTATGTACTATATTTTGCCAAACTGTCAAGAGTATTTCTAGACGAATTAGCAACGATTCCGAACGAACCGGTGATTTGTGAGTTGGTCTAAATAAATACAATAACTTATTTTACTTTCACCTAAGATTTAAGGATAGCAGAATTACACATTGTATTTGAAATATTTTCTTAATTTTATGTGCTATTTTGATGTTTATGTGGTTATAAATAATTAATTATAGTATACTCAGTGGAACGTATGTTTAAGGGACTTCATCTAATTATAGCCTGATAAATTGTTATAAAATACATTGAATATCTTCTAACGTTTTAAAATAGTTCTGTCAAAATAGATTTACTTATGACTGTCAATATTAAAAGATATTTAGTCAAAATGTATGATTGTTAAAAATGGCGGGAAGGTTAGATATGTACTTGAGAAATATGGGGGGGCTTTTAATACTATAAAACATGTGGGACCGCCAATTCTGATCCTCTTGGATTCAACTGTGGTGCTAGATGGACTACTGTTCACGTAAGTTAATTAATATTATTGCTGTTAATTGTGTTGTCCTTTAGGTGGTCTAATATAATAAGTCTGTCAGTCTGATATTGCTTTTGTGTTAAATCGAATTACGGAATATTCATGTTCTGTTTCTATTCATTGTTAATTTGCTATAACTTTGAGAAATGGTCCAAGAGATTAATCATTGATGTGATAACAATAATTGTTTATGCAAATGTACCTACAATGTGTTGATCTGATACAATACTTTAAAACAAGCTGCCATGAAGTTTGCTTGCCCTTCCTTCTTCATGACGACCTAGTTTTGGGAACGGGTAACTAGTTTTCTCATTAACGTATTTAACTGACAAGCCAAATTGAAATAAATGCCTAGTCTTGTCTTTCTGTGCTTTTCTTAATAAATCCCTTTCCCTACACACCATATTCATAGGTACTTCATACAGTACCTAAATAGTAACACCACCAGACACAGTAAATGACACCAACCAACCACACTAAAAGCTTGCTAATTAAGCTGATATTATTACCTGTACATATAGTACCATTCACCTTTCTGACACAGTCGTATTATCAGCCGACGTACGTCAAATGTATCGTCAAATCATCATTACTCAGGATCATCGGGATTATCAGCGTATCTTATTTAGATGTTCACCCGACGAATCAATTCAAGAATATAGAATCAACCGCGTAACATTTGGAGTGTCGTCCGCGCCATTTCTGGCCATACGTACTGTAGAGGTCTGGACTGGACCTCTACGGTTTCTACTTTATAATTAAAACACCGTAGACTTGAAATTATTGTATTGGAAAAGTACTTTACAGCTTTACAGAAAATATATGAATGACTCTATAAAAAAAACACAATGTTAACGTTGCTGTCATCACAATTTGAATGCTAGAATGGAATATTACATCTAGCCAGACCTTTCTGCTAAAGGCCGGAACACACAAGACACTACATGAGCTACGCCCACCCTCGAATAAAAGTATTCGCATAATTCAAACACCGAACAAGACTTTTATTCATACCATTCGAACATTCAAACTCTTCCTACCTATCCCTATACAGAAAAATGACCTAACGCCGGAGATAGACAGGATGAGGACCATCTCCTGCAAGAGAAAGGTTAAAGTCAGGACGAACGAACCGCGTTCGATAGGTGCCAGGACAATTTATAAGTGCCAATGTGCACTAACACAAACTAACGTCGTCATGCCTGAACCTCATCACACCAAAACCGACGGAAAAGATGCGACTAGGCCTCCTAGGAAAACAATTGATGTGAAAGTTCACATCGGCCTAGATGAGGCTTAAAAAAAAATTAAAAGATCTTAACTTCAAACTCTTTTACCCCATCGGACGGTATGAGCCAGAGGGAGGGAAAAATTTAAGAGGCCAGGGTTCATTTAAAAAGTCTAACACATGCCCATACTCCAGAGGGAAAATTCAAAATTCACTCCATCATCATCTAATAACAACTCAATGAAACATCAACAACAAAACTGTGGGTGCTCAAACATAAGCTGAACCAATTGTGTCAACTCAACACACTTTGCAAAGGCTATGCCCCGTTAGCAAAGTTGGTTTCAACTTAAGCTGAGTGTCTGTCACCCCCCCTGTAGGAGTGACCACAGTTTACTAAACCATTATCCTCCCATAACTCGCATCATAATTATCTGGAGCATGTTCATTCTATCCCGGCCTATTCGAATTTGGAAAACATTGACGACGACGATATATTCACTCCCTCAAGCTTTTTGGAGTTGAGAGGCAAGGCACCTCACACTCCCGGCCGCTTAGAGGTGGAGGCATTGCGCCTCACAGACCTCTGAGAGTTGAGAGGTAATGCACCTCACACTCCCGGCCGCGTCCGATATTCTCTTCCCAGCATATGAAACATACACAAGAAACCATGTTAATAAAACGTAGCATATTAGTAACTAAAATAATGTCTCAATGATGTTTACATTTAACTGACATATTATTATTTACAATGACATGACAAGTGTCAACAAAAAAAAATCAAAAGTTTAAGTCATAACAAGAAAAGTTTTTAATTAATTTCAAAATGTTTCTATCTTTATACTTCCATTTAATAAATTTATGCTCTAAAAATGAAAACTTCGTTATAAAATGATAATTATTTTTACCCGACTGCGTCAGAAGGAGGGTTATGTTTTTAGAAGATAATTTTATAAATTTACAAATAGATGAAAAACATTTTGGAATAGAGTTTTTAGTTCTAGCTTTTTTGATACAAGGGATTCTTTTTTTAATGCGTATTTTTCTTGCAAATGGGATTCTTTTCTTAATTCGTGCTTTTCTTATATCGATTGTTGCACATTGTGAAATACTATTATTATTATTAATGACAAAATCACTAATATTGAAGACTGCAACTCCATCTGTAGAAAAATTAAATGAGTCTAAAAGTTGCACAGAATTGTCTTTCACCTCTATGTCTTCATCTCCGACTGCATCCAACTTTAAATCACCTTCAACTAACCCCATTTCACTATCCACCTTACTATTGTCAACTGGCAAAACGATGTTTTGCGCATTGTCCTTTGTAGTCGAAAAATCGAAATGGTCATCCTCCTTTATTTTGGAATTATTAAACGAAAAATTATTCTCAGTAAATTGGTCAATAGCGATGTTATTTGTATTGATTTGTACATCGTGATCATGATGCTCTTCCTGCGGCTCTGAAACATAACTAGATATATCAATAACTGGAATGGACTGACCCGATTTGTTACTTTCTTCCTCGTGTTCATTCTCGAACACTTCCATCAGCTCCTTCTCATCGTCTGCATGGCTGCTCTCTTGGCTGCTGCGCTCGTCATCATCTTCTTTATCTCCAACTTCCACGCTGCTTTCTAGGCAGCTTTGCTCATCTTGTAGGGGGTTATCTTCTTTTCCACTAAATAATAAAGAAGTATCATCATCTACATATATAACATCGTCTTGTCCGCATTCTTCTGACGGATCTTTTAAAATCTCCTCTTTCTGCGTCTTATAAAATGATCTGTGACATTTGCACGGAAGCTCCTCTCGAAAGACATCGCACATAACATCAAAAGTAATACCTTCGTGGTACTTAAAATTATATAATGCTAAGGCTGCTCCCTGAAGGTAAACCCTCAATATCAGCGCCCAATCACTCTCACGCCAATTATTGTAGGCGGCAACTATCTTATACTGACTAATAAATTCTTCTAGGCAACCGTTGTAGCCCGTGAAAAATTGAGCCATTTTACTCTCTTTATAAAAAAAAATATATATTCAACCACTTAGCTCTGATTCCTCTGGCGACGATTCTGCGCCTGTTTTATACTCACTGCACTGCTTAGCTTTATGTTTCTGTTACTCCTTGGCGTGCGAGAGGTCTCGCTTTTTATATAATATATGCGCAACTTTAGCGCTTTACTATAAATTCGCTGAAAAAAAAAAACTCGTATGACGCGGGGTGCGTACTTCAAATAAGCGCTTATTCGCTTAGGAGTTCGGCGACTTCGGCCCTCCACCACATGTAGAGGTCTGCACTGGACCTCTACGGTTTCTACTTTATAATTAAAACACCGTAGACTTGAAATTATTGTATTGGAAAAGTACTTTACAGCTTTACAGAAAATATATGAATGACTCTATAAAAAAAACACAATGTTAACGTTGCTGTCATCACAATTTGAATGCTAGAATGGAATATTACATCTAGCCAGACCTTTCTGCTAAAGGCCGGAACACACAAGACACTACAGTACCATGCATCAGCTGGCTCAAGACGAACAGCACATCTATCCTGTTGCTGCAAAGGTGCTGCGAGCAGATCTTTACGTAGATGACGTAGTCACCGGCTGTGATAACATCCAACAAGCAACTCGTTTGCAGTAAGAGTTAGTCAAAATCATGGCTGCCGGTGGTTTTGAGCTTAGGAAGTGGTCCAGCAACCATGCGGCTGTACTGCAAAACATACCTGAAGAACATAAAATGGTACCAGATTTGACGTTTGACAGTGACACCAACTTCATCAAGGTTCTTGGCCTTGCCTGGAATGCTCATCAAGATGTTTTTAATTATCAAGTGAATCAAATCCCACGCGGCTGTACAAAGCGGACAATGCTCTCTGAGCTTGCCCTTATCTATGACCCTATCGGTCTACTGACACCATTAACATTTTTGGCAAAATTTCTTATTCAACGTCTCTGGTTACTAGGGTCTTCTTGGGATGAACCTGTACCCGATCACATTCATCAAATTTGGACGAAGTATACGCATCAATTATCAAATCTCTCTCAATTACGTATTCCCAGACGTATTACACATGATCAAGCAGCGTCTTATCAAATTCATGGCTTCTGCGATGCTAGTGAAGCTGGTTATGCGGCCGTAGTCTTTCTTCGTTCCAGTATTTCTCAAGATCAATATCAAGTCCGTCTGGTGAGCGCAAGATCACGTGTTGCTCCCACCAAGCGTATACTGCCGAGACTCGAGCTCTGCGCTGCATAATTATTAGCAGATCTCATGAGTTACTTATATCATAAACATATATTCAAACTCAAAAACTCAAACTCAAAGCATTTATTTCAATTAAACCTTTAACAGGCACTTTTGAATTGTCAAGAAGTCGGTCAGTCATAAAATATGAAGCTAGTTGCCCATTCCAAAGCGTAGGTACCTATGGAGAAGAACGGGCAAGAAACTCCATGGACACTCTTTTTAAATTACATTTTACAAAAACATTTGTTACATCACTTCTTTTGAATTTATGATTATATAATGTGAGAACGATGTAAAAAAAAATAAAAAGATGTCCGCGTTAAGAGCGTCCAGAATACAACAAATAGTAACAAAACAACAATCCAAAATTAAAACAATTAAAATAAGCCCAGGCGGCTAAGTGATGACCAGTCCCAACTGACGGCGCCCGTTCACGAACATGACGTATATATCAGCACCATTCAGCTCAACCACTTTGAAGGGAGCTAAATGATCCAACATACACGCCACCGCCAGCGAGACATTTGAGTGAGCATGACACACTATCAGCCGCCAGGGAATATTCAAGTCAATGAAAGATATATTATTACCCAGTAAATGGTAGCTATAGATTACATAGAACTCACATCTGTGCTATGCAATTATACAATACAAAGGAAATTGAGTTTATACAATGCAAGGATAGTCTTACAATCTTCAGCAGCTCCAACAGTATTTTCAAGTGTTAGTCAATTAGTTGTGGAGCAGGACTAGCATTGAGCCAGGCATTTTTGTCAGTGATGTAATCCCCTAACTTATAATATGCCTGACTGCATAGTGTGCGTTTTATACAAGATTTAAATTTTGTCTCATTCAGTTGAAGAATGTGGGGAGGTATTTTATTATAACATTTTAGACAGTACCCCATAAAAGATGAATCTACTTTAGCCAGTCTGAAACCTGGTTGAACTAATAGGTCCCTATTTCTAGTACTATAATTATGTCTTTCACCTCTTTTACTAAAAAGATGTAAATTTTTCCTTACATACATGATGTTTTCATAGATATATTGACAAGGCACCGTCATGATGTTAATTTCCTTAAACAGTTCCCTTAGAGAATCGCGCCTGCGGAGATTATATATGGCTCTGATGGCTCTTTTCTGCAGAATAAAAATAGAATCGTTGTCTGCAGCCCGTCCCCAAAGTAAAATACCGTAAGACATGATACTATGAAAGTAACTAAAATAGACTAGTCTCGCGGTATCTACATCAGTAAATTGACGGATTTTTCTGACAGCATAAGCTGCTGAACTTAGCCGTCCTGCAAGAGATTTTAAATGAGGACCCCATTGTAGCCTTGAGTCGAGCGTGATCCCTAGGAAAACAGTTTCATCGACGAATTCTAGTTTCTCTTGATTCAATATTATCTCACAATCACTACCCTTGACATTTGGTAAAGAAAATCTTATGCACTTAGTTTTTTTTCCATTTAATACTAGATTATTAGCAGTGAACCAATTTTGGACCTGCAGTAGGGCGTTATTTACGTCGTCAAAATTTGTAGCACGTCTATTTACCTTAAAAATTAAGGAAGTGTCATCAGCAAATAACACCATTTGTGGTTGATTTTTTAATAAATGGAGTAGATCATTAATATACACTAAAAAGAGGAAAGGACCCAATATCGAGCCTTGTGGCACACCAATTTTTACTATTAAACCAAGTGAATTGACACCATTTATTTGAACTTGTTGTTGTCTATTATTTAAATAAGAACTAACTAAACTGAGCGCAAGTTTTCCAAGTCCGTAATGCTCAAGTTTCAAAAGCAAGGTTTGGTGATCGACGCAATCAAATGCTTTGGAGAGGTCACAAAAGATTCCTATGGCATCTTGGGCCTCTTCCCACGCGTTAAAAATGTGTTTTAATAAAGTTACGCCGGCGTCGGTCGTACAACGTCCTTTGGTGAAACCGTACTGTTGATCGTGTAGGATTTTATTCGTGTTAAAATGATTGAGCATTTGATTAAGCATTATCTTCTCAAACACCTTGCTGAAAACCGGCAAAACGGATACGGGTCTATAATTATTGGTGTCTTTACTGTCTCCGGATTTGTAAAGTGGTATAACCTTACTGTATTTCATTAAATCGGGGAAGACTCCTTGATCCACACACGAATTAAATACTAAGGCTAAGTAAGGTGCAATAGTCTCAATTATGGAGGTACAGATCTTAATGGACATTCCCCAAAGATCTTCGGTCAATTTGATCTTAATTTGCTTAAAAGCTTTAATTACAATTAAGGGGTTAATATGCCTAAAGTTAAATTCAATCGGGCAGGCTGAAACGTTCGCCCTTACTAAATCAAAAGCGAGCGAGGGCGAGGAATTTAAGGTTTCAGTTGTTTTGAGTGGGATACTAGTAAAGAAATTTACAAATTCTTGAGCCACTTCTTTGTTATCGCAAATGAGACCGCTTGACGTCTGCAGTGTGTAATCAGAATTATGCTTTTTATTCCTGTTTGTTTCATTATTTATAATTTTCCAAACTGTCTTTATTTTATTGTCTGCTGATTTAACCTTGTTGCTAATATATAAGGCTTTAGCTGCCTTACAAGCGTTCTTAAAAGTTTTAGAGTAAGTAGCAACATATTTATTAAAAGTTTCCGTGTTAATATAAGGCTTAAGGCCATACAGTTCGAAAAGTCTTTCCCTACTTTTCCTAAGCCCTTTAGTTGCCCAGTCACAAAATAAAAACTTGGGGCTGATACTTTTAGTGTTCTTCTTAAAATAATTATTGAACTCGGTTTGGACTACCGAGAAGAATTCATTATACAAAGTATTAACATTGTTCACTGTAAGGTTCTGATTACTTAATTTACAAATTAAAGTGCTATTAAATTTATTTAAATTAATTGATGTTATTGGTCTGGATTGGATCTGCACTTTTTGTATTGGCATGTTGTACTCAAAAGTTACAGTTTGACCACTGTGATCAGAAGGGAGATAATTAACAACGGCTTTATCTAAATAGTCGCAGCAACAAAAAACATTATCAATACATGTTGCAGTAGTCGTAGTTGTTCGGGTTGGTTCTACAAACACATTTGACAAATTGAATGATTTAAACAAATTTAATAATCTACTGGTATTGAAATTATTTTCTAAAATATTAATATTAAAGTCACCACAGATAATTACTGATCTATTACCAGTCGCAAGTTTTGCCAAAACATCTTCCATTACTGATTCAAATATAGAATAGTTTTGATAATTTGGGGGTCTGTAAACGCACACTATAACATGCTTATCTAGCTCAACACAAGACAGCTCAATGCTATGTTCAACTGATAGTTCAACTATGTCTTTACGAGGTTTGAATTTAATACAACTTTTAATTAGGATTAGTGAACCACCACGCAGCATTGAATTTCGATTAAAACAACTGGCCACACTATAATTGTCATAGTTAATTAGCATAACAGAATCTTCTAACATTATCAACATTGACGGTGTGTTCGCATGGTCTGATTCCATGATAGTGCTAGCATGGATCAAATCAAACTCCACCAATTTTAAAGCATATGTCGGTAATCGTATAGCAAATATTCAAAGAAAATTACAAAATGCTACCTGGAAACATGTGCCAGGCAAGCAGAATCCAGCTGATTGCGCAAGTCGTGGTCTGTTACCAGACGAGCTTATCAGCCACGCCCTCTGGTGGACCGGACCGGAGTGGTTATCACTAAATCATAATCAATAGCCTAACGAGCCATTAAATACAGAATCATGTTGCATCACAGATAATGATGTAGCCTGTGAACAACGTATCACAGTGCTTTCAAACAGCTTAAACGATAACAACCCTTTAGAAAATCTCATTAACAAATTTTCGTCATTACGCAAAATTCAACGTATTTTAGCATATTGTTTCAGATTCATTAAAGCTTTACGCAAAAACAAAGTAGTTAACCATTTAACAGAAGATGAGCTACACAACGCCCTCATGGTGCTTGTGAAACACGTACAACATATTGAATTTAAAGATGAAATCAAACAATTATTAGCAAAAAAAGTTTTACCTAAACCTTTTAGGAAACTTAACCCATTTATAGATCACTCTGGTGTTTTGCGGGTGGGGGGAAGGCTCTCCCGTTCTGATTTAGAATTTGAAACAAAACATCCATCGTTGCTTCCTCGTAAACATCTTTTAACTCAGCGCATCATGGAATCGGTGCATAATGAAAACATGCATCCAGGATTACAAACACTTCATTATTTAATTCTTCAAAATTTTTGGATTTTGTCTCCAAGGCGGGCAATTCAACAAGTTTTATCAAATTGTTATAAATGTTTGCGTGTCAAGCCCACGGCATTTGAGCCTAAAATGGCAGATTTACCTAAACTCCGTGTCACTCAATTAAAATCATTTCAAGCAGTTGGTTGCGATTATGCAGGTCCCTTTAATGTAACCCCGTCAGAAGGCGTGGATCACGTGTTACGAAGGCGTACCTATGTCTTTTTGTGTGCTTTGCCACAAAAGCGCTCCACTTGGAGCTAGCTTCGGATATGTCATCTGCGTCATTCCTAGCGGCATTACGCAGATTCATCGCATGGCGTGGTAGATGTAATGTTATCCACTCAGATTGCGGAACAAATTTTAAAGGCGCTCAATCAGAGTTGTCCAATATCATGAAGTCGGCGTGTGAGACCGAACATATATCATTTCATTTCAACCCTCCTGGGGCCCCCCACTTCGGAGGACTTTGGGAAGCTGGGGTTAAGTCCGTTAAGACGCATCTTTATCGTGTGATAGGTACACAGATACTTACATATGAAGAGCTCAATACCCTACTTGTCCAGGTGGAATCCATTTTAAATTCAAGAACTTTATGCTCCATTAGTTCGGATCCCAGTGACATCACGGCACTCACCCCTGGCCATTTTTTAACGTTAGCACCATTAACAACATTACCAACACCAAATTATACAAACATACCAACTAACCGTCTGACACGTTGGCAACTTTTGCAACGAATGCATCAGGACTTTCGGTCACAATGGCACTCGGAATACTTAACCCATTTGACGCAACGTTTGAAATGGAATGAATCCTCACGTGCCGTTCACATCAATCAATTAGTCATTATTAAAGATGAATGTTATCATCCGTTACGATGGCGGCTTGGTAAGATAAAAAAATTATATCCTGGCCGTGATGGGATTCCTCGTTCGGCCACTGTCAAAACTGCTCAAGGTACTCTTGATAGACCTTTAGTAAAATTATGTCCTCTCCCTGATGGGCATAATTAAATTTTCACTACTTTTATATCATAATTTAATATTGTATTAATAATATATATACACATCATATTATTTGCATATCCATCAATCATATCATTTATATATAATATCAGTTTTTGGTTTATATGGACGTAGCTTCGTTGTAGAGTTCAGGCTCCATAATTCGCCAGCAGGGGGGAAGAATGTTAAAGTATCAAAATAAATAAAAACATTCAATTGACTAATGCACAGTCACACAACTTCCTAATTCCAAACCCTTCCTCCAATTCCGTTCATTCATTTCCTTCCGGATTCAATCAATCCCTTAACAACTCACTCAAGAGAACTCGACGGAAAAATGGCGCGTGCGATCCTCCGCCGGCTATAAAACATAAATCAACCATGTTCTAACAAAACCTACCTACAAAGACCTTCAACAATTCTGTGTCAGTGTTAAGTGTAAAATCAGGGACGTCCCTGGAGCCCTGGACTGTATTGGAGTGGCGCCACCGAAAAGCCGTCGACCGGGAAAACCAGTGAGTACCTTTCCTTCAATCCAAGTTTTCCAAGTGATTGTGCACGACTAGAGGCTCGCCTATGGCCACAGTTCCATCGAAGGGTTTATTCATCATTAACAATAACAATTATGTAAAAATGAATTAAGAATTAAATGACCAGGAAATATTTAAATCAAATATACCTTTAGTTTGAAAATCGTCTGAAATCGGAGTTAGCTCACTTGGTGATTTGATCAATCTAATCAGAAACCATATTGACGGCAGCTAAGTACAATTAACTACTTTTTTAAAACTTTTTTACATAATTCGACGCACACATTAACTCACATACCTACCTATATAAAAGACACCTACACCTTTTTTTCACAAAGTGACACGGACCTAAACCATTATTACGTGTACCTATACGTCGGACAATCAGCGCGTTTACCTGTTGTAAACAAAGATCAATGTACTGACATTGATCTTTGTTTATTGTAAACAAAGATCAATGTACTGACATTGATCTTTGTTTACAACAGGTAAACGCGCTGATTGTCCAAACCGACGTTAAAACGATTATGTAAACTGTTACATAGTCGTTTTAACGTCGGTTTTGAAACTTGCGGTATTTTAGTGAAACAACAATAATAAGTCTCGTTGGCGTTACTAATATTATAGTTAAATATTATTACGTACCTACCTACATTTATTATAGCAATCAATATTGTAACATACCTACAAAATAATAGTAATATCCGTTTTAAAATTTAAAATGATACAAGCTGAAGCAATTAGGACGTACCGCGTAGAAGCGGATACTTTATGGCGGTTGACTCATTTAGTTTAGGTTTTTTTTACGTTACCGTATTTTGGAAAAAAGAATCAGTAATTATAGTCCGCGCGGAACTAGTTGACTGCGCCTTAGGTGGGGACCGGGGTGAGGCGGCGGCGAGGCAACCTAGTTGCGTAAAAAAAACGTAAACTAAATGAGTCAACCGCCATAAAGTATCCGCTTCTACGCGGTACGTCCTAATTGCTTCAGCTTGTATCATTTTAAATATTAAAACGGGTATTACTATTATTTTGTAGGTAGGCGGCGAGGCAACCCCTAGTGTTCGCAATGCACATGAGATTAATGACAGCAAGCGCCCCCGGCCCTCCTTCCCACCGCTCAAATACCTAAGGCGCGGCCAACTAGTTTCGCGCGGAATTTATAGCCTTAACCATTTCCTAGGTAATGCCCTATTAAGTAAATGTTGTAAAAACTGTGGAAGGTAGCTTTGTTCTTTTATTAATAATTATCACAGTTTCCTCCTGTAAAATCATGATTTTTAAGATAACCGTACTTAATATACTTTGCGGCCGTCAATATAATTATCAGGTTATCAGAAACATAGGTAATGAAGCATAAGGTTTGTTTAACTCCTTGCTTTGATATCTAAAATGTACTGTTAAAATACCTAGCAAAATGAATAATAATGTGAAATTTTGTAAAAATATATAAAGGAGATCGGACGGGGGTGGCCCAAGTGGCGTCGGAGCATGACGCTTATTTTGTTTGAAAGTTCATTAAATAAGCTTACTTTTTTTGTATGGGTACAAAAAAATCTATCCTGGGAGAAAAAAGTTATAGTGTGTATTAAAATAATCATATATCGAGCTAGTTTCAACTATTTATTCAATTAAATCTACTTCTTTTTAACCGACTTCAAAAAAAGGAGGAGGTTCTCAACTCTTTGTTTTTTTTTTTGTATGTTTGTTACCTCAGTACGCAAAAAAGAATTTTTTAATCTTTGAAAAATTCTTTTTTCCAAATCTTTGAAAAATTCTTTTTTTATTTAAAAGGATATACTTCCAGTTTGGTCCCATTTTTATCAAAATCCTGTTCTGATGATGGGAATTGAGGGAACTCTTCAAATATTATAGGCACACCTACAGCGATTTGGATATTTTTTGAGTTATTCCGTTCTGATCCCCTGAACCTCGTAACGAGCCCACCCGAGATACCACACTACGCTCATGATGTGGGCGCAACATCCGACTGTCCTTTTCCCTATGATACAATACAACTACAGTAATAATGTTGAATGCCCTGTAGTCCTTCCTCCTCCTTATACATTATATATGTATAATATTTCTTTAACCTCACGTGACGTGGCTGAATGCGACTACGCAGTAGTATCAAGCCATTTTGCTCCATACCAAAACGCTCAAGATCTGCGGGTGGTTGTCGGTCTCTAAAGACTTCAATGTGGTAAATACCACTTCTCGCATGCTCGCTATAATAGCTCCGAGCTAGTTTGATTTGGCAAATAAAATCGGGTCATCCTGTGTCAACCGCGGAAAGCGAGCCAATTCCGGAATATTTCCTGAAATGCTCTGAAAAAGTACACGTTGCCTATTCAGGTTTTTGGCGGTAACGTATTCTGCTAAGTTATTATGAGTGTTTGTGCGCTGGTTAATGATTGCGGTGAAGCTCTCGGCATATATACTGTTTTGTACTGGAGGGTGGAAAGCATTTATAAGCGCTGCTGCTATTTTAAAGTTTGGCATCAAGTGCTTTAGGGTTATATTGACATAATCTTGTCTCAAAAGTTTACAGTCACGTTTGAAACGGCCAATGACAGCTTCGACAACCCAACGGCAAATAGTGACTTTTCTTGATTTGTTTGCCTGCAGTGTCGTTAGTTGGGTTTCGTTGTGACTCTTCGATTCTGGAATTGCTGTTCTATACCCTAAAGTGTGTAAGTCAGGCAATGCGTCCCGAAATCCCCGATCTAATATAAACATATCACCCTCCCTGAAAAACCAATGAAAAACTGCATCTTCGTCATTCATTATTTCTTGTGTTATGACAGCATCTGATTTGGTGGCAGGATAAGGCCCGTAGACATTTATGATGTATCCATCGCTGCATACTAATAATAAGGGCTTCAACAAGTTCCTAAACTTATGAGGACTGTATGTTTGCCTTTGAAAAGAAAAATTGGAACTTTTTTGAATATTTTGATATGTTCCATCAGCTATTGCTATAGCGCGTCTTGTACTTTCGGGAGCGTCAGGATCTCCAAACAGTGCGGTTGGTATTAAAAGGTTTCGGTCCACAACCTGCTGTCTGCTCATATGGTCGAAACCTAAATGGTTAGGTTAGTGACAGTGAATGACAGTGAACAGTTACAGTTTTTAATGACAGTGAATGACGGCCAATGACAGTGTTAGTCACTGTCATTGGCAGTCATTCTGACTCGATCATGGAGCAGAGGGAAGGGGAACGAACTACTGTGCTGCGCCCGCGTTGCGTCTTCTCTTCCTTCCTACCAAACCGCGCAGCAACGGCCATAACATTTTTGTCTCTTTTCAAATGTTAACGCAAAAAAATCCACGTGTATATTTGGTGTCTTTCTCTCATGTTGGCGCAAAAATACCACGCACCTTTTTTTTTTTGCGGATGGGAAGTCATCAAATGACCCCTTCCGCTCTGGGTGGCGCGGAAGGGAGTGTCAGACTCTTACTGACTAAAACACACCCATGTTCCTTCATTAGCCCTTTATGTTCCGGGCCAGCGGTGACCCTTTCGGACAATCCCGCTGACCACGATATACCACGCATCTCAGTCATCGCATCATAAGTGTTAGGCAACATCAAACACACCATATCGGGTTAAAATAAATAGATTTAATTGATAAATAGTTCAAAATAACCCGATATATTAAGATTAAGTAATATACGCTGTAACTTTTTTCTCCCGGGATAGATTTTTTTTTACCCATACAAAAAAAGTAAGCTTAGTTAGTGAACTTTCAAATGAAATAAGCGTAATGTTCCGACGCCACTTGGGCCAGAGCCCATACAAAAATGTCCGATCTCCTTTTAGAAACAAATTACCAACTTAGTTTATAAAACCAATTAATAAATAGCAAGAGCTCAAAACAAATATTTAATAAAAAAAAAACTTCAAAATCAAAAGTCGTTTATTCAAATTAGGCCCAATAAATGCCCGTCCTTCACCACTTCCTAGTGTTTTTGCTGAGAACACGTGGCGCAGCAAACTCTCCAGCAGCACTTGATAAATTACCCTCATAAAATAAATTTAAATTTGGCATAATTTTATAATAAAGCTAAACCCGTGCGACCAACGCGACTGCAAAGCGGGAGCGTCAGTCGCGCGGCAGCTGCTCGTGTTTTTCTATGGCACCTTGAACAACTTCGCGACCGCCGCTGTAGTCGCGCAGGTGTTCACGTTTAGTTTCGCGTTATTGACGCTCCCGCTTCACGTCGCGCGACCCGTTTACTCGACGCGCAGGTTTGGTGCCCACTTACACCACCATAAAATAATACCTACCTACCGTGATTATCCACACAATAAGTCCTTTATAAATGATAAATGATTTTATTTTTGTAAGTAGGTTTGTACAAACACTTTTACACGTCAATCATGTTTTTTTTTAAACTAGATGAGGTCGGCGTTTCCTATCTGACTTTGGTTTTGACAGGTAATTAAAATAATGACATCCGTTTAAAAGGCGACTTGTAAATTAATTTACGACACACGTTAACGGGTTTGAATCGTCTTGAAATGGAATTATTAATTTACTCTGTAACTTATTTTCATAAATTAGCGCGTAGAATGTAGGTACAGATGATAAATAAATCATTTGAAAGTTTATTTGCTTTGTAGGTAATATTGTCTGTGTGGTGACTTAAAGAATTGCACCACCCCTTACTCCCCGTGGGTGTCGTAAAAGGCGACTAAGGGTCTTACCGGAGAATGGGCAGCAGCGTTCTCTATTTATTCCACCATCATACCATACTGCCAACCCGCCTGCCAAGCGTGGCGATTATGGCAAACACCCCCAAAATTGGGGGAGGCCTATGTCCAGCAGTGGACGTCTATCGGCTGAAACGACGAGGTAATATTATCAGTCCACATGTGCCCATGCTGAACATAATCCTCTATCTTTTGCGCTCACTTGTATCGATATTATAACAAGCCGAATGTTCAAGAGTTAACTTTTCAATTGACCCCCAGTTTCCTTCGATTTCATTTTTATTAGATCTATAGCGGTATAGTTACCGGCACGGATCTTGAGCGCTCGGCGGTAGAGTGGGGATCGCTTTGCGCATCGTATACTTATGGTAAAATAAAACATAATATTATATAATTATAATATTATTATTATCATAGTCACTGCACGACAATATACAGGGTGTTTGGTGCATCGTTTGCCAAATGGAATTGGCCGAAAGGAGAGGTCATTTGCTATCTCTTAAGGCCCAGTAACTCATTCCTTGTCTCACTGCTTTTTTTAAAATGACTTTTTAATTTTTATTTGGAGAAATACAAGAACTCTGCATTTAAGCTTAATTTTTTTTTAAAGTTATGAGTATAGCTTTCAAATTTTATTTTAATTCTTATGTTTACTCTTGTATGGTTCTATGAAATTAAAAATTTACTTGCTAATAACATCCAGTTCCTTTTTAATAACTCCCAAAGTTTTTGAAAAAGGGAAAAATACACTTAACACTCAACTTTAAATTGCTGTAAAAAAAAATTAAAAGCGATCGGGATCTTCGAATTATTTTAAAAGGTTGTCTAGTTTGTCCCCTTTCCAACGGTGTGCAATATACAAAAAAAAAACGTTTAATAACTTCGGTAATTCGCTAAATGTGTAATCGAGACACATCAGGCTGATATTAGATATTACGGTAAGAACACTAGTTTTCACATAAATAACATACTTTAAGTAGGTGGATAGTGTTATCTCAGTCTTACGCAGTCTTTTATCTCTTTCTAGGGTTCTAACTTTCCTCGAACTTCAAATAAAAAATTAACTTTTACTTAATAAGTACCTAATTATAAATTTTGTTCAAATTGTCCTCCACTATTGCGTACACACGCGCGACATCTTCTTATTACACTCGGACGTGGATGATCCGAACTTTTTAAAAATAATTTCTACAAACAGACTTATCCTAATTATTAGGTCAGCTACCAATTTTCAGTGAAGACCTGTCTTTTGTTTTTCATCAAAACGATTATCCCGCTCACTGGAGATTAACCGCCAGGGAGTACAAAATCCAAATGTTGCATTCCCAGAATCATGGATTGGGAGGGATGGCCCTATTCCTTGGCCTCCGTTCCCCAGACCTGATTCCGTTAGATTTTTACATCTGGGGATGGCCCAAAGAACTTGTTTACTCCACGGAAGTTGAGACTAGGGATGATTTAATCCAACGCATTGAAGCGGCTTTCGTCACTATCAAAGCAGAAATACGTTTACACACCACTACAGTCGAGATAAGACGAAGATGTCGCGCGTGTGTATGCAATATTGGAGGACAATTTTAACAAAATTTATAATTAGGTACTTATTAAGTAAAAGTTTATTTTTTATTTCAAGTTCGAGGAAAGTTAGAACCCTAGAAAGAGATAAAAGACTGCGTAAGAGTGAGATAACACTATCCACCTACTTAAAGTATGTTATTTATGTGAAAACTAGTGTTCTTACCGTAATATCTAATATCAGCCTGATGTGTCTCGATTACAAATTTAGCGAATTACCGAAGTTATTAAACGTTTTTTTTTGGTATATTGCACACCGTTGGAAAGGGGACAAACTAGAGTACCTTTTAAAATAATTCGAAGATCCCGATCGCTTTTAGTTTTTTTTTACAGCAATTTAAAGTTGAGTGTTAAGTGTATTTTTCCTTTTTTCAAAAACTTTGGAAGTTATTAAAAAGGAACTAGATGTTATTAGCAAGTAAATGTTTAATTTCATAGAACCATACAAGAGTAAACATAAGAATTAAAATAAAATTTGAAGGCTATACTCATAACTTTAAAAAAAAATTAAGCTTAAATGCAGAGTTCTTGTATTTCTCTAAATAAAAATTAAAAAGTCATTTTAAAAAAAGCAGTGAAACAAGGAATGAGTTACTGGGCCTTAAAAGATAGCAAATGACCTCTTCTTCCGGCCAATTCCATTTGGCAAACGATGCACCAAACACCCTGTATATACCCCGCTCCCGCACCTTACTTCATCCCACCAAAGGGACCCAATAACTCACTTTTGCGCAGGTGAAGGTCAGCGCTCAAGATCCGTGCCGATAATTGTATCTACAACGCTACATGCGAACAACGCGTCATACTGACGTCACGCAAAATCCTGCATCTCACAAGCAGAGATTAAACGGCCCGACATGAATCATCGGACAGTTGCCCGCCAGACACAATACCCGTCTGGTCGGAGGATCCTCCCTTTTCTATGGAGGTTGAGTGAACTTCACCTACATCCTGTTCCTCATACCTCTACAGATTAGCTAGCAAGTCTTGGATTTGATCAAGAATGTATTTGTGTAGTCAGAATTTAATTTTTTGGCAATCCTACAGCAATTGTTCATGATCAATAAATTAATGTTGGATTTTCTAATATTTTATACAAACACCCTAAATGACAGTTCCATGAAAACACTTAAAATCGTGTAAGTATTATGGTGTAATTGTCATCGTTGGCTTACAACTAAGTAGTTTTGTTATACTTAGTTTGTTCACGAACAAAATTAGAAGCTAGTTTGTATTTATTTCTAATAGCAGATAATTTAAGGTAAATCAGTGTCTAGACGTTTACCTACCTTGTGACACAAGGTGACAGTAATAAATTGTTTTGGTAAATTCGTGGTATTCATGAATGTTTTCATTATAATACAAACAGCCCATCTTAAACACAACACGAAATCGTACGTAGGCAGTATTGAAGGTTATTTTTCAGTAAAATCGTAGACAGTGAAAGATTCTATAATACTGCCACTTTTATTTATATTTTATTTCTAGCCTATGTTATCCCACTGCTGGGCAACGCCTTTCTCATTTCCACTCCCCTATGTCTTGAGCTTGTTTGGACCTATCCTGTCTGTAGGCGTCCAGCTCGTCCCGACATCTTCTGGATCTTCGGGTTCGTGTCGTAGATTTCGTCGATGACTCGTACGAAATGCGGCAAACGTGTCCGGCCCAGTTACGGTAACTGGTAACTGACCGTGTTAGGACACGGTCCGTTAATCTGACTTTATTAGAGACTGATAGAGATCACATGTCTATTAATTTACGTTTATAGCAAACTGGTAGGTCTCCTTTCAACTGAAACTGCCTTAGAGTCTAGAATTGTTCCCGGTACTTACGCAATACACACATGAATGCTGGACTTCAAATGTACCTCAGGCGACATATAATAGCGCTGCAATATGAACTCCACAAGCGTCGTCTATTTATAGATACTCATGTGTATTAAGAAACTATTGAAACTATTTTAAACTGTGTAATATTACTACGGCTTTAGAATAGAAATTGAGTTAAGTATCTAACACCTACACCTGTGTCTAACCTTTCAGGGTAACTTTGAAAGGTCACATGTGATATTACACATTATCTATCGACAGGTGAACGTCCATCCGATACATAGATAATAATAAACCTATCGGTCTAAGCGACCGCAAAACGTCCAGAGTTCCGTTACGTTACGGTTACGTTAACGACTTACGGGTTTTGTAAAAAACTTAGTTTAGGCAACAGTCTTGATCGCCCAGAGGACACGGTGGAGCACACGGTGGAGGTCTGCCCCGCTTGGGCGGAGCACCGCCGTGTCCTCGTGGAGGTGATCGCCAGCGGCGGCGACCTCTTGCGTCCGGCCCTGGTGCAAGCTATGGTCCGGGGCGAGAGAGAGTGGGAGGCAGTCACCTCCTTCTGCGAAGCAGTCATGCTAGCAAACGAGGTGGCGGGACGGCTTAGGGAGAGAGCCTCCCGTCCCAGCCGCCGCGGGAGACGCTCCGGGCGTCGGGAGCCGCGTGACGACTCCCGGCCACCGTAGGCGCGGGCCTGCGGGCGGAGAGTAATGGATAGCTCACCGTCCGATCAGGACCAGGCCCGTGCCGGACGGCGCGTACGTGCTCCACGCGCGCCTCAAAGAGATGTCAGCATCGAGGAGGCCATCGAGAGGGCCCCCTTAGGGCCGAAGCCTGCCGGGTCAGCGGGATTGTCCGAAAGGGTTACCGCTGGCCCGGAACATAAAGGGCTAAGGAAGGAACACGGGTGGGTTTTAGTCAGTTAGAGTCTGACACTCCCTTCCGCTCCACCCAGAGCGGGGGGAGTCATTTGATGATTTCCCATCCAAAAAAAAAAGGCAACAGTCTTCCACAAATTAAGTACAAAATTGTATCTGTGGAATAATTTAACTGTAATTTTTTATAAGAAAATAAATCTATCCTATTGTATTCTAATTTATCAATGGTAAGACACATTAGTGATCGTATTATGATACCTATCACTGAACAAATATTCTCATTTTTTCTTTACAAATAAATTCAATTGAAGTGTCTGTTTGTAATGTCCGTTTCTAACCTAACCTAACAGGTTTTTACAAAATGCATATGAAAGTATATACGGTACTTATAGCAAAAAAACAATTGTTAATATGTTTGTCTGTCTCTCTGTCGGTTTGTTCCTGCTAATCTCCGAAACGGCTGGGCCGATTTTGAAGGGACTTCCACTGGCCGATAGCTAATGTTATAAGGAGTACATAAGCTTCTTTTTGTCTCGATACCACGTTCTCGTGAGATAATTTCGGGCATATAGAAGAAGCTAGTTATATAATAAGTAGGTCAGCAAAGAGAATTACACATGCAACACCAAGAGGTTTGTTGAAGCATTAAGAGCGTTTACGCCGTACGGCATTTCATACAAACTTCCAAGCCCTTATTTTTAGAAAAAAATGAACCGATTTTAATGAAACTTAATATGCATAAGCAGGATACAAGGGTCTAAAAAGTTAGTAGAGAACATTTTCGAAAAATAGTGTTACAGCCAAATTAGACGGATTTTAAGTTTTCCATAGAAACAGAGATTTCCAGTTATCTTTTTTTAAATAGGACATTTCGACATTTCGCGCAGTGCTTAAGCGATTGACTGCTGCGCTGCGTGTCGCGGGTTCGATTCCTGCGCGGAACAAATACTTGTATGACCTACAAGAAGTTGTTCTGGGTCTGGCTGTTTGTGTATGTGAGTTTAAATGTATGTAAACGCACCCACAATACAGGAGACATTCCTAGAGTCAAACGTTTAAAAAAAAACAATCAACAAACTCCTTCCAATCACTCCACGTTAAGTATGTAGGACACCCTGTAGTTTATGTATTATTTATCTTGCAAAGGCACCGACGCGACGTGAAGACTTGATTGATGAAACTCGCACCCAAAAGTAACTTCTTCAACCTCTCTCTTTCAGTAAATTAGTCGTCATCAAAGTTAGGGTAAAAAAGCGGCCAAGTGCGAGTCGGGCTCGCACATGAAAGGATCTCGTACCACCGTAAAATATTTAACAATACTTTTTTATACTTAAGTAGAAACCCCCTAGGGTCATTGGGGTATAGTAATTTTATTCTAGGTACGTCTTCACTTATAATTATATAATTAATGTAGGTATACAAAATATTGTAAATAATTTTTAAAAGAGTAACGGTAGAATTTCTCGCCATTCTTATCCACACGAAACTACGTTTAAAAGTGACTTAATGAGCCTTTTTGAAAAAAAACTAATCGCAGTGTTTATTAACGAATTATTCCGTTCTGATCCCCTGAACCCCCCCCTCCACCCCCCGCCTCGATCCCCTCCTAGATCTAACCCAAAACTAATTTTGAAAGTTATCTATCGCTAATACGGCTATAACATCAATCATAATATCTCCACAGCGAAACTTACCTGAAAGCTAACCTAGGGTCAAGTCTTAACTTAAACTTAGACTAAGTTTGTTCAAACTAGTGTATAGTCTCATAGTGGTTCGATTTGTTTGGTGTTTACCAACAGTTCTCGCTAAATTGTGACGGTCAAAAGCAAGAAAATGCCAAGTTTTCACATGTAACAGGGGTGCCATTTTGTTTTTAGTCAAAACAGAACCCTTATATAATCACTTCGTGAAGGAAAACGTCTGAAAATCGTTAATTTGTAGTTATATCACATTTTTAGTTGTAGAATTGCCCGTGTCGTATGGGAGAAAATGTTTTTCAACTTCAATGTTGAGTTTGTTTTTGGGACAAATTCATCCTAACTACGGAATAGAATAGAATAGAAATAATTTATTTGTTAATAATGCAGGTATACATATAATATGGTTATTTTGTGGAGAGTCCTAATACATTTTAACTTACGGCATGCAAAATTGTTTAACATACACGAACAGAAGAGAAAAAAAAAGAAAGAAAAACATAATACAATAAACAATTTCAAATTTAACAAAAAGCAAAATTATTATTTAACACAAATCACTATTAAAATTCGTTACTGTCCGTAATACAAAGATGTCGAAAATATAGAGATGTCAATAATAAGAATATATGTTAATAAAGTCAATAATAGAGCAGAAACCTTCGGAATTACAAATTAATATGTCAACAAAATTAATTATTATACGAAGCATCTTGACTGAAAGTTTTGTGCTCTAAAAATCTTTGGTTGTGTAGTAGCACTAATTATCCAGTAGCAATTTTGATAACTGCTTTTTAAACTTTTTGGTGGGTAAGTCTTTGAGATTTTTGGGTAGTTTGTTACAAAGGACCCATGAACGAAATGTTTTTTTTTTGGATAAGGCTATTTTATGACCACCTGTATAAAGTTGGTTTTTATATTGGGTCCTTATTGGCCTTGAATGTTGTCTTGTGTCAGCCATAGACGTAAACAGGTGTTTGTTCGCTCTTACGAATAAGGCCACTTCTAGTATGTACAAACAAGAAAATGTAAGAATTTTTAGGGATTTTAATAAAGGTTGACAGCTTTCTGTACTTTTACGACCTGTCATTGATCTAAGGCAGCGTTTTTGGGCCTTAAATATGTTTTCTCTCTCACTGCATTTACCCCCAAATATTACACCGAATCTCAATAGAGAAGCAACTAGACCATGATATGCTGTTAAGTACTAGTTTACTTGTACCTATTTGCCTTCTTTGAAAGGTTATGTAGTAGATAGGCTGTTTTACTTAATTTTGGCACACATTTTCAACCTGTGTTACCATGTCAGTTTGCTGTCAATAAATAAGTACTCCTAAGAATTTAGCCAGTGAGGTTTTATCTACGTTTTGGTCTTTATATTTAGTTATAATATTATTATCTGGCTGTAGACGCCATGGTAATAATGCATGATTTTGGTTTTTTGTAAATTAATAACAAGATTATTTTTATTAAGCCAATCTATCATTGTTTTAAGTGTGTTGTTTATATCTTTATCGTATTTTGTTTTATCTTCGTATTAAATTATGGCTGTCCTGTCGTCTGCAAATTTCCGCACATTGGATGATGGATATGGCGAGGTAGGTCGTTGATATAAAGTAAAAATAATAAAGATCCAAGGAAAGTACCTTGCGGAACCTAAAAATTCGTTATTCTGCAAGTAGATAAATATTTAAATGCGCCTTTTGTTTTGGAATCCTTCATTGTGCGTGATCCGACACGCACTAGCCGGGCTTAACCAAAATCCATTCGGGTGAAACACGGTTCGCATGAAAATAATTAAAGAATACTTAACCATTTCTGTGAAAATGTCTAAGTGACGCCTAACTGAACTACCTACAGCAAAAATGAACATCGAAATTTGATTTTTCATCAACACACGAACTATAGAACCACGTTTGATATTTTCATTAAGTCGTTCTCGGAAATATTGTATGAAAGCTAGTTTATTACTCGATCGCTATTGGCTATAAGGTCGAATACGTGACGTTGACAATCGATTAAGCGGATACCAGACATTTTTAGTGTGGGCTGTTCAATGTTATTCGGAAAAAAACATGGTAATGTTCTAACATTGATTGGAATATTTAACAAGTTCAAAATATTGGTCTTTGCGATAGTGTCGACATGAACTTTGTGTCGGCAGGAGCTATATGACAATATGCCGGACACATTTTCTACTACACGTTGTCGTTAAGAAATAGATGGGAGGGGCTGAGGGGCAATTCTCATAATTTTAAGAACGTTCACATCTCATCTGACAAAAATACCTCTGATTTCCCTACATTTTTAACAAGTTTTTGACATTTGTTTGTCGCCGAGATAAGACTGCGACCAGATTTTGTACGTATTGAATTACATGAATTAGCCTTCAGGTCTTTTAAAGTCCATCAGACGCCGCGATGGGTTGCACAATAAAGCCAAACAAAATAACGACCTTAATTTTCAGAAAAATACAGATTATATAGAAATTACTGTATTAATATACTACAGCAACAAAAAGAACAATACGATCAAAAACTCATAACTGAAAACCAAAATAATATTGCGTGACATTGACAATCGATTAAGCGGGATACCAGACAGTTTTAGTGTAGTCTGTTACATGTTATTCGGAAACAACATGATAATGACAGCTTTACGTTCTAACATTGAGTTCAAAATAATGGTTTTTGCGATAGTGTACGACCGTAATTTTGTGTCGACACGAGCTGTATAAGTTAATCATATTGTGGTAAAAACATAAGCCAGGATGCACTCGATGCAAAAATAGTAGATTATCGTATCGTTTGGTATTTTAGGTATAGCTCGTGTGACCTAAACTGCCCTCTGCCAGTTTTTTTACTCATCATCTGCCTAGCCTTTTTCCAACCATGTTGGGGTCGGCTTCCAGTCAAACCGGATGCAGCTGAATACCATAATATTTTTTTACTAAATTTTGGAAAAAATGTTAGTGTTGTGCCCTTTTTCTTTATGACGGCAGTAAACGTTCATCACCACTGCTCTCAAACGGTGAAATGTTCTGGAATTCGAAGACGTGATATCTACCAACCCGCACTGGGCCCGCGTGGTGGATTACAGCCCATTCCCTCTCATAGAGAGGAGATCTGTGTCCCAGCCTCCCAGCACTGCGAACATTATACATATTTATCCTAAACCTGCACTTAATTCACGCTCGGGTTTAGGTCACAGAGTGCTATAATAAGACTTTTGTGCACGCTCTGCTTAATATGCGCAATTATATTATCAGTATTATTTATCCAGTATTGTCCTACTGCTGGGTAAAGCCTATTTGTACAAACACGTTTTTCCTGTCGTGAAAAACTGTAGGCACCTTTCGTCAGTATTGTATGGATCACTATGGAAGCTTCTTGACGGACACGTTTTTTCTACGGTGCGGTTTATACTTACGCTGTACCGTACAGAAACCGTGCCGTGGACAAAGGGCCTTAGGGCCTCCCTTTTTTTCACAAACTTTTGTTTTTGCCAATCCTTTTGATGGCTAACACCAATATCATATTGCTGGCTAGTAATAAAAGAAAAGTAACTTACCTATCGACAGTGATAGCGACCAATGTGAACACTCCAGCGGACACGGTAAGGTTTGCAGTGAAGTTGCTGGCTGTACAAGTGACTGCCCCGAATGGCCAGTCAGCAGTCACCAGGAATATGAAGTTCGGAGCCCCGTTCAAGGTCGCCATCAGCAGGTCTGCGACGGCGAGGTTTACGAGGAAGCAGTTGGTTACTGTCCTCATGCGACGGTGGGCTGTAGACAAGAAAAATAACATATTATAAACGTTGTTTATAAAACATAGATACATTCACTTCCAACAGCCTAATTGCGGAAGACATTATCAATCAGAACCTGAATAATATTGAAGGATATTGCTAACCCATTGCTGCATATAGTTGAAAAATTTGTCTGCTCAACAGTCAAAACGAAAGCCATTCCTACCGCTAGACTGTTACGCAATTACCCCCTGGTTCTGAAAGTCAATATCATCATCATCATCATCATCTGCCTAGCCTTTTCCCAACTATGTTGGGGTCGGCTTCCAGTCTAACCGGATGTAGTTGGATACCAGTACTTTAAATGGAGCGACTGCCTATCTGTCTTCCACAACCCAGTTACTGGGTAATACGATACCCCTTGGTAAGACTGGTTGTCAGACTTTCGGGCTTCTGACTACCCGTAACGACTGACAAAGATCCACGAATTACAGCCGGGACCAACGGCTTAACGTGCCTTCCAAGGCACGAAGGAGTCACGGTATGTACCTAGGTAAAGATGGTCACCCATCCACAGACCAACCGCAGCAAGCGTAGCTTAACCTGATCGATCAACCTGCTCGGCTGTTATCATTTAACCACGGGCCAGCTAATCTATTACTACTTAATAATAAAGCCGAAGAGTTTGTTTGTTTTTTGTTTGTTTGAACGCGTTAATCTCTAGAACTACCATGTTGGATTTAAATTTGTTGGCTCAATCTATTATCTAAAATACTAATAATAAAGGTGAAGAGTTTGTTTTTTGTTTGTTTGAACGCTTGAACTACCAGTTGAATTTGAAAAATTATATTTGTGTTTGATAGTTCAATATTTGAGGAAGGTTATATACACGCTACGACCTTTAGAAGCAGACCAAAAAGAAAAAAAGTCAGAAAGAACACTAAGTGAAAACGAAGTGCGGGCGGGCGATACGATGCGATGGATTGGGACGGTCCTCTGTTATATCCAATGATCGGAGTAGGTAGATTGATTTTTGGTACTTGTATCATAAATGCCCACAGAAAGAATAACATGGATAAGCCATTTTCCCGGAAAGTAATTCCGGTATTTCCGGATCCAATTAAGTATTATTAATGTTGGTAGTTATTATTATTACTACTCAATTCAAAATTTAAAGACAGGTATCAAAACTAAATTAATTTATTATTTATCTGTTTCACGTTACGTTTCAATCCCGAAATTCCGGAGAAATGTCCATATTTATATATACGTTTCGTATCAATGACCCCAATTCAATCTACCTACTCCGATCTATGGTCATATCCTATCCTCCATCATATCTTGGAGCATATCCACCAGGGTTGATTTTTTTAAATTTCCTATTAGAGTATTAAATACTGCGCATTTTAATATTAAGTATATTAGGTACTAGCTTCCGCCCGCGACTCCGTCCGCGCGGATGTCGGTCTTCGCGTGGATGGTTTATTTCTCCATTTTGAGTAACTCTGACAATGACATCTTATAAATATCTATTGGAGCCAAATACGGCTAAGCCTATAATAATTAAGGAGATCCCTCTATTGAGCTACTGCTGTTGAGCTCGCGTTCTGTAGTAAGTATTTTTTTCATAGTAATTCCGACCTTGATAAGTAGCATGTAGCAGTAAATTACTGACAATGACGAAAAGTTTGCAATAATAAAAAAGTGATCGTGACAATGCGACAGAAAGTTAATTGAGAGCTTCAGCATACACAACATTGTTAGTGAGCTCGTCCGGAATATGAACATGAAGATTTCTTGGACTGCTCACATGGGAAAGAGCTACGTAAAGTTGCCCGTGTGAAAAACAACTCGCGGTAAGATCTACGCCAGCAACTCCTAGGGTCTGACCTTGAGCCTTATTTATTGTCATGGCGTAACACAAAGCTACAGGAAACTGTATTCTCTTAAATTGAAATGGAAAATTATCCACTACGGGTAATGCAACGTGTGTTCGCGGTTCTACAGAACAACGTCTATGAATAAAACCGAAAAATAAGATTTTTTTTTTCTACGTATTTTTCCAGGATAAAAAGTATCCTATTTTATGCCCAGGATAATAAGGTATAATTATACCAAGTTTCATCGAAATCGAACCGTTAGTTTTCACGTGATGCCTGCATATACAGACAGACAGACAGACAGACAGACAAAATTTTTTTTAATCACATATTTGGGTTTGGTATCGATCCAGCAATACCCCCCGCTATTTATTTTTTCAATATTTTCAATGTACAGAATTGATCCTTCTACAGATTTATTATATGTATAGATAAGATTTTCTAAGTAATTTCTTTTAAATACATGAATATCTAAATATTCCTACAGTTTGTTGATGTGTGTATTAGATATAAGACGACTGATGATAAATATACCGGCTGACTTTTTTTACCGCCTGGACAAATACAGGGTATAAAAAATAAACTTCTTTTTTTCCATATAAAACTAACAAACCGACAAGGAGCATTCTTTCTTTACGCGCGGAAATTATTAGTGGATTGGTAGCGACATTCAATTAATCGGCCCACTTCAATTACAGGATTGAATGCGAAAAAAAAAAATTCTATTTCTGCAAAAAAAATCTGTGCTACTAGCTTCGGTTTATTTCTGTCTGATCCCCTGAACCCAACCCTCCACCCCCGCTCCTCGAACCCCTGCTTGTTCGTCTTCTGTTTTAATCTCTGTCTTATCCACTTTAATTAGGTTACTCTTTTTGACAGGTACCTAAGTACAGTCAAGAGAAAATAAACGTTTCATAATTACAAAATTAAATAAAGATTTTTTTTTTTACCCGCGACGCCGACGGTACGAAGACGGTTTATTATACGTTTGGGGTGAGAGGATGTGTGTGCAAACCAATGTTGCCATTTATCTCCAAAATTACTAGTCCGATTTTGACGCGGTTTTGATATCTTCTCTTCTCTTTATGTGTATAATGAACCTATGCTCTTTAAAAAGTTTGAAATTATCCCACGACGGTAAGTAGACGGTATATGCGTTTGGGGTGAGAGAATGTGTGTGCAAACCAATGTTGCCATTTATCTTCAAAACTACTAGTCCGATTTTGATGCGGTTTTCGGTGATGGGTCTGGATTTAATTGGTGCATATTCTTAGATAGGTGTTACGGTTACAACTCACCAGGGGGCGCTGCAGTAAACATTTCTTTGTACAAACCAATGTTGCCATTTATCTCCAAAACTACTAGTCCGATTTTGATGCGGTTTTCATGTTTTTTCTTCTCTTTGTGTATAATGAACCTATGCTCTTTAAAAATTTTGAAATAAAACAAAAAAAAATAAAAATTTTGAAAAAACCCACGACGGTTAAGTGTAATTGGAAAAGGATAAAATAATTTAAAAACCCCCTACTTAAAGAATTTATGTAACGAGACTAAAACAGATAAATTCATATGGCAGTCGGGGGACCTCTTAGAATAGAAGGTGTTCCACAGAACGGTCCCCCGACTGCCATATGAATTTATCTGTTTTAGTCTCGTTACATAAATTCTTTAAGTCGGGGGTTTTTAAATTATTTTATCCGTTTCCAATTACCGTAGTGGGTTTTTTCAAAATTTTTAATTTTGCTTTTTTTAAATGTCTCATGCGTGCTCGATGGGATTGAGGCCACGACAATACCCAAATGTTTTCTCCAAGTACTCTCTGGTGCCCCGAGCTCTGTGCGAACGCGCATATTTCATCTACTCCGTTCACCTTTTATACTTACTTATCCTGATTTTGTTCAGATGGTAAAAAATGTCAGCCGGTATACAAATCAAAACTAAAATAGAATGAAGGTAATCAAACTGTATTATTGATTTCTCATTAGTAGTTGAGGACTCATTTGCCCACTAATCCTTGACGCATGAACACCCATACGAAGCAAACATATTAAACCGAACCGGAATCAAAATTTGGCACTGCCGCTTAGCATAAAGTACGGATCATTTTAAAGGTCAGCATATCTATTCTGCGCAAACAACGGATCAATAAATAAATTAGACTAGAATAGAATATCGTTTATCGTCTGCGGTAGGTATTTCCGCTAGTAGGTAAGGACATACGTAAAACTAAAATACCGGAAGCAAATGGTTTAAGCGTCAGCATTATGTTTGGGCCCCCCTAGCGGGTTGCTGTAAGAGCTGCTTGGCTCCTGTTTGATGACGACCATTAAATTATAAAAAAAGAGTTTTTAGGGTTCCGTGCTAAAATGGTAATACGGAACCCTTATGGTGAGACTCAGTCTGTCTGTCTGTTTGTCTGTCACAGCTGGATATCTCGAGAACTATTAATGCTACCAACTTGAAATTTGGAATAGTCTGCCCAACTATTTTTCTGAAAAATTCGAAGCGAGGCTACTAGGGCATGAGCGGGTATCATATGAAAGAGCTCAGTTTGCACATTCTCAAAATTATTTTCTTTTTTTTTAGGCCGCATAGTTTTCGACTTTTGATGCAAAATGTAAAAAAAATACTCTAATCTCCGAAGTTTGCAAAGAGAAAAATCTGAAATAATTCTATGTGATAGAAGTTACACTAGTTCCACTATCGGTCAAGAGATGGCGCTGACCTAAAACTGCAATATTCTACACCGCAGTGCGTAGTGTTAAAATTCTCTAACGAACATAGGCCTCGCCGATGAAAATTTAAAAACATATGATGGTACGGAAACCTCGGTGCGCGAGTCCGACTCGCTCTTGCCCGATTTTTTTTTTTAACAGTTTGTGGACACGACAGGCTATTTATTAATAATAATAAACGACGATGGGTATCTTATATAGTAATTTTGTGTAACTTTTTTTAGAGGCCAAAGACTAACACTGGCTGTGTTACTGACTGTGTTTTGACTATTGAGAACCTCAATTTCCGCTCATCGCTAATGTGACCTTAATTCCTTCACCCCTTTCAATTTGCAAATCGTTTTACCAGACAAGTAAATGGCCCACCTGGGCCGTAATTCTCTATGACACAATGAACGAAACCGCGTGAAATCAACGCGAGATTGGAGTAATTAGCTTAGGAATTGACGTGGTTTTGAAGTCAGGAATTGCTAAGTGGTCATAGAATTAGGGGCCTGAAGCACCTCTGCTAATGACATTTTCCAAACCAAAGGCAAACCAGAAGAAATCCAACGCACCTGGCGTTGCCATCCCAGAGACAAAGCTAAATGAAATAGTCGTAGTAATGACAGGAAAATATTGACTACCATCTTAAATTGACCGTATATTCGAACCAAAACTGTCATTCTTTGACAGTTGTATGAAATGCCATTAACACGGCAAATTGATGTAGGGTGTTCATTTACTTAACCACTAACTGGCCTGACTTCCCCGGGATTTTCCTCAATTAGGAGATCTACAAGAAAATATATGGATTCTGTATTCTGTGCAGGGACAATCACGGCTTATAAAGACATTCTCCTTTCTAATGTAATCAATGATAAGGTTGCCAAGGTTGAGGTTGTACAATGCGATCCGAATGTGAATGTGTCAATACGAGGAAAGGATGAGAATGAAGGGCCGACTTGTATGTGAAGGTAATTGAAATCAGACGGAATATTGTGTTTTCCTTGTATAGCTCCCGAATAAAGGCCTGGAATCAAGGAAATTGGTCTACGAGAAACGTGTCGCAGCGCCACGTGTGAGTTTAGTTGGGTTACATGAATAAATGTAAAGTTTGTAAACTCGGAGTTAAGTAAGTAATTAATATTGCAACAAGTAAATAAGCGTTGCGCCACAAAAGAGAAACACCGGGTTAGGTAAACTGCCATTAGTATCTTTTGAGTTGGTAACATTGCAGTTTAATCGACGAAACATAAAATAGAATGGCAATGTCTGAGCCCTAATATGTAATCCGACCAAAAATTAATGAACGAACAAAGAACGGAAATTGTATACCCATCACTTTTACACTACATTACGATACGTCATACTTTCTTGTGTTTGAATTGTATACCAAGACATTTCATTTTAATCGTATTTTATGTGGTTTCCAAGGAGATTTAGTTCATTGATAGACGTTTTGCATTTGTTTTAGGTCTTTTATAATTTGTATTTATTCCTATTTAGGTTTATAAATATATTGCCTGCTGATATAGTACCGAATTTTCAATTACTACAACGTTGAACAATATCAAATACAAAATAAGTTGTCTTATCGTCAATTTTATTTTGACATTACTAACACTAAACCCAGAACTTAAAAGTTTAACTGTAGGTTTACCTACTATGGGTCGCGCAAGATGAATTATTTAGGATAACCCATGAACGTGCAAGTATGAAGTAGGCCAAGGTGATAAGCCAGGCTTGCAGCGCCAGCTTGGAATTATGTAACACCAAAACGAGATAATTTTTAATTAGTAAGTAATATATCGCGGGTTCAAAAAAATATAGCCCGGCAGGTAATTGCATCAGAAAGGTAGAGTTTGTGGAAAATTCCGAGTCGGTAAGTCATGCCATCTCACGTATCACTGAACGAACATATTACTTATTACCAGTGATCGGAATAGGCTGAGTATATTTACCTAAAGTCTAAAGAACAGAGACGAAAATCGGAGAGTTTCTTATGACTAAATTTTTTTCCGGTAAATTTACCGGAACTTTAAGAGCCTATACTACCTCAAATGGCTTAGCATGATCCTCCGTTATGTCGAAAATACCGCAGCATTAATTTTGAAATAAATATATGCTAAAGTTGAGGATTAATGTTACGTCCTATGTTAGACGAAAACACGATTCCATAAAATTTTCTCGATAGAAAAAAATTCCAAAGTTACCTCCAAACCGAACAATAAACCGCTGGTATTCAAAAAATATTTCAAATTAGATCATGAAACTTTGCATACTAACTGAACTAACTGTAAAGCAGGTCTTATGTTATTTAGTTTTTTTGAATTATCTTTATTTTCACCGTAAAAAGCAAATACCTAAACTATTGGCGCTGTCTTCCGCCCAGCTCCGCACTTTGTCTGGCTCTCACACAGTCTGCGAGCAGTATCGTGCGAGCGAGATAAAGACCGAATTTTAGCTGAGGTAGTATAGGCTCTTAATTATGTAACTTTCAATATCTTATTTTATCATTAACATTGTAAATGATAAATTTAAAAAAAATAACCAATATTAAAAATATATCTATTTTTAATATTGGTTATTTTATGTATCAAAACATTGATTACGATTTATTAAAGCATTTATAATGTTAATGATAAAATAAGATATTGAAAGTTACATAATTAAAGTTCCGGTAAATTTACCGGTAAAATAAAAATTGTCATATTATGGAAGTCTCCGATTTCCGTCTCTGTTCTTTAAACTTTAGGTAAATATACTCAGCCTATTCCGATCACTGCTTATTACTATCTCGGTAACCTCTGAATACAAATTCAAACCATCTAAGTCGCAGTGTATGTATTAGCTAATGGATGTTTGTTCTATGAAGAGGAATGCAATTTCTGGAGCTAACTGTGTCTACTAGTGCAATAACGTAGCCTTTCACAGGCAATGCTTGCCGCACCCTAATTGCGTAACATAAATTATTATCAATCTGAAATAAATTGATAGTGTGAAGATTAGCAATATCCTTCATTTTAAAGGATATTGCTAATCCATTGCTTCATATAAAGGGTTATTGGTAAAACATTAACAATCTCTTGAGAGGTCATTGTACTCATCATTATGAACAACTTTTACTATGGGACAAAACCTGAAATCGCGAAAAAAAAATCAGCGGTTCCCTACATTTTGAAGAGTTATACGAACATAAATGTAGGGACCAGCTGTTTTTTTTTTCGCGATTTCAGGCTTGTTTTCATAGTAAACGTTGTTCATAATGATGAGTACAATGACCTCTTAAGAGGTTGTTAATGTTTTACCAATAACCCTGTATATTATGTTCGAAACTTTTGTCTGCTCAACAACGTAAATAATGCAATGAATGTTGTTGAACTGTCAAAAACAAAGCTATAGCTACTGATAGTGTGTTACGCCATAACCCAGCTCATTTCGATACATCATACTTACTTAATATAAAGGTAGTATTGAACGTCATTGATTCGACAGTAAATTAAACTTCGTACATTTAACTAATTTATGATGCTCCCAGTCTACAAACAAAAATTCAATCAAATACATAATATCCCATTAGTCACTGTGGGTAAGTCCGCTGATTTCAAAATCCATAGTCGCCTCATCACTACTTTGTAGATAAAGATAATTTCATGTCATTTCGGTTTTTGGATTAAGGTATTTCATTATTTTGAAATACTCCTATGCACTAATAAGGAAAGTGTTTTCATTTATTATTGTCATATCGACCACAATATGATAAAGTAATTTTGTTGCCATTTTTTAATCACTCATAAAGTCAGTCCTTGCTTAGATATGGTTTTCCTATGAAGAATACTTGTGAGACGCGTTTAGTCACAAAAAAGCCGGAGGGTCACCCTGATATATTTATGATGTTTAGGGTAAAACAAAACCCTCATCGAAGGAAGTCATGTAACACAAACGAGTTTTTCTTCATTTTTATGTGGACGACGCGAACGTCGTCGTCGACTACGAACGTCAACTCGAAAGTTGTTTCCCCCAAAATCCGGATATTCCGTGAATAAAACTAAGACTAGGTAGTGCAGTTTGCTACGATAGCGAAGCATTGAAAATTTAAATTTTTATGATGAGCTATGGTCGAAGAATATTTTGTAATTTACAAGCGGATGAGAAAATAAAGTTACTTGAAACAGGAACGTGGAAATTAACAATAAAACCAAATATTTCACTAGGTTGAATAGGTATTTAGATAGTATCTAATATTTGGATGAACAGACTGCAACCACTCCGTGTTAAAATTGAAAAATTGTTTACAAAGTTTTCTGAACAGAGTTCAATAATGCATGTTGTAACAGTCCAGCGATGCTATTCAGTAAAAATCTCACCGTGATAACTTAGGTGAAGGGAGCTTAAAGTGTGTTGTCATTCCACCTCATGCTAGGGATTGACACTATTGGCAGCTCACTTTAAGCTCACTTCACCTAAGTTTTCACGGTGAGCTTTTACGAATGTGTTAATCCAATAGGTATCACACGCAGCAAATCAATTTTACCATTAACTTTATAATAAATCATGATTAAACCTGTTGTTCACTGAAATAATCCCGTTGTTCACACTGGTTCACACAAGACTAGATACTGAAGTTCCGAGAAAATCTAATATATTTTAGTCTCGCTAGAGCCCCTAACAACAACGTTACATTTTCAAAAGCCCCAGATTGATTTGAAACGAACGTTTACAATTGAAATCGTTTAGAAACGTCAATTTGAAAATAATTTCTGAATAATAACCGTTTCTCGTTCACAAATTCGATTTTCATTCTGACGAATGGGAAGTAGCTGAAATAGCGTAGGTTCCTTAATGTATTCTTAACGATATGCATTATGTAGAGAATAAAAATGTACTGGGTTTTTGCAGCTTCAATCTGCGGTGAACACATAACATTAAGAAAGCTCGTTAAATCCTAGGAGCTCGAAAGAATTGTGTTGTTGTGTGTTGGTATGGAAATAAGTAATATAATATATTAAATAATTTATGAAGGTACTTAAAGGTTTTGTAGTACATGAGGGACCTAGAAAGTATGCATTATTAATTACCTACACGGTGTAGGTACAACGAATTGTTGGGTGAATCGCTGCTCTACTAGCTAGATTACTGAGTAATCTGTATTTAGGAGAGACAGTTTCAAAGTGGATTATCAAACTGCGAGAAAGTGTGAATACACACGATCGACACGCGAGCGACACGCGTCAACGACAGAGGCAACGACAGAGGCAACGCCAACGTGCCGCTCGAGTACGGTCTCAAATACATAGGCGCCATGTTGTGGACTGCTGCCGCCATCATGCGTTGACGGCAGCAGTCGACACGCCTCGACGGTTGCAGTTGTCTCTATCGTTGACGCGTGTTGATCGTGTGTAAGAGCACTCAAAGCCTGACATTTCCTATTTGGAAAACATAGACACAACCCTCACCTTCTCTACCACTCCCTCTTACATACTTTATAAGAGCTGGAAAACTCTTCGCCGGGGACTACGGTACCTATCTCTTTTGAACAACCCGCGACCCTGGCAGATAACAATAGAACTTCATAGTCAGGTTTAAATAAAAATGTTATGTCTTAAAAAGTTATAACGTAATACCGTCAGATAAAAAATATCCATTAGGTACATCCCTATGGCGGATCACACACTGCAACGCGTCACGCGACGGGGCGCAGAAAACTAAAAAGCCTAAAAAGTTTTGTATCTCAGATTTTAGAGGATATTTAAAAATCATTTAAAACTATCTCTCTGTCACCCTGGCTAACATAGTTTTTTTTGTTCAAGAAGTTTTTTAGATATTCTTGTTAAAAACTCATTCATCGAACAACATATTTTTTTCAAATCTGAGATACAAACTTTTGCGCCGGGCCTGGGTTTTTGGAACGAAGTTCTTTAAAGGAGCTTGCGGTACGACTCGAGTAAACTTGGAGAAATCGTCACGAAGCGGTAAAGCTTTATGCCCCTTTCCATGCGACTTTTTATTACATGTAGATACTAGGGAGAGAGTCAGAGAGAGAGAGATATAGTTTTAATGGTTTTCGAGGGTGCTGCAGCCGATAGTGAAGTCAAAATGAAAATAGAAGATGGCGGCAGCGGATATTTTCGAAATTGTATTTATGTATTTGGTAAATGTTTTATAAAAAAACATAGAAGCAAAGTTGTTGTTTATGATGTTAGTAATCCAATCCTGCAAGGTTGTTAGTGTCTTACTAATAACCCTGGATAAGGCTACTTTTTTGCTTAGTTAAAAGTACAGATTTTCTACCTCATTAAAACTCACCCTGAGTTTTCGTCGAGAACATTAATTACTACACAGTGGCGCGGAAATCTTTTGACGCTTCGTCACGTCGCTACAGTGCAGCGTCGTCTGCTGAAGTAATTAAAGTTACACTTCCACTATTAATCAAGCGCTTAGCGTGTAGGTACGTGGAACTAATGTTTAACATAGTGTCTTTTCTTGTTACTATAAATAAATTATAAAAGGAAAATGTTCCAGAAGGCTCTGGAGCGCTTTTCACTTTGATACTGAAGCGCTGTAAAGTATGTCACACGCTCGTTAGAAGTAACCATAGTCCACTGAAGTAACTAAAAGGATAGTTTCTCGTTATAAATTCTATTTATAAAAAAGAGAAGAAATATAGATAACACCTACCAGTGGGTAATTTTATTTGAGAATGAATATAATTATAGGATTCAATAGGAGATTTGCAACCCATTTCAGGAATGATGTAAATGCTGTATGCTGTGCTGTACTTTACAGTTTGAGTCCCTGTACAGCGTTTACATGAGTTTACATAAGCCTTCATAAGTGTTTTTAACACTGTTTTTAGGGTTCCGTACCAAAATGGTAAAACGGAGCCCTTAGGGTCAATTCACACGTACCACAACCACACCACAGCCACAACCACACATGTGGTCGGGCGTATATTTTGTATTGAAAATGAATATTACAATTTACACGTACCACATTTTGCCGTTGTTATCGACCACCTGTGTAATACGACCACATCGCAACCACATCGCTACGGCAACGCCACCACCGGCGGCGGCACCGCGGCCACATCGCCATGACATGACGTGCGCCTAGCTGGCGCCCGCAGTGTAACTGTGTAACTGCACATGACCACGTGGTTACCACATCGCAACGACAGCGACAACGCAACCACATCGACATTTTGTCGGTACCACAACGCAACTGCAAAAAGCCGCTGCGACACTATTCACACGTAACCACAGCTTGACCACATTTTGTCGCTGCGACGTGGTGTGGTTGTGGTACGTGTGAATTGACCCTTATGGTGAGACTCAGTCTGTCTGTCCGTCTGTCACAGCTGCATATCTCAAGAACTACTAATGCTGTCACCTTGAAATTTGGAATAGTTTTAGATGACGTTTGCCCAACTATTTTGCAAATAAGAAAGAATTTTTTTTTTTGCAACGGGGACTGAAAGGGGTTGTGAAAAATTCGAAGTTGGGCTACTAGGGCATGTAATAAAATATATGAAAGAGTGAAAACAAAAAAAAACTGGTCTTTTATATCATAATATGAAAAAGCACAGTTTGCACATTCTCAAACATTTTTCTTTTTTTAGGCCACATAGTTTTCGACTTTTGAAAAATGTAAAAAAAATACCGTTCCCCCTTTGAAGTTTGCAAAGAGAAAAATCTGAAATAATCCTATGTGATAGAAATGTATGTAAAAATTACAGGAAAAATAAAACGATGTCTCTAAATGGCACACTTTTTTAGAAATCATCAACAAAAGTTACATTAGTTCCACTATCGGTCAAGAGATGGCGTTGACCTAAAATTGCAATATTCTATACCGCAGTGCGCAGTGATAGAATTCTTCGGCATAATTGCACGGTACTGCAAAAACGCGCGGCGGACAGACATACTTAGCGATGTCAAAATAACCTCAATCCAGTTGGGATTGCGGCTATTTTGGCTACGCCGCGATTACGGGTTACACTTATTAACACTGTTAACACTTACATATCTGTTACAGATATATTACGGTTACACTTTTGTAAGTGTTTTGGGTTAACATTAAAAAACGCATAATTATAAAAGTCTCACATATTTGATTCTATTATCAATTCAATATGTAATACTTATAATTCTGTAACCTTTTTATAGGTGTATTTAAGTCGCTGATGCTGTACTTATAGTAATCACACTAATATTATAAAGGCGAAAGTTTGTGAGTGTGTGTGTGTATGTCTATTTATATGTTTGTTACTTCTTCACGCTCAAGCGGCTGGAGCAATTTTGATAAAATTTTGTATGTAGGTAGCTGACACCCTGGATTAACATATAGGCTACTTTTTATCCCGATATTCCCACGGGATCGACACTTATGCGGGTGAAACCGCAGGGCGCTGCTAGTAGTAGGTACTATAAAATAAAGTAGATAATCTAAAACGGGTGGCAGTTAAATTTAACATCGGTAATAAAAAAAGAAATTGCTGATCCATATATTTTGACCGCATAGGTATTGCACTGTACCTACTATATAAAACAGCTGATTTTATTTTTGGTAACCGACGATAAATGTCCTCGCTGGGGGGTCTAAAATCATAAGCTGAATTCATGGTTACAGTATGCGCGTCGACGTCACTGCAACTCTGTATATTAACTTGTCAAATAGCTGTGTTATATCTACTGACTTTTATCAACTTCGGGGTTTCGCTAGCTAATTTATTTGACCCTAATCTCAAAGAACATAACTCTAACTACTCTTGTTACTCTTAATACTCTTTATTTCATCATCATTTCAGCCGAAAGACGTCCACTGCTGGACATAGGCTTCCCCCAAAAGGGGGAGGTTTGCCGTAATCGCCACGCTTGGCAGGCGGATTGGCGATCGCAGTATGGTATGGTGGTGGAATGCATAGAGAACGCTGCTGCCCATTCTCCGGTACGCCCCTTAGTTGCCTTTTACGACACCCATGGGAAGTATGGGGTGGTGCTATTCTTTAAGTCCAGACACACAGACTACTCTTTCTTTAGATTAGTATAATATACTTTATGTGTGTATTTATTGTATTATGTAAATGGTACACCACAGACTACCTACAGTATTTGTCTGTCCTTCCCCTTTTTAGGGTTCCGTAGCCAAATGGCAAAAAACGGAACCCTTATAGATTCGTCATGTCTGTCTGTCCGTCCGTATTTCCCAGCCACTTTTTTCCGAAACTATAAGTAGATGTGTAGAAACTTGGTAAGTAGATGTATTCTGTGAACCGCATTAAGATTTTCACACAAAAATAAAAAAAAAAACAATAAATTTTGGGGGTTCCCCATACTTAGAACTGAAACTCAACAATTTTTTTTTCATCCCACCCATACGTGTGGGGTGTCTTCAAAAATGATATTGAGGTTTGTAATATCATTTTTTTCTAAACTGAATAGTTTGCGCAAGAGACACTTCCAAAATGGTAAAATGTGTGTTCCGCCCCCTGCAACTTCTAAAATAAGAGAATGATAAAACTAAAAAAAATATATGATGTACATGTAAACTTCCACCGAAAATTGGTTTGAACGAGATCTAGTAAGTAGTTTTTTTTAAAACGTCATAATTCGTAAACCGCAATTTACCTTTCATTCAATCAAGTTACGGAACCCTCGGTGCGCAAGTCCGACTCGCTCTTGCCCGGTTTTTAATCCATCCAAAGGTTGTCTTTAAAAGATCGCTTTTAGCGATAAGACTGCCCATTGTGTCACCCTTTGTACAGTTTCTATATTTATGTCTGTCATTTATATGGTGTACATAATATAGAGTATTCTATTCTATTCTAAATTAAAGTCTTTTCATGTTTGTCTGAGCGACCGCTTAGTTCTTCTAAATACAATGGATTTTGATGGGGATTTTGTGAGAATTTATTCCGTAAAGTTTGGGGATTTATTACATTAATATTAAACTCGTTAGGTTTATGGGTTATGACTAGAGATCGGATGTTCGGATGCATATTCACCTAAAGTTGAGATGTTGGCTAATATGGAATGCGCTTTTGTATCGGAAAAATCCCGCGATTACGGGATCGACATATTTATATTTATATATATATATGTATATTTACTTATTCTCAAATGTTGACTTATATGGAAAACACTTTTGTATCGATCGTAAAAATCCCGCGATTCCGGAATTTTGTGTTTTTCCTGACTATAGAATCGGATGCATATCTACCTACCTAATATTTTAAAGTAGGTAGGTAGATACCAAACTGCTATAGCAAATAACGTCAAGATAACGGACTACATAATTATATTTAGAATAATTTTATTTAGGTACTAGCGGTCGCCCGTGGCTCCGCCCGCGTGGATGTCGGTTTTCGCGACAAAAAGTAGCCTGTGTTATTCTGATTTATATAACCTACTAAACTCGCCTCCCGCATCCGCCGCATTCGCACCCCCCCGCCTTGGTGGAGCCTACTTCGCCTGTCGCCACGGGCCGTAGAAATAGTATTATATTGATTTCGCCATATCTTTCAAACCAAACGTCCAATTTTAATGAATTAAAGACTACATATTATCGACATAAACAGTACTTTGTGACAAATAGTTTATTTTTATATGCATATTAACCTAAAGTGAATTTTTAGCTCTGAAAGTATGGAAGCGGCTTCTTAAAATAATTTTTCAGTAAAAAAATCCCGGGATGCCAGGAACACCGGAAATGCATAACTAGTCGGATGTATAGTATGGAAGGAAGGAACTACATCTACACTAATATTATAAAGAGGAAAAATTTGTATTTTTGTTTGTTTGTTTGTAATGGATAAACTCAAAAACTATTGGACCGATTTTAAAAATTCTTTCACCATTAGAAAGCTAAATTATCTGCGAGTAACATAGGCTATATTTTATTTTAGAAAAAATAGGGGTCCGTAAGATATTTGGGTTTTTCAGAGCCAAGGTGTAAAAAATCATCCAAAAAAGTTCCTTATTTGGCGTACGCCGCCTAAACTATAAAAGATAGAACCATAAAATGTTTTAATTAAAGACCATAAAAATATCTACAAAAAAGTCCGCAACACACTATTACTACCTTTCGAGTAAAGCATAATAACCATTTTTTTATTTAAAAATCTTGAATTTTTTTAGGACTTCATTTAAACGCATTTATTTTACACATGTCATTACTCTTTATCAAAATAAACTATTTTGTCACAAAGTACTGTTTATGTCGATAATATTTAGTCTTTAATTCATTAAAATTGGACATTTGGTTTGAAAGTTATGGCGAAATCAATATAATACTATTTCTGCGCTCCACGGCCCGTGGCGACAGGCGAAGTAGGCTCCACTAAGGCGGGGGGGTGCGGATGCGGCGGATGCGGGAGGGGAGTTTAGTAGGTTATATAAATCAGAATAACACAGGCTACTTTTTGTCGCGAAAACCGACATCCACGCGGGCGGAGCCGCGGGCGACCGCTAGTACCTAAATAAAATTATTCTAAATATAATTATGTAGTCCGTTATCTTGACGTTATTTGCTATAGCATTTTGGTATCTACCTACCTACTTTAAAATATTAGGTAGGTAGATATGCATCCGATTCTATAGTCAGGAAAAACACAAAATTCCGGAATCTTAGTTTCGTCAGATGGGACCTCCCTAATTGCAGAGCGAACTCTTTCGACCTTCGGTTTTTTTTCGGCGTCCTTAATGTTGCGGGTGTTGGAGCACCGAGGGTCGCGTCGCGTCAGCTTTCTAATTTTTAGGTTTGAGGCCCTCTTATCTGACGAAGACGGCTGCATAAATGGCAACTCTCGCCTTTTCCTCAAGTCCGAGAGTTTCCGAGGAAAGTTTGGACATCTTACTTTTTCGCCGCGACGGGAAAACTCTGCGGGACACGTTGCGTAGTGCTTTGACCACCTCGTCAGCTTTCTCGTCAAAGTCAATTCAAGTCTCGTCGTGTTAAATTTAACTAATAGTACCTATAACTAGGACAGCACTAGTTAGGAATAAATGGTGTGGAAAAATCAGTGGTGTGACAAACGAGAAAAAAATTCCTGTTTGTCATACTGGTGTGACAATCTGGTGTGACTACGAGTCGGCAATGGCTTTTTTATGTTAATTATTTCATCACCACTGCTCTCAAAACGGTGAAGGGAAACATCGTGAGGAAAATGGCATGTCCTAGAACCAAAATCTCGGAAGACATTGTGACATCTACCAACCCGCACTGGGCCCGCGTGGTGGACTACGGCCTACTTACTCCCTCTCATCGAGAAGGCTTATATCCCAGCCCTGGGAACATTATAGGTTGATTGTGATGGTTTGACACATTGACAATTTTTACTGCTTGGCAACTGGAAAAGGGATCTTGAAAGTAGGTATTGGACATCTCAACAAATATTAATTCCCAACTTCGAATACCATGCTCTCAATATTTCCTAAACTTGTCCAAACTCTATTTTCTTTTGTTTTTCGTTTGGGGTTTGAAACACTAGGTTCATGGGATCCGAGTGCCCACTTGACTTTTCGAGATATCGCCAAGCGGTTAGTTGACTCTTCGCGTGACCAGAGGGCTGGCCTATTTCTTGGCCAAGGAATTAGCATTGCCATTCAACGTGGCAATGCTGCCAGCCTTTTGGGCACTGTTCGTGTTAACAGCGATACAGACGAATTTTTTGATGCCCTATGATTATTTTACTTATTTTTTCATATAAATGTACATATTATTATTATTATTTTAAATATTAGCATAGGTTATCTAAATATTATTCACAGAATAAATAAAGTTACCCATTTTCTTAGCAAAATAATAATTATAGAATACTAGATGTTGCTCACAACTTCGCCTGCATTTATTTCATTTTTTATATAAACTTCCAAGATAAAAAGTACCCTTTTTCAGGTCCCAGGGTCCCGGTGTCAAATTTAATTACGATCGGTTAAGTGGTTTAGGTGTAAAAGATAACAGATAGAGTAATGAACATTTTCAGTAACGCTATGCGACATCAAAATAAATAAAAGCGCTTTGTTGGATTTCATCGCTCGGTTCGGCGCCGAGGATTGAAAATAACACAACAGAGTAATGATTTAGGTGTCATGTTGGCATTAGGCACTCTCGCATTTATAATATTAGTATGGATATTACTTACCCAAAACGATCCATATGACCAGGGTATTGCCCAGTACAGCAAGAAGCAGCATGATGGCGAAGACCATGAACCAGGCAAGTTGACCCCACCATGGCGGGCTGAATGGCCTCTCTCCAAGCCCCATACAGTTTCCAAGAGTGATTCTGTAAAGAGAAGGCACATTATAGGTACACTGAAACAAATAATTTCTTACTACAGCACATTAAAGCGATTTCATTAAGACTTACTGACTTTATACAGCAAGAAGAAATGTTTGTAAAACAGTAAAAGACAAACCAGTAACTTTTAATGATTAAACATACTATTTACTGAAAAAAAACTACAAAAAAAAAGGAAAACCACCATTACTGCAATGTAAGAAAATTTAAATGATTTGAACGATATCACCAAATGAATAAAACAGTTAATTTTGTGACCTTTTAGCTACTTAAAAGGTTAAAGTTTACTGTCATGACGGTATCAATTTGCCTCAAGCTTTAGCTGTTTTCGGATCAGTTACTGGGGAGGTATTAAAACTACGAAATATGGGAGTTACTGCTCATCTCTGCCTAACCCTTTGGGGAATACAGGCGTCATGTTATGTAATGTGTTTTATTTTTATTTTATTTATTTACTAGCAACGCCCCGCGGTTTCACCCGCATAAGTGTCGATCCCGTTGGAATACCGGGATAAAAAATTATCCTATGTATTATTCTGATATATAAGCTATATTACTGTAAAGTTTCATTAAAATCCGTTCAGTAGTTTTTGCGTGAAAGAGTAATAAACATCCATCCATCCATCCTTACAAACTTTTGAGTAGGATTTATTTATTTATCTCCAACAAAAGATATACAGATACACTAAATATTTTATAAGTACCTATACAATATTAAAACTATGGTCCACATTTGTACCTACTAATAGGCACAAGGTAATTTACATTGCAGAAGTCTAATAATAGTAATGATACTCGTAACGTGATATTCTGCCCACTATGTCCGGGTACCCGCAAATGGATACCCGCCGTACAGGCCATAAAATAATTGTATTTTGTAGTAAATTTCATTAGTAGTAAATATTTCGCACAATTCATTCTGATTTCTCTGAAAGTTTCATTAAACGTTCATCAAAATAGTAGAAATTAATTAAATTTCATCGTAAAACACAGATCATCCCGTACATGTGAGCTATAATAAACATTGCATCCGTCAGTTCAATACACCCACGCTCGGTCGGACAATAATAATCAAAATACTCATTCAGTAAAGTGTTGACCTTTAAACATTAATTTGTATCGATAATTATTCTACAATAATCAGAATGAACATGAAACTTTGATTGCAAAATGATTTGATTATTTGTGTAATGTACAACTTTAAAGATAAATTAATTGAATCCATAAAATCAGCCTATAATGTGGCACTGCTGGGACACAGGCCTCGTCTCTGTAAGAGGGAGTGGGCCGTAATCCACCAAGCGAGCCCAGTACGGGTTGGTGCATAAATGCATGCACAAATTCAATGCTCAATTAAGTATTATTATTTACTCATTATTTTTAGTACCGTCTGACATTACAATTGAATAAGTCATTATCATGTCTTTATATCACATAATAGTTTTCCGATTTAGTTTTTACAAAATTATGATAGTACCTACTACAAAGCTCTAAATTTATTGACTACTAGCTGTGCCCGCGACTTCGTCCGCGTGGAATAGTGACTTTTCGGGCAGCATATTTTGAATTACATATACCGTCTACAGACCGGGCATTTGCTGTCCGAACCCTCTGAGAACTCAGGCGAATTTCCCTATCAGTGAAAGTCTCAGACTCACGCGATAGTGCTTGAGCTTCACGATCGGCAGTGAGACGTATTTCTCGTTCTTCCTGTGTTTCCTGAGACCGAGCATTTGCTGTCCGAACCCTCTGAGAACTCAGACGAATTCCCCTATCAGTGAAAGTCTCAGACTCACGCGATAGTGCATGAGCTTCACTATCAGCAGTGAGACGTATTTCCCGTTCGTCCTGTGTCTCCTGGGATCGAGCATTTGTTGTCCGTAGGTACTCTCTGGGAGCTCAGGCGGGTTTCCCTGTCAGCAAAAGTCTCAGACTCACGCGATAGCGCGTGAGCTTCGCGATCGAGAGATAAACGTGCCTTTCGTTGTTCCCCGGGCTGTTTTCCCTATTTCGAGTTGTCATCATTCGAGAAGGATTTGAACTTAGTCGAGATTTTCGCTGAGTCGAAGTTTCTGTAGCACGAAGCCTAGCCTGATGTTCCCGAGTTGCAGAGAGCCTTGCCTCACGACCTTCCTCAGATTCCTGTGATTGAACCAATCTCATCCTTTTAGCATTTCTGCTACACTGGGAGAGGTTGGTTCTTCTTCGAGGCATTCTTACAATAAAATAGTACTTACTACTTAACACACAGTTATTTAATAAACACGTACTATCGTAAACAATTAAATTATAAATATTTACAGATTATTATACAGTCTAAAATTATCACAGTTTAAGTAATAAGTGTTAAGACGTGTAAACCAAACGTACTAACTTTATAAAACAAAAGAATTGCTAGAAAAATTAATTACTAACCTGAGCTAATGAACTTATACTTAATAAATAAAATCAAGAAAAGAAATGCCTAACCTATACCAAATACTTATAATATTTATATACAAACCCTAAATACAAATTAAGATAAGTAAATACCCAAAAATCAAGGAAAGAACCGCCTAACCTATACCAAATACTTACAATATTTATTTACAAAATTTTAAAGAAAATTAAGAAAAAGAACCTAACTTACAAACCTTAAAATATTAATAAATGAAATATGCAAACAGTCAGTATTCAAGTGAATCGCAATAATCGAATCCGCCTATACTCTCCAGGATACGTGCGTTCGCTACGAATAACTGAATCCTTATGGCAGCGGCACGTTTTTTTTTTTTTTGAAATGGTCGTCTCATAGTTCAACCTGAGGGGTTATCGACTGCTTAACCGGGCTTTCCTGTGGATGCCTCAATAAATTAAGGCCTCCAGCCGCCCTGGCTGGAGGCCTTAAGTGAATCGCAATAATCGAATCCGCCTATACTCTCCAGGATACGTGCGTTCGCTACGAATAACTGAATCCTTATGGCAGCGGCGCGTTTTTTTTTTTTTTTTGAAATGGTCGTCTCATAGTTCAACCTGAGGGGTTATCGACTGCTTAACCGGGCTTTCCTGTGGATGCCTCAATAAATTAAGTCCTCCAGCCAGGGCATAATACACTTATAAACTTAACTACACAATATAAACTTAAAAACTAAGCGACTACACGCTAAGGGCACCCCCTGTGGGGTACGGACCTCGGCTTAGGGCGTCGCTGGGAGAGGGCAGCAAGGGACAGGCTGGATCGGAATTATGGCAGCGGCGTGGCTCTCAGCGCGCTTTATATAGCCACGGACGCGCAGGTGCGAGGCGTGAACGTACTCTGATAGAATACCTTAACAAATGTTCGCCGTGATTCTTTAAATTGACATAACTTTTTTATTTATGAACCGATTGACGTGAAACAAACACTAAATGTTAAGTGAAGCTTATTACAATATATTAGTGAAAACTGCATCCAAATCGAATAAGCCGTTTCTGATATTAGCGTGCACAAACACACAGACAAACAGACAAACCGACAAACAGACAAAAAAAAATTTAATTACAATTTCGGGTTCGGCATCGATTTAATAACAACCCCTGCTACTTTTTTTTTCATATATTTCCATTGTACAGACACTACTTTTCTACAATTTTATTATATGTATAGATATAGAAGAAGATACTGACAGACAACGCACAGTCTAAGCCGCTGGGTCTAGCTAGAACCCATTAATTTTTGCTTAATTTTGCTTGATATTGCTTAGACGAGATCACAATAAGCGATAAGGCCACTATTGCATATTTTATAGTTTATATTGTTTTATGTTGTATAATCAGGTGTACAATGCAGTACATAAATCATTTATATAAAATAATAATTAATTATTGATTTCAAATAAATAAAGGCTAATGCAGACAGAAATTTTCACTAATGGACATTCAAACGTATCGATATAGAAATACGACATAAATTGCTATGTTTAAAAATGATGGCGTGGCATCGAAAGGGATTTCATTGCACGGCATTAAAAGACGCGCCACGGGCTCCCGCGGCGGGATGCCGTGGCGTCCTGCGGCAGACAACGGCATGCCAAGGACTCCGGTGCTCGTTGTGACATACCGCGGGGTGAGGCGGCGGGCGTAGAGAAGCGGGAAAGCCGCTGGAATGCCGCGGTATCTAAGCGGCTAATGTGCGCTGACTGACGGCAAAATCCCTTGCCATGCCGTCCCGGTCTGCGAAGCCCTTGACAGTTCCTTATACAAGGTGGAGACGAAAATACGACAATAAATAAAACTGCGTATATCTAATGCCGTTCCTAGTCTGCATACGAAAATTCAATCAAATATATGTAATAGTTTAGTCACTATAGCTAGTCAAAGATTCGCAAAACCCATAGTCGGTCCATCGCTATATTTAGTTTTTTTTTTTTAAACCTTTTTTTAATTTCGATGGTAGGATTTATTTGATAGTTCCGAAATACTCTTATTTATATTATACATTACTGTTATTGCCAGTGCTTCCATTTATTGGCTTATTTTTGTCACCACATCGTAAAACGAAAGTGCGCTAAAAGGATTTTTGAAAATTCAGCCCCACCGGGATTTCATACGGACGAGATTTAATTTGCAGACGAGAAATCTCATCGGTGTTGAGTACATGAGCAACTCGTAAGTTCTATTTTAGTATCCTACGACCTTGTCATCCGTCCTAGACATTCTAGGTATTCCCGCATTCATTGATCGTCACTCGGTCAAGGCTAAGCTCCAACTGCACAACACCACCTTATACAGTCTAATATTTATTTTGCACGCAATGATTATAATCAAAAGCAGTTAAAAAGCCATCAAACAAATTACACTCGTCATTTGTGTGTTATTTTCTACAACAAGTTTTTATCGTAAATTATATATTGGAACCACTAATCATAACAAAATTATTTTTATTGCGATTTTTATGTGCAGCCCCATGGATGCCTCATCTAGTCATTACTTTCTGAGAGGGTGTGTTTTGTAGGGAGGTAGTGTGTTGCTCAAAGAGATGCTCGAAATCATAAAAAGAAATCTTTTGTGGGAAAAATAAACTAGGTCTTTATATCTTCGACGTAATCCATGGAGGGCCAAGTATCCTATTTGGTGGTTGAGCTCACGTAAACGCAAGATAACATAGGTAAGTATACGATAAGTTCTTTTCGAAGAATTTATTGTATATGGTTTTACATGCGAACCGAAAGATATTGTTGTAGCGGAATTTTTGTGAAGTTTTATATTAAGTTCACAGTTGTTCCGCAAGCAATTCGTATTCCATTTCATACAAATAGCAAGCTTGTACAAATGTAGCATATTAAAATGAGAAACTCCGGCTCATATTAAAAAAAAACACGGCTTTATGAAACGAAACACGCGATATATGAAAAGAATACCTGTATCTAGTTGCTTGTAAATCATAGAGAATCAAAATACTTTATGTGAATAAACTGAAAATAGAACTTGCGTTAGAGCTTGGAAATCCTTCAGGCGTAAGACCATCCCTCGTCGGCGACTGGCTTAGAGTTATGTGCTTCTTATCGACTGAAACCTGAAAGCTTTTCTCAAACTACTATAAGGGTAGCAGCATAGATATAATATTTCTCAGGAGTTTATAGGATAAAATTGAAAACCTGCGCTAAATCGAAATAAGAGGTGCAGTAACTGTTACAATCATAATCATTATAAATTAGAATTTCCCAAATCTAAATTCTTGAAAAAAATCGTGTAATTATCGTCTTGCATAGTGCAAACTAAGTTACTGCCTTCAAGTAGACACGAATTATCGCCGTTTCAGCAAAAAAAAAACAATATTAGCGCACCCGATATGAAATCCGTTCATCGCAGAGTTCACAACATGAAGCAAGTTGGCAACGCGTTGCACTGACGGTATTTACCTAATTTTGACCATTCCTACGAAATCGCTCGTCTACGTGCACGATATGCATCCTTTCCTTAATGACGTATGCTTTTTTACTTTATAACACGTTTAAAATATATTATATGTATTTATAGGTATAAATACATATAATATATTTTTCCCTAAGTAACAAGAGGAACACAAATTTTCGTACATCAAAGTAAGTACCTATCTACTAGGAAATCAAATTTCAAGTCGAGATTGGCAACTCAAGATCTCGCGTGATGTCGCGTGCTAAGTCTGGTATCGTGAGATCTCACCCGACAATCAGAAGAGGTCTCGTTTGAGATATCGCCTACTTTTTGAAATAATGCATTTTTTTTATGAAACATTTAGAAACTTAATTAAAATGAAAACTAGGTACTTAGGGTGAAAAAAAAATAAATTTCTTACAAAAAAGTTGGTTTCTAAAAGTTGGAATCAGGCGGGACCCATACCATTTTTATTATATTTTCAAATTCAAATGGGTCCCGCCTGCTTCCAACTTTTATTTAATTTAAAATGGGCTTGTTTTTAGCTTTTCAGTTTCTTTTAACTTAAGGTTTTTACCGCAGTCGGGTTTTTTTTATTTTTTTAAATAACTTTTTTTATTTCCAGCTTTTTAGTTTACAAATGTGAAAGATTTCGCAGACGATTTAGTTCTTGGTAGGTGTTTTTTTTTACGATTGTCACTTCGAATTACTTTTAACCATCTATGTTGATGTTTTTGTAATCACCTTTTAAAACCCTTTATTTTGATACCCCACCTTCTAGGTTTAAAAAAAAATTTTTTGATGACATAATATGGCGCCAAAAATCGGCTATTCTTTTTCAATTTTGATATACCCAGTGTCACTCTCACAATTAAGACGAATCTAACGGCACCTCTCAAGTTGAAATCGATCAAACCATTTAATTTACAGAGCGTGCCAAAGAAATATACATACATACTGCAGCATTAACAAATCCTGCATTATTTTTTTTGGTCATCAAGCCTTCTTGGAGTTGATATTCAACCTCGTTTTTAATACAGGCCATGTATTACTTAGTTTTTTTCATATTACGAATCGTTGATTCCTCAGATGGCATTTTTTATGGTGCAAAAACTTCACTTGAAAGAAATCTGTTGACGTGAGAGATTATATTTTTTTCTTCTCGATCTGAACGCCTAAATCTCGTGATTTTTATGTATCTGAAAGTGTTTTTGTATTATCTTGGTTCCTCGCTAGAAGACGTTTCTTAAAAGTCTCCACTGCTGATGGAAAATAAGTTCTTTTCCTTATTCATTGATTAAGGCCCGAACTCAAGAGCAAGCCGATACACTCGGCTCCACCCCGGCACCCAGTCGCTTGCCAATAAGTTTTCCATCCTGAAATTCCCCGGAGCAACAGCCGATTCGTAGGTACCGAATACGCAAGAGCTGAGCCGTGCTGAGCCATTTTCGCCGGTCGTGATCGCCAAAGGACAGGAGCCTGCTTTAAACAGATATTTTTATTTCTCCCCTATTCTTGTATTACGTTGTATGTTGTAGATAGTTTGATTTTTTTTATTTTAACTGTAATACGGCGGGTGTGATACCTTAGCTATTTTTGCGGACCTTTTTAAGCACGCGTACGGATTGAAATTGATTGCAATCACGTTTTAAATTCGTCGCGTTATCAAATTTTAATTTTTTTTTTTTTGGTACAATCCCTAGGTATTCCTTCCAATTTTCACGTCACAGATTCCCAAATTATTTTGTCATCATTTTTTACCTGTACCTATTTTATTTTCTTTTTTTATAATCAATATTTGGATTTTTAAAAACAAATTAAACGTAATAATTAGCGAAAAGTGTTTCTTTCCGTCTATTTTCGCTACAATACATACACTCGAAAAACATAACCCTCCTTCTGGCGCAGTCGGGTAAAAATTAAAAATGATTTTTATTAAATACCTATTGAACAACGATACCCTACGTGACATAGTTTGTTGACTTTCATTTTTTCCATTTTGACAATATGGCGTCCAGTAGTCGCCATATTGAATTTTCACTAACGTCACGTCTTTAGTGACACTCGCCGGACTAAGAGGAATAGATTGACGTGTGAATCATAAAAATCGGCCCAGGCGTTTGGTCTGTATAGTGCTTCAAAGGAACATACATACATACATATATAGGCTGATAAACACATTACCACTCCTTTGCGTCGCGCAGTCGGGTAAAAATACGTTGACTTTTCATAATTGTATTTCAAGAACATTTTACAGGTGAGAGTTAGATCAAGGATAACAGCGAATAAGTTATAAATGAACAGATTATACTGGATAACAATCTACGCTAATGATCCTCTTGAGAGTTCGAATTACAGTGAAAGTAAATTAAGACAGTAAAGAGCCAGAACAAAAGGTTTGACGATTTTACATTGTAGACAAGCAAAATGCGACTTAGAATGATTAGATTAGGCTGTAATGGTTTTGATAACGACGTATCCTTGATGGAACATTATTTACTGATCCAAAAAACTTGTTAGCTGTAGGAATGACATCAGGGATATTGTTGTTTGTATCAAATTGACACATTATGCCAATTTGTGGTGATAAAGTCATTTCAGTTTGTTAAACAATCAAACTCAACTCAAACTCAAACTCAAACCATTTATTTCAATTAAACCATTTACAGGCACTTTTGAATTGTCAAGAAGTCGGTCAGTCAGAAAATATGAAGCTAGTTGCCCATTCCAAAGAGTAGGTACCTATGGAGAAGAACGGGCAAGAAATTTCCAAAAAAAAACAATTTTCCCTGACTTTAGTGATTTTATGCAACTCAAGCGCTTATTAGGAAAAAGTAAAGCTAGGTACACGGGCTAACGTTAATCCAGCCTTACTGCACTGTAAATCCTTAATTTTCTCTGTAGACGTGCAGGGATAAAGACGGATTAGATCTAGTGTTCCTGACTTTTACTGCGAAACTACCTTCGTCTCAAAAAGGATCATACAGGTTCAAATTAAAATAGCTAGAGAAACTTCGCAGGCTTGATAGTCATCAATATCTAAAAATTATCGATTTGATGGTTTTTTTTTTTGGAGGATATCAACTGCAGTTAGTGTCAGTAGCGGCCCTAGGGCGGTGCGAGCAGTGCGACGGCACCGGGCGCCGTCGAAGATCGGCTTTATAGTAACTTACCATAAAGCTGATCGTCCACAAGCAAGCAAGCAACTGCATATGCATATATCAGAGGGGCACCACGTCAAGATTTTGCACCACCTAAAAAAATTCTAGGGCCGCCGCTGGTTAGTGTAGGTACTTGAATAATCGTTTAAAAAATCATAACTGATTTTTTGACAAAAGTAACCTTTTGTGTAAATTTCACAGACTTGATGGGTATGGATATCTTAATACGATAAAATAAAAAAATAAAAATTGTCAACCCATAATTACTTCAAAAAACAAAAACAAGTTTTCCTAAGATATAAAATAACTAAACTAGAAACGGTCCTTAAATCCCCAAAAAAAACACAAATCCTATCCGTTTTATTATGTTTAGACCCAGCACGAAACCCAGCAAACCCAGCACGGAGCGTTGGAAACCCAGCACGTCTGTCAAGTTTCGCTAGATAATTTAATTTGACCCTGTATAGTAAGTAGACTTTCGTAAATTTCCGTCTACAAGCTTCCGTTGAAAAGGGAAAGGCATAGGTCAGCTTTTATTACTTAGGTCGATTGAGCCTCTTTATGGTAACTTTCATTTACGAATTGTTTTTACTACCTTATTAGTTTAGTGGTACGACTTCGAACTTTGTCCTCGAGTTCTGTACAGCGTGTATCGGAAAGCTGAGGTCAAATTTAAGGGTGCGGTACAGCCCATCAAAATAAACAACTTTCTCCATGGGACCAACATCGTATTCGAGGAAAAATAATCAGTCGTCCCATACATTTGTGTCGCGAAAACATTATTAACTGTCTCACAACTATCTCCATTTTTTCGCGATTACGACGTTGGGCCCATGGAGAAAGTTGTTCAGATTGATGGTGTGTATCGCACCCTTAAATTTGACCACACCTTTCTGATACATTGTATAAAGTTTTTTAAGCTATTTTAAAGCAAGGGTCATATCACATGGATGGTTCACTGATCCAGATTGCAGACAAAAGCCCTTTATTCCGGAACAATTCTCAAACAACTAATTTTGATTGAAATTTAAAAGATTTCGGGCCTCAAATTATACTTAAAAATGGCCACGAGATTCAATTTATATTCATGCTCGAATGATGATACCCGGAAAATGTTGTCACTTTAGATTTTACCAGCACCAATGACGCTGGGTCATACTTACCCGAGGCGACTTAAATCTATCATTATTATTTTTTACGCCAATCGTGCAATTTTATCGTTTGTGTAGCTGGAGACTGGAGGTGCGGCCTCCCTCTACCCAAACCGCGCGGGTATGCTAAGTTCAACGCCACATACACAGCGAGATTAACGTGCATCAACTCAAAACGGGTAAATATGACCCAGCGTCATCGCTGGCGTAGTTTTTGTGACATACTTTTATTCGTTTACTAGCTGTGCCCGCGACTTCGTCCGCGTGGAATAGTGACTTTTCGGGCAGCATATTTTGAATTACATATACCGTCTACAGACCGGGCATTTGCTGTCCGAACCCTCTGAGAACTCAGGCGAATTTCAGTGAAAGTCTCAGACTTTAGTGCTTGAGCTTCACGATCGGCAGTGAGACGTATTTCTCGTTCTTCCTGTGTTTCCTGAGACCGAACATTTGCTGTCCGAACCCTCTGAGAACTCAGACGAATTTCCCTATCAGTGAAAGTCTCAGACTCACGCGATAGTGTATGAGCTTCACGATCGGCAGTGAGACGTATTTCCCGTTCGTCCTGTGTCTCCTGGAATCGAGCATTTGTTGCCCGTACTCTCTGGGAGCTCAGGCGGGTTTCCCTGACAGCAAAAGTCTCAGACTCACGCGATAGCGCGTGAGCTTCGCGATCGACAGATAAACGTGCCTTTCGTTGTTCCCCGTTTTCCCTATTTCGAGTTGTCATCATTCGAGAAGGATTTGAACCCAGTCGAGATTCTCGCTGAGTCGAAGTTTCTATAGCACGAAACCTAGCCTGATGTTCCCGAGTTGCAGAGAGCCTTGCCTCACGACCTTCGTATTGAACTAATCTCATCCTATTAGCATTTCTGCTACACTGGGAGAGGTTGGTTCTTCTTCGAGGCATTCTTACAATAAAATAGTACTTACTACTTAACACACAGTTATTTAGTAAACACGTACTATCGTAAACAATTAAATTATAAATACTTACAGATTATTATACAGTCTAAAATTATCACAGTTTAAGTAATAAGTGTTAAGACGTGTAAACCAAACGTCATTATCATCATCATTTCAGCCGATAGACGTCCACTGCTGGACATAGGCCTGCCCCAATTTTGGGGGGGTTTGCCATAATCGCCACGCTTGGCAGGCGGGTTGGCGATCGCAGTATGGTATGGTGGTGGAATGCATAGAGAACGCTGCTGCCCATTCTCCGGTGAGACCCTTAGTCGCCTTTTACGACACCCACGGGAAGTAAGGGGTGGTGCTATTCTTCTACACAGACAAACGTACTAACTTTATAAAACAAAAGAATTGCTAGAAAAAATAATTACTAACCTAAGCTAATGAACTTATACTTAATAAAGAAAATCAAGAAAAGAAGTGCCTAATATAATGTTTGTGCAATACAAACCCTAAATACAAATTAAGATAAGTATACAGAAAATCAGGGAAAGAAATGCCTAACCAATAATAAATGCTTACAATATTTATTTACAAAACCCTAAATAAAAATTAAGATAAGTAAATACCCAATAATCAAGGAAAGAACCGCCTAACCTATAAATACAAATACCAAATACTTACAAAATTTTAAAGAAAATTAAGAAAAAGAACACCTACAAACCCTAAAATATAAATAAATGAAATATGCAAACAGTCAGTATTCAAGTGAATCGCAATAATCGAATCCAACTATTCGCCTATACTCTCCAGGATACGTGCGTTCGCTACGAATAACTGAATCCTTATGGCAGCGGCGCGTTTTCTTTTGTAATGGTCATCTCGTAGTTCAACCTGAGGGGTTGTCGACTGCTTAACCTGGCTTTCCTGTGGATGCCTCAATAAATTAAGGCCTCCAGCCAGGGCATAATACACAACTTAACTACACAATATAAACTTAAAAACTAAGCGACTACACGCTGAGGGCACCCCCTGTGGGGTACGGACCTCGGCTTAGGGCGTCGCTGGGAGAGGGCAGCAAGGGACAGGCTGGATCGGAATTATGGCAGCGGCGCGGCTCTCAGCGCGCTTTATACAAGGTGTAACGGAAAGGGGGTATCAACCCTGAAGGAGGTGAATGTGCTCATGAAACTGAACAAATTTCCCCAAAGAACATAGGTCGAAATATGAAAAAAAATTTGGACCTCCCATAGTAATAGTAAATCATTGATGTGCTATTACTATGGGAGGTCCAAATTTTTTTTTTTCATCTTCATTTACCTCCTTCAGGGTTGATACCCCCTTTCCGTTACACCTTGTATATATAGCCACGGACGCGCAGGCGCAAAGCGTTTACGTACTCTGATAGAATACCTTAACAAATGTTCGCCGTGATTCTTTAAATTGACATATTTTTTTTATTTATGAACCGATTGACATGAAATAAACACTAAATGTTAAGTGAACTACAATATATTAGTGAAAACCGCATCTAAATCGAATAAGCCGTTTCTGATATTAGCGTGCACAAACACAGCAGACAAACAGACAAACAGACTAACAGACAAACAGACAAAAAAATAATTAATTACATTTTCGGGTTCGGCATCGATATAATAACAACCCCTGCTACTTTTTTCTAATATATTTCCATTGTACAGACACCACTTTTCTACAATTTTATTATATGTATAAAAAATTTCGTATTTGTTATGAATTCACCTTGTTTTTGGTGAATATGGCACTGAGAAATCACCCTGAGACAATATTTGCGGTGTTAGAAGAGTCGGGGTCTGACAAAGAAGGATCTAATGCTGTTTCGACAGTTGCGCGAAAGAATCGCAGGTTTTGCGGGTGACCACAATCAGCAACCTTCGGGGGAAGTCCCGCAAAGGTTCAAGAACTCACAGAACATATAAAATATGAACGTCTAAAAAGAATAAGAAGACATTTAAGACTTGTAATGCATGCCAGATTTACATACGCCCAGAATATTTTGATTCCGTACTGCAATAATAGCAAAAGTTCCATGTCTCTGAATGAGGAAGTAGTTATTATTATAAGAAGAAATTTTGTTTATACGATTATTAATTCATATTGTTTTTAGAATAATTTATCAAAAAACGAATATTAATGTATGTTTTCAGAGTTGATTTTGCATGCGCTATCAAGAAAGCTCGCCTTATAAAAAAGTCAAGCTTTCTTTTAGTTTGACTTATAAAAAATATTGGTAATTTTAATTTAACTACATAATTATGAAAAAACTCTCGTGTAATAAATGATTATTAAAATTTAGACAACTTATTAAATTTCATACAATTTCTCGATAAAATCTGGGTCATGATGACCCGGTGTTATCGTCGTCGTAAATATATTTAAGTCGTTTGCCTCGGGTTAACGAAATCCGACAAGGATTCTGACACAGGGTGAATGCCATCCAGACTGAAAATGTCGTTCCACTTTGGACAAATTAAAGTCACATCCAATATTAATTTCTCAGTTAGAGATAACTTGGGGCCTGAAAAGGCCACTTTGGAGAATCATAAAAGGATAACATTATAAATTACAATATCGACAGTCCGTGTTTTTCTTTTTTTCGCTGCACTACGTAGGTACAATCAAAGAGATTGGGATTGGATTTGGATTGGATTGATTGATATTTTAGCACAGACAAAAAAAAAATAACAGAAAAATCGTTCACCAATGGGATTTGATACGATTAACTTAACAGTGAACTGTTCATTATGTTATCCTTTTATGATTCTGCCAAAGTGTTCGCACTGCTGGGCCACAGGAGCGGCCGTATCTTAATGGCGATAGACTGGTCCTATAATTTTTAGGATTGGGAGAATTTAAATCGCACAGAACGATCCAACATAATATTGAATTTATTAAAGATGTCTAACTTTTAAGAGTATACTTAGCGCAAGCGGAAATAAGAACGGCAGATTTGCCGTCATAAAGAAAAAGGGCACAACTAACATTTTTTTTTCAAAATTGAGTTATATACATATTTGGAATCGGAAAAAAAGGCGCATATATGTATGTCAGTTTTTTACTCAATTTTGACACATACACATTCCATTTTATTTCCGTAGGTTGCAGCCTACCGGAATTAAATTAATCATTTGCTTGTATAAAAGTAACAAATGAGAAAAATGTCGTGAAGAAAGTTTTGAGTATGAATGTTGATGGCTATAAGAGTAGGGGAAGACCAAAGAAATGATGGATCATGAGATGGTTAGAAAGGAGGTGACTGTTGAGATTGCGGCTAATAGAGAAGTATGAGAGAAAAAGACATGTTGCGCCGACCCCAAATAAATTGGGATAAAGGTAGAAGAATGATGATGATAAAAGAAAAACTTTGGCAGAATCATAAAAGGATAACATTATGAATCATAATAAGGCGAAGACAGTCCGTGTTTTTCTTTTTTTCGCTGCACTATGTAGGTCAAAGAAATTGGGATTGGATTTGGATTGGATTGATTGCTATTTTATTGCTTTTTTTTGGCACAGACTTATGAAAAATCCTTCACCAATGGGATTTGATACGATTAACTTAACAGTTAACTGTCTATTATGATTCATAATGTTATCCTTGTATCCTTGTATGATGCTGCCAAAGTGGCCTTTTTAGGCCCCCAATTTTAATATCATGCAGATTATCCTTTTCTTAAACTACTTATTCTACCCTCCTATTTTATGCACAAAGGCTTTTAAGATAATCAGGCATCTGCTCCCGGATATATGTTTGATCAAGTTAAAAGCCTGTTAGAGGTCAATTCGTTTGATACATGCTTCATTAACCTAACTGGGGAAGGGAACTTAGTTTCTTTTTGAAAGTGTACACAAGGTACACTAACTTCGGATACACCCACAACACAATAACATCGTTATTTGGGTGTATTTTCTAACCTTCATTAACCGGATGACCAGCTTGAATTCTTCACAGATGTAGATGTTCCTAATTACTTTGCCGGACTTAAAACTCTCAGAACCTCATGTTCTCGTCTCGCTCGCTGTGGTTCTTCATGTGGTTTTAATTTCCGAGCGATTTTCGGACTCAAAGCACTTCATTCTAGGTCGTTGTGGATACATGTTTTGGTGTTGGCAATTCAGTCTCCCCCAGATACATTAATAGGCTTTGGACTGGATTAAAATGATGCCTGAACTTGTATTTTGCAATGCTGTATGCGGAATACTGCCTGTGTTCTCCCTGATTTATTGTTGCTACATCCCACCCCGATCTTCACCCCATAAAATTGGATAAAACCTTTAGAATGATATATCACCGAGTCGCAATGGGACTGCTAAAACACCAGAAAGGATGTTATTCCAGATGTATTCAAGCGACATACTTTATTCCGTATTTGTCGAAGAAACGTGACAATCCCGCGGGAACTGCAATAAATGTCCGAAATTGTTGAATGTTCCATTGAGGTTGAGAAGGGATTCGGAAGATTTGCTTGTTGGGAACATAGCCTTTGTGCCCCACTATTTTATATTTTTATAAGTAGCTAACCACTTCACAAAATAAAATGGTGGCGCATAGGTAGTAGGTAGATAGTTGTGACGCTCAATTGTTTTCTTTTGTTTCCTGCTTCAACTCCGGCTTTGTTTAGTGATTGACTTTTTGATACAGGTTTTAAATAATAAGTTAATGTAAAGATGGTATGTATAATCAGCCTAAAATGTTTTAGACTGATTATAGACTAAAATATTCGCACTGGGACACAGACCTCCTTTCTTCGAGGCGGAGTGGGCTGTAATCTACCACGCGGGCCCAGAGCGTGTAGCTATGAGATTCACCGTTTTGACAGCAGTGGTGATGAAATTATTTACACAAAGTAAAGCGCCTGTCGAGATTCGACCATCTACAACTCAACACGTAAGTCGGGGCCGTTATCACTTGGCCACCACTGCTCAACGTAATGATGGTTTGAGTTTGGATTGAATTTACCTACGCTCGGATTTCCCAGATGCTGAATATCCTTTAAGTAATGGCACCAATAAAATAACATTCTGTGTAGAAGATGCCTTAGGTGCTTAACTACCTAAAATAGATAGTCTCTAATCTATACATATAATAAATCTGTAGAAGGGTCAATTCTGTACATTGAAAATATTGAAAAAATAAATAGCGGGGGGTGTTGCTGGATCGATACCAAACCCAAATATGTGATTAAAAAAATTTTTGTCTGTCTGTCTGTCTGTCTGTCTGTCTGTCTGTATATGCAGGCATCACGTGAAAGCTAACAGTTCGATTTCGATGAAACTTGGTATAATTATACCTTATTATCCTGGGCATAAAATGGGATACTTTTTATCCTGGAAAAATACGTAGAAAAAAAATTCTTATTTTTCAGTTTTATTCATAGACGTTGTTCTGTAGAACCGCGAACACACGTTGCATTACCCGCAGTGGATAATTTTCCATTTCAATTTAAGAGAATACAGTTTCCTGTAGCTTTGTGTTACGCCATGACAATAAATAAGGCTCAAGGTCAGACCCTAGGAGTTGCTGGCGTAGATCTTACCGCGAGTTGTTTTTCACACGGGCAACTTTACGTAGCTCTTTCCCGTGTGAGCAGTAAAAGAAATCTTCATGTTCATATTCCGGACGAGCTCACTAACAATGTTGTGTATGCTGAAGCTCTCAATTAACTTTCTGTCGCATTGTCACGATCACTTTTTTATTATTGCAATCTTTTCGTCACTGTCAGTAATTTACTGCTACATGCTACTTATCAAGGTCGGAATTACTATGAAAAAAAATACTTACTACAGGACGCGAGCTCAACAGCAGTAGCTCAATAGAGGGATCTCCTTAATTATTATAAGGCTTAGCCGTATTTGGGTCCAATAGATATTTATAAGATGTCATTGTCAGAGTTACTCAAAATGGAGAAATAAACCATCCACGCGAAGACCGACATCCGCGCGGACGGAGTCGCGGGCGGAAGCTAGTTTCGATATAAAATTAAGCAAAGTTGGTGTAACTTGAGAAAGTCGATAGCCCGTTAACATGAAATTGAGACCTAAATCCCGTTTCATGATTGTTTTCGCAAATTAATCAAATGGAAACTCAATCAAATTGTGTTTGATCGTTTGTTTATTCATTTATTTGTTTACGACTATCTATTAATAATAATAATAGATCTTAAAGGACGTTAAACCCTAATCTCGACCTAGGGTTGGCCTTTGATGGCACATTATTTACTTACTAGCTTTTGCCAGCGGGTTGGCCCGCGTGAAGGACGGCAATTATCCCACAGAAACGTATTACCGGGATAATAAATATCCTATGTGTTAATCCAGGTTATAATAAACTATCTGTGTGCCTTTCATCCAGATCCTATTAAAAGCATAATATTAATGATTGAAATAGAATAGAATAGAATACTCTTTATAATGTACACCATATAAATTACAGACATATAAATCTAGAAACTGTACAAAGGGTGACAATGGGCGGTCTTATCGCTAAAAGCGATATTTTAAAGACAACCTTTGGATGGATTAAAAAGGAAAAGGACAGACAAATACTGTAGGTAGTCTGTGGTATACCAATTACATACATAAAGTATATAATACTAATATATATATATATATACATACAATAATAAACATGAGCATATAAAATATAATGATGATGTTTAAGGAGAGAGGAAGTGCTTTTTAACCATAATTTTAAAAGTGAACAAAGATTGAGCACGCCAAAATACTATCGTGCAAGCCTTGAGGATTTGAGCAACAGCTTGAAGCGTTGAAGCTTTTTTGCTAGAATCATCATCATCATCATTTCAGCCGTAAGACGTCCACTGCTGGACATAAGCCTCCCCCAAAAGGGGGGGTTTGCCATAATCGCCACGCTTGGCAGGCGGGTTGGCGATCGCAGTATGGTATGGTGGTGGAATGCATAGATAACGCTGCTGCCCATTCTCCGGTACGCCCCTTAGTCGCCTTTTACGACACCCACGGGAAGTATGGGGTGGTGCTATTCTTTAAGTCCGGCACCACACATACAGCGGTGCTATTCTGTAAAAAGATCACCGTGATAACTTAGGTGAAGTGAGCTGTCACTCCACCTGCTGCTAGGGATTGACACTATTGACAGCTCACTTTAAGCTCACTTCACCTAAGTTTTCACGGTGAGATTTTAACAGAATAGCATTACTGCTCAGAAAGTCGAGTCATATTTCAATCATGATTCGAAAGACACGTAGCGCCATCTAACGTACTAAAGCAATTGTGACTGTCGAAAGTTATTGTTCTTTACTTCGGGAAAAGTATTTTTTTCTGGATGAAAGGTACCCTTTTTCTATACCCCTGACAACGCCTAAGCGTCGGTTCAATTGATTAGACGTGAAAAAGTAGCAAACAAACTTACTTTCGCTTTTATAATAGTAGTTAGGACATTAAAATTTGATTTACGTAGGTGTCTAATTAGGATCCTGAGAATATTAAAGTATAACAACTGATTTGAGGCATAAGATAAGTCAAAGGAAAAGTAAAAAAAATTGGTACCCACTAGGTACCTATTTAGAATATTATACCAAAGTAGGTAAGACATATAAAATGTCGCAGTATAATTTAGATTCAGTTTTGAAAACTTACCTCAGAAACATCAAACTCACAAGTCAAACTCAAAGTATTTATTTCAAATAAATCTTTTACAGGCACTTTTGAACTGTCGAGCCCCATCCACGAGCAAAAACAAAAAAATAAATTGAGTTTTTCAGCAAAATCTAGCCCTAAATCATGACAAGACAGCAAGAAAAATTCCACGAAATTATAACGAGAAAGAAGTGAAACATAAAATAATTATTTCCCAAAGGAACCCAACAAAGAGCCATCCTCCAATTTAATGAACATTTCGGAGTTAGGTAGTCGTATTCATTTGTAGTTTTATTTTTCCATCTGCCATCGTGGAAAAAAGTCTCTGACCTATGTTGAACTCTGTCCATTTCCTTTTCAAAGACAGACGACGCACCCTTATTAAAGTCGAAGGAAATTTCCTTTAGTACATAAAGCTTCTAGAAAGAATGCCCAAATATATTGGCGTGTATATAAGAACATAAATACGTTACACTTAGGTACGCAAAATTCAAAAGCAATTTTCACGTGGATAGCCACATTATACAGACAGCGTCACCATGTGTGACCATGTACAGACGCCAGCACATCAAGCTACTACAATCTGTCAAATTTCTTTAATAGATTTTCAACTTTATCGCTAAAGCATAAGGTCCAAAGTTGAATGAGAAAATTTGACAGTTTCGGGTAGCTTGATGTGCTGGCGTCTGTACCATTGTACCCCTCATTTTTTTTTAATATTGTACTGCTATAATTATAGTAACATTGAATATTTACGACTATCCTAAGGAATAAATTAAGTCAGTTAAGGACTGATTTTTCCATCGCCAGATAACTTTTATTCGAGGAATAAAATTGACGTTTGACAGGTTTTGTATGAAATAACTGTCAAAATTTCAAAATTATTCCTCGAATAAAGTTAACAGATGATTGAAAAATCAGCCCTTAGTTAAGTTTAATTTCGGAAGTCGCTGGCAGACAACCAAAATATAAAACCAAAGACACCGAATTCTAAAATTAAAGCTATTTTTCACTTTATAGTGTTTTTTGTTTGGAAGTCGGTAGTTTTTTTTTGTGGTAGTAGGTACTCCACACAAATTCGTAAACTTTAACTTGCTAAGTAAATAAAAGTGACAGGAAGTTACTATAACATCAACAAACACTTAGGGCTGATTTTTCCATCGCCAGATCACTTTTTTCCAGAAATAAAATTGACGTTTGACAGTTTTGAATGAAATAACTGTCAAAATTCCAAAATTTATTCTCGAATAAATAGTTATCAGATGATTGAAAAATCATCCATAAGAGGAAAAAATACGTATTATTGATATACCTCCTTACTAATAAACGTTGTATAGTGTCTGTATAGTTACACAGCGCTTTGTTTTCTTCTTTCGAAAGTCAAATTACTGACGACTGAAAGAGAGCAATCGGTGTGTAACTATTCATCTGATATAATACGTTTATTAGTAAAGCGATATACCCTTTTACCCGTGTCTGTGCGGTACCGGACTTAAAGAATAGCACCACCCCATACTTCCCGTGGGTGTCGTAAAAAGCGACTAAGGGGCGTACCGGAGAATGGGCAGCAGCGTTCTCTATGCATTCCACCACCATACCATACTGCTATCGCCAACCCGCCTGTCAAGCGTGGCGATTATGGCAAACCCCCCCTTTTGGGGGAGGCCTATGTCCAGTAGTGGACGTCTTTCGGCTGAAATGATGATGATGATGATGATGATGCCCTTTGAAACAAAATAAGACTTTTTCCAATCGGCTTATAAATGACGGAGGTCTGAAGCAACAAACATTAAAAATAAAAAAAAAACAATCACGGTTTGGGGTTTAACGTGGATTTGAACCAACGCATCGTCCAACGTCGCTATTCTATACCGGCCTTTCCATTTGTTTTTTCTATGATACAGTTTTGACCAACTAGCCAGCGAACTTTTTACGATAACAATGAATTTGTACTATACTATCGTCCGTACTACTTTATCAGTAGGTCTCTAGCTGATGGTTGTTTTAATTAGAGGGTATGCATTTATTTTATTAGCTGAGTTAAGTACAAAAGAAACATTAGTCAAGTTAACGACTATGATTCTCATCAAGTTATTTTATTAGGTACCGTAAACGCGGGTTACTGTAGCTAATTTTTTCATCTTTTTTTAAAAACCCTTTGATATTAGGGATTATGGTGGATTTCTTAGCATTTTGATGGATTTGTTTTACATGTGAGGATAGGAGCTAATTAGTAATAATGTTATTTTCACCAAAATGTATGTGTAAATATTTTATTTTATTTTTTACTTTTGACCCAATGTTGTTCTTTGAAGAGGGTTAGTTCGACCTGCATATTTTGTCGACCCAAAACAATATTTATGACTGCGTTGAGCCAATCTAGCTCTTTACAACAATAGAAAACCCTTTTTTGTATTGAGCTAAAGTTCCCCCCCAGAGCTAAAGTAACCCGCGTTTCCCGGTAGGTACTTATTTTTACTTACGTTATTTTTTACTTTATTTAAGTACCAGTTGATTTTTGTACTAAAACTTGTAATATATATTATTGCAATATAAAGTAGAAACATACATAAATACAGACAAACACATACACAGATTAAAAAACATTAAAGTCAAAAGAAAACTCAGTTCGGGGAATTGTACCTCCCATTATATCCGCTACAAGCAACTTAAAACCTCGGCACTTATTTTGAAGGATGTTGCTAATCCCTTGCTGCATATGTTTGAAATATTTGTTTGCTTAACCTCGTAAAGAACGCAATGAATGTTGTTGAACTGTCAAAATGCAAGCCATTGCTACTGTTAGTGTGTTACGCAATTATTTTAATTACCCCGCACATCTTATTAGGGTACTAACAACATTTACGATGCTGTCGAGACACTAGATAAAAAATCTAAGTGCCTGGGTTTATTCTTAGATCTATCTAAGGCATTTGATACTGTCTCTGTCCCCATCCTACTCAAGAAATTGGAGAGAATTGGAGTTAGAGGCCCCGCACTCGCTATCTTTGCGAGCTACCTATCTGAGCGAACACAGTGTGTTAAAGTCACCACGTATATTAGTGATGAGTGTGGACTGTCTTTCGGAGTGCCTCAAGGTTCCATTTTGGGGCCCACACTTTTTTTAGTTTATGTGAATAGTTTATGTGATTTAGCACTCCCATATTGTTCCATCTACACATATGCGGATGACACGGCCCTTTTAGTACATGCTGAGAATTGGGACGAAGCTCGAGAGAGAGCAGAATCTGTTCTTGGCATTGTCATGTCTTGGTTATCAGCGAATAGCCTTACTCTAAACGTGGATAAAACCAACTTTATCACTTTCTCCCTCAAATCGAATTCGCAACCTGATCTCACTTTTTCAGTTAAAGCTCATATTAATTGCAATGCTCACCCAGGCCAATGCTCCTGTTTTCCCCTGACAAGAAAAACAAGTGTCAAATACCTTGGTGTACTAATAGACAACCTCATATCATGGAATTCTCAAATTGGGATATTGTCTGGCAGAGTTAGAAAACTAATTACCGTGTTTAAAAGCCTGCGGCACAGTGCTGACGTAGATACCTTACGTATGGTTTATTACTCTCTGTGTCAGTCAATTTTAACATTTGGCATAACGGTTTGGGGCGGTGCTTCGAAGACAAGTATGATACAGCTTGAAAGGGCTCAGAGAGCTGTCCTAAAGGTCATGACTTTTAAACACTATCGGTATAGTACAGCTCAATTGTACAAAGATTGTCAGGTTTTGACCGTGAGGCAGCTCTTTGTGCTAAACTGTACATTGCGCAGACATACTTCCATACAGCTCGATATCAATCGCTTAAAAAAACGTAGGACCACAGATGTATGTCCCATAGAGAGGCACAGAACGAAACTCGCAGAACGACATTTTAGAATCCTTGGGAGTCGATTATACAACTTTGTTAACAAACGATGTAACATCTACACATTTAACAAGTTTGATTGCAAAGCAAAGGTCTGTGAATGGATCATAACCCTGAGCTACGATGAGGTTGAAGAAATCCTCAATACATAGCTTTACCACACACCTCCTTTCACCTAAACAGTACCCCTTCCGATAACCTTACCAACACATCACAACACTACACTACTCTGCACAACACTACTCAACACATCACTATACAACACTACTCAACACAACACTATACAACACAACACATAAAATAACACTACACAGATGGTTTTTTTTCTTTGATTAGTTTATTTTTGTATAAGTAAGTTTAAGATATGTTTTTATTTTTCGGTCTATAGTCCCTACACTATGAAATTCCGAACTTATATTAATTGTCAACCTGGTATTAACTTGAGAGCCCTGACACCCATAACACAAGTTCAATCTTAGCTTGGGTGTCAGAGGTTTATAACTCTGTATAAACCTACAATTTATTATAAGACTTCTGGGTATGATAAATCAAGTGGTATATGCAAATTGTAAACTGGAAAATAAAGATTTTATTATTATTATTTAAATATTCTTCTGTATCATTGCTTGTCGATGTAGATGAGTTATTCCGGTCTGATCCTCTGAACCCCCCTCCCCCCCCCCCCTCGATCCCATGCTTGTTCGTCTTCTGTTTTAATCTATGTCTTATCCACATCATGTAAATTTACTCTTTTTGACAGGTAAGTACAGTCAAAAGAAATTAAAAGTTTCATGATTTACAAAATTAAATAAAGATATTTTTTTAAATGTCTCATGCGTGCTCGATGGGATTTGAGGCCACGGCAATACAAAAACGCGTGGTGGATTATGGTCCACTCCCTGTCACAGAGAGGAGGCCTGTGTCCCAGCAGTGGGACCATTATAGGCTGATTATACCACTAGTAGGAGAAAATCGCTTTTGAATCTTGTATAATTCATCATTTCACATCCACTGCTGGACATAGGCTTCCCCCAAGCACCTCCACTTCGACCGGTTCTGTGCTTCCCGCAACCAGCGCGTTCCTGCGGCCTTCACAAGGTCGTCGGTCCACCTTTGGGAGGCTTTCCAACACTAAGTCTTCCGGTACGCGGTCGCCACTCCAGAACCTGTCGGCCCCATCGGCCGTCTATTCTGCGAGCAGTGTGTATTTCGGTTACCTTGGTTCTCCTGGGGATCTCTTCATTTCTGATTCGATCACGTAGGGAAACTCAACATAGCCCTCTCCATTGCGCTTTAAGTGTCTTTTAGCCTTCTAATAAGGCCAATTGTGAGCGACCACGTTTTAGTACCATGTACTGGCAACGACTTCAAAGACTTTCGTCATGCGTTGCGTTGTGTGTGAACTACGTACAAGTCCGAATGTAGCTTACAAGTTACGTACAAGTACATTAAGTAATATGTTACAAGTTACAAGACTCAAAAACGCCACGAAGCCTCGTTTAGTTGTAAAGCAATTACCTAAACCTGACATGAGAACATGCTCTTAATAGGGCTTGAAAAACATCAAGGATATAACAAACACAAAGTAGTCTACGAGGCCCACTTTAGCAAGACCTAGGCCCGTATTACAGAAAGTCACTCAATATTCAAGCATTACTTAAAACTACATTCAAGACATTTGATTGGTTGAAACTAGTTTTAAGTAATGCTTGAGTATTGAGTGACGTTCTGTAATACGGAACCTAGACTGCTATAATATACAGGGTGATTTTCCTTCGCAAGATTTCATTCTATGAGCAGAGATATGACTCGTTGAACAATACAGAGTGGTTCATTTTTACAGAGATATTTTCTCAAAACTTGACCTCATTTCTTAAAGAATAAATTTCTTTTCTTAAATTCTATATAAATAATTCAGCCTGTTTGTCTACAAAAATACTTATAGTAGTTTTCAAACCAAACCAAGCATATTCGAAGTAATTGGTACTTTAAATCCATATAAATAAGGACCCTTTTTAATTAAACCCATTAATTTGATGTTGACATTTATTTTTAGAGACACGAGGGTACCCCGGCACGTGCAACTGAAGGACAGAAGTTTCAGTTACAGGAGTTCGTAAACAACTCTTCTGTTACCATCGATTATTGATTTTCATTAGCAATTGTTTGCGAGTCGTGGTATCTCTAATAACGCACACGATATCCATTTGCTGGCACTGATTTATATTCGTTAACCGGCGCTGCGCCGTTCAATTAGCGGCCTGAACGATATTCAGGTGATGTGTTTAATACAACAATTAATGAACTGGCTGGCTGATGCTTAGACTATTCATATAATAGGAAGGAACATGTGACAAAAAAATGGAACTTAATTTAAATGGGTCATACATACGTCACATAACAACTGTGTGATATTAGGGAGATGAAAAGAAAAAATATCGGGTTCTCATTTTATTTTTTGGCGGTTGGTTAATTAGTGTGACAGTATAACATGAACAGTAATAAAAAGATTTTTTTTTACAATATCAGTACAGACGCCAGCACATCAAGCTAGGTACCCGAAACTGTAAAATTTTCCCAATCAACTTTGAACCTTATACGTACTTTAGCGATAATGTTGAAAATCTATTAAAGAAATTTGATGGACCACACAGACAGAGCTTTATGTGCTGGCGTCTAAACAAAAAATAAAAGGTCGTGTGATGGCCAGTAAAAAGGCTTATTAGTCGATTCGCACGAATTTACTCACTCACTCACTTTTTAAAAATAATATTATTTCTTGTATAGGCGACTCGCACGAATTTATTGATTTTTGTGAGCGAGTTGACAAATCCAGAAATATGTCATTTTGAATTTTTTTGCAATGAAGTTATTAATAAAGTTCATGTTTCATAATATTTAACTTTTATCACTGACGTGCGCTAGTCTCCTTTTTAGGGCTCCGTACCCAAAGGCTACAAACGGGACCCTATTACTAAGACTGCACTGTCCGTCTGTCCGTCTGTCACCAGGCTGTATCTCATGAACCGTGATAGCTAGAAAGTGGAAATTTCCACAGATGATGTATTTCTATTGCCGCTATAACAACAAATAGGTACTAAAAACAGAATAAAATAATTATATATGGGGGCTCCCATACAACAAACGTGTTTTTTTCGGCGTTTTTGCCTTGTGGTACGGAACCCTTCGTGTGCGAGTCCAACTCGCACATGTCCAGTTTTTCTATTTTTTGCATAAAATTGCGGTGTTGCGTTTCTGGCCGGTGAGCGCTACTTCCATGTTGGATTTCTCACTTACTTCTCACGATTAATTCCGATTTCTTAACTGCCCATAACCCGGGTCGTTAAGCCATTTTAGTCCTAAATAAGTATTTATTTAATTAAGTACGTACCCTTTCAAATATTTGTTATGATTTGACTCATTTTTATTTGGTTTACTGCACAGTTCGTACTGCCGAACTTGTTATTAACCTGCATTTTGTTATTTTTTATTTACCAAAACTACTTACTTACAATAAACAACAGCCGCTTTTCAAGTGAATGCCAATTTAAATGTCTGAGCTTGGCAAGTAGTTAAACATTATCGATCCAACTCATTTGCCTAGCTGTTTGATTCAATAGCCGAATATCATTCAGGCCTACGCGCTAGTTGAAAGGCGCCGTTTAGTTAACTGAAACACTAATTAAGCTAGTTAGCTGCGACATACAAATTGATAAAAAACATATATTTTCAGTGGAAAAACAAAACCAACAGTATTTATAGAACTAATAAATTGTTGAACAAATAAAAATGCTCGTATATTTCAAGGATAGACGAATATGAAAGGACAGTTTTTAATTAGCATACATGCTTGGGCTGGTTTGCTGATAGGTTTCTAAGTAGAGGTAATTGAGCATGAAGGCTTAGTCCTAACGTAACGAAAAAATAACAAAAAAACATATTTCAGGGAGCTGGTTCAAAATTGGGAGTCAAGATTCCAAACAGACAACAAAGTAAGCTTGAAACAAATGTAATATCAAAGCGTCACTTTGATAAGAAGAAAACTAACTTCGTAATAAATACCATCCTACACATCATGAAGTATTTGAATTGTCATTTGCACACGCATCACAGCAGTCTAGAGCACTTTATTTATAGAATTCCCGCGAAAACCGGAGCAAACGGATTCCATTTCCGCGAAATTATTCCGGCTTGGCATTGCAGTGACACAACAACGCGGTAAGAGAAAGTAAATAAAAGTAAAGAATTTCTTATTATCTCAGACAAATATTTAACAGTTCCTAATAATTCATAATCCAGGAAAAGAAACATGTAATTTCCCCGGAGATCCTATTAATGGCTTACTTCTCATTATGGTGAAAAAGGAAGGTAGCAAGAATAAATAAAGAAGCTGAACTTTTAAAATTGTCAGAGGCACGCTGTAGAGTCGGTATTGGTTATACGAATGCTTTGTGTGTCATTCGTTACAGGAAGTTGGAATTTTTTTTGCTCACCTTTGATTTATAAGATAAAGTAATAAATACCTTGAAAACCTAAGGTACAAAAGAAATGCTCAATAAGCCAGCTTTCAATAAAACGTGAACGAACAATGAGTCCTGAAATACAGCAATGTAAAATTGCTTACAGCAGGGAAAAATAATCTGCAAAAAACAAGTCGCACGACGTCAAAAGTCACTGAAATGAATAAAATACTCGTACAGATATTAATCGTGCTTCTCTGAACTGAAAATATTATTCCAATTAACTTGCCACTTGAGTTACTGAAACTCAATTCTGAGAAGACTGTCTGCGAACTAATTGCGTTAGACACTATCAGTAGCAATAGCTTTAATTTTGATAGTGTAATAACATTCATTGCGTTATTTACGTGTTGAGCAGACAGATTTTTCGAACATGTGAAGCAATGGATTAGCAATATCCTTAAAAATGATTCTGACTATGATTCAAGGTGTGTTGCGCATTTAGGGTGCTGGATGTACCTACACGTGTTTAGACGTGCCTACACACGTTTAGATTGTTTGACGTGTGTGAGGATATGAGACAGGTATACACACATATAAAGTACCTAATTAAGTAAGACCATAATATGATAATATTACCTTTTGTCATACTTGTAATACCTGAAGGAAGGACCAAACACAAAGGGGCAAAGCCAAAGGTGTATTAGTAGCCAGCTACACCCACTTTTCGGCAGCATAGTCACAGCCTATAAAGTTCCCACCGCTGGGACATAATCGCGGGCCATAATCCACCACGCGGGCCCAGTGCGGGTTGGTGGATGTCACATGTCTTCGAATTTTAGATTCTAGGACATGCCGGTTTCCTCACGATGTTTTCCTTTAAAAATGGTTGAGCTAAATGGTGCCGAATGCTGAGTCATGCGCCATGTATGCGAATGGGCGCCTTCAGTTGGGACAGGTCATCTCTTAGCTGTCATGAATGCATGGCTGATTTTTTTTTTTTTTTTTACCCTTTTAACTTCTCACATGTACAAATTCAACTTGAATATATAACCAATATTTTGTAACAACATTTTTGATTTATAACAGTGTCCATGGAGTTTCTTGTCCGTTCTTCTCCATAGGTAGCTTCATCTTTCTGACTGACCAACTCTTGGACAATTCAAAAGTGCCTGTAATTTGTTTAATATAAATAAATACTTTGTTTTTAAGTTTTGAGTTTGAGGCATGAGGTACCTACTTATTCACCACGAGGTACTACCAACTACATAGTTACATTGACACTATAGAGGCTTGGCATAGATCCAAGTGATAGAGACATTTGTAAATAAATGACACAGGATATTTATATCAATCTAGATTACCATTATGGTTATTTTGAAGATATATTGGTATAATACTGTCCAGTTTTGATCTACAATTTCATAACATGACAACTATAATATTCCAATATCACATTGTTTAAAGTTTCGGGACCAATAACCATCGATATTTGTAACGTTATTTAAATTTCATGCTGTCCCGTCCAACATTCACCTACCAAACTAGTAACAATACCACAAATAAAGTTGGAGGTGAAACTTCTACAAATTCAACACAATGTATGAATCGCTTCCATCAATGCAAGCGTAATTCAGCGCAGTTCACTTCGCCAGAACATTTTGATAAAACTTTATTAGCTCGTGATTCTTTCAAGATATAGTTACTAGTTTCACCACTTGTTGAATTTCTTCAGGGAATTGAAACTTGTTGAACAAACTTCTAATTTTATACCAAGTTATACATATTTATATCATTCACAGTGTTTTATTTTACAAGTGATATAAAGGGTTGAGTTGAAGAAATTTTCGAGGATTTCCGGATCTGGATTGCCCTGTTAAATATAACTGAAACGACGAATTTTACTCAAAACAAGAGGGAGGTTGTATAAGTGTTTTCCTCTCTCGGGACTTACGATTTGTTAAGGGTAGTTCTTATATTTTTCGAGTGTGCTTGAGGATTAATAAAACGAAACTCAGATTCCATTTTGTGGACTGTTTTTGATTTTTTTCGTTCCGTTGTTATTGTTAATAGATCAGCCACATACTTAGAACTGCTACTGATAATTGCATAACAGAAAATGCAATACAATTATAGCAGTGTACCTTATCTTGAAATCAAACCTAGGAACTCACGATTATGAGCAAAGCGAGCGATCGTTTTACTATTGCGATAGCTGCGGGCACTTCAGAACGGTGTGTAGAAAACGTAATTTGAATAAATCCTAATGATTTCAACTCGTGGCAGAAATTTGCATTCCATTGGAACCAAAAAAATCAATGCATGTGAAATGAGACGTAGAAGTAGAGAGAGCGCGGTGGCCGAGTGGTAACGGCCGCGACTTACGCATTGTAGTTCGGGGGTTCGAACCCAAGCAGGCACTTTATGTAAATAATTTCATCACCACTACTCCCGAAACATCGTGTGGAAACCAGCATGTCCTAGAACCAAAAAATCGAAGACATGTGACATCTACCAACCCGTATTCGGCCCGCGTGGTGGATTACGGCCCACTCCCTCTCAACGTGAGGAAGCCTGTGTCCCAGCAGTGGGAATTGAAACTTGTTATATGCTGATTATGAAATGAGACATTTCTTACTCAGAATCGGTATCAGGGTATGCAGCAGCTATTCATTATTATCTATACTCACTTAAGATTGATGTCCTCAAGGATCCTCGACGGAAGCAAGTCCAGGATCTGGGTGACATTGAGGTGATCCCAGGACTGCTGATGACCCAGTATCTGCTGGGTGCAGTTGATGAACAATAGGACATCTATTTCGGAGTCCATGGCAACATATTTCATTTACACTTCACTAAGAATTTACGACGCATAGAGAGAAGTAAACAACACTGAACCAGTTCAAATTGAAAGTCACTTAATTACTTCACTAGATTGTCCTTGTCTTTACACAGAGTTCCCTTCAGGAGGTCCAATTATCTCTTTAACACGTAATTGTTATATCACAACACATTTTTGGTTCATCGATTTAATTGGTTCAAGGAAAAACCTTCCACTGAAAATAAATTACGTATGTTCAATATGTCTTTATTACTCGACACCAGATATTAATATCAATTATCCCTCAGAACTTTTCCGACACTTAAGGCTGCTTTTTCAATCATCTGATAACTTTAATCGAGAAATAATTTTGAAATTTTGACGTCAATTTTCTTCCTCGAATAAAAGTTACTTATCTGGCGATTGAAAAATCAGCCCTTAAAGCGAAAGCGCCAGGATTGCCCGCGAAATTCAATTTTTTTTTACGTCCATCAAAGACCAAGACTCTCTAAGATCAAGTAATCCCCAAGAATGACTATTTCATAAAATCTTGACATTTGGGGATTATACTAACTTAACAAGTTGTATTACTGATTGTAATAATTATAATTCTGTAAGAACATATTTGTTACGACCGCGAATCATATTTTAATCAACGTACAACTTTATACTGGCCAGCAAATTGCAAAAAACGTAAGAAAATTTGAATTTAGCGGGCTATCTTAGCGCTTCCCCCTTAATCAAGTAACGCTTAATTAAGATCTCTTTTTTATTTCCCAATTTTAATGGCATGGTCAATAATGAAACCGGTAATTTGGGAAGCCATTATCTTAGAGCGACCACTTATTTTTGAATAGGCAATGAATTTTCTTATAAATGCTCCATCTATATTTAATGTTCCGGAAAACTTTGGGAGTGGGAAAGAAAGAAATACCGTATTTCATAAGATCGTCCTTTAACACAAAGGCGACGCCATACAAATCGCGATAAAAAAAAGGTATTATTGCCGAATTTCTGGTAAGTTTCGGTTCAAGTGTGAGAATCGTCTGAGACTGAAATGTAACACTATCCAGCATTTTTGGTTACTTTTGTTACCCTTTGCCAACCGAATCGTGTTACAATGTAATTTCAAACATTTGACTTTGAAATATCAGAATTTACGATGCGGTATTAGAGTGCTGGCTCGTGCAATGGCAATAACGAATTAAAAAAATTTAGGTGTCCTTTACATTGAAATTACGACCAAAATCCATTCAGGCAACCTTACTTAACCTGGGTCAAATAAACTTATTTTCTTTCTTTTTCTTTCAACCATATAGCCTCTAACAAAAACCGCTTGCCAGTTTCAAATGTTTTAGCCTGCTGAAATGAACCGCAAACATCGCAAAATTTCGACTACAATCTTCATGGGATTCTTATACAAACGTGGTTCCACATCAATTTGCTCTTATTGAATTGAAAATAAAATAAAATTCAATAGCCAAAGCTCACGTCACATGAAAGTAATATTGGATAAAATAGCATAGCATAGCTCTCTGTTTATTTGTCCGCAAATACTCGAGCGAGAGAGGAACCCTGGCATTTTGCCTTGCATAGCGTTGAAAACTCGAATCGTATGCAAATACTTATCCATTGATATTTTTTATCCATTAACCTTGATTAGATTTCTACAAGTTAAAATGCCCGTAAAAATTAGACATAATATTATCCCAAATCAAATTCCTCTCTTTTGTTATTTTGAGTGGCAAATTAGTTTGCATGCAGCTGAGATGAGAATGCTAAGAAGGATGTGTGGTGTTGCACGTATGGATAGAATAAGAAATGACTAGTTAAAAGGAGGTCTGAAAATGGAACCGGTAATTGAAAAGTTATGTGGAAATCGGTTGTCATGGTATGGGCATGTGTTACGAAGAAATGAAGAAAATGTCGTGAGGAGAGTTTTAAGTATGAATGTCGATGGCTATAAGAGTATGGGAAGACCAAAGAAACGACGGATGGAATGTGTGGATGATGATATGGTTAGAAAGGGGGTGACTACCAAGATGACGACTAATAGAGAAGTATGGAAGGAAATGACATGTTGCGCCGCCGACCCCAAATAAATTGGGATAAGGGCAGGAGAATGATGATGAGTGGCAAACTAGCATGTTGGTACCAGGGGTCTACTCCCTAAGCACGCACTAGTTTCGGCTGAAGTTACAGGACTCCTACTCCATATCACTTACGGACAGAAGCTTAGCTCGGGGCCGGAACTAAGAATAAATAATAATACGATTTACCAATTGGTTGAAAATCAGCGCTGGGCTCTGTCTCGTATAGGGTCTTAGCATTATGCTGAGCGATGGCCGTTTCGCGAGGATGTGACGCATGTTTTCCCCCAACTTAGTATTTTTTTGTGTTTGTGTTTTTTTTATGCGTCAAGTTTACTGTGAAACTCTATACGACCTTCACGGTACCCGGAGGAATAAAATCAAACTGCGGTTCATCTCGTAGGTATCTCCGATAATTATTCCTATAAAATCTTAAGTTTTTACAACTTAATATTTTTGCTTGTCAGCATAATCTGACGCCTAATCTCTTCTAAACTTGCTTGAATGTTCAAATGGAATCCGCGCTAAATTATTGCCAGTCTGCACTACACTATATAAGGTTGACTTTGGTGGACTACCTTTAGCTGAGTTGGCCTCATCTTCGCGAGGTCCTGGTGGCGGGATGGTGGGACATGCTTTCACGCCCTACCACCGGCCTCATCACCATGGAGGCGGTGCGGCCGGTACTCAAGCGCCGGCTCGGTGGGAGGCACGGCTCCCTGTCGTCTCCGGTGACGCAGGTGCTCTCGGGGCATGGTTGCTTCGGCAAGTACCCTTGTCGCATTAACAGGGATCCGGACGCCCGGTGTCACCACTGCGTCGACTACCAGGAGGACACGGCGTGGCATACGCTAGCAGAGTGAGCCGCTTGGGAGGAGCCGCGTCGTGCCCTCATCTCAAGAGTAGGCAGTGTCCTATCGCTGCCGGCCGTAGTCGACTCGATGGTCGGCAGCGAAGTGTCCTGGGTTGTGGTGGTTTCCTTCTGCGAAACAGTCGTCTCGCAGAAGGAGGCTACGGAAAGGGAAAGGGAGATCTCGTCCACACATTGCGGCCCGCAGCAGGCGCACCGGGTGTCGGCGGAGGGCGGACAACGCCCTTCCCAGCCCCCCTAAATGGGTCCAGTAGTGATGGACTCGGGGACGTCCATCGCCGCCCACACATCAGGACCCGAGGTGGCAGCGCGTAGTGTTCCAAGCGCGCCCCTCTTAAACGTCACGGAGGGAGTCAAACACCTGACCCGAGGAGGCCCGCAGTGGTGGGACCGGCACCAGTCGGGGCTTGCGGAAGGATCGTACGTTCCTGCGACCCCCGGCGTAGGTGTGAGATGGAACACTGGGGTGGTTTTTAGTCAGTAAGAGTCTGACTGACCCTCCGCCCACCCCAGGGCGGAGGACATCCGTAAGAATTTTCCACCACGGAAACAAAAACAAAAAAAAAATGGTGGACAACCTTTACATGAGCTACGCCTATCCATGAAAAAAAAACGCGTCGCAAATAAACGAATTTTCTTCTTTCTTCAATTGTGACTCCCCATTATCCCATGTGTTTTTGCCCGTCCAAAAAGTTAGCTAATTGGGTTTTACTCCGTAGTTCAGACCTACTTTCGGAAGGGTCCGTATTTTCGTTAATAGACTTAGAGAATAGATCCTCTGGATATTAAATGCAGCTTAGCGACAGAAATAAATATAACAACAATAACAGCAACATTACTACCTAAACTTTTGTTAACCTTATATGTAATGTTGTAGTTATTTATTATCCCTTACTAAATAAAATAAAATAGCTATAGTGGTGGCTGGCATCCCCAGACGAGCAGCTAAAATCGAATATTGCCGTCTCTTCTAACAATTTCTGCTGGCCGTTACAAAAATGCCCTTATTAAGAAAGAGACGGGTATAAACAAACTCAAACAAGCAACACTGAAGGAAGAGTCGAAGAAAAGTCGCATTGACAAATTTTATTAAAGAGACATCTGAAGAATTCAAAAACACCCTAATTATAGGCTGCTTACATAAAGATACAGGTATCCGGCGCAGGCGAGTCTGTGCGGTCGGTACCGATCGGTGCGGGTATAATATTCCCGTGTTATCTTATAAGCTCTAAAAGAAACAGGTAAAACATGTATCCGTTTCCTTCCGAAGATCAACCTGCAGAGACCTGTACCGGGAGTCGGGACTGAAAACCCGCTTCTTTATGTAAGCACCCATACTCGCGTCGACTAACATTGAAGTGAATAAAAAGAACAACGATAAAAGAATTACCCGACATTTGCATGAGCGATCAATTTCGATAAGGTAATGTAATTGCCTAGACGTTAACTGAGGAATAACACTATCATTCTTTATCGTTACATCTAGTTTTGCTTGGAAAAAATACGACTGTTACCTATATGACTTTTAGAGAAGGCAAAAGACAAAACAAAGAAAATCATACGGAAATTGGGGTGGAACAGAGACAGAAAGAAAATCCTACAATTATTTGGAATGTGTAACCCAAATTGGACTGCAAGCCGGGGGCGTCATAATAAATAAAATTTACATGAATTGGAATACTAATAATTTCTTAAATTATACTCAACTCAGTTATGATTTCATTTGAATGAAATTACATCGTCATTTTTCATTTGATTGATCGGACAATCTTTTTACTTAATTGGCCTAATTTATTACCGATCATCAGGCCTTTTCCTAATGTATTTGGGGTCGACATAGCGTGTCATATTGTTCCATACTTTTCTATCAATTATCAACTCGATGCTCAACACTTTCTAGCAATTTTATTTTTGACACAATCGATACATCGACTTCGGTCTTTCCTTAAGAGCGTTTACGCCGAACGGCACTTCATACAAACTTTCAAGCCCTTATTTTTCGAAATGAATGAACCGATTGTAATGAAACTTCATAAGCATAAGCAGGATACAAAGGTCTAAAAAGTTAGTAGAAAACATTTTCGAAAAATTGTGTTACAGCCAAATTAGACCGATTTTAAATTTTCCATAGAAACAGAGTTTTCCAGTTATCTTTTTTTAAATAAGACATTTCGTAAATGTTCTCTACTAACTTTTTAGACCTTTGTATTCTGCTTATGCGTATGAAGTTTCATTAAAATCGGTTCATTCATTTCGAAAAATAAGGGCTTGAAAGTTTGTATGAAATGCCGTACGGCGTAAACGCTCTTAAGATTATGGCATATATGAACACCATACAGATTCACGACCTGGAAACATGATTTTTTGTATGAAATTCGATAACCGGAGGATAATAAAATAAGTCTGTGTGGTGCCGGACTTAAAGAATACCACCACCCCTTACTTTCCGTGGGTGTCGTAAAAGGCGACTAAGGATCGTACCGGAGAATGGGCAGCAGCGTTCTCTGTGTATTCCACCATCATACCACACTGCGATCGCCAACCCGCCTGCCAAGCGTGGCGATTATGGCAAACCCTCCCAAAATTGGGGGAGGCCTATGTCCAGCAGTGGACGTCTATCGGCTGAAACGAAGGTTAATAAAAGTTCAACACAACACCAGCTCCTTCTATGCCACGAAAGTAACTAATCTAATAGTATAATAAGTAGAGATAAAACATTTTGAGTGGAAAGACCAAAGAACGATGAATGGATTGTGTGAAAAATAACACACAATTTTCCTCGAGACATATCCTTCATTCCTCCGCACCACATACTCTAATTGCCAGTACAATGCCCAATATTTTCTTATAATTCGATTCGTTACATAATAAATTACACCTACTTAGATTACAAAAACAAAACAAATCAAATGCAATCACGTCCGACAAACGCTATCAAATTAGATACCGCAGGGGCGTAAAAAGGAGGCAACCGGATTTCCAAGCACGAAATTGTATTACAACTAATATACAATGTACATGTACAAAGGTACTATACTATATTATGGCAGCATCCCGGATGCGAATAGGAATGCCCAATTCAAATTTAATCCGCGGAAAACGTATTCGATAATAGGAATAATAGAAACATGAGAATGGGTTTGAATTGCGTGAGAGCACTTTTCACTTAAGTAGAAAAGACTGAGGTCAAATTGGAGACAAAGTAGGCTAACTTAAAACTTAAAAAAAAAACAGGGTTAATGGAGAACATCAACCCTGGTTTTTTTTTTTAAAGTACCTACTAGTATTAGTTAGTATCGAAAGTTGAAGTTTAAAAAAAAACTCTTTTTGTAACTCAGATTCAGTTTTTTTATTAACAATCTTAGAGGTATATCAATTAAAACGTTAAATATAAAATTTTAGTTTATTTTTAGACACTATAATTGTATGGGTAGGTAATCTTACTACTGTTGGCTAAATGTAATTTTTTAATCGTTTTATTCAATAAATTATTAATTTATTTTTTATACGACAAAAAGATTTATAGCTATGCTCACAGAATATCACAAGCAGCCAAATAACTGAACTAAAATAAGTTCCAACCTGTACTACTTATTTATGTATGTTTGGATAAGATCATAGGAATCTAAAAATATAGGTGCCTATAAAGTTGCACGTGTAAATAATTATGTTTATGCTTTAGAAATATACACCAGTGACGTAGAGTGAAAAACTTGTACCTAATAGATTTCTTTGTAGCACCTTCGTTCCCAAAAGAACTTCTATCAGTCACACGATAACAAGGCCCCCTAAAAATTTTTGAATATTTTTATTATTTCAAAAGAATTATTATGGATAAAAGTCGCAACATTTTAATTTAATTTTTTGAGCCTTCTAACAACCACCTAATATATTTTTTAAATCATCTAACAGAGAATACAACTTGCAAAACGTTGATTGCTTCACTAAATTACCAAAAGCCTATTAAGGTGAAGGATCCTTGCATCCCTTTCAAAGCCAGCGAATAAAAACTTGTTTCATTTTCCTCCTTTTCCTTATAGATATTGCCTTACCGTTTCTGATTAGAATTGTCCACAATAGAAAATAAAAAAATGTACTTTACTCATCCTCATTGAACAAACGTAATCTGGTTTGTAAAGTACTTAATAACAGCAAAAAAAAAAATTATTTGAGATCGCAAAAACTTTTGTGAAACTTTCTAGAATAACTTTTTTAGAACACTAAAATTCGTAAATAAAATAAAGTTAAAATATTAGATGGTATTAACTGTTTATTTCCTAGAATTAAATTATTTATTCGTTTTGTTAGTCACTAAGATCATGTTTAGTTTGGTCGCGTTATCACTCGCGTCGTACGGCGCGTGCAAACGGAATCGCGGTCGGGACACGACTGAACTCGACCACCCTTAAAAGTTTAAGCGTGTTTTCCACCAAACAAAATTGACTAAACTGCATCAAACAGGTATTGAGATCCGTTGATTACACATTGCTGCGGAGATCACGAACTAACGACCAATGGAAATCTTTCAGGGAGTTGCGATCTCGTTTTTTTTTAATTTACGGAAGCTCGATGAAGGGGCGCGCTTTTTTCCTGTATTTTTTTTTTTTCTCAGAGTCATATAACATAATGACTATTATGTCACTTATAAATTTGTATGTCTTAATTATGACAAAGCATAGCGCACCTGCCCGGTTTTATGTAAACACCTATGTTTCACCAATAAACTAATTGATTGAATGATTTTTTCAAAGCTGTGTAAAACGACACCTACTTTTTTCCTCGAAGAAAGTAATATCTATCTATAAGGCCATAAATCTGTGGCTGGCCGTGCCGCTGTAAATATTTACGGGTAAATAATTTCAGAGCTGGTATTTTCGGGTAGGTCAAAATATCACATACATTTCGTCAGTTCGTTAGAGTTTATATTCCCTACTACCCTTATCATCAGCTTTTTAGTACATAGTTTCATCACGCAATGTTTTTTTACGCTATGAATACGAGTATGTTGAGTGAAATGTGCCATAAAACTTTTATGGACCAATTTTATTATAACCTAATGCGGTTTATGACGTGACGAAAACTGAACATGAGAACTGCGGTACCTACTTACTAATTAATAAAAAATTGACTACTCGTCATAATATTTTGTAGTATTATATAGGTACGTATTCAAATATAAAATATGGGTAGTGTAGGTATGTATCTACGTTGCGAAAACTGGCCAGTAACATGCTATCTGGGAATCAAACTCAGTACGCGAATGCTGAGCGTAGACAACCCGTACACCAATGACGCACTCATTTATATTATATTTTATTAGACTAGTGATGTAGTCTATCGTCAACCTCATCTAGTTTTTTTTTAATATGATTGACGTGTTTGTTTCGTTTTTGCGCAAACCTACTTACAAAAATATATCGTCAACACCATACATAATAATGGTTAAGTAATAACAGCCACACGGGTCGATCGATCAGGTTAAGCTACGCTTGTCGCGGTTGGTCCGTGGATGGGTAACCATCTTTACATACCGAGACCCCTCCGTGCCTCGGAAAGCACGTTAAGCCGTTTTTTCCGGTTGTCATTCGTGGATCTTTGATAGCCGTTACGGGCATTAGCCCGAAAGTCTGAAAACCAGTCTTACCAACGGGGTATCGTATTACCCAGTAACTGGGTTGTGGAGGTCCATGGGTCGCTCCATGTAAAATACTGTTATTCAGCTGCATGCGGTTAGACTGGAAGCTGACCCCAAACATAGTTGGGAAAAGGCTAGTCTCATCCTCTGCCTCTCCTTAAATTTTAGGTAAGCATACATACCTACCTTTTAGAGACATTGTTAAGCGGTTGGTCAACTCTTCACGTAACCAGAAGGCTGGCCTATTTTTTGTTCAAAGAATCAGCTTTGCCATACAATGTGGCAATGCTGCTAGCCTTTTGGGCCCTTTTCTCGTTGATAACGATGCGGACGAATTTTTTAATGCCCTACCTATGCTTCTTTCCATTTTATATACATGTACAATTACTATACCAGTTTTTAAATTATGCAAATATTTTAATCTATACAAATAAAGGAAACCTTGGTGAGTACCTACTTAGGAAATGTTTTGTAGGTATGGAAAGTTTTGACAACGCAGTTTGTATCAAAGCGGATGTATCGAATATAAGAACGGTTCATCTAATTGAAACAAATAAGGATCCCGAATATTCTTGCTGACAATATTATCTATATGATTTTCTGAGAAATTGAACTCTGTGCCATTATTTTGTAATAAATAAAGGAAAGATTTTCTCTGCTCAACTTACGCCAACGTAAGTAAATCTTGAAATATTATGATGAATTATATTTATTAAAGAAGCTGCTCTTAAATTTATTTAGGGCTCATGAGCAGCATTTATTTTTATATACCCTGAAGAATAAAAACCCTTTGTTTAAGCACAAGATTGGAATTTCTTTAGAAAAACTCATGGAGAAATTGAAACTTCTATAATTTTGATAATTTTTGAACATTTATAGCGGAGCCGAACAATGAATCTGTATAAAGTCTTTTCTTCCCGTCTACCGACACACCAACAAAAATAAAAAAATAAAATAATTGCATGTAGACGCAAAACACGCGGGTGATGATTTGCCCAAACAAAATGAGCAGGCGCCAACATAATTCCCCCCGTTGAAGGGCGCAGAGCTTCAACCAGGAAACTCTTCACATGTAGGCAGGGGACACAGGCGAACTAGAGATCGACGCACGCAGCCTCTTGCCGTATTGATATCTGCGACTCGAGATATGCCATCTGCTCCAGGGAAAAGTCTGGCGACACGTCCGAGGCGCCAATTGAGTGGTGGTGTATTGTCTTCTTGTAAAATGACAAGATCTCCGATATTCAGCTTCTTAGCATCAGTCTTCCATTTAGTGCGTTGATGAAGTTCGGAGATATATTCCCTTTGCCAGCGCTTCCAAAATGCTTGCCTTATTTGCTCAAGGCGAGCGTACCGGTTTCGATGAGTTGTCTTGCAATCGTCTTGAACTGGGGTTGGCAGCGCATTGAGTGATCTGCCAATCAGGAAGTGCCCTGGGGATAAGGATAGGAAATCGTCAGGGGATGAAGACATAGGGCACAAGGGGCGACTATTTAAAACTGCCTCTACTTGTGCGAATAGGGTACCTATTTCTTCGAAGGAAAGATGGGAATTTCCCATGACTCTTTTGACATGATATTTAGCAGCCTTAATTCCAGCTTCCCAGATTCCACCGAAGTGAGGACTGTAAGCAGGTATAAATGAAAATTTTATCCCTTCTCCTGCTGCAAACTGAGAAAGAGATTCACTAGTTTGTTTTAGAAAACTACTAATTTCCTTAGCAGCAGCAACGAAATTTCGTCCGTTGTCAGAGCAAACCTCCGCTGGCTTGCCACGGCGGGCAACAAATCGACGAAATGTCATAATAAAAGCTTCCTTAGTCAAATCGCTAACGGGTTCTAAATGAACGCATTTGAAACGTAAACAAATAAATAGACATAAGTAGCATTTTACTAATCTAGCACCATGTCCTTTGCGATTTAATATAAGGAAGGGACCGGCGTAGTCAATTCCAACAGATTTGAAAGGAAAATCAACTGAAACACGATTTGTTGGTAAGTTGCCCATTTTTGGGGATATGGTTTGCCCACGAACACGCACGCAAGTAACACATTGCTTTACAACGCTTCTAGCTAACCTTCTGCCGTTTATAGGCCACACAGAGTCTCTGACCGTTGCTAGCAATAGCTGTGGACCAGCATGTAAATTTCGTAAGTGTTCGTGTACAAAATAAAGTTTTGTTACATAATGAGAAGAATCCAAAAGTAATGGATGTTTTTTATCAAAAGAATAATTAGAATTATGTAATCTCCCACCCACTCTTATTAGATTAGTTGTGGGCTCAAAGAAAGGTGATAAACATAATAATTTAGATTTAGGCGATAATGATTTTGATTGAATTCGTTTATATTCAAGAGGAAAAGATTGTTTTTGTGCAACTCGACAAATGAAAATAAAGGAATTATTTAATTCTTGCACTGTTAAAGAGCCAGATAAGCGACTAAGCCTATTTGATAGTTTTGAGTTGTGTAAAAAGCGTAAAATATATGCAAATGTTCTTTGTAATTTAGAAAAGGTTGAAAATATTTTAAAATCAAATGTTGATTCAGGTAAATTAATATAATGACTTTTTATTTCAGGTAATTCAATGTTTTGATTTTGATGTAGTTTTGGCCATTTGGATTCATCATTGTATAAAAACGACGGGCCTCGCCACCACATCGAATTGTCACGAAGGTGACGAGCGTTTATACCTCGAGAAATTAAGTCAGCAGGGTTAACGTCAGTGGGAACATGACGCCAATCCATGCCATTAGTAAGATCTAAAATTTCAGCTATTCTATTTGCAACAAATGTTTTTAGTTTACTTGGGTCATTTTTTATCCAGCATAGTACGATATTAGAATCGCACCAATGAGTTATTTTTGTAGGAGGAAGTCTTAAGGACTCAGTAACAGCTCGACATAGATTAGCTGATAACAACGCCGCGCACAGTTCGAGGCGAGGTATGGTGAGGGGCTTTATGGGAGCAACTTTGGATTTCGAACATAACAAACTTACTGTCACCTCATCGTTTTCGTTCAGCGTTCTCATGTAGATACAAGCCCCGTACGCGACTTGTGAGGCGTCGCTGAACGAATGCAGTTCTATGGACTTTGGTGAGTCACCAATTACTCTACGTGGAATATGAAAGTCTGCAAGTAAAGGTAAGTTTTGTGAAATTTCATTCCAACTTTCCTGTATTTCGTCAGATACAGGTTGATCCCAGTCAATTCCCTGGACCCACAACCTTTGAATCAATATTTTAGATTGAATTATACATGGGCTTATTAACCCAAGTGGATCAAAGATGCGAAGTGACTGCGACATTATAAATCTTTTGGTAATTATTGTGTTATTTATGTCTTTATTTTTTACAGGAAAATTGAACGTGTCATCACTTGGATCCCACCCTAGACCAAGAGTACTGGAGGATTCACTCAAGGTAAGTTTTTCTTTTGTATTAATTTCTATATTATGGAATAATTTAGATAAATTAGTTTTGTATTTTCGTAGGGGAAAACAAGCAGCGTTTAAAGCAGTAGAAAGGGCCTTTTGTATGTATAAAAGTTGATCTTCGTTGTCTGAGCCTGTAATGACGTCGTCGACGAAGAAGTCATTTTGTATTATAGTTTTAATTAATTCATCATCACACTCTTCTCCTACTTGCCACAGACATTTAGTGCTAAGATAGCTGGCACTTGCAGTGCCGTAAGTGACAGTATCTAAACGCAAAGTTTGAATAGGATGCGACTCATCTTCTCTCCATAATATTAATTGAAGATCACAATCATGTGGATCCATAGCAATCTGTCTATACATTTTAGCTATGTCTCCAGTCAAAATATACTTATATTGGCGTGCTCTAATTAGAATGGAGAATAGAGAATTCTGCAGATTAGGCCCAACCATTAAAATGTCATTTAGAGAGTAGCCAGAGGTTGTAGGAGTGGAGCCATCAAACACTACTCGAATCTTGGTGGACTCACTGTCCTCTTTAAATACAGCATGATGACATAGGAAGTAAGAAGGATTTGGTATTGCAACAGGTGACACTGAAAGATGTCCTAGAGTTGAATATTCACGTATAAATTCTACGTAATGTGACTTTAGTGTCGGATTTTTTCTAAATCTTTTTTCGAGATTTTTGAAACGTTTTTTTTAGCTTGGTTATAAGAATCACCGAGGCAGTCAGGTGAGTCCTTTAGTGGTAACTTCACTCTAAATCTGCCATTACTTAAACGAGTTGTGGTTTTGTGAAATTGTTTTTCACATGCTATTTCGTTGGGACTGAGAATCTTTCTTTGAGGGAGGTTCTCGAGTTTCCAGAATTTAGTGAGCATTTCATCAAAATTGTTTTTTTTAACAATTGCATGATTGCATTGAATATTTTGATTGCATTTTTGTGCATTGATAGGGCCGGCTATAATCCAACCTAATTTAGAATTTTGTAATTTAGGATTATTTGGACCTAGGGATCGTTGGCCACTGACTAGTATATCCCAGAAGATGTCTGCACCAATGAGTATGGATTGATTTTAAGTGAGTAACACAACTTTCTAATATTGTGTCACATTTATTGTTTCCTATTCCTATAACATTTAATGCATTTAACGGATTACACATTAAACCTAACTTTTGTTGCAGGGATTTTGTAATGAAAGTAGACTGGCTGCCACTGTCTAACAAAGCGCGAACCCTTTCGGTTTTGTTATTTTGAGGATTGTAAACTTCTATTATAGCTGTAGACAGAAATACATGACCATTACTTTGTTGAGAGAAAGCCACTACGGTCTCCTTTTTACTATCGTCATTTGCGTTTATTGTGTTACAGTTAGCTGGTACGCTAGGATCGTGCAGAAGAGTATTATGCCTATTGTTGCACTGTCGACACGTACCCATGCCGCACTCGGACGCAGGATGACCTTGGCGCAAGCAATTTATACACAATTTATATTGGGTTATGCATGACATTTTCTCTTGAATGGATTTTGACTTAAAAGTTGGACAATCATAGATCCTATGATTTCCATTGCATACTACACACAGATAAACAGTTGAAGAATTATTACGAGATTGAGAAGTGGATGCAAAGACATTGGTATTTTGGTTACGGCATGATTTATTAGAAAAAGGCTTATTGTTATTTGATTGAGATTCATTAGATGAGGGACGTGGGTTTTGTTGTGATTTAGAATTATTGTTATTGTTGCTTATAGATTTATTTTGATTAAATGATTCTAGTACATTAGCGCGGTCAATTAAGAATTTATTAAATTGCTCTAAAGTTGGCAAGTCATTCACGCAATCTATTGTGTTGCGATATTCTTCCCATTTTAGTATGGTACGACTATCCAATTTAAGCGATAAAATAAATATTAGCAACATATCCCAATGCTCTGTAGGTAGACCTAAACTCTTTAAGGCTCTTAGATTTTTAGTGACATTATCAACTAAACTTCGAAGAGACTTATCTGACTCACGCGTTATCGGTTGAATATTTATTAAAGAATCTAGGTGATGATTCATAAGAATCCTTTTGTTATCGTAACGCTCGCAAACCTGTTTCCAAGCCTCTTGGTAATTAGCCGAAGATACCTCGAGATTTGATATAACACGCGCAGCGTCGCCTTCCAGATAAGAAGCTAAATAATGAAACTTATGTATATCTTGAATGCGCTCATTTTTATGAATCAAACTAAGAAATGTGTCCCGAAATTCGAGCCAGCGGAAGTGTGATCCATCGAACTTAGAAATCTGTATTTGAGGCAATCTAAAACCCACGTTTTGATGATCTGAATCCGCATTTACAAAGATGGATTGACGACGCTTAACATCATCATCACTACTATATTGTTGTAGTTCCGTCTGGGCTGTAGCTATATTTTGAACTATATCTTGTTCAATGCGTTCCCGCTCATCAAGTTCTACTTGAATATTTGGAGCATTTAAAACTTCAATCTCAGTTTGCAAATCATCAAACCTTGTCGATAATCCTTGAAACTTATTTAATCTTAAACCCAATTCCGCAATGTCTATGTTTGATAACTCGGGTAATTCACTAATTTTGACCAAATAGTTTTTAAATTTTGTAATTTGTCCTTTAATTGAACTACGTTTTACTAGTAATTCCTTTAAAGACCCCTTGGCAGAGGATTTATCGCCACCTTCTTGCAGCATTTTAAAATATAAATAGTAATAGAAATTAAGATAAAGTGAATTAAACGTAGGTACCTATAATTTTAGTATTATACTTAAAACCAATGGAAATTGAATATCGACAACGTTTAAACTGATTCAAAAAAGGAATAAAATAATGATAATCTCACGCTCCTCCTCTCGGTGGAATCTCCTGGAACTTGACCTCGGATGGCTGCAGTGCCTCACTCAGCAAGCGGGCAATGATGGCTGCAAACTCAGTCGAACGACTTGAACCTCAGGATAACGCCTGAAAATTTCGGCAAATCGGTTTAAATATAGGGAAAAAACCGAATGTATCGAGGTAGGAGTATGTCAATTTAGATTAAGACTTATTTACTTATGTGTAGGTGCGTTATTTTGCAAATGAATAAACTATTGAGCAAGGGTTGAATTTGGAAAAACTCAATACGATTTTATAGTGGACGGTGAGTATAAGTAGGTAGTTTACCTATATACTTCTTTGCAACGATAAACCTATAAGATTAAGGAATATAGCACAAATAAAGGCTAGTTATTGGAGTAGAGGTATTTTAGAAAGGATTATGTATGGAATTTGGAGATTGGTTGTCTTTTGGTGAGGTAGAACGGAACACAAGGAGGCACTTAACTTGCTGATACTGATGAATTCCTGGAATCCCGTTACGATCTTTAGCTGACTCGTTGGCACGGAAGACCAGACTGGTTGCTTGTACTGTAGTAGCTTCCAATTTCGTTCTCCTTTGGCTCTTCAGTATCGCCGAGTATGACGCAACTTGAGTTCTACTATATTACTCAATTTTCCATTGAACTAGTCCTGTCACGGTCGCCAAAATCTTTGTTTAAGCACAAGATTGGAATTTCTTTAGAAAAACTCATGGAGAAATTGAAACTTCTATAATTTTGATAATTTTTGAACATTTATAGCGGAGCCGAACAATGAATCTGTATAAAGTCTTTTCTTCCCGTCTACCGACACACCAACAAAAATAAAATAATTGCATGTAGACGCAAAACACGCGGGTGATGATTTGCCCAAACAAAATGAGCAGGCGCCAACACCCTTTTTAGAGGATTATTCCTTTTAAAAGTTTATTTTACTTAAAGTTAAAAAAATTAACAATGTAAGGTATTGTTAATTGCCATTCTGATAAATATTAAAGACTAAAGAATAATATATTTTCCTTGAATAGAAAATATTTGATTAGGAATTATAATACAAAGATATGAATTACGATTTGATGATGTTCAAATATGCTCAAATAAAGATGGATTTGTCTACATTAGGTAGATAAATCCATCTTTATTTGAGCAGATTTTTGGGTCTTCAGTTCGTCCATTTTGTGTGCTCTAACGAGTGCAAACACAATTATTTCAGCGGCATAAAATAAAAGGTGGGAAAATGCTAATTCATAATTTGAATCTAATTGATTCTTTGGGATTTTTAAACGAGAATTGATGCCAAGTAGCTTCTGTAGTTATTTATAGTGAATAATTTCGCATTAGGATAGTTTAAGAGTTGCTTTTAACGTTCCCCAGTAATGTACGTTTAAAGATTTTATTTGAATTTCAAACTATAAGACTTTCTTGAAGTAAAAGGCAAGAAGTAAGAGAAGTGTAAAGCCTCCGTTGAGACCTGTCAGGGGCTGCAAATGGAACGATTTGGCAATTGTCAAAAAAAGCAAACAGCCAGGCGATAGATAGAGAAACGAGTTTTAGGTATGTACCCTGAGACCAGCACGAGAACCAAACCAAAAAGAAATCTTAAATTCCTATGTATGTTCCTCGCTCGTATGTTCCTATGGAATTTTAAGCCCAGGAACTTAAATAATTTATTTTTAATACTTTCAAGGAACCGGAAAGTACGGCACAAGAAAGGGGAGGCCTAAACCTGTGGCCTAAACCCAGCATGGGTAATTCTGGGCTGAAATTATGATACTTTTAAGTTGTAAAACAGCTTTGCCATACATTTTTATGTGAAATTATTCACTAAAACCAACTAGAGAGCTACTCTTGGTATATATTTTCATTTAATCATCCCATAAGTTTACTTTGCTCACAAATTCGGGTTTAGGGCTTGGGCTAAATTTACTGCCACTGAGTGTATAAAAAACAGTCTTAATCATACATATGTATAATAAAATAAAGTCACTTTTCGTGTCTGTCTCTGTGAGCGCTTAAATCTTCTAAACTACACAATGAATTTTGAAGCACTTTTCATAATTATTTAGAGCATTTATTTTCGAAGGATTATGCTTATAATATACTGTTTTATATTAACCTTTACTGTCCCACTGTGGGGCAAAGGTGCCCCTTTGCCATACTTCGCGATTCAACTTTGCCTGCTGCCTTTTCCGGCCAATCAGTCAAGAAAGAATCTAGGTCGTCGCGCCAGGTTATTTTAGGCCTGACTCAGTGGCGCCGCTCTTCTTCAAGTACCTACTACGTACGATCTTGGCCCATCTATCCTGATGCATCCTGTACGTTTGTTGGCGATGCCTGTCATAGAGCGTATTATTGTGTTGCGAATTCGATCTGTTAGTTTTAGTTTGGACTTCGCGCTGCTGCTGCGGCTGCGAAAACCTTATAAAGTATAATTTACCTTATCCGTAATTATATTTTCGAACCGTTTGGGGTTGAAACCCTCGGCCCGTGGGGTCCGAGTGCTTAAAGAAATCTCTAAACAGATGGTGGACACTTCCCGTGGCCCAAGAGCTTCCTTTTCCCTTGGCCAGACATTAACCTTTTGAACGCCACGGTCGGGTACAGACGACAAACGAAAACGTGCCCAACACGCCACAGTCGTCTATAGCCGACAAGAAAACGACATTTTTTACCTTTTGAACGCCACGGTCGGGTATAGACGACAAACGAAAACGAGCCCAACACACCAGCGTCGTCGTCTACAGCCGACAAGAAAACGCGTGTTGGGCACGTTTTCATTTGTCGTCTATACCCGACCGTGGCGTTCAAAAGGTTAAGTATTGCCATACAATGTGGCAATGCTACCAGTCTCTTGGGTACATCACCAGTCGATAGCGATGCGGAGGAATTTTACGCGTTTTTTTTTGGGTTTTTTATGCGGTTAAGGAAAATCGCTAAACGTCATTCAGTTGTTTTACATAAAGGAGCTGTTTTGTAAAAGAGCGGATTCCACTACTTATACATCTGCGACATATATATTTTTATCCTATTTCATTAAATTCACTTACAGGCTTGTAGTTGCTTATATGGGTCCGCGTCCACTCGACCCGCTTAGACTCGACCCGAAGAATATTTCTTTTAAATAGGCGTAAAAACGTCGATGTATAGTCAGGCAAAAAAGTGTAGATTTAATGCTTGAACCACAGGGGGGATTATCATTATAATCTTATAGCTAGTGGCACGGTGGTATTTATTGAATCAATCTTTAAACGTCATTAGAATTATTAGGTTAACAAGTAGGAATAGGAACTAACTTCTACAATGTAAAAAAAAAACATGTTTTCAGCACAAAATCAACAATTTCTTTCTATAAATAATCGACATGGAAAGAAAAATACAAATAATTAAATAGTTTTTGAAATAATCAACAATCGAGCAGTTTCTTGTAATAACTTTTCTTGATATTTTTTTGTCAATAAACCTAAAGTGTTATCATTTTCAATACTTTTCTTCTTCCTTTGGCTGATTGATGTGTTGCGATCGCAACGGAATCTAAAAATAAGAACTATACTTAGTACATAACTTTACAGTATCTTAATAATGAACAAGTTGTTGTATAGAATATTTTACCTTTGTTGGACTCTATCATAATGCAGAAATATCCATTTCAATCATTTGTATCAGTAAAATCAAATTAGGATAATATCACTTTGCCTGACTGTACAAATGGCACTGAATTGTTAGTAAAACATCTGATATTATTCTTCGGGTCGAGTCTAAGCGGGTCGAGTGGGCGCGGACCCGCTTATATTGCATTTGTCCCATATAATATAGAGAAGTTAGAATGACACACCTGAATTGGAAGTTTTCCTGTTTTTAAAAGCTTATTAAATAAGTTAGTTAGATGCCCCGAGCAGAGTGGCGATCCGAGTTTAAAAGTTTCAGTTGTAACGTCATCCTCACCGGATAATTGTATGTAACAGTATTTTCTGTTTCTGAATGAGAACTATTCGAATAAAGAGTACAGTAGAAATCAGTGCATATTGAAATTTTTGCTTGTTTTGATATTTGGTTCCATTTATATCTTGGAAGGCTCGATCCAAGGTTTGTTCTGAGAAATTCCCTGTTTTGCAAATTTAAATAAACGGTGTTTTTATAGTGCAACGTTTACTAAGTGGGTATTTATGTTCCTAAGATATTTTCTAATAACTTTCTGAGATGATAACTTTCTGAGAAGATGTACTATTAAATATAGCACACAACTCGATGGCAACACTGCTCGAGTCAGCCCCCACCTAGGGTATTAGTGTTCTGTGAGTCAGTCACACTTTACTCTCCGTGGCGACTGGACGTGTCCTTTGGGTTGTTGTGTACTTACTGATATCTGGTAGTTTTACTTTAAAGTTAAACCCTAAACCCCTAATAAAAGATCATAGTGAACACCATAGTTAGACTATACTGTCCCACTGCTGGGCAAAGGCCTCTCCCAAATCCTTCCAAGAACTCTTTTCCAGCGCCATGTCGAACCAGCCCTCGCGGTGCGCGTCCAGATCATCTCGCCATCTCTTTCTGGGCTGGCCTCGGCGGTGACGTCCATCTTCAGGCACCCATTGTGTGGAGGCTTTTGCCCAGCGGTCATTGTGCATACGGCTGATGTGACTATTATTGTTTATTTTCTTTAATGTTCTGTTCCAATTTCATATCTGGTTCTATTTTCAATTAAGCTTAGTGTGGGGATTGTTCCTACCTGTTTTTATGCTATTACTGCTCTTGCGTATACCGGGAACTATACCCATTATATTCCACTCCTGCGCGTGCATCAGGGACATCAACATCTAGATGTTGTGATTTGAAATCAACATATGTACCTGATGCTGCCCCTGTCCGTCTGCTTTTAAAGTAATTCAACAGTTCTAAATTAAAGGTTTTATAGTTGTTTATTAGGGTTTTTAACTGATGAATTCTGCGCGATGAATTTTAAAAATAAACTTGACTTTTACGCGCTGTGGTCTGTGCTCGAAGCTATTCAAATTCAAATTCTTTATTTCAGACGTAAGTCCATAGTGTTAGTAGCAACAAAATAACTTAATGACTAGTGTTAGTAATAAAGGAGGAGAATAGATATCAATTGGTATGGATCCTCACCCAGTGGCGCAGCAGAGGGGAGTCCCACCTATCTGAGAACACGCTCAGGAGACTATTGGTGGCGGTGCGTAGCCGGCCGGCTATGGAGGCGGTCCTTTTTCTTATAATGGCGTAGAAATCGTATGTGCGCGCCTCCGCAAACATAGTGGACGCACTACAACGCCACGACAGCCCCAACAGTATCCTAAACGCGTTATTATATTGGACACGCAGATCGCTGTATGTCCGCTGCGTAAAGCGGGTCCAAAGACTGCACGTGTAGAATGATTGGCAGAAAGCATTGAAAAGAGTGACTTTAACTTGATTTGTACAACGTGCAAATCTTCGAACCAGCATGTTACATCGAACAGCCAACGACCTGCGCTCCCTCTCTATATCCATATTGTCCTTAAGATCATCAGTGACCCAATGACCCAAGTACTTGAATTTAGTCACCCATGCTAAAGGAGTGCCACAGAGCGAAACACCGGGAATATCAGAATAGTTTATGGCACTCGCCTTAAACATAATAAGTTCGGTTTTTTTTACATTGTACTTGAGCCCATGGGACACTGCATAGGACTCACAAATAGTCACCAGTTTCCTCAAAGCGCCGATCGATGGGCTTAGCAGCACCATGTCATCCGCATAACTAATATTGTTCAAACAAACGTCATCAATGTGACATCCAACTCTGGTGCTGCTAAGCTCACCGACTAGCCGGTTTATGTACAAGTTGAAGAGGCGTGGTGAGCTTAACCCCCCCTGCCTCACCCCGCACTCCAGCTCGTACACATCCGATTGAGCCTCCGCCCATCTGACACTATTCCTCTGGTGGTAGTACCAATAACGAAACAAGGATGTAACTTCATTTGGTAGTGTTGTATCACTCCGCAACTTGTCCCATAGTACCTCGTACGACACCAGGTCGAACGCCTTTGACAGATCCAAAAAACAAGCAAAAACAGGTGTTTTTCGGGAAGTATAATATTGAACAGTTTGCTTGAGGCATAGAATGGCGCTTTCCGTGGATAAACCAGATTTAAAGCCAAATTGCGCGTCATGGAGTTCGACGTGTTTAGCCAACTGTTGATCAAGCAAACTGTCCAAGACCTTGGCGACTATCGTGGCCAACGAAATAGGCCTATAATTGGACACGTCAGAGGCGTCCCCCGTCCTGTCTTTAATAATCGGAACCACCACTGTACGCATAAGGTCCTGTGGCAAGTAACGGTGACTGAGACATAAATTAAAAAGAAGAGCAAGAACCCTATACAGATGTGGTCCCGCATGCCTCAGGTGCTCGACGCTAAGGCCGTCGTGGCCAGGCGATTTACCTCTTGTAATTTTCTTAATAACAGTAGCCACCTGTTTAGCTGTAAATATTATGGCAAGCTCACCAGACCCCGACAATTTCCCCTCATCATCGAACACCCGCTGGTCTATTTGCAAGAGAGACTGTACCTTAAAATGTCTTTGAAAAAGGTTGGCAATATCTTTCAGTTCACTCAGACCCGCTACACTTGCAGGGAGACTCGGCTTGGTATTTAATTTGTTAGTGGACTTCCAGAATTTAGAAAACTCTTTTTTCGAATGACTTTTAGCCAAAATATCTAATTTAATTTGTTGTTGATTATTTTGAATAAATTTTAATTTAGTTTTAAAATTTCTTCGTGTTTCGCGCATTTTCTCATACATAGACCCCTGTGTGGGTGCACCATGCAATAGCCACGTTTGGTAATACGTACGAGCCTCCCTATGAGCGTCGCTGACATATTTGTTCCAGCCTGTGACATATTTATGTCTCTTAATGCGATTACTGCCAACATATGTATACTGTGCACCCTCTTAGAGATTAAATACAATTTCCAAATACAAATTATTTATTAATAAGTTATGATCCTTATTATTACACATTTTATGAGAACACGCGATACATTGATCGGGAAAATCTATCAATTTTAGTTTATCATTGCAATACTCATAATAATTATTAATTTGATCACTGTTTCTTTCACCCCAGCGCACTTTATTAATAAGAGAATTCTGAGTTGGTAATTTCTGATTAATTTTAGTTAAGTTACACTCAAACAAAACAGGATAATGATCAGACTGGTAAACACCATATGAGACTGCTGCCTTAGTAATTAAGTTTTTGGCTGCCCTTGTTGTCAAACAATGATCTAACCAACGACGCGAGCCGCTTGCTTGACAAACAAACGTATGTGTATCTTTCGGCAGGAGGTCATAGTCCGCGCAAAACCATGTCTGGTCATTACAAACTGAAGCAAGTTCATCAAAAAACCGCGAGCCAGGGTTGGCATTAAAATCCCCCAGTATAATAACACACTCAATACTACTACTTTCAATTATAGCTACAATCTCACTGAAAGTTTGTGTAAACAAAGTCAAATTGTCACCCTTACCGTTATCGTAGGGCATATACACTGAAAATATCAACATAGGACGGCTTTCGTATTCAACCTTTATCGCCACTAATCGATCACTGAAACACTTCACTGTTGATACAGATGGAAACACAGATTTTTTCCACAGCAGTGCCACTCCACCGTATGGTCTTCCTGTGATCACTTTAACGGACGTGTCAATAGCTGACTTGCCGTTGTACGCGAAGTTGTCGTCTATGTTTCCCAGAAATCCCACATCGTGGGGCCAAATCCAGGTCTCTTGGAGTGCAATGATATCGGCACTCTTGCATAAGTTTCTCACACATTCCACTGACCTGTACACACCTTTACAATTAAAAGTAGATATAGTTATTTTACTTTTATCGTTAAGAGCCATTATTTATTGGAGTCTTGTTTGTAGACGGGAGCTGAGTCTTATCGGAATCCTTATCCTTTTTAAAAAACACAAATCGTCTAAATCGTATTCCTTCAGGCCAAAGGCTGTCATCCAAAAAGGTGTCTAATTTATTTTTGGAGACAAATATCTTAAACGCATTATACGTCCTTTCTGTTTTCATATTAATTTTCTCCAGCTTTACAGTTACCTGAGTCTTAGTTTTAATATAATCACAAATATCGGCTTCACTAGTTTGTTTATCAACATTCGAAACAAAAAGCGGGACAAATGATTCCGCCGCTTTAAAGTTCCCCATTGTAGCGGACTGAGCCTTGCCTATCCTACCAGTGAATCGGTTCTTTAACTTTTTATTTTGAACAACTGTCCACTGTCCGTCATGTTCCATTTCTTTCCATTCACCCTTGCTTACTACTTCAGCCATAGTCAGTTGTTTACTCGAAAAATCATTAATACTCGTAACATTCCTACCCAACACAGTTGAGTTTACTGGAGCCAATGCGACAGAGTCATGCGCAACTCCGTTCGAGTTACAGAGAGAACGATATTGCAAAGAAATGTTTATGTCCGGCACGCTGTCATCCATGCCGGTGCTTGTTTCCACAGTGGTGGCGCGGGGGCATGATGGCGGTATCGGCGGCAGCGGCTCGGTACTTGTTTCACACGGCGGCGCCGGCGGTGATGACTCAGAAACATGCGACAGGCCAAACGGTCCGCTGTCCAACAGATACCCTCCTCTACGCATATTAATGTTCGAATTAATATATGACACAGGGCTATTAACGGACATTCTATCCTTCTTTTGTTTACTTTCTAAGTCTTCTTTCGTCACATAATTTTCTTTTATCTGCTTTATTTCTTCACGCAAAAACACTAAGCCCTTTAATAACTTCGTTACATCGATGTGGTCAAAACAAACGGGTGGTAATTTCTCTAAGTTGTAAGCTACAAAAACCGGTAATTGATCAGGCTCAGCTGTTTTTAATACCGTTAGCATATCTTCGAGATCTTTTTCTTTTTTCTGCTTACGTCTTGATACAAGCTTATGTTTTGTTTTTAGAGATGAAAACAATAACTTTTTTGCACTGTCAATGTCTTCCTCAGAGAACGCTGATACACAAATTCGTATTAAGCTTTCATTATCCATCACATCAAGTTTATTCCGAATAAACGCTAGCACCTCACATATTACTATGTTACAATTTACGCACTTTAGCGTATTTACACAGCTCTCGGACATTGTAATAACTTTATTTCGCAGCGACCGCTCGGGAGTGCGCGCGCGCGAGAACTGTATTTATACCTATATTTTATCTTGTTAATAATAAATAAATAATAAATCGTTTATTTACCCAGTCAAGTTTTTTTTTTTAGTCCTAACTGCCCCGTTGGTCTCGTGGTCGTAAGCGCGACTGCTGAGCGTGGGGTTCTAGGTTTGATTCCCGAGTCTGGCAAAGTGTTATTGGGTTTTCCCATTGGGAATTTCTTAGTAACAGCCCGAAGTTTGGAAGTTGGCGGCGTGATACCCCCGTGTCTCGGAAAACGATCGATCAGATTAAGCTACGCTTGCCGCGGTTGGTCCGTGGATGGGTGACCATTTTCACATACCAAGACCCCTCCGTGCCTCGGAATGTTGGTCACGGCTGTCATTCGTGGATCTTTGACAGTCGTTACGGTTCCTCAGTAGCCCGAAAGTCTGACAACCAGAGATTGTGGAGGTCAGATAGGCAGTCGCTCCATGTAAAATACTGGTATTCAGCTGCATCCGGTTACACTGGAAGCCAACCCGAACGTAGTTAGGAAGAGGCTGGGCAGATGATGAGTTCCTATCATTAAAGTTTTCTTACATTTCCTTAATAATACAAAAATTCCTAAAATTATGGTAACAAAAGGAAAGATACTCGTAATTTCAATATTTTAACTTGAGGACTCCTCACTAGGTCGAGTCTGTCTCATGGAGTCCTTGAAAGTTTTAAACAAATGAGATTTCAGGGTCGATACTGTATTGGGAACTGATTTATTACATATTAGTAAAATTTACAAAATTAAAACAAAACAAAAGAGGCGTTAACAAAAAACAATCGCAAAAAAAAAAAAAATATAATGATAATGATGCAAACGCAAAGTCTGACAACCAGTCTTACGGGGTATCGTATTAACTAGTACCTGGGTTGTGGAGGTCAGATAGGCAGTCGCTCGATGTAAAATACTGGTATTCAGCTTCATCCTGTTAGACTGGAAGCCGACCCCAACATAGTTGGAAAAAGGCTAGGCAGACGATGATGATAAATGATGCAAACGCAAATATTTATTACCTACGTATTTTATGTTTGACAAAGGTGCGCGTGAGAGAATGATTGTGGTTTATGAGGGAGTGTGAGAGTGAGTGAGAATGTTAATCACACTAATATTATAAAGGCGAAAGTTTGTGTGTGTGCGTGTTTGTTACTTCTTCCTTCTTCTTTTTTAATATTTTTTTACTAAGTAGTTGGTCCAGCAATTTTTAATGTCACAGATTAAGTTATACAAAAGCGGTTTTTACTACGGTGAGTGGACATTTGAAGATTCTTTATTTTAATAGTTGGTGATTTTCTGAGGATTGGACTGTTGTTTTAATACTAATTTTAAAGATGTACTTATAACTGTCGGACATTTAGTACTGTTGCTTCTTTATATAGGTGATCTGTGGGATATCAAAAGTGTTTTCAATACATAACCTAATGATTAATGACACTGACGTCTTTTACTATAGAATCTGCTTGTCGGAATCTTGGTCCGATAATTTATGAAGGCTTATATTTCTATTCTACCACTTTATTCCCGAACAAGCCGCATTCCGTAAAGGCTTTAGCACCGTAGACCACATAAATACTCTGCGACAGGTTGTACAGAAGACCGAAGAGTATAACCTGCCTTTCTGCTTAGGGTTTATGGACTACGAGAAAGCCTTTGATTCGATCGAGACATGGGCTGTACTTCAGTCTCTTCAACGTTGCCAGATCGACTATCGGTACATCGAGGTGCTGAAGTGTCTGTACGAAAACGACACTATGTCTGTCCGACTCCAGGATCAAACCTCGGAACCTATCCCTCTGCAGCGAAGTGTGAGACAGGGACGTTAAATCTCACCGAAACTGTTCACCGCTGCACTGGAGGACGTCTTCAAGGTTCTGGACTGGAAAGGGGCTGGCATTAACATCAATGGCGAGTACACAAGACGTATACTCGTACATTTTTATATAGCAAGTCTAGTTATATATGTTCGGCTGGTTATTACCGAAGTTTTGATCCATGAAAGCTTTCCAACATTCTTCACGAACAAAGAATATTATCCCATATGCTAATGGAGTTTTATTTCACCAAAGGGTGCTACTTAGGATTACTGCCTCCCGACTTTTATAGGCATTATAATAGCCGGTATGTTGTTCACTGAGTTCTGCTTTAATATCTAAAAGCATTATAATGGTTGTAAATGTAACTTTTGTAGCTTCAATTCAATCGCTGTTTGTTTTTTTATTTTATTTTACTAGAATTTTTCATGTGTTTTATTAACTTACTGTTTTTAGAGTTCCGTACCAAAATGGTAAAAAGGAACCCTTATGGTGAGACTAAGTCGGTCTGTCTGTCACAGCTAGATATCTCAAGAACTACTAATGCTATCAACTTGAAAGAACAATGCTCAAAACGTCTCCACCCTTGAAGCACTTTAAAACCTATGTTAATCGAAATGCCATAGCCATTTTATTGTATGACAGCGAAACTGAAATGTCCATCCGAGAAAATTATATCGACATAAAACCGGAACCAGTAACAATTATGATGAAAAGAAATACCGTTTTCCCCCTTATCTCCGAAGTTTACAAAGAGAAAAATCTGAAATTATTCTATGTGATAGAAGTTTATGTAAAGATTACAGGAAAAATAAAACAAAGTCTCTAAGTAGCACACTTTTTCAGAAATCATCAACAAAAGTTACATTAGTTCCAGTATCGGTCAAGAAATTGCGCTGGCGTAAAACTTTAATATTCTACACCGCAGTGCACAGTATTAAAATTATCTGATGAATATAGGCCTCGCCGATGAATATTTAAAAACATGATGGTACGGACCCCTCGGTGCGCGAGTCCGACTTGCTCTTGCCCGGTTTTTTATTGTTCAACAGCAGTCGTAAAACGACGAAACATGAAGTTTTCTTCATAGGTATATATATTTCTGTACATATCTTAGTTAACTCTGCATTCGCGATTTATTTGCCAAAAATGTAAACAAATATGAATTTATGGAAAAATAACTTTAAATCTTACACAATAAAGCTCAGTTAATGCTACAACTGCAAACATTTTTATAAGTCACTCTGAAATCAACTTAATTAACGTTTAAATAAAGTTGATATTTGTATAACTTGAAATAATATTAAGTTGAAACATAAGTTTGAATAGACTTTAAATCATCATCAATCAGTACAATGACGCGCTGAGGGCAGTGTTGAGAAAACCCCGGCACTGCAGTGCTTCCGCAATGTTTGCGGATGCTACCATCGATGACTTCTTTTGCATCATTAGGAAAAGAACTGCATCGATGATGAGCAGGGTCCGTAGTAGCACCAACACTGTCCTCACAACGTTAGCGTGCAAAATTGACAGTCCTTTTACTGTGTACTGGGCAAGTGTACACCTGCACAGAAATAGGAAATAGTCTTAGTGTGTAACTTGTTTTGTTTACTAACAAATTACTAACACCTTTTTATTTTTATTTTATTTTGTTTTATTTTTTTGTGTGTGTACTATTAACAACCCTACTAATACTTTCTTTGTAAAAATGTATGGACGTATGTCTGAAATAAAGATAAATTATTATTATTATTTAAATATTAATGATACACATAAACCTTCCGGAATACGTTCTTTAGATAATGTGGAAAAACACATTAAAATTCATTGCGTAGTTTAAAAAAAAAACCCGTTCGCACAGACAGACACTAAAAACAATTACTTCAATTTATATTATGCATAGATTCAGACATTTAACTAATAACTATCTAAGCATACCACTGATTTGCGTTAGTTCAAATTAAGTTTAATTAAATTCAAACTTTATGAATTTAATTAAACTTAATTTGAACTTTATGTTAGTAAATATATGGATATGAGAAATCTATCTGGCCTTACTCAATGACAGAAATAATAGCCTTTAATAATGACTTCACTTTGTCTTTGTGGTGCCGGACTTAAAGAATACCACCACCCCTTACTTCCCGTGGGTGTCGTAAAAGGCGACTAAGGATCGTACCGGAGAGTGGGCAGCAGCGTTCTCTATGTATTCCACCATCATACCATACTGCGATCGCCAACCCGCCTGCCAAGTGTGGCGATTATGGCAAACCCTCCCAAAATTGGGGGAGGCCTATGTCCAGCAGTGACGTCTATCGGCTTCACAATCGCAAACCAATCCTATTTTGTCAAATGTCTGGTAGTAAATCGTTACATTATAACAACTAAATAGCCCATCAGAGAGCTATAAATTATATCTACCCATCCCAAACAGAGAATTGAAAGATAATCTTAAATAATTGAGCCATTTATGTACATCGAGATTTATGTACGCTCTTCGGTACGATTTGAACAATTATACAGATGGGTTGTTTTGATTGAAAACCACATAAAACTTGCTAAAGCTTACATAGCCATGCTGAAATAGAAATCTGTACCACACATACATACACATACGTTACATTATTGAATGTTTTAAGTACATTGGAAACTAGAGACCACAAAATGAGTTCAGGAATGCTTTGTGAATTGGCCAATTGTTACATACTCTTACATCATTTTATTTATTTCTATTGCAAAGATAAAAATCCAATTTTGTAATCAACTCTGGTCGGCTTCCTCTTTTTATTGAAGCTTACGTGGCATGAAAATAGGGGGCTTATTCAATAGACCTTTCAGCTTAATAGGTAATACGGGCTGGTGTCCGTAACTCCACGTCAATGCGCTTATTTTGCGTACCTAACTGATGAAATTGTCAAAGTTTTGATTGTTTGATTAGATATAAGATATAAGTGAACCCTGCTTAACACATTATTTACGTACAGTCGGTGGCCAACATTATCTGACCCACTTGAGTGATACCGAATTTGAACCTTATCGTGAACATTTGGAATACTCCGTGCAAGCATTTCGATAAATCATGTTTTAGGCGATTTTAATCATTATATTGTTGTCGTTAAGGTTGAAAGGCTAATGAGTTTCAAGACTACTAAAAAAAACCAAGGCGAGGGTGGATTAATAAAAAAAAAATATCGCGCATCAGTAACATCTTAAAGGTGTCTACGGTTAATAGCTAAATTCCGTGATTCATTTTAATAGCTGGTTGTGATTGTGCGATAATGAACTTTATGAAATTATACGATATGGTTCAAATTCTTTAGAATAGTGCGTCTGTCATCACAACTAAGATCGAATTTCAAAGCATATTACAAGAGTTGAGTTGGTCTCGTGGTCACTAAGGCAGCTCGGTATTCATCAAAGTCTGCGTTCGAAACCAGGAAAAGCCTATCCGTTTTTTGTTAGCAATCTTTTGTTTTTAATTATTATCTATTTTTTTACTTTTTTTTTAACGAACGAAGTCGGAAAATATCTTTTTAAATGGGCAGTTTGTATAGAAATGAAACAAAATCATTGCAAGTAATAAAAATGTTTATTAATTCATTAAAATATACATAAGTAAGATAAAGTAAGTAAATGCTCTTAATTCCAAATTAATACATTTTATAATATCATATTCAAACCTAACCATTTATAAACATTTAAAAAAAGTCATGCTAATGATAGGTAATTGCTTGGAAGTGTGTTATCGAGAAAACATTGATGTATAAATGCGAGAAAATTAATGAATTTGTGAAATGTTTTACAGATTTATAGCTAAGTATATGTAGTGAATCAACATGTTATTTAAATAGAAAAATGTATTTCCATTTATAACAATAACATCACCACAGAACCTTACATTTTAATGGTTTAGCATTCATTCAATTGAGCATTTACTTACATAGTGTGTTTCAAAATACTTATAAGTAAGTAGATTAGTATAGTAGCGAACTGGCGCACCGTCTCCTGCTATAACTTGCTGTAAGCGGCTACGCATACCGCACACCATGTTCCAACACAAATCTTTTCCTCTCATGTGCTCCCATGTCGATGACACGATCTCAGTCAAATTGTTTTTATTTCGCACTTCGGATGTGTCCCAATTTAAAACTATTTGACCCCATAGGTTTTATATAGGGTTCAAATCGGGAGTTTTAGATGACCAGTAAATAACAGTTACACCTTCTTGAGCAGCTAACCAATTCTTCACAATGCCTGCACGGTGGATGGAGCAGTTATCTTGCACGAAGTTAATATCTGTATTTGGATAGGCAATTCGCACAGTCGGCAGTAGGACGTCACCATCCAGCCAGCAATGTTTTATATAGTCATTAAGTTGCGACATGACGCTTTGATTACACCAAATTCATTAAAAATACTTTTCACGATTTACGTCAAACGTTTGAGAAATGTTTGTGCGCCGCAGTCACTGTTTAAGTGTAGGTAGACTGACTTTTGTCACTTAGATCAATTTAGTATCCATCTACCCCACGACGTAAACTTTTACTTCGTCCTACTTATTTGAGGACTTGTAGTTTTTTTTTTATTTACCCACTTATTTTCCAGAAAAGATGTTAGGCAAAAATCATATTGGTCGTTCTATAATAATGCAATAAATATTGTAGAAATCATAAATGAAAACAAATAAAGAAAAAGAAATTATAAAGATATTGATAAAAGGTGGAGTGTGTTTTCGAACCCACATGTTGTTCGTCGCGAATCCAGCATCGAACCGCGAAGCCACAATGACTGGTTCATAATACGCGAAATTAAAGATTAGGTAGTAAGTATGGCCGTGTTATTTAAAAGCTTTTCAACTTTAACGACATGAAGATAATGATTAAAATGGCTTAACAAGATATGCCGGTGGGTCAGGCAATGTTGGGTGGGTCAGACAATGTTGGTCACCGACTGTACAGTCTAACAAACTCGCCGCAATATTCCCCGCGTATGTGTGGGCACGCCTCACCCGGCTTTGTATAAAAAGGACAAATGTTTACTCAGAATGTAAGTCTGCAATTTTCTGTAGAAGGGCCGCAATCCCTGGGCACACCACAATTGCGGCGATAAGTCCCTTTTTTGAGGAGAGGCGTCACGGCGTCCTCACCTCCCGTCTAACGCAAGTCCTCACCGGACACGGTTGCTTCGAGAGGTCCCTGTTCCGGATATGGCGGGAGGAAACGCCCAGGTGTTACCATTGTGTGGATCGCCCGATGGACACGGTGGAGCATATGGTGGAAGTCTCGCACAGCCGCGTCCTCACAGCGGCGATCGGCGGCGGCGATCTCTCGCGTCCAGCCCAGGTCCAGGCCACGGTACGGAGCGAGAGAGCATGGGAAGCCGTCACCTCCTTCTGTGAAGTAGTAATGCTTGTGAAGGAAGAGGTGGAACACGTGAGGAAGAGGCAATCTTTGCACCCTTACGCACGACGTAGTCGCCACAGGAGACGCCCAGGGCGTTGGGAACCGAGAGCTGATTCCCGGCCACCGTAGGCGCGGGCTTGCGGACGGCGAACAATAGGTAGCTCGCCGTCCGGTCAGGACCAGGCCTGGGTCGACGGCGCGTTGTGTTCCACGCGCATCTCAAAGAGATCTCAGCACTAACCTAACTAATGGGGTCCGCTAAGGCCGATGCCTGCCAGGATCGCGGCTTGTTCGAAAGAGTTATCACTGGCACAGGCAACTGAAGAAACACGGATGGATTTTAGTCAGTAAAAGTCTCCCTGTCGCTCCGCCCAGAGCGGGAGAAGTTACTTGAGACATCCCACCCAAAAAAAAGGGCCGCAATCCCAGAGTGAGAGTATAAAATTTAAATTACGACTATTCAGGCTTCGAGAAGCGAGTTATTTGGAAAGTTTGGAATTTACAGCACTTGCTCAGTAGTCTTGCGGTAATATATTATGGGCAGCCAGATGCTCGGGTCTCCGAGTGGAAAATATCTTGGCACGCCTTAGCGCTACAAATTACAGTAATCCCCAAATTTCGCTTTCCACTTCGCAGCCCTACGATGGGGGCTTTATTTCGATGCCTTACTAAACTCGAAACAAGGAAAAGCTTAGTCCGAGATGTTTTTCAAAATGGTGCGCTGCGGACTAATTACATTATATATCACTAGCTTCTGCCCGCGACTTCGTCCGCGTGAACTTTCACGCTTCCCCCATTCACCCTCTTAGGGGTGGATTTTCGAAAAACCCTTTCTTAGTGGATACTACTCTTCATAAAGAACACACCCTTCAAATTTCATGTCTATAGGACTAGCGGTTTTGGCTGTGCGTTGATATATCAGTCAGTCAGGACTTTGAATTTTATATGTATAAGATATCAGACGCGGAGATGTCTTGCAATCAATTTGCTTCAACTGGCTGCGATTAGATCACAGTGCCGTCATTTGTTTTAACTTTCAAGTTCCGACACAGAGAGGATGAGCCCGACACCTAATAAGTTAGATGACTTTTGTTTTGTTATGAATCTGTTTATAGATATACCCTTAGATAACCAGACCTTGAGAAAGTTTTGATGATAGTGCTATAAAGAAAATAGCCCTTATTTTAAATATTATTTGAGAGTCAAATTAACTAGAAGTACGGTCTTCCAAACATTTTAAGTAATCTAAGTTTTAACATTTTCCAAAAACTCTTTCTTGATCTTGTTTTGACAGAGTTGACGTGCTCTCATTTTTATCTGACACCCCTTAACGATGTTGCTACCAAAAATGTCTAAAAAGCTTTAAGTTTTTACGATAAATACAAGAGCAGAGCACAGAAAAGGTGTGGCTAAATAGGTGTTGCACAAAAGGGGTTTCAGATCGGTCTTTTGAGAGGTAACGGTGCCCCCTTCCATGTGCAGATAGTGACCGCCAGGGTGGTTTTAGTGAGGTTAAAATCTCACACATTCCGTTAATCGATGAGATTTTTACTTCACTGAGATGATTTACTGAGACGATGAGATCGGAGTCCGATCTCATCCCCAAAGCCCGGGTGCCTTTTGAAGGTTTCCCCTCGAAAACAAATAATAATAAAAAAAAAGATATTTCTCTAAGGGCTCATTTTTCAATCTTTCAAATTTATTTGTTGAATAAAATTGACGTCTGACAGTTTTTTTATGGGAGAACTGTCAAAAATTCAAAATTATTCTTCCTATAATGTTATCTAGCGTTGGAAAAATCAGCCCTATGTAAAACGTATCTTTACAGTCAAGGCATACCAATTAGTGTCTTTAGCCCACACTTTAGTCTTTTGTGTCTTTGGACACAGGAGCGTGAAAACTCGAAAAATGCGAAAATTGTTTACAGCCTCTATTTTTATTAATATTTGACAGATGTACGCTCCGCTGGAATCACGACAGCATTACTAATTTTGTCCTATATCGATATTATTAAACAGAACGAATTCTATTGGAATAGGGGCAATTATTACCCACGAGATTGTTCAATATAAATGGCTCAATCAGTTACGGACTGAAAATGCTAAGCTCACGTGTCGCAAAAGATGTTGGTATGCAAGATAATCCAGACACTTGCAGGAGTGATGAGTAATTTCAATAACACTTGCGTGACAAAGGTTATGCTCATAGGTATGATATATTATCATAATTATTTAAAATCGATAGCAACAACATATCGCACTGCTAACACAAGACTGTATCAACTCAAAAAAGATAAATTCGAGATAACTCATTCTTCTTATGTTAAAGGACATTGGGAAGAAACGTCCCCACCCTCCAACAGACTTGAATGATGTGTCATCGGAAGCGTCTAGTAGGATAGATATTTTTTTTACTATGGCGACGTACTTCAAATACGTGGGGTTTAGGTTTTATAATAGATTGTTTTTTTATATATTTTTTCTTTTTTACTAACACATTTACTTAGTTTGCAATAAAAAGGATTAGAATATGGCGATCTTAATAATGTTTTCATATAAGGTAACGGTTTTTAAAGCAACCGATTGATTTTTTCCCTTACCCTCACACAATAATTATTAGTAATTTGTGAAAGTGATGCATAATGAGGGGTATTATAGGCGAGGTTTTTAATAGTATTACACGAGTGTTTAAATAGTTATGAGCAGCTTCATACACTACACAGAAAAAAGTAATTAAATAAAATATAAAACCCGACTGCGGTAAAAAACTTAAGTTAAAAAACTGAAAAGCTAAAAACAAGCCCATTTTAAATTAAATAAAAGTTGGAAGCAGGCGGGACCCATTTGAATTTGAAAATATAATAAAAATGCATATCATATGCATTTCCGCATAATTTTTTACCGCAGTCGGGTTTTTTTTTTAATTACTTTTTTATTTTCAGCTTTTTAGTTTACAAATGTGAAAGATTTCGCAGACGATTTAGTTGTTGGTTTGTTGAATATATTTTTATAATCACATTTTAAAACCCTTTATTTTGATACCCCACTCGACAGGTTTTGAAAAAAAAAATTTTTTTTGATGACATAATATTGCGCCAAAAATCGGCAATATTAATTTTTTTTTCAATTTTGATATACCCAGTGTCACTTTCACAATTTAGACGAATCTAACGGCACCTCTCAAGCTGAAATCGATCAAGCCGGTTAGGCTACAGAGCGTGCCAAAGAAATATACATACATACTTACACTCGAAAAACATAACCCTCCTTCTGACGCAGTCGGGTAAAAACATATTTTATAGTATTCTTTTCTTAGGGAACCTGTATCGTAGTAAAACTTTTTAATTTTATTTCAGTTTTACATGCGTAAAGTCTGTCTATATGGTACTATTTTTAAATTCATAATCAGAACGAGTGTAGTTAAAAGTATTATAGAAATACTTTTAGCTGTCAAATCCGGCTTCTTAGATTGTCACGTATATGGTCGCAGTCGTCACTTGTGCATTATTTGCTAGCACGGCGCCGTGGATGGTGCGCCGGCGCTGACGCGAGCAAGGCGCCGCCGCGGCGGCGCCTTGCTCGCGTCAGTCGATGTTTCGCAGTCGGTGTGCTTGATAGTATTATCATAGACGACTAAATGTAATTGTTAGTACAATCAAGAGCACGTCAAGCTTGAGGACCAGCCCAGTTTTGTATGGCACGCAGTATAAATCAGAGCTTGACTTAAGCTTGCAGTGTATCGTTTGACATGCTTTTGGCTGTACTAATGAGTTAATAGGTATGTTAATTAACTTAAACACTGTTATTATTACTCAATAATTTTCAGTTTGAGAATCAAGTATTTTTTTTTTACATAGAATCGTCATTTGCTTACGTGAAATATGCCTTTTTGTTTGTAGAAAAAATGATTTTTGTTTAAAAATATATACATTTTTGTCGAAAAGTATTTTTTTATTTTATATAAACCCAATCGTTTTTGCAACTAATACATGTATTTTAGGCTTTTTTGGGTCCCAATGAACAAATTGACACGTATCCCGTGACTGTTGGAGGGTGGGGACGGATTCCATACAAAATCCCCCATGGTCCTTTAATTCTTTACGCGTCAATAAATCTCACAAATTACTCATAATTATAGAAACCCCTTAATTTTATCCCTAATTTTAAAACAGTGGAAACGAGTAATCAGTTTTCCATCATTTCTAAAAAAAGCTTCATTTTGAGTTGATACAGTCTTGTGTTAGCAGTGCGATATGTAGCCCTACAAGGCAATCCATAACATGTAAGGAAGGCTTATGATGTAATTCTCTTCAGCTGCCTAAGTAGCGCTTAACAAAAGCAACAAGTCGTCGTTTCAGCCGATTGACGTCCACTGCTGGACATAGGCCTCCCCCAATTTTGGGAGGGTTTGCCATAATCGCCACGCTTGGCAGGCGGGTTGGCGATCGCAGTATGGTATGATGGTGGAATACATAGAGAACGCTGCTGCCCATTCTCCGGCACGATCCTTAGTCGCCTTTTACGACACCCACGGGAAGTAAGGGGTGGTGTTATTCTTTAAGTCCGGCACCACACAGACGAGTCCGGCACCACACAAAAACAAAAATCTAGGTAAAAGTAATGAATACGGCCATGTAAGAGTCATACACGTAGACTGAGGGTTCCGACCCAAACTAACTCATGGTCACTTTTGATACAAATAATCTATTTAAATAAAAATTAAATGATGTTCGTTGGCAAGCGCATCACTTGAGAACGGCTGGATCGATTTGGCTATTTTTCGTTTTGTAAAATGTTCGTAATAATCCATATTTTTTTTTTTTTTAGACTTTTAACCTTTATTTATTTAACACTAAAATACTAAATTAAATGACTAACTAACTTACTATACAAATAAATACAAAAACAAAGGACACTTAGGCGTCGAAGTACTCGTCCGCATCGCTGTCATCCGGAAACGTGCCCAGAAGACTGGCAGCATTGCCACGTTGAATGGCAATGCTAATTCTTTGGCCAAAGAACGACCCAGCCCTCTGGTCACGTGAAGTGTCGACCAGCCGGCGAGAAATTTCCTTAAAAAGGAGACGCGCACTCGGGCCCCATGACCCGAGCGTTTCGACCCCAAACGGCTCAAAGCTGTAGTTACCAATAAGGTTACAATATTTGCGCCGCTTGAGGGTGTCAGCAGCCGCAGCAGCGGCGCCAGCACAGCCCGCCGTGCTTGGAACATGAGATGGCGCAAGGGTATCGACACATGTTGCGTCCCACACCAGAGGCCTACCCACCTTCCAAGGCAACAACGTCATGCCGTCTGGTCTCTTCCCATCGTCACGTACCAAGCCGTTTGGTTCTAACACCGCTGGTACGCCGGCGATGACAAGGGCTCGACGAATAATATCGTTGATGCTGGCGTGCCGTGCTATGCGACCTGCGCTCCTGCAGCAGGACAGGCCATGGTGTCCGAGACTGTCGACAGCTTCACCGCAGTGACATCGATGCGGAGCAACACAAGGTGCGCACAAGCGGAGACACGTAGCGAGCCGAAACGATGAGTCATCCATCATTGTGCCTATAGTGGATGACGGGAGCGCCTGAAGCCACAAGCCTGACTCCCATTCTCCCACAGCCAGCAGACGGGCACGCTCAACAGTATTACGTGACGTGTTTACAAGGGTTTTCCGTATAATACTGCAGAGCGGCACGTCCCACCGTCTCTGGTAGCTTTGAGCTAGCGATATATATCTATAGGTTACACATGGGTAGCTCTAGCTCGTGAGCGAGTGATAGAAAAGAGCTAGCTCTTTTCGATTGACGTCGCTAATCCCAATAATTTTTCCTTCACTAATAATCCGAATAAGATTTTTAGTGAAGGAAAAAATTGAAAAATTGCCCGGAAAATTGGAAAATGGATTTTTGTATGATCTATTTGGACAGGATAACGTCTGTCGGGTCAGCTTCTTAATAAAAACCAACTACTTCTTTAAACTATTACCATGACCTCTAGCTGTCAAAAGATGTGTAAACACAAACTGACTCCTTTACAAAATTTTCCTGCCCCCTGTTATTGTTCCTAAACGCTCCTGCTCTTGGAATTTTCCTCTAACCGAGTCCCGTACATAATAAAGCTGGTAAATGTAGTGTGACAGACGTCACCTTCTATCATCTTTATAATATATACGAATGGCTCTACTCAGTAGCAGTAAACATTATGCATAATCATCTGTTAATATTTAGCTCCATAATGGCATTGATGTGACTATTTTCCAAGATCTCGTTTTCGCTACAAACGCGCTTGATCTAAACAAGATTAAAGCGTATCACTAAGGCTTCTTCCCCAAGGCTCTCAACAAAAATGTACCTATTACTATACTTCTGAAGTAGTCTTAAAAGCAAAACTAAGAGCTCATACTTGTATAAAAATATACTTTGTCTCAAAGAATTGTTAAAGCTTTTTTCTAGGAAAGGGAAGTTAAAATTGTTGACCTCGCCCGCGTTTCAAGTAAAGGAATCATAAACATTTTTAAAATAATGTTCCTGGGGTGGAGTTCCGTTGGAAAAACGCAATTTTTAAATAATAAATAAATAATCAAAATGTATTTCAAATATTTGACCCCATTTATGTTCGACAATATTCTGCAATTTTTATAATTCTGCGATTTTGTTTTGAAATTTTAGGGACTTGGTATATGATTTACTTATAAACATCTTGAGATTTTTAAGATGGGAAGAGAGATGACTGAGTGGACATAGTTCATCAGAAACTACATCAAAAGGAAAACGATACAATAAATCCGATTGGAACAAGTATCCCTTGTCAACTTAGCAAAAGGGCAGAATATTGTATTACGCAGCTTATAGAGGCACTCGAGGGAACACTATTGAACTAGAGTTCTCTGTCGACTCCAATTTTGTTCGATATGACCCCCTTTGTTGCGACGAATCTAAATCACCCAGAGACTGATTGACGATATTGTCTGTGGTGAATAAGGACACTGATTTTAAACAGGGCTTATTTATCTTCCTTTATTTATTAGAAGAGCATCCATAGTTGAGTTTTGGACCAGGTTAATAGCAATGCGAAATACTACTTACTACCACGACAATACGTATACCTACTACGCTTTACTTACTTAAATTCTTAGTTAGGACCGACCTGAACAAAGAAAATATTGTGAGATAAACTGTAATTTGAACTGTAATTTTTTGAGAGATGAGAACTGCAATTTTTTTTGTATCTGAAAGATACCCTAAATGAAAAAGCGTGGTGGAACAATGCTCGTTCTTTCGCTGTTTGAGAAGACGGCTTGTACTAATAACGGCTGTAAATATACCCATAAGAGGAAATGCGGGTGGTCGTTTCTTCATAGAAACGCCTCTTTTCTTTCTGGTTAATGACCATAAAGCAATGATTTTTTTACAGAATAAAAAATATTAACTACTTGTATGTCTTCCTTTTAGATGATACATTATTTTTATAAGCACTAGAACCCTCAAAAAATATCGATTTAAACCGCTGTCAACCGAGGCCTAGTGTACAAATTCGACAACTGTTAATGAAAAAAGAAAAACATGGGGACAGTAATTATACTGTCCCAATGTTTTTCTTTTTTACTGAATAAGAAGGATATTAATCCTTCTTATTCAGTTTATGAAATACCTTTTAAATTGGTCCAATATTGGAGGAGGAAATAGGCGTGAGCCAAACCTCGAATGACGACATTTTACTTAAGATTTTTCAAAATTCTCTCCGACCGCATTTTCTCTTAACGAAGCAGAGAGGCACTTGTTATTCAACTTTATTTTTATACTCGACCATACCTTCTGATTATGGAAATAGGAGAGAGGGAGGAAAAAAAACATCAAAAAACAGTTAGAAGCTTAACTTTCAATAAGTTAAGCAAAATCTGTTTTAAATGTTATAACTTAACTTTAAATACTCCCCGATCCCTTTACCATTGCATGCATTTATTACCACAATGGTTTGCAGGCGATACATTGCGCATTACCGTAAATAGAGAATTTTCTCTCCAAAAATAAAAGTACTTTCCCAGCAATTATTTTTCCACGATGTACAGAATGCGTAGAAGTCAGCTTCATAAAGGGTCTTATTACACCCTGTATTTTTCGGTCGTCTTTAGAATCAAAATGAAAATCTCTGGTTTTTTTTTACATAAAGTTTATGGCATTCAATATGAAGGTTGGTAGCATAATCGCTTGTTATAAAAAAAAAATGCCAGTTATGATTACCGACAGAAAGATTTACGACAGTTTTATGGCTTGTGCTATAGTATGACTACTACGTGTAGTGAACATTACGTCTGCTTGAGCCATAGTGGCTTGAGCGAACATCTGTTGAATTACAGCACACAGTATGCGCACACACAGTAGGTATACATACAGTCGTCTAATGTTTTGTAGTGATAATAGTATTTTTTGTAATGTATTTTCTGGTGTACAATAAAGTATATATAAATATATAAATACAGTATCTCAAATAAAGAATATTAGTAACAAAACTTATTTAAAAAAACATCACGATTTCACAATCTTTTGTCGTACTTTGCCGCATACCCCTAAAAAGTAAGTGGGTTGATTTAATTAAAATACATCGCATAAATCTGAAAACGTGCTGAAGCACGATTGTACTATTACAAAGCTTAGTCACAAAATACAGATAGTACAGAAGGCAATCACATGGATGTATTTCACTTTTCATATCTACGCTCGGCGGTCGCTCTAGGGTTGTCAACTTTGGCTTATGCACAAAAAGCTATCGTGGTAGTGGTACTCGTATCTAGTTGTTTGATTTATTGTTGAGCTTATTCTACAATATTTACATTTGTCAATTTTTATAATTTTACATTTGTCAATTTTCACTAGTATCGAAAATCCCTAATAACTTCAAGACGGACTATTAACACAATTTATTTTGCCCTATCCGTTTTAGAGCTAAACCTATCAAATGACACTAAACACAACGCAATATCTACACAAACAAAAAATCATGTTTTCAACTTACGTAATAGTTGGTGGCGTGAATTTACCTTACAAAAAAGTTACTTCGTTAATACTGATTCAAAATAGGAAACTATTATATACATCGAGCTTAGATAGGCATTTTTGTTGCTCCATTTTTGCACTTCACAGACGCTTGTCTCAAGCGGATGGCACCCACCCTCGCACTACTCCCAACCACTCCGAGATAACGTGTCCGTGAGCGATGTCTATAATTATGTGCGTTGCTCGAGCGCACTTTGTATGTAGATTGCCTTCTGTACTATCTGAATTTTGTGGCTTAGTGTTGACGTCACCGGCATCGTAGCATAAGTACAGGCATAAGCCAAGTCTGCATGTCTAATTGGTACGATGACCAGCGAAATGTTACACTCAGTCGTAAATCCAAGGGCTAACTGAAATTACTCAGATATTGATTTACCTACAAAAGTACCCAGTAATAAAAATAATGTATAAGTTATTTTTTTATTGAGTCTAGAGAGACGGGTTGATGAACAAAAAGAGTTAATAAACCTAGACAGTCTGGTTTTCGATTACCTACCTACGGATCGAATAAATTACAATTCATTAATTAGATATTTTTTTTAATGTAGGTACTTGTACTGTAAACAATTTGATTCCACCTTTCCACCTTTTTTTTTTTTTTATTCCCAAGACTATCTCGGTTAATAGTAATGCATCGTTTAGTGATTGGGCTACCATTGATATTCATAAAAGTAGAACACGGCTTTATGAACTTTACAATGAAAGGACTTAACACACACACACAAACACTGATGAATTTAATTTGTATGTTAGAAATTATTCAAAATTATTTAAAATAGCCAAGTTACGTTATTTGGGTTCAAAGATTAAAAGCAGCAGTAATGTAATTAAAACGACTTGGAATATTATTAATAGAGAAACGGGAAGACCTAGTAACCAAAATACTGACTACAGCCTGTCTATTAATAACAACATAATAAAATCAGACTTACAATACTGAATACTAAATCACTAAACTCATCACCTTCTGTTGCACCTCTGTCTTTGCTTTAGGAAAATGTGAATGGTTGCGAATCGGAATTTCATTTTGAATATATTACCTGTAGATATAATTAAAACCTTTCACACTTTAAAGGTAAAAAAGACTGCAGATCTGTGGGGTAATTCTGTAGAGGTACCTAAGTCTATTATTGACATTGTAGCACCTACTCTAGCTCTTATCTTTAATAGTTGTATTGACAATGGGGAGTTTCCTGACCTTATGAAACATAGTAAAATAATACCTTTGTTTAAATCAGGTAGTACATCAGACCCTACAAATTATAGACCTATTTCTGTACTACCTACTTTTAGTAAAATTTTTGAGTAATTAATTTTAGACCAACTGCAAAATTTTTTAATAAACAAATTATTACATAGCAAACAGTTCGGTTTCACAAGGGGTCGATCAACTACTGATGCCGTTGTGTTGAACTTTCAGGACATATTTATAATGCATGGGAAGATAAATGCGATGCCTTGGGCATCTTTTGTGATTTGTCCAAGGCATTCGATTGCGTTCTTCACGAAACCTTAATCAGGAAACTTCGCCACTACGGGATCCGGAACACCGCTCTGGATCTTCTTACTTCATACTCGAGTAAAAGGATTCAGAGCGTTGACGTTAATGGAAAAAGATCACCCGGATCTATAGTAACAATGGGAGTCCCAAAGGGTTCAATTCTTGGTCCTTTCTTGTTTCTTATTTATATTAATGACTTGCCATACCTCATAAAGGATAATCATGATAATAATATAGTGTTGTTTGCAGATGACACTTCTCTTTTGTTTAAACTTAAACGTCATTAGTTGGTTACTGACGATGTAAATAGCGCGATCTCGAAAGTAGTCCACTGGTTCAATGTTAATAATTTGCTTCTAAACGAGAAAAAAACCAAATGTATTAAGTTTACTCTACCCCACGTTAGGCAGGTGAAAACTAATGTGTTGATAAAGGGCGAGGAATTGAATCCTGAAGACAACACAGTATTCTTGGGCATAACTTTGGATGCTAAGCTTCAGTGGGGTCCACATATAGATAAATTATTCAAAAAGCTAAGTTCTGCAGCATACGCTGTTAGAAAAATTCGTAATTTAAGTGATATAGAGACTGCCCGTTTAGTGTACTTTAGCTATTTTCATAGTGTAATGTCGTACGGTATTCTATTGTGGGGAAATGCCGCCGATATTCAGACTATCTTTGTTTTGCAGAAGCGAGCTGTTCGATCAATTTATTAATTAAGTCCGCGACACTCTCTCAGAGACAAAAAAGAGATTAATGTAATGACTGTGCCTTCTCAGTATATTTATGAAAATCTTTTATATGCCCATAAAAACATAAAATTGTTTAAAAAATACAGTGATATCCATAATATAAATACTAGAAACAAACACAAATTTGTTGTACCTACAACAAGGCTCAAGAAAATAGGTGACTCGTTCTGATGTCAATGTATACGCTTTTATAATAAACTACCAAGCCACGTTCAAGATCTAAGCCTTAATAAATTCAAATCATTCATTAAACGTAAGTTGTGCCAGAAAGCCTTTTATACCGTCAAAGATTTTAATGAGGACAAAAAGGCTTGGGATTGAGCTGCTTCCAATTTCTGCATTTTGACATTATTATTATTGTTTATATTATTACACATTGACATTATTGTTTTTTTTTTTATAAACAATGACATTTGCTTACTTTGTAAAGTATTATTAATTTTATTTATTGTGAATGTGAAGACGATGTGGGTCATTTTTTATTAATTTTATATTTTTTTATTACTCTCTCTGTTCTGTTAGTTTTATTTCTTGATCATTGTCTGGCAGTTTGAGTAATTTATGTGGCCTACCCAAATATCCTTTCTTGTCCTCTCAATCTGTGTAGTTCTTTCCGCAAAAGACCACATCAGACATCGATCTACATGGTCTTCATATAACCTGACCAAGATTATGTCTGGACTTTAAAAGAGACTGTGACCTCTGAGTTTGTTTCGGCCTTTCTTCTCAGAGTAGTCAGATAGGAAATGCCGACTTCATCTAGTTTTAAAAAAAAACATGATTGACGTGTAAAAGTGTTTGTACAAACCTACTTACAAAAATAAAATCATTTATCATTAAATTGTTGTTATTATGTAGGTATATATTGTGGCGGCATCTACATCGTACATCGCCACTTGCGAACTACGAATTACACTGACGTCACGCATCACGCAAGCAGAGGTTACCGCGCAACTAGCATATACAGGGTTACTGATAAAAACAACCTCTTAAGAGGTCATTGTACTCCAAAAAAAAATCAGCTGTTCCCTACATTTATGTTCGTATAACTCGTCAAAATGTAGGAAACAGTTGACTTTTTTTCGCGATTTCAGGCTTGCTCCCATAGTAAAAGTTGTTCATAATGATGAGTACAATGACCTCTTAAGAGGTTGTTAATGTTTTACCAATAACCCTGTATACAACGTCCCAACATCAATGGACCCACCCGTTTGGTCGGAGGATCCTCCCTTTTCTATGGAGGATGAGTTAACTTTATACCCTGCACCATAATTACGTAATAGGTGCACTATCAATCTCAACCTGAACCTTTTTGAAGGATATTGCTAATTCATTGCTTCGTATGTTCGAAAAATGTGTCTGCTCAACAACGCAAATAACGCAATGAATGTTGTTGAACTGTCAAAAATGAAAACTATTGCTAACTGGCAGTGTGTTACGCAATTACCCTGCTATTCCTAATACTTCTTTAACCGTTAGTCTGCCGGAACGTAGATCTACGCGAGACACAATGGCTTTTTAATTGTGTCTGTAATTTCGGCACACAAGCGGTTAATAGTGTATGTAAACAAACAAACATATGAAAAGTCGACTTCCGATAAGGAAAAAGTATTTAAGTAAAGTATCAAAATACTCGAGAGAAAATACTACGAAAACCTCGATGATCGTCATGTTGTCACTTATTTGACCCGTCAATCTTCGTAACGAGTGACAGTTTCATTGAATCGGCTAAACTCAATGTGAATTATTAATCAAGATATTCTCAAGAAAATAAAACCCGACACCATCGTTACGTCAAATATCGAATAGTTTGACCTTTACTTGTTTGTCGACTCAACAAATTCTCTAAGTTTATGGAATACTAGCTTTTGTTTGCGGCTTCGCCAATGTCGGAAAATATCCCACAGGAACGTACTACGGGATTAGAAGTAACTAGGTAGCCCAGGTTATAAACTATCTGTGTGCCAAATTTCATGCAAATTCGTTCAGCCGTTTTTGCGCCAATCCGGAACATACATCCACACAAACAGACACACGACAAATATTCAAAGAACTATATTTTCGGCATCAGACTCGTTCCCACAGCTTTTTTAAATATAGTATATGTAAAGATAAAGATAAAGATAATTTATTTGTCAAACATGCGTTTACATACAAATTAAGCATGCAAGATCTTAAATACAGGTAACAAGTCCATACATGTTTTGCCTGACGAGGCGTACAAATTATTTTTTTTATATAACAAACAAATAATTACTTCAATAAAGCAAATACTAAAGACGGGTTCACTAACATCCATTATTACATTTTATGAGAATAATATTGGTACTCACAGAAATAATAATATAAAAGTTCAAGCATGTCAAAAGGTATCTGTCAAAAAGTCATTTATATTATAATAACATTTATCTGTTAGTAGATTTCGAATCTTATTTTTAAATTGATTTGTTGTCATGGCTTTATAATATGACTGTGGTATGTTGTTGTATATTTTCGTAACTTCGTTACTATTTTTACCAACTTCAAAAAAAAGGAGGTTATCAATTCGACACTTATGTATGTAATATTATTGGAATTGCATTAAGTATATTCACATAATTATGACAATCTATTAGGGCTTCCAAACAAATATACATAATTTTATAGACGTATGTATGTTTGTATGAATGTTTGTCCACGCATTTCTCCGCAACTATTAATCAGATCGTAGCCATTTTTTTTATTGGCTTACATTTACTTCAACTTAAGGAACAGTGCAAGTTTCATCAAAATCGTTTCAGTAATTTTCAAGATATGGACTAATACATGTAAGTGTAACGGCCTGGCTTATTGATACGAGCTACGGGTGTAGTGTCAAAGGGAAAACATCTCAAAACCTTGGTCAAACTCTAGTGCAATATTTACAACAAAACTATACCTATCTACTTATTACAAACAAAAATTCCAGTTTTTACTTTAAACTAAAAATTACGAAATAAAAAAGTAATTTAAAAAAATTAAACCGACCTCAAAATGAAATTAACTCAAAATTATGAAATAGCTTTGATTTCGGAAGTCGGTGGCAAAAAACTAAAATACAGATTCCAAGACACCGACTTCCGAAATTAAAGCTATTTCATAATTTTGAGTTAATTTATTTTTGAAGTCGGTTTAATTTTTTTTTTATTAAGTACTTTTTTATATTATATGTATAGAATAAGAAAAGATATAAAAGATTTACTACCAGGAACTAAATACCTATAACCAAACCATAAAAAATAAAATAATAATATTTTGGCCCCACCATTTAACTTACCTTTGTTTTGCTCAAATCGCTGATGCCGCCCCAACATAATTTGAATCATGCAGAATCAAATTATGTTGTTAAGAATGGGGACGGATGGGAATTTTCGTGTTAAGTATTTGTCCCAGAACTTATAAATGAGGATGGATGGCAATTAAAAGTTTTATCTGCCTCTTAAATTAGTTGTTAATCAAAGTGTCTGCCGCCGAATGGGGGCACATAGGAATTTTCGCTAAAAGTTTTATCTGCCCCAGAAATATTTTTTAATTTATATTTTATTCTGAAAACGAGTAAGTACTATCGCACTCCGCTACGGCATGCATAATCAGCCTATAAAGTGCCCACTGCTGGGAGACAGGCCTCCTCTCGGTGAGAGGGAGTGGGTCGTAATCCACCACGCGGGCCCGGTGTGGGTTGGTAGATGTCACATGTCTTCGAATTTTCGGTTCTAGGACATGCCGGTTACCTCACGATGTTTTCCTTCACCGTTTTGGGGCAGTTGTGATAAAATTTTACAGAAAGTGAAGCGAGTGTCTGGTTTCGAACCTACGACCTACGAGTCGTAAGCCGGGGCCGTTACCACTGCGCCACCACTGCTCTTCACTGCTATGGCATGAACAGATATCAATAGGAATAACGTGGTTGGCGCGGCTTAGACGCAGAACGGTGTTAAGACTTGTTTTTTTTACAGGAATGAATAATCAGAGAACGAATGAATGATCTGATTGAATTTTAACAACTATGATTTTTTACCTAATTTTGGTGGGTGATTTTTTATGCAAGAAATACAGTCACATAAAATGTTAGAGAAATTGATTTAATCCTGATAGATTCTAATATTTGTCGAAGCCAGAACTGGTAGACACCAAAATCGATATCTAACACCTAAATTAGAAAGTCTATTATAACTACACCAAATTATTAATACAATAGCAACAAAATCCTCTTTTATAGTGAATAAATATTTTATTAAAAAAGTAAAAAAATAACTTATCTAAATCTAATCAGATCAATAAAAAAAAATTATACTGAATTTAAATTAATAGTATCTAGTAAACTAGTGCAGATTCCCAGAAAAACAGATTGTGAAAACAAACACCAAAATTAGAATAATGACAATTTTTTTTTAAACTAGTAAAATGTTTTCTAATAATATATTTCCGGCCTGATCAAGATAATTATGTACGTCAAATTTCTTTAAAAAAAATAAAATTGTACGTTTGGTCTAAGATACGATTTTCAGTAGCGCCGCTTAAAAATTACGCTTGAGAAATTCACTCATCTGATGATTAACAATTTGAATAGAGTCAGCAAATATTAGTTACTTTACACACTTTTTTATTACTATTGTTGAGGGTTGTGTCGTATTATGTAAAACGAAATTGTTGTTTTTAAAATCAGTCATAAGCATTCAAACAATTTTTAGGAACTTCAGTGTAACCTGGTTCAGTGGGCCCTCGATGTGTGAGAAACCTCTACTACTGATAATTTTAATGAGCTCCCAACACTTTTGCATTAAAATACCTCTGTTACTGGGAATAATTAAACTTTTAAAACTGAGAATGCATTTGTTCGGTTTTTTCGATTTTTACCTGTACCGCCTGATTTTTATTACCGTCTGGACAAAATTAAATTAAAAATTTAAAAAACCCCCGACACAAAAAAAAAAAATTAAATGTAAGTAATTGGAAAAGGATCAAATAATTTTAAAACTTAAAGAATCTAGGTAACGAGACTAAAACAGATAAATTCATATGGCACTCGGGGGACCTCTTAGAATAGAAGGTGTTCCACAGAACGGTCCCCCGACTTCCATATGAATTTATCTGTTTTAGTCTCGTTACCTAGATTCTTTAAGTTGGGGGTTTTTTAATTATTTGATCCTTTTCCAAATACTTACATTTAATTTTATTATTTTTTTGTGTGGGGGGTTTTTTAAATTTTTTATTTCATGTTTTTTGTAGGGACTCCTTAATTTTTGTATTTCATTTCTTTTATTTTCTTGCGTTTTAAGATTCAGGTAATTTGGTGTTTAATCAGGTTTTTTATCCGTCAAAAAATAATTATTAATTTATAGCTAAATAAATAAATAAATAAAAATTGGTTTATTGGTAAAACAATTTTAGGTTTAAACAAAAATTTTGTGAACCTCCTTTTAGGCAGATAGTGCCTGTATTAGGAGAGTCCGCTCTTCCATAGCAAGACGTGTTATACAAAAAGCAAATCGTATAATTTTTATGCTAAAACTAGGTACAGAAATTAACATTAATATTAAATCAAATATGTGTATGCGTGGGTGTATGTATGTGTGTGAGTATTATGTGAGTGAGAGTGTTTGTCTGTAGGTGTGTTTGAGAGTACATGAGTGTGAGGGCGTGTATGTGTCAAGGTTTCAGAAGTATTTCGGTATCATTGTAGGTAAGCGTTTGTATCCATTCCAGTATTATTTTTTTACTGTCATAGTAATTTTTGGGATAAATGTATATGTATTTATTGATTTTGTTGTAAAGCGCAGCAGATCGTTTGCTGAATTGCATACTGGCAAGCAAAGTCCTTGTCCTAGGGATATTTAATATCATGTCTTTCCTTCTTTTTGTCACTATTCCAGCATCATAGGAAAGAGACTTATGTTTTTTTAAAATAATTTGTGTGATGTAAAGTTTCCTGACTGAGGCAAGTTACTAAGTCGAAATAGGTCTTCAGTAGGATATCTCTTTTTTTTAAAGTACATGCACTTAATAAGAGCGCGTTGTGCCCTTTCCAGCGCTAGAAATTTTGTTTTGGCTGCACCACCCCAGACAGGTATACAATAGGACAGTACTGACTGGACTAGAGCAACATAAATCATCTTAAGGAAATCTTTTTGATGGCCTGTCTGATTACCGCTATTATTATTAGCTGAAGAATAATTTTTAAGACTAAACAGATTTTTTTCAGTTTGTCAGTGGACCATTGTGCGTGAGTTGTAGGTATTATTATTTGTCGATTTCTTTGAATGGCACTCATTCTACGCGTGGAAATTATCAATGAATCCGTAGCGATATTCAATCCTTTGATTGAAGCCATCGGCCGGCTTGAATCAAAGGAATGTTTTGTTGTTTGTTTATCTGTTGTTGTATGTTGATTTTTTTTGTGAATAATAATAAAAGACTCGCATCTGAATCACATCTCAATAACATTGTTTTCGGGGTATTTAGTTTTCTATTTTCGTTTTTGCCGCGTACTTCCAAAATTAAAGTTAATTTGTTTACCTATCTTGATTTAATATTCAATTCATCGATAACCAAACGCCAATTACTATTTTCAGAAAATATAAATGATAATATTTTAATAAAATTGATAAATGTAATGTTATTATAAGTTTAATTAGTGCACATTCAAACTGACCCTTATGAACAACGTTTTCTCTACGAAACCTGCTTCACGTTCAAAGTTTATTAAGTCGACAAAGTGACATTTTTTCATCAGGTTTTCCTGTTTTTAATTCCGTTTTCCCAAACCGGCAAAAAGCGACGTATCTTCAGATTTATGCTAGTCATGCGTGACCGCAAAAGCTGACTGTTTAAGTGGTTCAACATGGGTCAACTTGTTTACTCGATAAACTGGACAAGTTTGTCTGTTAAGTCAAAAAATGCTCCAAGTTTTATGAACGTAAGTATCTTACAAAATATATGAAAACCTGACTTGAATGTTCGGCGAAAAAATAGTGGAGTAACAGTGGAATTAACGAACTGACTGTTTTGTTATCTCGATATTCTAAAGCTGAATCAAAATCAGCCGCAGTGTCTCAAGACGAAAGTCTTTGACCAGTGCGTGTTGCCAGTGATGACTTAGGGCACTGAAACGTGGTCGCTCACAATGCCTTAGCCTTGCAAGATCTTATAAGGCCTTATAAGAAGGCTAAAAGTCCCCAAAGAGCGATGGAGAGGGCTATGCTTGGAGTTTCCCTGCGTGATCGAATCAGAAATGAGGAGATCCGCAGGAGAACCAAGGTAACCGACATAGCCCGAAGAATTGCCAAACTTAAGTGGCAGTGGGCAGGGCACATTGCTCGCAGAACAGATGGCCGATGGGGCTGAAAGGTTCTGGAGTGGCGACCGCGTACCGGAAGACGTAGCGTTGGAAGGCCTCCCAAAAGGTGGTCCGTTGTGAAAGCTGCAGGAACCCGTTGGATGCGAGAAGCGCCGGTTAAAGTGGAGGGGAGTCTTTCGGCTGAAATGATGATGATGATGATGAATCAAAATCAAAAATCATTTATTCAAATTGGACTGATAATTAGCAAAATTACATACCTAAGACAGTCACCTAAAACGCCCGCCCTTCACCACTTCCTAGTGTTTTAGCTGTCAAGAAGAAGTGGCGCAACTAACTCCCCAGCAGCACAGCTGTCTGTTCAGTAGGAAAATCTTGATTCTATACAATAGTAGGACTGCAAAGTAATTAACATTACGAGACACAGAACATGGAATTAAATTATTTGCCATAAAATAACTAGCCACGAATGTAGGGAAAGCTCCACTTCTTTATAGCAATCTACTTCTTGTGAGCATTTTTAAAGTAAAAACTTCAACGTATATAAGTGCGTTGGGCATTTTTTGAGGTGGTAAAAAACCATTGAACTCGCGCCACTGTTGCCGTAAGCGACACCGCGCGTGTTTTGTTTATAAGATGATTAAAAAAATACCCGCTTCGGATGTGTTCGGTTGGCCTCGGGATGTACTCGGTTTTAATGTGTATCCGATATGTCAGTGAGTGGTGGCAAATTATTCTGTTTGTGTTTTGTTTACGCCGACAAAGTGGGAAAATAAAAATTTTGAAAATATGGTTTTTTAGGGTAGGTAGCTCCCCTACACGTGAAGTGGGGATGAATATTTTTTTAGTCGTCTACCCCATCGTGTGTATTGTGGAATAGGTCTTCTAAAATGACTTGGGAGTTGCTAAAATAATTTTTCGATTTAATTTTGCAATTTTTTGTTCCAGGGCATCCCCCCCCCCCCCTCTAAAACCTAAACTGCTGGCTTGAAAAATCTGGAAAAATTCATGATGATAGTTCATTTCAACTTTAAAGGGAAAGTATAGCTGTTCAGATAACTTTATTAGTTTAGCAGTAATAGTCGTTGAACTTGGGTGTTGGATAATTTTGTACCAAATACAAAATCCTTAGCATTAATCTTTTAAAGTGACTAAGATGAAGTAGTTGCTTGTTTATAACGGGTAAAGACTTGCATTGAAAAAGAAAATGTTTTTTTTTTAATATTCAGAATAAAAAAAAAAGTAAATTAAAAAAATAAAAAAACCCGACTGCGAAACTGAAAACCTACAAACAAGCCCATTTTAAATTAAATAAAAGTTAGAAGCAGGCGGGACCCATTTGAATTTGAAAATATAATAAAAATGGTATGGGTCCCGAAAAATTTTTTTTGAAGACCTATTGTGCCAAAAATTGGTCATTTAATTCTTTTTTTCAATTTTGATATACCCAGTGTCACTCTCACAATTAAGACGAATCTAACGGCACCTCTCAAGCTGAAATCGTTCAAGCCGTTTAGGCTACAGAGCGTGCCAAAGAAATATACATACATACATACATACATACCCTCCCCTCCTTCTGACGCAGTCGGGTAAAAACAACAGAATCGTACGACATTGTGATAACGGGCTACTACGGAACCCTACACTGTGCGTGGCCCGACACGCACTTGGCCGGTTTTTATTTTTATAACACTAGCTCGACCAGTCCTAAATAATTGTAATATTATTACGAGTATCTGTGTAAAAGTCGAACGACACGCGCCTTGGTATATTTACACGAAGCATTCCAATTACTTTTTCACCTACAAAACTTTTTATGAATTAGCGTATTAATTCCTTTCCAATCACTCGATCCGCTGCTTACGACCCTCTTTTATATGTCAGTCATTTTGACACTCACAATCTAGTCTATAACTCCGGCATGACCGGTGTATTGTTTTTACACGTAGGTAAATCGTCCCAATCTTGGGAAAATATCCTTCCACGTTCTACGTTATTCTCATTTATAACTTTCAATCAATCAACTCAGGGCTGCGATAAGCCCTTTTTTTTTTTTTTTTTTTGAGGATGGGAAATCATCAAATGACTCCTCCCGCTCTGGGTGGAGCGGAAGGGAGTGTCAGACTCTTACTGACTAAAACCCACCCGTGTTCCTTCCTTAGCCCTTTATGTTCCGGGCCAGCGGTAACCCTTTCGGACAATCCCGCTGACCCGGCAGGCTTCGGCCCTAAGGGGCCCCTCCTCGATGCTGACATCTCTTTGAGGCGCGCGTGGAACACGTACGCGCCGTCCGGCACGGGCCTGGTCCTGATCGGGCGGTGAGCTACCCATTACTCTCCGCCCGCAGGCCCGCGCCTACGGTGGCCGGGAGTCGTCACGCGGCTCCCGACGCCCGGAGCGTCTCCCGCGGCGGCTGGGACGGGAGGCTCTCTCCCTGAGCCGTTCCGCCACCTCCTTCGCTAGCATGACTGCTTCGCAGAAGGAGGTGACTGCCTCCCACTCCCTCTCGCCCCGGACCATGGCTTGCGATAAGCCCTGCAGTCCACTAATGGACATAGGCTGCGCCACAACACCCTTTTTTTCCCCGCTCTGGCCGTTGCGGAGGGAGTGTCAGACTGTTACTGACTAAAACCCACCCGTGTTCCTTCCTTAGCCCTTTATGTTCTGGGCCAGCGGTAACCCTTTCGGACAATCCCGCTGACCCAACACCCTTGCCTCCGCCTTCCGCCATCTGTCCCAGCCATCTTCAACTAACAACTTACTAATAACTAATTTATAACTTGATACTGGTTTTATAACTTTAAATATTGGTTTTTATAATTTAATTAAATTCTTTATTCCGAGTAACCATGAGACTCATACAGTGTTAGTAACAATAAAATAAACTTACAACTATGTTAGTGATACAATTACACAAACACACAACAAAATAATTACTGCTTCCGCATTCCAGCTGAGATACTGGAGCAACGACTGATAATACAGCAGTCCAGCCCGTCAGCAATAACTTCCAGGATGCTATTGGAACTGTCTCGCACCCTGCGCACCAAGGATGTACATCTTTATCTTGCGAACCTGAAATCGCGAAAAAAAAATCAGCTGTTCCCTACATTTATGTTCGTATAAATCGTCAAAATGTAGGGAACAGCTGATTTTTTTTTTCGCGATTTCAGGTTTGGTCCCATAGTAAAAGTTGTTCATAATGATGAGTACAAAAACCTCTTAAGAGATTGTTAATGTTTAACCTTGTATACCCAGCCAGATGCAATATGCTGGCTCGCAGGTTTGCACGTTGTACTAAGGAGCTGAAACTGACTCTTTTTCGAGCGTTTTGTCAATCGTTTTACACGTGCAGCCTGTGGGTAAGGTATACGCAGAAGGCTTACAACGCTCTGCGCGTTCAGTATAACAATACGTTGAGGATATTGTTGGGGCTACCTCGGTTTTGTAGCGCGTCTGGCATGTTCGCTGAAGCGAGGTTAGATGATTTTTATGCCGTTATGCGCAAGCGATGTGCGAGTATGCTGAAGCGATTCAGGGGTAGCCCCAACAACATACTGGCTACACTGGCGGACAAAATTGATGGGCCTTTCATTAGGCATTGGGCAGCTAGGCATGTGCGCACTGGCGTACATGTCGCTAATTAATTTAAGCTTTTTATTACTTATGTTATTATGTAAGTAACAATAGGTTAAGATTTTACTAACACTATATGGATCAATGGTCTGAAATAAAAAAATAATTATTATTATTCAGTTTATGAAACATCTTTTAAATTGGTCCAATATTGGAGGAGGAAATAGGCGAGAGCCAAACCTCGAATTACGACTTTTTACTCAGGATTTTACAAAAGTCTCTCCTACCGCATTTCCTCTTATAACACGGGACTTTTGAACATCACAGGTAAGATGTGGATGTACCTACCTACTAAACAGCTGTACCTAAGGCCTGAAACTGCGTTAAGCGGGCGCCCGCGCGGTTTCATACAAAAGTGCTTCGTCGCGGGGACCCGCGCGGGCGTCCGTCACGGGGAGGCGCGCCCCGCACCCACGCAACGGGGCTAAAAAACGGGGTTAAAATTGAACTAGCGACACTGCGTAAATAAAATAATCCGGTCTCCGCGACGGGTACCCGCTACGGGGACCGTCGCGTTCCAACGGAGCCCACCCGCGTGTCCACGCGCATAGACACGCGACGGTTGCCCGTCGCGGGCGCCCGCTTAACGCAGTTTCAGGCCTAAGCCTTCGGTGAATGCAGGTGCTGTTATGTAACGTTATCATTATTTTTTTTTTTCATTTCATAGGTAGGAGCTTATGTCTGGACTCATTGTTATCATGTTTGAGTAATAATAATCATACACGCCTTGTAATTATTACTGGTAACGGTACAGCTACTCAAAACACGCGCGGTGTCGGTTACGGTAACAGTGTCGCGAGTTTAATGGTTTTTCCCATCTCAAAAAATGTCCAACGTGCCTAAATAAGTTTATACTTCAAAATAAAGCATAGGCAATCAGTATACAGGGTTATTGGTGAAACTTTAACAACCTCTTAAGAGGTCATTGTACCTACTCATCGTTATGAACAACTTTTATTACTGGGCCAAACCTGAAATCGCGAAAAAAAATCAGCTGTTTCCTACATTTATGTTCGTATACCTAACTCGTCAAAATATAGAGAACAGCTGTTTTTTTTTTTCGCGATTTCAGGTTTGGACCCATAGTAAAAGTTGTTCATAATGATGGGTACAATGACCTCTTAAGAGGTTGTTAATGTTTTACCAATAACCCTGTAATTATATCCTTCTTATTCAGTTTATGAAATATCTTTCTATTCTAAACCTTCTGTGAATGCAGGTGCTGAAGTAACGTTATCATTATTATTTTTACATTTCAAAGGTGAGCTTATGTCTAGACTAATTGTTATCATGTTTGCGTAATAATAATCATACACGCCTTGTAATTATTACTGGTAACAGTACCTACAGAAACCATTGAACTCGCGCCACTGTTACCGTAAGCGACACCGCGCGTGTTTTGTTTATAAGACGATTAAAAAAATACCCGCTTCGGATGTGTTCGGCTGTCCTCGGGATGTAGGTACTCGGTTTAAATGTATATCCGATATTTCAGTTATTTTTTCATTTCAAAGGTAGGAGCTTATGTCTAGACTCAAGATAACGAATCATGTTTGCGTAATAATAGTCTTACACGCCTTGTAATTATTACTGGTAACAGTACCTACAGCTACTAATGAGCTATCAAGTCTAATGTGGTTTGTTTATTTATATCTAGTAATAAGTAGATTACAATTATTTCGAGAGTCTAACCTTGTAGGGAGCGCCTAATTACAAAAAACGGAATAATTTCCAGCTGTCTATGTTAACAACTTAAGGCACCTGAGTAAGGAAGTTGTCTTAATGTATTACATATACTATAGGTAAGAGGGTTATTTTCTACGTGTTGGTTTATTATCCCTACTCAAACTCAAACTCAAAGCATTTATTTCAATTAAACCTTGTACAGGCACTTTTGAATTGTCAAAATTAAATAGTCTGTCAGTTAGTCCGAAAGTTGAAGCTAGTTGCCCATTCCAAAACGTAGATCTCTATGGAGAAGAACGGGCAAGAAACTCCATCGACACTCTTTTAAATCAAGATATTACAAAAGATTAAAAATAAGCATTGGCAGTTAAGAGATGACCAGTCTCAACCGACGGCGCCCGTTCACGAACATGACGCGTGGATCAGCACCATCCAGCTCAACCAGTTTGTAGGGAACCGAATGATCCAACACACGCGCCACCATCGGTGAGACATTTAACTGAGCATGAATGACATGTTCTCAACTGCCATGCTCTTTCAAGTCAACAACAAAAAAAAAATATAATAAATGGAAACATGGTTCTTACATTTACACAATTTAAAAAATGCTTCTAAATTATACAAAACTATAGTTTGCAATTTATTTAAGAGGTTAATATAATTTTACTACCAAACAGGAAGAGAAATTTAATATTGACGTATTCCACAATTAAAAGTTGATTGCATAAAATAAAAAAGTTATGTTCGTAATGTCAGAAACACTAAAAAAGAAAAAGGGAAGCACCTCTTCCAAATATTGAAATTTTAACTAGTGAGCCCAAGTGCCTGTGGAGCAGGACCAGCATTAAGCCAAGCATTTTTGTCTACAATATAATCATCCAACTTGTAAAATATGCTTGTCTACATAGTGTGCGTTTAATGCATGTTTTAAATTTCTTCTCATTTAATATCAAGTGGTATTTTATTATAACCATATTATAACATTCTACACAGTAGGTAACCCATAAAAAAAGTTTTTACTTTAGACAATCTGAAACGCGGTTGATCTAATTTATCCCTATTTCTAGTGTTAAAATTATGCCTGTAATTATGCCTGTGACTTATCTTACTAAAAACATGTAGATTTTTTCGAACGTACATAATGTTTTCATATATACACACATCAAAAGTGTCTAGGGATCAAGCATTTTTATGCGGATTTCTTGAGATTGAGATGTGGCTTTGTAATAAATTTATGATTTTATAAATTTATATGGATCCTTTTTGGTGCATTTCATAATTTGAATCAGGAACTGTGAATCAAATTCGAGTAAAAGATGAAAATCAGCTGTCAATATTTTCCCTATAATAACATACAACGCATTGAAGACATTATTAGTGCTACTGTTTCCCTACTACTGATTAAAACCAACGTTATTATGGAGCGGCGACGTCATTTAAGCAGGGAAGAAATGCTCAGAGCCGTGGGAATGATAGAAGCTGGTTCCCGGCAACGTACTGTGGCTTTAGCTCTGAATACAAGTCAGAGTGTTATCAGTCGACTTTGGACACGTTACCGAAGCACTGGTACCGTGGCTGAGCGCCATGGAGGACGGTATCGCTGCACCACACGGAGACAAGACCGATACATTCAAATCTTAACTCGAAGAGCTCCAACAATAACCGCCATGATGTTAGCCGTGAGGCTTCATCACTCTTCAGGGAACTTAATTAGCGACCAAACAGTCAGAAACCGCTTGCATGAAGTGAACCTTCATTCCCGAAGACCGCTACGGGTACCACCTATAGCAATGCACAATCGTAGGATTCGATATCAATGGGCTCTTGAACACAGAAATTGGGCAGAAGAACAATGGCGTTTCGTGTGCTTTTCTGATGAGTCTCGTTTTGGTATGAGACCGGATACAAGACGTATACGACACTGGAGAACCCCTGGACGCCAACAGCGATTAAAATCCTGCCAGGAAGTCCATCCTTATAGTGGTGGAACCATCATGGTATGGGCGGGTATTTGGATCGGCGGAAGAACTGAGTTGATTTGGATCAGAGGCAACCTCAACACTCAAATTTATGCTGAGACGATTGTATCAGACGTCATCGTTCCTCTACAAGTGCAAATCGGTCCCTTATTTCAGTTAATGCATGATAATGCACGACCGCACACCGCAAGAGTTGTAAGACAGACTCTCGCCGCAGCTAACATCAATGTCCTGCCCTGGCCTGCTCAGTCGCCAGACTTGAACCCGATTGAGCATGCATGGGATATGCTACAGAGAAGAGCTCTGCCGAATATGGAGGGTATCCAGTCGCAAGAAGACCTTTTTTTGTTGTTGCAACGAACATGGGCGGCCATTCCACAGCGTGATTTGGATGAACTCATTTTGAGTATGCCAAACCGATGTTCTTGTGTTGTTAGTGTTCGCGGTAGAAACACGGATTATTAATTGTTTAAGTTTAAAGAAAACTGTTATTTCAGTCTTTTTTTCGAACTTTTGTGTTAGTGGTTCAAATGTCAAAAATCCCTTTATTAGGAAAATGGCAAATTTCTTTATTAATGCAAAGGTGACTTGGTTTATCGTTACTGTGACAAACGAAAACACTTTATTTGATGAATCCTTAAAGAAAATTTTAATTAATATCAATCAGGAGAAAAGTTATTGCAAAAATATATGTTGATCCCTAGACACTTTTGATGTGTGTATATTGACAAGGAACCGTCATGATGTTGATTTTTTTAAACAGTTCCCGTAGAGATTCGCGTCTTCTGAGCCCTCTGACAGCCGTCTTTTGCAGAATGAAGATGGAATCAATATCTGCAGCCCGTCCCCACAACAAAATACCGTAAGACATGATGCTATGAAAGTAACTAAAAAGGCCGAAAGGTGTTAAAACTCTATTTTTAGTGTGTGCAGACTAAACCCAGAAACTTTCAAGACAAGGGGAATTATTAACCGGGCGAATAAATAATGTATGGATACTTTAATACTAAACTAAACCGAACGGCATTAATAATTATGTTTGAGAAAAATTTACTTAACTGGCGATAATTATGAATGATTAAAATTCGTAAAATGAGCTACTAGCAGTAGGAAACAGTTAATCTAAGCTGGCAACGAAAATTCCAAGTGTCCGAATAAATTGGGCGAAAACAATACTGAGTGGGCGGCCGCTCCGTGCGTAGGTAAGTACTTCGGGTGACATTTGTTGCATGGTTCGTGTAGTCGGAGGAAGCGAAGGGCACCCCGAGGTTAGGTTTGGTTAGGTTACTTTAAACCCTTTACACAGAAATAGAAGCCCCGTGACATAGGATTCAAGAGCGAGCCAATGAGGACACAAATACCTTTGCAAAGGTATCTATTTTTAACCCCCGACGCAAAAACGACGGGGTGTTATAAGTTTGACGTGTCTGTGTGTGTGTGTTTGTTTTAAGTACCATCCGAGGACGTGCGTATGAATACACAAGGCACGACCGAGGACCTTTTCAAAGCGAGGACCTTTTCGAGGGTCCTCGGTTTGACTTGACCAAAGATTCGCATTCTGCAAGCGATTTTGAGTCTTCCTATATACTTAATACGAAAAAGTTGTCTGAACCTCGGTTTGATCAAGATTATTCATAATCTTACACAAACATTGTGTATCCACCAGATGGTGCCACTGTCGCCTCATACACACACTCTTTACACTCATTTCACGTTTGTTGTATTATCCGAGGACCTATGTGTTTACTTTAACACAAAAGTCCTCGGTTAGGTAGCTTTTCCAGACAATGTGTATTTGAGACCTCGGTTGGTAGATTTTCCGAACAGTGTGTATTCTAGTCCTCGTTTCGACAGTTTTCCTCGTGTGTAGAAGACAAATTATATGCTATCATTTAAATAAAATTATGAAGGAGGCAATCGAAGGTAGACTGAATCCTTAAACAAATTGTTAGTAGCTACTAGGTGCACGAGGAATAATCAGGCTTCTTCTGCAGTATGTGCTAAGTACCTAGGCTCGCTTATCTATATATAAAAGAAAGTCGTGTTAGTTACACTATTTATAACTCAAGAATGGCTAAACAGATTTGGCTGAAAATTGGTGGGGAGGTAGCGTAGAACCTGGAGACGGATATAGGATACTTTTTTTTAATACTTTTATTTATTTATAGGAGTAGGGTAGGAGTAGGTTAGGAGTTGGGTAGGAGTAGGGTAGGAGTAGGTTAGAAGTAGGGTAGGAGTAGGGTAGGAGTAGTGTAGAAGTAGGGCAGGAGTAGGCTAGGAGTAGGGTAGGAGTAGTGTAGGAGTAGGGTAGGAGTAGGGTAGGGGTAGGGTAGGAGACCACGCGAACGAAGTAGCGCTGGGCAGCTAGAAATAATTTATATGGCAAAACAACGTTTTCCGGGTCAGCTAGTATTATATAACTATGATTTGCACCATAAAATATTGTATTGTCATAGGAACTGAATACGTGTGCTTTTCATAAAGAATCTAAACTAAATGCCTTCCTAGGTGAAATGTCTGCAGCAAGATTTGAAGCAAATATAAAGAAATACAGAACATGAACGTAATAAAGAAAACCACATAAACTTTACATGATCTACTTATAGAAATAATCATCAAGTTGCAGTAACATCTTTGAGAAGCATGATTAGAAAACTTACATAACAGTTAATAGAAAACGACTCAAACAAAAAGACTTATAGAAACCATAATTAAAAGAGATCGACATAATTTGGGCTAAAAACTTGACATAAAATGACATAACACAATGCTTAGTTAGAAAACAACAAAGAAATATTATTAAGTGAGATCAAAATAATTTGGGAAGCATGAAAACTTAATAACTTAATGGCGCGGATTCCCTTGTTCACAAACTAAACTAAATTTATGTTCAGTGCATCTTTTTCTTTCTATTTTATTAATTTTATTAAGAAAAGGACAAAATAAATATTAGTTTAGTCCTGTCAAATTAAGATACTCCACATCAAGTTTAGACGATTACGACGATTTATTGCTTTTTTTTTTGCTAATTAACACATTGCGGGATCATGGAAACTGATAATAAAAATAATTATACAAAATAATTAAACAAAAATAATTATACAAATACAACTTAAACCTAATGCGTAAAATTTGGAGATGGTGCTATCAACTGTTGAGGAGTTCCCTCATGAAGAAACGACCTTGGCTGCAGCATCAGCACAAACTGGTAATTATTTTGGTGTTACTAGATAAACATAAGACGTGTGCCAAATTTGTAGACGGTGCTATCAACTGTTGAGGAGTTCCCTCATAAAGAAATGACCCTGGCTGCAGCATCAGTACAAACTGGTAATTATTTTGGTGTCACTAGATAAACATAACGCGTGTGCCAAATTTGAAGACGGTGCTATCAACTGTCGAGGAGTTCCTTCATGAAGAACGACCTTGGCTGCAGCATCAGCACAAACTGGTAATTATTTTGGTGTTACTAGATAAGCATAAGGCATGTGCCACATTTTAAGATGGTGCTATCAACTGTTGAGGAGTTCCCTCATAATGAAATGACCCTGGCTGCAGCATCAGTACAAACTGGTAATTATTTTGGTGTTACTATATAAACATAACGCGTGTGCCAAATTTGAAGACGGTGCTATCAAATGTTGAGGAGTTCCCTCATGAAGAACGACCTTGGCTGCAGCATCAGCACAAACTGGTAATTATTTTGGTGTTACTAGATAAACATAAGGCATGTGCCACATTTTAAGATGGTGCTATCAACTGTTGAGGAGTTCCCTCATAACGAAATGACCCTGGCTGCAGCATCAGTACAAACTGGTAATTATTTTGGTGTTACTATATAAACATAACGCGTGTGCCAAATTTGAAGACGGTGCTATCAACTGTTGAGGAGTGGGTCATTAAGAAACGACCTTGGCTGCAGCATCAGCACAAACTGGTAATTATTTTGGTGTTACTAGATAAACATAAGACGTGTGCCAAATTTGAAGGCGGTACTATCAACTGTTGAGGAGTTCCCTCAAAAAGAAATGACCCTGGCTGCAGCATCAGCACAAACGGGTAATTATTTAATTTTGCTACATAAACCTAACGAATATGCCAAATTTAAATACGATCTGTTGTGGAGTTCTCCCATGAAGAAACAACCCTAGCTGCAGCATCAGAACAAACTGGTAATTATTTAATTTTGCTAGATAAACCTAACACGTATGCCAAATTTTAAGTCGATGCCATCAACTGTTGAGGAGTTCCCTCATACAGAAATGACCCTGGCTGCAGCATCAGTACAAACTGGTAATTATTTTAGTTTTGCTACATAAACTTAACGCGTATGCCAAATTTTAAGTCGATGCTATCAACTGTTGAGGAGTTCCCTTATAAAGAAACGACCCTCGCTGCAGCATCAGCACAGACTGGTAATTATTTTAGTTTTACTACATAAACCTAACGCCTCTGCCAAATTTGATGACGATGCTATCAATTGCTGAGGAGTACCGTCATGAAGAGACGACTCTGGCTGCAGCATCTGATACTTAAATAATAATCCTTTGAGAAGCGCCGACAAAGGTAAAGACATCGACTCGTCCTCGCTTGGTACTTCATTTTAGAAAAAGTGTGTAAGAAATAAATCGGAGCATTCTACTTACCTTGATATAATTATTATCTTACACGTAAACTGTTTTAGGTAGGTAGATTTTCCAGGTCCTCGGTTTGTACAAGTTCTACGCGAAAAACTGTCCTCGGTTTAGTGATATAAAGTCTAACACAACGTCCGCACTTTGTACAAGCTATAAGAAATATTGTGTAAAAATACGTCCTCGGAAGGACATCCCAGGGCTTACGTAAGAGGTCCTCGGTTTGCTCACACAAAGTCCTCGTATGTGCATCGCTGGTCACATTTAGCTGTGTATTTCAGGTCCTCAGTATGATAGCCGAAATTCATACAGAAAAATGTTGAGATAGCATTATCCCAATAAGCTCATCACTATAGGTTTATTCACCTGTCTCTTTCTATCTTATTCTAAAAGGCCCACGAGGTGTTTAAACCAGTTTTTTGGAGGGTCCTCGGTTCGTTCTAGGATTAACAAGGTCCTCGTAAGGGTGTCTGTACAAACAGGGGTGTGTGTGTGTGTGTGTGTGTGTGTGTGTGTGTGTGTGTGTGTCTGTCTGTGGCATCGTAGCTCCCGAACGGATGAACCGATTTTGATTTTGTTTTTTTTGTTTGAAAGGTGAATTAGTCGGGAGTGTTCTTAGCTATGTTTGATGAAAATCGGTCCAAGATGGCCGCCGCCACAAAATGGCGGAATACATATTTTTTCACAAATCCCTTAATATGGGTATCAAATGAAAGGGCTTGAATAGTAAAATACTATACACTATAATAAATTTCAAATTCAAGATGGCCGCCACCACAAAGTGGCGATTTATATTTTTTTTTTCACAACCCCCTCAATATGGGTATCAAATGAAAGGGCTTGACTAGTACAATACTATACGCTATTACAAATTTCAAATCCAAGATGGCCGCCACCACAAAATGGCGAATTATATTCTTTTTTCACAACTCCTTCAATATAGGTATCAAATGCAAGGGCTTGACAAGTAGAATAATGTAAACTGTGAGGAATATTAACTAACGAAATGAAAACTAAAAACTTCAAAATATTTTTTTGTCTGATCAATGCTCTAGAATGATGAGGAAAGTGGAGTGATGACTGGTACCTACGACCACTGAGTTTGACTATTTTTATTACGAATGGAACAATCCCACTTAAAAAGCTTAGGTATTTCTACATCAGATAGTGTCGCAGTCCCATTTTATAAACTAGATCTGAAATACCTAAGATATCTAACGCTATGAAATATTTGTACGAAAGTTGAATAACTAAAGGAAGAACTAGGAAAAGGATATAATAAAACAAAAAAATCTGTTTAGTCTTAAAAATTATTCTTCAACTATAAATAAATAATTATTTTTTGACGGATAAAAACCTGATTAAACACCAAATTACCTAAATCTTAAAACGCAAGAAAATAAAAGAAATGAATTACAAATATTAAGGACTCCCTACAAAAAGCATGAAATAAAAAATTAAATTAAAAATTTAAAAAACCCCCGCCACAAAAAAATAATAAAATTAAATGTAAGCAATTGCAAAAGGATCAAATAATTTAAAAACCCCCAACTTAAAGAATCTAGGTAACGAGACTAAATCAGATAAATTCATATGGCAGTCGGGGGACCGTTCTGTGGAAAACACCTTCTATGCTAAGAGGTCCCCCGACTGCCATATGAATTTATCTGATTTAGTCTCGTTACCTAGATTCTTTAAGTTGGGGGTTTTTAAATTATTTGATCCTTTTGCAATTGCTTACATTTAATTTTATTATTTTTTTGTGGCGGGGGTTTTTTAAATTTAATTTTTTTAATTATTAGAGTGGCAGTACCTAAGTAATGAATAATATTGATTACAAGCACATTTTAATATTTTCTAAATTTATAACAGGTGAGTTACGATTAAAATGACTAACTGTAGTTTGTAGTGTTTTAAATTTGTTCACTTAAGAATTATTATACTGATCGTTCTGAATAACTCGTACTTCAAATTTGTATTTTTAAGTCGCCGTTTTCAATATTTACGTTCGCCCTCAGTCTATTTCGCGTTAGTATTTCAGTACCTACGCCAAAATCAGTATTTTTGACACCCTTAGTTTGAACTTATATTCGATCGTTTAAATACTAGCCAATTAACAATTCGATGTGATAGAGGTGCAACATCTACATTTTCGGCATCTTTAAGAGACGCTAAAAAACTTCTAAAACATATTTTTTTACGATTTGAAGGTTTATGCAAACACCACAGCTCAAACAAATACTTGCTTGAAAATAAACATTTGGCTTTAGTACCTGACATTAAAATATAAAATGAATATCATGTTTCGTTACAAATGCTACGCCACGTCTACGGCGTCGTAACAGACATATGTATTACGGTCGCGAGGGCAACAACAAAGATGTTCCTCATAAAATACACAGATGTACCACAATTTTAAACTAAATCCCCCAGTCAGCCCCAGGATTTTGTAGCTTTTGATAAAATTACGTACAATAACATTAATATTATTATTTTGTGTGGTAAGTATATCCACACAGCAGAATAATATTAATGTTCTTTTCGTTTAGAATGGGTATATTAAACGAAAAGTATATTAAATAGATGCGTAAAATATAATTTACAAAACACTCGCCCAGTTCTTGAAATTCCATCGCGCACAAACAGCAAAATACTTACTTAATTCGCAATCTTTAGAAATGAACTAAGACAAACAGTTTTTTTTTTGCCATCTCGCAGTTCAACCTAGGAGGTTGTCATCTGCTTTACCGGACTTGCGTAGATGCCTCAATAAATTAAGACGTCCAAGCAGGGCTTCTGCTGCTGCCGCAATCAGGGGATTGAAGTGCTTTATAGCGGTAACTCTTTCGAACAACCCGCGACCCGCGTGGCTAGGCTTGTATATCATACGACTGCGTCGATAAAATACTTACTTTCTTTCTCACAACATTTTGGAGTGAGAAAAAAGAATTCCGGAGAAAGGCAGCGCTTAAGGCGTTTTTATGCCATAAATTCAACGTTGTGAAGCCACTTGGGAATATTAAATAACTGCATAATAGATGCGGAAATTGATTAAAACATGATAAGGCTGGAAAAGCCTGTTTGGCCATAAAATTATTTACTACCATTTCAACCTTACAAGGATCGTTCGTTGATAGGGTCGGATGCAAATTTAATCGTTTTTAAATGCTATAACAAACATTTTATCTTTAACAAATGGCCAGAGATTGCACAAGACAAGGAGGTTTGGAAGAAAAAGGGAAGGGCTTTGCCCAGCAGTGGGACACAATATAGTCTAACAAAGAAAAATAACAAACGATTTGTTTTATTTTTATAAAGGTGTCACGCGTCACTAAACACTAGACAATATTCCTGAACGATTACTTCACCCAATTTCAAGGCTCATTGATCAGTAAGTGATCCGTTAAAGTATCATTCTTTTGAGACGTTGGTACCTACATGAAATATGTAAATACGAGAAATTTAAGGGAAATAATAAATTCGGGGAGTGAAAAGTTATCTGTTACTAGCACCATGCATGAGGCTAATTATTATGAGTCCGCGTACCACTGGTCAGTTTCTCTTAGTCGTCAGTTTATTCTGTCTTCGTACCTAGATTAGGTGCCGGTTCCCTTGTTCACAAACTAAACTAAATTTAAGTTCAGTGCATCTTTTTCTTTCTATTTCATTAATGGACAGAAGATAGATTTTAGTTTAGTCTTGTCATTTTAATCTACGCCTGACAGTACTCCATACAAGTTTAGACGTGATTAAAAACTTGCCTACTAAAATTATATCAATTTACGTCAGTCACGTCACAATTATTTTTATATCAGTTTTATTTGAAAATTTTAATTTAGTGATGGCCTGAAATACAGGTTTGAATAAACCTAGTTCGGGCGGGTCGCTACCTAACACTCTAATTCCGAACTATCACTACTTTGCACCTGTAATAAATAAATATTTTAGTTTTAGTTTATTTTTAGGCACTATAATTGTATGGGCTTGGCTAAATGTACAGTGGGCTGCATCAATTGGGTACCCCAGTTGTATGAAAATTTTAATACAACTGGGGTACCCAATTGATGCAGCCCACCGTACACCTTTTGTAAACGTATTTATTAAATAAATTATTAAACTTAATGGCTTTATAAGAAAAGTAGAGTCGAAATATATTTAGATATCCTAGATTAGATGAGCCAAGAAAATGAGGTAGTACTTAAGTCATGTAGACAAGAAGACTAAGTGCTCATGTAGACAACAACACTAATGTGCTGTATTTATTGATGTTAGGAAAAGGTTGTCTTGTGAAGATAAGCTATAGGTTGTCAAACTTATTTTGCTCACTTTTGAGATTTTTTTTTCTAGAGCCTCTCAATTTTTGTTTACTTACCATCTGTCGCGAATCTGAAATAGCTATTGCCACGATTATATTTAAATGTGTAATATTATATAGTCGTAAGATAGGATATATAATTTTCTCTGGGTTTTCTACTGCCCCCCCCCCCTTTTTTTTTTTGAGGGGGGAAATTTTCAAATGACTCCCGCTCTCGGTGGAGCGGAGTAGGAGTTTCAGACTCTTACTGACTAAAACCCACCCGTGTTCCTTCCTTAGCCTTTATGTTCCAGGCCAGCGGTAACCCTTTCGGACAATCCCGCTGGCCCGGCAGGCTTCGGCCCTAAGGGGCTCCTCGATGCTGACATCTCTTTGAGACGCTCGTGGAACACGCACGCGCCGTTCGGCATGGGCCTGGTCCTGATCGGACGATGAGCTACCCATTACTCTCCGCCCGCAGGCCCGCGCCTACGGTTTTTGCCCCCCTGACATTTAATTTTATTCGTGGAATAAAATTGAAGTCTGACAGATTTTGTATTAAAGAACTGTCAAAAATTCAAAATTATTCTTCAGATAAAATTATCTGGCGTTGGAAAAATCAGCCCTTAGACACATTTTGTTGATTTGTTAAGCACAACAAACAAAAGATAGTAAAATAAAAAATAAAATGTTTTTCTCTTTGTTAAGCTGTATCTACTCATAAGCTGATATTTTTATCATCACTAACATTTAGATACCTACCTACTTTTCAAGTGGAATGCTCTTAGAAATTCTTTGTCGTCTCGCCCAAACTCATTACTCCCAAATGTCGTTACCATACTGTAGCTAAGTTTCAAAATTACATAGAGAACCCCTACATATCAAATGGAAGTCATTAAATTTTATAAATCTACTTATAATCCGGGTCAGTAGTAATGGCCTTCCACCCTCTAGCCATAATTACCAACCCTGCACGCGTAGCATGAACACTTCTATCTCTACGAAGAGTAGACACATTGCTTTCTATACAAAGTGACATTTCTTTTCTTCATTTTTGACATACCTACCGCCTAGAAATCTTTCTATAACCTAAAATGACAGGTTTATTTCGTTTCTAACAATCTTTGTCTAGGTCCTTTTTTATGTAGACTATTTCAGAAGAAAGTTTTCTATCCCAAATGTCAAAATCACACTGACAACTGATAGTTGTGTAAGGTAGTGAAGAGATTTTGTAATCGCTAAAGACAGTAGAAAACTTTCTACTCGACGGCCACAAAGTAATTATACGGTTATCTACAAAATCCCACGAAAACAAAATCCCAAAATTCCACTCTCAAAGATCCACGAATGACTGCCGGAACCCCTCCTTATAATGTGACTTAATATCAGTCAAAATTAAGAATCAAAAATAAAAACAAATCCTATGACAAAACAAATAATTCTGAGTCGAATTAAGTAACAGAGTGAATTTCGTAAAAAGTGCAGTTGACTCTTTCTACTTTGCTGCCGTCGTACTGTCTACACGGAACGTCATCTTTGTCTACTCATCCGTCGACAAACCGGTGCTCATGCACGTGTGCTGGAAAGTTTCACGATAGAAATAGATTGCAATTTGCCGAAAGTGGATTGTGAGAACAAAATATTTCATTTGGATTTATGTCTTAGTCATCATAGTCAGCCTATAATGTTCCCACTGCTGGGATACAGTACAGGCCTCCTCTCTGTGAGAGGGAGTGGGCCGTAATCTACCACGCGGTCCCAGTGCGGGTTGGTAGATGTCACATGTCTTCGAATTTTTGGTTCTACGATATGTCGGTTTCCTCACGACGTTTTCCTTCACCGTTTTATTTTGAGAGCAGTGGTGATGAAATAATTTATAAAAAGTAAAACGCCTGTCTGGGTTCGAACCTACGACCTACAACTCGTACCACTGGGCCACCACTGCTCTCGTACTTTAGTATCCGGCAGGTAATGTACTGGCACCTTGTTCTTGCATATTAAACTTAGGTACCTACCCAGTGAATTATTAGATAATTTGCTTGAAATCACGTATCGATATTCACACTACATTAGATAGTGGGAGTCCGGAGTATATTCTCTAAATTACGGGCGTTTACTACTTCGTATCACCTACGAACATAAGATTAGTTCGGGGCCTGAACTCAGAATGAATGTGACACGATTTAACAATTATTGTCGTACTCCCGATGTGTTTTGACCCGTCCGAAAAAGTTAATTATTCGAGTTCATTCCGAAGTATCGAACTATTTTCGTACAGGCTCGTATATTATTCACGGGCTTAGAGAGTAGGAGTAATTTGGTGGTTTATCTATAGAACTTGAACACAATATAAACAGACTTAGGCCGCGCTCACTTTGGATGCGAATTATATCGTACGTAAACGTATGAACACTGTTCGTACGAATTGAGGGCGCACACTGAATACGTTTTTCTCCGTCAAATAGACAGAGTACCGGTGTTAGCGCATACGTGAAGTCATCTTTGCTGCGATGAATAATATTTTTCTTTTGGATAATCATCTTCTAAACCGTAGATTGCGACGCCGCGCCGTCGTCGTTATCGTAGAACCGAATGGGTGCGGGAAATATTTTTAAAAAGAGATGAATTCGGTGAATTTCATCACATTTTGGAAGATTTGTATAATGACCCCAGACTGTTTTATGGTTATACACGCATGGGGAGAGATACTTTTGAGTACATTCTTAAAATCCCGTACGAACGTGTAATAAAATCCCAACAAGTTCGGATTGATTTCGGACGTCGGACTTGCACGTACGATGCACGTACGTATACGTACGACCAACTCGCGCGCAGTGTGAGCGCTTTCATAGTACTCAGAAGGTCGGGAATGTTCGTGCGTGTTCGTACGTTTCTGCACGAATGGAATTCGTACGAAAACGTATCCAATGTGAGCGCGGCCTTATAATAATGGAAACGTTGCTTATAATCGCAACAGTTTTAATTTCGTCGGTATTTTTTTAGAAGCAATCGTTAACAAATTAATAGGTAATTTCTAAGTTTGCTGGTCACCAAAATTAAAAAAAAAACTAGACTTTTTTGTCGGTAATTTTTACTCTATTTCTATTGCAGTATTTGGGGGCCCATGGCTAAATAATAACAGCCGCACAGGTCGATCGACCAGGTCAAGCTACGTTTGCCGCAGTTAATCTGTGGATGGGTGACCATCTTTACATGCCGAGACCCCTCCGTGCCTCGGAAAGCACGTTAAGCCGTTGGTGCTGGCTGTCATTCGTGGATCTTTGACAGTCGTTACAGTCGTCAGGAGCCCGAAAGTCTGACCACCAGTCTTACCAAGGGGTATCATATTACCCAGTAACTGGGTTGTGGAGGTCAGATAATCGCTCCATGTAAAATACTGGTATTCAACTGCATTCGTTAGACTGGAAGCCGACCCTAACACAGTTGGGAAAAGGCTAGGCAGATAATGATCTCTATTTCAGTATTTCATGTTTGGAATCCCTTAACTTCACCCGAATAAAGTTTACGCGGATACGCTTAAATAATTAAATTGATCCTCTACGAAATGGAATAGTATTAGGACTAGGGCTTTCAAATACCGGATTTTTTCAATACCGGTATCAATATCGGTATTGGAAGTCAGTACCGTGATCACGGTATTAATACCGGTATTGAACGCAAGTTCAATTAAGACATTAATAAAACCATTAAACTCATCATTTCAGCCGAAAGACGTCCACTGCTGGACATAGGCCTCCCCCAATGGGGGTGGGGGGGGTTTGTCATAATTGCCACGCTTGGCAGGCGGTTTGGCGATCGCAGTATGGTCATCATTATCATTTCAGCCGAAAGACGTCCACTGCTGGATATAGGCCTCCCCCAATTTTGGGGGGGTTTGTCATAATCGCCACGCTTGGCAGGCGGGTTGGCGATCGCAGTATGGTATGACGGTGTAATGCATAGAGAACGCTGCTGCCCATTCTCCGGTCTCCCTTAGTCGCCTTTTACGACACCCACGGGAAGTATGGGGTGGTGCTATTCTTTAAGTCCGGCACCACACAGACCATTAAACTACATAATTACGTGTTTTTATTTTCAAATCAGTTTTTATTGTTCTTATTTATTATAAATACCTTTTACACATAGGTCTCTTATATAACAATTTGGTATTGGTTGTTATATATTTAGGTAGGACTAGGAATTAGGAACGTAATCAAAACTTAGCCTTAATCTAGCCTTTTTGCAGGAAGGCATTTCTTTGTACAGTAAAATATTTAAAAATAATAAACTTCTTCCTATTATCGAAATGTCGTCATGTCTCATGTAATCAACATAGGTATAAATATTTTTAGAAATGTAAATATAGCTTAATTAGTTACCCAGTAACTGGGTTGTGGAGGTCAGATAATCGCTCCATGTAAAATACTGGTATTCAACTGCATTCGTTAGACTGGAAGCCGACCCTAACATAGTTGGGAAAAGGCTAGGCAGATGATGATTTCTATTTCAGTATTTCATGTTTGGAATCCCTTAACTTCACCCGAATAAAGTTACCACCCCTATTGAGGACCTGTTTTGCGCACTGGCAACTGAAAAATTATCCCTAACAAAATAGTTTGTATCAAAATACAATAAACAGTCACTATGACGACATGTCAAAATATGCATTAAGTTGTTTAAACTATAAATGTAATAGTTTTCTGCATCATACAAATTATCAGAATATGGCATTGCACATAATATTAATAATTAAATAATTAAATTGATCCTCTACTAAATGGAATAGTATTAGGTTAGGACTCTTTGCACAAGTTTACGTAAGTTGAGTACCTATTGAAATCTATTCCCTTTACTAGTGGGTAGATCGATTCGAGTATTTGGTACAAAATAAGGAGACGATGACATCATCACGATCTACAAGTGTGTGTTTAGGTGTCCCGTAAAGTATTGTCTGAAAGCTATTTGTGATAAAGGTCAAAGCATAGATATCCGTGTGTCAATCACAGTCAACATAGATATGGGTTTTTAGTCCATTCATTAGATACATGATAGAATCTGTACCGCGATTGCGTTGATGTATGTCATGCAAATTCAAGATTATACGATTATACCTTTTATTTTAATACCCTGTCCTACTCCTGGTTAAAGGCCTCCCTCCACTCCTTCCATCTTTCGCGAGCCCGCGTGACCTCCTTCCAGTTTTGACGGAACCTATCCAGCTCGTCCTGCCGTCTGTTACGTGGTCTGCCACGACCCCGCCTCACTGTCTCAGGGCACCAGTTCTGTGCTAACTGGGTTCACAGTTTGTTCCAAATCTATCTAAGAAATATACCTAAATTTGTCTCTCTATTTACCTAGAACTATCTATCTTCTCACGGTTCAGTTCCAACTGTGTAGGTGAAATGAAATGAATGTGGTAGGTGCCTACGCCTGAACACCAGTATTTCACAAGGAGCATCACAACTTACGATTTACAGGGCAATAATGACATACGTTTGTGAAGTTTTGATTATTATTTATTTTTATGTTTTAACATATCTCGGGACCATGGGGCCAATTCGCAGAGGCCCGTTAGACGTTTTCAATTAAATGGGGCACCAACTGACTATTAACCCTGTTCGTACTATGCAAGTGCACCCAAAGACAACCCCCGGTCGGTGTAGGACTACTGCAAAACATGAAACAAAAATATTGGATTATGGGCTAAAGTGAACTGGTTATCTAGGACTATGGAAAAACTATAGCCCCTGCCTGACCGATGTTCTATATAAATTACACAGATAAAATGGCAGGGAGTGAGTTGCACACTCAATAATGGGCCCCCGAAAATGGTCGCATATTTATTATTAGCACTCGAAATTTAAAATCAATTCTGTTGACAGCGATGCGGCCGAATTGTTTGATGCCCTATGCTTCTTTTGCTGCTTTTTCATATGCGTGTACATATTATTATTATAAATGTTAGCTTTATATTATGTAAAAATTATCTTGATTAATAAAAGTAAATAGATAATTATAATCAATTTCTCAATTCAAATATCGAGTAAAAGAGCATTCATTACCTTTCCTCTTAACTGTGAGAATTTATATATTTTTAAATATTAAAATATGTTTACCTATATATTTTATCATTATGTATTTGTCGGAGACGTCATTAGTACGGGAGCTGACTTGACAACGAGGCGGAACCGGTGTGACGACAACGACTATTCGGAACACTAGCGCCATCTGGTGGCGCTTGACAGAGTCTAGCCTGAGTTCGTGGGGGGTCGACGCTGGAGGACAGCGCGACAAGAACGATGTGGAGCCCTCTTGAACATTGGACATCGTACGAACAACATGTGCTTAGAAACTGTCCCGCGTTCCGTATCTGGTTGTGTCGTGTACCTACAGTGTGTAATTTGCTAGTGTGATTAAATTGTTCGTGAAATTATAATCTGATTTGAACTGCAAACCGTTTTTCTATTGCGCAACACTTACCCACAGTAGCCCACACTAATTCAATATGGCTGATAATAACGAGACACACTATAATACCTTCTCCGTTATATTTATTTAAGTATATCTTATTTTTTTGCATTATTATGTGTAGATATAGTTAATATTTTAGTTTAAGACGTCATAAATCATATTCTTGTTCTCACACATTATTGTCTACATTTCTTTTTCATTTAACCTTTCGCAGGTCTGCTGGAAGAAATATCTTAATAAATAAGCAGTAATTTTGTACTCAATACTTATGTAAGTATGTCGTATCTGTACAGTCTGTTGACTGTACAGATACGACTACTAATTAATTACGACTACTAAGCGACATAGAAGCCCTATGTCGCTTAGTCAGTTTTGCCCTTCAGGCGTCGATATACACCACACTCTAGTGCACGCTAGAAATATAGGATAGGTAGGTACTTTCCTATCCCTAGCTTTACATTGAACTCGATGTCGATGATGATAATATTTTTGGGTCTTCCTTTTTGTGCTAATGTTGCTTAATTATGTATTACAGTGAAACTTGGTTAAGTGGGACCTGGATAGGTAAGTGAGAAACCTCCATAACTGGAACTCATGCTGAGGTCCCAACACTATGGCACTGAATTACCTCTGTTAGAGGGACGAGGTAAGCCTCTATATCTGGGATTTGTTCTTTCGATTTATCATCATAGTTACCTCTATAACTGAGACAGTGAGTAAATTTTATATGCATAAACCTCTGTAACTGAGATAACATTGTTTGTTTACTCATTCTTATTCTACCCACAAATTCCACACGTAATTCCTAACTACCACACTACACTAACCACACTAATTTTTTTTATTAAAACTCATTTACATACATAACACGTTATTTTATTTAATGATCGCACCTGTATAACTGAAATAACCTGTATTCTCACCTCTATTAATGGAACCCTCTGTAAATGAGACAGATATTTATTTATACCTGTATATCTGAGACACTGGGTAAGTGGAATACCTCTATAAGTGAAACGACATTGCAGGTCCCTTGATGTCTCACTTAACCAGGTTTCACTGTATATTATTTACGTACGTTATATAGGTACAGTCAACAGCAAAAGTAGATGATCAAAATCAGAAATCCAATACTAATGAACGGAGCTCGCGTCAGAACTGTGTGGCGTCGAAGTGATTCAAACCACTCAACGCCACATCAACGCCACACAGAAATCACCTCGACGCCACACAGTTCTGACGCGAACTCCGTTCGTTAACTATTGAATTTCTGATTTTGATCATCTACTTTTGCTGTTGTTGTTATAGGGCTTCTATGTCACTTAGTCAATTTTGCCTTTCAAGCGTCGATATGTACTCACAGCGTGTGCAGCGTCAGCAGCGGCGGCAGCGCCGTATCGCTTAGCTCGCTGATCAGGTTGCCCGCCAGGTTCTTGCAACCAGTTGTACATTAGAGCAAGTCAGATAAAGGCAATCATGTTAGTGTGTCTAGTCTGAGTGCTGGCACGCGCCTGCGCGAGAGCAGTCAGTCAGTGTGTACACTGTGTACGTGTGCAGCGCCCGCGACACCGCGCGCTGGATTGGGAGGCTGACTACCATCGCTGCCGTGTAGTACGCTCTACTCGTCTAAATCAATCAATCAATCACTACATACTACACTACCATTGTATATACATCAGTAGAATTATATTTAAATAGAAAATCAACAAAAACAAACTATGTCCAGCCGGTATATTCTGTAAAAGTCGCACCGTGAAACCCTAGTTGAAGTGACTTGGCACTCCACCTGCATTGCGATTCTGTAACCATCTCACCGTGATAACTTAGGTGAAGTGAGCGTGTAGTGAGCTGTCAATAGTGTCAATTCTTAGCAAAAACAAACTCACATCACCTAAGTTATCACGGTGAGATTTTTACAGAATCGACCGGCTAATGCTAGGGATTGACACTAATGACAGCTCACATTAAGCTCATTTTTTTTTTCTGAATGTACCCGCTCTTGGACCTCGATCACGCCTGATGAAAAGCAATGTATGAGGTCTATGATGGAACGAGCGTGCCCAGAAGATGTCTAAGGCACTGGAACTCCAACGCATCGACGAAACACAGCAGGCTGCTTGACGCCGGACTCCGGTGGGAGGGTGGTCGCAAACCAAGCGGGCGTTAGCCCTAATACCACCGCAAGGGAAGAATTTGCCAGTCAAATAAGGTGTTGGATGTGGCTGTCCAGGATGCACCGAGCGCTCGGTTTAGTTGAGTAACTGGCGGAACAAACTGCGCTACACGAGGAGGCTTCTTATTGGATTCCAAGTTTTAAACAGTATAGACGGGCTGATTGTAGGTGATAAGACTTCCCTAATGGCAGCCCTTTTGTGTGCTCTGCTATTATCGTACATAAAGATTACATATCAAAACATTAGTTTTATGTTCAAACCGTAATAAAAATCAAACACTGTGTAGGCGACGCACAGTAGTACGAGCTCTATTTTATCTTATTGAAACTTGTCAATACCCCAAAACACTCGCACATTCGAGAAACTAACCTGTCGTGTTGGTAGCAAGTTCCAACTTAACCAAATTTCGCAGTTGTTTCCCAAGCTCGAACTGCAGCTGCGAAAGTACTTGCATTGTTGTGAGGCTATGACATGACGCACATGGAATTCTTCCACTCTGATGCCTGCGAGTTACACAAGGCTAGTTTTTGAAGCTAGGATAGCAAGATGATGCTAATAAGTTAGCAAGCTAGTCACTCGAGCCTCGTGTATACAAAAAATATCCTCTTTTTAGGCTAGTAAGCTAGCGAGAAAAATAGAAAGCTAGTGAGATAGTTTAATAGGATTTATTTTTTTTGTATGGGAAATCATCAAATGACTTCTCCCGCTCTGAGTGGAGCGGAAGGGAGTGTCAGACTCTTACTGACTAAAACCCACCCGTGTTCCTTCCTTAGCCCTTTATGTTCCGGGGCAGCGGTAACCCTTTCGGACAATCCCGCTGGCCCGGCAGGCTTCGGCCCTAAGCGGGCCCGTCCTCGATGCTGACATCTCTTTGAGGCGCGCGTGGAACACGTACGCGCCGTCCGGCACGGGCCTGGTCCTGATCGGACGGTGAGCTACCCATTACTCTCCGCCCGCAGGCCCACGCCTACGGTGGTCGGGAGTCGTCACGCAGCTCCCGACCAATAGGATCATTTTACTCTATGGACTAACTCAGCGCAGTACTAAAAAAATTCACTAGCATCATGTAAACAGCTCTAGCTTGGTGTTAAGCAAGGATATATAGTTAGCCAGGAAATTAATTGCTTGCTATCCTATCATTATGCAATAGTTTTTCTGTGCTCCTAGGTATAAAAGGACTGTCTCTTGACTTATCAAGTTAGTAGCGACTGCGAGCTATCCTCCATTGAATAAACATCTCCAGTCTCCGCCTCCAAATAGTGCCAGTTTGTATAAGTCATAAAGTTAGTGTTTTAGTGTTGAACCTACTTGTAACTGATTTACCTGTGTCATGTATAGACAATACTCTTTTAACCTCGTACCAGCTGGTTTTAATTCACTCCTTCGTCACGGGAAAACCAATCACCCCCGCCTACATCACCTGACTCCAGTTGTCTTTAACAACGTGCTTATTTAAAGTGAAAATACTCATCTGCCCCTCAGGATTGACATAATTTTGTTTAACGGATCTCGGAACCGAATATTATACAATGTTCAAATGTACAATGTCAAGTATCAGTCAGGTGATGTAGGTGGGGGCCTACATTACCTGACTCCCATTGTCTTCAACACACTGAAATAGAAATCCTACCTACGTTGAATGGTTAGCAAATGTTTTCCGTCCTAGTCATGCCGACCGCGCCATCCGGGCAGTTTTTCAGGATATACCTACATAAGTTGGTTCTCGATATTGTTTGCTAGGATTTATTCCAACCCAACATGACAAAGCAAGGTACAACCTGCAAGAGTTAACTTGAGACCTGAGCGGCCCTTCCCGACCCCCGCGCTGTTACCATTCTCGACGCCACAGTGCCGCGCGCTTACGTCATCCGAGCGAAGTCTCAAGTTAACTCTTGCGGGTTGTATCTGACTATGTTACAATATGATTCTGAAATAATGATCAAAATTAATAATAATCGTTTATTTATAAAAAGGGGACACATTTACAATTAATAGCTTAACAAATAAAATAAAATAGCGCACCGTTGCTAATTTGCCTGAACTAGGTTGAACCTGTGCTTCAGGCTAGAAAGTGCATATAAGTATTTAATGTAATAAATTAACAATCAGTATAACGTAAAAACTAAATGAAATTAAAACATAGGTAAATAAAAGTAAATTAGCATGTTAGCAGTTCAATTTGCAGACAATAAGTATGTTCTCTGTCTGTGCATAGTCGATGGTTAATAAATATTTAAATGTAATTTGTTTACAACAACAGTAAATTAATTTATAAATACTTAGTTTTCTATTTAATCTATTGTACAGGAATGGGCCTAAGAAAGTTATAAATCTTTCTACAAAGACATGTTTTGAGGTAGCATTAGATATGCGTACTAAATCATTCCGTCTCTTGTTAGTATTGTAGGCAAGCATGGTGTGCTGTTTTAATACTAAGTGCATAATGAAAAGCTGGCGAACAGTTAGTACATTGTAGGATTTATATAGCAGATCTGTGGGAAAAAAGAAGGGATGGAAGTTTGCTACCTTTAAAATTGCTCTCTGAGCTCTTTCAAGAGGAAGCATGTTAGTTTTTGGTAAGATCCTGTGGTCGCAAGCAGGTACGACTACTCAGCGAGGTGTCCGATCGCGGATCGGACACTTAAATGGAGTTCTTGCTAATAGGCTCGCCCCTTTATTACCACCCAACGAACTGAAGGTACTATATACTACCACTGCCTAACCTTTTGGGAAATACTTACAGGAATTATAAATCAGTGCTCTAAGTGGAATATCTCATTACAACTACTTAACGCATCCCTCCAAAAGAGGTACTAGGTACCTAACCAATCCATCATTTATATAAACCAAGTCACCGTGACGTGAGAAGACGAGGTGTAATGAAGGTGACCCTACTCCAGTTTGGTCATCATTGGTCATGTTATTAGTAGGCAAGTGTGTCCAATGTCGACATCCCTAGGGTATATGAAAGGTCACTGACGGGTCAAGGGCAACAGTTTTCAACATCTGTCAAAGTTCGTACCTCTTTGATTAAGTAGCGCATTTGTGCTCGGATTTATTTGAATGTAAAATTATTATACTTAATTTGTAAAAAGGTTTGCGAGGTGTAATTTAGATCAAGAAAAGACTAAGAGAAGATTAGGATAATGAAGAGCAACAATTCGTAATAAATTAATACGAACTGTTGGTACTACATATTGTTGCGCGCCACAATTAATGCCTGGTACATGGTGACAGTAGTTACCACTAGCGCCATCTAGTATCGAGTAGCGGAACTAGTAGTCAAGACCCTTCTAGAAATTTCGATGCGAGAACTTTCTAGAACATTCCCGAACTTTCGACATCTGGTCGATCGGGGCCTGTATGTACTCGAACATTCTAGAATCTAGAATGTTCGAGTACATACAGGCCCCATCAGAAACATCTAGAATCTAGATGTTTCTACAATGGAAGGTTCTAGAACTCTCTTTGGCGCTATATAAGGCCGAGACGCGCCACGACCGACACAGCCCCATCAGTTTGCTCAATGTTTTCGGCAAAATCTATGAGAGGCTTATTTATAGGCGTCTCAGGGACTTTGCCGAAGCAAAGAGCCTTATCCCAAATGAGCAGTTTGGTTTTCGAACTAAACACTCGTGCATCCACCAAGTCCACCGCATCGTCGAGCACATCAGCGCTGGTTTCCAACGCGGTGCTTCGACAGGCGCTTTGTTCTTCGACATAGCGAAAGCCTACGACAAGGTCTGGCACAATGGCTTATTATATAAGCTCTACCTCCTAGGTGTGCCAGACCGTCTCGTGCTCATCTTACGAGACTTTCTGTCGGATCGTACTTTCCGCTACCGCATCGAGGGCGCTCTCTCCCCCCCACACCCGATCCGTGCCGGAGCTCCCCAGGGTTCCGTCATATCCCCCCTCATATTCACCCTGTTCACCAGTGACATCCCCAAAAGTAAATCGGCTCAGTTGGCTCTCTTCGCCGACGACACGGCCATTTACTGTTCAGGTCACAGTCAGGACTCCATCGCCCGTAATTCTCCAAACCTCCGCAAACGCCTTAGGCGATTGGTTCCGGAAATGGAGAATCGAGGTCAACCCCGATAAGAGTCAGGCGGTACTCTTCTCGAAACCGCGCCGATTCACCCCTCCCCTCCCCACCCCGATCTCTATGTATGGCAAGCCGATCCCTTGGGCTAAGCAAGCCAAATACTTAGGGGTCATCCTCGATCACCGACTCAACTTCAAAGAGCACATAAAGACGGCGCGTTCGCGCGCCGCTTTCGCTCTCGGTAGGCTCCACTCGTTACTGACTGCCCGCAGCAAATTGTCACTTAAGTGCAAATTGCGCCTTTACACCGCGGTCATCCGTCCAATCATGACCTATGCTTGTGTAGTCTTCGCCCACGCCAATCCCCGCTACCTGCACAAAATGCAGACCCTCCAAAACCGTCTCCTCAGGAAGGTCACGGGAGCCCCCTTCTACGTCCGAAACGTGAACCTCCACGTTGATCTCAGACTCCCCACCGTCCAGCAGTTCATGAAGCGCCTCTCCAAGCGCTTCTTCGACTCTGCTATTAAGCACCCCAATCCCCTGATTGTGGCGGCCTCCACTTACACTCCCTCCCGCATAAGCTCGATTCGCCGACCAAGGTATACCCTCACCACCCCCGACGACGACACTACTCTCCTCCAGGAGAGTAGTAAGACCACCAGTACTCTCAAAAAGTACAAGCCCCGTCATCCGTCCTTCCGCCCTCGCCGTCGAGGCCCGTCGCGACGCCCCGTAACATGCCCGCCCCGACCCTTGCTCGAGCCAGCCCGCGCCGCTGAGCCTGTAGTTCAAAATCAGTCCCCAATTAATTCCGATCCAGCCTGACCCTTGCTGTCCTCTCCCAGCGACGCCCTAAGCCGAGGTCCGAACCCCACCGGGGGGTGCCCTTAGCGTATAGTCGCTTAGTTTTTAGTTTTTAGTTTTAAGCCCTGGCTGGAGGCCTCAATTTATTGTGGCATCCACAGGAAAGTCCGGTTAAGTAGTAACGACCTCTCAAGGTCAACTACGAGATACCATGTCCCAAAAAAAAAAAAAAAACGACCGACACAGTTTGGATAAAGCGATCGAAGTGAAAGCATCGAAGCGATATTCAAGTGCGACTTAAAGCGATCAGTAGTGCAAATTGTGTTTTGTAATTAGTGTGTTTGAGTTGTAATTTAGTGTTGATTATTAAAGTGTCATTTTTTTGGTTATTAAATCGGCAGTTTTTATTGTCACGAACCCGAAGCTCGTAACAATATATTTGAAGTTTGTAAGTTCGTGCGTAAGTATTCAGATTTCTTTACAAAAAGACAAACAAACAAAAATTATGCTTAGACATAAAAATAGACTAAACTTACCACCATCTCGACTTAAAATGCATTCCAATAGTACCCTTGTCATGTCCATAAAAATCTACAATAAGTTACCCGAAATTATAAAGAATTTAGACAAAATTAACATCTTCATCAATAAATTAAAACTTTTTCTTGTACACAAATGTTACTATAGCATAAATGAATACCTAATTGATAAATTATAATAGCTCTATAACTATTATAGTCAAATAAAAACATAGTATATATTTATAAAAAAAAAAAATACAAATAAATAAATGGTATTTACAATGTTACTTTATAAATATAATGTTAAACGAGTCGGAGCGGCGCGTGCGTGTCACTGCATGTTTTGGCTGCGCGGCGAGAAAAAACTGTTTTTTGGAGTATTTTTACGAAGTTTTCTGTTTTAAATCGATGGGCAACAAGGTAGGTATCAGTGCTATTTTTTACATTTTACCACGTAATTGTTGTAGTAGCGTAAAACTAACGAATTTAGATTGCTTTTTCGCGGAATAATTTTTTAGGTTGGAACTGTTGTTACTTTTGTAAAATGTGCATGTTGGGGCAAAACGGTTGGGGCATAATGGGATATAAGTATCCTTAGGTACCTATTTAATAATAAGTTTATTTTTTGTTTGCAGTTAAAATGGTACGAAATTATAAACGTAAAACAAATTGTGGAACATGGGAAGAAGAGAATAATATGAAAAGAGCGCTTAGAGCTGTGCTTTCTGACACAATGTGATTTCTTCGAGCCTCAGCTACATATAACGTGTCTAAATCATCCTTGGAACGACGAGTGAGAAAGGCTCGATGTGCTGAAGATGCTGCCCATAATTCCTGTGCAGGTCTAGACGATGACGATGAAGAGGCACATATATGTGAACGATGCCAACCAGATTAAAATATGTACTCATTATGCCCCATAGCGTTTCCCATCTTGCCCCGATCATGGGGCAAGACGGGATATTTGACATGTGTCATTTAGTTCCTATTCGCTAAAAAAATATGTGATTTAGCGCCATAAAAGATTATAATTACGTTAACTAAGACTGTAATTGTTGCTTTTTTTGTAAGAGATTTTTGATAAACAGTTTGATTTTCATATTATGACGTTTTTTCTCTTATGTATCCCATCTTGCCCCGGTCTCCCCTACTTAGTTAATAGATTATTATTAGGTAATGACCTAATGCTTTTTAATATGTATTACGTTTATATTTTTGTAATTAATTTGTGTATTTTACCTATGGGCCTTAGTTGCCTGACAATTAACACATTGAAGGACACTGAACGAGACACAATAGATGTTTTATTGTTATTACGTCGAGAGGCATTAAATGTCCAACAAAGTGTTAATAATGTGAGATATTACTTCTGTAGAACGAGTCTGAAAGTTTATCATTTTTACTACCTACATTCTTCACCCTAAGATCACAAACACTCACATTTCTATACCACCCCTATACCATATAAAAGCTGTAATAATTGTAGGATTATCCCAGTTTATGTGCGACTGTTACGAGCAAGCCGATAACCACCTTTTAGCCGCTATATGAATGGATATAAATTTCGGCTAACTCACGGCTCTGCGTCACTTTGTGGGATGTATGTGTCGCCTCCCTGTCTTTGTTTACTAGCAATTAACTCTTAGCGATAAGGCCGCCCATTGTGTCACCCTTTGTAAAATTTCTATTTATAAAGTCTGTAATTTTTATTTTTATTTTTTTATTTATAATTCATAATTATTAAAGATTATTCTATTATATTAACTAAAACAGTCTAGTCATGCATTCACAATGTTTCTTGTGTACCTAACATATTTACGTAGTACCTACCTATCTGAAACTTACTTAATTTGGTGGAAAGTATATTATAAAATTGGTTATTCACTTTTCGGCAATCATTGTACGATTTTATTTATAAGTAGTAGACCATCAGTTGTAATTAAAAACAAAATTAAATTTTAGCAAAATTATTCGGAACCGAATAGTTAATAATACTAGCAGCGCACCGCGGTTTCACCCGCATAAGTGTCGACCCCGTGGGTATATCGGGATAAAAACTATCCTATGTCTGTCTCTGCCAAATTTTATCGAAATCCGTTCAGTGGTTCAGGCGAGAAAAGGTAACATACAGACAGACAGAGTTACTTTCTAATTTATAATATCAGTATGGGTGATAAAACAAAACGCTTCAACGAAACAGATTGTGCCCGATAGTTAGGTACACCCATAGATATATGAATTACATTTCTATGGGTACACCCAATGAAATTAAAGAGGTAGATATCGCACTAGCGCGCGCAAATTGTTGCAGACAAATTCAGACAATTGTTGTAGTTTCATTTAGTCCGCTAATAGCAGCGAGCAACAGACTACAGATAGCTGTCTCTTTCTGTGTCATACGTTCCGTATTATCTATCGCAGTCTTGTCTATGTCAGTACTTTGTAATAACAACGCAACAATTCAGAACGTCGCTCAGTAAGAACGTACCTAGCGTATATTTCCTTTATAATATAATTAGGTAGGTACACCTCTATAATATTCTACTGGTATAGTTGCAGCTTAACTTTCTTTCATACTTTTGACACTAATGTCTATGGTACAAAGATGGTCTATTAGTAGCAGTTATACAACATGACCCGGAAATTAGCTCACACCACCAAACACCCCAATTGTAATATTATTATCATAATCTCAGAACAAATTTGGCTCTTGAAATACAGGTACCCTAACCTAGCTCAGGGGCCAGGGTCTAAAAATTTTCTGTAACCTGTTTTTAAGGCAATAAAGAAATTATTATTATTATTATTATTATAAATAAAAAACCAAGACAGAGGGCTGTCAACAGTAAAGTGACAACAGTTTCGTAAACATGTGTGCACATAGTGAGGTGTAGTTTGATTGCAAATGGTTGTAAATGTGTGCGTGTGAGCGTGTATACACAGTGCGGAGGCACAAAATACAGATAGTATAGTTACCGGCACGGATCTTGAGCGCTCGGCGGTAGAGTGGGGATCGCTTTGCGCATCGTATACTTATGGCAAAATAAAACATAATATTATTATTATGAATTTATATATCTCGTAAATATTATGTTTTATTTTGCCATAAGTATACGATGCGCAAAGCGATCCCCACTCTACCGCCGAGCGCTCAAGATCCGTGCCGGTAACTATACAGAAGGCAATCACATGTATGTACATACCTACTTCACTTTTCATATCTACGCTCGGCGGTCGCGCTATGGTTGTCAACTTTGGCTTGTACACAAAAATTAACGTGGTAGTGGCACTCGTATCTAGTTGTTTGATTTATTATTGAGCTTATTCTACAATATTAAAACAAAACAATAAACATAGTAGGTATTACAATACAAAAAGTTTACGGAACAAAAACATAAAATTTTACATTTGTCAATTTTCACTATCGAAAATCCCTAATAACTTCAAAACGTATTCCCCTATTTACACAATTTATTTTGCCCTATCCGCTGTAGACCTAAACCTATCAAATGACACTAAAAACAACACAATATCTACACAAACAAAAAATCATGTTTTCAACTTACGTTGGTGGAGGATTTTATCTTGCAAAAAAGTTACTTCGTTTATACTGATTCAAAATAGGAATTTTTTTTTGTTGCACTTCACAGGCAGACGCGTGTCTCAAGCGGATGGCACACGCGGTCGCACTACTCCCAACCCGTCCGAGATAACGTGTCCGTGAGCGGTGTCTATGTGTGCGTTGCCCGAGCGCACTTTGTATGTAGATTGACTTCTGTACTATCTGTATTTTGTGGCGGAGGTGTAGTTTTTGCATGCTTCACTGTACTATATTATTGACACACGTCGCCGTCACGGCCTGTCGCCGACACGCGTCGATGGTTACAGTTTCCTCTTTCGTCGACGCGTGTCGCTCGTGTGTATGCACACTAACAAGAAGAGGTATTCGACAGACGCCATGAGGAAAATAACTGCAAACAAAAGTTCTTTAAAAATCACACTAAGGTTATAATGGCGAAAGTTTGTGAGTGTGTTTCTATGTTTGTTACTTCTTCACGCACAAACGGCTGGACCAATATTGATAAAATTTTGTATAGAGGTAGCTGACACCTTGGATAACACATAGGATATTTTTTATCCCGATATTCCGACGGGATCGACACTTATGCGGGTGAAACCGTAGGGCGCAGCTAGTTAAATCATAAAACACAAACCATTTCCTTGTTATGTAAGACAGTAGACGAGATAATTAATGTGCCACTGGAGCTAAGGACCCGCTTAAAAAACAAGCAATTCATACATATTTTTGTTTCATTACCTGCGGCCAGTGCCGGTTTTAACACTACCAGTGCCCAGAGCGAGATTTCTACGCGGCGCCCCATATCTGCCATTGAAAACTATACGAAAAAGAGGCAAGGGATACAATGAAATAACCATATATTAATAAAAAACTAATAACATTTTACTTTTCTAGCCTTTTTATCGGCAAACTCTTATAATAAGATATCAGTCATGTCATGTCAAAGTCATGTTTTCCGCCAATTTCATTTCCGAAGTTGCTAAGTTTTTCAATCTCTAGATTGAGATATTGTTGATCGCAGCTAGGTTTTTATCAGCTTAAGGCCTTAAGCTTACAAAAACTCCTTTCCCCACTAGCCACAGTAACAGGTATAGTGATCAATATTCGCAATGCTAAGACATTCGATGGATAGGACTATCGTTGTAATGGCTTTTCGGTGAAACGGACGCTCGATCTACTGGCTATTCGAAATTGTGGAACATCGATTTTATGGAATTTCGGCAATTCGGACGTTCGGTCTGATGACTTCGGGGAATTAGCCATCGGGCATATGACATTCGAAATTAAGCAGTAAACCCGCTATCCTTACATTTGGATACAGCTCTTGAAAGTAGCGATATTTAATAAATTTTAAAATAAAGACAAGAGTAACCACATTCTGATCAGGCAAAAAAGATTTTAGACTTATGTGTTCACCGCACAACATACAACCATCTAAATCTGATTTTGCGTCTACAGTTAATTTCTATTGGAGATCACCATAAAGTTTGGGAAGGTCTAGTTTTTCCGGAATCTTTTTTTATATTAGACAAAAAAGACCAAGATTCTGAGTACCTACCTATTCATTTAACTGTTCAAATCTTTCATTGAGTCAATTTATGGTAGGGTCCAAAAGACAGTTGAAAAATTTTAATACAATTTTTTTTTCTAGAAGTTATAGTTTATAGCTAGATTTAGGGAATTTACGGGTAAGTAGGACTCGCTCAATGAACAAGCGGATATGGCGCTCCTTCAAATCTGGCGCCCTGGGCGATCGCCCAACCGCGCCCTGCCCTAACGCCGCTACTGCCTGCGGCGGCGAGCTTTGATGCTGAGTAAAGCCCGGTATCCACCAAAGCGGAAGGAGATGTGTTTTGAATAACCAATCAGATTTCGTTATTTCCACATCTCCTCTCCGCTTAGCTTTGGTGGAAATGGATCAAGCGGATAGGAGAGATGTCTCATTTTTCTATGGATATTTGTGCCGCGAGCGAGCAAGCGGCGCGGCAGAGCGGAGATGTGTGTAGCCCGGCGCGCCTGTTCCCGCTGCCTTCTCCCCGCGACTCACACAGTCGAAAGTCATTAAATCTCCGCTACGCACAGCTCACGTCTCCTTTCCGCTAAGCATCTCCTCTCCGCTTTGGTGGAAATAACCTGTCAGCTCCGCAGCACATCTCCTCTCGTCTCCTCTCCGCTTTAGTAGATACCGGGCCTTATCTTGTTAAGCCGAGTGCAATAATAGTTCCCGTAACCTAATAAAGTTGTCGACTAATGTTACTTATTCGTTTTTGGCGTTAATTGTTAACGCCAGGTTACTTTATGAAGGAACCCTAAACTACTGTTAATTTAGGTTCATACTGATACTAATAATAGAGGGGCCCGTGTCTAAATAATATACAGTCGCACAGGTCGATCGATCAGGTTAAGCTACGCTTGCCGCGGTTGGTCTGTGGATGGGTGACCATCTTTACATACCGTGACCCCTCCGTGCCTCGGAAAGCACGTTAAGCCGTTGGTCCCGGCTGTCATTCGTGGATCTTTGACAGTCGTTACGGGTAGTCAGAAGCCCGAAAGTCTGACAATCAGTCTTACCAGGGGTATCGTATTACCCAGTAACTGGGTTGTGGAGGTCAGATAGGCAGTCGCTCCATGTAAAATACTGGTATTCAGCTGCATCCGGTTAGACTGGAAGCCGACCCCAACATAGTTGGGAAAAGGCTAGGCAGATGATGATGATGACTGATACTAATAATAAACACGTGCGTAACAGTTTATACCTGAGTCGTAGAACTTAGTAGGTAGTACCTTTAACAAACTGTAGTTTAAAATCACAGTAAAGAAGATTCTGAAATATGAAACGTTTCCAAGACTGGACGACAGACAAGAGCCGTTGAGCTCCTAGAGTTATGCGTTGAGCTATAGGTACAATTACTGAGAAATGATGATGATGACTGAACAGAGAACATGGGTTTCAAACCACTTCCCTAGGCTACCAAATGAGCGGACATGCGGCAATCATGTAAAGATTTTATTATACGGGTTTGCCGCGATCATGCGGAAGCGATGCGCCTCAATGATGGCGCGGTTGCGCTCCTCCTCCAATGGCATCCTGAATGTGTTTGCAGACCGGTGGGACTCTCCCCTCTTACAAAGGTGGGTAAGTGTTCATACACACTTATCCAAATAAGCGGTGTACCATTGAACGAAGAGTTCAATGGTACACTACTTGTTTATTATTGTAATTTTAATTTAATACTAACATTAGGCTAAGTTATACTACTACTAACAATATATGGATGTAATACTGAAATAAAATATTTGAATTATTCGCCAATCTACCGCTAAGAGGTTGGCTATCTCTTGATTTGAAAGGTTTTTTTTGTCCTACTTAACAATTAATCTTTAGCTAGCTTTACTGAAAATGACTGATCCACGACTCGACACTTAATAAACATAATTAAGCAGGTACAGTAACAGTAGTAGTAGTAGTGTATTATTTAGGTAGGTAGTACTTACCTATAATTCTTGCTGTGAATATACATAATTTAATTATTGGACGAATTTATCCATAGTTTAAGGCACTTTAAGGTATATAAGTAGTGGTAATGAAGTTTTTTGATATCTAATGTCGAAGTTTCGCGCCAATCGTGTGTGTTTAGGTACATTTTTACTTTTCACAAATTTCACACACACAGATGTAGGTAGATAAGATTTAAAATGTGACAAAAGTTATTGATAACAACAACAAGAAAAACAACAACAAGAAAATACCCAGGTTTTAACGTGATATTCAAACACGGGTTCAATAATTCGTATTAATCATTACGACTACTCAATTTGTGTTCAAAATCGCCGACCATTATTGTTTTTTTTTTTATTGCAATGATGTGTGAAAGCGATTATTCCAAACAATTTTTTTTTTCGAGTGACTCGAGTAATTAATTTGACGAATGTAATACTTGAAAATAAAATAAAATTATTTGAAGCAATAAATACAATAAGCATTGTTTATAATAATGATTTATGCTTTTCTAATATCATTTCAATCCCTTCTAATATCATGTCAATAACAGACAGGCCATAGGTAGGTACCTCATTTACTGAATTTCGCGCCGAAATGTTTCTATAATTGAATTTATATTCGGAATGCGCTCGCTGTTTAAAATTATTTTAATTTATTGGACAATTATTTATTGTGGATTTTATTTTTGATACCTTTCTAATAGAAATTTCTACAGAATTCCCAGTAAACATTTTTTAGGTAGGCTTAGCAAAAGTTTGTTTTCAGAATGATGATAAATTAATTCTATAAATTGGATATTCTGCAAACACTTTACATTTCAATACATTTTGTTAGTTAAAAGAGTTTTTATTCAGTTTCTACAAAAAAAATCATTTTTTATTGCGAGTACCTATCGATTAGGCTGTATGCAAGTTTTGAATAGAAATAAGAAAATTGGGTGGACGGTCAGCACTAAGAAGTGTCACATTGCGAAGCCAAAATTAAAAAAAAAAAGTGTCACGTCGCAACACAATTTTTAGTAATTTTTATCAAGATTATCGTGTTTTTTAAGTAATTTATGAAAAACCGGCCAAGTGCGTGTCGGGTCACGCACAGTGTAGGGTTCCGTAGTAGCCCGTTATCACAATGTAGTACGATTCTGTTGTTCTTTATTCTGAATAGGTAAAAAAAAAACATATTTTGGTTTTCAATGCAAGTCTTTACCTATATAAACAAGCAACTACTTCATCTTAGTCACTTTAAAGGATTAATGGTAAGGATTTTGTATTTGGTACAAAATTATCCAACACCCAAGTTCAACGACTATTACTGCTAAACTAATAAAGTTATCTTAACCGCTATACTTTTCCTTTAAAGTTCATGAAATGCAGTATCATCGAGAATTTTTCCAGATTTTTCAAGTCAGTAGTTTAGCTTTTAGAGGGGGGGGGACGCCCTACTGGAACAAAAATTTGCACTTTAAACTTTAATATTTCGTAAATGGAGCATTAAATCGAAAAATAATTTTAGCAACCCCTAAGCCATTTTAGAAGACCTATTCAACGATACCCCACACGATGGGGTAGATGATGAAAAAAATATTCATCCGCACTTCACATGTAGGGGAGCTACCCTAAAAAAAAATATTTTCCAAAATTTTATTTTACCACTTTGTCGGCGTAACTGATATACGTACTCCTACAAAATTTCAGCTCTCTAGTTCTAACGGTCACAGAGATTAAGCGAGGACGGACAGACAGACGGACAGACAGACATGGCGAAACTATAAGGGTTCCTAGTTGACTACGGAACCCTAAAAATGGTAAAAGTAAGAATGCAGACAGAATGATAATAATACGGGCCCTAGTAAGCGGGACCACCCGCGGCGGTGACACAGAATCTACTCATGTGGCGGTGACGTGGTACACACCACGTCACCGCCCATACTTCAAATTTTTTTAAAAAACCGGCTAAGTGCGTGTCGGGCCACGCACAGTGTAGGGTTCCGTTGTAGCCCGTTATCACAATGTAGTACGATTCTGTTGTTCTTTATTCTGAATAGGTAAAAAAAAAACATATTTTGGTTTTCAATGCCAGTCTTTACCCATTATAAACAAGCAACTACTTTATCTTAGTCACTTTAAAGGATTAATGCTAAGGATTTTGTATTTGGTACAAAATTATCCAACACCCAAGTTCAACGACTATTACTGCTAAACTAATAAAGTTATCTTAACCGCTATACTTTTCCTTTAAAGTTCATGAAATGCACTATCATCGAGAATTTTTCCAGATTTTTCAAACCAGTAGTTTAGCTTTTAGAGGAGGGGGGGGGGGACGCCCTACTGGAACAAAAATTTGCACTTTAAACTTTAATATTTCGTAAATGGAGCATTCAATCGAAAAATAATTTTTGCAACCCCTAAGCCATTTTAGAAGACCTATTCAACGATACCCCACACGATGGGGTAGATGATGAAAAAAATATTCATCCCCACTTCACATGTAGGGGAGCTACCCTAAAAAAAATATTTTTCAAAATTTTATTTTACCACTTTGTCGGCGTAACTGATATACGTACTCCTACAAAATTTCAGCTTTCTAGTGCTAACGGTCAGAGAGATTAAGCGAGGACGGACAGACAGACGGACGGACAGACAGACATGGCGAAACTATAAGGGTTCCTAGTTGACTACGGAATCATGTTATTGTTATCAATAAATATTTTAGAAAAAGTACTATTTTTTTCTTTGATTAAATTCGAAACGAAAGTCATCAATTCGCACTCGGACTATAGCCGCCCTCGCTACGCTCGGGCGTCTAAATACCTCGTATGGGAATTGATTTCTTTCGACCCTTGTATAACAATCTAGGTACTATTTCTTTTTTGCAAAAAAAAACCTTAGACTCCTTCAAACAGGCGCGACACGCGTTATAGGTATCGCTTGCGACACAAAGGCACCGCTCGTTGCGCGACTTGCGGTGCCTTTGTGTCGCGCGCGATTTTATCGCGTGTCGCGCCTGTTTAAAGGAGCCTTAAGTCAGAAAGTAATGACAAGGCCAGAAAAAGTCCGGACGGGCGCGGCGGGCCAAAAAGCCAGACATGTACGGCCGGATGGTAACCCTAATCGCAGAGTACATTTAAAGCTGCTAGTTTCTTACTTCCAGGAATATGCCGTCTACTGTAGTATGCCAACTAATATAAGCTTTTAGAATGGAGAGTTAAGAAACTGGCACATGGAACCTGGAAACTCATGTATTCATTTAACTTTCGCATGTATATGATATTCGAAAGATAAAGGACGGGCACAAATAGGTATCTAAATACCTATATGAAATCGATCACAACAAAGGTATAACTTACCCATCTATTCAAAGGTACTTATAACATATCCATCATTCGAACCATACGGTGACAAAAACATACCTAATCTCAGGTACATTATAGGTAAAAGATCGTATGCAGTGTTAAGATGACTACCAACGCATTAGTGAGCGTCAAAATGAAGGGACCAAATCTCCAATATCTGTCATACATATATAAATAAATAATACCATTAATCTACTATTTCCTACCTTTGATACAATTTTAGCTACCTCATCATATACATAATATTTTAACAAAATGCTTGGTCCCTCCATTATGATATCAAGATGGAGGGACCAAACTGATAGGCTACTCCCTGAAATGTTCTACCTACTTAGTGTTATAATACCTTAATTCTACCTTAATATTATTGATTTTGGCTGCCCGAAACATACATAGTTTTAAAGATATCGATTATATAAGTTGGTCCCTCCAAATTGACGATTCAATTGTTTAGTGCAACAGGTAAACGGGCGGTTTATTTTCGATCTTCGAAGGATAAATATTTAATACCTATTTACTACCTTCTAATCGTGCAAAAAATTTTAAGTTAAAGTTTATTTTACGTAGCTAAAAAAAATGAAAAAAGTAGGTACAACAACGTACAAATTTTAATCGTAGTAGCATTAATAAATGTGTTTAAAAAAAATAAGATTAGCACAAAAATATCTAGCTAATATAAAATGTATCTTTAGTTTTTATATAAATATTACTATTTAACAGTTCATTTTATTTAATTCTCGTAATACTCAATGTAGGTAAACACAAAGAAAAATATTGAAGGTTGTTCTAAAATATAGTCGTTGGATCGCATTGTTGTGAAGCTGTTTACGATAACTGCGTCCTGGCTAAAGGCTCCTTCAAACAGGCGCGACACGCGATAAAATCGCACGCGATGCAAAGGCACCGCCAGTCGCGCAACGGGCGATACGCGATATAATCGCGCGAGACACAAAAGCACCTTTTGTGTCTCGCGCGATTATATCGCGTATCGCGCCAGTTTGTAGGAGCCTTAACGAGTGTATTTATTTACAGTGATTTCCTTATCATTTTTCCGTAGTTGTTATGACAATAGTTACCCATTTATCATGCAGAGGGGAAGGAAGAGCGCGATTTCCCTAGATATTCAGAAAACTGTGTTTACCAACACAATATTTTTTGAGCTCACTGAAACGTGGTCGCTCACATCACAATGGGCCTTATAAGAAGGCTAAAAGTCACCCAAAGGGCAATGGAGAGGGCTATGGTTGGAGTTTCCCTGCGTGATCGAATCAGCAGTGAGGAGATCCGCAGGAGTACTAAGGTAACCGACATAGCCCGAAGAATTGCCAAAGTTAAGTGGCTGTGGACAGGTCACATTGCTCACAGAACAGATGGCCGATGGAAGCGTTGGAAGGCCTCCCACAAGGTGGTCTGACGACCTTGTGAAGGCCGCAGGAACCAGTTGGATGCGAGAAGCGCAGAACCGGTCGAAGTGGAGGTGCTTGGGGAGGCCTATGTCCAGCAGTGGACGCCTTTCGGCTGAAATGATGATGATGATGAAGTATATGTGTAATTTTGTTAATTGCAATAAATATAACTGGCATAATAATACAAATATATTTTATTACGGCCATTCAAAGGATCCCATTTATATTACTGTGAGAAATTTTGCACGATTAGAAGGTAGTAAATAATACCTTCAATATTTTTCTTTGTGTTTACCTACATTGAGTATTACGAGAATTAAATAAAATGAACCATTAAATAGTAATACTTATATAAGAACTAAAGATACATTTTATTTTAGCTAGATATTTTTGTGCTAATCTTATTTTTTTTAAACACATTTATTAATGCTACTACGATTAAAATTTGTACGTTGTTGTACCTACTTACTTATTTCTTTTTATTTTTTAGCTAGTTAAAATAAACTTTAACTTAAAAAAATTTGCACGATTAGAAGGTAGTAAATAGGTATTAAATATTTATCCTTCAAAGATCGACAATAAACCGCCCATTTACCTGTTGCACTAAACAACTGAATCGTCAATTTGGAGGGACTAACTTATATAATCGATATCTTTAAAACTATGTATGTTTCGGACAGCCAAAATCAATAATATTAAGGTAGAATTAAGGTATTATAACACTAAGTAGGTAGAACATTCCAGGGAGTAGCCTATCAGTTTGTTCCCTCCATCTTGATATCATAATGGAGGGACCAAGCATTTTGTTAAAATATTATGTATATGATGAGGTAGCTAAAATTATATCAAAGGTAGGAAATAGTAGATTAATGGTATTATTTATTTATATATGTATGACAGACATTGGAGATTTGGTCCCTTCATTTTGACGCTCACACGCATTAGCTTCCAAAAACGCGTTGTACTTGTGACGCTAAATCCCCCTTTAGCACCAAACGCGTATTATAAATTAGAATGAGTCTTTGAAGGTATGTGAAGCTCTCTACGAGCTTCAGGGTACCGGAAAGAATAAATTAAAAAACGGTTTATCACGTAAGTATATCATTTTACGTACCTACCTATTTTACACCTTTTTCATTTAGCTTGTCAGCCCAATCTGACCCCTAGTCTCTTCTAATTTTAAACTAACTTCATGTTTCTCCCCACTGACCTCTTGTATAATACCAGGTCAGTGTTTGTCCCGTATTTTATGCTAATAACTTTTAACTGACTCACGGAGTCTCTACAGTACCTACCTACAAACCTACAAAAACCTTCTTAATCTTCGACAAGAATTAACTTCTGACTGCTTTAGGTTTTTGACTACCTACTGCTATAAATAGGTTTTGAGGTTTTGCTCATCAACCAAAGCACTTTTCACGCTTCACCTAACAAAACAAGCCGCAGAACAGCAATTCCGGTTGTACAAACTTGTACAACCGGAATTGCTGGCCGGTTCCGATTTCGATTCCGGTTGTACAGACCCGACACTGTCAAAATTTCCCAATCAACTTTTAACCCTATGCTTTAGCTATAAAGTTGAAAATCTATTAACGAAATTTGACAGATTGTAGTACCTTGATGTGCCTACGGGTGTACCTACCCATATAACACGACACCCCTAGAATCACTGTGGTTATAGTTCCCGTAAATCTTGACGAGTGCGGTCGTCTGTAATGCGCATAGGTAATAGGTAATACGGGCTGGTGTCCGCAATTCCACCGTCATTGCGCGTATTTTGCGTACAGTAATGCCCTATGTATTATAATAAACAAAACCAACAATCCAATTACAGCCGTCGTTTCAGCCGATAGACGTCCACTGCTGGACATAGACCTCCCCCAATTTTGGGAGGGTTTGCCATAATCGCCACGCTTGGCAGGCGGGTTGGCGATCGCAGTATGGTATGAAGGTGGAATACATAGAGAACGCTGCTGCCCATTCTCCAGTACGATCCTTAGTCGCCTTTTACGACACCCATGGGAAGTAAGGGGTGGTGGTATTCTTTAAGTCCGGCACCACACAGACAGCCAATTACAGCCGAGCAAAGTTTAATATTGGATACGCAAGTGACGTGACTGTGGACAGAAAAATGTTTTCTTCTTTTTGGCTAAAATCCAAGTAGCAGAAGAATCTAATCACATGATACCTAATACATAGGTAGTTTTCGAGGTCAACAATTTACAACAGCCTAAAAGTTAAACGCACCATATCAGACTTGTAGGTATATTGTCCTAATACACTACACAGAGGAGAAATGATCATTGATCAACCAGAGTTATTTTGCATTTTTACCGAAGTAGGCCGCCATGAGAATAGGCTACCCTCTAAATAAAAATCTTATATCTCAGCCCGTGTGACCCTAGAGCAAGAGTTTTTGTAGTGGGGGAAGTTTATATGCGCGAACTTCCCCCACTACGAAAATCTCTTGCCAAGTTACGTGCCGGTAACTGTACCTACAGCGATAACTGCCTACACTTTGGTGTGGCGTCGCGGCCACTCCGCCAGTCGGTTGTCGGCGCTGTGTGAACAACAAGAATGGCTGGTTTAAAAACTTTTTTACAAAAAAAAACAACCGACTTCCAAAACACTATAAATAAAGAGAAAAATAAGTTTAATTTCGGAAGTCGGTGTCTTTGGATTTGTATTTTAGTTTTTGCCACCGACTTCCGAAATTAAACTTATTTTTCTCTTTATTTATAGTGTTTTGGAAGTCGGTTGTTTTTTTTTGTAAAAAAAAATTATTTTTCACTTTTTAGCGGGTCAGTTTGTAATTTATCTAAGTTATAATAGCCTAATGTCAACTGCTTATCACCTTTTACAAAATATTGCTTTTCCCGATGCATGGACGTTAATTGTTGAGGAGTTCTCCTAGTAAGAACCAGGAGAACTGGAGCTGATTGAGAAGTCACCATCAGCTCCACTTCACCATACGCATTGTAATGAGCATAAATTGCTTAGCAGCCATATTAAAGTAATCGAATCGCAACCCGTGAAATATTTGTCATTGAGTAGTGCCATTTAAATTGTGGTCTTCATCATCAGCTCCACTTTACCAAATCATAATTTCCGAGAGCAAATGCTCAAGTTACTTTAATAATAGACTTAGGCAAGAAAAATTTTGCTAAGGGCCAAGTTTATGTTACGCTTAGTCGTGTAAAGACGCTGTATGACATTGTATTATGCGACTTGGAACCTACCAAATTGCTAAATAGACCACATGACGAAAAGGCATTGCGTGAAATGCAACGATTGAGGCTTTTATAAATCATCATCAGCCAATTGCAGTTCACTGCTGGACGTAGACCTCCTGAAGTTTGCGTCAACGTTCGCGATCCTCCGCTTCTCTCATCTAGCCACTACCGGCAACCTTTGTTAGGATAATTATACAGAAGAAAAACTCGCAAAAGTATTTCACATTAAGAAGTATTTATTAGTTTTTAGACTAGATGCTGATAATCCTGGCTGCAGCATCGGCCAGACTTATGTCAACATTGCATTGAACTTAAAATTTAGTCCTGTTTAAAATGCGCAGTCACTTACAATATACCTCGAATTAGCTAATCAGTTAACCGCGGCATCTGCTACGGCTACGTCACACTGCTACGAAGTGGAGATCGGCTACGACGCGCTCGCTACGGTGTGTGCTACGTCACCTACACAACCAGTGCTACGGAACAGGTATCTACTACGAATCACCTTCCAGTGCTACGCACCAATATTAATTAACGTTGCCGCGTTGTAATCAATAGATTATCTTTGCATTACCTAACTATTCGAACATGCAGCGCTCTCCACCGAATCACACAAAACCATGAACACAAAACCATGAATATTCCACCAATGGACCAAGCTCAGTCGGTTCCGAATATCGTTCAGGCCGTGAATGACCCTGATTTTGTCAATATAAGCTCTCGTCATAAACGCCCACGGCTTGACGAGTCTTCGAGTGATCAGTTGGAAGAATTTAAACAAGAGATCAGGGAGATGCTCACGGCATGGAAGTCCGAACAAGATGAATCTATTGCGAAATTGTTGGCGGATCAGACAGCGCTGATTACTAAGTTAATCTCTGGCATGGCCGAGTTAAAACTACAAAATTCCCAAATTCAGCAAACAAACGTAGAAATTGAAAAATCTGTTTCTACTATCAGTGAACTTTATGATGAGATGAGGTGCGAGATGAAGCGGCTTCACGATCAGTGTAACGAGTATAGGAAGCAAACTGAGGCCTTGGAGAAAACTGTAAGGGATCTTCAATTCAAATCTCGTTCGTCATCCGTTGAAGTACGAAACATTCCCTCCGACGACGGTAATGAATCAATTGCTGACCTCACAAAGATTGTGACTGCCCTTGGAACAACAGTTGACCTCCCAATCTCAGAGACAAGTATTCGCGATATCTACCGCATACCGGGAAAATCAGCCACAAATAAACCAATTGTCGCTGAGTTTACAAGCGTTCATCTGAAAACTGAACTTTTAACACGCTTGCGAGGGTTTAATAATAAGCAACCCAACAAAGAAAGCAAACTCAATACGGAGCTGCTGGGATTGGCTGGCCTGAAACGTGCAGTCTATGTCGACGAGCATTTGCCTAACTCCATGAAGAGATTATTCTATCTGGCGAGAGAATTTGCAAGGAAAAAGGAGTTTAAATTCTGTTGGATCGCAAACGGCAATATTTTCTTGCGTAAACAACCGGGACATCAGCATATCCTCGTTAAGTCAGAAGCTACTCTGCATGAGTTACAAACGAAGACATGACTAAATTTAGATATAGTAGATCAATTCTTTTACAGCATATCAATTAACGATTTTCTTTTATTTAAGTTTATTTTAAATGACTGCCAAAATATTACTATTATGTCAAATTCAACTGACTCACCCCACTTATGTACTAAAATACACACACATATTATTTACAAAGTTACACAAATACTTACACCGAATCTACATAAACACAAGTGTACACTAACATTCACGCTGTTTCATCTAACTCTGATTTCTGTTTTATGGCTTTCTCCGAATGCTTATCTCTTTGTGGTCAAGTTATTCTTCGACGTACTAACTTGTTTGAATGTTTCATGCATTGTTTATTTTAGAAATGGCTAATCTAGTTAACAACGTCCTACTAGACTTAGACGAGATTACAGTTGCTAAGGCCTCCATTTGTGTTCCAGAAGAATGCACGAAATATTTAAAAAAGTCAAATAAGTGTATTACTATTCTTCACATTAACATACGCAGTATCAATAAGAATTTTGATGAACTTTTAACCCTATTATCTATAATTAAAGTGCCCTGTGACATTCTGATTCTGACCGAGTGCTGGTTAAGTAAAATTGCTAACCTTCCGGTGTTGGATGGCTACAACTCTTATTATACTAAACAAACTAAAAACCAAAATGAAGGAGTGGCTTTGTACATAAAAAATCACATTGAGTGCACCGTAAACGAGCCAGTTTTTACAAATGGGAACTGTCTCACTTGCCAAATAAATAATAAATTAGCTATTATCGCCATGTATCGTTCGCCATCGTATAAAACTAAAGTTGAATTTGATTGCTTCCTAGACAGTTTAGACAGCGTCTTTTCCTCCTTCAGTTACTTCAAAAGTATATTTCTCATTGGTGACACCAACATAGATATTAAACCGTCTAATCAAGATGAGCGCTGTGCCAATTATTTAACTCTCAATGCCACTCATGGGCTTTTACCTGGTCATTACTATCCGACCAGAATCAATAATTGTATAGACCACGTTCTATTAAAATCTAATAGACCTACAAATGTACTGGTCCTACAATCTTATATTACTGATCATCTACCGCTCCTGGTTGAAATAGACGATACAGAACTAACAAAACAATCTGCCCCTAGTTATAAAATCCCAAAAATTGAATACTGCAATGTCTTAAAAGATATTGAATGTCAGGATTTTTCTCATGTTACCAACACGGATGATCCTAACATTGCCGCCACTAATTTAGTTAGCACAATACAATCTGTCATAAATAAGCACACTAAAATAGTAATAGTTCCGAAAAAAGAAAGAAATCTCAAACCTTGGATAACTCCAGGCCTATTGCGCTGCATTCGTAACCGTGATAGGCTACACAAAAAGGCTCGTAACGTACCTAGTAATGATATATTGCAGATCACATATAGACGGTATCGGAATTTTTGCAATGGCCTTCTTAGGAAGCTTAAAAGAGCGCATGAAAAGCTTGAATTGGAAAAAGCAAAGCATAATCCTAAAACGTTGTAGAATAAAATTAAAGAGATCACTAATACTAAAAAAATATCAGCACCACCTCTAGAACTCCTAAAGATTCACCCAAACCCATACACTGCAGCTAGTGAGGTATGTAAGTTTTTTGCTACCATAGGCACGAACCTAGCGTCTAAATTTATCCCCACAACACAACCAGTTACTCCACCCACAACATCTCGTCTTAACTCTTTTGTTCTCCTCGCTGTTGATGACGCTGAGGTCGAGTCCACCATTATGAATTTAAGGAATGATTGTGCCACTGGTTGGGACGGTATATCCCCTATTCTTCTAAAATTATGTAGAAAAACTCTTGTGCCATTAATAACCCATGTAATCAACATATCTATAGCAAATGGAATTTTTCCTGAATCTTTCAAAAAGGCCCTGGTCCATCCGATATATAAGAGCGGGAACAAGGACTGTTCGAACAACTACAGACCGATTTCTGTTCTTTCAGCTTTGTCTAAGGTTATGGAGAGGCTAATAAATAGTCGTCTATTGAACTTCTTAGAGAAAAATAAAATTATAGCGCCCAATCAGTATGGCTTTAAAAAAGGTGTCTCTACAGAACATGCAATTACTGATCTTACAGAACTTGTCGCGAGGAAGTTAGATGACCATAAAAGATGCCTTGCCATATTCCTGGACTTAACAAAAGCCTTTGATACAGTCTCTGTTCCTACTCTTCTCTCAAAAATGGAAGTCATCGGTATTCGTGGTTTTTTATCTCCGACACAGAAGACTCAGTGTCAAGATTGATACGTGCGTCAGTGGTGAAGAATTTATCTCATATGGAGTGCCGCAGGGCAGTGTGCTCGGTCCTACTTTGTTTCTTGTTTATATAAATGACCTTTGCACATTGCCACTGCTTAACTCCAATATCTTCACGTATGCTGACGACACGGCTATCGTAGTTTATGGGGATACGTGGGCTGATGTGAAATATCATTCTCAACAATCGCTGCAGGTGGTTATGAGCTGGCTGCAGCATAATTTGCTTTCCCTGAACCTATCCAAAACCAATTTCATCCCATTCTGTGTTAGTCACAGAACCAAAGCCCCACCGGAATTTACCATAACCGCACATTCATGTGATGATTCCTCTTCGTGTTCTTGCATAACACTTTCTCGTGCCGGTCACACCAAATACCTGGGTGTAGTGATCGATGACGGGCTGAAGTGGTACACCCATGTCGATAGTTTGGTTTCGAAAGTTAGGAAGCTAATCTACATCTTTAAGTCGCTAAGACAGTGTGCGGATTCAATAACACTGAAGATGGTGTACCTAGCGCTTTGCGAGTCCGTTATTGGTTACTGCATCCCGGTGTGGGGTGGCACCGGCAAAACTAAACTGTTGGGTTTGGAGCGGGCACAGAGGGCTGTTCTTAAGGTGATGCTTGGCAGACCGTTTAGGTCCCCCACAACCCAATTATATGCGGACTGCAAAGTACTTACTGTACGACAGCTCTTTGTGCTTCGAGCCGCCCTCTGGAAACACAGCCAGATCCCACCCCCTGATCCTAACAAGCGGTCATATAGCACATCATGCCCATCAATACCCCACAAAACGTCCTTCGCTAGTCGTCAACTGTATGTTGTAAGTTCTCTTATCTATAGAAAGATCTGCACTAAAGTTCAATTAAATAAGTTAAATAGATTTGAGGCAAAAACAAAATTAAAAAATTGGCTGTATGACTTAGATTATACTAAAACAGAAGAGCTACTCATCTTCCCTCGCTAGTCTTGCGGTTGAATGCAGCAATCACACTCCACTACGTTTGTACTCAAACAGGATTAAACCAAAATATTTGTCTTGCTAAATTAAATCATCCCGCTCAAGCATAATATTGTGAATGTTAGTAGTTGTTTAGCAAACACACACAAATCTTACACACACCCACACCCTCACACACATAAACACACCCCCACATAAACACACACACACATAAACACGTGCACTACCCCCACACACATTATACTTACACACGCAGTCATGTTAACTATATATTCATATTCCTCATTTAAATTTTTCTTTTGTTCCCTATTTTTATTAAGTTTTATCATCATAATTTTGTTATTTTTTTTTCTCTTATTAAACCTTTCATGTATTTAATTAGGTTCACTACACTCAAGGTGCGATGAAAAGGACTATTTGAGCACGAAGTAACAGTAGAACACTGTCTCCTAAGGCACAGGTTTCCCCTAGTTTAGGAGGCAGGGTTTCCACCATTCCAGACACCTTTTTACAACCAATTGTTCTTTGTTACCTACATGTACAACTCATTGTAACTGTTGCGCGCCACAATTAATGCCTAGTACATGACGACAGTAGTTACCACTAGCGCCATCTAGTATCGAGTAGCGGAACTTAGTAGTCAAGACCCTTCTAGAAATTTCGATGCGAGATCTTTCTAGAACTTTCCCGAACTTTCGACATCTGGTCGATCGGTGCCTGTATGTACTCGAACATTCTAGATGTTTCTACAATGGAAGGTTCTAGAACTCTCTTTGGCGCTATATAAGGCCGAGACGCGCCACGACCGACACAGTTTGGATAAAGCGATCGAAGTGAAAGCATCGAAGCGATATTCAAGTGCGACTTAAAGCGATCAGTAGTGCAATTGTGTTTTGTAATTAGTGTGTTTGACTTGTAATTAGTGTTGATTATTAAAGTGTCATTTTTTTTGGTTATTAAATCGGCAGTTTTTATTGTCACGAACCCGAAGCTCGTAACAATTGGTGTCAGAAGAGGGGATTAAAAATCATGCCGGTTTTACCCAAAGACGACGCGGAGGGTATCCGTACCCGGAGTCAACGCCAGCAAGAGACGGACCAGAGGCGATTTGGTGGAGCTACGCCACAGAGGTCGGAGGGCCAGCTACCGACCATAGAGGCCGGCCCGTCCTCAGCAGCTCCAGCATCAGCAGCACCAGATTTGGCTGCCCTGATGATAATGCTGCAGGAGCAGTCCCGCCGACAGGAGGAACAGGCTCGTCGACAGGAAGAGCAGGCCCGCCGACAGGAGGAACAGGCTCGCCGACAGGAGGAACAGGCTCGTCGGTTGGAGGAACAGCTCCAGCGGGACAAGGAGGAACAGGCCCGTCGACAGGAGGAACAGGCCCATCGACAGGAGGAACAGGCTCGTCGGCTGGAAGAACAGCTCCAACGTGATAAGGAGGAGCAGGCGCGCCGTCAGGAAGAGCAGATGCTCCTTATGAAGGACCTTCACGCTACCTTCGGGAAAGACATGAAGGAGGTGAAGGATAAGGTTGCTCAACATGACAACCGCCTGTCGGAAGCTGAAACCCGAATCGACCAAGTAAATAATCGGGTTGACAACGTGATGGCTGACGTGAAGCTAACTGTGATGGCTGACGTGAAGAAAACGCTGGATTACCTCAAACTTGGGGATGGAATCGCAGCTCCCGTAGCTACAACACCTTCGCTACGTGGATTCAAAGTGCCACCGTTCGACGGAACTTCTTCCTGGTCGGTCTACAAAATCCAGTTTGAGGCTGTCATGAAGGCGAACGGGTGGAATAAAAGCCAGGCCATGACTGCTCTCACCCTAGGCCTGCGCGACCAGGCCTTAACTGTCCTGGAAGCTCTCGGTAAGGAAGTGACTTACGAGCAGCTCCTCGAGGCATTGGAGGCTCGGTATGGCGACGCTCACCTAGAACACGTGTTTCGTGCGCAGCTCAAGGATCGCGTGCAACGCAGTAGCGAAAACCTGCAGCAGTGGGCCCTTGAAGTGGAGAAGCTGGTTCGCAAAGCTTACCAGTCCGTACCTGCGCTTATTGATGGGAACCTGGTGCAGGCATTCATCGATGGCATCCGCGACCTTGAAGTTAGAGCTTCTGTGCGGCTCGGTCACCATGGGACGCTTAAGGACGCTTTGGCCCATGCACTGGAGGTGGAAGCTGTGCGGCAGGATCATCGTTCCCATCGCGTCAGGGAGGTTGCAGCGGCTACAGTTCGCGACCGCAATAAAGGATACAGCCCTAGATGCTACGGCTGTGGGGAAAGGGGCCACCTTCGGTCCAGTTGCCCTAAGCGAACTGCAGAAAGAGAAGACGGCCGATCTCCAGAGGGCAGTGCGGCTAACAGCACCGCCCAGCACCAGCAGCAGGGAAACGAGTAATAGCCAGGACTGCGGGGCGGGTGCTGGCTGATGTTCAAAGAGCCCCAAGGGTTTCGATCACACAAACCCATGACGGGAACAGCCTAATCATCAAGGGCGAGGTCAACGGAACGCCGTGTAAGCTGACCATAGACACTGGAGCTTCTCGCACGGTTGTCAGTTCCCAACTTGCGTGTCGGTCCCTTGGGGACTCCGCATACAACCGGGAACGCATTAATTTGGTAACAGCCACCGGTCAGCGCATACCCGTCCATGGAGAGAAGAAAATGGAATTGATGCTAGGCAACAGAATCTACCTGCATAATGTCATCGTGGCTGATATAATGGACGATTGCATCCTGGGCCTTGACTTTATGAGGAAGAATTGTTGCGAGATTGACGTCAAGCAAGGTGTTTTGAAATGTGGAGAAGAGGAACTTTTCATGGAAGGGGCGTTACCTGGGAATGTGTACAGCCTTAAGAAGATTGTTCTTCCGCCGAGATCGGAAACGATTGTGCCGGTTAGTCTTCCTCGGAATCCTGGGCAAACTCATCGTTGTGTACTCGTGGAAAGGGTAGACAATGACCTTCCATGGAAAGTGGCACGGACTTTGGTCAGAGCCACTGACATCTCAGGGGTACGTGTGCTGAACCTTTGTGATCAGGAACAGATAATAGAAAAAGGCACTCTTGTTGGTACTTGCGAGGAAGTGGATTGGTTGCGTCGATGCTAACATCTATCGACTGGGACCCTCAGCAAGGATGCACAAACAAAAGTGACCACACTTTTAGAAGACTGCCGCAGCGCTTTGTCCCAAAATGAAATGGTCAAGGTGAAGAAGATGTTACTCAAGTTCGCCGATGTTTTCTCGTCAAACGATGCTGACATCGGGAAGACTGGTTTAGTTCAACACAAAATAAACACGGGAGAAGAATCGCCTATCCGTCAGCGGCCAAGGAGATTGCCGGTAGCACGTGAAAAGGAAGTGGAAACCATGATTGAGGGAATGGTGAAGGATGGTGTTATTGAACCTTCATCCAGTCCATGGTGTTCACCTGTAGTGCTGGTAAGAAAGAAGGACGGCAGCATGCGGTTTTGTGTTGACTATCGTCGTCTGAACGACGTTACAAAGAAGGACAGCTATCCTTTGCCAAGAATTGATGACACGCTGGACATGCTTACTGGAGTAAAGTGGTTTAGCACGCTGGACCTGAAAAGTGGCTACTGGCAAGTCGAAATTGATCCCAAGGACAAGGAGAAAACTGCATTCTCGACAGGAAAGGGTCTGTGGCAATTTAAAGTTATGCCGTTTGGATTGTGCAATGCTCCGGCAACATTTGAGAGGTTGATGGAACTTGTACTTACTGGGCTAATTGGCGATGCCTGCTTGGTCTACTTGGATGACATCATCATCGTAGGCCGCACGTTTGAAGAACATCTTCAAAACCTGGAACGCGTGCTCATGAAGATCCAGAGTGCCAACCTCAAGTTAAGTCCGAAGAAGTGTTCACTATTCAAACGGCAAGTTAGTTTTTTGGGATATGTAGTGTCTGAAGAAGGTATCCGTACGGATCCAGAGAAAATCGCCGCTGTCAAGGATTGGCCAATTCCAAAAGACAAGACGCAGGTCAGAGCATTTCTGGGTTTGTGCTCCTATTATAGGCGATTTGTCAAGAACTTTGCAGATATAGCCAAACCCCTGCATAAGCTAACCGAGGAGAAGCGACATTTCTGTTGGGACGAAAGTTGCGACATCGCATTCCAGGAGCTAAAGCACCGTCTGTGCAAAACACCTATTTTAGGGTACCCTGATGCGGGCAAGGAATTTATAGTTGACACAGACGCAAGTGATATAGGACTTGGCGGTGTGTTGTCTCAGCGGAACGGCGATCAAGAGGTTGTGGTAGCATACTTCAGCAAGTCATTGTCGAAACCTGAAAGGAACTATTGTGTTACGAGACGAGAACTGCTTGCTGTGGTTAAGTCATTGCAGCACTTTAGCAAATATCTTCTGGGGCGGAAATTCCACCTACGAACTGACCATGCTGCACTTAAATGGCTATTGCAGTTCAAAAATCCAGAAGGACAAGTTGCAAGATGGATTGAACTACTGCAGGAATACGACTTCGAGGTCGAACATCGCAGCGGGAAATCTCATGGCAACGCAGATGCATTGTCAAGAAGACCTTGTCCTGAAAACTGCAAGCATTGTACTAGGCAAGAAAGTAAAGAAGTCGTACCTGTGAGGATGCTCAAGACAGACCTCAGTAACGAGTGGAAGGAAAGCCTACAACGTGCACAGCAGGAAGATTCGGACATCAAGCCGATTCTGGAGTGGATGAAGGCCAGAGCTCCTAAGCCCAGGTGGAGCGACGTCTCAGCAATGAGTTCGATCACAAAAAGCTATTGGGCCCAATGGGACAGTTTGGTGATTCAGGATGGAGTCCTGTGTCGTAAATGGGAAAACGCTCGGGGAGACAGCTGTCATTTGCAAATGGTAGTCCCTAAAGCTCAAGTACCGAATGTTCTACAGCTGTACCATAATGGTTGTTCAGGAGGTCATCTGGGAGTAAAACGGACTCTACTGAAGATACGAGAACGGTTTTACTGGGTCCACTGTCGGGCCGATGTCGAGGACTGGTGTCGCAAATGCACAAGTTGTGCAGCTGTAAAGGGACCTCAGACTCGTAGTAGAGGTGCATTGAAATTGTACAATGTTGGTGCACCATGGGAGAGGATAGCCCTTGACGTTGCGGGGCCGTTTCCGGAAAGTGAAAGTGGTAACAAGTATTTCATGGTTGTGATGGATTACTTCACTAAGTGGCCGGAAGTCTTCGCCATTCCAAACCAAGAAGCTTCAACAGTTGCAGATAAACTGGTTCATGAAGTCTTCTGCCGTTTTGGAGTACCCTTGGAGATTCACAGTGATCAGGGAAGGAATTTCGAGTCCCAAATATTTCAGGAAACTTGCCGAGTAATGGGTACTCATAAAACGAAAACAACTTCTTACCACCCACAATCGGATGGAATGGTGGAACGATTTAATCAGACACTGGAGAGATACCTAGCCAAAGTTGTGGAAAATCGGCAACGAGATTGGGACAAGCACATTCAACCGTTTTTGTTGTCATATCGAAGCGCTGTTCACGAAAGTACATCGGTGACACCAGCTTTCGCAAACTTTGGAAGAGAATTACGGCTGCCTGCAGACCTGATCACCGGAATACCACCTGATGCCCCACGCAGTATAACCGAGTATGCGAATGACTTGCGGAACAAAATGAATGACATTTATGAGCACGTCAGACAATCGGGCCAGCAAATGTCTGAAAAGATGAAAACCCGTTATGACCGTAAAATGAACAATAAAGGGTTCGACGAAGGTTCACTAGTGTGGTTGCACAACCCAGTCCGCAGCAAAGGGAAATCTCCTAAGCTTCAAGCTAAATGGGACGGACTGTACCGGATTGTGACAAAGATCAATGACGTAACCTACCGGATACAGAAAGGTGCAAGAGGTACTCCTAAGATCGTCCACGTGGATCGACTGGCGCATTATTATGGGGCCGATAATGCTCGGGACGAGCATGTCTTAGGAGGGGGCAGTGTTGCGCGCCACAATTAATGCCTAGTACATGACGACAGTAGTTACCACTAGCGCCATCTAGTATCGAGTAGCGGAACTTAGTAGTCAAGACCCTTCTAGAAATTTCGATGCGAGATCTTTCTAGAACTTTCCCGAACTTTCGACATCTGGTCGATCGGTGCCTGTATGTACTCGAACATTCTAGATGTTTCTACAATGGAAGGTTCTAGAACTCTCTTTGGCGCTATATAAGGCCGAGACGCGCCACGACCGACACAGTTTGGATAAAGCGATCGAAGTGAAAGCATCGAAGCGATATTCAAGTGCGACTTAAAGCGATCAGTAGTGCAATTGTGTTTTGTAATTAGTGTGTTTGACTTGTAATTAGTGTTGATTATTAAAGTGTCATTTTTTTTGGTTATTAAATCGGCAGTTTTTATTGTCACGAACCCGAAGCTCGTAACATAACGAAGGTATTTAGTATCAATAAAGTTATTATTATTATTCTTTTATTTCACTAAATACATATAAATTATATTTTTAAATATTAGTATAAAAAATATAAAAACATTTAAAAATATAAAAAATAGTAGCCCACCGGTATCGGGAACAGGGTCCAAGCTACCGGCGGTCAGGGCTCCAGAGAGAGGAACCTCCTAACAATGCGGGCCGTGTCCAGAAGTACCGCTCTCTGAATCAAGCCCTTGATCCAGCTGCCCAACGAGAGCCTCCTTAGATGTTGGTCGAGGCTCTTGGCTATTAACCCATTGGCTGTCACGACTATCGGCACAATGATCGCAGTGTCCACATCCCACATGTCGACAACCTCGCGAGCCAAGTCAAGATACTTGATCTGTTTATCTTTCTCGGCTTTCACGAGGTTCTCATCATGCGGGACGGTTATGTCAACAATCATTGCGCGCCGCTCTGATCGATCCACCACCACTATATCAGGCTTATTGGCAACAATAGTCCTGTCAGTGATGATGGATCGATCCCAGTACAATGTGATATTACCATTTTCGAGAACTGGGTCGGGCACATACCTGTAGTACGGCACCTCCGATTCCACAAGGTTGTATTTCAAAGCAAGCTGCTGATGGATTATCCTGGCTACAAGGTTGTGTCTATGCAAGTACTCTCCGTTAGCCAGACGAGAACACCCGGAGATAATATGTCTGATTGATTCTCCCGGCCGGTGGCATGCCCGACAGATGTCAACCGTACCGTCTTTGACAATAAATCTCCGGTAATTGTTCGTCATCATAACTTCGTCCATAATTGCACAAACAAAACCTTCGGTTTCTCCAAAGAGGTTACCGAAATGCAGCCAGGCTACGGACGCTTGTAGATCTACATCGGGTCCACGTAGGGCCCGGAGAAAGCGTCCGTGAAGCTCCTTACTCTGCCATACCTCCATGCGATCATTAGTGTCAAGCGCTACTGGTTTGCGCCAGTTCTCTTTAGCCAAGGAGAGCGGGGTAAGGCCCTTGTCCACTATGACTACATCTCGATGCATCCCCACGTCGGTTTCTAGGAAATATTCCCTGAGACTGCATATCTCGCGATTGTGGAGCGTCTTAGCATTTAAAAACCCTCGACCTCCACATTTTCGCGGGATATACAGCCTCATTACCGATGACCGTGGGTGATGCATTCGATTTGCAGTCAGCAGTGTACGGACCCTCCTATCCAGGGCGTCGAGTTCGGTCTGAGTCCATTTGAGTATGCCGAAAGAGTACATCAAAACTGGCATGACCCAACCGTTGAAGGCGCGCACCTTGTTTCCGCCTGATAGAAGACTATTAAGCACTTTTTTCAGGCGGCCAAAGAAGCGCTCCTTCACCGATTGTTTCATGTCAGTAACATTGATCCCTAACGCTTCCGACATACCCAAATACTTATAGGTTTCGGATGCGGAGAGGGCTCTAAGGTTTGTGGAATCCGAGAGTTGGGTTCCCACGGATTCCACAATCTCCCCTCGCTTTACATGCATGACCGCACATTTGTCCACACCAAATTCCATCCTGATGGCGCTACTGAAAGTTTCAGTAATTTTCAGTAGCTCCATCAGTTGCAAATTGTTGGGGGCAAAAAGTTTTAGGTCATCCATGTAAAGGAGGTGAGATATAACCTGACCACCTCTCCTCAGCCGATAGCCTAGACCTGAATCCTCCAGCAGCGTGCTTAGAGGATTCAAGGCTAAGCAGAACCAAAGCGGACTCAAACTGTCGCCCTGAAATATGCCTCGCTCAATCCTTATCGGTTCGCTATTCCTCTGAATATTTCGACATCCTGGATAGCGAAGGACCGTCCTCCATTGCCCCATACACGACATCAGGAAGGTGCGTAGAGTTGTATCTACAGACTATCCTGACTGCAGCATCAGGTCATAACCTGATGATCATGAGACCAAATGTGGCAAATGCCCTATCAAACATCAAAACAATTTACTAAAACAGTCCTTGCCTGTTCGAGTAACTTCTTACTGTTAAGGAGTTGAACCTTCCATCATCAGCCCAGCTACCTGAGATGGTGACAACCGTACGCAAATACACAAGATACTTCATAAAATATGCGAAAAACAATAAGTGAGCCTATAAAATTTGAGGGTTGCTCTCGATTTCTCTAAGATCCCATCATCAGATCCTAACTTGGTGACAATGGGACCACCTCAGAACTATCTACTTTCGAACAAAACAAGAATTTTGAAAATCCGTCGACAATTGGAGGAGTAATCGATGAACAAACATACAAAAAAAAAAAAAAAACATACAAACATCCGAACATAGTACCTCCTCCTTTTTGTGAAGTCGGTAAAAAGCATTGCTCTTTTGACGGATGTGGATAATTACGAGAGCAACTTGAAAATGGCCCACGCGTTTAGGAGATAATTAAGAATTCGTATATTAAAATTGTAAACAAGAATTTTTGATGTTTTAATTTGTTCTACGAATATGTGAAAGTATTATTATTGTAAGTTAATGAGGAATGTTAAACAAAGAGGTATCTAGGTAGCCTAAAGATTAAAGGTTTGTTTTCATTTGTTAATTACAAATGACGGACTTTAATATACCTAATTGACTGTGTAATCATATGCATCAAACATAAGATAGATTACGTGGTCAAGTAGGTAGATAGACGATGAATATAGTAGCAGCGCAGCGGCAAGCCCACAACCCTAGCGCCACAGCTAGCGCGTCACTTCGCGCCAGACAGCGACAGAGTTACGCGTTAGAAGAGAGCGGCAACGTTTAGGTGAATATCGCGTTAGGCACTGAGCGCTTATGCGAGCTGAATTGCACTTTGTTGCTTAGTTGCAAGAGTCGCTATTTCTATTAATTGTTGCGCGAAGAGCCTCTTCTGTACTTGTACTATTTATTCTGTGCCTTATAGAGTCCTACACACGGGGGCGCGGCTAAAAGTAGGAATGCATCCCTAAACAATTATGACAGTCCCTACCTACACAGTACTTAGCTACTGAATGTATACTATTATTTGGTACTTACATTCAGTACCAAATAATAGTACATTCCAATAATAGTGGTTTCGTGGTGGAGGTAGACCAACTCTTGTGGTTCGAAGCGAAACGATTTGGCGATGAACTGTACCTTACGTAATCTGGTTTTGAATAACATCATAACCAGAGCGAACTTTTTATTAGGTCCTTAACTTTATCCCGACAGCCACAAATATGAATATGATTTCAGCAGTGTTAACTTCTGAAAATGTGTCAAGTCCGTGTTAGACTTTATTCTACGGAATTTTATTAAATAGGTAATAATCACAGACTTACGACATATTAAGCTATACATTTCCAGTTTTAGCTGACCTCGTATTATATGTATAGGCTTTACAAAAAATGAGAAGTCAGCATACCTATACCTACTGGAAATGTATAGTTAAAAATGTCGTCGTTCGTAGTGATAGAATTATACACTCCCTACTTTTACAAATCGCTTTATTGGTACCTACTTAACACAGTTAAATAGTAATTGTAACCCGAGACCACTTTCATCGTCTCTAGCCAAGAGAAAATGCAAGCGCACTTTTCCCGCCGTTTTTCATCAAAATCTATGGGTTGCCACAACTCAAAAGCATAATACTGTTTAAAAATGTCAATATTGCAACCCAGAAATAATGTTATTATAGTTAGGTAAATACTCGACTATTGTGTATGCTAACAGTAGGTACTTACGCACGACGACATATCCCGCGTCCCATCAGCCAATAGCCATTTCCCTAACTAAATCCTAATCATTAGACTCAGTTATACCTACTAACTTGTTAAGTTAGTATAATCCTAAAGTGTCAAGATTTCTTGAAATACCTAGTCATTCAGTAGGATTATCGTATTTTAATCAACGTACAACTTAATACTGACCAGCAAATTGACATAAACGTAAAAAAAATAATAATTTATCGGGCTACCCTGGCGCTTTCTCTGTAGGTAGTCTATGTACAGTCAGCAACAAAAGTCGATTGACTATTGATTAACACTTGAGTTTTTTTAATCTCAGGTATTGGGCAAATATTTGTTCAAAATTGCATTGTAGGTGCTTCTGCTGCAAGTTTGAACAAATATTTTGCTCGATAACTGTGATTAAAAAACTGAAGTGTTAATCGACTTTTGTTGCTGACCGTACATATCTCGGTAATAGGTTGCTACCATAATCCATGCTACACGCTGAGCTAAAAGCCAGTCACTTAAGTGTCAATTCCACCAACGAAATTGAACGTGATGAGATCAATACATCTAAACCGCGTTCAAGAGCTGTCAGTGTCATTTGTGGTGGAATATTGACACTGACAGCTATTGAACGCGGTTTATATGTGCTGATCAGAGTGGCAATTCTCGTAATTCTAAGAACGTTTACAGTCTGTTCTTAGTCTCGATCTGTCAAAATGACCTCTAATTTCTCTACGCTGACATGAGATTGCGACTAGATTTTGAACGTTTTTAATCACGGGAATTGGCCTTCTGGTCGCGTTGAGTTAGATACATTAGTGAAATCCACCCCTAGTCAATCGTGCCAATGAAGTTGTAGAGGTATCTATAACGCCACATGCGAACAACGCGTCATACTGACGTCATGCAAAATCCTGCATCTCGCAAGCAGAGTTTACTGCGCAACTAGCATAGATACAACGACCCGACATGAATCATTGGACAGTTGCCCGCCAGACACAACACCCGTCTGGTCGGAAGATCCTCCCTTTTCTATGGAGTATGAGTGAACTTTACATCCTGTTCCTCATAGGTACCTTTATAGTGTTATGGTGGTACCTAAACCTGACGAAAATATCGAGCCTTTACCGCCGTTTTAGCGCAACCGACAAAAAACAAATTTTACAGGAGAAGGTTTTTTTTAAATATTTTTAAAAAAGAAATGTGCTAGTAAATTGAAATTTTACATATGTAAATGTCTGAAAATCATTAATATATGTAAAATTTCAATTTGCTAGCACATTTCTTTTTAAAAATATTTAAAAAAAACCTTCTCCTGTAAAATTTGTTTTTTGTCGGTTGCGCTAAAACGGCGGTAAAGGCTCGATATTCCTAGGAAGCAGGAGGGTAGGTAGCAACATAAACACATCAACACAAATAATGGCCAGACAGATAAATGGATTCGATGACCCAATTTAGGCTGGATATGGAAATATCCATCTATCTACTACCTACCCAAAGGGACACAAATTAATATTGTTCTAATCTTCTCATAATAACAGCTCCGGCTTAACAGATATTTATTAAGCTACTCATATATTTTCTTCAACCTATGACTTTGTTATGATTTGTAACAACGATTGTTTGAGAACTCGGGAATTGTTCAGGTTTCACAACCTCTTTATTTATGTTCCTTTGATAAATTAGAATGAAGTTAGGTTCACCGCTAGACTCTTGGTACCTAAGTATATTAATTAATTTTAGTGAGTTTCTTTGCCTCCCAGAATTGTACGGGAATGTTGCCTTTGTACTAAGTAAGTAATTAAGTAAGTAATTATTTATTTTATTAAAAGACTTCGCTTGGGTAACATCAGTGTTAATTCAATAAGGGATGGGTATGGCTATAACATTTGAAAAGACCCCTGCCCTTTCAAACTACGAAAATCCTGTACCTATCTTGAAGGACGGTGTACTTTTAGGGGATTGACACGTTTTACAAAATATTCATAACTGCGTAATAACTCTGATGCTAACATACATATTTACTAAAGGGGGTTAAAAGCTAATTCTGAGGAATGTTTGTGTGTGTGTGTGTGTTGTTGTTTTGTGACTGGTCCGTTGGGGTGTGTAATGAATATAGTAAATATGTGTCAAGGAAATGAAAAGTTAGGTAGGTATTTTAGTTGTAATTTGTAGAATAAATAAGTTCCTCTGTATCGCAATAATTTAAATTTAGGAGGAAATTACTACTACTAAGATAAGTTGCTAAAGAGATTCTTTAATCAAATAAATGCAACTACATTACTTCTAGGCAAAGACATTACTTAAATCTCTTTGCTTCTAGGAATGACATTATCTAAGACTGGGTCTCCAGGGCTTTCGTGAAACAAAGCGCGTGAATGAAAACTTGGCAGTGGTGCCGATTCGCTTGTTCTCAAACTAAACTACATTTAAGGTCAGTGCATCTTTTTCTTTCTATTTCAATGAAAAGGATAGAGGATAAATTTTATTTTAGTCCTGTCAAATTAATCAGCGCAAAACTAACATTAGGTATTTAATTTTGCAGAAAATCGCCAAGTTCCCATCCTAGCATAATTAATTTTACTAGGACAAGAGATAGTACCTATATGGTAACACTAGCGCCATCTAACACTGTTCAATTTAACAAGTTTTTCAAATTACGGACTGCGGACGCATAGACGGAGAGGAACCTGGAACATCGCCATACTTCCACCAAGATCTTAATACTTCCGAAAATGATGGATAGAGGGCGTGGAACGATGAGTAAGTGCAAAACTTCTGTCCCAATTGTTTTGGGAAGGGACGACACAGGCGTTTTTCGTTTGCGTTCCCATTGAGGGACCACATTTGATTTTGAGCTTTTGAATGCGTCAGCTTTTAGTAAAAGCTCTCAAACAATTGTAAATTCAGCCTCTAATTTGTAAAAGTAGCCACTCAAAAGATACAATCGGTTAAAGGTGGTCCCTCAGTCGTGACTGACAGGCATCCATATCTCAAAATCTAGTTAAAATTTATAACTGCTATAAATGACTAGATACTCTTAGTAAAACGATTTGTAAAACTAATTTTATGAATATCAACCCTTCCTTTTCACAGAATAGAAAGAACTAGCATGCGACAACAGCCATTCAAAAGTTACAATCGATTGTAACTTTTGAATGGCTTCTTTTACAAACTAGAGGTTGAATTCACAATCGTTCGAGTACTTTTACTAACGCTAGACCCAAGTAAATTTCAAATTCCATTGTGGTCTCCACTCAATGTGACCCTTATGGTGATCGGTTGAGAGACCACCTTCCGCATGCTAGTTCTTTCTATTCTGTGAAAAGGAAGGGTTGATATTCATAAAATTAGTTTTACAAATCTTTTACTAAGAGTACCTAGTCATTTATTAGCAGTTATAAATTTTAACTAGATTTTGAGATAAGGATGCCTGTCAGTCACGACTGAGGGACCACCTTTAACCGATTGTATCATTTGAGTGGCTACTTTTACAAATTAGAGGCTGAATTAACAATTGTTTGAGAGCTTTTACTAAAAGCTGACGCATTCAAAAGCTCAAAATCAAATGTGGTCCCTCAATGGGAACGCAAACCGTTTTTCTAGCCGTGAAAAACTACGGTTGATTCGCCGTAAAAGGAAGGGTTGATATTCATAAAATTAGTTTTACAAATCTTTTACTAAGAGGACCTAGTCATTTATAGCAGTTATAAATTTTAACTAGATTTTGAGATAAGGATGCCTGTCAGTCACGACTGAGGGACCACCTTTAACTGATTGTATCTTTTGAGTGGCTACTTTTACAAATTAGAGGCTGAATTTACAATTGTTTGAGAGCTTTTACTAAAAGCTGACGCATTCAAAAGCTCAAAATCAAATGTGGTCCCTCAATGGGAACGCAAACCGTTTTTCTAGCCGTGAAAAACTACGGTTGATTCGCCGTATGTAGGTCCTTAGTGATGTATGGATCTCTATGGAAGCTTGTAGACGGACACGTTTTAGGGTTACGTAGCCAAATGGCAAAAACGGAACCCTTATAGATTCGTCATGTCTGTCTGTCCGTCTGTCTGTCTGTCCGTCCGTATGTCACAGCCACTTTTCTCCGAAACTATAAGAACTATACCTACTGTTGAAACTTGGTAAGTAGATGTATTCTGTGAACCGCATTAAGATTTTCACACAAAAATAGAAAAAAAAAAATTTTGGGTTCCCCATACTTAGAACCGAAACTCAAAATTTTTTTTTCATCAAACCCATACGTGTGGGGTATCTATGGGTAGGTCTTCATAAATGATATTGAGATTTCTAATATAATTTTTTTCTAAACTGAATAGTTTGCGCGAGAGACACTTCCAAAGTGGTAAAATGTGTGTCTGTCCCCCCCCCCCCCTGTAACTTCTAAAATAAGAGAATGATAAAACTAAAAAAAATATATAGGTACTTAATGTACATTACCATGTAAACTACCACCGAAAATTGGTTTGAACGAGGTCTAGTAAGTAGTTTTATTTTAATACGTCATAAATCGTAAACCGCAATTTACCATCCATTCAATCAACTCAAAAATAAAAAAAAACATTTAATTTCATAAACATAAACCCGGATGTTACGGAACCCTCGGTACGCGAGTCCGACTCGCTCTTGCCCGGTGTTTCTTCGGTGCCGTGTACAAAAGGCCCTATTGTAGTACTTAGCGTATCCAAAACGAATTATTCCTCGTAGATCACTGACCTCTAAAATACAGCTTGTATTATAGAGGTTAGTGTCGTAGATACACATTCCTTGTAGAGACACTACCAAGTTCGTAACATGCGTGACTGAGTCATGTATGTAGGCAATATATGTATGTGAATGTTAGAATTGAAATAAAAAACATAAACTGTGTTTTTCGAACTTTATTATAAATACAAAGTGAAATAAATTAAGTCTAATCTTAAACTAGTCCTTAGAGGACACGATTTGTAAGAACATTAATTAATTACATCATAAAATAAAATTATACCGCGTTGCTTCAAAATATGTAACTACAAATGAAAGTTCAAACTGATACTCATTATATTAATAGATAATACTTAAATTCTATATTGCTACTATTCACAACCGGAACCAAAACGAAAATCGAAATGTAGACATTGAGAACTCTACGCTATCACGAGTTATAACGTGATTAAAAAGCCGAGTAATCATGTTAAATAATTAAAATAAATATTAAAAAGCCAAGTAATCATGTTAAATAATTTAAATAAATATTGCTCAAAATTGTTGCAATAACGTGGTTTTGTGTTGTTAGAAACATGTTGCACTCAGTGTTGCCAGCAACACGTTTTATGCAGCAATATAAAGTTTCGCCAACAATGTTGAGCAACTTTTGTTTACCATAAATACAAGACTTTAGCATACGACATTTATTTACACAATTTACACAAATTTTATTGTTTTCGAACATCGAGTGCATACGTAGCTTAATATAGCATCTATTTTCCCGGAGTTTATTACATGACTTAAATAAGGTTACAATAACATTAATTTGTGTAAATAATTAAACTACAAATTATGTCTGCTAATAATGAGTGAAATGCCAGAAATACAAGAAATATATAAATGTTTAATATTACCTGTGTAAACCTTAACAAAGATAGTTTGAAAACGATATAAAATCTACATTGAATTTTAACTTTCTAAAGGGCTTACAGGACCTAAACGCAAAAAACGCAAGTTTTAGAAACAATAAAAGTATATGATCGACTACAGTATAGAAACATATATGATAATCTTCAGGATATATGCTAGGTAGATAGTGTGTTGAAAACATAATACAACTAATTTGATACGTTAGAAAAAGTCATGATAAAAGCTTTTTTTTTACAATAAAAACCATACTAATATACATACATTCATTCATTCAGATTTTTTGTCAGATTATTCTACAAGCAACAAACTAAAGCACTTTTAATTTCTTAGTCCAAACAATAGATTTTTTGTAAGTAGACAATTGCTTCATATTTTGCAATAAATTACCAGCGTTGTGTCATCGCGCTTCTCTTTCTCTTCCATGCAGTCCGACAGTGACCGCGCTTTAGGTCATGGTAAGCCCCTTAATCACCATACGGTAGATAAATTACTATTATTCTTACTTTTAATGTTGCCGAAAATGTAAATCTTAAATGATATTTCACGAAGAATATGACGATTCTTCATACATTGCACAACATTGGATTTTAATCTGAGCATTATCAGAAATAGATTTACAGTCCGGCCGTCGATAGAATGCGTTGTTGACGCCTGTGTCAGTGCGACAATTCTAGTCCTAACTAATCCATACTAATATTAAAAATTCGAAAGTAACTCTGTCTGTGTGTATGTTACCTTTTCACGCCTAAACCACTGAACGGATTTCGATAAAATTTGGCAGAGAGATAGATTGCATCCCGGGCAAGGACTTAAGATAGTTTTTATGGACATACCTCGCGAAGCCGGGGGCGGAAGCTAGTATTTTATAGTTTGTTTGTTACCTTTTCATGCCTAATCCACTGAACCGATCATCATGAAATTTTTATATACGTTGTCAGGGGTAACGAAAAGGACATAGGATACCTATCATCCAGAAAAAAAAACTGTGCCAGAGGAAAAAAACAATAACTTTCGACCGTCACAATTGCTTTAGGACGCTAGATGACGCTACGTGTCTTTCGAATCACGATTGAAATATGAGCCGACTTTCTGAGCAGTATTGTAACAAAAGTACTAGGCTAGCATGAAGTCACGATAGTATTTCAATCATTAGTACTATGCTTTTAATAGGATTTGGACGAAATTTGGCACACAGATAGTTTATTACAACTTGGATTAATACATAGGATAGGAGTTTTTTTCCAGTTAATACGTTTCTGTGGGAGAATTTCCGACCTCGACGCGGGCAAAAGCTAGCAGCTAATAAAGATCAAATTCGTAAAACACGTATTCGTTTGTATGAAACTGACAGGTGTCAAGAACGCATTCACTCGTCGGCCGCACTGTAGGAGGTGCATACACAATTTTGGGATTTGCTGTGTTAAGTGCACGGCAACTCGTTTTTTCAAGTGTTTCCTTTCATAATAATGCTGCATTTACTGTACCAAAATCGAACCGTGCGCTGAAAGAAGTAAGAAACTTTCATCCGAATCCGATTGGGCAGATATACCAAACAGCCTCAATATTATTAAGATATTATAACATATTGAGATCTAATACCAACTATTTGACATTTATGCTTAGCAACCTTTAAATTAATGTCGTCTATCCACCTTCTAAATATAAGGAACTAAAAAACATAAATAAAAAAAAAGGAAAATAATTTCATTTTTAACGTTCATAATTTTCGGAATAGAAGAAACCCTCATCATGGTTTTAAAAATTAAATAATTCTTAATCACAGTTTACATAAAGTCATAATTATTATAATGTTTACGAGAATTTGTTAGTATTTTGTATGTAATAATATTGTTTTTTTTTTTCTTTTATTAACCTAGCGTTGTACTTGTCACCTTTACCGAAGCTGCTTAGAAGATATAAAAATGCCTTTATATAAGACAGGCACTTGGTGCACATTTTGTTAGCGTAGGTACTAATAAAAGGACATTGCAACGATGTCATGACCACATCTCTTGGAGCGTACGCCCTTCGTAGTCGCATGGTCGCGCTTTCACAGTTAGCGATAGATAAAATCGCTCTACTCAATCAATGTAAATAAAACGGTACTTCAAAGCTCTAAGTGCCGCGGTCGTGATAACGTAGCCTAATTTTTCATAGCGTAAAGATATTGAAATTAAAAGGTGTGATTGTCAAGACGAAATAACTTTCGAGAGCTCTGCCTCTACACACAATGATGCTAAAATGGGAATTTACAGTCAGGGAATTTTATTGTGAAGCAAATAGACCCTACGGCGATTTGCCGTGTTATACAGGGTTATTGGTAAAACATTAACAACCTCTTAAGAGGTCATTGTACTCATCATTACGAACAACTTTTACGATGGGACCAAACCTGAAATCGCGAAAAAAAAATCTGCTGTTTCCTACATTTATGTTCGTATAACTCGTCAAAATGTAGGGAACAGCAGATTTTTTTTTTCGCGTTTTCAGGTTTGGTCCCATATTAAAAGTTGTTCACAATGATGAGTACAATGACCTCTTAAGAGGTTGTTAATGTTTTACCAATAGCCCTGTATAGTCATTTGATACAACTGTCAAAGAACGACGGTTATGATTTGAATAACAATTTAAGTTGGAAGTGAATTTGCTTAAAAATTAATTTCCCTAACTTTACCTACCTAAGTGGTGTAGTTACTACGTGGATGTTCTAAAGAAGTAACTTTCAAGAAAATAAAAACAAGCCAAGAAACTTTATAGCCTTATTTGATTTATGGGAACATAAGTAAAAAAGGCAAAATTGTTTTTTGGAAATAATTTACAAGACAATCTTAATAGGTACCTGTGTCCTCACTTCCTAATTTGTTGCATACTCCTTACTATTATTATTTAATAATTCACTGGCTAAATACATGATCAGTCAATAAAATGAATCAGTGTCAAATAAATATAACCTTTATTACCTGTCATCTGTCAAATACAAACGTCAAAAAGCCAATGCCCAAGACTTGGTGGTCCAAGACTTAAATTATTATTATTATTTTGGTTTTCAAATTTAATTTTCTCAGGTTAGTACCTGGTATTTTCAGAATCTCACGGGTGTGAATCAAGGTGAGATTCTAGTTATTATTTTAAGAAGGTAAATTGCTCTGTACTGCAGTGAAATTATTGTCCAAGTCTAGTTGTAAAAATTTTCTTACTATGCGGCAAGTGTTTAATATGGCAGCTTTTTGAAGTGTTATGTATGTGTATTTAGATAGATTTAGTGCATTAAAACTATTGAATATTTGTTTTAGGATAACACCTGTTGTTGATATTACTATATGGGACTATAGTGACTCTATTCATTTTCCAAACTCTGGTAATTTCCTCTTGTAATTCTGTATACTTCCTGATTTTTTCTGTGATAGTTTTTTGAATGTTGTTAGTATTTGGTACTGCTATATCTATTATAAATGTGTGTTTGCTTACTTTATCAACTAGTGTTATATCAGGTCTGTTGTTATATATGGTGTGGTCTGTAATTATAGTGCGGTCATAGTATATTTTGTAGAATTGGTTTTCTAATACAGCTCTAGGCGTGTACTTGTAATATGGTGTGTATGGATCCTGCATGAGTTTAAGTTTAGTTGCGAGTTTTTGGTCTATGATATTAACAAGTTGATTATGTCTATGCGTATAGTCGTTTTGGGTTAGAGTGATACAAGCTCCTGTGATATGTTGTATTGTTTCAGGTTTGCTGTGACATTTTCTGCATAAATCATTTCTTACTGTACTATCTTTTATTATGTATTTTCTATAATTTTTCGTATTAATGACTTGATCTTGAATGGCTAACATAAACCCTTCTGTTTATGTTAGCCATTCTAAGAATTTGTTGACACTGGCGCAATTATTGACATTGCACGTTTTTCCTACTCCTTTACTTTAGGAGACGAATATTATAGTACAGGGGACCTAAAAAGACCACTTTGGCAGAATCATAACAGGATAACATTATGAATCAAAATGGACAGTTAACTGTTAAGTTGATCGTATCAAATTCCGTTGGTGAAGGATTTTCAGTTATTTTTTTTTTTTTTGTCTGTGCTAAAATACCAAGCAATCCAATCCAAATCCAATCCCAAGCTCTTTGATTATACCTACATAGTGCAGCGAAAAAAATAAAAACACGGACCGTCTTCGCCATATTATGATTCATAATGTTATCGTTTTATGATTCTGCCAAAGTGGCCCTTTTAGGCCCCCTGGCCATTCCTCTATCTTCTAAAATTAGGCACGAAAATTAAAGAAACGAAATTTAGAATATAAAATTAACCGTCCTTCATAGGCAACACAAAGACTAGAAAAAATGAATTAAAGGCTATGGAATAAATTAAATGGTGCATGGGAATGTGAAACTTCACCACTATGAGTAAAAATCCAGTAATTTCCTCTAAACGCACGTGTGTTAAAATTTTACATAAAGATAGACTGAAAATGAAAGATGCAAAAACGACTAAATAGCGAAACAACCAGCGCGGTAATTATGTAATGCACTATCAGTAGTAATCGCCTTGATTTTGACAGTTCAACAACATTGCGTTGTTTACGTTGTTGAGCAGGCAAACTTTTCGAACATATGAAGCAATGGATTAGCAATATCCTTCAAAATGATTCAGATTGAGATTGATAGTGTGTTACGCAATTATGGTGCTGGCTTTATAAAACTTATTTTCGATTAAGTTCACTGGATCGGCGTGTGATTGTTTGATAGCGAAGGTTCAGTGCACAGATATAAATAGACCTAGATAAAGCAAGTATCACGAACTTCATGAAAACCAAGCGTGCCATTTTTTGACAAACTGCTATGACGTCACAAGCTCGCGCTCTGGCTCACGCTTACACAGCCAGCAGTACACAAGACTGAGCGCGAAAATGGCGGCTTACGATTTTTAAACGTAAGCTGGTGCGATTTTTGGCACGCGAAGTAGTTGCTCTTGCGTTATCTAGGTGTATCTATATCTGTGGTTCAGTGCCTATCACAATCTTTCTCCCGCGAACATGCTGCGTTTAAGCGAACTGAGTGCCGCGTCTTACGCTGGCATGTGGCATATTTGTCAAAATATTCGCGCTATTCGAGTAATACAAAATATACTCTATGACATTTGAAATAAGGTTAATTTTGTATTAGCGAAATAACGCGAATAGTTGTACAAAAATATGCCAAGGTGTAGCCAGCAAACCAGAATGCTAATTGTAGATGGCGCCACCAACGTTGATCATAAACATTCAACTTTTGGTTTTATTAAGAAGTGAGTAAAAATTATTTACATAAGACGTAAAACGCAGTTCGCTCGATCGCAGTCAGACTTCTTCCTAAGCGGATGTACTGAATGATTATTTTACCTAAATGTTAAGCAGCGTTTTAGTATATGATCTTGCTTGGTGGCGCAGCTGTGTTAGCGCTCATGGCTTGTTCTAGCGTGTCCAGGCGACGGTAGGCGTGGCCCCGGCTGTTGCGACGGCGACCGCTTTGACGTCCTTCAAGTATTAGGCCGAAGAACTGGAAAAGAAAAAGAATGTGGATGTTATGTTCTTGCAGCGGGTCATCTTTGTATTTTGTATGAGTAAGACGCCAAGACACCGCTCTTTAACATGAATTTCTAAACTAGTTGGTTTATACTTTTATGCGTTTGTCCAGCACAATGTTTTTTTCTTAAATTAATAAATAAGGATGTGACTGTCCATCTTCATCACGTGTTTACTCAGCCGAATAATGAACGGAATCTTTAGGAAGAAAATTCATTGATAGATTTTGGTGTAAAAACAAGTGGTACTCGCCAATCCACCTTTCAGCTCCATCGGCCATTCGCTCTACAAGCAATGTGCCCTGCCCATTGCCACTTAAGTTTGACAATTCTTCGGGTTATGCTTGAGGGAGGCCTATGTCCAGCAGTGGACGTATAGAGGTATGAGGAACAGGGTGTTGAGTTCACTCATACTTTATAGATAAAAGGGAGGATCCTCCGACCAGACAGGTGTTGTGTCTGGCGGGCAACTGCCCGATGATTCATGTCGGGCCGTTGTATCTATGCTAGTTGCGCAATAAACTCTGCTTGCGAGATACAGGATTTTGCGTGACGTCAGTATAGCGCGTTGTTCCCATGTGGCGTTGTAGATACCGCTACAGACGTCTTGAAATGATGATGATGATGATAAACTAGTACTCACCACTTTGCTGACTTTGCTCTTGTTATGATAGAGGACGTAGAGCAACACCATCAGGATCACAGACGTCATGAAGAACGGGAAGAAGTGGTCGTTGTCCTGATCAGAGAAGTCGTCGGGCATCGAGTTCGGGAAGAATTCTGTAAATTATAAACAGTTTTTATGTTAAAGTGTAAAAGGTTTTGCGATAACATACCAATTACGTGAACTCAAGATTGAAATTGCCTATTACTATAAGCAGGCTAGACCCTTAATTCGGCGCTGTGCAATATACTTCACGTTGAATAAAAAAAAAAATCTTTAAAAATTAGACCGTATATCTAAGGCCGAGATACTATAATTGCATCCTGAACTATTTAACTACGTTGTCAAAAATCAAAAACGCGCGCACATCGACGGGACGCGAGCAGTTGCCGGCGAGATGGCGGGGAGGGAGGACTTGCTGCGCGGGCTTTCGGTAAGTTGCATTGTATTCGTTGTTTTATAGTTTATTTTCTTGTAATATAATTGAAAACTAAAGATAACATACCTCGAAAGCTGCTCATAATATTTTGATTATCTTATTTAGTTTTTACGACGCCAACAATTTATATGTCCAGTATACTTCCCGTCGTCGAATGACTAGTAAAGTAACTTCTAAATCTTATGTCCAGTATTCTTCCCCTCGTCAAATTAGTAGAAAACGAAACACAAAATCGTATGTCTAGTATACTTCCCGTTGCCGTATTATTAGAATCTTAAGTACCTACTGTTGTATCTCGTAAATATATTTTTAGGGATCAGTAGACAAAACTGTCTTACACCTTATTACTTTTCATTTTTCAGAGCTTTAAGTCTAGAGGACATCGCATAGTAGGATTGGTCCCACCTGAAAATGCACCATCAGATATAGACAGCGGTTCTGAACCTGAGAACGAAGAGGAAATCGCTGTTTATAGAATTGAAGAGTTGTCCTCCTCACCCTGCCCTTCCATCGATTCAGACATAGAGCGCATGCATATCTTAGACAGCTTCGAAAATAATACATCAGAGGACCATGTTAGCGACAGTGGCAGTGAAAACAATCCTGTGATAGAAATTGAAGACAACTTGAACCAAGCGCAACCTCCGTTGACTCCTATTATTAACAACGTGCTACCACCGACTGGTGAAGTAAATTTTAATGCTTTACCAAGTTTGGCCTCATTACTGTCAATTCCGTCGTCAAATGCTTCGTCTATTGCCAGTCCATCAACTACAAGAATAACCAGACGTAAGAGAAAACAACCAGTACAAGCTGTGCCAAATGTCCGAGCAAAAAAGACCAAAAAAACACTAATTGTGAGCTACAAATGGAAGAAAGGGCAATTCAGACATAAGGCTGACATTCCATCAAACGACTTCGTGTTTGATTTACCGGCTACTGACTCTCCGTTGGACTTTTTTTATCGTTTTTTCTCACCAGATATACTTTTTGATATCGTCGAAAACACGAATTTATACTCAACCCAAAGAACTGATAAATGCATACAATTGACCATCGAGGAGTTGAAGGACTTTCTCATGGTTCTTCTTATTATGGGTATAGTAAAAATGCCTTCCTATCTAGACTATTGGTCTACAGAATTCAGATATGCCAAAGTGGCTGACGTCATGCCATTGAAACGATTCGAGCAGATTCGACGCAACTAGCACTTTGTGGACAACGTCAATTCAGATGAGGACAGATATTACAAGATACGTCCCTTCATTGAAAAAATAAGAAGAAATTGCCTTGCAACGGAAGAAGAAACAAAGTACAGCATAGATGAGATGACTATACCATATAAGGGTACTAAAGCAGGAAATCGGAGACAATATAACCCCATGAAACCTGATAAATGGGGTTTCAAGAACGTAGTACGAGCTGGTGCATCTGCAATCGTCTATGATTTTTTATTGTACAGTGGCGATGACACTTTCCGCTATATTGATTTTACCGAAGAGGAAGAGCAAATGACATTGGGTGCTAAAATGGTATTAGCCCTTGTGTAAGACAATTCAAACTCCAGGATGTGCTGTTTATTTCGATAATTATTTCACAACGCTCGACTTGATCTGGTATCTACGTGAACACTGGGGGATTTTCAGTCGCGGAACTATACGGCAAAACAGACTGAAAGGTTGCAAGGGTCTGTTAAGTGACAAAGAACTGAAAAAAAGAGGAAGAGGTTCATTTAGCCAAGTCGTAGACAACGACAAAAAGATCACCATTGTTAAATGGTACGACAATATAGTTGTAACTTTGGCCTGTTCTTATGCAGATGCTTACCCAGTTCAAGAAATCAAGAGATGGAGCAAAGAAAAGAAAAAGAAAATTGGTGTCCCATGTCCGCATTTAGTACGACACTACAATCAACATATGGGAGGCGTTGACCTGTGCGATATGTTGATAGCTCTGTACAGAACATCTTTTAAGAGCCGCCGTTGGTATATGAACATCTTTGGCCAAATGTTAGATATAGCGGTTAACAATGCTTGGCTACTCTACAGGAGAAATTGTGACACGAAGAGCCTGAAAAACGTAAGCCGAAAAAAGTTTAGACAGAGGTTGGCAGTCGAATTAAGGCAAATGGGAAGATCAATTGAGACGGCCCACCAAACCCTGTACCTAAAAAAGCGCTAATCCAAAATCCAAGTGCACCGAGGCCCCCAGTTTCTGTGCGTTATGATGGTTTCAGCCACTGGCCTGAATATACGACGTATGGACGTTGCAAGTTCTGCAAGAACAACAAAACGAATATACACTGTTCTAAATGCAAGCAGAGGTTGTGCTTAGTGACCAAAAGAAATTGCTTTTATAATTTCCACAATAAGTAAGTAAGGGAGACAGGGGAGTAAAGATTAATCTAGATTGATATTTTTGATACTTTTAAGAACTAGAAGACTGTTTATTTTTGAATAAGATAAATGTTGATTATTATAAGAAGAATTTTATACTTAGATATTTTGTTATTATGTTCAAAACATATGTGATTTCTTTGTACTTATAAGGTTTCAGAGTTCCTATTAGTGTTTTAAGCGTAAGTCAATGTAACAAGAAGACTAATTTTCTAAAATATAACGAGTATTTTCCTACGGAATCACTGGTATTTTATTCTTTCTCTTTGATAACGGGAAGTATACTGCACATAGCTGGAGTGTATCTGTTTCTTATGAACTTGATGATGTCCATTATAGTGGACGTAGATTTTTCAGGAAACTGAAGCCGGTAGATTTTTTCAGGCATTTTTTCTACAATCCCCTACAAGCTAAGGAACAAAATTTATAACGATTTTACAAATTTAATACAAAAAAAAATCTGTCGAATTAAGGGTTAAAAATACAGACAGAATTTTCAGTTTGACAGTTAGTGAATCAATAACAATTTGTGAAGTCCATTTACTAAAAAGATGACGTTAAAAATTGATTTCAATTTCCATTATTCAGTTCAGTCAGTGTCAGTTTTATTCAATTGGAAATTGAAAGACGAGTTGAAAAGATAAGTTTCTCAACGAAAAAAGAAAGGGCACATTCAAACAATTTTTATATTAAATAGTTTCTAAGTATATCATATTATAATATTTTGAGTATTATTTCATTTTCATGAACTACATAACATTTTAAAAATATTCAAATATAACATAAATAAAGTCCTCCAGACCGTATTTCGGCCACGGCGGCCAATCTAAACGGAGACTAGTCTTCGGCGCGGTAGATATTATAGTGCACAAGTGTGCGCGTAGACACAGGTGCACTCCCTCTTCCCTCACTCTCATAGACCGATGGGATGGCAATTCGACACGACCAGAGAGAGATCAGGCGCAGGACCCAACGGCTTAACGTGCTTTCCGAGTCATCGCACCGCCAACTTCCAAACTCCGGGCTGTTATTAAGAAATTCCTAATGGAAAAATTCAATAGCAGTACCTTTGTACTCAAATTGTAATCATGTCATATCCCTATGTATTTTACTTTGTGTACTTACATGAATAATAAAATAAATAACATTTTGCCCGACCCAGGACTGGGCTCAGCAGTCGCCCTTGCGGCCACGAGACCAACGGGGCAATTTCAAATATAGAGAGAGAGGCCAAGAACTAAGCTAGATCGGGTTGAACTTGAACATAATTATGCAATGAAATCTATTTGAGTATGTTGTTTACACCTGAATAAACAGCCACGATTCTTCTAGTTAACATGATCAAGTGAAAAATAAAACTTACGCAAGATAAAAGTTCAACACAATATGATGAAAATAGACACAGTATAATTATCGAATGAAAACGAAGATTTTAGATCTAAGTTCTTAGCAGCTCTTTCAGAATAGGAATATCTAGCTAGTTGGTATTATGAAATAAGTGCGAGTCGGACTAGCACACGAAGGGTTCCGTACCACAAGGCAAAAACGCCGAAAAAAACATGTTTGTTGTATGGGAGCCCCCCTTAAATATTTATTTTATTTTTATTTTATTATTTATTATTAAAGTTAAAATACAACTGAGTATTCTGTGAATATTTCAAGTGCCTACCTGTTGCCATTTTTGATATCGAGCAAAAAAGGGCAAAAAAATCGCGTTTGTTGTATGGGAGCCCCCCTTAAATATTTAATTTATTTTGTTTTTAGTATTTGTTGTTATAGCGGCAACAGAAATACATAATTTGTGAAAATTTCAACTGTCTAGCTATCGCGGTTCTTGAGATACAGCCTGGTGACAGACAGACGGACAGACGGACAGACGGCCAGACGGACAGACAGCGAAGTCTTAGTAATAGGGTTCCGTTTTTACCCTTTTGGGTACGGAACCCTAATAAGCATGAATATTATAATAATAAGCAGCCGCTCCATGTAAATACAGGTATTCAGCTGCATCCGGTTAGACTGGAAGCCGACCCCAACATAGTAGGGAAAAGGCTAGGCAGATGATGATGATGAAGCATGAATATTATTATTCTTAAAATAGCACGCTCTTTTTATCAGATCAGCCATAGTGAGTTTGACTCTCTAAAATAAAGTGAGTGAGTTACGAAATTAATTTTGGTAATAAATTAAAAAGTATTTTTAAATAAAGAATACTTAATGTAATTATTTTAAAAAAAATCTGAAAATTTTGTTTTTGATTATGCCATATTTATTTCCCTTAAAAAACATCCTTTCTTGCATATTTTTATACGTCAATAAATACAAGCAATACGTTGTTGTTGTGTTGTCCTCGGAAATAGCAGATCAACTTTGTGTTTAACAAACATACATCATGATGATAGGATGACATAATTGCACAAAAAGTTGTTGTTGTTGCTGGCTTTTTAGGCCGTCGGATAAAGACATTAAATTCGCAAAGCGTGATGTAGTTCTGCATTTTTGGTATGTTGTATGGGTCTGTTAGGATAGTGGGGATTCAAATTTTCAACTTCGAAAAACCTGTGGAAACTGAGAAAATCGAGAAAAACTTCAAAATTTTGGGACTTTTTTTACTATTTGCTCTTTAGAGCCAAAACTTGCGAACAATGTTCACTACACTTATAAACTATATGAAATTACCTACAATTTGAGCTCAATTGCAGCTATATTGACCCCATAGGAGCCAAGCTATGGCACTTCGGAGATGACCAATTTTTTTTTCACTTGTTTATATTTAAGGTTTTACTCACTTATTTTGCGAAATATTGCAAAACCACTTGCCCTACGTACGAAGAAAGGTTACTGAAAATATTTTATAGTAAATTTATTTAGCTTTTATTAGAGCCCAAAACGAAGTCTGTGAGATTAACAGTTAAGTCACAATCTCGAAAAAACGAAAAGAATGTAAAATTGGTTATAGAGGCTTTTGATTCAATGTATACAGGATTATTGGAAATTAGACCGGTATCTTATAAGGGGCGATGGCGGATGTCATTTGCAATAATATTGACCCCAAAAGTAATATAGCCCTCCGTCCATAGCAAAAAGACTTGTAGATCGTAGTTCTTTCTTTTGTCTTTGTTGTATGTAGACGTGGATTAATGGCGTTAAATTCACCAATGTACCATTTTTTTTTTGGTTGGGAAATCATCAAATGACTCCTCTCGCTCTGGGTGGAGCGGAAGGGAGTGTCAGACTCTTACTGACTAAAACCCACCCGTGTTCCTTCCTTAGCCCTTTATGTTCCGGGCCAGCGGTAACCCTTTCGGACAATCCCGCTGACCCGGCAGGCTTCGGCCCTAAGGGGGCCCCTGCTCGATACTGACATCTCTTTACCAATGTACCATTGAAGTTAACTTTAATGGTTAACATTTACCTAATACCTAGCAGACCTGGCTACCATCTTCCTCCAAACAGATGCAACGCATGCGAATACCGCGGAAGCAGGCGAAAAGTGTCTGGTGGCTCTTTACGGAGGCGTTGCAGGTACTCAGACACTGCACGACCTGAGGTTCCAATTATTTGTGAAGACAGCGGCAAGTGCACTACCGTTCGATAAGCTTCCGTGCCGAATCGAACATCAATCAATGTTATCGAAGAAGTCGTTTAAACGCTGTTCGCAGATCCAAAACCCGAGAAAAATCAAAATTTTGACAGATTAACCAAATAAACAACCGCTATTCATCCGATGGCAAATCGAGTAGCCGAAAATGTGTCATTTTCGACTCGGAAACCTGTCGAATGGTTGTTAATAACTATTTGATTCGTTTTCAGATTCCTGTCGCTCCCATTTCTTAATGTATACTTGTACTTCCAGTACTAACTCACGCAGTAAATAATACGTTTTAAGGCCTGCGCAGACCGGGACGGCATGGCAAGGGATTAAAATTTTTACTAATGGACATTCAAACGTATCTATATAGAAATACGACATAAATTGCTATGCTTTAAAATGAAGCCGTGACATCGAAAGGGATTTCATTGCACGGCATTGAAAGACACGCCACGGGCTCCTGCGGCGGGTTGCCGTGGCGTCCTGCGGTAGGCAACGGCATGCCCAGGACTCCGGCGCTCGTTGTGACATACCGCGGGGTGAGGTGGCGGGGGTAGAGAAGCGGGGAAGCCGCTTGAATGCCGCGGTATCTAAGCGGCTAGTGTGCGCTGACTGACGGCAAAATCCCTTGCCATGCCGTCCCGGTCTGCGTAGGCCTTCAGGCATCCAAGAAGCGATATTATAACAGTACATCTTAGCTTATTAATTATCTAAGTAGTTAACTAACTGGTAACATTGAAGCATGGAGTTCTACTAAGTGTTGCATAATAATTATCGGTATTTGCATTCCTTAATGTGCACTTCCAAAATAGTGTAAGATATTCATATGACATGCAAATGCATTGATTGCTGTACCAATCAAGTTGGCTTGAACTCAAGGTGACAATCAGGGACCAAATAATATATGATTATGTAGATATTGGGACAATTTTTAAACATTATTATTATTATTTTAAAACATTGTCCCACACTAGGAATTTCCCCTGTATGGCGGGTGCGTTTACAAACATTTAAACTCACATACACAAACAGCCAAACCCGGAACAACTACTTGTAGGTCATACAAATATTTGTTTCGTGCGGGAATCGAACCCGCGACACGCAGCGCAGCAGTCAATCGCTTAACCACTGCGCCAACCTTGCCGAATATTTAAAGTTTAAATGTAAGCAATGAAAATAGATTTGGGATTGCATTTAACTAATACATAGTTATAACTACCAGCGAACCAGCGAACTTCGTACCGCCTCAGAATCAATAAGAACAAATGTACGAGAAATTCATTTTTTTTTGTGACTTTTTCCCATGTTTTAATAGTCAGTCTGCTATTCCGGGTAGAGACAAATTCAACAAATCGAAGATTATAAAAATCCGTCCAGCCGTTCTTGAGTTATAAATGGTTTAACTAACCTCACTTTGTTTTATTTATGTAGATAGATAACCACTCTTGAGAATTATGAACTTAATTAAGTACTACAAAGTAATAGGATGCATTATATTACACATCACAAATCAACATGTCAAAAATATGATAAAATCTTTTAAAATTACCAACAATTAATTATTTAGCGATCTCTATCTCTCACGGCGATATTTTCCGGAGAACAAAGTAATATTAATGATTGTCACTTCCTTCATATTATGATTCAAGTAACAATACTGTAGCTTTGAAAATAGCTCTATCTCTATCAGTGTTCCCACATCCTGGTTATATTCTGGACCCCTAACTACTTGCCACTAAGTAGGCATACTTATGCTTTGATTTTTTTAAACCACATAAGTGAGGAAGATTTTTTTTCTATACAATCATGCTTTAAAGTGCCTTCACATCTGACCTCTGTAAGTTAGTAACTCTTATCAGTTATGTATACAAGGTTGCTTGTTTTGAATTTATATTTATACAATATTTGGTTTTAATTTAGCAAGTAAGCAGGTACCTAAAAGTTGTTTTTTACCTTCACCTATGCCACATCTAAATAAAATTATGAATAGATACTTTTAATTTACCAGTTAAATTTCGAAGCCTTGCTATTATTGACCGTAGGCCATAAAGTATAATGTATTGATGTTAATGAATGTTGCACTCTATTTTCAAGGTAATAAGGTACTTAAATGAATGTCAGAACTAGCTGAAATTCTGGAATTCACACTACCTTTTGTTCTGTATAGACAATAAATATTTTTAGTATGTTATGTTACCTTTTTGTGAAACCTCTGCTTCGTGAGCGACTGGTACCACCAATTTGTTCCTAGTAAAAGTTGGTTGGTTTGCTGGTTCTATGTCTGGTTTGTTCTCCGGCCCAGTTTCTTCATTTTCCTCATCAGGTTCATTGCCCTCTGAGTCTGAAATATTATGAAATTGTTTTGTTATGAACAGATTATTACAGAAATAAACAGCAAATGTGATAAGCAAAGTCCAATCATAACTTGGACAAACCTGTTATCTAATGGGATTTTTACAAGTTATCATTGCAGTTTTGCTGGCTGGATCAAAATACTTTTTCTTTGTTTTTTTTTCGGTTTTATCATGCGCTCAGTCTTTTAGACTTTGAGCAGATGAGATGGTTCTGTGGGCATGTGGGGCGCTACTCACAGTGGAGTTTGCCCTATCTTTTTTTCATTCTTCGGACAGACTGTTCTGGTCGAAAATGTCCCGGCGGTTTTTTAATCGGCGGACGGTTTCTGAGATAGTAAGCTTATTCGGATGTTTAAGCTAGCTTACACATGGTGACAACTATAAATCCTGACTGGATTTGTAGTTGTCACCATGTGTACTAAAATAATATTTATTCAAAACAATTTGATAAAATTTTCTCAAACAACACAAATGATGTAGGTAATCATTATTAGTAAAACCTGTCATATTGATAAAATACAACTTTGATGATAAATTAAAAACCGGGATCAAGGAAATCTTTTTTGTTGTTATCTTATCTGTTTGAGTAGTTAATTAAGAATTTGATGACTAATAAAGATAAGAAATTATAGAAGCACTAGCTTTCGAACGCGGTTTCGCCCGCAAGGTATTTCGATAAAAACTATCCTATGTCCTTCCCCGGAATGCAATCTATCTCTCTGCCAAATATTATCGAAATCCGTTCAGTGGTTCAGGCGAGAAAAGGTAACATACAGACAGACAGAGTTACTTTCCAATTTATAATATTAGTATGGATTGTAGTGGTTGCAGAAAAGTGATTCATAATTTTATTTTATGTTAAGTACGATATTAAGTACATTAAATATAACACTTATCAGTAAGGTACTAAAACAACATCAATGTAATAACCACAACATTTTCCACATATTAACAAAGAGTATAATCTGCACAATGTTAATGTTTTCTATTGTTTTAACCCCAATTATAGCAGCCGAGAAAGCCACATACATATAAAGAGCTGAAGAGTTTGTTAGTTTACTTGTTTGAACATGCTAATCTCTGGAACTATCCATCAGATTTGAAAAAATATTTTTACATTTGGTAGCCCAATTCACAAGGAAGGCTATAGGCTATTTAACATCACGCTACGACCCTTAGGAGCCGACAGCGAAAACAAAGCGATAGCGCGAGCATGTGGGTAGGGGGAACAAGAAATTTCATACGGACGAAGTCGCACGGTAAAGCTAGCTAGTTAGTTTATTATTATATGTTATATTTATTTAGATAGTGTAATATACTTTATATATATAAATGGTACACCACAGACTACCTACAGTATTTGTCTGTCCTTCCTTCCCCTTTTTAATCCATCCAAAGATTGTCTTTAAAAGATTGCTTTTAGCGATAAGACCGCCCATTGTGTCACCCTTTGTACAGTTTCTATATTAATATGTCTGTAACTTATATGGTGTACATAATAAAGAGTATTCTATTCTATTCTAGTTATAAATAAACATGGGTACCTATGTTTGATCTAAACGCATAATGACTTTCAAGTGTTCCTGTGAATCAAGGAGCCAATCAGTAAGGTCACAAGTAACACTGGCTAGTAGACTAGTATGTCAATATACCAAAGGACGTAGAATTTGTACATAAGTAAATAATTTATTTACATAAATTAAATGGCTACTGCTTTTATTAAGACAATAGCTATTCTAGTTTATCTTGATGCAACAACTCACTGTTAGTATAATAATAGTAAATACAGTGTGGCCAAAGAGAAAATGCGCTCTAGACACCTGTCAGTTTCATACAAACGAATATGTGTTTGGGAATTTGATCTTTATTAACAACTAGAAATGTTGCATTGTGAGGTGTTAAGAACGCATTATCTTGATGGCCGTACTGAAGAAGCAATTTAACAGTGCAACAATTTATTACTTAAGGAGAAAGCGCCAGCGTAGGTTGTGAAATTTTAATTTTCTTAAGTTTCTTGCAATTTGCAGGTCAGTGTCAGGTTGTATTGAACAAAATATGAGAGTTGAGCGTAAGTTTTCAAATCCTATTGATTAATATTTCATGAAATGTACATTTAATAGGATTATATGAACTTAGTCGGTTGTATTGATGATTTTAATGATTATAATTCTGTAAAGTCATATTTGTTACAATTGCGATTAATATTTCAATCAACATACAACCTGGCACTGACCTGCAAATTGCAAAAAACATGAGAACGTTTTAAATTCACAGGCTACCTAGCGCATCCCCCTTAACAACTAAATAAAAGTTCACAATTACAAAGAATGAGTTCAAATGAAGAGTAGTGTAAATACAGCGTGCTCTATACTGAGTGTAAATAATCTGGATCACAGTTTTGATAAGGAAATATAATAATTTTCCCCACATGTAATATACTTATTTAGATTTTCCCATAGTAATAATTTTAATTGTAATAAAAATATTGTAAGCAGAAATTACCGTAATCTTCAGCATCGCCAATTGCTTTTGGTTTGGGGTTTTCTATGACAGCCACAGGTTTCTGATCACTGTTAGCTAGCACCGGCATGTCAGGAGCTGCCACCTCATCCACAACTGCTGGTTTCTCTGCCTGAACCACGCCTGTCTTGTTGAACTGATCAATATGAGGAATGACATTTTCTGGTGCAGGTGCTAGAGCAGGATCTTCCGGTTTATTCACATTGATGTCTGAATCTTCAATGTTATCAGGATTGTCTGCTTCGTCACCACTTGGAGTTTGTTTAGATGTTGCTTGTGCCACTGTCTCAGACTTCACCACTACATCCTCAACAGCTTCTTCAACCTTCTGAGGAGTTGTTTTAGCAACAGCAGGCTCTGTTTGCTTAATTTGACCATTTGGTTTAACCGGATCACTATTGCCGGGTGCAGGGTCACCTACCTTAGCACTGGAGTCAGGCTCTGATATCACAGGTGCTGCTACTGCATTGTTGTTAGCATTATTAGCCATTGTAGAAGCAAGTTGAATCTTCAATAGTTCTAGGCCCATCTTGTAGTATTTGCAATAGTAATTAGCCTCATTCATGGTATCCTCAACCCCACATACTTCCCCACAAGTGGCTGGCAGTTTCAAGTACTTTTCGGCCGACTCTTTGTAATGCAAGAAGGCCGAAATATTGGTGAAAACCCACTCCTTAGCCAGAGCGCAAACAGCGTTGACATCCTGTTTCTCTTCTACTTTTACAAAAGGATCGTCGCTTAGAGTTATTTTAGATGTAGCCACAGCTGAGCACAACTGCATATTTATGTCATAGAATATCAGACATTGAAATTGCTTTTTACTATAAGGCGGTACAGATACGGCGCAATCAGTAAATTTTTCTAAAAGATGTTTTTTCAAAACATCACTTTTGCATTGATCTGCTAGTGTCGCGAGTGAGTTTGATAATAATTGATTTGGGAGTCTGGGTTTGATGGGATTCCCCAAACTTTGGTAACACGTATTTATCAACAGAAAAGCAAGAAAATAGCGAAACATATTAAATGGTGAATACTTTAGAACTCCCACAATATTAGAAACTAATAAAATATCACACAACACGCTGTCGACAGAACAGAATAGATGGCACAATCAACAATGTCAAGCAAGTCAACGTCAACTTCAAGTTGTCAACCAGTAATACAGTAATGTCATGTCAAAGAGAAAACTAAATTGTGGAAAAAGATTATCGAATATCGATAAGCCATTTGCGAAATATTGAAAATATTCTATATTATGTTAACCAAAACACGGGCCATCATATATTGCCACCACTGCACGATGGCCTATGATAGCTTACTATTAAAAATATTAAAGTCCAAGTCTATGCAAAAAATGTGTAAACGCAAAACTTCTACACTGTTGTTGCTGTTGTTGTTGTTGTTGTTGTTCCAAACATTAAGATTTCTGAGCTAAATTGTTGATAATTACTTATATTTTTTTTTAATCGTTTAGATTAAGACAGGTACCTAATGCAATGTAAGTTAATTTATTATAAGAAGTTTATCCTGTGTTTAAATAATATTATCGTATTAAATACCCATTGTTGTACACAATAATTATAACCTTCCGGAATAAATTCTCTAAATAGTGGTGTGAACTGAATCAATTTCAATGTGAAGGTTACAAAAACTAAGAGGACAAACAATCTGACATGATTTACTTTATTTTATACTTACTAATAAAGAAGACAGTTAAAATAAAAAGTATACCGGGTAGAATATAGAGAATATTTTTATATTGAGATTCGTGCAGGAAGATACAAGTTAAGTATACTTATAATAATTAACAAACGTACAATCGTTAAGAAAAAAATATCTGTAGGTACAAAAAACAACAACACTAATATAATGAAGCTAGCGCTGTTGTAATCTAAGCAAGATTGCTACAGCATAATTATGTATTTATGATAATATATGATAATATATTATGTACAAACATAATATATTATCTTCCTCGCTTCCTCATAATATACCCTTAAAACATGTACCATTATCAGAGTACATGATCTGAATCGGTCCTCGACGGGCGAGGAATCTCTTCAGCGCGGCTAGAAAACTGGGAGTGCTGAGGTCCGTGGCGACTTCGATGTGCACGGCGCGAGTCGTAAGACAAGTGAAAATGCACAGGTAAGCCTTCTCGCTGTGGACGCCACGACGGCGCACAGGGACGTACGGCAAAGGACCGGCATAATCACAGCCTACGTGCGTGAAAGCTTTAGCGGCCTGACGCGTGCGATAGTCAGGTAAGTCAGCCATTAGCGGGTAAGTTGGACGCGGTTTTAAACGAAAACACCTATTACACATGTGGACGCGCTGTCTCACAGTGCGGCGTGCGGACAAGATCCAGAACTTTTGTCGTAGGAGTGACATCAATAGTTCTGGTCCGGCGTGTAAATACTTTACATGATAGAAATCAATGATCAAGTTCACCACGGGATCATTGCGCGGTAATATTACTGGATGCTTTTGAGAGTAGTCCAGCGCGGAGTTAACGAGTCGACCTCCGACGAGGATCAAACCGTTTTCAATAAAAGGCCTCAAGCGATTGAAAGCCTGCGAACAAGGTTTATTATTTTTAATATTAGAATAATCCTCTGCAAAGTATTGACTTTGCAGGGGATTATTCTAATATTAAAATAAGATAATATATTATGTACAAACATAATATATTATCTTGTAAGTACACTTAGTACACGTTAGAATTTATAGTAGGACGTTATTTGGTATCGATATTTTACTTTTGCGACATGGATGAGCAACAGAGCAACACTATTACGTCATGACTTTGTCTATGGCCACTTCGCCGTCGCGAGTTGCGACTCACGGTTCACGTCATAAATGCCAACGTTTTTTTGAGTGCGAACTGACTAATGGGTATTTTAGGATATTCGTAAAAATCGTTATTACCTTAGAGTAGGTACTATTAATTGTATGGTTATTACTTTATAATTCCGTTTTTGAATACAATAGGTACAAGTCGAAGACGAATCCGACTCGGCTGGGCAGCGTTCGGGAAGCTACGCAATATCTTCTCGTCCCACATACGCAGTGTCTCAAGACGAAAGTCTTTGACCAGTGTGTGTTGCCAGTGATGACTTATGGAACTGAAACGTGGTCGCTCACAATGGGCCTTATAAGAAGGCTAAAAGTCACCCAAAGGGCAATGGAGAGGGCTATGCTTGGAGTTTCCCTGTGTGATCGAATCAGGAATGAGGAGATCCGCAGGAAAACCAAGGTAACCGACATCCTAGCCCGAAGAATTGCCAAACTTAAGTGGCAGTGGGCAGGGCACATTGCTCGCAGAACAGATGGCCGATGGGGCCGAATGGTTCTGGAGTGGCGACCGCGTACCGGAAGACGTAGTGTTGGAAGGCCTCCCACAAGGTGGACCGATGACCTTGTGAAGGCCGCAGAAACCCGTTGGATGCGGGAAGCACAGGACCGGTCGAAGTGGAGGTGCTTGGGGGAGGCCTATGTCCAGCAGTGGACGTCTTTCGGCTGAAATGATGAGGTACAAGTCAAACTCCTGTTTATCGGATGAGTTCAATAATTGCACGGTTCTATTAGCATACAGCTTCGAGGCATAGGTATAAGGTACCTACGCCCCACTTCTAAATAAACAATAATTATGTACCTATATTATGCTTTTACCTAAAAGCATTTAAAAAAGAACTCTTTTTACCTAGTTAGGTATCCGATGATTTCAATTAGAATATTAATTCATGTGATTAATTTTCGAAGAACGTTAACAGTCTGATCTCAGTCTCAATCTGTAAAAAATACCTATATCTAATTTCCCCACATTTTTCACAATTGAGATTGCGATTAGATTTTGAGCGTTTATATTAATTACGGGAATTGATCGTCTGAACTCAGACACGTCGACAGCGTTAGCACATGATGTATCTTGTGACCATAATAAATAGGTTACAGGTAGATTTTGTGGTGTATTTTCGTATAGTATAGATTGTATAGGGACTAACTAAGATAGAAAGAAATAAAATAGATTTGCATAATAGGCGAGAACTTTATTGCTCACAGATAAATAGTGTGCATACTTAATATAGACACCTATCAGTGATCGAGTCGAAGTTCTTGTAAATAGGTAGGTATTAAGTATCTAAGTATTGTGGTTCTAAAGGAAGGTGTCACCCCACCCAAAGTTGGGGGAGGCCTATGTCCAGCAGTGGACGTCTATCGGCTGAAACGACGACGAAGACGAAAGGAAGGTGTCGGCGACTGGGAAGCTAGCAAACAATGATCCCGAACATCGCCTTTTTAATTTGTGTTCTTCAACAATGCATAAAATGAGTAGGAACTCCGTACAACCTGGAAATTAATAAAAGCCGTTTGATTAAGCAGAAAAAGTATTGGGTTGCACATTAATAAGAGGTAGGTAAGCACCTTCACGTTCTAGAAAGTGAAGCAACTGTGACATTAGCCTCAGCCTATACGAATAATGTAGGTTGGTAGGTACATAACTTTGGTAAGTAACATAGTTATACCTATGTCATTAGTAAGGTATAGGAGATAGGTCCCTATTAAATTAAACAGTACCTATACAAACTTACCGAAACAAAAGTACTGTTTGAAAGTGGTACCAGACCTCCTGAAACAAGATTTATGGTGCGTTTGATTCTTTCCATAAAAATTACAATCGCACGTTTATATTTTATTGGTATTTCCAGCCACTCCAAGGCATATGCGGAGTCTATGAGTTTTTCACTCTGCAAACAAATAAATACTGTAAGTACAGGGATCTATTGGCGCGTGGCAAAAATCTGAATCTGAACTAACACCGCCATCTTGTTTTTTCAATAGAATATTCAATACCTATAGTAGGTACTAATTCCATGACACTTTCACACAAATGATTACCAACAACGCACCCCTAGCAGTGTCCAATGCAACGCACCCCTAGCAGTGTGGGTAGGCAGGGGGAACGGGGCATTTTGTATCAAATTTTGTATTTTATTTTAGACAGGATGTATTTTTGAGATGGGGCAGTAAGGAGAGGTATACACGGCAACATAACAATCTATGCATTTCCAGTTTTAGCTGACCTCGCATTGCATAGGTTTTTCTCACAATGAAAAGTCACTTTATACTGGAAATGTCGTCGTGGGTACCCAGTCGCGTTGTCGCGTAATCTCATTTCCTACGAAATGTTTGTACTTACCTAGGTACTTATGTTTTTTTTTTGCGATTTATGATTTTTCTAGCACTCTAACCTCAGTTGGTCAGATAGTGTGTTGATCCTTAGCAAAAGGAACGATTGCCATCAAAAAAATTTTGTAGTGGAAACTGCCCATTTTTTTGCAGATTTTACATTTTTTTCAAAATCTGTGAATGCTGATCAAAATGACTCAAAAAGTTAAGGACAGTCTACTAAGACCGTTTACCTGTAGCTACAACAATTAAGGTAGGTACCTGCCCGTATTGCACCATCTCAAAAATCCATCCTGTATTTCTGGGCAAATTGTACAGTAGACCGCACATTGCGCGTTGGTGGTACCTAACACTTTGACCTTGATCTGGCCTAGCTAAGTAGGTACGGAGTTTCAATAGAGAGGCGAGCTGTACCTGCAAAACCTCAAACGGTTCGTCGATGCGTTGTGTTGTATGTTACAGACCGATTCAAACTTGATGGCGGCACTGAAGTGCGCTACTCACTGCGTAGTACCTCACCTCCCACCCCAGCTGACAGGTGAATTTGTTACTGCGCCGCGACTCGCCCCATGTTCCGAGCCACCATAAAGTTTAAATCGGGCTGTAATTATGTTACGTAGGGTGAGTACTTATAGCATGTGCTTACTACTTCTCAGTACCAAAAGAAAAGATTTATTGTATCATACATTAAAGTTTTTCTTGAGGTACCTAGGTATCTAGATCTACATATATTATTACCTACGTAACCTTTACCTTACCTCATGAGTGACTTCGCTGCCGTAATAGCAATACATGAACACTTGAATGAGTACACAGATTATGTACATCACCATTGACGCAAAATCCACGGACATTGGATCAATCTGCAACAGAAAACGTAAAACAAGAACAAAACATGAAAATGGAAACCTGTTTTATTTGAGGAATGGATCGAAAATGCTGTAACCGCAACGCTGTAACGTTGCGTTTCAATTTGTTGAGTACCCAGCCGTAGGTACACATCGTATTCAGGGGGTCTACTCCCTAACTCCGTTAACGAAGTAATGAGCCCGTCCGATAGTAGTCCGATACGACGGAATGGACCCTACTCCCTAACGATTTCGGATTCATCAGTTTCAAACGGAATCATAGACAATATTCGTGAACGAACGACGCATGGCGATAGAGTTGCCCTATTTTACCGGTCGATTACCGGTTTACTTATTTTGTAGTTATCTAGCTTATTAAACAAAAATTAATACTTTTGTCGTTAGAAAATTACCACATTTAAAAAAATATCCTTTTTATTATGTCTTTAAATATAGAATTGAATTATTTTTGCCATTTTTGTCCGGAAACCGGCATCATCCTGTTGATACCTTTGCCTATTTACTTTTTGAAGGACATTTTTCACAGACTACTTTTGGCACTTTCAAATGAAATGTCAAATTGTCAGCCGGGAAGTTTTAAAATTTCCAATATTTTATTATGCTTACTAGTTAATTTTGTTTATATGGCCCCAACCGCTGCAGCAACACACGGGCAAATTGAGGCCCTTCTCGATTTTATGGGTGAGAACCATGAATTAGTTCGCGGGTTATTGAGGGGTGCCGACGGGAGAGTTCGCTCAAAACGGCTGTAGGAAAACCTGTGCAACTCCTATAACTCAATGGGAAGTTGCACTAAGTCCGCCTAGCAGTGGCAAAGGGTGAGTTTTATACATTACTCGTCAATATTAATATGATTTTAAGGTCTTGTCATCAGTAAAGTGAATACAATGATAATAATTAGTCATCCTCCAATTATGTATCTGTAGGAGTACTTACGAGTATAGTGGTTTTTATACAGCTTCATAAAATTAACCAAATATTCAAATGTTAGGTGTGGTCTGACAAAAAACGCCTTGCCAAAAAGGTTGCTGGAGCTGCCAGAAGGTCAGCAAGTGGAGGCCCCTCTGAACCCTCTCCCAAGTGGAATTAAAGATACTATCGATAATGGGAGAGGGTTTTAGAGAGTTGGAAACCGGAGCAAGAGTGCCAGCTTTTCCATTGGAAAGAATTACATTTATAATTTATGATAGTAAGTCTGTTCAATGGTAAAAAAACTAAAAGCAATAAGTATTGTATTTATAGGTAATTATGAGTCTTTCCCGTGACTTTTTTTTATTAAATAATAATAAATTGCAGATAACTACACAAGTATATATGTTTTGATCTATCCGTCAATGATATTCAGTTTTTGTTGTACAGCTTCCACCTGTAAGAGATCCAGAGCCAGTAGCTACCTCACCCACTCATGCTCCCACACGTGCCGACCCACTCTCCCAGGAGCAACTCTCTACATCCACTGAGGAAAACCTAACATGTACCTACCAACTCTTGATGGTGCATAATGAAAATAAATGAAATAAACGATTAAAGTTAATTCATTGTTTTATTCCAAAAATAATCCAATATTGGCAAAACTTAGCATGTACTAAACTCTAATGGTAAAATCCCGAAACATTGTCTCTTTTTACCCGACTGCGCGGCGCAAAGGAGGGTAATATGTTTATCAGTCTATATTTATGTACTTATGTATGTATGTCTTCAAAAGAGGAATTAAATCCGCACATAAGTCCTCGAATTATTCCCGAGTGAGCCTATATAGTTCCCTATGAACTCAACGTCGGGAATACTCGCCAACCTAAAGTTTTGGCGAAAATTATATCGACGTTGCCTCCGCTCTTCCTGTAAAGCTTCTTCAATAATTAAAAAAGCAGCCATAGTTCAAATTCTTAACTTTCGTCTACAGTACGAGAACTATTTTGATGTCGTATCAACTGACATAACTATCCGTCGAAACCAATGTCAAGTTCAACTGTTCGAACGGGCAAAAACACATCGGGAGTAGGGACAATTGTCAAATCGCGTTGAAATTCATTCTTCGCTCGGACCCCGAGCGAATCATCCGTCCGTTGGTCATAGGGAGTAGGAAACGCCCGTAACGAAGGCCGAAGCGACGGACTTCGTGCTTAGGGAGTAGACCCCCAGGTACGGTCAGTGTTCTGCATTGTTACGTGACCCCCTCTTACAAAGAAGAAGAGGGGAAGAGGGGTCGGGTTATGCAGGTCACTGATTGCAACTATAAAAAGTTTGGCTTTGCAGAGTTTCGTCTCTATTACTCTACGGTTATGGTTCTTTTTAAAGCTGAATTTGTCATTATTATTATTTAGGTACGCGCAATGGCAGCTTGGAACATCACACAGAGCACTATTACTCCTAGCGCCCCTAGCGAACAAGTAGTCAAACGAAAAATACTGTGATACCATATTAAAATATATAATGATGATACCGGGAGATGGTGTGGCGAACAAACACATACATAAAATTATTGTCTCAAAATATTGGACATGACACAACAAAAATAAAAATTAAGCCTAAACCAAGTGCAACAAGTCTACAGTGATTTGTGAAACGGTTCTGAAAGGTGTTTTTTTTTTTCATTTAAATAATGGGAATTTGTTATTGTTGCATTGGTAACACTTTAATTGAAATGTCTGTCAGCCGCGAGTGTCAGTTTCAGTTTCGGATTTTGCTTTTGCAATAAAATTAAATTCTGGTTGTTTCGCTAGTGAGCATAGGCACTATTTATAGTTTGGACCCATAATATTATTATTGTGAATAGTGAACTGAACACTGAGTGCACTTCATGTCTCAAAACTCTTGTTGTGTACCTGGATGTCTAGGGACTAGGAAAGAAAAGTGCTGATTCTCAGCCTACATGATTTTGATTTTAATATGTTAGTAAATGTTTAATTTGTATGTACCTATTTCTGTGTTTTTTATAAGAATAAACAGTTTGTTTAACTATAATATTCCGAGTTACTTTTCATTCATACTCCTATTCCCTCAGACCAACAAAAAAGATAGACAGCGCGCCACGAACATTAAAACTGAAGCCACCTTTTTATCTATGTGTGTATCGAAGGCTTGCCATTTGTTAAATGTTTTCCCTATAATTTGGGGATATTTGTGCGAGTAGGAACTAGTATAATATTGTACGAGTAAGATATTGAGTATGGTATTGGTATTAATTGGAAACCCAAAATATTCAATACATAACAGAATATAACTCGAAGTAACAAATCATATTTGTATGTATGTATTAATCGAATGGGGAAAATTTAAATCGTATATGGCAACCCCCGCACCTTATGTCACTACTTTCGTTCGTTGAGGTTTTTTGTTCCAAGTAATCTAAAATTTAATATTATAGAAACGATATTATTTCAAGTACTTACAAGTGAAAAGTGATTCCGTGAGACTTTTTATGTGATTTGCTGTTGTTTTTGCAACTTTTCACTGCACAGGAAGGCATAATTATATTTTTTTAATTTATGTTAACTTGACGACGACTCGTGACGTACTAAGAGCGATGAGCATGGTTTTAGTGTAAGTGTGTGCGTGAGCGTGTATGTTTACTTGCAGGAGCACGGTTTTATGGCTTCACTTTTGATGTTCGCGGCGCGCCGTCTTTCTTTTTTTGTTGGTCTGAGGGAATAGGAGTATGAATGAAAAGTAACTCGGAATATTATAGTTAAACAAACTGTTTATTCTTATAAAAAACACAGAAATACATACAAATTAAACATTTACTAACATATTAAAATCAAAATCATGTAGGCTGAGAATCAGCACTTTTCTTTCCTAGTCCCTAGACATCCAGGTACACAACAAGAGTTTTGAGACATGAAGTGCACTCAGTGTTCAGTTCACTATTCACAATAATAATATTATGGGTCCAAACTATAAATAGTGCCTATGCTCACTAGCGAAACAACCAGAATTGAATTTTATTGCAAAAGCAAAATCCGAAACTGAAACTGACACTCGCGGCTGACAGACATTTCAATTAAAGTGTTACCAATGCAATTATTGTTTACTACCACATTAAGTGTGTTTTTAATAATTATGTAATTGTTAAAAAACATTAATAGGTAGTAAACAATAATTTATACGACAATGTAAAAATTCCAACACAATAATAATATAATAGAGCTCTATCTACCATCTATATCCGTGACTATTAATAGAGCTCCATCTACCATCTTCAGCCGTAACTAATAGTTTTAGATACTCGAGCACTAGATGGCGAATTGTACTGTCAACACAAAATGAAGAGAGCGTCCTGTCCACAGAGTACAATAACTATGTAGAGAGAGTCCTGTCTATTACAACCGCATTATATTGTAGCGCATTATTTTGTAGTCTTTGAGGTACGCAAAGTCACTGTGACCACTGTAAATCTTTTCTACAACCTCGTACGTTTTTGGATTGGGTAACATTATGAAATTGAACTACTTGAATTTGGGATGCATGAAGAAGCCTCCTCGTGCAGCGCAGTTTGTTCCGCCAGTTACTCAACTGAACCGAGCGCTCGGCGCATCCTGGACAGTCACATCCAATACTTTATTTGACTGGCCAATTCTTTTCTTGCGGTGGTAGGGCTATCGCCCGCCTGGTTTGCGACCACCCTCCCACCGGAGTCTGGCGTCAAGCAGCCTGCTGTTTCGTCGATGCGTGGGAGTTCCAGTGCCTAGGCATCTTCTGGGCACCCTCGTTCCATCATAGATCTCATCCATCGCTTTCCACCAGGCGTGATCGAGGTCAAGACACGAGAGTTCCCATTCAGCAATTTAAAAAAAAGAACTACCTACATCTGGCTACGTATAATGGAGGTTCAATGAGGCTGGACCATCACCTTGCTGAACTTTAGATAGAGTCAGGCAATGTACTGCGTTTATCTAAAGTCTGAAGACGGGGGAGGATACGAAAACCCTGGAGTCAGGACGCCTACTCGACTTCCACAAAGGTGATTAGATCTCCCAAGGCGGTGTCGGCTTTCTGGAAATCAGTAGTATGTCGACGCAGGTAGCGTACCTACCTTGTACTGAAACTCACTGACACGTATTACCTGAAAGTGATACAGGTATATGCGGTGACTTCGACATGCTCTGACGAGACAGCCGTGGCCTTGTACGAGGATGTTGCCAAGGCAATGCACAGTACGACAAAGGCCCACTATAACGCGGCGAATCGAAAGTCGCAGGAATTATAGGGTGCAAATACTATTTAGTTTTTTAGATTCGCACGGACTCTTCTTGATGAATTCGTTGAAGCGATCACCGACTTGTCCGAGGTCGAAGCACTACGCGACGTGTCTTGCAGACATGTCTCGTCGCAGCAAAAAAGTAAGGTGGCCAAACTTTCCTCGGAGACTCTCGGACTTAAGAAGGAAAGACGAGAGTTGCTATTACGCAGTCGTTCGTCAGATAAGAGGGCCTTAAACCTAAAGATCAGAAACGCGACGCTTGACATAGGTACATTGACATTAGTATTGTGTTTGACATATTCGTATAATGGTTTTCATTTTATTTTGTATTTTAATTTTTAGGGTTCCGTACCCAAAGGGTAAAAACGGAACCCTATTACTAAGACTTCACTGTCCGTTTGTCCGTCTGTCACCAGGCTGTATCTCATGAACCGTAGCTAGACAGTTGAAATTTTCACAGATGATGTATTTCTTTTGCCGCTATAACAACAAATACTAAAAACAGAATAAAATAAATATTTAAGGGGGCTCCCATACAACAAACGTGTTTTTTTCGGCGTTTTTGCCTGAACGTACGGAACCCTTCGTGTGCGAGTCCGACTCGCACTTGGCCAGCTTTTTTCTGTTTTATTGAAATTGCTATTTATTATTAGGTTATTTGTATTATGAAATGTGTCATTAATTTTAATTATTTTTTTACTGTACAGGCTTATTTTATTTTATTGTCGAGACTTGGTTGGCTTGATTACTAAATCACAAACAATCACAAACATTTGTACGCCCTCTGGCTTAACATACTCGTAGCGCACTCTTTATTATGTTTATATAGGTAATAGGAAATACGGGCGTATATATTTTGCGTATTTTGTTTATCTAACATCATTATTTTAACTATGTTCAACAAATTGCTTATTTATTAATTTATACATTTTATTTCACTAGCTTGTTCTTGTGCTGTTCTGTGGTACCTACTTGTCCGCGGACGCAACGGAACACCACGTCCTGCGGCCAGAAGTCTTCTTCCATAAGGACGGGCAGATAACAATTCGGTACGCGCGCCACGAACGCCTTGAAATTGACGTTGCGCTGTGACTCCAGTAACTGCACCCTCGGTGTGTATCTCGTCTTCTTACTTATGACACGAACTTCGGTGCTTAAACCGACCACACACAACGACGAATCTAAGAACTGCGGATGGCAGAATCGTGACTTCAAATGTAGGATACTCGAAGAGGTACAGGATTTTTACGGGCACCTTTACTCAACACGGACGGGAAACTAGCAGGACATTGTGCAGATGACCAGCCAACTACGCGGAGGACATCCCGTGTGTCGACTAATGCGAGATTAGGGCGGCTCTCGAGCAGCTAATGAAGAAGAAGGTACCTGGGGATGACGGAATAACGACAGAGCTTCTTAAAGCGGGCAGGGCTCCAGTCCTGAGAGAGCTAGCGAGTCTCTTTAACTCCGTCATCCAAGAGGGTACAACGCCCAAAGCGTGGTGATAGGATGCTTGCATGACGCTGCCATGATGACTGTTTAGATCCAGTATCAGAAAACCAGCCCCATTCAACTGCTCAGAGGGGTGTGACAGGGATGTGATATCCCCGAAACTGTTTACCAATGCATTGGACGATGTTTTTAAGACGCTGTACTGGACTGGACAGGGTATCAACGTGAACGGCGAGTACATCTCACATCATCGCTTTGCCGATGACGTTGTCATAATGGCAGAGACCATAGATATCCGTGGCAGAGACGCTAGAACAGAACCAGATGCTGCCCTCCCTCGGCTGGTTGGTCTCGAAGTGAATTTGGACAAGATGAAAGTCATGTACTTACAATTCACACGTCTAGCCGAGTCAAATCCACATTGAGAGATTGCTTCTTGAAATTGTGAACGAGTATGTCTACCTACCTATGGCAAGTCATCCAGCTCGGTAGACACAACTTTAAGAAAGAAGACGACAGAAGGATCCACTTGGGAAGCTTCGTCAAGTCTTCTCGTCGCCTATCCCGCAATATTTGAAGGTCTCCATCCAGTGCGTCCCGCCCGTTATGACATACGGTGCCGAAACCTGGACGGTCGGGCTGACCCACAAATTCAAGGTCGCTCAACGCGGTATGGAGCGGGCTATGCTCGGAGTTTCTTTTTAAGGATAAAATCAGAAATGAAAATCTGGAAAAGAACCGGAGTGACCGAAATACTTAGCATGCAGAGTAAGCAAACTGAAGTGGCAGTGGGCTGGCCATGTTTCTCGAAGGACGATGGCCGGTAGAGTAGACGAGTCCTGGAGTGGAGGCCGCGTATCGGCAAGCGTAGCGTGCGACGCCCCCCAGCTAGATGGACCGACGACCGAAAGAAAGTGGCTTGGACGGACTGGATGCGGAAGGCGGAGGGGAGGTTGTTTTAGCGCAGCCTGGGAGAGGCTTATGTCCAGCAGCGGACTGCGCGACTAGGCAACTTGGCGAAATTAAACGCGGCAAATATCTTCTTAAGTTAAAAAACCAGCCAAGTGCGTGTCGGGCCACGCACAATGAATGGTTCCGTAGTTGGGATGAATTTATCCCAAGAATAAACTAAACATATCATATATTTAATTTTGATTTGATTTTATATATTACGTGTACCTACTAATAAGTTTTAAAATATGTATGTACATATATGTACCTGTTAACAAAATATGGATTGATATTGTCCAAAATAAATGTTTTGAATTGAATATCACACCTCAATCTTATACATTCCAACTGCAAAATAATTTAAGTTAGTACGCACAATATTGAGAGACTTAAATCATCTTATTTTAAGACCATAGACTTTTTATATTTTATAGGTTTCCTGTAGTCTACACGCGTGACCCTTAGGGGTTCCGTTTTTTGATTCGGACGTACGGAACCCTAAAAATAAATAAATGAAAATAACTTCTTCTGTACTTCTGCATTTCATAGAATTATCTACACTATTTCAGTCGTTATGTGGAAAGTTTTAGTTTTTTATGGTTTCCACAAAAAAATTTTGTGGCTGAAACGGTAAGTTTTTAATGTGTACCTGAATAAACTTACGTTAACAGTTTTGTAAGCTGTAGTGCATATTATCCAACCGCTCACTAGAAACTGACAAAAGACTGCACCGCTAAATATTTCCTGAATCCCACCTGAAAATCTTAAAAGAGTATTTTTTTATTTAAAGCTATCTTACACCTCTTAAATATTCATAATTCATCAGAAGGACTCTTACTTGATAATCTCCTCATAATGCAATAAAATCAGTTTTAATCGTCGATCCAAAATATTGATAAAATCCTCCGAGGTATTTCTCTGTTCCTCCTTGCTCTTTTCAACAATATGTTCTAAATCCAGCCTGAAAAATGTAAACATCCGCTTTTAACATTTATCTGCAGCTATAGCCTATAAAACAAGTCTTGGAAAATCGTTCACCTGAGGATAGAGAGCTGTGTCTTGCACTGTAGGACAAAAAAAACTATAAAAGCGTCCATTGAAGTGTTACTGAAGGCAAGCCAAGAAGTTTGCACCCACACGTAAAACGCTGCGAAGTAAAATCTGTGAGAAAAGAACTGTTAATTAGGTAGGTAGAATCTTAAACAATTTTTCTTTTGAGGATTTTTGTCTACAATTGGTAACTTACAGAAGGTATTTAGCCAAGCAGATATTATGTGCATGGAAACACTGGGACCCCGGGGACGCCCTAGGATCTAAAAGGACATAGTGACCTTATTGGTGATGTACCTACAGATTCCAGCACATCAAGCTACTACACATCATGAAACATCGTGAGGAAACCGGCATGTCCTAGAACCAAAAATTCGAAGACATGTGACATCTGCCAATCCGCACTGGGCCCGCGTGGTGGATTACGCCCCACTCCCTCTCACAGAGAGGAGGCCTGTGTCCCAGCAGTAGGAACATTATAGGTTGATTATGGAAGCTACTACAATCTGTCAAATTTCTATACTTAATAGATTTTCAACTTTATCGCTAACGTATAAGGTTCCTTCTAAGTTGATTGGGAAAATTTGACAGTTTCCGATAGCTTGATGTGCTGTGCGTGTTTACTTCAGAATGATCAGGTGCGTAGCACTTACAACCGGCGCGCATGTATAACCAGATGTATGAACGTACCTACACGAATCAAAATAAGTAACTATGTAACGATATTAGCAGGTAGCGTTCTAGTTCTAACATCTGCCTAGCCCATGGGAAGAAGGCGTGAGTTGGTGTATCGCTAAGTTAATGCAGGTTAGGGTAAGTACGAAAGCTATAGAAGTTTGAGTGAACTTTCCACTACCCACAGCCCTATATTAGCCGATGCATGTTCCAAACAGGACATTAGACTACGTAGACCGCATCAATGAACGGACATAACGCTGTAGATACCTCGACTGAAGAGCACTTTGTTGATCGCATTACGACGATAGGGCCGAATATTGCACCTTGCTAAAATCATTATTGGATCGTACTCAGGCATAATAATAATAAGTGATATGGTTAGGTAGTACCTGAGTAGTGTTAGTACTAACGTTCCGCCAGGAGAATATATCGACCCCAAAGCAATAAGTCGGTAATGTGCTATTATAGACTTTATAATGTTATGTCAAATTCGGGACCTATGTGTTGGGTTGGGATACATCTTAGTACCTAATTTATTTCACAACTAGCAGCGCCCCGCGGTTTCACCCGCATAAGTGTCGATCCCGTGGGAATATCGGGATAAAAACTATCCTATGTCCTTTCCCAGGACTCAAACTATACCTTTCATCTAAATCGGTTCAGCGGTGAAGAGGTAACACACAGCCACACTTTCGCAATTTATAATATTAGTTAGTATGGATTTACGTAGTGATACTATTTACGAAGATATTATGTAAAACACTTTTATTGTAGGGAATATAAAAACAAAAGTATGACGAGAAAAATATTTTAACATATCAATACAAATACAAAAGTGTTGTTCAAGTATTTAATTTTGGTAAATTGAGATTGGTGGCGATTCTGTTGTTCACAAACTAAACTAATTTAAGTTCAGTGCGTCTTTTTCTTTCTATTTCATAAAGAAAAGGACACAAAATAAATTTAAGTTTAGTCCTGTCAAATTAATCAACGCCTGACGTAAATTGACGTAATTTTAGTAGGCAAGTTTTTAATCACGTCTAAACTAATTGTATGGAGTAGTTTCAGGCGCAGATTAATTTGATTTTATCGACTTATTGATGTAAATGAATTTCGTGCAGTTGTTTGGTAAACCCTAGCATGTTGTTGTTGTCGAATTATTTTGAGTAAACTCAAAAACTCAAACGTAATGGGAACTTGTTATTTCCCATTACGATTTGAGTTTACAAAATATCTGTCTTATTCTTATAGTTACTGGCAAGGCAGAGATAATTGAGCCTCTAATTAGAGCAATTCAAGGGCTTGTCTGTGAAAGTCCCTACGGTATATATAAAAACGGTAATTTGTGAAAAACATTTATTTTGATATAATAAATAATCAAGTTGATTTAGGTACTCCCAACCACCAATTTTGCCCTATAACTAAACCTTATATCTCAAAAAAGCTGGGTAAACGATGTATAAAGGTTTTGGCGGTGACTGATTGTTATATAAAAGCGTTTGACAATACATTTTGGCTCTGTAAGTTTATACAGCAAAAACGACCTATTAGTAATTGATGTAAAGGCTTACTTCGCGACTTTGTATAGCTGTTATAGTCAGGCGTTATAGCAACCTCTAATGTGACTAGTATACAACGATGGAACTTTATAACAATGTTTACTGTCGCCCTAATGCGCCTGATTTTCGCAGTAAAGGTTCTGAACGAACTATAATGGGTCTTTCGTTATAGTAGACATGAAAACTCAGGAATATATATAATAATAATATATTGTGATATTGTGTGTTTTTAGATCGTCGTTAGAGTAGTACGTAGTACTATAGTGGGCACAAAAAGTCTACAACAGAGTGATTTGGTGATATAGCTGAGTTCCAAATTACATTTATGTAGCTTAAATTGTCATATAAAGATTTGATAACGCTCGTTATAGTCGTAGTGATAAAGTTATCACAAAAACAATTTTTTAAAAAAGAATTGTTTTTTTTTTATAACTGTTAATGTCCCTTTATTACACAATAGTACATACTGTAAGTAGTGGTTTTGTTCCTAAAGCTCAATTATTCTATTTAGGAAAATCAGCAACTTTATCATAAAAACTCAGAGTATTAATAAATAATAACCAGTGATTGGAATAGAATAAAAAAATACATATCGAAGTCCCTTATACAAATATAAATTATACTTAGGTGCTACACATTGACAAATGTTATGTACTGAAAGATTTGATGCAACAACGGTTAGTTTAAGGATAATTTTAATACACGATTTAAGTTAGATTAGTTTAGTGAAAAGTCCTAAGATTTGTTAATTGCAAGTTTAAAAAATAGCCCTTACACATCTTAAATAAAGCTTATTTTCAACTTATTTAAGATTTTTCCCAAATTCCGTGAACAAAAAAATAACGTCGTAAGGAAGTCCCCACTTTCTGTCTCTGTTTTTCGAAGCATAAGTAAATATAGTCTGCCTATTCCGATCTCTGATAATAACTAATAATTATGACTATGACGTCGTAATAGAGCTGATCTATAAACCCATATTTTCTGACGTGGTATTTTTATAAGTTTAATGAAAAATATTTATCACATTTATGGCACAAGGACAAGATCAAAAGGAACCCTAATTTCATATAATGGTGGTTGTAATCTGTCATAACGAGTGCTATAGTAGAGTTCAGGAGGGGAAGTATGACTTAAAATTCGTAATTGTTTTAGTAAAAGCTCAATAATTCGAGGTCATTCAAATATTGTCGTAAACCCGTACATAGTTTATCAGTAAAATTACAGTCGCACGTCATTTTCCCCGTAAGAGACGAATACGAGGGCGACACTGAAAGTTTTTAGAAGTGGCCACTTGTAAACGATATAGGTAATAAAACAATAAGTTCAAATTTTGAAAATGGAACTCTTTGCCAATATTGTTGTATATTTATTTTATTCATTTGTCATTTGTTTACGATTTAGCGGCAAATTGAAAAATGTCTGTGTCACGTCAGCATGAATTTAACGCGAGAAATTTTTCGTAGCATGATTTTTTGTGACTTTCGATGTCATTTAAATCAACAAGAAAGTTATGATAGACTTCGATTGGCCTTTCAATATTGAAGCCCAATCTCGTGCCACTGTTTACAACTGGTTTAATGAGTTTAAACGTGGTCGCACTAATCTCACCGATGAATGTGCGTGAGGGTCGGCGTTCTACGGCGACGATTGAAGATAACATCAGTGTTGCGCGGCGTAAGATAGAGACTGACAAAATAGTGACTTATCAGCAGATTCGGACAAGCTTAGGTATGGTTATGAGTCAAGTGCACAAAATCCTCCATGAACATTTAGCGGTTAGGAAGCTTTGTGCCCGGTGGATACCTCATAATTTGACAGAGGCCCAAAGACTCTGTCGTGTTGATTGGTGTCGTGAAATGGTTCAAAGATTTAACGGACGTGACTCAAATGCTGTGTTTATTGCGACGAAAGCTGGATTTATTGTTATGATCCTGAAACTAAGAGACAGTCTGATTGTCTGGGTGTATCCTTCCGAGGAGTTGCCAACTAAAGGTCGAAGCGTGGGAAAAAAGATGGTGGCCTCGTTCTTCAGAAGGACAGGTCATTACGCAACAATTGTTTTAGAGGATCAAAAACAGTTACTGCAGAGTGGTACACTAACAATAGTTTGCCACTTGTCTTGGAAAAGGGAGAAACGACCTCGCAGTAGGATCCTCCTTCACCACGACAACGCCTCGTCGCACACCGCAAAGCAAACAATCGACTACTTGGCGACGTCAGACGTGGAATTACTGGGCCACCCGCCCTGTAGCCCCAACCTCGCATCTAGCATTTTTATTTATTTCCGAAAATAAAAGAAAAACTTCGAGGAAAACGTTTTATGGACGCCGAGGAAGCAGTGGCTGCATTTCAAATTGCCGTCGAAGAGACCCGTAAGGACGAGTGGCCAAAGTGCTTTTCTCATTGGTTCCATCGGATGCACCGATGTATTGATGTAAATGGACACTATTTTGAAAATATATAATAAAACTAATAACTTGCTAGTTTATTCAGTTTTTGATTTTCTAAAAACTTTCAGTGTCACCCTCGTAATTTAATTACAAAATATTATCTAACTCATCACGATATCCTCGTATTCTCTTTTTATTATCTTTTTCTCTTCAAAAACACTGAGACACTGCAGCGGCGTGAACGAATGTAAAATGAATGAATGACAAAAAGGTACTTTAGTAGCGTTGCGGTGGCTTGTATGTCATCATTTCATCAAATAGTGATTGCGTTACTGTTACATCAACTGTATTTGGCCAAAATTGCCATGCCTGATCCCGCTACAGTTGTACGGGTTGTACCTACTTATAAAAACTGAATGGAGATATAATTGCGCCACTTTCTTTTTATGTGCACCTTATTCGGCCTTTTATTTGACCGCATCAATCTGTTTTTACAAAACGTTTTATGGTCTTCCATACAACTAACTTTTGCTGGTTGGAATTACTATACTGATACTATGTTTCCATTTTATTATGTGTAGCTAACAATGATTTAGGACAAGGTGCCCAGATGGGTATGTTTCGTGGGCATGATAAATAAATTCATGGGTGCCGATGTGAAGCTGCCGAGATGGGACTAAACCCATAATTCAATGTTGACATCTTAATTGAATTACACAAAAAATTAGCTTTCATTTGATGTAGGTAATCAATGGCATTGAGGCCATTACCTACATCAAATGAAAGCTCCGACTCGTTGAAAAGATATTCATCAAAAACAGAAAAACATTTCTCCTGTAAAATTTGAGTTTTACGTTTACCGACTTATTGCTTGGGACGTCGATATCTAGTTAGATAGGCATCTTACAACAAGGTAGGTACAGTCAAGAAAAATAATTGATAAGCAAATTGACAACCTGTGACAACTCCTCGTTGCACATTTACTGTCAAAGACTAATAACAGTTGTGATTAGAATACACGGACAAATTATATAAGACTAGTTTCCGCCCGCGGCTTCGCCCGCGAGGTATGTCGATAAAACTATCCTATGTTCTTCCCCGGGATGCAATCTATCTCTCTGTCAAATTTTATCGAAATCCGTTCAGTGGTTTAGGCGTGAAAAGGTAACATACAGACAGACAGAGTTACTTTCGAATTTAGTATGGATGGTAGTCAATTAATTCCCCTGACTTTACATAATACATATTAAGTTTCCCTGAAATAGCAATCTTTTGTAACAGTCCCAAATTATGTAGTTAAGTAAAATACTGGTCCACGTTATTATGCTAGTGGACAAAATTATGATAATCTTAATCTGTCCACGTAGTTTTGGTCGGTATTACGTAATGAGTAGGTATAAGATGTACGTTTTACGTGCAAATTCGAACTCACTGCGGACTTAGGTTGGCGTCAAAGGGTAGCCATATTGCAAATTCAACGGGTTTTCTCTGCACGTATAGTATGACCGGGTACAGGGACCACAGCAAGCAGGTGAATAGTGCTGCGATATTGAATCCACGTAGCAGTAATCTTGCTTGTCGGCCGGTTGCTAACAGAAATTCTCGATGCTCTGGCTTTTTCTGATTAAATATTGGACCTGGAGGAAAAGTATTGCTGGCTTATAAATTAAAGTAGTATCTTGTAGGTATCGTTTTCAAACTGGACTGGGTACTGATGATTGAAGTTTTCTGTACATAAATAATAGCTAGGTAAGTAAGTACTACAGATAGGTTGGCTGACTTTTTGATAGCAGTTGATACGGTCACATTATCTGTCTAGCCTTTTCCCAAGTTCTATGTTGGAATCGGCTTCCAGTCTAACCGGATGCAGCTGAAAATCAGTATTTTATACCGAGCGACTGCCTATCTGACCAACAACCCAGTTACTGGGTAACGCGATACCTTTTGGTAGGACTGGTTGTCAGACTTTCAGGCTTCTGACGAACGGAGGGGTCTTGTTATGTAAAAATGGTCACCCATCCACTAACCAACCGAGGCAAGCGTAGTACACGCACCGCGGCACACGGTTATTTAGGGAACAATGCGCGAAAGTAGCCCATTTTTGCAAATTGCAGGTCCGACTAGGTTGTATGTTGATCAAAATATGATGACATTAACAAATATGTATTAACAGAATTATAAATCATTAGAATCATCAATACAAGTATCTAAGTTAGAATTGGCCTCAAATGTTATGATTTCATGAAATGGTAATTCAATAGGGTAAGTAATTGATTTCAATGATGAATCATATTATGATCAGCAAACCAGCTAGTCGGACCGGCGAATTACAAAAATCGTAAGAAAATTTGAATTTCGTGGGCTACCATGGCGATAGCGTAGTCTCTGAATCTAAGTAAACCACAAAAGACAGCCTACAGAAAACCATCAAATCAAAAGCTTAATTGGATGATTTTGTGTAGGTGTTGTGCTCGAATTAAAACCAATCTTTCTTAACAACCAGCATTACGGAACAATTTTAGATCTAAGATTTAATAAAATGTGAAAGAGTTACCTCTCGTTATATTTAGAAGAACTTCTATACGATTAGCTTTCTTCCACATAACAATTTGTTTGTAAATAGAATCACAATTCGTTAGCAGTAGGAGCATCGTAGCCATCACTTTATTTAGATCAGCTCGATCCTGAAAATAATTTTCTTAGCTTTACAATGTTTCTGTTGAAGTTCGGCCTTGCTTCAGACTTGAAAGAAGATTGGAAAGAAAAACATTGGTAGGTAAACAGTCAGGACAACGTTAATAGCACAATGTTTCTCGGTAGACGGAGAAAGTTGTTGAGAAGTGTAAAACCGTTTTCACGTCATTTTACACCAATGATTACATATTCTAAAAATATCAAGTAGTGACACAGGTATATTATTACCTACCTATTTACCCCACAATAGTAATTAACAAAATGTTGATAGTTTTTCGTGCATCAACCGCAAATAAACACCACGGGCTACATTTCACAATTCCGTTACGAAATCCAAACTTGGAGCTACAAAACTGAAAAATGTCTAGAGGTTCCATCCAATCGGTACTTACTTGGTAAACTTTCATAATTTGCTGGAAAGTATACAGCAATACAAGTGATAAAAACGACCGCATGTAGACTGTGTGTAGGATTCTTCTTGTCTTCGACGAATTGGGATCTAATTGATAGGAGCCGCAACAACGTAAACTCTTTAGGTGAGGTATTACGCCCAAATACGCTAAATTATCTGCCATTTTTTTTTGTAATTTAAAAAATTATATTGAGATAAGGTTTACCGTTGACTACGCTTTGTGAAACACTTCTGTGGACCGGCTTTTATGTACCTATTTCTTATAGGCATCGAAGCCTTACTACGAAATTCACTGGGCCGCAAAGAAAGCGGGTCGATTATAAAAAATGCGATAACTTTTGAAATATTTGAGCAATACTTTTAAAATAAAAAACTAAATTATAGTTTACTAGCTGCTGCCCGCGACGTCGTCTGCGTGAAGGCTCTACAGCACCAAAAATACCTAAGATGCCAGTGTCGCTATAGCATTATAAGTAAACAACTTTTAAAATTGCATTAAATTATTTTTTTTTGCAAGCGAAGCAAGTGAAGAGAGTTATATGGGAATCCTGCTGAGTTCAGTCATAAGATGTGACTGAAGGAAATAGAGAAAATAACATTTCAGGACACAAAAGAGTAAAAATACTTACAACACTTCCCTATAAACTACGTTGGTAGTTATGCTGCCAGGAGCCAAAATGTAAAGAGAGTCAGGACTGGTGACGCGGGAGCCCGCGACGTACAGTTGCCCGTGTGAGAAGCAACTCGTCCTGTGGTCGACACCCGCTGCCCTCAGTGTCTGCCCCAGCGACTTATTGATGGTCATCGCGAAGCAAAGACTCACGGGGAACTGTACGCGCTTGAACTGGAACGGGAAGTTATGAGGTATGAGAGGAATGCGTGGTATACATACTGCCTCGCCAACGCCACAACCCGTAAGAATTTCCGCCTCAATGGTGTGTCTGTGGAGCGAGAAGACTTTAAGGCTGGTCCCGTTACACAACTTCGGAGGAGTTAGGTTCCGAAGAAGCATAATCGGGACACCGACCTTTAGCTAGATGGTATGCGCTGGAAGTCCACCTGCTGTTCAGAAATTCCACGGGATAATGTGTGGCGTCATCTTGCTCGACAACAGTGTTTATCGAGGTGTAGACCACTTCATTCTCCTCAATTTCCGAGAGAATGCATTCGTTAATTGCTGCAGCCTGATCATTTTTGGGCGTCAAAATGGCCCGCTCACACACCCAAGAATTCTGCTGGTGTGGTATACGACTGATGTCCCCGTACACACAGCGAATGAGTTCTTCTAAGCTGGATACCACTCTACCGAAAGACTCTGGAAGCACCACCAGTCCACCTCTCTCTTCTGGTAGAGAGCCTTCGCCAAGACTTTGAAGGACATCGGAGAATTCTTGAGCACGTGCATTGCCGCCGACCCGAGCTCTCATATTAATGGTCAAGCGCAGTGTACAAACTCGTGACCATAACGAAGATCGTTTCAACGAAGCATTCGCCCTTCAGCCCTCGATCCCCGCGTCACCACGGGAAGCGTTTGCCGGAAATCGCCACTGAAGAGAACTGTGACACCACCCATCAAATGTTCGTTCCTGCGGATGTCCTGCAGGGTTCTGTCCACGGCCTCAACTGCCTTCCTATTGGCCACCGTACACTCATCCCATACGATCAGAGAGCAATCCTTGAGCACGTGTCCCTTATCGCTGTTACGTGACACACCACAAACAGGCGTTTTGGCGCTCTCTAAATCGATGAGCATTTTAAACATGGCATGTGCTGTCTTGCCACCCGGAAGCAGTGTGGCAGCGATTCCCGACGACGCTACAGCAATAGCAATTTTGCCTTGCCTCCTGACCTCTGCAAGTATGCCAGTGGTAACAAATGTTTTTCCTGTTCTACCAGGAGCATCCAAGAAAAACATTTTACCCAGGTTTTGCCCAACGCTTTCAAGGACGGTGTCATAAATTTGTTTTTGCTCTGAAGAGAACAAAGCGACATGGTCATTTCGTATGGTGGTCATTTCGCCCGGATCGTAATTTGTCTCAGCGTTATACTCCCGATTTCCACGGTCTTGATGCGGTGATGATTGGGGAGCTGGTAACCCCTCAGAAAGACGAAAGACGTTGGGCCTCGGACAGTGTGTAGTAACAACCGCAGAAAATAGCATTCGCCATTATTCGGAATGCGGTGTCCTTGAACATTCGCGGAAAACCTTCCACAGCACCTCCTCGTCGACGTCGGTTAAATACACCCCTTTGCTTGTCGTACGTGTAATATGAAGGCACCTCGTCATACGTAAGGAATCTCGCAAACTGGTCGACTTCACAGAGCCTGAAAAATGCCACGAGAGTTGTTTGGCGCGGATTTTCCAAGCGCTCAGCAACGTTGTCGGGATCAAAATATATGCGCTGGCCGTTCTCTAGGTGGACGTCTAATTGATGAAGAAATGATCATCATCAATGAACATAACTTTTTTGTAATACTTAACACCGCCTTTTTTTGAATTGTCTTCCTCAACTCTGCTCAAGATTTTGGGGGTTTTGTAGGAACTTGAATTTGTCAAAACGAACTATAACGATACAACTTTTATGAAGAATATGCACATTACCATCTATGAATTTTAAGAATAACTAACTACTAACCTCGCCAACATGATCAAATTTAAATTATTAATTTTCAAAAGCGATATCATGTAACTTGATTTGATTTTTATGAAATCTTATAGATGACGCTGCTTCAAAATTGTCTTTATACTACTAACATGCATTACACTGTTTCTCTGCCCAAGTTACTTAAATGGTGTAGTTTTTATAGTGTAAAGCTGCATGCAGCATGGCTTACTCAAAAACAACATTTAAATATGCGTCGTTAGATTACACGCTGTCACAGAATGCGTAATAAAAATAAAGATTCACAGCTCCTCCCCCGTAGGTGATAGCGTGATAATATGTAGCCTATATGTTGACCCGACCTCTTAGTAATATTCATGCAAAATTTGAAGTAAATCCATGTAGTACTTTTTGAGTTTAGCCCAGACATACATACAGACAAACAGACAAAAATTCTAAAACCTATATTTTTGGCTTCGATATCGATTGTAGATCACGCCCCAAGTATTCTTTTAAAAAAAATATTCAATGCACAGTTTTGACTTTCCTACGATTTTATTAGGTATAATAATAATATGTATATAGATATAGATTTCATTACAAATACAGGAAGAAGTAAAACCTTTTTATTTCTTTTTGATGATTGTATTAAAAACCATAAATAAAATATAGAGACCATTTTTAAATTTGAAGAACTTTGCAGCCATTTTTTTATTTTTGTTTCTATTTATAAATATGGCTTTTCTTGTGCAGAAATTAATTATTATGATCAAAGTCAATTTAAAACATGCCACTAGACCCTGAACACTTTACCAGAATTCTGACAATACTTCAAGACCCCTGTATAACGCTAACTGTGCCCGTTAGCGTAATACAGGGAGAACTCTTGGTGTCGCTATCAACCATTCAAAGAGTACTCCAGCGATCTGAAGAGACTGACCTGACTGACTGACAGACCAGGAACGACTAAAAAAGACTTGAACTCCATCGAGCATGCCTGGGACGAACTGGGACGACATGTGCGCCAGCGAAATTCCCCTCTAATCACGTTTCGTGAACTGAAAGAAGCACTGATAGAGGAATGAGAGTACATTCCTCAGCATCGGCTCAGAAATCTGTATTAACAGCTCATACAAAATACTAGAATGTGTCAAAATTGCATATTTTACACCATGGCACATTTTTCTAAATCTACTGAAAATGGTTATTTTTTACTTAACTTACTTTTTATTCAAAATAAAATTCATAATCTTGGTCTTTTATGACATTAATTTGGGCACTATGAAATTGTCTTTAGTACAGTCTTTATTTCATAAAACTAGCTCCCATATTTTGGGAGTAAATGAGGTTTTTGTTACCGACCCGCTTTTTTTGGGGCCTAGTGTATTAATTGATATTTGAAAGTTTTCATTAGCAAGCTACCTATACTTACATAAATAACATATTATTTCAAACACATGGCGTTCCGTCGGCAAAGGTGTTGCCATCAGGTATGATTAATTTTACCTAAGCGTTAGGTCTTCCAAGACGAGTTTCTGGATAAGCGGTTCTATTTACTTCCTTTTTTTGTGCTTTCACATTCGGCAGGTATAAATTGGGTACCGAAAAAGTAGAGAAACTTAAGAGGTTGGAATCCCATCGTAAACTTTTTGATACAATTACCTATTTTTAATTTTTCTTTTTCCAGGTAGCCATAGACTTGCATCTTGCATTATTATCTTTCATTAAACGCGCCAGATAATATCAGCCGCAGTTACATAGCCGTAGAAGCTTTGTGAATTCATGAAATAAAAAGGAAAAATGATATTAAAAGGGTTGAAAATACCCATACATACTATAAAAAATCCTCATCATCTGCCTAGCCTTTTCCCAACTATATTGAGGTCGGCTTTCGGTCTAACTGGATGCAGCTGAATACCAGTATTTTACATGGAGCGACTGCCTATCTGACACACACGACCCAGTGACTGGGTAATCGATACCCCTTGGTAAGACTGGTTGTCAGACTTTCGGGCTTCTGACCTGTAACGACTGTCAAAGATCCACGAATGACAGCCGGGACCAACGGTTCAACGTGCTTTCTGAAGCATGGAGCGGAGCTTGGTATATATTGATGGTCACCCATCCACGGACCTGATCGATCGAAACGTGCGGCTGTTATTAGGTACTTAGCCACCAGTATTAATCCTCTCCATATTATAAAAAATCCTATGGGATACATTTATATTTTTACAGAAATGATTTTATACATATGTTAAACGAACATCAATCAATCAAAATATTGCTACAGATTGTCTTTTACAAATGTCTACTAATATTTATCCGTGTCCCTGCCTTCTCTGGAAAATTGTTTTGTTACTAAGTATTTCATGTCCAGCGTTGTTTTACTCTAAATTTTGGATCCATAAATTATAATTATAAGTAAACAATCCGCCCAAAACTGGACAGTATGGACTATATATTAATTTTTAATTAGCCAGGTAATTGTATTGTGTTTGTGTTTCAGACTGAAAATAATGTTATATCACGTTTTAATATAGTCAAACAGCACGTGTAACGTAACTACCTACCTGATATGTGGTCCTGAAAACGTGAGAGCTAATTAAGGTTTAAAGAGGTACAGAAAGTAGTATGATGAGAAGGAAATAGGTATGCAAATGCTGAAGGATTTCATTCCGATTTTGAGCAGTACTATATTCCAGCATGTATTTAATTGAACCTCAAATAATTTCTATTTTACATTCCTAAAAATATTGAACACCTTAAGGAGGGAAAGGAGAGGATTACATCCAAGATAAGAACGCTTGGAAACATGCTCCATTCTAGAGTCTAGAAATCAAATAATAAAAAATGTATCTAAATCAAACTGGTTGCGAATAATCGTAAAATTTATTATTTTTTTGACATTGATTCTGTAATAACTTTGACTCACACGTTAACTTATTACTTGTTTTTTTTTTATGAAAATCGTCTACATTTACAATGTTTGTAAATATGTGAGCACCACGTAACTATCACATAATTAATTTATCTTCGTGGCTTCATTTTTAGGGTTCCAAAGGAAAAACGGAACACTTATAAGATCACTTCGTCGTGCGTCTGTCTGTCGGTCTGTCAACGTCACGACCCTTTTTCTGAGGGACAGGTGGAGTTATCAAGTTGAAATTAATATCAAATACTAAAAGCTGCAATCCCTTGAAGCAGTGAAAAAATCAAACTTCTAAATCAACACAATCAAAAGTACGGGCCTTTATGTTCCGTGTATGTCGTATATTTCGACACTCTCAAGGGAATCAAAACCTATAGGGTACTTCCCGTTGACCTAGAATCATGAAATTTGGCAAGAAGCAATGTCACGTAGAACAAGTAAAGAAAACAATCCGAAAACACTTATCTTATCTTTAACTTTGACAAAAGTTCTTTTTGTAAACAAAACCCGGGTTTCGGAGATTTTCAAAAAAATCGATTTAACCTAAAAACTAGGTACTTTATTTTGTTTGACACGAACGGCCATTATTGCTCTAAAAATAGCCTATTCTATTCTAGTTATTTTTAATTAATGTAGAATCGACAAAGTATAATTTTTTACATGTTTTTTGAAAGACATCATAGCACTTTCAAAATTCAAGGTCATATCATTTAAAACGGAACGTCATGTAAAGGGAATAAAGCAATATCAACACTTTTTTACTTAAAATTAAATTCTCTGTTCATAAATTAAATCCCCGACGCGTAATGACGTAAAAAATTACTATGAAAATAATTACTACAATATTTTGATCTTGATGCATGAGACTTTTTGGTACGACTTACAACGCCTTTTTTTTAATGATTACAAACTTATTTGCAGTTGGTGAACTAACCGCGACCTAGGTCGAAATATGGGAACAATAGTTTACTCACGGCAAAGTTAAGTTTGTCCCTCAATCCAGTTTATCTTTTCGTGAGAAATATTCAGTGCTTTCATAGTTTATGAACTTCAGTAATGTTACCTAATTATTTTGGTTAATGTAGCTGTACATTATTTTGGTGAATATTGCATTACCTAACTGCTTACACTGTTATAAGTACTAATTATTATATAAGTACATAGATTTTACAAATGTAAAAAGCGGAAAAATATTCGAGACACGATTCCCGTGATAAACTATTTACACACCTATACATTTGTATGGCACCCTCGGTGCGCGAGTCCGACTCGCACTTTACCAGTTTATTAATTCAAAGAATTAAAAAACCGGTAAAGTCAAAAACCGGTAAGTATGACAACAGTAGCCGCCCTTCTCCAGCAAAGCCTCGCGTATAAAAAGAAGATGCCTGCGTGGACTTGGTTACCGCCCCGACCCTTGTTCGAGCCAGCCGGCGCCGCTGAGCCTGTAGTTTTAAATTCGCCCTTATTCCGATCCAGCCTGTCCCTTGCTGTCCTCTCCCAAGCGACGCCCTAAGCCGAGGTCCGAACCCCACAGGGGGTGCCCTTAGCGTGTAGTCGCTTAGTTTTTAAGTTTGTTTAAGCCCTGGTTGGCTGGAGGCCTTAATTTATTGAGGCATCCACAGGCACGTCCGGTTAAGCAGACGACGACCTCATAGGTTGAACCGAGAGATGCCATAAACCAAAAAAAATAAAATGGACTCGGTCATTTTGTCAGCTGTCGTAAACCCGTCAACATTGTTCCTCTGCCCATTTCGTGCTTGATTTAATTGTTATTTTGTTTTCCATGTAATTTTGCAGTTTGCTATGAACATTTTTTTTTGTTCATATCAAACTATTCCCATCAAATTAATTTTTCGGCATGCATTTCCTGTGCAATCAAAATGGTCATCTAACGAACTCTAAATTGAACAATTTACTAAGACCAGCCAAATGGTACATTGATAAAACACTTTTCAGCGACAATACATGGAACAACTATTAATTTGTGTTCCGAGCCGGCGCGGTTGCCCCAAACTTCGCGTAAGAACTTGAAAGTCCTAAGACCGCCTTAAGCTCCGTTTATAAATAAATATTAGATAAGTACTGCGAAAGTTTTAAATGCTTAATGTTATTTATGTAATTTTATATTCGTGTATTATTTTATATTCTATTCTAAAGATGCCATTTAAACTTCTCTTGTATCTGCAAATTAGGTAGGTAAGCACATAAGTACAAAAATAGCTTAATGTAGCAGAAAAATAAGCCATTTAATACTATTTATAGTTCAACCATGGGGTGGAGAGAAAAGTTACGCGTTTCATTAGTAACACAGTAAGTAGGTATAAGCATTTTCTTGTGTCGGAAAATTTTGGAAAATTACAGTGTAATGTAACAAAGCAGTTAGCTGAAACATCTTCAAACTCCATATATATGGCATATAATTATGATGACATGACATGACATGTTTTCAGTGATTTTAGTAACTTGCTCACGTAGATCCATAAACAAAACTATGTACACACTAACCTAGTTGAATAGCTTAGGACTAGAGCTACTTAATTTAAGTGTTTGTCTTTTTAAGTTAAGTAGGTATATTTTTCAGCTCTACGTTTTGCGCAGCTGCCTTTTTAGGGTTCCGTAATCAACAAGGGTCCATTATAGTTTGCGATATCCATCTTTCTGTCCGCGGCTTAGCTTTGAGACTCGCAGACACACGGTATAGGTGTACATATTAATTACGCCGACAAAGTGGTAAAAAACAAATTATTAGGGTTCCTCCCCAACACGTAAAGTGGGGATGGTTTTTTCTCTCGTCTATCATGGGATAGGCCGTTCAAAAATATTGCGGGTGTGTGAAAACAATTTTTCGGTTTAGGGATCCTTTTGCGAATATTTAGTTTTAAAGTGCTAATTTCAGTAAGAGTCGGTATCCCCACCCCCTTGTCAGCAAAATGGTTGTTTCTGGATATATAAAAAAAATTCACGGTAGTATTATGATTATTTTACCGCCTGGACAAAAACGGGGTATAAAAGGTGAACGGAGTAGAAGCCTATGGCACAGATTTTATTTTTATTCTCTTTTTTTTAATCACTTTTTTTACTTTCAATACTTTCATTGAAGCCGGCCGATGGCTTCAATGTTCTATGTTCTATGTTATAGGTTTGGTTTCCGCACTTAGTCCTGCAGTGGACCATTGTGCGTGGGCCATGGCGGCCGTCGGTGGTTATTCCAACCAGCCCACCTCCCTCCAGAAGCTGATCAAGTCTCCTGGTCTGTTTAGAACATCTGTGTACGATCTGGGTGTCCCGAGGGTTTCTGACCTTATCTGGGTGACGCCTGTGCACTCAAAGAGCACATGCGCAATGGTTTCATCAGCCTCCATGCAAGCCCTGCACAGGGGACTATCTGTTATGCCCAATGTGTGAAAGTGTTTATTTAGCGAGCAGTGTCCCGTGATGGTCCCCGTCACCAGGCGCAGTCCTTTCCTGTCCAGTCGTAAAAGACGCCTGGTTAGCTTGCCATCCAGTGACGGCATGGCTTCTTTGGACTGCCTGCAGCCTGGTGACGACGTCCACCAGCTTTCTGCTTGTGTGTGGGTGTGCTCCTGTAGCCACCTGCGCAGTTGGTTGAAGGGGATGGGCACGATAGGTTCCGGTCCACAAACTGACATGCTGGAAGCCCTTCTGGCTAGCTCGTCAGCTGCGTCGTTGCCTAGCGATCCACTGTGTCCTTTTATCCATTGTAGTGTCACTGAATTGCGGTTCGATACAGTTACCTGCTCAAGCACATTGTGACATTCTAGTATTAGGTTCGATGTGATGCATTTTTTATCTAAGGATTGGAGGACTGAGGCGCTGTCGGAGAGTATGCGAACATGGGTGTTTGTAACTCTCCTGGCCGCTAAGGCATAGGCCGCCTGCATTATGCCCACGCACTCTGCCTGATAGACCGTGTTGAGCATTCCCAGCGGCTTGGATATTTTTATGTTGAGATCGTGTGAGAAGACTCCGACTCCAGTTCCGCAGTCGGTCTTTGAACCATCGGTGTAAATTCTCAGTTCTTTCGGTCCTGAGTGGTCGCACTGCTCCTCTTCGAGCACTATGTTATAATGCTTTTGAAAGCAGTATTGTTTCGGGGCTTTGTCGCAAGGTGATGCCATCATTGGCTGCCGTTTGATCGCATCTTCTTTTAAGCGTGTGTGTTTGACCCTAGAGTCTTTGCTCAGGGTCCCTGATTTGGAGAGCCTAAAGGCAGCCAGGGCCGCCTCCTCCCGCACTATAAGGTGTAGAGGGGGCAGTCCAAGCATAGCCTGTAGGGCAGCAGTGGGTGTAGTTCTCATGCAGCCAGTGATCGCCACACACGCAAACCGCTGCAGCTTTTCAAGGTCTTTTTGGGCTGTGCTCAGGTCTGTTCTGGGCCACCAGACTAGTGAGCCGTATGTAATTATCGGTCGGATGACTGTGGTGTATAGCCAGTGAGTGACCCTGGGGCTTATCCCCCAATTCTTGCCAAGCATTCGCTTGCACTGCCACAGGGATATACTGGCTTTCGTAGTAATGTAGCTGGTGTGTTTTGCCCAGTTCAGCTGTTTGTCCAGAAATATGCCCAGGTATTTGGTTTCAGTTGAAAGGCTTAGGGTTGTACCAAAGAAGCGTGGTAGCTGTAGTGTCGTCAGTTTCCTCTTTTTTGTGAAGAGAACTAATTCGGTTTTCGTGGGGTTCACTGATAAATGGTGTTTACCACACCAGTTTTCTATTATTTTCAGTGCCTGGCGCAATAGATTGCACAGGGTGTTTTCCGATGGCTTCAATCAAAACATTGAATGTCGCTACGAATTCATTGATAATTTTCGCGCGTAGAGTTGGTGCCTATAAGTTGAATTTTAATATTATTTGTCGTTATGATTATCTTTTTTGTTTTAGTATGATAAGTTTACTTCAAATCAGTAATAGTATTTATTGATAGGTTAATTTCATTTTAAAGATTTCTGTGCCGTAAACTTCTACTCCGTTTACCTTTTTAAATTCTGACTTTTTGTATGTTTTTGTCCTGACGGTAAACATCCAGCATTTATATAACGAATTTAAAGGGAAAACTATCACGGCTAAGAAGGCTTTATAAGTTAACGAGTAATAGTCGACCAACTTACATTTGCAGTTGGAATGTATGGGAGAACATGTTTTTCAACTACTGTTAATATTGTTCTTGAGATAAATAGATCTCTACTACAGAACCCTTTTTTTTTTTTGCGGATGGGAAATCATCAAAAATCCCGCTCTGGGTGGAGCGGAAGAGAGTGTCAGACTCTTACTGACTAAAACCCACCCGTGTTCCTTCCTTAGCCCTTTATGTTCCGGGCCAGCGGTAACCCTTTCGGACAATCACGCTGACCCGGCAGGCTTCGGCCCTAAGGGGCCCCTCCTCGATGCTGACATCTCTTTGAGGCGCGCGTGGAACACGTACGCGCCGTCCGGCACGGGCCTGGTCCTGATCGGACGGTGAGCTACCCATTACTTTCCGCCCGCAGGCCCGCGCCTACGGTGGCCGGGAGTCGTCACGCGGCTCCCGACGCCTGGGGCGTCCCCCGCGGCGGCTGAGACGGGAGGCTCTCTCCCTGAACCGTCCCGCCACCTCCTTCGCTAGCATGACTGCTTCGCAGAAGGAGGTGACTGCCTCCCACTCCCTCTCGCCCCGGACCATGGCTTGCACCAGGGCCAGACGCGAGAGGTCGCCGTCGCTGCCAATCGCCTCTACGAGGACACGGCACTACAGAACCCTTCATAGTGCGTTGTCCGACACGTACTTGACCAGTTTTATTTCTACGTAACTAAAGACAAATGCTGGCGGAAAACAGAGATTTGCTCAGAAAAATGCTGTAAAGCTTCTAAATAACCTGAAAATATGTATCTGCACGTGCGACTCCCGGAAGCAACGTAACAATCGGTAATTTATTATGTCTCAATAGGTACTCAATACTTGCCAGGTTAAAATTTAGATTTGTTTTAATAAATAAAACTTGAACATAGTATCATGAAGTTATCATTATTGAATATCCATACTAATATTATAAATGCGAAAGTGTGTCTGTCTGTCTGTCTGTTACTTCTTCACTCTTAAACCGCTGAACCGATTTAGATGGAAAATTTGGTATGGAGATAGTTTGAGTCCCGGGAAAGGACAGGATACTTTTTATCCCGTTATTCCCACGGGATCGACACTTATGCGGGTGAAACCGCGGGGCGCTGCTAGTTATTCAATGCAACAAAATAATTTAAAACAATTCTTATTAAACAACATTAATAGAATAACAACTGTTTATAAACGCTCACGGTTTAAGAGTCAGCGCGGCCCTTTGTCACGTTGAGTCCGTACTCCTTTGAGTAGGTACTGAGCATCCTTAGCAATGTGTTATTGCTCACTTAATTCTTACAAGTACTTAACGAGTAGGTACTTTAATTTGCTACGAGCATTACGTATAAACATGCTTCAGAGCATGTGTTCTATAGATGTGAAAAAACAAAGTGGTTACGAAAGTGGAAGTGGCTTTGTGCTTTTCATTCCCTATTTAGTTGGAAATTGAATAAAGGAGGAAAATTCTAATTAATGTTTTTTTTTTGTTTCAGGTGCCTGCTGCTCAAATGGGTTCCCTATACGAGTTCAAAATACTATTCTGCGAAAATTGTTACATCGATGATTATACATCGATGCCTTGATAATGCGAGGTTATGTTTTTACTACACCTAGATTATTTCATCGGTGTCTACTCAGTAAAACCTTGAGGAAACAGTTACGATAGTGGGTATAATAAATAATGTAAAACTTCATTAATTATACTGAGAACTTCAGAAAACACAATATTGAATTTCTTCTTTATTTGCGAATTCCTCGTTTCATTAATCATACGTATTTCAATATATTATCTACCTAAATTCATACATAAGATACATATGATAAAGCTAACAAAAATTCATACGTATCATACATATGATAAAGGCTAACAATAAAAATATCAACTAAGAGCAAAGACAAGTTCTCAAACAGCTAAATTATGTTTCAAGTTTGCCCCACTTATGCCATTTTATGGAGACCCGTGTCTCCGTCGGCCGTATTTTTTCCATATTATTGCTCCCGACTTTCAGATTAGCATAAATAAGTGAAAATATAAAAAAGCTTTCAAAGAAACATTAAGACGTAAATGCGATAATCGCTATTCGTATTTCATGCTATCTGTGTAAAGCAATCTTATTTTTTTTAATATAATTTAATTTAGATTTTTTTTTCTCAAAATATAATCGGCTTTTAACGCCGATTTACTTCTTCTGTTACGCTCATTGTCATTCATTACTTGTTTGATATAAATATAAGTATATGATTTTCCCCCGACCACTATTTTTATGGCAAATGGATTGAAAATATTTTTATAGTCCCTTGTTTTAGTACTCATAACTATATGCATGTTAAACTCATAGTTCATTTCATGTTTCGCGAAAGAAGGGTATATTATAAAGATACATAAGGAAAAACGACCCATTAGCACACATCTGTGAACACCCCAGAATTTTCCCAATGACTGCTAAAAGCCAATTTGTAAAGTGGTATTTAGTTTTTATTACATTCACTGCCATCTTGAACACTTTCCATCAATGTTTTCTACGAAACTATTAAGTACTGGCTATTCATAATGTTACTTTTAATTCAATAGATAAAGATACCTTTCAAACAGAAGCCTCATTTAATTTGAATAGAAGTTATTTTCAGAAAAATAAGGAAGAGCGTTCACTGTCGTGACGTTCGGTGTCGTCGAGGAGGCGCCTCAAGACCCGCGTCTTTGTTATCATTGCGTGAATTACGCAGGTAATGGGCCGCATTTACAGCGTACGTGCCTCGACATTCATTAAAACGGCTAATTAAACCAGCCGTCGAGATTCCAACGACGAATTCGCCTTTTGAGACGACAGAACTCTACATATTTCTTTGGGGAAAATTTTAAGTGGGGCTCCCTGGCATTCATTGTTTCTCCGGGCGAAGTTTTAAAAAGACTTTTGAAGTTATTAGGAGTGTAAATTATTTCATAGCAGATATTTAACCGCGTATTTATATGGCCTATGTGCTAGGAAATGCAGTTTCGCGGATGTTGTGTCCGAATTTATTAGCTATTATGCAAAGTTTAGTGGCGTAATTACTGGGGGAGTGTTGATTAGTTTTGCGTGCTGTTTATCGTATAATTGGGGAGTTAGCCACGTTTACTGACGCAGGATTGAATATTTTACTTAGTATTGGCCTAAATTCGGATAGTATGTTAGATTTTTATCTAAAACAATCGGTACGTTTACGGTTTATTTATTTATTTAGATAGGTATATATTTGATGTATTTATTGTATATATGTAAATGGTACACCACAGACTACCTACATTGTTGTCTCTCCTTTCTGCCTTAATCTATCCAAAGGTTGTTTTAAACGGTTTTATTTAGCTTGCCCTGTTTGTTATTTATTTGGATCAAATTTAATTTCCTGTTGGCAGATTGATCTGATATTTGGTACACACCTTTAGTTTTGATGACAATATTATTTAATTTAATCAGTATCATTGTAAATCCAATATCGACCGCTACAAATGGCGGATTACATATTTTTACACAACCCCCTCAATATGGGTATCAAATGAAAGGGCTTCACTAGGAAAATACTGTACACTGAAAAATTTCAAATTTAAGATTGCCGTCGGCGCAAAATGCCAGATTTCATATTTGTTTCAATATTTAATTTTCTAATTTCATATTTGTTTCAATATGGCTAAAGGGTATCAAATTAAAGAGCGTTATAAGTAGAACACAGTGCATGGCAGATCATATAGTTTAAATAAAAACTTGAAAATAAAATAAGTAAAAATATTTTTAAGTTAAACGGTTTTAATGAAAATAATGATGTAGATAATGTACTAAAAGCTAAAAAATAATTCTGTAGGTCCTAGGTACCAGCCATCACACCACTTTCCTCATCAATCTAGGTTATTGATCAGACAAAAAAAAAATATATCGTGAGGCGTAGCGTAACCTGAGTAAATATAAACAGCATTTAGTAAATCATCATCATCTGCCTAGCCTTTTCCCAACTATGTTGGGGTCGGCTTCCAGTCTAACCGGATGCAGCTGAATACCACTATTTTACATGGAGCGACTGCCTATCTGACCTCCACAATCCAGCTACTGGGTAATATGATACCCAGATGTAAACAGCATTTATATGAGCGGTTGACTATTGATAGAAATTTCACGCGCTCCACGATTTTATTTTTTTGTCTGATCAATGCCCTAGATTGATGAGGAAAGTGGTGTGATGACTGGTACCTAGGACCTACTAAATTATTTTTTAGCTTTTAGTACATTATCTACATCATAATTTTCATTGAAGTCGTATACCTAACTTAAAAATATATTTTTTTACTTATTTTCAAAAGATCGCTTTCAGCGATAAGACCGTCAATTGTGTCACCTTTTATCTACATTTACATCTGTAATATTTATGGTGTACATAATAAAGAGTATTCTATTCTACATTTAGTACCTCTTTGTAATACCAATATTAAACTGTTTCACCGGATAAAAATACCCAAACGCTCGTATAATACTCGTAGTAGATATTATACGAGTCTAATACATAAAATATGAAAATGAAGTAAACAGAGAAGCCTCGTAAAAGTCTTTCATGCTTCAAATAAAATCAAACAATCACGTTTCTTCCTCAAGTAAACATGATTGGTTTAATCCCGAACACAGAACTCTTGAAGACGTTTCAAATAACGTGCTCCATACGTAATGCTGAAGCCGTGTCGGTTTTATCCAAGCTTGGCCGTATGGTGCCTAGTAATTAACAAAGCTGGCAACTCCCAAAGGGATCGGATGTACCTACATCGAAAACCAAACCATTGCCTTTCATTTGGCTCCCAAATTAACACTAGTCGAAATCAGAGTTGCGTAGCGACGTGTGTTCGGTTACATCACGAGTGCTATTCTGTTAAATCTGAACACGAAATAGAGAATATACTTTTTACACAACAAAACATCGCGTTTGTATTCCCGGAAGAATGGGCAGGTGTGCAACCGCCCACATCTCGCCAGTTTTGTTAAAGTGTATATATTTATAATTGAGTCTAAAATACTTTTTACGAATGTTTTTTTTAAGATCACGCTACCTAACATTCTAAAGCTATGGGTTGTCAACTAATAATGGTTCGTCTATGTTAACAGGAAACCATCATACAGGAAAATACTGCTTTGGGCTAAAGGGTCCTGAAGTAGATTGATATTTTCCGGCTCCTTTGCAACTTAACTTTCTAATAAATTAGATTTAATTTTTTGTCCTGATTTTATTCGGAGCCAGAAGCGAGATTAAAATTGTCCTTATGAACCATTCAATTATACGAGTATTATCTATTTATAAACTTAATCGTTATCAAAGCTTTTAATCGGACCTTAATAGTAAGGTACGGTTTTGCTATCCAACTTCAACATGCAGTGATTCCTTTAACCCTTCATATGCTATGGATCCACGCGTGAGACAATGACTTTTTAATTGTTTCTGTAATTATGGCATTCAACCAGTTTGACAGTAACCACTTCCCACTATTAAAAAGTTCCATGATGAGGTGAAGATCCTAGCTACATTATCAGGTCATCTCTTCCAAATTAATGAACAAAATTGTCATCAGAAAGGGACACTTACAGAAAATTTAAATTTGATAGGCCAAGAGAAATTTGCAGAAAATTAGCTCGCAAGAATTCATCTAAACAAAAATAAAAGCTACGAGTATAAGTATTTATTACAGAATAGAACTTCTGGTTTTGCGGGAACACTTTAGGTGTAACAGGATTTATTATATGCAACGTCTGTCCGGGATATATTCGCGTCAGTGACGCTTTTATCAGCATAGGATAAGCCTAGCTGCAAGCCATATCGATATATCTCTTGAATGGCAAACAGGTAGCTACTATGTTATGCATAGTACCTAGGTGATGCGGGCAGCTTGGGTAGTCAAGTCAACGTTTGCGGTAGATTTAGAATTAATTTAGAAACATTCATAACTTACTTTACCTTCATTTATCATGCTGCCCCCTTGGTCTCGTGGTTGCAAGCGCGACTGCTGAGCGTGGGGTCCTGGGTTCGATTCCCGGGTCGGACAAAGTGTTATTGGGTTTTCCATTAGGAATTTCTTAGTAACAGTCCGGAGTTTGGCAATGGGCGGTTTAATACTCCCGTGTCTCGGAAAGCACATAAAGACGTTGGCCCTGCGCCTGATCTCTTCCCGGACGTATCAGATTGCCGTTCCATCGGACTATGAGACTAAAGGAACAAAGAGTGCACCTGTGTTTGCGCACACACTTGTGCACTATAATATCTCCTGCGTACCTAATCTCCCTTGACATTGGCCAACATGACAGAAATCGATCGGGAGGCTATTAGATTTACGCCTAAAAAGGTTCTAATGCAGGTTTTGTAAAAAAACTAAAAAGCTATTTTAAAATAAAACTAAGACTAAATGTTTGAGTTTGCGTACTTATCATATTTTTTATCATAGGTAAAGCATTATCGTGTCTTAAGTTACCAGTCGGCTCGATACAAATAAGTACAAATCTAATAATTTCTTTGGAAACAAAATATCCATTTTTAGGATGGTTATTGAATTGATTTACTTATAATATACCTACGTGTTATCCTTTAGTTACACAAATACATGGCAATCCAACTGTTTCTATTCCCTTATCCGCATATCTATTTGAATTCAATCTGATTGCTACGTAGGCTTTAATGACATGGTTTCATCGGAAAGTTACACTATACATGTGAAATTGTAACAAGAGCATTTAAATAAATATGCGTATTTTTGTATCGTTTGACAGTAGTTCCAATGTGGTCCGAAACCAAAATAAAATAAAGCTGTAAGGCACACAAACCCTTATGACACTTGATTCCGTTGTTTGTTTTCGAAACAGTTAAAAATAACACTTCATGCAAAGCAAATATGCGCAACGGGGGGATAAACCACCCGAGGTCGTGGCAAGCCTGTTTTCAACTTCAGTAAGTTCGTTATTTTATTATAGTTCAGTTTACACAGCTTCTGAGTTGGACTGAAACCTATACGGTATATGTCACGGGAATTCAGTTAAATCGTCTTTGAGCTAAAATACTAATTGTCGAGTAATTAGTGAAATACGGACTCCGTTGAATCTGAGGTTTAGCATACCTACGTCTGAAATAAATCCATCGTTTTAATGAAATACTAATTTTTTTGAACTTTATTATTTTCATTGAAGATGTGACTGGGAGCTGGTGGCTCAGTAATAACAGCCGCACAGGTCGACCGATCAGGTTAAGATACGCTTGCAGCGGTTGGTCTGTGGATGGGTGACCATCTTTACATACCGTGACCCCTACGAGATTCGGAAAGCACGTTAAGCCGTTGGTCCCGGCTGTCATTTATTTATTTATTTAATACTTCAAGCACATAAATGCACAGTTACCGGCTGTCATTCGTGGATCTTTGACAGTCGTTACGGGTAGTCAGAAGCCCGAAAGTCTGAAAACCAGTCTTACCAAGGGGTATCGTATTACCCAGTAACTGGGTTGTGGAGGTCAGATAGGCAGTCGCTCCATGTAAAATACTGGTATTCAGCTGCATCCGGTTAGACTGGAAACCGACCCCAACATAGTTGGGAAAAGGCTAGGCAGATGATTGAAGATGTGACTGGAGGAAAGGACGGACATTTATCCGGCGTGCGAGTATGACCAGATGTATGAAAGTAAACAAAGCACAAGAAGTATGCAAGGGTCAGCAGGTGGCGTTCTGTAGTTTCTGCCTACCCCCGTGGGAAGAACGCGTGAGTATAACTGAATGTATGTATTTTGATTTAAGCAAAGCCGTTCTTAAGCAAGAACGGCTCTTTTATGTAATCACTAGCAGCGCCCCGAGGTTTCACGCGCATTATTTTCGATCCCGTCTGAATATCGGGATAAAAACTATCCTATGCCCTTTCCCGGGACTCAAGTTATCTCTACACCAAATTTCATCTAAATCGGTTCAGCGGTTTAAGCGTGAAGAGGACAGACAGACACACTTTCGCATTTATAATATTAGTATGGATTTATTCCATTATAAGCATAATCAGCCTATAATGTTCCACTGCTGGGCACAGGCCTCCTCTTTGGGAGAGGGAGTGAGCCGTAATCCACCACGCGGGCCCTGTGCGGATAGGTAGATGTTACATGTCTTCGAATTTTTGATTCTAGGACATGCCGGTTTCCTCACGATGTTTTCCTTCACCGTTTTGAGAGCAGTGGTGATGAAAATAATTTACACAAAGTAAAGCGCCTGTCTGGGTTCGAACCTACGACCTACAACTGGTAAATCGCGGCCGATACCACTGGGCCACCTCTGCTCTCCATTTTATTCCATTACGAAACTTCTATTTTTCCAACATTATCTTCAATGACTAGTCGTTAAGCCTAAAGGCAAATTATTCTAAAGGCTTGCGACATATGTACCAGCTGATGTTTTAATATAGTTAACTAAAACGTAGGTCGTGTAGTTGCTCATTTTTGTTTCACACACTCTGTGCTGTTTTCATAATTTTTTAAATCCTCTGGTCGAAAAGTTAGGCCTGGGTTTTTTAGTCAGAAGTATGTCTGGGATCTACTTTCATTTCTAGAAACATATTATAAACTAAGATTATAAAGAGAAAATATTTTGATTATTTGTATGTTTGTTTGTTACGCTAAAATGGCTGTACGGATTTGGATGAAATTGGCACATGGCCTGGATTAGAACATAGACTTATGCGGGAGAAAGCGCGGGACGCAGTTATTTTGACAATAAAAAACGTGTTTTTATGGAAAAAATACAATTTGTGGCTTGATTAGAAAATGTTCCGAAGGTAAATTTGTTAAAAAATGTAGGTGTTGCAAGACAATTCGTAGTAGGCCAATACAGAATTAGAGACAGCGCCATCCACGAAGATGCGCCCCATTCATCTTTCTAATCGCTTGCTACATTCCGCTAGTGTTATAGTTTTGTCGATACACAGTAATTACTTATTAGTGGGTAATTAGTGTGTATCAAAAAACTAAAACACTAGCGAATTAACTAGCGAAAACCACTAGCGAACAAGTAAGTATGTATGCGCACACCAATCGGCACTTTCACGAATAAACTTTTCAAATTAGATCAAAGTCTTACAATTTTTATAGCAATTCTATTCCTGCAAACAGAACTCGTATCTCTATAACAATGACTATTGTGGTCGCAATCCTAGTTAGGAATTTCCATATCTCCTAAGAGCTCTAGGATTTCTTAGCGAAGATTTGTTGCAGTTCATCTGAGTAACATAAGTGCTTCCCCAGATGCACATTCAGTTTATGCATCGGTGGGTCCCATTCACACAAGATATGTAGGGTCGGTGCTTCTCACATGTGTACCTACTTATACTCAAATATATTAGGACCTTAATAAATATAAAAGAGTAATGTGGAGTTCCTTGCCTTTTCTTTTTCTTCCTCATGGAAAAGACATTTTGCAAGACGAAAACTGCTACTTGCTTATTTGCAATGCCTGTGGTTTACATGAACACAATCTGAAGGCCAATTTCCGTAATTAAAAGCGTTCAAAATCTAGTCGGTCTCATCTCAGCGTCAATCAATGTCAAAAATGTATGGAAATTAGAGGTATTTATGACAGATTGAGACTGAGATCAACCTGTGAACGTTCTTAAAATCATGATAATAGCCCCTCTGGTCTTTGATATAAGTAATATATTTATTGAAGAACCAACCTGATGACGTAAACTGCACAGGTATAAAGGGAGAATTAGCATCGGTCTCTGTAGACATGCCGAGACGCTAGCTAATACCGTTATTGCGGTAACGTAAGCTGAAGTGTTATGCATTTACTGAACCGAAACGTCAACCGCATGCTCGAGATGTTCAACGTTGACAACTGAACGACGAACTATAATATAGTTGGACTTGGCACTCAAGATCTGCATATAGAGTTCAACAATAAAACTTATACCAAAATAATATTATTAGTTCACAGTTTTCAGTCCGAAATGTTGGGAATAAAATTAGAATCAGTAAAGTTAGGAGATCAAAGAAACAAGTTTCGAGTTCATGCGTCGTTAATGAAAATGAAGCTCAAATAAATTGGCTGGTGTAAAATTAAATGCGACCAGCCAAACGTGTTATTCAGTGTGGTGACATCAGTACGCACTCAGTTAGATCGTCCATATGTAAACCTCTCTTTATTTATGTAGGCTTGTTGAACGAGCTGTGGTTCGAGTGGCGAATAATACCTAATTAAATGCAATATTGTGTGGCTGACAGAAATCGTATGTGATTAATTTATTTGCAGGTATTCATTTTAAATATTCAGCTAAGCGGAAAGCCGATTTTAATTAACATCTGAAGCAATCAAGCTACGCTTCGTGACGAAAGTAAATATCTGTTAATTTTGTCCTAAATCTTGTTCAAAGCTTTCGTATCGACTTTTACTTTAATTTTAAGTTTAACCTAAACTTTTAAAGATAAACGGCCACGTTATTGAAAAAATGTCGGGTGTACGGATTTAACGGAAAGATTAAAGTGTGACATTCATTAGCAGCAATCAGTCAAGCGAACTAAGCAGGGTGGCCTTCCGACAGCTGACTGCTACTTATCTAAATAAGATCGGCGTCGTGCGTGATGGATTTTAAGACCCTCGTCCCACTTGCCTGCCACCGTTCAGTAATTTAAAATCAGCTTTCGCTTTCAGATCGTTCACAGGGCTTAAACATTTTAACGTGATTTAAATACAGATACGCTTCACGGTTGCAACGTTCGACGTGTAAAACAATGAACAATATCAGCCAGTTGTCGGGCTGAAACCGTCATACCTGTTTCGGCCGTCAGGTTTAAAATTCCTGTTGTAATATGACAGTCGATGCAATTGATATAATAAAATATGTGCATTTATATGTTGAAGGCAAATCTTTTACATATGTTAGTCGAATAAGCACAGCTTTTACATTCGACTATTGCCCGAAACGTTTTGAATTTATTAGAGTAATTTAATTCTGCATATGTAAGCCGCTTTAGAGCTTTTCCGTGAAATCTCGCATGTACAGCACAAAGTAGCTATAGTATAAGGAAAATTCAGATTAAACGTGACTGCCAGAGAACCGGGCGCCGAGTCTTAGGGGTAATTCGCAATAACATAGCGCTAATGACCCAGCATTCACAAGGGAGAATTCTCAGCTAACTGCGACATTAAGACCTTCTTATTTGGCTATTTCACTTCGTTATGGGGCCTTTGTGGGAGCTCGTGGAAAAATATCAAGTTTACAGTTCTGAAATGATTATAGATATGGCCAGCACGTTCGAGCATTTCAATTGAAAATCAATCGTTTATTATTTTCGGGTAGCCTCGAACGCCTGATGTTATGATGCGAACTTTTGTGCTGATTTATTTATAAAATCTATTGAAAAAATAATGGATTCCTAATGCGAATAAAGATTATATATATAGTCATTATTATTATTATTTTTTCATATTTTTCATTTATTTGTAATAATCTAATTGTTTTATTTAATCTAATTTAATTTTAATGATTTGATATTTGGTTCAAATTATTTTTATTAATAAAAATAAAAATATACTTAGGTATAATTTTGCATTGTCTTTTTTTATTTGAATTGAGTTTTATCTAATATTTTTGAATCTTTTTATTATTTTTACCAATTACAAATTATAATTAGAATATTTGTACGCCGTTGACAACTTGACAGCGTTCATTTTATTAATATTGATATCTGTACCATTTGTTTACCTATGTTCTACAAATAAAAATATTTGAATTTGAATTTATTGTTGAAGCTTTGTGAACTTTTTTACTGGGAAACCATATTCACTCTCTTCACATTTCCCCAGACAAGGATATTTTTCTGCCAGCTGTAATTCTATCAGTTCATCCAAATGCTCTTTTCTAACATCAAGCTTTTCGATTCCCTGGGAAACGGAACAGTTTCTATCAAAGTGCATTTAATATAAAGGATAGTTTTACTTACAATAACCCACTACATTACAGCTTAATTAATCGTTGCCTTGATAAATAGTGGTTAAATACAGAGAAGTATTTAGACGAATGATAAATACTCTAGCGTCGGTTACTTTGAACGTGAGTAATGAAGTTGATACTGTAGATTAGACGGTTTAATCAATATCGATAATGTATTCATCGGCTGTTTCAATGCTCACCTCGGGAACCTTCTCATTGCTGCTGGCATGGAATAAAAGCCACCCATTACGAGATGAACAGAAAATTGAATTCGCTGAATGTGGTTGAGAACATTTTGATTACATAGCGACTCGCAAACCACCTATCTGTGTTTTCATACAGGTAAATAATTGGATATAGGTACAGAGATCTGATTGCGTCATCTCATTTTGCGCCGATTTTCTCCATGTGTCTATGGGGATAAGTCTGAAACATTATTATTATTGTGATATATTTACCTAATTATTTTTCTTTGAAGTCTGGACTACTGGTAAGATCAAGTTAGTAATTTTAAATGTTTTATTATAAGAAGAAGGTACGCAATAGCTGTAACTTGTAGAAACAGACCTCGGAGACTTGTAACCATTAAAATTGCAAGCACTGTAGGACTCCCTCGCAATGAGTTTGCTGTCTTTATTTTTTCACAGAGAAAGAAAATATACAAATCATACTCGCAAAGAAGAATTAGTGGGATTCAATGTTAGGTTTTTGTTTTTACCGGTCTTGTTTTTAGAAGTTCTCAACACAATATAATACTTTGAAATTTCGAACAGTAAACTGACACGGCTGAGTTTCCGGAATTCCATACCTGGTTTTTTGAAATACCTAACAACACGCAACCTTTGTGGGTATCTTTCGTTATCTTAAAAAAGATTTTTCGTAACTCCTCTTTGGTATGGGTCAAACGGTGATTTCTTCCGTGGCGAACTTACTTTGTAGCGAATGTACTACAATAACCCGATCGAAGTTTGTATGCGACAAAATCGCCAGCAAAGAGTTTTTATCAAACGTCATTACAGGACACAGCGTATCTCGAGGTCAGGTTAACTAGCATAAACAAGAGGTATTTTAGTTTAGTTTATTTATTAATAAATAATTATCACAATTGTGTGGTTAAATAATCAAAACCCGGAATATATTTATTTAAGAAATATGAGGATTTTTACTGAACGATCACACGTTTATGAGACTGTGTTTTTTTAAATAAAAATCTTATATATAAAAATCTCGTGTCACAGTGTTTATTATCGAACTCCTCCGAAACACCTTGACCGATTTTTATGAAGTTTTTTGTGTATATTTGGTAGGTCTGAGAATAAGTTATAGGCTATTTTTTTTATACCACTAGGTGATAAGGGTGGCCCTCTAGAGAACTTTTTTGAAATCGTTTACGCGAATGAAATCGCAGGGCGCAGCTAGTAATATATGAATAGCTTACTCCGTAGCTTATATAGTATAGTGTTATACACTAGCGAAACCTACTGGAGTTTGTAAAAATCAATTTGAACTTAACGGCTTCACTCCCGATAACTCAAGGAAACTACGCTGATTGGTCGTCGCGGACGTGCTTGACTTTGATAAACATAAGTCATGCTGACTAGCTTCTGCCTGGGTCGTGGGTTGTTCGAAAGGGTTACCGTAGCCCCTTTTTTTTTTTGGCGGATGGGATATCATCAAATGACTCCTCCTACTCTGGGTGGAGCGGAAGGGAGTGTCAGACTCTTACTGACTAAAACCCACCCGTGTTCCTTCCTTAGCCCTTTATGTTCCGGGGTAGCGGCCCCTGGCACAGGCAACTGAAGGAACACGGGTGGGTTTTAGTCAGTAAAAGTCTGACATGCCCGCTCCGCCCAAAGGGGAGGTTTTTTTTTTATAATTTCCCACCCAAAAAAAAGCTAACTAGCTTACATAGTGGTAGTATGTGTAGGTAAAACAGTCATGTGTTTGACTGACAGGCAAAGCGCACTGCAGTCTGCTCACCAAAATCTTTTTCTCAGGGGTGCGCTGAAAGTATTGTTAACTCCACTTTTATGCGGGTCGTAAAAACCGATGAATGTTTTCGAATAAAATTTTATTTTATTAATAGAAAACAAACATCTCATTTATCAAATTCAATTTCAGGCAACAACCTCCATCAGTTTCCTACTAAACTTCAACTTTATCCGACGATCCCGTATACTTGTCTCCTTTGTTGACTGTACCCATTGAAGAAAGTCGCCGACAATAGCTATACTTTTTAACCGACTTCAAAAAGGAGTAGGTTCTTAATTCGACTGTATGTTTTTTTTTGTGTGTGTTTGTTACGCGATATAATCTCCGGCATTGTAAATCGATTTCAAAAAATCTTTTTTGTAATGGATAGGGTATGCCTCAGGGGTAGTTCCATATAATAAAACAGAAGACGATCCAGGAGGGGATCGAGGTGGGGGTGTGGAGGGGGGGTTCAGGGGATCAGACCGGAATAACTCAATTTTATTAAGTTTGCTGTCTGTGTGGTGCCGGACTTAAAGTATTCTTTAAGTCCGGCACCACGGCAAAGAGCCGTTCTTAAGCAAGAACGGCTCTTTTATGTAATCACTAGCAGCGCCCCGAGGTTTCACGCGCATTATTTTCGATCCCGTCTGAATATCGGGATAAAAACTATCCTATGCCCTTTCCCGGGACTCAAGTTATCTCTACACCAAATTTCATCTAAATCGGTTCAGCGGTTTAAGCGTGAAGAGGACAGACAGACACACTTTCGCATTTATAATATTAGTATGGATTTATTCCATTATAAGCATAATCAGCCTATAATGTTCCACTGCTGGGCACAGGCCTCCTCTTTGGGAGAGGGAGTGAGCCGTAATCCACCACGCGGGCCCTGTGCGGATAGGTAGATGTTACATGTCTTCGAATTTTTGATTCTAGGACATGCCGGTTTCCTCACGATGTTTTCCTTCACCGTTTTGAGAGCAGTGGTGATGAAAATAATTTACACAAAGTAAAGCGCCTGTCTGGGTTCGAACCTACGACCTACAACTGGTAAATCGCGGCCGATACCACTGGGCCACCTCTGCTCTCCATTTTATTCCATTACGAAACTTCTATTTTTCCAACATTATCTTCAATGACTAGTCGTTAAGCCTAAAGGCAAATTATTCTAAAGGCTTGCGACATATGTACCAGCTGATGTTTTAATATAGTTAACTAAAACGTAGGTCGTGTAGTTGCTCATTTTTGTTTCACACACTCTGTGCTGTTTTCATAATTTTTTAAATCCTCTGGTCGAAAAGTTAGGCCTGGGTTTTTTAGTCAGAAGTATGTCTGGGATCTACTTTCATTTCTAGAAACATATTATAAACTAAGATTATAAAGAGAAAATATTTTGATTATTTGTATGTTTGTTTGTTACGCTAAAATGGCTGTACGGATTTGGATGAAATTGGCACATGGCCTGGATTAGAACATAGACTTATGCGGGAGAAAGCGCGGGACGCAGTTATTTTGACAATAAAAAACGTGTTTTTATGGAAAAAATACAATTTGTGGCTTGATTAGAAAATGTTCCGAAGGTAAATTTGTTAAAAAATGTAGGTGTTGCAAGACAATTCGTAGTAGGCCAATACAGAATTAGAGACAGCGCCATCCACGAAGATGCGCCCCATTCATCTTTCTAATCGCTTGCTACATTCCGCTAGTGTTATAGTTTTGTCGATACACAGTAATTACTTATTAGTGGGTAATTAGTGTGTATCAAAAAACTAAAACACTAGCGAATTAACTAGCGAAAACCACTAGCGAACAAGTAAGTATGTATGCGCACACCAATCGGCACTTTCACGAATAAACTTTTCAAATTAGATCAAAGTCTTACAATTTTTATAGCAATTCTATTCCTGCAAACAGAACTCGTATCTCTATAACAATGACTATTGTGGTCGCAATCCTAGTTAGGAATTTCCATATCTCCTAAGAGCTCTAGGATTTCTTAGCGAAGATTTGTTGCAGTTCATCTGAGTAACATAAGTGCTTCCCCAGATGCACATTCAGTTTATGCATCGGTGGGTCCCATTCACACAAGATATGTAGGGTCGGTGCTTCTCACATGTGTACCTACTTATACTCAAATATATTAGGACCTTAATAAATATAAAAGAGTAATGTGGAGTTCCTTGCCTTTTCTTTTTCTTCCTCATGGAAAAGACATTTTGCAAGACGAAAACTGCTACTTGCTTATTTGCAATGCCTGTGGTTTACATGAACACAATCTGAAGGCCAATTTCCGTAATTAAAAGCGTTCAAAATCTAGTCGGTCTCATCTCAGCGTCAATCAATGTCAAAAATGTATGGAAATTAGAGGTATTTATGACAGATTGAGACTGAGATCAACCTGTGAACGTTCTTAAAATCATGATAATAGCCCCTCTGGTCTTTGATATAATATATTTATTGAAGAACCAACCTGATGACGTAAACTGCACAGGTATAAAGGGAGAATTAGCATCGGTCTCTGTAGACATGCCGAGACGCTAGCTAATACCGTTATTGCGGTAACGTAAGCTGAAGTGTTATGCATTTACTGAACCGAAACGTCAACCGCATGCTCGAGATGTTCAACGTTGACAACTGAACGACGAACTATAATATAGTTGGACTTGGCACTCAAGATCTGCATATAGAGTTCAACAATAAAACTTATACCAAAATAATATTATTAGTTCACAGTTTTCAGTCCGAAATGTTGGGAATAAAATTAGAATCAGTAAAGTTAGGAGATCAAAGAAACAAGTTTCGAGTTCATGCGTCGTTAATGAAAATGAAGCTCAAATAAATTGGCTGGTGTAAAATTAAATGCGACCAGCCAAACGTGTTATTCAGTGTGGTGACATCAGTACGCACTCAGTTAGATCGTCCATATGTAAACCTCTCTTTATTTATGTAGGCTTGTTGAACGAGCTGTGGTTCGAGTGGCGAATAATACCTAATTAAATGCAATATTGTGTGGCTGACAGAAATCGTATGTGATTAATTTATTTGCAGGTATTCATTTTAAATATTCAGCTAAGCGGAAAGCCGATTTTAATTAACATCTGAAGCAATCAAGCTACGCTTCGTGACGAAAGTAAATATCTGTTAATTTTGTCCTAAATCTTGTTCAAAGCTTTCGTATCGACTTTTACTTTAATTTTAAGTTTAACCTAAACTTTTAAAGATAAACGGCCACGTTATTGAAAAAATGTCGGGTGTACGGATTTAACGGAAAGATTAAAGTGTGACATTCATTAGCAGCAATCAGTCAAGCGAACTAAGCAGGGTGGCCTTCCGACAGCTGACTGCTACTTATCTAAATAAGATCGGCGTCGTGCGTGATGGATTTTAAGACCCTCGTCCCACTTGCCTGCCACCGTTCAGTAATTTAAAATCAGCTTTCGCTTTCAGATCGTTCACAGGGCTTAAACATTTTAACGTGATTTAAATACAGATACGCTTCACGGTTGCAACGTTCGACGTGTAAAACAATGAACAATATCAGCCAGTTGTCGGGCTGAAACCGTCATACCTGTTTCGGCCGTCAGGTTTAAAATTCCTGTTGTAATATGACAGTCGATGCAATTGATATAATAAAATATGTGCATTTATATGTTGAAGGCAAATCTTTTACATATGTTAGTCGAATAAGCACAGCTTTTACATTCGACTATTGCCCGAAACGTTTTGAATTTATTAGAGTAATTTAATTCTGCATATGTAAGCCGCTTTAGAGCTTTTCCGTGAAATCTCGCATGTACAGCACAAAGTAGCTATAGTATAAGGAAAATTCAGATTAAACGTGACTGCCAGAGAACCGGGCGCCGAGTCTTAGGGGTAATTCGCAATAACATAGCGCTAATGACCCAGCATTCACAAGGGAGAATTCTCAGCTAACTGCGACATTAAGACCTTCTTATTTGGCTATTTCACTTCGTTATGGGGCCTTTGTGGGAGCTCGTGGAAAAATATCAAGTTTACAGTTCTGAAATGATTATAGATATGGCCAGCACGTTCGAGCATTTCAATTGAAAATCAATCGTTTATTATTTTCGGGTAGCCTCGAACGCCTGATGTTATGATGCGAACTTTTGTGCTGATTTATTTATAAAATCTATTGAAAAAATAATGGATTCCTAATGCGAATAAAGATTATATATATAGTCATTATTATTATTATTTTTTCATATTTTTCATTTATTTGTAATAATCTAATTGTTTTATTTAATCTAATTTAATTTTAATGATTTGATATTTGGTTCAAATTATTTTTATTAATAAAAATAAAAATATACTTAGGTATAATTTTGCATTGTCTTTTTTTATTTGAATTGAGTTTTATCTAATATTTTTGAATCTTTTTATTATTTTTACCAATTACAAATTATAATTAGAATATTTGTACGCCGTTGACAACTTGACAGCGTTCATTTTATTAATATTGATATCTGTACCATTTGTTTACCTATGTTCTACAAATAAAAATATTTGAATTTGAATTTATTGTTGAAGCTTTGTGAACTTTTTTACTGGGAAACCATATTCACTCTCTTCACATTTCCCCAGACAAGGATATTTTTCTGCCAGCTGTAATTCTATCAGTTCATCCAAATGCTCTTTTCTAACATCAAGCTTTTCGATTCCCTGGGAAACGGAACAGTTTCTATCAAAGTGCATTTAATATAAAGGATAGTTTTACTTACAATAACCCACTACATTACAGCTTAATTAATCGTTGCCTTGATAAATAGTGGTTAAATACAGAGAAGTATTTAGACGAATGATAAATACTCTAGCGTCGGTTACTTTGAACGTGAGTAATGAAGTTGATACTGTAGATTAGACGGTTTAATCAATATCGATAATGTATTCATCGGCTGTTTCAATGCTCACCTCGGGAACCTTCTCATTGCTGCTGGCATGGAATAAAAGCCACCCATTACGAGATGAACAGAAAATTGAATTCGCTGAATGTGGTTGAGAACATTTTGATTACATAGCGACTCGCAAACCACCTATCTGTGTTTTCATACAGGTAAATAATTGGATATAGGTACAGAGATCTGATTGCGTCATCTCATTTTGCGCCGATTTTCTCCATGTGTCTATGGGGATAAGTCTGAAACATTATTATTATTGTGATATATTTACCTAATTATTTTTCTTTGAAGTCTGGACTACTGGTAAGATCAAGTTAGTAATTTTAAATGTTTTATTATAAGAAGAAGGTACGCAATAGCTGTAACTTGTAGAAACAGACCTCGGAGACTTGTAACCATTAAAATTGCAAGCACTGTAGGACTCCCTCGCAATGAGTTTGCTGTCTTTATTTTTTCACAGAGAAAGAAAATATACAAATCATACTCGCAAAGAAGAATTAGTGGGATTCAATGTTAGGTTTTTGTTTTTACCGGTCTTGTTTTTAGAAGTTCTCAACACAATATAATACTTTGAAATTTCGAACAGTAAACTGACACGGCTGAGTTTCCGGAATTCCATACCTGGTTTTTTGAAATACCTAACAACACGCAACCTTTGTGGGTATCTTTCGTTATCTTAAAAAAGATTTTTCGTAACTCCTCTTTGGTATGGGTCAAACGGTGATTTCTTCCGTGGCGAACTTACTTTGTAGCGAATGTACTACAATAACCCGATCGAAGTTTGTATGCGACAAAATCGCCAGCAAAGAGTTTTTATCAAACGTCATTACAGGACACAGCGTATCTCGAGGTCAGGTTAACTAGCATAAACAAGAGGTATTTTAGTTTAGTTTATTTATTAATAAATAATTATCACAATTGTGTGGTTAAATAATCAAAACCCGGAATATATTTATTTAAGAAATATGAGGATTTTTACTGAACGATCACACGTTTATGAGACTGTGTTTTTTTAAATAAAAATCTTATATATAAAAATCTCGTGTCACAGTGTTTATTATCGAACTCCTCCGAAACACCTTGACCGATTTTTATGAAGTTTTTTGTGTATATTTGGTAGGTCTGAGAATAAGTTATAGGCTATTTTTTTTATACCACTAGGTGATAAGGGTGGCCCTCTAGAGAACTTTTTTGAAATCGTTTACGCGAATGAAATCGCAGGGCGCAGCTAGTAATATATGAATAGCTTACTCCGTAGCTTATATAGTATAGTGTTATAAACTAGCGAAACCTACTGGAGTTTGTAAAAATCAATTTGAACTTAACGGCTTCACTCCCGATAACTCAAGGAAACTACGCTGATTGGTCGTCGCGGACGTGCTTGACTTTGATAAACATAAGTCATGCTGACTAGCTTCTGCCTGGGTCGTGGGTTGTTCGAAAGGGTTACCGTAGCCCCTTTTTTTTTTTGGCGGATGGGATATCATCAAATGACTCCTCCTACTCTGGGTGGAGCGGAAGGGAGTGTCAGACTCTTACTGACTAAAACCCACCCGTGTTCCTTCCTTAGCCCTTTATGTTCCGGGGTAGCGGCCCCTGGCACAGGCAACTGAAGGAACACGGGTGGGTTTTAGTCAGTAAAAGTCTGACATGCCCGCTCCGCCCAAAGGGGAGGTTTTTTTTTTATAATTTCCCACCCAAAAAAAAGCTAACTAGCTTACATAGTGGTAGTATGTGTAGGTAAAACAGTCATGTGTTTGACTGACAGGCAAAGCGCACTGCAGTCTGCTCACCAAAATCTTTTTCTCAGGGGTGCGCTGAAAGTATTGTTAACTCCACTTTTATGCGGGTCGTAAAAACCGATGAATGTTTTCGAATAAAATTTTATTTTATTAATAGAAAACAAACATCTCATTTATCAAATTCAATTTCAGGCAACAACCTCCATCAGTTTCCTACTAAACTTCAACTTTATCCGACGATCCCGTATACTTGTCTCCTTTGTTGACTGTACCCATTGAAGAAAGTCGCCGACAATAGCTATACTTTTTAACCGACTTCAAAAAGGAGTAGGTTCTTAATTCGACTGTATGTTTTTTTTTGTGTGTGTTTGTTACGCGATATAATCTCCGGCATTGTAAATCGATTTCAAAAAATCTTTTTTGTAATGGATAGGGTATGCCTCAGGGGTAGTTCCATATAATAAAACAGAAGACGATCCAGGAGGGGATCGAGGTGGGGGTGTGGAGGGGGGGTTCAGGGGATCAGACCGGAATAACTCAATTTTATTAAGTTTGCTGTCTGTGTGGTGCCGGACTTAAAGTATTCTTTAAGTCCGGCACCACACAGACAGCAAACTCTCACGGGAAAAATGGGGTGGTGCTAATTGCACCACCCCATTTTTCCCGTGGGTGTCGTAAAAGGCGACTAAGGGTCTAACCGGAGAATGGGCGGCAGCGTTCTCTATGCATTCCACCACCATACCATATTGCGATCGCCGCCTGCCAAGCGTGGCGATTATGGCAAACCCTCCCCCTTTTGGAAGCGGCCTATGTTCAGCAATGGACGTCTTTCGGCTGAAATGATGTTGATGATGAAGTTTGCTTAAATAATACGTATTTTTGCCACTTAGTTTATATTGATGATGTTATAATGACTTCCTGTCACTGATATTTACGTACCAAGTAGTTTTAAACAAATCTGTGTGGGGTAAGTACAGCTTAGAAGTGAAAAATAAAAACATTTTTGCAAAATAAAACAACCGTCTTCCAAAAAAGGCACTACAAATTTAAAAATAACTTTGATTTTGGAAGTCGGAGGCAAACAACGTCAAATGCGTACCCAACGAAATACATTTTTAACTTTGTAGTGTCTCTTTTGGAAGTCAGTTGTTCTTTTTTTTATAAAAAAGTTTTTATATAACGGAATTTTTACCCTTTGGAACACAGCGACTTTTTGCACCGTCTTAATGAGAGGTCAGGATAACTAGCCTAGGTACATATGAGATAGTAACTACGTAAGTGTGAGACGTTAACACTCATGTGATTGACTAAAAATGCACAGCTTGGTCACCTTATTCAAAATCAAAATCAAAATCAAAATGTTTTATTTCACATAAACCAACATGGGCACTTATGAAACGTCAGAAGCTAGGTGCACGGTTCCAATTGGTCGTTTCCTATGCAGAAGAACCGGCAAGAAACTCCATGTTTAATTATTATTTTTCTTAGTGTACGCGCATTGACGTGGAGTTGCGGACAGCAGCCCGTATCACCTACTCGTATTACCTATTAAGTGTGCACTAAAAAAGATTTGTAAAACCTTACCTTACGGCTGGCCGTAAGGTAAGGTTTTACAAAGGTTTTACAAAGTGTTTGCAAGACTTCACTTCCTTGACCTGGGTCAAGAAAGTGAAGTCTTGCAAACACTTTACCAAACGTCATTACGGAACACATTGTCACGATAAGTAGCCTATACAAGAGTTAGCGAGGAGGTGTAGATTAAAACAGTCTTTATTGACTGACAGACAAGGCACACTGCACAGCTTGGTCACCGAAATCGTTTTCTTAGGGTGCACTAAAAAGTATTGTTCAAGACTTCTCTATTGTACGGGTCGTACGGTGTACCTATTGAAGAAAGTCGCCGAGTCGCTTTTTATCAAACATCATCACAGTACGCAGTAGAAGGTGACCTTTTCCGCCGTCTTAACGAGAGGTCAGGCTAACTAGCCCACACAAGAGATAGCGAGTGGGTGAAGGTTGCACGGCACCACATCGCAGTAGACACGGATTCAATTACCGCGGAGGTGTGCGCAGCATGTAACACGCTACGGTACATGATGTCGTGCCGAAGCGCCTGCGGCTTCCTGCGCCCGCAGCACTTAGGACGCGTCGCTGTGAGGAATAAGATGAAGCGATTTATTAAGCGACTTAGAAAAAGAAGGTTCGTGTTTGTACTTGGTTTAATAGCGGTTATACCCTTGTTTCTCTAAATTAATAAGCGAATTATATGTAGGTAATGGGTAATACGGGCTGGTGTCCGAAACACCACGTCAATGCGCGTATTTTGCGTACGGGAATTATATGTAGTAAATATGAATTATAATATAATTTAATTATAATTATAATTTACTACATTAAGAATTATATGTAATAGATATTGTAAACCAAGGTTTTTACAATAGGTATACCTACAGCACCTTTTCTTTATTTTTTATTGAATTTTAATGTTTATTTGAGTGTGTGATAGGATCTTTTCTGCCTTATTAACTTAACAATAATGTACACATAAACAGCCTTTATGCATATTAATAAGGGTACTTACAAAGAGGCACTTACAAAATAACAATGTAATAATAAAAGAATTCTTACTTAGAATTCGGATTCGTCCTGGAAATTATATCTACATATTTACCTTGAATACCTGTTCAATAATTTATTTGGTATAAATAGGTACCTACGTCGAATGCCTTCCGAAATCCGATTAAATCGTAGTCCTAGAAATTCACTAGAGCGGAGAAATGTGATATTCATCTACCTATGTCGCATTAATTACCTAGTGTTTTTGTTGTATCAGCATACTGTACCTACCTTTGTATTTGCTAATTATAATTATGATAGAACTTCACTTACAGGCAAGTTCGTTTAATCACTAATTCTATCGAAAGAAAACATTTATATATGTCATGTTTATAACGCATTTAAAATTCCGTAATGTTGAACATAATTAAAACATGACTGAATTAATGAAAGAGCAAGGTCAACGGACTTTATTTACGTTGTCAGAACCGACCATCTATTTCTAAAATTATATAAAATAAAACTAATTAGCAACAAACAATTTTGTTTAATTCAAAAGTTATACAGATTCTCGGAAATGAGTAGAAAAGTACAATGCGCGAAAGAGATGAGTATGCGGGTGATAAACTTAGTCTACTTTTTATTTATTTGTTTTTTCATTGTGTGAGTTTGTCAATTCTCACCTACTAGCCTCTAGTTATTCCAGAAAATAAAGCACTTATATGAAAAAACTAGCTGTGCCCCGCGGTTTCACCCGCATAAGCTTCGATCCCGTGGGAATATCGGGATGAAAAGTATAGACTTTTATCCCGATATTCCCACGGGATCGAAACTTGGATTGGACACCTTGGATTAACGGATAGCCGTTAATCCAAGGTGTCAGATACCCGGGCCTGCGGGCGGAGAGTAATGGGTAGCTCACCGTCCGATCAGGACCAGGCCCGTGCCGGACGGCGCGTACGTGTTCCACGCGCGCCTCAAAGAGATGTCAGCATCGAGGAGGGGCCCCTTAGGGCCGAAGCCTGCCGGGTCAGCGGGATTGTCCGAAAGGGTTACCGCTGGCCCGGAACATAAAGGGCTAAGGAAGGAACACGGGCGGGTTTAAGTCAGTAAGAGTCTGACACTCCCTTCCGCTCCACCCAGAGCGGGAGGAGTCATTTGATGATTTCCCATCCGCAAAAAAAAAAAAAAAGGTGTCAGCTACCTCCATACCAAATTTATCAAAATCGGTCCAGCCGTTTGAACGTGAAGAAGTAACAAACATATAAACACAAACACACACATACACACACTCACAAACTTTTGCATTTATAATATTAGTGTGTTAAGACATGTTTGTAAAGTCAGCAAATAGCACATAAATAAATAATTATAAGGTAGTTGCTAACGCATCAAAACAAAGTCTAAATATTCGTAATCAGCAGTAGACTCGCCATAACTCGATTACATTAAACGATCAGTGTTGCTAAATCTTATAACCTAGTTTAACAAGATTATTTTATTGAGTTAGTTAGGTACCATTTGTGCCTTAATTAATCAATTAGCACACGTTCGCACAGACGTAAAAATATCGGTGGCGGGATTTATCGTGCACTGGATTTAGAGAATCTAACAGAGCGCATCCCAGCGCATCGAATACACACCTTTGTAATTTCAACTCTCGGCGCTAAGTAGTGTGATGAAAATCCAGTGCGCAAAAAAAAATTACAATGGTGTCTTTGGGCTTAGGCCGTTCCCTAAACCAGGATGTGTCCAAAAGAGCTAGTGTAGTGTACTTTTACATTTACAGTCAAATGCTGCTTGCACATAGGTAGGTACTAAGTACGTACATGTCTTTCAGCAGCTCGAACCTTGTCACTTGTACCACACAATCGGAACCGCCTCCGAATTACCTGACTGACGTTCCTCTACTTCCATTCTAATACTAGTTAGTGTACTTGCCACCAGCATTAGTATCACGTTTTATATATCACGTAACTCCTAATCTTATTAATTTACTAATGTTCCTTTAAGATCTCCTACTTAGTTGGAGTTAATGGGGACTCTAACTTAAATTATGTTGTGGTGGCAGTGTCAAGTGTTGAAACTTTCGCTAGGAGGCCATTTTGTGTTTGACCTTCATTTCTTTGATTAGTAAGATGGATAATATGCATATAGCATAAGCATAGTCAGCCTATAATGATCCCCCTGCTGACATCAGTCGCTTAAGATACTGTTTTCGACTTTCTTTTAGCCTATGGGAGCCCCGTAGGAATTATAAGAAGGTAAATACTACATACTTTTTAAAATTTGAATAAAAAGTTCATTTCCCCAATCTTCTTATTTAACCAATCACAGTAAAAGTCGTTCCATCAGAAATATACTAGATATTTTTCTATGAATCATGGAAAAGTTCGATCGAGACTTCTAAAGGCTTCTCTGGGAGGTATTGCCAAGATCTTAAAATACACTCATTGCAAAGTAGACCGAAGTTCGCTTCGCAATTTATAAGCCTCAAACGAAATCAAATTACATTACATAAAATTAATTTTCCATGGCTTCTTACTAATAGAACGTAATTCACCAATTTCTGGATGCTAGCAATTTAAATCGTATTGCAGTGTATCGACAAATATTAACGGTTCGGGCCCATTGCTCGCTAAGTAGATACTAAAATATGTATTTCCAATTCGCTGTGGAACTGTAATATCTATTCTGTGGTTCATTATTGCATTCAATTATTATCGTGTAGAATAAAAGTGTGGTTTTGTCGTGTTAATTTTTTGTTGCTTAGCTTTGTGATTTATTGATACTTTAGGATGTTATTGTGCCTTTGAAATTCTGAACATAAGCTTTAAAATTTTAAAAATTCTGTAGAAGTCCGAAGGTAACCTGGTGCTGGAGATCATTGCCTAGTAATTTTGCGGTCCTAATTTTTGTAACTTCAACGTCGTCTTTGATTTGGTTGTCACTAAGAGAATGTTGCAAAAATTCTTGGTTTAATGATTTATTTAGAATTAAAGTAATATGTAAATCAATAACATTAATACTTAATTCAATAATAAAAATAACAACATTATATCGCGTAAAATATAGCATCGAAACATTCATCTGCATGCATCGCTGTCAATGTACCCAAGAGACTGGCGGCATTGCATCGTTGTATGGCAATGCTTAGCCTCTGGCCAAGGTATCGCCAGGTCAAGGGAAGTGTCAACCAGCCGCTTCGAAATGTCCTTAAAAAGACCATGAGCACCCGTACCACATGGCTCGAGGGTTTCAACCCCAAACGACTCGAAAATATAATTACCAATAAGGTAACGCAGCTTGAGGTTTTCCGCAGCCGCAGCAGCAGCACCAGCGTAGCGAGCTATCGACACACGTTGCGTCCCACACTAAAGGCCTACCCACCTTCCATGGAAATAAAACATGCCATCCGGTCTCTTGCCATTCATTGTCGCATGCCAAGCCCTAGGGGTCTAATTCAGCTGGAACGCCAACGGTGACAACAGCTGGTCGGATGATGTCGTTAATGTTCGCGTGCCGCGCTAAGCGACCCGCACTGCTGCAAGACAAACCTTGGTGTCTGAGACTGTTGACAATATGCATCGCCACAGTGACAGCGATGAGGAGCACAACAAAATTCTTTGGATTACTTTACGGGTTTCGTAACAGTCTAATAATGACTTTTTTTTGTGGATGGGAAATCATCAAATGACTCCTCCCGCTCTGGGTGGAGCTGAAGGGAGTGTCAGACTCTTACTGACTAAAACCCACCCGTGTTCCTTCCTTGGCCCTTTATGTTTCGGGCCAGCGGTAACCCTTTCGGACAATCCCGCTGACCCGGCAGTAATGACTCAACAACGGTTTGCGCGACTCTTTCGAAGCAAATCTCTAAAAAGTTCCAAACTTCAAAGTTGGCCAAAATTCATTTATTGTTTCATAAAACACAGGATTTTATTTATTGCCTGCCATTAGATACTGTTTTCAATTTAAAATCTGACGGGCAATTCTTGTAATTTTAAAAACGTTCACAGGCTTATCTCAGTCTCAATCTGTCAAAAAATACCTCTAATTTTTCTACATTTTTGACAAGTTTTGACATTGACTGTCGCGGAGATGAGGTTGCGACTAGATTTTTGAACATTTTTGATTATGGGAATTGGCTTTCTGATCTCTTTATCTATCGTTTATACTTTTAAATTGGCAAAAGTTATATTTATTTAAAGAGTTGGAAAATTAAACTTTAACCTTTTTTTTTTTTGCGGATGGTAAATCATCAAATGACTCCTCCCGCTCTGGGTGGAGCGGAAGGGAGTGTCACACTCTTACTGACTAAAACCCTCCCATGTTCCTTCCTTAGCCCCTTATGTTCCGGGCCTTTAACCCCTTACTAATAAACGTTGTATAGCGTCTATCAAAACGCTTTGTCTTCTTCTTTCGAAAGTCAAATTTCTGACGACTGAAAGCGAGAAATCGGTGTGTAACTATTCATCTGATATAATACGTTTATTAGTAAGGGGGTATATGTTTAAATATTATATTATGCACTTTACTATATCTTACAAATCCTATCAGGACATGAGATATTATGGGCTTGTAAAAGTATTTGTATGCGGAGAACATCACTCAATTCAACTCATCAAACATACCACATGGGTGACTTCAATATCCCAACATTTATAAAACATCAAAAGCCGTCCCAACATATTTATACGACTTTGCTGGCAGCACATAAATATTTATTTACTTTTAGCATGACAATATTTGTCTACAGTAACGAATATAACTGCAATCACACTTATTTACATAAAGGTCGCTCGATTTAGACCTTTATGTGCTTTCTTGATGGTTTATATTAAATCAGGATCATGTGTTCATCGACCTTATTCATGGGCATCGTCGCTGGGTTGATCTAACAATGCTCGAAGATCGGAAGATAGGGTGACAGGTTAGTGCTACGCCGCCCGCTACGGTTTACTACGCTCGTAGCAAAAGCGTAGGCCAAAGCTAAATCGGTTACAATCTCGTGTATAGTCTGTTCATTTTTAAAAGAGTTTTAACCCTCAAAGTTGTTTGTTTAAATGCGAAATGCATATGGATGCAATACAAATCGTGCATGATACCAGTCAATTCCTTCGATCAAAATAGTTTCAAACTCAAACTCGTTTTATTTATGTGAGAACTAACACCACCTGGCGTTACCCATTTGTTTTATTTAGATCAAAAATATTCAAAACTCAGCTTAGAAATTTTACACCATGTGTTTTACACAAGTTTTTTTTCTGAAAGGGGGAGAAAAATTCAAAGCACCCCATCACGTTTGTCAGAGAGTGCCAAGTTAAAGTTCAACGTTAAAAAGAAAAGTAGCGACTAATGGATTACATGAAGTACACTGCATGTTACGTCACACTGCCAAGAAAACAAAGGATGAGGAAGATTGTGCTTTTTAATCACCGATAACTTGTGGGTACGGTGATTAGAAACTGCTTATAGGGTGGGTAAAATTAATGATAATGTAGGTAAAGGATGAGTTTTCAAAAGATGAGCCAGTATTTTCTTTAAGCAAAACCGTGTTAGAAAAAATTAGTCGTGGAAGGACGCTATAGGAAATCATGTTATGGGGCCACTTCTCCTGGTAACCATATTAACTCACGGCTGCTTAAAGATGGTTTGATAAAACAAAACTCGTAATTAAGAAGTAAATTTAATGATAATAACTGAAAGAATATGAACTGAAATGGACTTAATGTATATGGAATTCAATTATTCTACTATCTACTAGCAAATAAAACTAGTCTCCTTAATTTGCCTCCATTTTACTTACTGGAACAACACGCTTAAGCAACAAGCAATTACAGATGTAGCGCGTAGCAATTCCATTACAGCGTCATACTTCGCCTGTATTCTTAAAACAAGTAAGCATTATTCCCTCTAAGAATGTTTGCTACATACATTAGATCCTCGAATCGAATTTTCTGGCTCCTCAGCCGTGCGGCAGGCGTATTCAATTAACTGAAAGTGGGAGAGAGTAACAGAATTACATGACGCCTCGGCTCTCACCGCCGGGTTCAATACACGGCTTGAGACTGACGAATGACTCCAACAATTTCTCCTACCTCATAGATTAATTACTTGAAACTAAACTTGGTTATGCACTTGATTCCCAAGTTTAGCTCAGAAGCAATTACTCTATTCTGTTCGGGAAGTTGCAAGGTATGGATTCGGGGCTGAAATATCTACGTTTGAGTTGCCAACTAAATCTTAAGTGATGTTTACTACAACTACGTGTGCTTACTCCGAAGTTCATTGCATTTAAGGAATCTAACTTGTAAGTGCAATAAGCTTGTGGAATGAGCAACTGATGAGATACACGAATAAACTCAAAATTGCGTACATATACGCACGGCTACACATAAAGCAATACATAACTAGTATAAATTTTTATTTTTGTAATTTTTTCTCATGTTTTAAAAGTTAATCTGCTGCTGCTTCGGAAACAAATCCAACAAATCAAAGATCATAAATATCGGTCCAGCCGTTCTTGAGTTATAAATGGTGTAACTAACCCGACTTTGATTTATTAATATAGAAGAATTGGGACAAACATCCAACCAATCTAAAAAAATCAATATGCCAAACCTTTTCCCAACTATATTGGGGTCGGCTTCCAGTCTAACCGGAAGTGGCTGAATACCTGTATTTTACATGGAGCGACTGCCTATCTGACCTCCACAACCCAGTTACTAGGTAATACGATACCCCTTGGTAAGACTGGTTGTCAGACTTTCGGGCTTCTGACGACCCGTAACGACTGTCAAAGATCTACTACTGACAGCTGGGACCAACGGCTTAACGTGCTTTCCGAAGCACGGAGGGGTCTCGGTGTGTAAAGATGGTCACCCATCCACAGACCGACCGCGGCAATCGTAGCTTAAGCTGATCGATCGACCTGTGCGGCTGTTATTATTTAGCCACGGGCCTCACAATCATCCAACCAATCTAATGATGATAAATTTTTTGCAGTACCGAGTGGTAAACACCGACATACCTACTATTTGTAGATTGTGGCAGACAGGCTTCACGTCGTTCGTCGTCATCGTCATTTATTTTATTACCACTGCCCTCAAAATGGTGAAGGAAAACAACGTGAGGAAACCGGTGTATTCCTGTTCCAGGAAGACGTATGGTGACATCCACCAACCCGCACTGAGTCCACGTGGTGGATTACGGCCCACTCCCTCTCACAGTAAGCAGGCCTGTGTCCCTGCAGTTGAAACGTTATAGGCTGATTTTGGATTGTACTTAACTTGTGTTAAATTAGTAAAACTGTAAAATCGTTATACTATTAATTTCTATTACCTATATAAAAGTAAAGAATATGAACGATAAAATGTTATTTCATTCCAAAAAATGAAATAGTTCCCAAAGGATTCGCCCATGCATAATACTGAAGCCAGACTTCCATAAATAAAAAGCTATTTGACTTCAAAAGTAAATTATTTATTTGCCCAATCTAATTTTAATATTTCTACTTGTTTACTCAAAAAGATTGGAATTGGTATACCTAATACACTAACTTTTGTGTCAACTTTTAGGGAAAAATAATAACTGTAATGTTTTCATAAAGAATAAATAATAGGTAAACCTAGTGCTCATAAACAAGGTATAATTTTAGCATTTCATTTCAAACTTTCTTCTATAGGTACGTTGCAGTATAACACTAATCATAGTTTTAAGATAATGGCACTTAAATGCATAATGTTCCCACTGTTGGGACACAAGCAGGTAGTTATTTATCTCGAAGACAAGAGGTGGGTTGGTAGATGTCACATGTCTTCGAATTTTTGCAGATTTCCTCACGATGTGTTCATTCACCGTTTTGAGAGCAGAGGTGATGAACTTATTTACACAAAGTAAGGCCTGACTGGGTTCGAACCCACGACTTACAACTCATAAGTCGGGGCTGATACTACTGGGCCATAACTGCTCCTCACTTAAATGCCACTCAGTAAACAATTAATGGTGATGTTAGATAGCCACCTTCTTTACAGCTTAGAGCTGGCAAAAACTATCAAACTCTGCAAGTTTTCAAAATTCATTCATCCCAAACGCTTGTTCAAAACAAAACAAGACTCAAAGCAAATCCTATAGACTCGTACAATGCACACATATTTCAGCGCGAATTACAAGTACGAGTATCATTGGAGCCATCGACATCGTTATGTCGTAAGCCGAATATAGGCTTGGCCAAACCGCCGCGCTGGCCGCCGTGTAAATGCGCCGAAGCTTTCAACGAGTTAAGCGCTTTGTGTTTTATAACAATTGCGAAGATAAAGGCGGATCTAGTTTTAGTTACAACGTCCATTGTTCACTAATGTAACGTCAAAACACACCACCTTCCTCAAAGGTCATTAAACGTTCTAAAGTCAGGGAGCCGCCCGTCTCGTTTCGTTTGTACGCGTGATATCCATTTGTATAGCTTTTCCCTGTTGATATAAATTGATGTGCCAGTTTCTTTTGTTTTACAAAGTATTGTTGCCACAACAATTGGTGTTATAAGTACAAAAGCATGTTGTGTAATAAGAAAGTTGAAAGTCATCTTTTTCTTGAAAAACAAAGGCGGAAACTTCGCTTGTTTTTATTTCTATTGTCTAGTTTCAAATTGCGACGGTGAAATAGAGCCGATTCTTATGATTTTGAGATGAATTTGGCTCAGCGAGCAGACAACCTGATTCCATGGTTGAGCACACAACAAGTCCTATCAGAATAATCTCCTTGTTTGAGTTACTTCTAATTGAACATGTTACGTAAGTAGGTCCGTGATTTTATCTGAGTAATGAATGAAATATTCCGAGTCGGTGTGGGGCACACGAGTGCTGCTAATTGTTTTCTGTGTTGGCCTACAATTAACAAGGGCCTAGTCTAGTGGGCGGTGCGGTCGGAGCGAGCCAAGTCTCCCTCCGCCGCGGCGACGAGACCGACCGACGGCAATTTCCGCTGCAACGCCGCCTGTTAACGCCACCTGGTGCCTACTTAAAATAACGAACAAAGTTACATACAAAAAAGAAATACTCCTACACAAAATTATTTCATAAACGACGTTTTTCGAGTCCGCAGCGGCAGGTGTAAGTGGGACGCGGCAGAACGCTGGCTTTAAAGGAATTACGCTGAGCCGCCTGCGGTACAGAATTACAGCTGCTTCAGTCAAGTCTGGATTATCAGCAAAATACTAGTTTATTGAAGATTAGTCTAGTATTTTTCCACTTTTACGTAGAAAGGAATTTCAATTCTCTGTCTCAACTAGGTATCTTTAAACAGATTATTTAGATAAAGCGTATAAATCAACTGCAGGACGATGTATATTCTGTGGTCTTACATAAACTGAGCATACCCGTTGGCATCGTGTTAACATTCACACCGAGACAAATCTGTGCAACAGCTGGCGTGTATTAACTAGAAAACAGTAACTCTAGCCAACCGCCCGCCTGACTATAAGTCAAAACAAACATAAATACAATCTTACTAAGGCTGCTTTATTAAAATATACCACTAACTACTAAGATATTTCTTATTATGGCTTCAAGATTATAAATTCTACTACAGTAATAACGGGTAATTGCCATCGAATCATGCACGGTAGTATTTCAGTTAATAGAATTACTTGGCGCCGCAACCATGATCGTATCAGACAACAGTATCGTTGTAAATTTCTATGAATTCCGGAACAGTACGAATTACAATAAAACCTAACAACCTAACTAAAAATAAAGGAAAATGCTACATTACTTAGAAAGGAAAACAGTGGTTGTGTTCAAGAATCATATTCTCGGTACAATATACATGAGTACTTGGTACATGCTGGCGATTTATTATTTATGTTCAGTGCCTTATACAACATTATTGAGACTTTAGGGTAGAACGAAGCCACGTATCTCAGTAAGTTATAAATCATGTAGCCGTGACACGAAAAAGCCTAAGAATGAGGTAGAAAGGGGCTATTAAACGTGGCTTCAAACGAAATGTAAACAATGGAAACAAAATTATACCAAACTCTTGCAGGAAATGTTTGGACGAGGAGTATAGTGCCTTCATATTTAACTAAATTTTGAAGAAGCCTCAACCTAGTTAAAATTGCATAATATCAATGTTTCTCTTCTTTAAACAACCTTTGAACTTTCCACCCTGAAAATCATTGTTAAAAGCCTTAAAACCACTTCACAGGATGGTTTGCTATTATTACAAAGGTTGGCAGATATTGAATGAATGAATGATATATTTATTTGAGAGAATATACATACAGCTAACAATTATGTTCTTAAGATTTATGGGTTTCACTATGTTCGAAATTTCAGCCGAGCAAATATTTAGATTTTACATCTTGGTTATACTTATAGCATGCAGTACACATTTAGTAATTAGCAATAACATAAAATACTAATAATAATTTCATAATTTAAATTTGGATTACAATGCAATTAATAAAATAAAATTAAATACAATTATATTCATTTAAAATAATAATTTAAGCATATTAAAAATAGCGATCAGTAATAATGATGTCATTCATAAAAATAGCAAGAATAATGAAAATGTTTCTATATTACACACATCAAAAGTGTCTAGGGATCAACATATATTTTTGCAATAACTTTTCTCCTGATTGATATTAATTAAAATTTTCTTTAAGGATTCATCAAATAAAGTGTTTTCGTTTGTCACAGTAACGATAAACCAAGTCACCTTTGCATTAATAAAGAAATTTGCCATTTTCCTAATAAAGGGATTTTTGACATTTGAACCACTAACACAAAAGTTCGAAAAAAAGACTGAAACAACAGTTTTCTTTAAAATTTTATTGGGTAACTTAAACAATTAATAATCCGTGTTTCTACCGCGAACACTAACAACACAAGAACATCGGTTTGGCATACTCAAAATGAGTTCATCCAAATCACGCTGTGGAATGGCCGCCCATGTTCGTTGCAACAACAAAAAAAGGTCTGCTTGCGACTGGATACCCTCCATATTCGGCAGAGCTCTTCTCTGTAGCATATCCCATGCATGCTCAATCGGGTTCAAGTCTGGCGACTGAGCAGGCCAGGGCAGGACATTGATGTTAGCTGCGGCGAGAGTCTGTCTTACAACTCTTGCGGTGTGCGGTCGTGCATTATCATGCATTAACTGAAATAAGGGACCGATTTGCACTTGTAGAGGAACGATGACGTCTGATACAATCGTCTCAGCATAAATTTGAGCGTTGAGGTTGCCTCTGATCCAAATCAACTCAGTTCTTCCGCCGATCCAAATACCCGCCCATACCATGATGGTTCCACCACTATAAGGATGGACTTCCTGGCAGGATATTAATCGCTGTTGGCGTCCAGGGGTTCTCCAGTGTCGTATACGTCTTGTATCCGGTCTCATACCAAAACGAGACTCATCAGAAAAGCACACGAAACGCCATTGTTCTTCTGCCCAATTTCTGTGTTCAAGAGCCCATTGATATCGAATCCTACGATTGTGCATTGCTATAGGTGGTACCCGTAGCGGTCTTCGGGAATGAAGGTTCACTTCATGCAAGCGGTTTCTGACTGTTTGGTCGCTAATTAAGTTCCCTGAAGAGTGATGAAGCCTCACGGCTAACATCATGGCGGTTATTGTTGGAGCTCTTCGAGTTAAGATTTGAATGTATCGGTCTTGTCTCCGTGTGGTGCAGCGATACCGTCCTACATGGCTTCTATCATTCCCACGGCTCTGAGCATTTCTTCCCTGCTTAAATGACGTCGCCGCTCCATAATAACGTTGGTTTTAATCAGTAGTAAGGAAACAGTAGCACTAATAATGTCTTCAATGCGTTGTATGTTTTTATAGGGAAAATATTGACAGCTGATTTTCATCTTTTACTCGAATTTGATTCACAGTTCCTGATTCAAATTATGAAATGCACCAAAAAGGATCCATATAAATTTATAAAATCATAAATTTATTACAAAGCCACATCTCAATCTCAAGAAATCCGCATAAAAATGCTTGATCCCTAGACACTTTTGATGTGTGTATTTATGTACCTAATGTAAATATGTATATGTCATAATAATTATGACAAATAAGTTTTACATTTTACATTCAAAATATTAATTGATGGAATAAAAACATCTCTCACTCAACTATTATTAGCTTTGTATTAAATTCTAAATCTATAGCACTTCTAAATTCTTCGGCTAAATGGTTATACAGGGTTATTGGGAGGGTTACAGGGAAATAAAAAACAACACTCTGAAACATCTCTTCACATCAATCTAGATGGTTCAGTGTGACCCTTGTAACCCTCAAGCAAGCTAGGCTTTCACGGTGCGATGTTATCAGTGTACCTACAGGTGGAAGCTTCCCGTTCACTTGCCTAATCCCTTAATCGCCTGCTGCGACATTCAAGGAAGACGTTAGGTGGCATATTCTAAGCGAGACCACATCGCATGACATGTCATTTCCATTCAAATACGAAGGCGTTAGTCAAAAAAAAAAAAACAAAGTTACGTTCGTCTTTGTTCAAGGCAAAAAGGCAAATGTAAAAAAGTACAAAATAAACACTTGAATTCAAAGTAACGATAGTGTGTGAAAATGAGACGGTGTTCCCAAGTACCAACTTAAAATTCAGTTTACTCGAGTAAAAGCTTCTAACTTGTGCATCAGCAAACCGTGAAACATTACATTGTATGGTGTGTAGATACATCCGTGTCTCGAGTTGTCGTAGTGTCGACAGTTTCCACTACACTGCCGGTAGTTAGCGCCACCTGCGTTGTGCGAGATACATGGCTCGCTTTATGCCATCATAATAATAACATCGTACCGCTTTACCGCCTTCCGCCCGTAATACAACGAGCAGGCCACGGCTAATAGGATTACCTAATATGAACACCTCGTCATTCCTCGAAACGTTCTAATTAAAAGTTTAACTTTAACTCACGGCTTCCTCAATGAAACATTGTTACGATTCAGAAATGGCGATGGCCTGATTTTTTCCAATACATTAAATCGATATAAAATGGCAAGAGTACGTCAGGAGGGAAAATTTATTCAATAATACAGAAGACAGGATTAACTGGGCTTGATAACGCTTCGCTTGAGCCGAACTCATCTGCGGCGCTATAGCATTTTTTGAGCCTCTGAATTTCATATACACACAGACTTACCGCGTCGATTGGCTTCTAAGTCTGTTTCATATAAAACGTTGTGTTTGTTTTATAGATGACGTTATTAATTTTGACCCTGAGTAAAGTGACAAAGCTTACACTGAAATACGAAATCCTTGTAAGTCTTAAGTAGTAGTACGAGTAAGTATACGTAGGTACAAGTGATAGTAAGCGACAAATGAGTAAGTTAAAGCGACGACGCAGAGTTTGTTGCAGTCGAGGTAAACCCAGTTGCGAGGTTTGTTTGTTCTTTAAATTACGTAGGGCTCTACGTCGGTAGACCGCTGTATGTACTGTTGTTCCCGTTAGATTGCTTCCCGTCCAAGTTTCAATCCTGTTTAGGATTCGACGTTGCGGACGGCATACGATTTGTTTTGACGTTCACGTTTCCGGATGCTCTATCTAGTATAACATTTAGGTAGTAGGTACCTACTCATAACGAAATCTGTTTAAAGTGAGCTTCATTACCGTTCAGATTCACGTACGTTACATGCTTAACAACCTTTGTGAAATTAAAACTCTGTGAGCATGTTTCGGGCGTACATGTACGTTCAATTGAATAGAACCGTTCATCGGGCACGATCCGTTAAATAAACAACGAGCAAGCGCAGTACATACACGTATACCTCATACCTATGTATGTACAAAGTAAAGAAATAAAGTGCCCAGTGATGGCGTCGAAAGTATAAAATGCAGATAGCCGCTCCACTGAACGATAGCTGTTGCACTGAACAGAATTTTATTGGCCCCTTTATTTTGTGAACAGAAACGAAACGTCGCGCGGTCCTCTGCTCACTTTGTTTACTCACTCCTCTCTATAATGATAGCGGTTAGAACAATGTTTTGGTTTACGAACCCTCTTCCTAGGAACTTTATTTGATACCGATGTATTCGTTGTTTAGACTGGGAACGAGCAAATGTTGCTACTACCTGTTTCTGATAAAATAGAATAAAGAAAAAGATGTTTATTATTAAACATCTACCTAAACAAGACTGTTTCAAACAATATGATGAGTCATCGGCACAATTACAAATGCATAAACAAAAGCGATAAAACAAAACAAGGTTTTGATAGCAGATTTGTTTCATGAAACAGCCACTTTTGTGACCATTTGAACGGCACTTGCAACGAAACAAAGAACACTGACCCGTTCAAGTTTGAAAACTATTACCATAATAATACGTTGCCGGCAACGCCGGCTAGCCTGGGGTTAGCTGCATGCAATTATATTTCAATATTAATTCACCCTCGCATTATTTACAAGAAAGCAGGCAATTAGAAAAAGTAAAAAAGCACTATGAACCTTATTTTGCAGCGTTATTACTTTGCTGTCTTCCCTGAAGGAGTAGCTGGTCACATTTACATAAAATGATAGTAAAAGAATGCATATTGCGAGTGACCATAAATAACAGGTGCGGACAGGATATGGTGTAGTTACCTTTTCTCACGTTCCCGCAATATTCAAGAGGTTTTATTTTGTACATACCTACTCGCACGATTTTCATTTACGTGCGTGCTTGTTACCATATTGTTCCAATTTTTTTTTTTTTTAATTCAATTACCAAATGATAGCATAATTTGTTTGTCATAGATCTTTATTTTCAGTATTAATTACCAAACTATAACTGGGAATGGCACGTCTCTCACTACCAATACCATTGTTATTTTACAGTGAATATTATGTTTGTATTGTTGTTGTATGATTTAATATATGTATGTTTAGGTTAAGGTATTTATCTATGGGCCTGCGTTGCCTGAAATAAATAAATTATATGATTGTAAAATGTACAACCTAATAACATATAGGTATAGGAAAAGTAAAAACTCGCACTCAAAGTAATTCTTTGTAACATTATTACCCCTTTCATCATATTGTATTTGTAACCCGTTCATGGGTTACCTACCATAGAAATGAAAGGAAAATAATGTTGGTTTCTTCGTACCGCGAATATTTACCTGCAGATGTTTTGTTAAGGGGGGCGTACGGGCCTCGGCTCTCTATTTGGCTAATGGATATATCAACGAGATTGGTTCCTAACACAAACGAACCGGTCGTCTAGTTAAAAATACCGTGTGTATTTCCACGGTCGCTAAATTCAAAGCGGTATCCGAAGTTAAATATTTGTACCGTGTTTGGAAACAAGATAGGTATCGGTCCTATATTCCTGAAACTAAATGGAGAATTTCAAGCAGGCTCGACGTTCGATAAATTAAAGTGTCAAATAAAATCTGAACATCACGTTTAGAATGACAAATCACTGCCGGATTTATGTGTTATGAATATTACATGAATATTTTGTTTAGTTCCAATACAAGAGGAACTATTCTGTACAAATTATATTTTGAAACAAATCTTTATGAACGTTGAAGGTTCTGTAAATTAGGATGCCAAGAGCAACGATTTCAAAAATTAATGTCTACTTAAGTAGGTACTCTCATCACCAAGCATGCTACACTTTCTAAATCTGTATCTTTAAAAACGTAATAGCCAACCCGGTACAGATATTTCAGTGCAGTAGTAAATAAAACAGCTCTTTATCTACCTTTAAAATACAGTTTTTAATTGGTAATTAACAGCTTTAAAATACAGTTTTTAATTGGTTTAATCGGTGTTTAATTGGTACTTGAAACAATGCCATTTGATCAGACCTTGAGCGAGAGGTCAAAATAGCAATTATAGAAAGGAAAAGCATATATAGTTCTATTGCACAAACTAATTAATGCCACAGAACAAATAAAGAGTTTAATATCCGCACAAACGACACTCGACAAACAATCCACAACAACATTTGTCATTTATTACTCGAGTAAATAATATACCAAGTCGCTACGAGGAATTATGGCTTATATTAAAGTACCATGATTAAAGTACCCTACTTCCAACGATAGGTATTTGATTGACATGAAACTTGTGTTTGTGTGGGTTCCGACCTGTTGTACACTGTTTTGACAGGATTTCGACCAATCGGATTAAAGCACGGCTGCGTAGGCCCAATATTCTGCGGCTCACTCACGCCAATGAAAAGCACAAATTTCATTGTTTGCTTGCGAAAACTATACAATAAAAAAATAAAGAATTTCTTAAGAAATAAACAGTACATTTGTACTCAAATTATAATTATGTCGGATACCAATGTATTTTACTGTGTGTACATAAATAATAAAATAAATAAAAAAACGTGTGGGTCGTAAAAATAAATGGCAGGAACTAAGTTCAAAATAAAAATCAAGATGGCGAAAATTTGTAAATTTTTACAGACAATCATCTTGGATTTTCGTTTTGACCACAATATCGGCTTTAGCACCCTTGAAAACCATGAAAACGACACCCATGAAGAAGAAAAAAACTCCGAGAGTGCCGGCAGAAGTGAAAACTTGAATATTAACGTTGTTGTTGTTTTACGTTGTGCATTTTTGTATTTTGGAATCTTACGAATTTTCGATCAGGTCACGTGTCCTGACGCGAGTTTAACATTTTTTACCCATTACCCATTACAAAAAAAGTGTACAACGTCGCTAAAGAAGTTTTCACTTCAAAAATTAAATCCCCGACGCGTAATGTTGTAAAAAATATGAAAATAATTAGGTACTACAATATTTAGATCTTGATGCATGAGACTTTTTGGTACGACTTTGGGTCAATCTCCTTTAATTTTTTTATTTTATTTTAACGTGTTCAAATATCAATACCCATAACGTCTGCAGAGTTTAATTAATTTAATTTGATTCTGTATACTTGTGGCTAAGTTTCGCTAGCTAATTTAATTTGACTCTGTACACCTGTGGCTAAGTTTCGCTAGGTAATTTAATTTGATCCTGTATACTTGTGGCTAAGTTTCGCTAGCTAATTTAATTTGATCCTGTACACTTGTGGCTAAGATTCGCTAGCTAATTTAATTTGATCCTGCATACTTGTTTTCAATTTTTGATACTTTGGAATCTTACAAATTTTCGATCCCCTGATCGAAACAAAAAAGTGTACTGGAATCTTACGAATTTTCGATCAGGGTCACGTGTCCTGGAATCTTACGATCAGGGTCACGTGTCCTGACGCGAGTTTAACATTTTTTACCCATTACAAAAAAAGTGTACAACGCCGCTAAAGAAGTTTTCACTTCAAAAAATTCAGTTGTCGTCTTGGAGTTTCATTATGACCTCATAATGGATGGTTTACAACTCTCTCTCTGTTTCTTTCTATTACATAAATGAGAAGTCGCATGTAGTAGCAAAACACTTTTTCGTTACGTGACGATGTTTCCCATTTTACTCCTACCGCAAGCTCCGTAAAAGAACATCGTCCCAATAATAAATACCCTCATATTTTTTTTACATGGATATAAATCGTCATCTAAAAACCTGCACAAAAGTTTTAGTTCCGCGACTCCATCCCCGCGACTTCTTTATCCTGTCTACTTACTTACGTCACTATTGTCATAGATATTGACATGATATCCAGTATCAATTCTAATGGTTTAAGAGGAAATGCGGGTGGTCGTTTCATAGATTTTCTTGATTTAAACCGCTGTCATCAGAGGCCTAGTATTCTTTGACAACTATTAATGAAAAAAGAAAAATATGGGGACACAGTATATATCCATCTTAATCAGTTTATGAAATATCTTTTAAATTGGTTGAATATTTTAGGAGGAAATCGGCGAGAACAAAACTTCGAATTACGACCTTTTACTTACGATTTTTCTGTCTCTCCGACCGCATTTCCTCTTAAGTGTTCTTAAAAAAAAAAAGAAGCGAAACAGAATAGAAGGGTCTCTCTCAATTCAGATCAACAATACCAATAATCCATGGCTTTCCCGACCATAGAAATGCATTAATTCACTAACATCCAACATATGGATATATAGTCGGTTTACGAAGACGATCGAGATTTGATCCTTTGATACTTGTACACCAGTAATAACATAAACGGAATAAATTAAGCTATTCGGTCAATGTTTTATTCTAGTTGCTGAAGCCGGTTACAGAGTAAATCTCTAACATAAATAAATAAGCGCTTCACAAACACAGCGTAACATTTAGAAGTCCCATGTTGTTAGATGGTCGCGCCCACGCTAAAATTACATATCTACAAAAATAGTCTACCTGCGTAGGCAGGTAGACTATTTCGCTAGTAGATGCGAACTTCGCAATTTGTTCAAAAATCACAATTTAACCTGTAATATTTCAAACATAAATTATCGCATAAATTTAGATTCATAAGCCGTTCTCATGTTAGTAATACGAAACAAAGAGAGAATGACAAATATTGATACAGAGTACCTATTCGTAGATGTAACGTCGGGCGCTCGATTTACAAAACGTTTATGGGTAAATCTTGAGATTGAGAATATTCAGTTGATTCCCGTGGCGCATTTTTATTATTTTTTTTTTTTACAAATTATAGTTTAGTATGATTTTTAGCCGAATTATAAACACATTTATCAAATAGGGGTCAGTTTTGAACGACGCATTACAAAGATATTTGAAAACATATTTTTTGGGCCAGGGGAATCAAAATACGATGACAAGGGAATCAAAATTAAAACCAAGGTAAGTAATAAAACATACTGTTTATTTAATAATCAGTCTCTTGTTCTCAGTTATTGGCACTTTTACACCTAATTATCAATCACTTTATTCCTAAGTACCTAATAATGATAAAAATACATACTAAATAATAAAAATTAAAACTAAAACTTTTCTTTTTAAAAATTAGGAACCTTTCTTTGAATGACACAATTTAAAAAAAATTTAGTATTCAGATCAGAATCACCTTGTTTTATTGCCTATTGTCAAAAAAATATTTAAGTCAAAATCAGAATCACTAGCACTGGAATGTTCGCCGTGAAGAGCTGTCAATACAGCGTTAGTTGTAGAAGTTGACAGATTTTCATTTATTGAAGGAAGTTCTGCCCAAAAGCTATCATCGGAGGGTACACGGAGGTCCTTTTTGGTAATATCTGCGTGCAATAGGTATAAATCGCATAAAGATACGATACAAACAGATTATAACTTATTTGAATAAATACTTAGATAATCAGGCAAAACAAAACACTCAACACTGTCTGAGCAGACCGTGCAATTTGGAATGAACAAATAAAATGTACTAGACGAACTAGAAAACATTGATTACCCTGGCAAAAACGCCAAGGGAATCAACACCAAGGTAATCAATAAAAGTTTGTTTTTTATCGATTACGTAAAAAGTTAAAAGTTCTAAGCAATAATAATAAGATTATTAAATCAATAATAACAAGATTAGTAATAATAATAAAAAAGATTAGTAAAGATATATCCGAGAAAAAACTTATACAATTTTTTATGCCGTCAGGGTAATCAATGACCTAGTGAAACAAAACCAGGGGAATCAAATGTTTACCTTCGTAATTTCGTCCCCGGGCAAAGTGAGACGCGACCTTCCACCACGGCGTTTTAAGCGCGCCTAGAGCTCGCACGAGAACGAATAACTGCACTTCGCGACCGCTCCACTAGCGATTTATGTCTAGTTATGTAGCGCGCCACAGGAATCATTGTTTAGCTCTGGACAAAACTTTAAAACTATTTCTATGTAAAACTATGGGATAAAATAAAAACTGTATATTTTTATTTTCAACACATACTAATCTAGTTGTTGAAAAACTACATAAATTGATCATTTTACATTTATAAATTGGCGACTTCGGGTAGTTTTCATTAAAAAATGTGTAAAGGACGCGCCAGGGTTATCAATTTTTGTGACGTTTTGTTTTTTTTTTCGATAATTACACCCAAATTGAAAAGAGTAACTATTGTGCATCAATTAGATACCATAGTGATAAGACGTAAAAAAAATACTTTGGGTCTTTATTTCAATATTGCGGGTACTTTATACCTCCGGACATCATAAATTGAGCCTCTCAAGATTCACCCTTATTAGTACAGGGCTAAACTGCGATAGGGATGTGAACGGGTGAACGTGACGAATTCAGCTGAAAACGCACGTAGACAATTAACCCAGGGCTGACGTCTGCAGTGATACATGAAGCGAGCCCCCAAAGGACGATGGAAATAAAGCGGACCCGAATAAACACGGAGTTCATACATTTTCTTACCTTTTTCCCCTCGCTTAACGAAATTGGACGGAGATAATGTTCGTATTTGTATCAGAAGTTGTCTTAAGTAAGTTGTCGTTGATCTAGAAGCTTAAGCTCCCGGTTTAAACACAGATGTTCGGGAACTACGCTGAAGATATGCGGGATTCGTTATACGAGTTTAGTATACTACCCATAACCTTATACAATGTCATTTCCGTTTCAAAAGCGTCCTAATTTAGACTTAATTGGAACACTCAACAACATGTAAAAGACATTAAACTGTAAAATATCTGCTACTTAAACTTATTAAAGCAATAAGTTTTTGCCGAGGAAAAGTGTTTTAAGAAGAAGCACGTGTCGCAGCCAAAATTTTAAAAGAATTTGGGAATTTCCGTAACATAAATCTTCGTAGCGTCTAATTACATGGATCCAGCTCTCTCCGCTCTTTTCTGGGCAAACTTATGGCAGCCATGCGTCATGACGCTTTTATGAAAACATAGCGGCGCATCCCTAAAACCCTCTATTAGAATTATGAAATAGGTTACTCGAAAATCTTATACGTATTAGATTAATTTTCCAAGAGACGTGAGCTTATAAGAATAGAGCGATGAAGTGAAAAGATATTGGTTCAATTTAATGTTTTATCCAGTCTAAATCCTTTTACATTTAGCAAAGCTGTGCAGTTATTGCTAGCGTTATGGTTGAAAGAATACAGTCCGTCTGTACCAAGCCGATGGTGGTACATTGGAGGGCAAACTCAGTTTTCGTTACGTATTTTAGTTGAATGATTAACTGTGCTTGCTCGCGGGGAGACCGTTAGACCTTCCAAGCATAAAGTGCATCACTCACCTGCTAGCCTCCTGTGGCCTTTCGAGGGGATCTTGTCCTGATGTGGCACGTGGTTGGCGTTGCACGACGACCGGCCGCGGTCCGATTATCCACTCACAAATTGGTGCACCAAAGTCTGTACTGCACTATAGGAGCCTTCAGGAATCACAATCAGTCCAGATCGAAGCAGTTTAGCGACGATTAACCCTCATACCAAGGATTTTAACCGGGAGCGCGCACTTAGGCAACTCGAATTATTGCCATCTTGGAATCGACTCGTATCTCATTCGTTCGCAAGCACAGTGCGCGCATAGATAAAAAATGTATGGTTACGGAACATTCCGCCCACCAAAATGCATAGTATTTTCACTACGCTGAAAGAGCGGAACCCGAAAACAACGGACAAAAACAAATGAAGAGCTGATGTGATCGATTGACATTAACACTAATTGAAATTAACACTAACCTAAACTAAACTAGAATCTAATGAATTGAAGTTACGGTAAACGGTTTGTCTAGTCAGTCTGAGTTGGCAGAGGGCACAACTTCACAAGAGGTCTCGTAAGAAGTGATCCATTTGCCACACGCACGGTGGCCACACGTACCACGCCGTCAGGACCCGGATGTAATTTCGTGACCCGAGCAAGAGGCCAATGCAGCGGCATAGTGTTTTCGTTTTTGATGACCACGATTGAATCTACAGCTAATGGTTTGCAATGCTTAGTCCACTTTGCTCGCTGAGTCAACGATTGCAGATATTCGACCTTCCAGCGTTTCCAAAAGTCTTGTTGGAATCGCTGAATGAGTTGCCATCTTCCTAACCGAGTAAGATTAATGCCTGATAAATCTTCATCAGGGACTGAAGTAAGCGGCTCTAAAGTTAGGAAATGACCCGGAGTCAATACGTTTAAGTCATTGGGATCTGAGCTCAGCGAGTAAAGAGGGCGCGAGTTCAGCATACATTCGATTTGTACAAACAAAGTTGTCATCTCCTCGAACGTTAATGTCTGATCACCGATAATACGATAAAGATGGGATTTGACTGCCTTTATTTGTATTTCCCAGACACCGCCAAAATGACTACTAGCCGGAGCATTGAATTTAAATGTTATGTTTTCGGTATTAGATGCGTCCTTCATGTACTCATTTAGTTGATTGCAAGCGCCTACAAAGTTGGTTCCACAATCTGAATGGATAACGCTTACACGACCCCGCCTGCCAGCAAACCGGCGAAGTGCTGCTATGAAAGCGTCCGAAGTCAAGTCCGAAGCGACCTCCAAATGGACTGCTTTCGTTGTGAAGCACACAAACAAGCAAAGGTAAGCTTTACTTATTTTAGCTCCTCGATGTCGTCCTAACTTAATGCGAAAAGGTCCGCCATAGTCAACACCGACGATTGAAAATGGCTTGACTTGGTTGATGCGAGTCGCTGGTAGGTCGCTCATAAAAGGCTCAAGCGGTGTAGGGCGCGTACGGAAACATTGTAAGCACTTAGACAAACAATGACGGATTGCGCGTTTTGGTGATAATATCCAAAATTGCTGTGTCAAAAGATAATGCATTGTATTTATACCGGGCTGACAGTATTCACGATGAAGTGCTTCGATGATCATGAACGTTAGTTTAGAATCCTTAGGTAGCAGCGCAGGATGCTTATGCTCATACTCGAGCCTAGAACGAGATAGGCGACCGCCCACCCTAAGAATTCCCGATTTATCTAAGAAAGGGTTAAGTTTTTGCATAGGTTTTGAAATAGGTTTTGAGTCTTTCAAACGAGTTATTTCCTCATCGAAATGCAATGATTGTACTCTGCGTACGAAAATCAATAAAACGTTATGAAGCTCTGTTCGATTTAAATGATGGTTAGAGCTTCGCGAAGGTTTTTTACGAGCGCATTCTACAAAACGAATGCAATACGCGAGTACTCGTTCTGCTTTACGGATTGATGAGAAATTTTCGAGTAAAGAATCAATGACGTTGGTGTCGTTATGAACAAACAGAGAGACCGCGCGCTCTTCAGATAATACATCAGCTTCGTTAACATTGTCAGTGTTGTTTGGCCAAGTGTTAGAAGGTTGAGCGAGCCAACAGGGGCCCGCCCACCATAACGAATTGTTGACCAACTCAGCAGGATAAAGACCTCGAGAGGCAATGTCAGCTGGATTATCTGAGCTGGAGACATGGTTCCAGCGAGCTTCCGGAATAGTATCCTGGATATGACTCACTCGGTTGGCGACAAAAGTCTTCCAACGTGACGAGTAAGATCGAATCCACGATAACGCCACCATCGAATCTGACCACGCACAGGTGTCAGCTATGGGGGAAAACGATGAATAGGTTTCTCTGACGAACTTCAGAAGATCTGCCAGGAGGACTGCCGCGCACAATTCGAGACGAGGTAATGATATCCTTTTTACAGGTGCTACGCGAGATTTTGAACACAGAAAGAAGACAGATACACCACCATCGACGCAAGTGACACGTAAGTAGATTACAGCTCCATAACCTGACTCGGAACTATCAGCAAAGCCATGGAGCTCAAACGATTTCATAGCCTTTGCAGAAATGCATCGAGGGATCTCCAAGGACTTGATGACAGGTAACTGTTCAGTATAACAACGCCATTGTTCGACGATTTCACCCGGCGGAGAATCGTCCCAATTAATACCTAACATCCACAACTTCTGAACTAAGCACTTAGCTAATAAAGTTATAGGAGTTAGGAAACCCAAGGGGTCATAAATACGTGCGAGTTCACTTAGAATCGCACGCTTTGTGCATTGGCGATCGATAGGTTTGACCTCAAACAAGAATTTGTCTCTTCTGGGGCACCACTTCAGGCCTAAGATCTTCAGGGTGCTCGTCTTTTCGATGTCCATAGACACAAAGTCAGTGAGACAGTGTTCCGGAGGTATATCAGCAAGCACCTCTGGTTTATTGCTAGCCCACTTACGCAGCTCAAACTGACCTCTCTTTAAGAGTTGGATGACCTGAGTTTTGACTTGGATGGCTGTCTGGATATCAGAACTGCCACTCGCGATATCGTCAACGAATGTATCAGAAGTCATCACTTCGCGAGCGAGAGGTAAGTCAGCTTCATCTTCTACAAGTTGTTTGAGAGTGCGGCAAGCAAGAAAAGGAGACGATGATACCCCATAAGTTATGGTATTTAATCGATACTCTTGAATTGGGTCCGTTGATTTGAATCGCCAAAAAATTCTTTGGAAATCTCGATCGTCAATTGACATAGAAATATTTCTAAACATTTGACGAATATCGGCTGTAAATACAACTAAATGTGTTCGGAAGCGAAGCAGGATCTCGGCAATGTTAGCCTGCAGTTTGGGACCTACGAGTAAAGCTTCATTCAATGACACACCACGAGTGTCTTTCGCAGAAGCGTCGAAGACCACTCTTAGCTTTGTCGTTGCGCTGTCAGGTCGCAAAACGCAGTGATGAGGTATGTAATAACAACCCTGGTTGATTTCCTTTGAAGGAACTAGACTCATGTGACCACTTTGTAAATAGTCAGACATAAAGTCGCAGTATTGTTCGCATAAAGCCTCATTTGCCGCTAACTTGCGTTCTAATGATTTAAAACGATGTAAAGCAGATTCTCGCGACCCAGGAAAAGTTAGATTCTTGTCTTTATCTTTGAAAGGCAAGGTAACGGTATACCTCCCTGAAGCATCGCGGGAATGTTCGGTAACGAATTTTTGTTCACAGAGTTCCTCGTCCGGTGTTAACTTTGAAGACTGCGGAATGTTGTCCATTTCCCAAAACTTCTTAACCTGCTCATTGAGAAGATTATCGTCTGAAACGAAGAACGACTTTGGCAGTTCGTGATTATCACTGCCGCTGACCTTTCCTAGTAGGATCCAGCCGAACACAGTGTTAATTGCAGATGGTTGTTGCAATCCTCCACTAACACTACCTGGTAACAGGAGTGAAGGGAAGACCTCAGCACCGAGAAGGACATCGATTTGACCAGGTAAGTGACAATCAGGATCCGCTAGGTTAAGATTTCGAATATGATGCCACGCAGATTTGTTCAGCTTAACGACTGGCATATTGCCGCAGATCTTAGGTAATGTTAACGCTTCAATACTAAACAAATCGTTGCCGTGGACACCTACGCTTAAGCAGATTGTACCACTAGCGGATGTTGAAGCATGACCTAGGCCGTGAATCCTACGCGTTGACTGCGTTCGTTGGAGACCTAAACGCTCAGTAGCACGTTCAGTTATGAAGTGGGCCTGACTTCCGGAATCAATCAGCGCACGAAAAGTCTGATAACGACCCGATGAATCACGAATTTCGATATTAGCCGTGGACAGCAGAATCATGGAACGATCACCGATATTGGTAAGTACACTGACCTGCGAGGTAGTGGCCTTTTCGGTATTATCGGTTTTCGAAACATCTAGATCTTGATGTAGCAAGGTGTGATGTCGTTGACGACACACTTGACACGTAAACATTGATTTACAGTTTTTGAGGCCATGTGATGGCTTCAAACAGTTGAAGCACCAATGATTGGTCTTCACATAGTCAAGTCGTTCCTGAACAGATTTGTCAGTAAACGATTTGCACTGATTAATGGGATGGGCTTCCCCACAGAACGGACATTTGTACTTTCGAGGTTCAGTTGGTGGCACAAGAGCAGTTCGTGAAGTACGCGACGATGTTGACGACGATGGTGCAGTTGCGTTCGATGTGGTTAAATTCGATGATGAGGGCGCAACTGCAAGAGGTTTGTCAACTTCTGTATTCGATAGAAATGTCGAAGTATGTTTCTTACTTACGACCGCGGTGTTAGAATTCCGTGAACCACTCGGCTTATGTGGTTTTTCGTTGGCACGATTATCGCGACCACTTACGGAGAAGTGTGTGTCGCGAACCGAAGCCTCGCAACTGGTGTACAGAAATTCGTTGAGATCTTTGTACTTTGGAAACTCATGAGAAGCAGTAACTCGTTCAAAAGCACAACGCGATTTTGAATCCATTTTCGATAGTAAAAGGTAACAGATTACAAAGTCCCACTGATCCGTCGGTAGCCCTTGCCGTTTGAGAATCGATAGATTTTCGTTGAAAGAATCAAGGACACGTCGTAAATCAATGGGTGAGTTGGCTTTCAGGTTAACGTTCAAGATCTCTTTCCAGCAAGTAAAGGCAAGTTCCCGCTTGTCTTTATACCGCGCAACCAATGCAGAGTATGCTTCGTGGTAGTATAAGCCCGTCACAGGAAAGGTTCGTATAAGTGCTAACGCATCACCAGTGAGACTAGAGACGAGGTAGTGCATGCGCTCCGTATCCGAAAGTGAACCATTCTCGTGAATCAGCGAGGTGAAGATATCGAAGAATTCGGGCCACAACTTTATGTTACCACTGAATTGCGGTAAGTTAATTTTAGGTAATTTTACTTTGAGTACACTCGACGACTCATTATGAGATTTATTTGGCTCATCGTTATATTCGTTAGGCTCATCGACCTTCGTTAAGCGTCGGTGTGTCGCTAGAATCTCATAATATCGTTCGTCGAAGTCGGATCTGATACTATCTTGTTCCGCTTGTTGTTCATCTGTAAGTTCGCATATGGTAAGTATGTCATCATGGGCTTCTTCAAAGTTATTTACTATTTTAGTTACGTCTGAGTAATGTGCCAAAAATTTACTTAAATCACATTCATTATTTTCCGTTAAACGAGCGACTTCAAGCGTCTTAGATAACCTATTGAACGCTAAAGTACGTTTCCTCCGTAATACCGGTAAGTCGCGTTCAGTTGGGTATTCGACTTCAACCGATTTACCTTTACTCAATCTGCGTAATGATTTTTTAGAATAATAAGGCATTTTGTTTATTAGTTAGCCGTAATAACGTTAAAACAATCTATATTTAACAATAAGATTATATAATGAACAAATAATGGCACCGTTATGTTCAACTAAATAACAATGAAAAACGTAAACAACTGTTTCAAACTGAATAGAACGCCCAATCCGAACACCGCACGTTAATTGTTCAATCGCAGTTCATTCATTCAATCATTACAACGCTAAATCCAACAAATTAATATTGTCGTTGAATAGAAAGAAAAAAGAAACTAAACAAAATCCAATTTGTCTATGGTTCAATTCAATTTCAAATCGTAGAACAAAGAACTACTCGCACTAATATGGCGACTATGAAAAAATACACAAATAATTCAAAAATGGAAGGTAGGTCAAATAGGCGAACCAGAAGTTTACAAATGTTCTTAATTGTGGTTATTTACGTTTCGATTCGATGTTATAACAACTTGTATGACAATTTCGATAGAATATAACAACGAAATACGTGTAGCCACACGAGTTTATAGCAAATGAACAAGAATGCATCGGACACACAAAGAATTTATCGATGATAAAATTCTGAAAAGATCGATGTACGTTTGAAAATACACTTTTTTGTTTTTTAACAATTAACGAAATAAACTAGCGTAATGTATAGCAATCGACCTAAAACGAATATGTATTGCCCAAAATTGGGAAATAGTTGGGGGTAAGTGGGAAAAAAAAATATTTTAATTTCTTTGTGTTGAATGTTGAAAATTACCTAAGACTTTACGAGAACTTTACTGTTAACGGGTAAACGAATGAATATATTATCGAATTATATCCGTTGTTCCCTGGTTTCGGCACCAAAAAAATGTACCAAGCCGATGGTGGTACATTGGAGGGCAAACTCAGTTTTCGTTACGTATTTTAGTTGAATGATTAACTGTGCTTGCTCGCGGGGAGACCGTTAGACCTTCCAAGCATAAAGTGCATCACTCACCTGCTAGCCTCCTGTGGCCTTTCGAGGGGATCTTGTCCTGATGTGGCACGTGGTTGGCGTTGCACGACGACCGGCCGCGGTCCGATTATCCACTCACAAATTGGTGCACCAAAGTCTGTACTGCACTATAGGAGCCTTCAGGAATCACAATCAGTCCAGATCGAAGCAGTTTAGCGACGATTAACCCTCATACCAAGGATTTTAACCGGGAGCGCGCACTTAGGCAACTCGAATTATTGCCATCTTGGAATCGACTCGTATCTCATTCGTTCGCAAGCACAGTGCGCGCATAGATAAAAAATGTATGGTTACGGAACACCGTCACATACAGTTTATATTAGCTTTGGTACACGGGGGCTGCGCAACGAAGCGGCTCACTTGAACACAGACTGTGTGTTCAACTCTAGGGCTCTCATACTTGGAGAAAAATAAACTGGGCAAATAATAGCCGCCAACTTCAACGTAGAAAAATTATTTCGAGTGCAAAGTTGCGAATAGAATTTCAGTTAACAAAAATTAATAGATGCAGCTCTCTATAGGATAAACTTTGCTCTCTGCACGGCTGAAACAAAGCTTTTCAGTCAGTGTTATAATGAAGTTAACTGATTTTTTTTTTATGAGGGTTATGCTAGCCTCTAAAAGTTTAACGGAGAATTTTCGGGTTATATCAAAAGAAATTTGCATAAATATACAATCCAATTTACATTAATTTATTCTTAAGTTAAAATTAAGTATCGCATTAACATAAAAAAATAAGTAAGTAGTTAGGTTAGGTATCTAAAAAAATTGGTTATTAAGGAGATTACTAGCGAGTTCATTTCATTACAGATGACAAAATAAATACGATTTAGCTCTTCATATTTAATTAACAAAAAAAGATTTTCCTTCTTTAGCATTTGTGGTATCCGCGGTTGTCTGTAACCGCAGTCGATATTGAAACTGAAACTTTAATGCGGGATCCTGCTTTAGGTACTTCAAAATACTCGAAATTAATTTAGATAGAGGCCGTACAGTTAGCAACAGAAATGCCTTTAGTTTTTCGCATTTAATTTCTATTTTGAATCGCTCATTGCGTTCTGAGTAGTAATACTTAAAGCTCTCTGATTTAATTTTCACGAGTCCCTACTTGTGGCTGGGTTTCCCGGTAGCAAGTTATTATAAATTGCTTGCTCTTTTGGGTCCATTTAATATCATAGACAGAAGCATTTTAACTGCGCACTAGCTTGATTGGTTTGATGGGTTGGAAAGTCACTCGAATATTATATGAGTTTTATGTAAATGTAGTTTATATATATTATAAGGGTTTTGTATCATTTTATAGTTCATTTTGCAAACTAACACGTTCTGCCGCACTAAAACGTCGCATGTTAGCGAAACACGTCTTCACAAATGTAGCCTTTTCGCCCGCGTGTGAGAGAACGCCAGCTCATTCATTCACTTACAAAAGCAGATTCAGAAATAGAAACAAAAGTTTCAAAACACTGGCTGGAAGACATTTTTGACAAAGTTTTGAGCGCGGGCGTGGTGCGATAGTCAGCGAATGGCACCGACACGCCACGCGGTCTGACGTCATACGGGGCGCAAAACGACTCGCGTCTTTGACTGAGCTCCCTTTTGTCACGTTACCGTATGAAGAGTTGTACAGTTTCCAATCTGAATTCAAAAGTATGAACATGCAACGGAACGAATAGAATCATAAAATCAAAGAAGTGTTATATTGTGTAAACAGAAATGCGAGCAATCCTGCACAATTCCAATAACATTGCCAACATGAAAGTTTATTTTCGTTCAATTCTCTTTGAGTTATGTAAAGTTTGGAACTGCTTTTTATGTTAGGATCAATATTGTCGTAATCGTTATCGATAGGTATTGGCATGATTTAAAAACCGAATTAAATAAATGCATTTGTAACCAATTAAAAATCCCATAAGTAGATACCTAATTAAAATATTATAAGTAAGTATTAATAATAATAATAAATAATAATAATAATAATCTTTATTTATCAAAAAACATACAGAATTTGAAATATAATAATAATAATAATAATAATCATTTTATTTCGGACAACTATAAGATCCATAACTTGTTAGTAACAGTTTTGTACTTAAAATACTATTGTTAGTAACTTAAACTAAAAACGAAAAAGTACGAAGACCATCCAACACTCGACACCCAGAAACTATGGAACAAGTCTTCGCACAAATTGCCTTATTATGGCGGAGGAAGTATCTGTCGCCACAGCCTTCAGGATGCTATTGCGACTGCCTCTTATTCTGCTCAGGAGTGAGGCCGTTTTTTTGCGGATGATGGCATGAAATCCGTCGGTATGGGCTACCGCGAACATTTCTGAGGCACTGCAAAAACGGGGCAGTCGCAACAGCATTCTAAAAACATTATTATATTGGACGCGCAGGACATCCAGCGACCTTTTCGAATAGTTGACCCAAAGACTACCGGTGTAAAAACTCTGACAATAGGCTTTAAAAAGCGTAATCTTTACTTGGTCTGTACACCGAGCAAATCTTCGTGCCAACATATTACCCCTGACCGCTAGAGCCCTGCGCTCCCTCTCAATGTCACTATGATCACTGAGGTCGTCGGTAAGAAAATGCCCAAGATATTTAAACTTTGTGACTCTACGTATTGGCGTACCGTTTATGACAAGTTCGAGGGCATTCTCCCGGCGCTTACCAGCGACCCCAAAGACCATGTATTCACATTTTCTGGCATTATAGACCAGTCCATGTGCGGCAGCGTAGGTCTCACATACTTTGAGCAGCTCCACGATCGCCCCCGGCGACGGGCCCAGCAGCACCATGTCGTCCGCATAACTGATGTTGTTACAATTAACACCATTTACCCTGCATCCGACACGCATGCTGCTGAGCTCGGCAATGAGGTCATTGACATATAGATTGAAGAGCCGGGGAGACGACAAACCACCCTGCCTCACCCCGCACTCCAACCCATATGATTCCGAAAGCGCATTAGACCATCTAACATGGTTCGTCTGGTTACGATACCAAAACTGCAATACACTGAGCAGTTCCGCCGGTATACCCCTACTCCTCAACTTACTCCAAAGCACATCGTAAGAAACGAGATCGAAAGCCTTGGAGAGATCAAGGAAGCAGGCGTACACCGGCGTCTTACGGTCAGTGTAGTATTTGACAGTATGCTTGACACCCATGATAGCACTTTCGGTAGAGAGTCCAGGACAAAACCCAAACTGTGCATCGTGCAACTTTATATATTTTGCCAAATAAGAGTCAAGCATACTGTCCAACACCTTAGCCGCGATAGTGGCAAGAGAGATCGGGCGATAATTACCTATGTCCGAGATGTCTCCTGTCCTATTCTTCACGATGGGTACAACAATGGTCTTTGTTAAGTCTGCCGGTAAATACGAATGGCTGAGACACATCGTATAGAACAAGGACAGGACCCTCGGCATATGCATACCCGCATATTTAAGATGTTCTATGCTAAGCCCATCATGCCCAGGGGATTTGCCCCTACTCATACTATTTATCACCGACCTTACTTGCTTCGTGGTGAAGCGCAGTAGCGGCTCCCCCCGTTCATGAGACACAAAGCCGATTCCCGACACAGAGGGACCAAGTGGAGACTTTACGGTGAAATGTTTCCTAAACAGATTAGCAATGTCCCCATGATCAGTAACCCCTCCAACATCCGCCGCGAGACCAGGCTTAGCCTCCAACTTACCTGTAGACTTCCAAAACGCACAGAAATTGTTATTAGCTCGTTGTTCTGCTAATACGTCCATCTTAATTTGATCTTGTCTATTTTGACAGTACTTTAGCCGACTTTTGAAAATTTTACGGGTCTCATACATTTGATCGTAAGCAGTACCAGAGGTTGGTCGATCAGCCAAAACCCAGGCTTGGAATCTAAACCTGGCCTCTCGGTGAGCGTCTCGAACATGTTTGTTCCACCCACATAACGGACTACCCCGCTTTGGTCTCTGGTGTACTTCACTAGATTCTCTCGCTGCTTCACAAAGGACATCTATAATATTCTTGTACAGCTTATCAAGGACAAATTTGTGATCATCCAAGTTGCATGACCCATGACTGCACACCGCAAACTCCCGTGGGAAGTCTATCTCTCGCAGTTTATCAGAACACATACGATGATAACTCTCGACCTCTTTTTTATTTCTGACGCCCCAGACAACAGTACTGCGGGGTGCAGCCCCGGTCGTCAACTTTGGCCTAACTACATCTAAGTTACATACAACATATATAGGTAAGTGATCAGACACATAAACATCTTCATCAATACCTACACTAACAATTGTCTGCCAGGCTGACGAAGAGACCACACAATGGTCTAACCACCTCCTACAGCCATGAGCCTCACTAATGAAGGTGTAGTAGCTTAGATCATATCCTAACTTCTTTGTATCGGCACAGACCCAGGATTGATCGTTACAAAAACTTAATAGCTCGACATAAAATAATTCTTGCGGATGCGCATTAAAATCGCCCATTATATATATGTTTTCAACATCATGTGTCGCAATGACTGCACTTACCTCACTTAAGACCTCGGTAAACAAAGGCAGGTTTTCCGGTGAGTTTGTAATATAGTTTGATATTTAGAAAGTACATTAATAGTTTATGTTGCAAAATCTGTACAGAATAATATTCTCTACCTCTTAAGCTAGGGTATACCTGTATTTTAAGAGGTAGTTTACGGTCATAATCAACAAAAACTTATATCTCAAGTGGACTGTGTCATTCTACTGTATGGTATAAAAGAGTAGAATTGTATGTTGTGTGTTAGTGTGTGTATTAGTTTTATATTCCACTTGACTAACTACCTAAAAGTATTCTTTGTTCGAAAATTACACATCACAATCATATTTTATTCACTGAACAAGTAATAAAAATATCGTTAATAAAATGTTCATTCATGCAATGCGTCCTATTAATTCTTTACTGAATAGAATTCGTTAGCAACGAATGCAAGGTAACATTGCGATTGGCCTATGCAAGTACGGCGGGCCACTTGACCTCCCACAGCCAGCACTACTTGCACTACCGTACGTGATTGGCTATGTTAGCAGTAAAAGTTCACGGGAGCTTTAAAGCACACACTCTTTTGTCACAAGAATGTATAAATATTTTTCGTAAACTTTGGAAATGGAAAAGCGGTTTTCAAGTCCCCTTTACTGCCAGTATAAGAATTCAGCTTTTGCTGTTCGAAGCAAAACAAATGTTCGGAACACATTTTTCTTAGTTGTATTGTGGTGTTCCTGTATTGTAGGCAGGGGCGTGCACAGATTTTTCAAAGAAGATAGACAAAAAAAAAATCTCACCAAAAATACTGCACTTTGGTTTCGGTTCGTCGTCTTGTCGATCGATGATGTAGGTAATTGCCAAATGCCAGCTCAAATATCCATAGATTGACTGATTTTACAGACATAACAATTTACGGATATTCGAAGTGGCCTTTCGGCCGGCGCGTTTGTTTGATGTTCTACTATATTTGTGTGATTTGCAAAATTAAATAAAAGTAGTAAAAAGAGTGTGTAGTGGTGTGAGTAACTGAGTATACTACATAAACTACACGGATCTATTAAGTTATTTTAAGATAATTTTATTTGTATATTAAATCTACACGCCTATTTTTCTGTAAGAATATCTGCAATATGGAATCGTAAAAGTTGGGAAGACGTTTCATTTCCGTAAGAAGATTTTTTTCTATTGAAATAATGGAAAGATCTGTAAGACGTTGCTGACCTTGTGTAGGTATGCATACGTACAATTTTGTAAATGGTTTTCCAACACTCCGTCGTATTTCGCGAGTAGGTCGACCATTTCTAAATAATTGCCCCTATTCCCTGACGAAGTAGATTCGTCATGTCCACGGAAAGCAAGCTCTTGTTTCCCCAAAAAGCAAACTATATCAATAAGTCGCTGAAAAATATTACGGTTCCGATCGACTTTCGCGTTGTGTCTATCAATATCAATTTGTATCTGAGAATTTAAACGCGTCTCTATACGATTTTTTCCAAAGGTGTGATATTTTAAGGGAAGCTTCTAAGTGTTTTTCCGATTGTTCGTGTTTTTTCGCGGGCGGCGGTAGGAAAATTATGAATATCAGCGTAACCGACTTCATTCCAGACTGTTTTATTGTTTGAAAATAGAAGGCAAACAAAACAAAACAAACGATTACAGTGTATGCAACCTGTGAGCCAATGATATGAATCATATTGTTTTTTTTATTGAATTTACGATTAACTTTCCCTGTATTCATTGCAATTCTGGTGTAGGGCGGCCTATTTCTATCACACGTTTTTTTTCACCGAAAGATAGTTTTGAAAACGCATCATTTTTTATTTTGTCAGTACACACCTACACACACCACCAGAACAATTTTCACAGAGAAAATGATCCATTTTCACACTAATAACAACGTTAAAATCTTAAAAACCTGAGCGCAATCTCACTCATAAAAAACATAAACAAACAATATGGCGTATTATTGCAAAGACATTTGAATGCATAGCGCGGATGTTACAGTGTTGCCAGGACCATTGTTTCGAAAGTTACGTTTTGTTTCCTGTGTGTTACATTTTTGCTGCAAAAGTTACATTATATTACGCGAGTTCGCGGTTTCGTAGCTACTTACTTAAGTAGAAAAAGAAAATAAACATGGCTGATTGTGATGTTTAGGACAACTGCGCCGTTTGCGGTTTCGTAGGTAGGTACTTACTTATCTAGAAAAGGGAAATAAACATGGCTTATTGTGATTTGCTTAGAACAACAACAATAACACATGATTCTGAAATAAAGAATATAAAATTAACATTTTGAGCCACGCAGCACAAATTGCCAGATACAATAACATTTCTATTGTGTCTGCTAATTAGGTACTCGAATCGCTATATTAAAAAAAATACTTAAATATTCTGCCGTTTTTTCTGACATTTTACTAACATCAATTTGCCTCCGACCTCCGAGCCCAAAATCACGTAAATAAATAAAAAATAAAATAATGTAACTATTGCATCAAAAAGTAAAATTTCGGATTCGACGCTAGCGCCTGGCAACACTACGCGCATGCTGGTGGACAGCCACGCGCACGCGTTGAGTATTGGCGTCTCTGTCGCTCGTAGTTCCGAGTTGACGCGAACAAAAAGGATATTATACGACAAAAAATAATGGTCGTCTAATTAGGTTTATTGATATGAAGTAATGCTACTTTCTAAAATACTTACATTGCATAGCCAACTTCCGTTCGAGCAAGTTCGGTGCGAGTTCGTGTTCTGCTCTATGAGAAACTACAGTAAAGACACTGCCTATTATCGCAGTTGTGTGCGTTATTTTTTTCATTGTGTGGGAGCAGTGCCCACGTAGTTACAGGCGCGCACACACTCATAAAATCGTATGAGCACGACTGACCGCGAGAGCACACATCTAAACATTTAGTGACGAATAGTTTGTGTCTTTGCCGTTGAGATTGAAAGGTGGCGCATGTGCAGCGCGTTGATTCGCGCTGCACGATCCGAAATGAATTAAATCTTAATGATACTACCGACGCTCGGTAGGTGGAGCTGATTTATGATTTAAGAATTTTTATATTTTGTTAAGTTTTGTTTATAATATTAGATCTGTTCTCCAAGGTAGACACTGTCTTTATCACTCTATGGAATGCCCGCCACTGATTGTAGGAAATATTGACAGCGGATTTAAAGGAATTTTAGAGGCTTGGAAGTTTATTAAATAGGTATTGGTACCTACCAAATATACATATGTGTTCCTTATTTCTGTTTTATTTTGTGACTATACTTATCTAGGTAATTCTTCTGTCATAAAAAATTAAATAAAACCCACAAATACTAATGAAATATAGCGTAACATCATCCGTGACACAACATAAAATTTCTCCCTCCCTCCAATCTTTAACTACAAAGCCCAAAAAACGGTCAAACATCCAATATGAAGGGAATAAATTTATCTCTCGAGAAAACGGTTGAATAAGAAACCCGAAAGCATTGGAAGCGTCAGTTACAATAACTATTGTCACATTCAATCAAACCATTCAAACAACGTGTGCCCTCGACAAAATAAAACGCGGGGAAGTTGGTACGTAACAATTCCCGGGATCCATACAGTAAAAACAGTGGGATCTCATCCAATTTTGCATTCAATCTACGACCACGAGAATTGCTTCCTCCGAGATGACCCGCCACTTCCACTCGCCGTAAAGCGATGACCTAATCCGGTTTATTTGATTTGGGTTCCTGACTTCAGCCTTCTTTACCAATTTGTAAGAATAATGTCAGATATGGGAACTCACAGCCACTTTGTATTAATTCAAGCGATTAAGTAAAGCGCGCTCCAAGTACCCGCAGGCATGCTATTCTGCACCCGCGTCAGCCATAGAGTTCCTAACTCCTAGAGAGACTTTCAAACAATTAAACTTTTCACCAGCGTCTGTCGTCTATTTGTCGTAGTCTCACGAACTGACTTTTTTTTTTGTTTTGTGATCATATACACTGATTTTGCATCCCGACGACAAACTTGAATTAAATACGTGACTTTAGAAGTGCTGACAAAATATCAAAGAGAAATTTCGCAAGTCAGAGTTTAAAGTCTCAATCTGATCCACGATGCTACTGAAACGCCGTGTGCCTGACACGAGTTGCTTTGATTTAACAAATTTTACGTCTCGCTGAATTAACTGTGAGATTCAGCTACAAAGAAGAATGAAAGCTTCAATTTGAGAATCTTAATAAGCACGATTAAATTGCCTTGGATGAAGCGACAGAAACTTCAAAACTGCATATATGTGTTCAAGGATTCTGGTTTTAAAACGGCGAGCGCCAACGACAGCCATTAATTCACAAGTGAAATAAAGAAGTTATCAAGAGTCGCGGGGTTAGGAGTAAACAAGGCCTGTTGTGGGTCATGTGATTAATTTCAGCGAACACTTTCCGGCCACAAATGGCTTGTCAGAAAGTTTATTGCAGTAAAAAGCTCGAGTTTGTACGCGGAGAATGACGCGAGGCTTTACACTAATGGCCCTTGAAGTTTCACCCATTAAAACCGAGTTTTTTTACCGAGCATTTGGGTATCTATGAAATGTGATATTATGCCACAGATGTTATAAATTTTACTCATAAACTTCTTACATAATGTTTTACATTGTAGCTCGCACGATATCTTCTGTAACGTTATGACTTGCGTTATCTTTGCGAATGATCTAGCTTTTGAATTCATCTGAATCCAAAATGGACTTAATGAAGAAGCGTTTTCAGGTCACTTTATAGAGGGGACTAATTTGCATATTATCGGGGTGTGGACAGAAGGTCGCGTGTCAGTGAGGTCGAATTACCATAAGAATGGGCCAACGAGGTGAACGTTTTGTTAAGGCTCCAACCAATGTCCCATTGTGACACAAGTTTTCTTAACAATTACGCGAAGAAAAGGTCCGCTCTAATTGGGACGATTCTCTTAACACGGAATTGGAGCAAACCTTCAGAGGCTAATGTTTACAAAGTATATATCTAGTTTCATTTCGAGTAACATTAACCTGGTTTAAAGTTTCCCAGATATAAAATAAAATGATCACATAAAGAATTATTGTTGTGCTTAAGTAACATACTTACTTACACTACACAGCATGACAGTGTGTGTTTATTCGACATAAAAGCCAGTTGCATGTTTTCTTAATTAAATAGAACGAACCAATTATCAAATGAACAAAAGAAAACAAATGAATAGTCGTTTCGCTTGTTTTCTTCATTTATTTCTATTAGGTGTGTAGCTATCGGTATTGTCCTTCATTGTCGCGGTGTCACCAGGCAGCCAGGTTTATAGTCGCATGCCTCGCGGCAGTTTCCTACCATCAGAAATTTAGGGTCCATAAAATTGATGAACAGTTTCTTAATAGCGTCGACAGACTTCTTACGATTTTTAATTCCCGATTTCTTGAAATATATACGAATATATAAACAGTGAATGAGGTCACACTGGCGTTATTTGGTTTCAGAAAATCAATTTAGTCAAAAACCATTTTTGCTTGGGTCGTCTAAGTGTGGTACGAACAATATTTGCAGCCGAGACGCTATATTCGGAGCTACGAGTGGTGCTGTCGGCATTATTGGAATTTGCGGTACCACCTAAAGGCGGAAGAAACGAATAGATAGCTTCGTCGACACTAAAATAATAATATCTTTTGAGAGTCCGCTATTTCGTTTAGTATCGACACAAACTTAATTAAAATTAAGCTGATTTTGATGAAATTAAGGGTAAAGCCCTTAGGCCCCAACAGGCTCAAGGTATAGATATTACATCGATACACAGAACGAGCCCATTGGTATTGATCGTCATAATACGGGATGTTATAATTAGCCAAAAACAAATTATTTTACGAACGGAACTACAATCGAAACAGAGCTTATGCGCGATTCAGCCTTTTTCTCATTTTGCATTGTTTTTTTTGTTTATGTTTTCGTCCTACTTAGAAGCTTACCCTATATATTATCAACAGTTTACGAGTACCTATCAATGACTTATGAATACTGATAATTCCGCGTCCTTGTCTTCGCGTGACGCTTTCCGTCGCGTTATCGCCGCTCTTAGATCGCTCAACGGGTAAATTTACTGGAGTAGACTTCGTAACGGAGGTGTTTTATCATCGCAGTGCTTGAATATGCAAGCGAGGAACTAATATAGTACGCTAATAGCATTAATTTTAGCCGATATGGGGAGTTCTTGTCCTGGTCGCCGGTCGAGGAGACCCGTGGGTCCTGCAAGGTGGTGCGTTTTGAGCTGGAGGTCTCTGGGTCAATCCAGACGATCAAAGCATTTTTTTTTGTTCGCCTTTTCATAGCACAAAATTCTAAAATAATCACAGAAACCACAATACTTAATGTAATGCTATTGGGAAGTTTGTTGCGCCACTTCAAATTCCCAGCTAAACCGAACCGGTACCCGGTAACCGGTGGTGAAGGGCGGGCGTTTTAGGGGACTGTCTTATGTAATTTTGACATTCAAAAAGTGCTGATTCTCGACCTTATTTGAATAAAGATTTTTATTTAAGTTAAATTTTATATCTACTTCTGTTCTTGAGCACGAGTTTGAATGTAACTCCTGTTGAGATAGTATAAGCTATTAGCACAATTTGATTCCAATAAATCTAGCTGATAATACTTACCTACATCTTCAGTACCGTTATACAATTTATTTTTAGTTTCTGACTACTAACGAAAAGCAAACACTATGATTATTAAGCCATTAATTCGTCAATCAGTACTTTAGTCATTATACCACAAAAGATACAAAGTAAAACTGTTTTATTTATCATTGTTTCGTAATGGAGGCGATACTTAATCGTGGAAAGCTCAACTACTATAGTAGATATATACAAAGTGAGTCACGCGATGCCTTTAGATACCTTTATTATGAAGGTAGGCATTTTCTCCTATCTAGGGTTCGTTGGAATTTTGTTCAATATCCATGATATCAACCCTGAAAGGAACACTGTTTAATAATGACCTAGGAGTTCAGTAATCAGTACCTACAGGAGATTTTCTTTTTCTTATTTCTTATTTTTATTTTCTTTTTTACTTTGTGACCATAATATTATTATTTTTAATATACAGAAGAATATGGGCGACCATTCTCTTGATTTCATTTCTTGAGTGTCGTCACCCTGTGTAAACTTAGTCGCACAAAATCAACTACTTACGTAACCATCTCTTGTAAGGTTGCGTAATACTGAATTATTGTACCAAATCAAAAGCAGAACAATTTCGGTGGCTCATTATGAGCGACGTTTACTGCCCCGTTGGTCTTGTAGTTGCAAGCGCGACTGCTGAGTGTGGGTCCTGGGTTCGAATCCCAGGGCAAATGTTATTGGGTTTTTCCATTAGGGACTTCTTAGTAACAGCCCGGAGTTTGGAAGTTGGCGGTTGATACCCCCGTGCTTCGGAAAGCACGTTAAGCCGTTGGTCCTGCGATTGATCTCTCTCCGCTCGTGTCGGATTGTCGTTCCATCGGACTATGCAAGAGAGGGAAGAGAGCACCTGTGTCTGCGCACACACTTGTGTACTATAATATCTCCTGCGCCGTAGGTTAGTTTCCAAAATACGGTCTGGAGGACTACATAATGAGCGACGCAACTTACGCAAATAACGCTGCGTTACGCTACTTTACGCTAGATTTCACTCGCCCTAAAGGCATATTTTACGTCACTCCGGAAGACCACATGTGTGACTTACCATAAGTAACATCTTCGTCAGTAAGCTCATGGTACTTTACGAACAAGGTACGTTCAATATTAACTTTCAGAATACCGAAGCGGAGCCAGTGTAAAATCAAAGACGTGCAGTGTGAACAAGGAAAACATTTTACTCACATAGTGCCGTAGTTGTCTCGCACCAACTTGCCGAAGGAGATATCTGTGTACAAAATTATGCAATACAAATCTGTAGCGTATCTCTTACACTTTGCAGACTCTGTTTACCTGCAAGGTCTTACTAAACTGATGACTGATCCATTTTTTAGTGTTTGACGATTTGGTGAAAATAATCTCCTTGAAAGGGTCGAGAAAGGTACGAAATCATTAACTAGGTACGCGAACAAAGTCGCAAGTTCACGTTGGTACCGCATATTTGAAATGAAAATGTTCCAAATCCTAAAATACAATTTGTCTAAGCGATGAAATGCTTGAGTGGAAATCTCATTTATTTTTCTATTTTATAAAAATAGTTCAATCATAGCGAAATTTCTAGAAATTTAAGCAAGTAGATAGAGTGAAGTACCCTTATAACTTTCATCAAAATAATATTTAAGAATCTAAACAGAAATTAAAAATAAGAATCGGGGAATTTTGCAGATGTTTAGGCAACCAATACAAATAAATACTACAATATACTATCCTATAGATACTATACTATACTTCAATTTATATTCGGAACACCCACTACCCTACAATACCCCCACATCTAATTAATTCCTTTAGTTAAGACCCATCTGACTTACGATTAAAAGCTACGTTTAGTTCTATATCCTAAATCCAAATCCAATATTTCCTATTTATTTTGAGATTATTATTAACAACGTCTTAACTTTATCAAGCCCACGCAGCAACAAGGAATAACATAATTATCGTGTGAAAACAAACCACAAACACAAGCAGCTTATATAAATACAATCGTAGTCGTAGTACCTAATTATATTCAAAAGAAAATCGCACCAGAACATATAGACCCACTCACTTCTATCGGGGGTAAAAAGTGCTCAAGGATTCAATGGTGCGAAATAGCGGGCGGCGCGGTTGGCGCAGTAAGCGTTATTAAAATTTGCCTACAGTAGCACAACGAGTGCCAACCGACGAATGAGAAAGAAAGACGAAATTAGCCAATTTTATGAGGTTGCAGACTCGTCAACTTGTGCCTTTGAACATTTTCAAACTTAATTTTTGTTTAAGCCGAACGATTTACCCGATCCGAATCCCATGTTCTGTACATGACTATAATATTAATTAAAACGCTGTGTGTATTAAGCTTCACTCTTTAATGAGAAGCTTAATGTTCAATTAGTATGCATATTTTCGCGGGAAACATGGTAGCCTAAGCGAAATTTTCAGAATATTATTGTATATATATCCAGTCTATCCCGTAGTGTACGTTAGCTTGCCATATCCTCGTGGGGCAAAGAAAGGGTTAATACGTTCTGGTGGACCGCGTTGTTAACCCGTATGACCGCCATTCCGCCCAAGGCTGCGTCCGAAGGAAAATAAAAAGGTTATCGAAATAATTTTTGATGTCCGCCAATTGTCATTTACTACTGCGGGGCAACACTGAAAATGATAGGGTGGCCCAGAACACTCGCTAAGCGGCCAACTTCAATTATATTTCGTTTAGAGTTTGTGTAATAAAGCGGACCAACCAACTGTTTTTACGACCGCACACAATATTGTAATGTTTTCATCTTTCCAACTAGGTATAACCTAAATTGAAACATATTTGTTTTAGAAGGATGCGGAGGAATTTTTCGATACCATATTTTAGTTTGTTAATGGTTTTAGTTAGGTAAGGTTATTATATTCTAATTTTAATAGTTTGTTAGTTAATTTAGAATAAGAAGTTTATCCAGTGTATCTATTTTATTAAAAACACAATAAAAGATTACCTTTTAGAATAAACTGATGTAAGTAACATAATATTTGCTCAGGAACCCATAATTCGATTATATAAAATAAAAGGACGTTGCCGTATATTTTTTATTTAATTAAGAAGCCCGACAGAAAACGTTTTATGTTTTATTTTTCTAGTTACCTGAAAGCATAATTTTATTTTTCCATTACCGCTGTCCTCTTAATTGCCGTTATTAAAAGATATTGAGCCAAAATGATGTTAAAGCTTTATTTAAAGCATGAATATTACTAATGGATCACTAATTACAGATACCAGTAGGTATGTACTCTAAAAATGCTTTTTATTCACGTTCTAAGTTTAATTATATTGTCCTGTAACTATTCTCACTCACACACGTATTAATTTAAAGCTGGAATGATAGATGGAACGAGTTTAAAAAAGAATAAATTATTTAAATTATAAAGTTCGTCCGTATTTTAGAAAATGTTAACCCTTACAATGACGCAGCTTTCGGGCTACGGAATATCTTTTTAAAATTTAACGTCCACAGTTGGGACTTCTATTTCCTAAATTAGCATAAGAAAAATTAAATTTAGAAATGATGGTACTGAGTTGGAAACGTGGCTTTAACTTGTACTCATCTACTACGTACTTTCTTCCTTAAGTAGATAGGAAAATTCAAGAAAAGTACGGTTTAGTGTCTCAAAAACATATTTGCCTAACAATCGTATAATGAGCAAAATAATAAATCTTATTTAAACTATTCACAAAGTAGAACATAAACTGCTTACAAGAGCTTAAGTCGAGACAGACAGTATTGTAGTAATGGACGCAATATGAGAGACGAGTATTGTACGTGTTTCGGTAAATAGGTGAAGGCATACAATCGGTAGCCAGTTAGCCACCCCTCATGGAACAATCTCGACATGAACGACTATATCGCGGGGTGGCCGTCCCAGTGATTTGTACACTGCTTCCTATTTATTCATGCAGGTTCTAGAGACGATTACCTACTCCCGCGGCTCATGAATAAATTTGAATAATTTCCCGCTGAGGTGTAAATGATGCAAGTTTTTGCATTTAAAACTGTTATTAATCACTTTACTTTTTCTGTTGGTAAATTGCGGAGTCGTTTGTTCGTAGTTCTAGTATTAACATTTTTCAAATTCTTAAGAAATGTTGTTTTGTAACAAATGATTGTGGCTGGAGCGGTTGATAAATGTTAGCTACCACGATCGCCATAATAAACGTCACAGTACAATGTATAACTTACTTGTAGTGTTACGACACGCCATTCGTAAAATGCAAATATGAAACTGCATACAAAAAGCAACTATTCGAAATGCTCTAATAAAATTATGAACGATTGGCTAGCCTTGTAAAATATAAATGCTAGATATTTTTTGTGGGTATGGATGTTGTAACCGCATTTTTCAGTTTGCAAGCCTTTACTTTTACTGAATATTTATAAGTAAATAATTTATAATAACGTAGTCATGTCGTTCTTTATTCATTGATTTTCTTGAGCTTTGCAAAACTATATATTTTCCTTGGTACGTATTGCAATGCAACATCTAAAATTAAAAGAACTAACGTAAAATAACCTACATTCAAAATCCCTAAAATCTAAATACCTAATGTTTTTAAATACCTAAGCAACTAACACCTACCTACGAATTACCTAAGTTTAAAATACTGATTGAACTAAATATCTAATGTTTAAAATATCAACAGTTATTACACCTAAGTTTGATACACTAACAACGGAAATACCAACTGGTCAAAAAACCTAAAATCATGCATCACTTGCGAGCTATTTGTATGTAACAGTAGATCAGGTTCATGCCTGCGATTCGTGTGTACTTCGGGAGGCGACGTAGGATGTAAGAGCGAGCGAAGGGCACTCCGAGGTTAGGTTTGGTTAGGTTACTTTAAACCCCTTACACAGAAATAGGAGCCCCGCGAAGCGGGGCTTCGTGTGATGTAGGATGCAAGAGCGAGCGAAGGGCACCCCGAGGTTAGGTTTGGTTAAAACTAGGTGTAGCTGCACTTCGGCTATTATTTGTATTTTGAACTTTACATAGGTACTTAGATCGGTATTTTTCATTTTGGTCAATTATCGGTGAGGTAAACCAATTTAAGGAACTTTGTTCATAGTAATTTCAAGTTTTAGCTTTATGAACTTCAGTAACATATCCTTTTGACATTTTAAACTTTCGGTATTTTGAATATAAGTGAAACAAACATTAGGTATTCAGATTTTAGGGATTTTGAACGTAAGTTATTTTACGTCAGTTCTTTTAATTTTAGATATACGATATACGTACCCATTTTCCTTAGGTAGGTAAGTACCTTTTCGTTTCACACTTTTACCAACTCATTGCAAATCTGGAAGAATTATACAGATTTTATGATTTGTTCGCGTAGCTCGCAAAGGCCTTACAAACAGACTTATTTGTCAGTGTAGTGTCAGTTCAACTAACCACAGAACAATGGAAACGAATTGACGAAAAATCTTGAATAGAAAAAGCTTGCGTCAAAAGGGACACAGCCCACTTCTAATCCCAACTATATAAGTACTTCCCTGGAGACACAGAACATTTTATTTCCTCTTGCCAATCACATTTCATCAGTATCGAAATACGTGAAATCTATGAGAATGAAGCAACCAATAAAATACTGTTAATTACCTTTTTAAAGGCTTGGGTATAATGGATCGCGGCGTTTCAAATTTCATTTAAAATTCGGGTGGAATTGGGAAGGACCGAATCTCGGATTATAGTTCTAAATTGGAATTGGATCCGATACATGTGGATGTTCGGCCCTTATCACCTTGGAGTTTCTGTCGTCATGGCGATATTTGCGTTTATCCTACACCTCTGCTTATCTTCTTTTATCTTTCTAAAATCTATTTCGAGAACTGAAGGTTTAGCCAATTTAAATAGAAGGAAGTTTTTGTGTTTTTCTTGTAAGTATCTTTTTAGACATGTCAGGATGACCGTTATGTTTTTAAAGAAAGAAAATATGGAATAAGTATGTACTGTTAATGTAATGAGCCATAAAGTCAACCACTTGAAATCGGAAAATATATTTAAAAAAATGTATTTATCGCGATTGTACCAGCAAGTCCTTTCCCAACTTCAACCAGGTTTCCTATTTACTTGTTATTTAGTAGAAAAACAATTATCATTTCAGTGCACCGTACAGCAGTTGACTGGTAAGCGTGTTGCAAGATTGATCGCTACCCCGTGACGTCACTAATTCACCCACGCTAATCACCCAAACGTCCACAACCACATGAAGTAACTGTAACCGGAAATAATTATACGTAGGTGTACGTATAACTACTACCCAATTTCAGATAATTTATCTTACAGAGACATTCTACAGGTATTTTTAATCTTCAACTCTTGATCAGTGGTTTCCGTGTATAAAGTCAGGGAATTGTTAAGGATCACAAACTTTCGCCCAGAGGACACGGTGGAGCACACGGTGGAGGTCTGCCCCGCTTGGGCGGAGCACCGCCGTGTCCTCGTAGAGGCGATTGGCAGCGACGGCGACCTCTCGCGTCCGGCCCTGGTGCAAGCCATGGTCCGGGGCGAGAGGGAGTGGGAGGCAGTCACCTCCTTCTGCGAAGCAGTCATGCTAGCGAAGGAGGTGGCGGGACGGCTCAGGGAGAGAGCCTCCCGTCCCAGCCGCCGCGGGAGACGCTCCGGGCGTCGGGAGCCGCGTGACGACTCCCGGCCACCGTAGGCGCGGGCCTTTTTTTTTTTTGAGGATGGGAAATCATCAAATGACTCCTCCCGCTCTGGGTGGAGCGGAAGGGAGTGTCAGACTCTTACTGACTAAAACCCACCCGTGTTCCTTCCTTAGCCCTTTATGTTCCGGGCCAGCGGTAACCCTTTCGGACAATCCCGCTGACCCGGCAGGCTTCGGCCCTAAGGGGCCCCTCCTCGATGCTGACATCTCTTTGAGGCGCGCGTGGAACACGTACGCGCCGTCTGGCACGGGCCTGGTCCTGATCGGGCGGTGAGCTACCCATTACTCTCCGCCCGCAGGCCCGCGCCTACGGTGGCCGGGAGTCGTCACGCGGCTCCCGACGCCCGGAGCGTCTCCCGCGGCGGCTGGGACGGGAGGCTCTCTCCCTGAGCCGTTCCGCCACCTCCTTCGCTAGCATGACTGCTTCGCAGAAGGAGGTGACTGCCTCCCACTCCCTCTCGCCCCGGACCATGGCGTGCACCAGGGCCGGACGCGAGAGGTCGCCGTCGCTGCCGATCGCCTCTACGAGGACACGGCGGTGCTCCGCCCAAGCGGGGCAGACCTCCACCGTGTGCTCCACCGTGTCCTCTGGGCGATCCTGGCAATGGTGACACCCGGGCGTTTCCTCCTGCCTGATGATGTGCAGGAACCTCCCGAAACATCCGTGTCCGGTGAGGACCTGCGTCAGGCGGTAGGTGAGGGCGCCGTGGCGCCTCTCTAGCCACTCCTCAAAGAGGGGTCTTATCGCCGCTATCGCGGCGTGCCCTGCTCTGGGTTGCGACAGTCGCTCTTTCCATGCCGCCATGAGATCGCGCCGGAGATCCGTCCGCTCCGCAGCGATTTGCCGCGGAAGCGGATCCTCCCCCCGGCGTAGTGCCTCCGCGCGCCACTCATACAGGCGCGCGAGGACTATCGCCTCCAGATCCCATGGCGGCAGTCCGGCAAGGAGGCTTGCCGCCTCGCCAGAGATCGTGCGGTAGCCCCGGATAGCCCTTATGGCTACCACCTTCCGGGGCGCGTTCAGGTAGTGGGCGGCTCGCCGCCGCAGTGAACGCGGTAGGCGCGGGCCTGCGGGCGGAGAGTAATGGGTAGCTCACCGCCCGATCAGGACCAGGCCCGTGCCGGACGGCGCGTACGTGTTCCACGCGCGCCTCAAAGAGATGTCAGCATCGGGGAGGGGCCCCTTAGGGCCGAAGCCTGCCGGGTCAGCGGGATTGTCCGAAAGGGTTACCGCTGGCCCGGAACATAAAGGGCTAAGGAAGGAATACGGGTGGGTTTTAGTCAGTAAGAGTCTGACACTCCCTTCCGCTCCACCCAGAGCGGGAGGAGTCATGATTTCCCATCCGCAAAAAAAAAAAAAAAAAAGGATCACAAACTTAAAGTGCCACATCTCAAATATCTATGCACTGTGAAATTTGTCGGTTGAAGTTCACTTATTACATATTCTATATATATGTATATATAATATGCCCGTGACTTCGTGCACGTGAAATGTCTTGTTCCTCGACCCACAGCGTCGCATCGCCCGTCCGCTCTAATACTTCATTTACGCTTAGAGTTCTTTCAGAGTTTTTTATTTTAACTCGGTGAATAATCCCGTTCCTATCGTGATATAGCCTTCCTCAAGACTTTCTCAAATCCATCTGGTGGTTCCAGAGTAAGCACGTTCAAACAAACTTTTAACTTTATGTATATTAAGTATATTATATTATATTATATTATATTATATTATATTATATTATATTATATTATATTATATTATATTATATTATATTATATTATATTATATTATATTATATTATATTATATTATATTATATTATATTATATTATATTATATTATATTTTATTATATTATATTGTAGGTCCCAGGTCGAATTTTTTTTTTATTTTTTACTTTTTTATCCCAATATTCCCACGGGATCAACACTTATGCGGGTGAAACCGCAGGGCGCTGCTAGTAAGTACATAATTATGGTAAAGTGGGGCTACCTTGACGGGACGGCAGTAGGGTGTGATTGTGGACCTATGTCACAAACCATGCTCCACCTCTTATTCTGCCCTCTGTGTCCCAAAACATGCAGTCAAAGTGCGCTGCCACAGACAACGCCGTGGAAGTGGAAAAGTTTTGCGAAAACAAGATTTAAAATACAGTCGTGCCAGCGACATGAAGAAGTAGAAGTATAATATAAATATAGATTTGCCACTGAATATACATTTATAGTATGTGTGTATACACACCGCAAAAAAAACACAAAAACGATTGCTTGGAAAAAGAGCGATAATCACAGCTTTTAAGATATATTTCTTCTCTACAACACCCAAGAGAGCTGCAATGAGATGTTTTATTCGAACAGCACACAGCTTTTATCAACCAAGTTAAATTAAAACACATTAGCACGCTAAAGGCAATTGCCTCCGTTTTAGTTCTAACTAACTCTTGACCGCGCCTTCGCTCGCGTGGATGTCGGAAAATATCCCACGGCAATATACTACCGGGATGAAAAGTACCCTTTTTAAGTTAATCTAGGTTATAAAATATCTGTGTTACAAATGTCATCCAAATGCGTTCAGCCGTTTTTGCGCCAGTCCAGAATATAAATCCAGACAAACGGACGCGACTTCGTTCGAGTGCATGTTGGAAAACTAAATGGATTTCATGGGTTTTAATGTTTTTGCGCGGAACCCTGATTCTTTTTCTAAATAAAAGTTACTCCTTGTAACACCAGCATCTGCCAGTGAAAGAGTCCCGTCAAAATAAGTCAAGCCATTTCGGAGATTAGCCGGAACAGACTGATAGACAGTGCCTCGGAAAGCACGTTAAGCCGTTGGTCCCGACTGTCATTCGTGGATCTTTGACAGTCGTTACGGGTCGTCAGAAGCCCGAAAGTCTGACAACCAGTCTTACCAAGCGGTATCGTATTACCCAGCAACTGGGTTGTGGCGGTCATATAGGCAGTCGCTCCGTGTAAAATACTGGTATTCAGCCGCATCCGGTTAGACTAGAAGCCGACCCCAAGATATTTGGGAAAAGGCTAGGCAGATGATGAAACAGACAGACAGACAAAAATTTAAATAAATGTATTTTTGTTATAATTACCTACCTTATATAGTTTCATATGCATTTAGTAAAAACCTGTTATTTTTACATTACAAACATACACTTCAAAATGTATTAGTATAGATTCTAATTATAATCTCTACCTACTCTCTAGACGCCGACACTTTAGTCATTGTAATCCCAATCTATGTAGATAGCAAATCAATAATTTATACACAATCGCTTCGCTGTTGTAGTTAAAAGCAATCATAATACGATTTAAACGTGTTTTCGTATGCGTAAAGCGTGCCGTGATGTGGATATTCGATATTTCGCTGATAGCGGCGGTTGACAATGAGAGATGAATTTATAGTGACAGGTAATGCTTGTTCAACGTCATCCTTTCACGAGCCAGACTTTGTTGGTGAATTTCGTTGATTGCCCCATTTAATCGCGCTGATTCACTTAGCTTTTTGTTCATCAAGTTGTGCTCTAAATTCTTATATATTTTAGTTTTAACCCAAACAAAGGTGACTTTCGCGTACCCTTTTTATTGACTTCTGACGTATGGTTTTGAGTCATTAGTTTCAATGGCATCTTGATCATTTATTTGGTCATGCAACCACAATTACGCGCAAATCTTTTATAAAAATAAGTGAGCTTTTATTTTAGTAAACAAAACATAACTACTACATTTACATCGATCAGGTTTCAGTAATAAAGAATACAGTGATTTTCCGCCGCCTCATTAATAATAAATTAAACATATAACAGCAGTTCGCTGGTGCGTAAAGCAGTAACATGCATACAGTGAATGGACACGCGACACTCCACCGGACAGAACATGTCACGACTGGATTTATGGACACCACTTAGTTGCACGTCATATGCTACTGCACCACTATCGAAAAAGTGATTTCAAACAGTTCTACGGCAATTATTATTATTCTCGGTCCTGTTACACCAGCACGACACGCACGTACGACAAACGTTCCCTGTCTTTTTAATGAAAGTTCAGTCGCTAGCGTCCCACAGGATTAGTTCATTTGGACATGGAGTAAATTTACTCAGGCCAATCTAATATGGGTACACGCACGAGATAGCTGTGATCTTATTTAATCTATGGCTTTAATTTCGACCTGGGACCTACAATAATATCTGATAGAACAAGAAAAATAACTAATAAAACGCCTGGAATGGTTTCATTGTTTTCCTTCACGAATTAATTTAGCGATGTTGAGTTTTCGACCCTTATTAATAGTGGATATTATAAGTAATTGCCCAATTGCCGGAACGTTTATAGGGTTTTAGTATCGGTTAATGTCGATAGTATATCTATGTGTGTTGTTAGGAACATCTGCTACAAAACTCCCCAATAAGGACGACCATATTGTTTATACGACAACATTTAGTTAGTTTCTGATCTTTCGCATAGCAAATTATCATGTAGATTTTTTTACCGTTACCTCAAACACAGTAAAAGTAAATACATAAAATGATTCCAAGAATCTATTATAATCACATAAATATTTTCAAAGAAAAACCTATTTGATAAAATAAATAACATTCTACTTTGATTTCGTTTAATCTACATTTCTATTGAGCTGTCCATTAGAGCAATTGAAACAAGAGACGACTTTCAACGAGAAAATTATAAAACTTTCAGAACAAAATATTTAGGTAAACCTTTTTTTCTTAAACGATATTTAAAAAAAACGTGACAACATTTTCCCAAGTTTTATTTTATACAAAAACAGTTAATCTCAAGCTCAGTAAAAAGCGACTTTTAGTATCAATAGCAGGTTTTTGTATCAAAAAGCAAGACCGAATATCGAGATAAAGCCGTAACATTTGTGCTATCGTGGCACTGGATCACAAAGCAAGTAATTTTTGACAGAGTATGAACAAAATGGGATATCGTGTGCCCCAGAGGCCGGATGAGCGGAGATATTGAACTGGTCAAGCAAAACGAATAGGTTTGGGGAGCGGACCAAGTACCGCTATCGACAAAATCCACCTTCCGCTGAATTGAACCTTTCAAGTGTTTAATACATCAACGTTTATTGAGTTACTCTCGTATATCGGTAAGTAAATCGTGTATTATGATATTGAATTGCTGAAAATCATTCGGAAATGGAGTAGAATGTAATGATAGCGAACATTTCAGTTGTTGGCCATTGCAATAAAATTCCTCTACCAAGCGTTTCTGATATTTGATTCAGGAAAACAATACAAATGTTTTAAGCAATTATTCCATACAAAATAAAGGTTCATTCAGTGAGGTTTTGAAATACAAGTACCTAGATTATTACAGATATAAAAGCAAAGAACAATAAAAAATTGATAACAGAAAAACGGGCTATGACAGTTTTTCTGTTTCACACAGTTTTCATAATTAGAACTAGCAGTGCCCCGTGGTTTCACCCGCGTTAATTTGAGGAAAAAACCTATTAAAATATATTACTACCATTGCTTTAAGAGTATTACTTAGTACATTACTTTAAGAAGCTATTTTAAGTATGTACATCACGCTAAGTAAGCGTGGAACTATAGTTAACCTCGCAGAGCTACCGCGCGGCAGCCGTGCCGATTTATTTTAAAACTATGATATCTCCTAAGATATTCATTAAACTCAAATGATGTCAGGGCAATTTTGTTCTAAATTAAATACTTGTGATGAATAATGTATTTATTTGGATAAGGAATAATATAATGTTTATAAAAAGACCTTCGCAAATAACGCATTATTTTAGAACATATTTGATTACCATAAAAAGGGTTATCGGTACTTTTAGTACCTGCTTAGACACTGAAAATATATGTTAATTTAATTCACTGACTGTCCTATTTAACAAATACTTTCGTAGGGAGATGGCCTGAAATACAGGTTTAAATAAACCTAGATCAGGCAACGCACTACATTATCTTCAGAGTTCTATTTTTTACTGTAATCGCATATTTCTCATACCATAGTCTATATCCAGATTATTATAATCCTATTATAGGCATAGATTAATATATACTAGTGAACCATATGTACACTTTTTATAAACTTATTATTATTTCAATAAAATGTATTTAATTTAAAATTTATTTATGAGGGGGAACAATTCCGTCATACATGATTTTTGCGTAACCTTAACCGTTTACGCAGCGCACGCAACGGAAGCTCTCAAAAGTCAAAAGGAATATTTTTTCCCGTTTTTGCAACATTTTTCATTGATGCTCCGCTCTTATTAGTCGTAGCGTAATGTTATATAGGTAGCCTATAGCATTCCTTGTTAAATGGACTATAGAACGCAAAGAGAATTTTTCAAATCGGTCCAGTAGTTTCGGAGCCTTATTCAATTCAAACAAACAAACAAATCTTTTCTCTTTTTATTAGTGTAGCTTTATAATATTAGTGTAGATTACACGATAATACTGATAACTGATATCGTGAAACAAGACAAGTCTTCAATGGCCGCCGGCTTTTTGTATTATTACTTTAACTTCACTTTTCAAATGAATTGTTGTTAGCAAAAATAAAAGCCGTAATTAAATTAATTATAAGCTCTAAACGGGTAATAATAAATAAATTAAAGTAAGTATGTACTTAACGATATATTTTTATCTGTGGCGTAAACCCATCTGCAAGGTTGAGGTCCTGAATTCGATCTCCGGCTCACAAAACATTATTGAGGTTCTAAATCAGCTGCCCGGAGTTTGGAATTCTGCCCAATAAACGACATTAGGTTTTCAGCTACTTACATAGGACTGAATACTGTGGCCTACGGATAATCAAGTCTAATCTTAACCCCATGAAGAAGAAATCATGATCTCCTAAGACCACATAAATGTTAGCCAACATTTATTTACATATATCTGTCACGAATCATTTTGAGTAGTAAAAAACTGATACTTAACACATAATTTTACACATTTATTCCCCAAATGGTTAGGCAGACGTGTATCCATTGTTCTCCCATATTTTATCGGATATGTTTATATAGAGGGCGAGGCTATTGCCAACAACAAATCCAGAATCCGGGCTACTACTGATTTAGAAACGACATTTATGTAAATTCGTTGGTTGATTCATAAGTACCAAAGTGTTATACATTTTTTTATATTCTCGATGTTAACGATACAATGCCTCAAAATGATACGCTATAGGCCCGATGATCTCATCACCGTCAACCGAGGTCAGATATAAAATAAGCAAAAGTCCCAAAAACAAATTGGTCGATTCAATTATCTTCACCGAGATAAAATAATTACTTCGAATAATGTCCCGGGCCACAGTGAGATACTGAAAGCAGCCATTAAAGGTAGTTAAGAGATTATTATCAGGCGTATTAGGCACTTGGTAACGTCACTAAGGCGCGAATAGAGCACGTCAAAGACTTGGTTCTGTGATAATTGTGACTAATGGAAAACGATGAAAGTTTGGAAATCGTTTTAGAAAGTTTTCTTTAAATTTACGAAAACGTGAATAAGGCCTACCTTATTTACGTTTTCGTAAATAAGGTAGGTGATAATAATAAATAATAATATAATAGTATTATATAATAGTAATAATAAAATATATATAATAATATAATTTTTTTTTTTTCAAAGAAAACTTTCAGAAATAATACCTATATTATTTCTGTTTATCAGGTACTAGAGGCATAATCAGCCTATACTGTTCCCACTGCTGGGACGAAGGCCTCCTCTCGGTGAGAGGGAGTGGGCCGTAATCTATCACTCGAGCCCAGTTTGAGTTGGTAGATGTCACATGTCTTCGAAGTTTTGGTTCTACAACACGCTGGTTTCCTCACGACGTCTTCCTTCACCTATTTGAGAGCAGTGGTGATAAAATAATAATACTAGAGGACAGGTAAGATATTCTTCCTGTTATGTTAACATGTTTCAATCTATAAGGATCTATAGGTGTCTAACAGGAGCCCCCAATGACTTGTTGTAAGGTATGTATTTGTTAAAAATATTAAACCATTGTTTCATTATGATTTCATTGATGATTTATGAAAACCTTTTACAGTTTATTAAACAAAAAAAATATTTCCATCAATTCTTATTCATCGATGTGTCACGTCATGGTCAAAAAAGTTAATTGAAATGCCATGATTGTGTGATTGTGACAAACACCGTTCCTTCATTGTACATTGTACACTTATGCATGGTCAGTGTAAATATAATTATGCAGCTCAATCCTGGACAGCGGGAATATATCAGGGTATAGGTACGGAGTTGGGATCGGCCGGAGTTCCCATCACGTAGAATAATTAAACGCAAACAAACTGCCGTGTCCACGGGCGATCCAGATAGTTAAGTTTATTTTCGATATCTGCTGTGACCCGAAATCGATTTCATTTATTAGATTTTTGTAAGCGAACATCATGGAATGATTGTTTTACGATTGCATGACGATTTGCAGACAGATTACCTCAAACAAATTGAACCTTCGGCCGGCAGGTTTTAGCCAGAATAATATTGGGATTGCCGATAGTGTGGTTTTAAAAAGTGTCCGTATTGATTGAGGATACATGATTCATATTTAAACGCGGATGCTACCAAAATATAATATGACTCCTCAATCCACAGCGTCCTTAAAAACGAGGTATGGCTTTAAATCGAAACAACCAAAGTTTTTTTTGGAGCATGGGATTATACCCTTACCCAGTTGATCCTTTTGTTCGCTCTTCATAAACTTCTATATGTTTGGAAGCTGCAGATGGGCTCACCAGCAATATTCTGAGTTGCCACACAAGCGGCTAGTTATCCATATATGACCTAGTCTAAAGTGCATCTCCGTTGGCACCATGTCACTTAATTAAATGAGCATTTGGCACTCAAGCTGCGATAGACGCGTTACCGTTATGGCTAACAGCACATTGTCACCACTTGCCGCCGACCTCACCACTTATTAGATTTCACACTGGAACTGACACTAACTCTATATGAGCCTGACTGTACCAGTCTATGTATAAACTATTAAGGAAGTCTTTCTTTACGTTAAGAACATAAAACACTTAACACTTCTCTAAGTTTGCATTTACTTAGTTTTTAGTTTAAAAATACTGGAGGTAGGGACATCGACCCGCAACCTGTTACCATGGATTCAGTACATGAATCTGGACCCCCTGCGTTGAAAGTATTCGTCAGATATAAAAAAAATCTGCTGTTTCATAAAAAAGTGCAGTACCTACGCGGTCAAAATGTATGGAGCAGTATTTTTGAAGTGAAACTTCTTTACGCACGCTTGACTTGGGGAGTAAGCTGGCGAACGCGTGACGTAAGCGTTACGAAAAGTGTGATCGGGCAAGGCGAACGGAAGTTAAGTGGGGGATATAAGCAAGAGACAGCAGTGCGCGCGCACATTTTCTTTCTCTCTTCCTCTCATAGCCAAATACGTTCCGTATATCTAAAAAGTTTTTTTTTTTTTTTTTTTTTAATCTAAGTTTCACTTCAGTCGTGTGGTCATATTTTTAATCGCTGACGCTTTTGGATGCGTGAAGAAGCCTCCTCGTATAGCGCAGTTTGTTCTGCCAGTTACTCAACTGAACCAAGCGCTTGACGCATCCTGGACAATCACACCCAACATCTTATTTGACTGGCAAATTCTTCCCTAGCGGTGGTAGGGCTAACGCCCGCCTGGTTTGCGACCACCCTCCCACCGGAGTCAAGCAGCCTGCTGTGCTGATGATTGATTGATTGATGAGGCATCTTCTGGGCACGCTCGTTCCATCATAGACCTCATCCATCGCTTTCCATCAGGCGTGATCGAGATCATTCAGGAATTAAAAAAAAAAAAATGACATAAAATATATGCGCTAGGGTGTTTAGAATTACACATTAAAGAGTCTCTTTTTTATTGAACAATTTACTATCTTTTGTTACTGTGTAAAAGATACTCTTTAATGTGTTTATTTCATATGTAAAGCGATATTGAAAAAGCATGCTCGTCGAAAATGAAATAAAAAAAATATGCATGAGGTGAAGTGGCATGCTTTTAAAAATGCTAATATACATTTTCAATATCAAAGCCTGTTTATATGTTTTATGTATCTTTACTCCTATTATTATATCAGTCTTAGAGCACATATTTTAAACTTTTATCTAGATAAAAGTTTATCTTCTCTCAGACTATTTATAACTTCTTTGACTTCTTCTTTAACTTCTTCGTTATCGTTTATCTATCTGTACCTGTTAAAGGCCAGTCTGGTGTGAAAGTCATTAGTTTTTTTTTATATTATTACTGTTTTCATTGTAGACACGTATATATTAATTATTTTGTTTAAAAATTATTTAAAAAGGCTGGGTCAATGCTGCCAGTCTTCTGCCATGGGCACGTTTCAGGATGACAGAGATGCGGACGTGTACCTCGACGCCTAAATGTCTTTTTGTTTTTGTGTTTATTTGTGCAGTTAGTTAGTCATTTCATTTAGTACCTAGTGTAAATATTTAGTTATCTACACATACGATAACGAGATTTAAAAAGCATAACGTAGATCATTAAAACCCTCAATATATAGGGTTTTTGTTAATAGTTGTGCCGGGTTATCAGGTACCCATAGAGACGCTTTATACGATTCAAATATACGTTTCATAGGCACATTTTTGCTATGCAAGCTCCTCACAATAATGTAAATAAGCCTGTAATTCTGCGCGGTAAATATTTAGGCTCAATCTGCAAGCACACTCGAATGAAGCTCCCAGCAAAAACTAGAGCTTAAATTAAAGTAATATAGGTATGAAAAGATCCTCACTTACAATTGCAGGTACTTCATAATATTACAATCTTAGTGTCGGAATATTTTTCCGCTTCTCAATTATTTATGTGTACGCAGTTATTACGAGGTAAAAAGCACAACCTTCCTCAGATCATTAGGAGCAAGGAAAAACAGAAAATGAGAGAAACCTTTTGGGTGTTACGTTACGGCATAGAACACTTAATTCGTGATTGAGGTACAGGTTTCTTTGGCCCTTTCTGACTTTTGTAAAAACTTCCCCCGCAATCATTGTAGATAAGAACCTCTTTTCACAAAAAATACCTTCCCGCCACACATCTCATGTTCAAACAGCGCGCCGCGATATTAAAATGGCTAAGCGCTCATTTAGAAACAGGTTCACCACGAGAATATTCAGAATCTAACCGAGTTTAAAAGCTACGCTATGAATTTTAAACTGAAAACTACATTGGATATGAGCAGAAAGGCGAGCGTTGTGTAAACAGTACGCTGTTTCCGCGAGTAATATTTGAAAAAAGTGCCTCTGAAAGGATGCTGCACCGACAGTGGAAATAAAATATTCGTATACAAAGGCGGTGCTGAAAGTTTTAGGAATGTTTCATGAAATTTAGAATCCGAACGTACCTAATCATTGCGATGAGAGGAGTTGAGCAGTCGACTATATGCTCATACATGTGTGGCTCGAGGCACTCGCCACTGATAAGAAAACCCCCAAAGGCCCGTAGGACCTCTCAGACAAAGGACTTAGTTTGTTTTCGACAAAACACAAAAGAGAACCCTAAGCAAGCACAAACAACATGTAACGTTACAAATTACGTGGAGCAATTCCAATTTATCTTTGCAACTGAATCCATTACCTTAATTTCTCCTACATTGATACAATAAAAATAACAGAGATTTTCTTACAAATAAAAAATGGCGGCTCTTATGCTGAGTAATAATGTAAGGAAAATATTTGGATAGGTTTCCAGTTGTAGAGTTACAGGTTCATACATAAATGTATTGAAACGGATGTAATATTTTGCGGTCGGAATTTGTAAATACGGTTAAATATTCGTGGCGAAAATCATAACAATGGTCAGTTGTAGTTTAAAATATCGACCATTGGCGTGGAAGTGGGGGAGCCGCACTGGCCGCCGTATCCCGGCTAAACTGTAACTCGAAACAAGCCAGCTGACGGTCCGTGTCTTTGCTAGCAAACAATCGGCACTTACTGTGACTAAAGTACCTACTCAACTAAAGCAAAATGGACTGTTCCAAATGTCTGTTGACAAATGTACAAAATTCAGGATTGGAAATTCTGCATAACCTATTAATAACTATCGATCGCTCCTGTAATTATTCCTTTAGCTTGTTGCCGAATGAGTACAAAACTGTGCCGACATAAGCATCTAGAACCCGGTAAAATACTGAACTGTAATTTGCAAACGAAATCAGCTACAAATTTTACAGCTTACAGTTCAGTATTCACAGAATTTGATGTATACGGAACTGCAGGACTTAGTAAAGAGTTGATAATTTCGTGGACAGTATGACTATTTGAGGGTAATTCAGGAAACGGGCAGCCAGGCATTGGATTACAGAAACAATGTTTCTCTCACTGATTAATCAGATGCGGAGGTTGGGCTATTAGTAAAGTTCCTCGCGGTTCCCTTAAAATTCGCGGCAGCTAGACAATGTTAGGAATGCGTGCTCGGTATATCGATACAAAGTTTTTTACCAGCTTTGTTACAGTTCATTACGGCGTAAAAGGTTTCGGGAAAAAGAGTGCTCTGTTTGATGCCCATTTTTTCAGAAAACGTTTTTCACGTGATCGGCGCTGTAACGTTATTATTGGCGTAAAAATTAATTAAATCAACTGGCAACTGGCGTAAAGAATAATAAATAACGTTTAATAAATAGTTTAAAAAGCATTTTGTATATAGTGCCCGCGATTTTAAATACCAGTTTGATATTTATTACGACGAGAAGTTTCAGGATTGGCATTTTACCATAAAAAATAATACACCTTTACATTTATTCAAATATGAATTACTGTTAAATAAGTTCTCCAAGTAGGTATTAACAGAGGCTACCCCATTGCACAGAACATTCCGGTTGCATGATGCGAAGTGTTGTGTAATAAATAAAACCTAATTATACCTTTCTGTGGTTTTAAAAACGACCCTTAGTAGCTATATCTGTTTACAGAACCAGTTTCTGAATTTCCGGTAAGTACGTAATGTAATAATATAGAGAAAGCGTACGAAACACAATTACGACGAAATAAAAGTGACATTTTACGCAGCCTTGTATAGCCGTGTTTTTTTGCAAAGCAAATAACGTTTGGATGATGTTTATTCAAGAAGCTCGTTGTCAAATGTAATTAACGAATGGCATCGATATAAGGTTTGTTAATCTATTCCTCTTTTTGTTACTGAATACGTTTTCGAAGTTTTGTATATTAAAACAATTTATACCTTGTGAATAAATAATATACGTAACATAATCGTAATTTTACAGAACTACACTGTAATCCAAAATACTGCACCATTTTGCAAAAAGACGTTCTGTACACGGAAATCAAATCCAAGTCTTTCCCAGACGATTGATAAGTGAAGTGGAAAGGAAGGAATTATTATTAAGTTTGATTCAGCTCGTGTGGAATGCGTTCGGTAGCGCATGTGCAGCGACGAACTTAGCGCTTAGCGAGCAAAGCCGCGCGTAGCAAGCCTACAGTCGCGCCTCGACTCGCTACGCGGACGCACGTAGCACGCCTACGCCGCTACGGGCTACGAACTTCTACATAGTCGATCTCGCGTACTATGCCGCGCAAACAGTGAAGTTTTTTTCGCTAACATACAATGTGTTTTGAATGATGTTGTTGGGAAAACTCTTGTTCTATATACACTTCGGACTTGTCTTCCATGTTGTGATTTGTTTTAAGGATTCCGTCGGTAAGTTACAAAATAATAATGTTTAAAAAATCAAGGGCAAAATGGGACGTTAAAATAGCTGCTGATACTTATTTCAATTCTATTTGGTTCTAAAACAAAACATCAAACAAATGGCTAGTAAAAACAAAACACTAAAACCTACTTCATTATGAATAAAATACATCCACATAATGTTGGTTTCATTACGGCTAGCAAAGGTCTACGCTGGTTATATGAAAAACACTTTGTACCGTTATTAAAAGTACTTCGTCGTCAAATAACAAACAATACGAGTAAGGTCGGCAACAAAACTCCATCAACACTGTCATTTTTACATGTTATTAAATTGGCTGCAATTTTTTTCAATAAATTGCTTTTTAGCTTTTCACACAATAGCAAAGAGTTCATACGCTAAAAATTGTACTTCTGCTGCAATTTTGAACAAATATTATGTTCAATAACTAAGATTAAAAATACTGAAGTGTTAATCGACTTTTTTTGCTGACTGTACATTACGGTACTTACAGGTTAGTGTCAATAAAACGTCTGGCGACAAAGTGATCTTTACTTGTCGTGACTATAAGATATAAAAATAGTTTTTATTAATATTCAGACCTTGTACGAAAGTAAATCTATAACGGATATCCCGTTATTCAAATTATTGTGATTAAGTGCCGTAGAAACTTGTTAATAATTTAAATAAAAAAGTAATAAACGTTGGAAATAATTGAAAAATCGTTGTTGAGCAAAAAATACATTCTGGTTATATAGGCTGGGTGCAGTGTTATGAAAACAGTGATGCCTAAGTGAAATCAAATATGCATATAGTTTAGCGAACCTGCTTAACTGGAATGTCTGATTTAATAATTAATCTATATTCGTAATACCTCTCATTAAATTTCTATTTAATTTACCCATCATCGAACTATAAATTATTCTATACTAGCAGCGCCCCGCGGTTTCACCTGCGTAAGTTTCGTTCCCGTGGGAATAACGGGATAAATCCTATGTGTTAATCAGGGAATAGAATTGCGTAAGTTTCGTTCCCGTGGGAATAACGGGATGTATCCTATGTGTTAATCAGGGAAATAGTCTATCTATGTGCCAATTTTCATCCAAATCTGTTCAACGGTTTACGCGTGATTGAGTAACAAACATCCAAACATCTTCACAAACTTTCAGCTAGGATAATAGCATTGATGATGTTATAATAACTTCCTGTCAGTGATATTTACATAGCAAGTAGTGGTATATGAATTTGGTTGGGGTCATCTTCACAAACTTTCACATTTATAATATTAGTAGGATAGTAGGATAAATAATCTAAATATTTTCAGTGGTAGGTTTCGCTATATCAAATTTCGGTTGTTAAAAAACTGCGACAAATCCATATAGTTTCCTAATAAAACCTGAGAAAAACCTTCCTGACTCATGGGATTACGTCCATAGAAAGTGCAGCAAGCGTACTCGTCGGTACTAACAAACTGCTGTCACCAATCCGATTCCCGCTGAGGTGATTGGGTCCATTATGTCTCCCTTTTGGCCATTTCTTTAAAGAGGTACTATGTCGAAGAGAACGTTTGCGGTACAGATAAATGGCGGTTAGTAGACCTTATAAAAAGCCTGTTAAAGAAGAAAATCAACATAATACTAGGTATTGCATCATTCATCAACAATCGCTTGTCTTTTTTATTTGGGGTCGGTGCAACATAATAATATCTTCTTCTTCCATACTTCTCTATTAGTCATCATCTTGGTAGTATTTGTTCGTTTCGTCGCGTATGGTCAAATTCTCAATCGGTCAAATTCATGAAAATCGCGATCCGTCAAAAGAGCAAAGCGTCAAAATAGGGTAAAAAAAACAAATAAAACAACAGTTATGTTACTGGTAAAAACTGAATTTTGAAATTTAATTAATTCCGCACTAATATTTTATTTAAATATGAATCAAATCCCTTCTGCAGTATTGACATTATTGATATTGAGCCACATGATACAAGCGACACTTATTTTGTGGCTCACCGAAATTGGCAAAATTATATTGTTGATTTTTGATTAATAAACCTTATTATTATTATTTTTAATATATTTGATATATCTTGGGACCCTCGGATCCCGCAAGCTTTGGAAGGTGTACGAGGGGCCGGAGCCACCTCACAGAGGCCCGTTCGACGCTTTTAATTTTAATGAATCATTTCATTAAAATTAAAAGCGTCAAACGGGCCTCCAATTATTATTTAAATGTCTTTGACATACCTTATTATTATTATTATAAACAGATACTATTTTTAAATGCAACGTCTTATAACTCAGACTGGAGTTTTCAATTAATTGAACACACATTTACTTTGGGACATAATAAAATAGATGATACAGCATGTCTCAGTGATAAATAAAAATGGTTTGATTGGATGGTTGCTCTTCATCAAGGACTTCGTAGAACAATAGATTTTCTATTCCAAGGCATTCTTGGTCCTTTATCAGTCTTCCCTGTGATCAAAATAAGAATTCTGGGCGCCGTTAGTAAGGATTAAAAATGTTTTATCCTTAGTGTGCGTAGATTTACACAGGTTCTACAGAATAGATAGTATTACGAATAAAAGTGTAAAAACTCAATGTTATTTAGTATTTAACGTTTGTTTAAGAGCAGATTTTCAATTTTAATGTAAATCTTCTTTTCCTCTTCTTTTCCTTTTCCTCTTCTTCTGTCTATTAAGCAAAAGCGCGCAATTCGAATTTCGCGGATTACATAAGCGCATCCCGCTTAAGTTAACGAATCTATTACTGCTCCCCAGTAAAGTTACATATAAGCACTTGCTTTAGTATACTTAAGACTCATTGACTTGGTCTTTGACGTCCAACCAAAATTCCAAGTCTTGACTCAAGGTTCGCCACCGACCCATTAAGCGCAGTATGCTAGATTTGAAACTAGCTAATAGGGTTAGCAACTCTACACTGCGCTCCAAAACGCAATTTACCGATGTAGCTGGACCCAATTTAAATGGCAGAGGGGTTATGTCTGCCGCATGCTGACGACTTATTAGCCAAAACAGCGGTCCCATGGAGTCTCAACACAGTTGACGATACCAGTCACGAAGAACTTAACTCCATCAGTTTTGTGGAGTGCTACAAACGAGAAATCGAGATTTGTAGAAGAACAAGGAAGACTGCAGTTTATCGGGTCACAGTGCTGTAAAAATAGCCATTTAATTAATGTCATTCCTTATAAGTCATATTTATCATGCGATTAACATAAAGCTTGATGCTCACAATACGCAAATATATCGCCTCTAAATTTGAGAGTTGTTTACCTGATTGCTTATCTCGTGACTGATAAATGATGCTAAACCTTAATAAATTTACGTTAAATTTAATAAATTCACTGAAAAAAATAAAAAGCAAGCAAGTAATTTAATTTTGTCCGTGTGATTACTTTACGTCAACAGACTCTTACTTATTGGATGAAATGTTATTTTATTTTCTGAAATTGTTTAATAACTTTTAATGAGAAATTCGCTTATAGTACCTAACTACCTACCGGAAAATTAGCGTGTTTTTGCGTAGATACCTAGAGGTAAGTTATGATTAAGGTAAATATAATATAGGCACAGCAAATTGGGTAAACCGAGTTCACAAATAATATGTAAGTTGTCCTTCGCCTTACGATATTATTAGGTAACTGGGTTTCCCTTAGCGGAAACTTGCGCAAAACGACAAGCAGATGTTACAGCCCGCTTTTTTAAATTTAATCAAATCTTTGTATGAAAAAAAAGGACTGCCGTGTGAAATCTTTGCGTTTATTTATTTTTCTTTTAAGGAAGAAAAATACATTTTCAAACTGTTTTTTGTATTTTATATTATTGTAGGTTAACCAGTCTTTAAAGTCCTAGTAAGTTGGTACTGGGCAAAAACCGATTTACATTTTGCATTGAAAATATTATAAGTAATTTAATAAATCCTTTACCTAATTGAATCATTCGTAAGATATTGGTACCGTTAACCACGACTAAATTAATATGCTTGATTGACTCTAATTAATCACACAATACAAGTTACGTGAAGCCCGGGCTGATAACTAATTACTTTCACGTACTTAATATGCAACAAGAGAAATACAACGATCAACATTTGTGCAAATGATCACGTAGGTGAAATTTTTCAGAGAGGGAAAACATTTTTTTATTCATATTTTAATAATAAGTTCCAGAATTATAATAAACTAAATTTAGTACGCGAACAACTTGAATGTTGGTTGAGCAAGAACATATTAGCTAGAAGGACAGTCCACAGAGATGTTGTAACAGCAAGGCTCCGGACGAAAGCCGGCTTAGTGGTATGAGGCGCGACGCACAACAACCTACGGAATGTACAGGATTCAGGAATGCCCCCAGGGCTCACCGACAGTCGTGTGAACATAATCAGGGGTCGCACACATTTATTATTCAGTTAATTTTCCTAGTTTCCACCTTTTTATCATACACCCACGATAGGGTTGAATTTGCGCCTAAAGTTTCCCCCGGGGTAATTGATAGACATGTGTTCGTGAATTATTAAAATGACGATTAACCGGTAGAATTCCCTGAACCATAACAAGGTTTCGTTGAGGCTAATAAGAATGCATTTTTTATCAAAACACGTTCAGGGGCCGGATAATGATTATGTCCTTCAAATAACATTAGCGTCACAACTAAGGTTCCTGAGGGGGTTAACAAAGATGTGATATCCCTTCAGTCAAATCTTTACATACCAAAACCTCTCCGTCCCTCGGAAAGCACGTTAAACCGTTGGTCCCGGCGGTCATTCGTGGACCTTTGACAATCGTTACAGGTCGTCAGAAGCCCGAAAGTCTGACAACCAGTTTTACCAAGGGGTTTCTTATTACCGAGTAACTGGGTTGTGAAGGTCGGATACGCAGTCGCTCCATGTAAAATACTATTACTCAGCTGCATCCGGTAAGACTGGAAGCTGAACACAACATAATTGGGAAAAGGCTAGCTAGTTGATGATGGTGACTAGACGCGCATTTAGGACTAGCTTATCGCCAATAACAAGGTAACACATGATTATAGAAATACAGCGCCACTAAGAAGATTTTGTCCACAACAAAGCCAGATATTTTTGTAATCGGCCTGGAAGTAGGTATACAAAGTCGACAAAACAAAACATCAGGAACACTTTGTTCCTCTATCCTACCTATTTCCTGCCCTTGGTTCATTCCAATTTATAAACTTTCCAATTTATAATTCTATTAATATCTGGAGTATGTACAGTCAACAAAAGAGATACGTATGCAGCATCGTCGGATACAGTTGAAGTTTAGTAAGAAAATCATGTATGTTGTCGACTGAAATATAATTTGATAAATGAACTGCTTGTTTTCTATTAATAAAATTAAATTTTATTCGAGAACATCCATCGGTTTCTTACTAAACTTCAACTATATCCGACGATCCTGCATACTTATCTCTTTTGTTGACTGTACCTATTCCGATCTTCCGTCGTAGCTTCAAAATAACACTCGCATCAATGATTAACAACAACACAATAGATTCTCAGGTTTCATCAATCTGAATCACGTCTCAGACAATGTACGCAATTTAATACTGCAAACTGAAACTCTGACAGAATCTGCGAGCTAAAATTGCTGTCTATGTTTAGCATCGGAACTGCACTAGGTATACACGATTTCAGGAAAAGCGAATCATCATCATCATCATCATTTCAGCCGAAAGACGTCCACTGCTGGACATAGGCCTCCCCCAAGCACCTCCACTTTGACCAGTTCTGTGCTTCTCGCATCCAACGGGTCCCTGCGGCCTTCATAAGGTCGTCGGACCACCTTGTGGTAGGTCTTCCAACGCTACGTCTTCCGGTACGCGGTCGCCACTCCAGAACCTTTCGGCCCCATCGACCATCTGTTCTGCGAACAATGTGCCCCGCCCACTGCCACTTAAGTTTGGCAATTCTTCGGGCTATGTCGGTTACCTTGGTTCTCCTGCGGATCTCCTCATTCCTGATTCGATCACGCAGGGAAAAGTGAGAACGATTACATTATTGTACGTTTTCCATCTTCTTTCAAAAATATAGAAAAGTAGTATCCCACCAGCATCGGGAACAAGGTCCAATCTACCGGTAGTTATGACTCCAGGCACATCTGCCTAGCCTTTTCCCATCTATGTTGGGTCGGCTTCCAGTCTAACAGAATGCAGCTGAATACTAGTATTTTACATGGAGCGACTGCCTATCCGACCTTCACAACCCAGGAACTCCTTACTGAGCATAACGTATCGTATCCAGGAGTGCTTACTGCATCACGACCTTTGATCCAGCATTTCCTGAGGTGTTGATCGACAGTTTATCCAGCTTAAGAAAGCAGTGAACGGTCACACAATAACAACTGTCCAAATACAGTACGTTTATTGACACCTTAATGTCAAATGCTGGTGAAAATGTCAGATTTTCATGACACCCCTTATAATATGACGGAACCGCTTTCCTAGGAAACCAAAGCTAATAGGCCAAACTCAAAGCATTTATTTCAATTAAGCCATTCACACCTCTGAATTTTCAAGGAGTCGGTCAGTCAGGAAATATGAAGCTTTGCGGAATTGTTCAAGTTTTCACTTCTTTCGGCACTCCCGAAGTGCCACTTTTTTTTGGTGCGCTCTTACCGGCTAAAACCACCGCAGTGTTCCACCTCTGCCTATGGCCGGGGGTGAAGGATTCACATAAACATGCACCGCTCCCCCGACAGGCCGCGAACCGCTGTTCCTCAGCGGGTCCAACTTCCCCGTGCGGCCACTACCAAAAACGTAGTAGATACCTTTGGAGAAGAACAGGCTAGAAACTTCATGAACTCACTTTTAAATTATATTGTTACCAAAATATAACATTAATCTTGAATTTGTAATCATGTGTGAGAACAATGTAACAAAAGACGTACACGTTAAAAGCATGGATCAGCACCATTCAGCTCAATCATTTTGAAGGGAGCTAAATGATTCAAGACACGCACTACCGCCATTGTCAGCGAGACATTTGAGTGAGCATGGCATACTATCAGCCACCAGGGCAAATTCAAGTCAATGAAAAATATATTACCCGGTAAATAGTAGCTCTATAATACATAGAACTCACACCTGTGGCAATTATATAATACAAAGGAGATTGAGTTTATACAATGTAAAGATAGTCTTACAATCTTCAGCAGCTCCAACAGTATTTTCAAGTGTTAATCAATTAGTTGTGGCTGTGGAGAAGGACCAACATTGAGCCAGGCATTATCACTCATTCAGCGTAACGACTATACTATCGATACAATCACTAAGTTTAAATTATATTATTATTGTTAGCTTTGATAGAACCATTAAATACAAACTGTGAATAGTCACGTTGATTTCATATTGGTATTCACGTCAGGATCGACATCAATGTTAAATTCGCATTCGCATTAACGGTCAGTTTTGATTTGGATTTCAACGTAAATCATACTAAATTGTGCATTAGACTATGCAAATTCTGACGTTATAAATAAATCATAACAAATACCGTTATAGTCACTGTAAGGTTTGGATTTTAATATAACGCTTTGTAATTGTTTTTATCAAATTTTCTTTGAGCCAATAAGAGAAGTTCCGCCCTAAAAGAAACAACCAACTTATTAAGGAGCTTAAAAGACCTAAACGCAAAAAACGCAAGTTTTAGAAACAATAAAAGTATGATCGACTACAGTAAATAAAATCAACTAATTAGATACGATAGAAAAAAAAATCATGAAGATACGTCTAAAAACTTTCTTTTTACAATAAAAACCATACTAATATACGTACAATCATTCTGATTTTTTGACAGATTATTCTACAAGCAACACACCAAAACACTAGTGTTTTGATTTTTTAGTCCAAACAATAGATTTTTTAAAATTAAATAATTGCTTCATATTTTACAATAAACTACCAGGGTTGTGTCATCGCGCTTCTCTTTCTTTTCTATGCAGTCCGACAGTGACCGCACTTTAGTTCATGTAAGCCCCTTAAGAAACATTTTCATTACATTTAGGTTTTTCTTCCTTTGTTTGCATTTAATCTTTTTCAAGGTAACCAACATAGCCCGAAGAATTGCCAAACTTAAGTGGCAGTGGGCAGGGCACATTGCTCGCAAAACAGATGTCCGATGGGGCCGAAAGGTTCTGGAGTTGCGACCGCGTACCGGAAGACGTAGCGTTGGAAGGCCTCCCACAAGGTGGTCCGACGACCTTGTGAAGGCCGCAGAAACCTGTTGGATGCGAGAAGGCGTGGAGGTGCTTGGGGGAGGCCTATGTTGAGCAATGGACGTCTTTCGGCTGAAATGATGATAACGATGAGGTTTTGCCTCTAAATCCGCGAGAAATTTGCGAGAGCAGCCGTGGTCCAGTGGTTACGGCACCGACTTACAAGTTGCACGTCGTAGGTTCGAACATAGGCAGGCGCTTTACTTTATTAGTAATTTATTTCGTCATCACTGCTCTCGATACCGGTGAAGGAAAACATCTAGAGGAAACCGGCATTTCCTACAACCAAAAATTCGAAGACATGTGACATCTACCAACCAGCACTGGGCACGCATGGCGGATTGCTAATTCCACCACGCGGCAACACCCTGTGTCCCAACAGTGGGACATTATAGGCTTATACTTATGCTTTTATGCTTTTATATCCCGAGTCTCGAGCATGAGAAAACCAGCGCGAATAATTGCTGACAGAACCAATCAGCTACAGTACAGGCAGCAAGATTTCTTCCCTAAAGTGCTAAGCATCAAATACCTACTAATTGAAGCAGTAGTATTTTGTACAATCTACATAAACACAAGTAAGTTTTGACAACAAACCGCTGATTTTCCCAAATCGTGTCCTCGTAAAAAAGCAATAATGTTTAATTTATAACTGATTAACTAATTAGGGGATTAGCTGTAGCAGTGATTCTGTTACAATTTGTCCCTCAATAAATCTTAGTACCCGCTTTAGCCCGTCGTACCCCGGTAGGACTTTGCCTCCCCGATTCCTCCGTTCCTCTTGTTCTTGTGTCATCTCCGATAAATCCTTTAAGAAAGCGTTTAAATCGTTCGCCATTTGCTCAGTTGCGGTGTTCGAGGGACTTGGAAGACATTTACCGTAGTTACTTCGACCCGCAACTCGTACAGCACACTTTAATTGTGAGCAACTTCTTATTTTTCTCAAGTAAATAATGATGTTGTTTGTTTTGCTACTGTTTTGATGCGATAAGTCACTCCTAATTTGTTCCAACCTAATTGTTTTAGTGAATTTACTAAATAAAGTTTCCGAGTGTTATGAAGGGTGCTAACAATCCTATCAATACAATGTCTTATTAATTAGGCGAATAATTGGTAGGAAAGAGGCTCCCCTCCATCCGGTCACGTCGCCCAAACTTCCGGCCAGCCATTAAATTAAGAGCAACTAAACTTCATTTATCTCGGCTTGTTACTTCCACGGACGATAAGGTTCAGAAACACGGCTGGAAACTTCTTCAAACTTACAGCTAACTTCGGCGAAAAGTTATCGAATCACGCCGATCGTTCGAAAATTTGTTACTTACTCAATATTTTAAATAATCTTCTTTGCAACACATCTTATCTGCAAAGTTTTCACTCCCTTTACTCGATTCGATTATGTAGTGATAATAATTTACCTGGGTAGAGTTTAGTTGCTTAATTTTGTTAATTAATTCTTGTAAGAACGTTTATTACGTTCGTAATTTCGTTACGAATGCCACTAATGAAGTTAAGTAGTACTAAGGTTGTGTGTTCCTGTAATTACCCACTAATTTAACTGTAGCAAAAAGTTTATTTTCACATGAAATCTTTACGTAAGGCTACAAATCTTAATTTGAAAATCTCACACGTACGTTTCTAGTATTCCAGGACTATGATAATTCATGGAAACTCCTCCCTTGGGTGGGACGGACAAGTTTTCACATTTTCTTTTAGCGAGTTCTAGACAGAACAGTGGTATGGCGTAATAACCGACCTTAATTTGTAGAACATATCGATTCACGTAGGATATTTAAAGTGGAATAAACTTCTTACGTTGAGGCAGCGGCGGTCGCGTGACGGGCCACGTTTTGAGCAGCAGGCAGCGGGCGCGGGCGCGGGGAAGCACGCCAGCCGCCAGCCGCCAGGCCGCGATGCGATACGCAAATATTTATATCGCCCCCCACGGCACAAGTCATTGCCTGAAAGCGTTGTCTTGTAACAGCCAACCTCGTTGTAAAGAGAAAATATGGCCTGTCGATGCTATTCACAACTAAGTCACGCCACAAATAAGTCGCGTTGCATAGCGCCCATACAAAGACATCGCCCCAAATTAAGATTAAGTGAGGTTTTACACAATATTGTGATTTATCGGCAATTCCTTTTTAAATGTTCGCCCTTTTAAAGGACCCGTTCGCGTTTATTATTCAGTGTCCATAATATGAAACAGGACAAGTATAATATACGTTAAAGTTGTAGGTTTCAACAGTCTCTATAGATAAAAACGCGACCATGGTAAAATAAGGCTAGACATTTTATTGTTTGCATTCATGTCTAGGTTTAATGAGGCCTTGTTTATAAAACTTAGATATTTTTTCTTTTATACAAATGGAAAAGTCTTGTAAAACGATCGTGTAGGTTCGGTTTAATAGCTAATTGTTTTTATTAGTTTGTTGGTTTAAAAGCGGCCTAACTGAAAATATGAAAGCTTTTGCTGTTTTGCGCAACGTAAGTCGTGATCGTAAAGAAAACGAAAAATTACTAGTGTGCGTGATCACACTTCACGCATTGGGTGAATAGCGTTCTTTTTAATTTCAACTTACGACTTATGTATAGTTTAGATTATGCAACATCAACTAATGGCATGCTAGAATATCATATTTATAAACGCTGCCAAACCAACCGACGTCGCAGAATATAAATATCTAATGAATAATTTCCACTTTTGTCTCTTAAACAAAGAAATCTGCATAAAAGGTTTTCCCGGTAAGCACTATCAGCAAGTCTGACAAATAGACGTAAAGGAGTTTAAATATCTGCGAGTCTGGGATAGCAGAGAGTTGTTGGCTATAGGATACCGAGGTACAGTTGGTAGCTGAAATTGAGGTACTTATCATATATTTTTTTTAATTAGTCCGTAAAACACAGCCATCAAATATACCTACAGGTATATGTTGGCGAACGATGTTGACAGGTGTACAATTGTTTTGTGAAATGTCACTCGCAATTTATTCAAAAAACAACATGGCGGCTTTAGTTCTGATTTTGGCATCGCGCCAAAACAACCTCTTAGTGCTGTACAACAAAATCATGTTTGACAGTATCGTTTAGACTAATAATAGTGCGGCCGACGAGAGAAGGCGTTCTTCACACCTGTCAGTTTCATACAAACGAATACGTGTTTTGCGAATTTGATCTTTATTAGCTACTAGAATCGTCGCACTGACAGGTGTCAGAAACGCATTGACAGACTGTATGCACCACTGAAAGCAAGTAAGTTTTAAGTACTTACTTTCTTAATTATTATTTGTACCTAAGTTTTGAGTTTTATAACTAAGACTAAACTTTAGTAAATGTAAATGAAATCTTGGTACGTATTTACAAACCGCTGAACTTGAACGTGTAAGTACAACAAACGATCAAACTTCATTGTTAACTAACTAACACTAAGTTGAAGATGAAACGCAATAAGCAGTGCTTATTTTGAATTTTTGACATAACCTACATTCCACAAGCACTGTATTAAAATGATTATACCAAATCTATATGCAGGTATATAAAACGAAGTCGGGATAGTCACCATTTATAACTCAAGAACGGCTTTTATGATCTTTTATTTGTTGGATTTGTCTTCGCCCCGAATAGCAGAATAATTATTAAAATAATTATTAAAACATAGGAAAAAATAAAAATAAAAATTTGAGGCGGCACGAAGTTCGCCGTGTCAGCTACCTTATTAATATTAAAGCTAATCTAAACATAATTAGCGTTATCCAGATTTCTGAACTATTCACACATCCGGTACAATATCAAATTTAAATAATTTAAGATTTATTAATAATTCTTTGAATTTTGGAGAATAAAAGAAAATACTGTACATAATTTAAAGGTAAACAACGGATACTAATTACTGAATTATAAGAAGGTAAGTATTGTAACTTCTGAGTTTGGTACGGCTTTTCTTTTCGGAGTAGTCATATAGGAAACGCCGACGTTATAGTTTTATAAATAAAATATGATTGACGTGTAAAAGTGTTTGTACTTACAGAAATAAAAGCATTTATAATTTACCATAACAGCAATTTTTGCTGTCGACTTTACTCACCTATTATTAAGTAAAACTGATTCAAAGTTATGCATAATGAATGCAAACCGAGCGAAATGGTGAACGAATGAAAACTATTTTTGTAAAAACTAATCATTTCATGATAAGTTTCACAAATTGAAATTCAGTATTCCGATTGTAAATTGAATATTCTATTAACACTTTGGATTTTTCCGTTGGCATTTTATTACGTTGAAGCACGCTACTGTTATAGCATCGGCGTTTTGTAAGCGTTTCTTGAGCGTGAGCGGTGCGATTCGCATGTGACGTTTTTCTCACGTCAATGGTAATTTATCAGCGACTTAAGCTTGTTGTATTAATTAGACAATTGACGCCTCGAAGACTCAGCAACAATAAATATTTCGGTCCTAAGACAAAGGGTGCCTAGAAAACAGATATGAGCAATGAATACTAAATAGTATATACTACAGTCTATCTACCGGCTGATCACTATAATTTATAGTACTAAATTGGACCTACTGAAGAAATGTTAATACCATTGCTATCATTAATAATAAACATTTATCAAATGTAATTCGAATGTAATCAAACATTTATCAAATTAATTAAATTTATCAAATGTTTGATTACATTCATCGAATGTAATCAAACATTTATTATTAATGATATTTATTTCCAAACATGAGACTATTTACCTATTGCAGAGCGGTAACCTTTACCACAATTTGATACCTATAAAGAGTATCAAGAATAGTAGCGGCTTGTGGCTAAGCAATAACCACCGCTCGGTTCGATCGATCAGATTAAGCAATACGGTTGATGGTCACCCACCTGCGGCTGGTACGAAGGTTGAATGACCAACTTTACATACCAAGACCACTCCGTGCCTCTGAAAGCACGTTACTCCGGGTCCAGGCTATCCTTCGTGGATCTTTGATAGTCGCTACGGTTCGTTAGAAGCCCGGAAGTCTGACAACCAAGACCTACATTTATTTTATTTTTTTACATTTTATTTCTTTACAATATCTATTTTAAGTAAAGCTGTGCAGAAGACCGTTAATTACCAAAGTTAACATTTCGAGTAACGGATTAACTTGGAAGTTAACTTTAAAAAAACTTTTTTACAAAAAAAAACAACCGACTTCCAAAAAACACTATAAAGTTAAAAATAACTTTAATTTCGGAAGTCGGTGTCTTTGGATTTGTATTTTAGTTTGCCACCGACTTCCGAAATTAAAGTTATTTTTAACTTTATAGTGTTTTTTGGAAGTCGGTTGTTTTTTTTTGTAAAAAAGTTTTTATTTATTACTTTTTAGTGGGTTAGTTTGTAATTTATCTAAGTTACAATAGCTTAATGTCAACTGCTCATCACCTTTTACAAAATATTGCTTTACCCGATGCAGGGTCGTTAATTGTTGAGGAGTTCCCCTAATGAGAACCAGGAGAACTGGAGCTGATTGAGAAGTCACTATCAGCTCCATTTCACCATACGCGTTGTAACGAGCATAAATTGCTTATTAACCATATTGAAGTAATCGAATCGCAACCCGTGAAATATTTGTCATTGAGTAGTTCCGATGGCCATCTGTGGTCTTTATCATCACCTCCACTTTACCAAATGATGATTTCCGAGAACAAATGCTCAAGTTACTTTAATTAAAAAAATATGTTTTCAAATCGGTCCGTAAATGACGGAGTTATGCGCGAACAAAAAACGCAATGCAGAGTAAACGAAAAGATCGTTAATGTAGGCAAGGTAGATCAATTTTTAGATTTTTGTTGATTTTTCAAAAACCGCTCATCCAATTTCGATAAAATTTTCATGGGACCATTTGGGAAGTAAACCCTTTCCAACAAAAAAAGAATTTTTCAAATCGGTTGGCAAGCGACGGAGTTATGCCCGAACAAACATAAAAAAAAAAAAAAATACAAACATCCGAATTGAGAACCTCCTCCTTTTTTAGAAGTCGGTTAAAAATTGTTAACGGACTCATTAACTTTTCATAGGTCCGTAAATCGTTAATTAAGTACCTACTATTTGCCAAAAACCACCGTGCCGCGTACAACAGATTCTGACAATCTCTTAATAATTATTATTACAAACTCTATTGATACACCCTTCTTTTTAGGGTTCCGTACCCAAAGGGTAAAAACGGAACTCTATTACTAAGACTTCGCTGTCTGTCCGTCTGGCCGTCTGGCCGTCTGTCCGTCTGTCCGTCTGTCCGTCTGTCTGTCACCAGGCTGTATCTCAAGAACCGCGATAGCTAGACGGTTGAAATTTTCACAAATTATGTATTTCTGTTGCCGCTATAACAACAAACACTAAAAACAAAATAAATAAAATATTTAAGGGGGGCTCCCATACAACAAACGCGATTTTTTTGCCCTTTTTTGCTCGATTTCAAAAATGGCAACAGGTAGGCACTTGAAATATTCACAAAATACTCAGTTGTATTTTAACTTTAATAATAAATAATAAAATTAAAATAAAATAAATATTTAAGGGGGGCTCCCATACAACAAACATGATTTTTTTGGCGTTTTTGCCTTGTGGTACGGAACGCTTCGTGTGGGAGTCCGACTCGCACTTGGCCAGTTTATTAATTGCATGTTCTGCCTGAACTTTCAAAGCCCATACCAATTTTTTTAATTTATTATATCACTAACGCAACGACATTTAAAATGTATTTTCTATCACGAGTTAACGATTAACGTTAAGGGGACTACATGACCTAAAGCGCGGTCACTGTCGGACTGCATAGAAAAGAAAGAGAAGCGCGATGACACAATGCTGGAAACTTATTGCAAAATATGAAGCAATTATCTATTTACATAAATCTATTGTTTTGACTAAAAAGATTAAACACTTAGTAGGTATGTCGTTTGTGGAATAATCTGACAAAAAAAACAGAATGATTGTATGTATATTAGTATGGTTTTCATTATAAAGAAAAAAGTTTTTAGAGCTATCTTCATGTTTTTTTTCTATCATATCAAATTAGTTGTATTATGTTTTCAACACACTATCTACCTAGCATATATCCTGAAGCATATCATATATTTATCCGATTCTGTTTACTGTAGGCGATCATTTACTTTTATTGCTTCTAAAACTTGCGTTTTTTTGCGTATAGGTCCTGTAATCCTCATAACTTCCGTTAAATCTTCCGAAATGTAAACTTCCTTTAACGTTTAAAGTCGAAGTTAACTTTTTAGGAACGGATTAGTGATTAACGAAGTTAAATATTTAATTAAGGGTGCCCATTGCAGCTATATCTATTTTAAAGATGAGATGAGGTATTGTGGTGGTGGTAGGTAAGTACGGGATGCTTCTACACATTCTTCTGCACACGCTTCTAAAAAGTAAAGAAAAAGCAACATACTCGTACCTACAACGGGAAAAAATGTCGACTACGTAATACTATTTCATGATTTATTCTTACAGAGTTTTATTCCGCTTCAATATTTTCACATCTTAAGCATAGAATTTGAAAAATAGAAACTGATATGTGATGCCCCCGCAGTTCTAATCCGCACTGGTCCGTAAAACATGTTCACACGTTTGATGTCGCAAAAGCTTCGTGCTATAAAGATCCGTCTTTACTACTACAGTCCGTTGTATAAAATAACTTTAAAGGTGTAAGAAACATACCTACACTACCTACGTGTACCTATGTATGCACCAACTGGGCTTTGAATCCTCAGCGAGACGGACGTGCTGATATGAATGCATGGATTGAAGTTTTAAAAAGTAAAAACCGGGCAAACGTGATAAAATATTATTTCCTTTGTACTTCGCTACAATGGATTTTATGCATGGTTGTTCGTGACATTTGCTTTATAATGGCAGGTACAAGGCAACGAACTAGTAGTGAATAAAAGAACTGCAATAATTTGGCAATATTACTTATGTAATTATTTTGTACCTTTGCATGATATTTCTTGTTGATCATTCTTTCAGGGGGCCTAAAAAGGCCACTTTGGAGAATCATAAAAGGATAACATAATGAATCGTAATATGCGAGATAGTCCGTATTTTTCTTTTTCTCTGCACTACGTAGGTATAGTATAATCACAGAGATTGGAATTGGATTTGATCGGATTATTGGTATTTTAGCACAGACGAAAAAAAATAACTGAAAATGCTTCACCAATGGGATTTGATATGGTTAACTGTCCATTATGCTATCCTTTTATGATTCTGCCAAAGTGGCCTTTTTAGGCCCCCAGATATATTACTCCATAGTACGGAGTTTGACAAATTCATTAAACAAAACTTAATGGTAATTTTTCTATAGATAATTGTTCTTTTGCCTGGTCCGACTGGCTGTTGGGTCACGGACTCTTAATTCCGAATTCCGCGTGGGTCGTAGATATTTTCTGTGCGTGCTCTCAGACTCTGTACCGGTTACATTAATTTGTGCTGAATAAATGTGGCCGACATCCTAGAAAAATATTCCATTAAAAACATGTTATTCTTCTGTCTAATAGAACCTATAATATCATTTATAAGGCTTGTCTATGTGTGTAGTGTGGTTGGCCACACTACACACATAGCCAAGCCTCTGGAATGGACCAATTAGAACGACAGTAGGTAGCTATGAAGTCCACAATGAGTCTTTGCTCACTGTGCTATCAGTATTAATTCAACAAGCGGGACAAGTGAATTCCAACTGCAGCACTGAGACACTAAGTTAATCGAACGCGCTTATATTATATACTGCAGTTCTATCCTCTAGGGCCACATTGCTACACGACCTACTGTTAAGCGATAGTAAGCGCTAATTTCACATTTATGAGGTGAAAATAATACAAAGTTTAAAACACAATTTTTTCCCAGATTTTACATAAAACGCAAGTATATTTAAGTGTCTATCGTCACGTATAAACACAATCTCTAACAAGCCTCGACAAATTGTGTACGGTCTACGGACGAATAGAGCCAATTGCCGTCCGATAAAAAAAACAATAGGGAGTGCTTGCCTTTCTGTCATGCGGAATACAATGGTATTCTTCCTGAGCGATAAACCAGTCGCCCCGTCGCCCGCAGACATCGGCAAACGTGAATGACAGTTTACGATGTAAAAATACATACTACATTACAGAATTTAACGTCCGCAACATCGTATGTGCAAGTACCGACATAAAGCATTTAAAACTTTCTTTTAGAGTCTCTAAGGAGGGGTAATATTCTGACATAAATTCTCCCCGGGGGTTCACCCAACTCCTTGAACCCATAAAACGATAAAGATCATCTTTTGTAGCTTCTGAAGGGAACAGCTACGTAGGTACCTCCTTGTGTCTTTTAAACAATTCGTTCATTTTGAAGAAATACATCGAGACAAATCCGCTCATTAATATGCGCAGTTTAAGCTTTGTTTCGAGTTTGTTATCTGGGAATTGTCTGAAATGTACATAGGTATTTGAAAGGGCTCCATCTCATAAGTTATAAACCTTTTCTGATAAATAGGTCGCTGCAAGGAATTTTATAAAATATCTGCGAAAGGTACAGGACAATAATTAGAATTCTTTAGATGAATTTGTTATTCTGAGATATTTAAAGGGTATATTACATTTCGTGTGGACCATGAATAAGGAAAATGTTGGTAAATTCTGTCTGATTTAATATTCATTAGAAAATATCACAAACGCGTTATATCTATAAACATACTATCATTCATTTGCAAACATTTCTTTACTCGGGTGCTCGCAGAGTAAAGCCCGCTTTATATTCTGTAAGCTAACCGGCTGTTGGGCGAACTTCAGGTTTTTCACGGAGCACAAAGCTCAATTAGGTACATAGGTTCCACCATGATGTTATCATCGTATAGTGCTGTCTATTCGTTTCTACAATCTTCTCATAAGGTATATCTTCTAAAGAACTATGTTGCCTACTAACATTCTACACAACAAAAGATTTTAAACTACGATAAGATACTGGCCACAAAATGGAAGAGCTATAAAACTTTGCCCGTTTTATTGTCGATCAAATAGGTACTTACGTATCTATTGTTTTTATTTGTTTAATCTTTTAGAATACTAAATCATTCTGAACCTTAAATTGATAGTATTAAAGCATATTTTAAACAGCGTACACTGTTCCTAACATCTAAAATTTGATTATATTATGCCACAATAAAATTTCTGTGGTAAGAGGAAGGACAGGACTACTAATATGTTACCCTTTATTACACCTTTAGTATATTGAATGCTGAGAATAGATACGGGGAAAAAACGTTCATTATCGGCTCCGGCGTGCAAATAAAACAAGATAGCACCCCAGGGCCCGCTCACTTGGATATTGCGACCCGCAAGCAAATTTGCTCTAGGCACAATAAATGCTTAGGACTGTACGTGAGAGAACACACTGCAGGCAACAATAACATTTATATATACATACTGATACATTAGTGGGGAGATAAAGCTCAGTGATATATGGACGCCTATAAACATGTCGCCTTCATACCAATGACTACTTTGTTCAAATTGATCACTTTATCTGTCAGAGATACAAACGGCTCAAAGCAACAGCATTTCTCATTATCTCAGTAAGGTATAAAAGCTAATATCTAATTGATCTAATTAATCGTAACTTCAATCTAATAACTGAAATTTTATTGAGTTTAATGAAATGCTCTGTAAAGAGGTCGAGATAATAATATAAGATTTTGACGAAATAATTACGATAACTAACTTTGGAAGTAGGTACATCAATAGAATTCTAATAAATTTGCGCAGGTTGTGTTTGAGATTGGAATTTTGACAAGATAACAGCCGTTTAAGTATCATTTTAAACATGCAATGGAATTTCTAAGAAGCGCGTCTAAGAATTTTGTGAACAATTTAGGGTATTTAAAGGTCTTGTCTAATTTATAAACGGCAACAACCCAGCGGTTAAAGGCGCGGCGAGTACCTATAATTTTAAATTCGGGACCCACCCTTTGCGAGCATTATAATTTTTAACTAGGCAAATATAATTGCAACACATATTTCAAGTTGCCATCACGGTACCATACCTACTTGTGCCCAAATAGAAGGGAGTGAGTGCCAGTGTAATAAAATCATATGCAATTGGATATATCACTTTTGTCTCTCGGATGACAAGGCAACTAAGATGCCACCCTGATGTATTGCACATATCCATAGACCGCAATGACCACAGTCACCAGATGGACTGTCCGCTTGTTTGTCACCCAATAATAAAAAAGCGGCCAAGAGGTCCCGTTGGCACCATTTGTGTACGGAACCCTAAAAACGTGGTTCATTAAAATACGTTGCTGAGGTCAGCAGACCTATTAATACTGGATGGAAATAAACCTTTTGTAAATATTTCTACAGTTCGTAATTAGTTTACAAGCCGGCTGTTTACCGTTTATCATCTCATCTATTATTTTTTTAATGCTAGCTTCGCTGTTACTGTTTATTGTGTTTAGGATTTCATCGGCTCTCTATAATTTATTATGTGTTTATTTTTATGAGGATTCGGCTTCGATCTGCAAGCGAAAAAAAAAATTCCCATAACTCTTTGTAGCCATGAAAAGTTGTGGCCTGTCGGATAAAAATTAATAAAATTATATTCTCAATTACTCCAAAGTAGACATTTGATGTCCCAAATAATCCATAATATACTTAGAATCCAATTCAAGTTTTTAGTTTCAAGCCTGCCGTTCAGATTTTAAAACAAACCATTTTTAACCTGTTCGAATGTATCCTGCTGGGTCACACAATATACCAACAAATAAACATTTAATTTAATAACGGCCGCTCGGAACGAACGATCAGGTTAATCTACGTTTGCCGCGATTAGTCCGTGGAAGGGTGACCATCTTTACATACCAAGCCCTCCGTGCCTCGGAAAGCACGTTAAGCCCTTGGTGCCGGCTGCCACTCGAGGATCTTTGACAGTCGTTACGGGTCGTCAGAAGCCCGAAATTCTGACAACCAGCCTTACGAAGGGGTATCGTATTGTATGGTGTGTACTGGATGGTGGTCGTCAGATAGGCAGTCTCTCTTTGTAAAATACTGGTTTCAGCTGCACTAGACTGGAAGCCGATCCCAACATAGTTGGAAATGGCTAGGCAGATGAGTCTCAATTACACCAAAGTAGACATTAATTTGTTGTCCCAAATAAGCATAATATAACTATTTAAAAACCAGTTCTGATTTTAAAACAAACCCATTTTGATCGGTTCGAATGTATCGTGCTGGTTCACACAATATACCACAATATTAAATATTTCATCTCATTATTATAATTAGCCGAATATAAAAGCCGATGGTTTATATAACCAATTGAAACCGATACAACTCATTAGCAGAACAATTAGATGCTCTACTGACAACAAAACAGCTCAACCAACCGTCAGGTGAAGCTCTTAATTTGCTATTGATGTTCAATTAGATAACAGTTGCCTTCGGCACTATATGTACATTCCTGGTATTGTTAGGGAAATCCTATCTTGTATGGAATTACACAAGGGATATGGAATATATCTATGTGTTACATAGTTACATGGTAACATTAATTACCTACTGTTATGGTTTATATTATTATTTTATTTAAGTAGATAGGCACAATATTAAATTTTTTATAAACAACAAAATTTATATGTAACGTTTCGTTACAATAACTATAGATAGGGATTTCAGTAACTATTCTGTTTTATTGAAAATGGGTAGATCATTTAAATTAGAGTCCACAAATTGATGTTGTTTGATCGTCAGCTTAATAAATCAAAAACGTTTAATATTTTTCTGGCTTCTACCGATTTGAAAATTAATTTTCTATACAATTATTAACGTTTAACTGGTTTCTGACAGCCTGCTCCATCCCACTGCTGGTCAAAGGCCTGCCTCAATAGCTTTCAGATATTTCGGTCCAGGGTTAAAGTACTGCCTATTGTCTAGTCTCAGCTGCTCTCTCTATAATTGATTCCTTCCTTCTTTAATAAAGTAAATAAATCCGGATTTCTTTTGCCTAAAATTGGCGATTGTGAATGGGATGTAGCATCAAATGGGATGTGTGTGTGCATTATCTAAATCCCATTGACGTTGTTGGAAGAGATCATAGAAAGCGATAAGGCCGCCAATTGTATATTTTGTAGTGTTCGATAAAATTTTCGATGAATTTTTGATATGTATTTTTGTGGCGTACAATAAAGTATATATAAATAAATACTGACACAGTCATTAGGTCAGTGTAAGTACAAGGTAAGACTAAAGTCGCTTCTCCTAAGATTCCTGATAGAAAAAAGATTAAATTATGAACAAAGCTAGTCCCACGTGGAAACATAATATATTTTAATTTATACAACATAATTGCCTTCAGAAAATATTTAAACACAAAACTGACTCCCACAGTTACCGCGATAGTATAGTTAGCTTTTAAAATCAACTCTTCATACGTCGAGTGTACACCATGTATACCGATAACAATAAAATTTCTATTGTGTCTGCTAATTAGACGCGACACGGGTTAAGAATAAGAAAAAAATATATAATATAAAATAATATAATAATAATATATTGTTACATAAATTATATATTAATTTAATTATATGAATTGATAACGGTGAAACAATAACAGCCTAATGAAATAATATTATTGTTGTTCTAGAAGTGCCACGTTTTGAAGATAGCCTAAACAACTTGACTGTGTCTTTGGGAAGAGAGGCTGTTTTCACGTGCGTCGTCAATGACCTCGGCTCATACAGGGTAAGTAACCTACTTCTAAACTAGACTTAGTTTGTTGCCACGAAGCAGTCAACGAAAATAAATTACAAAGGACACTCCTCTAGTTTTCGTGATAGGTAGCTACAATTAAGACTGACTATAAAGCACTCCAGTTTATTCGTCCACGCCACGGCCACTTACACATAGTTTAAATCTGAGAATATATTATCAACTTAATAAAACCTTGAATTCACTCATTCAATGAAAGACAACGCACAGCCAAACGGTTCGCATCGCGTCGGATCGGAACGGATTTTACAATATTTAAATGATATTAAATCGTGTACACAGTATTTAAAGTCTATATTACCAAGCCGCGCACAGCAGCTTGACTGCGGGCGTCTTCCGTGACACGCGATAGTAGCCGAAAGTATGCTGTGACGCGCGATCGGCTCCGTTCGCCTGTCGTCGTATCCGATGGAATCCTTTCAGCTGTTGTCGCGTGCGCTCAAAGCCGTGGCCGGGGGACACCACTCATTCTCGAAAGTACACGCACTGCAGATTATGATTGTTTTCTTCTTCTTCTAATGCAATAGCCAACAATACTACGTCAACTTCAACCATTCTCAAAAATTAGAACACGTCAACACGGTAGGAATAAAACTATTTGACTAGGCGCAGAAACGGATACGTTCGCATGCGCCGGTACGGAGCCGATCGTATGCGTTTACATTTTGCCGAACGCGTTCGGCTGTCGCCGCATCCGTTCGTATCCTTTTCGATCCGATGCGATGCGAGACGTTCGGTGGACATCACCCTTAAACTGCTGAGGACATCACCCTTGAACTGCTTAGGTCTAGAAGCATGAAATTTTTCGCAAGTGTTCCTTTTATAACGAAGGTGAGCACTAGAGAAGGCTTTTCGAAAATTCTTTCTCTTAAGGGGTTGAGCAGGGGATGAAAGTTTATATGCAAGTTCGTCTTTTTGTACTATTGTGCTTTAATTTTTTGTAGATATATTTGGTAATAACTAGAGCAGGTAAAACCGTCCTGTTTTACAAATCAATTGCACTCCTGTGATGTCAAGCACTGTTGCTTGAAAAACTTCCCTTTGATTAAAAGAGATCTAACACAACACTTCCTTTTGCGATTTCTTCAAAGATATTTGGAAACTCAACCCAACAGGATTTGACTGTTGTCAGACAGCTGTGAATTTAATGAAATCTTGCCCAGCGACAAAAAAAAATGGTAAAATGCGGCAAAAAATAATCAATGCGAAAAGAATAAATTAAGCACAAGTTTTTATTAAAAATCAAATAACTCTTCTGCCTTTAAATATAGCCAATATTATTTAACCTACTTTATTAATTTTCATTTTCATAAATCTGTAATTATTGCAAATTACAGAATACTCGAATGGATCAGTCTCTACAGGTATCATAGTTTTAATTGACATAAAGCCGCATTACTTTGCCTTAACTTTCAAAATGATATTTTCATTTTCATGAAGTATGACGTTTTTAATGTGTGAATATTGTCACCACAGTGGCTCTGGACTACCACACCACACCACATTCGAATATTATAATTATAACGACATTTTAAAAATTAATAAAAATTCGTAAAAATTTGTAAAAAAGATAGGGATGGAAGGAAAAGGGAAAAGGGTAGACCTTTGCCCAGCAGTGCGACACAACATAGGCTAATAAAATAAAAAAGTTAAATTAAATTCTTTCACTGTCTGATTCTGGGTCCACCGGCCCTTTCATGACTGTAAGATAAGAAAACATAAATATTTATACTCAGATCAAAAACATTTAACGCATGTGCGCGTACAGGGTATGTACCGATAACAACAGAATTTATATTGTCTGCTAATTGGACACGCGACGGGTTAACACGATTTGTCAGTATTTAGTTTCATTAAGCTAGAAGCGATCCCAATGAGAGTATTAATGTTTTAAAAAACGAGATAATTTATATGTTTTCTTATAAACGGAAGTGTTTAGCCGTTTATTTGGTATACTATTAGATTGGTATGATTGAAAAAGTCTAGTCAAAGAAAACTTAAAGACTTTAGGTTTTTACATTCTCTTGAAGGGAGCGTGGCTGACTGCCTCGTTGGTCGCAAGGAGGCAACGGAGGCTGGAGAAATGGCCTCGGCTAAATCACACCTTTGGGCTAAGTGTTGGATGTTTTCAAAAGGAATGTATACAGTAACAGCTCTGAGTCTTCAACTGTGTCCGGTTGTTGGCAATTAAATTGGCTGGCCCTATTGCATGAAAATTGAACATAACTGGCGAAAGCCTTACACCTCTGCTCACCTTCCAGGGTATGGAGCAATTATTTATGCTTATGCTTTTGGCTATGTTTCTGAAGGTGGCGTGGCTACGCGTGGACACGCAGACGATCCTGACGATCGCCACCCACGTGATCACAAAGAACCACCGCATCGCCGTCAACCACAGTGACCGCAGGGTGTGGTTCCTTCACATACACGACGTCCGGCAGTCGGACCGGGGCTGGTATATGTGCCAGCTCAACACCGACCCCATGAAGAGCCAGACGGCTTATTTAGATGTAGTAGGTAAGCATCTACATCCTTATGTGCACTTAGTGGCAGAACTCCTAAATGTTGATGTTGCAAAACTGTTATTTGACAGTCAGAGAAAGTTATTGTTTAGTAGATATGACATACATTGACAGAGGGCGCTGTTGGTGTAGAGCTGTGGTGTCCCAGTGGTAACGATTCCAAGTCGTGGGTTCGAACCCAGATAGGCGCTTTACTTTGTGTAAATAATTTAATCACCACTGCTCTCAAACCGATGAAGGAAAACATCGCGATGTAGCCGGTATGTATTAGAACCGAAGATTGGAAGACATATTGTGACATCTACCAACACTGGGCCTGCGTGGTAGATTATAGCCCACTCTTATGACTGATTATGCTGTTGGTAAACATTTGTGCAATTGCTTTGTTAAATGTCACTTGAAATGTACCTATTCAAAAAACAAGATGGCGTCGTTAGTTCCGATTTCAAAATAACCTTGAAGTGCTATAGCCTATAGCCATATCATACGACTGATGAAGAATGACGGCTGCAATTTTAATATACGAACAATTCCGGAAGTCAACTTCAAAAACAATCTGTTTCAATGACTGTACAAGGAAATGTTTGAAGGTACAAAAAATATATTCGCCTGTAGCTTATTTAATGTCGAAGTAGTGCTGAGAACTAGAGCTAGGCCATACCACGAAGGAAATTTTATTTGAAGTTAATTTGTTAGATTACACAGGCAGCCAAGCGTTTAGTACAACCACTTTCTGCAGTCTATATGTTCCCTCTGTAGAGACACAGGCGTCCTTTCTGTGGGAGGAAGTGGGCCGTAATCCACCACGCGGGCCAAGAACGGGTTGGTAGATGTCACATGTCTTCGAATTTTTTGTTCTAGGACATGCCGGTTTCTTCACGATGTTTTCCTTCACCGTTTTGAGAGCAGTGGTGATGAAATAATTTACACAAACTAAAACGCCTGTCTGGGTTCGAACCTACGACCTACAAGTCGTAGGTCGCGGCCGATACCACTGGGCCACCAATGCTCACTAACTTGTAACGTTCATAATTAATTCATATCGGTTAAGGTAAATTTCAAATTAAGTTTACACAACGTCTATTTACCAATTCAGAAATGATTCTCAATTTAGACCCTTGTTCCTTAAAATTATTATAAAACAATAACAATTTCGTTCAGTATTTTGCTTGTAATGTTGATTCAATTCGAATCTGGTCTTACGAATCATATTTTTAACCATTTTGGTCGAAGACTCCAGTCCTGACCAAGGATAAAAACAAAGCGTTAATTCATTAAAATCTAAAGCATTCGTAATACAAGATTCTATTTAATAAAATATTCGCGTAGATATCAAAAACCGCTACGGATTTGCGCAGTTCCTCCGGACATTCTGGACTACCCGACGAGTAGTGACCAGGTGGCCAGGGAAGGGGCCAACGTGACCCTGAGGTGTGCGGCCCACGGTGTGCCCACCCCGACGGTCGTGTGGAGGAAGGAGGCCGGCGACTTGTTGCCTACCACCAACTTCAGCGACACACATAGTAAGCATAGTAAGATATTTGCCTTCATTAATTTATATTAACTACCTTATAAGGAACGGCCAAGTATAGTCGACTTCTTTCTTTATTGCTTTGCACACTAAGGTTGAAAGTCACTTGCACTTCATAAAACGACAAGGCCTATTTGACTACGTGACAGTTAGACAGTTTCAATCCTAATGAAGTTTCAATTTAATGGCAATTTCTGTCAAAAGTGATAAAGCAATTACGAAATCGACTATACAGGAAAAGACTTCGCTGGGGCCTTTTTTACGACATATGATTCTTTGTACCCAGATGTTCAAAAATCACAGCCCCATGTAGAGGAACAAAAAGTTCACTCAAAATAAAAGCTCCCCATGAGTTGTGAGCTTAACGTAAAAGTTTGCAGCACATAAAGACTTCAAAATCCTAAAACTTGTGAAAGGACGATGACTAGTTGCTTGCCACTAACTTCACAGAAAGTACCTACCAATAGCAAACTACTAAAAGCCACGTTGTATTAACCTAGCTTATAATATACTTGAGTACATAATGTACAGTCAGGGAAATTAATTGTTGAGCAACTAATAGAGCCCTACATCGATTTGCCGTTTGTCATTTTAAACAACCGTCAAATAATGACAGTTGTGATTTGAATATACGGATAATTTAAGTTGTTTGTCAATAAGCTTTTGGTGCGGATAAAATAAAGGAGTCCAGACTGAGATGGTACGGCCATCGACCTCAGCCTCGACATCGGCCTCGACGAACAGATGAGTTTTGTCGTGAAAAAGTGTCTTTCCATGGCTACAAAGCAGAGGGGAAGAAGACCTCAAACCACATGGATGACGAAGGTCCAAAAGGACATGAGGAAGATGGGACGCAGAAGACCAAAACAAATGACGTCGCATGATTGGAAAAGCCGACCCCGCGTTACGGGAACAGGCGAGGCCAAAAAAGAAGAAGGTCAATATGCTTAACAATTAATTTTCGTGACTTAACATAAATGTCAGCCGCCCCGCGCCTCTTGCGGACATAGAAATTTTCCACAGGAAATGTTGCTTTGATCAAATCTTCGCCTCCCTGGGGTTAGAAATGTTCACAGTAAACACTTAAAGTTGCAGCCTCTGAAACTATAGATAAATAATGGTTGCTTGGAAAAACTTTTACAGGGCTTATAAAAACAAATAGTGAAGGCACGATGGTCGATATCGATACATTCTCATAACGATAATAATTATAATTTTTGGATTTGACTTGAATTCAGCAGCCGGTATGCTGAAGGCTCTTTCAGTTCAATCGATTTATGCCTCCTGAAGAAACATTACAAATGCGTTATTAAAGAGAACAACAGAATAGGTCCAACAAAAATAAATGACTTCGCTTCGTTCCTTTAATTTCGTCATTTTCTAAATAATCCAAACCATTATTTGTCTCCTTTGTTTTGTTTTAATAAATTATTGTTCTTTCTTGTTGATTAATCTTTCTAATTATTTAGATTCGTCAGTGAATGGCGCAGTGCTACAGCTGGTCAAAGTGTCAAGACTACACATGGGTGCGTACTTATGTATCGCCAGCAATGGAGTGCCACCGTCTGTCAGCAAACGGGTCATGCTGGTCGTGCATTGTAAGTCGCCTTTCTGTTTGTTTTTAGTCAATATCTTATCACTGCAATGCAATCTGCTATTTTCAACGCACGGCGTAGCGCCGAAAGTAGAAAATCCAACAGCCCCGTTTACTTGGGCAATTATGTAGGTGTCGCCTAATGTGAAAACGGGCATTAGTTAGAGATGCCGATTCATTCCACCAGTTTCTATGATAAATCTTTTACTCTTTAAGCAGTACGGTTATGGAATGACTTCCCCGTGTCGGTAAGGCGTGCTCAATCTTTGTCCACTTTTAAAATTATGATAAAAAAGCACTTCCTTAAACATCATCATTATATTTTCTTTGCTGCTGTTATATATTTATTTAGATTAGTATAATATACTTTATGTATGTATTTATTGTATTATGTAAATGGTACACCACAGACTACCTACAGTATTTGTCTGTCCTTCCCCATTTTAATCCATCCAAAGGTTGTCTTTAAAAGATCGCTTTTAGCGATAAGACCGCCCATTGTGTCACCCTTTGTACAGTTTCTATACTTATGTCTGTAATTAATATTGTGTACATAATAAAGAGTATTCTATTCTATTCTAGTTGCTTACCAGGTTGTGCCATTATTATATTGCCCGTATAGGGATAATTATGTCTCGAATCTTACTACTCCCGATAATTAAACTTCAAAAGTTTCGTATATCGTCTCTGAACCATTTTTTTTTTTCTATTTTAATCAGAGGATTCACTGTTGTAAGACACAGTAAATATTATGATTACCATAAAACGTCCCAATTAGGTTCGGCAATGACTTACAAAATCTCCTGTTAATAGAAAATTCATTGACATAAATAGTTCAGGAACGCTGCCGGCCCATATCGCCGCGGGGCAGCTTTTGTCTGTCGCACGCTTTAAGCCAACTTCAGTCGCTTTATAAAATGCCTTTGAGATTGGAAAACTTGATATTGCGACCGCAACCAAAATCTACATCATTTCAGAGAGTACATCCGACTCTTAAGAGATTAAATGCTCAATGTAGATAAATATTTAAGCTATATACACATTTGCGGTTGCCTCGCAAAGAGCGAAAACGTGTGTCGCCAGCATTAGAGCTGAATCCTAAACCGCAACTAAGCTAATTTGAACTAAATTACGTCAACCGACTTACGCGAGCCTCTTACATTAACTAGCTCGCTTCATACCGATATGGCGGGACTCAAGACTCTCCATTTGATGAGTTTAAGAAATTATTCCCTTTGTGTTACAGTTCCGCCGATAATGACTATACAAAACCAATTAGTGGGAGCAAAAGAAGGCGATACTGTACATTTGGACTGCCATTCAGAAGCTTTCCCTAGATCAATTAATTATTGGACGATAAATGATCAAATCATATCGCAGTGTAAGTATTACACATAATCCGAGCTTGACGCGAAACTATTAATAACGTGTATTAAAATATCCTCATTCTCACTTTGTAGCGGACAAGAGGTTCGAGATCACAGCCATAGAGAGGGGCTACGAAGTGGATATGAGGCTGAAGATTAAAAAAGTTGGTAGAAATACTTTTGGCACATACAGTTGCATATCAAAGAATTCCCTCGGAGACACGGACGGGACAATAAAATTGTATTGTAAGTATCGGAGTACGCAGTTTTGTTTTTGTTGTTGTGATAGATAAGAAATATTTAGAAAAGGGTTTAGAGGCAAAAGTTAATGGTCATGTCGAGTAACTTGATATTTTGGAAAATGGCGTCGGATTTGGCCCCGAAGGATTTCGGGAGTGTTTCTGAGCGAGTGTTTTGTTTCAGCTTTGTCCGGCAAGTTCGAAGAGATGCAGTACAACGAGGTGGGCGACTCCGACGAGAGCCCTGACGTCAGCGAGCTCGAGGCGCTCAAACGCAGCGCCGGGGTCCGCTCGTACCCCGCACTGACTGGGCTCTTCGTAGTTATTTACGTTGTATTATAAAGCTACTTTGTATATAAAATATATTGTTACAATAATATTTTATTCGTCGTTTCATTACCCATGCATTGGTATAATTATCGATTTATCATTTGGTTGATAAAATCATTCGTTGCAGATTATTTTCCAAACTATTTAAACAAGCATCAATAAAGCAGAGTGTTTATTTCCACAGGCGTATTACAATAAAACATCATAATTCAAGATTAAAGCATCAAATAAATATAAAATGTTAAAAGAATAGTAAAGCATGTTTAGGAATTGTTTGAACGTAGCCGTCACTAGTGTCATATATCATGCACGAGGTGTCCTGGAAGTTCTATATTTCATGTTTGTCGTCGGTCCGAGCCCGGGGAGGGACGCGACACCTGCGCTCCGGGGCGAGGCGCCGAGGAGAAGCGGTGCGGTGGAGTCAGGCCCCTCTCCACAAGCGACGACATCTCACTACTACAACAGTTTTCCTGACACTTCGCGACAAGAATGTAAATTTGTCACCCGAGACGTCCGAAGGTGTCACACAGCGACTGTTATCTGACGAACGAACAATTTTCTCGAGCTCGAAATGGTAGGTACCCTTACACCGCCACAAACAGGTATCATTAGAATTCATTTCGCATACACGATACTTATCGCTGCTGTGTGTGGTGTACCTACTTTGTTTATGTAACTACGTGGATTCATGTACCGCGGTTACGTTATGATCAATATCATGGATATTAAAGCGTTATTTATTAAACTTCCAGCCCTTTTATACTCGAATTTATCTTGGCTTAAGAACTGGGCAACTTTTGGGGGTGTTTCAAGTCGAACATAAAATAAGTTCCTACTAACATATTCCGAGGTTAGCGAATTCTTGGGTAAGGGATTTTAATGATAGCTCTCGTAACCGTAATTTTTTATTTCGTCTTCCCTTTTCGGTTGGTCATTAACCTTATAAGGGCCGTTCTAGTGAAGTGCTGTACTGCCAATATGAATTGTTAACGACTGAAAGAGGTCTACGTGCCTAATGCCTATTACATATTCAAACATTTGTTACTAGGAACAAAAGTTTTATCACTTAAGGATCAATTCAAATTAACCTGTCATTTCTTTAACGTTTTGGTGTCATAAAACATTCATGTTTTCGTTGTTTAAACAGCTTTAGCAGAATTTTCCATTCAGTTTATTTCGTCGGGAAGATTAATTGAAAGTTATATTTAATAGAAAATGCCTACAAAAATGAACAGCACGTTCTTAATAGCTTTCAATAATTTTAATGTCACCTTCGCTATTTCTTGTGGAGCTCATTAAAACTGAAACGATACGTACACGCGAGCTGCTACATTTAAAAAAATATTTTGACTTAATACCAGTTTTGTACCTAAAATTCATGTTCAGCCTTCTATTTCTACGTTGTAGTGGCCTTGAGAGTAAAGGCAGTCCTGTATCCTGTAACCCCTTGATTCGATCAACTTCAGAGAATTAATTTAGAGTTTCATCAAACTCATAAATATCTAAAGTGAGTATTTTAAGCGCTGTATAAATATGCTCTATGATCAAACCTCTATGCATAATCAGCCTACAATGTTCCTGCTGGGACATAAGCCTCCTCTGGGTCAGACCGTAATCCACCACGCGGGCCCAGTGCGGGTTGGTAGATGTCACATGTCTTTGAATTGTTTGGTTCTAGGATATGCCGGTTTCCTCACGATGTTTTCATTCACCTTTTTGAGAGCAGTGGTGATGAAATAATTTACATAAAATAAAGCGCCTGTCTAGGTTCAAACCTACGACCTACAACTCGTGAGTCACGGCCATTACCACTGGGCCACCACTGCTCAAACCTATATGTTATTAAGACTACCTACGAAAAAAGGTCAAATACGTAGTAAAGAGTCTTCTACTACCAAAGACATTTTGTTGTACAGAGCCAGCACATCAAGCTATTCGAAACTGTCAAATTTTCCCAATCAACTTTGAACCTTAAACTTTAGGGATAAAGTTGAAAATCTATTAAAGAAATTTGACAGATTGTAGTAGCTTGATGTGCTGGCGTATGTACAAAGACACACCTCTACCGCATCCTTTATAGAATTCAACCTTGATGTTATAAATTAATGTTTGTTATTACTACAAAATACATTAGGAAGCGACTATAAATATTTATTACATAAAAACATCTTTTATATTCGAACCTGTAACATAAAAATATCAACGAAATATTCGAAATGCTTGCACGACAAACTTGATTTATACAAACCAATAAAGCATATCGAGTTCTAACATCTCGAATAAATATTTGTCGGCACATTACGTAATTTGGAATAGATTAAGATTACTTTCTTACTTGTTCACTCTTTTTGGCTTCCTGGCATGAGGAAGGAATATCAAGTAATAATTTATGAATTGCTGAGTTCCTTTATAATCGATTTTACTCCAAATGAAATTAAAACCGAAATAGGAGATGCTTTCTTTACCACGACAGTTTTTTGTGGTCGATCTTGTAATTATCAATTATTTCCAGGAAAAAAACTCTTCCCAGCTGTCAGGATTTTTTAACACATTGAAGGACACTGAACGCCTATAGACGTAATAACAATAAAACTTCTATTGTGTCTCGTTCAGTGTCCTTCAATGTGTTAAACAATCATAATGCAATGTTTTCTTTCTCTCGCACCCTTCTGGCAGTTTCCATTACTACTGAAACAACTGCGAGCAATTCCGAGAATTAATTAGCGCGCACATTATACAGCAATAACATTGCGCGCAAAGATTAGTCGCTAAGCTTCGTTTTGTTACTTAGTCTATCCGCTCAAATAGTGGCGGAATTCCAAACGCCGTGCAATTTAATGTACCTAATAAAATATTTAATGAGTGCAATGTAAACCTGTACTAGAATGTTTCAACAAGAAAAATTGCAATATTTCGTCGGTTTATACAAGGTTATTGGTAAAACATTAACAACCTCTTAAGAGATCATAAATGATAAATGATAAATGATAAATGATTTTATTTTTGTAAGTAGGTTTGTACAAACACTTTTACACGTCAATCATGTTTTTTTTAAACTAGATGAGGTCGGCGTTTCCTATCTGACTACTCTGAGAAGAAAGGCCGAAACAAACTCAGAGGTCACAGTCTCTTTTAAAGTCCAGACATAATCTTGGTCAGGTTATATGAAGACCATGTAGATCGATGTCTGAGATGGTCTTTTGAGGAAAGAACCACACAGATTGAGAGGACCTGTCCAGTCAGTGCACGCATTTGTCAGAAATCGTGCAGCTCAACTCAAGACTTAAGGAGCTCAACGATTCGACGAACAATACCAAAGAAAGGACATTTGGGTAGGCCACATAAATTACTCAAACTGCCAGACCATGAGTGAAAAAAAAAAAAAAACAAGTAATAGAACAGAGAGAAAAATAAAACATAAAAAATTAATAAAATGACCCACATCGTCTTCACATTCACAAATCACAATGTAAAAAAAAAAAAAAAAATTATATATATAATACTTAACAAAGTAAATGTCATTGTTTATAAAAAAAATCATTAATGTCAATGTGTATATAAAAAAAAAAAAAAAGTCATTCAAAATGCAGAAATTTGAAGCAGCTCAATCCCAAGCCTTTTTGTCCTCAATATAATCTTTAACGGTATAAAAGGCTTTCTGGCACAACTTACGTTTAATGAATGATTTGAATTTATTGAGGCTTAGATCTTGAACGTGGCTTGGTAGCTTATTATAAAAGCGTATACATTGGCATCTGAACGAGCCACCTATTTTTTTGAGCCTTGTTGTAGGTACAACAAATTTGTGTTTATTTCTAGTATTTATATTATGGATATCACTGTATTTTTTAAACAATTTTATGTTTTTATGGGCATATAAAAGATTTTCATAAATATACTGAGAAGGCACAGTCATTACATTAATCTCTTTAAATTTGTCTCTGAGAGAGTGTCTCGGACTTAATTTATAAATTGATCGAACAGCTCGCTTCTGTAAAACAAAGATAGTCTGAATATCGGCGGCATTTCCCCACAATAGAATACCGTACGACATTACACTATGAAAATAGCTAAAGTACACTAAACGGGCAGTCTCTATATCAGTTAAATTACGAATTTTTCTAACAGCATATGCTGCGGAACTTAGCTTTTTTGACAATTTATCTATATGTGGACCCCACTGAAGCTTAGCATCCAAAGTTATGCCCAAGAATACTGTGTTGTCTTCAGGATTCAATTCCTCGCCCTTTATCAACACATTAGTTTTCATCTGCCTAACGTGGGGTAGCGTAAACTTAATGCATTTGGTTTTTTTCTCGTTTAAAAGCAAATTATTAACATTGAACCAGTGGACTACTTTCGAGATCGCGCTATTTACATCGTCAGTAACCAACTGCTCATTGTACTCATCACTATGAACAACTATTGCTATGGGACCAAACCTGAAATTGCGAAAAAAAATCTGCTTTTCCCTACATTTTGACGAGTTATACGAACATAAATGTAGGGAAAAGCTGATTTTTTTTTTCGCGATGTCAGGTTTGGTCCCATAATAAAAGTTGGTCTTAATGATGAGTACAATGACCTCTTAAGAGGTTTTTATTGTGTTACCAATAACCCTGTATATCTTCGTCGGTGGCTGTATTTGCAACAGCACGGGCTTCGAGGTAGCTCGCAAAGGGCGTCACTATTTAAGCGGATGGACTTTAGTGTGTGACAACCCCTCCCTCCCACGCACAGCCCTACTCATAAAGACTACTCTCACATAAAGAAAACCTTTATTTGAATTCGTTTAAGGTTTTCCATCACGTCGACACCAATCCCAAATTGGAAGCTCAGGTAACACAGCTCCAATGGCGATAGTCACGATTCTGAAGGGTCCGGATGCATTCAGGAGGGCACAAATGGGGCTATTCACTTTGAATCAGATACAGGATTACGTCGTTCGTGATCTGAAACTTTCACTAGACACAACTGTTAAATAGAGCTATAAAAGTTTAATACACCAACCTTTGATTACGTTTGTGTTGTCCATTAAAAATGGGATATGCCGTCGAATTTTCGGCACACCCAACTTTTGATAAACATATAGGTATACACATTACAACAGGTTCATCTTTCACAATAAGTCCGTATTGTAATAAGCTGATTGAGAATAAAATTACCTGCCGTCTACAGATTTATGTCGGAGTAAGTTAAAAGTTCAGTGCTCCAAAGAACTAAGTAGTTTAACCTATCTACTAACTTTCAGCGTCCCTGAACTACTCCCTAATAACTTTAGAGACTTACGCAGCATGATATTTTATCCTAAGTTCAATAACAGTTTAAAATTGGGGTGCAATAGAAAAACCTCCACAAGTTTTGCTGACAAATGGTAGCATTTTTTATTGCCAAACTGATACATAAATAGATTCGTAAGCTTATTTTACTGGCGATAGCTGCTGCCATATGGGAGGGTCTACTGTGCAAAGCTATGAGGGGTTTGCTTCATTATTGGTAAAGATACAAGAGTCTTAATTTTAACCAATATCGGTCTGTAAACTATAGGAATCGGCCATCTCGCTGACTAGTTAAGCTTTTTACCATGGCTTTATTTAGGCTAATAATCTCATGAAGATATTACAGAAGAAGAAGTTGAACAATATTCCAATCACAATAATCACTTCAAAATACTACCAACGTCAATGTTGATTAAATAAGATTACCAAATTAACCGTAGAGAAATAATAAAACCTCTACTCGCTGTTAAGATTACATCACAGTCCGACACGATATTTTTTGTAACTCGTTAACAACACGATTTCAATTTCGTACAGCCACGAGCAGTGTGAAAATGAAGGCAACACGTTGGTTAATTTCACTAAATCGTTACAATTTGTGGGCGAAATGAACCCCTGAACACTTTACGGAATTATATTGGACACGCACTCGCGACGGCGACGGAACGGTTGAAAAATGAGAATGTTCATAGTTCTTTACGTTTACGAGGAAATTAAAACTTTGATGTCAATTAGTAGCAAGGTCCATCAAGCTGTTGTTGGATTTAAGGACCATAATTACAATTGGGCGGTTCAAAACCTCGTAACTAAGTATAACAATATGACTTTTGATCGGTCGAAAAATTAAAATGCTCATACTTCTTTATGTAGATATGTGAGTAAATTAAAACTTTGATGTCAATTAGTAGCAAGGTCCATCAAGCTTTTGTTAGATTTATGGGCGAAAATTACAAAATTGTGCGGTTCAAAATCTCGTAACTAAGTATAACAATATGACTTTTGAACGGTTTAAAAATTTAAAGTGTTCATACCTAAGTACTTCTTTATGTTTAAGAGGAAATTAAAACTTTGATGTCAATTAGTAGCAAGGTCCATCAAGCTGTTGTTTGGTTTTAAGGACCATAATTACAATTGGGCGGTTCAAAACCTCGGAACTAAGTATAACAATATAAGTTTTGAACGGTTTAAAAATCAAAATGTTAATTATTATTATTTCTTTATGTATATCAGTAAATTAAAACTTTGATGTCAATTAGTAGCAAGGTCCATCAAGCTTTTGTTAGATTTTAGGGCGAAAATTACAAAATTGTGCGGTTCAAAAACTCATAACTAAGTATAACAATATGACTTTTGAACGGTTGAAATATCAAAATGTTCAATTCTTCTTTATGTTTAAGAGGAAATTAAAACTTTGATGTCAATTAGTTGCAAGGTCCATCAAACTCGCAACTTAGTATAATAATATGACTTTAAATAGCAGCATGCAATACAAAAGTTTATCTTTTACACCACTAAAAGTAAAGGAAAGGTTCGTGAGGAAACCGGGACTTTATTGTCTGAAATCGCCAACACACACGGAGCAAGCGAGGTGATTTATAGTCATTCCTTCACTAAGAAGCGGCTTTATATAAGCCTTTACCCCACACTGCGTTTTTACTCGTACATACAGGCTAATAATATTAAAGTTAGGCATAGGTTGGTGAGGCAGAAGATGTAACAATGTTGAGCCAATCAACTCTCTCTGTGCAGGTTCGCGCTTTGTTCCAAAAGTCTATTTTGCTCTGGCAGCCTGCAGGCTGTAACTAATATTGTTAAATTAGTTGACGGACACTGTTCCTGAATAACATTCATTATTTCAGAAGTGAATTTGGGGGGAGGGGCCCGTGGCTAAATAATAACAGCCGCACAGGTCGATCGATCAGGTTAAGCTACGCTTGCCGCGGTTGGTCTGTGAATGGGTGACCATCTTTACATACCGTGACCCCTCCGTGCCTCGGAAAGCACGTTAAGCCGTTGGTCCCGGCTGTCATTCGTGGATCTTTGACAGTCGTTACGGGTAGTCAGAAGCCCGAAAGTTTGGCAACCAGTCTTACCAAGGGGTATCGTATTACCCAGTAACTGGGTTGTGGAGGTCAGATAGGCAGTCGCTCGGGCGAGAGGAGAACGCCCAGGTCCGGAAGAGCGGGAGGCCGTCCGGCGGGAGGCGAAGGACGCCATAGTCGTCGACTGGACGCGGGACCTCGCCGCCGCAGTCTTCGGCCGCCAAACCCTCGACGCGATTGGGCCGGTCCTGCGAGACTGGCTCGAGCGTTCGCACGGGTTCCTCTCCTTCCGTCTGGTGAAGGTGCTGTCCGGACATGGTTGCTTCGGATCGTACCTGCACCGTATCGGGCGGGAGGAGACGCCGTCGTGTCACGACTGTGGCACGGCGGAGGACACGGCGCAGCACACTCTCGAGGTGTGCCCGTCGTGGTCCGAGCCGCGCCGCAGTCTCACCGCGGCGATCGGAACGGACCTCTCGCTCGCCGGCTTGGTCAACGCCATGCTGGGGGATGAGGGATCGTGGGCGGCAGTCGCCTCCTTTTGCGAACACGTCATTTCCCAGAAGGAGGCGGCGGAGCGCGCGCGGGAGGAAGACCCTCTCGCGGCGCCGCTCCGAAGGCGGAGGAGGGGTCGAAGAAGACGTCAGTATGACAGTCATCTCCGACTCCTCCCAGGTGGAAGCCAGCACCAGGTGGCCCGCCAGATAGGCGGGCATGCGCCGGGGGGGTTGTGGACGCAAAGGCTGAGCCGGATTCCCATGACCCCCCCATCGAGGCGATGAGGGAACACCGCTGAGTTTTAGTGGGTATACTGCCACTCTGGCAGGGAGTCCCACATACTCCGTCTCGTCCCCCGACGAGCGGAGATGCGTAATGTCATTTCTCAGCGAAAAAAACAAAAAAAAAAAAAAAAGGCAGTCGCTCCATGTAAAATACTGGTATTCACCTTCATCCGGTTAGACTGGAAGCCGACCCCAACATGGTTGGGAAAAGGCTAGGCAGATGATTTCAGAAGTGAATTTGCTACTGCTTCGTTGGTCTAGTGGTCGAAAGCGCAACTGCTGAGAATGAGGTCCTGGGTTAGATTCCCGTGTCGGGCAGTGTTATTTCGGTTTTCCGTCTGGAATTTAACTATGGTAGGAAAAATATACTATATGAGGGAGCAAAACTTTATAGGTAATGAAATACCTGATGATGTGTTTAACATTAACAGATGTTATACATATAAAAAAAGCCGTAGAAAAATTCGTTAGAACGAAGTAGGTACTAACAACGAATGTCACCTATTAAATATTTTAATACTGTTGTTTCGTATAACTGTATGGGATCACAGAGACTGTATCTACTTTTATTATATACTAGCTGCGCCCCGCGGTTTCACCCGTGGGAATATCGGAATAAAAAGTAGCCTATATGTTAATCTAGGGGACACCCTAGATTAACATATAGGCTACTTTTGTATGGAGGTAGCTGACAAGCTACCTCCATACAAAATTTTATCAAAATTGGTGAAGCCGTTAAAGCGTGAAGAAGTAACAAACATATAAACACACACACACCCCCCCACACACTCACAAACTTTCGCCTTTATAATAATTTAGTGTGATTTTCTATACATTTCTCAATATGTAAGTGAACCTTAAAGTTCTTTTTTTTTGAGAAATAAATGTCTTTAAACCGAATTTCTCACTGGTAGCCCGGAGTCATGTTTTGCCCGGTTGATGGAAATAAGTTGGCCCCCAATTAAGTACGTGGAACTTAAAGATAACTTGCGCAATGTGGGTCTACTAAAGGTACGCCTCTGCCTCACCCTTTGGGAAAAACAGGCGTAATGTTATGATGATTTTTCCGCAAAAAACAAGCTGCCCCAACTACAACTGGAGCTATCTTAAAAAGCAACTGAAACTTTATTTTGTCCAGAGGTTGAAATATTCTAGTGATTGCTTCGGATTGGATTGGCAATTGCAGATTGCAGGGGTCTGCAATCACAAATCCATCTACCAAATGAAATATTACCTCTACAATCGTTCATTGAACTTCGGAAGACCTATGTTCAGTAGGTGGATGTTTACAGGAAACTCATACAACTACACGAAGAAACTTGGAAAGTGGGGTGGGTAATAAAGTTCTCTGTATAAAAAACTTTTTACAAAAAAAAAACAACCGACTTCCAAAAAAAACACTACAAATTGAAAAATAACTTTAATTTCGGAAGTCTGTGTCTTTGGTTCCGCATTTTCGTTTATTGACACCGACTTCCGAAATTAAAGTTATTTTTCAATTTGTAGTGTTTTTTTTTGGAAGTCGGTTGTTTTTTTTTGTAAAAAGTTTTTATTTTTCACTTTTTAGTGGGTCCGTTTGTAATTTATCTAAGTTACAATAGCCTAATGTCAACTGCTCATCACTTGTTACCAAATATTGCTTTTCCCGATGTTGGGACGTTAATTGTTGAGGAGTTCTCCTGGTAAGAACCAGAAAAACTCGTCAACAACCACTCACCATACGCATTGTGACGAGCATATATTGCTTAGCAATCATATTAAAGTAATCAAATCGCAACCCGTGAAATATTTCTTATTGAGTAGTTCCAATGGCCATCTGTGGTCTTCTTCATCAGCTCCACTTTACCAAATGATGATTTCCGAGAGCAAATGCTCAAGTTATTTAAAAAAATACCCAAATCGTTATAGCTTTGCCTATAAAATTTGAGGGTTTCCCTCGATTTCCATTGGATCCTCTCATCAGATTCCAACGTGATGATAATGGGACCACTTCGAGAGTATACCCTTTCAAACAAAAAAAGAATTTTGAAAATCGGTCCACAATTGGCGGAGTAATCGCGTAACAAACACACAATGAAAAAAAAAAAAAAAAACATACCGTCGAATTGAGAACCTCCTCCTTTTTGAAGTCGGTTAAAAATTGAGTCCGGCACTTTATTTTTTCACGGAACATGCGCTTTTGTTGGGAAGATATCGTCTTTCATTTTCTTTGTAGTAAGTAATGAAATGTAATATAATAAACGCAGTATCGTGCTTTTAAGGTGCCTTGCTCTATGTTAGTTCATCATCATCATTTCAGCCGAAAGACGTCCAATGCTGGATTTAGGCCTCCCCCAAACACCTCCCCTTCGACTGGTTCTGTGCTTCTCGCATCCAACGGGTTCCTACGGCTTGCACAAGGTCGTCGGACCACCTTGTTCCCACAACCAATGCTACGTGTTCCGGTACGTTACGATGTGTTAGTTGGTTCCAAGAAAATCAATGAAACTAGTTTCCATAAAATATAGGTAAATAGTTTAGGTACCTACCTCGTGCGAAGTTAATTGTTAAGGAAATTGACACCCTACGACAATTTGCCGAGTTATAGGCATTTCACAAAATTGACAATGAATGCCTGTTGTGACTTGAATTACAGACAGTACCTACCTATAATTTCTGTGACTTTATCTACAATATCAGTATCGATAGGTATCCATAACAAGTCTACAAGAAAACCTGGGAAATGAGTACCTAAATATACCTACTGTCCTATATAAAAGAAGAAAAAACAATATTATTACAAATTAAAATTACCCCTTAAAAACAATCTTGTCGTAATCGGTTAAGACTTCAAGCAAACAGCTCCAAGCGCCATAAAGTACCGGAAACTTTCTGTTTACTTTCAAATTGTTAAGGCTCTTTAAATCCTTCTCCATTTTTGGGAGAACACAACACAACATGGTTATTAGGTTATTTGTTGTTTAAAACTCAACATTATCAAATTAGGTAGGTAAACAGCCTTAAAATGATTTATACATCGACAAGAATTCATTTGTTTTCATTTTTTTTTCTATACAAGGTGGCAGGATTTTGTTAAGATTAATTAATTAATTTGATTCAAGTACATGATTGCGAACCCTCCTGGGTAGAAATCTTTAGTAAGTACTTTAAAAAAAAACCTGTTCGATACATTTACCGCGTAGGAATTGGATTTTTCTGTGAAACAGCTGCGAAAAATTTCTACGCTAGCGTCGCTGTCCCAGATGCCCTAGATACTGTGTAAATGATTAGCTACAATCAAAGTCAAAGCATTTATTTCAAATAGGCACATAAAAGGCACTTTTGAATGTCAAAAATTACAAAAAAATAGAATTGATTCTAGTCGCCCAAGCCAAAAGGTAGTTTTCGTATGGAGAGGAATGGTTACTCCACCGTTACTCTTTTAAAATGTTGTTGCCGGGTGTCTCCAGAAGATGCTAATACTTCTTAAGGTATATTTATTGTTATTATTGTTCCTTATTTGTTAATGTGTATGTCTTAGATAAATATACTAACTATACTATTATAAGTAATACTAACAAAACTATGTGTAATGTACCTGTATTCATCATCATCATCATTTCAGCCGAAAGACGTCCACTGCTAGATAAAGGCCTCCCTCAAGCACCTCCACTTCGACCAATTCTGTGCTTCTCGCATCCAACGGGTTCCTCCGGCCTTTACAAAGTCGTCGGTCCACCTTGTGAGAGGCCTTCCAACGCTACGTCTTCCGGTCACCTCAGCCAGTACCTATGTGCCTGAATTAATAATAATAATAATAATTTATTTCAGATTTCTCCATATAAATTGTTAGTAACACGAGAATACTTAAGAGCTAATGTTAGTAAACCAAACATAGATTTTAAGAAAAACCGACACCAGAACGCATGTATGCTACTTCACTGCGTGCAGCCGCATCCAGCGCTCAAGCATCGGAGAATCCCACCGGTCCGTCTATACGCTCAAGATGCTGTTGGAACTAGCTCGCATGCGAGTTAGGGTCGAGGTGCAATGTTTACGCATGATTGCCGCAAAACTGTCGACGTTGGCCTCGGCAAACATGCCGGAGGCACTGCAATACCGCGGCAGCCCCATCAGCATCCTGAACGCATTGTTATACTGCACTCGCAGGCCACTATATGCCCTCTGCAAATAGCCAACCCACAGGCTGCACGTGTAAAAGGATTGACAGTATGCCTTAAAAAGCGTTACCTTTACTTGTGTTGTACAGCAGGCAAACCTGCGAGCCAGCATTAAAGATAAATAAATAAATAATACTTGCTTTAGCTTAGTCATGTAACACATGTATATTTTGTGTGCACATTGTGAAAATAAATAAATCACACTAATATTCTAAAGGCGAAAGTTGTGTGTGTGTGTGTGTGTGTGTGTGTGTTTAAATGTTTGTTACTTCTTCACGTTCAAACGGCTGAACCAATTTTGATAAAATTTGGTATAGAGGTAGCTGACACCCTGCATTAACATACCTATATAGGCTACTTTTTATCCCGATATTCCACCGGGACCGAAACTTATGCGGTTGAAACCGCTGGGCGCAGCTAGTAACAATATATTTTGTGGCACAAATAGATATGATATTATGAAACAGAGATTGCAGACAATTTAAATTAATTCTTGTTTTAACATCTTTTTGAGGCTCACTGTTCGTGTACGAGACCTACGTTAGTTCGTTTTGTTGGTGTGCACGTTCAAGAAAATACAATTTGCTGCAAATATTGTTGTGATCCAATGAGTAAAGTATGACAGACGGTGAAAGTACAGGCACATGAGACCAACGAGTTGAAGCTAGGTATGTATAAGCTGTAGTAGCCAGTTTTCATGAACCATATGAAAAATAAAAATATAGGGTCAAATTAGCTAGCGTAATTTCATATAGGTATTGTGATGGGTATTGATATATTATCACGATAAAAAAAACTGATATTGATAAACCTATCATCAGTCATCACACCACATCTTTAAAGTTATTTTATTTGACCCTGCTTAACTGAAAACCACGACAAGCTAATAATAAACTATGGTTAATTTCACGATGATATTTAAAAGAAAGCACTAGTGAACTACTATCATGATTGTAACTTGTTCTAAGTTGTATCACGTTAGGTTGTAAGCGCTGCTTATAACCTAACGTAATACAGGCGTGAAGATTCTTACATTTTGCATAAGTGCCAGTTTGCATAAGTAGCCCTCCCTCCTGGAGCGGGATTATAATCGCATGCGACGCTTTAATTTATAGCTACTGAAAAGTTTCTAGATTAAACTGGAATTACTAATTCGATAGTACAAAGAAATGTCCAAAAATATATAATTTGTAGGTTTGGTAGTGTAAAATACAGATATGCCTAAACATACCTTATAACCGGCTCTGTTATTATTTTTGACCTTTCAATTTGTATAATAGGTCTAAAGTTGGCTGTCAACTGGAAAAGGCGTAGGGTATGGACTATATTTCTAATCAAGAAACGTATCTTTGGTATATTAAAAGGTCAGGTGGTTTGGATCACGTGCAATTTTATGTAACTTCCGATACTTCTTGAAGCGTAATGCATCACCAAGGAACTACTTAACTTACATAACATAACATAGTCAGAGCCTATAATGTTCCCCTCTGCTAGGACTCCCTCGAGTGGGCTTTAATGCACCACGCGGGTCCAGTGCGAGTTGGCAGATGTCACATGTCTTCGAATGTTTGGTTCTAGGACATGCCGGTTTCCTCACGATGTTTTCCTTCGCCGTTTTGAGAGCAGTGGTGGTGAAATAATAATACCTAACTTACTCTAAATTAAAAGTCCAAACACTAAAAGAATTCTTAAGAAAAGGCACTGACACGAAAAATACAAGATTTAATAAACTCGTATGCCGTCTATTTCATAACACAGCGCCGACTGTAATAAGATAAACGTTTTATTGCCTCCTCACACTCAGATATTGTGCGAGTCAGCGGATAAGTCGTTAGTACGTATTTAGCTAATAAACACAATTTCCAATTAGATGAAATCGCTTTTTCACGACTTTTCCACTGATCAGCCTTTATGAAAGCTCCGTTGAAAACGATCGTAGAAAATGTCCGATTCCACCTTACTAAGTACCCGCGCAATCTTTATTGGAAATAAATTAAAGCCAGCGGAAGAGAATTCAGACCCTTTGTTTGTTTGGATGAGGGACTAAATATTAAAAAATGCAAAGCTGTGAATCTCTATAGAATTCTTCATGACAACGGGTGGCATTGCGAGTAGAAAACGTAAACGTAACGTACGTTTTATTAGGTTATATTTGAGACAATGACCTTTTTTATTCACCTTATATTGTTGTGCTTTCACGTAGAAAAAGTTCTGCCATTCTGCCTCTATTTTTGCTTTTTAGTCGCTGAGCAACCAGCGCCGTTTATATACAAAGGCTACGTTTTTATTTTTAGGAGATATGCGATATGGAACCAAGTGGAACACATTCGGGTGAGATATTTAAATGAAAAATTAAATGTGGCATGAGAATCCGGATAAATCATGCCATTTTTGCTTCCTTCGAGGGTTCTAACAGATGACTTCCTGATCATTCGAAGTGGCGGTAGCAGCATCAATGAATATTAGTAAACTTTTCCTGTTACTACCTTCCTTATTCTTTTACCAATATTTTTAACTGGACTCTTTTCATGAGCTTTCATTAAATATGGTGCTTCACCTACTGCAACGGAAGACAAAGTATGAGCTGAAGTAAAGCTGAAAGAAAATAATTACTGCAACAAAGTTCTAACAGTTCATCGTAGATGAAAACCACTTCACACTTTATACGAAGAATCGGCGGTGTATCCATGTAATAAACAACGCTATAGGAAACTAAACTTTCGTTTACAGCCATAGAAATACTGACGAAGAAACAACAATAAACAAGTAATTAAAACTTATTTACCTATACGGCTACTTCGCGTGCAGTACGAACTAAATGAGGCTCCGCGTTTAGCAAACATAAATATGTGCCCGTATCTAGCGGCAACATAGGCGCCTTAAGGCTTAATCTTTATGAATACTATTCTAACATTCCATTTTAATAGTCGGCTGTTAAGCTACAAATTTTACTTTGTAACTTCTTTATTTAATTGTGCTTTTCAGGATTTATAATCATTAACAACTTTGCATTATTTTGAAGTGACCCACCCGCCCCCGCTTCGCACGGTTTAACGGCTTGAGAGAACATCGAGGTTTCTTTAATATATGAAAGTATATTAATAATTTATTACCCACATAAACGGACTTGTCTGTGTGGTGCCGGACTTAAAGAATAGCACCACCCCATACTTCCCGTGGGTGTCGTAAAAGGCGACTAAGGGTCGTACCGGAGAATGGGCAGCAGCGTTCTCTATGCATTCCACCACCAAACTATACTGCGATCGCCAACCCGCCTGCCAAGCGTGGCGATTATGGCAAACCACCCCCCAACTTGGGGGAGGCCTATGTCCAGCAGTGGACGTCTTTCGGCTGAAATGATGACCCACATAAACCGTCCAAAATCATCATCTGCCTAGCCTTTTCCCAACTATGTTGGGGTCGGCTTCCAGTCTAACCGGATGCAGCTGACTACCTGCCTGCCTAGCTACCAGTATTTTACATGGAGCGACTGCCTATCTGACCTCCACAACCCAGTTACTGGGTAATACGATACCCTTTGGTAAGACTGGTTGTCAGACTTTCGGGCTTCTGACTATCCGTAACGACTGTCAAAGATCCACGAATGACAGCCGGGTCCAACGGCTTAACGTGCTTTCCGAGGATAAACCGTCCAAAATAAATTCTCTAAAACAACATCAAAATCGGTTGCGTAGTTTAGATGAACAACACGGTCACGCATAGGCATACATATAAAAGCAACTTCAATTTAAAATATATATAATTAGATGAGCCCCGGAAAAGGTTGAACAAGCTTATTTTTTTTCGCCAAATGTTACTAGGGGATCAATGGACCTGATAGCAGCATGCATAGTCTGCTAATAACAAAAAACTGCTACAACCATTCCGTTTTCTATTTAAGCGTGGATTATTGCGATTTCCCCTTTGGCCGTTCATTGAGTGGACTTAATTAGGAGTAGTCATCACGGGTCCGTATTATCACACTAATATTATAAAGGCGAAAGTTTGTGAGTGTGTTTATATGTTTGTTACTTCTTCATGCTCAAACGGCTGGACCAATTTTGATAAAATGTTGTATGGAGATAGCTGACACCCTGGATTAACATATAGGCTACTTTTTATCCCAATATTCCCACGGGATTGACATTTACGCGGGTGAAACCGCGGGGCGCAGCTAGTGATAAATAAAATGAACAATGATCATAATTATTATCGGCCATATACGTCCTATGCTGAAATTGGCTAATATTTACATCTATGTATATAGCTATATACAACTCATTTATGTGTAATCAATTTCTGTATTTTAATAAAAAAAATACTGTATATAAATAAATATTCTGTTAGCAAACATTTAACAAATGTAAATGTTTGCTAAAATTTTTCCAGTCTATTATAAAAGATATGGCGGGGAAACTGACCAGTGATACGCGGACTCGGTTTTTCACCTAGTTCGGCTGCAAATGCTCCATATTGAATTATTTTCATTATAGCCCACAATTTTTTTACGCAATATGGTTGTTGTCATGAGAATATTTTTGATGTCAATAAATAAAAGCTATTAATATTTTATCATTCGAATAACTAATATTTAATTTGCTCTCACGACAAATTCGACCTGACAAAAAAAAATATATATGAAAATAAACTTATTTATACAACGAACGAGGACGTTTTACGTGAATACCGTTCCCTAATTGTCATCATGTCACTATGACAGGTAAATATTCTATTCTGAAAGCTTGTACCGTTTGTACACGCAAATTGACTCCAGCACAATGTATATGGCACATAGTGTACTTGTTCATGTATTTGTGGTTTACTCACATTCTGCATACTGAATTACTGATTCACCAGCCATAAGACTGATTAATGATTACACTGGGGCACAGTACCTACTGTAATGTTTTAATTGTTCATGAAGTTTCGTAATTATCGACATCATTTTTTCTTAGTGAGCAGGTACGTAAACTCAATACTTTATGGTTGGGACCGCTCGGGATGGACACACTAATGATTGGTTGAACACCACGTTTCAGGCTGTAAGAATCTGACACAACCTTTCTTCAGCCAGTGGAGAAAATCCAAGAGGATGTCCACAGGACAAATAAAGCTGTCAGATGTAATTTAACCCATAATAAGCTTTAATGTTCTCCTGCTGGGATATAGGCCTCCTCTCTTCAAGAGTGGGCTGTGTCCACGACACGGGCCTAGTGCGGGTTGGTCGAAGTCACATGTCTTTGATTTTTTTGGTTTATGGACACGATGTTTTCCTTCACCGTTTTGGGAGCAGTGGTGAGGAAATTATTTACACAAAGTAAAGCGCCTGCCTATGCCTGGATGAGTGGCGCGTGGAGGCACTGGGCCGGGGGGAGGATCCGCTTCCGCGGCAAACCGCTGCGGAGCGGACGGATCTCCGGCGCGATCTCATGGCGGCATGGAAAGAGCGACTGTCGCAACCCAGCGCAGGGCACGCCGCGATAGCGGCTATAAGACCCCTCTTTGAGGAGTGGCTAGAGAGGCGCCACGGTGCCCTCACCGACCGCCTGACGCAGGTCCTCACCGGACACGGAAGTTTCGGGAGGTTCCTGCACATCAACAGGCGGGAGGAAACGCCCGGATGTCACCATTGCCAGGATCACCCAGCAGACACGGTGGAGCACACGGTGGAGGTCTGCCCCGCTTGGGCGGAGCGGGCGCCGTGTCCTCGTAGAGGCGAACAGCAGCGGCGGCGACCTCTCGCGAATGCCATGGTCCGGGGCGAGAGGGAGTGGGAGGCAGTCACCTCCTTCTGCGAAGCAGTCATGCTAGCGAAGGAGGAGGAGGAGGGACGGTTCAGGGAGAGAGCCTCCCGTCTCAGACGCCGCGGGGGACGCCCCCGGCGTCGGGAGCCGCGTGACGACTCCCGGCCACCGTAGGCGCGGGCCTGCGGGCGGAGAGTAATGGGTAGCTCACCGCTCGATCAGGACCAGGCCCGTGCCGGACGGCGCGTACGTGTTCCACGCGCGCCTCAAAGAGATGTCATATTTTGTCCCAAAAATATTTAAAAAAGTTAAAACTTGGACACCGAGCGACACTAAGTAGGTTATCCAATATCCGCGTCGAACGGTTAGGTACCTAGGTACTATTATCAATGAGCGCAAGACGGCGCGGAGCGAGCGGCGCGGGTGAGCATGTTTTTGTACGGACAAACAGTTAACTTAACAAGCTTATAACTTTGTGATTTTTCATGATACAGTTTTGAAATTTTGTACATAGATTCTTTACATAAAAATACTAGACACGTGTTTCGGGTTTCGCATATACTAAAAATAATGTTGTATAATAATAATAATTTATTGGCAAAAAATGTGTACAAACAAAGTGAAGCCCTGACTCCTGCGCTAAGTAACAAAAAGTAAGGTAAAGTAAGGAATAGTAAGTGTTACAGGAGCCAGATATACACTCTGGTATATACTCGTCACTTCGGTAAAATCAAAAGTAACGGAAGCCCATATGCTTTCTTACCATCTATTCTTCGAGGACCATGTTCAGTAAAGAACATTAACTCAAAAAAGGAAGACCAACTCCTCTAACCAATACAAGCACCGAAACATTATGTAAAGTTCACAAACATGCCGTTACTAACTCATCGACGCCAGTAAAACCCAGTCTGGCTTCTCCTTGCAAACATGAAACATTTTCAAATATTATGCACCCGTCTGATTTATAGGAGACAGCAGGCTAATCTTGCCACGCTATCGCAAGCACAGCTGTAAAAAAACAAATTCTGAACGGCGACTTTTATGGTAGACCCTTTATACTGTCTAGCCAAAAGTGAAACCTTATCTGGTAGACTATAAATAAATAAAACTTGACGGTTCAACCTAACATTGATAGGATCACACTTTGTTCCTTTATTAAGTGAATATACCTACCTATGTAAGCTTTCGTGTTGAAATTATGGTTTGTCGTGATCATGATTATAATGTTTAAGTACTAGCTTCAGACTGCTACTACACCCGCGTGGATGTTACTCCTTATAATATTAGCTATCTGCCATTGAAAGTCCGGGCCTTTCGGAGATTAGCCGGAACAAACAGAAAGACACACAAAAAAACAAAATTGTTTTTTTTTTCTTACAAGTACCTACCGTATATACTTGAAAGTATATATAATGGCATATGAATATGCATTTAGTAAACCCTGTTATTTTGACTTTATAAACAGACACTTCAATTTTGGGATCCTGCCGTTTTGCCGAAAAGACTTTGCCAAAATTTCACTACCCAAACAAATTTTAGCAACCTTTTTTCATACCAATGCAATGTTTGGAATGATTTTAGTACGCACATTTTCATTTGGTTAAATTTTTACTTGGCAGAATATTATCAAGGATAATGTCATTTAGGCATTTGGTCTTTAATCAAATAATTTAGGTATTACAGCAAACAATCTTTAGACATTAAACATTTTGTCAAATGATTTGTTATGAAAATAATATATAGAAAAAAAAATTTTTTTTTTGGGTATTACTTACATGGTTTTACTTACATAATTACTTTTTAATTACATTGCATGCTTGCGGTCGGTCGATAGGTAGGCGACGTAGGATGCAATAGTGAAAGAAAGGCACCCCGAGTTTCGATTTTGTTAGGTTACTTTAAACCCTTTTCTCAAAAATATGAGCCCCGCTTTGCGACATTGGATGCAAGAGCGAGCGAATGAGAATACATATACCTTTACCTAATATCATATGAAACAGGGCCAATTGAAATCATAGGCAGACAAGACAGAAACAGGTCCCGACGGTACTAAATATAAGGCTTATTTTATTTTGCGTAAAATATGTTATACCAACTGAAATATTTGACTAAATTAAAATTGGTAATAGTACTATTTGGTAAGCAAGTTATTGTTTAAACGTTCACTTGCCGAACATTAGGTTTGCGTTACAATTTTTTGTGAAAAGTTTATTTGCTAAGTAATGATTTGACAAATGAAATTATGCGGAGAATTGTTTGGGAAGTGATAATTTGGCAATTTCTTTTCGATGAAACAAAGGAGACCCTTCAATTTTATTTATTTGTATGTACTATGTATAGATAAATATCAGCCTGTGAATATGTCCTCCAGCAAAAAAACTTTGTATTCTCGTAGTTAGATGTAACCAGATATTGATCACAATTCAAATTCGCAATATTCAAGATATTTATACTTAGGAGAACCGTGAGAAAACACGACACATCCAAGAATAATACGGAATAAATGATTGTAGTAACGCTAAATATAGCCGCCATCTTTTCTCGAGGATGTTAATAGTAGATTGAGCCCCGTCGTGTATAATGTACATAGTTACATAACTCTAACTTATTACTTTAAAGGTAGATAAGTGAGAATAAAGGCAACCACGGAAAGGCGCGACGCGACATCGCAACGCGACTATAGTAGAACAATTTCAATGAAAACTACACAGAAATTGTCCTACCCGAATCGCGTCGCACCTTCATCGCTTCGCAACTGTTTGCGGTAAGGAGTTTACAAATACCCGGAATCGAAACAATAATTACACCACAAAACATCACAGAAGTACGCGCTACACATAACATCAATCTGATAAGTTCTCTAACAAGACAGAATCCACAAACAGACAGATAAGCTGATTTCAGAATCTTTAATTACATCATCTCGGTATCGTTACAGTAAAAAAAGAAGATTTTATCGAAAACGATCCCCTTAAAGAGGATTTACGCAATTAAAACGAAGAAGGGAAGCCTGATAAAGGAAAAATATTTATTCTTGCCTTTTAAGTAAACTTTCAGAAATAATATCTTCTATATTAATATTTTGAGTTCATCTGTATAAAGTTTATCATTTTAGGTTATGATAATATATGTCTTTATCCTACTTATTTATGGATTCAGATTTGCTCAAGATTACATTCGTAAGAGTAATAATACCCGTAGAGGTGTAGAGGTAGAGGTAAACATGTCAGTCATTCACATTTCACAAATATTACACAAAGAAAAAATGTTTATTCTGCACAAACAAAACGCACATTGCAAATAAAAAAATTACTTACTTACTTACTTGATCCGATTCTGACGATGATATCACACTAATATTATAAATGCGAAAGTTTGTGAGTGTGTGAATGAGTGTATGTGTGTGTGTGTGTGTGTTTATATGTTTGTTACTTCTTCACGCTCAAACGGGTGGACCAATTTTGATAAAATTTGGTATGGAGGTAGCTGACACCCTGGATTAACATATAGGCTCCTTTTTATCCCGATATTCCCACGGGATCGAAACTTATACGGCTGAAACCGCGGGGCGCAGCTAGTCCACTATATTTGTCATTTTTTCGACTACAATAAGCGATCAGGAAAATAAAGCAGCACATAGTTAAAACTATATGTAGGAAAGTTTGTTTGAAGTATTATATATCTATATAATAATAATAATATTATTATATATGACGGAGAAGGTATAGTGTGTCTCGTCATCATCAGCCATATTTCAAATACCGTGGGCGCACTATGGGTAGAGTTGGTTATTGTGCAATAGAATAACCGTTTGCACTTCAAATCAGATTATAGTTTACGAACTTAAATTGAATCACACTCGCTAATCATCACACACTCTAGGTACACGACACATCCAGATACGCAGCGAGATCGTTACCGGGCTGGCTAACCAAATTGACCTCCGTTAACTGTCCGTCAAGGAACCTCTCTCTTCTAGCGGAGTTCTCACTGCTCCTCTTTTCCAATTTCCATCATAAAACTCCTCCCATCCCGGGAAACTCCGGGGAACTCCATGTGTGTCTCGTTTTGTCGTTCTGTAATCTGACTTTTCTCAGTTCCCTCCAAAACCAGAGTTGCCAAACTAATTAATACCAAAACCAGTGTTGCCAGCCCAGTCGCGAGCTCACTCAAGCGATTCGCTTCGTATCCGAATGAGGCGATTTCCGAACTAAGCTCTATTGCTTAAACCGACTTAAACGTCAAAACCGAGTGACATCGGTCATCGTGTTCTGACAGCTCGAAACTTCGAAACAAACAGCGCCAACCGCTTCACGCGCCGACATATATATTATTAGAGCAGCCAGTTCATTTGGTGCAGGAATTTTTACGTAAGCAAGCTTCTGCCCGTGACTTCGTCCGCATGAAATTTCTTGTACCCCAACCCACCCCGTCGCATCGCATCGCCTGCCCGCGCTATTAGATCATTTCGCTTAACGTTCTTTCTGCCTTTTTTTCTTTTTGCACGGCTCCTGAGGGTCCTAGCGTGATGTTAGATAGTCTATACTCTATATCCTTCCTCAAGAATTGGGCTATCGAATGCAAAAAGATTTTTTTGTCAGACCGCTAGTTTCAGAGACAGCGCGTTCAAACAAACAAACAAACAAACTCTTCAGTTTTTTTATTAGTATAAAAGCATGTGTCTAGCAGTGGACTGCTAAGGACTGATGATGATGATAAACTTTAGAATATACAGGGTTACTTTTCAAAGACCATCCAAATTTTTACATGGAGTTCTCCCCATGAATATAAACAACTTTCACTATGGGACCAACTTTAAAATCACGAAAAAAAATCAGCTGTTTCATACAACACTTCAATACCTACTTGACCAAAATGTACGAAACAGCTGATTTTTTTTTCGTGCTTTCAGAGTTCGTCCCGTAGTGAAAGTTGTTTATATTCATGGGTAGAACACCATGTAAAAATCTGGATGGTCTTTGAAAAGTAACCCTATATTTAAACTGATTAATGGTTAGATTCATAAAAAATGACTTCTTCAGTCAGACGTCATGTCTAATGGGACTACTCGATAAACAGACCATCTAAATCCAATCTAATGATGATAAAGTATACAATATCATCGTGCAGCTAGTTAATGAATCGTCAAGGAAATAAATCCACAACGCATTGTTGTTCACTTTCCGGCACATTGTAATTACTACGGAAATAATGATGTTGTTTCAGAAATAAATTTAAGCTGGAACTAAAATTACTATAGATGGGCTTTATACACAATAGTTTCTAATACAAAAGCCAAACTGTTAGCTTACATAATAAAATATTAGTACCTAATAACAAGTTGAATGGCGTGAATTGGTGAGGCCTATGTCCTGCACTGAACTGCAGCTATGGGCAGTTAATGCTTACTACAAACTATAATGGAAGTAAAACGACGCTAAACGAAGCCGCCATTTTGTACTGGACTTGGGAACCTTCTGGTTACGAAGATATTGGAGGTCAAACTTCCAGCTTTTGTTACTTTTTAGGGTTTCCTTACCTCGAAAAGAAAAACGGAACCCTTATAAGATCACTTCGTTGTCCGTCTGTCTGTCCGTCAGTCAAGACCCTTTTTCTCAGCGCGTGGAGTTATAAAGTTGAAATTATTAAAAACATCAAATACTCAAGGCTGCAATTCCTTGAAGCAGAGAAAATATCAACTTTCTAAGTCAACGCAATCAAAAGATATGGGCGTTTATGTTCCGAAATCATAACCTATAGGGTACTTCCCGTTGACCTAGATTTATGTTTGGCGAGAAGCAATGTCATGTAGCTAAAGTAAAGGAAAAAAAATCCGATTTTGTAGTTACATTACAAAAAAAAAATTGAAACTACATACCTACAAATTTGTAGTACGGTCCGCGAGTCCGACTCGCACTTGACCGGTTCTGGTTTCCTTGAAGAGTTAAGCAGGGCTGATGAAAACAAGTTTTAAATGTTATGACTATCCCCAGAACTCCTGCATGTATATAAACACCATTTTTTGCGTGCGTCACACATTGCGCGCTGCCGAAAACAGCCATTTTTCACACCAAATATAATGCTCGTTTACCAGTAATAATTTTTGCTGAGTGCTACTTAGTTTTGCTATGTGATGGGTCTTTGTACACCCTGTATTTGTTTATACACAATATGCTTCGATTAAATTAACCGAAAAACGAAAGGATCTTTCTCTTGGAGTGAATAATAACATAAGCCACTTTCTTCGTCTTCAATCAGCCGCCTGTAGGGGTAAACTGTGCGACTTGAGAACGTGATTCGCATTCAGATACAAAGGGGTATCGGACCATTGAAATATGAGGAGCCGATTCTTCCCAGGGTCCGGGAATAGACAAAATGGCCACGCGCTGTGAGGTAGTTCTTTTGACACCTAATTAGTTTCGTTGGCCGCTTATGGGAATTTGCTGTTTTATTTACATAGTCACAGCTTTGCTTCGTTATAAACTGTTTATGCTCAGAGAAAAATATAGGCACAGTTTTTTTTTTTTCTGCGGATGTGAAATCATCAAATGACTCCTCCCGCTCTGGGTGGAGCGGAAGGGAGTGTCAGACTCTTACTGACTAAAACCCACCCGTGTTCCTTCCTTAGCCCTTTATGTTCCGGGCCAGCGGTAACCCTTTCGGACAATCCCGCTAACCCGATGCTGCCATCTCTTTGAGGCGCGCGTGGAACACGTACGCGCCGTCCGGCACGGGCCTGGTCCTGAGCCTACGGTGAGCTACCCATTACTCTCCGCCCGCAGGCCCGCGTCTACGGTGGCCGGGAGTCGTCTCGCGGCTCCCGACGCCCGGAGCGTCTCCCGCGGCGGTTGGGACGGGAGGCTCTCTCCCTGTGCCGTCCCGCCACCTCACCCAGAGAATGCGTTCTTTACACCTGTCAGTTTCATACAAACGAATATCTAAGTGTTTTGCGAATTTGATCTTTATTAGCTACTGGAATTGTCGCACTGACGGTGTCAGGAACGCATCGGCTGGACTGTAGGTAGAGATGATTCGCACAGGAAAATTTGATCAATCGATTGGCCAAAGAATCAGCATCGCCATACAATGTGGCAATGCTGCCAGACTTTTGGGCACGCTGATGTCAGCGATGCGGACATACTTTTTTGATGCCCTATGATTATTTCCCCTCTTTTTTATATACATTTGTAATTTTTTTTTTAATAGCTTCTACTTAATAATATTATTTTGTTTGAAGAGAAAATGATTAGATCGTCATTCGCCGCAGGTCAGAAGTTTGCTTATTGTTGTTTGTTTAAAAATCACCTTAGACGAAAATAAATTCAACATTTTATTAGTCGGAGTTTTTATTTAAAATAATATAAGAGAAAAGATTTTATTTTTTGTGTTTGTTTGTTACGCTACCACGCTAAAACAGCTGAATGAAATTGGCACATGGGTAGACCGTGACATTGATTGCTACATAGGATACGTTTTATCCCGATATTCCCACAGGATCGAGCCTTATGCGGGAGAAACCGCGGGGCGCAGCTAGTCATTTACATAATTATTTATTTAATAATTAATAATTCAGTAAAATAAAAAGTAAGTTCAGTAAATAGTAAGTAATCAATAGAATTTTAAAATTCTGTTAAGTATATTTTATTTATTTATGCAAAGTAAATAAAATATAAAAGAATAATAAAATTCTCTAACCATTTTGCAAAGGTGGGTCAGCTAATTGCTATAACTGACTGTACCTACTCTAAAAGCTACAGTGTCAGCCAATTAATTATTTTGTACTAAAATAAAGTGTAACGTAATGGAATTAATTACAAAGTATTCTCTTTGATTTCAAAAGGTAATTGCTACGAACTGACAAACTTCTTCATTATATTATGTCCGTAAATTGAAAATAATACTTTAAAAGGACGGTTTGCGTTTAAATGTGAAAATATAAATTAATTATCAAAGTTTAATCACCTCCTTGTGAATTACGGAGGACGATCAAATTTGATCAACGTCCAATTAATTTGTTACGTCAGATAGATAGACAATTCCCTACAAACACGCAGCTACAAACTACACGCAGATATACCTTGATTAATATGAGCATGTATTGAATTTCGATATATCCGCGTAACTTGAGCGGCGTACGTTTCATTTCATTCATATGCAGAAAAATCGTTCACACGTTTTCATTGGTATCTCCCAATTAAAAAAAGAATGTGGAGTGCATTGGTGGGATGCAGCGGCATTCACGAGGACCCTAGCCGGCAATAAAGTAGGCATCAAGCGAGCTACGTGCCTTACGATAAGACGAGTGTACGTGCTAACTCCTTATTTGTGCATGAAGCTCAGCCACCGAGCAAACTGGGACGTTTAAAAAACGAAAAGAAAATTTACATTATCACATTCCTCTGGAGAGTTATTTTACTATTCTCAGTTTAAATATTTCATTGTAGAAAATTTACTTCGTGGAGTTCATCAGAAAAATCATTTTATAATAAAGATACCTACCGAGATACTGCATTATAACTTAAACAAGATTGCATCAGCCTCAAGTCTGACGCTCTTTGCAATTCTTTGGGAACAACTTTTTTATAAAAACTGGTTATTTCATCTATATTAAAGTCCGCCTTACACAGAATTTACGACTGCAGTCGAACACACTTAAAATTATAAAATAACCAGGAGTTACTTAGATTTACAGTTATTTTGTCAAATCCCATTATTTGCCCAATACAAAAAAAAAATACAAAGAAATAAATAAAAATCGAATAATATCCTGCGGCATTAAATAATGTTTCTCGCGTTGTATATCCTAGCCCAGTCGTGCGTTACGTGGGCAGCTACCACGGGTGACAAACGCGCCCCGGAATCGCACCGCACGTAGGGTATAAAAATAAGGGGGATCTTTAAAGTGAAAAGTAAAGCGAGTTTGGCTTTTATGGTAGTTACCCTGAGTTATCCAATCAGTCGGTGCCGGGGAAGCAATAAACTGGACATCACGTCCGAACGTGTCCTCCCAGTGACAAACTACTAACGCCTCGCGCCAACCAGCGCACTGAACGCTTGCCTGCACTCACTGATGGACGAATTTAGATTTATTACTCACCCCGCGTGTTTACTTTTCCTCAGATGCTGAGAGCTGCGACGAGATTCATTAGTTAGGGGTTAGTTGCCGATGTAGCCGTGTCTGGGCGCCGCAAGGGACACTCGTATATGAGACGAGTGCGGCGGACTAGAACAACAGTTTGACAAGACCAAACAACAAAACCTAAATATATCAAATACATGATCGATGAACTAACTCGACTTATTTGTGGAAGATAAGTTTATATTTACGGAGAAGTATGTGGTTATGTAGGTACCTACGATACAGGCAGATTAGAGTTTATTGTATCCATTTATCAGCATCTAAATGCAAAAGCTTTTAAAAAAACATAATCTAAAAGTTGCGAACGCATTTATACCAGAGAATTTCCTCAGAGGAATGATGCAGGAAAATTTGTTTTCCAATCATCAAATATTACGGAGTGCTTCCCGCACCGTTGTTCTTATAAATGAATACAATTAATCATATTTCTTTTTATAATAAGGCAAGACAATCATACAATGTTTATTATACTCTGCCTGTAGACATAAATACGCCTGGCATTATTAAGATACACAAAGAGCAAGACGTTTCTCTGTCAACTGTTCCACATTTGATATGCCAAGATATTACTGTAGCGTCAACATTATGAATAGGCGTGTATTTGACAATGTAGCTACTTCTATTGAAGATGGGGCCATTGACGGCAGCTTCTCCACAGCTAATTGTAGATTATCCGTCATATTTATCGATATAATCAATCACGATTCAATCACATTTGAAACATAATCTCCCGTATTATCAGCCTAGCTGTTAATCCCCGAAAGTAACTAGACAATAGACAATGGACTAGTGACAAGATAATATCGTCTTCTCAAGTAAATTATTTCGTTAATTATCTGACAAATGGGACTATTTACGGATGAATTCACTAAATAAACAAGTATTACTTTTAGCTAGCGTTCAGATTCTCAACTAAAATAAATAGTTGAGTATCAACGAAACGTGCCGTACGGCATTTCATACAAACTTTGAAGCCCTTGTTTTTCGAAATGAATGAAACGATTTTAATGAAACTTTATACACATAAGCACGATAAAATTTATTTAAGAACATTTTCGAAATGTCTTATTTAATAAAAGATAACTGGAAATCTCTGTTTCTATGGAAAATTTAAAATCGTTCTAATTTGGCTGTAACACTATTTTTCTAAAATGTTCTTAAGAAACTTTTTAGACCATTGTATCCTGCTTATGCGTATGAAGTTTCATTAAAATCGGTTCATTCATTTCGAAAAAGAAGGGCTTGAAAGTTTGTATGAAATGCCGTACGGCGTAAACGCTTTTAAGAGCAGCGGTGCCCCGGTGAAACCGCCACGAGTTATAGGTTGTAGGTTCAAACCACGACAGGTGCTTTACTTTGTGTAAATTATTTCATCACTACTACTCCCAAAGTGGTGAAGGAAAACATTGTGAGATAAACCGGAAAGTCCTAGAACCAAAGATTCGAAAACGTGACATCTACCAAGCCGCACTGGGCCTGCGTGGTGGATTACGGCCCGCTCCCCTCTCTGAGAGAAGGCGTGTGTCAACAAGTTATGCTATCAACTAAACTAAAATAAAATTACATCTACATTTTACTTGTAAATATCATAAAAAGATGAACACAAATTAAAAGTGTCAAAAGATGCTGATTTAAACTTAAACAAATAGTTTTAACGACACTTCAGAAGGATAAGCCACTTAAGTACACTAAAGTTTAACATTTCAGTTAATTTGTTAGCCCAAAACTTGCTTCTAATTTAGGGTAACTTTACTTTAGTTAAAGGTATACTTATTTACTTTACTTTATTTTTTGTTGGTTTATTATACACTAGGCATTGACGCTGGGTCGCCAAAACAAATGACGACAATTTAAATGTACCAACGCAAAATGGGCGAGTTAAAAGCGTTTTTCCATTAATCCCCGATGTTTTAATGAACAAATAGGTAATTTGAGCATTAAAATGTACTGTTCGTACACTTGTTCGTAATTACAGAGGATTAATAATTATGATACGAATCGTATATTATTTAAAATGATTGCTGTCCCGCGATGTCCTTTGATGTGGCTTTCATTAATTATATATCTTCGTTCTTTTAATCCTTTTAGGGCTATTTTTATTTTTTGTAAGTCTAGAATCAAATTATTTTAAAGCTGACTCATTGCGCCATTAGACTAGCTGCTGATGTAAGATACTGGGTTTCCAGGTAGCTCAAAGTGTAAATTGGATGACTTTGTTATGACATTCTCAGTTACAGTTCTACGATAGGAATTGTGACTGGCAAAAGATGATAAGTTAACTTAGGTCCTTTTTCTATCGGTGCGAAATATCATAACTCTTCACAATAACTTTCCACACATTGTTTTGTTACTTTCATTTGTTTTCCACTACTGTGAAAACTCCTTCAATTACTTCTTCGAATCATCACGATTATTTGCGATTACATACCATGTAGGTATTGTAATTATAAAGTCAACTAAAAACAGTTCTAAAGGTGATTATAGAAAGCTATTCAAAATATGTAAAATTTTACCGATTAGTTTAAAACATAAATATCTTCTAGCAGTTAAGCACAATGGAACCCAAGAGCATAACTTAACTCATGTACTCAACAACTATAATACGTGATCTATGGCTGCCGGCAAATTCAATGTACCCAGAGTCACCAATTACTTTGGTGACAGAACTTTAAAAAACTGGCCAAGTGCGAGTCGGACTCGCACACGAAGGGTTCCGTACCACAAGGCAAAAACGCCGAAAAAAAACATGTTTGTTGTATGGGAGCCCCCCTTAAATATTTATTTTATTTTAATTTTATTATTTATTATTAAAGTTAAAATACAACTGAGTATTTTGTGAATATTTCAAGTGCCTACCTGTTGCCATTTTTGATATCGAGCAAAAAAGGGCGAAAAAATCGCGTTTGTTGTATGGGAGCCCCCCTTAAATATTTATTTTATTTTGTTTTTAGTATATGTTGTTATAGCGGCAACAGAAATACATCATCTGTGAAAATTTCAAATGTCTAGCTATCGCGGTTCTTGAGATACAGCCTGGTGACAGACAGACAGACAGACGGACAGACGGACAGACAGCGAAGTCTTAGTAATAGGGTTCCGTTTTGTACGATTACCATATTTATTGAATAGTTTGCCGGCAGACATAAGGAGCGAAACCAATAAAAGCAGATTTAAAAATAAATTAAAAAGATGTTATTTAGAAATGTTATAAAGTGCTATACCTAAGTCTAAAGTATGAATTTGTAAGTGTGTCTAAAGACTCGTCAGACCCCACAGTCAAACCATTACTACCCACTCACGCGCAAGTACCCCGCGGTAACGCCTTCCAAAGTTCCTATACGCAAGTATGTTTTTAGCACATTTTTTTCGACGCGCCGCGGAGCGCCCTCGCCACTTATACACGACTCGTACAGAAAAAAATTCTATGGACCGCTGTTAAACTAATGGCTGTTTCTTCAAGTGGATAGACAAGTGTAGATAACAAAACTTGTTCCGTAACATTAAGAGACTTTGATTTTTTTTAATAATTGTTTATTTTTAATGTTTGTTTACATTACGACAATTAAAAATTAAAATAATATTATTTCAAAATCGAAAGCGATGACCCTATTTTTTTATTTACCTAAAAAATAGCCCCATTCATACTGAATCGAATGACATATAATACATACCATTGTTGTTCCAAAGTTTTGATATACAATAACAATAACATCACGCGAGTATCAAATTACGCATGCGTCATCGCCGTCTCATTTGTTTATTTAAAGATTTTCAACTACAGATAACTTATTTCGTAATGCCGATATAACCACACGGCCTTTGGCACAAATGTACTTCATCTAACCACTCGACTAAAGAACCTAGAACGTGAGCAATACTCCCATAGTCAAAATTACTAAAAATAAAATACTGCGGTGTGGAAAATGCTTGCTGTCGCAGTTTTATCAATGGCCGATCGTGGCTTTCGAGCGAGTGTAACATTTTCCTCAATACCTGCTCGTGGTTATGGCCGCGTGAGTGGCTACGGTTTTGTGGGGCTTAATTTGTAATATTATTTATTAAAAAAAAAAAAAACTATAAAGCAGTAAACGTAGGTACACAAATTTGTTATCACGCCTTCTTCCCATGTAAACTAAAAAAAAAAGGCAGAAACTACAACACGCCACCTGCTACGATCCTTAGGTACACATGGCGACACATCAAGCTTTGCATTTCCAGATTCGCATTGTATAGGTTTTTTGTACAATCAGAAGTCATATACTGGTTATGTATAGCTTGATGTGTAGCCGTGCGTACATACTCCTTTTGCTTAAACCAATATCTGTCTATCTATCTTATCTATTTTATCACACCTAATATTATAAAGGCGAAAGTTTGTGAGTGTGTGAGTGGGGGTGTGTGTGTGTGTTTATATGTTTGTTACTTCTTCACGCTCAAGCGGCTGGACTAATTTGGATAAAATTTTCTGGATTAACATATAGGCTACTTTTTATCCCGATATTCCCACGGGATCGACATATACGCGGGTGTAACTGCGGGGCGCAGCTAGTATATAAATAAAACAAAGTTGGGTTAGTTACACCATTTATAACTCAAGAAATGGTGGACCGATTTTTATGATCTTTGATTTTTCACAGCACAATCAAAGCAAAATCATAGCAGAATAACTATTACCGCGTAAGAAAATTTCACGAAAAAAAATAGTAATGAATAGATAGTTCATTTTGTTATACATTTTTGTATTTATTGATTATTAGCTGACCCGGCAAACGTTGTTTTGTCATATAAATTATTTCTAGCTGCCCGGCGCTACTTCGTTCGCGTACTCCTACGCGAACGCGAACTCCTATCTTTGGTCAACTGGACCCACTCGAACTGGACCCGCGGGTCCAGTTGACGTAATCACATTTTGAATACGTCGACTGGACCCACTGTCAAATTTCATCATTAGTACAGTCACGGAGTAAAGCCAAATCTTTTAGTTTTATTTCTATGACCAAAAATATACAGACCTACTAATACTATCCAATAAGGTATTTACTTACTTTATTTACAAAGACTCGTAGTGTCCTATCCCTTACCCTACCCTACCCCTACCCTACTCCTACCCTACTCCTACACTACTCCTACTCTACTGCTACCCTACTCCTATCCTACTCCTAAACTACTCCTACAGTACTCCTACCCTATTCCTACACTACTTCTACCCTACTCCTACCCTACCCTACCCCTACCCTACTCCTACCCTACACCTACCCTACTCCTATAAGTAAAAAAAAAAAGATAAAAGTATCCTATGTCCGTCTCCTAGTTCTAAGCTACCTTCCCACCAATTTTCAGCCAAATCGGTTCAGCCGTTCTTGAGTTATAAATAGTGTAACTAACACGACTTTCTTTTATATATATAGATAAGGCGGTACGAAGTTAGCAGGGTCAGCTAGTATCTATCTATCTATATAAATAAAACAAAGTTGCGTTAGTTACATCATTTATAACTTTCTAAAGATCTTTGATTTGTTGGATTTGTCTCCGCCCCGAATTGCTATTCGACCGTGTTTTAATAACTATTAAAACGGGTTTTAATCACGAAAAAATAATGAAGATATTCATTTTGTCATACATTTTCCTATTTATTGATTCTGAGGCGGTACGAAGTTCGCCGAGTCAGCTAGTTTTACATAAAAATCCAACAGTTACACTATAGAAAAGATTGAGAGATAACAAAGTCAGTTTAAATAACAGTAAATTGCTAGACCTTTTCCTTAAACTAGTGAGTTAAGGATTTTATTCCTTGACTAATATAAAAATATATTGAAGACTGCCGAAGCGGTTATTGGGGATACCGAACCCTTCCGAGACCGTTTCGTAAAGCGGGATTTGACTAAACCGCAGATTTTTAAATAATAAGTACTGTCAAGGTATTGTAGAATCGGGAAATTTTCAGATATTTCCCACATCATTCAATAGAATACGAATCCGGATATATTGGTTTTGTTACCACATGGCATGCTGCCTACTGTACATGCTTATAACTTTCTATCTCTTGTGTGGAAATACATCCAACATTTTCAGTTGAGTTTTTTTAAATTACGTTCAAGCTATTTCTGCTTCGAAATCGATTCAGCGGTTTAGCCATGAAGACGTGACAAACAGAACACTCTCTTGTATTTAAGTATAATACATGTGCCGATATTGTAATTACCACTCTTGTACTAAGTTATTATCGAAAATATGTTAAATATTTTCCAAGAAGGATTATTTAATTATTATGTTCTACGAGTAGAGAAGTAATTATATCCTGTCATAAACACTTTACATGATGCTATACAAACATTTGCCTTTAAATTATCATTTTTAGTATGCTTTTGTTTGTGTATACAGAGTGGTCCAAATAGTGACGTCAATAAAAAAAATTTGATTCCTCATACCTCGGGCTATCTGATAGGCGTATATAGGGGACCGTGCCCACCTTAGAATGGTCTGTTGCCCACCCTAGGATGTTTGAGGACCTATTCGAAATTCTAAGCCTGATACTTACATAATATAATTATATAACTTCACACAAAAGCAATCAATAAAATAATCTACCACCAACATCTACACAAACTTATTATTACCTACATAATACATTCCATTTAATTACTTTAGAAATAACAAAAATAATTGAATCTATTGTTGCGCGCCACGATTAATGCTTGGTACATGGTGACAGTAGTTACCACTAGCGCCATCTAGTATCGAGTAGCGGAACTAGTAGTCAAGACCCTTCTAGAAATTTCGATGCGAGAACTTTCCCGAACTATCGACGTCTGGTCGATCGGGGCCTGTATGTACTCGAACATTCTAGATGTTTCTACAATGGAAGGTTCTAGAACTCTCTGCTGCACTATATAAGGCGCGAAGAGCGAAGAGCGTGAGCCGCGAGCGACACAGTTTGGATACAGCGATCGAAGCGAAAACATCCGAAGCGATCTTCAAGTGCGACTTAAAGCGATCAGTAGTGCAATTGTGTTTTGTAATTAGTGTGTTTGAGTTGTAATTAGTGTTGTTAATTAAAGTGTCAATTTTTGGTTATTAAATCGGCAGTTTTTATTTTCACGAACCCGAAGCTCGTAACACTATTAATTGTGAGAAATTGGTAGTATTTAACTTTACTTAAATAAATTCGAGACAACTATAATCAACGGGTTTATTAATTAATTATTTTACAATATAGGTACTTATAGGTGCAAGTACAAGAAAATAACAATCAAAGTGAGTGTGATGATAGTGAACTATCCAAAATCCGAAAGCCCAAGAGGCCGCTCCGCTTGTGCTTCGCCGTTATAAAGCCTCTGGTGCCCCCTCTCCAGGAACCTCAGCAATATGAAGCTGCCTTCGTTGGTGTCAGTTTCTTCGCTGTCGTTCCCAGATGGCGCTCCAAGTGCAATGTTGCCAACATAATACGCAACGTAATATGCTAGAGTCGGTATATTTAAATTTCGTGCCACAGCCCACAATGCAAAGTGACAAGCAGGCGCACGTCGGTACACCGCGCCGTTCCGCGCACTGCCGCTTCGATCGATGCATTTTTTAATTTAGATCTCGAAAGTGGAAAGCATTTTGTGAGGTATGAGGGTATTCTCCAAATTGACGAAACTATTTTAGGAGCAGAATGTTTAATAATGAAAAACGTGCTAAAAGAAAAGGATCGGTTGTGGGATCGCCCGCACTTGGGGATGGGACCCGCTAGGCATGGCGAGCTAATATCAGTCGAGGGTGCGGCGAATGTCGGGGCTCTCGGGCCCCGGACTTATGGTAGTAGAAGGAACAGTGGTGTTTTAGTCGGTAGGAGTCCGACATAACCCTCCGTTCATCCCAGGCGGAGGGTTTCCATGAGGATTTTCCATCGAAAAAAAAAGGTTAGGGGCCAGGAAAAAAGCCCTAGATACGCCAATGGGTATCTGGGTAACTTTTAATCGTAGGATTGTGAATTTCTCATGTTCGATAAAAAAAAATTGTAGATATCTTGCACTAGGTACCTCATTAGGTAGTGCAAGATATCTACAGTTTTTTTTAAGGAAGATATTTTTTTAACACATGAAAGTGTATTTCATGATAGTCCCATCGCAAAAAAAAAACATAAAACGAGATTATCGAAAAAAGTTATAAATAAAGATGTCCTCGAAGAATTTCCCTAAAAGTAAAAAAAAATATTTATGTCTCCTAAACTATCAAAAATCGCGAACACATGGGATATTTTCAGATACCCTAGGTATGAGGAAAAAAAGAAAATCTAAACAAAATGAAACAAAGAAAACAGATTTTCTCAACTCAAACTTCAAGTAACAAAATAACTAGCGGTCGTTGACCCCCAAAAAAAAAACATTGAATCATTTTATTTTATCGTGTTCAAATGTCGATACCCATCTTGTTTGCAGAGTTTCGTTCGCTAATTTAAGTTGACCCTGTAAATCCGAAATACAAAATAATTAGTTAGCTAATTATTTTAAATGAGTAGTTAACTCATTTAAAATAATTAGCTAACTAATTATTTTTAATTAGATAACTAATTATTTTTGATAGTACGCTGGTGTTTTTCTCAATCTATATCAAAAACCAACCCGTACTTACGTCAACAAAGTCCTCCTAACAATCCAACCGAACAACATGGACATCTAATTAAATAGACTTAGCGAATCGCTCCCTAAGTACCAAACTAATTTCCAGAAGTAGGCAATATAATTCTCGGTTCTGAGTGTAGCAGGCAGTTAATAATCGACATTAGTAAAGTGGCTCGGTAAGGGGAGCCTCCCCTAAGGTATCAGTACTCAGTAGCCGGCGGTTGAAACCGTAGGAACCGTACTGCGATACCATCTACCACTTCCACAGAAATTGCAAGGAGGTAATTCCTCAATTTACTGCAATTTGCTTTTAGAGAATCGAAATATCAAAGTACCACTATCGCTGGGTTTACAAACAGACTGCGTTTTAAGTGACCCCGTATGTGCACTGTGTCGATTCCATTATCAAATTGGAAAAAAAACTGCCAACAAAAAATTGAATTTAGAAAATGTTAGAAATTTTTTGCGAGCTGTGGTGGCCATGTGGTAACGGCCTCAACTGGTCGTGGGCTTAAACCCCGGCAGGCTTTACTTTATGTAAATAATTCAACGGTGAACGTGAGGAAACCGGCATGCATGTCATAGAACCAAAAATTCGAAGACTTGTGACATCTCTACTAACCCGCACTGAGCCTGCATGGTAGATTACAGCCCACTCCCTCTTGAAGAGAGGAGGCCTGTGTTTCAGCAGTGGAAACATTATACCTACCATGATTATGCTTAGGAATGTTTGGTCTACGTTCCGTTAGTGACTAAATTAGACACCTGTCCAAATATCTGCAAACCAATCCGATTTTATAGCCGAAAAACCGTATTGTATTGTTTAGCTTATAAATAACCTCGTAAACGTCATGTAAAAATTAAGCTCTCTAAAAAATACACAAGAAGTTACACCCCAGGCGGTCGTATTTCATATTGATAAGACGATAAGCTAACAACATGCAGGCCTTTTTATAGCCAATAAATAAGGGTTTAAACATATATGCATAACTCTAAATTAAGCGAATATACGTATAGGTTAAATAAGACATGTAACGTTGAAGTAATGGCAACACTAGCCCGGAAGCGGAAAAACGAAACGGACTAGTATTTACGAGCAGTACATCCGCCCAGTGGGCTTCATTAGCACACGCTCTGGACAAAAAATATATTGTTTTACATGCATTCATTGAACTTTAGTGCTTTGTACCTACATTGTGAATGAATTATTCCGTATTGCAAACAGTTTTATTTAAACAAGAACATTGTTTTAATGAGAACGTCTATAAATTTCAAAATACGTTCTGTTTAACCTATTGCATGATAAAAGCACAATGGGTAAATAATTAATTTTAGATTTTGTAGTACAACAAAATTTGCTAAATATACTAAAATATGCGTACAGTTGGCTTATCAGTGGGGTGAAGTAGACCATTGTGGTTAGACTCAGTTCAGTGGCGCACGCTGCTAATTAGCGAGCCACAAGATAAATGTCAGCAATCACGAACCCCCGCGAGGCGCCGCCACACGCTACCCGCCGCCGCCGCCGCCGCCGCCCGCGATCAACAGATTACTTACAAACTAGCATCTCTCCTTTCAGACCACCAATCCGTCCTTATTACACCGTTTTTGTACACAACTGCCCAACGGAGCCCCTGCTACTGATTTATATTAATAGACCGCAATCAATAATCCACAATCTTGACATCCAAGCTGATAGCTCAATAATAAGCTTGAATTGCCCCCATAATAGTGTCTTCGTCGCAAATGTCAATTGTTGAACTTTTAAAGGGCTGTTGGTAATAATAGGGGTGGTCTTGTTGAACCATGTCGTTGTAAATCAGCGGTTCACTTTATATTGAAGGTAAATCACTTTGTTGAAAGTTCAGGCGGCTGTCGGGGGATGTTAGTCGTGTCGTTATAATACGAGTACGTGCTGTCATTCAGTGTGTGCCATCTTTGTTCCTTATTCGTTTATGAATAAACTTTCCAACTATTCGGTACTAAGTTCAGCGTTTAACTCGTGCCTGTAATTGTCAACAGATTTCCAACTGAAAGTTTCTGTTATAATAATGGGTCTGGATTTTTGGCTAAGTATTTAATATTCATAAAGAAGTTCTGAATACGGAGCATGTGCAAGTTCTAAATATCTTAATTACCTGCTACCACGAGTTCGCTGCGCAAACTTTCCGCGTTATACTCGTGCCGTTTTGAATATAGTTCCCTTACATGACGTCACGCCTCACAGCATTGTACTTACGGGATTATATCAGCAAAGCCTTTGATACCTCAGCAGGAAAATGTGTTTGAATTCGGACTTAGTAGGACTACTTATTTGAACAGGTCCTAGATAATCTTCTTGTAGAAAACTAGAACTTCACACGCGGGCAAAGGATAGCTGAAACCTTTTTATATTTTACTGCACCTAAATGGGGAGAGGCCTTTGCCCAGCAGTGGGATGATGCAGGCTAACAATAACCCTTTGACTTAGCTATCGATAAAACTAAGAACAGAGAGTTAAAAATACAGTGATGGCTACCATACTACTCAGACATTAATACGTTGAATCGATACTCAACTCGACTACACTTCTCAATCGAGAAATTGTAGAAACCTGTTGATACACGCTAATATTTTTTCGATTGTTAGCTTAGGCATTGGATCCGAACTGAAAGCAAAAGTCCTCGCCCACATATATGGGAGTGGCGCGAGGAGGCAAAACTCCGCTGCCGCGAGAAATCAGACAGACAGAGCTCCGGCGGGACCTCATGGCGACATGGAGAGTGCGTCTGTGTGTAACCCAGTGCAAAGCACGCCACAATTGAGGCGATAAGCCCCCTCTTTAAAGTGTGGCTAGAGAGGCGCCACGGCGTCCTCACCTTCAGTCTGACGCAGGTCCTCACCGGACACGGTTGCTTCGAGAGGTTCCTGTTCCGTATAAGGCGAGAGGAAATGCCCGGGTGTCACCATTGTGGGATTGCCCAGAGGACACGGTGGAGCATACGGTGGAGTTCTGCCCGGCCCCGGTCCAAGCCATGGTATGGAGCGAGAATGCATGGCAGCAAGTAATGCTTGCGAAGGAGGAGGCAGAACGCCCCGACGCGCAGGGCGTCGCATCTCCTACTGCGGCGACGTGACGCCCTGCGCGTCGGGAGTCGAGAGCCGATTCCCGGCCACCGTAGGCGCGGGCTTGCGGACGGCGAGCTGCCCATTGCTCGCCGTCAGGTAAGGACCAGACCTGGGTCGACGGCGCGTTGTGTTCCACGCGTGCCGCATAGAGATGTCAGCACTAACTGACGTGGTCCGCTAGGGCGTATGAGGCGCCAGGGTCGCGGGTTGTTAGAAAGAGTCACTGAAGGAACACGGGTGGGTTTTAGTCAGTAAAAGTCTGACACGCCCGCCCGCTCCGCCTAGAGCGCGGGAGAAGTTATTTGATAATTTTCCATCCAAAATAATAAAAAGGGCTTTGGGTCCGATAATACATTAAATGGTACCTAACTAATGCAGATGAATTTTTCGACGCTATTTTTTAGTTTCTGTATAGTTTTAATTAAGTTAGGATTTAATTTTGATATTTTTATTGAAAAAACAAAACTACCTAATATATAATCGGTATAATATACCTAATAAAAACAAACAAATTCAACTAATTGAAAACAAACATTTTACAGATGGAAGAAAATTATATAACTCTCAGAATTAGTTGGGAAACTTAAACATACACAGGTTAGACACACTACTTACTTAGATTGACTAATTACTTCGGCAGCTCTAAATGATTTCTTCTGTCATTAAGGAAAATAAGGCGATATTTTAAATTTATTTTAATCTATGCCCTAAAGAATCCGCGCCATTACTTGGCCCGATGAATCTAACAGAGAAAATAAATAATCTTATTTATTTCTATGTAAGATGTAGGTAGTTAATTTCTTTCTGTCTGGTACACATCGAAGTTATGTATATCCAATTTATTACTCATGATATTTTTGGGCTCGCTTACACAACAACTCTCCGAATACCGTTAAAAATAATTATTACATTATTCTATAACTGGGTTGTGGAGGTCAGAATATAGGCAGTCGCTAAATGTGAATACTGGTATTCAGCTGCATCCGGTTAGACTGGAAGCCGACCCCAACATAGTCGGAAAAAAGTTAGGCAGATGATGATGATTCTGTCACTATAACCTCAAATGAATTATATAATAATTATATAGAAGTAATTTAACTGAAGTGATATTCAAATTAAAGAAAAATCGTGTAAAAATGTTAATGTGAAATGTATATAAATTATAATTTACCTAAAAAATAATATGTAAGAGAATTATGTCGTTCAAACATTGTACAGGACAGAACACAGACAGTCGACATTATATTAAGTAGGCACTACAATGTAAACTTGGTATCCCAACGGGTTACATGGGTCGACGGCAGTCACTTCACTTAAAACTAGCCTCACTTTAGATAATCGTGTATTTTACAGCTCGTACGATCCGACTGTCCTATAATCAACCGGTTCGAGGCAGCGTTGGGTCCAGTTTATTTACCATTAGAATCGATAGCGCACATAGATAGTAAAACTACTCGTGCTTATGAACATAACGTAAAATATTGCCAGTTTGATTGGTTTTTGGGCTGAAAAACTGACTGACTGTGAAACTTTTTATTTCGTTTTGCAGAGCAACAAAAAAGAACTACAATTTAGATTTTTCACACAGTTTACTTTCCAGTAACTAAATTAAAAAGAGACATTCATATTCCTATGCCTCCATAATTTGTTATGTAGTAGGTAATCAAACAAGCAAACATTTAACAATTACTTATTTATGGTAATTACTCAAATTACCCTTGATAAGTACCTAACCCTTTCACACACATTCTTCAATAATAAAGCAGGTTTGTATAAAAAATAGAACCGAACACTCTATTTGAACAGCTGACGCTCATTGTTACCCGAACATAATACAGAAAACATCGATTAAACCACCCCAAGGGTTACTAATACGATATTTTCGTCAGCGCTAAGTAACTACTAACAACTAACAAAGTGCTCATTAAATTACTATGAGAATTGTGCAAAATCGAATGTAAAATTACAAGAAAATTAAATAAAACTATTTGATATTTTTAAATGAGTCAGCTCGGTAGCTAATGATACATTTGTAGACCACATCGATTCCGTCGACCTCCCGCTAATTTTATCTAATCAATACCTACGTTGTAGTTCGCAACTTTGCTTTTAGGCACCAAATGGAAGGTTGTTTGTAAAACAATTAACTTTTACATATAAGGCCATTTGTACACGGCACGGTTTCTTTACGGTACGGCGTATAAACCGCGCCGTAGAAAAAACGTCTCCGTCAATAAGCTTCACACGGCGAATAAAGCGTAGTTTTAATTTGTGCCAAGTGCCGTGACTGCGGACTAGAGCCGATCGGTCGGTAATGTGGATAAATATTAGTACGGCGTATAAAGCGCGCCGTAGAAAAAATGTGTCTGGAAATAAGCTTCCATAATGATCCATACAACACTGATGACCGGGCGAATAAAGCGTAGTTTTCACGATTACAAAAACGTGTGTGTACAAAGAGCCTAAGGACCTTTCGACTCCTACTTTATAAAAAGGTTTAAAAATGTTGTATACGTAAATTTTGTAAGAATAATATGACTTTTATGCCGAATAAGAGTTAGACAGTTTTGGAGGTTTATTTGTAACGAAAAAATATTTTACTTTGTCACAGTGTTTATCTGGTTTTTATTGAAATTGCTTTTGAAATAAGTAGCCTAAGTTAAGTGCCTTTATAATATGTTTGACAGTTTAAACTCATAAATCCTCTTTGCAAAGTATGTAGGTAGGAGAGTCCTACAAACAATTTTACTATTTTCAAATAGAAACTGAACGAAGTTTACTCTTAAAATGCTCCATCCACAATTCTCTATTTTAACAAAGAATAGCCTTCTTAAAATAAGAATCTCAACTGGACGAAGACTTAATGCTTAAAAGAAATCAGATTCATAATTTATGCATTTAAAAGTTGAGGAGTTTTCATAGCTCGGGGATATTATATCGCTGTGCATATTAGTGCAATAGCACCGTACAAACTTGGAGGGCGGATATGTACCGAGTTGTGCAACAATTTCTCGTGGCTGGCTTGAAAACTTTCTAGCTTCATTAATACTGCACTCTTACCACTGTTCATTTTAGTTCCTTTTACAAAATTACTACACTCTCAGGCTCCATAATCGAGCCACGCTGCTTTTTTAGAGTTCACCTCAAAAGGAAAAAACGGAACAATTATTATACATTACACTTCGGTGTCCGTCTCTCTGTCTGGCAGTCTGTGAAGACCCTTCTTCTCAGGACGTGTGGAGGTATCAAGTTTCAATTGTTATCAAATTCGTAGGTCTAAGGTCTCTTGGAGCTCAAAAAAATCAAGCTTCGAAGTCAACGCAATAAAAAATACGGCCACTTATGCGACTTAAGTTGATACTCGCAAATAAATCAAAACCCAAAATTCATGTTTCTATGTAAACGGGAAGTACCATAGATTTCCCGTTGACATATAGTCATAAATTTTGGCAAGAAGCGAGGACTCATAGCACAAGTAAAGGAAAATGACTAGTCTCTAATTCATTCATTTGTAGTTTTATCAGTTTTTTTTTGTGATTATAAACCTACATTTGCAGATGGAGAATTGACCGTGACGTATAACAATGGATTTGAGAATACGCTTTTCATTCAGAACGTTAAGTTTGTTTTTGGGATAAATTCATCCCAGCTACAGAACCCTTCATTGTGCGTAGTGCGCAACCCACTTGGCCGATTTTTTTTTTTGTATTAAGGTGTATGACTTTTTAAATGATCATGAATTTAAATTCGGAACAATAATCAGCCTATAACGTTCCCACTAACACAGGGCTCTCTTTAAGAGGGAGTGGGCTGTAATCTACCACGCGGGTCCAGTGCGGGTTGGTAAATGTCACATGTTTTAAAAAATTTGGTTCTAGGCTACGAATATGTACAGACGCCAGCACATCAAGTTACTACAATCTGTCAAATGTCTTTAATAGATTTTCAACTTTATCACTACAGCATAAGGTTCAAGATTGATTGGGAAAATTTGACAGTTTCGGGTAGCTTGATGTGCTAGCGTCTGTCTGTACAGTATGCAACAGAACTCCTTAAGCGCGATAAGAGCGTTTTTGCTGTGAAGACCACCGCGCGCCACAGGCCCGTACCTACATCTGTGTGTGTAAGTGATCGAACGAAACAAAAATATATCGTCGCTTTTATTTTTTCATACCGTTCATACGATTGCTAAATTGACTTCATCACAGCGAGCACATATAGCTAGTGACTTTACGTATTGGATTAGCAAACGCGGAGGTCTGGGTTCAAATCTCGTGATGAGACTTTTTTTTTTTTCAACAATTATCTGTCTCGTTTTTTTTTATTATTCGATAGATTAATAAACGAGAATAATAATGTAATAATTATAATATTTTTATTATTATATTGATAAGCTTAAGTTATATGGGATTCAAAATAAAATAAAAAATGTTTTAGGTATACTGAAGTGATTTCAAAATGTTTATTCGTTATAATTTTAGAAATACATTTTTAGTTAAAACAGTTTATTTTCTCTTAAAGAACAATTAATTGAAGTAAAGCAGGTAATCAGTGAACTACGATCATTAGACTTTAAATACCTAATGTATCTTAGTAATATAATAATATTAATGCTATAATTACTACCGTCACTCCAACAAACCACGACTAGCTAATCTACGCACGTAAATAAAAAAAAGTGCGGAATCCTTCACAATGTATATCACAATACAATTAAATTACTACTTTTTTTATACTGTCAGTGCACTATCTCAAACATCAAAGTTAACAAATCGTACTTATTAGGACTTATTTATTGTGGTTATAGCTTAAGTATTCATTTTCATTATGAAAAGAAGATTGAAACTAAACCTCAAAATAATCCTTATTACGGACTAGCTTCCGCCCGCGACTCCGTCCGCGCGGATGTCGGTCTTCGCGTGGATGGTTTATTTCTCCATTTTGAGTAACTATGACAATGACATCTTTATAAATATCTATTGGACCCAAATACGGCTAAGCCTATAATAATTAAGGAGATCCCTCTATTGAGCTACTGCTGTTGAGCTCGCGTTCTGTAGTAAGTTTTTTTTTCATAGTAATTCCGACCTTGATAAGTAGCATGTAGCAGTAAATTACTGACAGTGACGAAAAGTTTGCAATAATAAAAAAGTGATCGTGACAATGCGACAGAAAGTTAAATGAGAGCTTCAGCATACACAACATTGTTAGTGAGCTCGTCCGGAATATGAACATGAAGATTTCTTGGACTGCTCACACGGGAAAGAGCTACGTAAAGTTGCCCGTGTGAAAAACAACTCGCGGTAAGATCTACGCCAGCAACTCCTAGGGTCTGACCTTGTGCCTTATTTATTGTCATGGCGTAACATAAAGCCACAGGAAACTGTATTCTCTTAAATTGAAATGGAAAATTATCTACTACGGGTAATGCAACGTGTGTTCGCGGTTCTACAGAACAACGACTATGAATAAAACCGAAAAATAAGATTTTTTTTTCTACGTATTTTTCCAGGATAAAAAGTATCCTATTTTATGCCCAGGATAATAAGGTATAATTATACCAAGTTTCATCGAAATCGAACCGTTAGTTTTCACGTGATGCCTGCATATACAGACAGACAGACAGACAGACAGACAGACAGACAAAAATTTTTTTAATCACATATTTGGGTTTGGTATCGATCCAGCAACACCCCCCGCTATTTATTTTTTCAATATTTTCAATGTACAGAATTGACCCTTCTACAGATTTATTATATGTATAGATATGACACAATATTATTTTAATATTACTAAAATCAATTTGTAATTTATAACTTAATACTTCGAATAACCCCCATTATTATCAATGCTATCAAGTAAACCCTGGCGCAGGGATCCTCTATTATTTAAACATAATAATATCTGCATATTTCCATGAATGCCACTTCAACTGTTCATCAGATCTCTCATTCCATCCTTCCCATCACTGTATCTATCATCGCTGTATCTTATCGCAAAATGTAAACGTTCTTGTTTATGATTTCCAATCAAATATAGTTTTTGAGCTGGGTTTCGTTTGCACGGCGAACGATTCGTGAAGACGTGTCGAATAATTTGGCAAAATATCTCGTTGGTTTAAACCACTTGTTTTATATTCACTGACCAGCGGGGGCCTTCCACTACGCTTTCGACTGGCAAGTGAAGGCTTACCCTCTTCCTTTGACCCTCCGACTCACAGTAGATAATTTCTCTAAAACAAAAATGGAATACTTAAGTTAGGCTACTAGCAAAATTATAAAATAATATTACTATTTTGAAACAAAATTATTTTGAAAATAGAAATGTTACAAAGTAATTATATTATAATTATACTTAATGTTTCATCATTCCAAAAGTAAATAATAGTACATTATGATACATGTGTGCTATGTTGATCATTATGCTCGAGGCGGTACCTATTATTCGCGCGAGCCGCAGGCGAGTGCGATAAGAAAGCCGAGAGTCTAATGATCACTGCACACGCGTTTCATACGACGTTTTTCAACACACTTGCGAGGAAAAAAACAGACTTGTATTGTTAAATATTAACTTGTATGGAAAATGGCGCGCTAGTTTTGTCTTTTCGCATAGCCAGCACTATAATAGCAATGCGCGCGCAAGTGTAAATAAAAGCACTGACCACAGAGCATGTAAAAAAAATTGTAAAAAAAAAAACAATTGTAGTTTAGTTAGTATGGAATTAGAAAGTACTATTGGCATAGAGAAATATACCTACATTGGTTCAGTGAGAATCCGCAATGATAGAACGCCAGTCAGGGTCTTTTCCGTTTGGTTTCGGGTAGGGATCACGGATAATTTAAGGTGGATAATTAAAATTTTCTTACGTTTTTTGTACCTAATTTGCAGGTCAGTATCAGGTTGCATCTTGATCAAATATGATTCGCGACTATAATATACAGAGCGTTAGGTTAAACGAGGGACATACTTTGAGGGGAGTTAGTAGGTACTCATGAAAATTAACAACTTTTAATATGGGATTAACCCTGAAATCGCGAGAAAAAATCAGCCGTTTCCTACATTTATGTTCGCATAGCTCGTCAAAATGTACTGAACAGCTGATTTTTTTTTTGCGATTTCAGGTTCGGTCCCATAGTAAAAGTTGCTCATTTTCATGAGTACTGACTCCCCTCAAAGTATGTCCCTCGTTTAACCTAACGCTCTGTATATGTATTTACAGAATTATAGTCATTAGAATAGAATCTTTCTAGTTAGATTTTTTCCCTAAGAACTTTTCCATAAGAAAGATGTATTAATGATTCGAATGATTATAATTCTGTAAAGATGTAGGTACCTGTTAGAGTCGCAAATCATATTTCGATCAAGATACAAACCTGACACTGACCTGAAAATTGCAAAAAACCTAAGAAAATTTGAATTTCGCGGTAGACCGCGAAATTCAAATTTTCTTAGGTTTAATTGTCCGAGGTCTCTGCGCATTCACCTTAAGGCGAAAGCGCCAGGGTAGCCCGCGAAATTCAATTTTTTTCACGTTTTTTACAATTTGCTGGTCAGTATTAAGTTGTACGTTGATTAAAATATGATTCGCGGTTGTAACAAATATGTATTTACAGAATTATAATCATTAAAGTCATCATCACAACTCTCCAAGACCAAGTAATCCCCAAGAATGACTATTTCATGAAATATTGACATTTGGGGATTATACTAACTTAACAAGTGGTATTACTGATTGTAATGATTATGATTCTGTAAATACATATTTGTTATGACCGCGAATCATATCATACTCAACGTACAACTTAATACTGACCAGCAAATTTCAAAAAACGTAAGAAAATTTGAATTTCGCTGGCTACCTTAGCGCTTCCCCCTTAAGGTAAATGAATATTAGTTAATTTTGGGACCAAGGACAATACAGACTATTAAAAAAAAAGTGAATTGATGACATTAAAAAAGCGCGCATCGCCGACTAGTAAATAGTTATCTGTGGAAATAAAGCACATGTGGATTAAAGTAAAGAAAAAGCACGCGTTTTTAATACACTGCATTATGGACCTAAAAGCGGTTCAATAAGAGCCACTTTACGAGCAAGTGTGTTGAAATAGTACATTATGATACATGTGTGCTATGTTGATCATTATGCTCGAGGCGGTATTATTCGCGCGAGCCGCAGCCGAGTGCGATAAGAAAGCCGAGAGTCTAATGATCAATGCACACGCGTTTCATACGACGTTTTTCAACACACTTGCGAGGGAAAAAACAGACTTGTATTGTTAAATATTAACTTTTTTGGAAAATGGCGCGCTAGTTTTGTTTTTCCGCGCGCCGTGCTAAGCAGCACTAGCGATGCGCGCGCAGTTGTAAATAAAAGCACCGACTCTCATTTTAAATATATTGGTCTATGGTACTAACAAAACTGATCCGCCCCGATCACACGAACCTGTTTGAGAATGAATTATGCTACACATCAAATCTTAAATTTTAATGAATGTGCGTTAATTAGGAGTGTTGGATAAACACCTCATAATATGTTCATATTTAGCGCACAAGTTTACTATTATTAATTTTCCTTGTATAAATTCAAGTCATACGATACTCGCCATTTTGATGACAGTGGTGGTCGAGGCTAAAAAACATAAAAATTGGAGATTTCGAACACCCTAACTTCACCACAGGGGCTGTGAATCATCGTCTCAATCAGCATCATTTAATTATTTGACGAATTTATCCATAGTTTAAGGTAAATAAGTACTTAGTGGTAATGACATGTGGGACAACAGAAGTTACCCCTTCAAATAACCAATTACTATTACAGAATAATAAAAAGGTATCTTCTGGCAATATAATTAATAATAATAAAAAACCAAAGGGAGTGCAACATATTTTAAAATTATTTAATCAAAATATCCAAGGTTGCGCTTCCAAATTACTGGAAATAGAATTGTTTTTGGAAAACACCAAGTTTGATGTCATTTGTCTAACAGAGCATTGGTTGAAAGATCATCAAGTGATGTCAATTAATTATGAAAATTATTGTGTAGTTAGCCATTTCAGCCGAAAACGTATGTTACATGGCGGGTCATTAATATTAATTAAAAATTCTATTAAATCGAAAGAACGAAAAGACATAATCGGGTTGTCTGTTGAACACGCCATTGAATTGTCCTGTGTTGAGCTTGATAAGCATGTTATAGTATGCGTATACAGACCTCCAAGTTACCAGAATCTATTGGTGTTTGATTCTGTAATGGAAGATGTGTTAAAGAAACTTAGTACTAGTAGTAAGTCAATAATCGTATGTGGAGATTTTAATATTAATTTATTGGAAAATAACTCGAATACTGTCAGATTGTTAAGTCTTTTTAAGTCATTTGATTTGTCAAATGTTTTTATTGAACCAACCCGAGTGACAGCTTCTTCTGCCACTTGTATTGATAATGTTTTTTGTAATTGTGATTACTTACACAAAGAAATTGTAAATAAGTTGCCATCTGATCACAGTGGACAAACAATAACATTTAGCTCCTACATGCCTTTACAAAAAATTCAAATAAGGTTTAGGACAATTACATGTAAAAAGTTAGAGAAATTAAATAATTCTTTGGCCAGTAAATTATGTGATCAGAATTTTAATAATATAGGTGACCCAAATGAGTTCTACGCCGAGTTCTTTTCAATATTGAACGCGCAGTTTAATAACACTTTTCCATTAAAAACTAAAAGTATTTACACTAAGTTTTTATTTAGTGACTGGGCGACTCCAGGTATTCGTAAAAGCAGGGAAAAACTTTTTGAACTCTATGGCTTAAAGCAACATATGAATAATACAAACTTTCATCAGTATGTTGCAAAATATTCAAAAACTTTTAAAAGTGTGTGTCAAATAGCTAAAGCTCTTTATATTAGCAATAAAATAAAATCAGCTGATGATAAAATAAAAACTACTTGGCAAATAATAAATAACGAAACAGGTAGGAAAAAACAGCATAATACTGAATTTAATTTAGATACTGCACATGGCCCCATCAACTCAGATGTAGAAATAGCTCAGGAATTTGAAAACTTTTTTTCTAATATTCCCCTTAAAACTACTGAAGCTTTAAATTCATCCCCCACGCTTTCTGCTGCCTTACTTAAAAAGAATGTAAAGGCATGCCCTTTGGAGTTTAGGTTTCAGCATACAGACCCTCAGGCTGTTATAAAAGCTTTTAAAGATCTTAACATTAAATCAACAGAAGATCTCTGGGGAATGTCTGTAAAAATATGTAGATCTTTCATCGAAACCATTGCGCCCTATTTAGCTTTCATATTTAACACCAGTGTTGATCAAGGAGTCTTTCCGGATCTTATGAAACATAGTAAAGTTGTACCATTGTTCAAATCCGGTGATAGTAAAGAACCTAACAATTATAGACCTGTCTCAATTCTGCCAGTTCTCAGTAAGGTGTTTGAAAAGTTGATGCTCAATCAAATGTTACGTCACTTTAATAAAAATTCCATCTTTCATGAACACCAGTACGGTTTCACCAAAGGGCGTTGCACTACTGACGCCGGTGTTACCCTAATAAAGAACATTTTTAATGCCTGGGAAGAAGCAAAAGATGCCATTGGAATCTTTTGCGACCTCTCTAAGGCGTTCGATTGCGTAAACCATGAAACACTTCTGATGAAACTGGAGCACTATGGAATTAGAAAAACAGCACTTGATTTGCTAAGATCATACCTGAAAGATAGAAAGGTTAAAGTTCAAGTAAACGGCGTAAACTCATTAGGGTCTGAAATGACAATGGGTGTTCCTCAAGGTTCGATATTGGGTCCATTCCTCTTTTTAGTTTACATTAATGATTTACCCCAATTACTTCAAAATCAACCGAAGATGGTGTTATTTGCAGATGATACGTCATTGATCTTTAAGATAGACAGACGGGCACAAAATCTTGACGATGTGAATAACTCTATTCTTCAGGTCCAAGATTGGTTCACGGTAAATAATTTGGTACTGAATGAAAAGAAAACCAAATGTATTAGAATTAAATTACCTAATGTTAGAAGTAGCGAATGTGACATCATACTTAATGGAGAAAAACTGGAATTTGTTGATCGAACGGTTTTTCTGGGAATCACGCTAGACGAAAAATTACAATGGGGACCTCACATAACATCTCTTGCGGGGCGGCTTAGCTCGGCCGCTTATGCTGTTAGAAAGATTAGACAATTAACTGATGTAGAAACCGCGCGTTTAGTCTATTTTAGCTACTTTCACAGCTTAATGTCGTACGGCATTTTACTATGGGGTCGAGCTGCTGACATTGAATCCATCTTTATTTTGCAAAAGAGAGCTGTCAGAGCCATTTATAATCTACGTCGCCGCGAATCTCTCAGGGAACTTTTTAAAAAGATTAATATTATGACGGTACCTTGCCAATTTATTTATGAAAATATTATGTATGTTAGAAAAAATCTACATCTTTTTAATAAAATAAGCGATAGACATAATTTTAATACTAGAAATAAAGATAAAATACATCAACCATTTTTTAGATTAGCCAAAGTAAATACATCTTTTATGGGGTACTGTGTTAAATGTTACAATAAAATACCTTGTGATATATTGCAATTAAATGAAAGAAAATTTAAAACTCACATTAAACGTACACTTTGTAAACAAGCATACTATAAATTAGAAGATTATATCCAAGATAAGAACGCTTGGAAACATGCTGGTTCTGCTCCATAGGACAATCTAGAGTCTAGACAAAATCAAACTGGTTGCTAATTTAATTGTAAAATTGATTCTTTCTTCTTTTTTTTGATGTTGATTTATATTCTGTAATTACTTAAACTTACACCCTGACTTATTACTTGTAATTTTTTATTTTAATGAAAATCGTTTATTTTTTACCATGTTTGTATATATGTGAGCACCATGTATCTATTAGATAATTAATTTATGTCATGTTTTCATTTTTAATTCTTTTACCTATTTTGGTATAGTAATTTTATTTTATTTTAGGTGCATCGTCTTCACATATTATTATATAATTAATGTATACAAAATATTGTAAAACATTTTAAAAGAGTAACGGTGGAGTTTCTTGCCCATTCTTCTCCATACGAAAACTACCTTTTGGAATGGGCGACTAGAATCAATTCTATTTTTTCGTAATTTTTGACGTTCAAAAGTGCCTTTTAAGTGCCTACTTGAAATAAATGTTTTGACTTTGACTTTGACTTTGACTTTATGAAGTTTTTGGATATCTAATGTCGAAGTTTCGCGCCAATCGTGCGTGTTTACATTTTACTATTCACAAATTTCACACACACAGTTAAATGTAAGATTTAAAATGTGACAAATATTATTGAAAATATTGTGAACAACACGAAAATGCCCAGGTCTTAACGTAATATTCAAACACAGGTCCAATAACACGTATTAATCATTACCACTAGGTACTCAATTTGAGTTCAAAATCGCCGACCATTATTGTTTTTTTTATTGCAATGATGTACGAAAGCGATTATTCCAAACGATTTTTTTTTTAAATTTCGATTGATAATATGACGAATGTAATCGATACTTGGAAATTAAATAAAATTAAGTATTTTAAGCAGTAAATACAATAAGCATTGTTTATAATAATGATTTATGCTTTTATATTGTTATTTCAATCGTTTTTTGGTCATTTCACTTAAACAGAGTCAATAACAGCCAGGCCATAGGTACCTCATTTATTGAATTTCGCGCCGAAATGTTTCTATATTTGAATTTACTCGGAATGCGCTCGCTGTTTAGAATTATTTTAATTTATTGAACAACTATTATATATTGTGGATTTTATTTTTGATAATTTCTAATAGTTTCCTACAGAATTCCCAGTATATATTTATTAGGTAGGCTTAGTAAAATTTTGTTTGAGAATGATGATAAATTAATTCCATAAATTGGGTATTCTGCAAACACTTTCAATACTTTTTGTTAGTTATAAGAGTTGTTATTCAGTTTCTAATTTTTTTTTTTCATTTATCGCGAATATCGATTAGGCTGTATGCAAGTTTTGATCGAAATAAGGAAATTGGGTGGACGGTCAACACCTTCTTATATACGTATCTATGGTCAGCACTAAAAAGTGTCACGTCGCAACACAATTTTTAGTAATTTATATCAAGATTTGATCGTTTTTTTTTATGTAGTTTATGAAAAATGGTAAAAGTAAGAATGCAGACAGAATGACAATATCTTTATTTTTTCCTTTTGCATATTTGCAGTTTGACCGACCTCAACATATAAATAAATTATAGTTTTTTTGTAAACGATATCGCAAAGACCATAAAATACGCACACTCTATTTCATCATAATTCCATACTGACTATTTTAAAAAAAAGTGAATTATTGAGATTAAAAAAGCGCGCATCTCCGACTAGTAAATAGTTATCTGTGGAAATAAAACACATGTGGATTAAAGTAAAGAAAAAGCACGCGTTTTTAATACACTGCATTATGGACCTAAAAGCGGTTCAATAAGAGCCACTTTACGAGCAAGTGTGTTGAAAATAAAGTTATGGAAAAATATATTTTTTTCTTCTATTTAGACCTTATGGTAAATACGATTGAAAAATAATTACTAGGATCACAAGTTATACCTACTTTAACTAGCTAAATGTTAGATAAAATAATTAAATCATAATACTCACAGTCAGTCCGGTTTCATCAAATATTTGTGATATAATATTAAGTCCACTTTTACGCTGCGCGATAATATCCGCTTTCATCTCAAAGCTTACATTTCAAAATGAACTATTACACAGCTAATAGATAAAACACACGTCACTAACCCACAATATCAAAAACCAACCAAGAACGAACAACATTCTATTAGTCGCGGTGAATGAGCCGTAAGTTACCTGCATCTGTCGTCCATACCTAATTTATTTATTTAGATTTCTGTGGGTATACTCATAAAGTTTTACGAATTATGTAAACAAGACGAACATGACACGGAGCTATATTCAAAAGCGTGATTATTCGAGTAATATGCGGGTGTGTGTGTCAAATTACTCATTAAAAGAAGGTCGTAAGTCAAACTAAACGTTAAGCAATTAGTTTGTAAACTCGCCTATGGACTTTTGGCGTGGATGCCGGCTTCCTCACGATATTTACCTTCACGGTTTTGAGAACAGTGGTGATGAAATTTGTAACTCTGATGCCACCCAAATGATCGCCAGTATGTCTGTGCATAAAAACTTTTTTATAGCACTGTGTAGGTATTCCATTTTTACACAGAAAAGTGTGACATAAGTGCGGGCTTAGGTCACACGAGTTATAAAATAGTAAAGATACTTGTGACTTAAGTAGCCTATTATATGCACGGCGTTTAGTACCCTCGAGTAAACTACTTAAGTCACAAGTATCGTAATGTAGGTACCATTATTTTACTCATCTTTATTTTGGACTAGCTGCGCCCCGCGGTTTTACCCGCATAAGTGTCGATACCGTAGGAATATCGGGATAAAAAGTAGCCTATATGTTAATCCAGGGTGTCAGCTACCTCCACACAAAATTTTATCAAAATTGGTCCAGCCGTTTGAGCGTGAAGAAGTAACAAACATATAAACACACACACACACACACACACTCACAAACTTTCGTCTTTATAATATTAGTGTGAAGTGTGATGTTTTAGGCCTTGGTAATCATGCATGCATGTAACTGTAATTTATATGGTGTACATAATAAAGAGTATTTATTGTATTATACATGGAAGGGCAGGGTGGCTTGATTTAGGAGTCCGGGAGTGTATTTTAAGTTTTAAAAATTATTTTAAGGGTGACGAGTACTGTTCGAACTTTCGAAGTGCCTTTAGAACACTGGTTTAGTATTGGTAAGATTACTTTGGGAACGACGTATTGATTAGGTCAAAGCTAAGTTCGTCTGCGGTTGTGTTTATTAATAGGCCTTCTTCACAGTATGCAGTAAAACCACTTCATTTAGCGACTGAAAATGTTTTTTTTAGTATGTTCCTTAAGAGCTGTAGAGCTCAAACAAATAAGGTTTTGATTTTTATTCACAACCTGCGGGGTATTTGCGGTAACACACACATAACGACGGCGAAGTGCCAATACCTCCTAACTGACATTTTTTGAGAAATTCACTTTTTTATCGTTTTGTATTTAAAAGCGTTATTCGCATGTTTTAGTGAATCGCCTAAGTGTATTTTTAGTTGCAACAGCATTCAATTAAAATGTAGAAATATGTACCTCCCAACTAAACCAACGCAACGTGTCTATTTTTGAATGTTTTTTTCAGTTTGTGTAAATTTTTTACTTTGTCAGTTAGGAGGTATTGGCACTTCGTCGATAAGTAGCAAAGGCTTCCATTTTGACAGTTTAACAACATTCATTGCGTTATTTACAATGTTGAGCAGACATCCGAACATATGAAGCAATGGATTAGCAATATCCTTCAAAATAATTTAGATTCTGCGGTGCTATTCTGTAAAAATCTCACCGTGAAAACTTAGGTGAAGTGAGCGTGAAGTGTGCTGTCAATAGTGTCAATTCCTAGCAAAAACAAACTCACTTCACCTAAGTTTTCACGGTGAGATTTTTACAGAATCGACCGGCTGCTATTCTGTAAAAATCTCACCGTGAATACTGAGGTGAAGTGGGCGTGGAGTGAGCTGAATAGTGTCAATTCCTAGCAAAAACAAACTCACTTCACCTAAGTTTTCACGGTGAGATTTTTACAGAATCGTCCGGCTGCTTGATAGTGTGTTACGCAATTAGCGCTGGACTGGTAAATACGAGGTTTGAATATTTACGCGAAAGAAGTCGCAGACAACAGCTAGTTAGTGCAGCTATGAGTATATACAAGGTTATTGGTAAAAAATTAACAAACTCTCAGGACTATATTACTAACATCATAAACAACAACTTTTGTTCTATGACTTACAGTAATTCATCAGACTTTCGTACAAAAATATTATAGGTATTATATAAAAAAACTAGCTGTTCTATGTTCTATGTTCTATGTTATGGGTTTGGTTTCCGCACTTAGTCCTGCAGTGGACCATTGTGCGTGGGCCATGGCGGCCGTCGGTGGTTATTCCAACCAGCCCACCTCCCTCCAGAAGCTGATCAAGTCTCCTGGTCTGTTTAGAACATCTGTGTACGATCTGGGTGTCCCGAGGGTTTCTGACCTTATCTGGGTGATGCCTGTGCACTCAAAGAGCACATGCGCAATGGTTTCATCAGCCTCCATGCAAGCCCTGCACAGGGGACTATCTGTTATGCCCAATGTGTGAAAGTGTTTATTTAGCGAGCAGTGTCCCGTGATGGTCCCCGTCACCAGGCGCAGTCCTTTCCTGTCCAGTCGTAAAAGACGCCTGGTTAGCTTGCCATCCAGTGACGGCATGGCTTCTTTGGACTGCCTGCAGCCTGGTGACGACGTCCACCAGCTTTCTGCTTGTGTGTGGGTGTGTGGGTGCTGAACTAGCTGTGCCCGCGACTTCGTCCGCGTGGAATAGTGACTTTTCGGGCAGCATATTTTGAATTACATATACCGTCTACAGACCGGGCATTTGCTGTCCGAACCCTCTGAGAACTCAGGCGAATTTCAGTGAAAGTCTCAGACTCTAGTGCTTGAGCTTCACGATCGGCAGTGAGACGTATTTCTCGTTCTTCCTGTGTTTCCTGAGACCGAACATTTGCTGTCCGAAACCTCTGAGAACTCAGACGAATTTCCCTATCAGTGAAAGTCTCAGACTCACGCGATAGTGTATGAGCTTCACGATCGGCAGTGAGACGTATTTCCCGTTCGTCCTGTGTCTCCTGGGATCGAGCATTTGTTGTCCGTACTCTCTGGGAGCTCAGGCGGGTTTCCCTGACAGCAAAAGTCTCAGACTCACGCGATAGCGCGTGAGCTTCGCGATCGACAGATATTAAACGTGCCTTTCGTTGTTCCCCGTTTTCCCTATTTCGAGTTGTCATCATTCGAGAACGATTTGAACTCAGTCGAGATTCTCGCTGAGTCGAAGTTTCTGCAGCACAAAACCTAGCCTGGTGCAGAGAGCCTTTTGCCTCACGACCTTCCTCAGATTCCTGTGATCGAACTAATCTCATCCTTTTAGCATTTCTGCTACATTGGGAGAGGTTGGATCTTCTTCGAGGCATTCTTACAATAAAATAGTACTTACTAGGTACTTAACACACAGTTATTTAGTAAAAACGTACTATCGTAAACAATTAAATTATAAATACTTACAGATTATTATACAGTCTAAAATTATCACAGTTTAAGTAATAAGTGTTAAGACGTGTAAACCAAACGTCATTATCATCATCATTTCAGCCGATAGACGTCCACTGCTGGACATAGGCCTCCCCCAATTTTGGGGGGGTTTGCCATAATCGCCACGCTTGGCAGGCGGGTTGGCGATCGCAGTATGGTATGGTGGTGGAATGCATAGAAAACGCTGCTGCCCATTCTCCGGTGTGACCCTTAGTCGCCTTTTACGACACCCACGGGAAGTAAGGGGTGGTGCTATTCTTCTACACAGACAAACGTACTAACTTTATAAAACAAAAGAATTGCTAGAAAAAATAATTACTAACCTAAGCTAATGAACTTATACTTAATAAAGAAAATCAAGAAAAGAAATGCCTAACCTATACCAAATACTTATAATATTTATATACAAACCCTAAATACAAATTAAGATAAGTATGTATACCGAAAATCAGGGAAAGAAATGCCCAACCAATAATAAATGCTTACAATATTTATTTACAAAACCCTAAATAAAAATTAAGATAAGTAAATACCCAAAAATCAAGGAAAGAACCGCCTAACTTATAAGTATAATAATAATAAGTATTTATTTCTCACCACAATAAACATTACAGACATTGTTACACTTATTATATATTATTTGGTTTAGTTTACTGTGGGAGACTGGTGCCTAAGATAGGCTTTAAGGGCCTGTGTTTCAGGTCACCAGGTCTCCACCCTCTAGCAGTTCGATACATCACATAGCTTTTAGAGTCTGTAGCTCAACTTTAGGTGTTTAAGAAAAATAAAAATAAATACCTAAATAATAAATGAATGGAAAAACTGAACAGACATAAAAGAGAGAAAAAAAAGAAGAAAATTAAGTAACCTAAACTAACCTAACCTTTTTTTTTTTTTTTTTTTTTAACGTGGAGAAATGCTCATGCATTCTGCACTACCACGGGGAGATAGTGCAGTTATGTGGGACTCTAACCCACTAAAACTCCACGGTGTCCTCCTCTGCCGCTTACGGCGGGAACACGGGCACGCGTTAGCACTCATCCGTGAACCCGCCGCGGCTGTCCGTTACCGGACCCTCCTCTGGGGAGTACTCCCCATCACCGGCGCACCAGAACACATAGCACGCCGTGACCACCCCAGGGACCAAACCAGCACATGGGCGCCAGACGACCCCGTGTCTGGGCACCCTTGGTCCCCCTGCGACGGGTCAGGACATTGGCCCCGCCGCCTGCCAATTTTCGGCCGCAGAGGATAGGGAGAGCGGCCAACGTCATACCGACACTCCTCCTCCCCTGCGGCCCCACCGCGTCCGCCATCGAACGGTGGCGACCCCGTCAAGGCCGCGGAAGGTAGGGAGAGCGGCGCACCGCAATACCGGCACTCCTCTCCCGCCGCGGCCTTCAACCCTCAGCCGCGATGCCTCCGTTACGACATCGCGGCCCGCCTCAGTTGCGATGTCGCCGAAGCGGCACCGCAACCTACTTGTTGGCCGCTACGTCGTCGGCTTACAGGCAAAAGCCCTGACGAGCGGCCCCTCCTCGGGTTCCTCTTCGCTTCACCGTGGGTGTCCAAGCCACGGCTACTGAGCTCCCCCGCCTCGACAATGCGGGAACCCACCGGGGGGGAACCTAACCTAACCTTTTTTTTTTAACGTGGAGAAATGCTCATGCATTCTGCACTACCACGGGGAGGTAGTGCAGGTATGTGGGACTCTAACCCACTAAAACTCCACGGTGTCCTCCTCTGCCGCTTACGGCGGAAACACGGGCACGCGTTAGCACTCATCCGTGAACCCGCCGCGGCTGTCCGTTACCGGACCCTCCTCTGGGGAGTATTCCCCATCACCGGCGCACCAGAACACATAGCACGCCGTGACCACCCCAGGGACCAAACCAGCACATGGGCGCCAGACGACCCCGTGTCTGGGCACCCTTGGTCCCCCTGCGACGGGTCAGGACATTGGCCCCGCCGCCTGCCAATTTTCGGCCGCAGAGGATAGGGAGAGCGGCCAACGTCATACCGACATTCCTCCTCCCCTGCGGCCCCACCGCGTCCGCCATCGAACGGTGGCGACCCCGTCAAGGCCGCGGAAGGTAGGGAGAGCGGCGCACCGCAATACCGGCACTCCTCTCCCGCCGCGGCCTTCAACCCTCAGCCGCGATGCCTCCGTTACAACGACATCGCGGCCCGCCTCAGTTGCGATGTCGCCGAAGCGGCACCGCAACCTACTTGTTGGCCGCTACGTCGTCGGCTTACAGGCAAAAGCCCTGACGAGCGGCCCCTCCTCGGGTTCCTCTTCGCTTCACCGTGGGTGTCCAAGCCACGGCTACTGAGCCCCCCCGCCTCGACAATGCGGGAACCCACCGGGGGGGAACCTAACCTAACCTTTTTTTTTTTTTTTTTTTTTTTTTTTTTTTTTTATTTTTTTTTTTTTTAACGTGGAGAAATGCTCATGCATTCTGCACTACCACGGGGAGATAGTGCAGTTATGTGGGACTCTAACCCACTAAAACTCCACGGTGTCCTCCTCTGCCGCTTACGGCGGGAACACGGGCACGCGTTAGCACTCATCCGTGAACCCGCCGCGGCTGTCCGTTACCGGACCCTCCTCTGGGGAGTACTCCCCATCACCGGCGCACCAGAACACATAGCACGCCGTGACCACCCCAGGGACCAAACCAGCACATGGGCGCCAGACGACCCCGTGTCTGGGCACCCTTGGTCCCCCTGCGACGGGTCAGGACATTGGCCCCGCCGCCTGCCAATTTTCGGCCGCAGAGGATAGGGAGAGCGGCCAACGTCATACCGACACTCCTCCTCCCCTGCGGCCCCACCGCGTCGGCCATCGAACGGTGGCGACCCCGTCAAGGCCGCGGAAGGTAGGGAGAGCGGCGCACCGCAATACCGGCACTCCTCTCCCGCCGCGGCCTTCAACCCTCAGCCGCGATGCCTCCGTTACGACATCGCGGCCCGCCTCAGTTGCGATGTCGCCGAAGCGGCACCGCAACCTACTTGTTGGCCGCTACGTCGTCGGCTTACAGGCAAAAGCCCTGACGAGCGGCCCCTCCTCGGGTTCCTCTTCGCTTCACCGTGGGTGTCCAAGCCACGGCTACTGAGCCCCCCCGCCTCGACAATGCGGGAACCCACCGGGGGGGAACCTTTTTTTTTTTTTTTTTTTTTTTTGTTCCGGGGTGGAAAATCCTCATGGATGTCCGCCGCCCTGGGGCGGGCGACGGGGTCTGTCAGACTCTTACTGACTAAAAACCACCCCGGTGTTCCATCTCACACCTACGCCAGGGGTCGCGGGAACGTTCGATCCTTCCGCAACCCCCGGCTGGTGCCGGCCCGCCACTGCGGGCCTCGTCGGGTCAGGGGGGGGAGTGAGGTGTTTGACTCCCCCCGTGACGTCTAAGAGGGGCGCGCGTGGAACACTACGCGCCGCCACCTCGGGTCCTGATGTGTGGGGGGCGGCGGACGTCCCCGAGTCCGTCGCCCCTGGACCCATTTAGGGGGGCTGGAAGAGGGCGTTGTCCGCCCTCCGCCGACGCCCGGTGCGCCTGCTGCGGGCAGGGTGAGTGGACGAGATCTCCCTCTCCCTTTCCGCAGCCTCCTTCTGCGACATGACTGTTTCGCAAAAGGAAACCACCGCGTCCCAGGACTCCTCGCTGCCGACCATCGACTCGACCACGGCCGGCAGCGACAGGTCACTGCCTACTTCTGTGATGAGGGCACGGCGCGGCTCCTCCCAAGCGGCACACTCTGCCAGCGTATGCCACGCCGTGTCCTCCCGGTAGTCGACGCAGTGGTGACACCGGGCGTCCGGCTCCCTGTTTATGCGACACAGGTACTTCCCGAAGCAACCATGCCCCGAAAGTACCTGCGTCACCCGAAACGACAGGGAGCCGTGCCTCCTCCCGAGCCAGGGCTCGAGTACTGGCCGGACCGCCTCGATAGTGCTGAGGCCGGCGGTAGGGCGTGAGAGCCTGTCCCGCCATTCCGCCACCAGGACCTCGCGAAGCTGAGACCGACGCAGCTCCATATGGCGCTGCATCAGCCCCTCGCCTCGCGCCCGCGCTTCCTCGCGCCACCGGTACAGCGACGCGAGCACTTTCGCCTCCAGGTCCCAGGGCGGGGATCCAGCCAGTACGCAAGCCGCCTCGTAGGAGATCGTGCGATATCCGCGGACGACTCTGACGGCCATCGCTCTCTGCGGCTTCCGCAGGACTGCGATGCTGCCGGCCGTCAGGTCAGTCGCCCAGATCGGGGCCCCATACAGGGCCATCGATCGCACGATCCCCACGTAGAGCCGCCTACAGGCGGCGCTCGGGCCCCCCAGATTGGGAAGCAGCGTTGACAGCGCCCCAGCCGCGCCCAACAATTTGGGCGCCAGCCGCCGGAAGTGGGGGCCGAAATCCCACCGGCTGTCGAGCACCAATCCCAGGTACTTCATGGTAGACTCGACAGCGATCCGAGCCCCCCCGACCACTATGTGTAAGCCGGGCGGCGGCGCCCGCCGGGGGCCATGAAACACCATGGCCTCCGACTTGTTGAGGGCCACCTCCAGGCCCAGGCGACGTATGCGGCTCACCACCTGTGACACCGCAGCCGTCGCTAGCAACGCTGCCTCCCTGTGCGAGCTCCCCCGGGCAGTGACCAGCGTGTCGTCGGCATAACACGTCAGCTCCACGCCCGGCTGGAGCTCACCCCTCAGCACCCAGTCGTACCCGATGTTCCACAGGGGCGGGCCAACGACCGAGCCCTGTGGAACACCGCACGACATGCGGTGCTGGATTTCGCCATCGCGTCCCATGTAGGTGACACTCCTCTCCGACAGATAAGCCCCAATGATGCGGCGGAGGTAGAGAGGCACCCGATGATACCGCAGTGCCTCCCGAATAGTACTCCAGGGCATGGTGTTGAAGGCGTTGGAGATGTCCAAGGACACCGCCAACAACACCTCGCCCCGGGCCACCGCTTCCTCCGCCAGGACCCTCACCCGCGACACAGCGTGAATGGTGGAGCGCCCCTGCCGAAAACCGAACTGATTACCGTCCAGGTCCGGCCCCTCTCCGCACAAGTGGCCGACGAGGCGGGCTGCGATTATCCGCTCAAACAGCTTACCCACCTCGTCTAGCAACACTATGGGCCGGTACGCGGACGGCGAGTCCGCGGGGCGCCCGGCCTTCCTGAGCAGGACCAGACGACCAGATTTCCACAAAGTGGGAAACTGGCCCTGCTCAAGGCACGCTGTGTAGAGTCCTCTCAGTTGGGGCTCAAGCTCCTTCAGAGCGAGGGCTAATACGCAGCCGTGGATCCCGTCGGGCCCCGGAGCCACGTTCTTGGCCCGGAGCCGCATCACGGCTGCCCACCGGGGGGGAACCTAACCTAACCTTTTTTTTTTTTTTTTTTTTTTTTTTTTGCGCTGGGAAAAAATGCATTACGCATACCCTCCCATCGGGGGATGGGGGGCTATGTGGGACTCCCCGGTCTGACCCGGTATACCCACTAAAATAACCCAGCGGTACTCCCGCTTCGTCCGAGTGGCGAAGGACTGGGAAACCGGCACAGCCTTAACGTCCAGTCCTCCGCCGACGATTGCCCCTCAGGGCGGGCCACTCACGCCCCCCCCGTGGGGAGGGGGAAGGGCCCGGGAATGACCGACGAAGGTGGTGATGGGTGCAATGCGGGAGAAGGCGCCCCCGCGCCTGTCGCCCGCCCATCGCCACCATGAGGTGGGAGAGGATTGCGCCTTCTCCGACCCCTTCTTCGTCTGCGGAGCGGCACAGCGAGAGGGTCATTCTCCCGCGCGCGCTCCGCCTCCTCCTTTTGCGAGATTACGTCCTCGCAAAAGGAGGCAACTGCTGCACAGGCCCCCTCGCTCTCCAGCATAGCGTTGACCATGCAGGGAAGCGAGAGGTCGCCCAGCACCACGACCTGGCGTGGCGCCGCCCTCCCTATGACTGCGGTGAGGATCTCGAGGAAATCCTCAAAGTCCGAGAGAGAGCGGTTCGGGGAGAAGTAGGCCCCAACCAGGGCCATGTCTCCCCGCGCGGCGGCCACGTATCCCGGTCCCCTCTCTAAGAGCGAGAGGGGAGGGGAGTCTGTGGAAGACCGCGACACCAACGCCACCAAGCCGTCCCGGTCGCCCAGCCAACGGCCAGGGACCGAGTAAGGCTCGGCGACCACCGCCAAGTCGTTCGCCTGGAGTATGCGATGTTCGACCCCATCCATCAGTCGGACATCGCACCCCCCTCCGCAGCCACCGACGCAGGAACGACGGTGCTCTTGGCAGCAGCAGCAAACCCGGCCGGCGCCTGTGCTTTGCCCCGCTTAAGGGGGAGGATTGCAGTTCCTCCCCTTCGTGACGTGGTCTGCCGGGCAGCCACTGGCGGCACACACCGCGCAGTGCGGCGTGGCGGCCTCGCAGGAGGCGGCTTTGTGGCCCTCCTTGCCGCAGCGAAAGCACGTGTCCGTCCTGTCAACAGTGGACGGACACAGGGCCCGGGTGTGTCCGATGCCGAAGCACCGGAAACACCGCAGAGGCTGGTCCTCGAGTGCCCGGACTGCACCCGAGCTGAACCCGACTGTCAGCCGTCCCTTGGCAAGGACGGCTTTGGCAGCGGCGACTGGGCACTCGAGGCGAATGGTGCCCATGCCGCCGCGGCCGGGTCTTATGTCCCGGCCTTGGACCGCCGCGACGCCACAGCCCCCTATCGCCGCGACCGCCGCCACCACCTCCTCCTTGGTGACGGAGTCGTCCAAGTCAGCCACCTCTATGGCCGCTGACTTGACCGGCCGGGCCACCTTGGCGGAATCCGCGATGACCTCCTGCAGCTTGGCTGCAAAGAGGTCAGCATGGGTACTCCCCTCTGCCCCCGGGAACTCGAATATTCGAGCCCCGGCTTGGGTCCGCCGGCAAGTTACGCTGCCGATCCCCAGTTGGGCAGGATCGGCATTCGCACGCGCCCGCACCAAAATGGACGCGTACGTCTCCCCCCGGTCCGCAGCCTCCGCGGTGAGCGTCACCACGACGGCCGCGGTTTTTGGGGGGACTAGTCGCCCCTTTCCCCTCCCCTTCCCTTTCCCCGTCCCCTTTCGCTTGCCAGTCGTCTGCGATTGGCTGGGAGTGGTGGTGGCGGGGACGACAGGGACGGCCGTCGTCGACTTCTTGCCCTTTCCCTTCCCCTTACGGACCACTTCCGTCCACTCGTTGGACGGGGTCGTGGAAGGGAGAAGGGCATCTTCCGCCTGGGAACCTAACCTTTTTTTTTTTTTTTTTTTTTTTTGCGCTGGGAAAAAATGCATTACGCATACCCTCCCATCGGGGGATGGGGGGCTATGTGGGACTCCCCGGTCTGACCCGGTATACCCACTAAAACAACCCAGCGGCACTCCCGCTTCGTCTGAGTGGCGGGGGACTGGGAAACCGGCACAGCCTTAACGTCCAGTCCTCCGCCGACGATTGCCCCTCAGGGCGGGCCCCTCACACCCCCCCCGTGGGGAGGGGGACGGGCCCGGGAATGACCAACGAAGAGGGTGGTGATGGGTGCAATGCGGGAGAAGGCGCCCCCGCGCCTGTCGCCCGCCCATCGCCACCATGAGGAGGGAGAGGTTGTCGCCGTCTCCGACCCCTTCTTCGTCTGCGGAGCGGCACGGCGAGAGGGCCATCCTCCCGCGCGCGCTCCGCCTCCTCCTTTTGCGAGATTACGTCCTCGCAAAAGGAGGCAACCGCTGACCAGGCCCCCTCGCTCTCCAGCATGGCGTTGACCACGCAGGGAAGCGAGAGGTCCTGTCCGACCACCGCGGTCAGACCGCGGCGCAGCTCGGACCAAGCCGGGCACACTTCGAGCGTGTGCTGCGCCGTGTCCTCCGCCGCGCCGCAGTCGTGGCACGCCGGGGTCTCCTCCCTCCCGATCCGGTGCAGGTACGTTCCGAAGCAGCCATGGCCGGATAGCATCTGCACCAGACGGAACGAGAGGAAACCGTGGGACCGCTCGAGCCAGCTCCGCAGGACCGGACCGAGCGCGTCCAACGTCCGGCGGCCAAAGGCGGCGGTGGCGAGGTCCTCCGTCCAATGGAGGATGATTGCGTCCCTCGCCTCCCGCCGCACGGCCTCCCGCTCTTCGGCGACGGGGCGCTCCCCGAGCGCCCTCCGGTGCGCGGTCCACTCGTAGACTCTGGCGAGCACCCAGGCCTCCAACTCCCAAGGAGGGGTGCCGGCCAGAGCGCACGCCGCCGAGAAGCCCACCGACCGGTAGGCCCTCGCCACCCGCAGTGCAATGGCCCTTTGGGGCTTGCGCAAGGCGGTCGCGTTCTCCCTCCTGTGGAGGGAGTCCGCCCAGATGGGGGCCCCGTATAGGGCCATGCTTCTAAGGATGCCAGCATACAGGCGCCGGCATTTCGCCTTTGGCCCCCCCAGGTTTGGGAGGAGCCAGGAGAGGGCGTCCGCAGCTTTCAACAGGCGCGTCGACAGCCCGCTGAAATGCGGGCCGAAGCGCCACCTGTCGTCCAGCACCAGGCCCAGGTACTTCATCTGGGGCTGGACCCCTATCCGGACGCCCTCCACGACAATGTGGGCGTCGGGAGGGCAGCGCTGCCGAGGCCCGTGAAAGAACACGGCCTCGGTCTTGTGCAGCGCCACCTTCAATCCCAGGCGGCGGATCCTCTCTGCAACCAAGGATCCGCCAGCCGAGGCCAGACAGGCCGCGTCCCCAAAGTTCCTCCCCCGGGCAGTGAGGAGAGTGTCATCCGCGTAGCAGATGACACTCGTGCCCTGGAGGAGGACTCCCCGCAGTAGCCAGTCGAACCCGATGTTCCACAGGAGGGGCCCCAGCACTGACCCCTGCGGAACACCGGACTCTGCGCCGTACCGCCTCACCGTGGCCGTCTTGTCCACGAGGAGGACCTCTCGGCCCTCCAAGTAGCTGGCCAGGAGGTTCCGCAGGTATTGGGGCACTCCGTGATACCGGAGCGCCTCCAATATCGTCGAGTGGGGGACGGAGTTGAAGGCGTTTGCGATGTCGAACGACACCGCCAGCACCCCGTCCCCCGCCTCCACCGCCTCCCTCACCTGGCCCTTGAGTAGGGCCAGCGCATCGATCGTCGAACGCCCTCGACGGAAACCGAATTGGGCGTCCGACAGGTCCGGCCCTACCCCCCGCAAAAGGCTATCAAGCCGGGACGCGACGATCCCCTCGAACATCTTACCGACCTCATCGAGCAGGACGATGGGCCGGTATGCCGAGGGGGAGTCCACCGGGCGTCCCTCCTTTCGGAGGAGGCACAGCTGCCCCTCCTTCCAAAGTTGCGGGAACCTCCCAGCCGTAAAGCACGCGCTGAAGAGGTCCCGAAACCTGTCCTCCATTTGGGAGGCGGCGATCGCCACCACCCGTGCGGGAACGCCGTCTGGTCCGGGGGCCGTCTTCTTCGCGCGGAGGCTGAGAACCCCCGCGCGGACTTCCGCCGCCGTCACCTGGGGGACGTCTTCTTCCGGCGAAGCCGCCCCTTGCGGGGGATCCATCGTCGGTGGGGTGAAGTCGGTCCTGCGCGGAAACAGGGACCGGACCACCCCATCCAGCAACGCTGGCTCGAGGGTCTCCGTCAGTGGGGGACCATAGGGGCGTAGCTGGTTCCGCGCCGCCTTGTACGGTCTCCCATAAGGATCCCTGTCGAGACCCTCCAGCATCTCGGCCCTCGCCGAGTCTTCTGCAGCGCCCATTGCAGACTTGAGGACCTTCTTCGCCTCTACGTAAGAGGCGTATAGGCGGTCCTCTTCTGCCCGGTCTCGGTTTTGAGCGCTGCGCCGTCGGCTCCGCGCGTAGGCCCTTCTGGCCGCCACGCAGGCGGCCCGGAGACCCGTCAGCTCCTCCGTCCACCAATAGACGGCGCGACGGGGAGGCGGACGGCGAGACCGAGGCATGCTGGAGTTGCACACCTCGGTCAGGGACCCCCTGAGCAGGACCGCTGCGGCGTCCACGTCCAGGACATCGACAGGGGGCGACAGCCAGTCCTGGAGGAAGGCCGCCTCCTCAGCTGCCTCCCGGTCCAGGCGGGTGAGTGCCCACCGCGGGAAGGGAGATTGCCCGGCGCGGGCCATCCCCCCCCCCTGGGTGGAGATGTCGAACCGCACATATCGGTGGTCCGACAAGGTCTCCACCATCTCTACCCGCCAGTTGACGACGCGGGCGGCTAAGGCGGGGGTGGCAAACGAGACGTCCACCACCGAGCCGCCCTGTTGCCGCACACACGTGTGGACCGCCCCCCTGTTGAGGAGGGACACACCGCATGAGGCCGACCAATACTCGACGGCGCGTCCCCGGACGTTGCAACTGGCAGCCGGGTTGCCCCAGGCCACCGACTTGGCGTTCAGGTCGGAACCTAACCTAACCTAACCTTTTTTTTTTTTTTTTTTTTTTTAACGTGGAGAAATGCTCATGCATTCTGCACTACCACGGGGAGGTAGTGCAGTTATGTGGGACTCTAACCCACTAAAACTCCACGGTGTCCTCCTCTGCCGCTTACGGCGGGAACACGGGCACGCGTTAGCACTCATCCGTGAACCCGCCGCGGCTGTCCGTTACCGGACCCTCCTCTGGGGAGTATTCCCCATCACCGGCGCACCAGAACACATAGCACGCCGTGACCACCCCAGGGACCAAACCAGCACATGGGCGCCAGACGACCCCGTGTCTGGGCACCCTTGGTCCCCCTGCGACGGGTCAGATCATTGGCCCCGCCGCCTGCCAATTTTCGGCCGCAGAGGATAGGGAGAGCGGCCAACGTCATACCGACACTCCTCCTCCCCTGCGGCCCCACCGCGTCCGCCATCGAACGGTGGCGACCCCGTCAAGGCCGCGGAAGGTAGGGAGAGCGGCGCACCGCAATACCGGCACTCCTCTCCCGCCGCGGCCTTCAACCCTCAGCCGCGATGCCTCCGTTACAACGACATCGCGGCCCGCCTCAGTTGCGATGTCGCCGAAGCGGCACCGCAACCTACTCGTTGGCCGCTACGTCGTCGGCTTACAGGCAAAAGCCCTGACGAGCGGCCCCTCCTTGGGTTCCTCTTCGCTTCACCGTGGGTGTCCAAGCCACGGCTACTGAGCCCCCCCGCCTCGACAATGCGGGAACCCACCGGGGGGGAACCTAACCTAACCTTTTTTTTTTTTTTTTTTTTTTTTTGCGCTGGGAAAAAATGCATTACGCATACCCTCCCATCGGGGGATGGGGGGCTATGTGGGACTCCCCGGTCTGACCCGGTATACCCACTAAAACAACCCAGCGGCACTCCCGCTTCGTCCGAGTGGCGAAGGACTGGGAAACCGGCACAGCCTTAACGTCCAGTCCTCCGCCGACGATTGCCCCTCAGGGCGGGCTACTCACGCCCCCCCCCCGTGGGGAGGGGGAAGGGCCCGGGAATGACCGACGAAGGTGGTGATGGGTGCAATGCGGGAGAAGGCGCCCCCGCGCCTGTCGCCCGCCCATCGTCTGCGGAGCGGCACAGCGAGAGGGTCATTCTCCCGCGCGCGCTCCGCCTCCTCCTTTTGCGAGATTACGTCCTCGCAAAAGGAGGCAACTGCTGCACAGGCCCCCTCGCTCTCCAGCATAGCGTTGACCATGCAGGGAAGCGAGAGGTCGCCCAGCACCACGACCTGGCGTGGCGCCGCCCTCCCTATGACTGCGGTGAGGATCTCGAGGAAATCCTCAAAGTCCGAGAGAGAGCGGTTCGGGGAGAAGTAGGCCCCAACCAGGGCCATGTCTCCCCGCGCGGCGGCCACGTATCCCGGTCCCCTCTCTAAGAGCGAGAGGGGAGGGGAGTCTGTGGAAGACCGCGACACCAACGCCACCAAGCCGTCTCGGTCGCCCAGCCAACGGCCAGGGACCGAGTAAGGCTCGGCGACCACCGCCAAGTCGTTCGCCTGGAGTGTGCGATGTTCGACCGCATCCATCAGTCGGACATCGCACCCCCCTCCGCAGCCACCGACGCAGGAACGACGGTGCTCTTGGCAGCAGCAGCAAACCCGGCCGGCGCCTGTGCTTTGCCCCGCTTAGGGGGAGGATTGCAGTTCCTCCCCTTCGTGACGTGGTCTGCCGGGCAGCCACTGGCGGCACACACCGCGCAGTGCGGCGTGGCGGCCTCGCAGGAGGCGGCTTTGTGGCCCTCCTTGCCGCAGCGGAAGCACGTGTCCGTCCTGTCAACAGTGGACGGACACAGGTCCCGGGTGTGTCCGATGCCGAAGCACCGGAAACACCGCAGAGGCTGGTCCTCGAGTGCCCGGACTGCACCCGAGCTGAACCCGACTGTCAGCCGTCCTTTGGCAAGGACGGCTTTGGCAGCGGCGACTGGGCACTCGAGGCGAATGGTGCCCATGCCGCCGCGGCCGGGTCTTATGTCCCGGCCTTGGACCGCCGCGACGCCACAGCCCCCTATCGCCGCGACCGCCGCCACCACCTCCTCCTTAGTGACGGAGTCGTCCAAGTCAGCCACCTCTATGGCCGCTGACTTGACCGGCCGGGCCACCTTGGCGGAATCCGCGATGACCTCCCGCAGCTTGGCTGCAAAGAGGTCAGCATGGGTACTCCCCTCTGCCCCCGGGAACTCGAATATTCGAGCCCCGGCTTGGGTCCGCCGGCAAGTTACGCTGCCGATCCCCAGTTGGGCAGGATCGGCATTCGCACGCGCCCGCACCAAAATGGACGCGTACGTCTCCCCCCGGTCCGCAGCCTCCGCGGTGAGCGTCACCACGACGGCCGCGGTTTTTGGGGGGACTAGTCGCCTTTTTCCCCTCCCCTTCTCTTTCCCCGTCCCCTTTCCCTTGCCAGTCATCTGCGATTGGCTGGGAGTGGTGGTGGCGGTGACGACAGGGACGGCCGTCGTCGACTTCTTGCCCTTTCCCTTCCCCTTACGGACCACTTCCGTCCACTCGTTGGACGGGGTCGTGGAAGGGAGAAGGGCATCTTCCGCCTGGGAGGAGGACGGCCCCGGCTCGCACTGCCTCGTATCCGCCGCAAGCGGCGGTCGGAGGCGTTTCTCGGGCAAGAGCCGGTCCTCAATCCCTGCTAAGCAGGCTCTAGTGAAGGCCCTCTCCTCCATTACGACCTTGCGGATGATATCCTCAAGGTTGGAGGCGGGGCCCTCTGCCGCAGGGCTCGACTTGGCCTGTTGTGGCCGGGCCGTGGCTTCGGCCAGCTTCTGATGAAGCTGGCTGACCTCCGACTGCAGGCGATCCACCTTCGCCTGCAGTTGCCGCGTCTCGTCGGTGGTCTTGCGCTGGACCAGCTCCGCGACGACACCGCGCATGCTCGCGGCCCTGCATTTCAGGGCCTTCTGCAAGGTCCCCTTAAGATTTGAGGACTTCGAGGCGACCTCCACGATCTCCCTCTCGTCCTCCTCCGCCATTTTCTCTAGCTCAGCCAGAGAGTGGTCCGCGTATAGAACCCGGGACATACCGTACCCGGACTTGGCCCGGGCGGCGTGCGCCCGTTTCTCAGTAGCGGCCACCCGCTCCTCCAGCTCTTGCTGGAGCTGAGCCCGCCGAGCCAGGTCTAGCTGGCGTTGGGCGTTCGCGAGCCCAACGACATGGGTCTCCGCGGCCACCGTCGGCTTTTTAGCCTTCGACAACCGCGTCGACCCCGAGGCCGAGAAGCCCTCGGACCCACCGCTCCGGTGGATTCGCTTCCGCGAACGAGAGTCGTCCGCGTCCGACACACTGATCAGTGAGTCGTTGTCGGACGACTCGTCCGCCCCTCCGAAGAAACTAGCCGCAGACGGCGCGCGGCTAGTCTCTGACGCCGAAGCGTCGGATTGGCCCTGAGAAGGGCCTTTTGGTTGGCCCTGAGAAGGGCCTTTTGGTTGGCCCTGAGAAGGGCCTTTGGGTTGGCCCTGAGAAGGGCCTTTGGGTTGGCCCTGAGAAGGGCCTTTGCGTTGGCCCTGAGAAGGGCCTATGGGTTGGCCCTGAGAAGGGCCTTTTTGTTTTAAAAACCGCCCGCAGGCGTCCCGCGCAGGACTCGACATGTTTCCCGCGGGTTCGCAAACAAACAAGACAATAGGGTTAAAAACAAGTTGCGAATGCACAGTGCACTTTGGCCGTACCCAGTCTGCCACTCCGTTACGGTGGTCAGAACTGGGCCGTTTCCAGGGGACGCGACGTGGACGCAAGCACTGTGGGGTGGTCCCCCAACCTAACCTAACCTAACCTTTTTTTTTTTTTTTTTTTTTTTTTTTTTTTTTTTTTTTTTTTTTTTAACGTGGAGAAATGCTCATGCATTCTGCACTACCACGGGGAGATAGTGCAGTTATGTGGGACTCTAACCCACTAAAACTCCACGGTGTCCTCCTCTGCCGCTTACGGCGGGAACACGGGCACGCGTTAGCACTCATCCGTGAACCCGCCGCGGCTGTCCGTTACCGGACCCTCCTCTGGGGAGTACTCCCCATCACCGGCGCACCAGAACACATAGCACGCCGTGACCACCCCAGGGACCAAACCAGCACATGGGCGCCAGACGACCCCGTGTCTGGGCACCCTTGGTCCCCCTGCGACGGGTCAGGACATTGGCCCCGCCGCCTGCCAATTTTCGGCCGCAGAGGATAGGGAGAGCGGCCAACGTCATACCGACACTCCTCCTCCCCTGCGGCCCCACCGCGTCCGCCATCGAACGGTGGCGACCCCGTCAAGGCCGCGGAAGGTAGGGAGAGCGGCGCACCGCAATACCGGCACTCCTCTCCCGCCGCGGCCTTCAACCCTCAGCCGCGATGCCTCCGTTACAACGACATCGCGGCCCGCCTCAGTTGCGATGTCGCCGAAGCGGCACCGCAACCTACTTGTTGGCCGCTACGTCGTCGGCTTATAGGCAAAAGCCCTGACGAGCGGCCCCTCCTCGGGTTCCTCTTCGCTTCACCGTGGGTGTCCAAGCCACGGCTACTGAGCCCCCCCGCCTCGACAATGCGGGAACCCACCGGGGGGGAACCTAACCTAACCTAACCTAACCTAACCTATACCAAATACTTACAAAATTTTAAAGAAAATTAAGAAAAAAAAAAAGAACCTAACCTACAAATCCTAAAATATAAATAAATGAAATATGCAAACAGTCAGTATTCAAGTGAATCGCAATAATCGAATCCAACTATTCGCCTATACTCTCCAGGATACGTGCGTTCGCTACGAATAACTGAATCCTTATGGCAGCGGCGCGTTTTCTTTTGAAATGGTCATCTCGCAGTTCAACCTGAGGGGTTGTCGACTGCTTAACCTGGCTTTCCTGTGGATGCCTCAATAAATTAAGGCCTCCAGCCAGGGCATAATACACAACTTGACTACACAATATAAACTTAAAAACTAAGCGACTACACGCTAAGGGCACCCCCTGTGGGGTACGGACCTCGGCTTAGGGCGTCGCTGGGAGAGGGCAGCAAGGGACAGGCTGGATCGGAATTATGGCAGCGGCGCGGCTCTCAGCGCGCTTTATACAAGGTGTAACGGAAAGGGGGTATCAACCCTGAAGGACCAGGAGGAGGAGGAGGGGGAAATTTGTTCAGTTTCATGAGCACATTCACCTGAATGTGCTCATGAAACTGAACAAATTTCCCCAAAGAAATATGAAAAAAATTTTGGACCTCCCATAGTAATAGTAAATCATTGACGTGTGTGTATTACTATGGGAAGTCCAAATTTTTTTTTCATCTTCATTCACCTCCTTCAGGGTTGATACCCCCTTTCCGTTACACCTTGTATATATAGCCACGGACGCGCAGGCGCGAGGCGTTTACGTACTCTGATAGAATACCTTAACAAATGTTCGCCGTGATTCTTTAAATTGAGATAACTTTTTTATTTATGAACCGATTGACATGAAATAAACATTAAATGTTAAGTGAAGCTTACTACAATATATTAGTGAAAACCGCATCTAAATCGAATAAGCCGTTTCTGATATTAGCGTGCACAAACACAGCAGACAAACAGACAAACAGACAAAAAAAAAATTAATTACAATTTCGGGTTCGGCATCGATATAATAACAACCCCTGCTACTTTTTTTTTAATATATTTCCATTGTACAGACACCACTTTTCTACAATTTTATTATATGTATAGATAAAAAAAAATATTAAAAAAAAAATATAAAGTTTTATATTATTATTATTATATATAATATATTATTATTTATATTCGATTTTCTGTTACGAGCTCTTCACTAAGCAAAAGAAATCGCTAGTTAAGTATACAAACTGCCGTGTCTAGTACAAAATTCAGCGGAGGAGAGCGGGGTTTAGATAGAATAACAAAATCTTAAAGGTTTGTTTATACCCGACTACGGCGAAACAGAAAGGAGTGTTATGATTTTGACCGGTATGTATGTATGTTCATCTGTTCCCTCATACCTTCAAAAGTACTTATAATAATTGGACAAATGAGGAATCGTTAGAAGCGTCTTGACCGTCTGCTGGTTGGCTATGTGATGTCACACTAAACTCAATATGGCCCCCTCTAGAGGACATAAAATAATGAATTTAAAAATAAATATTTTGAGATGGTGCCTTGTTGGTAAATCACACTAATATTATAAAGGCGAAAGTTTGTGAGTGTGTGTCGTGTGAGTGTGTGTGTGTTTATATGTTTGTTACTTCTTCACGCTCAAACGGCTGGACCAATTTTGATAAAATTTGGTATGGAGGTAGCTGATACCCTGGATTAATATATAGGCTACTTTTTATCCCGATATTCCCACGGGATCGAAACTTATGCGGGTGAAACCGCGGGGCGCAGCTAGTACATGATGTTTTGTAAAAAGTCATAGAACAAAATTGGTGTTTATGATGTTAGTAATCCAGTCCTGTAAGGTTGTTAGTGTTTTACCAATAACCCTGAATATCTTACGGTTACAAACAGTCAAAAGCAATTTTTCAGTGGTTTAACGATTGCAACTTTGTGAAAAGACCATTTCATAACGCCTGTAATCCCCAACGGATTAGGCGGAGTTGTACAGACGGCAGCACATAAAGCTACCTGAAACTGTCAAATTTTCTCAATCAACTTTGAACCTTATACTTTAGCGATAAAGTTGAAAATCTATTAAAGAAATTTGACAGATTGTAGTAGCTTGATGTGCTGGCGTCTGTACCTATAGTACCCCCCCCATTTGGCCAGTTTTGTTTAAGTCCTATGTAATAGGGGGCGAACCTATTGCCATCAACCGGGTCAAATGAGACCGGGCCCAATGTTGAGAGCTGTGGTGGCCCAGTGGTAACGGACCCGACTTACGAGTTGTAGGTCGTAGGTTCGGACCCAGACAGGCGCTTTACTTTGTGTAATTTATTTCATCACCATTGCTCTAAAAAACGGTGAAGGAAAACAGCGTGAGAAAACGTGTGTTAGAACCAAAAATTCGAAGACATGTGACATCTACCAACCCACACTGGGCCCACGTGGTGGATTACGGCCCACTCCCTCTCACCGTGAGCAGGCCAGTGTCCCAGCAGTGGCAACATTTTAGGCTTATTATGAGTGCACATTATAATACAAATAGGAACAAAATTATCTTATCATGTCACCTTCGTCTTGACTTTGCACATACAACATAAATTGTTATGAGTCATCAATCACTGTCGATAAATGCAATAGCAACAACAACATCGGTGTACACTAGGGTTAAAAAGTTATCAGTGAAGTCATAACTCATTCATTGATTTATATTTTATCTCGTAGAGCATTCGCCACCGTATTTATTAATATTGTGTATTGTGTGTGCTGTGTATCGCTGTCTGCGTTATTTATGTAAGAGTCCTGCTAGATAGTGTTACAAGACTACACTGATGAGCAATATAAAAAGCCATTTGCAAATGTCTATAGAAATCTAATTATCTCCTAAACCACTCAAATTAACTTTATGAAATAATTTTATTAAAGTGAAAAGCAACATTCAAATGTATTTAATAACGCGTTAAAAAAGACACCAAATTGAAACAACAACAAAAAAATTAGATTCATATTTCTTTAGGCACTTTTCAAGAGACTTTTTTACATTGCTCGGCAGTGTATTTTTGCTTTAGCTCTAGGTTTCCCGGTAAGCTGTAGTAGGCATCAAAGTAAGTAGGTAAAGAATCCAAATATCGACTTGATTTATCCAAATAGTACGTGTATGCCTCTTGTTTTCTAGGTTGATAATACCGCAAGAGAATCCAAATTTCATGCTGATTTATCTATGAGAGAGCAATGCTCTTTGTTCACAGTAACATCAATATTACGCGTCGCCTGCGCCTGATATTTATTACCGCTTTGCATCGCACCAATTTCACCCAACAACAGATACACTTTACGAGCGACCCACAAACAGATGCACAATTTTATCCCAACACACCCTAATTTTTGCTGTCGTTAAAATCTCAAGTCGCTTGCCTACACTCGGTATCTGACATTAACTCGTTCAGAATGATAAAGCTCTTCGCTTTCACAATGGCATTATTAATCTAACAGTGCTTGAACAAATCACGCGAGCTCTAGAAATAATAACTTGCTCCATACGAGACTGAAAGCGACTGCACAAATGGTCTCGAGATACTCGACTCGAGTCTATAGGCTTGTATTCCCATACCATATCTATGCTACATGTATCCGTATAATAATACATGTACATACGCCTTCTGCTTTCTTACGAGATATCCTCCAGTGATATGAAAACCTCTATTAATATCTTTCTCTATTTTGTATTGTTGAATAAGAGGAAAATCTATATTCAAACGGTTTCATTCAATTTCCTAATGTTATACAGGCGTTGAATAAAAAAATCGAACGTTCGGTAATTAATCAGTGGTTTTGTGATAAATCTACGCGTCAAAAAAGCTTTTACTTACATAGCCGAATGTGGATGTCGTAATAGTCGATGAAGGTAGAAACGTTTTAGTCATAAATAATCATGAATCGTATTTAAATGAAGAATTAGGAATTATGTCCATTGTCAGAAAAGATGGATCTGATATCAGTATTTTCTCTTTTATTGTCAATTTGGCCAATTACTTCTTCTTCTAAATGTTAGGTATATTAAGATAAGTTGTATTTTTATGCTTATTTTAGCATTTAAGAAACAAAATTATAGAACTTGATAAGTAACAACCTATAAGAGGATACGATAACTAAATCCAATACCTACTGCTTATGCAAAAGCTTTATAAAATACCCATAGTCCATTTAAGTGAAAATCGAAACTTAATTTCACCAAAAACCAGACTAACATCCTCCATCGTACATCAACAGAATTGACCCGAACATTGGCGCCAGAAGGAGCAAGATTAAATTTTAAGTACAATAATAAATTTATGGAAGGTTTGTGGAACGTCGCCGTCGCAGCTTAGCTTGGTGCATAATGGCAAAGATAATGATGTCACGAGGCGGAAGAAGCAATTACGACCTCGAGCCGTTTGCAATCACGTCGAGATATTTCTGAGAAAACAACACAGCTTCCAGACAATTCCAAGATTATATTTCTTCTGAATATTATTGCGGTAAGTATCTCCCGTCTCCAAGAAAGAAAATCTGTTATCTTATACTGTTTTGTGAACAGGTGATAAATGCCCGGGCAAAGGAGATATACAATACAAAGCTATTATTAGCTGTACGCAATCCTAGACTTCAATCATGTTGGTATTATAGAGCTTCTGTTATTCCACCTACTGATCGCTTTAATATTGAGCTTCGGAGAAATATTCCGCGAGTGCTGCTTTATGTTTAGCTAACAGAACAGTTTTACTTTTCTCCGAAATTAGAGGGACTCAATTCCATTCGATAACAAATAAAGAATAGTAGCTGTCTGCCAGTAGCTTAGCACGTATAGAATTATTACTTCAAAACGTTTGGAATAGTTCTAAGTGTCGGTAAAAATCGAAGCAAAATCCACCCAGTATTTTTGAAAATTGCTCGCTTTCGCCCTAGTTTTTGTGTTATTTCTTTTACTTCTCGTTCCCAAACATATGTAACTACTGCTGCATCAACGATGCTTTTGGTAGGTATTTTTAATGAGAAACAAATATGAAGATTTTACCAAAAAGGTAGTACCTATGTATTTATTTACACTAAACAATTTTGTAGGAGAACGGTGGTCTACATTTAAACGTATGTTCCTTAAGCGTTGGAAAAAGCGCTTTAGAAGCCACTTCCATAGAAGTTTAACCTAAATTATGTTACGTTATGCGCTCTCGCTACACGATAGCCAAATGTTGCAGGCACTTGACCCATCCTCTAACTACGCGACGGCACACACTACGCTCCTACAAACTTGGAAAATTTATACCCCGCTGCCTTCTTAGTTGCATAACAAAAACGTGGGGAAGGCTTCGAAAAGTCTTTAATGAAATATTAAACCAAAAAAAGTTTTTAGAACGTTTCTTAAAATGATACCAGCCACTAAACAATCTAACACAAGGTATAAAACAAGTTACCCGCCTTGTTTATTCCTTTGCTTTTATTTGCTAGCACATACTCGCACAATTTTATTTCGGGCCTCTAACTCACAATAAAGTTTTCAATCAAACCTCTATTCCATTCCATTCACTACGTATGCAATCATTCAAAATCCGAACCGTCAAAATTCCCAGAACCATGTTCATAACTGCAAAATTTCACACTCGCGCACGAAGCAACAAAACACAGCCCAAGTATTAATTTACGCCTGAGTAATAGTATGTCAAGATTGTCAAGTAATCCGCTTAGAGTAGATAATGTATTCTCGCAAAATAAAGTCGAGTTAAGTCTCAAAGTAATTTGTATTATTTCGCTTCATGTTTTGCTTAATTATTCGCTACATCTAGACAGGCAGGTGCGACGAATCTGTATTTATTTGCATTAAAAATAAATTTGCCGAGCGACTTGCGTAATTCAGGATTATCATCCGACAGCTGTGTCAGACAAATTCGAATTTGCGGATTAAGTCTTAATTTTGCTATCAACATGATTAATAGCTTTAAACGGAGGCATGTGTGGGCGATGAAAAATCCTGAAGGAAGTACGGACTTGTTTATATTAACTGTGTGGAGTCGCTTTATATATTCTACGTTGTAATTAAGAAGTGACCCATGTCTTCCTGTAGGTAAGGGTTGTAGGTAACTAATGAGTTGATACACGTAGTTGGACAACATGCAATTTGTATGTTTGCACTTAGTCTTGTTAAAACTAGATTATTAAGTGTATGATAAGAACTAACATGACTTGCTCTTTGCTATGGAGTATGAATAGACACAAAGTTGTAACTGGCTGGCTTCGGCAGAAGGTAATAGATAAGCAGAAAAGGGTCAAAATCTCATACTAAACCATATCCAATACCGTATAGCCAGCATAAAACCAACTAACCAAGGACGAAAGGAAGACCATATTTCTGTGTGTGTGTTTTGATGAACCGTTGCTGATCCAAGCCAATTTGTACAAGCTTTTTTAAGAGTGGCTTAAGGTGAATGCGCAGTTGTAGCCCGCGATATTCAATTTTCAGGCGAGTGACAGGTTGTATCTTGATCAAAATATGATTCACGACTATAACAGGTACGTATTTACAGAATTATAATCATTAGAATCATTAATAGGTACATCTTTCTAAGTTAGATTTGTTCCGTAAGAACAAATCTCTTAGGGAAAAGTGCTTATGGAACACATTTAACTAAAAGAGATATATTAATGATTCTAATGACTATAATTCTGTAAATACATAGGTACCTGTTATAGTCGCGAATCATATTTTGATCAAGATACAACCTGACACTGACCTGCCCCTTACTTCCCGTGGGTGTCGTAAATGGCGACTAAGGGTCTTACCGGAGAATGGGCAGCAGCGTTCTCTATTTATTTCACCATCTTACCATACTGCGATCGCCAACCCGCCTGCCAAGCGTGGCGATTATGGCAAACCCCCCCAAAATTGGGGGAGGCCTATGTCCAGCAGTGGACGTCTATCGGCTGAAACGACGACGACGACAACCTGACACTGACCTGCAAATTGCAAAAAGCGTAAGAAAATTTGAACTTCGTGGTCTACCACTGCGCATTCACCTTAAGTACTTCAAAGTGAGTATTCACATGAAATGTGGAAGAGAAATATACCTACTTCCAGGACAACTAAAAAAATGTTACTCGTTTAAAAATAGATACAGTTATAACGTAGCCTGAAGGTAAGCCGGTCGTCTTCTTAACCGCTTGGCACTAGGTATCGCAGTTTTCAGGGCATTAGCGACACACGGCTGGAGTTCATTATGAACGTAGGTACGTGGTATAAAAGTAAAATACTAGCCACTTTTTCTTTTGCCATTTATTTTTGTGGAAATTGTGGGTACTTTATTATTTTAGTCTTAGGCTCAGCTTTAGTTTCAGCTTTGCTACAAAATGGTCAAAATGCTTAGCATTTTTAATAAAACTGAACACATATTGTGTCTTTAACTTCGCTTGGAGTGGAGTTGCGAACACCATCCCGTTATACAATACAATATGTCTTTATCTAAATAATAACAGCCTGTGGGTATGTGGACGTGACTTCCGAAATAAGGAGCTCCCCATAGACCACTCTAACAGCCTTGAGTGGAGCGCTATTCACCTCAAACTCATACCATATAACAAACAATACAAATAAAAGTAATCGCCCAATGCCGCAAAACACATTGTGCAAGGTAAAATAAAATGTATAAATTTCATTTAAACTGACACCATTTCGGCTTCTCCGTAGTCGTTTTAAAGTAAAATACCATCTAATTTCCTCGGAAAATGGAACAATGCCCGTAGACTACAACCTTACATTCCTACGTGGATTGTTTAATCATATCAATATGACCATAGAACACTCTTTACAACAACCACCACAGATGCCAACAGTGTCATTAAGTGGCGATGTGTAATAACATGCTACCATACAATTTAAATGAAGCTCACATAACCGTATGTGTATGTGAAATAATAGACAAATATCTACATAGACACCGCTCCGGCTATTTCTCGTCCAAAACAAAGGACTGCCACCGACAAACAAAAACGTGATTTACGGGAGTGTGAAATGAAGGTACCCTTACGAACCTCTAAATTATTATGATAGGGCGATAATAAAGTACTATTTTTGGCTTAGAGAACAAACAACTCAATAATAAATTCTGTCAGTCTCTCATTCAGTATTAACTTAACTAATTTGCCCTACTTTATGTTGTTTAAGTTTGTTCGAGTAAATAAGATTATCAGATCGAAATACCTTTAAAACTAAGCAAGCAAAGTGATCAATACCGCTGAAAGTATTTGTCGATAAACCTTAGCAGGCCGTTCACGTACGTTCCACCTTCCACATCATTTACCTGCCAGCCTACACCTGCTGACAGATAAACAAACGATTCGATAACTGATTTTATTTTGTTTGAGAAAATACGATTTATGTGCCAATAAAATACATTCGGCGTCGCGTTCTGTTAGTTGTATAGCTTTTTCATTAGAGGACATTAATCAACCTGACAATGGGAAAATGTTGTGTAGCTACAGTAGTTCACTTTACTTTTTTCAGTACCTAGCTAGTTTAGAGAAATAAAAGCCTTCGAATAACAATCACTTAATTATAATGGCATTTCCTGTTTCTAAGGATATCTCGTTACATTTCCTCGCTAATTGTCTTAAAAGGGTTCTAGGAAAGTAATGTTGCGCTCGAAATTCGTTCGGTCAGAGGAGCGTCCGTGAGAGCGTAACAAGGTGCACACGACGACGTTCGTAGGATGGCACACGTAATGACCCATCACCTTTTACTTTTATTTCTTTATTATCCCGATCTAACTGCTGTTATCAACATTTATGTCACCCGCAGGCGTCCAGAACAGTAAATACTCGCGCATCGCTCACCAGTTTAACGTGCGTCAGTCAAAAGACAATATCTATAATATTTTTACTCGCTGCGTACGTTATTGATGTACCTGCAATAAAGTTTTATGGATGGACTAAGTTGCTATTTTTTTTTAAAGGATAAATTATTCTGCTAGCTATCTGCAAAGCTCAGCGATTCATTGGCGACTGTTCTACTTTCTAAATGAAATAAATTGAATTTATAATTGATATAGAACGAGTCGCTCCTAATGTAAGAGTTTGTAGCTTGATCCGTTCCTGGAGGGTGTATTACTTTCGAGAAGTGGACGCCAAGACAGGTCGACGACAACAATTGCGGTCTTCACTCAGATAAGGGCCACAATGACTGCTAAAGAAAACCTTGGAAATTGGTTCGGCTCTTTTGCTTTTATTTTTCGCTTACCTTTGTATACAATTTCGTCGACCCATCGCTTTGAATTAATTTCACGCCAGGGCGGTCGTTTGTATTTCTTTTGTTTCCAAGGTGGGGACGCTTTTGGTCCCAGTTAAAGATATATTTGGCCCGTTAGCACATTGCGACAACTTTGAAGCCGGCTATTTATTTACTTGTCTCAATAGATGCCGCCGCGGCCGTATTTCAGATTTAATCAAGTCTGACAGCATGATTAACGTCACCATTCCCATTCGTTGAGCTATCAATGAAAATGCCGGCAGGCCTCGATTTTTGCTTTTTACTTAGTTAAGTAACTGTTGTTAACGAAAGCTTATTTTGTTGCTTTTATTCCGTCCCAGAAGACTAACACGTTGATTAATGTAGCAAATTGGAATAGTAAGTTGCAAACTATGTTTAAACACAGTAATAATAAGAAGCGTCTGGTTTAATTGCGCACTTGTGTGAATAATTACGTGGTTCGTTCATCTCGATCGCGGCTGACTTATGGGGTAAAGTTGTTCAGGCATTGCGGCTTGCCTCTGACACCTGGCAGTAATTAGGTTCAAATTTATTGCTTTTCCTTGCACCTTCCGTCGTCACACAATATAAATCATTTTCGTTAGTTCCCTGACAGTGGAGTGGCAACGTGTATTTAATGAAAATTTAATTTCTACAAGTTTGAAATAAACCTTTTCGAACAGTTACGGGTTTGTACGTGAATTCTGTGATTTATTTTAGAATAAACTATGCTGTTTAAGTTTTATTCATGCCGCTTACCAACAAGCCACATGCCCGTCTAAAATTTTGTGACTAAAATGTAACAGAAAAGTAACTCCATTACGGTAATGGAAAACAGTGGGCTCTCACGTTGCTAGATTTTTTTTTGCTTTAGACCGATGCCGCAGTGCAGTTACAGGAATACATGTATCAAAGCTCTCTTTCATTTGGATACGCGCTACTCCCAGCTGCTGCATCCCAGGAAATATTGGCTTTTATTAACATTACACCGTACCACAAATTATGAATTGAAACCGACTGCTCGCTAGCTTTTACAGTAATCACGCTTAAAATAATATTTATGAGATAGCTACTCTGATACCGGCTCGCCGGTAGAAGCTTAGTGAGAAGGTAATATTCATTTGTTATAAGTACCTACTAACTAATCTAAAATGTAGCCCTCTACAGGTAGAAAGGGAGAGCAATATAGTAATTTATTTTAGATAGAATGCCCAACTAATGCACTTTTGCGTGTTACCCGCGCAATAAAAACCTTTCTTTTATTACGTGTTTACAAACATATGCAGTGTTCCGGCACGACCGCGTGAAAATTAAGTTTCACCCTGGAAACGAGCCGGCGTTGTATACTATACAGGTACATATACTACCCGTGTGTTTCACTTCACAGTTTAATATGAAAATATCAAGTGAAAATTTTAATTTACAACCAGTCGGGTAGGCCGTTTTTTCGATTATTCACTGAGAATTTTATTTTTCTGTAACACGTTGAAGGCCAGACAACAGACACAATAGAAAATGTATTGTTCGCGGTCACCGGTGACCACGGTGGCAGTCAATGCCTTAAATTAAGACGGACATCACGTTGAAGCATTAAAACACCACCAAAGTACCGTTTTCATCGAACGTAGGTAATAATACTATAGGCCATTTCCGTGTGTTTGATACATGTTATTACGTTTTACAAAGGCACAATAATAATCCACGTCGTCGTAATTTGATTTGTGTATAATCAATAAGTGATTCATAGGATTAGGTTAGACTTGTCCTTATATACTTAATTAATAATAGCTCCGTTTTCCTTGAATCCAATCAATGAAATATTGTGCGCAGGTATTAGATACGAATGAGATTAATTAAATCCTACTAATATCACACTAACATTACTAAGGCGAAAGTTTATGAGTATGTTTGTATGTTTGTTACTTCTTCACGCACAAACGGCTGAACGGATTTGGATATTTGGCACCCAGACAGTTTATAATTAGGGTTGACACATAGGGTACTTTTTATCCCGATATTCCCACGGAATCGACACTTATGGGGCGCTGCTAGTGTTTCAAAAACTTCATAGGACGTCGAGCTTCATTCCACGAGAGAGTGATTGGCAGTGCTTCGTACGGAACTTATTGCATTGACTCTGACTGTTTCGAAAACCCGGGCAATCACTTTTGTTATCCTTTTTGTTATCCTTTTGTTTTTGTTATCCTTTTGTAACTCATACTAGCCTACAAACGTTGGTGAGCGCAGTTTTTGTTCTTACATTCAGGAAAGGAGCACGCTGCTACTCTCGATATTAGTTATGATTCATTTTTATTAACCGACTTCTTCAAAAGGAGGAGGTTTCTCAATTCGACCGTATATATGTTTTTTTTTTTTTTTTTTTTTATGTGTGTTCGCGGATAACTTCGTCGTTTATGAACCGATTTTGATTATTCTTTTTTTGTTGGAATGGGGATATGCCAAGGGTGGTCCCATGATAAGGAAACCAGGATCTGATGATGGCATCCCAGTGAAATCGAGGGGAGCTTTCGAAAATCGTAGGAGCGACTAGTGCGTTTGTTAATTTTTTCATTAAGTATTTTAAAGCACTACAATTTGATGAAGGTCTGGAGTCGATCTGATGATGGAGCCGAAAGACAGTCGAGGGGACTCCTCAACGATTTTCAGCAGTTACCTTGTGTTTGGGCTTGATTAATTTGTATTGATGTGAACTTTACACCTAGATGGGTTGCGTCTGTCATTAGGGGTCTGATGATGAAGACGAAGGACAGTTAAGGGAACTCCTCAACAGATTACAGTAGCTACCTTGTGTATGTTCACCGATTACTCGAAGACGGCTGGACCGATTCCAAAAGTTCTTTTTTTATTTGAAAGGGTATTCTCTCGAGGTGGTCCCATTATCATCAAGTTGGAATCTGATGAGAGGATTCCATGGAAATCGAGGGCAACCCTCAAATTTTATAGGCAAAAGTACAGCGATTTGGATATTTTTTAAAGTAACTTGAGCATTTGCTCTCGAAAATTATCACTTGGTAAAGTGGAGCTGATGATGAAGATCACAGATGGCCATCGGAACTACTCACTGACAAATATTTCACGGGTTGCGATTCGATTACTTTAATATGGTTGCTAAGCAATTTATGCTCGTCTCAATGCGTATTGCGAGTGATTGTTGAGGATCTCCTGGTTCTTACCGGGAGAACTCCTCAACAATTAACGTCCCAGCATCGGGAAAAGCAATATTTTGTAAAAGGTGATGAACAGTTGGCATTAGGCTTTTGTAACTTAGATAAATTCCAAACTGACCCACTAAAAAGTGAAAAATAAAAACATTTTTACAAAAAAAAAACAACCGACTTCCAAAACAAACACTACAAATTGAAAAATAACTTTAATTTCGGAAGTCGGTGTCAATAAACGAAAACGCGGAACCAAAGACACCGACTTCCGAAATTAAAGTTATTTTTCAATTTGTAGTGTTTGTTTTGGAAGTCGGTTGTTTTTTTTTTGTAAAAATGTTTTTATTCAGAAACCACACGAACGTGCGGTCACTCGAATACACGGTAGTGATGTAACGAAATACCTCAGGGACGCCTCTAGCTGGGTGATACAAGAAAACCAAAAAGGTTGTAACCGAGAGCGGATGTTGTTCATCTATATAAAATACTCATAAGTAAACGCCCACTCTTGAGCCTACAGTAACATAAAAAGGCTACGCAATTTTGCTTTAATCTGAGAATAATCTCTTGGGATTATTTCGGGATGTACCTAGTTGGAATTTTGACACCTACATGAACAGTGTGGGAGGTCCATTTTTCCCTAGGTCACAGCAATCAAACAGAAAGATGAGTTTACACCAAAGCATTGCCTCAACCATTTCCATGTTATCTAACGCTCTTACGAAAGGTACCTACAATACAAGCAAAAACTTAATTTAAAAAAGCGTTTCCATGTTATGTAAAGTGCTCGCGAATGGTCAACACGGTGTTCCAAATAATGCTCACGGCAAGTAAACACTTACCTGTAACACCCCTTTCTATTTTTTCACCTGTCCAGGTGCGTGTAATCAAATCTTGCAAGGTAAATTTGACCCATTTCCCGGTTTCCGATTGATCTGAAATTTGCAATGCATAACTAAATCGAATGACAATGCAATATTATTATGACATGGAGCTGATCTAGTGACGGACCTGGAAGGTGGCCATGAGAACTCTGTAATAAAACGACGCAACCCCATCGAGTTTGGGCTCGTTTGATTCGTCTGAACAAGGGCTCTGACTCTAAATAAAAAAAATATGTATATATAGAAATTACTAAACCAGTTAGGTATTTGACATGATAATAACTTACTAAAAATTAAAATAAAAAAAAAAACGATTTTATTTAAATACGTTTTAAATTAACTAAAACGTACTAAATAAAACTTAAACCTAGAACTTTAATATTTTCTTAAAAACTTGAGGCGTGAACGTACTTCCTAAACTTTAAGATAAGCCTCAAGCTTTTAAGAAAATATTAAAGTCCTACGTTTACCTACGTATTTAAAAACGTATTAATTACGTTCAATAATAATATGATTTAAAAAAAATATATACTTTTGCGTTCACTCTTCGTTGAAATGTTGGATCTGAATATCGCGTCCTTCGTTCGATGAAATGTTATACAAAATCGCGGTTTTGTTTGCAAAATCAAGGTTGTAACAAATCGGCGAGTAACGTGTTCGTTGTCCGGTTCGTGAAAGGGTTAGAGCGGCTCCATGTTTTGTTACAAGTAAATACTCTAAAGTGTATTTCAAATAAACTTGCGATAAATGTCATTCAACCACCCTGTACCAAAAAGTCCAAATAACTTACGATAGATATCGTTCGTCATACAAAACTGTCGCTAACATTGCATCGGTTGAGTTTCATAATACCAAACACGGAGTAGGTAAGTCAATGTTTTGATCGTGTTACCGACACTGCCATTTTTTTCGTATGGTTTGGAAATATTGGGATACATTAGTAGAAGGAGGTGAACAAACTTTATCGCAAGTTTATTTGAAATAAGGTATAAATATTCGCCTTAGACCATGTTTGCACGAACGTTTAAATATCGCGGCGGGATTGTATCGCGCACTGTATTTTCAACTGTCGGTGTTGAGCCGAGCGTTGAGAATCCAGTGCTCGGAAAAAAAACGCCGCGGGGAAAACGCACCCGTGCGAACCTGGGCTTAAGGTGGTTGCACGTCTGACGGAAGATGCGTAGCATATCGTCGGTCGCGTAACGCCAGAATGGACAAGTAGTTAATAAAACATTCAACCTTAAACACTACCGTTGATGCGTTAATGCGTCGAGCGTACTAACTGGAACATCTTCCGTCAGCTGATGTGCGACCACCCTTAGGTGAACTTACCGGTCCCGTTTCTCCCCCGCTGTACTCACAAGGCAACGTGAGCTTCAATAAATAATTTCCCGTTTTATTGTAGAATTTCAACAACACGCTACAAATAATTTACGTTGGAAATTTAATTACCATGTAGGTGCGTTATGCTATTTATTATTTCAACACTTATTTACCTGTAAACTGTAAAAATGTTGAACGGCGTACCAATTATGTGAGAATTTAAGGTGAAAAATTTAAAGTATGATGAATTTACTTTAAAATATTTGTATAAGCGATATTTTTTTATTATTTTGTACTAGTTCAAATTGTAGGTAGGTAGGCATCATGTTTAATTTTTTTATCAAATAAATTAAGACGTAACTCCACAAAACATAGAAAATAGTGGACCTAACAATAATTAATTCTTGAATACTAATGTAACAGCGCCTAAGTCCTAACTGTGATCAAAAATTCAATAGCGTAATATATAATATTACCGGCGTGAACTTATCTAGAGCCTAGTATTATTCATTCAAAATGTTTAAGCTTTCCATGGAAGAATGTTTAAGTTAATAAATATGCTACCTAGGAACACGGGGGAATATCTTATCGGCAGCGTGTCTAGAATATTCGGCATCTGTTTCAGCCTTTAATCCGACTACTGAGTGAGAGCTTCATGGATATTGATCAAAGCTCTTCGCTATTAAGCCGTTTGCCGACGAGGCTATCAATACAATGACTGTTGAAAACGCGTTCTTTGAGGAAACTCTTGTATGGAATAAACAGTGGAGATTAATAATGTAGGTTTACGTATTTCTTACTGTCTGGAATTTATTCAATACTAGCTGCACCCCGCGGTTTCACCCGCATAAGTGTCGATCCCACCACACAAAATTCCTAAGAGCTACCTCCACACAAAATTTATCAAAATTGGTCCAGCCGTTTGAGCGTGAAGAAGTAACAAACATATAAACGCACACACACACTTACAAACTTTCGCCTTTATAATATTAGTGTGATGAATGACTAACAATGTGCTTAACGGCACATGGCCATTATCAGTCAATTCCAGGTCCATTACGGCTGCCGAGCCATCGTGGGTAGGAGAGGGCGAGGAGAATCAAAACCACGTATTGAAGAAGAACAACGAAACGATTATTATTCTAACAAAATATTAACAGAACCGTAATCCACACTTCCCAACTAATCGAAATACAGTGACGCTCCACCGAACACGTTTTGCTTGAGCACGATGCAAGCGGATCCTGCCTCGTCTAACGGCTGCCTGCAAAAGAGCCCGGAGTTGCGTCAGAGTGAAGGAACGTCAACCCGCGACGTTTCTTGACACTCTCAAAACGTCGAAGCGCCGTCATGCTTATTTTTTTTTCTAAACTTAGTATATTAAATCAATCGCTATTCTATACAATATATTATTATGGTGAGGATATCCATTCTAGTCATACAAAATTGAATAGAACCATTACCCTGTGTTCTAACTAAAGTGATCGTTCAAGCGACTACGCAATCGTCGCGTTCATATTTATGTCACTCATTTGTTTGGAAAACCGGAAGGCATCCTCGGTTGGCGCGACGACGCTACGCGTTCGGGTTCGCCAAACAAAATGAACGCGACGGTCGCTTTGCTTAGAACACTGCCTAGCCTCTCGCAAATTGTTATTCACAATTTCATGAAATCTTTAACAAAGAATTCAAAAGTCAGTGTACTCTACTCAGGGGTATTCCAGTTGGGTTTTTTTCTTTTATCCCTAATTATACTATTTACAGTTCGGACATTAACACGAAATGTCACTAATTTTCAAAGTCATTAAACATTAAAATAATAGAAAAACATACAGCTCAATACAATGTAACTTTTATTTTTCGTCAAACATTAGCAGTTACAGAAATTCTTTGGTATATTTTCTCGGAAAGCACGTTAAGCCGTTGGTCCCGGCTGTCATTCGTGGATCTTTGATAGTCGTTACGGGTCGTCAGTAGCCCTAAAGTCTGACAACGAGTCTTACCAAGAGGTATCGTGTTACACAGTAACTGGGTTGTGGAGGTCAGATAGGCAGTCGCTCCATGTAAAATACTGGTATTCAGCTGCTTCCGGTTAGGCTGTAAGTCGATCCCAACATAGTTGGGAAAAGGCTAGGCATATGATGATTTGTCGAAACTATGTAACAATCAGCGTCTACCTAGCCTTTTTCCCAACTATGTTGGGGTAAACTTCCAGTCTATCTATATATTTTACATGGAGCCTATCTGACCTCCACAACCCAGTTACTGGGTAACACGATGCCCCTTGGTAAGACTGACTCAGAATTTCGGGCTTCTGACTACCACTTATAAGGACTTGCAAAGATGATTGGAATGGAAGTGAAGGGCGTGAAAAAGTGCTGATTCTCAGCCTAATTTCAATAAATGACTTTTAATTTTGATTTTGAATGACCACCGAGACCAATGGCTTAACGTGCTTTTCGAGGTGCGGAGCAATCTCGGTTTGTAATGGATGGTCACCCATCCACGGACTGACCTCGGCAAGTGTAGCTTAACCTTCTACCGACGTGTGCGGCTGTTATTATTTAGCCCCGAGCTCCTCTTTTTCTTTGGAAACAATTAACGAAGAGTACCTATATCTTCCTCTTGCTTCAATGCAATAATCTTCCAGTTACAAGCACACTTCTGAGAAAATCTTATTAGTTATTAATCAGAGGCTATTGTGAAGATATTAAAGAAGGTATCTACGGAACAAGGAGCAAGTATTTTCATTTTATAAAATGACTTGAGGGATCTTTTCAACAATTTCAAGTTTTAATCCTTATTTTATTTCACAATTGCTTTGATTATTTACATTAAAGATCGGTGAATTTTGATTCGGGCCTTTGATCTAAATTATCTAAATAGATATAGAATAGATCTAATGCGTTATAATTTGGAAGTTGTTTACTTATGAATTATTTGAATGTTTTTATAATCATACCGTTACTTAGTCATTCAGCTGCTATCAGAAGTGTATGACGGCCGTTGCCTCTTATGCCCAGTGCCCAACATTATCGAGCTTATTTTAATTAATTTTAAATTCATGGAAAGTTATAAACCCTCGTCATTTTCTAGTGCCGTATACCTCTAATTTTAGTTAATTATTTACCTAGAAAATTATTCCTGAATGTTTGATGTTACCCAAATTTGATACTCATCGTTTACTAGGTATTTTTACAAGGAATTTTGGTGAACAATCCAAAATTAAACTGTGTACCACACGTAACCTCCACTCAGCATCTCCAAACGTTAATACGAGAAATCGATTGGAAACCCATACCGGAATATTCCATTACCTACCTAGCAGGCAACAACGGTCCTTTTACATTTCCAATCAGCTCTCGTGTGTGCACTACACGAAATCGGGTGCTAATAGGTCGGTTGTCTCGGAACCACGGCACGCCAGAGATTTACTGGTGAATTTTACGCGGCCATTTGCATAGTTGTAAATAACGTAGTGTCGGCCCCCGCCGCTTATTTAGACGTTATAAACTGATTATTTACTCGATAACGCCACGCCACATGTAAATGTATGACTGTAACGTCTATAACTCTGACATAAATGGGCAATAATTTATTATTAGACGTTTATTTGGAATATGCTTTAATTATAGTGGCTGAGGTCTTTTTATTTTTTGAAGCAACGACGATAAGTGGCCTTTTTCCTGCATGTGTACTGCTTTGCAATAGGTTTTATAATGTTGAACGTGGCCACATAATTAAATGACCTAAAAAGGTTTTTAAATGCGTATTTTTTTCATATAAGAATACCTTTTCAGGTAAGTACCACTTTGTTAACATGGCTGCAACTATACATAGCCCCGACGGGCTTGCAAATATTTCATTTTGTAGCAAACATACTATGTTTACTGCAATATAAAACACATATTTCAATACGTTCACCTGAAAATATTGGAATATATGTGCTCCAGGTAGGTATGTTTTAGACAGATATTTATAAAGGTGCTTGCTTTATAACATATTATTGCGGACACGAATTGTAATATTTGAGGAAACACCAGTATTTTTGTAAAATGATTACGTTGTGTTTTCATTAACGGGAGCATTTTTATTTTTTTATTTGTGTGCTCGGCAGTTGTTTACTCTGCCTCTCGACCTATAAAATGGAGAGAATCGAGTGAATGTGCAATTTTCCATGATTGAGAATTTAAATTTGTTATGGCATGCTGATGAATTGGTTTCACAATGATTGTGTGCAGACTGGTCACCGCTTTGTTATGGGCTGCAATGTGATAACTGGAGCTGATGACTTTGTGCGGCCGTTTAGTCTAGTCAATGATGTGTGATTTGGAAATTAATCAATCTTGAATATTGGTTAGGTTGTAGGTCGTCGTTTCAGCCGATAGACGTCCACTGCTGGACATAGGCCTCCCCCAATTTTGGGGGGGTTTGCCATAATCGCCACGCTTGGCAGGCGGGTTGGCGATCGCAGTATGGTATGATGGTGGAATAAATAGAGAACGCTGCTGCCCATTCTCCGGTAAGACCCTTAGTCGCCTTTTACGACACCCACGGGAAGTAAGGGGTGGTGCAATTCTTTAAGTCCGGCACCACACAGACCTAGTTCTAGGTACAAAGCTGTAATGACAAATCATTAATCTAGTACACACACATTGCGTAGCTACTGAATTGATCATAGTTTATGCTTGTAATATATGAGTTAAATGGCAAAAATAAATACTTACAGACATTTTGTAACTAAATTAGGCATCTACCTAATATTGTTGTGTAGTGGTTGGTAATATTTTGCAACATTAATTTTTATTCAAATATTTTCTCTTTTAATTAGTGGTTACAACAAACTGTGTATGAAATGGATATTTGGTTACCGCAACATTTTAATGATTGTAAATAGACCAATAAACAAATAAAATCCCAACAAAATATCGTGTAAATATCCCGATACTTTTTCATCAAAAACCAAACACCGCTGACCAAATGATTATAGTGAGTGCCCACTGAAATAGCTAATGTTATTCCGTATCAAGTCAGTGACAATCGGAAAGTGATCGATATTAGGAACTATCTAGGTAAGTCGGTGTTCGTGGATTCACGGCTTAGGGTGTATTCACGTAGAAAGCTGGCTACCGGCCCCGATATGCCGTTTGTCAGCGCTGATAAGCGTTGGTCGATCGGCGCTTGCAGATTTCATACTTTTTGCCAAATCAGCATGAACCGTCGCCGATAAGCGCCGACAAGTTCCTATCTGAATTAGTCGCGCGTTCGCACTGACCGGCTGACAAGCCCCGGCAAACGCTGGCATATCGGTGCCGGTTACCAGCTTTCTAGGTGAATACGCCTTTAGTCTGACAAGCCATCGGGCGGGGGTCGCCAAGTCGACGAGATCTCATCAATAAATCACAGGAACCCTTAAACTGAGAGTCTTTGGCTGCATTTTATCTGTCACTTGTCACAGGCGACTAACTCGACAAATTGATGATAACGGATTCGCTGGCGCATCGTTAGAGAGTTTAAAATGTTCGGAATACTACAGTTTGTAAAGGCGGTTACAATATCGTGCGTTACTAGCCCAGACTTTATCAGTAGTCTGTGCTGGACAATGGACATAGGTTTTTCCAATTGAACACCACTGCTCGCTTCTCGGCAACTTTCATGCAGTGATCAGTTATGAATAATCGAAAAGATTGACAAAGGGAGTCACGAAAAGGAAAACATGTCTCTCCATATAAAGTCAAGGTAATTAATTGTTAATCAATTTGACTACCAACTTAAATTGTCTGTAGATACTCTTATATTTCATTCAAATCACATCTGTCATTCTTTGACAGTTCTATGAAATGTATATCCCACAAAAACATTTCATGTTAAATGTTGCCAAGACGAGACCATGTAGCTCGCACTGTCAAAAAGTAATCAGATCTCATGTAGAGCCAAGCTTCTAACTCTACACGCCCTAACTCTACAAGGCCTATCTTCGCAAACTCTACACCTTAGTCAAAATATATGGCTTGGCCGTTTCGTTACTACAAGAACCATTAACAGTATGAGTATGTTTCACCTTACGCTCATGTGAATGTAGCGAAATGGCCAAGCCATATACATATTTTGACTAAGTTGTAGAGTTTGCGAAGTTAGGCCTTGTAGAGTTAGGGCGTGTAGAGTTAGAAGCTTGGCTCTACATGAGATCTGATTACTTTTTGACAGTGCGAGCTACATGGTCTCGTCTTGGCAACATTTAACATGAAATGTTTTTGTGGGATTTCATTTCTTTTTGTAAGTTGCTTATGATATTTATACGAGTATTTTTTTCTGTTGTTCATTTTTTCTTTCTTTTTTTAGTGTTTATTTATAACAAGGACTATATAAATTTTCAGACCTCTAGCATCAAAATTTACGGAAGTCTCATACAAACTTTCACCCCCTAGTTTAAGGGGTTGGGGGGGTAAAAGTTTCAAGTTTCAAGATTTTTTTGTTGTTTGTGTACTATTACTAGCTTACATACCAAATTTCAGCTTTCTAGGACTTCAGGAAGAACCTTAAGAATATTGATGATCATCAGTCAGTGAGTCAGTGACGAAATCGGGGTATTTTAGATATCAATAAAATCTAAAGTATAAGAGCTATGCAACTGAAACTTTATAGGTTTAATAAGCCAGCAACTGACATCATATCCCGAAAATTTTGTTTATCTGGTATAATCCAAACCCAAGTTAAGAGGGTTCAAAAATACGACGAAGTGCTTCGAGAAAAGGTAGGTAGTGCCCTTGCGCTTCGCTTGGCTCGTCTTGGCGGGGGCACTCCCGTGCCCCCAGATATATAACACGGCAAATTGACGAACTACATCAATTTGATAACAATTAAATTCCTGGTCTTACTTATACCTAAGGGGATACTGCAAACTCGTCCGTATCTTTTTGCAAAGCATAGTCATAAAAACAAAAAACACGATAAACACGATAAAAGTTTAATGAAAAAGTTGAGGTTAAATAAACACAACAATGGACGATGTAATGAGTAAGAATTCCTGTAACACTCCAGACACATCCACAAAAATTTGTAACAAAAATGTTTCTGTGTTGAGCAGAGTGTGAAAGGAAACTCGAGTAGCAACGAGTGTCTTCCGCCCAAGTTATGTAGTGTTTATGTCGCTTCCTACATTTATCCCGCAACTTTACAATCTTTCAACACTCTAGTTTACTGCTAGGTATATTTAAACTTAGACGGTGTTAAGGTCTTTTGTTAGTAGGTCTTCTTACTATTGGAGAGACTTTTTGAAGTCATAATTGTGGTTTGGCTCTCGCCTATTTTCTCCTCCAATAATGGAACAATTTAAAAGATATTTCATAAACTGAATAAGTAGATTTATACACTAGGCCTCTGTTGACAGCGGCAATTCTGAGCATTTTTTGAGAGTCCTAATGCTTATAAAAATAATGTATCATCAAAAAGGAAAACATAGGGACACAGTATACCTAATTATATTATGGGATCTTGTCGACCAATGACCGTTGGGGTAGACGTGTTCTTACACGGTCCAACGGTCATTGGTCGACAAGATCCCATTGGCACAAATGACGAACTTCCATACAAACTTTCATAAATTTATAAAATACTAGCTGTGCCCGCGACTTCGTCCGCGTGGAATAGTGACTTTTCGGGCAGCATATTTTAAATTACATATACCGTCTACAGACCGGGCATTTGCTGTCCGAACCCTCTGAGAACTCAGGCGAATTTCAGTGAAAGTCTCAGACTCTAGTGCTTGAGCTTCACGATCGGCAGTGAGACGTATTTCTCGTTCTTCCTGTGTTTCCTGAGACCGAACATTTGCTGTCCGAACCCTCTGAGAACTCAGACGAATTTCCCTATCAGTGAAAGTCTCAGACTCACGCGATAGTGTATGAGATTCACGATCGGCAGTGAGACGTATTTCCCGTTCGTCCTGTGTCTCCTGGGATCGAGCATTTGTTGTCCGTACTCTCTGGGAGCTCAGGCGGGTTTCCCTGACAGCAAAAGTCTCAGACTCACGCGATAGCGCGTGAGCTTCGCGATCGACAGATAAACGTGCCTTTCGTTGTTCCCCGTATTCCCTATTTCGAGTTGTCATCATTCGAGAACGATTTGAACTCAGTCGAGATTCTCGCTGAGTCTAAGTTTCTGCAGCACGAAACCTAGCCTGGTGCAGAGAGCCTTTTGCCTCACGACCTTCCTCAGATTCCTGTGATCGAACTAATCTCATCCTTTTAGCATTTCTGCTACATTGGGAGAGGTTGGATCTTCTTCGAGGCATTCTTACAATAAAATAGTACTTACTACTTAACACACAGTTATTTAGTAAACACGTACTATCGTAAACAATTAAATTATAAATACTTACAGATTATTATACAGTCTGAAATTATCACAGTTTAAGTAATAAATGTTAAGACGTGTAAACCAAACGTCATTATCATCATCATTTCAGCCGATAGACGTACACTGCTGGACATAGGCCTCCCCCAATTTTGGGGGGGTTTGCCATAATCGCCACGCTTGGCAGGCGGGTTGGCGATCGCAGTATGGTATGGTGGTGGAATGCATAGATAACGCTGCTGCCCATTCTCCGGCGAGACCCTTAGTCGCCTTTTACGACACCCACGGGAAGTAAGGGGTGGTGCTATTCTTCTACACAGACAAACGTAATAACTTTATAAAACAAAAGAATTGCTAGAAAAAATAATTACTAACCTAAGCTAATGAACTTATACTTAATAAAGAAAATCAAGAAAAGAAATGCCTAACCTATACCAAATACACACATCAAAAGTGTCTAGGGATCAAGCATTTTTATGCGGATTTCTTGAGATTGAGATGTGGCTTTGTAATAAATTTATGATTTTATAAATTTATATGGATCCTTTTTGGTGCATTTCATAATTTGAATCAGGAACTGTGAATCAAATTCGAGTAAAATATGAAAATCAGCTGTCAATATTTTCCCTATAAAAACATACAACGCATTGAAGACATTATTAGTGCTACTGTTTCTCTACTACTGATTAAAACCAACGTTATTATGGAGCGGCGACGTCATTTAAGCAGGGAAGAAATGCTCAGAGCCGTGGGAATGATAGAAGCTGGTTCCCGGCAACGTACTGTGGCTTTAGCTCTGAATACAAGTCAGAGTGTTATCAGTCGACTTTGGACACGTTACCGAAGCACTGGTACCGTGGCTGAGCGCCATGGAGGACGGTATCGCTGCACCACACGGAGACAAGACCGATACATTCAAATCTTAACTCGAAGAGCTCCAACAATAACCGCCATGATGTTAGCCGTGAGGCTTCATCACTCTTCAGGGAACTTAATTAGCGACCAAACAGTCAGAAACCGCTTGCATGAAGTAAACCTTCATTCCCGAAGACCGCTACGGGTACCACCTATAGCAATGCACAATCGTAGGATTCGATATCAATGGGCTCTTGAACACAGAAATTGGGCAGAAGAACAATGGCGTTTCGTGTGCTTTTCTGATGAGTCTCGTTTTGGTATGAGACCGGATACAAGACGTATACGACACTGGAGAACCCCTGGACGCCAACAGCGATTAAAATCCTGCCAGGAAGTCCATCCTTATAGTGGTGGAACCATCATGGTATGGGCGGGTATTTGGATCGGCGGAAGAACTGAGTTGATTTGGATCAGAGGCAACCTCAACGCTCAAATTTATGCTGAGACGATTGTATCAGACGTCATCGTTCCTCTACAAGTGCAAATCGGTCCCTTATTTCAGTTAATGCATGATAATGCACGACCGCACACCGCAAGAGTTGTAAGACAGACTCTCGCCGCAGCTAACATCAATGTCCTGCCCTGGCCTGCTCAGTCGCCAGACTTGAACCCGATTGAGCATGCATGGGATATGCTACAGAGAAGAGCTCTGCCGAATATGGAGGGTATCCAGTCGCAAGAAGACCTTTTTTTGTTGTTGCAACGAACATGGGCGGCCATTCCACAGCGTGATTTGGATGAACTCATTTTGAGTATGCCAAACCGATGTTCTTGTGTTGTTAGTGTTCGCGGTAGAAACACGGATTATTAATTGTTTAAGTAACCCAATAAAATTTTAAAGAAAACTGTTATTTCAGTCTTTTTTTCGAACTTTTGTGTTAGTGGTTCAAATGTCAAAAATCCCTTTATTAGGAAAATGGCAAATTTCTTTATTAATGCAAAGGTGACTTGGTTTATCGTTACTGTGACAAACGAAAACACTTTATTTGATGAATCCTTAAAGAAAATTTTAATTAATATCAATCAGGAGAAAAGTTATTGCAAAAATATATGTTGATCCCTAGACACTTTTGATGTGTGTACTTATAATATTTATATACAAACCCTACATACAAATTAAGATAAGTATACCGAAAATCAGGGAAAGAAATGCCTAACCAATAATAAATGCTTACAATATTTATTTACAAAACCCTAAATAAAAATTAAGATAAGTAAATACCCAAAAATCAAGGAAAGAACCGCCTAACCTATACCAAATACTTACAAAAATTTAAATAAAATTAAGAAAAAGAACCTAACCTACAAACCCTAAAATATAAATAAATGAAATATGCAAACAGTCAGTATTCAAGTGAATCGCAATAATCGAATCCAACTATTCGCCTATACTCTCCAGGATACGTGCGTTCGCTACGAATAACTGAATCCTTATGGCAGCGGCGCGTTTTCTTTTGAAATGGTCATCTCGCAGTTCAACCTGAGGGGTTGTCGACTGCTTAACCAGGCTTTCCTGTGGATGTCTCAATAAATTAAGGCCTCCAGCCAGGGCATAATACACAACTTAACTACACAATATAAAATTAAAAACGAAGCGACTACACGCTAAGGGCACCCCCTGTGGGGTACGGACCTCGGCTTAGGGCGTCGCTGGGAGAGGGCAGCAAGGGACAGGCTGGATCGGAATTATGGCAGCGGCGCGGCTCTCAGCGCGCTTTATACAAGGTGTAACGGAAAGGGGGTATCAACCCTGAAGGAGGTGAATGTGCTCATGAAACTGAACAAATTTCCCCAAAGAACATAGGTCGAAATATGAAAAATTTTTGGACCTCCCATAGTAATAGTAAATCATTGATGTACTATTACTATGGGAGGTCCAAATTTTTTTTTTCTTCTTCATTCACCTCCTTCAGGGTTGATACCCCCTTTCCGTTACACCTTGTATATATAGCCACGGATGCGCAGGTGCGAGGTGTTTACGTACTCTGATAGAATACCTTAACAAATGTTCGCCGTGATTCTTTAAATTGACATAACTTTTTTATTTATGAACCGATTGACATGAAATAAACACTAAATGTTAAGTGAAGCTTACTACAATATATTAGTGAAAACCGCATCTAAATCGAATAAGCCGTTTCTGATATTAGCGTGCACAAACACAGCAGACAAACAGACAAACAGACAAACAGATAAACAGACAAACAGACAAAAAAAAATTTAATTACAATTTCGGGTTCGGCATCGATATAATAACAACCCCTGCTACTTTTTTTTAATATATTTCCATTGTACAGACACCACTTTTCTACAATTTTATTATATGTATAGATAGATAAGTACCTAATTAACAATTTTTTTTTTAATTCTTAGTGCTCACTTTCGTTGAGTAAGGAACTTGTGTGCAAAATTTCATGGTTCTAGACTAGACCAAATGGTTTAGACTGTGCATTGTCTGTCTGTGAATGACATGACATGAATTAATTGGGATATTATAAATTGCATATCAATTAAATAATCGCCTATAAATACATACTCATCATTTATATTCTTTTTTACATCAAATAAACTAAATGTTTAACAAAACTCAAACTGCAGATAATTCGAAATTATACATCAATATGGCATTACTTTTTTCCTCATAATGCAATACAGTTAAATTTATTTTCGTACAAATATCTGCATACATAGCATAAATACTGACTGCACAGCAAATTTTCCATATTTCATAGCAAAATAACTATCCCAATCGCATATTAACCAGTAAGTACAACAAAACCTGTTCATCATATTTGTCTTAATATTCAAGAAGCCATGCTCGGCAAATTTAATGATTATTATAACAAAAAATCCTTTTACATTGCATTATTTCTAAAAGCAGAACAAATTAACTGAAAAAAAAAAATCAAAAAATGCAATTTTATTTTAAAATAATCATTTATTTAATACAAAATATTTGTAACTCACAATTTAAAATTTTTTGCAATGGACATTAGCAATTTTATTTCGGAAAATTCAGAATTGTGTTGCAGAATTCGATTAATTCTGTCGTCTTTATCCATTTTTTTTTTCTTTTTTTTCCGGCGGGCGTGAAACGACCAGATTATATTGAAAAAAAATATGGAAAAGGAGATTATTTTTAGCAGGCTACCAAGAACCAAATTAGTTAGACGAGGTTAATTATTTTAAAAAAAATGCTTAGGTTAGGTTAGGTTAAAACTGTGACCTCCTGCGCACGAGCCGAGCGAGCGAAGCGAGCGGTGCCGTGGCAGCAGCCGGCGAGTGCCAGAAAGGACTAGGTTATATAGAAAAAAAAAGGGTAGTATTTAAACGCAAATCAAAAAAGCGAAGCGAAAGCAAGACCCGCTTTGATAATTCAATAAATTACAATTTTGTATCTATTTTTATATTTTATTTGCTGATCTCATTATGTGGTAATTAATAAATAATAAGACGACTGTGACTAATAAAATGCTGTTTTGTTTAGAAAAACTGCTGTAAATAATATAAAAATAGAAGCTATATTTAAAAGAAAAAGAGTTAACATGTATAATGTGCATTAAGATTATTAGCTGTGCATTGATGAAAAAGCTTTTGCTTTAGGAAAAATCGCTGTACGCTGCGAAAATAAATTGTAATGTGTTTAGTGATATTTTGAGTTGAATATTTTGCTGTGCAATCAGTAATTTTGATGGGAATTCGGAATCTTATTGCATAGAAAAAGGATATTTTTTGATTTGCGTTTAAATACTACCCGAATTAATTTAAGATTTTTATCAAATACCAGCTTTTGCCCGCGACTTCGTCCGCGTGTTTCGGCAACCGAACCACGGCGTTCCTGCGCATCACCTGCCCGCGCTATTACTTCATTTTCGCTTAGCGTTCTTTTTAACTTTTTGTTTTTCTCGGCTCATACCGGGTACTCCTATGGTGCTCCTACTCCTTACCAGGGTCATAGCGTGATGTTAAATAGCCTTCCTCAATAATTGGGCTATCAAACGTAAAAATAATTTTTCAAATCAAACTTAAACTCAAAGCATTCATAATTCAAATAAACCAATTACAGGCACTTTTCAATTGTCAATCCCACTGGCAGTTCCAGTTTGTCTACATACAAACAAACAAACTTTCACCTCTTTAAAATATTAATAAAGAGTTAGATTAAAATTAAAATTAATCGTAATTTTTTTCGGAATCACACACAAGAAAAGAGGAAGACACGGTTAAAAGATTCTTGCAAATATTCGTTTTTCTTAACATTCAAGGCTGCAACTGATAAATTCAGTTTGATAAATATTAGCTCAGTCATACGTAAACGAAAGTTTTAAGATTAATCACGCTGTCTTCTATCAATATTTTAATAGATGTATCAACACTTTTGAAGCATGATCTGATTTTAGAGGCTCTTTCAAAGTTGTTGTTTTATGCGTACTCTCGTATTTTTCGTTTCAATAAAGGGTTTGGATAAAAAAAAACTAAAGATAGTAAACTATAGAGCACATTTTTTTCTATACCATTTTAGCTACTTGCCTACGTTAGTTTTTCCCGCAATGTGCAAATGTCATGTACATAGGGGGCTTAAAAAGGCCACTTTGGAGAATCATAAAAGGATAACATTATGAATCGTAATATGGCGGAGACATTCCGAGTTTTTCTTTTTTTCGCTGCACTACGTAGGTATAATCAAAGAGATTGGGATTGAATTTGGATCGGATTAATTGGTATTTTAGCACTACAAAAAAAAAATAACTGAAAAATGCTTTACCAATGGGATTTGATACGATTAACTTAACGGTTAACTGTCCATTATGTTATCCTTTTATGATTCTGCCAAAGCCCCTTTTTTTAGGCCCCCTGACTATTGCAACACGTGGATTACGGACTTTCACAAAATACCTAAGCTCAAGTAGATTCAGTGCCAGTCACGTTACGTATTGTGCTGAGGAACACTTATTACGGAAGAATGAAATACTAGTGATAGCAAGCGAGGAGCAAGCCTCCACACAAAAACGCTTTCGCAATATTGTTTCCCCGACACTCCTTAACAGACATCTGTATGAACTTTCTTTGCTTTGAGCATATATTCGACGATATTCCTTTTGTGATCTCATAAGATGTACGAGTTCATTCTCCGCTTCTTTGTCGAGTCCTTTCAACCAACGATGCGATGCACTCATCGAAAGAATCGGAACGTCATTTCCTAACCAACCAAGAGAGTGAATCGGGTCCAACAAACGCGATAATGCTTATGTTCTTCACTTAGAAGGTACCGGTAACTATCCATACTTCCGTAAGAAAATGGCCGACTCGATAGCCTGAGACACTCCTCGATACTGCGGTGAAGTGTACTCGGTAACGATAATGACCACGGTAATAGTGCAAGTGAACAGCATGCCCTGCATTATTTAGCTTATTAACAACTGAATTGCATTAGTGCTATAGGAAAACAGTATGAAGCCGACTCTAGTGTTAAAGCATACAATTAAGAACGGAATTTTTCTTCCCACAAGCCGCGAAACTAGTACTGCTATAATGAGGACCCAAGTAACGCGGTAAACGTGCACGGAAGCTGAGAAGGAAATAAGTTTATTTAAGGGGCTTACATGACTTAAAGCACGGTCACTGTCGGACTGCATAGAAAAGAAAGAGAAGCGCGATGACACAACGCTGGTAATTTATTGCAAGATATGAAGCAATTATTTAATTACAAAAAACCTATTGTTTGGACTAAAAATTTAAAACACCAGTGTTTTTGGTATGTTGCTTGTAGAAGAATCTGACAAAAAATCAGAATGATTTTATGTATATTAGTATGGTTTATATCGTATAAAGAAAGTTTTTCATGATTTTTTTCTATCGTATCAAATTACTTGTATTTTATTTTCAACACACTATCAACCTAGCATATTATATCCTGAAGAATATCATATATTTTTCTAATTTTGTTTACTGTAGTCGATCATAATAGGTACTTTTATTGTTTCTAAAACTTGCGTTTAGGTCCTGTAAGCCACTTAAATAGAATTTGCATTTTATTTACGTCTTTTCGTCATGAACCAAACAAACTGTTAACTATAAAGGAAGAACGTAGAAGGGTGAAGGTTTTAGAAAATGTACTGAAATGTCGTCGTGCCTATTATTTTGCCTAACTGTGTCTCCCTAAGCGGCAATGTGGTAAATTACTGGGAACAGCTGCTGTTTCAAATCACCCCATTTCATTGTACGGTTATAATTTAATAACACAATTGCATTTACCTACAAGTTATCTTAATAGTTTAGACTATTTAGGAACATAGAGATAGAAATCCTAGTTAATTAAATACTTTAGTGCGGCCGACGAGAGAATGCGTTCTTGGCCCCTGTCAGTTTTATACAAACGAATACGTGTTTTTCGATTTTGATCTTTATTAGCTTAAAAGTGCTTATAATTGTTGCGTTATAATTGTTGTTGTTGTTGTTAACGTATTCTCTCGACGGCCGTACACTAAAGAAAATGGTTGCTGCAGGCAGACATACACGCATGGAGACAAATGTACAGAAGCCAACACATAGAGCTAATAAAATCTGTCAAATGTACAAGGTTCAAAGTTGATTGGGAAAATTTGACAGTTTCGGGTAGCTTGATGTGCTGGCGTCTATACTTTGTGAATAGCTCTTGTTAAAGCGATTTTTTCTTGAAAATAATCGATGAGGTTGTCACAATATTAAAGAATAAAAAAATACAGTTTTCAGACAAAATAAAAAGTGTCAAAGTTGACACGAAATAAACGGCCCTTGACTTGATAACTTGACTTGACTTGTTCACTCAAACTCTGCAGAAAAGGGAGGATCCTCCGACCAGACGGGTGTTGTGTCTGGCGGGCCCGATGATTCATGTCGGGCCGTTGTATCTATACTAGTTGCGCGGAAACTCTACTTGCGAGATGCAGGATTTTGCGTGACATCAGTATGACGCGTTGTTCTCATGTGGCGTTGTAGATACCGCTACATTATTTACACTTTTTATTTATCTACAAGACAATCGCGAACAGGTCCGTATGGATATTCTAGCGACGCATCATGACAATAAGTCCTTCAAACAATTCAGGAAGCAGACCAATAAGCTAAATCCCAAGCCGAGTCTCCCGGTGAGTGTACAGGGCAAAGTGGAAGCAGTGGACATCGCCAACATATTCAGGGAGCACTTTCAGACGGAGCAACGGGTACTAGTGCAGAAGGAAATGCTCCGGGCTGCGGGTCCTCTACGTGATGAGCCAGTTAGAATAACATCGAAGGAAGTGTCGCGGGTTTTACATAACATGTGTAAGGGTAGGTCTCCTGGACACGACGGACTTAGCGTGGAGCATCTGAAGCATGGGGGTCCTCACCTGTGTAGGGTGTTGGCGATGTTTTACACATTTTGTTTACGTCATGCTTATTTACCTGAGGATATTATGAAGGCGGTTGTAGTACCCACTGTAAAAAATAAAACAGGGGATGTCAGTGACAAACACAATTACAGGCCTATTACATTGGCCACTACAGCTGCCAAGGTGCTTGACGGTGTGCTGAATGCTCATCTTTCTCAGTCTGTAGTACTTGAAGACGCAAAATTTGGGTTTAGGCCTGGTCTCTCTACTGAGAGTGCTATATTAGTCCTGAAGCATACCGTCAGGTACTACACTGACCGTAGGACGCCAGTATATGCTGCCTTTTTGGACCTCTCTAAGGCTTTTGATCATGTAAATTATGATAGACTGTGGGATAAACTTAGGGAGAACAAAGTGCCTGAGGGTGTTACTAATATATTTAAGTACTGGTACCGTCATAAGACGAATTATGTGAGGTGGGCTGGCTCTTTTTCAGATGCCTATCAGTTGGAGTGTAGTGTGAGGCAGGGGGGAGTAAGCTCCCCTACGCTTTTTAACATTTACGTGAGGGAGCTGGTACGTGAGCTCATTGGCACCAAGGTATGATGTTCTATAGATGGTCAGATTGTGAATAACATTGGTTACGCTGACGACATGGTGCTGTTGAGCCCATCGATCAGCGCCCTGCGGAGACTGCTGGGCATCTGTGAGGAATATGCTAAGACGAACGGATTGACATATAATGTCAAGAAGAGCGAACTGCTGGTGTTTCGGGCGGGGCGCATGACGCCTTCATGTGTACCGCTCGGCTCCGCAGCTTAATACCAGAATCGCTAAATACCAGATTCGCAAATTACCAGACTCGCAAGGGGTCAGCCAGTTTGTGTACCTTGGCCATGTGGTAAATGAGGACCTGGCTGACGATCCGGATGTAGAACTGGGGGCTGGCGGTTCGGTGTAACATGCTGGCCCGCAGGTTTTATAGGTGTAGTAGGGAGGTAAAAAAGACGTTATTTAGGGCCTACTGCCAATCCTACTGTACCTGTAGCCTATGGGTCAGTTACACACAGCGGGTCGTCAGCGCCCTGCGGGTCCAGTACAACAATGCTTTCAGGTTGCTGATGGGACTGCCTAGATATTGCAGCGCATCAGCGATGTTTGCTGATGCACAAGTGGGTGGCTTCCATGCCATAATCCTTAAGCGAGCGGCATCGCTGATGCGCAGGGTGAGGGTCAGTCCCAACGGCTACCTGAGGGTCATTGCTGAGAGGGTAGATAGTCCTCTATGGAGGCAGTGGATACACATCCACGTTAGATAATAGTTCTCTTGTATATGTACTAACATTTATTTTTAAGTTTTTTTACATGTATTTACTAACACTATATGGACACATTTAGTCTGAAATAAAGAAATTGAATTGAATTATAATAAGTTCCTGTCACTGATATTTACATAGCAAATAGTGTGAATTTAAGTACGGAAAGTACCACTTAAAAGTGAAAAATAAAAACGTGTTTACACAAAAACAAACGACTTCCAAAAAAGACTTTAGAACTTTAACTTCGGAAGTCGATGGCAAACAACGAAAATGCGAACCCAAGGACACCGACTTCCGAAATTAAAGTTATTTTTTACTATGTAGTATCTTTTTTGGAAGTCGGTTGGTTTTTTTTTTTGTACTTAAAAAGTTTTCGCTTGAATTGTTTTACTTTATTTGAGTACCTACCTATTTTGTTTACGTTATTTAAGTAATTCGGAATAGCAACGTTTGAACTGTGTTCGCCGGCCACGAGTCGTTGACCTACTAGTATTTGTGTAGGTAGTATTTATATTTTGTTAGGTAATATCTCTATTCATTTACTTGATGTTGTTTTTAACACAGTAGCGATGAGGTTATCACATTAAATGAAAAGATACGCTGTCCTCCACGACGTTCTTTGAACACAAACAACACAAACAATAAATATACTAGTCCCGGTACATTTTTAGGGTTCCGTACCAAAATGGTAAAAAAGGAACCCTTATGGTGAGACTAAGTCTATCTGTCTGTCTGTCACAGCTGGATATCTCAAGAACTTCTAATGCTATCAACTTGAAATTTGGAATAGTTTTAGATGACGTTTGCCCAACTATTTTGGAAATAAAAAAGAAATCAAAATATATGTATATTTTTTGCAACAGGGACTGAAAGGGGGTCTGAAAAATTCGAAGTGGGGCTACAAGGGCATGCCCTAGTATCATAATTATGAAAGAGCGCAGTTTGCACATTCTCAAACATTTTTTTTAGCCGCATAATTTTCGACTTTTGATGAAAAATGTAAAAAAATACCTACCATTCCTTATCTCCGAATGTTGCAAATGAAAAAAATCTGAAATTATTCTATGTGATAGAAGTTTATGTAAAGATTACAGGAAAAATAAAACGAAGTCTCTAAATAGCACATTTTATCAGAAATCATCAACAAAAGTTACATTAGTTCCACTATCGGTCAAGAGATGGCGTTGACATAAAACTGCAATTTATATGTTAAAATTCTCTGACGAATATAGGCCTCGCCAATGAAAATTTAAAAACATATGATCGTACGGAACTCTCGGTGCGGGAGTCCGACTCGTTCTTGCCCGGTTTTTGTTTAAGTATTTATATGTATATGTCATTTAATGTGTTAACCTCGACCCTACTCTGAATCATTTAAGCCTACGATGTAATAAACACACAGAAATATTACTTAACAAAGACGCCAAACTTAGCTGAGGTCAACCGAAACATTCGAGCTAACCTCTCCTAATTTGCGGAATGAACGCTGTAGGCGCACCGGAACATAATCCAAGCACGAAATATATTGAGCAGAGGCCACAGCACACAAATAGCTGCAACACAAACATAAACAGAACTATAATTAGGACATCGCATGTGGTTTGCGAAAGGCATACTTATGGCGTTAAAATATTAAGTAACCGCAACAAAAGATACTTTAAGTCACAAAGGAAAATATCGGTAGACCACTTTAGTGACTGTAACAAATATGTATTTACAGAATTATAATCATTAAAGTCATCAACACAACTCTCTAAGACCAGGTAATCCCACTGAGTGACTATTTCATGAAATCTTGACATTTTACAATTACACTAACTTAACAAGTTGTATTACTGATCCACTTTAGTAGAATTTATCATTTGAAGCTTCTAATATCCAAAGAAGAAACGCTATTTACTTGTCAGTCAAAAGGATTTTAGATCCATTTATTATTTATTGGCGAAATAGGCACATTAGCTTTGTGTTTGCCTTTCTCTAATCAAAATCGGAAATACATTTTTGTCTAATATTAGAAATCATAGGATTTCTCCTTCAAAATCAAATTTAAATATTTCATTTCAGATAAAAATCCATTTAATGTTAGTACCTAGTAGTATAACTTAGCCTAATGTTAGTATTAATTTAAATTAATAATAATAAACAACTAATGAACCATAGAACTGTTCGTTCAATGGCACACCAGTTTAGTTTAGTTTTGATTTTTTTTTGTTTGTGTTTTTTTTTATGTGTCATGTTTGCCGCAAATAAACGTACTTATGTCCTTCTTCTTTTCTTTCTTCTTCTTTTTCTATTCGGATAAGTGTGTCTGGACTCTTGCCCACCTTCGTAAGAGGGGAGAGTCCCACCGGTCTGAAAACACATTCAGGATGCTATTGGAGGAGGAGCGCAAGCGCGCCATCATGGAAGCGCATCGCTTCGATATCGGAGGCGTCACAAGTCTTATTCTTCATTACTGGCACAACGATCGTATTAGCACAAAATACAGATAGTACAGAAGGCAATCACATGTATGTACTTCACTTTCATACCTACTCTCGGCGGTCGCGCTAGGGTTGTCAACTTTGGCTTATGCAGTTGTCAGAAAACGACGTAACTAGTGAAGTAACCATACGACTCGGTACTCGATACTCACGATAAATCGATTCAAGTTTGTATAAGTATTTAATCGATTTGATTATGTACCTATTGTAAAGTGACATTTAACTTTTTTTTCTAGTCCAAATCACTATCTTTAAATCAATTTCCAAAATAGAAGAGCCAAGGTTAACGTGATAGTAAACAGAAATAGTCCAAAAGCAAAGCCGTGCCGCTTGGTCTGAGACAAGCCATTCTACAGAAACCAGTGTCGCCAATTCAAAATTTTATTTACGGCTTTGAGCGCCAAGCTCATTCTTTTCAGTAAGTACAGACGCCAGCACATCAAGTTACCCGAAACTGTCAAATTTTCCCAATCAACTTTGAACCTTCTGCTTTAGCGATAAAGTTGAAAATCTATTAAAGAAATATGACAGATTGTAGTAGCTTGATGTGCTGGCGTCTGTACATAATATTTAAAGAAGCTGATGAAATTCAGTAATTAAATGTAAAAAATTAGTAAAAAATTACAACACTAGTATTAAATAATTTAAAAAATTAACCCATTTGAATTTGAAAATAAATAATAATAAAAATGGTATGGGTCCCGCCTGCTTCCAACTTTTATTTAATTTAAAATGGGCTTGTTTGTAGCTTTTCAGTTTCGCAGACGGGTTTTTTAATTTTTTTTATTACTTTTTTTATTTTCAGCTTTTTAGTTTACAAATGTGAAAGATTTCGCAAACGATTTAGTTCTTGGTAAGTGTTTTTTTACGATTTGCCACTTCGAATTACTTTTAACCATATAAGTTATGTATATTTTTGTAATACCCTTTATTTTGATACCACTACTCGATAGGTTTCGAGAAAAAAAAATTTTTTTGAAGACATATAGCGCCAAAAATCGCCCATTTTTATTTTTTTTTTCCATATTGATATACCCAGTGTCACTCTCACGATCAAGCCGTTTAGGCTACAGAGCGTGCCAAAGAAATATACATACATACATACATACACTCGAAAAACCTAACCCTCCTTCTGACGCAGTCGGGTAAAAAAAAAGACTGAGAACGTAACTGTTTTTGAGACGTTTCGTAATAATTAGAAATTGCATGCTACTATAAAGTAAGCGCAAAAAGAATACTCGCAATATATTCCATCATATTATTTAACGCGCCAAAAAAATTGATGTATTTTTTTAAAACACTTTATGTAATTAATTATTATTTTATTGATTCTTTCAGTTTCGTTCCAAGTTACATTCTAGGGTCTTTCTCAAATGTCAAAACGGGCCTTTTATTTTTTGACAACTTTAGTGGCACTCGTATCTAGTTGTTTGATTTATTGTTGAGCTTATTCTACAATATTAAAACAAAACAATAAACATAGTATTACAATACAAAAAGTTTACAGAACAAAAACATATAAAATTTTACATTTGTAAATTTTCACTATCGAAAATCCCTAATAACTTCAAAACGGATTTACACGATGTATTTTGCTAAACCTATCAAATGACACTAAAAGCAACGCATTATCTACACAAAAAATCATGTTTTCAACTTACGTAATAATTGGTGGCGTGAATTTACTTTACAAAATAATTACTTCGTTAATACTGATTCAAAATAGGAAACTATTGTATAAATCGAGCTTAGACAGGCATTTTTTTTGCTCCATTTTTGCACTTCGCAGACGCGTGTCTCAAGCGGATGGAAGCGGAACCCGTCCGAGATAACGTGTCCGTGAGCGGTGTCTATGTGTGCGTTGCTCGAGCGCACTTTGTATGTAGATTGCCTTCTCTGTACCATCTGTATTTTGTGGTATTAGTAAGTTCGACAGGTAAGTAACTATGACTTAGACATAGGTTAAAAAACTACTCGCGGTAACCTAGCGTATGTAAGATGTTCGACGCTGAGGCCGTCGTGACCGGGGGACTTTCCCCTCTCCATGTTCTGTATACTTCTCGCGACTTCTTTAACGGAGAACCTGACAGGGGGAGCCCCGGTCACGGCCGCCCCTGCGCCACAATTTGTCGGCTCGCTATAGCCACACAAATGCGAGTTTACGTATTCCTTCAGTTAAAATGTGTAACAGTTACCTATATAACGACTGTACAATCTCAGAATCATAATAGACCACTTCCCGTGGGCGTGGTTTTGTTAGAGGGATCTCGAAAACGGCTAGGAAAATTTGAATAGGTCCTACCTGACATTTAAAACATAAATATTTGGTCATCAATATTGCGGGTTATAATTCTCTACTAAGTATATTACCAGACTACACTTACATAAAAATAATCCCGTTCTTATTAATCCATACATGATAACATTTACTTATTCTATGCTAATATTTAAAATAAAAATAATATGTACATTTATATGAAAAAATAGGATAAAAAAACAACATAGGGCATCAAAATATTCGTCCACATCGCTGTCAAAAGGAGCAGTGCCCAAAAGGCTGGCAGCATTACCACGTTGTATGGCGATGCTAATTCTTTGGCCAAGAATAGGCGAGCCCTCTGGTCACGTGAAAAGTCGACTAACCGCTTAGCATATCTCGAAAAACCAAGTGGGCACTCGGACCCCACGGCCCTAGTGTGTTTTTTTTACTGGGTAATACGATACCCTTTGGTAAGACTGGTTGTCAGACTTTCGGGCTTCTGACGACCCGTAACGACTGTCAAAGATCCACGAATGACAGCCGGGACCAGCGGCTTAACGTGCTTTCCGAGGCACGGAGGGGTCTCGGTATGTAAAGATGGTCACCCATCCACAGACCAACCGCGGCAAGCGTAGCTTAACCTGATCGATCGACCTGTGTGGCTGTTATTAATTTGCCACGGGCCCCTCATGATACTTTTTCCTCCTTTACATCGATTTATGATCGCCATTGTTATTATTCAGCCCTCTACTGCTATGTTACCGCAGACCGCGGCGCAGCGCGGTTGTGTGCAAAAGGGTCACTGATACACTTTTGTATTACGAGATAGGTATGGGGAGAATCAATGTAATCATTCATAAAATTTCCTGAAAATAAAAACTCATTTCTGCAAGTTGATATGAATCGACAGTGTGCGCAATCAAAAGATTTGGTCGTAGTCCACTGGTATGATTAATCACAGGTGAAAATGTAAACTGGAATTATTAATCGTAACCCCGTGTTTATATCGCAACCAAAAAGCTTATTTAGCCTATCTAGTAAACGCCTAGCCTTTTTACTAAACGGAGCCATTCAACTAGCGGCCTAAATAATATTCATTAGAGGTTAGGTTGCAAATGTCACCATCCAAGCGCGAGCCGGGGGCACCACGACCAACTGGGTTAGGTTAGGTTAGAAATGTGACCAACCGCTCGCGAACTGAGCGAGCGAAGCGAACGGCACCGCGACCGCGGCCGGCGAGCGCTACTTCCAATGGCTAGGCAGTTAGCTGAAAGACTAATTATTAAGCTAGTTGGCTGCGACATTTAAACCATGGTATAAATCACACTAATATTATAAAGGCGAAAGTTTGTGAGTGTGTGTGTGTGTTTATATGTTTGTTACTTCTTCACGCTTAAACGGCTGGACCAATTTTGATAATTTTTTGTATGGAGGTAGCTGACACCCTGGATTAACATACAGGGTTACTTTTCAAAGACCATTCAAATTTTTACATGGTATTCTACCTACGAATATAAACAACTTTCAATATGGGACCATCTCTAAAATCACGAAAAAAAATTCAGCTGTTTCATACATTTTGGTCAAGTAGGTATTGGTTCAAAAACAAGTCTGAAACACCGTCACCACATGTTTTGATAAGTTTTTTACAGGATTCCATGAAAACAAGTATCCCAACTTGTCAAAGCGTGTACCTAAACGCGGGGTTACTTATAGTCTTACCGCTTGATTGGTCCGCTCAATCTGTGTGGTTCTTTCCTCAAAAGACCATTTCAGACATCAATCTACATGGTCTTCACACGATCTGACCAAGATTTTGTCTGGACTTTAAAAGAGACTGTGACCTCTGAGTTTGTTTCGGCCTTTCTTCTCAGAGTAGTCAGATAGGAAACGCCGACCACATCTAGTTTAAAAAATATGATGACGTGTAAAAGTGTTTGTAAAAACCTACTTACAGAAAATAAATCATTTATCATGTATCATTGATGAAGAAGAAAAGAATACACGATAAAATCTTCATTCCGTGAGATACTAATAATAAATAGTTCCATGTTCCGTAATAGCGTTTAAAAAAAACTCTTTAATTTCGCTGAAATGTTGGTGCTAATACCACTAAATACAGTTAGTACAGAAGGCAATCACATGTATGTACTTCACTTTTACCTACGCTCGGCGGTCGCGCTATGGTTGTCAACTTTGGATTATACACAAAAGACTATCGTGGTAGTGGCACTCGTATCTAGTTGTTTGATTTATTGTTGAGCTTATTCTACAATAGGTATTAAAACAAAACAATAAAAATAGTATTACAATACAAAAAGTTTACAGAACAAAAACCCTAAAATTTTACATTTGTCAATTTTCACTATCGAAAATCCCTAATAACTTCAAAACGGATTAGGTACCCTATTTACACAATTTATTTTGCCCTATCCGTTTTAGACCTAAACCTATCAAATGACACTAAAAACAACACAATATCTACACAAACAAAAAATCATATTTTCAATTTACGTAATAGTTCGTGGCGTGAATTTACCTTACAAAAAAGTTACTTCGTTTATACTGATTCAAAATAGGAAACTATTAAATAAATCGAGCTTAGATAGGCATTTTTTTTGTTGCTCCATTTTTGCACTTCACAGACGCGTGTCTCGGACTCGGACTACTCCCAACCCCTTCGAGATAACGTGTCCGTGAGCGGTGTATATGTGTGCGTTGCTCGAGCGCACTTGTATGTAGATTGCCTTCTGTACTATCTGTATTTTATGCTAATACCAACCAAACCTGTCTCATTAGAGGCGTTCACAAAGAGGCATTGTTCCATTCGTCAGCTTCATCAGCGTTGACTCCATTATATTCATACGTGTCCATAGTACACACAAAGACATATCAAGCTATACATATCCAATTTTAGCTGACCTCGCATTGTATAGGCTTTTCGTACAATGAGAAGTCAGGTTATACTGGAAATTATAGCTTGATACATCGTCGTGCGTACAATCACATCACAATAGAATCACTTAGATAGGTACGAACACATAGTACCTAGCTACAATACGACCGACGTAACTTGGCGGGCTTGAACTTCGCGCAGAAGGCTGCGCACGAACGTTTTTTAGGAACCAAATGGTGGCATGAGGCGAGTGCGAGTGAGAGAACATGCGCGAAAGTTCTTAGTGCCTATGTTCAGGCCCGCCAAGTTACGTCGGTCGTATTGTAGCTAGTAGTAGCTTAAAACATCCAACGGGCAGCTTTATCGACTTTGAACGCTTTTGGTGTTTTTTTTAAAGAGGCGCGTTGGGCATTTTTTGAGATGGGAAAAAACCATTGAACCCGCGCCACTGTTACCGTAAGCGACACCGCACGTGTTTTGTTTATAAGACGATTAAAAAAATACCCGCTTCGGATGTGTTCGGCTGTCCTCGGGTTGTACTCGGTTTTAATGTATATTCGATATGTCAGTGAGTGATGGCAAAGTATTCTGTTTGTGTTTCGTTTTCACTTCTGTCGGCACTTCCGGAGTGCCACTTTTTTTTTTGCTTAAATGAATAATACCAACCTATCATCGTCCCACTGCAGGGCAAAGGCCTCTTCTCATACAGAGAAGGCACGAGCAGTGATCCCCATCCCCACATAGTTGCTCGAAAATAATATTCCTAGTTGCTAGAAAATAACCACCCAGCAATATTAGCCGATGTAGTCTATAAAAATCACACCGTGAAAACTGAGGTGAAGTGAGCTCGAAGTCAGCTGTCAATAGTTCAATCCCTAGCATCAGGTGAAAGTACAGACGCAAGAACATCAAGCCACTAAAATCTCTCAAATTTCTTTAATAGATTTTCAACTTTATCGCTAAAGCTTTAAGTCCAAAGTTGATAAGGGAAAATTTTACAGTCTCGGGTAGCTTGACGTGCTGGCGTCTGTAGATGCAGCTCACTTCACCTAACTAAGTTATCACGGTGAGATTTTTAGAAGAACAGAAGTATAAAGCACGAAATACAAAACAAAGTTCATATCACAGTAATTTAGCGGAAAGGACATGGATAAAGTGTGGCCCTGCACGGACAAAGACTTAAATATATTTTTAAAAAAACTTATAATACTTGAATTTCTATCATGACTTTCATTTCTCCGCACATGTGTGTGGGAAAATATCTATTTAATAGGGTATTATTTTGTTTGTTTTATTTTGACTTCCATCCGTGAGTTTCAAATGTTGCAATTATTTGAAATAAGATGGTAATTAGTACATGTTCATCGTTCGAAACAACATGTATTTACCTGTATTTTAGATAATAGAGTAAGAAAAAAATATATTTTTATGCGCGTTTAGTGATAACGGAAGTAAAAGTAAAAAAGACACATTTTATTTATCTCTAATTAAAAATCAATAAATCAAGTAGGTGGTAGTAGTTTTCTTCAAAGTAATGGAAACACTGTATTCTTCTGTTAAGGCAGTTACAGACGAAGCAATAGATGTTTTCAAAATAAATCTTAATTCGATATAGGGTTTGACCCAATATTCACATAACATCACGCCTGTAATCCTCGAAGGGTTAGGCAGAGGTATACCTATAGCACCTACCCCCCCCCCATTTCAACAGTTATATTCAAGTCTCATGACATAGAGGGCGAGCCTATTGCCATCAACCGGGACAAGACAATATCCAGACTCCGCGCTGCTACTGAGAAACTCAATACAACATAACATAATTACATAGAAATTAACAGATAGTGTCTAACAGATATTTAGTGCAGGACACATTATTGTATGAGTGGAGTCTGTGTGGTGCCGGACTTAAAGAATACCACCACCCCTTACTTCCCGTGGGTGTCGTAAAAGGCGACTAAGGATCGTACCGGAGAATGGGCAGCAGCGTTCTCTGTGTATTCCACCTGATGGTGGAATACACAGAGACCGCTGCTGCCCATTCACCACCACTATATACCACACTGCGATCGCCAACCCGCCTGCCAAGCGTGGCGATTATGGCAAACCCTCCCAAAATTGGGGGAGGCCTATGTCCAGCAGTGGACGTCTATCGGCTGAAACGAACGAACGAACATTATTGTATTATTATAGTAAGGTGATTTAAAATATATTTTGACATATTTTTGTGACATTTACGATATTATAATTTCTGTTATATTAAACACATGCACAGCTATACCTAATAATTTTACCTAGTGATTTAAAATATATTTTGACATATTTTTGTGACATTTACGATATTATAATTTCTGTTATATTAAACACATGCACAGCTATACCTAATAATTATATATTTGACTGCACCTTATGTACAACACAATATATCAGTTTTATTATTGTGACGCGCCTAAATGACTAGATGTATGAACGTGGACAAACCAAAACGAGTAAGTAGGTAAGGGTCATAATACTTAGTAGAGGGCGTTTTATAGTTTCTGCCTTCCCGCATGGCATAAGCAGGTAGTTTATGTATGTTTGTATACATATTGCAGCTAGGTACGTGTGATATGGGTTTTATGTCGATTGTCATGACAAAGTCAAGACATTTGCCTTTCATTAATAATTTGACAATTTAAGTCATTCCTGTGTAGGTTCTTGTGGCTCGCATATTGAATGATTTCTTGTGGTGTTTTACGATGACCTTTGGCTTTGTTTCTGGATATCTGTTGTTGTACCTTGGCTACTTGCACTTTGGACAACTGATTTTACCCTATTTCTAATGGAGAACCAGCGCTGCACTAACTATGGTATAGCAACGTTTCACATAAGGAGACATTTGTGGGATTCGGATGAAATACAATCTGTTATAAGACAGTGGATTACTCCGCGATTGGTGAGTTTTAACACGCGTGAGTTTTCAGTAACGTCTTGTGCACGTCTTTTAAGGGTGTAGCTATTTGTGTATACTTATGTAAGTTGTTTATTTTAGGTCACTGCGTCTGATAATGTGTGCCATTTTTGCTAGTTACTGACTAGGCAGACATTATCACAGTCTGGTACAAGTGGAAGACCAAACCCTAGTGTTTGCCATCGTAATGTGTGTGTAAACTGTGGAAGATCCCTGATGCGTGTTCGTTTTCACACACTGACACGGAACTCTGAGAGCAATAGACACATTCATGATGTTATATCTGAAAGGATTTTTCCTCAACAAGTTAGTATGAAAAATGTTTGCACTTCAATATGTTTATACAATTATTATGTTATGAAATGATACATTATGAACTTTTTCGTATATACAGGTGAGACCGACAACCTCTATTTGCCACCCATGCCGCCAACCAACTTACAGAGCGCAATCTCCAGTACCTAGGCGGCCCAACAGCGTCAACGACGACGATCAGCAACAAGAAAATATAAATGTGCCACCAGTCCCCGAGGTTCTACCGTTTCCTGAAGTTCCACCAGTCCCTGAAGTTCCACATGTTGAAATATTTGTCACATTGCCAGATTTCTCTAGAGCTAATAGTACAGAAAGACATTGCTTTGTTTTAGGATGCCAGAACATAGATATTAGAAAAATGTCTTATGTTGGGCGTCTTGGGGTACTGTCTTATGTAATTTTGCCGTTCATAAAGTGCTGATTCTCAGCCTTGTTTGAATAAATGACTTTTGATTTGATTTCCTCATACAGAGAAAGAACGAGCATTGATCACTACGCTTATTCATATAACTATTACGTTCTTACAAACGAACTAAAGAGTTTTCTTTAAAATAATAGTCATCATCATCATTCAGCCAAAGAAGTCCACTGCTGCTCATAGGTACCTAAGCCTCACATGCTGAACAATATGACCTGGTAGAAGTTGCAGGAATTCGCGAGAGGCACGGGACCGGTCTATGTGATACAATAATGTATAGGACATTATTGTACACACGTAATTAAATATGATTAAAAGTAAATAATAATAATACCAGCCTATTATTATCTCATCTCGTACCGAAGAGACACGAGCATTGCACGTTTGCTCAAGACCGGGTTGGCGATATCTATTTTAACTAGAAGTCCAGGTTTCCTCACGATGTTTTTTCTTCACCGATGTCAGTAATGTCCAAGATAATCTCGGAAACTACATATGAATTTAAAAAAGTGATACTGGTACTTGCCCGGAATTGAACCCACAACCTCGTGCATGAGAAGCGAGGCATTAACCACTGGACCATCACGACAATGTACATATTGTCTACTCTATTTAAACGTCAAAATATCATACCAGAATGTTCACCTAAAATGTCTTATATCTCGTCACCACCGACTTCTGGAGTAATAAAATATAAACAGGACTATTAGGTACAAATATTCCTTCATGATATATATTGTTTTATTAATGTCCGTGCTGGACCATACTTGTATGGGAGCGTTATCCTTCTCCTTTCCGCTTACCAGAACCTATTACAAAATTCAAAATGTATTTAAAATAATTACTGATCACCGCAGAATAGTTCTAAAAATAACTTAAACCTTTTAGAGCAGTACAAATTATGTTAAGTAGCTAACACAAAAGAAAATTTAGTAAGTCCCATAAGAAGTAAGGGGCTTACTAAATTTTCCACCGAATTTTAATAAAAAATTGTAATTAGCTATTTTTTTTTTCTTTTACTAACTAACTGGCTTAACCCATTGAAGGACACTGAAAGAGACACAATAGAAATTTTATTGTTACTACGTCGAGAGGCATTTAGGATCCTGAAGTGTTAAACTACTAAACAGGGTTATTGGTAAAACATTAACAACCTCTTAAGAGGTCATTGTGCTCATCATTATAACAACAACAGCAGATAATTTTTTCGCGATTTCAGGTTTGGTCCCGTAGTAAAAGTTGTTCATAATGATGAGTACAATGACCTCTTAGGGTGCGTCCACATCTGGCGAATGTGCCGCGAATGTGCAGCTCGCGAGCCGTTTGCGAGCTGCATGCCCGCGAGCTGCACATTAGCGGCACATTCGCCAGATGTGGACGCACCCTTAAGAGGTTGTTAATGTTTTACCAATAACCCTGTATAGGCAGTCGTATATCGCAAGGTAAACTTTTGTAAGCGCCATTCAGCAATACAGCTCCATACACTACAAATTGGCAAATATTGATTTGGATTATTACGACTCCATGGAACAACTATGGACATAATGAACACACGTATGCATTTATTTTGCCGAATAATGTGTTATCAATGTTATCATTAACAACAAACAACAGATTTAAGTGGTTGACCGTTTAATTAACATTGATATTATATTCTGTATTTTGTAAAGATTGTAATTCAAAAATAATGTGTAATGTTATTGGTTAATTTATTTATGTAACTTAATATAATTATGCACCACACAGACTAATGTAGTCTGTGTGGTGCCGGACTTAAAGAATTGCACCACCCCTTACTTCCCGTGGGTGTCGTAAAAGGCGACTAAGGGTCTTACCGGAGAATGGGCAGCAGCGTTCTCTATTTATTCCACCATCATACCATATTGCGATCGCCAACCCGCCTGCCAAGCGTGGCGATTATGGCAAACCCCTCCCCCCCCCAAATTGGGGGAGGCCTATGTCCAGCAGTGGACGTATATCGGCTGAAACGACGAATATAATTATGTATAAACATAAATGTCAGAGGGACAATTCTCGTAATTTTAAGAACGTTCACAGTCTAATCTCAATCTGTCAAAAATAGCTTTAGTTTAATTACATTTTTGACATTGATTGTCGCTGAGATTTTTTTTTTTTGGTGTGAAGTCATCAAATGACCCCTCCCGCTCTGGGTGAAGCGGAGGGAGTGTCAGACTCTTACTGACTAAAACCCACCCGTGTTCCTTCCTTAGCCCTTTATGTTCCGGGCCAGCGGTAACCCTTTCGGACAATCCCGCTGACCCGGCCGGGTTCGGCCCTAAGGGTTCCTCAATTTATGCTGACATCACTTTGAGGCGCGCGTGGAACACGTACGCGCCGTCCGGCACGGGCCTGGTCCTGATCGGACAATGAGCTACCCACTACTTCCCTCCCGCAGGCCCGCGCCTACGATGGCCGGGAGTCGTCACGCGGCTCCCGACGCCCGGAGCGTCTCCCGCGGCGACTGAGACTTGAGGCTCTCTCCCTGAGCCGGCCCGCCACCTCCTTCGCTAGCATGACTGCTTCGCTGCTGCTGAAGGAGGTTACTGCCTTCCCACACCCCCTCGCTCTGGACCATGGCCTGCACCAGGGCCGGACGCGAGAGGTTGCCGCCGATGCCGACCGCCTCTACGAGGACACGGCGGTGCTCCGCCCAAGATGAGATGAGATTGCCTGAAATGAGATTGCGACTAGATTTTGGACGTATTTAATTACGGGAATTAGACTTCAGATTTTCGTCGTCAACTCCTAATGATTAGAGAAGGCTTCCACATTTCTGAATAATTTGTAACCGAATCTTTAAAATCCTAGAACAATATAACAATAGCAAGATAGTGAAAGTAAACAAAGATAACTGTTTACGTCGAAGCTACGGAACCTCACAACAAAGCGGCTTCCACACTTTTCAGGGTCCGCGTCCACTCGACCCGCTTAGACTCGACCCGAAGAATATTTCTGTTTTGATAGGCGTAAAAACGTCGATATATAGTCAAGCAAAAAAGTGTCGGTTTAATGCTTGAACCACACGGGGGACTATCATTACAATCTTATAGCTAGTGGCACGGTGGTATTTATTGAATCAATCTTTAAAAGTGATTATAATTATTAGGTTAACAAGTAGGAATAGGAACTAACTTCCAAAATGTAAAAAAAAACATGTTTTCAGCACAAAATCAACAATTTCTTTCTATAAATAATCGACATGAAAAAAAAAATACAAATAATTAAATAGTTTTTAAAATAATCAACAATCGAGCAGTTTCTTGTAATAACTTTTCTTGATATTTTTTGTCAATAAACCTAAAGTGTTATCATTTTCAATACTTTTCCTCTTCCTTTGGCTGATTGATGTGTTGCGATCGCAACGGAATCTAAAAAGAAGAACTATACTTAGTACATAACTTTACAGTATCTTAATAATGAACAAGTTGTTGTATGCAATATTTTACCTTTGTGGGACTCTATCATAATGCAGAAATATTCATTTCAATCATTTGTATCAGTAAAATCAAATTAGGATAATATCACTTTGCCTGACTGTACAAATGGCACTGAATTGGTAGTAAAACATCTGATATTATTCTTCGGGTCGAGTCTAAGCGGGTCGAGTGGGCGCGGACCCACTTTTCAAACATTGTTATTGAAGTTAAAATGGTCCATAATAACACGTGTTTTCTGAATTAAATAGTTGTGGTAGTTTTATTTTGTATAAATAGCCTCGCTTACATTGTATGGATGAAAAGTTACACCAGAGCATTTATAAACAAACACTCGGGTATAAAATACATTTCGTTGAAATACACTGAAAGAAATAAGCAGTAAATAAAAATGAAAAAAACATTAATCTGAACTGCTATAAACAGTTCCATATGGACCTAACGTTCAAAACAGTATTTTTTACTGATCCGATGTTTTTGGGTTTTTATGCTTGAGGCAAAATGTTACCGTCATGACAGTAAACTTTAACGTTTTAAGGTCACAAAATTAACTGTTTTATTAATTTGGTGATGTCGTTCAAACCATTGAAATTTACTTACATTACAGTAATCGTGGTTTTCCTTTTTATGGTTCCGTACCCTATGGGTACAAAACGGAACCCTATTACTAAGACTTCGCTGTCTGTCCGTCTGTCCGTCTGTCTGTCTGTCTGTCACCAGGCTGTATCTCAAGAACCGCGATAGCTAGACATTTGAAATTTTCACAGATGATGTATATCTGTTGCCGCTATAACAACAAATACTAAAAACAAAATAAAATAAATAGTTAAGGGGGGCTCCCATACAGCAAACGCGATTTTTTTGCCCTTTTTTGCTTGATATCAAAAATAGCAACAGGTAGGCACTTGAAATATTCACAAAATACTCAGTTGTATTTTAACTTTAACAATAAATAATAAAATTAAAATAAATATTTAAGGGGGGCTCCCATACAACAAACATGTTTTTTTTTCGACGTTTTTGCCTTGTGGTACGGAACCCTTCGTGTGCGAGTCCGACTCGCACTTGGCCAGTTTTTTTGTTGTTTTTTTCAGTAAATAGTACCTACATAATAGGTGTTCAATCAATAAAAGTTACTGTTTTGTTTTTACTATTTAACAAACATTTATTCTTACTGCATAAAGTCAGTAAACTCTTAATGAAATCGTAAGAAATTATTTTTTTCAGTGCACGTAGGTATTTTGACCACTAGGTATCTATGTACCTCGATCCCTTCATGCCCCGGAAAGCACGTTAAGTTGTTCGTCCCGGCTGTCATTCATGGATCTTTGACAGTCGTAAAGGGTCAGCAGAAGCCCGAAAGTCTGACAACCAGTCTTACCAAGGGTACCTATTGTATTACCCAATAACTGGGTTCTGGAGGTCAGATAGGCAGTCGCTTCATGTAAAATACTGGTATTCAGCTGCGTCCAGTTAGACTGGAAGCCGAACCTATTATGGTTGGGAAAAGGCCAGGCAGATGATGATGATGTACGTTAATTGTTTTTAGGGTTTCGTACCTCAAAAGGAAAAAACGGAACCCTTACAGGTTCACTCTTGTGTCTGTCCGTCCGTCTGTCACAGCCAATTTGCTCCGAATCTAATGGACCGATTAAGTTGAATTGATACACATATGAATATCTGTGACCCAAACACAGACGTGTAACGTAAATAAATAAATTTTGAATAAGGGGGTCATTTTTTGGGACAAATAGATTTTTTTTTTAAAGTTTCGCAATCTGTACCGTGTGACATATCATGAATTAAAAACCGGGCAAGAGCGAGTCGGACTCGCGCACCGAGGGTTCCGTAACATCCGGGTTTATGTTTATGAAATTAAATGTTTTTTTTTTTATTTGAGTTAATTGAATGAAAGGTAAATTGCTGTTTACGATTTATGACGTATTAAAAAAAACTACTTACTAGATCTCGTTCAAACCAATTTTCGGTGGTAGTTTATATGGTAATGTACATCATATATTTTTTTTTGTTTTATCATTCTCTTATTTTAGAAGTTACAGGGGGGGGACACACATTTTACCACTTTGGAAGTGTCTCTCGCGCAAACTATTCAGATTAGAAAAAAATCATATTAAAAACCTCAATATCATTTTTGAAGACCTATCCATAGATACCCCGCACGTATGGGTTTGATGAAAAAAAAATTTTTGAGTTTCAGTTCTAAGTATGGGGAACCCCAAAATGTATTGTTTTTTTTCTATTTTTGTGTGAAAATCTTAATGCGGTTCACAGAATACATCCACTTACCAAGTTTCAACAGTATAGTTCTTATAGTTTCGGAAATAAGTGGCTGTGACATACGGACGGACAGACAGACAGACAGACAGACATGACGAATCTATAAGGGTTCCGTTTTTTGCCATTTGGCAACGGAACCCTAAAAATGAAAGTGCTTACTGTGAGGATCTCAAATTTTTTTTTCTTAATTTTAAAGTAAATTGTGTTAAAGTTATTTAAGAAAATAGACAAAAATTGACATCCCTTATCTCCGAAACGACTAAGCCTAAAATTTAAAAAAAAAATACAGAAAATAGTTCTATATCTATAGATTACAGGAAAACTTATAAGGAGTCTGTGGTCTTAAAGTGCGTGCTCGAGTGAAGTGTTTTACTAACATAGTTTTAAGTTTATACACTAACACACATTGTATTATTATAATTATATGTTAGTCTGTAAGGTATTTATCTATGGGCCAAAGTAACCTGAAAATAAAGGTTCTATTATTATTATTTTTTAAATTTATAAGTATATCTCGGAACCTTGGGGTCCCGGTCTTTTGGAAGGCGTACGATTATTATTATTATTATTAAAACAACATGGTAAATCTCAATATTGTGCGTACAAACTTACATTTTCAGTTGGAATGTATGGGAGAACATGTTTTTCAACTTCAATGTTAAGTTTGTTCTTGGGATAAATTCATTCCAACTACGGAACTTATCGACTTGCGCACGTAATTAATGGTGTTCTTTGCACAGATCGAAGATACCTTTTTTGTTTTTGAGGACGAAATAAAAGATCACTATTTTTTTGTAGTACTCACATCTCTGCTTTTAATTTTCTTGTTGTAGATTCCAGTCTGAGAATGGCAAGTTATTCGCTGCTGAGAAGATGATCATGCCAAGTCTTCCATGGAAGATGCACCTCATACCTGGCTTCAGAGTTGACTTGGATATTTTGTTCAAAATTTGCTATCACCTCCTCTTTGCTGCTTGGACTGCACAGATAATATAAAAATAAGGTGGCCTTCCCTATTCCCTGACTGGTCAGGCAGAGGTATATCCCTACCAAACCCTTCAGGAAAAACGAGCGTGATGATATGGTATATGTCAATACGGTGTAGACTTCCACTAATTAACTACATGGGTAGATACCTTATTGTTGTAGTGTACTAGTAGGGGAAAGCACGACCGACACACAACTTCGGGATAAGTAAAATAAAATATAGATATCCATACGTACAGACACCAGCACATCAAGCTACTACAATCTGTCAAATTTCTTTAATAGATTTTCAACTTTATCGCTGAAGCATAAGGTTCAAAGTTGATTGGGAAAATTTGACAGTTTCGGGTAGCTTGATGTGCTGGCGTCTGTACATAATTGGCGTATAATGTTCCCACTGCTGGGACACACACGTCCTCTCTTTTCAGAGGGAGTGGGAGGGAGTGGAGTGGTCTACCACGCGGGCCCAGTGCGGGTTGGTAGATGTCACATGTCTTCGAATGGTTCCAGGACATGCCGGTTTCCTCACGATGTTTTCCTTCACCGTGTTTGAGAGCAGTGGTGCTAAAATTATTTACACAAAGTAAAGCGCTGGCTGGGTTCGGACCCCCGACCAGTCAATTCGTAAGTTGGTTCCATTACCAATGGGCCACCAATGCTCTCTTCCTCTCTATAGGTACCTTTATATTAAAACTCAGACCCACTCACAAATACCACGGAGTATTTTAAAAAATCCGCTGATTTCGTCTTTTCCGTAAATTAAAGTCGGCGCGCTGATTGAACGAGATAAGAAACTTTTTTGGCTGAAGGAGAAGCTAATCATTCAAGATTAGCAATGGAGCTGAAATGTGGCGAGGATAAGCGGCCTTATCTACTTTAAACTGCGGAACTATTAAGTTGATATTACTCACACCTTTAATGTAATTATCGAGGCCTTATTTCTATAAAATAGAAAGAAAAGAAAGAAAATACATTTATTCAGCACAGACTATACTACACATAATACACTGGTGTATTGTGTGTTTGCTGTAGTATAATCAGACAATAGTCGTACATCAGATAAAAACAAAAATAAAACGAAAGATAAAAAATAAAAAGTGCAAAGTCCGATGTAAGAAATTAGCAGGAACGTGTGCCTCACTGCTGCGCCAAAAAGGCCCAGTTCAGCGAAAATGCCACAGACAACTGGTGCCTGACGCTGGTTTTCAACTGGACCTGATGCGTAAGGTGGCGGATGTAAATCAGTTTTATAGTGCAACGTGACGTGTGTACGCATAATTTAATAAATAAATAACAATAAATTTGTGCCACATAAAAACAATATTGAGTAACATTGCAAAAATAAAAGGAAATAAAAATACGGATAAATAAATAAGAGAGATGGCCGCATGATAGACCTTCACAAGCAAATAAAGATTTTTGTTTATTTTACTGTTTTAATTTATACGATGCCTGACTTCCATGCTCCAACACATTGTGATAATAATTTATTATTAATCCGTGCAAGTATTGTATTGTAAAATACAAGGCACTCGTGCATGAGGGGCAGGCAGCAGGAGGAGGCAGCGCAGGAGGGGCTCGTGGCTAAGTAATCACAGCCGCATGGATTACCGAGGTTGGTCCGTGGATACCGAGACTCCTCTGTGCCTCGGAAGGCGTTGGTCCTGGCTGACATTCGTGGAAAGTAGTTGATCCGTCAAAACAAGTGTCTAATTCAATTTTTCGGATGGCTAAAACACATCGGGTGTAGGGACAACCGTCAAAACGTGACGTCATTAATTATGCGTTCGCGCCCCGAACTAACCTTATGTCCGTATGTAATACGGAGCAAAAAACGCCCATAACTTCAGCTGAAACTACGGTTCGCGCTTAGGGAGTAGACCCCCTGATATCGGGTAACATAATCAGCTGTCGCCTACATTTTATCGAGTTGTGTAAACTATGTATCTTGAGTACGTTTCTACTCACATACTCTTCAGAAAGAACATTCGTAATTTGCTAACTCATTTCTATTAAAATGTTAATAAATAGCGGCCTTGCACTTTTGCAAATACAGTTGAAATTAATTAAATTATGCGCCGTTATACGGAATCGGTTCAGATTAAAATACTGATAGGATTACACGCTACGTGCAATTTTGATAACAAAGTCACGCCAATCTGTGAGTAGCATGAAATCTTTATTTATACCGTTCTTCTAATTTTCGATATTGTGATCGCCACCACCTTTGTCAAGGACCAGCGGGGTAGTTGCGTAACACACTTACAGTAACAATGGCCTTCATTTTGACAGTTTAACAACATTCATTGCGTGGTTGAGCAGAATTTTTATTCGAACATATGAAGCAATGGATTAGTAATATCCTTCAAAATAATTCAGATTGTTATTGAAAGTGTGTTACAATTAGGGTTCTGGGTACAGACCCCAGCACATCAAGCTACCCGAAAATGTCAAATTTTCCCAATCAACTTTGAACCTTATACTTTAGCGATAAAGTTGAAAATCTATTAAAGAAATTTGACAGGTTGTATTAGCTTGATGTGCTGGCGTTACAGACGCCAGCACATCCATTTATGGTTTAGGTGACTGTATAGACTCGAACAGACTTTTTTTGTTAGAAAATGTTAGCTAATGGACAAGTAGTAGGTGCTTAGGGCCAAAAGTCTGACTTGTCAAATCAGATTTGCTAAAAACTTCCAGTAGCAACTCCCCTCTGCACTGCAGAATTCGTCAACAAATACAGCGGATGCCACCTTTATTAAGGGGCTTACATGACCTAAAGCGCAGTCACTGTCGGACTTCATAGAAAAGAAAGAGAAGCGCGAAGACACAACGCTGGTAATTTATTGCAAAATATGAAGAAATTATTTAATTACAAAAAATCTATGATTTGGACTAAACAATTAAAACAATGTTGCTTGTAGAATAATCTGACATAAAATCAGAATGATTGTATGTATGGTTTATATTGTAAAAAGAAAGTTTTTAGAGGTATCTTCATGATTTTCTATCGTATCAAATTAGTGCATTATGTTTTCAACACAGGATCTACCTAGCATATATCCTGAAGAATGTCATATATTTTTCTGATTTTTTTTACTGTTGTCGATCATATACTTTTAGTGTTTCTAAAACTTGCTTTTTTGCGTTTAGGTCCTGTAAGCCCCTTAAAATCGGATTGCTGTATAGTATGGTCACTAGTTGTGTCTTCTCCGAAGCGCTTTTCCAGAAGTATGTTGGTAATAGGTACCTACAGTAGTCTTGCCGCAGCTGTGCGAATAAAAGACAAACACAACATCCCACACAAAGAAGAGTCAACTGAACAGCCGACAGACTTGCCAACTATCTTACTATTTATGTACTGTCGCCATTTTGTATCGTATACTCTTTAGTTATGTACCTATTGGTAGTAAAGATGCACTTCTTCAATTCTCTGCGGTACTAAGCTGCTTGGAATTCCGGAACATGAAACAATCACTGCAAAAAAAAATACACATATTATGTATTCCCCTTTATTCATAAACGTTGCTAAGTTTATTAAGTCACTACTTAATAAACTAATTACTATTAGCGATGTTTAAACGCCATTTTAACTTAGATCATTGTTTATAAATAAACCCCTTAATATACTCTCAGCCTCAAAAAGATGTGTACTTACTATTTTTGATACAATTATATGGAACACAGATTGTAGACAATTGAATGAAGACTTGTCGATTTCGATGCATACCTCATCTACATTCGCGACTTATTTTCCAAAAATTTAACAAATATGAGTTTAGGGAAAGGTTACTTTAATTCCTACAAAATAAAGTGCACGCTACTACGCTACAACTTCAAACATTTTTATAACTTTTTCAATAGTGCTAGTCACTCTGAAATCAACATGATTACCAGTACAATAAAGTTGATATTTGTTTAACTTGAAATAACATCAATAATTTGAAACATAAATTGGTATTAGATTCGACAGAAAGCCGTTCGTGGAATACATCGATTTGAGGCTGGCTGTACGTATGAAGATGCTGTTTTGTTTTTTCCCGAATTTTCGTAAATATTTGAACGATAAACACGTAATTCGGATCAAAAGAGCCGTACAGGCAAAGATGCAATTGAGTATTCAGCGTCAGTGAATCTCTGAACTTCGGTCATTGCTCAGTCAACCCATGCTGTCGACAAGGGGCTGCGCGGCAAAAGGTACTTAATTGTGGCTTTGGTGAATCAGTTATCTTCACTGTACTCCAACTTAAAACTCTGGCTCAGTCCCAGCTTGACCTATTTAAGTCGAGAGACGAAACTTTACGAGAGTTTATTGGACAATTCAGAATTGTAGGAACAGACGTAATTGTGATTTAAACAATGTTACTCTACATTTTGTATACATATCCATTCAGAAAAAAAAAACTTAGGTAAAAAGGAAGGAATATGTAAATTAATTAATATTAACTACATAAAGTTATTTCACTTACAGATACGTGTTTAACAAGTTCTTAACTCAAAGGACATCAAAGAAGTTCTCCAAATGAATTAAATCTAAACATAGGAAATAATCAAAACAAAAAAACATTTTAAACACTTTAATTATACTTAAATTACGTTCTATTATTTACACAGTAAATGCCATTAAATATAATTACAAAAACATAAAAATCTTCTAACATTTCTGAGTGTCATAATTATCCGGCTTCTCATTAATAAACGCTTTAGCGGCATCCTCTTCCATTTCATGGGACTCTTTAAAATAATTCTCTATTTCTTGCAGGGTTTTATCTTTGGTTTCTGGTAAATATTTGTACAAAATAAATGCAAAAATGGAAGCTGATATACCGTAGAACAAGAAAGCGCCTTGCAATGTGAGTGCTTTAAATATATGCGGCGACAGTTTGAGTACAGTTGCCATTAACAGTTCGGAAAACAGTGTGAGAATAAGTAGCGAAGAACTTTTGTACCTTAAAAATATTAATTCACCGAAGATGGTGGACGGCATTATCATCGGACCACATGTTATGGCAACTGAAAAGGAAGTCAGCAAGACAATAGAAATAATTTTATTTTCTAATATTACTTGCAAACTAATTAGATACAGATATAATGATATTATGAACAAAAACGTGATTCCTAGAGCTGACGACGATAACAACAAAGTTCTTCTGTTTATTAACTTTGATAAAACACAACCGATCTGCATACCAAGTATAGTAACAGCGTCTAAGATAAGCATACCGGTATAAGCAGCAGACTCGCTAGCAGTTATTTGACTGATCAAATCTACAGCATACATAGAACACACTAACTTTCCGGAGAAATGATATAATGCCATAACAGCCATAGAGAGCAACAGGGGTTGATAGAAACCCTTAGCAGAAACAGTTTCTTTGACGATCCGAAGTTTATACCACGAAGTGGATTTTACTCGCGCCGCGCACTGTCTAAGATATTCTTTCTGAGATTTTATTAAGCTCTCAAGTTCTTCTTCTGAGTCTTTGTCATACCCTTTCAACCAATGATGTGCTTTGGCACATTCCTCGAATCGTCCATTCATTGCTAGCCATGACGGAGATTCGGGCATGATGACGGCAGTCAAGGAATAAAGGCAGCACGCAAACGCGATTATAGCAATGTTCCTCCAGTGGCTAAAGGTTCCTGTCACGTTAGCGATCCACACGCCCCAGAAGAATATTGAAGACTCGATCATCATGAACACGCCTCGGTATCGCGGCGATGAATATTCCACAATGATGACGATGAGAACTGTCATGTTACTGGCAAGAGTTACACCTTGGAGTATTTCACTGATGAGGATGTGTAGTGCACTGGTACTACAGTAGAAAACAATGAAGCTTACTATCGTCAATACTGTTACAATTAGAAACGGAATTTTCCGTCCTATGTATTGTGTGAGTATTGGTAGAATGATGACCCACGGCATGGAGCTGTATCCGAGAACGGAAGCTGAAAAGAAAATAAAGCTTACGTTAGATGACCGATATTGTGACTTAAATCTTCATCGAAATCGGTTCCTCAGAACGTTTCAGTATCTAACTAAATTAAATGTTTTGAATTGAAATGCCAATGCTTTGTTTGTCTTTCCTACTATTGATTATTGTACATATTATTGAGTTTATCAACAGACAATTAAATTGTTTACACTAGTTAATTTAGTAAATATAAACATGAATATTATTACACAACCAAGATGCCATGTCATCAGTCAGTGGTTCAGTTGCATTTGCTTCTTTCCTCAGTTGTGGTATGAGGACTGTAGGTGCTCCGAAACATAGCCCAAGCACGAAATATATCGACGTGCATACTGTGCAAACGTATAACTGGAAAAACGAACATTTCATGATTACTTTAAAGTAAATTGTCAATGACTTCAGATAAGATTTGAAATCCTATAAATACACACATCAAAAGTGTCTAGGGATCAAGCATTTTTATGCGGATTTCTTGAGATTGAGATGTGGCTTTGTAATAAATTTATGATTTTATAAATTTATATGGATCCTTTTTGGTGCATTTCATAATTTGAATCAGGAACTGTGAATCAAATTCGAGTAAAAGATGAAAATCAGCTGTCAATATTTTCCCTATAAAAACATACAACGCATTGAAGACATTATTAGTGCTACTGTTTCCCTACTACTGATTAAAACCAACGTTATTATGGAGCGGCGACGTCATTTAAGCAGGGAAGAAATGCTCAAAGCCGTGGGAATGATAGAAGCTGGTTCCCGGCAACGTACTGTGGCTTTAGCTCTGAATACAAGTCAGAGTGTTATCAGTCGACTTTGGACACGTTACCGAAGCACTGGTACCGTGGCTGAGCGCCATGGAGGACGGTATCGCTGCACCACACGGAGACAAGACCGATACATTCAAATCTTAACTCGAAGAGCTCCAACAATAACCGCCATGATGTTAGCCGTGAGGCTTCATCACTCTTCAGGGAACTTAATTAGCGACCAAACAGTCAGAAACCGCTTGCATGAAGTGAACCTTCATTCCCGAAGACCGCTACGGGTACCACCTATAGCAATGCACAATCGTAGGATTCGATATCAATGGGCTCTTGAACACAGAAATTGGGCAGAAGAACAATGGCGTTTCGTGTGCTTTTCTGATGAGTCTCGTTTTGGTATGAGACCGGATACAAGACGTATACGACACTGGAGAACCCCTGGACGCCAACAGCGATTAAAATCCTGCCAGGAAGTCCATCCTTATAGTGGTGGAACCATCATGGTATGGGCGGGTATTTGGATCGGCGGAAGAACTGAGTTGATTTGGATCAGAGGCAACCTCAACGCTCAAATTTATGCTGAGACGATTGTATCAGACGTCATCGTTCCTCTACAAGTGCAAATCGGTCCCTTATTTCAGTTAATGCATGATAATGCACGACCGCACACCGCAAGAGTTGTAAGACAGACTCTCGCCGCAGCTAACATCAATGTCCTGCCCTGGCCTGCTCAGTCGCCAGACTTGAACCCGATTGAGCATGCATGGGATATGCTACAGAGAAGAGCTCTGCCGAATATGGAGGGTATCCAGTCGCAAGAAGACCTTTTTTTGTTGTTGCAACGAACATGGGCGGTCATTCCACAGCGTGATTTGGATGAACTCATTTTGAGTATGCCAAACCGATGTTCTTGTGTTGTTAGTGTTCGCGGTAGAAACACGGATTATTAATTGTTTAAGTTACCCAATAAAATTTTAAAGAAAACTGTTATTTCAGTCTTTTTTTCGAACTTTTGTGTTAGTGGTTCAAATGTCAAAAATCCCTTTATTAGGAAAATGGCAAATTTCTTTATTAATGCAAAGGTGACTTGGTTTATCGTTACTGTGACAAACGAAAACACTTTATTTGATGAATCCTTAAAGAAAATTTTAATTAATATCAATCAGGAGAAAAGTTATTGCAAAAATATATGTTGATCCCTAGACACTTTTGATGTGTGTATATACCAAAACAAATTGTTTTCTACTGAGTAACGGTTCAGTGGACCAGTTTAATTTGAAACTAATAGAACTTTGAAAAACGCATCAGTTGGCCTTTTTTTCTGTCCATTTGCGTAAGCAAATTTATTTCGTCAATGTCAACATTTCTTTGTAACAGTATTACGACATGAGGAATACACTAAGTTCCTCAGACTAAGCAGTGTAGGTACTAAATTACCTAATCAATCATAACAGCTTCCGCTCTAGTTACACTATCTTAGAAATTCTAACTGGAAAACATATAACATATATAACAGGCTAACCTGTCTTAAGAATGGCTGCCACAAGAACTTCACTGGCTCCGGACATTCTTCATTGTCGTCATGTTCGGCACCCTCCCGGGTACACTTTTCCATTATTAATAAAAACGTGCAATTAGCTACACTATAAAACAGCACTTCAGCAATCGCGGAGTGACTTCTGAAATAAATAATTAAAATTAAATATTTATAAATAAAAAATAATTTAGGTTTACTTATATAAAATAATATATATGTGTAAATGTAATGTAAATTCAATAAAAGGTTCAAAAACATTCAAAGACTTGCTATTGTTACGATACTGTACAAATACAGATGTTATTATTTACACATTGTTGTTGTTTTTATGTCAGTTAACATATTATGAACGAATTTGTCCCACGTCTCTTGTTTGTACAGAATAAATTAAAGGTTTTGTGTAAAACAATGAACAGCAGGATACGGTAACTATCATTGAAATATTACCATCACATATTTTGAGCCAATGCTAAATTATACTAGTTGAGGTAGGCAGTCGCTCCATATACCTACGATACTGGTATTCAGCCGCAGTCGGTTAGACTGGAAGCCGACCAACATAGTTGGGAAAAGGTTAGGCAGATGATGAAGATTTGGAGCCAAATACATAACTCCATTCATATTTTATTATTTTCACTGCAGATCAACCTTGCACTCAGTAGGGAATACTTTAAATTCCAAGATTTTTAAAACACCCACAACACACGAATAAATCCTCACCATATTTCCTTTCAGGCCAAGAACCAGTGAACTATTTAGGTAGAAACCGCATTTTAAAAGTCGTGGTTATAAATTTAATGAGAACCACTGATCACAGGTAGACGCAGGCAGAAACAATCGATGTCTTTAGTGCACTCACACTGAATCGGATGACTTCACTAATAAGGGTTCCAACACATTGGCGCGACGATGCCTCGGTGCAGCGGTGTTTGGCCGAGTGTACGCGTCTGCATGAGCAAGTGCATCGTAGCACAAATAAATAGCTTTATCAGTGTGTTACTTACGCCTATTTATTTCATACACGATATTCTTGATTATGTTTACAGTTTACTACTACTGGAACAGGGTTAGGTAGCTACCACGATTACAGCAATTTGCTTCGCAAACGTATTTACCTATACAGTTACAGTAGGCACCTACTTATTAGCCAATTACCCTCTAAGGTTACAATTTTTTTGCAATTCGGCTTAATACGAGTTAAGTCTATTGATACAATATAATTATGTAGAAAATATGGTTTCCACAATTTTATAACATTACGTTCATTACAAATTAATAGTTTTTTTTTTTTAATTACTAAATAATACACCTACATATCCTCAACAAAATGAAGACGAAACTAAATGTGTGTCGAATATTTTTATAAGTATCTAACTAGGAGACATTGAAACATCACGTGAATGAAATTACACCTTTATGCTCACGCGCATTTGAGTCGGGCACGGCAAATGATTGTTGTGGAAAGATTCGTCAGAACGGTCTACACAATAACACGAAAGTACGTACCTAGTAGTAACTGGATATAGGTATGGAACTACCTTGACACTGCTCTTAGTTAGCCAGATAAAAATTTCAACAACATTGTGACAGCTATTACTGATACATGTATCTACAATTAAGTAACGACTTCTATTTATTTTAATTCCAATTAGTAATGACTGGACAAAGTATTTACACGAATATGTCATCCTGATAATAATGCTACCTATAGCTACACGATTTTGAGACTTGCGTTCTTATGTTATTTAATAAAAACAAATTTCTCACCTGGTTTACCACTATTTCCTTCAAACTGCAAGTAAACTGGAAACACACACATTTGTTTATGCCCCGGAATTATAAGCGAGAGCGTGAGAGTTTTAACTGACGGTAAAGCAAAATATGGAAGTTATTAAACACACGGTTGACTGAAACACTGGCTTCCGCGGCTGTGTCAAAAATCTCGGTTGTTATAAAGAGGTCAGAGTATTTTAGGTTATAAGTAAACACGAGATAAGAGAAAAAGATTACAATAAATCACGTTAGTAACCATCAATGGAGGTTTGTCCTTTTGTAATCACAGCTTGTTTGGGCCATTCCAGACTTTCCAGAATCGTTAATTAAATATGTCAAAGGTTATTTATAACGTGGACTTCGTCTCTTGAACCTCGAAGCTATTTGTCGATGTCGAGAATGGGCTTAATCACACAATGTTTATATTTAGTGGTAACAGGAAGATCGTAATAGACACTAACGAGTGCCCGATGAGTTAACAACTGACAATGTCAGCTGTTTTGATTCACTTCAGTTTTTGAGTTGAAAATAACTATATAGCTATGCTAACTGTGCGTCTATAGATGCGTGTTCACAGAATAGATCATGCGTATTTTTAATACGTCTACATTCCGTGGTAGCTATGTGTATGTTATGTATATACTCGTAGCAAAGGTTTATATACAGGTATAGGTAAGTATAGGCTTGCATTGTAATATTGCCTAATTCTAAGGAAAGAATCTGATTATTTGTCATCTGCCAGACAGGACATCAAACTTTTCCGTTTTTACTATTTATATATTTATTTTAAAAAATTAATTGAGTCCCAAAAATTCGCAAAGAATGTGCGCAATACGGATGGAGTAATGGAACTAGGGAGTTCGATGTCCATCCCCGTACAGTATGGATGGAAAACAGCACATGAAGTAATTTTTTGCTCCGTTGGTGTAATTGCTGTATGGCGTATCCAGCAGGAATATAAATAAATAAAGTAGTATCCCAATCTCCTCATTTATATTCTATAATTTAAGGCGACTACATGACCTAAAGCGTGGTCTTTGTCGGACTGCATAGAAAAGAAAGAGAAGCTCGATGACACAACCCTGGTAATATATTGCAAAATATGAAGCAAATATCTATTCACAAAAAATCTATTGTTTGGACTAAATAATTAAAACAGTGCTTTAGTATGTTGCTTGAAGAATAATCTGACAAAAAATCATAATGATTGTATGTATATACATATATAGTACCTATGGTTTTTATTGTAAAAATAAAGTTTTTAGAGGATATTCATGATTTTTTCTATTCACTATCTACCTAGCATATATTCTGAAGAATATCATATATTTTTCTGATTTTGTTTACTGTAGTCGATCATATACTTTTATTGTTTCTAAAACTTGCGTTATTTGCGTTTAGGCCCTGTAAGCTCCTTAAGGGAGCGATTTAACACTGCTATACACATCACACACTTATATTTACATTACGAAACTAGTTACGCAAACTTAGGATTTCATTTACAGTTTCACGTGTAAATAATGATTTGCACGTGAAACTATCAATGAATAACTCACTCAGTTTCACGTGTACCTAAATAATTATCTATTTTTACACATGAAACTATCAATGAATAACTATGTTTGCGCGACTAGTTTCGTAGTGTAAATTCGGCTTTATATAATATATAAAGCCGAATTTAATATATTATATTTTATGTAGTTTCACGACTCGTACATTAAAACTTCCGTATGTGCACCGTCACATTTTTCTCCACGTCAAAGACCGACGATTTCAAAGGAGAATGCCATCAAATATAGCAGGGCGCCCTGTACCAAACGAAAAGTCCGCTGTCACATAGTGTATTTGGAGGAGAATTAAATACCCATCCTATATTGCTAACTATTTTTTACATGGATTCCCGAATTCATATTTATTTGCCATTTACCTACTTCATTTACGTACTTTTACACATTTACCTATTTTGGTGTTACGGTCGAGAAAATGACGAATGAACGATGACGATGAATTATGGAGGCATCTCTAAGGATTATCACACAAAGACTACGTTATGGAAAAGCACCTGAACGTTTTCGTTAATAAGAATTTTAATTATATTTAAATAGTTCAGATGAAACCAATATCGAAAGTAACGTCTTCCGTGACGGCGCTACAGAACAAATGAAATACGTCACAAAAAACGATTTCTATTTTTTTCTAATCAGTGGTCTTTTCTTTAAATGATTAAAATGTATTCCGAAATAATAATTTCAATTAAGTAATACGACCAAAATTGGGGGAGGCCTATGTTCAGCAGTGGACGTCTATCGGCTGAAACGACGACGACGACGAATACGACACAACGCGTGAAGATTTTTTGACACATAAAAAATATACCAATTATTATAGTAAATAGGTAATTTTAATGTTTGTTGGTTTGGCAGGTTCTTATATTTTTTACGTAGTGTAGTAACAACATTCAGAAATTAAGTGCAATGGCAGTGACATAAGAGAAAATACGTACAAAAGTAAATAAAAATACTTTTATTTTTGATGTCCGTAATCCGGGAATCTTTTTTAGAACAAAAATGTAAATCTAATTTAAAAAATAGGAGTAATTTTATGAACTACATTTGGTTGTGACCCGTTCCCTCACAAGTTGGTACGGTCCCATGGCATTCTCCTTTGTGACAACCCTCTTAAAGCGGTCCCCTTTCACATAATCATAATTTCCACGTGCAGCATTTATAAAGTAGGTACTTGTTTTGTTGTACCAGCAGCCAGCATATCAAGCTAGCCGAAACTGTAAATTTTCCCAATCAATTTTGAACCTTATGCTTTAGCGATAAAGTAGAAAATCTATTAAATAAATTTCACAGATTGTAGTAACTTGATGTGCTGGCCTCTGTACTTATTCATTCTATCATTGTATTTACAGTGGTTTATTTTTTGTTTATGAATGAATTAAGTGCCTATTAGCACCTACAGAGATTTAAAAAAATCTTTTTTTTTTAAACTGAACAATTTAATATTTCTTTTATATTTCAAAAATATTGCACATCGATTATGGTATCAATTATTAGGTATCAATTTTTTTTTTTTAATAAGTGGAAGTCCGCACTCGGGGTCTGTCAGCGAGCAATGGAGCGCAGTATCCTTGGAGTTAAACTTACTGATCGTATAAGGAATTCGATACTGCGTTCTAAAACTCAAATTGCCGATGTAGGTCACACGGCTGCCAAGCTAAAATGAAACTGGGCTGGTCACATCTGTCGCATGCCGGAGGAGCTATGGGCTAAGATATGGCTAGTAACCACACAATGGGTCCAAACAGCATCAAACGACAACGCGGCAGGCCCAGAATGAGATGGCGGCGCGAACTCGACTCTTTCCACAAGACGATAAGTGATAAGCATCAAACATGCCATCGACTACATGGACGAGATCAGCATCTTGCAGATCTGCAAGTCATCGTTCAATGAGGAAGAGATTAGCAGTGCCAAGTTGCTGCTATTCACAACGCTCGGCAACCAGATGCGGTCTCGTCGAAGGGACGGTACAGAGAAGAGTCTCCAAGACATCGTAACGCTGATGAAGGAGACCGACCCGGACGACGTGCCTGAATTCGTGGCGAAGGATCTGCACAAGCTGCCTCCCGTCACGTTCGACCACGTAGACGTCACCAGGCTGCTGAAGGACATTACATTCCTGAAGCAAAGCCAGGCCGAGATGCAGCATAAGCTGGAGGTGTCCAACAACACCATCAGTGATCTACAGGCAGAAGTAGTGCTCTTGCGCAACGCAATTTCTGCAAGTAGGTCACCTACCGACGACGCCGCAAATGTAAACACGCGTCGCGGGGCACAAAACGCCTCCATCTGCAGTTTCGAGTCAGCGGGCTCGAATGCGTCACCAACTGCCGAGAATGCATGCGTTGCAACGCGTGCCGTGGCCATCCCTGCCTCGACACAGGTGGAGACAACGACGTGTGTAGGTTCGTCGACCCCCAATCGAGCCTACGCAGCAATAGTAGCCGCTAATAAGCCTGCTGAGTCGCAAAAATCGCAGGTAAAATTTGCGGAATAACAAAAAGGGGCGGGTAAACGGAGCCAGTCGAAACCCAACAAGGTTTTGAAAAGGCAGGATCCAGAGAAGGACACATGCGACAAGGATGGTTTCATCAAGGTGGAGAAGAAGAAGAAGAAGCCTCCTTGTCGGAACCAGTGCGGCACTGCGCTGGCGGGACCCAAAATGCTGCTGCGTCCAGCAATCCCGACGACGCAGCTGTACGTGTCCAGACTGCACCACTCCACGAAGGTTGAGGAGATCGTGGAGTACGTGCGTGTGAAGACCAGCTGGACTTTGAGGGTCGAGAAGTTGGAGTCGCGTCACAACACGAACTTGAAGTCGTTCGTGGTACGTGTTCCGACACATCATCTCGAGAAGTTCCTTAAGGAAGAGTTCTGGCCGAAGGGTGTTGTGTACCGCCGGTTTCGTGGCCGGCTACATGACACCAGTCAGCAAAACACGACGCTGACACTTCGTGTGCTTTAGTTTGTTAGTGTAATTATAATGTGTGTATGTATTTATGGTATTTTTAAGTTATATTCATAGTATGTGTTTTATATGGGCCTTGATGCCTGAAATAAATGGATAATATTAATAATAATAATCAGGCCCGCCGTAAGCGGGCGTGCAAGGCGTGCACCGCACGCGGGCGGCACGTCCAGGGGGCGGCAAATTGAGCGACTCACACGTAATATTCAAAATGAAGAGAATGGCTTGTTTACTCAAAAGATTCAGTCTATTGTTTTTTTGTAAAATATTTGGTAAATCTGTTAGTAGTTTGTCTGCTTTGAGCGGTTTTTCTGATTGGCAGCATTTATCATTAACATTGAAAAGACACGAAATAAGTGTTTCTCACAGTGAAAATGTGAAATCGTGGGTACAGTTGAATAATATGTTAAAAAATAAAACTACTGTAAATCAAATGCAACTGAGACTACTAGAATCGGAAAAAAACAATGGTGTGATGTATTAGAAAGAATCATAGCCGTTATAAAGTTTTTATCTCATCAGTGTCTGGCTTTCCGGGGGTCATCAAAAATATTGTATGAACATGATAATGTTAATTTTCTAAAAGCAATCAAAATGCATCCTTTGATTCAGTTATGCGGGAACATATTCACAGAATTCAGTCCTCGAAATCAGATTCAACTCGTATGACTCACTATTAAGGAGATCAAATTCAAAATGAAATAATTGATTGGCTCGACACAAACAAAAAATTACTAAGTATATTGAACAAAGTCAGAGAATCGAAATATTTCTCCATTATATTAGACTGCACACCAGATGTAAGTCACATAGAACAAATTACAGTTGTAATCAGGTATGTTCTTTTAAATAATTAAACCAAAAATGTTGCGATTTGTGAAATTTTCATTGGTTTCTGTCCGATCACCAGCTCCACAGGTGAAAGTCTATTTTTTGTTTTAGATTTATTTTCACAATTAAATCTCAACATTCAAAACTTACGTTGTCAAGGTTATGGTAATGGTTCTAATATGCATGGAAATCACAATGGATTACAAAAAAAAAATTTGGAAATCAATAACCGCGCATTTTACGTCCCATGCTCGGCTCATAGTCTTAATTTTGGTAGTGAATGATGCAGCAAATATTACGCACGAAACTGTGAATTTCTTTAATATAATTCAAGATATTATTTTCATCATCTACAAAAAGGTGGTCGATAATTTGCAAACATTTACCAAAAAAATTAAAAGCTTTAAGCGCCACGCGATGGTCTAGCAGAATTGATGCAGTTAAACCATTACGGTATCACCTCGAAAAAATATTTGATGCTTTGCTGGAAATATCTGGTGATTCGTTGGAATGGGATTGTACTACATCTCACAAATCTCATTCACTTGCTCTGAACATTCAAAATTATAGATTTATTTGCTCGGTAGTAATTTGCTTCAATATTTTAAACGAAATTAATGCTCTGAGCAAAATGATTCAGGGCCCCACAATGAATAATCAAATCTGCATAAATTTGTTAAATAAGTTGATTGGTAAGTTCACAGAATATCGCACGGATGAACACTTTGAAATGGTGTTAGCAGAAGCTTCCAATGTGGCTCACGAGCTCAATGTAGAAACAGATTTCCCACCAATAAATACAATTCGTCCAAGAAGAAATCCAACACAATTTCAATATGAACACAGTGATGAAGTTTTAGTAGACCCCAAAATCAAATATAGAGTAGAGTATTATTTTAGAGTCCTAGATCAGACAATAACATCTTTAAAGGATAACTCCTCGAATCCCTCGAAAACATTTACCGATGTATTTGGCTTTTTTAGCAATAACATATTTAATTACTCCAATGATGAGTTAATCAAACATTGTGAAGATTTAAATCTGAAGCTTAAAGATGATTCAAGTAGTGCTTCGGATATTGTCAGTATTGATTTGTTTAATGAAACTATTGCATTAAAGTTGCATTTTGCAGAAAACCAGTCTAATGATCCACAAACCTATTACAATATCTTTTTACTAATGACTTAATTTCAACATTTCCGAACACAGCAACACACTGCCGGTTTCAGTTGCACCTGGTGAAAGATCCTTTTCAAAATTGAAAATGATTAAAAACTATTTAAGATCAACAATGCTCCAGCAAAGACTAAGTTATTTAGCTATAGTTTCAAGTGAACATCAAATCTGAGACAGCTTGGATACAAGAAAGTTGATTTAAGATTTCACAAATATAAAGGCAAGAGAGGTAAATTTTTGTAGATACGAAAATAACTATTACCTAATCAAAATAAATGTTTTATCTTCGTTACGATTCTTTTCTTTTTTCCCACCATTAAAACATTAAAACATTAAATAGCCTTTTTTTGACAAAACTCAGCGTAAGTAGTCGTACGGCGGCATAATCGGTATTGCACGCGGGCTACTAAACAGCTAGCGGCGGGCCTGATAATAATGATAATGCCCTGACCGCCCCGGTAGCTTGGACCCTGTTCCCGATACCGGTGGGCTATTGCTATTTTTTATATTTTTAAATGTTTTTATACATATTTCTTATATCCTAATATTTAAAAATATAATTTATAATAAGTATATAATGAAATAAAGGAATAAGTGGAAGGAGGGAAGGGAGGCCTTTTCCCTGCAGTGGGACAGAAATGGCTGATAACAATAAATAATGTTTAATAAACTGTTGTTGGTCTGCTACATATAAAAAAGATTTATTGTTGGCGATCCAACAACAAAACCTATTCATATGCAGCACTCACAATGAAAGGACCATAATTAGTCATCGCTGGTAAATTGAAAATATTTAGATTAGCTGCTAGTTATGTGTGACAGTACGTGGCTTACTTAGTACGTACTAGGTAGGTATGTAATATTTGTCTGTGTGGACTTAAAGAATTGCACCACCCCATACTTCCCATGGGTGTCGTAAAAGGCGACTAAGGGTCGTACCGGAGAATGGGCAGCAGCGTTCTCTATGCATTCCACCACCATACCATACTGCGATCGCCAACCCGCCTGCCAAGCGTGGCGATTATGGCAACCCCCCCCCCCCTAACTTGGGGGAGGCCTATGTCCAGCAGTGGACGTCTTTCGGCTGAAATGATGAATGATGATGTAATATTTGTGTAGTGTCTAACGGAGAGGCAGTCGTTTAATCTAGAAGCAATCTATTAAGTGTTGCATTTCAAACCAGTAACCCCTTTATTTATGAACGTTAAATTTCTTGCCTCTAGCGACAGCTAATCATTACATAACTTTAAGCAACGTTTATAAATAAACCCTATCGGCCTTATTACAAAACAAGATTTATCTTTAGACCCAGGTTTAAACCATCCAGCTATTTTTAAATTTCGAACTATAATCCGACGAAGCTAAAGTTCTTATTACAAAAACTGACGTTAAATCCGAGTCTAAGTTGTCAACTTTGCATTAAGAACTTTACAGTTGTCGGAATAAAGTTCAAAATTTAAAAATGGCTCCCTGGTTTAAACCTGGGTCTAAAGATAAACCTTGTTTTATAATAAAGCCGTATGACTTTGTATTGACTTGGACTTCCCAAACTGTTCTTGTGTGCTTTCGTCTGGATACCACCCACACACCAGAGTCCTCACCAAATGTGCTGAAAGCGGCCACCAATAGGAGTTGAACATAACCCCCCATTGAGAAAAATATTTCCATGAAGACATCTACACAAAGCAAACAGCATACCAATGTTCTGCAAAACACGAATGTTTTGGTGTAAACTCAGTAATCAACTAAGTTCCATATGTGTGACAACATCGTTCATACTACAACAATGACAGCCATTTGGTCGAGTAGCATCGTCATTATCATCGTATCAGTCGAAGAAAGGCAACTACTGCTGGACACAGCTTTATAATCATCATTATCATTTTATCCGAAAGACCGTCTCCTGCTGGACAGGCGTTTTTTTTTTTGAGGATGGGAAATCAACCCCTCCCGCTCTGGGTGGTACGGAAGGGAGTGTCAGACTCTTACTGACTAAAACCCACCCGTGTTCCTTCCTTAGCCCTTTATGTTCCGGGCCAGCGATAACCCTTTCGGAAAATCCCGCTGACCCGGTAGGCTTCTGACCTAACGGACCCCTTCGCTGATGCTGACATCTCTTTGCACGGGCCTGGTTATGATCGGACGGTGAGCTACTCATTACTCTCCGTCCGCAGGCCCGCGCCTACGGTGGCCGGGAGTCGTCACGTGGCTCCCGACGCCCGGGGCGTCACCCGCGGCGGCTGTGACGTGAGGCTCTGTCCCTCAGCCATCCCTCCACCTCCTTGGCTAGCATGACTGCTTCGCAGAAGGAGGACTGGACAGGCCTCCCCTAAGCATCGCCACTTCGACTGGTTCTGTTCTCTCCCATCCAGCGGATTCCTACGGGCCTTCACAAGGTCATCGGTCCATCTTGTGGGAGGCCTTCCAATGCTACGTCTTCCGGTACGCGGCCACTACTCCAGAATCTTTGCTATAATAGTATCAAATCCAAAAATAGTACAAGATCTTTCTCAATTGGGACAGCTTGAGACTGGTCCATCTTTCAGTAGTCATGATTGTTATGATTCGGTTATGTTCTCGGATAGTATAGGAAGAGGTTTAGGTAAATTAATTAGTAACAACCTGAGTTACTCTACTCAAAATAATTGTATGCCAGGGTCAACCTACAAACAAATAATGGCATCAGTAACAGGAAATGTATTTAATCCTAAAACTAACATTACTGTATTTGTAGGTAACAGTTCTAAGGTAAAAAAATATGAAATAACTGACTGTGTAACTGAGTTGTTAAAGTTAAATTGTAATAAAATAATATTGTGTGCTTTTCCATATTTTAAAAAATTAACAAATAGACAAAACAATTATATTCATATGCTTAATAAGCATATGCACTTTTTAGTTAGTCATTACAGTGACAAGCTTGTATATTTTGACACCAACAGTTTTGTAGAAACTTTAAAATCGACTAGGGATACTGTGTATCTGCCTGTTAGCTTTAGACACATAATAGCAAGGCTATTAGCTTTTTATATAAACTCAGACATAAGTATTATGTCGAAGTCTTGTATTATTAACACCACAACAGTTAGTAATAATACTAATAATAAGGTGGTTTGCCTGAATGAATATAGCTCAAATGCTATAAATATTTGTACAAATTATACGAAGGAGGTTCCATTTCCCTCACGCACTATGAGCTCATTGCCTGGTGATGACATTGAAGTCTTGGGATTAACTCCGGATAATCATTTAAACTAGTTTGTAAGACAACAGAAGGTACCAGTAATAATATTCTTATACCTAACAACAACAAGGTATCTTCTTGCTCTAAAATAAGTAAATATCAAAAAGGAGATCAGCAGAATGCCTTGACATTATTTCATCAAAATATTCAAGGCATTTCTTCCAAATTATTAGAAATTGAAATGTTTTTAGAAAAAACAAAGTTTGACATTGTTTGTTGTACTGAACATTGGTTAAAGGATTACCAAATGTTAATTAATTTTGAGAACTATAGTGTGGGCAGTTGTTTTAACCTTAAATCTATGCTACGTGGAGGTTCCCTAATATTGATAAAAAATTGTTTAAAATCTAAGCAACGAAATGACATAGTGGGTTTATCAATTGAACATTGCATCGAACTGTCCTGTGTTGAGCTAGATAAGCATGTCGTAGTGTGCGTTTACAGACCCCCTAATTATCAGAACTTTTCTGTATTTGAGTCAATAATGGAAGATGTCTTAGCGAAACTTGCATCCATTAACAAAGCCGCAATTATTTGTGGTGATTTTAATATTAATATTTTGGAAAATAATTCTAATAGCAGTAGATTATTAAGCCTTTTTAAATCGTTCAATTTATAAAATGTTTTTACAGAACCGACTAGAATAACTCCAACTTCTGCTACTTGTATAGATAATGTCTTTTGCGATTGTGATTATTTAGATAAAGCCATCGTCAACTATCTGCCGTCTGATCATAGTGGACAAACGGTATCTTTTAAGTTTAAAACACCTTTGCAAAAAGTGCAAATACAATTTAGACCAATAACGACTGGTAAACTAAATAGATTCAATAGTACCCTAAATAATAAGTTAAATGATCTGGGCCATGATATGGATGATGCAAATAAATTGTACGAGGATTTCTTTTCAGTAGTGTACACTCAATTCAATACAACTTTTGAAAAGAAAACAAAAAACATTTGCCCTAATTTTATATTTAGTGACTGGGCAACTAGAGGTATTAGGATAAGTAGGGAAAGACTGTTCGAGCTGTATGGCCTTAAGCCTTACATCAATACTGTAACTTTCAGCAAGTATGTTGCTACATATTCCAAAATTTTTAGAAATACATGCAAAATAGCCAAAGCCCTGTACATTAGCAATAAAATCAAATCAGCTGAAAATAAAATAAAAACAGTTTGGAAAATTATAAATAACGAAACTACACACATCAAAAGTGTCTAGGGATCAACATATATTTTTGCAATAACTTTTCTCCTGATTGATATTAATTAAAATTTTCTTTAAGGATTCATCAAATAAAGTGTTTTCGTTTGTCACAGTAACGATAAACCAAGTCACCTTTGCATTAATAAAGAAATTTGCCATTTTCCTAATAAAGGGATTTTTGACATTTGAACCACTAACACAAAAGTTCGAAAAAAAGACTGAAATAACAGTTTTCTTTAAAATTTTATTGGGTAACTTAAACAATTAATAATCCGTGTTTCTACCGCGAACACTAACAACACAAGAACATCGGTTTGGCATACTCAAAATGAGTTCATCCAAATCACGCTGTGGAATGGCCGCCCATGTTCGTTGCAACAACAAAAAAAGGTCTTCTTGCGACTGGATACCCTCCATATTCGGCAGAGCTCTTCTCTGTAGCATATCCCATGCATGCTCAATCGGGTTCAAGTCTGGCGACTGAGCAGGCCAGGGCAGGACATTGATGTTAGCTGCGGCGAGAGTCTGTCTTACAACTCTTGCGGTGTGCGGTCGTGCATTATCATGCATTAACTGAAATAAGGGACCGATTTGCACTTGTAGAGGAACGATGACGTCTGATACAATCGTCTCAGCATAAATTTGAGCGTTGAGGTTGCCTCTGATCCAAATCAACACAGTTCTTCCGCCGATCCAAATACCCGCCCATACCATGATGGTTCCACCACTATAAGGATGGACTTCCTGGCAGGATTTTAATCGCTGTTGGCGTCCAGGGGTTCTCCAGTGTCGTATACGTCTTGTATCCGGTCTCATACCAAAACGAGACTCATCAGAAAAGCACACGAAACGCCATTGTTCTTCTGCCCAATTTCTGTGTTCAAGAGCCCATTGATATCGAATCCTACTATTGTGCATTGCTATAGGTGGTACCCGTAGCGGTCTTCGGGAATGAAGGTTCACTTCATGCAAGCGGTTTCTGACTGTTTGGTCGCTAATTAAGTTCCCTGAAGAGTGATGAAGCCTCACGGCTAACATCATGGCGGTTATTGTTGGAGCTCTTCGAGTTAAGATTTGAATGTATCGGTCTTGTCTCCGTGTGGTGCAGCGATACCGTCCTCCATGGCGCTCAGCCACGGTACCAGTGCTTCGGTAACGTGTCCAAAGTCGACTGATAACACTGACTTGTATTCAGAGCTAAAGCCACAGTACGTTGCCGGGAACCAGCTTCTATCATTCCCACGGCTCTGAGCATTTCTTCCCTGCTTAAATGACGTCGCCGCTCCATAATAACGTTGGTTTTAATCAGTAGTAGGGAAACAGTAGCACTAATAATGTCTTCAATGCGTTGTATGTTTTTATAGGGAAAATATTGACAGCTGATTTTCATCTTTTACTCGAATTTGATTCACAGTTCCTGATTCAAATTATGAAATGCACCAAAAAGGATCCATATAAATTTATAAAATCATAAATTTATTACAAAGCCACATCTCAATCTCAAGAAATCCGCATAAAAATGCTTGATCCCTAGACACTTTTGATGTGTGTAGTAGAAATAAAAAACGAAACATTGATTACACATTGGAGACTTCACGTGGAGCCATAAGCTCTAACTTAGAAGTAGCTCAGGAGTTTGTAAATTTCTTTACTAATATACCATCAAAAACGACGGAAGCCTTAAATTCCTCATCCGACGTATCAATTGATTTATTAAGAGCAAACGTTCCAGCCTGCCCGGTTGAATTTCAATTTACACATATTAACCCCGTAACAGTAATAAAAGCTTTTAAGCAAATTAAGATCAAATTGACCGAAGATCTTTGGGGAATGTCTATTAAAGTCTGTGCCTCCATAATTGAGACTATTGCACCTTATTTAGCCTTAGTATTTAATTCGTGTGTTGATCAAGGAGTCTTCCCCGATTTAATGAAATTCAGTAAGGTAATACCACTTTTCAAATCTGGGGACAGTAAAGACACCAATAATTATAGACCCGTATCCGTGTTGCCGGTTTTCAGTAAGGTGTTTGAAAAGATAATGCTTAATCAGATGCTCAATCATTTTAACACGAATAAAATCCTTCACGATCAACAATATGGTTTCACCAAAGAACGTTGTACGACCGACGCCGGTGTAACCTTATTAAAACACATTTTTAACGCGTGGGAAGAGGCCCAAGACGCCATAGGAATCTTTTGTGACCTCTCTAAGGCATTTGATTGCGTCGATCACGAAACCTTGCTTTTGAAACTTGAGCATTATGGGCTTGGAAAACTTGCGCTCAGTTTAGTTAGTTCTTATTTAAATGACAGACAACAGCAAGTTCAAATAAATGGTGTCAATTCACATGGTTTAACAGTAAAAATGGGTGTGCCACAAGGCTCGATATTGGGTCCTTTCCTCTTTTTAGTGTATGTTAATGATCTACTCCATTTATTAAAAAATCAACCACAAATGGTGTTATTTGCTGATGACACTTCCTTAATTTTTAAGGTAAATAGACGTGCTACAAATTATATCGACGTAAATAACGCCTTACTGCAGGTCCAAAGTTGGTTCACTGCTAATAATTTAGTATTAAATGGGAAAAAAACTAAGTGCATAAGATTTTCTCTACCAAATGTAAAGAGTAGTGATTGTGAGATAGTATTGAATCAAGAGAAACTAGAATTCGTCGATGAAACGGTTTTCCTGGGGATCACGCTCGACTCAAGGCTACAATGGGGTCCTCATTTAACATCTCTTGCAGGACGGCTAAGTTCAGCAGCTTATGCTGTCAGAAAAATCCGCCAATTTACTGATATAGATACCGCGAGACTGGTCTATTTTAGTTACTTTCATAGTATCATGTCTTACGGTATTTTGCTTTGGGGACGGGCTGCAGACATCGATTCTATTTTTATTCTGCAGAAAAGAGCCATCAGAGCCATATATAACCTCTGCAGGCGTGATTCTCTAAGGGAACTGTTTAAGGAAATTAACATCATGACGGTACCTTGTCAATATATCTACGAAAACATCATGTATGTAAGAAAAAACTTACATCTTTTTGGTAAAAGAGGTGAAAGACATAATTATAGTACTAGGAATAGGGACCTATTAGTTCAACCAGGTTTCAGACTGGCTAAAGTAGACTCATCTTTTATGGGGTACTGTTTAAAATGTTATAATAAAATACCTCCCCACATTCTTCAACTGAATGAGACAAAATTCAAGTCTTGTATAAAACGCACACTATGCAGTCAGGCATATTATAAGTTAGGGGATTACATCGCTGATAAAAATGCCTGGCTCAATGCTGGTCCTGCTCCACAACCACAACTAATTGATTAACACTTGAAAATACTGTTGGAGCTGCTGAAGATTGTAAGATTATCTTTGCATTGTATAAACTCAATTTCCTTTGCATTGTATAACTGCATAGCACAGATGTGAGTTCTATGTAAGTATACCTTCTTTACCATTTACCGGGTAATATGTCTTTCATTGACTTGAATGTGCCATGGCGGCTGATAGTATGTCATGCTCACACAAATGTCTCGCTGACGGTGGCGTGTGTATTGGATCATTTAGCTCCCTTAAAAATGGTTGAGCTGAATGGTGCTGATCTATGCGTCATGTTCGTGAACGGGCGCCGTCAGTTGGGGCTGGTCATCACTCAGCTGCCTAGGCTTATTTTTAATTATTTTATTTTTGGATTGTTGTCTTCTTACTATTTGCTGTACCTACTCTGGACGCTCTTAACGCGTACGTATTTTTTTACATCGTTCTCACATATAATTGTAAATTCAACATTAATGATGTAACTAATATTTTTGTAAAAATACAATTTAAAAGAGTGTCCATGGAGTTTCTTGCCCGTTCTTCTCCATAGGTACCTACGCTTTGGAATGGGCAACTAGCTTCATATTTTCTGACTGACCGACTTCTTGACAATTCAAAAGTGCCTGTAAATGGTTTAATTGAAATAAATGGTTTGAGTTTGAGTTTGGAAAATTGGTTTTGTAGCTACCAGTGATCTTATAGTCGTAATTATCTAATTAGGTGACATGGTGAAGCAGTGTTTGTGGCGTTCGCATCAAAATCGTTAGTCTTATCAAAACTATAGTTTAGGATTAAGGGTTACCTATGTAAGGATCGTTGCAGGTGGTGTTCCTTAGTTTCTGCCCACCCCATGAGAAGAAGGCGGGTTTATGTATGCACATATGTCAAGTCTATTCAAATAAATATCATTTCAAGCTAAATAAATATCAATAAATTGATTTCAGAGTGAATAGCACTATTGAAAAAGTAAAAGTTGTAGCGTAAACTGAACTTTATTGTGTAGGATTTAAAGCTATTTTTCCATAAAGTCATATTTGTTTACATTTTTGGCAAATTAATCGCGAATGCAGCTTAGTTTAACATTTGTACAAAACAGGAACCCATATGAAATAAAAACACATCGTACAGAAATAAATAAAATACCTATTTTGAACAGGTTACAAATAAGTGTTTTGTACAACTCGCATTCTAACAACCCAAGAAAAAGAATAACAAACATAAAAATAGCAACCTAGTCTCATATTAGAATTTGCTTTGATGAAGTCTATAAGCAGCTTACCTACCCTACGTGCTGCACAAGTTTCCCGGAATAAAGGGAAACCGTCGTCGCATAACGTCCACAGGTATATAGTAAAATCCACTAACAATTTACTTTCTCTGTGACATAACTAAGTTGACTCCATATGGATATTTTGTTGAAAAAGCAGCTTCAATTACTGGACATTTTCGAGGTTTTCGAGTTTCAAATCTCAGTCGAACCCTAAGTATGTGACGCTGCATATTTTTCAAAAGGTCCAGTCATTACCAAACAGGAAAGCAACTCGGGCCAAACAAAAATTTTTAAGGACCATTATTTTTTAAGGAGCCGCGTGTTGTAATTTATGAGTCAATTTTGCATGCCCAAGTGACGGCAGATCATGGAGGACATTATCAAAACATGTATAATATCTATACCCCTACCCAAGTTGGCATTGATAATTAATGATTTGATTTATAATACTAATGTTTATCCAATGGAAAAATGCTTCCATGACATTTGGAATCCATTTGACCGAAAGAATCACATAACATGATATAACATCACGCCTATATTCCACGAAGGGTTAGCCAGAGGTATACTGTAGAGACCAAGGCCTATTTGGTGCTTAGATGTAACCTCGGAGAGTCAGTTGAAAGTTTTACATGAAATACGAGACAAACAGGAAGATTTATAATTAGAAGAGATTAGACTGACAACCAAAAATATTAAGTTGTAAAATACGTAAGATTTTATAGGAATAATTATCAAAGATACCTTTTTAGGGTTCCGTAGCCAAATGACAAAAACGGAACCTTATAGATTCGTCATGTCTGTCTGTCCGTCTGTCTGTCCGTCCGTATGTCACAGCCACTTTTCTCCGAAACTATAAGAACTATACTGTTGAAACTTGGTAAGTAGATGTATTCTGTGAACCGCATTAAAATTTTCACACAAAAATAGAAAAAAAAACAATAAATTTTAGGGTTCCCCCATACTTAGAACCGAAACTCAATTTTTTTTTTTCATCAAACCCGTACGTGTGGGGTATCTATGGGTAGGTCTTCAAAAATGATATTGAGGTTTCTAATATCATTTTTTTCTTAACTGAATAGTTTGCGCGAGAGACACTTCCAAAGTGGTAAAATGTATCCCCCCCCCCCCCTGTAACTTCTAAAATAAGAGAATGATAAAACTAATAAAAATATATGATGTAAACTACCACCGAAAATTGGTTTGAACGAGATCTAGTAAGTAGTTTTTTTTTAATACGTCATAAATCGTAAACCTCAATTTACCATTCATTCAATCAACTTAAAAATAAAAAATAAACATTTAATTTCATAAACATAACCTTATGCATAAACCCGGATGTTACGGAACCCTCGGTGCGCGAGTCCGACTCGCTCTTGCCCGGTTTTTTTTTTTTGTTGTCGGGGGAAACCTTCAAAAGGCACCCGACCTCCGGGGGGGGAGGTCGGGGAGTGTGGGATTTTTACCTCACTAAAACCTAGGGGTGGTCCCGGTTCCTCTTAAAAGACCAATTCCGGAACTTCACCGTGCAACGCCTGAAAGGCACATCCCTGGGGAGACTCTAAACTCTCCCCTGAGCCGCGCTATGCACGGCAGCACGTGATCACTGATATATATATATGTATATATAAATAGATATATATTAAAGATACCTACGAGATAAACCGTAGTTTTGAATTTATTCCTACCGTTACCGTGAAGCTCGAGGAGAGTTCCACAGTATTTACATCCACGTTTCGCCTACTTCGTCCCATATCCAGGCTCCGGACTGCGACTGAGAAATTCCAGTTGGAAAAACCCACTTTGCCCGATCTGGGATCGAAGGACCTAAAGCTAAACCAGCACTTGCGACCAGTAGACCAACGACCAAAAGAAAAGTTTCACTTTCATTTTTTTTTTAATTATAAAATAATATTAATATTATTTTTTTCATATTTTTGTCCAGACGAATATTCAGTAACTATTATTACTAAGTGCTACGCTGGTTGCCAGTAGCATTCCCCACATTATTCCCCTAATTAATAGTTGGATTGCGTTAATGCTGCAATAGAAAACAATAAACCCGACCAATGTATTTATGCAAATGATTATGAAGGGTACTTTTCGTCCATAAAAACTTGTTACCATGGGTATTGCGAACACCGGCTGTAGCCTGTAATGTAGCCATGAACGATACTAGAAAGAAAAAGTCTCAAGACCTTCTACAGGACCTAAACGCAAAAAATGCAAGTTTTAAAATATATAATAATAGGTATAATATAATATGATCATTTTATTATCAGGCAACTAAGGCCCATAGGTAAAATACACAAAATAATCCTCTACAATAATAAACAAATACTTATTAAAAACCTTAAAACTTTGACGACACACGTAACGTTGTCGGCGTCGTGTTTCGCTGCGTGGTGTCGCGTAACCGCCTAAAAATAAATGATCAACTAAAGTAAACGAAATCAGAAAAATATATGATATTCTTCAGGATATTTGCTAGTTTTTCTGTGTGGTGCCGGACTTAAAGAATAGCACCACCCCATATTTCCCGTGGGTGTCGTAAAAGGCGACTAAGGGAGACCGAAGAATGGGCAGCAGCGTTCTCTATGCATTACACCATCATACCATACTGTGATCGCCAACCCACCTGTCAAGCGTGGCGATTATGGCAAACCCCCCCCAAAATTGGGGGAGGCCTATGTCCAGCAGTGGACGTCTTTCGGCTGAAATGATGATGATAATGATGATGATGATGATGATATGCTAGTTAGATAGTGTGTTGAAAACATAACAAGTACATACAACTAATTTGATAAGATAGAACAAAATCACGAAGAATACTAATAAACATGGGTCAGTGGGTCGTCTTAGGGGCGGATTTTAAACATGCAATAATTCAGATTGTTTGTCAGATTATTCTACAAGCAACATATTAACGTAACAGTGTTTTAATTTTTTTGTCTAATCAATAGATTTTTTGTAAATATATATTGCTTCATATTTTGCTTTCTTCTCTTTCTTTTCTATGCAGTCCGACAGTGACCGCACTTTAGGTCATGTAGCCCCCTTAACGTGTATTTTAAAAGTAAATATTTACATGCAACATGGTTTGCTACGTTCCTTTTTTTTACTGGCCTACGCTGTGTCACTCCTGAGCAAAGCCCTCCCTTCACGAAGCGAAAATGGGTGAGATCACTTGTGATCCTTTCCTTTTGTTTTCTTTGGAGTTATGTCAAGAAGTCATGATGGCTTCGACCCGCACCATATCGGGTAATTCTGACCCAAGCAGGAAGTTTACGATGACAGGCACTCCGGCCACTTCCGGGCAGTTCCTTGATGATGTCATTATGAATGGCATGGTGTTTACAAGAACAAGACAGAAATCGGCTAGGTTATCGAGAATATGAAATGATAAATGATTTTATTTCTACTCGTCAATATTTTTTTTAAATCTAGGTGTACCTACAAAATAAAATAAATACATAATAATGGTTATCGAGAATATGAAAAGATAAATGATTTTATTTCTACTCGTCAATATTTTTTTTTAAATCTAGGTCGGCGTACCTACAAAATAAAATAAATAAATAATAATAGGTAGTTATTACAAAAATCAGAACAACAACGATCAATGAAATTGTTCTTCAAAAATTTCCTAAATATTTCAAACTAACAGACGAACATTATACAAGCAGGGAAATTATTTACTAAGCAAATTGACACGCTACATAAATTTTCCGTGTTATAGACATTTCTACAACTGTCAAAGAATGTCAGTTGTGATTTAAATATACGGACAATTTAAATTGGTAGTAGATAACTTTGCTTAACAATTATTTTTCCAGTCTTTACAAATACCTTCTAGTAGTACTTAGATAGATTCCAATTAATAGCTAATATTATAAACTTGAAGTTCTTTCGGGGAAATTCGGCTTTACCCTCTATCAAGACGTTTAAGCCGAATTAGCCCGAAAGTCTTGAGCAAACTAAAGCTCAGTTCCTAGAAAGGACTAATACCAGCAATTTAAACTACACCACCAAGACGCTATTTGATTGCTGATCCAGATATTCGCCGAAGTGACCTTTACCCTGGTTATAGGTTGAAAGCTGAAGCTGCTCCGAAATATAAACCTAACTAGAAATATACAGACCTGCATAGCTATTCACAACCATTCAACAGGCTGTCTGTGGCCTTAGTGTGAGTTTTTTCACTCGCGTTAGAATTTTGTAGGAAAAAGTTATAGCGCCACCTGGTGGTCACTAGAAGAAACCTAATTTCTCATACAAAATTCTAACGCGCTCGCAATCGAATGTGAGTTTACGTGAATCGAAAAAACTCACACTAAGGCTGGTCGAAAATGACACGGTCTCAATCACCTGATGTGCCTTGCCTCCGACAGCAAATAACTATGTCGTAAGAATATCGGTCGTCTTTTTCATTGAAACTAACAACATTTTCGGGTTTCGGATTTGTGAACAGAGTTTACAGGACTCCTTCGATAACATTGATTGATGTTCGATACGGTGCGGTAGCATATCGAGCGGTTGTGAATAGTTGTGCAGAGGAATAACTAAAATAAGTATATATGGCAGTTTTTAATAAAGAAAAACCACCGACGTTTTCAGAATTTACACCTCTACGTATTTGTTAAGATCTGTATACATTATTTTTAGCAAGAAAAAGTTATGACGTGTTGTTGACAACATTTAATACAATAATAATGTATGTTTTATTTCATATAAACAGGGTTATTGGTAAAACATTAACAACCTCTTAAGAGGTCATTGTACTCATCATTATGAACAACTTTTACTATGGGCCGACCTCTTAAGAGGTTGTTAATGTTTTACCAATAACCCTGTATATATACTTCTTTGGATTGACGAAAAGGAAGGGCATCAATACCAATTCATTCTTATTGTTTGATAACATTTAGATTACCATGTTTTGAACACGTTGCATAAGTAGTATTTCCATTTAGACACATGCATTAAATAAATTCAACATAAAACTCAAGCAAGGCGATGATGTTAATTTATGTTGGTAATTACTACTGATAATTAACGACATTTTATAAACAAACAAAGGTGTCCAAGATAGGTATGACTTAAGGCTTAGCTGGGATAAGGATCAAGCGATTGGCAGTAATAAAGCACATACACAATAAATTAATCATAATTATTTTAATAACATTATTCTTAAAAATACTCTTCGTATACTTTTTTGACTATTTAGTATGTGAACTATATTTATCTATGGGTTTTCTTTTATTACTAACTTATCTTTTTTCTTTTTGTTTCATCAAGTCTTGTAAAACCTCTTCAGACTTGTGTGATTCTTTGAAATAGTTCTCTATTTCTTGTAAAGTTTTGTCTTTGCTCTCGGGTAAATATTTATACAATAAAAATGCAAAAAGAGACGCTGAGAGACCATAAAAAAGGAAGGCGCCGTGCAGATCAAACAATTTAAAAATGTACGGCGACACTTTCAATACAGATGCCATCAATATTTCAGAAAATATAGCAAGTGTTGGTAATGACGAGTTTCGATATCTTAATGGCGTTAATTCTCCATACACAGTACATGCTAGTATCATTGGTCCACAACTTATAGTCATCGAAAATAAAGTAAGCAACAACAAAGATATAATCTTATTTTCAGCTATCACAGACAATCTAATCAGGTACAAATAAAGTGATATTAAAAACAGAAACATAATACCAATCGAAGACGATGACAGTAATAATGTCCTCCTTTTGAGATATTTCGATAAAACACAGCCAATTAGCATGCTGAATATAGTGACAGCTTCCAATATGAGCATGCCTGTATATGCTGTAGACTCACTGTTAGTTATTTTCTTAATTAACTCAATAGAATACATGCTACAAACAAACTTCCCTGAAAAATTATAAAGAGACATGACTGTCATAGACAACAAAAGAGGTTTATAGAATGCCTTTGTAGTAACCGTTTCCAGGATGTATTTGAGTCGACTCCACGTAGCTTCTTTCCGTTTAGAACGTGTCAGATATTCCTTTTGTGACTGTATTAAACTCTCTAGCTCGTTTTCAGCATCTTTGTCATATCCTTTCAGCCAGTGGTGAGACGCCGCACATTCCTCGAAACGTCCATTCATTGCCAACCAAGACGGGGACTCGGGCCATAGGAAGGCAGTCAGAGATAATATAGAACATACAAAAGCTAGAAAAGCAATATTCTTCCAATGGCCGAATGTTCCAGTTGCATTGGCGATCCATACTCCCCAAAAGAATATAGTTGATTTTACTGTCATAAATATGCCTCGGTAGCGCGGAGAAGTGCATTCGGAGACAATTACAATCAGAAGTGTCATGTTGCTGCCGACAAGCATGCCTTGCATTATTTCACTAATTAGAAGAACAGTAGTTGAAGTACTGCAATAAAATACGATGTATCCAATTATCGTGTTGACACACAATATAACGAACGGCATTTTTCTTCCGAACCGCCGCGTGACTACTGGTAGTATTAGTATCCATGGTAACGCGCCGTAACCGTGGATTGATGCTGAAAGGGGAATAGGTATTTTTAAAGTTGACGATATTATTAGAAATCTATATAAATAAAAACAGGTGAAGTGCGAGTCTGACTCACGCATCGAGGCGAGGGTTCCGTACAAATTTGTAGGTATGTAACTACAAATTTATGGTTTTCAGTTTTTTTCCTTTACTTGCGCTACATGACATTGCTTCCTGCTAAATTTCATGATTCTAGGTCAACGGGAAGTACCCGAGTATTAGTAATTAGTATCCTAGGTTTTGATCCCATTGCGAGTGTCAAAATATGCGGCACAAACGGAACAAAAACGCCCGTATCTTTTGGTTGCGTTGACTTAGAAGTTTGATTTTTCCATTACTTCAAGGAATTGCAGCCTTGAGTATTTGATATTAATTGCAACTTATTAACTCTACGCGTTCCTGAGAAAAAGGGTTTTGACAGACGGACATACAGACGGACAACGAAGTGATCATATAGGGGTACCATTTTTACTTTTGAAGTACGGAACCATAAAAATCGTTGGTAAGATCATCACTTGAGAACGGCTGGGCCGATTTGACTAGTTTTGGTTTTTTAAGTGTTCTGGAAAGGAAAATTGGGAAAAAATCCCGGAAAAATTATAAACTCTGGTACAACTGAACGTGCTTTTTCTATGGTATTTTTGGATGGATTTTTGGGTCACCTCATAATGAATAGGTATGCAACAATTATCTTTTTTCCAGCAGCACAAATGTGTAAGAAGAATCGCTTTCAATATTGATATTTGATTTTTTTATTTGGGTCAATGACCGCTGTTCTATCGTGTTTAGATATTGATTACCATTCCCAAAAAAAAAACAGATTTTTAAATTGAGATTTCAAGTAGGTACATAAATTACTATAACTGCGGTCATTGACCCCCAAAACAAACTTCAAATATTTTTTTATATCGATACCCATTACAACACGTGCATTTTGAACTGGGGCCCAAGTCTGCTATTTTTATAAATTCGTCATTCCAACACGATCCCATTGTCATTTTGCTAAAAGTTCGTAATCTGCTAAATTCATAATGGTCGATCATTGGTCGGTCAATGGCACAGAACATATCGATACTCGTAAGGAATTCAAAGCAATGACTGCACAATGGCGTTCTAATGGTAGGTCCCTGATCAAAGGAACTGTAAAAATTTTAGCAGATTAGGTCTAAGTCAGTCATTCATTTGTCATTATGTAGGTACGAGATTACCATTCTATGCCATTTCTTTCCATGGAGTGTCAGTGGCTGACCATTGGAAAGTCATAATGACGCCATTATATTAGTAGATTACCAAACTTGTCAAAATCAACAATTATGAAATCAATGATTGACTATTCTGACACTATTATAATAGCAGACTTGAGGCCCTGAACGGAAATGCCATGCTTAGTGCAATTAGGTAACTAGTTTTCTCATTTACATACACAACCACGATGCCATATCTTCGCTGACCGCTTCCGTAGAGTTAGCATCCCTCCTTATTTGCGGTATGAACACGTTGGGAGCTCCGTAACATAATCCGAGCACGAAGTATATCGTCCAAACTCCTCCGACCACGAACAGCTGGAAGATGGATAACAATTATTAATATTACCTACAAGCCTGTATTCCTGAGCTCGGCAGAGGTTGTTACGCCCTGATACGCCCTCATTTCGCTCGTTAAAGTGTATTTTTTTAACCGGGAACAAATCCAGATTCTGAACTGTTACTGGATCGAAAAGATAAACCCAATAACACTGCAAGATCTGGGGATTGAATTGAGGTCCTACTACTACTCAGCAGTCGTACGACCACAAGACTATTGAGGTACCCAGACATCTAGACATATAACAATATCCACAAATATTGGTTCTGTGACTTCCGTATACGGACGTGGCAAAAAATGTTATGTGACACGTTAAGAGCGTTTACGCCGTACGGCATTTCATACAAACTTTCAAGCCCTTAGTTTTCGAAATGAATGAACCGATTTTAATGAAACTTCATGGATACAAAGGTCTAAAAAGTTAGTAGAGAACATTTTCGAAAAATAGTGTTACAGCCAAATTAGACCGGTTTTAAATTTACCATAGAAAGATTTCCAGTTATCCTGTTTTAAATAAGACTTTTTGAAAATGTTCTCTGCTAACTTTTTAGACCTTTGTATCGTGCTTTTGCGTATGCAGTTTCATTAAAATCGGTTCATTAGATTCGAAAAATAAGGGCTTGAAAGTTTGTATGAAATGCCGTACGGCGTAAACGCTCTTAAGGCTCGCACATATGGGCGAACCGCGCCGCATTCCAAAAATCCTCCTACATCACTTTAGTACATACTGTATATACCATTGCACACTACAGGCGCAGCACGACGCACTGGTGGATCACTCGCCAAGCGCTGCCTGCAGTGTGATGTAGTGATGGTTCATACAAGTTGTACTGAAGTGACGCAGGAGGATTTTTGCGACACTTTGCGTTGCGGCTCGGCTGGCCTAGATGTGCGCGAGCCTCATTGCACTAAAGTGGAAACAGTTCCAAATTCGAAATTTGAATGTGTCTGTACAGTTACTGCGTAGCGATAACATTTAAGTTAGTAGGTAGTACCTACATCATTACACACATGCATTTTGTATTAACGAGTTCCCGACATTCGACAATCGTATACACCCGTGTTTTACCAGTGTGGTTGGGGTCTTAATAACACATCATCTGCCTAGCCTTTTCCCAACTATATTGGGGTCCGCTTCCAGTCTAACCGGATGCAGGTGAATACCAGTATTTTTGTCTGGTCTTAATAATACAAATAATTAAATAATTAAATCTCGAGTTCTGATTATAAAACACCAAATTATGACGTTATATTTTATAGGCCAATGTTCAGCAGCGGACGAATCATAACACCGCCGATAAACAAATCTACAAATATATTAATTTAAGTCCTTACATAAAATATGAAATTGGCGTTTTATATGGAAAAAGCAAAACGAAAATAAATGACTACCGCTAAATTCGAAACACAAATACCTTAACCTACCCTAAATTTGAAAAAAAAAATTGGAATTCCTAACCAAAAGGATATTTCAGATCAAAGTGGCCATTTCGACAAAACACCAATTTCATAATAAGTATATAGCCATCTGTCGATGTGTAGAGGAGGCTTAAGGACTTAACACTCACACACACTCATGGAAGTTTTTAATCTTGTTGTAGAATTATACTTAATTATTTAATTGCATTTTCGTCTAACATTTATGTATTTATGCTCCATAGACCAGTTAAACCACATTTTGCTAGAACTTGCTTTTGTGTCATTGAATTTTAATTAAGAATCTATTTATTCATATAAAATTAGTAACTTCAGCCAGCGTATATCACTGTTATGATTAATCTATACATAAGTATAATAAAATAGCAACGAAGTCAAAATTGTATTAATATTATCTGTATTATTATTATTTTTATTTTCATATCTCGGGACCTTGGAGTCCCGGTCTTTTGGAAGGCGTACGAGGGGCCGAAGCCAACTCGCAGAGGCCCCTTAGGAAATTTTAATGAAGTGCGGCACCGACCGACGATTATCCCTGTATGCACTATGCAAGTGCACCCAATGATAACCCCCGGTTGGTGTAGGACTATTGCAGGAAATGGAAAAATAAAAAGTTAGACTATGGGTTTGGGTGGCTAAAGTGGACTGGTTACCAAGAACTATGGCAGAACTATGACCCCTGCCTGATCAATGTTTTATATATACACGGATAAAATGGCAGGGGGTGACTTGCACACTCAATAATGGGCCCCCGGAAACGGTTGCTAGCACATAGTGACGTATCGACAAGGGGGCAACATGTCCTGCGGTGTTTATGAGGAGTGGAGAGGTATTCCACGGCTATCAGGACAATCCCGGAAGTACGGTCAAGATCCCTACCAGCATCTTACTGGAATACTTCCTTCCTCCGAGCACGTTTGCTCTTGCGAATCTCCACTCAAGCCGGTCAATAAAGGCAAGAATGAGGTGGGAGTTCTGTTCCTCGTCATTGTTCCCTCCAGCCGGCCAATAAAGGCAAGCCAGAGGTGAGGAACAAGACTTCTCCCAGGAGATAGGGTCCGTGGGGTCGCTACTGCCCAACAGCTCGCCACATGCTGCCCTCCGGGTTTCTGTATCTCTCTTGGTCTGGCTCCTCACCTTAGACCTGTTCCGGCAAAGTAAACTCTTCTGGCACAGGCCTACAGTTCGGAGCGCGAAAGCCCCACCACGACGTCAACGTAGAGATACGGCGATGGGGTTATTATTATTATTATTTTGAAAAACAAGGTTTTGGGGACGAGATAACGAGTGTGTAGTCAAGAAAATATGGTTTTTAGAATTTTTGTCCGTTTGTCTGGATCTATGTTCCGGATTGGCACAAAAATGGCTCAACGAATTTTAATGTCGCACACTGATAGTTTATAACCTGGATCACCTCATAGGGTACTTTTAATCGTGGTAGTACACCCCTGGGATATTTAAATTCCATACAATAATTACGAAATTCCATACAAACTTTCAACCCCCTATTTACCTAACCTCTTTTAAGGGACGAATTTTCAAAAATCCCACCTTAGTTCTGACATTTGTTATACTAAGTATAAAGAAATCTTGTGCGAAATTTTATGCTTCTGAACCCAGTAGTTCAGGCTGAAGGTCGTTACTACCATTGTCTGTCAGTGAGTGAATAAAAGTTGGTTTTTTATTAGTGTTCCGTACCCAAAGGGTAAAAATGGGACCCTATTACTAAGACTCCACTGTCCTTCTATCTGTTTGTCACCAGGCTATATCTCATGAACCGTGATAGCTAGACAGTTGAAATTTTCACAGATGATGTATTTCTGTTGCCGCTATAACAGCAAATACTAAAAACAGAATAAAATAAATATTTAAGGGGGGGGCTCTCTTACAACAAACGTGTTTTTTTCGGCGTTTTTGCCTCGTGGTACGGAATCCTTCGTGTGCGAGTCCGACTCGCACTTGGTCACTTTTATAAATACCTGTCTTAAAAATGGTGTCCACGTAATTTTCACATCACTAGAGGTATCCTCGATGTCTTCTGTTTTAATGCCACTATAGATGCTTGCTGCCATCGTATTACTTTCACATTTACTTGTTCACAGGTAACAGTTTGCTAAAATGTTAGAAAATGAATCGGTTAAAAGCAAAAGGTAATATTTAAAATACATATGTACTGTTAGGTACCACTTGTTCCCTTGAAAACGTTTGCCTTAGTAAAAACATCTTTAATATGGTATAAATAAAAGTTACAAGTAGGTCTTAAATAAATTAAGACTTCATTCTTCAATACAATGAAAAAAACAATGTCGTTCTGATATATTCGTAACTGGCTCTACACATTCCTGCCTCATTTCCAGCTCAAAATATTTATTCAATCTTTAATTTGCATCTTCACATATCTTTAGTCATCGATAAATAGCTTACGTATTCCATTATTAATAAATAAAGGTAGTTTATATACAACATGTCCCAGAATTGACCCATACCACCAAACATCCAAATTAGAATATCATTCCATACACTGAATTTTTACTATTATAATAGCTAGCTCAACTGTCACTAATGAGACAATTATTTTTTCTATTGAAACTCATTTTTAGGAGATTTCGCGACATATCAGAACACATTGTTTATTTATTAATTTGATTGGACTGATTGTAGGAGACAATAGGCGTGACGACAGTATCAAATAATCAAAAATTTAATGATGTTAGGGGAAAATACATATTAAAAGGATTTAAAACAGTGATTTAGTTTAATTTAAAAACTTGAGATTAATCGGATTTTCACTAAAATAAAAGATTAAAATACTGCAGTCGGCCATTTTGACTGAAACACCAATCACAGCGCATGACGTCACGCCTATGTAAACATCACTGTGGTTCACAGAGTACACTATAGATAGTATACTGACAACATTTGATGTTTACCTAGGCGTGACGTCAGATCCGACGCCATGACACTGTGAGCTGTTTTCGCGCCCTATTGAAAAAATATTAGAAAAATGGCTTCAAACTTCATTAAACTTTAGTTTATTACCGAAATATAGGTGTTTTCGTAAATAGTAAATGTGTACGTACATTACGGAAGAGGATTTGAAAATCATTCGTCATGCCTATTGTAGTCATATTACAAAAATTACGCACGCACACAGTTGCACACGTTCAGGGGTCTAGCGTAGGTAGTAGGTACTCCGTTCATTTTGGTTGGTTTTGACCTGATTTTTACATTTCTATGATTTTGACTGTACAGCCGAAGTGTGACTGTAATTTAAGTAGTATAAATTATTTTTGGGATAAAAAATTGCATATATTTTTAAAAGACATCGATCAGTATACGATTCTGAACAAACTACTTTCATAATGTGCATAAATTCAGTTACACGTTGTATACAAGGTTTATTCTTAATGTGTCCCATTAATTAGTCTAATCTCTGTCCTAGAGTGACGTCACGGACACTTTACGGTACACAACAGCTGTTCGTGTCTGCGCAAATATAAAATAAAACGCCAACATATTTCGTCTAAAATTCGTGTAATACGTTATCACAGTTTTGTTACTTACGCGTGTGATCGTTTGCAAGTAAAACATACAACAGTTTGGTGGTGTAAATCCGTAAAAACAAATATAACTTTATTGTTACTTTTACACTAATAAGTTAGTTTGAAGTTTTTTGGTGCCACTGGTACCTCCAAAAAGTGTCACTTTCTTTCAAAATTTTGACAGACGTCGGCACCATTACCACAGATCTGTGCATCTTGGTCGATATTTTTGCGTAGCAGGCGCCATCTAGCGGGTTCTGGCTGTACTAATATGGTGAAGTGTGCAGCCTGCGGAAGGTTTTTATCGGCAAGAGGGGGCGCTAGCTGTAGCAACTCTGCCTGCCACAACCGATATCACCTCGCTTGCCTATTATTGCCCGACCCTACCCAAATAAGTGGCGATTGGCTGTGCCCCGAGTGCAAAAAAAAGCTGCCCAGGGGAGACAATAGCGCCACACCCGTCAAGGACCTGGGTAGTGGTCCTCCAGCCAATCCAGCAGCAGCGTTGGCAGCGGCAGTGTCTCCGGTTGCAGTACAGGACGCCATGATCAGGTCACCTGTCGCGGTGTCACAGGCTCCAGCAACTCAGACCAAGCCACCCGTCGCGGTGGCAAAGGTGCTTTCTCGGGCTGGCAGCGAACAGGGAGCTACTGATGGGGAGCCTTCGCCTGATACACAGCTGACCCTCCGTGAGGAGATAAGGCTCTTCAGATCGGAGCTGAGGGAAGTGCGCGATGAAATGAGGGAGTTTCGACGCGAGATGTCTGGTCTGCACTCGACAATGGGAGTCTGCAACGAACGAGTTGACGTCCTGGAGGCCAGGATCGATGCTCTCGAGAGTAGGCAAAGTGCTGCAGTGCCCGACGGCAAGGTGAGTCAGCTCGAACAGATTGTGCTGCAGTTACAGCTTGACCTTAACGACCGCGAGCAGGATTTACTTGGCTCCGACCTAGAAATCGCCAATATCCCGGAGACTCCTGGCGAGAATGTGTTGCACACCGTCGGGCTGGTGGCGGCAAAGCTTGGGGTGACGCTAGACGAACGGGACATAGTGTTTGCGCAACGGGTGGGCCTACGAGCCGAACGAGAGGTGCAGACGAGCTCTGTGGGCGGCGCGAGTCCGGTCGGCGGAGCAAGCCCAGTGGGAGCAGCGGCGGCGCCGGCGCGCGGGCGGCGAATCGTGGTGCGCCTGACTCGGCGCGCACTGCGCGACGACCTGCTGCAGAGCGCGCGTGTGCGGCGCGGAGCCACCACCGCAGATCTAGGGTTATCTGCACCCCCGCGTCGCTTCTTTCTGAACGAGAGGCTCACTAAAACAAACAAACATCTGTTTTACCGGGTGCGTGAAGCTGGCAGCCGTCTGGGATGGAGGTATACGTGGACGAAGTTCGGCCGCATTCTAGCCAAGCAGGGCGACGGTAAGCCCACCCACTGCATCCGCTCAGAGGAGGATCTTGCGCGGGTTTTTGGTTGTGAGGTGTCTGCGGCAAAGGATGTCTGATTACTTGGCCCCCGACAATCATAGTACTCTGTTTCTAAAACTATACTTCTGTTTATTAATTTTGTATTCGCTTAGACTCTTAAGATTGGCTTGTGCGAGGCCGGCTGTTTTCTTGTCTCGGTATACTCTGGTTATATCTAGTGGCCCGGCTCGACTTATGACTATTTATATACATTTTATTTCTATCACACTTCCACTTACTATTTTCACGTTTTCAATATATTTATTATACTTCTGTTTTTACGGATTTTATATAGTATTACACTTTGGCTATGTATATTTCGGCAATATTTACAATAATTCTTTTTATTTTTATGCATTATACCTAACCCCATATATTTTAGTATATTTACACATCACATTATTATGCAAAACCCCACACTACGTAATACTTCTGACGCTGTCTACATTCAAAATATTAATATTCAATACATACTCTACTATTTTCAAAAATGATTAAGACAAGAAATTTAAAAGTTGGGTTATTTAATGCGGGGTCGCTGGGTTCGCGCCATGAGGAGTTTCTAGTTGCTATGGATAACCTCTCCGTAGACATCATGGCGATAAATGAGACCTGGCTCAGGCAGGGAGAGGAGGGTCGCGCGCCGACAGTACCGGGCTATCGGCTGCGGCACGTGCCGCGGGCGCGCTCCGTGCGGGGCGGCCGCGGGGGCGGCGTGGGCTTCTACGTGCGCCGCGGTGTGCGCGTGCGCTCCGTGCCGCACCCGCCGGCGCCGCAGGTCGAGCAGATGTGGCTCCGACTTAACGTCAATTCACATTCAGTCATTATTGGTACAGCATACAGACCGCCGTGGCTTGATGTGAATACCTTCCTGGACGCAGTTACTGATTCTCTCTTCTCCTTTGCTAACGCGGACAGGGTTGTCCTGCTTGGCGACTTTAATATTAATGTCTTAAACCAAAGTGACAACAAATCTATACTTCTGAACAATTTTATACGTTGCTGCAAGCTTACACAAATTATTACTGAGCCAACTCATTTCACAGATCATAGTGAAACTCTGATTGATGTTGTGTGCACTGATGCCCGTGTGTGTGGGGTCTCTGTATCACACATACCAGAGCTTGGTCACCATGCCATTATATCTGTTGAACTAAATTTCAAATTAGAGAAGCCTTCTCCACACTGGATTACCTACAGGCCACTCAGAGACATCATCCCCGAACTTTTTAACGAAGATCTAAATAAAATGGACTGGGAATATATTGAAAGTCTGGAAGATGTGAACTCAATGGTGTCCATGTTTAATCAATATATTCATACACTTTTTGATTTGCATGCTCCCCTCAAAAAAGTCCAAATTAAAGAGAAATCTTATCCCTGGATAACAGACACGGTCAAAGAAATTATGAGGCTGCGTGATAAGTGCCACCTTAAGTCGAAATCCACAAAATCCGAACATCACATCCAATCCTACAAGGAGTTTAAATACCTTGTTAGAGCTGCTTTTGATAGTGAGAAGTGTGCATATTTTAAAACATATATTAATAGTAATATTAAACAACCAAAGAAGTTATGGAGTCATATCAAAACAACTGTAGCCACCTCAAAAAAACCAGAGCATAGTCTGCCTCATTTCTGTAGCAACCCTGAATCTATCAACCAACACTTTTTGGATGTGCCAGGCAGTGGGAAGGTCACTACTGCAGATTTAACTTATTTCGAGTATCACAGACACGGTAACAGTCATTTCCAGCTTGAGCCGGTCCAGCAGGATGTAGTGATGAGGATCTTGCGCAGTCTTAAGTCCAATGCGCAGGGCTCGGACCAGATTTCTCTGCAGATGCTGATGTTGACACTTCCTCGAACACTTGCAGTGATAACAGCTATCATCAACAGATCCATAGTTGATTCTTCTTTCCCTGATCTGTGGAAAATGGCAATAGTTAGACCAATACCAAAAGTACCTAACCCCACTAGCGTGAAAGACCTCCGTCCAATAAGCATACTTCCATGTCTGTCCAAGATTCTAGAAAGGGTTGTCTCTGACCAGCTTAGGGCATATCTTGAGCACCATAGCATCTTACCACTAGCTCAATCCGGTTTTCGCAGGGCCCATAGCACAGCAACAGCGCTCCTGGATGTTGTTGGTAACATTCTGGAAGCCAGAGACCAGGGAATGGGAACCCTGCTCGTCCTACTGGACTTTTCGCGTGCTTTCGACTCGATTAACACGTCACTTCTACTCTCCAAGCTGTCTTATTATGGGTGTGAAGTCGAAACTGTTAGATGGTTTGAGAGTTACCTCAGCAATCGTTCGCAGTTTGTCCAGGTGACTAGTGACAGCGGGGATACTGTGTCCTCTGGTCCGAAGCGCGTGGACAGGGGTGTACCTCAGGGATCCATCCTGGGCCCGCTTCTATTCATCCTGTACAGTGCTGACATCATTAACTGTCTGATCAACACCAAGTTCCACCTTTATGCTGACGATCTGCAGTTATACCTCTCCTTCCGGTCCCAGGATATTGCTGAAACTGTAAGGAAAATTAATGAAGATCTGGAAAGGATCTCAGCTTGGTCCAAGAGAAACTCCCTGGTCCTGAATCCTAGTAAGTCCAAGTATATTGTGATGGGATCTAGGGATTTCCTGAACAAGATGCTTGCTTGCAACCTGGACCTCAGGATTGATGGATGTGGTGTGGAAAGGGTTCTGGAGGCTCGTAATTTAGGTGTAGTATTTGACGGACAGCTACATTTTGAAACACACATATTGGAGGCCGTGCGTAACTGCTTCTACCGACTCAAGGTCTTGTATCGTATCCGTCCCTACATAAGTGTGGATATGCGTGTCATGCTGTGCGAGTCACTTGTTCTATCTAAGCTGAATTACGCTGACACTGTGTATGGGGCATGTATTCTCGGTAGAAGCGAAAGACTGATTCAGCGGGTGCAGAATGCTTGTGCAAGATTATGCTACAATGTCCCACCACGGTCCCACATCACTCCTTTTTTAAATAAGGGTAATTTGATGAGAATGTCAGCACGCAGAAAGCTTCACCTGGCTACCCTACTCTTTGGCACAATTCTCACAAAGAAACCAGACTATTTATACAATAAACTGTCATGGTCACGTGATGTTAACAAAATTAAAACAAGAGCATCTTCCTACCTCATGTTAGCCTCATCGCATAGAACTGCTGCGTTCCGTGGTAGTTTTAAATTCGCTGCCTCCCGTTGCTGGAACGACTTGCCACCTCCTTTTCGTGCTATAAAGACAGTTGGTACTTTTAGGTTAAAATTTAAACAGTATTTACTTCAGCTTCAAAAAGATGGCAAACTTTGAACCTACCCTTGATGTGCACGCAGCTAGCAATGGTGGTCCGAGTCCGAGCGTTTGACAACGTTTGTTGATTGAGCAGGCACAGCAATTATTTCGTATCTTGTTTTTGTTTTGTGTTCATTATGTAAATGTTCGATAATTAATTAATTTTACTGTTTATTCCATACTTTTACCGGCAGCATTACACGAATTTGTTATTGCTGGCGTACACTATACAATGTTTTGTTAGGTTGTCACTTGTTTCTTAAAAAAATTGTAACTCGATAACACTCATCATTACTTTATTTCTATTTCTCCTATTCACCCATGCCGTATTGACTACCACATTCCACTTTTATTGTATATTTCTTGTAATACTTTTCCACTCCACTAGACAGCCGTAACGTTATATATAATTTATTTTAAACGTATTTAATAATCTCGCCGTAAGGTCGGCGCCTGCGTCCATTTACTTGTCACAGCTATGCCACAGACACACCAGAGAGTGCAAGGCATAGACAAGTAATGAGGTTACGTCTGGCGCAGATTAAAAAAATTAATTTATTTTATTATTTGCTAATATTTTACATAATTATTTATTTCTGTTTCTGTAACTGCCCGTGACATCACAGCGGGCCCTATCAGAATACCAGCGCTGTGACATTTATTTTTTAAATGTCGCAGCATCATGCTGAGATAGGAGCCTTTTGGCCTCGTATAGGACTTTCTATTTTATTTTCCTTTTGTTACTTTTTCTTTTTTTTATATAACTTGGATTTTTATTTGACTGTGTTTAGTTTAGTTTGTGATCTTCCTGTACGAGTCACAATAAATACTTTTTCTTTCTTTCTTTCTTTCAAATATTCTGTCTAAATACAATAAGTTTTACTTATTATTTAGACACAAAAGACCACTCGAAAGAACAAATAAGAATGCACCTTTTTTTCGACAAAGCCACAGCATGACTAAAAAAAATGAATATTTTTAGTCACATAAAATTAACACTTCCAAGGACACATGCATAATCAGCCTATATACTGTTCCCACTGGTGGGACACAGGCCTCCTCTCTGTGAGAGGGAGTGAGCCATAATCCACCACGCGGGCCCAGTGCCAGTTGGTGAATGTCGCATGTCTTAGAATTTTTAGTTCTTGGATATGCCGGTTTCCTTACTATGTTTTCCTTCACCGTTTTGAAAGCAGTGGTGATGAAATTAAGTACACAAAGTAAAGGGCCTGTTTGGGTTCGAACTCACGACCTACCACTCGTAAGTCGGGCCTGATACCACTGGGCCACCACTGCTCTATTTAAATATAAGTACCATAGTATAGAAATATTTAGTGAATAAGTAGTTTTCATTTGCGTGATGTTTAGTGTCTTTTCTTTTTGTTTGTTTTCGTAGTAATTGTATTTAGTACCTACCTACTATTTGTTTTGGTTTAAAATAAGTACAGCCTCTTTATTCTCTTACTGTCTTCTTCTTTGTTAACCGACTTCAAAAAAAGGAGGAGGTTCTCAATTCGGTTGTATGTTTTCTTTTTTTTTTATGTTTGTTACCTCATTACGCCGTCATTTACTTATAAACCGATTTGGAAAATTCTTTTTTTAATTAAAAGTTAAAAACTAAAATACAGATTCAAAGTCACCGGCTTCCGAAATTAAAGTTATTTTTTACTTTGTAGTGTTTTTTTTGGAAGTCGGTTTTTGTTTGTTATGTTTCTGTAACTTGAATATTGTGTCTTCACTGTATCATTAACCTAGGTAATCTGTGGAAACATTTTGGATTGTACATTTACCCACTTCCAATGTAATCTTAGATTTAATATATAATGTACAATTGTTTGTTTTCCCTAACAAAATAAATAAATAAGTATTAAAATATAGATATGTTACGATAATTGTGCCACTGAATGAATATGGCGTCTAAATAACAAAATTATACTTTCCACTGCAATTCTGTCACAGTAATCAAACCACGAACCTCCGCAAAAAGTTGACATTTGTAGGCGTCAGCGACATATATCAAAATGAAGTCACTAGGTATAGCGGAATCTTTATGAGCAATATTTTATTCAGGCCAAGTGTATTTTGATAGTTTCTCATTCAAATCTATCTCAATTTACGTGATATTCTTGGACATCTTGTATACATATTATCACTTGTATATGTATAGGAACAGGAAGATTTTTTATCACCATCCAGATTTTTACAGGGTGTTCTACCCATGAATATGAATAACTTTTACTATGGGACCAACTGTGAAATCACGAAAGAAAAACAGCTGTTTCATACATTTTGGTTAAGTAGGTATTGAACTTTTGTATTAAACAGCAGATTTTTTTCGCGATTTCACAGTGTGCCCCATAGTGAAAGTTGTTCATATTCATGGGTAAGAACATCCTGTAAAAATTTGGATGATGATGAAAAAATATTCCTGTATAACACTATACCACCTGTATGTACACCCTGTATATAACACTATACATACTTTCACTTTTTTGCAGAAAGGACTGCGCGACATCTAAGACAGCATTATGTTTTACAAGCGATTTTGTCACTACTTATAATTGTAACTTAACCAATACCTACTATCAACATTCAACACTATTAGTTATCAGTTTCATAGCCTTTTATTATATATGTAAATACTAGCCGTTATTAGATTTTAATTAATGCGTCTATATAACTACACACGCAAACACAGAATGATATAATGATAACTTTAAGAGCGAAAACGTACTGTGTTGTGTAGTTGAGTTATTGGGGATTTTCCAAAAAGCCGGGTTCATCGTCATCTCAACTATAACCTTTATAATTTAGTTCTACGTTTATCTACTATTAATAAGAAGTAGGTATATTTACATAAGGCTCATATAAACAGGCGCGACGCGCGAACAAAGCGTTTGTTGCGCGACTTGCGGTGCCTTTGTGTTGCGCGCGATTTTATCGCGTATCGCGCCTGTTTGTGGGAGCCTCCAAGCTGAAGCGAATCCTGCGCTGGGCCCTGATTCACTATGACCACTCAATGATTCCTTACTTCGAAACCGCGTCAATTCCCGCTAATCACGCCAAACTCGCGTTCATTTCGCGCGGTTTCGTTCATTGTGTCTATTACCTCTATGATTGTGTCATAGAGAATACGGCCCCTGATCGTGAGACGAAATTCAGTCGCGCCAATTGGGTCAACTATCTTGTATGAAGGCGTAGACAGAGTAAACTATAGATAGTTTACTGTGTCTAGTAGACACAGTAAACTATCTATAGTTTACTCTGTCTACGCCTTCATACAAGTCTTATGTCTTTTTCTTGTGCGAATAAAAAAGACAAATATATTAACGTCACTAGCAAAGAAAAGAGACAGAGCAAGAATATTTCTCTCCCTTACTGCGTGTCGGCTAAGCACATTAATGTGCACAACAAGTTGGACGTTTATAAAGGAATAATAAAATAATACATCGCGGTTAAACGGAAAATAAGATCTTTTTCGTGCATAATCCAATAATAGTACTTTTGCGCAACTGTGAAAATGGTGACGTGCAGTGTAATAAGCTCTAAAAATGATAGTATGATGAAGATTGCCGGATTTTTTTTGTCCCTTTGGGTGAGACGGATACCATGAGTCTAAAGATTACTCTGTCTACGTATGAAGGTGTTCAAGCAGCGGCGTAACACACTAACAGTAGGAATGGCTGTCATTTTGAGAGTTCAACAACATTCATTGCGTTATTTACTTAAGAAGCAATATAGTAATTATCAATACCCTTCAAAATGACTCAGATTGCAATGGCCTGCGTTAAATAGTCACGAGACTTCCAAATCCTCAAAACAATCGACGCGTCCCGCGCGGGATTCGCCTCAATGTGGCTAGAGCTTTATTTAGTTATATTTAGGATAATAAAAATCTTGCTAGACCTGCTACCTGACCAGGCTATTAATAGTTAGAATAATAAATTATGCTTGGCAAGTCACATTATAAATATGAATAATTATTAAGAATAGCGAATATACAGGGTTGCTTTTCAAAGACCATCCAAATTTTTACATGGTGTTCTACCCATGAATATAAACAACTTTCACTTTGGGACCAACTCTGAAATCACGAAAAAAAAATCAGTAGTCAATACCTCGTCGTTCGTCGTCGTTTCAGCCGATAGACGTCCACTGCTGGACACAGGCCTCCCCCAATTTTGGGAGGGTTTGCCATAATCGCCACGCTTGGCAGGCGGGTTGGCGATCGCAGTATGGTATGGTGGTGGAATACATAGAGAACGCTGCTGCCCATTCTCCGGTACGATCGGTCAATACCTACTTGACCAAAATGTTTCATACATTTTGTATAAAGCAGCTGTTTTTTTTTTCGCGATTTCACGGTAAAATTCCGTCCCGTAAGTGTTATGCATATCGTGTACCTGCCTGGTCTGTGTGGTGCCTGACTTAAAGAATAGCACCACCCCATACTTCCCGTGGGTGTCGTAAAAGGCGACTAAGGATCTTACCGGAGAATGGGCAGCAGCGTTCTCTATGCATTCCACCACCATACCATACTGCGATCGCCAACCCGCCTGCCAAGCGTGGCGATTATGGCAAACCCCCCCCCCTTTCGGGGGAGGCCTATGTCCAGCAGTGGACGTCTTTCGGCTGAAATGATGATGATGATGTACCTGCGGGGTAATTACGTAACACACTATCAGTATCAATGGCTTTTAATTTTGACAGTTCAACAACATACATACATACGTTATTTACGTTGTTGAGCAGACAATGATTTCGAACGTATGCAGCAATGGATTAGCAATATCCTTCAAAATTATACAGATTGAAATTGATAGTGTTACGCAATAAGGGTGCTTTTCATAAAAATAAAATGTATACCTAATCTCTTGCCAGAAAACAACTAACTATGCAGTTGCCTATTTCGTTTAAAAAATGCCATGAAAAACATTTTTTAAAGGGCAGAATATTCACTATCATTTTTGGCGTTTGTCGATAGAAACGGCAAAACTTGTCGAGGTTTTTATCAATACATGTCCGTCGTTTGTAGTCAGTATTTACATATTTTTGACTAAACCTAAAAACGTGCAGTGCTTTTTGCAATGTAATGGATTTTGACTAGGTATATTCGCGAGAAATATGTGCAAACGACGATTTGCCGGGATTTTTTTTGGGGTTTATTCATTTTGTACTTTTACTTGAAATAAACTACTGTGAAAGTCGTATGGAGGGGTTTCTGCAGACCCTAGACGATTCCAGGCACACGTTTTGTTCGTCAAATGGAAAACAAACCTAGGTAGGTACCCGTAGAGTTAAATGTTGCACGATGTAAAACGATAAACGATGTAAAAGTATGCAGTCCTCGGCAGTGTTCGCAGACTTCTTGTGTTAATAAATTAATCCATTTATTTCAGGCGACGCAGGCACATACATAAATACCTTAACTTTAACATACATATTTTTATTATAATAACATCAAATTCCACACTTTTCGGCCAAAAACTCTTCTTTCAAAAAGTTTTCTAGGTACTGTCTATGAACTCGCACCACAAACAACTGGAAGTTTATGTTATGGCGCAACTCCAACTTCTCTACTCTCAAGGTCCACTTCGTCTTGATTCTGATGTTTTCCACGATGTCTTCAGTTATCATGCATGTTATGAAGTGTTGCAGACGAGCGACAAAAACAGCCTGTCGTCTGCGTAGTCCTCTTGGATCATGGTTCAGGTAGAATGGTTTATGTGCCGGTGTACCACACAACCCAATTATATTTTTCCGCAAAATCACCACAGGTTACACAGAATAGATTGGAATAGGTAGAGCTTATTTATGTAATTGCCATAGGTTAGAATAATATGGATATTCCCTTTTAGTTACGAAGTTAAGTTTAGTTTCGAAGTTACTGTTGGTAAATAATTGAATTCTAGTGGCACAGAAAGAGACAAAAACAGGTGCGTCACTCTAGCGGCAATAAATCCCGTAAAAATCGCGTAGTATCAGTCGGAATTCCGTGGAATATCCATATTAACATCGATGTTTGCGGTCAATGAACCTAAATAGCTCTACCTATTCCGATCACTGCTTATTAGTAATCACACTCTGCGGAATCAGTTAGTCTCAGCACTTAATTATATCAAACATAGCAAAGAGCTTTGTAGTACCGAACGTAGTTCTACGTTCGGTCTGCACACTAATTGCGAATACAAATTTTGAAGGACATTGCTAATCCATTACTCCATATGTTCGAAAAATCTGTCTGCTTAACAACGTAAATAACGCAATGAATGTTGATACTGATGTTGTGTTACGCAATGACCGCAATGATTTTGTTACGAACAAACAGAATTGTTACGTTTTACTAACAACAATCAATTTAATGGTCACCTCAACCTGCTATTAATTGAAGAAAAACAATACAAACAACCCTTAATTACGCGATGTGCATCAATTTTATAACAATATCCTGTTGAATTTAAAACCGATTAATTACGGCAAATATATCACAACTTATGGCCACATATTGATAAACAGTTCGCATTCTACCCTCACATTATCGAGAATATCACAATGACATTTAATGAAGCTCCACTATTTGTTTCTGCCACATTCAATATTAGAGATAGGCTTAAAATGGAGCCTAGTTCGAGCTGATAGTGTTTGTTTTCATTTAGTACCTAAACATAATTACCCTTTTGCTGTGCGGCTCTTGGTCACGTATAAATGTACCATAGACAACTGCGAATGGTGTGGAATGGTCAGTGCGAGATGGTATAAGACTAGGATCACGAGATCAACTGGTTCCATTGAAATTGTAACTTAATAAGCTTGCCTAACGAGGGGAGTACCTGTGAGATGTGAACGATTGTGAATGTTCATTTTGTGATGTTTCTTGCCTATCGTTTTCTGTACCTAAACAAAACTTGTAACATGTTGGATAATTTAGTTTATAGTGTTGAGCTCCATGATAAGATGTTTATGACCAAAACAATATCATACATTTCGTTTTATTTAAATAAGCTGTGTATCTAGTTTACGCCTGTATTCCCTGAAGGATTAGGCAAAAGTGTATCTATAGTATACCCACATTGTACTAGTTATCGTCGTCATTGTGCTTTTTTTTTCGGATGGGAAATCATCAAATGACCGCCTCCCGCTCTGGGTGGAGCGGAAGGGAGTGTCAGACTCTTACTGACTAAAACCCACCCGTGTTCCTTCCTTAGCCCTTTATGTTCCGGGCCAGCGGACCCTCCCAACCCTTTCGGACAATCCCGCTGACCCGGCAGGCTTCGGCCCTAAGGGGCCTCTCTTCTCTGCTGCTGACATCTCATCATAGTGCATAGTGTTCATCATAGTGCTGTGGTTTCAAAAGAACTCAACTCGCGCAAGGCACATTCAGATGGCAAAGGTAACATATTCCATACGCTGTTTTCAAGTACCACGAATTGGTACGTTTAAACCGAACACAAAATTCAAAGAAATGTTCCTTCGGGTGAAAATATTTTGAATTCGGCCCAGATTGGATTGACTTTGTACATTTGGGTGATAAGTAAAATGTTTTATTTTACCTTGGAAGGAAATAAGTATTAGAAAAGGAAATCCAAATAAAATACAAATTCATTTATTAGGTCCTTACCTATGAAATTGCCGTTTTACATAGAAAAAATCGAATATTTTTTTAGAGAATTTTGTGTTTCGTTAATCGAAGTATTGGTCATTAGTGAAAATGTAATGTTGCCATTTTAGTGGAAGTTCGTTGATGGCTCTGCTATAAAAATCCTAGCGACGGGAATAGATGCACTCTTCAGAGGCGTTTTTCACCGCCATCTTGCCATCTTTATTCTTTATTCTTTGTTCTTTATTTGTCATTGATTTACATTCTGTAATTACTTTAACTCACACTCTGACTTTTAATTTTTTTTTTTTATGAAAATCGTTTATTTTTACCAAGTTTGCAAATATGTGAGCACCATGAATCTATCAGATAATAATTAATTTATATGTCAGGGTTTTATTTTTAATTGTTTTACCTATTGTGGTACAGCAATTTTATTTTAGGTGCATCGTCTTCACATATTATTATTATATAATTTATGTACATGCAAAATATTGTAAAACATTTTAAAAGAGTAACGGTGGAGCTTCTTGCCCATTCTTCTCCATACGAAAACTACCTTTTGGAATGGGCGACTAGAATCAATTTTATTTTAGTAATTTTTGACGTTCAAAAGTGCCTTTTATGTGCCTATTTGAAATAAATGCTTTGACTTTGACTTGGATTTTCATTTTGATCCCAACTATTGAATTCAGCGCCTTTAAAAAAACATCAAAACTATCTCTCTCTCTCTCTCTCTCCCTGTCTCTATTATATATAATAAAAAGTCGCATGGAGAGGGAATCGTTTTCATTACGAGACGATTTCTACCAGTTTACTCCTACCGCGAGCTCCGTTACAGAACTTCCTTGCAAAAATAACATAGACTAAACATACAAAAACAGTTAGGGTGAGTAAGTGTAAGGGATATATAAGGTCCCATTAAAATAGATGGACACACTTTTATAAATCATTCAGACCACCAAATTATGGACGATGGTAAAAAAATATATAAGAAAAACGCATAGATACTTACAAGAAAAATAATCAGCTAACGACACTATACACTAATGTGCCGGCAATTTATTATTTTAGGTCAAAATAAAATCACTTTAATCAGTTTTTTTTTTGCTTGGATATCTTTGGTTAGACGAACTGAGCGCTGTGTTAATGGGACCCTGTGTATGGGTGTCCAATATTAAATTAAATTGCCCAGAACCGATTTGTTCCATAAGAACAAATTTCTTATGGAAAAGTGCTTATGGAACAAATCTAATTTAAAGATATATGAATGATTATAATGACTATAATTCTGTAAATACTTATCTATTATAGTCGCGAATCATATTTTGGTCAAGATACAAGCTGACACTGACCCGCAAATTGCAAAAAACGTAAGAAAATTTGAAATTCTTGGTCTACCTTAGCGCTTCCTCCTTAATAAGAATTTGAACACGAAAATCACTTATGGGCTTAAAATCTGGAGAGCTCAGACTACAATCAAGGAATTATTAAGTAACAAACTCTGTCTGCAAAAACATCTTTCACTCGCGTGCCTCAGGATAAAGTTTCTGAATTAATTTGCCAAATAACGTCGAAACACGAGATTTAAACTTGCTGTCCAACTTTGCTTGTTAAATGTTAATTGTTATCAAACGGAATACCTTATTAGACTTTCTTATGAGATAAGAATATTGATCACTTATGATTTATATTAAGGACTAGCCGCACCCCTCGGTTTCAGCCGCAGAAGGTTCGATTCCGTAAAGATATTCGGGATAAAAAGTATCATGTGTTAATTCTGGTTATAAACTATCTGTATGCCATTTAAATCCGTTCAAACTTTTACACAAATCCTAACTTTAATATTACAAATGCGAAAGTGAGTTTGTTTGTTTGTTACGCTTCCACGCTAAAACGGCTAAACGTATTTGGACGAAATTTGGCATATGGGAAGACCATGTCCTGAAAAAGGACAAAGGATACTTTTTATCCTGAATCGCAGACGGAAACGCGGGAATCAGTTTAAAATATCAGTAGGATTTCCCCCTTAAGGTGAAAGCGTCAGGATAGCCTGCGACATTCAAATTTTCTTTCGTTTATTGTATTTGAAATGAAATTTGTAGGTCAGTAATGTGTAATTTGCTGGTCTGTATCAGGTTGTATATTGCTATTGATGATTTTTATTTAAAAAATTTTTTTTTGTTATTCTAAATAAACATTCTGTTACGGCCGCGAATCATATTTTAATTAACATACAACCTATCAATCACCTGCAAATTGTAAAAAACGTAAGTAAATTTGAATTTCGCGGGCGACCTTAGCGCACCCCTTGAAGCCAACCATTACCATTTCTATGTCCAACCAATCCAATGTGTTTGTTTCTATGTCCAGTGTGTTTCTTTCTGAAGTGCTAACAAAATTCCCCCAGTCCAGTCCCTAAGACTCAGATAAACTTGATAACGTGAAATTCAATTTTTAAAACGGAATCATGAGGTCGCATTACTTACTGCAGGAAATGGAATGTCGCCGATTTATTTAAACCACCTCGACTTGTTCCAAGCCATTAGCTTTTTCAATCCAAAGATGAGTGTAAAGTGGTAATGATAACGTGAGAATTATTTGCTAGATATTGTTCATCCCTTATACATTATTCAATTATAATTGATTAAATATTTTAATAGATAGCACATGTAACAAATTTTATTTATTAAAAGGATTAGAGCATTTAGAGCTAATGGTGCTTCATTAAGTAATATTCGACCTTAAACATAACTTTATTTATTTACATTGCTTTTAGAATTTCCACAGATTAATAATAAACGTTTCCAAACACAAATGGACGATCATTTAGCAAATATCTACGCTCATAATTTTACCCATTAAAACAATTATTCCGTTCAAAGACGATACAAAAGAGGGTTCTTTTCAATTGATGTTTTATTGTCAACAGATACAAAAGCGTATTTGAAGAAAACGAAAATAAATAAAAGGATAAAAATGACCTGAATAAATTACGTCACATAAAACATATAGGTCTCATGCCCAATAAACATACCTGCCAATACATTCAAAAGGGTAAGACTCAGACGAATAGTTTCAGCGTATTGAGAAGGGATGTGAAAACAGTTTAAGTAAAAAGGATAAGTGTGTTTTCGTAGCATGTGTAGAGAAATTCGACACCCACTCGGCTATTTACGGGCGATGGTGCGATAAGCATTTTCTCTTTCAATACCATCAAAGAGACTGGCCGCCTATTCAGGGCTTCACCCGACAAAATGTAACACATAAAGGGTATACGAAGATTGCAACGCTGTTTCTGACTCGCCTCGCAAAAAAACAGTGTTAAAATCCATTTCTATCGTAGGTACTACATCATCGGACGTTCAGTTTGTTTCGAGAACTTTTTCATTTATAGGTCACGGAACGAAACATTATCCGACCGTAGTCGAGTACTGATGAAGCCCATCAAATCATTTGTCGGCATGGCGACGCCAAACTTCAGCTATTATTCCGGTCGGTTTACTAAAACAAAAGTGCTCTTAATTCTTGATCTGGGATTTCATGTGATCATTACTTTCCTCGGTTCGTTTGGCTGGCTCGCGGCTGGGTGGAGGACTCACTCCTTGTGACAAATTAAATTTTATCAAGCTACAACAATGGTCCTTGGGCATTATGAAGCGTAATCCCTTAAGCGGGGAGACGTCTAAATATCTGAAAAGCAAATTAGGCGATCGCGCTTTCGAGGGCTATTTATAAATTATACTCAAGGAAATTTTGTGCTCCGGTTGTTAAATAACTTGTACTAGATAAATGTCTGGAATGGAAGTCAACGGTCTGGTAAACAATAAAAATATTTTGTAAAATGTAAGGAGCTTTTCACTTTCGCTGGCTGTTGTGTAAACGTCTGCATCGCCTGTCGACGTGTGCATTACAAGTTGACCGTTTTCCTCTTTCTGTGTAGATTGTAGAAAGTAAACCATTTTCACTGCATTCACATTTGTATATCCTCCTGCTTGTTTGGTTTCACTTTACCTGTAAAATATGTTTGTAAAGGATGCTCGAAACTTCGAAACAAATTGCCTTGGCAGTCTTATCAACGATATGCATGTTATTGATGAAAAACACTGAACTGTAGACATACAGGGCAACTCCACAAAATTACGAAAAATCCCAAACTACCGGAAAATTTTAAACAAGAAAAAATTGTCTAACATCACCATTAACTTCAGACACCTCAACTTACCATCACCATAATTTAATATAAACTAGTTATTTAAATTGTTATGTACAAAAATGCCTGTAGTTCCGCGTGAACGTCGAAAGCGGCGGAAGCTTTTTCGCTCGTAAATCCAACGAACGAAGCTCTTCCGTTCCCACGCCCGCTCCCCGATTAAATTCTCCAACATTAGCGCATTCATGGCAGCAGATAATATATTCAATCGCCTCGGCTGGATCTCTGTTCAATTCATTGATTTATTCGTTTGACACTTTATTTAGTTGGATTATTAAGTTTTGTCTTTGTATTCAATTACGCTGAACCTCGAAGCCCATATTCCAGTATGATTCAGATTTCAGCATCATGAATTTGAAATAGAGAAACGATTAAATTATTATAAAATCTGTCTGTGTTGAACCGACATTAGGAAGAATTTAGGAAAATGAATGAAATTAGGGAGAATAAACGCGGATTAATAATACATTCAATCGGCTGGATCTCTGTTCAATTCATTGATTTTTTGACACTATATTGAGTTGGATTATGAAGTTCTGTCTTTGTATTCAATTACGCTGAGCCTTGAGGAACTCTAGAACAGTTCACTAATTATGTTTACACCATGAATTTCAATTTGAAAATAGGTCTGAGTAGATACATATCAACAATTATTTTCTCTGTGATGTGAGCAACGAATACTGTTTATCAGTTTTGAATTCAGATTCATGCTTGAACATCGATCTGGAAAACCTGCCCCTTTGATTATACACATCACAATCTAGCCTATAAGACTAATACGCAATTATAATCGAACTTAATTTTTTAGGCGATAACTATTTCAAACCTTAGAAAAGTGTTGATTACGCCACATGTTACGATTCTTACATACTCCTTTCGCCTCGTTTACGTTCATCTGGTCATACGCACGCCGGTTGCGAGTACCTACTGCGCACCTGACATGAAATCAAAAAGACAATACTGGCATTCAATGGCCTTTTTTTTAACGTGGAGAGATGCTCATGCATTCTGCACTACCACGGGGAGATAGTGCAGTTATGTGGGGCTCTAACCCACTAAAACTCCACTGTGTCCTCCTCTGCCGCTTACGGCGGGAACACGGGCACGCGTTAGCACTCATCCGTGAACCCGCCGCGGCTGTCCGTCAGCAGACCCTCCTCTGGGGAGTACTCCCCATCACCGGCACACCAGAACACATGGCACGCCGTGACCACCCCGCTGGGACCAAACCAGCACATGGGCGCCAGACTGCGACGAGTCAGGTCATTGGCCCCGCCGCCTGCCAATTTTCGGCAGAGGATAGGGAGAGCGGCCATCGTCATACCGACTCCTCCTCCCCTGCGGCCCCACCGCGTCCACCATCGGACGGTGGCGACCCCGTCAAGTCCGCGGAAGGTAGGGAGAGCGGCGCGCCGCAATACCAGCACTCCTCTCCCGCCGCGGCCTCCAACCCTCAGCCGCGATGCATTTTTTGTTTAATAATTTAGAAACAACAACACCTGGTGAGCATTGTAACTTATTTTTCCGAAAATCCCCAATAGGCTGAGTTTATTTAACTAGTGGGGATTCCGGGAAAAATAATTACAATTCGGATAGTGCGGATTTGTCGGTGGGGATTCCTGGAATAAACCCAGTAGATGTACCAACTCATCTTTACATTTCCATATTAGTCTTATCAGTTACGTTAAACACCTAATAATAAAACACATATCGTGCTCTCAAATAATGGGATTGTGAGGTAAACACAACAGTGGCCTGCGTTAATACAACACGGAAGTTTGCGCGCGAGTCACAGGCGGCCGCAAATCAGAGGTAAATCGGATTCGGCAGCCATTGCCAATACATTTGTGATAGCAATCAAAATGCTGGACGTGACCTTATGTGCCCCTTAAACGCTTTTACCTAAAGGAATAACGGACATCAGTTGTAATTTGGATTTTATGGGAAACGTATAAAAATTATGTAGGTAAATTTTTACCCGTGAATATACTTACCTATGTATACAGGGCGTCCGACGGCTATGCCACATGGAGGGAAAGTACCTTGAATATTGTAGATGGAACATTTTACTGAAAGAAGACATTATTTTAATTTTAAAAATCAATTTAAACTGCATTCATAGATTTTTAAATAATTACATGGTTGAACTAGGAATCGATCCCGCTACACGAGAACAAAAATTACCCTGTAGCTTTATCATACCGATGGAAAGGCTTCATAAGGATTATTTTTTGCTAAATAACATAGTGTCAGAAATAAAAGGAAGACCATGAATTTAACATTTTTAATACAAAATTAATCAATTAAAAAAAAACGTAAAATTAAACTTAAACTAAATTTTTTACATAACCCCATAAAAAAAAATCTAACGGGGTTAGATCTGGGGATCTCGGCGGCCATCTTATTTGTCCATCTGTCCCGATCCAGAGACGGAAGTGTTCATTGAGATAGTCTCTTGTTCTGTGACTGTTATGAGCTGGAGCCCCATCTTGCTGAAAAGTAAGGTTTTGTCGTTCTGCAACCGGAAGATTATTTATCTCATTTCTTAAAATCTCAAATGTTAAAATTCATGGTCTTCCTTTTATTTCTGACACTATGATATTTAGCAAAAAATAATCCTTATGATGAAGCCTTTCGATCGGTATGATAAAGCTACAGGGTTATTTTTATTCTCGTGTAGCGGGTTCGATTCCCGGTTCAACCATGTAAGTATTTAAAAATCTATGAATGCAGTTTAAACTGTTTTTTTTTTTTATTAAAATAATGTCTTCTTTCAGTAAAATGTTCCATCTACAATATTCAAGGTACTTTCCCTCCATGTGACCTAGCCGTGGGACGCCCTGTATATATTTTTTAAATAAAGGGCTCATCATCATCTTCCTGCCCTTATCCCATGTTACTTGGGGTCGGCGCAACACGTTTTCTTCTTCCATTCTCCCCTGTCAGCCGTCACGCTATCATTCACTCCCTTCTCTTTCATATCATTCCCCACACAATCCATCCATCTTTTCTTCGGCCTTCCTCTCCCTCTCCATCCATCAACATGTATATTCATTACTCTTTTAGTCACATGCGTTTCATCCCTTCTCATCACATGCCCATACCAAGCCAAACGATTTCCTTTCAACTTTTCTGTCACTGGCGCCACTTTCAAACTTCCTCTTATATACTCATTTCTTACTTTATCCATTCTCGTCACTCCACACATCCATCTCAACATTCTCATCTCCGCTGCATGCAATCTTTTTTCATCCGTCTTCTTCACGGCCCAACATTCAGACCCATAAAGTACGACAGGCCTTATCACAGACTTATAAATTTTCCCCTTTAACTTGAGGGGCATCCGTGGGTCGCAAGTTGTTCCTGTGACCTGTCGCCATTTCATCCATCCTGAGTTGATCCGGTGCGTTACGTCTCGGTCTACTTCGCCATCTCCTTGGACAAGCGACCCGAGGTACCGAAAGTCGGAGCAGATCGGTAAGGGCGTTCCGGCGAGAGATATGGGCACAGGACTGGAGAGACCGCCAAAATCGCAAAACAGGTACTCGGTTTTGGTCCGGCTTACTCTCAGGCCAACGGTCTCGAGTCTTTTCCACCACACCTCCAATCTGCTCTGGACCTCTAAGCCGTTCTCGCCAACCAGCACAATGTCATCGGCGAACAGCATACACCAGGGAGCCTCTTCTTGGATATCTGATGTAAGAGCATCCATTATCAGCACGAAGAGGTACGGGCTGAGTGCTGAACCCTGGTGCAAGCCGACAGCCACATCGAAGCTGCCAGTAGTGCCCACTGTAGACCGGACTTGGGTACTGCATCGACTGTACATTGCTCTGATCAACTGCACATACTTCCCTGGCACACCTTTCTCCTTCAGCGCCCACCACAAAACTTCACGAGGCACTCTGTCGTATGCCTTTTCGAGGTCAACAAATACCATGTGCAAGTTTTTATGCGCACCTCTGTATTTTTCGCACAGCTGGCGAATGGCAAAGATGGCATCTGATGTTCCTCGACCAGGCATAAAACCGAATTGGTTTTGCGAAATTTCACTCTCTTCTCTCAGACGCCTTTCAATAACTTTTTCCCAAGCCTTCATACTATGTGACATTAGCTTTATTCCTCTATAGTTGTTGCACTCCAGCACATCACCTTTGTTTTTAAAGATGGGCACCAGCGAACTGTTACACCATTCGTCAGGTATGGCTTCTTCCAGCAACAACTTATTGAAGAATAAAGCTAACCACGTCCATCCATCTACCCGTAATAACTTCCATACTTCAACTGGTATTCCATCCGGACCTATTGCTTTACCATTCTTCATCCCATTTACTGCTATTCTTACTTCATCCATACTAATCATTCTCACTAACCCCTCATTTTCTGGTTTATTCCCAAGCACACCACTCCAGTCATTCTCCTCATTCATCAGTCTTTCGAAATAGCTCTTCCACCTATCCTTAATTTTCTCATCATCCGAAAGAACTATTCCAGTTTCATCCTTTATACACTTTATCTGACAAATATCCCTCGACTTTCTCTCTCTAGCTCTAGCAAGCCGGTAAAGATGTTTTTGACCTGCTGGACTATCCAGTGTATCATAAAGCTTGTCCTGGGCTTTTGCTCTTGCTATGGCCACAGCTTTCTTGGCTTTTTTCTTTAGAGCATCATACTCACTCTTTTTTTCTGCTTTCAAACTAACATTCTCATCTTCAACACTCTGCCATTCCTTGAACTTTTTCTTCTTAACCTGCAACACGTTCTGTATTTCTGTCGACCACCACCATGTATCCTTATCTATCGTACCCTTTCCTTTCGTCTCTCCCAAAATATCTTTTGCTGCACTCCTAATATACCCTGCCATTTCATTCCAGCATTTATTTACACTTCGATCATTCATGTCCCCCAAATATATCATTTTATCCACAACTCGCTCTTTAAATTTCTTCGCATAGTCATTCTTCTCCAGCATATGCCATTTTATTTTGGGGGGTGGTCGCTCTTTGTTGTTATTGAGCTTTATTTCCACAACCATTTCCATAATTAGTAGTCTGTGCTGTGAGACTAGATCTTCTCCCGGTAACACTTTGCAGTCTTTGATACGCTTTAAGTATTTGCGTCGTACCAGAAAGTAATCAATTTGCGTCTTGTGATTGCCACTTTTGTATGTGATTAGGTGTCCATCGTTCTTCTGGAACCAAGTGTTGGCTACTGCCAGATCAAATGCGGTAGCGGATTGAAGCAATGTCTCTCCCTCGTTATTTACGTTACCAAATCCCCATCCTCCATGCACTCTTTCATAAACCCCTCGCATTCTTCCCACATGTCCATTAAAATCACCTCCAACTATCAATTCTTCATGCACCGAAATGTTCGTTAAAACTGTGTCAAAGTCCTCCCAAAACTTTTCTTTCACCCTTTCATCACATCCCACCTGCGGTGCATACACACTTATTACATTCAGCATTACATGTTCTAACATAACTTTTACAACGATTAGTCTATCATTAATTCTTTTTACCTCCATCACGCCTTCTTTCAAATTACTATCTAACACTATTCCCACGCCATTTCTTTTTCCGTCACTTCCACAGTAGAAAAACTTGTATCCTTCACCGATTTCTCTCGCTTTCGTTCCTTTCCATTTTGTTTCTTGCAAACACGCCACATTTATTCGTCTTTTTTTTAATACTTCCGCTAACTCTCTTGCTCTCCCAGTCATCGTCCCAACATTCCAACTTGCAAACCTCAATCTCACTTCCCGGGCTCGCTTCTTACGTTGCCCCCGCCCGGGGTGGTGCAACAACCCTAGTCCTCTTCCCACAGGAGCCGGGTGCTGCCCCTGCGCGTCGCCTGTGGGGTACGCCCTAGCCCTATCGCGCATCATATTTTTACTCATCATGTTGCTAAAAGGGATATTTTTGTTGCTAAAAGGGATTTTATACCTACGCTCGGCAGTCGCGCTATGGTTGTCAACTTTGGCTTATGCACAAAAAACTATCGGGGTAGTGGCACTCGTATCTAGTTGTTTGATTTATTGTTAAGCTTATTCTAAAATATTTGCTTATTCTAAATAAAGGGCTCATCACGGAATAAAAATAAATATTTTAAACTTGGATTCCATCCAAAAAGCGTAAAACAAAAAGCGGCTATAAAGATGTGGTTTACACTGCAGGCTCCACACGAACTACACGTAAAATTAATTCAATGTGAACTAATTATTTTACTGAGAAACTAAAAACACAAAATACAGATAGTACAGAAGGCAATCACGTGTATGTACTTCACTTTTTATACCTACGCTCGGCAGTCGCGCTATGGTTGTCAACTTTGGCTTATGCACAAAAAACTATCGGGGTAGTGGCACTCGTATCTAGTTGTTTGATTTATTGTTAAGCTTATTCTAAAATATTAAACCAAAACAATAAACATAGTATTACAATACTTACAAAAAGTTTACAGAACAAAAACATATAAAATTTTACATTTGTCAATTTTCACTATCGAAAATCCCTAATAACTTCAAAATGTATTACCCTATTTACACAATTTATTTTGCCCTATCCGTTTTAGACCTAAACCTATCAAATGACACTAAAAACAACACAATATCTACAAAAATAAAAAATCATGTTTTCAACTTACGTAATAGTTGGTGGCGTGAATTTACCTTACAAAAAAGTTACTTCGTTTATACTGATTTAAAATAGGAACTATTATATAAATCGAGCTTAGATAGGCATTTTTTATGGTCCATTTTTGCACTTCACCGACGCGTGTCTCAAGCGGATGGCACCCGCGTTCGCACTACTCCCAACCCGTCCGAGATAACGTGTCCGTGAGCGGTGTCTATGTGTGCGTTGCTCCAGCGCACTTTGTATGTAGATTGTCTTCTGTACTATCTGTATTTTGTGCTAAAAATAGCATTAGCAATAAGTCGCATACGTGCTGGGTTGTTCCTTTCTCATACCTCGACGTTTGTGAACAAGTTTTCGATTCCTAAACTTAGAAAAACGTAAAATTAATTCAATGTGAACTAATTATTTTACTAAGAAACTAAAAATAGCATTAGCAATAACTCGTATACGTGCTGGGTTGTTCCTTCCTCATACCTCGACGTTTGTGAACAAGTTTTCGATTCCTAAACTTAGAAAATAAGATTGGGCTGCGCGTCTACTGGTAATGGCTTTGTTGTGTACCGGCTCTAGTTTGACGGGTAACTCGAATTCTCTCCTAGGATATTCCCGTGGTACTTCCCGAAGCACTACACATGTCCCACTTCTAATAGTTTAAAGCAATTTCATCTCCAATAAAAGAACATCTGTAAGGAATACTCATTCATCGAAATACAATAAAAGTCTGTTCATAATAATTCCCTCGCCTATTATCATGAGTCGAACAAAGAAAGTTTTGCGCAATAACCAATAATCGTTCCTTAATATCTTTCGCGTAAATGTTTTCCAAGTTCGATCATTATTTTCACCTCAGTTCACCGTTGGACAAAGATTCTTCGATAATTTACTGTCAAAGTGATTTTTTTGTTTTACAAAATGGGACTGTATTTACCTATTCATCACAGTTTGGGAACATTTAAGTAGGCGTGTTAAAGTTACATTTAGGTAAAGTTCTACAATACAAAGTACTCTATGATTTACGCGTAAAGTTAGGTCGGCGTGACTGAGAAGTCCTTAAAAGTACATAATATGTACTGCACGGGTATCTATCTCCGCCTTTGGCAAATTTAGACATAAATAAGGAGGTGCTCGTCGTAAATGAAACAGGTTTGACAGTTTACCGAGATTCAACCCAACTTCGACGTTCTCATTTCTGTCTATAACACAATCCGGACGGGTGCATGTAACTAGATCCGACTTGGCAACTGCTACCTTTTTCTTGTTTACAGCGTTAAACCTCAATTTGTAGCATTTTATAGACGATTCTGTTTTTAACCCCCACCGCAAAATGCGCGGTGTTATAAGTTTAAGACTGTCTCTGGCTTCGTATTCTCTCGAACTGATGAACCGCGTGTTTTGCTGTACTTATATTTTCTTTAAATGGTTGTAGTGTTAAATGTATTTTTGTTATGTATTTTCTGGTGCACAAAAAAGTATATATAAATAAATAAAGCATCGCATCTAAATTCGCAGAGTTTGCATTTTTCATCATTAAGTATCATCTGCCTAGTCTTTTCCCAACTACCTATATTGGGGTCGGCTTCCATTCTAACCGGATGCAGCTGAATACATGGAGCGACTGCCTATCTGCCCTCTACAATCCAGTTACTGAGTAATACGATACCCCTTGGTAAGACTGGTTGTCAGACTTTTGGGCTTCTGACTCGTAACGACTGTCAAAGAAAGACCCACGAACGACAGCCCCAACGAGCTTTCCGAGGCACGGAGGGGTCTCGGTATGTAAAGACGATCTCGCACCCACAGACCAACCGCGGCAATTGCATTTTTCATCATCATTCATTTAAAAGCATAATTTTAAATTAATATTCGTTAGTTGACATAGCAAAACAACTAACAAGCCCAGGTAATATGAACGACGAACATAGAATAAATTTGAAAAAAATAAAATCGAACACCTACACATGTGCCTACACGTGGCTTTGAAACCCAATATTCTTCTGCCTTGTTATTTTATCATCGGAATTCTAACAGAGAATGTGAAAGTCGTTAAGTGAAGCCTGACAATTTTCAGGGTTTTAAAGGACAAACCTTGGTAATGTATTCAACAATAAAGGATACATCATGGTGAGTGATAAAATCGTTCCGCGACGATATTTCAGGCGGGACGACGGGTGATATGAGTTATATTTGGGACATAACTTGGTATACGTAGTAGGTACGTACATACATAGGTGTGGGTAGGCAGAGCGCACGGTAGGTACATGTACGCGGCCGCACCTGACCACAAATCAGCGGTAAATCAGATTTCGAACGTCCACGTCCGTGATTGCAGAAACGAATTTGTGTTGTGTTGTGTTATGCCGACAACCACTAACAATGTAACCGCTCACATCATTCCGACTGCACGGTTTAAATGCTTGTTAACTGATAGTAACTAACTCTGACTTTTAGTTCATTTTCCGTCTGTAAATGTGGTCGTAATGAAATATAATCGAATGCCATCATTCGGATATAAAAATATCAAATTCAATAATCCCTTCTATGGGAAAAAGCCGCGTCAGCTAAACGCAGAGCTAAGTAATTAATTCATTCACTTCTAATTCCGCATTGAAACTGTACAAAAGAAGCACATCAAAGAGTGTGCACAGTACACGAATACAACAACTTGTAGCGGGTTTGCATCGCAGAATTTACTCAGGGATTGTTTGCGTTTCATTAACGCTGGTCAACAAGAAACCTTATTTATCTGCTTGTACTTTTCAGACTTTTGTATTAAACTAAATCTTCCTAGGTTTAATACTTACATTAAGAATTGCCAATGTAATTAGAATCTTGGTAGAGTTTGCAAACTTGCAGCTCTTGGTAACCCAAATAAATATGTAGGTCATTTGTTTGAACTGAACTTTATGTAGGTAGGTACTGTACAACGGAGACATTTAATTAAATTACTTATTAAAACGAGTAGTTCTCTAACAGTTTGGTCAACAAAGTGTGATATAAATAATTTAATAATGTACTCTCAGGAAAGTTGTACGAATGTACATAAATCCTTATTACTAAGAGATAAACTAACTAGAGCTAGCTAATTGCTAGTTACGTAAGATAATTCGAGGAAAGTTAGCCAATTAAGGGGGAACTAATATTTTGTAAATGAGCAACGATCTGTCTCTCAAGTACCGTTAACGTCACGCCGACACTTGCATACGTCGGGAATAGAGGAGAGACAGATGGGTTCGAGTCGAGGCAGTGGCGGGTTCGACGGAGCGAATCTGTTCACAGTAATATTTCAAAGCCTAGTTAGTGCATGTATCTATACAGGATTGCAAAGACAAAGGTACTACTGTGTTACACGTGGTACGTTAGTTGTTCACGCTGCCATCGGGGGTTGTTATACGACGCCTTGTGCCTTTAACGAACTACAACTTTGCGGTTGCGTATGATTGCGTTTGGCTTAGAATGTTAGTAAAATTTAGATGCTTACACCGAGAGCTCTAACATGTTAGTACCTCAAGTGGGACCATCGATATTATTGCTTTCTGGAAATGTTACTTCTAATACAAGTAACATTTCCAGAAAGTTACTAGTATTTTTTTTTCTCATTAGTGCACTCCTCATGTAGGTGGGTAACTAATATGCTTAGTAACAAAAAAAACCGGCCAAGTGCGTGTCGGGCCACGCGCAGTGTAGGGTTCCGTAGTAGCCCGTTATGTTATATTTTGTTTTTCAATGCAAGTCTTTACCCGTTATAAACAAGCTACTACTTCATCTTAGTCACTTTAAAGGATTAATGCTAAGGATTTTGTATTTGGTACAAAATTATCCAACAAGTTCAACGACTATTACTGCTAAACTAATAAAGTTATCTTAACCGCTATAGTTTTCCTTTAAAGTTCATGAAATGCACTATCATCGTGAATTTTCCCAGATTTTTCAAGCCAGCAGTTTAGGTTTTAGAGGGGGGGTGACGCCCTACTGTAACAAAAATTTGCACTTTAAAGTTTAATATTTCGTAAATGGAGCATTATTAAATCGAAAAATTATTTTAGCAACCCCCAAGTCATTTTAGAAGACCTATACAACGATACCCCACACGATGGGGTAGACGGCGGAAAAAAATATTCATCCCCACTTCACATGTAGGGGAGCTACCCTAAAAAAAAATATTTTCCGAAATTTTATTTTACCACTTTGTATTTGATATACACACTCCTACAAAATTACAGCATTCTAGTACTAACGGTCTCTTAGCAAAACTCGGACAGATAGACAGACAGACAGACAGACGGACATGACGAAATTACAAAATTACAGCATTCTAGTACTAACGGTCTCTTAGCAAAACTCGGACAGATAGACAGACAGAGAGACAGACGGACATGACGAAATTATCAGGGTTCCTTGTCAGAACTACGGAACCCTAAAAAATAACAGCTGATGTTTCATCATCATCATCATTCATTAAAAAACTCCTTGTGTAGACATCTAGGTTCAATTACACATACCTACTTCCTTAGGCAATGCACGAATGTTGCACATATGTAGTGCACGCAAACCTAATGCCCAGCCTAGTCAGATTTCGCTGCGACAAAACTTCTCTCACATTGCAGTATTTGCGGGAACCATGTACGCGAATGGAATACAAAAAGGTATAGATTGTACTTACAGCTGCAATTTCTTCCCGGCGCTGTTTCACCCAAGTGATAACCATTCAAATCGACCAACGAGGAAAGCGCCAGTAAATTATACAGGGTTATTGGTAAAACATTAACAACCTCTTAAGAGGTTATTGTACTCATAATTATGAACAACTTTTACTATGGGACCAAACATCGTCGTTTCAGCCGATAGACGTCCACTGCTGAACATAGGCCTCCCCCAATTTTGGGAGGGTTTGCCATAATCGCCACGCTTGGCAGGCGGGTTGGCGATCGCAGTATGGTATGATGGTGGAATACATAGAGAACGCTGCTGCCCATTCTCCGGTACGATCCTTAGTCGCCTTTTACGACACCCACGGGAAGTAAGGGGTGGTGGTATTCTTTAAGTCCGGCACCACACAGACTCTTTAAGTCCGGCACCACACAGACTCCGGAGCCAAACATGAAATCGCAAAAAAAAAATCAGCTGTTCCCTACATTTTGACGAGTTATACGAACATAAGGGAACAGTTGATTTTTTTTTCGCGATTTCAGGTTTGGTCCCGTAGTAAAAGTTGTTTATAATGATGACTACAATGACCTCTTAAGAGGTTGTTAATGTTTTACCAATAGGTAACCCTGTATAAACCAGTCATGTAGTTGTTGAATGTAAACAGAATATTTGATGGACAATGTTAGCCAGAAAATGTTACTAATTAACATTAGAGTAACCGCCAATCTAATGCACAGTTCGTGGTGTAGTAGGTACCTATTTGCATTTGAAGCAGGACTGTCATTAGCCATGAAACAAAGTCACAGGAGACAGGGGTCAGAAAGTACATAATCATTTGATGAACGCTAATGAAACACGGACTATTTACATAAAATAAAACCCGATTAATGAGAAGACAAAAGCTAGGTAGTAAATTATAAACAATACTAAGTGCTACACAAATGAAGCGAACCACTGTGGCCGTACTTCGTTTAAAAGTGCCGCGATATTAAGACTTCCGTACAATGAACGCAATAAGCAAGAAATCTCAACAAAATGATGATTGAAAATGAAAGCAAGGGCGAGTCTTTGTGCCGTCGGGGCGAGACTACCGGGAGAGGACTAACGTAATTGCACCGCTTCACTCCGTTCAATAGAAGTGTACTTACCAGCTTAAGTTTTTGCCCCCAGTTTTTAGTCGGTCTCCAGCTAAGCGCCCAAGCAAGGCAATAAGTCTATTCTAAAGCTCTATTTAAAGTTTACTCACGACTAATTGTCTCACACAAATGCTAATCTCGAAAATTAACTGCACTTATGCTGGGGTAACTAGGTTAGCTCGGTGCTTCACTAAATTAAACCGACTTTGTATACAATCAACCTGAATGTACGAGACGCGCCACAGGTTTGTCTGGATTCAGCTTTATGTAGGTAATTGGATTTGGTGATATGCTTGATAATCGTAGGAAACCATTACTTCGAAAAAGATCGAACATAAATGAATAAGCTGTAAGAAAATTCCCAGTGTGGAACAATGCACGCCGGAATGCGGCTTTTTTTGTCTCGTTTGCTAGACTAGGGATGGAAAACCTTCAGTGCGCGTGCCTTATGCGGCACGTGAGAGAATATTGTCGACCAGGATTGACTGCGGTAGTATTTTTTTTTCAGTTTTCATTCTTATTTTTATTTGGGTTGAACTTAGTCAGAGGGGCAATTCTCGTAATTTTAAGAACGCTCACAGTCTGATTTCCTGTCAAAAATACCTCTAATTTCCCTAAATTTTTGTTTAACATTGATTGATTATATATTTTTGTTTGATATAGATTGCGACTAGATTTTGAACATTTTTAATTACTGGGATTGGCTTTCTGGTCACATGTAAGTTTGAAAAGAGATGCAAAAATGATATTTACGAAAAAAAAAAAAAAAAAACAACAGTGACTTCCAAAAAAACACTACAAAGTGAAAAATCACTTAAATTCCGAAAGTCGGTGTCTTTAGTTTTGTATTTTCGTTGTTTTTGTAAACGATTTCTGAAGTTAGTTTTCACATTATAGTGTTTTTTGGGAAGTCGGTTTTTTTTATTAAAAGTTTTTATTTTTCACTTTTCAGTTGTGGTATGACCCCAACCAAATTCGTATACCACTAATTGCTATGTAAATATCAGTGACAGGAAGTTATTATAACATCATCAATCCTACTTAATATTATAAATGTGAAAGTTTGTGAAAATGTTTGGATGTTTGTTACTCATCACGCGTAAACCGTTGAACAGATTTGAATGAAAATTGGCACATAGATAGACCATTCCCTGGATTAACACGTAGGATACTTTTTATTCCGATATTCCCACGGGATCGAAACTTACGCGCGTGAAACCGCGGGGCGCTGTTATAAACTATATGGAAAAATACGTACTATAACCCAAAAACTATCCAACTGGAAAGCCACGCAGGCTTCCTTCACAAAATGAAAAAACAAAATCGGTCCAGAATTGACGAAAATATTCCTCCTTTTTGAAGCAGTCAATGCTCCTTTTTGAAGCAGTCAACCCGCTAATGTCTGTTAAGTTTAAATAGAACCTGTACCTTTCATCGATTCACTATATCAGTAACTCCTTTAAAAACCGGGCAAGAGCGAGTCGGACTCGCGCACCGAGGGTTCCGTACCATCATATGTTTAGTTTTCATCGGCGAGGCCTATATTAGTCAGAGAATTTCAACACTGTGCACTGCGGAGTAGAATATTGCAGTTTTATGTCAGCGCCATCTCTTAACCGATAGTGGAACTAATGTAACTCTTGTTGTTGATTTCTGAAAAAGTGTGCAATTTAGAGACTTCGTTTTATTTTTCCTGTAATCTTTACATAAACTTCTATCACATAAAATTATTTCAGATTTTTCTCTTTGCAAACTTCGGAGATAAGGGGGGGAAACGGTATTTTTTTTTTACATTTTTTATCAAAAGTCAAAAATTATGCGGCCTAAAAAAAAGAAAATGTGTTTGAGAATGTGCAAACTGCGCTCTATAATATGGTACCCCACATTCTACTAGGGCATGTGGGGTAGGTATCATATGAAAGAGCGCAGTTTCCCACTTCGAATTTTTAGACCCCCTTTCAGTCCCTGTTGCAAAAAATATACATATATTTTTATTTCTTTCTTATTTTGCAAAATAGTTGGGCAAACGTCACCTAAAACGATTCCAAATTTCAAGTTGATAGCATTAGTACTTAGTTCTTGAGATATCCAGCTGAGACAGACAGACAGACAGACTGAGTCTCACCATAAGCGTTCCGTTTTACTATTTTGGTACGGAACCCTAAAAACCCAAAGCTTCGTTATTTTCGTCACAGTCCCAACAACTATCAATGTTTTTGGGAGTGGATCGAAAATAACTTTTTGTTGATCTCTGAATCTTAAAAGAGAATCCAGGCAATAATCAATAATTCTGAAAAACTCCATTAAAAAATATCATTCTTTTTTTTTGCACGTACAAAAAAAAGAATCGTTCGTTTCAGCCGATAGACGTCCACTGCTGGACATAGGCCTCCCCTAATTTTGGGGGGGTTTGCCATAATCGCCACGCTTGGCAGGCGGGTTGGCGATCGCTGTATGGTATGATGGTGGAATACATAGAGAACGCTGCTGCCCATTCTCCGGTACGACCCTTAGTCGCCTTTTACGACACCCACGGGAAGTAAGGGGTGGTGCTATTCTTTAAGTCCGGCACCACACAGACCTAAAAAAAAGAATGTGGCGACCTTTTTTAATACATTTTTTTAATAGTCAGTTATAGTTGAATGTTACCCAAGATGAACGAAAAGTCGAAAATAGGTTTATAAACAGGTTTTCCGATAACAGAGTAGGATTACAATTAAAAAAAATTAAAAAACCCGACTGCGGTAAAAACTTAAGTTAAAAGAAACTGAAAAGCTAAAAACAAGCCCATTTTAAATTAAATAAAAGTTGGAAGCAGGCGGGACCCACATCATTTTTATTGTATTTTCAAATTCAAATGGGTCCCGCCTGCTTCCAACTTTTATTTAATTTAAAATGGGCTTGTTTTTAGCTTTTCAGTTTCTTTTAACTTAAGTTTTTACCGCAGTCGGGTTTTTTAATTTTTTCAAATAACTTTTTTTATTTCCAGCTTTTTAGTTTTCAAATTTGAAAGATTTCAGACGATTTAGTTCTTGGTAGGTGTTTTTTTGCGATTTGTCACTTCGAATTAAGAACCTATTCCGTAACTGTTTTTATTTAGAATATTTTATTTCGGAACTGTTTTATTTTGGTCTACACTGGCGTCAATCATCGTAACAATATATTATAACAGACAAATTGTTGAACAAATGTGGCTGACAGTTGTGTACCGTAAAATTAGAGGTAAAGTGTCGATCAATGAGTTTGAAGAGTTAAGCATAAAGTTTTGACCGTCGGGAGTACCCTTGGAATAATGTCCTATCATATTCTCATGAGTAACACATCCTATAAAGTTTATTGGGTAGTCACCTGTACTTTATATTTTGTATGAAAAAGGATAAAGAGCTGAACGTAACATAATTATGAAATACTCCAGGGTAATGTCGTTTGAGACATGAAGTAAAAATAAATGTTTACGTTCTACATAGACCAATTTAAATATGCATGTATTGGATATCTCACGTAGAAGTGTTTTTGACTACACTGTTAATAAATAAATGACGTAGGTATAAGTACAGTTTTATGTTACTAAAAATAAAATGTAGGTATCATTCATACCTATCTATTCACTCAGGCCTGTAAACATTGTTCACATACATCAACTTAATGCGTCTTTCGTTACACAGTAGGTACAGAAAGAGACAGACGACCTCATGTTTACACGAAACTCGTTTGCTGATACAAGTAAAACGAACAACTTTAATAATTACCGAGCTTATAATAAGGGTTGTCTCAGAGCTGTCTCAGGCACTTGTCCCACTACCGGCGATTAATGAGAAGCGAGTAGAGCTAACAATTAAAAACTGGCCAAGTGCGAGTCGGACTCGCACACGAAGGGTTCCGTACCACAAGGCAAAAACGCCGAAAAAAACATGTTTGTTGTATGGGAGCCCCCCTTAAATATTTATTTTATTTTAATTTTATTATTTATTATTAAAGTTAAAATACAACTGAGTATTTTGTGAATATTTCATGTGCCTACCTGTTGCCATTTTTAATATCGAGCAAAAAAGGGCAAAAAAATTGCGTTTGTTGTATGGGAGCCCCCCTTAAATATTTATTTTATTTTGTTTTTAGTATTTGTCGTTATAGCGGCAACAGAAATACATACTTTGTGAAAATTTCAACAGTCTAGCTATCGCGGTTCTTGAGATACAGCCTGGTGACAGACAGACGGACAGACAGCGAAGTCTTAGTAATAGGGTTCCGTTTTTACCCTTTGGGTACGGAACCTTAAAAACGAATTGGCGAGCAGCGAGTGCTACGAGCGATTACCTACTCGCTGCTAAGCGTGTATACTAAGCTTGAGTCTCTCAGTGAATGTTCTGCCCGCCAAGGGCGCCAAGCGAGTGTCGCTGAGCGAGTAACTTGCTACTCTTTTTGTTAGCTCTTTTTGCTGCGACAAACGAGTACTCGCCGGCTATGTGAACAATCAGCGAACAACTACGAATATATTATATGTAGGTATCTCTTTTACTGACACGGAACCCTACACAATCTTTTCTACCTACGTTTCTTGAGCGAAAAAATCGTTAATAGCTAGTACCTCGTCGGCGCTGGGACATGTACCTCAGACGGGCCGCCCGCCGCTTTCTTACCTGATTACGGTATACTCGCCTCCGCCGGGCAATTTAACGTCATAATACCTTAAATAATTCAATTGTATGCACCCTGCTGGGCCCGAAAGCCGACGGATTTTACTCACAGCATAATGTAATTTTCTCGTATGAAACTTCACACAAACTGGCGTGGATTTCATGGCTTGTAATTAAACTACAGTGTAAAGGAATTGAAAGCATTCAGTGTTAATATACAAGTCCCGGAATAATAGAATTTTTGATTTTGCCTGCTATGTAAAAGTAGGTAATTGAAATTATATCATACAAGAATTCCGTCCCGGAATTTTCATGAAAAAATTTCGATTTATAAAATTCGCTCATGCGAACTTTAAAAACCGAATTTTAACGTAAAATATTTTTATAATAGGTACCATATGTGGAAACTAAAATACCAACCGATAAAGGTACAAACTTAATATTTGCATCGTTATGTTTCCTAGGTAGGTAGGATCAGGGGGCCTAAAAAGGCCACTTTGGAGAATCATAAAAGGATAACATTATGAGAGATTGGGATTGGATTTGGATCGGATTGATTGATATTTTAGCACAGACAAAAAAAAAAATAACTGAAAAATGCTTCACCAATGGGATTTGATACGATTAACTTAACAGTTAACTGTCCAATATGTTATTCTTTTATGATTCTGCCAAAGTGGCCTTTTTAAGCCCCCAGATCAAAAGTCAGCTAACATTTTAAACATTCCTGTTACAAAAATTGAAAGTAGGTAGGTACGTATAGAACCCCGACAACCTCTATGTAATTCAAAACGTAACATTACCATAAATTAATAACCCTCGGCACTTATCATTACAACGACAATCACTTTTATCAAAACATTGACAAAAACAAACTCAAAACTCTTTGAAATCTGAACTTTAAATTAATAAACATAGGCCCATTGCAGACAATGGAGACAGCTGTTGTCATTGTCGCAAAAGTATTTGCTTTTGTTCTTAAGGTGACTATTCAAGCAGGGAAAGATAAAAATTACGAACTCCGAGGTGCTTCGAGGCGTTTTTATCAAAGAAGAAAACAAAGGGTTGTTTAATGACGGTATTAGTGGAAAGTTCACGATAAATTCGGGGTCGTTAGGGGTTCTTTGTCACTGTTGTATTGTGTCCTGAGTCAAATACTTGCGACCGTTTCATTGAAAAACCTAATTAAATGTGAATTTTAAAATATAGTTTACCCCGGTTACCTAGATGTTAAAGTATTAAAAGGTTTTTTTTTCACTTTTCTGGCCGCTTTCAATTAATTATTCACTTGTCTTTTTAAATTAACGTAATGAAAATTAAAAGTCTGTGGATAAGGTAGGTCGTTAATTCGACGAATCAGGCTATAAATTATGTTATTCTATATTCACAGAATTTAACCAGAGAGACAATCCCTAAGCTTTAAAATGTAAAATGTTTAAAACGTTTAGATACCTTTCAAAACTGCTACAAAACTCATAATTATGAAATCTCCAAATGAAATGAAATGCACTGATGTCTTGAAAAATAGTGGGTCATTGAAATAGATTCGTCTTAGGAAACGTGCCAAATAAACAAGGAAACGAGGTTTATAATATTATAATGTGTATAAGCCGCCCACGCAAGTCATTAATCGAACATTGACATAAACGTAGACGCTTTAAAACGCCGAATATTGTAACAGAGTTAGGTAATGTTGATCAGATTTCTATTTACAGAGTCGATTTCAAAAGTTAGTTACTTACCAGGCAGCAGAATTTAATGAAAACAAGCATAGTAGGCAGATCCTTTGAAACTATTAATGAAAGCCAAAGGTACCAGGACCCCAAAATTGAGGTACCTACCTACATCCATACGAATATTTTAAATGCGAAAGTGTCTGTCTGTTACCTCTTCACGCTTAAACCCCTGAACCGATTTAGATGAAATTTGTTATAGAGATAATTTGAGTCCCGGGAAAGGACATAGGAGTTGTTATCCCGAAATTTCCAGGGAATCGACACTTATGCGGGTGAAACCGCGGGGGGCGCTGTATGTAAATAAATGAAACTTAACCTGAACATGTTGGATGACAACTAAGACAACACCACAATCAATTTTAAATAATTTAAGATCATCAATAACAAATAAGTATTGATATTTCCTGAAATAGTCTTTCAATTATGAACTTAGAGGGTTGTAATAGGACGATTTACCTACCGATGTATACTGTAAATACATACTTTTACGATTGCGCGTCATAGTTTGTTCAACATATAACCTGACACAGTTTTTATCAATTTTGCGGGCTACCATGGCGCTTACCCCATAAGAAAAAAAAGTAAAGGCCTACGTAGACCGGGACGGCATGGCAAGGGATTTTGCCGTCAGTCAGCACACACTAGTCGCTTAGGTACCGCGGCATTCCAGCGGCTTCCCCGCTTCTCTACCCCCGCCGCCTCACAACGCGGTATGTCACAACGAGCGCCGGAGTCCTTGGCATGCCGTTGCCTGCCGCAGGCCGCCACGGCATCCCGCCGCGGGAGCACGAGACGCATTTTTAATGCCGTGCAATGAAATCCCTTCCGATGCCACGGCATCATTTTAAAGCATAACAATTTATGTCGTATTTCTATATCGATACGTTTGAATGTCTATATAATGGTCCCACTTCCCACTGCTAGGACACACGCCTCCTCTCGGTGAGAGGGAGTGGGCCGTAATCCACCACGCGGGCCCAGTGCGAATTGGCAGATGTCACATGTACTGGAATTTTTGGTTCTAGGACATCTGATTATGGTACGTTTGAATGTCCGTTGTTAGTAGAAATTTAAATCCCTTGCCATGCCGTCCCGGTCTGCGTAGGCTCTTAATCCTCAAAAAACGTCTTACAAAATACACCGCAAAAAGTTCAGGTGCCCAAAACTTTGTGAGAGGTACACTAAGTCATAGATAAACTAAGGCTAATGCCTAAACATGTACGAAGGCAGCTACCTAAATACCACAATCCATTAGCAGAGACTGTTATTACTTTGCGGCGCGGCCGTCCGACAAGACTGACGTTTGCACCGCCATCCTACTAAAGGCATCCTCGTGAATGTAGTTCATGTACAGCTGGCCTTTTTTGTGCTTCGTAAATGGAATTAAACTCGAAAATGGACGTGATTATGTCACGGGCAACGTGATTAACTGGGCATTATTAATAAGGACCGGCCATTATTAATAATGCCCAAGAGCGATGGGCAAAGTGATTAATTTATCACTTTGACCGGCCATTATTAATAATGCCCGACGGCCCGTGGTCCATGTAATAAGTCAGTGTTTGAGATAGCTTGAATTTATCACTTGGACCGGGCAGTATGAATAATTCCGTACTTGTAGCCGGGCAATATGATAACCTTTGACCAGACGATCAACAGCCTTCTTCTGAACTGGAACAACATTCTGCCGATAGTCTACCAGAAAATTAGCAACCCACTGTGAGTGTGGACATAATAAATGAAAACCCGCGAACAGCCGATCAACAGCCTTCTGCCGATATGAGCAATCAGTCTCCAGCCCTTATCCCAAATTATTTGGGGTCGGCGCAACATGTCTTTTTCTTCCATACTTCTCTATTAGCCGTCATCTCGGTAGTCACCCCCTTTCTAACCATATCATCATTAACTGGTGTAATTTGGAAACTGGCGTTCCTCAAGGCGGTATACTTTCTCCTCTTCTGTTTTCAATTTTTATTAATCTTATAACTGCCGAACTTCAGTGTGCGTATCATCTGTATGCAGATGACTTGCAGTTGTACTACCAAGGGAAGGTTGATGAATTACCTGGCGCTATCAACAAATTAAATAAGGACTTGATAGCCATAAAAACCTGGTCTGATAGATTTGGCTTAGCTGTAAACCCTACGAAGTGTCAGGCGATCATCATTGGCAGTTCTCGTAGTATTAGCAAGATAGATAGTACAACCTTGCCACCAGTTCTATTCAATGGTACAATCGTTCCTTTTGGTACGGACGTGAAGGACTTAGGCTTGCACATTGACTGTACTCTGAACTGGCGGACTCAAGTCGCTAGGGTGAGTCAGAAGGTTACTGGAACGCTGCGGGCTCTGTACCGTTTGAAAAATTTATTGCCATCAAGTACGAAGACAATGCTTGTACAGTCCCTTATCTTCCCTATCATCGATTATGGTGATGTGTGCTACTATGACCTGAATGCAGATCTCCACAACAAACTTGACCGCCTTCTCAATAATTGCATTCGATTCGTTTTCAATCTGCGTAAATATGATCATGTCTCTGCGCATCGGTCGCTTCTGAAGTGGTTACCCATACGCCAGCGCAGAGAGCTTAGGGCGCTGACAACCTTGTTCTCATTTCTTGATTCTCCGTCTTCCCCTAGTTATCTAGCCCCCCATTTTCAGTACATTTGCGCCAACCACAATAGAAATCTACGTTCATCACACAATCGTCTTCTCCAATGTCCCACTCACCGCACAGACTTCATTCACTCTTCCTTCTTCGTTCAGTCTATCTCTCTGTGGAATGCGCTCCCCCAGGAAATCAGGATGGCAACCAACCGATTATCCTTTAAAGTTAAGGCTCGCGAGCACATTCGCAAGAAGCTGGCAGTATCATCACTACGGTAATATTTTCTCATTGTTTCTCTTATTTCTGTTCAGTAAGTATATTCATGTATTTATGTATATTAATTTGTGCTTATATTTATATGTAATTAGGTATATATTATATTCATAGTTTTAATAGGTATATGCGTATCTTTATACATATTTAAAATATTTATTCCTCAATGTTCTTGATTGCACCTACCACTGTTTGTCTCTGCATCACCCAAAGGTTGACTGGTAGAAAATGCCTATGGCATTAAGTCCGCCTCTGTACATTTATGTGCTTAAAGTATTAAATAAATCATTCACACATTCCATCCATCGTTTCTTTGGTCTTCCCCTACTCTTATAGCCATCGACATCCATACTCAAAACTCTCCTCACGACATTTTCCTCATTTCTTCGGAACACATGCCCATACCATGACAACCGATTCCCACGCAACTTTTCAGTTACCGGTGCCACTTTCAAACTTCCTCTTATGTACTCATTTCTTATTCTATCCATTCGTGTAACACCACACATCCCTCTTAGCATTCTCATCTCTGCTGCATGCAATTGCCTTTCATTCATCCCTTTTGTAGCCCAAAATTCTGATCCATACAAGACAGCAGGTCTAATCATGGTTTTATATATCTTCCCCTTAAGTTTAAGGGGAATGCGGGAGTCGCAGATTGTTCCCGTGACCTGCCGCCATTTCATCCATCCAGTGTTAATTCTGTGCTTAACCGTCCGATCTACTTCGCCATCGCTTTGCACGAGTGAACCGAGATACCGAAAGTCGGAACAGACTGGAAGAAGTGCACCATCAAGTGCTTTAGCTCCAGAACTGGAGACCGCCGAAATCGCAGAACATGTATTCGGTTTTGGTTCTGCTGATTTCCAAGCCAACATTCTCCAGCTTCTGTTGCCATTTCTCTAATCTGCTCTGGATCTCAGGTCCATCTTCATCGACAAGGATAATGTCATCGGCAAACAACATGCAACAGGGTGCCTCCTTCTGGATGTCCGACGTAAGAGCGTCCATAATCAACAGGAAGAGGTAAGGACTTAAAGCCGATCCCTGGTGCAAGCCTACAGCCACAATGAACTCGTCGGTATTGCCGGCAGCCGACCGCACGTAGGTACGAGATTGACTGTAGGTACATAGCATTTTTAATAAACAAAAACACTACAGTTCACCTATTTTATTACTTTGTCCAAGATTGGGTGGGCATTAATCATAATGGCCGGGAAAAGTGATTAATCATGCTGTTTTAATCACATTGCCCAATTGAGTCGGGCATTATGAATACAGACCGGCCATTATTAATAGTGCCCGGACTTATCAAATTGCCCGTAACAATTATATTTGATTTTCAATTAGCGAGAGTTTCTTGGAAATGTTTTTATAAATAGGTACAGCAGTAAAAAACCTTTTGGACCCTGTAAATGTATTTGCTTCTTTTTAAGCTAGTAACACTTTGCTAATTGGTCCAGGTCCAGTTGAAAACCAGCGTCAGGCACTAGTTGTCTGGCATTTTTGCTGAACTGCGCCTTTTTGGCGCAGCCGTGAGGCACACATTCCTGCTAATTTCTTACATTTACACTTTTTTGTTTGATATTTATTTTTTGTTTTTATCTGAAACTAGCTGACCCGGCAAACGTTGTTTGCCATATAAATCTACACTACTCCTACCCCACTCCTATAAGTAAATAAAAGTATTAAATACTATGTCCGTCAAAAACCGAAAAAAAAACCGGATACAAAAGTATCCTATGTCCGTCTCCTGGTTCTAAGCTACCTCCCCACCAATTTTCAACCGTATAACTAACACGACTTTTTTATATATACATATATAGATATGTATCTGGTGTATTGTGTGTCATTTAGTCAGTGCTAAATAAATGTATTTTCTTTATAAAACAATAGAATCAATTATGGGCTCAACAAAATTTTTAATAAGTAGGAGAGAGGAAGAGCGACTTTATGGTTTTCCAATTCATTAAAGATTTATTATTAAATATTTTTTTATTTATTTGTCTCGGAATATGTAAGGGCCATACTACACGGGTGGTGGAATCCGCTTTTGAACCGCACTAGACCCAATTTAATATGGAAGTTGTATGCTGCATACCTACTATACACTGCGCGGTTTCTCACTTCCATATTAAATTATGTCTAGTGCGGTTCAGAAGAGGATTCCCGCGGCCGGAGAACCGCCCGTGTAGTATCGTCGTTTCAGCCGATAGACGTCCACTGCTGGACATAGGCCTCCCCCAATTTTGGGAGGGTTTGCCATAATCGCCACGCTTGGCAGGCGGGTTGGCGATCGCAGTATGGTATGATGGTGGAATACATAGAGAACGCTGCTGCCCATTCTCCGGTACGATCCTTAGTCGCCTTTTACGACACCCACGGGAAGTAAGGGGTGGTGGTATTCTTTAAGTCCGGCACCACACAGACGTGTAGTATGGCCCTTAGTAAATAAGTACTATACAACATTTTGCTTTTACCTAAGCACAGTTAAATTCAAAACGTAAACAGCACCCAAGTAACAATTACAGGAAATTGGCCCACTTTAGGTTAGAGCAAAGAGTTCAAAATACTTATTAAGGTTGTAAGTAGCGATTACTGTACCCGGTGAACATCCCAAGTGTATTAAGCACAAGGACAAATAGGTACCTTTGTTGTTTTACTTAATTCGCGCTTACTATGTTGAACGGGTGGTCCCGAAGTTAATCTATACTATTAGGTAAGGCCTGGAACCAAATTGCGGCTTATTTGCACGTATCCTTTTACAGTAAGTAACACAGCACAGCAGTACAAAATTATTATTTATAGATGAAACAGAAAGGATCTACAGTCAATGAACTCTAAGATTATTTTTTTATTTCTTACCAAATTAGCTGTTGTCCGCAAGTTCGTCTACGATCCAGGATAAAAAGAAGCTTACATCCTTCTCCAGGTCATGGTTACCCCATGTGCCGAATTTCATCCAAATCTATTCAGCCGTTTCAGCGTGAAAGCCTAACAAACAAACTCACTTTCGCATTTATAATATTATGTTAGGATGTATTGCATCATTACATTACGCTGCTAAATAGACACGGATGGCTTCAGTAGCGAGCAAGGCAGGCACTAAGTGGCGGTGGGCCTTTGTTTGTCTATGGCTCTCCGAATAAAACGAGGCTCTTGTTTTGCTAGGCCCTGGCAAATTGTTAGGGCAAAATCTCTCATAAAGTTAATTAGCTATGAACTTCATAACTCAAAGGCACTACGTCAATATTTCGTTTAAAAACATTTTTTTTTTTTTTATTTACAAAGAAAGGAACAATATGTGTAAACTAGCTGACTTAACACACTTCTACTTCCCGAGTCTTGTAATAGACAAACGTACTTAAATTTAAGGGTTCATGAAACACCCTCTCTATATACGAAACCTTAGTAACTAAACATCAATAGGTAAATTGATGAAGGCCATGCGAGAAAATGTCCGGGTCAAAAGTTCAGAACTGGCACAATATGCAAATTACTTCTGAATTATGTGAAATAACCCATTTAGTTTCAAACTACGAAAACCCATTAAAATATTCTCTTGTAAAATTTTAGTCAACTGTGATATAGTGACTGATTAAAGCCCCCAAACACCTACTATGTGTACATAATTTATATGTTGACTAAAGTTGATGTAAGCAAACAATCGTGTTATCCAATTAACTATACAACCACATTGCTCGAGATTGTCACACCTTGTAGTATTAACCTGGGGTTGCTAGATCAAATAATTACCATGGCGACAAGTTCAGATTTTGAATAAATAGGTAGATAAGTATTTTCCACGATAAAGCTTGGCATGAGAAGCAAATGTAAGACTATCCCAGGAATCATTTAAATAGGAAAACGTGCCGCGTTAGAAATTTTCTCAGAATTGTGTTCCCCTTATGGTACCTTAGAAATATTCTAATGTTAATAAGTTACCAGAAGAAGCAAGATGTTGCAGAAAGTCCTAACATAAAGGAATTTCTCGAAAAGCATGCAGCGTTTGACGTTATAAATACTGTTACGCTGAAAACTGTTGAAAAAAAACTTCAAAAAGATAAGAACAAAATCATGTACTAGTACCTATTTTAACAACATATTTTCTAAACAGGAAAAGACGTCCTTTCAGCGTACCTATTTCCTTAACGAGCAGTTTCATGAATGCCCCTTTGTCACAGTTTTTTATAATATTCTCTTCATTAGCACCTCGGTACTGCGCATAATAGGACCAGTATGCAATGTGTAACCGATATTCCCGAAGCCTTGTGCTTTGCAGCCCGCTCGACCGGTCGGCACTTATAACCTACATTATAATAACATACAGTTCTTATCAGTTATAATAACGAGATCATTCAGGCTGCATTTTGATAGAATAACTAGATATGGAACGTAATCAACAATCAAATCAACCAGTCTTACCAAGGGCTATCTTATTAGAAAGAAAGAAGAAAGAAAGAAAGAAAATACATTTATTTAGCACAGACTAAAAGACACACAGTACACAGAGATAATAGTCGTACATCAGATAAAAATAAAGATAAAAATAAAAAGTGCAAAGTCCGATGTAAGAAATTAGCAGGAAAGTGTGTCTCTCTCACGGCTGCGCCATAAAAGGCCCAGTTCAGCAAAAATGCCAGACAACTAGTGCCTGACGCTGGTTTTCAGCTGGACCTGATGTGTGAGGTGACGGATGTAAATCAGTTTTATATTACTCAGTAACTGGGTTGTGGAGGTCAGATAGGCGGTCGCTCCATGTAAAATACTGGTATTCAGCTGCATCCGGTTAGACTGGAAGGCGACTGGAAGGCGACTGGAGGCGAGATAGTTGGGAAAAGGCTAGGCAGATGATGATATGGAACGTAATCAAACGGCCTCTTGAGCTACATACAATTAAATCTGATTAGGACTAATCAGGTGCACGCTTTGGAATTGATTTCTAACGGCTGTTAGCAGGGGGCCTAAAAAGGCCACTTTGGAAAATCATAAAAGGATAACATTATGAATCATAATATGGCGAAACCAGTCCGTGTTTTTCCTTTTTTCGCTGCTTTGCGTAGGTATAGGTAATCACAGAGATTGGGATTGGATTTGGATTGGATTGATTGGTATTTTAGCACAGACAAAAAAAAAATAACTGAAAATTTTTTTACGATTGGATTGGGATTTGATACGATTAACTTAACAATTAACTGTCCATTATGTTATCCTTTTATGATTCTGCCGAAGTGGCCTGTTTAGGCCTCCAGTTAGCCACTTAGGTATAACATGAATTGTTTACGAGTACAATTTATTTACTTTTCATATATTAATTACTACCTATATCATCAACCAAAAGCCGTTTACACGTCAAACCATAAAAAGCACAAAAACGTTTGTTGTTTACCTACATTGGGTTCATAAAAATACGCATTTCTTTAGTAACATTTTTAATAGATTGTAGTTTGTAGTTTTTACACACTACCAATAGTGTCTGTCGATGTAATTTGCACTTGTATAAAATTAAATAATCTGGTCAGCATTGACGCCATTTCACTGTAATTAAAATTGATGGATGCAATTTTAATACACTTAATACAATTGTAATGCGAATAATTATATGCTGAGTTGAGAGCCGCTTTTCCAAGCTTTTATTATAATCTTCAGCATTGCGGTGTCAGTGAAAATTTAAGGAAGGCCTAATTAATAGAAATCGTGGAAGTAAAAACTTTTCATTGTTTCCATAAACGTGATAACTTAATTTTCCGGATGACAGCGATGCGGACGAGTATTTCGACGCGTCCTTTTGTTTTTGTATTTATTTGTATAGGTAGATAGTTAGTCATTCGGTTTAGTACCTAGTATAAATAGTTAATCCTAACTAATATTATAAATGCGAAAGTAAGTTTGTTTGTTTATTACCTTTTCACGCCTAAACTACTGAACCGATCATCCTGAAATTTTGCTTAAACGTTGTCAGGTATACAGAAACGGACATAGGGTACCTTTCATCCCGAAAAAAAGTGCTGTTCCCGAGGAAAACAACAATAACGTTATTATGATAATAGAGTGTCTTTCGAACGGGATCGACACTTAGGCGGATGAAACCGCGAGGCGCTGCTAGTTATCTATAGATACAATAAAATGGAAGTTTATTCATGTTTTGACGGAATTGTGTGGAAAAGGGAGAGGGTAGCCTTTGCCCTGCAAAGGGATAGTACAGGCTAGTTATGTAGATTAGATTCATGTTTTATATATTTTCCGTCAGTTTGGTTACATGACAAAAAATGATACCTACCCTTAGATCACACTAATAATATAAAGGCGAAAGTTTGTGAGTGTGTGTGTTTATATGTTTGTTACTTCTTCACGCTCAAACGGCTGAATCAATTTTGATAAAATTTTGTATTAGGGCGCTAGTAGCTAGTATGTAATAAACTAGCTGCGCCCCGTGGTTTCACCCGTGTAAATGTGGATCCTGTGGGAATATCTGGATACAAAGTAGCCTATATGTTAATCCAGGGCGTCAGCTACCTCCATACAAAACTTTGTCGAAATTGGTCCAGCCGTTTGAGCGTGAAGAAACATATAAACACACACACACACACTCACAAACTTTCGTCTTTATAATATTAGTGTGATGTGATGTCGGATTACAAGTAGGCAGAACCAACGAGCGGTTAAGAACTGAAGTATTTTCGATCATCTGAATTTAAACGAAGATTTGAACAAAAATTATACGTTTGAGCGTTAGTACCTACCCACCTGAAGTAGGTAGTCAAACCGTAAACACGGAAATGAGATAAAAAAAAGATGGAATCCGTACAATTTATTCAATGAAATTAATATGTGCGTGCGTAGGTACATCTTCCTCAATTTTCATAACGACAGTTAAAACCTTTGCAGGCGCCTTAAGTAGATAGAGGCGGGTATAATGAAAAGCTATTGATTTATTCATAACTCTCAATGTCGTAACTTGTGTAAGCGAGGAACAAAAAGCCGTTTTGTAGGTAAATGAAAACAACGGGAGCTAGTGGTTACTCTTGCAAATCAAATTACAACTTTTACATTACGAAGCTGGTTCCTAGATTCATTCAACACATAAACTTGTGAGGCCTTTTGCACTTAAAACTTCCTCCGGGGAAAACTGTGCGGTCACATTATATCGTTGAACGAATTGTTATTGTTTCTGAAGGGAACTTTAACCGCTGCGGATTAAATTCAGCCGAAGTGGCTCGTCGGCTTTCATTGTCATAAACTGCGCCGACATGTCATCTCAATGTGTCCTATATTTTTTTGTTAGACTATTTCAATTTACGTGTTTTATTCGTACGAAATAAAATTCCCGTTGGAGTCGTGAAGTATTGAGCTTTATTGTTATTTTTATTTGTATTATTAAATTAATAATCCTATAAGACATACCTACTCTATTCTTTATTGATACTAATAATACTTATTTTACTTCAAAGTCCATTGATTGTGTTAAAAATGCATAGACGTAAATGGTTATATGTATGAAATGTATCATCCTCTGTGTGAATATTAAAATTCAATAACACTGATTTATTTATCTGTGTGTGCCAAGAGTCGGGTAGTTGCCAACAAAAGTTCTTTGTCTCACGGAAATCCATTTTCCTTCAGTTTCCGCACCCTCTCTTTTTGTTTATATTACCCGTACATTTACAAAAATACTGGTATCATGACCTCAAAGTACCTACACGTCTTACGTTAGGTACAGTCAACAAAAGACATGTTTGCAGGATCGTCGGATACAGTTGAAGTTTAGTAAGAAACCGATGGATGTTGTCGACTAATGAGCTGTTAACAAAATCAAATTTTATTTGAGAAGATCCATCGGTTTCTTACCAAACTTCAACTATATCCGACGATCCTGCATACTTATCTCTTTTGTTGACTGCACATATGTGCCTATGTAGTTCTTTCATTAAATCCTATTTAATTTTCAGAGGCTGCGTGTTATAAATTATTCATCACATCTATATGAAATGCAAATTTTTAAGCAATGCTCGAAGCCAATTTTGAAGATAAGCTCGTGGAAAACATATCCCACGTGACTATGTTTCTTTTCACATGAGGGAATTCAAAACAACCATTAATGTAACTCAGGGTAATCATGAATATTCCATTGGAAACCCTTTTACGAGATAGCCTTACACGAACCGCTTTTAAAAAATAATTCTAAATAAATAACGTTTCACAGGAATTTCATAATGGGTAGTTTACGATAACAGCGGTCGTATTAAAAATTACAAAGAGGTCTCTTACCTACTTTATAATTTGTTTGATAAACACGATGGGCACAGTGAAATATCCCACTGTGATATCGCCTTACAAAACAAAAAGAAAGTCAAAAGTGGAAAATAAAACGTGAGCCTTTATAGAAGTTGTGGAAACGGAAAGTTTTCCAATTGATAATAATTTCCATTGTGATGCAACACAAAGGGGAACAGGAAAGTATGAAGTTCTGAAATAAATTCTTAATTTAAGAGCTGACTGAACGCTATCTGAAAGGAAAGTCGGGATTAGAAGAACAAAGACTACGGCTCAGCTCACTGTGGAGCTTAATTTTTTGTTGACTTCTGTTTCGCTCTTTGCTGTTTGCATAAATTGGACTCGCAAACTTCGTTAAAGAACTGTAGGCCGATAGGAACCTACTACAACCGCAAAGAAACGAACCCTAAACACGCAAATAAGTTATTACCAATATCAGTTCATGACAATATCACTCCAAATAACCCGGAAAAGCGTTGGAAATATGCAGTAAAGTGCAAATGTTCACATCAAATAAATCGTAAATCCTTATCAGTCCATTCATAAATCACAACCAAACGCTTCGACTTTAATTGGACATGAATAAATCAAGAAACACTTAATTACGTTTACGAACTTAACTGTAGAAGGAAGAATTTGAAAATAACATGAAACAGGTAAATCACGAGACTGTCGAGCACTTTGCATACAAGTCCCGCCGTCCGACGATACATATGCGAGTAGCTAGCGACGAAGAAAAACCAACACGACTGGACAAATTGGTTGGACGTCCGCAATTTATTCCACTTATCATAAAAAAAGCTATTCACAGCACAAAAAGGTAAGGGGTGTAGTTTTTGAGTGTTTGGGGGTGCATGGTGCGGAAGCGGCTGTGCTCGTAAATCCTTGTTGTTCCGTTCTGCCGCGCCGGTACCCGATTACATTCTAATTCCGACGTACAACGTACAACTACTTGCAGATCGCGGCCCGCCTATAAATACGACCAATTAATACTTGTAATGACGTCGTGTGTAGGGGATTTGTATTTAAACCTAGTGTGAAGTTAGAATTTCTGTTGTTTACAGTTTCTGTTGTCGTCGTGCAGTCACTTTGTCTTCTTCTTTGTCAACTACTTCGTACGTATAACATACTTTAACTCACAATCTTGCTAAAACTTCCTATGCATTATATCCATTTCAAGATTCAATTCTTTTTGAAAAATTTACTAAGCTAGCTCTATTAAAGGAGAACAAGCATTTCTACTTACTGACTGATATCTTAACAGTCATAGTAGTTTTAGTAAGTTTACTTCCTCAGCACCAGTTTCTGAAGGAATCGCTTAGGTCCCTAATTACGCACTCTACAACCCCTTCTGGGCCATTCGTTGACTGAACTATAATTACTATTTGGAATATGATGCTACTGCAATTAAAAAGATTAATGCATGAGAGGTAGGTAATGTGAACGATACGATAGCAAAATAATGAAATTTAATCCTTCGAAAAGTCTCGGTGGTTATAGTAGAACATAATGGAGCACACATATTTATTCAACAATATTATCCGCTGCCTGAATGAGTATTTAAACAGGATTACATTTTAAATCTCCCTCATTATGTTTTTATTTCACATTGTGTATTAAAAGTAGATTTAAATGTAAATATGAATCATATTTCAGGCTGTTAACATTACCAAGTTAGGATTTATGCAGTTTCGGGATCGACTGTCAGTAAGTGTAGATTAGAGTATAGAATAGAATACTCTTTATTATGTACGCTATAAATATTACAGACATAGGTAAATGTAGAAATTTTACAAAGGGTGACATAATGGGCAGTCTTATCGATAAAAGCGATATTTTAAAGACAAAAGAAAAAGGAGACACAATACAGCAGGTAGTCTGTAATATACGATTACATATATATACTAATAATCAAAATCTACCTAATAATCATAAAACAAGTGCAAAGAAAATAAAAAATTACGTTTAAGGAGAGAGATAGTGTTTTTAACATAATTTTAAAAATGGACAAGGATTGAGCACCCCTTATCGACACGGATAATATTTATGATAGAATACATCCGGCATCTCTAATCGCACGGCATAGGTACGGAGTTTTGTTTTGAAGGTGCTGCACAATGCACAGTGTACTCTCAGCCTAATATCATACAAAATAATATACCTACCTAGTCGCCGCTATCCACAAATTGTGAGAGCGACATATGAGCATATTTGGACGTAAACAAACGTCTGACAAATAAATGTGGGAATTGCTAGCGAGAAACACGTTACTCTGTTTCGTAGATCTCCATGTTCGTGTTGGGTATCTTCAGCACTTTACCAAAAGCTAAACGGAATGACAAATTGTTTCCTATTTGGGAGCCTCACAAAACAGATACAATAATATTATTTACCAGTATTCTACTACTTAGCTACACGACCTAAAGGCCTTTATTAAAAAAAAAGTTAAAGTAGTTCAGTTTCTACTATTGTTTGTCCGCTCTAGTTGGTAAAAGTTTTTTAGATTATAACTAGACTTAGTCAAAATATTGAAGGTAAGGTAAGGGTAAGGTAAAAACTTGCCCTTAATTCACGAATAACTCGACAAAGCAATGAGGACATTTAATTAATCTTCAAACTTAAGGGAATGATATTCAAAACCTACTACATAATTAATATTCGTGTTAATATGCCATATTAATTTCAAAATACAGGTACTTCTATGTTCATCAAAGTACCTGTAATTTATCATGGCCTGGTAGATATTACAATAATAGTTATAGTCAAACTGCCAACCTTGCTCGAGTCATTAACATTACAACATTGAGGCAGTCAGATTTGCACCTAATTTGTAAACAGGGGAAAGGTCAGCGGACCGTTCGGTCATCTTAATAATTTATAGCCATGCAAATTACACATCCGTCCTGTGGGCCATACAAACGTCCTACATCTCGGTATAACTGAGTACTAAAGTGCTATACAACCTGCATGAAGGACTATTTTGCTACAGCGTCATGTGCTACGGCGTAGCTTTACCGTAGCGGCTACGCTTAGGGTTACGAGATGGCAGGAATTTTCCTGACATGTCCGGAATTTCAGCTGTCTGTCAGGGAAACGGGGAAAATTGGAAATTGTCAGGAATTTAAAAAAAGGAGAAATTTAGGAAATAAAATTAAAATCAAAAAATAAAATCTAATAATTAAGCTATGGACAGTCTATTTCTCTCCTTTGTCCACTGCGCACTCATTATTGAAAAATGTCAGGAAATTTATTGCTAAGACAGGGATTTTTCCAGGATAACTTATTTTCGGATCTGGTAACCCTAGCTACGCTAAGCTGTGGGCTGCGAACTTCTAGCAAAGAATTTCAGTAAGTTTGTAACCCCTTAACGAAGTCTAATGATGTTGTTAAAGGTGCTTAATGGGGATCTAAATTGAGTAGCAGTCTTTGACAGTGCTGTGATGGTAATGTTGTGTTCCAATCAAAATAATCAAACAAAAAAAAAACATTTTGTATTTAATCGTTTAAGTTGTGTAACTTATTGAAAAAATCAGTAGTTAATCATGTTTTATTACCTACTTAACAAATCCTCGAAATGGCTGAATGACGGTAGCGCTTACGCTCCACACAGGTTATAATGTCACCGCTTAAAACTTTGCTCAACCCGTAGAGAAAGACGATAAAGGAACGTGAATGACACACACTTATTACTGGAATTAAGTACACCGGTACCAAAGAGTACCAAAGAGCCTCGTTTACACGAATTAAAATAATGCTCTCGACAAATCACGAACACATTCAAAGAGTAGGTACATGGAACGTACAGAAGTGGACGGACGCTAAAAGGGTGTATTCTGGTTTCTGTAATTAACATACCGCTGACGAAAACCCTTTTTCTTTCGATTGAAGAGGTGGGTGGATTAAATTCGAAAAACGTTTTTAATAAAGATTTTCAAAGGCCGTGTTTATATTTAGAACAATTCAATAGATCCTCTCTGAATTGTCTTTTACGGATATTTTAGCAATCAAATTAATGAGAAACTTTGATTAATTTCAATGCCACTGGAAATTCAGTATTACGTGTTTTTGGAGCCCGTTGTTTCAAATAAACCACAGCGTTGCTTTGTAATGATCCCATTTAAACCAGCTTACATCTAGGCACCATTTTCATACAATAATATTAAAACTTTATTATCCCTTCAAATTCGATGAAAACGCATCGTTATCATTGTCAATACAAAAAACATAGTTTGTTATAGGAACAAAGTATCTTTTTCACACTCGTATGGCTACACAAAGTTACCTCGCCAAGTCGCCAATGGTTCAGTACCTAAAAAGCGACAAGTGTGAAATCGCCTTTCAAGCATGATCGCATTTCCATATAATCACTATTAGACTATCACAACCCTCGATTTTCCCAGCCAGCTGTTACATTTTCTCATTTCCTACTATCCACATGGAGTAGATTAGCTGGATAACGGCACTAACTACTTATTCGAGTACCTACACCCATACTGTATTCACTGAAGCATGACTCGAAATGTAAACAAAACTTCCTGCCTTTATTTTTATTTTCTTCGTTGTGTTTCATATAAAAGTCATTGAATATTAGTAGCAATAGCCCAATGATGAAGCTGCCGTGATAATAAACGAGGGGTCGTAAGTTCGAATCCCGCCTGAAGCGCTTTTAACTTGTACTTACTCATAATGCAAGGATAATCGGCTTAGTCAGAAGGGTTGGTCCACTAACGTGTACTGGGTCCGCTTGTTGGATTACAGTACTGGCTACTCCCCAACACAGAAGGGAGACCAGACTCCCAGCTGTAGGAACAGCAGAAAGGTGTAATAAGCTTATTATTTATGTAGGTATAAGTAAAGGGTTAATTATTAAAATTTGCTTTTTGCAACGTGACAATGAAATAGGCATCCATATAAGCTTACATATGCAGGTTTTTTTTTTTTTTTTTCTTTTTTTTTTTTTTTTTGCGGATGGGAAATCATCAAATGACTCCTCCCGCTCTGGGTGGAGCGGAAGGGAGTGTCAGACTCTTACTGACTAAAACCCACCCGTGTTCCTTCCTTAGCCCTTTATGTTCCGGGCCAGCGGTAACCCTTTCGGACAATCCCGCTGAACATATGCAGGGTCAAATTAAATTAGTTAGCGAAACTCCGCAAACATAATGGGTATCGTTATCTAAACATGACAAATACATTTAAAAGAATGATCATCATCATCTCACTCAGATCATCACGTCTGCGCAGTTTCCTGCCGGTCGATTCTGTAAAAATCTCACCGTGAAAACTTAGGTGAAGTGAGTTTGTTTTTGCTAGGAATTGAAACTATTGACTCACTCCACGCTCACTTTACCTAAGTTTTCACGGTGCGATTTTTACAGAATAGCACCGCTGTAGTAGTCCTATGGTAAGTGGGTATTAGTAAAAATTTGCATATCCCAACGACTTAATAATATGCCTACAAGAAGCAGGGGATCGAGGATGGAGGGGTGGAGGGGGGTTCAGGGGATCACACCGGAATAAATCGAAACTAATTAGGTAAGATAACGTAATATGAGATTTGTATCTCTACTCAATTGAATCCGATCTAATTATCTACTTATACCCATGTAATAGGCATTGTTATCCGATAATAAATGTATAAAGCATCAATTACGCGTGTCTATATACTGATTAATTACTGCCCGGTGTATAATGTACCCACTTGTGTCCCGTGATACGGTAATTTAACCCATTGTGTGGTCAACGCCGTACGTTGATACATCGAATATTATCTACGGATCTACCTATCCGCAAATAGGTCTCAGATTCGCTACGGTTGCTTTAGTAACTTTATACCTATAATTCAGAATACCTCTCTATTCAGATTCAATATTAGATAACTATCATTAGGTACCATTTTATGACTGTAAAAGTGAAAATTGCATTTTCGCTATCGCATATCCGTCAATCCTTCCTAACCACGACTGACTGCGCACTGTGAAGTTCTTTTTCTGTGATATAAGTAGATTATATTAATGCAAAAAAAGTGCCAATGGTTGACTGAGAATATTCTGCTCAGATAGCGCAAACTCTTCCCACACAGTCTCAGCTTTACATGCTTGTGTAGATCAAAATGTAGTGAACCACATGATTTTAATAAGTTACCTAAACTCAGATTTTTTATTTGCTAGACTAAAATGACAGCTGAGATCGACCTTTTCTTGTCGACATAACATTATTTAGTCATTTTGGTCTGGCAAATTAAAAATCAGAGGTCACACAATTTAGTAAATACCTACTACCATTAGAAACAGGTAGGTATTTATGTAGGTATGTTCATCCTCTTACAGAAAACCTTAGTTCCACTCACGGGGACCTTCAGCATTAAGATATAACTATCCAGGCATTTACGAGTAAATTGCCTATAGGTACCTACGATTCAATCGTTTGTGCACAAGTCAATTAGTACTGAACTCAATTTAACCCGTATAGACTAGTCGTTAGATACGTAGGAAACAAGCTTTTTGCTTATTTTAATACGATTAAATAATATTATATAATGATGATTTTGGTTTTATATTGACTTCTCAAATATTTGAAAGTCAATCTTAAACCGAAAATGGATATATATTAGATAAACGTGAAAGCAAAACAAAGGAAGTATTTGCTGAGAGCAAACTAAACCTATGCAAAAATAAACCGAAAGTAACGCCATCGCCAGACCAATATACCTAGACGATAAAGATGAAAGCAAAGAGTTACTTAAATGGAGCCACATGAACAAATACCCATCTATCGAACAGACACAAACATCCAATGACTAAGCGTAACCGTAATAATGGAGCGAAACCAAAAAGAATCCTGAACATAATATTTGCATTAGCACTTATTCAAAGTCGTTCGCCGCTCAACCCTGTTACCCGCACAACCGACGGCACAATAAAAGTTACGAGTACCCGCGACCGTACCTACGATATCTCGTAGGCAGTTCAGAAAACGGATATCGGAGTGGTACACCATGGACAAAGTAAACTCTCCCACTCTGTTTGCTTTTAATTAACCAATAGTCAACAAACGGCTTTGCCCCATACACTTTTCATGAAACAATTTTGCTGCACTTTATAACGCGTAAATTAGTAACGGTACTTGCCAGTCTGAAAGTATCGATTAGTGATACAGCAAAGGGGCGTTTGACGGACGTTAATAATTGCGTCTTCAATCTATTCGATTCACTGCGAATGATGAATCGATGTTATTACATTGCGAAAAGGCCTATTGGAAGCGCTCTAATGTAATTACGCGAAACAGGTGAGAAGCTACATGCTCTTGAACTCATTAAGCTTAATAAGATTGCTTAGTTTAATTAATGCGTAGGTAAGCATCTCTATAAAATTTCCTCAGGGAACTCAGGAAAAGCGAATTTTTATTTTTTATAAATACGCATGAAGGGTCTGTTTTCCTTGCGTCTTTCTGAACCTTTATAATAAATACATTTCCTACATCATGTTTGATCTTTTTTGCTGTAATATCGAAGCGTTATTTGAACGTGTAACACGGACTATCTAAATGTATCTATTCCAGCTAAATAAAGTGCTGGGTGTAAAAAGTGCGTGCGTAATAATAGTTTCTAGCCCATCATGCGAACCGTTCAAAGTTTTACGACTGGCGCAGGTTTTTCTTCTACCTACTTCCTCGTACATACTTTATGACTTTCCTTTCATTCCCAAAATTATTAACATGGAAGTTTATGAATATACCCACCGAACCTACCTACCTATATGACCTACCGTCGAAGGGCATCCCCGAAGAAATATTAGACGAGGAACATAGATCGTTGACCGATGTCGGGTATGTCGATAGCGACAGGTACCTACCTAACTGACGTACCTACATCCAGAGTCCATTAATCTGAACTTTGACTTTTCCATGTGCTTGCAAGGGGTTTTCATGAAAAGAGGGACATTTGAGCCCTCCTTGGTAATACTCTCAAAGTCCTGAGAAGTGTAGAAAGAAGTAGAAGTTCCGCAGCAAGGCACTACAAGACTTGTCGATATATTCTGTATCACACAGGGACTCAGTGGGGCCCGTGGCTAAATAATAACAGCCGCACAGGTCGATCGATCAAGTTAAGCTACGCTTGCCACAGTTGGTCTGTGGATGGGTGCCATTTATACATACCGAGACCCCTCCGTGCCTCGGAAAGCACGTTAAGTCGTTGGACCCAGCTGTCATTTGTGGATCTTTGACAGTCGTTACGGGTAGTCAGAGGCCCGAAAGTCTGACAACCAGTCTTACCAAGTGGTATCTTATTACCCAGTAACTGGGTTGTGGAGGTCAGATAGGCAGTCGCTCCATGTAAAAAACTGGTATTCAGCTGCATCCGGTTAGACTGGAAGCCGACCCCAACATAGTTGGGAGAAGTCTAGGACAGGGACAGGGACTCAAACTGTAGGTAGATACGTAACCGTAATAAGTGTTTTTAACACTGTTTTAAAAGAGAAAGACTTCTAAATGTAACAGATTCAATAATGTTACAGAATCAAAATGTGTTAATAAGTTCGAAAAAAAAAAAAAAAAAAAAAACTGTTCGAAGGTATTAAAAAGATACTTTCTAGATTGTAGTGCGATCTAGAAAAAAAAAAAAAATAATAATAATAATAATTAGTATATCTATGTGCAGTCGGCAGAGGGGGTAGGTGTGCTGGATTGTCGGATATAGTTGGGGTTAGGTAGGTAGGAGACCAGATGGATGTTGTGATGTGAAGTTTGATTACCTATATGAATGAGCTGTTTGTTTTCTATTAACAGAATCAAATTTTATTCGAGTGCATACATCGGTTTCTTGCTAGATTCCGGCTATGTCCGGCGATTCCGCTTGCTTGTCTCTTTTGTAGACTGTAGGTACCTATACTTCAATTCATAATCTCAGATAGTTTACATTCCATCGCCACTTAATCAATTATCTACTTTAGCGTAATGTATTCTAAGTTGATTTTGCAATGACCCTTTGTAACAAAAAGGTCCTAATACGTTTTTGGTTGCAATGGAATTTGAACTTTGTTATGTATTACATTCAGTTTTTTGTTCCATAACTTGATAATTATCTCAAATTCCGATTTCAAATATATGTACTAATTGCACCGAGTTGCCGTGTCTGGCCATACCGCTGTTAAACCCGAGATGGTTTGTGCGGTATGTTTAATTTGTTAAACAATGATTTGTAACTGTTTTGTTTTTGATTAATAAAAAAAAAAAAAAAAAAAAAAAAAGTGTTATTATTACACTTAGATACTAACACTGTTAACACTTTTATATCGGTTACAGATATATTGCTGTTACACTTTTAAAAGTGTTTTGGGTTAACACTAGGATTACCGTTATAAGGGTTACATATTTGATTCTGATCAATTCAATATACGTAACACTTATACCTTATTCTGTAACCTTTATGAAGGTGTTTTTAAGTCCCTGGTAGTAAGTCACCGTGAAAACTTAGAAGTGAATTTGAAGCAAGCTGTCAATCCCAGACAACTTCAAGCTCACTTCACCTAACATTTCAGTGAGATTTTTACAGAATAGATCAGATGCTTAGGTACTCGGACTCAGTACCAATAAGGTAGGTACAGAAAATGAATACCTATTAAAATCAAATCCGCAGAATTTAATCAAAGAATCACAAAAACTAACTCCCTCTTTTCAGAATGAAACTTTTAATATAAGAACCCATTCAAATGTGTTTTATAATCTGCATCAATAGTTAATTTACTAGATATTGAGTTTAATGCCCAGTGGACGCTGTGAAGTGCTCGCTGGCAAGTGGCGCTCCGCCCACCGTCGCCGCATTATGAAGATTCAACTTTCAACTGAAAAAGTTAAATGGCGCGGAATAAAGCATCGGTAATAGAAAATGGACGACAATCCTCATTTCCTTGTTCTATATTCTGATTAAAGAACTTTTATATTGAAGAATTATGTGTCTGCAACTCGTGTGTAAAGTCGGGGAAATTATTTGTTAAGCGAGTTGACATGCTACGTCAATTTGCCGTCTTGTAGGTAGCCATGTCTTACAACAGTTACAACTGTCAAACAATAGTTGTGATTTGAATATAGGTACGGATAGGTGATTTAAGATTTAGGGCTGATTTTTCAATCATCTGATAACTTTATTCGAGGAATAATTTTGAAATTTTGACAGTTATTTCATACAAAAACTGTCAAAACGTAAATTTTATTCCTCGAATAAAAGTTATCTGGCTATGGAAAAATCAGCCCTTAGTCAATTTTCTAATCAATTAATTTTCCTGACTGTACCTAAGTGGATTTTGTGAATATGTAGAGACTGATTTTGATATTTCCGAATATTTTTTCATGAAATGTATGTAGCCCTTAAATGACCTTTAGGCTAAAATACCTATCTACCTATTACACATCCCAATTTGCAAGCCAGCGAGCCGTGGGGTCCGAATTTGCTAATTTAATTTGTTTATGAATTTCCATCAGGTACTAAGCGATTCAGGGCAGGCATCTATTTAATATTTTTGTAAAAAAAAAAAACCTTCCTATCTAAGTATTAGGTGGTAATTTGACTGCACTAAATACAAAGTATCGACACCTTTGGATCATCAGCATCATACGTTCCTATACGTAGCGATATGTTATGTAGATAAGCAGAACTCTATGCTCACGCGGTGACTAAGAAAACGGCTTAAAACGGATTGGGTTAGTGGGTCGCTCATGCATAATAGTGAATGCAGGTGACATATAACACAGGTACCGAACACGTTCCCAATACATATCTCCATACTTACAGGTCTTTGAATTTGCTTTCATCGCGACTACGGAAACACCCGATGTCTAGGTGTAGAGGGTCTTAAATCTAATGAGGAATGCGTGTGTGTATATCTTTGTAATTAATTACAAGTACATTTCTCAGAAGGAAATATACACGTATTTCCATAATAATTGTACCCATGGCTTGTTTGAAACCGTACATTATAACACGTGTACCGCTACGCGCTCCGAACGCCCTCCGGAAATTAACATTTTCTAAAGCGCTTGCAAATGAAGGCGCATACACATCGAAATGACTTTTCAAAGCCTTTGTTACATCTACACATTCCTCATGAATTTACGTCGTCAAAGTAGACGAAAAAATAAATTAAACACATTAATGAAACGTTCGCGCTATTTGCTTAACACTCGATCCGTCGCAATAAAGGAATCGCTAAGATGCGAAGGAATTTGATAGATATTCATAATGCAAAGGAAAGGAAGCACAATCAGATTTTCATTGGAGATTCACGGCGGCGGTCGTGGGCCGCGAAGGGGGGTGGAGAAATGAATACTTATTGCGAAAATGAAGCGGGCCATTAATGAACGCCGGCTCCGGTGAACCGATCGCCCGCGATTTAATTCCCTTCGAAAAATATTCAATAAACGCCGCAAAGACCCTCGCGCGGGATCATCCGCAAACAGGCGGAATCCAATGGAGTAGAAACATTGCATAGACAGGGGAAAATTCATATTTTATCAAAAGAGAATAATCCTCATAAATCTTTCGTTGCTATTGAACGGTTGTTGCTTAGAACAGCTTTATATTACTTCGGAGAGAGTGGGCATTAGTAAGATATTACGTGGACACTTAAAAGATAAGTAAAAATGTGATATGTCAGTATTTATAAATCATTTCTAAAAGGTATATTTTATAAGAGGCTCCTCTGATACAGCTACAAGATTATTCGCTTCGACTTTTACAAAAACCCACTTTTTCAATGTTCACAATAAGAAAGAATCATCTATTACGTTCCATTGTTGGGCGTGCTCCCGCACTTGTACATTTCGGTTTTTCTCTTTGTATGGACGAACAGCTTTAGTTTGAAGTTTTTTCATCTTTTTTTATATTTTAGGTTTACCCACCCTCATATTTCATGCCGCTGCAATGCGAATGTGTGAATGAATTGAACGTTTTACAATAGCATTATTCTTTTACACAAATTGAAAGATTAATTTTAGTGAAACACAAAAACGTATACTAAAAATATTTTATTAATTATTTACATATCTTTTAACGCTTTGACAACACAGATATTATAAAGCAATTCGTTTTGTAACTTGGACCACGCTTTCGTCGCGGTTTCCTCAACCGACACCAGAGCGTCTCGAAGATCCTCATTTTGCGAAATGACTTTAGTATGCATTTTCAGGAACAAACTCATGTATGACTGGGCTAATTCGAAATCCCTATTACTCTTTAACATAACGTCTAACATTTTAAGGAATTGTTTCATGACGTCTATGCTCCCGCCTGCAACGGGCGCCATACTTGTAACCTCAGCTTCAATGGCCGCCGGCGCCAAAGTTTTCAATTTCTCTATACACTTCTCGTAATTCTCTTCCGTCTCACACACTATTAATTTCTTTCCGAATACTGTCAGTGTTGATAATGAATCGGGCATTAACAACTGCGTCTCTCTATTGCCGTTTTTGTCTTTCTCTAAGTCAAATTCTAGTTCGAGGCTTGGTATGGTTGGTAAGAAGAAGGGTGCTGATTTTGGGACTGTTAATGGAGTCTTAGGCTTGTTCCGTTTCTTGACAATATCAAGATGTAGTAAGTTCAACCATCTTGAAGTTGGTTGATCTGATAAGGTTATCAGTTCTTCACTTATTTGTATTGGGGATCTATACTCTGGCTCTTCTCCTAAGTCTATCGTTCCTATGTCGTCTATTTCTGGCTTTTCAGGTGCTGTGCTTGGCAACCCTAGAAAATTTATAAATCATTGTAGTCATCGACGAGACTAAAATAAAAATCGTAACAGAAAAGGTCAAGGAACACTCACTCAATTTAGGTATATTAATTTCTTTCTTGTCTATCGGCTTGAGGAATATTCTCTCGTACAGCAATCTGTTCGCCCACAGAAACACGCCCACTTCTCCTACGTGGGTTGTTGCTAGGAAGTCACCCGTCGGGGACATACTGAGCGAGGTGCATGGCTGCTCCACCTAATAACGACGATCATAAGTAAAATTTATTTATTTATTCACCAACACAAACTGTCATTACAGGATATCCCAAATTGAAATCTATACCTATAATAAAACAGTAACGAAAGAAAAACTGTACATTGTGAATTTTCGAGAAAAAATAAGTGGCTTTTGTTAGAAAAACGTAACTGATGACAAAAAGTGACTTTTTAGAATTTTTGTCTGTTTGTCTGTTTGTCTGTGTGTATGGTACGGCTTCACGCCAAAACTACTGGATAGATTGTATTGAAATTCAGCAAAAATGTTCTTAGTAAGCCAAGGAAGGCTTTAGGCTACATATTATCACGCCGTATGCTATGGGAGGTAAGCAATATTGATTTTAAAATGTGTTTGTTCGTAATTGAATGCACAAAATAATTGAATGCACAAAATGACATGTTTATTTATTTATTTAGTTAAAAATAAAACTTTAACTCTGGGAACATAATAATCACGCTATTTTTATAAAGGAGCGGGGCAGTAATATTATAAATTGCAAGGGAACAGCTATTTCAACACTATGTCAACGGGGAATTTAGCGGTAAGGTCAGGCGACCGTTTACCGCACTAAATGGTGCGAGTTCAAATCCCATAATATTGTTTTAAAAAATCGTAAAATTCTTTTTTTTTTAGTTTTTGCATTTTTTATGTGCATTAGGAACGATACTGTTATGAAATCTTAGAACTTCACTTGTCCTATCTAATTGTATGGAGAGTTTCACACCAATATTACTAAACAGATTGATTGGCGGTACAACAAGCTACACTATCATGAATTCAAGTCAAACTTTTGGTTCTAAGCTATATCTTACCAAGTACATTTGTTGTAGGTAATTCATTTAAGTATGTAATTCTTAGTTTTGATCCTTGCTGCTGTTAGCATATTTTTTTTAATGCGTAACTAATGTAGTTGTCTGTTAAATTAACGACAATTTAGTTTTATTCATAATTTAATTAATTTGGGTAAATAATATGTAGCTTCCGTTTTCTAACTAGATGGCGTTGGCGTCGAGTTAGATCGCGCTATGGTTTTGTTCCCAAAATGTGATGTTATAGGTGCCGATGTGCCGCTCTCATCCTATAGAAACGGGGGTTACCTTTGTTGTCTGTGTTGGTTGATGTGTTTAATTTTCCTGTTGGCCTTCACAGAGTACCTTTTGGTTAAACTGAAATTGGCCTTTTTCAGACTCTGTGAAGGGGACAACTTTGCTAGATCACTCACCTATGATGAGATGCCGTCTTACTACACGTACGACAAGCAAAAAGGTGTATTTAATCGATGTCGACGCGGACACGCCGTGGACGAGTTTCCAGGAATTTTTAAGGACACCGCATTGGGACGGGTTTACACTGTGCACCCAAATAATGGTGAGTGCTATTATTTGTGAATGTTACTGCACACAGTGCGGGGCCTAACATCATTTGCGTTTCTAAGGACAGTCGATGACATTGAGTATCCTACATACCGCGCTGCTTGCGTAGCACGCCACCTTCTGACGGTGATCAGCACTGGGACAACGCACTTGAGGAGGCCAGCATTAGTGACAATCTCAGTCGTTTGCGACATCTGTTTGTTGTCATGTTGGTGTTCTGCGGTATTGCAAATCCGCTTCTGTTGTGGGAAAAATATCGGCATCTTCTGTCGAAGACTTCCTAAGAGGTCTGAGACGCACTACTGAAGATAATACTGAGGCAACTGATGAGCGCGTTCTAAACAGTTGCCTTAGTTCACTTTAAGATATGGTCATTTCGATCTCCGGCAGTTCTCTGGTGGATTATGGACTACCGACTCCACAGCATCTGGACGTACAAGAGCTTGGAAACAGAGAGTACAACTCTGAAATAAATTATGATCAAAGAGCTATGAGTACCGTCGTCAATGACCATGTCTCTAAGTTTACCTCAGAGCAAAAGCAAATTTTCGACACCATCCTTGACTCGGCTCGGCCAAGGTAAAATGTTTTTCTTGGATGCTCCTGGTAGAACAGGGAGAATATTTGTCACCGCTGGCATTCTCGCAGAGGTCAGGAGGCAAGACAAGATTGCCATTGCAGTAGCATCGTCAGGAATCGCCGCAACACTGCTTCCCGGTGGCAAAACAGCGCACGCAATGTTTAAGATTCCCATACATTTAGAGATTAATGAAACACCTGTTTGTGGAGTGTCACGCAATAGTGACAAAGGGCGCGTGCTTAAAGATTGCTGTTTAATCGTGTGGGATGAATGCATTATGGCAAACAGAAAAGCAGTAGAGGCGGTAAATAGGACTTTGCAGGACATCCGCAGGAACCATCAAATGATGGGTGGCGTTACAGTTCTGTTTAGCGGCGATTTCCGACAAACGCTGCCTGTGGTGACGCGAGGAACTAGGGCTGATGAGGTGAATGCTTTGTTGAAATACTCTTTCTTATGGCCACATATTCATAGGTTGTGCTTAACGATGAATATGAGAGCACATCTTGGCGGGAATGTACACGCCCAAGAATTTTCTGATGTTCTCTTAAAATTGGGTGACCTGGCCACCGTCTACTGGTAGCGTTCCCACGCTACCAGTAGACGGTGGCCAGGTGGTTCTACCTGAGATACTTGGAAGAGTGGTGTCCACCTTAGAAGATTTGATTCGCCTGGTGTACGGGGACATCAATAGGATACCGCACCAACATAATTCTTGGGTGTGTAAACGAGCCATTTTAACACCCAGAAACGACCAAGCTTCAGCGATCAATGAATGCATTCTCGCGGAAATTGAGGGAAATGAAGTGATCTACACTTCAATAAACACTGTTTTCGACCAAGATGACGCCACACATTACCCCGTAGAATTTCTCAATTCCCTCAGTGCAAGTGGACTACCAGCGCAAACCATTAAGTTAAAGGTTGGTGTCCCAATTATGCTTCTTCGGAAACTCACTCCGCCGAAACTGTGCAATGGGGCCCGGCTCAAAGTCGTCTCGCTGCAGAGAAATATCATTGAGGCGAAAATTCTAACGGGTTGTGGTGTCGGCGAGACACCACAACCCGTCCCGTCCCCGGGCTCTTAGAATTCGACATCAGACGTTTCAGATCTTCGATTTTGACGACCCCGTTGTCGCTGGCATAAGCAACAGGATCCGCGTACGAAGTCGCGGGCAGAAGCTAGTATATTATAAATGTTGACTTCCTTCGAAAACTTGATTTATGTTCTTATACAGGGTTATTGGTAAAACATTAACAACCTCTTAAGAGGTCATTGTACTCATCATTATGAACAACTTTTACTATGGGACCAAACCTGAAATCGCGAAAAAAAATCTGCTGTTCCCTACATTTTGACGAGATAAACGAACATAAATGTAGGTAACAGCTGATTTTTTTTTCGCGATTACAGGGTTGGTCCCATAGTAAAAGTTGTTCATAATGATGAGTACAATGACCTCTTAAGAGGTTGTTAATGTTTTACCAATAACCCTGTATGTCAAAAACATGTTGCATCAGCCTGAAAAAAAAACCTGCATTTCCCGCACCCCGAATCAAATACACAAAAAAAGTACTGAAAATTTAACTTACCGAGAAAATATCTACTAATTTGGCACTTGGTATATCCCACGTACAAATAGTGCAATCCATAGAGGAGCTGATCAACCATCTACAACACAACATCATTTTCAAAAATATTCTTAGCGAAATAAAACACAAAAGAAAGTTCGAATCGAAAGAAATCCATGTAGATAAGTAAATAAATACATTATCTCACCGGCTCTGAGTATCAAATTCAATATCAGTTATTCTCCCGTCGTGGCCGTCGAACTTTCTTACAATATTCATGGTGTCGATATCTATAAGTGTTATAGAAAAGTCTTCGTTTGCCAGAGCTAGTAGCCCGCTGTCCCTGTGGCATTTTGTACTGGACACCGATTCTTCTAATCTTATTACGTGGTAAGGGGTTGTTGCTGAAAGAATATTTAAAACTCAGTGGCTTTGTTCGCGAAGATGAATGAATATGGAACGATTATCGAAGAGATTTATAACGCGGATATATATAGTGTAAGAAGGAAGTAAGAAACTATGCAAAGTGTAGGAACTTCTATGTGCATCTACAATTACCGGCACGTAACTTGGCAAGAGATTTTCGTAGTGGGGGAAGTTCGCGCATATAAAAATGTATGAAATTGTGCGTGCGCAAACTTCCCCCACTACAAAAATTCTTGCCAAGTTACGTGCCGGCAACTATATCAAACGATGCATGCGCGTGACAGCGCGTGAAAGGACATTAGCAGCTTTATGAGTGGTCTACGGGTTTTTGACCTGTTTGTACCCGATTTCATAGGTAAATAACTTGATTTTTAAGTTATTTTCTATTTTCCCTTTTACATCTGTACGTTTCCACTATTTTACTAATCTTTTTTTGAACACTGCAAAAAAAGACACTGGTCAACCAATTTTTGCATTTTTATTTTGCTAAAAACTCCAATTAAACGAGTGCAGGAAGGTGAATTCTCCAAAACAACTCAAATGAAACGAGATTAGAAACCGCAAACTAGTGTTATTTTCGAAATACGAGTACAGTACAAAAATACGCTCTCCGATTTTAAACTAATAAAACAAAAATAAATTGAGCAAAATCAAATAAGTAGGTTAAATGTTTTGAAATGGTTAAAATTACTTGCATCCGACCAACTTTTAGGTATTTGTTTACATAGGGTAATTAAACTATCAAAATTGTACAATATTATACTAAACTATTGACAGCAGAAGCAATTTTTAACACGGAGTAATATGCAAATGGAGTACTCATACCTGATACATTCTTTTCTTTTAACGAATACCTTACACCGAATGTAGCTGTTTATTAAAGATGTGCAAGGAAAAACTAATCCCCCGCAGTGTCGCATTTTGACGACGCATTAATTGATTTAGAAGCTAGACTTTTTTTAACCCTTTTTTTTTATTACTCTTTATACACCGGCCCTTCATTGCATACAATAAATTTTACTTAACCTCAAACCCACCATAAATTCGTACTTACCAGATTTGAAATGCCACAATTTCAGTTGATCATCAGCTCCAACTGTGATGACCCTCTGGTTGCACAAGTCTGTCTCCACCCCTCTGACTGCACCCTTATGTGCTAATTTATTCTCTTTACCATAGTACCCACGATGCAAACCAGATTGCATGTTGAATTTGTGTACTTGACCATTGGTATAGCCTGGGTGGTAAAATCATAGTGGAATAAATAAAAACTTTGTGTTTCTGGTCATCAGAAAAATCGTCAAAAAAGACTTTTTTTTTATGTATCGGCATCGACGTGCCAACTGAAACCGTGAATTCAGCACATGATTCTAGACCCCCCCCCTTTTTGGCGTAGAAATTTTAGGTTGGTTATGACAACAAAAAATTCGATGTTTCATAGAAAAGTACAATACATACGCGGTATACCCGAAACTTTTAAATATTCCCAATCAACTGTGAACCTTATGCTTTAGCGATAAAGTTGAAAATCTATTAAAGAAATTTGACAGATAGTAGTAGGTTGATGTGCATATAATACGAAATATATATATATACGAAGCAGCAAATGTTTTTTAATAACCGACGAAAAATTTAAACGCAGAGGGATTCAGAATCATACGCTGAATCCATGGTGACAGGCTGCGCGTCGGTGTCCCTGGCACCCTGTATACCACATCTTGAACATTGGAATACCACAAGGTAAAACTGTTAGGCCCATAGTATATATAGTAGTTTTCCATTATTATTTCATTCTAGGTAACTTATACAGTTAGAACTCACCAATAACAACAAAGTTTCCACAGTGTGTAACAGTGAGACATGTAGCCACAACTCCTTTATCTGTTTCCGGCGGTTTCAATTTATGGTCACCCATTCGCATTTTATTGTAAGACCATGTCGTGGCCATGAAGAATCCTTCATGTAGTGACGCAACACTGTCCCATTGCTTGTCGCGTTGCATGCACGAACTTATCTTTGTGATCGGTGGCAGTACTAGGTTATCGATTTGTGTTCTCTCTGAAAGGAAAAGTATGTATTAATAGCTACATATAAAACGAAGTCCCCGCGCCGCGTCTGTCTGTCTGTCTGGACGCACTAATCTTTGGAACTACATGTCAGATTTGAAAAAATCTTGTCTTGAAGAACATCACGCTACGCCCCTTAGGAGCCGCGCAAAAAGAAAAAGAATCAGAAAGAACGCTACTACTTACACTTCGTCGTAACTATACAAAAAAACGGGCCAAGTGCGAGTCGGACTCGCACACGAAGGGTTCCGTACCACAAGGCAAAAACGCCAAAAAAAAAAAAACATGTTTGTTGTATGGGAGCCCCCCTTAAATATTTATTTTATTTTAATTTTATTATTTATTATAAAAGTTATAATACAACTGAGTATTTTGTGAATATTTCAAGCGCCTACCTGTTGCCATTTTTGATATCGAGCAAAAAAGGGCAAAAAAATCGCGTTTGTTGTATGGGAGCCCCCCTTAAATATTTATTTTATTTTGTTTTTAGTATTTGTTGTTATAGCGGCAACAGAAATACATCATCTGTGAAAATTTCAACTGTCTAGCTATCGCGGTTCTTGAGATACAGCCTGGTGACAGACAGACAGACAGACGGACAGACGGACAGACAGCGAAGTCTTAGTAATAGGGTCCCGTTTTTACCCTTTGGGTTGTAACGAGTCTTTTAAGCCTGTTACATGATATCGCGTTCTTTGCTTTAATTTGTAGGCAACAGGGTGGTGTTGCCATGTAAAAATTCATTTTTTTGAATCGGAATTCGTGTAGTGGTCACACTGATTTTTTCTTTTGATGCTGTCAGTTGATTTTGACAGGTCACTTTTCGACCCAACTTTGCTTAGAATGGAGTAATTTGAGAGCTCCTAATTTAATCGTAAATAATAATCTTCAGAAGGACGATATCAAGTCCTAATTATGTTGTAGCTGATTTGCCCTTGTCGGCATCATAATGGGATTGCCCATATTTTTTAAAAAGGTTGGTAAAATTCTTCGTGGTTTCGTATTCACGTTGTCGCGTGGCTATTTAGATGGCGGACGTTAATAGTTTTCGATATTTGTTTCAGGATCTTTTGAACCTTATATATTTTTTGGATTAATTCATCTACTGATGTAAAAGCTTTTTTTTGGAAAAGAAACGGTGAGTTAATTTGTATTTGGTCTTAACGATTTCGATCGCCGTGTTTGTCAACGCTGGACGTCAGCTAACAATTATTCATGTTTGATTTCAGCCGTGAGGCGTTTCTTATTTCTTTTTATCTCAAGACTTAAATTTTTAACGCTAGCCCCTACCGACATATTTCATGGACCGCCTGACGTCCCCGCGAAGATCAAAATCACCATGGTTTGCCCATTCGGTGGTTAGTTTATTCGCCGGAATGTGGTATGGTTTATAATACTTAACTTAAATTGACAAAAGTGCAATAATGACAGGACACAAATTAATTTCTATTCCATCTTAGTTTTACACCTTAGAACTTAATATTAGAAAGGAATTTTCTTGTATATTGAGACCAGCAGCCTTCGGGTAATAAAATCGTTCAATAACTTTTGTGTCGATTTTTATTGATACTCCCCGCTTGAAGATTAAAAGTTTCCAGTTCCCGCAGGTTAGTCTATCCTTGGCATAGTTTGGTGTGTGCTCCTGGCGCCCGAATTTTCACTTCTACTTATTGTTTATTTATTTGGAGTACAACACACACATTTCATAACACACATTTATAATAACATCCACACACTCTTTAAAAAATATTTTTTTTATTATTACAATTGGCGCCCGAACAGGGACTTGAAGTAGGTTTGTCTGGTACCTTATACTGTCATTATTGCACTATTAATTAATTAACTTATGAGTCTATTGTTTGCATTGGTTTGTTCTACATTGTTACTTTAATAACTTTGTGTTTATTTTGATTTTTGACTCATAAGTAGTACTTAACTTAATTTGGTGAATCTTTGTAAACAATGTTTGGTGTTTACAATTGATGCTTTTGTTTAATATCATGTTTTTTCTTAGCAAAACCAACAGAAATGTATAGCATAGACTGCGTTTTGTTGTTCTCAACAATAAAGTTATTTTAAAAACTAAGTTTAACTTTTTAAGTAAATAATTTAATCTAATTGTTAAGTACAATATTGTGCATTTAATTTATCTAGATTTAAACTGCTTGTAAGTGATTATTGCACTTTTAAAACGATAAAATTAACATAGTATTTTTTTATGGGAATACCCACATTGACTTTTACAATTAACCTCAAACTTGAGAATTTATTTTCAAACATTTAACTTTTTGAAACTTAGTTTTTGCTTTTCGTTTGCTATCCGCCTTGCTGTTTGTTAATCATTTAATCATGGACACTTGGGAATACATAAAACTTTAAAGAAATTAAAACAACATTATTTTTGGAAGGGAATGTTTAATGATATTCATCAATACATTTTGTCTTGCGATACCTGTAAAGCTTATAAACATACTACATCTCCACCTTTTGGTATTATGATTAATCCTAAAAAGGTTGATCGTCCCATGCTTATGCTCTCAGTTGATATCATAGGAATTCTACCTAAAACTTATTCTGGTCATAGATACATACTTTCGGTCGTAGACGTTTTTACTAAATATTGCTGGTTCTTTCCAATGATCAATGCTACCACTAGAGTAATTTGTAAACATTTTGAAAAAGAAATATTTCTCAAATTTGGTTGTCCAAAAATAGTAGTTTGTGACAATGGAACTCAATTTACTTCAAAACATTTTGTAGATTTTTTGAAAGGTTTTAATATAACCAAAATATTTTATAATACTTTGTATACGCCTCAAAATAATCCTGTTGAGAGATATAATAAAACGGTCGAAACCTGCATATCGTGTTTTGTTAAAGATGATCATAGAACTTGGTCAAGTTTTTTGCCCAATGTTCAATTAGCTTTAAATAATAGTGTAAACCTTGCTACTGAGTTTACTCCTAACTTTTTGATGTTTGGTAGGGAGCTTATTCTTGATGCGTCATTACATCACTTTAGTAGTTCTGTTGATAACTTATCTCAACTAGAAATTTCAAATAGAAATGCTTATGCAGTTTCTCTTAATTCACTTAGTGATTTTTTGTTAAAGTTCAAGCTTACTTGTTAAAGGGGTATAAGCGTAAAGCCGCTTATTATAATAAGGGTCGGAAAGTCATTTCTTTTGATGTGGGTGATATGGTGTGGAGAAGAAGTTTTCTTCAATCTAATGCACAAGCATATTTTTCAGCTAAACTTGCACCTAAGTTTGTAAAATGTAAAATAACTGAAAAGGTTTCAGATAACGTTTATGTTTTGAAAGATTTAAATAAAGGTTCAGTGGGACGTTATCATGTTAAAGATATTATTAAATTTTAATTTGGTTTCCAAGTGATAGTCTTGATTTTGATAATTTTGTTTGAAGGTCACTTTTGACAGTGTGATGTACGAGAGGATGGATGATAGGTTATCGGTGATTTGAAAGATGTATTTATTTATTTATTACATTTATAACATTATAATTGTATGTTAGGTAACTTCTTATAAATTTGTTGAATTTGAGACATTCTAAAAATAAAACTTAGGTCATTCTGGTTAATTTAATACTATTTTTTTTTCACACCAAATATTTTTCACATCGAAGGATCTTATTTTATGTTTTGTTTGTTTTTGTTGGATTGTCTAAGATCTTATTTTTCTTTTTTAAGGGTAACCTACCTGTTTATATTTTATTAAGATCTTATACAACCCTACAGTTCAGGTAATTTCTACCTTGAGGTTAAAAAACTTAAATTCAATTTCAAGTTTTTGTAATCTTTTTTTCTCATAGTTTAAAATCATTCTATTTCCTCTTCGTCATAAATAGTAATCGATTTTTAAATCTATTTTGTGCTGTTCGTTGACAGAATTGTTTCTCATTTTTACTGGAGTTTCATTCTTTTTAATGATCGGATTTGACTTTGTTAGTAACGCGTTCATCCTGGACTTGACTTTTTGGGGGTCATTCTGTAACCTTTGTTACAAAATGCCTTATTATTTTTTGGATCTTGGTGTAGTTTTTGACCTTGATTTCGACTCTTTTCCATTGTGTTGGACTTTGTTGTTCCAATCACGATGCGAGATTTTGTTTTGACTTTCGTCATCCTTTTTCCTTTGCGTTCGGAAGTTCGGTGGTGGTATGCCGGTCGCATTGTGAAACTTTGGCTTTCGCCTATTTGTTATTGAGATTTCTCATTGGAGATCTCAATGTTTTTTTGTGTTTGTCTGTGTTTGGGAGATTGGTAGTGTTGAGCCAGTCACAGCATTCACATTCTTTTACAGCTATTGTGCTCGGGAATTCGGTGGTGATGAGCCGATCACAATATGCTTTCCTTGGTCTCGTTGCAGGTTGTGCCTGTAACAGTATTTTAAATAAGGTCTTTCAGCTTTATTTAAAAACTTTTGTTCGGAGTTTTCAAATTTTTTGGATTGTTGAATACGGAGTTAGTCAGTGGCAATAGAGCCTAACTGCACTCATAGAGATGGTTGTGTTGGAAGCGGTTGACATAGTAGTCAGTGGCGATAGTGCCTAACTGCACTCAAAGTCGTACTGTTCCAAGTGGTTTGAAATTTTTAGTCAGTGGCGATAGGTGCCTAACTGCACTATAAAAATTGTAGTTTGTTTTGGTAAATTGTCCGAATTTGTTTGAAATTTTTAGTCAGTGGCTATAGTGCCTAACTGCACTGTTTTGGAGTTTTGGAGCGCTAAGAGATTTCTCTCTTCGTTTCATTTAATGAGTTTTTATAACTTATAATTTTTTGTTTTTCACTATTTCGTTTTTGACTTTTTGTCATTTACATTTTTTTTTTACTTTTATTAAATTCTTGAGATTTTGTCGTTTGACATTTTCAGATTTGATTTGCACTTTGAATTTTATATGATTTTTTTTCTATTTTTGAATTAGAAAATGAACCAGTCTTAACAGGTTTATTTGGTTGAAGATTTCTTTCTAATAAAAGAAAGTTCCTTTCTTTTATTTTCGGGAGGGGATGTAATGTAACGAGTCTTTTAAGCCTGTTACATGATATCGCGTTCTTTGCTTTAATTTGTAGGCAACAGGGTGGTGTTGCCATGTAAAAATTCATTTTTTTGAATCGGAATTCGTGTAGTGGTCACACTGATTTTTTCTTTTGATGCTGTCAGTTGATTTTGACAGGTCACTTTTCGACCCAACTTTGCTTAGAATGGAGTAATTTGAGAGCTCCTAATTTAATCGTAAATAATAATCTTCAGAAGGACGATATCAAGTCCTAATTATGTTGTAGCTGATTTGCCCTTGTCGGCATCATAATGGGATTGCCCATATTTTTTAAAAAGGTTGGTAAAATTCTTCGTGGTTTCGTATTCACGTTGTCGCGTGGCTATTTAGATGGCGGACGTTAATAGTTTTCGATATTTGTTTCAGGATCTTTTGAACCTTATATATTTTTTGGATTAATTCATCTACTGATGTAAAAGCTTTTTTTTGGAAAAGAAACGGTGAGTTAATTTGTATTTGGTCTTAACGATTTCGATCGCCGTGTTTGTCAACGCTGGACGTCAGCTAACAATTATTCATGTTTGATTTCAGCCGTGAGGCGTTTCTTATTTCTTTTTATCTCAAGACTTAAATTTTTAACGCTAGCCCCTACCGACATATTTCATGGACCGCCTGACGTCCCCGCGAAGATCAAAATCACCATGGTTTGCCCATTCGGTGGTTAGTTTATTCGCCGGAATGTGGTATGGTTTATAATACTTAACTTAAATTGACAAAAGTGCAATAATGACAGGACACAAATTAATTTCTATTCCATCTTAGTTTTACACCTTAGAACTTAATATTAGAAAGGAATTTTCTTGTATATTGAGACCAGCAGCCTTCGGGTAATAAAATCGATCAATAACTTTTGTGTCGATTTTTATTGATACTCCCCGCTTGAAGATTAAAAGTTTCCAGTTCCCGCAGGTTAGTCTATCCTTGGCATAGTTTGGTGTGTGCTCCTGGCGCCCGAATTTTCACTTCTACTTATTGTTTATTTATTTGGAGTACAACACACACATTTCATAACACACATTTATAATAACATACACACTCTTTAAATATATTTTTTTTTATTATTACAGGGTACGGAACCCTAAAAACGTTGTCGATCAATATTTACGCTTATGCCAAAACGTAAAACAAGAAAGGCCGCATTCACGCCATGCGTATAATCGGCAACTGGTTATTTATTCCTACGTTTCGTACTGGACGCTCACAGTCGGAGGTAGGCTTTACACTTTGGTGTGAACGCGGCCTTATGTCAACCTCATATGTGGCCGGTAATTTAAAAAGAATTGCAGGTGTTAGCTTCCGTCGCGAACTTCCATCCCGTATTTTGCATAGATGCGTCGAGACATAGTACCTAATAGCTTCTGCCTGCGGCTTCACCCGCATGAATGTTAGAAATTATACCACGGGAATGTGCTACCGGGACAAAATTAGCCTATGTCTTTCCCCAGGATACCATCTATCTCCTTGCCAAATTTTATCGAAATCCGTTCAGTGGTTTAGGTGTGAAAAGGTAACATACAGACACAGAGTTACGAATTTATATGGATTTTAGTATGGACATACCTATTATCCAATATCTTACTGCTGTTAAGTACTAAGTTTAGAAATAATTTTGTCCTGAATTTGCTTTTTTGTAATTCAATCATATGACAAATATATAGTACACTTACTTTTCTTCTTCGAAGCTTTTCTGTTATGTGAGGCTTTCCCAAGGCTTTTGTTGAATGTTTCTGACACTGTATTCATGATATGCAGACTACTGTCACTGCCTGCTGCTAAAAGGTTGTTACCACTTGGCTCACAATGACAAACCATGGTAGGGGGTTGCGAATGACCTTCCCTACAAAATAAACATTAATTATTTATTTTTGGATTATAGAAATAAAACTAATCAAGCTAAAGTCTATTCAAATCCTCATTTCTAATTGATGTAAACAAATATCAACTTTAAGCTAGTGTAAATTAAGTAGACTTCAGAATGAATACCTATTACCATAGAAAAAGTCATAAAAATGTTTAAGTTGTACTGCAAACTGAACTTTGTTTACATGTTTGGAAACTTATTCATGAATGCAATTTAAACTTCAAATGGACAACAACAAAAAAGATAACGACGGTTAAGAATCAATAGTGTCTATCTCACAAAAGTCAGATAGATAGATAGACATTATTGATTCTTAACTGTTGATAAGTACTTTAAATAAGTAGTATCCAGTTAGATAAACAAAATGTGTGATAGCAATAAATGAATAAATTACTTATTATAATTGCAAATCAATTTATGACTTCTCACCTTTTCCTCAAAAGCCTTGCTCCACCATCAGGCATATCAAATATCCATAGCTTCAATGAATTATCTTCAGAGTTTGTCACCATCAATGGCTCGGACATCAAACATTTCAGCCCAGATATTTTAGAGAAATGGGCAGACTGTACTTGAGACAGCACCCTCTTCTCTTCCAAGTCCCACATTACTATGTGACCCTCTGAGCTGCCCGTCACCATAACTGGGGCTCCGTCAAGCCTGAACGACAATGCACTGACCATTCCCCAGTCATGAACAAATTCCATTACAGATTGGTTAAATTTTAAATTGTGTAGGATTATTTTGCCATTGGCCAAGCCCACTGCCACCACATCCACGGCAGGCGCTGGCTCCGTGACAGTTATGGCTGACTCCCATCCTTGGAAAGTAAACACCAATTTGGAAGTGCGGACATTCCATAGCTGCAATTGACCTTGCTGACTTCCAAGCAGTATCTTATTCAAATACGTTGGTGGATGGCACAAAGTGGTTATCTTGAAACTATCTTCATCAAAACCAAGTTCAAGGAACTCTGATTCGTCCTTTATATCAAATATTTTCAATACATTGTCTTCATCAACAGAAATGATATGAATACCAAAGGGAAACATTAAATGCACTGGCGCATTGTGGCCTTTGTAAACATGCTTAAGTTCGCAACCTCGTCTCCATGCGTAAATGTTGTTCTCACTAGCAGTATAGACGTGGTAGCTGTCCCCAGTCATATAAGTAATAGGACCGGGATGCTCACCGCTGACGCTTAGTAAACGGAATTTATCACATCCATAAGTATGAAACCACTTGCCCACACTCGTACAAAGCAGTGTTTCTCCTCGTCTTTTGATAAATCTAGCAACAAAGGGCACATGTGTACTAACATAACCTAAAACCCTGGAGCCGGTATAAATTCGGCTGCTTGAACTCTCCGGCATTGTTAAGCACTATCTTAAGAAGTCGCCTTTATTGTTACTATACGATAGTTCACAAAAGAATATTATCATTCCCTATGAAATTATTTCTCAAAAACAACACGCGTGCGTTTGTTATTGACTTGCTGACACCTGTTTGACATTGACAGCTTGATTGTCATCATTGTCAAACTCAAGTCACAGATAATAAAAGTTCTGCATTCTACACTACTGTACCAATAATGCGTTGTTCAGGCAGAGGCGGTGGCATCAGTCTGTTATACAGGATGTTTGGTGCATCGTTTGCCAAATGGAATTGATTTGGTCGAAAGGAGAGGTCATTTTCTATCTCTTAAGGTCCAGTAACTCATTCCTTGTTACACCGGTTTTTTTATTATGACTTTATAATTTTTATTTAGAAAAATACAAGAACTCCGCATTTAAGCTTAATTTTTTTTTTATGAGTATAGCCTTCGAATTTTATTTTAATTCTTATGTTTACTCTTGTATGGTTCTATGAAATTCAAAATTACTAGCTAATAACATCTAGTTCCTTTTTAATAAATCACAAAGTTTTTGAAAAAAGGAAAAATACATGTTATTAGCTGGTAATTTTGAATTTCATAGAACCATACAAGAGTAAACATAAGAATTAAAATAAAATTTGAAGGCTATACTCATAAATAAAAAAAATAATGAGCTTAAATGCAGAGTTCTTGTACTTTTCTAAATAAAAATTAAAAAGTCATAATAAAAAAACCAGTGTAACAAGGAATGAGTTACTGGTCCTTGAGAGATAGAAAATGACCTCTCCTTTCGGCCAATTCCATTTGGCAAACGATGCACCAAACATCCTGTATATTTTTTTATGTATGACCATGCATAACTTTTTACAGTGTAGTCCGATATTGGTAATTCTTTTTTTTATTGGAAAGGGATAATTATACGGCAAAATATACAGTCTGTCTATAAAGTCGTGAAAAAAAAGGAGGGCGCTGCGGTCGTGCACGTAGCAACCCTGTATCATCATCATCATTTCAGCCGTAAGACGTCCACTGCTGGACATAGGCCTCCCCCAAAAGGGGGGGATTTGCCATAATCGCCACGCTTGGCAGGCGGGTTGGCGATCGCAGTAATGACCCAACCCTGTATAGTGTGACTAAATTGATTTTGATACTAGCACATTATTTTGTACTAAAAGCAAACCTGGTTTTAATGAAAACGAGCTTTTTTTAAACTGGATAGAAAAGGTAGTCGTAAAATTGTACCTCGAAGTTATCCATATACCTACATTTGGAAAAAAATCTACCCTAAGGGTGGGAAAATAGGGGTGATGCGCTGCTTATCACCTAGCTTCTCATCCTCGACAGTCTTTCCTCGCGCTGATCTAAGCTCTCTTGTGAATGTCTCCTTCTATTTGCTACCTACCTTTTTTTTTCTTTCTCATTATTGGATTCTTATAAATATCTTTTTCTCATTTGATCAGCATTTTTTGTACGCCTACCCATGATGGTATATTAAGTATTTATAAATAAAATTACCCCAAAACTCATCGAATAACTTCCCCTGTTCCCATTTATCACAACTTTATGAGAAAAATAATACATGTTTTATCATTCAGTGTATTTCATTGTAATATAAAAAATAACTTGCGATAATCTTGTCTATTACTTTATTTTCAAATACAAGTGTGTAATATTATATTTATAGTAGTCCTTGTCGCTTCAAATCTTCGTACGTTTTGCGATTAACGACGTTTCCTTGTGAATCTTCAAACTCCTCATCATTTTCTGCTACAAATCTCTCGTTCTCTTTCTGATGTTTGATTTTCTCCCACACTACAAACAAAACAAACGGTTAATAATTATTGGAGCCATAATTTGTATTCTATTATATAGATTGTAGACTTCTACTTCGAGTAGTCTTTGATGTAGTCCACAAAAACTTGCTAAATATTACTCATCATCATAATTCTCTTGCCCTTATTCCAATTTTTTTGGGATCAGCGCAACATATTTTTTCTTTCATCCTTCTCTATTAATCGTTATCTCGTTAGTCACAGCCCTTTCTAGCCCTAGAATCTTTCACACAGTCCATCCATTGTTTCTAATTATAACTATTAATAACTAATACTTACACGCAAGCGCATCTTCAATCTGCGTAACATTAGCAAAATGGGCCGTGTTGGGTATACCCAGACACCGCATGCCGTGAGCGTGGCGCCATTCAGCAAAGTGCCGCTGGAACGCTTTCGGTCCCTTGTATGTGTAGTTACCGCAGATCTCGCATGTGTAGCTGATATTAAGACCATGCAGCTTGTAGAGCCAGTATGGGATTGGCTGTAAAAAAACAAGTAAAATATTTTACTTAAATTGTGCACCAGCACTCACAAGTAGAAACTAGTAATCATTTACATCACGAATTACGTTGACACGATTTTATAGTACAGCTCCACTTCTGAAGACTTAATTCCCAAATACAAGCCCTGGCTTAGTTTGGGAATCAGTTTCAGTACCTTCAGAAAAATAAATAAATACTGTATCTATGTACCAAATTCTTGTGAATACGCTCATTTGTGACAGTAAACTTTTTACTATTACCATTTGATTTTACCAGTACTTGAGTTGAGATTAAACTGTGGAAGATAAAATAAGACATTTTATTTATGACAAACCTTTCCATCCCAGCCAAGAGGTAAGTTCTTAGGGTTGTACGGCACTTCATCATCATCGGAGTCAACATCAGGTGCTGCAGAGGCATCGCTCTCGTCTCCGCTATCGTCACGGCGTTCACCAGCCGCACGGGCCGCACGACGGGTAACATTCTCGATAGTCGAGGAACGCGTACCACTAACGATGTTGGCAAACCTGAAAATTAAATGATTTTGATGAATTTGATGATGATGAGGTACTTTTTCTAAGAATGATGAAGTCAATGGTTGTTTACCTGTAAACTTGAGCTTCAATAGCACCAATATCTTTGTGCCTTTGCTGGGTTGATGCCTTTGCTTTATTGCCGCCCTTCTTTGCGACTAGAGACTTGTCTAGGGATGTTTGACCCTTAGTACTGAACAATCTAAAAAATAGAATGTAATATTTAAAAATCATAACTTGACACAATGATAAACCAGACAGGTCATTCAAGTTTGTTTCATACCTTTGTGCCCTCTCTTCCAAAGTTCCACCACACTTCAACCCAAGAGCCATCAGGGCAGATTTCAATCTGTCCAATCCAAGGGATGCAAGTTCCTCCCATGAGGAGAAAGCTGATAGATCCAAATGAGCTCCCACATTTGTTAGGGCACCACCAGTTTCTTTCTATAAAACAATACTAAATTAATACAGGCACACAACAAAGCAAAAAAATGTAGGAAGGCATAAAGTAACAGGACCTCTTTGGTGCAAACCAAAAAGTGTAAGCTTTTTTTTCTATTTTAAAGAAATCTTACAGGCCATCCAGGAAAGTTTCCAGACTCCCATTGTTTCACAAACTCCTGATGAGCAGCAGCCATCTCCTGCGCTTGATCCTGCAGAGGTTTTACTCTATTGACAAAGTCTTTCAAGTACGTTAGTAGAACTCTGATATAGTTTCTATATTCACTGTTCTTACGCTCACGGGGAATGTCGAAGAGGTGGTCAAAGATGCTCAAGTATGTGATGTAGTCCACTTTCTGCAAAAAACAAAAAAATATGCAAGTTGTAAAAGAAGAAGAAACCAAGTTGAAATGGTAATCCTAATTGCGTAACACACTATCCAATCAAGATCTGAATCATCTTGAAGGATATTGCAAATCCACTGCTTCATATGTTCGAAAAATTTGTCTGCTCAACGTCGTATACAGGATGAAATTGAAAACATTCGACAAACCGAAACGGGAGATTGTACTCATCATTATGAACAACTTTTACTATGGAACCAAATCTGAAATCGCGAAAACAAAATCTGCTGTTCCCTACATGTATGTTCACATAACTCGTCAAAATGTGGGGAACAGCTGATTTCTTTTTCGCGATTGCAGCTTTGGTCCCTTAGTAAAAGTTGTTCATAATGATGAGTACAATCTCCCATTTCGGTTTGTCGCATGTATTCAATTTCACCCTGTATAATGCAATAAATGTTGTTGTACTGACAAAATGAAAGCCATTGTACACAATTACCCCGCTGGAATAGAGATGAATTTACATTAAAAAACCATTAAAAAATAAAACATAATGAGGTTACCTCTATGCCTTTTAAGTTGATATACTTCTCATAGCACTCATGCAGATCCAAATATTTGCCATAACCTTCTTCATCAGTGAACTCAACAGGAGCTGAAATAAAATGCAATGAAAAAATATTACATTTATTAATTTTTGTATTTAGTGAGACTTTTTCTTAAAATAAAACCATCAAACTTACTTGTGTAGTCCTCAGCTGGGTTCTCTCTTATTTTTGCCAACTCCTCGAATTCAACTGACATTGGCACGCAAATCTGCAACATTTCAAATTATAAGCAAATGTTTCATCAATCATTAATAAATATAAAATTTTCATAGTGATCAACAATCTATCTGCTTAGCCTATTTCAACTATGTTGGGTTTGGCTACCAGTCTAACTGGACGAACTGGGTTTTCGCTAAATTCCAATAAAAAAAAAAAATACAAATATCTTAAGACTTATAGCAGTGTTACTAATATTATAAATGCGAAAGTGTGTCTGTGTGTCTGTCTGTCTGTTACTTCTTCACGCTTAAACCGCTGAACCGATTTAGATGAAATTTATAGACATAGTTTGAGTCCCGCTAAAGGACATAGGAAAGTTTTTATCCCGATATTCCCACGGGATCGAGGCTTCTGCGGGTGAAACCGCGGGGCGCTGCTAGTATCAAATAATTTACATTCCATTGCCACTTAATCAGTTATCTAATTTAGTAAAATGCATTCCAAGTTGATTTTTGACAGACCATTTGTAACAAAAAGTCTATCTGTCTATCTAACTAGCCTGTATTGTCCCATTACAGGGCAAATGCCTCCCTCTCCCTTTTCCACACAACTCTGTCTATAGCGAGTGCCTGCAAGTCCAAAAAAAGTTGTAATAACTTTTGGTTGCAATGGAACATGAATTTGAACTTTGTTAAGTGTGACAGTCAGTGTGTTGTTTGAAAATTATCTCAAATTCTTAATTCAAATACTTATACATAGGTGATAGGTTAAGGACATAATCCAAGCTTCACAAATAGATACTTACATAAGCATACACTTCATTGAATAGTAACAAACAAAAAGAAATAAAATTAATTAATCACCTCATTAGGATGTTTTCTGTGGAACTCTTTGATTTGCTTGAGTCTAGCATAGAACTCGTTGAACTCACTGGGTCCAGACAATGCAGCAATCTCTTCCTTACGAAGGCCATCCTTGTCTTCATATAGCTCCTTAAGCCTTATGGTTGATTCAACATATCTCTGGAGCAAGAGAATAGTCAGTAAAACTAAGAGATAAGAATGTTACTGCATCTACATGTCAATGGCAAAGGTTGACTGGTAGAAAATGCCTTTGGCATTAAGTCCGCCTCTGTAAATGTATGTGCTTGAAGTATTAAATAATTAAATAAATGGCACTACAGATTTTCAAATCCTATTGGCCCAAAACTTCACAACCCCAGTGAATAGTGAGTACTATGAAAAGTTAAGGTACTAAGGGTCAGTCAGACAAAATATGTTAAGAATTGGAATTGACCTAATTTGAATAGATTTAGATTAATAAAAATACTCACATCATGCAGATTCTTCAAGCGGTGATCAGCATTTATAGTTTCCCGATGCTGAAAAGAAATTGGAGACAGTTAATTTAGCAATTTTATCTGTATTGCGATTTTGTGAGCGACCAGGTCTGAGCACCATAGGTTAGGATGGGCAGGATACACAATGTACGTCCAGAGTTTGACTACTTGATTGTTTACAGTTAAATCAAAATCGGTCAATTTCGAACACCTAAATTAAAACAATGTTTCATTGTTTTAATCACATCACTAGTAGAGATAATGTGGCAACATTTTTTAACGAAATGAGAGTAAGTAGTGTCATTTTACTGCAGCTAATTAAAAGTCGGAATATAGTGCAAGTGCAAAACGAGTGGCTATACTTAAAAGTATGCCATACAGCACAAGCTATTCGCAAAATACAAAATCAATATCCAATCAGAGATGATAAAACTGTGTCTTTGGTTATAAAATATTTCATTAGCTTTTTATATAAATTAAACATAACTTAGAAAGAGCTAGACAATAATGAATCGTGATTTAAATGTGTTAAGTCTTACCCCGGTCTTTTTATGAAGTATTTCTTTGACCATTGCGTCCATCGTTCTCTCCCTCTCTTCATGATAGCTTCTTTGCTGTTCTAATATAGTTTCCATGCTGATATTGTACTTTCACTTATACCAAACCTCTTCTGGTTTTTGCACACATACAGTCAAAATAAGGGGAAAATTAGATATCGTGAATCAAAATGAAAAATACAAAATAAAGCCACAACATACAACAAGCGCCGACGTTTGACAATGACAAATTGACAATAATTGACAATTTGGGACTTTGGGTGCGTTCTGAATCCGAGCACAGACTACTTAGAGCAAAGACTTAAGGTGAACGCAGACTTGGCCGCACCGCACGCGCCGCAGTCTTCGCATTCGAATTCTTTATATGAAGTTCTATGCAACCTCGCACACCCACCCGCGTTGCAGTCGCCGCAGTCTCTGAAACAACCGAACTCCCCAAGCCGCAGCTGATGACGTCACCAACGCCGGCGCGCACGCAGCGGACGCTGCGGCTAGCGCGGCGCGGATGACGTCATTCGCGTTCACGGCGCAACCTGAATGAAAGAAATCAAATGCGATGCGTGCGGCGAGTCGGCGACGGGAACGACTGCAGTGACTGCGGTGCGGATAGATGTGCGAGGCCATTAACAAAAAGCGATGACTGCGGAGACTGCGGTGCGGCCAAGTCTGCGTTCACCTTTAGAGATACTGATTCCGAGTTGCGATTTAATCGATTTGACTGATATATTTTCGACAAAAGGTCATTGGACTTGCCCTTGCCATTTCTAAAAATCCTGTATAATAGTATAAAACCATTGACATATCTCAATGTATAAAACCCTGCCTCAAACAAAAACCTCTAAAAACTAAAATAATAATATACATATTGGCCCTTTAAAATTACTCACTGTCTGAAGAAAATTATCGACACATTAGGGACATGGAACATTCACAACTTTATTTATTTGAATTTTAGTTCCTGGGAACCTCGAGCGGGATGCTTTGAATCGGCAAAAAAAAAACAACTGTCATTTCGTATAGTATATTTAGTCCAGCGTACCTACTTCACAGATTACTAATATGTAGCAAGCTACTAAGCTGACCTACTTGTTATTAGAGGTCAGTGATGGTAATATAGCCACTACCTACAATAGCACCTTATAGTCGGGCGCTTTACCTCTATTGGCCCTCTTACGTCCAGGAAAATGGGAGCGTTCGGAAACGTCTTCCGCTATACACTCCCCCTCGGGTTCGTGAAGGCGTCCTCGCTCAGGAACCCGCTCATGATCGGCAGAAACAGGCTTGACATGACGAGGCCGGCCTCGATTACGTTTTGGCATAACAGGAAGAGGCGGCGTATCGTCCGTATTGACAAAACGCGTAAGTTGGGTCGCATGGAACCTGCCTAAGACCTCTTTAAGAGAATTAATTTTAGATACTAGGTAAGTCGTAGGACTGGCTTTCTTAACGACCTCATAGGGACCATCCCTTTTTGGTACAAACTTGATCACCGACATCAAAATCTAAGGGTTTTCGACCCTTATCGGCGTAATCTTTACGTCTATCCTGTTCTTTCTCTACCCTATCCCTAATCGAGACAAAAGAGTTTAAAAACCTCTTTAGGTAGGGCGTTATCTGAGGAACAAAGTTATCCTTTTTCAGGACGGCCCTAATATCATAATGAACATCAACTGGTGAACGAAGATCTCTAGCTAAGGTTAGAAAAGCTGGTGTAACACCTGTTGTCTGACACAAGGCTGAGTTCATAGCGAAACGAACTGACGATAAGTGTTCAGGCCATGAAAAATGCTTGGTGTCGACCAACTGAGCTAGCTGCACCTTTAGGTCTCTGTTTTTTCGTTCGGCTGGGTTTGCCTCCAGATGATATAAGGGTAACAAGTCCTGTTCAATTCCTAAAATGTACATACATTGTTGCATAACCGCAGACACAAACTGTACCCCATTATCCGAGATAATGCGACGCGGAAGGCCGTACCTAAGGAAATACTCCTCGATTAGTGTCCGAGCACAGACCTCCGAGGTGGCGTCGACCGAAGCAAAAAGCTCGACCCACCGAGTAGCTGTGTCCTAGACTAATAAAATGTACTCCCCCTTCTCTCCAGGAGGGAGCGGGCCAAACAAGTCAATCGCCAAGACCTCTCCCCTTTGATTCAATACTGGGGTCTGTAAAAGGCCTGAAGGCTTCAAGTTCGACGACTTGTACCGTTGGCACGTCGCACAAGACTTAATAAAGTCTGCGACAAACCGTCTCATTCCGGGGAAGAAAAATCGCTGTGAAAGCTTATGTAAGGTCCTATCAATACCTTGATGCCCAGCAATAGGAGTATCGTGACATTCCCTCAAAACGTCCAGACGTAAACTCGCCGGAAGAACGAGCTGAGCTTCCTCAACGTCGACGTCAGGGTTGTAACGATATAGGACTCCTTGCTGCGTAAAGTAACCGCGCTCAGACCAGCGTTTTTCTTCAACTGCGTCATTACTTTCAAGACCAGTCATTATCTTTTCTAGTTCCGGGTCGTCTAACTGAGCAGGCCATCTAAATCGGCAGGACTTCTCGTAGGTAAGTCAACAACTACTGAACAAATACCACATTGATCTTTGCTACTTTCTTCATAAGTAGGACGACTCAGCGTGTCGGCCACAACATTGGCTCTACCCTGAGTGTATTCATACTGAATATTGAACTCTTGTAACTTCAATGCCCACCGAACTAATCTACCTGATGGCGACTTCAAGCTCAACAACCATTTGAGAGGTTGGTGATCACTACATACAATAATTTGTTGACCTTCCAAATAACCTCTGAACCGCTCAACGGACCAAACTACTGCGAGAGCTTCCCTCTCTGTAGTAGAATAATTACGCTCGGCGGGGTTTAAAAGGCGGCTCGCGTATTCGATCGGCCTTTCGTCTTTCCCCTCACCTTGCAGCAACACTGCACCAAGAGCGTAATTACTTGCGTCCGTACGCAAGATAAACAGTTTACTGTAATCAGCTTGGACGAGTATGGGCGCAGACGTTAAGCGCTTTTTCAGCTCCTGAAACGCCTGATTTTGCTCAGCGCCCCATACCCAAGTCTGATTTTTCTTCCAAAGACGAGTTAAAGGTTCAGCGACTTCTGAAAAGTTCAAAATGAACTTTCTGAACCACGAACACGTCTGAAGAAACGTTCTGAGGTGGCGTACAGTACTTGGTGCCTTCATGTCCGCCACTGCGCGAACTTTGTCATGATCAGGTGAAATTCCATCCTGAGTAATGACATGACCCAAGTATTTCACTTCTTCGTGCGCGAAAACACACTTTTCGCGATTGGCGCGAAGATTGAACATACGCAGCCTTTCAAACACTGCACGTAGATCAGTGACATGCTGATCGAATCCTTCCGATATTACGAGCAGATCATCCTGATAGCACAACAGGGTCACATTCTGAAGTGAGGCGCCAGAGCGCAACCTGTCGATGAGCCGTTGGAATGTTGACGGAGCGTTTTTGAGCCCAAACGGCATCCTTTTGAAACGATACGTACCAAGAGGCGTCAAAAAGGCCGTTTTATCTCGATCGCATTCCCTGACCGAAACATTCCAAAACCCACTACGCATATCTAAAGTACTCATGATGCAATTTCGCTTAGTAGACTGCACCAGCTCGTCTATAAGCGGCATTGGGTACACATCGGTTTTAGTTATGGCGTTGACTTTTCTATAATCTACGCAAAACCGAACTTGACCGTTCTTTTTAGGCACTAACAATGCAGGCGATCCCCATGCCGATTCGCACTCCTCTATAATATCATCAGCCAACATCTTTTCGATTTCTAACCGCATGATCTCTTTTTTAGCAGGAGTAAGCCGATATGGAGGGACTGCAACTGGAGCGTGGTCACCAGTTTCAATGACATGCTCCGCAAAAGCAGTTGGTTCGCCCCGTAACTCAAACACATCCTTATTTTCAGAAAGGAACTGGGCAAGAACCTCACGCTGCTCGTTGCTAAGCTTTAAAGCTTCCTCTTCCCTAAGCAAACTACTGATAGGCACACTCTTAGCCTGGTGTGCGGCTTTTTCAAATGGGAGATCGAACTGCTCAGCACTGTCAGCAAAGTGCCACTTAGAACTACTAAAATCAACACAGATACTAAAATTTATCAAAAAATCTATACCTAAAAGTGATTCATTATTCTCCGCGTCCGGAAAAATTAAAAAACGAACGAGCCTGGTTCTACCTTCAAGAGTAACATTCACTTCGGTAGTAAGTACATTCATTAACCTAAGTACACCATCTGCAAGTTTTACATTTTCCACACTAGAGGACATAGGATGACCTTTGGCCTTTAGGAGAGCGTATAGCGTATGACCGGCAACACAGCTTTTAGCTGCCGAATCTAGTAACGCGGTACCATTCTCACCTAAAATACTAATCTTTAGCACGGGCCTTGGAAAAGATCGAACGTCACGATTACCGTTAAAAGGTTGTTCCCCACTGGTAATTCCGTACAATTGTTGACAATTATTATTCTGGGAACAAAAATGTTGAGAGCCCCTGACGTTCTCGGAAAAAGGTTGACGACCACTTGCGATCTCTGAAAAATGTTTAGAGTCGTTGGTATTGTTATCAAATGGTTTATAATCATCAGATCTAGAAATAGGCATAAAATCGCGAGCGCAAGATTTTGAACCGACGGAATTATCAGAATACGATTGACAACCATTGGACATTACCGACCGTGACGCACTATCATTAGACTGCAACGGTGATGCGAACTCCCCCTGGTCGCAAGAAGTACAAACACATACCTTAGTTTTAGTACAGACACACGTTTTAGTACGAAAACAAACACAATTTTCCCTATTTATAGAACAATAACGATTGTCTACACAAAAACGATTCATAAAATTATTATTACGAGTCGTAGACGTAACACTAACATTGTTATCAACACAGGACGACTTATCTAAACAAAAATTATCGTTATAACTATTGCATTGTAAGTTAGACTCTATACAACAAACTTTATGTAAATATTTACCGTAACTATAAGGAACACTAACAGAACAGTCGGTATCCATAGCTAAAATATTAACATTACGATCTGGAAACATTAGTGTGAGAGTTAAACTTAGTGACAGAATCAGATTTAGTTACAGAGCCAAAATTAGTGACAGAACCCTCTGCGACTTTCACGGCCGCGGGTTTACCTAGAACTTTGCGCGCCGACACCTGGAAGGCGCAGGCGCGCCCGCAATACCGGCTACCATCGCGCTACCTCGCGGCGGCGGCGGCGGGGTAGGCGTTTGTAGCGGTGGCGGCGCGTTGACCTTGAGGCGTATGTCGTCATCTACGCGAGGCGTACGGTGCGACTGGGAGCAATCGGTGGGTGCACGAGACTCGCGTGCAGAAGCAATAGAACAGAACGCCGAATGTCCACTGTTCTTACCACCATTGGCATTACACTTCGGGCACTTCGACTTTATGATATTCGCGGCACCACAACCGTAACACTTAATGGCTTTTTTATGCTCACTTTTTGAGTTATTTTCGTCACTACTTTTCACTAATTTCTCGCACGTTTCCTTAGTGTGACCGCTACGTTTGCAGTAAAAACAGAACGACTTTGTATTCCCTGCCTTTCTTGTCGTTGAGTCGCCCGTGCGACTAGCGGCGACGACGGCAGCGGACGATCGGAAAGCACGACTCGACGTATCGGTACGAACGTGCGCAGGCTCGGCGGCGGCGCGTGATCCATCTTCGATATGAGACGACGGCTTATATCCATGACGACCGTTTTGTGACTCTAACGAGTCTTCTACGGCGCGTGCCTTCTTCAACAACTCATCGAATGTCGAAACCATAGCTCTGTCGATACGCTTCCTGATGCGACGATCTAACAGTCCATATGTCATATCTAACTCGACGCGTTCGCACAAGTCTTCTTGTGGAAGTTTTGCAAACAAGGCACGAACTTTTGCTATAAACAAATCTGTGTTTTCGGTACCTTGTACGAGGGAGAATAACTCGACGTAAATACGAAACGGCGGGCTGCGGTCGCCATACACACTCCGCAGTCTAGTTATAGCTTCATCCCATGTCTTCGTTGAGCCCTTGATACCCTGCCACCATGTTCCCGCCGATGAAGTGAGCAGCATGGACATATTGGACATAGGTACCTAAAAGAGCATTCTCGTCGCTTATGTTTAGGCATGACTTGTAAACCTCTATGGCATCTATAAAGTTTTCCACGGATTCTTCTGGATTGCCGCTAAACTTAGATGAACATTTAGAGAAGTTACCTGTGGACTTCATGATAGCCGCGGTGGCGTTGGCGGTGGCGGCAGATGTACTTGCATCTACCGACGCGAGTAATTGCGTCGACGAACGAACTTCGCGTAAGAGTTGCTGACAAAATTCTGCTTGCGATTGTTGAATCGATGTTAACAGCTTGGCAAGGACCTCTTGCGACATCGTTATGTTGCTTGGCTGTTCTGGTTCTGATTCCTCGTGAACCAAGTCGTCGGCGTCGGCGGGCAGCGACTTGCGTCTTCGCGGCATTTTGCAAAACCGCTGAGTACCTACTTTTCGTAAAAAGCGACAATACACGGCTCGTGGTTGTATACCAACCAGCAATAATCCACACGTAGACACAAAACACAGGCAAAGTCACTGTCTATACACAGTTTTTATGCACTTGTCGGTCGTTTTTCACCGTATCACCGAAGTTTTTGACTTGAACCAACTTGCAACGAACGAAAAGTTTGATCCGCACAAGAAAAACTCCGACCCCTTGTTTTAATACACAAAACACACGTTGGGCGCCAAGATATAGTCGGGCGCTTTACCTCTATTGGCCCTCTTATAGTTGCCGGCACGTAACTTGGCAAGAGTTTTTGTAGTGGGGGAAGTTTGCGCACGCACAATTTCATACATTTTTATATGCGCGAACTTCCCCCACTACGAAAATCTCTTGCCAAGTTACGTGCCGGTAATTATACGTCCAGGAAAATGGGAGCGTTCGGAAACGTCTTCCGCTATAACCTAACACGCAAAATTGAAGTCAAAAGCATTCACAAAACATTCTAAGGAATAATACTGCAATAATGAGTAAATATCTGGATTGGCTCTATGTTTTTCTAAATCAAAATACGATTCAAAATCAAAATCAAAATATTTTATTTCACTTATACTTAAACGGACACTTATGAAACGTGAGAAGCTAGGCGTGTTCCAATTGGTCGTTTCCTATGGAGAAGAACCGGCAAGAAACTCCACGGTAACTCTTTTAAAAAATAATTGGCTTTTACAATGTTTTCAAATTACAGTAGGTCTGGAAGAACAGCGCAGGCCTGTAAACAAGTACCAGGTACTTTATAAAATAAAAAATGGTATAAAGATCTAAATAAAAAATGGTCTACAGATCAATACACATCTAAGATTAATGGAACAGTTTATGCGAAACGAGGTCCATAATAAGGTGCCATCAGCACAAGCAGTAAATAAATAATGTTGATAATGAGATAACTTGTTAAGAATAGCCAAGGCTTTTTACTTCTTTCAAATAGAATGTCGCCAGAAATTTCTGCAATTTTACCAGGGTAAAGCGAAATGGCAACATAATAGCTCGATCATTTTTAGTTCTCATTACGAAGGAATGTGAGACCAGCTCAGCTTGTAAAATGAGTGTACTTGAGCGAGGAGCTATTAGCTCAACCATAGTAGATTTTAAAGCTCACTGATATGACCGTCATGGCTCTAACTTTACTAGTACACTGTCCACTAGTTTATAGCTTGCGATCTGACCGCATGAATTGAATTAATATGAATTTTCAGTTAACCTTTGCAGCAATTTTTCTATTTGCTTACATACTCATAAATGAAGAATAAAAATAACTGGGAGTGATCGATTTTTTTTAATAAATTACTTTCAGTGGCTATAGTTAACGATGTTTGAGTATTAACCGTATAGTTCGGGAGCGCCCCCGAATGGACCCGAACACACGAACCTCCGCTGGCTCGGTACTGGGTCCCATTGGACCCAGGAATTACGACATTATGACACCCTTCATTGATTATGTAAATATTTATTATGCTACCCATCAAATCTTATGAATGTGGGTTAATTAAGAGAGTTGGATAAAAAACTCATATGTTAACGCCAATTAATATTGCATATTTAGCGCGCAAGCTTATTAATTTACCTTTATTAAATTTAAGCCTGTAAATGCGATAATCGCCATTTTGTTGACAGAGGTGGTCGAGGCTAAAAAACATTAAAAATGAGGATTTCGAACATCCAAACTCCACCACAGGGGCAGTGAATAATACATCATTTAATTATTTGACGAATTCATCCATTGCCCAAGTTAAATAAGTAGCGGTAATGAAGTTTTTTGATATCTAATGTCGAAGTTTCGCGCCAATCGTGCGTGTTTACATTTTTACTTTTCACAAATGTCACACACACACATGTAGATAAGATTTAAAATGAGACAAATATTATTGAAAATATTATAAACAACACGAAAATGCCCAAATCTTAACGTAATATTGAAACACAGGTCCAATAACACGTATTATTCATTACCACTACTCAATTTGTGTTCAAAATCGCCGTCCATTATTGTTTTTTTTTTTATCGTAATGATGTGTGAAAGCGATTATGATAAACGATTTTTTTTAAAATTTCGGTTGACTCGAGTAATTAATATTTCGAATATCGGAAATCGATACTCAGAAATTAAAATAAAATCATTTTAATACAAAAAGCATTGTTTATAACAATGATTTATGCTTTTTTAATGTAATTATAATAGTTTTTTGGACATTATATTAAAACTGAGTTAATAACTGAGGACCTTTGACCATAGTCATTCATTGAATTTCGCGCGGAATTGTTTCTATATTTGAATTTATCTTCGGAATGCGCTCGCCGCTTCAAATTATTTTTATATAATGTACAATTATTTATTTTTGATACTTTGCAATAGTTTGCTACAGAATGCCCAGTATACATTTTTAGGTAGGTTTAACAAAAGTTTGGGAATGATGATAAATTAATTGGATAAATTGGGTATCCCGCAATCACTTTACATTTCAATATGTTTTATTAGTTGTATGAACTTGGTAGTTTTTAGGGTTCCGTACCCAAAGGGTAAAAACGGGACCCTATTACTAAGACTCCACTGTCCGTCTGTCCGTCTGTCACCAGGCTGTATCTCATGAACCGTGATAGCTAGACAGTTGAAATTTTCACAGATGATGTATTTCTGTTGCCGCTTTAACAACAAATACTAAAACAGAATAAAATAAATATTTAAAGGGCGGCTCCCATACAACATTCCTGTTTTTTTGGCGTTTTTGCCTTGAGATACGGAACCCTTCGTGTGCGAGTCCGACTCGCACTTGGACAGTTTTGTATTTAATAGTTTACTTGAGTAATAGAAATTGTTTTTTTTTTTGTGGTACTAACCCAACGTAATTTTAAAAACTGGCCTTGTTTATGTTGGACCACGCACAGTGAAAAGTTTGGTAGTTGGGTTGAATATTTACGCATGCACAATGCTCATCATTAATTTGATCGACTGCAAAAATAAGTTTGTATTTCATAAACTCATCATTCATAACGCACCCAAAAATTAAAGTGCCGGCCAGAAAAGAAAAGTACTGTTTTCTTATCCCCTTCGATGTTGACGTCACCCGCAACGGCCCTGTGTCACTTTTAGGGGAATAACATATTGAGCATTTCTTACTATTACAGCGAAACTCTGCAATTAACCCCCTTGGCTGCTATTTGAGATTAAAAATGCCAAAAAATCTTATTTGTATAACAGTGTTTTAAGCATAACATTAAAAAAACAAGCAAGCGCGAGTCGGACTCGCTCTCCGAGGGTTCCGTACCATTATATGTTTTTAAATTTTCATCGGTGAGACCTATTATTCGTCAGAGAATTTTAACACTGCACGCTGCGGCGTAGAATATTGCAGTTTTAGGTCAGCGCTATCTCATGACCGATAGTGGAACTAATGTATTTATTGTTGATGATTTCTGAAAGAGTGTGCGATTTAGAGACATCGTTTTATTTTTCCTGTAATCGTTACATAAACTTCTATCACATAGAATAATTTCAAGATTTTCTCTATGCAAACTTCGGAGATAAGGGGGAAACGGTATTTTTTTTTTTACCTTTTTATTAAAAGTCAAAAAGCATGCGGCTTAAAAAAAATGATTGAGAATGTGCAAACTACGCTCTTTCTTGATACCCCACATACCTAAGTAGCCCCACTTCGAATTTTTCAAAACCCTTTTCAGTCCCGGTTGTAAAATAAAACAAAAATATTTTTATTTCTTTCTTGTTTGCAAAATAGTTGGGCAAACGTCACCTAAAACTATTTCAAGTGGATAGCATTAGTAGTTCTTGAGATATCCAGCTGTGACAGACGGACATACTGAGTCGCAACATAAGGGTTCCTTTTTCACGTGATGCTGACATCTCTTTGAGGCGCGCGTGGAACACGTACTCGCCAGGGCCGAAGCCTGCCGGGTCAGCGGGATTGTCCGCAAGGGTTACCGCTGGCTCGGAACACAAAAGGCTAAGGAAGAAACACTGGTGGGTTTAGTCAGTAAGAGTCTGACGCTCCCTTCCGCCCAGAGCGGGAGGGGTCATATGATGATTTCCCACCCAAAAAGAAAGGGTTGTTTTTTACCATTTTGGTACGGAACCCTAATAACAACTTTAAATTGAATATAACATCCCCAACATTCCGAACATGTTTTGACGCAGTATATTGAGAGATTTGCTATGTTATTATAAGACCAGACTTCTGATAGGATCTTCTGGAATCTATAATCACAGAACTATATTTTGTATTTTTTTTTATTTTAGTCACTACAAGCCCTTTCATTTGATATATCACACGGTACCTACAGTATGCAAAGCTTTTTAAATTTTCTAATGTGACCCCAAAAAGTGACCCCATATTATAAATTAATTTATTTATGTTACACGGCCATGTTCGAGTCACAGAAATTTATAAGTGTACCAAATTTCAACTTAATCGGTCCAGTAGATTCGAAACAAATCGGTTGTGACAGACCTACACAGCCAGACACACGAGTGATTCTATTAAGGTTCCGTTTTTTCATTCGGACGTAGGGAACCATAAAAAGTTACACGCCTATCCACACTGTACTGTACTGTACTTATTAAAATAAAATGATTATATTTAAATAATTTATTCATGAAAATTATACCAAAGAGTTTTTATTCAATTTCTACAAATTTTTATTTTTTTTAAATACCGATTATCGATTATGCTTTAAGACATTTTTTATTCGAAATAACAAAATTGGGTGGATGGTCAGCACACCGCATTATATTGTAGTCTTTGGTCAGCACTAAGAAGTGTCACGCCGCAACACAATTTAAGTAATTTTTATCAAGATTTGATCATGTTTTTTATGTAGCTTATGTATGAAAAATGGTAAAAGTAAGAATGCAGAGAGAATGACAATATCTTTATTTTTCCATTTTGGATATTTTCATCAAGAGATTATGTGGTTTATGTACATATTTTCAGCGATTTTAAGATGCCTACCTTTTGGATAGGTGTAGTAATATCTATTTTATACATTTTTCGCAGTAGATGACGCGGTTTGACCGACATCAGCATATAGTTAAAGATATTTGCCACAAACTTATTGTCCAAATAGGCGCGGTAACACATTTTTCTTAATAAATTCGAATGCTGAAAGTTGAAGTAAATTCCTGAAAATCATGACGTAATTCGCAACATCCCGTCGAGTCAGCTGGTATGTCATATGTCAAAATCTAGTCGAGCAGAGAGGTTAAACCAATTACTGGAGGCGCCATTGTCAGGCGATCCCCGCTGCCAAAGGTACGAGACCACCGGTCATAGCGGTTATAATAATGTGTGCGTATAGTTTATGCTTGTATTTGTTTTTTGTTTTGTATGCGTACGTTCAACAACGCGATCGAATTGCATTAGTGTATTATTACTACTTGTGTGCGTTCCCTCGTCCCCCGCGATGAAAGTGACAGACTTATTTGCGTAGATATTAGTACTCGTGGCGTCTCCGGTTGGTTTAATACTCAAAGTTAACGATCGATAAAGTTCAAAAGTATTTTTTTATCGAAGCATATTTCCTACTATCCCTAATATTGGTTCCACGGAATCTCACGAGTCACGTTTCTATCAGCGCCAAAATGGTGGAAATCAAATGTCTTTGTTTTGTTATCAGTAGTATGAAGTCCAGCGTACTTGTATAAACAGGTCTGTGATTACCATGCACAACGAATATATTATTTTAGAAAGTTATTCGATCTCAATATAATGGAATTAGTAAGTTCTGCATGATGGGTATTATCAATTGTGAATTTATAATCTGTATCAAACAAAGAGAATCATTTTACTTTTTGTTTGTGGCGGATTTTGGTTGGGTAACGTCAGCGCTGTCACTTCTGTTTCTGCTACACGTTCTCTATTTATCTATTGCAATTTCGCAAGTGGCCGGTGTTTAGAAATAAAAGTGTAATTTTAAAATAATCATGATCTATTCTACATGGATCAGTCAATTTCATTCAGTATTTTTATTCGTTTGTTGCCTAGTCACATACGTTCAGTCTGATGTGCCGAGACCCCGCGGTGTCTCTTTATCTAAAGCACCGCTATATTCGCCGACAAAAGATTTCACCTGTTTCGACGGGACGATTTCGATACCGTTTAGCTATGTAAACGACGATTACTGCGATTGCTTCGATGGCAGTGATGAGCCTGGCACTTCAGCATGTCTGAATGGCTTTTTTCATTGCACAAACGCCGGTCATCGACCGCTAAACATACCCAGTTCGAGGGTAAACGATGGAGTTTGCGATTGTTGTGACGGTACCGACGAGTACGCCTCAGATGAAACTTGTGTTAACACCTGTGAAGAACTCGGCCGTGAGGCCAGGGCTGAAGCTCAACGTGTGGCTGAGCTGTACAAAGCAGGTAGTCACCTGAGATTAGAACTTATAGAGAAAGGAAATACTAAACGAAATGAAATGGCAGAACAACTTCAACAGCTAGAAAAAGACAAATCTGAGGCTGTTCAGATTAAGGATGAGAAAGAAAACCTCAAAAATGAGTTGGAAGCTAAAGAGAATGAGGCCCTGAAGGTATACAGAGAAGCTGAGGAGCAGGAAAAACAAAAGAAAGCAGAGGAAGAGAAACAAAACTCTATTAAAGAAGCTTTGGAACACTTCAATAATTATGATGCTAATCACGATGAAGTGATGTCAATGGATGAAATAATACTGGCTAAAGTATTTGATAAAGATCAAAATGGAGACCTTGATGAAGAAGAAATTAAATACTTCTTTGGTGAGAGTGACAGTGTAGACAAAGACACTTTTGTTACAACCACTTGGCCGTTATTGAAACCACTATTGATGGTAAAGGATGGGTTGTTCAAGCCAGTTGAAGAACAAGAAGATATTGAACCAGACCAAGATGTTGATGAGGCTGGTGACCTTGACACCGAATATGCTGGACATGATGATGAGGCCAGTGACTTAGATCTACCTCAAGATGAACAAGAAGAACAGGAAGCAGAAGCAGAACAAACTAATGTTTATGATGAAGAAACACAAAAGTTAGTTGATGAGGCTACTGAGGCTCGCAGATTACATACTGATGCTGAACGTACAGTTAGAGAAATAGAAGCTAACATTAGGAAAATTCAACAAAGTCTTGAGAAAGATTATGGCCTGCAACAAGAGTATGCAACTTTGGATGGTGAATGTTGGGAATATGAAGACAAAGAGTATGTGTACAGATTATGTGTTTTCCAGAAAGTAACACAAAAATCCAAGAATGGTGGTGCAGAGGTTGGACTCGGAAACTGGGGAGAATGGGCTGGTGTAGATCATAACAAATATTCAATTATGAAGTATACAAATGGCGTAGCCTGCTGGAACGGGCCTAGCAGGATGACAACAGTACATATCAGTTGTGGGTTAGAGACTAAACTCCTATCTGTCACAGAACCTTACCGCTGTGAATATAAGATGGAGTTTAGCACACCTGCAGCTTGTGATGAATCCCACCCAACTGCACAGCACTCATCCCATGATGAACTTTAATAATTCCAGTGTTGAAATTTTCACACTCTTATGTGATGTGTTAACACCTAAGTTACAAATGTAAATCAGTCATCATCCATTATCATGTTTTTCTAAGGACAAGTCTCAAATCATGTTCTGAATAAACAACAATTTCATATGTGTACTGGAAATCTATTGGAATTTATGTAGCATGAGTTAGTAGAAGAGTATCAAATAGTAAAATTATTTTTGTTTAAGTGGAAGTGTTAATATTTTTTGGTACCTAACTTCAAGAATTATTTTTCACCAGTGGTTTGATGTAAAGACTGAAATATTAACATCATACATTATTTTTTCTCTCACATTCCTCAAATGCAAGGCTGTTTTAGTTCAAGTAGAAAATAAAATTGTAATGAAGTGAACAAAACATTGTGAGTGATCAATAAAATTATTGTTTTAATACCCTCTTGTTTAATTTTACCTGATCACATTTTATTGTGATTGTTTTTAACGAATCCTACTCTTATCACGCGAGAGTAGGTATAACAGAATCATAGCAGATTACGTTGTACTGTACTTAATTGAGGTTGAATGCTGTGGAAAAAATCATAAACAAGTGCGAGTCCGACTCGCACACGAAGGGTTATGTACCACAAGGCAAAAACGCCGAAAAAAACACGTTTGTTGTATGGGAGCCCCCTTAAATATTAATTTTACTTTGTTTTTAGTATTTGTTGATACATAATTTGTGAAAATTTCAACTGTCTAGCTATCGCGGTTCTTGAGATACAGCCTGGTGACAGACAGACGGACAGACAGCGAAGTCGTAGTAATAGGGTCCCGTTTTTACCCTTAGGTTACGGAACCCTAAAAACAACAATGAGGTGGCGAGTCGAATTTACTCAGTAATGCTATACCTATATTGCCAAGTAAAATTTTGGCAAAATGATAAGATTTGAGTTGAATTTACGTGAATTGTTGTAGATGGATTGACCTAGTTTCAATAGGTTCTGCTTACACCCCTTTCACGTCTGCTAGTTTCCATAAACTATGACACAGTATAATGATCTTTATACTGTGACTATGATGAGAAATGTAATTGTTTTGATATTTATTACCGTATTGCGAGAAGTTCAAGGATTTTCCATTATGCAAATAAATATTGAATAAGAAGGAAAATCAATTTGTATTGTCTGCGCCGCTATGGTCACAGAGTACTTTGCTATGGTTGAATGATTCGCATAAACTACGAGCACAGAGTACACTATCTTATCTGTAAACAAAACTCAGGGGGAGTCAACTCTGTTAGGATTGGATGGCTCAGTAGGTGGGTTTGATATAGGGATTCCAGTACCAAAAAACAAATGTTAAAAATTCGATGTTAAATGGCAACATCAACGTTTTCAGCAAGGAGTACGTCGGTTCCGAATTGCGTCAAAAGCGATTATATCGCGAATCCGACCAACGTGCAACGTCACAAATAGTACCCAATAGTCCTTATATTTTGTGACTATTAAATTTGGTCGGATTCGCGATTTAATCGCTTTTGACGCAATTCGGAACGCGGGGATGTGTTCTGTGGTTTTCAGTCAAACGTCAAAGTTTAAAAAATTCAAAATGGTTTTCCAAACGGTTCAAAACAAATAATCGTTAATTAATTGCGTGTGTGATTGGTTTTTGTTGTCGTTTTTCCTGTATTTCGTGTGATTTTCCGTTCAAATTGTGTCGAGTTGAGTATTCTGCTCGAGACTCCGAATACGGGATACCATACCGCAGCATTTTGTTGTTTTAGAAGCCTAGTGACTTTTTAGCTTAGTGACTCTTATTTTGTGTTTATTTGTATTCTTTGGTCAGTGAATCGGTGAAAAAATTATGAGGGACAATAACCGAAAATGTGCAAAATACAATGCATCCACAACTTAAGATTCGGAACTGATCTTACATCGTTTTCCGAAACCAGGACCTTCCAACTTACAGCGGTATGTATATTAAATAATCCAAAGTATAGTACCAATTTCAATCAGTAATAACATTCTGTTGTTGATAAAAAAATTCAACCCTAAAATCATGTTTTCAGGTCGGTAGCATGGGCAATGTTTTGTTACCCAGAGGAGAACTGGAATTCTGTGAAATTTCAGAAACGCCTCTTTGTAAGCCATAAAATGCTTTGTTCTAAACATCCGCCCCTAAGACGACCCACTGACCCTCCACCACATCACAGCTCTCAAGTTGAGATGTCCATTGCTGACATTGGATCCAATCAACAGCCTGGAACTGGCTTCGCCCGCATGGTATGATGATAAAATTCCTGTCCTATGTCCTTCTCTAAGGTTTAATCTATTTCTGTACTATTTATTTGTCAGAAAATTGTTACAAAGTTGTTACATACATTCAAAAGTTCATACTATTCTGCCGTTTCCGGCGTAAAAATACATTTTCAGGGTTTTGGTTATCTTGTTAGATATAACATTGAATTAAATAAATTAGAATAACATTCAAATTGCAAATTAGTCAAATATTAGGAATGGAAATGTCAAAAAGATTAAAATTAAGTCAAAGAGATAATAAGAATAGGATATAATTATTCTAATATTTAAGTCAAATTTCATTTCATTCATAAAATCATTAGTTGAGTAATAGCATTTACATGAGATAATTGAATAATTTAGATTTAAATGTCCTAAAGTTAAGAGTTTTAAAACAGTCTGGTAGTTTATTATAAACTTTGGTCGCCATACAAAATACATTATTAGAAAATAGTTTAGTATTTCGTCTACGTTCACGAAGCATGTGGACTTTGCGGCTAGGTCTAGATACAAGATCATTATGCAGATTAAATTCATGCTTATTTGGGCACACAAAAATACAAATTTCAAAAAAATATAGTGCTGGGAGTGGTAAAATTTTTATTTTTTTAAATAATGTTATTTTGTATCTGTTTTAGTTTTCACATTTGGAACAGCCTGGAACTTCAAAAGCAACAATTTCAACTACTGATATTATACAGACTCCAAACTCATCTGGTGTAAGTAAAATGTTTTTTATTCATGGTTTTTTTAAATGTTCCATACTAAAATCGCCAACCTTCACTTTATACCACTCACACTTACTTTACACTACTACTACTTTTTTTTTTTTTTGGATGGAAAATTATCAAATGACTCCTCCCGCTCTGAGTGGAGCGGAAGGGAGTGTCAGACTTTTACTGACTAAAACCCACCCGTGTTCCTACCTTAGCCCTTTATGTTCCGGGCCAGCGGTAACCCTTTCGAACAATCCCACTGGACTACTACTACTTTACGTGTACTTTATCACTCTTGCATCTGTCTGTCGTCACAGTTGGTTTTTTTGGGTTCCGTACCCAAAGGGTAAAAACGGAACCCTATTACTAAGACTTCGCTGTCTGTCCGTCTGTCCATCCCTCTGTCTGTCACCAGGCTGTATCTCAAGAACCGCGATAGCTAGACAGTTGAAATTTTCACAAATTATGTATTTCTGTTGCCGCTATAACATCAAATACTAAAAATAAAATAAATATTTAATGGGAGCTCCCATACAACAAACGCGATTTTTTTGTCCTTTTTTGCTCGATATCAAAAATGGCAACAGGTAGGCACTTGAAATATTCAGAAAATACTCAGTTGTATTTTAACTTTAATAATAAAACAAAATAAAATAAATATTTAAGGGGGGCTCCCATACAACAAACATGTTTTATACATAGGTATACCAACTGAAAGTAGACCAATGAAATTGTGAAATGAGTGGCAGGTTCTACTGTTCCTAAAATTGTGAATAATAAATTTATGTTCACACTTAATTTACATTCCTCTATTTTGTTTTAGGCTAAATCCACTGAAAAAACTGATAAAGGAAAGCGACTAATTAAGGGGCTTACTTGACCTAAAGTGCGGTCACTGTCGAACTTCATAGAAAAGAAAGAGAAGCGCGATGACACAACGCTGGTAATTGAAGAAAAAATTTGAATTACAATTCAAAATCTGATCAGATAGACGGATTTCAAGACCATGGAGGAGACCAGTATGGACGAGATCCACAAATAGCAAGTTATGCTCTAGTGTTCATGATTTTATGTATAAGGAAAAGAATTAAACAGCCTGTGGCATATTATTTGTCAGGAGATCATGTCACTGCAGACAGATTAATGATTTTGATCAAAAAGGTACATTATTGTATTGGAATTATTTACACTTATTTACTGTTTAGTTAACTGAAAATCATTTTCTATTTGTGACCCTATAGTATGTTATTTTTATTTTATTTTCTTACTAAACATTATTAATTAACTTAATTTTCTAATTACAGGTTCTCCATGCTTGTTTTGAGGCATGTATCATAATTGCTGCAACTATTTGCGATATGGATGGGGTAAATAGAAGAACACTTTCACAACTAGGGGCATCTGTTGAACAACCACATTTTAGATTTCAGGAACATGAAATTGTTGCTCTACACGATACGTCCCATCTTCTCAAATGTTTTAGAAATTTATTTCTAAAATACAACTTAAAATGCAACACTAATGTTGAGTGCAATGAAAAACAAATTGCAGGTAATAATATCTTTCAATTTTATACTTTTACGGGGAGTAGTACCAGCAATAATTTCTCATATATTTCATATCATATCTCATATTTTTTCTAAAATAAAAGTAGCCTAAGTTACTCCTTATTACATCAGCTATCTGCCAGTGAAAGTCCCGTCAAAATCGGTCCAGCCGTTTCAGAGATTAGCCGTAGCATTTATACATTGAGTAAAAAGCGGTTATTTTAATATTACAAACAGACACTCCAATTTTATTTATTTGTGTAGATTAGTGTTTAGTGTATAAATCAAGGAAAAACTAAAATATTTTGCAATTTCGGTCCACTTTTCTAGATACACCAACTGCATAAATGACTTTGTAATCCCATATAAATATATAGGATTACAAAGTTACATTTGCAGTGAATGAATCAGTGTACCTGTATATGTATAATATAATGGAATAATAGGTGTAGATAGGTACCTAGATATAATTATTTATTGACTTGACAATCGCACTAAAAACCTAATTTAATATAATATGTATTACTTGTGAGATACATTGTGTTTTCATGCGATGGCCAAGCAATCTATTTATTTAAAACATAAAATATTTTTAATCTTGATATGGTCACTATAAGATGTTGTTAGGATAGCTAATTACGTAATAACTTAAGACAGATGGACCCTTAAGTAGGGACTGAATAAATTAAACGACTTGGTATTACATGGGTCTCACAACTTTTTACGGTAGAAGAACTGAGTTGCGAGACTTGTTTTTTTTTTACAAGTTATGGTTTTAATGGCATTATTTTGACTTGTAACAATGTAAAAGAAAAATTGTAAATCGATTTTGCCCCACTGCTAATTATCGTATCTGCTGTATTATGATGATCAATATATACGTCTTTTTCAGATATCGCGACGTGGAATCACATTGCAGATTTTTTTGAATTGGATAACAACAACCCATTTTTCGTGTTTGCCTGCCCCTAACGAAGAGCCACTTAAATCCGAATAATAGACAAGAAATGAAAGTACAATATTAGCCGCGCAAGTTTTGAGCCATTCCAGTGTCTGCTGGAATGTATGCAAAAATTATCGAAGGTGTGTTGATATCATAATAATGATGTTAAAAAAACATCCATGAACTTAAGAATCAGCGTGATTATGCGAGTATGTGTCTAATTACTCATTGAAAGAAGGTCGTAAGTCAAACTAAACGTCAAGCCTATGACCTTTCGGTCGGTACTGTACTACCATCTGGACCCATTTTCTTTTTTCAAAAGTCAATCTTTTATTGCAATTAAAATGTTCATTGTTCTTAAAAACTGTTTTACGTTATTTTTAAATAACTAAAATAGTATCTATTTTTACAGGAGAGCTGCCAACAGAAGCACTTGCTACAGTCAACCTGCTAAACAAAATCGACCGATTGTTTGATAGCCTAAATGCGGACTCTCCAATTTAAAAAAAGGCAAAAATGATTTGAGAAATATTTCAGACTGGAGCCCTCTTTTTTCAAAGAAATGAAATTATTTTTAAAAAACTGCCAATTTATTGGTGCAAAGTTGAGGGCACCTTCGCTGGATGGATGGATCCAAAACATGACGGGAGTGGAAAGATTATGGCGGAATTAGAAACAAAAATATCCCGAAATTGGGAGATTGTCCACCAGGAGACTGCAACAAGATGCATTGGAGAATTGTTTTGGGTGTGTCAGGAGTAATTGTGGGTCTAATTGCAACCCAACCGTCTCACAATTTGTTACAGCTTTAAAAACAGGATTTATTTCAAATTTGTTGGCACCAAGCTCAGCAGCAAATTGTGAGACCGATGATGATGTCATTCTTTTTGGGATTGTGGGTCAAAAATAAATTTTAATTGTCATAAAATTTATTTTTGACCCACAATCCCAAACCTGATGTAGACCGTCCATCAGCAGTAAGCATTGTTTTAGTTTGTCCATGGATCAAATGGATGAAAATACTGGGGAGATGCAAGCATGTGCCTATGTTTGTGGTTACATAGTTAGGAGAATGGAATCAAATTGTGAATCGTGTCCAATGTTTAACATCCTCTACGGATACTGTGTGCCATTTGTTTACTATATTTAAAGAATATGATTGAATGTGTAAACAAAAGTGCATCAATCATGTGTGATTATTTAAATAAAAATGCACACATGAGGGATGTTAAAGATTGCATTAAAGAATAGTTGCAAAAAAATATTAATTTTGATTTTCTAGATACATGTAGTGAACTTATAGGGCAAAATGTAACAATTAAAATAGATTCTATATTTTACATAAGCATTAACAGATTCTGTAATTTATTTTCTTTTGTAGGCGAGCCTACAAAAGAAAATAAATATATTAAAACACAAATAATATTTTTTTGACATATCGATACCAGTGGCTATAGTGTGAGTTTTTTCGACTCACGTTCGATTGCGAGCGCGTTAGAATTTTGTATGGGAAATTAGGTTTCTCCTAGTGACCACCAGGCGGAGCTATAACTTTTTCCATATAAAATTCTAACGCGCTCGCAATCGAACGTGAGTGAAAAAAACTCACACTAAGGCCACAGAAGTATCAATTAATGTAAGGGACACGTTCACATTTTGACATTAATCATTCAAAGGAAATCTATACGTTAGTTTCAGGTTTTACAGCTTAGCTATCACAGATTTAAATGTAATTTAGAAATACAAAAATAAAACAATTGTTAATATTATTTTTATATTTTCGACTTTTATGTCTGCGTAATTATGATAAATTCAACACATTAACAGTCTATAAAACTTAAGTTTAAAACTTCTAAATAAACAGTCTTACAAACTCTATACTTAGTAATTGAATGAATGTACTAGAAACGAAAGATCGATTGTGAAAGATGATTAGTACGATGGCAATGAAAGTTGAAATGACGAATAGAAGGGACGGACGGATGTAAGGGAAGAAGATCGAATAAGAGGTGCATGAATTTTGTGAAAGATGATTAGAAGATGGCAGTGAAAGTTAAAATGACGAATAGAAGGGACGGACGGATGTCAGGGAAGAAGATCGAATAAGAGGTGCATGAATTGTGTGAAAGATGACTAGCATGATGGCAGTGAAAGTTGAAATGGGATGGTTCGTTTCCAGTACATTCATTCAATTACTAAGTATAGATTTTGTAAGACTGTTTATTAGAATACTATTACTTTTCAGAAGTTTTAAACTCAAGTTTTATAGACTGTTTAGTAATATTAACAATTGCTTTATTTTTGTATTCCTAAATTTCATTTAAATCTGTGATGGCTAAGCTGTAAAATCTGAAACTAACGTATATATTTGCTTTGAATGATTAATATTGGTTCATACCAACATTAGTCATGATAAGAACTTATTTCCATGGTGTTAAAATGCCATAAATTTTAGTAGATAATCTTATTGTTACATAAATACAACAAGTCCTTTACAATAGAATTACGTATAACTTTCTATTTCTCTTGCTGCTTACACTACGCTCGACGGTTTACACATAAAATATTAGTAACGTAAACCACAACTAAACATGTTTTTTTAATGTAAGGGACATGCTATATTTTTAATCCACTCAAATATAATCGTTTTTTGGTTCTCCTGAAAAACCGTGGTTTGTCCCTTATATTAATTGATACTTCTTGTATCAAATGAGAATCAAATTAATGTAAATATTCAGTATTTTAGCAACGAACTTTTTAAAAAACAAAATAAAATAAAGCAAATACGAATTTGATTTCTACTTGTTACGTTTTATGCATATTACAGTAAGGAGCGTAAATAAAGATAGTTTTGTGAGATATTAATGTAAGAGAATAATTCTTAAAAAACTTATCATAAATTAAAGTAAGGAACATGTTATTTAATTAATTGTCTGATTTGAGGTTTAAGTTAATGGACTAAATAATTTGATACGATGACTTACTTTATTTTTCTGAGAAGATAAATGTTAAATAATTTTTTTTTGTCATAAATCGTTTGTCGCAGTCCAAAAATTTGTACTTTATGGGACATTTTTTTTAACTATAGAAAGTTTTTAATAATACCATTCGATACAGCGGAGAATTCTGAATTCCAATGTTATAATATAACTCAAAATTATACAAAATGTTCTCTTACGTTAATTGGTACTTCATCTATAAACTATGTTAGCCCAACTATTTCTGTCTAAAAAAACAATTATAATTTTTGAACCTTAAAATTAAGTTATTCCTACGATGAAATATTTATTATGAATACTTAATTTATAATAAATGTTTATTCTCATTCATACATATTTTACTAGAAAATAATCAATCGGCCAGAAAAGTTCTCTATAGTTCTAAATAATAATCTTAATTTAATTTTAAAAGACCAAAAACTGGAAGAATCACAGGATGTAGAGATCGTTTAATTTACACTTAGGTACTGCACATACACTGATAAACATTTCCAGTATAAACTGACACCTCATTGTACGAAAATTCTATACAATTCGAGATCACCATACTGGAAATTATAGCTTCATAATTATGTAGCCTTGTGTACCATTTACAAACAATTGGCGTGTAATGTATGATTGTGTCTTATTGATTATGGTTTCCTTCATAAATAAAGTTGTATACGTTAAACTGTGCTTTTATTTAATTCTGTTTTAGAACTTCAAGTAACATGATGAGCACGTTCTAAATAAATTACTGATTCCTATTATTATCAAAAACTCGTTAATAATATGAATTAGTAATTTGTTTTAGAGCGAGCTCTTCCTGATAAACTACAAATTCAAATCACCAAAGAACACTCACACAAACACAACAACCATACACACACATGCATACACACACATGCACACTTTCAAATTTCGCGCCATGTCTAAGTTGCCAAAGGGGCCCACAAGCGACGCTAGTTGTCTTACTTTTAGACCAACATTTTTGTATGAACATGACGTTCTTCTCCGCTAGGAGTATAGTGTTCTGTGACAAAACTACGAGAATCCGTAGGTGTCAACTGTCAAAAGAGTTGTGTCATTCTGTCAAATGAATCGAATCAAAAACGTAAACAAAGGCACATGTTGGTAAATATTTCACATAATTTTGTAAATGAAAACCTTAACTCTTTAATTTGAATACAAGTGTAACTAGTAATTGGTATACTTACGAATTCCTTCAGTGCTTAGTTTCTGTTAACCAGAACAAAACATGGAAGTAGATCAAATAGTTTCGCGGTCTTGTTTTTCAATGTTAGAAGGAAAGGTTGACGATAGAATTTTGAAGGCGTTGAATTCCATGGGTCTTGAGAAGCCTACGCGTATACAAGCCGAGGTTTTACCATATTTGCTACAAGGGAAGGACTTGATCGGTGCGGCGAAGACGGGCAGTGGAAAAACATTAGCGTTTCTCATACCGGTTGTTGATAATTTAGTCAAGTTGGGGTGGTCTGCAAAGGGAGGTAATATAAATTTAACCATTCACTTCTTATTCGTAGATAGTTAGCTAAACAATTACTATCAGTAAACAGTAATCATAACCTTCTTTGTTCGGGTTTGTGTTTTTGTTTTGCCTATGAAAAACTAAGAAGACAATAGAAAAATAGAAGTCTAAAACATGCTTGAGAAAATTTAAAATAGCCTATAAAATGTTGTAGAGTATTTATTATGAACTAATCCCTGATAACTTTGTAATGTTATCCCTTTTATTTTGTGTTCAGGTACTGGATGTATAATATTATCACCTACAAGAGAGCTGGCACTGCAAACTTCTGATGTATTAAAGAAACTACTAGTTCACATTAATTTATCTCATTGTCTTATTGTGGGAGGAGAAAAGAAGGCTAAAGATGTTATAAAATTGAAGAAAGGTAAGTGTTTTTCTGAAATTTAGGTAAGTAAACAAAGTTTTCTTTTTAAATTTAAGTAATTTTTTTTATTTAAGTCGTTTGAACAATTTTATTTAAATCAGCTAACAAGGTCTGTGATAATGTATTTAAAAGAAAAAAATTAAGTAAGAAAATTTGTATTGAATATAAAATTTGGCACATAAGATTCTTGAATGAAAGTAACATTTCAGTAAATAACTACAATGTTGGGTAATAAGAATGGCGGAAACAAGACATCTTTGTCTAGCCATCCAAATAACTTGAGAATTTAAGAATGACTAAAATCAAGAATTAAATCTAATAGGAATCCACAGCAGTCATTTATACAATTAAAAAAAATATTACAGGTGCAAACATTATAGTCAGTACACCAGGCCGGCTATTAGATCACCTTCAAAACACAGATAAGTTTAACTGTAACAAACTAAAGTGTTTAGTACTAGATGAGGCAGATAAACTCTTGGAAGCAGGCTTTCAGAAGCATATTACTGGTATCATCAATCTATTGCCAAGTAAGTTTTTGTTGCATTTTTTTTGCTGTATTGTACTTTTCCTGTTGGGCATCTCTTTTATTTGCACAAACTGTTGAAGAATAGGACACAAAATACCAGCCTCTTATTGTTCCACTGCAGGGCAAAGCATACAAATTCAAACTCTTCTCAAACAAAGAAGGCATGAGCATTGATCTTTATACTTGCTCATGGTGGATTGGCAATTACATACTTGCTATGAAAAGCTGTGGTAAAACTATTGGCCATTCATCTACCGGAATCTAGATGAATCGCTTATAGTTTTATGCACCCTGATTTCTCAGCACCCCTATTACCACCTGGTAGAGGTGCTGACAACTCAGGGTGGATTGGCTAAAATTTGAATATTATATTTTATATCAGAGCTATTGAATTAACTTGACACTTAAACTAAGCGTCTTTCTAGTTTTTATCGAAAATTTAAATGCTAAAATATGTACGAGTTATTTCACAGTTTGATCAGGATTCTTTCATTAATTCATTGATCAATTCCCGTTATTACAAATGTTCAAAATCTAATAATAATAGGTAATAGGTACTACGGGCTGGTGTCCGCAACTCCACGTCAATGCGCGTATTTTGCGTATGGGTGGGAAAATCGACTATTCGATCCACCCCAGCTCCTCAAAGAAGGCCAGCAACGCCTTGATGTTACTGACCGTCTCACGTAGGGTACCTGGGTTACCGAAGTACTTTGCCCTGTACGTGGCGATCACCGGGCAGTTTAGAAGCACATGTGCCGCTGTCTCGTCGTCCTCCATGCAGGCCCTGCACAACGGACTGTCCGTTACTCCTATGACAAAGAGGTGTTTATTAAATGACCCGTGGCCAGTTAAAGCTGCGGTAACTATACGCAGCTTTTGTTTTGTTAGACGGAGAACCTGTTTCGTGAGGCGGCCATCCAATGTGGGAAGTGCCTCCCTCGCCTGCCTGCATTCACCTTGGTCCGTCCATAGTTTATTGTGTTGCTCTCTTGTGCGTTTCCTTACCAGAGTGCGTATATACCCGAAGGGGAGTGGCACGATGGGCTCGGGTCCCACGGGTGCCATACTCGACCCTCTTCTGGCAAGTTCGTCGGCTGCATCGTTGCCTAGCGAACCGCTGTGTCCTTTGATCCATTGAATGGTTATATTATTGAGGTTACCCACCTGGTTGAGGCGCTGGTGACACTCGTATATTAGCCCAGAGTCAGCTGTGTAACTGTTCAGCGCTTGCAGAACAGCCATGCTGTCTGAGAGTATGCGGATTGAGTGTTCCTTAACTTCCCTGGCCATAATGGCTGAAGCGGCTAGTGAGATGCCCATGCATTCTGCCTGGAACACTGTGTTGTGGACCCCCAATGGTGTGGCTATATGTATGTTGAATTCCTCCGAGAAGATTCCAGCTCCTGTGCCACTACCTGTTTTGGATCCATCCGTAAAGATTCGCAGCTCTGTGGGGCACAACCCCTCGCATAGGCGATCCTCGTGAAGCTGGATCTTGTATTTTTTATCAAACATGAATTGTTTAGGAACCCGGTCGTTTATGGCTTTTGTGATGGGGAAATCCTTATGGAGTCCCTCGAGCAGCGTGGTGTGTGGTGTATTACTCTTACCCCAGAGATTTAGTGTGTTAAGACGTACTGCCGCCATCGTCGCTTCCTGCTGTATGAACAGGTGGAGCGGCGGGATTCCCAGGATGGCTTCTACCGCTGCAGTCGGAGTAGTCCTCATACAGCCCGTAGTCGCCATGCAGGCTAGTCTTTGCATGCGTTGCAGTTTGTTGGAGGCTGTCACTAGCTTGGTGCGAGGCCACCAAACCACAGCTCCGTAGCTTATCATGGGGCGGATCACTGCAGTGTACAGCCAGAGTGTAATTTTTGGGGATAGGCCCCACTTCTTACCTATCATTCTCCGGCACTGCCAAAAGGTTATGCAAGCCCTGTTCAGTTTGTTGTCCAGATGACTGCTCCAGTTTAACTTACTGTCTAGTGTTACACCAAGGTACTTGACTTCGTTGGCCAGCTGGAGTTCAGTATCGAACAGTTTAGGTAGGCGAAAAGGCCCTAACGCTCGTTTATGGGTAAACATAACCAGTTCAGTTTTAGCGGGGTTCACTGAAAGGTCAAAGTCCCTGCACCATCTCTCCACGATACGTAGCGCTTGCTGAGTGAGGTTGCATATCGTGCCCGTTACCTTCCCCGAAACCAGGATTGCAAGGTCGTCGGCATAACCTACTGTGTAGAAGCGGTTGGCGTTGAGTTTGGTGATGAGGTCATTAATCACCAGATTCCATAGAAGGGGGGACACGACCCCACCCTGGGGGCATCCTCTGGCTATCATGGCCAGCTGCTGCTCACCTTCAAGGCGAACCACTCGTTTACTTAACATGTTTGTGATCCAGTCCGTTAGTACCTGTTCTACTCCATGTCTGGAGAGGGCGCTGTTGATACTGGAGAAGTTGGTTTTGTCGAAGGCTCCTTCGATGTCTATGAAAGTGCCCAGACAAGTGCCTTTCTGATGAATCGCTTCCTCTATCTGGCTGACTACCAGATGTAGGGCGGATTCAGTCGACTTACCTGAGCTGTATGCGTGTTGGTTACCGTGTAACGGTATGGTCTTCAGAGCACCATCCCTAAGTTCCCTATCGCACAGCCTTTCCAGGGTCTTCAGTAGAAAGGAGGTCAGGCTGATTGGTCGGTGGGATTTGGCGTTTGTGTAGTCCCCCTTACCTGGCTTAGGGATGAATATTACCTTCACTTCTCTCCATCCTTTGGGAACGTATCTAAAGGCCAGGCACGCTCTCAGTAAAGGCAGCAGTTTTAAGGCGACAGAGGTGCCACCCCACTGCAGTAAGGCGGGGAACACTCCGTCAGGTCCAGCTGCCTTAAAAGGATGGAAGCTTCGGATGGCCCATTGGAGTTTCTCCAGCGTGATCATCCTGCTAGCGTAGGCCCATTCGCTGTCTGATGGTGTCTGTATTGTATCCTGCCAGTCAATTACCTGTGCGAAAGTGCATCCCGGGAAGTGAGTTTCAATAAGGACGCGTCTCGTTTCTTCTGGCGAGGATGTTAGTGTGTTGTCAGGTTTGCGGAGGGTGGCAGGCCCAGGTGTGTGCTGTTGCGCTAGAACTTTCCTTACCCTGTTAGCCTGCTGACAAGATTCAATGTTACCACAGAACTTGCGCCAACCCGTGGTGCTCCTGAACCTGATGCATTTTTTGTAGCTGGATTTGGCTGCATAATAGTTGTCCCAGTCCTCATCCGCACAAGTATTCATGGCTCTATTCAGAGCTTTTCTTACCTTACCGCGCTTGCGTTCCAGCTCAGCGCCCCACCAGGGTTGTTTGCCCGGTGTGCTGCGCGGGGTGGTCACTGGGCAGGCAGTTTGGTAGCTGTCTATCATTGATTTAGTAAGGTACCTTACTTGTTCTTCAATCTGTGTTATATCCTCAAATGTTGTCGGATCGTTTGATGTCGCTAGCTTTGATTCAAGGCTGCGTGTGTAGGTGGCCCGATCCGTGTTGCGCGGATTACGCCGAGGTTGTGTGGGTTGAACACAGACCTGGATATCGAAGCGGATCCACCTATGATCAGAGCAGGAGGCCTCCTTGGAGACATGCCACCCAGTGATAGCTTCCGCCGCTCCCTCTGTTGCCAGAGTGAGATCTATGATAGTGCGGCTTCGCCTGGTTACGAACGTTGGTTCGGAACCCGTGTTTAGTAGGGATAGGTTAGTCGAGAATAAGTAATCAACCAAGGCCTTACCCCTATCGTTCTGCGTGTCCATACCCCACAGTTGATGGTGAGCGTTGGCATCAGCCCCGACGACGACCTCAAGCCCGCACCTCTCGCAGTGGCTGACCAGGCGGGCGAGGTCGTGCGGGGGCGGCGCCTCCACCTCGGGCATGTAGACTGAGGCGAGGACGATCACCATCTCCATGGCGTCGTCACGCTGTATAGTCAGCTTAGCTGCAGAGACATCTCTGCAACAGAAGTCAGTTAAGAGCTGTGTTTTGAGGTTACCTGTGATATAGATGCACGATCTGGGATGGTCGTGATCTGTGGTGACCAGGAGCTTACCGCCAAGATTGGAGAGTCCTTGTATGCGGCCCGCCCTTATCCACGGCTCCTGGATCAAGGCTATGGCCGTGTGTTGAACCTCCAGCCACTTGCGAAGTTGAGCCGTCGCGGTCTGACTGTGGTGGAGGTTTGCCTGGAGGATTCTACAGACCGACGAAAGGGACGCCATCGCTGGCCAGCCCCTCCTCGTCCCCCTCCAGTTTGAGCCCGGCAAACAGGTCGCCCTCGTCGAAGCCGTCCCCCACCCGGCTCGAAGCCGGGGACAGGATCATGTCGTCCAGCTCCTCGCCCGATGAAGGGACGGCGCCCACGGTGGCGGCAGCAGGGGCGTCTGACCCTGCCGGAGCAGGTTCAGTCGCGGATGCCTCCGGGTTGTCTAATATGGGAGATGACTCCCCCGCCAGTGCTGGTGGCTGGTTTGGCTCCTCGACGACGGTGCCCGTGGCAGGGTCCCATCCCTGTGGAACGTCGGTGAACCTGCCGTTCCGACCCTGGAACTTAACGTACACCGCCCCCAATCCAATTGAGAGACGGCGTCCGGCCTGCATCAGGGTCGGGATTTGGTCCACAGGGACGCCAACCACCACGAACCATTGGTCTGCTTGTTTGTCGGCAAAAAGAAGCACCCACCTCTTGATGTCGACCCAGGGGTTCTGGTAGGTGAGAGCGCGCCCAATGTTGGTCGACTCTCCATATACCCCCTGCTCGTCTGGGATCACGATGCCGCATCGTGCTCGTTTCTGTATTTCCGACTGACTCTTCACTACGAGAGAAATGCTAGTAGGAAGAGAAAGATCGGAGACTGTCTTCCGTAGCCAGGCTAAGGTGTGGTCGCTTCCGCACCACAGTTTCAGAACTCCTCCGGCGAACAGCGGCTTGGCATTGAATGTCGGCCCCGGAGTGTCTTGTTTGGGGGAGCAGGCCTCGAGGATGATCTGCCTCTGGATGGCGGCGAGTACCTGGTCTGATACTTCCCTGCTGAGGATCCCCGTGCGTTCGCAGGTGATCGCGACGTCTAGGGTTGCGCTTGCAGCTTGGGCGTAGCTTTTTTGAGGGACCCGTTTGGATTGATCAAGACGCGGCCGCTTATGCTCTCCCCGAGGTGTTAAAGTCTCGTTGAGAGCTCGCTTGGCCGCGGCCTGATCCTTCCAATCGGGTCGCCTGGAGTTACCTTCAGCCTGTTTCTCCGGGGCGCCGGTTGGCGGCTGGCTGGGCGAAGGTCGGCTTGTACCGGCCTCCGCCAGTGACTGCTTTCCGGCGGCGAAGTTCAGCTGGCCGCTAGTCGGTTTGGCCGACCTAGCGGCAGTGGCCTGTTTGTGTTGGCTGCCTTTACCTAGCAGCCTGCGTTCTTGACGTCGCTCCTTCCTCGTCAATCTCCCCCTCTGCTTGCTCTGTGTTGAGGAAGCTGGTGGACCTGAAGGGTCAGTGCGGGGGCCTCGGGCTTGTTGAATGCCTTTACCCTTGCCCTTGCGTTTCTGCACTTGCCAGGCATGTGCGAACGTATCCGCCTCCGTTTGACCGGTGACGGCCGCCTGATGAGAGGAGGATGGAGGAGGAGGGTGTTTGACAGGATGCCCGGCGCTGGTGTTACCCAACTCCGGGATCTGTGTGGTGAGGGTCAGACCGGCAGTGGTATTAGTCGTCGCCTTGGCCTTCGCCTGAGTTTTAGAAGGGTCGGTACTGGTCCCAGTCAGCGCCGACGTCCTTTGTTTATTTTGGGACTTTTTGTGTTTGGTCTTAGCTGCGGTTCTCGCCACAGCCGGACCAGCACCCGCGCTGGTACCCGCAGCGTTAGCTGCAAGGCCACCAGGGGCGAGGGAAGTGCAAGCACCCCCCTTGGGAGTCTCATTGGCTTTCGCCTCCACTCCGGTGTTGGTTAAAATAACTGGCCTTAAATTTTCCATGTTATGTAAGTTTTGAATTTCGTCTCTCTGGCTTCCCACCCTCCATGGAGCCCGCACCTGGGAACGTCTCACTACAAAAAAGCTCGAACGTTAGGACTACCAGAGAGATATAGGTGCGCAAGGCTGGTTTACAGTGCGACATCGGGTGCTCGATCGGGTTGGCGTGGAAGGTTCAAAGGGCCAAACCCCTCACGAACTGATCAACCCTCACTTACACCGTCAGCATGACCTTTACCTACCGCTTTGGCCGTCCAAGAACGACCTCAGCGGACCTCACGCACCTCGCCTGTGGCCCTCTGACGGGACACAATGACCATTTCCCTACCCCTGGCTATTGGGTAGGGCCACCGTTTCGCTTGAAATCCAGACCAAAGGGGGCGTGTTGCCTTTCAGCTCAACCCCCCAGGACTCCTTCATCCCCGCTTACGGCGCTCAACTGCGCAGGTCCTAGCGCAGGTGACTGTTTACTCCTACTCTCCACCAGCTGATTTTAGTGATGGGCGAGCCCGCCACCACCCAGTCACAGGGGGTCGCGGTTAGGAGTGGAGTTGGGTACATTGGAGGTGGAAGGAATGAGGATATGGGTGGGATGGAGTGTGGAAGGATTGTGAAAGTTGGGGCAGGAAGATGAAAGACGGGAAATAATGGGGTAAAGGGAATTGGGCTAAGGATGTGCTGGCGCCTGGTGGTTTTTGTTACGTCTGTTTCATAAGGAATCAGACCAAGAACGGGGTGGCAACCTCGGGAAGGTGCATCCGCCAGACTTGCCTTGAGGATCTACACGACCGTGGCGCTCTCCCTCAAGACCCCGCCACCCTACCGCCTCTGAAGGAGGCGGCAAGGTAGGCCTGCATCTATACTACCAAGCAAGCAAAGCAAAGCGTGTCGTTGTGCAACCGCAAAAGCATAAATACAGACCCCCCCCTAGCTAGTTCAAAATCTAGTCGTAATCCCATCTCAGCGACAACAATGTAAAAAACTTGTCAAAAATGTAGGGAAATTTGACAGATTGAGACTGAGATCTGGGGCCTAAAAAGGCCACTTTGGCAGAATCATAAAAGGATAAGAATAATGGGCAGTTAACTGTTAAGTTAATCGCATTAAATCCCATTGGTAAAGGATTTCTCAGTTATTTTTTTTTGTCTGTGCTAAAATACCAATCAATCCAATCCAAATCCAATCCCAAACCCTTTGATTATACCTACGTAGTGCAGCGAAAAAATGAAACACGGACTGTCTTCGCCATATTTTGATTCATAATGTTATCCTTTTATGATTCTGCCAAAGTGGCCTTTTTAGACCCCAGATCGTGAACATTCTTAAAATTACGAGAATTGCCCATCAGGTCGTTATCAATTGTGAAAATACCTAGTTGTTTTTGTGTAAATATAACATAAGTTGAACAACTGTTCAAACAATGACAACACGATTTTTTACATACTTATGTAGGTATCGTAATTACTTGTAAATATTTTTTTGTAGCAAAAAGGCAAACAGTATTATTCAGTGCTACTATGGGCGAAAATGTCAAGAATCTGGCTAGATTAGCATTGAGAACTGATCCGGTTTTGATATCTGTAACTGATAACAAAATGTCTACAGTCTCAGGACTCCAGCAAGGGTAAATATAAACATGTTCATAAATAAATAAGACTGTCTTGTTGGTCCAGTGGTTGTAAGTGCTACTGCTGAGTTTTACCTCCTGGGTTCGATCCACAGGTGGGACAAACTGTTATTGGGTTTTTCATCTGGAATTTCTTATTAGGAACCTGGAGTCTGGAGTTGTACCCGGTTGATGGTAATGGGCTCGCCCCTTTCCATTTTTACCATTACATGGGACTTAAACAAAACTAGCTAAAATGGGGTTTACTATGGAAATCTGCCTAACCTTTCGGAGGAGTGAGTGATGTTATGTTATGTAAATAAATAAGAATATGCTGTGATACTTCTAGCTCTGATCTTAGAGGGGCTCGTGGCTAAAGAATAACAGCCGCACGGGCCGATCGATCAGGGTAAGCTACGCTTGTCGCGGTTCGTCTGTGGATGGGTGACCATCTTTACATACCGAGACCCCTCCGTGCCTCGGAAAGCACGTAGAGCCGTTGGACCCGGCTGTCATTCGAAGATCTTCGACAGTTGTTACGGGTAGTCAGAAGCCCGAAAGTCTGACAACCAGTCTTACCAAGGAGTATCGTATTACTCAGTAACTGGGTTGTGGAGATAGGCAGTAGCTCCATGTAAAATACCGGTATTAGGCTGCATCCCGTTAGACTAGAAGCTGACTCCAATAAAGTTGGGAAAAGACTAGGCAGATGAGGTGATTCTAGCTCTGATCTTGACCAGGCTAAAAATTCAACCCTTAATCTCTTTCTAAGGGTTAGAGTGGAGGTATTGGTCAGTCCAGTCCTCGATACCTATGTATACTATTCATCATCATCTCATTCCTGGTTTCTGAATCCAGTTTACCTGTAGCTGTAAAATCAACTGCATTCCATTGGTCCATTTGGTTGCACTAGCACTCACTCCAATACACAGCGTTTTCGAAATCCTGCCTGTTATAAGATAACTATTCAAGTGTCTCCGGAAGAATAACAGGGTTTCTCGTCACTTCTTTTCACAGATATTACATTTGCCCAGTAGAGAAAAGGATCTCATGGTTGTACAAAATGCTGAAGAAAAGCAAAAAACTAAAAGTGATGGTATTTTTCTCATCATGCAGATCGGTGGATTTTCATCACGATTTTTTCGGAGTACATTGTAAAGCTACTGTTTTGAGTATACATGTGAGTATGGAGTTTTATTTGGTGGCTTCGCTTTATTTACTTTAAAACTGCCAGCCTTTTCATCAACAGCCAATAGCAGTCCCCTGCTAGACATAGCTAGGCCTCTCCAATCGCGCGCCATTACCTCGTTCCTCGACTGTCCTCATCCATGTGCTACCAGCAACCCTGCGAAGATCGTCACTCAACTTAGCCAACTACCAACCTACTTGTGCGTATAGTCATAATTATATTCCCGTTTTCTGGGTTCTGTATCTTAAAAGGAAAAACGGAACTCTTATAAGACCACTTCGTTGTCCGTCCGTCGGTCAAGACAAGGGTCTTCAAGGGTTCAAGGGTTTCAACTTGATAACTCCATGCGTTCCTGAGAAAAAGGTTTCTCAGAAACGCGTGGAGTTATCAAGTTGAAATTAATATCAATTACTCAGAGCTGGAATCCCTTGAAGCAGTGAAAAAATCAAACTTCTAAGTCAACGCAATCAAAAGATATGAGCGTTTATGTTCCGGAATCAAAACCTTTATGGTACTTCCCGTTGACCTAGAATCATGAAATTTGGCAAGAAGCAATGTCATGTAGCACAAGTAAAGGAAAAAAATCGAAAACCGTAAATTTGTAAGTAGTTACATTTAAATAAAAACCCGTGATAAACTATTTACATACCTACCGTAGTAGGTATGTAAATAGTTTAACCCTCGGTGCGTGAGACTGACTCGCACTTGACCGGTTTTTTTATATCCTATGTAACACGATACAATAGAAAATCGATTGTGTCTCATTAGCAGAGCTTGAGAGGTCACACAGTCGCTAATCATTATTAAGTTTAAGCAAAGTTTATAAATAAACCCCATAATGTATGCAAGAAATCTCCACTTCCTCTGCCCTCTGTCTCACTGACCATGTAGAGCCTCAGATGGACAATCCACCTGGGTTTAAACCCGGTGCTTTGATGAACATCCGATAAACACCCAATTTTCTGGGTGTTTATAGGTGTTTACGGGTGTTTATCAAAAGCACCGGGTTAAAACCCGGTGGATTGCCAATCTATAGCTCAGCAGACGAAGTCCCATATTTTTACTTGCAAGACCGAGTTACCAATAGTTAACTATCATTCTGATAAATGGCTCGGAACGAATCACCTTTCTGTAGATATCGGGTTGTAACTAAGTAACAACTCAAATGATAAGTTGTGTGAAATATGCGATATGATGAGATAAATTGCAACCTACAAGTTTTCTGCCTCGGATTATGCTGATCTTAGAAACTGTTCTACATCAATAATTAATTACTTGCTCTTATTGATTAGTCAAGGCTTTTAACCTTGTTACTTACGCGTCTAATTGAATTGAGGGGCTAATGGCTATGAAAAAACAGGCGCACGGTTCGATGGAGCAGGTTAGGCCATGCTTGCCGTGGTTGCGTGGTGGTGGTGGTGGATGGGTGACCATTTTTACATACCAAGACCCCTCCGTGTCTCGGAAAGCACGTTAAGCCGTTAGTCCCAGCTGTCATTCATGGATCTTTGACAGTCGTTACGGGTCGTCAGAAGCCCAAAAGTTTGACATCCAGTCTTACCAAGGGGTATCGACAATATACCCAATAACTGGGTTGTGGAGGCCAGATAGACAGTCGCTCCATGTAAAACATTGGTATTCAGCTGCATCCGGATAGACTGGAATTGACCCCAATATAGTTGGGAAAAGGCTAGGCAGATGATGACTTACCTACGCGCCCAATTATATTATTATTTATGTTTAGTCGACCGTAAAAATTGCTTTAAGTACCAGCTTAGGGTTACATATATGGTTAAATAGACCATACTGAAGTTGTAATTTACGGAGAGGTCTTGTCAAAAGTGATAAAGCAATTACGATGTCGACCATACCTACGTACAATAAATATATTAAGTATCTACTTATGCAGTTTATTTATATTATTATAATGATAATTTTTAAATGATCTTCATTAGGGTCAACAAAGTCAAGCTAGGAGGAAAGAAGCATATCATAACTTTATTGAGGCGCAAAACGGGGTTTTGTTTTGCACTGACGTCGCAGCTCGGGGATTGGATATTCCCAGCGTTGATTGGATTGTACAGTATGACCCACCATCGGATCCAAAGGTATGTTTTGGTTATTTACAGATTGCTATAGATACTGCAATTCACGATCGCGCGTCATGTAACTTTTATGAAGTTGTAATCCTAATCCTAACTTCCTAACTAATATTATAAATGCGAATGTAAGTTTGTTACGCTTTCACGGTAAAACAGCTGAATCGATTTGGATGACATTTGGCACATAGTTAGACCTGTGTCAGGACTGACTACTTTTCATCCTGGATCGCAGACGAAGTCGCGGGCGGGCAGCAGCTAGTAAGATATACATTGGAATGAGTGACCCGCGTTTGTGAAACGTAACTTTGTGATAATTTACTTCGTGCCTTCAAGGGCTTCAAGCCAAATAGACGTTGACTACTCGTTTGGTTGGGTAGAAAATGTGTACACTGACTTAAATCTGCGTGTCTGAACTGATATTCGCGGAGAAATATAGAGATGAGTACAGAAGTGTTCCAAGTTCTAAAAATAAGCAGGCTTGGAACACTTCTGTGCTTATCTCTATTACAAAAGTGCAACTGATATCGTGCGAACTCTCTGACATTACAGCGCGTGTCGCTTCAAAAATATTGTCAGCTTCGCATTTATTTATCTATTTATAAATTCCAATTGGACATGTTTACTATTTCATCATTATCTTATCTTTTAGGAGTACATTCATCGAGTTGGTCGCACGGCCAGGGGACTCAACAATAAAGGGAATGCAGTTATCTTGTTGAGGCCCGAAGAAGAGAATTTTATAAAGTTTTTAGAAAAAGAAAAGGTTTTTTTAGATAAATACACTTTTGGTGATCCTCCTGATGAGGTTCAAGATATGGTAAGCATTAAGTAGTGATAGACAGACGGTTCACCTGCACGTCACAAATAATACTGGAACTACGAAAAGTTCCCTTACTGAATATTGCTACGATGTAAAGGCACTGTTGTGATGGGATAAGATACGATAAATCCATAATCTGACAAAGATATATCATGCAACAAAATATTATCACGAACCATGTACGATGTAGTATCTATTCTAAAATATCATTTATTACTACAGACGAGCAAGTTACGTAACAATTTTTTTCAGCCATGTTTTTTTAAAGATTTTCTGGTTGGCAACATAGTACATGAACACATTAAATGCCTGGCAACAGCTGAGCAGTCAAGTAGAGCGTAAATTATGTCACCCATCGATCACATATCCACCTTTTTTTCAGCTAGAAGATCTTATAACGAATAATGGTGTAATGAAGACGCTTGCAAGAAAGGCATATCTATCGTTCCTTAGATGCTACAAAACACATCCGCTCAAAAAGATATTTGATATCAATTCGTTGGATTTAAAACTAGCAGCAAAAGCCTTTGGATTCTTAGAACAGCCTCACGTCGATTTTCGTATCCTTTTTTATAATAACTTAATTTAAAAAAAAACAACACACACGATTCCCAATCACACACAGAATCAACCACACAGTCATTTTACTTTTTAATCTTTTTTACTTTTTAAACTTACTTTTAATTTTAATTTAATTTTTTTGTATTATTTTGCTTTCCAAATGTTTTTCCTTTAAATCACAACATAATAGTATATTCTTTTTGTGTAATATCAGCTTACCAGCTCTTAATTTCCATAGGGATCTAGTGTCCAAGTGGCAGTAGAACACTGACTCCTAAGTCACAGGTATTCCTAGTTTAGGAGTCAGGGTTTCAATATTTGTGCGCCTTTAATTATTAAGAACTTTAGCTAGATATTAAGTATAATTGTAAGGACTTGCATCAATAAACTATTATTATTAATTCGTTGGATTTAAAACTAGCAGCAAAAGCCTTTGGATTCTTAGAACAGCCTCACGTCGATTTTCGTATCCTTTTTTATAATAACTTAATTTTATATTTCGAAAACGCAGTGAAGTGTAGTTCCCGGGAATTAGCTAGTAGCAGGCGGCACAGGACCAGTCGTAGCTATGATTGGCGTAAGCATATGTCCAGCACTATTTCGGCTGATACGATGATGACGACTTCTATTACGAAAATAGTTAGGCGTTATGACCACAGCAGAAATGTTTCCTTTTGAACTGTCCCAATTGATTGGAAACTAAATCCAGGCTCATGATTTTATCACATAGCCTCGCAACTGCCAAAAAGTAATCTGCATGTATGCAGCAAAAAAACGCGTCGCTTTACACCGGCGCGGCGTGAAATCATCATGGTACCACAACACTGTTTAATTAGAATCAATTAAACGCTGTTTAGTAATCGACTAGCCTTGTTTTGTTTTTACAACACTACAGTTTACGGTTTGTCTACTGGTACCCGTTTGAATGGATGACTTTTAATTCACCTTGACCGTGACCTTTGTCTAATGTTGTTGGATTGATTTAATTGACCTTGACCGTGACCTTATCATAGGTAAGTCATAATGTTAACGCAGCTTCATGACAACATTATCACTTGTAAATTCATTCAGTAACTGAAAATGTCATGAGAATCTCTAAAGCGCTTTTCAACTAAGCTGAATATTGTCGTCTGTGAATTCAACAAGTTCGTAAGTAACGTCCTAAAATGCATACCTACCTAACTTTTTACTTAATACCCCTTTTGGATTTTTCGCATATATCTCAAAAAGATGTTTATAGGTCAAAAATAATGGGATTTTAATCACTCCTTTGTATGACACCGGGATATTTGACTACATATTAATGGATGACCTTTAACTGACCTTGACCGTGACCGTGCTAATATTGTTGGATTAATATTGCATATATGAAGCTGTTGGTAACGGAATTTTGCAAAATATCAAGGGGTTCCTTCACCGGGAGCATTCGTATGTACTATCCACGCCAAAAGTCCATACGCAACTTCAAAAGTAATTGCTTAACGTTTAGTTTGACTTACGACCTTCTTTTAATGAGTAATTTGACACACACACCCGCATATTACTCGAATAATCACGCTTTTGAATATAGTTCCGTGTCATGTTCGTCTTGTTCACATAATTCGTAAAACTTTTGAGTATACCCACAGAAATCTAAATAAATAAATTAGGTATGGTAGACAGATGCAGGTAACTTACGGCTCATTCACCGCGCCTAATAGAATGTTGTTCGTTCTTGATTGGTTTTTGATATTGTGGGTTAGTGACGTGTGTTTAATCTATTATAATAGCTGTGTAATAGTTCATTTTGAAATGTAAGCTTTGAGATGAAAGCGGATATTATCGCGCAGCGTAAAAGTGGTTTTAATATATTATTATATCACAAATAATTGATGAAACCGGACTGACTGTGAGTATTATGATTTAATTATTTTATCTAACATTTAGCTAATTAAAGTTTAACTGCTGATCCTTGTAGTTATTTTATTAAACGTTTTGTATTTACCATAGGGTCTAAATAGAAGAAAAAAATAATATTTCCAAGAGTTTATTTATTTACTTTTGGAATGATGAATATAGCATTATGTATAAATTATAATATAATTATTTTGTAACATTTGAACTATTTTCAAAATAATTTTGTTTAAAAAAGTAATAAGTAGGTATCTACTTAATATTTTATAATTTTGCTAGTAGCCTTACAATATTCCTTTTTTGTTTTAGAGAAATTACCTACTGTGAGTCGGAGGGTCAAAAGATATAAGGAAGAGTACAGTCAGTGAATAAGAAACGGTTTAAGACAATTTATTTCACTCAAAAAGAATACAATTATTCACTTCTATGAGGAAAAACATACAAATTAAGATAAGCGACGATTTCGCTTGGTTAAAAACTAAAATTAAAATACAGTAAAAAACCTACAATTTAACAACATTCAGAACATGGTGCCTTAATAGCCTTTTAAAACTTGGAAGTGATTTCGAGTCCCTAATTTCTTTAGGTAAAGAGTTATAGAGTTGTGCCCCCTCATATACAACAGTCTTTCTACCGTAGTTTGTCCTCGGTGCTCTTAAAATTATTTGATTTGCCTGCCTCGTCATGCGCTTTTGAATTTGCATTCTCTTTGTAAATGTTATTTGTGTGTGTATGTCTCTATTAATTATTTTACGTACAAGTATACAAGTGTTATATTTATAAGTTTGTTCAATATTCATTAATTTTGTTTCTTTTAAGACCTTTTGAGATGACGTGAAATAATCATAATTAAACAAGACTTTAATAATTTTATGCTGAGATGTTTGTAGTTTTTTAAGGTGAGTTTTGGCGGCACTTCCCCATATTTCGATTAGGTAATCGAGATGCGGTTTAACCATCGAATTATAAATAGTATATCTGACCTGTGGTGGGAGACATCGGACAATTCCTCTTAGTGCACCAGTCAGGGATGATATCTTTTTTCTTACTTTCTCAATGTGTGGTTTCATTGTAAGTTTATCATCAAGAGTAAGACCTAAATATTTTTCAGTATTTGTTTTTAATAAGGATTGCCCATTAATGTTTAATTGACCCTGAGAATGAAGTTTTTTATTTTTAGCTCTAAATATCATGTATTTGGTTTTACTAGCATTTATAGTAAGCAGATTGTTTTGGAACCACATAGCTAGTCTATTAAGATCACTTTGTGCTTCCCTAACAATTTCCTCTATATTGCTGCCAAAGTAAAAAAGACTGGTATCATCGGCATACAATGAAATAACTCCCCTAAGACCGATTTCATTAATATTGTTGATGTAGATAAGGAATAATAGAGGGCCTAGTATAGAACCTTGTGGTACTCCACAGGTGATGGGTTGGGGTTCACTTCGATGTTCACCAATACCGACAACTTGGTACCTATTTGTAAGATAAGAGTTTAATATTTTTAATGCAAAGCCAGTAATACCAATACTTTCCAGTTTTTCCAGAAGAATTTTGTGACTTACGGTGTCAAATGCCTTTTTTAAATCAATGAAGATCCCAAGAGCTATTTGCTTCTTATCAATGTTAGTTTTTAAGTTAGTAATAAGATCAATAGTCGCGGATAGAGTGTTTGATTTCTGTCGGAAGCCATATTGGTTTTTGGAAATAAAATTTATAGAATTTAAGTAAGCTTGTAACCTACTATGAATGAGTTTTTCATAAATTTTAGAGATTATCGGTAAGACCGATATTGGACGATAATTACTCACATCTGCTTTGTTCCCGGCTTTATGTATCGGTGTGACTTTGGCGACTTTTAGTGTATCTGGAAATATTCCTTCTTGAAGGCTTTTGTTAATGCATTTTGTTAAGTCTTCCAGAAGTAAATCTTTAATACATTTAATTATTTTAGTACTAATGCCGTCTATGCCTGCGCTGGTGTTAGTTTTCAATTCGTCAATAATTTTTGAAACCTCTTTAGTGGTGGTTGGTGACAAGTCTGCAAGTTTACCTGTACTCAGTCTAGAAAGCGTGTCAGTTGCGTTGTTTTGATGACATTTAGGAATTTCATTTGCCAGCACTGTACCGATTGTTGAAAAGTAATTATTGAAACTCTCACATATAAGTTTTGTGTCGGTAATAGGTCCTTCCAGTATAGTAGGGGCTGAGTTATTTTTTATTTTATTGCAAGTTAAATTATTAATCAACTTCCACATCTTAAAAGGCTTTCCGACACAATTTTTGAAAGATTTTGTATAATAAGAACTCTTAGCATTCTGAATAACAGCGGTCACATTATTTCGTTCAGCTATAAAATTGCTCTTTATTTCTGCGTCTTCAGGGTTCTCTTTTAATTTCTTACTCAGTTCATTTCTAGTATTGATAGCTTCAATTATCCCCCTGCTTATCCAATCGGTCTTAGGTGGGTTAAGAATCTTCGTCTTTTCAGTTTTATTTTGGTTGATCACAGATTTTAAGTATTCTTCAAGTGCCAAGTAGTCATCATTTTCATTCTCAGCCTTGTTTTCATTTATAGTTTTGTATAGATTTTCATAATCAACTTTTTTGTATTTCATCTTTTGCAGTAGTTCTGGATATAATCTTTTTATTTCAAAGTAAATTTGTTTGTGGTCTGAAAAAGACGACTCAATAACTGCCAAATGAAAGTTGTAGTCGGTGATTTGCAGGTTAGTACTAACATGATCCAATATAGTGTTGGTCGTTGGAGTTTCTCGTGTACAGTATTTTTTTGCAATTCTATTTAATATTGTGTAGCCATCTTCCTTCAGTAAATATTTATAATCTTTCGTGTTTCCATCAGGTTTAAGGAGGTTGAGGTTGTAGTCCCCAAATATGATAGCTCTTTTCATCTTTTGTAAGTAGTATGAATAGGTGTCTAGGAAACTTGTTATATTTGTTCGTTCCGGTTTGTACACGACTCCAACGTCAAGCGAAAATTTTTCCAGATGGACCCAGAGGAAATGGTTATCTTCTTCCGTTTTTTCTTCGATGAAGGTTTGCTTCAAAGAATTGTGTACGTAAATAGAAACTCCTCCTCCTCTGGTATTTGTTCGGAAGTTGTAGTAATGGGTATAGTTCGGTATTCGCAGTCGTTGAGCCTCTTCGTCTGATTTGATCCACGTCTCGGTTAGAACTATGACATGTATAGCATCGTGGATGGATTCTACAATACATTTTAGTTCGTCATGTTTGCCTGGCTTGACAATGCTTCGAGCATTCATATATAGGAATTTCAGAGATTTAGTAGTAGTGATAATATTAGTATAGTTGTCCGTTATCTGGTAAGTAATGGTATTTTGCGTTTCAAGTTGTGAGCTATTTTGTGATGTCATTATTGTAAGTTTTTTGATTCATTCCGGGTAATTTTTGGAACGCCTTTCAGGTATTTAATACTTAAGTTTGTCTCACCATTTTCTGTGCGTTGCTGTAGTTCTTTCCGGAGGTTTTCTAAGTAGCTTTGTTGTTGAGGTGTTTGGTCGGGATATATTTTGATTGGCTGGTCAGACAGTTTCGATTTATTGCGCAATATATACTTTGGTGTGTCTTGTGACGCATAATATAGCTTAATAGGACGACTTTTTTGAGTGTTATATTTACCAAGGCGATGAATTTTAACTGGTTGAGGACAATCTAAGGTAATGTTGCTTATTGCTTTAATAACTTCTTCCTTGTCATGGTCATGCCTTATAGCCGCATTGCCAGAATGAAGTTCAGATATGCCAACAATAACTAAGTTCTTGTTTCTTTGACAGCGTTCTTGTATTTCCGACAATACGTCCTCATAATAAGTCAGACTTGGAGTAATGTTAGCAATCGCAGTCTTCGAGGAGTTCGAGATAATTTTCAGCTGATCAACGTCAGTCTGAAGTGTATTTATCTTCTGAGCGGTGGTACCGTTGGAAATTTTAAGGTTTGTTATTTCGGATTTTAGGATTTCTTGCTCCTGAGCTAGTTTATTAGTGGTGGACTTAATGTCTTTTAACTGTTCATTTATGGATGCAATATCATCACGTATTTTTAAATTCATTTCCTTTTGTTCAGTAGTGAAATTAGTCAGCAATGTTGAAATATGGTTTTGAAACAATTGGAATTGCACTGATAAATCGTCATGCGGTTGTTTCCGTTTGTAGCCACGGCTAGTAATATTTTGGAACTCGTCCTCATTCAGCTTTGACAGGTCCGGTTGGGAACTTCCCTTAGCTTCATTTCCGCTGCCACCATTAGTCGGGGATCGCATCATTTTGCAAATTAACTGATTGCGTATTAGTTTTCAAGTCAGCGCGTGTACTACGATAGATCCACTATGTTATTCCCACCAATTGCCGCGGTAAACACAGCTTTGATTTCTTAACAGTGATTCCAAACTTAGACCGCCTACTGCGTAGAAACTAGTTTTTTGCAATAAATGCGAGATTCCAAACTAATGCCGCCTTCCTCGCTGCGTCGATAACAACGTTGATGTAGGTCAGGGATTCACTTTTTATGATGGCCGGTATATTAATATTTTATCAAAGTTTTATTCCGTCTCGATTTGTTTTAATACACTGTTTTTATTATTGCTTCAAGGTTTGTAGCACTTCACTCACTCACAGTTAAAGTTTGTTGTAGTTATTACCACTTTTATCAAAGTATTTCTATTTAAAAACAATTATTTTCGAGTAGCGAAAAGTTAAGCGTCTAGCTTAAGCGAATCGTCGCGGCGGGTGAAACAAGTGGTTTTAACCAACCAGTGACCTACCAGATGAAGTTGCATTGCAAGGAAATATGAAGATAGATGTTTAAACATTACAGGATCCATACGCCAGCGTTTACTTGATAGCATGGATAATAATGGGGGTTATACAACGTATTAAGTTATAAATTACAAATTGATTTTAGTAATATTAAATAAAATATTATTGTGTCATATCCGTAATAAGGATTATTTTGAGGTTTATAGTTTCAATCTTCTTTTCAAAATGAATTTTGAAAATGAATACTTAAGCTATATCCGCAATTAAAGCACAATATTATTTTATTACTAAGATAGTTACAATATTTTAAGTCTAATGGTCGTAGCTCACCGATTACCTGCTTTACTTCAATAAATTGTTCTTTATGAGAAAATAAACTGTTTTAAAAGTTTATTTATCAAATTATAACGAATAAAATTTTTGAAATCACTAAATTTTTTTTTATTTTTACCCCGCATATTTCAATAACAATATAATAATACAAATAAAACAAATATTACATTATTATTCTCGTATATTAATTTATCGAATAATAAAAAAAGATAAGACTATTGTTGAAAAGATAATTCAAAGTTCCATCTCGAGATTCGAACCCAGGCCTACGTGTTTACTAATCCTATACGCTACGTTATCCGCTAGCAGCACTTGTTATGAAGTTGTGAATTTTAGCAGTGGTATGAACCAACCAAGGTCATACGTAATTACGCCGCGCGTGTGAAAAAGCGATGACGATATGTTTTGTTTCGTTTGACGTTAGCAAGTGTACACACACAGATGTAAATACGGGCCTGCGGCGCGGGCGCGGGGACGGCGCGAAGCATGTTCACAGAAATTTCAACCATAGCGCGCCTAAGCACTTTTGAGGCGTACTGTACAGACGCCAGCACATTAAGCTACCCGAAATCAACTTTAGACCTTATGGTTTAGCGATAAAGTTGAAAATCTATTAAAGAAATTTGACAGATTGTAGTTGCTTGATGTGCTGGCGTCTGTTACCTTTACCAGCAATCTAGTCTTGTTACTTCTACCTATTTAATTACATGTAATTAAATGGCTATAGAAGTAGGTGAATACCTATCCTGCTGGTTTCAATTATCTCTATACTACCTAGCAGTTGACGACCTTGCAAAGTCCTAGTCGTTACAGTGGACTCTTGAGTTGTTACGTTACAGGCGAGTGCTTCCGGCGAGGGGCGCCTTTATGAGAATTTCTGAAGCGCTTATTTCGCTTGGCTAAATCTTCTATGAATTCAGACAAGTGTGTGAGTTTAGCGTTCATCTAACTAAATCATCTGCCTAGCTTTTCCCAAGTATTTTGGGATCGGAGTTCAGTCTAACCGGTTGCAGCTATAGTAGAATACCAGTATTTTACATAGAGCTGACTGCTTATCTGACTTCCATAAACCAGTTACTGGGTATTACGATACCGAGACTGGTTGTCAGATTTCCGGGCTACTAACGACTGTCAAAGATCCACGAATGACAGCCGGGACCAACGGCGTAACGTGCTTTTCGAGGCACGGAGAGGTTTTGGTATGTAAAGATGGTCACCCATCCACGGACCAACCGTGGCAAAGCGTTGCTTAACCTGATCGATCGACCGGTGCGGTGCGGCTGTTATTACTTAGGCACAAGCCACTCTTTAGTGTTCATCTATTGTGTCATGCATTAATCTGTACACAAACCGTAAACTCTATAGACGAACTGTAAACTTTTTTGTAAAAAAAACAAAACATGGTTATTGTATTGCTAAACAATGGCGCCGATTCTGCTGTTCACAAACTAAACTAAATTTAAGTTCAGGCCTCTTTTTCTTTCTATTTCATTAAGACAAGGACAGAAGATAAATATTAGTTTAGTCCTGTCAAATTAATAAGCGCCTGGCGTAAATTGACGTATTTTTAGTAGCCAATTTTTTAATCTCGTTAAAATTGTCTATGGAGTATTTTAATTTGACAGGACTAAACTAATCTTTACCTTCTGTCCTTTTCTTAACCTTATGACCGCCAGAGCGTAAACGCATCGGCGTACCTCCCACGCCAAGCTACAAATTCAGCGCAAATACCTACAAAAAATGTAGGGATTCCAACATCTTATCGATAAGCCATCGATAATCAATTAGTCATTGCTTTAAACCCATATTTTTTAAATAAATTGTTACTCGTTACATCATTCTTTTTTTTTAATTAGACCCTATTTCGTATCATACTATCATTAAACAGAAGTTACAAAAATCTAAACAACGTAAAAGCAGACATTAAAACTACAAACGAATAAAATGAATAATAATAAGGTACATCACTAATCTCGTTCGTGACGGTAGCCGCTGTCGGGAAGTCCCGACTCTGGCGTGGCTGGCACGACCTTTGACAACTTCCTCGCATGCGAGTAGGGATGTGACATTGTGGGACATAATAAATAATAATCATAGTATTTAACAACAACTGCAACTGAAAATTAATTTTGCGCAGTGTTGTTCTGCAATCTACATGCATGCAACAAAAAACACGCCGCGTGCAACCCAGTTAATCTCAATGCCAGCCACATGCTCAGTTCAGATAAGCTCTCGCCCAAACCCAAACATAAGTGCGTGATAAGAACCCACAAATGCATCAATATTTTCTTAGCGATAACATTTCAGTTCCGACGAAGAGATGACATTGCAAGATCTTGACAAACGAAGACTTATCTTGAAGAATATAAGAGTATACTTTTTGAAACTATTGTTTATCAACAACATGCAATCTGACTGTTAAATTATTATTATGTCAAGATAAAGACATTCGACGAGTTGGGTGATTGCAAATGGCGCATTGAAGTGTGATATGTAGTAAATATTTTATTATGTAAAGGTTATGTAATTTATCACAATAAAACGTCTAGGTATATAAAATAAAACGTGATTTATTTCATTTTATTCTAGCTTACACTAGCTACTTTTCCTGTTGTTGCCTTTCTGCCTGTAGATTTTAGTTTTCTCAGCTTTCTGCTTGAAGTTTGTTGGCGCGTTCAAGGACTTGAAGTATCCATATCCGCCGCCTCCTTTTCTCTTTTGTGGAGGTCCTTTGCTGGCCACCTTAAGTTCTACGGCAGGTGGAACCGTGAAACCGAAGGACTTGGAGACCTTGGCCATATCTATAGTGTCGATGTCGAATATAGTCTTGAGGTGATGAGAATCGTAAGCCCTCAAGTAACTCTTGAACGCTTCTTTAGCCGATTGGTTCAGGAAGTAGTTTCTTGATATTAGTTTTTCCAGCTGAAACAAGGATTTTGAATGTTTATGATAATGTTTTAAACATTTTAACATTTGCTAGCCGATATCTAGTTTAAACATGTGCGCCATTTTTTGTTTGCTAGTCTTGGGTTTTGAGTTCACATAGCTAAGATAATAGGAGCGAACATATTTGGTACAGATGTTCGCGTTTCGCTTGAAAAACTACCGCGCTACTCCAAATCCTGGGAACGCCTTTTTTGGCACGATGTACAAAACAACGACATAAAACTATCGGAACATGCTGTGCACGTTAAAACGGTTATAACTAAATGATTTCTATATTTACAAACCTGCATTTGAATATCAGAAATCTTATTCCAAGAGAATTCAAACTCGTTGAGCGCGACCCTGGACTGTTTCAAGAATCTGAGGAAACCAAGTTCTTCAGGACGAAGGAACAACAACGCATGCCCACTTGTTCCGAGACCTCGGGCAGTTCTGCCTACGCGATGGATGTATTCCTATAACAATAGAACAAAATAATATTATTTTAACACATTGAACGACACTGAACGAGCCACAATAGAAGTTTTATTGTTATTATGTCGAGGGGCGTTAATTGTCCCGCAGATTGTTAATTAGTGAAGGGAAAATACGAATATTCCCGATGATTGGGGAAAAAATCCCAATATTCGGAAAATACCATTACCCTGAATTTCTGTCACAAGGGACCGAAGAGCCCATTATTATTAAAAGCCAATATTTTCCGCTACTTAGGGCGGCGCATCAATGCAACGATTATCGAAATCTTTGATGCTTCAAACTTGGCAGTTGATAGTATGTACTATGGGATTATAGTTGATAAAGTAACGCTTATGTGAATTGGTTCTCAATAGTAAAGTTGCTGCTTTTTACGAGTATCACTTTTATGAACATTGACATGGTTACATTACGATGATTGCAGGTCGCTTGTGAAAACTATAATAAGGCAAGTAATAAAAAAAAAACTATACAAACAATAACTTCTGCTTGATTCAATATAAATTTCGAATGGTATGAGTAAATAAATGTATGAACGAGAACAACAAAAGGAGTATGTAGAAATCGTAGCAACTAGCATTCTGCAGTTTCTGCCTACCGACTTGGGGTCAAGGCGTGAGTTTATGTTTATCGTGGTAAGTAAATAATGTAATTGCAAATGTATGTATCTTACCTTGGGATCATCAGGTGGGTCATATTGCACGATCCAGTCAACGGCGGGTATGTCCAGACCTCTGGCCGCCACATCCGTGCATAACAGTATTCCGGTCTCGGCGTTGCAGAATTGGAAGAAGGTCGTCGTACGTTTTGTTTGTTGTTGCTTTCCCTGGTGATTAAGACAATATTTCAATAAATTTGATAGAGATAATATAGAAAAAAATGTAGTTGTAAACCTCAAATAAAAATTGGGTGATATACGTTATTTTTAGTAAATGCGAAACCTAAATATAGTTTGTTCAGAATAAGTAACTAAATCGATTCCAATAATTTTTACGTCATACTATATTTTGTCCCAAAAACATTTAAAAAAGGTTAAAAGTTGGACACCGAGCGACACTGAGTAGGTTATCCAATCTCCGCGCCGAACGGTTAAGTACCTAGGTACTTATTATCAATGAGCGCAAGACGGCGCGGCGCGAGTGAGCATATATGGACAAACAAGTAACTTAACAAACTTATAACTTTGTGATTTTTCATGATACAGTTTTGAAATTTTGTACATAGATTCATAAAAATACTAGTCACGTGTTTCGGGTTTCGCATATACTAAAAATAATGTTGTATACGCGTCTTACTAAATAGGATGGGCACTAAAACCAGATTTTGCAACATTTGCCTTTATAGTCTTACAACGTTACGTGAGTAAAGCCCGTTCAAACTTTATGGCGGCTCGGAACATAAAGCCGCGTACGCACGAACGAACAAAACATGGTGAACACGAACACATTGGATCGCCACGAACATTTTTGACGAACACAGTGTTATGTTCGCTAGTGGTACGCACGTGCGAACAAAGTGTTCGATGTTCGTGTTCACCATGTTTTTGTTCGTACGTGCGTACGCGCCTTAAGGCGAGTCGCTGCACTGTAACAATTTCACGTGTTAGCGGGGGTGAGGGGTGACGTACTGTGCAGCGAGTAGCGCACCTCAGAGCCGCCATAAAGTTTGAATCGGCTGTAGCTTCCATTTTGTGTTGCTAACAACTATTCTTAGTTTAGCTGTGGCTTAACTTTTGATTGCAAAGAAAATGAACACAAGGATGAACTTAGAAGATTTTTGTAAGTTGAAATAATAATGATAATACATTTTGTAAGTACTTACGTGTATAGACATGACAGGTAGATCGATATAGTTGAAGAGTTCATGGTGATACTTCACAGACATGCAAGTGGAGAAGAACACCATCACCTTTTTCTTTCTATTCTTCTTGAGGAATGTGAATAGGACCATCATGCGTTTCTCTGAAGGGCATACAATGTATCTGAAAAAAAAAATTGGTCATAAATTCTTAAGATATAGAAGAGAGAGTAAGGAAAAAGGTAGTTTATGATATTTCTATTGTTATTTTCTGATTACTATTTCACTGTTAGAAGATCTGTATCTGTTGCATAAGCATAATTGCAATATTTTTCCCCTAACTAATTAAATATACATATGCCATCTAAATGGACAAGGCTTAGCAGCACCAATATTTAATCCTTGAGCTTTTTCTAGAGTTCCGTACCAAAATGGTAAAACGGAACCCTTTTGGTGAGACTCTACGTGATAGAAGTTTATGTAAAGAATACAGGAAAAATAAAATGATGTCTCTAAATAGCACACTTTTTCAGAAATCATCAACAAAAGTTACATTAGTTCCACTAGCGGTCAAGAGATGGCGCTGACATAAAACTGCAATATTCTACACCGCAGTGCACTGTTAAAATTCTCTGACGAAAATAGGCCTCACCGATGAAAATTTATAAATATGATGGTACGGAACCCTCGGTGCGCGAGTCCGACTTGCTCTTGACCGGTTTTCTTTTTTTCTAACATCAATCAATAGCCTCGCTCCCTGATACATGGAACTCAAACACGACATAACTGCCGAAATGTGGGTGGACTAACACACCTCTGCCTAACCCTTCGGCTTCGTGTAGACGATGCCGGATCCGCATCGGCGCCGGACCGCATATATGTGTATACAAATGAATATCGCGCATGAGCCGCGCCGTCACCGTGCCGTCGCCGCACCGTCGCCGCACCGTCGCCGCACCGTCGCCGCACCGGCGCCGGAATGAAACCGCGTGCACGCGCATTGATGCCCAGTTTAAATAGTAAAGCAACGATCACAGTTAAACGTTTTTTTCTTTATCATTTAAGGTTTCGAATTTTTCATTTAAAATTACACAGATCTCTTGCCACGCTTTTACATTTTTTTCTTTTATATTTATAAGATTCACTTGTTTTGTCCCATAATACCTCCCTCTCTTGCACTAAATTAATCAATAACTCATAATCGAAGTCATCCATTTTAGAATTTTTTTATCGGGCACATGTGAACATCGGCGCAAGCGACGGGCTGCTGAGCATTGTTCATGTACACAAAATGGCGGCACGGCGGCGGTCCGACGCCGGCGCGGTGCCGGTGCGGCGCCGGCGCGGCGACGGTGCGGCGCACGCGCGATTTTTATTCGTATACACAAACATGCGGTCCGGCGTCGGTGCGGCACCGGTCCGGCTCCGGTGTCGTCTACCCGAAGCCTTAGGGGAATATGTAACAAACAATACATACCCTTGTTCTAGTGAGTCGACAGTGGCCTGTTCTCTGTGGTCATCCACTCCTACATACACAGGTTCGTGTTTCACAGCGAGGGCCGTCAGCGACTCTGTTTTTTTAGTTTGAGTGGCACTGAACAACATTGTTTGACGACGTTCTGAAAGAAAGAGACATGATTTAATTTTGATTGTCAAAGATGCATGGCTATAGTGGGTTGATGGGGTTTGCAACACGAAAGTTGAATTTACATATCTGTACAAACCGGAGTACTTAAGGCAAAAATAACGCTGGCCTTGCGTCACAGAGAAAACACATGACTGAAACAGAGACTGAAAATGTCTCACGAGAACACAGAGCAAGTCTAGAAGCGCTAATAATAACACAGACAGAAAGAATTGACCAGCTGATCACACAGCTAAGCACAATGATGAATCTCATCGTCACGCTCATCAGTAAATTATCAAAATGACTTCCCTACGAATTGCTACCTGGAATATAAATGGCTTAGCGCGTTAGGCGCAAAACAAGAACTAAACATACTACTAATGGGCAACAAAATTGACATAGCTTTGATATCAGAAACCCACCTAAATGACAAAAAAACTTTTAAGATGGATAACTATAGCGTATACTGTACAAATCACCCTGATAGCACCTCTCATGGTGGATCTGCTGTGATCATAAAAAATAACATTAAGCACTACATACACAGTCAGTTACAGGAAGACTGGATGCAAGCCACAACAATAACCATAGATGAGAAAATGGGCCCCATTAATGTGCTTAGTGCTATTTACTGCCCACCGAAGCATAACCCAAAACAGAACATGGTCGACCGCTACTTTCAGAGTCTAGGAAACCGATTCATAAGCGGCGGAGACTGTAAACATACCTACTGGGGCTCAAGACTGACAACTACAAAAGGACGAGAACTGAAAAAGAGCATCGATAACGAACAACTATTATAGCACTAGGGACAAACAAGCCAACATATTGGCCAACTGATGTGAACAAAACCCCTGATCTTGTGGATTTCTTCGTCGTAAAATACCTTTCACACTTATACTTTAACATAGAATCTTCACTCGATTCTGTTTCTGACCACACACCAATAATAGCAACTTTTAGCGCCACTACAGTAAGAAAAACACCAAAATCAACCCTATACAATCACAAAACTGATTGGGATTCATTCGTAAGTTATTTGGAAAGTAAAATAGATCTAAAAGTAAAACTAAAAACAGAAAATGACATAGACGAGGTTACTTTTTACATAACAAACCTAATACAGGTCGCTGCGTGGCGCTCTACACCCGCACTCAGTGACTCTGTTCCAAAAAATAACATACCGCTTAAAATAAGCCACAAGTTGGCGGAGAAGCGGAAGCTACGAAGGCAATGGCAAACAGGCAGAGACCAAACAGATAGAACAAGATACAACAAAGCTTCAAGAGAGCTAAAAGAACTCATACAGGAAAATGAAAATGAAACTTTTCAACAGAAATTGCAAACTCTTTCTACCCATAAAAAAGACAACTATTCACTATGGAAAATAACAAGACTTCAGAGGACCACAAAACCACATTCCACCTAAAAGAAAAAAAATCGATAAACCGTGGGCCAAAAGCGAAAAAGAGAAAGCAGAATTGTTTGCTGAACACCCAAGTGAAGTGTTTACTCCAAATAATTCATCTATGACGGAATTTGAAGATGAAATAGACAAGGTACTCGTGAGTGATCAGCAACTATCGCTACCTTTAACACTTGTAACTCCCAGGGAACTTAGGAGAACGATCTGCAAGCTAGAAAACAAAAAAGCATCTGGGTTTGATCTGATAACGGGAGAAATCCTTAAGCAACTGCCCAAAAAACCGATAGTATTTTTAACAATGTTATTTAACGCGATCGTCAGACTGCACCACTATCCAAGCTTATGGAAGATTTCTACAATATGTATGATGGCCAAACCGGGAAAACCACCAACTGAACCCAGCTCATACAGGCCTTTAAGCCTACTCCCAGTTCTGTCAAAGCTGTTTGAAAAATCTTGATGTCCAGACTAAAACCAGTACTGGCAGAGCGCAAGATAATCCCAGATCACCAATTTGGATTCTGGGAGAAGCATGCTACGGTCAAGCAAGTGCACAGAGTAGTACACAAAATCAGACAGTCCCTTGAGAAAAAAGAGTACTGTTCTGCTGTATTCATAGACATCCAGCAAGCATTCGACAAAGTCTGGCATAAGGGACTGTTATACAAGCTTAAAACTCTGCTTCCAAACTTGCTTTACATGATTCTAAAATCATACCTGGAACAAAGATGGTTTCAAGTAAAATACGAAGAAGAATTCTCAAAGCTTCGTCAAATTAAAGCCTCTGTACCACAAGGGTCCCTGCTGGGCCCTGTACTTTATTCCATATGTACGGCAGACCTGCCTGAGACTGCTGATGTAGTTACAGCGACCTATGCAGATGATACTGCGTGTCTCGTAAGCGATACAGACCCCGTAAAGGCATCCACTAAGCTGCAGGCAAAGTTGGATAAGATTGACGTGTGGCTTCGAAAATGGAGAATCAAGCCCAGCGTAACAATGTCCACGCAACTGCTCGTCTACAAGGCCATCATAGAGCCAATTTGGACCTATGGAGTAGAGCTCTGGGGATCAGCTAGCAATTCCAACCTCGAAATACTCCAGCGTTTCCAAAATATAGCACTAAGAACTATCTCCAACGCACACTGGTTTGGAAGAAACTCGGAAATACGCGAATACCTAGAAATGCCGACCATTACAGAAAAAGTAAACAACTATAGCAAAAAGTACAAAGACAGACTGAACAACCACAGCAACTTGCTAGCCAGAGATCTACTCCAAGACATGACCATATAACATCAGTACAGTCCTAGGCCCTGTTGTCTACGGTCGCGTTTACTTGAACCCGCTGTCGATATTTAGCAACCAACCAGAGTTCCTCAAAGTTATTCTTTAAAATAAAAGTTTGTAACAAGGGAAAATAATGGATGGATTGAAGAAGTGTGGCATCTGTGACGATCAGCTGACTGATGGCGTGCGTTGTTCAGTATGCGGAAATGAGTTGCATTTTCAATGTGCAGGCATCACTGAAGCTGGTCACCGTAAGCTAGGAGACAGGAAGCTCACATGGCGATGCATGAAATGCAAGCAGACGGGCACTCTTCATCCTCCTAGCTCTCCCATGTCTCCGAGGTCAGAGCCAGAATCCACGGTACTACTGGAGCTTCGAGCATTGGCTGCAAAGTTGGCTCCATTGGAAGGTCTAAAGGACGAAATCCTGGCACTAAGGAATGAATTCGCAGAAATGAAATCCTCTCTGGCCCAGCAATTCAATGAAGTTGTCAAGGAGTTTAATACAAGGATAAGTGGCATGGAACAGCGTGTTACTCAGCTGGAAAAAGTTCAGGGTCAGGTGGATCAGCTTCAGGCGCGTCTGGATAAACTGGAGGAAGAGTCTGACAATAAGGATCAATGGTCGCGGATGAACAATGTGGAGGTGAAAGGTCTGTCTCCATCAAATAATGAGAACCTGTTCCAGATAATATCCAACATTGGTGCAAAAATTAATTATCCCATTACCAAAAGTCAGATCAACTTTATTACTAGAGTGCCTACGCGTGAAAAGGATCATATAAAGCCAGTAGTTGTCTCGTTCTGCAATCGTTACGTAAAAGATGATTTTGTTGCTGCAGCCAGATATATTTTCAAGACTTCGCCACTAACAACTGGCCAAATCGGATTAGCAGGAAATCAGAGAATATATATAAACGACCACCTGACGATGAAGAATGAAATACTGCTATCAAAAACTAAAAAATTGGCGTCTGAAACGGATTTTCAATATGTATGGGTCAAACATGCAAAAATACATGCGAGAAAAATGGACACAACCCCAGTAATGATAGTGAAATCAGAAAAGGACCTTTCAAAAATTATATAATAATAACTATTAACTTTAATCCAACAGTGTTTACATATTTTGTTAGTTGTGCCTACAAGAAGTTTGAGAACCGCAAGCCGTTGTGTGCTACTTGCGTTTTCCTAATTGTTCTGTGTTATTACACGATGTTCCTGAGTAAGTTTCTTAAAAAAATCACTTATACGAAATTATTGTGTCAAGGTAACCGCGACCTAATTGCTTTCATGTTATGGTCTGATTTCGAATATTGTGTTGTGTCTGTTATTACCCTTTTGTGCTACCAGCAATCCTTATCTTGCTACCGTTCGTCACCTTTTGTTTCTATTGATAGCTCATTTGGTTTGTGCTTTTCAAAGTTAATTATTTATGAACACTGTGTTCTACTGTGCTTGATACATTATTATAAGTTTTTGCCTTCTACCTCCTTTAAAATACTTTATCGAGAAATTGAATACTTCTTATACTTTTTGGTGCGTAACGTAATTTTGCTTGCATGTTTATTTTATTCTGTCGTAGTTTTTATTAGTGATGGCTACTCTTAAGATATACTATCAAAATGTGCGTGGTTTGCGTACGAAAACGAACGATATATTCCATAAAATATCTCTTAGTGCGTATGATGTCATTGTGTTTACGGAGACATGGCTTGTGGATGATATCTTTAGTAGTGAGCTGTTTGATGGTCGCTATTTAGTGTGGAGGCGTGATCGTGATTACTCTCGAACCTCTCAAAAGCGGGGCGGTGGCGTTTTGATAGCGGTAAAAAGTGAGCTTACTGTTGTAGAACGACATGATTGGCGAAGTTCTGCTGAAGACATTTGGGTCTCACTTATTTTAAAAAGGTCTAGGCCTGCGATAAATTATAATTTGCATATTTGTGCCTTATATCTTTGTAAACAAAACCTTGGCAATTCATATAATAATCAATTGCATAATTTTAGTGTAAATGCTAATCACTTAATCTTGACCCACCCATTGGATAAATTCATTATTATGGGTGATTTTAATTTTGGAAATAATGTAGACTGGATAAATTCTGAAGATAATGAATTGATCCCGCAGAATGTGTCATGTAATTACTTAAGCGAGTTTTTTGATGGAGTTCTCACATCTAACCTGTCCCAATACAACGGTGAGAGAAACAGCAATGGTAGATTATTGGACTTAGTTTTTTCTAATGACTCAGTCAGTGTTACTGAATGTCACGATCCTTTAGCATTGCCTGTAGACCTACATCATAAACCATTGACGATTACTGCCGACTTTGTTGAGATTCATAAATTGACTGATAAATCGACTAAGAAGTATGTATTTTCTAGGGGTGACTACACAGCTATTAAGTCTAAACTGGACGAAATCAATTGGAATGAGTTATTACTTGAAGATTCGTTGGATAGTGCTGTTGAACTGTTTTATAATAAATTGTATGAGCTTAGAGACAAGTATATCCCAATTAAATCAGTTAGACAATCATCTTATCCGCCTTGGTATAATTCTGCTTTGGTAAAAATACTGAGAGAGAAATTTAAATATCACCGCAAATTCAAAACGTACGGTAATATGTCCGACTATCACTCTTTCTCTCATTTACGGAATAGAGCAGTTAGCTTAGAGAAAACTTGTTTTGAAACATACATGGATAAAGTCGAATCCTCGATCATTGAAAACCCAAAATATTTTTGGACATATGTGAAGAGCAAAAGAAACTCAGGTACTTTTCCTAAAGTAATGCATTATGGTGACAGGACCGCGGGTACAGGTGAAGAGATCAGCAATTTATTCGCAACATATTTCCATTCTACTTTCCAGGAACCTGATCCAGTGCCCGCTACTTCCAGTGGCATTAGCGTTGAAGCCGGTGTGTCGTGCATCGGTTCGATTAGTGTATCTCTTTCACAAGTTTTAAAGTTATTAAAGACCTTGGACCTTTCCAAATCTGGCGGCCCTGATCTTATACCTCCATTATTTATTGTAAATTGTGCCGACAGCCTTGTTGTACCACTGTGCATTTTATTCAAGCGGTCACTTTCAGAAGGCATAGTTCCGAAAATTTGGAAATCGGCATTTGTTACCCCAGTTTTCAAAAAAGGTAATAAGTCGGATATCTCTAATTATCGACCAATATCCAAGATATGTCTGTTCTCAAAAATTCTCGAACGCATTGTGTTTACTGACGTATACGCTGCTATGAAATGCAACTTTGGTGATGAACAGCATGGTTTTATTAGGAAGCGTTCCACTACATCTAATTTAATCTTGTCCCACGAATTTATATCCGAAGGTATGGAACAGCGTGCACAAGTTGACGTTATTTATACTGATTATAGTAAATGCTTTGACCGTATTGACCATAGACTGCTCTTAGAGAAGCTATTAAAAGCCGGAATACACGGAGATTTGTATCGTTGGTTCTTTTCTTATATTGAAAACAGAACGCAGGCTGTGGTACTTCAGGGGTACACGTCTGGATGGAATTCTGTCCCCTCTGGAGTTCTCCAGGGTTCGATTTTAGGATCCCTTTTATTTACTTTATTTATTGCTGACGTGAAACACTGTTTTGAAACATCTTATATTTTACTTTATGCTGACGATATGAAGGTTCATAAAATTATCCGAAACATATCTGATACAGACTTGTTACAAAATGATTTAAATAGATTTGAAGAATACTGTACACGTAACAGGCTGGAACTGAATGTTTCAAAATGCTTCCACTTGACTTTTACTCGTCAGAAGTCTATAATCGATTCCACGTATAAGCTTTACAATGTCAATATAGGCAAAGTCAATAGTATTAGGGATCTTGGTATTATACAAGACAGTAAGTTACTCTTCGATCAGCATATTGATAGTATAGTAAATAGGGCGTCAAAAGCACTTGGGTTTATAATGAGAACCTCAGCATGTTTCCGATCGCTAAAACCGATCAAAGTATTGTATTGCTCGTTCGTACGCAGCCACCTTGAGTATGCATCACAAGTCTGGAACCCTCAATACGGGATCTATAAGTCTCGTATTGAGGGCATCCAGAGAAAATTTCTTAAGTACCTTGATTACAGGGCAAAGCAAGTGTCTGTTGATTACATTCACCGATGCAGGAGGTACCATTTTCTACCACTTGACCGTAGACGTCATATTAGTGATGTATGCTACTTGTTTAATATCGCGAATGGTTCAATCGACTGTCCTGAACTTGTTTCAAAATTAACGTTACGCACTAATCAGATGGGACTGCGACAACGACCACTCTTACATGTACCTTTTGCGAACACTAATTATAGGCGTAATGCATACTTTCCAAGAGCCAGTCGCAGTTTTAACGAAGTTTCTTGTGAACCCGGTATTGATCTATTCTGCACCAAAGCAAGCACAGTTAGAAAATTATTGGCAAAGCCATTTTTTGTACAGGAGGCACCTTCTTGCTCTTGAACCTTTTACAAGTTAGCTTAAATTATAAACAATTACTTAAATAAAATTAACCAACTTTTGAAATCAATATTCAATATTTTGATCGTAGTTTGTTTGTTTAATTTGTTAGATTATTTTGTACTAGGGAACTAATATATATATATATATTTTCTGTATCTATCTGTGGAGGCTTGTAATTAGCAATTTAGTTATATATTTTTGTTACTATAATGTTATTAGTCTGTAAGCTTTCCTAAAATAAAATAAATAAATAAATATAAAACGCCTCAAAAGATGGCACGTACTGGAACTCGATCAAAGGAACTGAAGTGTTCCCACATGTAGATTTGAGACATTTGAGACATTGGAATGGCCATCAAAACAATTCCACACTAGTAGACCACATCTAATCATGGCTAAACAGCCGATTGTAGATAAAATGGAAACTTAAAAAAAAAAATCTGTACAAACAACAATGGGAATGAAACTCGTAAATAGAAAGTCAAAGATGGTTGGAGTACTAAGGTAACTGTACCATAAATAAGAAAAACTAAATACAACCTCTTAAAAGGTTTGAGTTTACAGCTATCTTATTAAAGAGAGGCCTAAGGCAAGGTCGTCAGAGTTGTGTTGTCACTATGGAAGTTTGTTGACAGACACGTTTTTAACCGACTTCAAAAAAAGGAGGAGGTTTCTCAATTCGACCGTATATACACACATCAAAAGTGTCTAGGGATCAACATATATTTTTGCAATAACTTTTCTCCTGATTGATATTAATTAAAATTTTCTTTAAGGATTCATCAAATAAAGTGTTTTCGTTTGTCACAGTAACGATAAACCAAGTCACCTTTGCATTAATAAAGAAATTTGCCATTTTCCTAATAAAGGGATTTTTGACATTTGAACCACTAACACAAAAGTTCGAAAAAAAGACTGAAATAACAGTTTTCTTTAAAATTTTATTGGGTAACTTAAACAATTAATAATCCGTGTTTCTACCGCGAACACTAACAACACATGAACATCGGTTTGGCATACTCAAAATGAGTTCATCCAAATCACGCTGTGGAATGGCCGCCCATGTTCGTTGCAACAACAAAAAAAGGTCTTCTTGCGACTGGATACCCTCCATATTCGGCAGAGCTCTTCTCTGTAGCATATCCCATGCATGCTCAATGGGGTTCAAGTCTGGCGACTGAGCAGGCCAGGGCAGGACATTGATGTTGAACTCTTGCGGTGTGCGGTCGTGCATTATCATGCATTAACTGAAATAAGGGACCGATTTGCACTTGTAGAGGAACGATGACGTCTGATACAATCGTCTCAGCATAAATTTGAGCGTTGAGGTTGCCTCTGATCCAAATCAACTCAGTTCTTCCGCCGATCCAAATACCCGCCCATACCATGATGGTTCCACCACTATAAGGATGGACTTCCTGGCAGGATTTTAATCGCTGTTGGCGTCCAGGGGTTCTCCAGTGTCGTATACGTCTTGTATCCGGTCTCATACCAAAACGAGACTCATCAGAAAATCACACGAAACGCCATTGTTCTTCTGCCCAATTTCTGTGTTCAAGAGCCCATTGATATCGAATCCTACGATTGTGCATTGCTATAGGTGGTACCCGTAGCGGTCTTCGGGAATGAAGGTTCACTTCATGCAAGCGGTTTCTGACTGTTTGGTCGCTAATTAAGTTCCCTGAAGAGTGATGAAGCCTCACGGCTAACATCATGGCGGTTATTGTTGGAGCTCTTCGAGTTAAGATTTGAATGTATCGGTCTTGTCTCCGTGTGGTGCAGCGATACCGTCCTCCATGGCGCTCAGCCACGGTACCAGTGCTTCGGTAACGTGTCCAAAGTCGACTGATAACACTCTGACTTGTATTCAGAGCTAAAGCCACAGTACGTTGCCGGGAACCAGCTTCTATCATTCCCACGGCTTTGAGCATTTCTTCCCTGCTTAAATGACGTCGCCGCTCCATAATAACGTTGGTTTTAATCAGTAGTAGGGAAACAGTAGCACTAATAATGTCTTCAATGCGTTGTATGTTTTTATAGGGAAAATATTGACAGCTAATTTTCATCTTTTACTCGAATTTGATTCACAGTTCCTGATTCAAATTATGAAATGCACCAAAAAGGATCCATATAAATTTATAAAATCATAAATTTATTACAAAGCCACATCTCAATCTCAAGAAATCCGCATAAAAATGCTTGATCCCTAGACACTTTTGATGTGTGTATATATATTTTTTTTTTTTATGTGTGTTCGCGGATAACTTCGTCGTTTATGAACCGATTTTGATTATTCTTTATTTGTTGGAAAGGATATATGCCAAGGGTGGTCCCATGATAAGGAAACCAGGATCTGATGATGGCATCCCAGTGAAATCGAGGGGAACTTTTGAAAATCGTAGGAGCGACTAGTGCGTTTGTTAATTTTTTCATTAAGTATTTTAAAGCACTACAATTTGATGAAGGCCTGGAGTCGATCTGATGATGGAGCCGAAAGACAGTCGAGGGGACTCCTCAACGATTTACAGCAGTTACCTTGTGTTTGGGCTTGATTAATTTGTATTGATGTGAACTTTACACCTAGATGGGTTGCGACTGTCATTCGGGGTCTGATGATGAAGACGATGGACAGTTAAGGGAATTCCTCAACAGTTTACAGTAGCTACCTTGTGTATGTTCACCGATTACTCGAAGACGGCTGGACCGATTCCAAAAGTTCTTTTTTTATTTGAAAGGTATACTCTCGAGGTGGTCCCATTATCATCAAGTTGGAATCTGATGAGAGGATTCCATGGAAATCGAGGGAAACCCTCAAATTTTATAGGCAAAGGTACAGCGATTTGGATATTTTTTAAAGTAACTTGAGCATTTGCTCTCGGAAATCATCACTTGGTAAAGTGGAGCTGATGATGAAGATCACAGATGGCCATCGGAACTACTCACTGACAAATATTTCACGGGTTGCGATTCGATTACTTTAATATGGTTGCTAAGCAATTTATGCTCGTCACAATGCGTATTGCGAGTGATTGTTGAGGATCTCCTGGTTCTTACCGGGAGAACTCCTCAACAATTAACGTCCCAGCATCGGGAAAAGCAAAATTATGTGAAAGGTGATGAACAGTTGGCATTAGGCTATTATAACTTAGATAAATTACAAACTGACCCACTAAAAAGTGAAAAATAAAAACATTTTTACAAAAAAAAAAACAACCGACTTCCAAAAAACACACTACAAATTGAAAAATAACTTTAATTTCGGAAGTCGGTGTCAATAAACGAAAACGCGGAACCGAAGACACCGACTTCCGAAATTAAAGTTATTTTTCAATTTGTAGTGTTTTTTTTGGAAGTCGGTTGTTTTTTTTTTTGTAAAAATGTTTTTATTTTCTATTCTATCGTAAAGAACCCGTGCCGTGTACAAAGGGCTTAAGCCTTGTAGTATATGAAGTCAGGCAATGGCCGAAAATGATGGTGATAATCATTTGTTTAGGCACTTACTAGGCAGCAGTTTGATGATCTGTTTTACTTCTTCTTCGAAACCAATCTCCAGTATTCTGTCAGCCTCATCAATGACGAGACATTGCAGGTTTTTGTACAAGAAGTCTGGTGTGTTTTGCAAATGATCCAGCAGACGACCTGGTGTTGCCACTAGTATATTAATACCTGCCATAGACAAAAAATAATTTAGTCTTGATCAGAATTAACATGGAAGGGAGGAATTTTCTATGTAAAAAAATGTTGATGAGATGATTTTTTTGCAAAAAATGTGCTACCTAATTATAACAATGATTTATCATAAAGTTACCTTTAGACAGCTTTTGAGCTTCAGTACTTCTGTTAGCTCCTCCCATTACCAAACCATAAGTATGATGATGATACTTCATCAATTCCATCAAAACTCCAAATGTTTGCATAGCCAACTCTCTTGTAGGAGACAGAATAATTACACCAGTGCCTTAAATAAAATAAAATGCTATGTAAAAATGGAATAAGAATCAACATAAAAGGTTGTATGGATATACAAAGTTCAGATATCCATTCTGTGTTCACAAAACAACTGTTCTCAAACTCTACAGTAAATGGGACTTCAACACAAAATGTGCCTCAACAGTTTTCACTGGAGACTCGATTTTATGTTGATGTGTACATAAACTGGTCATGGAGTTACGGCAGTCAAGTTTTCACATTCGCCTTTTTATCATCATTACAATATGGTAGTTTTTTTTAAATAGAATTATTAAGTATTACTAATAACTTCTGCCTGCGACTTCGTCCGGGTGAAATGTCTTGTTCCCCTGACATCCTGACATCGCCTGCCCGCGCTCTTAATTCGTTTTCGCATTCTTTCAGACTTTTTTTCTTTTCGTTCGACTCCTAAGAGTTGTTTTGTGATGTTAAATAGCCTTCCTCACGAATTCGGCTATCAAATGCAAAAAGATTTTTTCAAATCTGACTGGTAGTTCCAGAGCAGCATTAGCGCGTTCAAACAAACTCTTCAGCATAAAGTAAAACAATTTTGTAAGAAAAACCAATGATAATCAAACTCACCATTTCTAGGCTTGAATTTCAGCTTATAGATCAGATCTATAGCTGGTATAAGGAAAGCAAGAGTCTTTCCAGATCCTGTCCTGGCTGCACCAACCAGATCCCTTCCTTCAAGGAGAGGAGGAATAGCTTTAGACTGTATTTCTGTCATAGTAGTGAAGCCCATGTCTTTGATGCCCATCAAAGTTGATTCACAGACTGTTCCTTCTAGCGCCGTGAACTTTTGATCTGATAATATGCCAAGGCATAAGCTGGAACCTGGCACTAAAACAAAGATGTATTAGAAGATTTTTTGTAATACTCATTTATTTCAGCTACTAAGCGCTGATTTTTCCATCCCCAGATAACTTTTATTTGAGGAATAAAAATGGCTTTTGTCAGTTTTTGTATGAAATAACTGTCAAAATTTCAAAATTATTCTTTGAAAAAAGTTATCAGATGATTGAAAAATCAGCTTATGCAGAGCGCAGCTAGTACTTAACATAGGGTTAAGTACTAGCTGCGCTCCGCATAAGTTTTGATCCCGTGGGAATATTGGGATAAAATGTATGCTATGTGCCTGGTTATAAACTATCTGTGTACCAAATTTCATCCATATCCATTTAGCAGTTCGTGCGTGAAGAAGTAACAAACATACAAACACACTCACAACTTTCACATTAATTATTATATTAGTGTGATTTATTTAGAACTAGCTGCACCCCGCGGTTTCACCCGCATAAGTTTCGATCCCGTGGGAATATCGGGATAAAAAGTAGATTATATGTTAATCCAGGGTGTCAGCTACCTCCATACCAAATTTTATCAAAATTGGTCCAGCCGTTTGAGTATGAAGAAGTAACAAACATATAAACACACACATACACACACACACAAAAACTTTCGTCTTTATAATATTAGTGTGATAAGCACACCAACAGCACTCACTTACAATTCAAATGAATTAACATCTAAAATTGGAAATTTCAGTAACCATGCAAATAACAGGTATGCATGGCATTGATATAATATGAAAATTAGACAACAGGAAAAAAAAAATGTTTCTAGTAGACCGAAATCTAGAACACTACAAAACAAACCAATTTGAGCTAGATAGACATGTACTGAACTATACTGCTGCCGTAAGTAAAAGGGGCGCATCTCAGGAAAGGGAATGAGAAAAATAAGCCTTTTTTGTTTAGTAAGGTTTAGTTTTCTTTACAATTTTTGGCCCATATTCGTCCTTTTCGCTTACTGTGGTAGTATAAACGTATATGATCCCACTGCAGGGCAACAACATCCCATAACAATAATTTAATATACAGACACCACTAGAGTCTTGGTAATGCTTTTACTATGGTCTGAGATTACCAACATGCATTCATGCAATAAGCAAGCTTAGTTAACAGTGTTTTTTTTTTCAATGTGATAAAAGGCCTTTGGCTTGAAGAGGGATCATTTTAATATTACAGGCTATGAAGCCATGCTGTGGGCATTTTTACAAAAAAAAAAAAAAAAATTGTAAATAACAACATAAAAAGTGAAAATTGTCACTTACATTCACTTTCTGTATTAGTAGCATCTTCAGCATCATTATCTGTGTCACTGCCATCTTCAGCTTCAGATCCACTGTTTTCTGACTCACTCTCCTCTTTTACTGCTACATGCTCTGGTTTTATTTCTTTCTTTACTTTCTTTTGTTTTTCTGTAAAACAATGATTAGAAAATTGTATAGTTCTACAAAGGATATTATTTTTTTATTATCTCTGTTTCTTTCAAATGGCAGCATTCTGTTTATTGATATAGATAAGTAATATGTTGACACTTAAAATTATAATAATATGAGGATTTAAATAATTAGGATATAGTAATAATCACTCAGCAATGAAACAATTTGGTCAGTCATCTTAGTTTTTGTGTTTTAGCTATGGATTTTAATTGCATTAAATACATACTTTTAGGCACTGCCTTTTCGTTTTCCTCACGTGGTCTTTTTTTGACCTCTTTCACTGTGTTGGTCTCAGCTTCTGTAAAAGTGCAAAAGGAAATTGTAACATGGTAAATGCAATGATTACTTTCAGCTACTTTGGATAACATTGTTGAAACTTTATTATTTTGATAAAATTAACATTCACGTATAATATTGTTGACTGTTTATTGTTGAATACATGAAAATAAAAGCATTGTATGATCCCAAGAGGTTATGTTACCTGCATTGTCCTTAGGAACTCCGTTACTCTTCTGATTGATGAGCTTTAGCTTCTTCTTCTCTCGCTTTTTTATTTTCCTCATCAGGATTTTGTCAGGGGTAGGCATATTGAACTTTATTAATTATTTACTTTTCACGAAAACACACATGTTCCACTTCCCAAAATGTGTAATTTTAAATGACAGATCAGATTCAGATTCAGTGTTGCCAACTTTATTTTTTCAAACCCACCAAATGAGGCTTCGTGACCCACTAGAAAACCACTAACTTAACGTTCTCTCAAATCACCAGAAAACCACTAATCCAACTGAACCAATCTCGTGTTATGTGCACGTTCAAACACATTTATACAGGGTTATTGGTAAAACATTAACAACCTCATATGAGGTCATTGTATGTACTCATAATTATGAACAACTTTTGCTATGGGACCAAACATGAAATGTAGGGAACTGATGATTTTTTTTTTCGCGATTTCAGGATTGGTCCCATAGTAATCCCAAGTAGTTGTTCATAATGATGAGTACAATGACCTGAGGTTGTTAATGTTTTACCAATAACCCTGTATATTCTGGGAAATGTTGAACGTGTACTTGGCGTAACTTTTTACAGAGAATCTGTTTTTGTTACTTATATTTCCTAACTTTAGGGGATTTACATGTTATATCAGACAGACACTAGTTACCGAAACCCCCGAGTTCGGGGAAACCCCGAAAATAACTACCTTAGTTCTGTTGTGTTGCCTACACAACAAAAAAATTATACACTTGTTTCAAACGTTCTTTCCTAACTAGAGTATTTTTGTAAATCGTAACTAGTGGTTGAATGTCGTACCACCACTAACTGAAGCAATCAAAGCCACTAGAAAAATCCACTAGCCACCAAAACCAATATTTATTCGCTAAAAGGAAAGTCTAACCACCACATCTAGTGGAAAATCCACTGAGTTGGCAACACTGTTCAGATTATTCTGCACAAGGTAACTTCTCTTCTTAGTCTGTGGATGTCACAAAACAATATAGTATAATGTACTCTGTGCACAAAATCCAGAACTGAATAGTGAAGTGAATCTTATTCAATGAAATCCACAGAGTACTTTTTGATAGACTGAAAATGAAATCCATAGACAAATATTCAATTATACATCCAGTATTGCCAGACAATCTGCCTAGCCTTGTCCTATAGTTTTTTACTGAGTAGCATGATTCTACCCCTTGGTAAGATTGGTTGCCAGACCTAGACCTAGAAGGTCTACTTCTAGGTTCCCCAATTTTAGAAGACAGTTTTTCAACTTTCTTTGAAGAGAAAAATAAACATTAGCAGCGTTATTTATAAAAATCTCGCATATTATTGGTTAGCCACTGTTTAGCTTACCAATCAGTTAGCTCTTAATCAATTATTAACTTTTCTTTATTTAAAAACGCTAGCTAGCGTTTTTAAATAAATAAAGTTAAGTAAGGGCTGATTTTTCAATCATCTGATAACTTTATTCGAGGAATAATTTTAAATTTTTGACAGTTACTTCATACAAAAACTGTCAAACGTCAATTTTATTCCTCTAATAAAAGTTATCTGGCGATGGAAAAATCAGCCCTAAGTGATTTATAGCGAAACGAAATAGAGAAGGATTTCTAGAATTATTTATCTGTAGAAATGTTGGCTTGACATTAGAGTGGCATGCTAGACATGGGAAATCGAGTACCAGACCTTTACCTTAAGAAACCAGGGCCTAAAACCAAGGCTCGAGTCCTCGAGATACTTTCAAGTATTTTCTATCTACATCAAAAATATTGATCCATGACTTCATACAAATAAGAAGTACAATCGCATATTCAAAAGCCCTGTGGGAAGTAAAAAGTACTTGCTTATGAAATAGACCCTTGAATTTCTATAAATAAGGAGCACAATCGCGTTTACAAATAAATACTTTTACAAACCATTCAAGTAAAAATACTTGCATACGAAATTGTTACGTAGCCGTTTACCTACTGATTTGCGAAAACTAACGCGGTTGAGTAGGTATCTACGTAGTTAAGCGAGTAGCCGTTTAATATAAAATACTTTAAAGCCTTGCAAGATGCAAGTATTTTGGGTCCGTACCTGGGTGTGCGTACTTGGAAGAGTTGGAAGCAAATACGGTGTAAAAACCCAACGTACCTTTCCTGGGCATGACCCAGTGGTGCCAACTTTGGGGTTTTCCTCCTAAATTTGGGGGGAAGAAGTGTTTAAAGGGGTATTTTTAGGGACAGATGTTTTTTTGGGGTTTTTTATAGGGGCTTTCTAAAAGTTTGCTATGGCGTTATTGACGGTGCCCGTATCCAACGCCTCCGTGGAGCGTGCCTTTTCTATTTATGCCATTATTAAAACCAACTTAGGAATTGTTTATCTTTCAAAAATACATCGACGTAGAATAGTAGCACCGCTGGCGATGATGATGATGCCGTTCTGGAACTGATCAACAATAGTTTAATTTAGTTAGTAGTTTAGCAATAGGTATTTAGGTACATACCTAGTCTTTTTTTTTTACAAACTATATACCTATGCGTTTTATTTTGTGAGTTACTAACGACTTAGGGAGTTGGGCAATGCATCAAAGAAATTTTCCTTATGAGAACCTATACAGTTTAGGGTTTTTTTAGGGGGATTTAAAAAAAATCTTGGGGGCAAATTTTGTTATGGGTTGGTAACACTGGCATGACCCCTTGGTATATTTATGTTCTGTGGGCATGACAGTGACACTTGCCGTTGTCTGCCGTTTCACCGTAGACAGAGAAGTTTCTCTGTCTACGCGTTTCACCCTCTCGGAGTATTATGTTCTGTGGTTTCACCTTTCACGAGTTTCACCTTTATTTTGTGAAGTCAAGCGAAGTGTACCTACTTTTTGGTTATGTTGATGTTGATAAATAATAATTTTTAAGGTTTTCTCTGTTCTGCACAATTGCACCAAAGAGTAAAGTAACTATAGAGAATTGCACATTGCTCATTACCACATTTCAGTTTTGTATTTGGAGTTGGACACACAGATACTGCACATTTGTTAAACCTAGAAACAGCCATGGACGAGGAAAGAGTAAATCCCAGGAAGAAATTTAAATTTTTAGAAGATCAAGTTTCTGCTGCAACTTTAGGAGCTGTAAAGGCAATGGGATTTAAAATAATGACTGATATCCAAGCTGAGGTATTGCCGGCAGCTTTAGATGGTTTGGATGTGGTTGCAACTGCTAAAACAGGTTCTGGCAAAACATTGGCCTTTCTTATACCAGCTGTAGAAACCGTTATCAAATGTATGGAAAAACAGATTCAAGGTAATGTAAAATGTATTAAAGATGTTTCTTTTCTGTTTTCTTGTCAATAATGTTTCAACACTACTGTAAAGTATTATTTTACTATAAACATAATTACTGTAATAATGATGATTTGAAAGTCTTTGACTACAAAAGTTTACTATTATGGGCAAAAACCAAAAACCATAACTGACTTCTTCGTCTATTAAACAGCCAGGTGCTGTATTACGAAGTATTAATTCCATCACGATTCCAATGCGAAAAAAGGATGGTGCTATTAGTTATGTATGGTTCTGTCTCTCTCTTAAACTGGAATCATGACGGCAATAAACCATCATACTACAGTACCTGACTAACAAAAACATTGGGTTTATTTCAGGCACATGTTGTATAATCATATCACCAACCAGGGAGCTAGCAATACAGACATACAGTGTGCTCCAAGACCTTGTTGCAAATCATGGGAACATCACATCAGCTTTGGTCATTGGAGGAGAAAGTCGGAAGAAACAGAGTGCTGAGCTTTCTAAAGGTCAGTAATATACACAGTTGTAATTTGGTCGTTTTCTATCAGAATAAGTGATTGCAATACAACAACCACTCTATTACATTTCTTCCTTTTGTAAATATACAGATTTTAAGTAGTATGGTTTTCACAAAAAAAAAAATACTAAAGAAAAGATGTTCTTTTGTTTTGTGAAAGCTGCCCATGCATTACTTTGTTTTCGCTTAGAGTTCTTTTTGACTTTTAGATTTTGCATGGCTCCGATATAGATGATAAGTAGCAGATAAGTAGTAGTAAGTAGTTGATTTCAGGAATTGGGCTATCAATTGCAAAACAAATTTTTCAAATCTCACTAGTAGTTCCAGAGAAGATTGCATTCAAACAAACAAACTCTTCTGGCCTTATAACAAAACAAGATTTATCTTTAGACCCAGGTTTAAATTAAACCATCCAGCCATTTTTAAATTTCGAACTATAATCCGACGAAGCTAAAGTTCTTATTACAAAAACTGACATTAAACCTGAGTCTAAGTTGTCAATTTTGCATTAAGAAATTTACGTTTGTCGGAATAAATTTCAAAATAGAGTAACTGGCTCGAAGGTTAAGGCTAGGTCTAAAATTAGATCTCGTTTTGTAATAAGACGGTTAAGGTTTATTATGAGTAATTACACACTTTTGAGTATAGATATAGAAATTTTTTTTGAATTTCAGGAGTTCACATAGTAGTGTCAACACCTGGCCGGTTATTTGATCATATGAGAACAAAGGAATTTGATTACAGAAATGTCTGTTGTCTTGTATTAGATGAAGCTGATAAAATATTTCAGTATGGGTTTGAAGAAGACTTGAAACAAATTATCAACCGCTTACCAAGTAAGTTTCACCTTCCTTACTTAGTCATAAAATTTTTTATATGGCACATGCCTCACCGCTGAAGAGGAAGAGACTAGCTATCAACGATTTTCTTGCTTAAAAAACACAAAAGATTGTAGATCTTGTGGAATGTAAGTAAAAGATATAGTAGACATATTAATAGTTGATCACCGACTGTTCGCACCGCCCGCGCCAGCGAGTACTCGTTTGTTGCAGTGACAAGAGCAATCAAAGAGAGGACCTACTCGCTCAGCGATGCTCGTTTGGCGGAAAGAACACTCGCTGACACTCATGCTGGGTACATACGCATACCAGCAAGTAATCGCTCTCGCCATTGCACACTCGCTACTGGTTTATAGTTGCTATCTCTATTCGCTTTTCGTTAATCACCGGTGGTTGGACAAGTCCTTAAATAACCTACGAAATAAGAATGCTACTTAATAAGGAGATTTTTGTTTTTGGAGTAAGAACTTACAAGTAGGTATATGTAGATGAGATTAAGGGCCTGTGCACACCACGTTTTTTAAACGCGCCGTTGACGCGCATTTGTAGCGATACAGACGCGATGCGCACACATCCTGTAGACCTTCTGTAGGATAAAAGCGTGCCGTCGACGCACGTTTCTAAAACGCGCGTCAACGGCGCGTTTAAAAAACGTAGTGTGCACAGGCCCTTAATATGATTCCTAAATGAACATACCCACAACTACAACCCAATTCAAACTTTACGGCGGCTCATGAGGCGGAACATGAGGCGAGTCTCTGCGCTTCACATGTCAGCAGGGGTGAGGGGTGCGGAATTCCGCAGAGAGTAGCAATACTTCAGTCAGAGCCGCCATGAAGTTTGAATCGGACTGTAATAGAAGATGCTACTTTAATTATTAATACCTATTATTTAAAATTGTGCTTCTATATTACGTTTGCAGAACATAGACAAACCATGCTATTTAGTGCTACACAATCCGAAAGAACTGATGCTTTGATTAAATCAGCAATGAAGGAAAAGGTTCACAACATAAACACTGATGAAGATAATCTCATGGCTACTGTTGAAGGACTGAAACAAGGGTAAGTAAATAATTAATTATATTCCTGAATCTTTATGTCAGATCTAATAGAAAAAGATGTTTAAGAGATCAATCAAAAAATATAGAAGTTGCTAATTGAAAAAGGTCCTTACGCGATATTCGCACGTACTCACACACTTGTATATAATAGAAAGAGACGGAGAGAGAGAGAAAGTCGTATGGAGGGCGCAGACCGCTTTTTCCTTGTGTGACGATTTCTACCAGTCAACTCCTACCGCAAGCCGCGTTAAGGAACTTCGTGCCAAAAAATCTCGCCAAATACACAACCTCCTCCTTTATTTGAAGTCGTTAAAAAAAAAACGAGGTGTGTGAGGTTTGTGTTTTGAACCGATCAAGATTTGTAAGGTCATCATAAAAACTGTTCAAGTTTTAAACCAGTTTATAATTATAATTTAATTTTTCAATCCAGGTATGCAGTATGTGAAACAGAATACAGAATGTGGTGGCTACACAAGCTACTAAAGAAAACGAAAAACTTCAAAATAATGGTGTTTTTCTCAAGTTGTAAGTCAGTAGAATTTCACCATGAATTCTTTAGCACGTATTGTCAAGCTGCAGTGTTATGTATTCATGTAAGTAAATAAGTTCACGTCTTTTTTTTTTTTATAACAGCTTAAACTCCCATAACTTGGTAGTTATGGGAGTTTAAGCTGTAATGGTTTACAGGGTTTATCCTAGTGCGACAGTTAAGAACTTAAGCTATATATTTACAATAACCAAATTAGAAAAATTAAAGCTAACAACATTATTAAATTATATCAATATAAGCACAAAACATAGTATAACCACAGATAATATAATACTAGCGTAATAAACACATACGTACTTTACTTAGGTAGGTACATTATGAAAAAATTAAGTATTATTTTGCTTGTAGCATAATATAAATAGTAATACCTACTTACCGTTTTTTTTTGTGTGGGAAGTCATCAAATGGCTGCTGGAGCTCTGGGCGGAGCGGAAGGGAGTGTCAGACTCTTACTGACTAAAACCCACCCGTGTCCTTAGCCCTTTATGTTTCGGGCCAGCGGTAACGCTTTCGGACAATCCCGCTGACCATAGTAATACCCTTGCAAATTAACTCACACAACATTCAAACACATCAATCTATCTATTTATTTTAAGCCAATCGGACGGATATTACACTCTTTGCCTTTGGTTATGTGGAAGATAAGACTTTTTGCACATTTTTTTAAAATTTATTTGTATTTATTTACTTCGAACACAAATAATTCAAATTGTTGTTATAAAACTACGTTAGTAACATTCTGAGCAATAAACAAAACAAAACAAAAAATAAAAACACAAATTCATAAACCTATAACTATGCCCGCTTCCCGCTGCACCAGACCCGCAGCTGTGCACACGGCTCCAGTGTCCCAAGAACGGGCAATCTGGCTTCGATATCACCTTTAGAATGCTGTTGGTGCTCGCTCGAATCCTACGCATCAGGGATGCTGTTCTTTTTCGCATAATAGAATGAAAGCCATCTGTCTCTGCTTCCGCAAACATCCCCGATGCGCTACAGAACCGCGGGAGCGCCCCAACAGCACCCTAAAGGCGTTATTGTACTGGACGCGAAGAACGTTGTAGGCCCTCTGCGTATGTCTAACCCACAGGCTGCACGTGTAGAAAGACTGGCAAAACGCCTTGCACAGAGTGAGTTTCACTTCTCTAGTACATCGTGCAAACCTACGGGCCCCAGCATATTACATCGGCCCGCCAACGCTCTTCGCTCCCTTTCAATATCACTGTCATCATTCAAGTCCTCATTTCCGTACATTGTACAACAAACCTTGAGACGTGGCGTATTTTTCACATATCCAGCACCCGTCTGAGTCCATCAATCGAGGGACTCAGCAGCACCATATCATCTGCATAACTTATAGTATTAATAATCTCACCATTAATAGAGCATCCGATACCAGTGCTGCTGAGCTCCTCGATCAAGTTATTGACGTATATACTAAAGAGCTCCGGGGAAGTCAAACCTCCCTGTCTCACCCCACACTCCAACCCATACGCCCCAGAAAAAGCACCCGCCCATCTGACCTGGTTGATTTGGTGATCATACCAGTAGTCTAAGAGCTTAGCTTAGCATTACCTTAGTGTGCCTTTTAAAAAATTCTAACGTGACGATATTATCGTCGACGTCCACGTCGCGCCACCGCGATAACATAGGTAAATAAAATGTATGGAAGTATACGAAGACGCTTTCAAATTTCCGTCCATGAGAACGTGCACTTATTTCACACATCACACTTATTGGACGGCGACGATAATATTCGTGACGTTAGAAATTATGAAAGCACACATTGGCTTTAAAATTATCTTATACTAAATCCTATAACTTGAATATCTTATTCTTTTGCAGGGTAAAATGAGCCAAGCAGACAGAACCGATGTTATAACAAACTTTTACAATGCGGAAAAAGTAGCATTGTTTTGTACAGACTTAGCAGCAAGAGGGTTAGATATACCGGCAGTGGATTGGATAGTGCAATTTGATCCACCATCTGATGCCAATGTAAGTTCGAATGAACGCATCCTCTAGATTTGGTAAATACCGCCCCTATGAGCATGAACTATTATTAACATTTTTATCTCACGAAGCGACACCCGCTTTATTTGTGGTTACCAAGTGTACAAACAAGCTGTGAATATGAGTGTAAGCGCAGGAGCTATCGGTACCGTCCGAAACAATGGCGGAGTCGGAAGTGTGTGTGTTATACTTTGACGCTACTAGTCTTCACGTCACATTCACAGCGTGTTTTTACACTTGATTACTACAAGTCAAGCGCGCGTCCAAACGTCCGACCAAAACTTGAAAAAATGGTCGCCTCGTTTGGCGTAGTAGCCAAAGGAATAGCTACCGCACTTCGGGTTGCGGTTCAAACCTTTGTCTTGAATATTTAATTTAAATTTTTCAGGAATACATCCATAGGGTGGGCAGAACTGCAAGGGGCATGGGCGCAGAAGGAAATGCTGTGATATTATTACGACCAGATGAGATAGAATTCGTTACGTATTTGAAAGAATCCAAAATATATTTAGACAAATATGAAGCATGGGAAAAATTCTCTAATTTACAACCTAAGGTAAAATTTGGACCTCTTCACGAAAACTAGCTGTTTAGTATTTTTTTTGACGGATATCAAGGACCTAATCCTAATAGAAAGCGTCTGTTGCGATCATTTCTTCAACGAACCCGAAGACGTCTGTCGTCGCGCTGCCAGAGGGCGTGTTCGGGTTTTCCAAAGAAATGAGTGACAATTCGTGATCAAGTGATCTAGACTAGGACATTGCCTGATAGCAAGTTTTCACAATTTCCAGCTGGATGCTGCTATGTCAGATCCACAATTTCACGAGTTGGCAGTTGAAGCTTTTCAAGGGTACATGAGAGCTTTTGAAGTAAAGAAATTAAAGCACATTTTCAATTTGATAACAATGGATGTTGATGCCGTAGCCAGATCTTTTGGTTTAAAAGAAAGACCTGATGTTGACGTTCGTAAGTAAAATGATTATGTTAAAAGCCAGATCCAATAAACTAGTAAAATATTTTTTCATACAGTATTTTTATCTCACGAAGCGACGCATGCTTTACTTCTGGTACCTAACCAAAGTGTACGAACAAGCTGTTAATGTGTGCCTGAATTCGACTAGCGTCAGCACATGACGCACACACTTCAAACTTCGCCTGTGTCTAGGACGCCCGGACGGTACGGAGAGATCCTGCGCTTACGCGCACTTTCACAGTGTGTTTAGACACTTGGTAACCACAAGTAAAGCGCGCGTCGCTTCGTGAGATAAAAATTATATGCCGAACTAACCCGCGTAAAGCGCGTTAGAAAGTTTTAGCTGTTGCAGATGCGGTCTAGAGTTTTGGCACTTACGTTTTTATTTTTCTGTTTCAGGCATTGGATTCAGTAAAAAACACAGACCTAGAAAAAGAATGGCAGCAATGCTTGCAGAACAAACAACTGGAAATATAAAACGCGTTAAATAATAGGTTTACTGACAATTTGAATGAAAATGTATTTAAAGGTACAAGTAGTACCTACGTACTTGTTTACAAATTATTTATTTTTATTGTTGAATAAAACAAATATGAAGTAAATAAACATTTTTTATTAATTATTCCTTAAAGGGACAGAAATATGTTTTTACAAGATGAAAATAATCTATCTTCTGACTAGACGAGTCTAAAGGTATATTTACGTATAAAAACCATTCCGAAATTTATACATACACAAAATATGAGAGATAAAGACCAAGTATTCGTTAAATTAAACATAGGAACTTTTTAGACCTCTGTAATGAGGCTTATTCATTTTGAAGACCATTCCTAGCTTAGCTATAGTCTCAATAAAGTATTTTTTTCTTAGTCCATTCAATTATTTTACCTCTTTTAATGCATTACTGTCAATATTACAGTGATCTCGTGACATTAAGGTTGCTGCAACTGTCAAGTCTGTCAAAATCACAGTGATTTTAATTGTTTTAGTTTTATGGTTGCTGTTGGGTTGTTGCAACCAATGCAACTGCCAAGACTGTCAAAATCAGTGATTTTTTTTTGTTGTTGTCACAAGGTTGCTGCAACTGTCAAGTCTGTCAAAATCACAGTGATTTTTTTTTGTTGTTGCCACAAGGTTGCTGTAACTGTCAAGTCTGTCAAAATCAGTGTTTTTTTTTTGTTGTTGTCACAAGGTTGCTGCAACTGCCAAGACTCAAAATCAGTGATTTTTTTTTGTTGTCACAAGGTTGCTGCAACTGTCAAGTCTGTCAAAATCACAGTGATTTTTTTTGTTGTTGTCACAAGGTTGCTGCAACTGTCAAGTCTGTCAAAATCAGTGATTTTTTGTTGTTGTCACAAGGTTGCTGCAACTGTCAAGTCTGTCAAAATCACAGTGATTTTTTTTTGTTGTTGCCACAAGGTTGCTGTAACTGTCAAGTCTGTCAAAATCAGTGTTTTTTTTTTGTTGTTGTCACAAGGTTGCTGCAACTGCCAAGACTCAAAATCAGTGATTTTTTTTTGTTGTCACAAGGTTGCTGCAACTGTCAAGTCTGTCAAAATCACAGTGATTTTTTTTGTTGTTGTCACAAGGTTGCTGCAACTGTCAAGTCTGTCAAAATCACAGTGTTTTTTTTTGTTGTTGTCACAAGGTTGCTGCAACTGTCAAGTCTGTCAAAATCAGTGATTTTTTGTTGTTGTCACAAGGTTGCTGCAACTGTCAAGTCTGTCAAAATCACAGTGATTTTTTTTGTTGTTGTCACAAGGTTGCTGCAACTGCCAAGACTGTCAAAATCAGTGATTTTTTTTGTTGTTGTCACAAGGTTGCTGCAACTGCCAAGACTCAGAATCACAGTGTTTTTTTTTTGTTGTTGTCACAAGGTTGCTGCAACTGTCAAGTCTGTCAAAATCACAGTGATTTTTTTTGTTGTTGTCATAAGGTTGCTGCAACTGTCAAGTCTGTCAAAATCACAGTGATTTTTTTTTGTTGTTGTCACAAGGTTGCTGCAACTGTCAAGTCTGTCAAAATCACAGTGATTTTTTTTGTTGTTGTCACAAGGTTGCTGCAACTGTCAAGTCTGTCAAAATCACAGAGATTTTTTTTTTGTTGTCACAAGGTTGCTGCAACTGTCAAGTCTGTCAAAATCACAGTGATTTTTATTGTTGTTGTAATAAGGTTGCTATTGGGTTGCAGCTGTCATGGGTAAAATAACTGTGTAGTCATGAGCCACGAACCAATGAGGCTATAATGAAATCTCTTGGACTCCGATAAGCTAGAACGGCTTCATTATGCTTACGTTTGAGGTCCACTTACATTAATAATACTATGTACATGAAACCTAGTTTCTATTTGGGCGAAACGCACATTTCGTATATATTATTTCTTGATAATTTCTCGTAGCAATCTTCATGGTTGTGTTGGTGATTGATGGCATAGATCATGGAGTCAATAGTTTCCACAGTGGCCGGACATCGGTTTAACGAGAAATACTGTACACACCGCCACGATGTCTTGCCATGGGTTGTTGAATGTTTGGTATAGACAAAGTTCATATGCACTAATTGTTTGTGGCCCTTTCTACTATAAATATATTTGTAGCGAACTGGTAGCTGCTGGTTTTCATTTGATCCATTCACAACAAGTGATAGAGCACCTGCAAGTAAAAAAGCATTTAGAGCCAATTGTTCAATTGTTGTTATCAAATTAATGAGTTATGGCTCATGAATTTCATAACAATAAATGACTAGAAACTAGAGAATCTCTCTACAAAACAATCATAATAATATACTACAGAATAAAATAAAGTTTCTGTTTATAAGGTCATTTAATCAAATATGGATATAAAAATACATTTGCTTATAATTATCATTCAAAACACATTATTAAGTAACATCACACATTAAAAATAGCACTTGTTCTTCTGTTTCATTAAAAAATTAAGTTATTATTCCACACAGAGGCCTTAAGTATTAAAAAAATACGAATGTAAAATAATCAGGAATGTAAATCTCAATTTGGTTCTTATACAAAAAAGTGTAAAACTGATGTAAAATACGTGTAATAGAGATCATTTTGATATCAAAATTGTTTCATGTCAAAATACTAGTCCAAACACTATTCTAATTAATATAAAGTAGTATCAGAAATTATTGTTTGATACCTTAGATTAGTACAATAAATAGACTAGAATATGAGCAATAAAGTCTTTATAAAAATTTATGGCGAAACACGATGGCACTAATGGAGAGTGTGAAATATGTTTATTCTCTAATTGAATGTAATTTTATAAAAATAGTTTTAGTGTTTTATTTAATAATTAATTGGCACTTGAGAGCTTAGTCCCACTATCACAGTTTATTTGTTTATTGTGCTTTATGATCTTTATTACTCCAAAATGTAACTGGTACTTATTATTAATAGCCTACACTACACTATTTATGCAACTTTTTAAGGTGTTCTTGTCACAATCATCCAGTTTATAGATTTGGTCCCAAATCTTTTTCGAATCTATGATTCAGCTTTGTGTCTTAAAAATATAAATAGCGGGCTTCATTACTAGCCCTACAATAGATCTTTTTTCTACCAATATGTATATTATTTTCACTTATAAATAGTTGAATATTGCCTCTATAGAGGGGTGAAGCATACTATGTATAAAAATATTAATTTGCGTAATAGTCTCCTTGCAATTGAGATACTTTGATTATATCATTAAAATGGATTCCGAAGCAAGGAGTTTTGCAGAATGGCAGTTCACATGCACTGCACATAAATCTAGTGTCTCGTCTTCGTCCTATTTTCCAGCAGAGGCGGCATGAACGTTGTGGATATTTCTTCTTTCCATCTTCCTTTTGTGGAATAGTTACAAGGCGGTGCTCCATTGTCGGTCTAGGATAGTCTTCACTTGTGTTAGTTCTCAGTGCATTGTTAGTCACCTTACCATTCACTAAGTTTTTAAGGTCGATGAATAACGAACTCAAGCTGGTATCTGAAATCACGATGGGCATTTTCATTGCACTGTTTGCAGAATAAAAGGCACAAAAGTTGTTCATAAGATTGAAAATTGTTGAAAATGCCATCGTGTTTTCATAACAAAAAGCTTTATGCAAAAGAAAACAGGAAAATTACTGAGTGAAAAATAAAATGATTGCATTTTCAACACAATCTCTAATCTTATTGATCAGGATGATTCTATGAGAGGAAGCATTAGTAAGCAAAGATAATAATGGATGTAAAGATTTGAACAAATTTTACATGGAGGTAGAGATTATGTCACAGTGCTGAATTTTAGAGATTGTTAAAGATTTTCCATTAATAAAATATACTTACTGTCTTGTGGTGATGGATAGTCCATGGGTATGGACAGATCTTTTTTCCCTTCTCTTGAAGATTCATAATTTTTTGGATTAGAACATACTGCTGGGTCTGTTACTATGATATCACTATCATCGCATTCTGTCTTCAAATCCAATCCATTATCAGACAGAGATTGATCCTTACTTTTCTCATTGAAATCTTGGGGGTTGGATTTCTGTAAATGTGTGTTGTATGTAGAAGAAATATCTACAGGATTATCATCATATAAGTTTTTCATGTTCTCATAATTATTTGTTTGATATATCTGATTATTTTGTGTGTAAATAGATTTTTCTTTTGTTTTTGGTCTCTTTTCAGGGTTTAATATGTCTGAGAAGTAGTTTTTTTGTAGAAATTCAGTGGATTTCCGTTTAAGGTTGCTGATTCTATGTAGTTTTTCTATTAGTTGCCTTTGTTTTAGCAGCTCTAGTTCATTGTTTGTTGTTTCATCATTCATGCCAGTGTCATAGTTTTCCGACACACATGATTCAGCATCAGGTGTATTGTTCTGAGTTTCTGTTCTGTGTTTCGGTAAATCTTGCTCTCTTTCACTGTCTTCATCTTCTTCAGTCTGGAAATATTAGAATTATCAATTAGTTTAAGGAAATTGGGTACTTTAGTAATTTTGTGGATTTATGTTGGTGCTTATTTAGGACATTTTTTTATTGAGAAAATGGACAGTCATAATTTTGCTCTGATTTGTTATTTAACACGTTCCGGGACACAACACGAGACACAATAGAAGTTTTATTGTTATCACGTCTATGTGCGTTTAGTGTCCCGGAACGTGTTAACATACTGAGTTAAGATTTTCAGGACAGTAAAGTAATGTTACGTAAACTGACCTCTTTGTTTGTCAATCCTTTGATTTGCAACACTTCTGCTGTTCCTATAAAACTAGTGAGATCTTCCCGTTTCACACTCACTTCTCCATGGTACATAAACTGTAGCAAGTCTTTCATTGCTTTGTGAGTCACATCCCTTAGTACAACTGGAAATTTAATGACAAAAGTTATAAGAACAACTAGACAAATAGAAAAAATGGTTACATAAAAAACTTGATTCCAATATAACAGTTATTAGTTACCAATTGGATGTTGACATGGATTCATTTGAAACATTTTCTTGAAATAAGGTGAACATATTGACAGTATCACTTTATGGGCTTGCAACAAATGGCCTTCGACTGCAATAGTAACATCGACAAATTCGCCATTTCCTAATAAACCGGCGAATCCTTTAGTCAGGTTCCCGTGAAAATTATTCCAGGACAATGAGAATTGTTGGTCCATTTCTAACCACTGTTAAGTTGCATCTAAAAAGGAAAATACGGTCGATTGCTTCATTAAACACTTCCTACATTCATAAAGCCTATTTAAAGTAATAATAACAATTTACAGCTGTATTATGTGAAATAAAATTTATAAATATTTTGTGTCGTGAGAAACGTGACAGATGTGAACGGCGCGTCGCGTATGCCGTAGTGTTGTAATTTTAGTAATATTTTAGTTGATGCAATAACTAGGGATGCGATGTGACATAAGGTTTAAAAGATTAATGTCAATCAACTAAGGGTTGTAATCACTCTTCAATAAAACAATGTCAAATATTTAGAGCAGTAAATTTTATTTTGGAAATTAGATACTACGTTTTTTTTTCTTTCAATGTTCGGTGCCTAAGTTTTTTGATCAATAGAAACAGAATTATATCTGCCCAGTATATCTTGGCAGAATATAAAATGTGAATTTTAGGAACTTTCTATTTGAATTTGAACACGTTTTACGAAGTATGTTACGTAACCTTCCCATCCTGTAGGTATATAATCTACCTAACTACCTATCTGATATTATATTAATGCTCTGGTCAAACTGATGCGAATACCACACGGGATGCTGGACGAAATTCGCTCGCGCCGATTGCGTCAACGCACTTGTGCTTATGAAGGTGTTCAAATGGCGGGAATAGCGTGACTTCCTAAACATTCCTGTCCCGCGTCCCACGCTGGATTCGCCTCAGATTAAAGAATCCTTAAAACTGTGTCTTAAAACGTGGTACTGTGCATTAGGTAATTTGCATCCTGTCCATTAGGCGTTGCACGGGGGGTTCCGGAATTGGTCTTTAAAGAGGAACCGGGACCACCCTTATGTGCTGAAGGTGATCACCGGGGTGGTTTTAGTGAGGTAAAAATCCCTCACTCCCAGACCTCCCTCCCCGGATTGGTGTGCGGCTGTTATAAAGGATTCCCACAGAATAAAAAAAAATGTAATTTGCATGCTAATGAAGCACGTACAACCTGTTATACGAGTTTCGCAAAATTCTAACGAAGTTAGAAGTTTTGTTCACGTTGCCCCAGAGAAGGACATAAGAAACGTCAAGAATACAACTGGAAGCCATTCCAGAACTGGGTTGAAAAAGCTAGGTACCTATACCTACCAAAATATTCAGAATTATCTGCACTGATTGTTTTAAGTATGAGTTATATACCCATACAGCGCTTTTTGGTCACAGAGTCTTCAAAGCAGTTACAAGTTGTCGCAGTTTCGTAACTGCTACGAAACATGGTGACTGTGTTGTGTTTGGTCTCTATGTGTGGTAATAGTTAGCATAGAATTTGACCGGAAAACATTTCAGTAACTATATGTAGTATATGGGTTCACACGTTACGTATTCATAGTGTACACTTATTTTTAAACACTTAGTGTTCAATTTGTAACCGTACAGTCGAGTAAAAATGTGTAGTAGTGGTGTGGTCACCATGTTACTAGAATAATAACTTAAATTTTATATTTACTGAACAATATACTTATTGCAAAAATGTGAATAAAAAAGTCATTATAAGATACTGTTTCTCAAACTGTTTCGACAAGTAGTCAAATGATTGTAGTTGAAAATGAGTAAAAAACCGAAACGATTCCGTCTCACATTAAACTAGAACAAGACTTTCTACAGAAAAGTAGACAGATGGATGATGAATTTTTCAGATAATTATCAGATATTAAATCAGTAGGTATAAATTGTGTTTTTTATACAAAATCATAAATTGTTTAATTGAAATTTTATTAAAATTAACTATTTCTATTATTTTTTCATGTATACAAGCATTCTTCTAATCTAAGTCTTTCAGCAAAAGTATGTATGTCTTGTAATTTTACGACACATTTTAACTTCCTCCTTCGTTCTTCGACGTCACACTATTTTCATTTCTTCTTAATAGTTCAAGTTCGCTGTTTTTTGTCGTCCTAGGCCAAAACAGGACAGAGTCTTTATTGACCCATGTACTAGGCACAACCTGTTTATGGTGGGACGAGGCCTCTCAGACCAACAAAAAAAGAAAGACGGCGCACCGCGAACATCAAAAGTGAAGCCATAAAACCGTGCTCCTGCAAGTAAACATACACGCTCACGCACACACCTAAACTAAATCCATGCTCATCGCTCTTAGTACGTCACGAGTCGTCGTCAAGTTAACATAGATTAAAAAAATATAATTATGCCTTCCTGTGCAGTGAAAAGTTGCAAAAACAACAGCAAATCACATAAAAAGTCTCACGGAATCACTTTTCACTTGTAAGTGCTTGAAATAATATCGTTTCTATAATATTAAATTTTAGATTACTTGGAACAAAAAACCTCAACGAACGAAAGTAGTGACATAAGGTTCGGGGGTTGCCATAATACGATTTAAATTTTCCCCATTCGATTAAGAGCCTATACTACCTCAAATGGCTTAGCATGATCCTCCGTTATGTCGAAAATACCACAGCATTAATTTTGAAATAAATATATGCTAAAGTTGAGGATTAATGTTAGGTACTATGTTAGACGAAAACACGATTCCATAAAATTTTCTCGATAGAAAAAAAATCCAAAGTTACCTCCAAACCGAACAATAAACCGCTGGTATTAAAAAAATACTTCAAATTAGATCATGAAACTTTGCATACTAACTGAACTAACTATAAAGCAGGTCTTATGTTATTTAGTTTTTTTGAATTACCTTTATTTTCACCGTAAAAAGCAAATACCTAAACTATTGGCGCTGCCTTCCGCCCAGCTCCGCACTTTGTCTCGCTCTCACACAGTCCGCGAGCAGTATCGTGCGACCGAGATAAAGAGCAAATTTTAGCTGAGGTAGTATAGGCTCTTAATGCATACATATAAATATGATTTGTTACTTCGAGTTATATTCCTATTTTCTTTTTTATGTATTGAATATTTTGGGTTTCCATTTAATACCAATACCATAACTCAACAATATCTTACTCGTACAATATTATACTAGTTCCTACTCGCACAAATATCCCCAAATTATAGGGAAAACATTTAACAAATGGCAAGCCTTCGATACACACATAGATAAAAAGGTGGCTTCAGTTTTAATGTTCGTGGCGCGCTGTCTATCTTTTTTTGTTGGTCTGAGTAGTACTATACAAAACATTTTGGTAAGTACCTATATTATAATTATGGCCCCCGAGTCCGAACGTTTGAGAATCGCTGGAAACAATAAACCATTTTGTGAATTCGGTAATTTTATAACTACTACTAGTTTCACGTCGACATTATGTAGACACAATCTTGGTAACTTCCTGACCAGTTGTGACTAGAATATTTTCTTTAGATAAAAATATTTTTATTAATTAATTACCAATTTTAAGGTTCATTTTTGGTTCCTTAACATAGAGTCAGTAGTTTGTATTAAATCTATCAAAGCAAAAGCTTCCAAGCTCTGGGAATGTAAAGACTTGTTAGTAAAAACTATTGTTTACATTGGTACTACACAGGTTGAATCACAATATATATGGTGGCGCATTGATAAATTTCAAACTATTTGAACAAATTACACAATGAAATTCTTTTCCCATTTATATTTGATCAATGAAGACCAATTAGTACCTATATAAATAAAATCTTATGTCGATAAAACAGTGCATGATGGCTGGTGTTGTCATCTTATTATTTTTTATTTTGAAACTTCACGACGCAGAACAAAAAGCGAACGAATGAACGAACGAATGATTTCTGAGAAGTGGTTGCAGACTAAGAACAATGTTACCACACAGCAACGTAACTTTAAAACCAAATGTTACTGTGTCGACTGTTCCCCATTTTTAGCCGTAGCGACGGAACTAAGTCGACTCACCGACCAAAAAATGTGTCTAGAATAAATCAGTCTTTTTATTTTTAAATGGGTTTGCTCTTGATTCTAGTCTAGGTCAGAGGTGACAGAGACAAAGTCGACGATGGAATGAGCTTACCTAGAAGAAGCCTGTTCACTCTTACTTTGAAGAGATTCGGGTTGTATGCGCTCGGAAACACAGACGCAGGTAGAGAGTTCCGCTCTTTTGCTGTGCGCATTATAAAGGACATTTGAAAACGCTTAGTGCGAATTGGTGGAATAGCAACTATTAGGGATGGTAACTTGTAGTGCGTCTGCAGTATATTCAAAGGTAGAAGGGGCCGGTGGAATGAGGTCGTGGAGTTTTTGGGCACACTCACCGAAGTATAATCTGTAGAAGACCAACAAGCAGGGAACCTTGCGGCGATGAGCCAAGCTGTGAAGCTTGGCATCCACCAGTTCTACGTCGCCAATGAGCCTCTTAGCTCTGCGTTCCACCGAGTCAAGCGCGGCAAGTTGGTATTTCGCTGAGCCATCCCAAAGGTGGCTGCAATACTCCATACAGGATCGGACTTGCGCTTTGTATAGGGTTAAAAGCTGTCCAGGCGTGAAGTATCGCTTCACCTTATTTAGGATGCCCAGCTTCTTGACTGCAGTTTGGGCTTTGTACTCGATGGTAGCGCCGAAGTTGAGACTAGACGTCAACTCCATGCCTAGGAGCTCGAGCCGATCTGTTACAGGAACAGATGTACCCCGAACAGTAGGAGTCTGGTCATAACGACTCCGGCGTGCCAGACCCTGTCAAAGGCCTTCGAGATATCAAGCGATACAGCAAGTGCTTCGCCGTGATTCTCGATGGCTTCGCCCCAACAGTGCGTGACGTACACAAGAAGATCGCCAGTTGACCGTCCCCGGCGAAAGCCATATTGACGGTCACTGAGGAGATCATTAATTGTCTTCAAGGTAGGTCAGCAACTTACTGTTCAGTACCCTTTCCATAACCTTGCACAGAATGGAGGTAATGGCGATTGGACGGTAATTGGCAGGGTCTGCACGGTCGCCCTTTTTGGGCACTGGTTGTACATTTGCAAGCTTCCAGGATTTTGGCACCGTTCTTTTTTCAAGAGAGAGGCGGAACAAGCGTGTCAACACAGGAGACAGTTCAGGCGCACACAGCCTCAACACTCTCGCTGGAATACCGTCAGGATTGCTTGCCCTGTTCACGTCTAGACTGCACAATACTCTTCGGACCTCTTTAATGTGAACTGCGATCTCCGGCATCGAGGAGTCACAATGAGGTACAGTGGGTCTGTGTGGTGCCGGACTTAAAGAATACCACCACCTCTTACTTCCCGTGGGTGTCGTAAAAGGCGACTAAGGATCGTACCGGAGAATGGGCAGCAGCGTTCTCTATGTATTCCACCACCATACCATACTGCGATCGCCAACCCGCCTGCCAAGCGTGGCGATTATGGCAAACCCTCCCATAATTGGGGGAGGCCTATGTCCAGCAGTGGACGTCTATCGGCTGAAACGACGACAGTGGGTGATTGCTTGGAGCTTGCGTCCAGACGTGAATTGCTTGCAAAAAAAGATGCAAATAAATTTGCTTTCTCACTTGCAGAGTGAGCCAGCGACCCATCAGGTTTCACCATTGGAGGTAAAGTGGGACGACAGAAATTCGTTTCAACTGCTTACTACCCGGAGGGTCCGACATGGTCAAAACGTGCCCTACGTAAGACCCGCTTGCAGAACTTAGCGGCAGAATTAAAGGCTCTTTTCTTCGCGCGAACCCTACGCGCTCTAACTTTGCGGTCGCGGGCCTTGACCCAGGCTTGGTAGGCAGCCCCCCCGGTGGGTTCCCGCATTGTCGAGGCGGGGGGGCTCAGTAGCCGTGGCTTGGACACCTACGGTGAAGCGAAGAGGAACCCGAGGAGGGGCCGCTCGTCAGGGCTTTTGCCTGTAAGCCGACGGCGTAGCGGCCAACAAGTAGGTTGCGGTGCCGCTTCGGCGACATCGCAACTGAGGCGGGCCGCGATGTCGTCTGGGAGGCATCGCGGCTGAGGGTCGGAGGCCGCGGCGGGAGAGGAGTGCCGGTATTGCGGTGCGCCGCTCTCCCTACCTTCCGCGGCCTTGACGGGGTCGCCACCGTTCGATGGCGGACGCGGTGGGGCCGCAGGGGAGGAGGAGTGTCGGTATGACGTTGGCCGCTCTCCCTAACCTCTGCGGCCGAAAATTGGCAGACGGCGGGGCCAATGACCTGACCCGTCGCAGGGGGATCAAGGGTGCCCAGACACGGGGTCGTCTGGCGCCCATGTGCTGGTTTGGTCCCTGGGGTGGTCACGGCGCGGTATGTGTTCTGGTGCGCCGGTGATGGGGAGTACTCCCCAGAGGAGGGTCCGGTGACGGACAGCCGCGGCGGGTTCACGGATGAGTGCTAACGCGTGCCCGTGTTCCCGCCGTAAGCAGCAGAGGAGGTCACCGTGGAGTTTTAGTGGGTTAGAGTCCCACATAACTGCACTATCTCCCCGTGGTAGTGCAGAATGCATGAGCATTTCTCCACGTTAAAAAAAAAAAAAAAAAGGCTTGGTAGGCAGACTCTTTACGGGCCTCAGCGCGGGCGCATTCTGCATTATACCAAGGCCGGGATTTGTGACCGAGCGGGATGTCGGAGAATGGAATAAAATACTCCATCCCCTGCTGAATCACGTCCGCGACCACGTCAGCACAGCACGAGGGGTCACCCGAGGAAAAGCACACCTGCCGCCGTGGATAAGACGCAAAAAAGTGCCGCATCTCATCCCAGTCTGCTGATTCATATCGCCATACTCGCCTCGTGCCTCTAGGACTCTCATTTGGAGGAGAGAAAGTCGATATTGATTTCACCAGGCAGTGGTCAGACGTTCCCAGCGGGGCTGAGACCGATATTGAATGACCGATACTGAGTGTCGACGCGATAGTGTCGAATTGTTTCGTTACGGCTACCAAAAAGCGCTGTATGAGTAGGTAATGGCTATTGTAGTCTATCGGGGACTTTTCAAGTGCAAACTTTAAGGCGTGGTTTAAAATACCTACGGTCACACAACAGATTTTCCTGCATCCTGCTACATACGTACCTTATATATCTACCTACTTAGATATATATAACATTACGTTTCACTCAGTTGGTAGATGGCTTTCAGTTATTTAGTTCGCCTTCCATTAGTACAGAGCTTTGCTAAAACTTTCCATCAGTGGTCGTGGACTAGTCCAGCTAAATTAAGTTTCAACCAAACTTTTAGGAGTTTGTCGACGCAGTGGAATCCCAACGAAGATGTTAGTTACACTCACCAAGTTTTGTTTGTTATAGCTCTCTACGTGCGACTTTCTATATTTTAGTGAAATACATTCGTTATCTTTGGCATATTTAATTTACTTACCTACCTAGGTATATACTTACTTAATTATTGTTCTTGATCTTCGAGGTCTTGATTAGGGTTTTGCTTTGGGTTAGTCTACGTACCTAAATCTACTAATTCTACAGGGTTACTTTTCAAAGACCATCCAAATTTTTACATGGTGTTCTAACCATGAATATAAACAACTTTCACTATGGGACCAACTCTGAAATCACGAAAAAAAATCAGCTGTTTCATACAAAACTTCAATACCTATTTAACCAAAATGTATGAATGAAACAGCTGATTTTTTTTTCGTGATTTCAGAGTTGGTCCCATAGTGAAAATTGTTTATATTCATGGGTAGAACACCATGTAAAAATTTGGATGGTCTTTGAAAAGTAACCCTGTAGAATTAGTAGATTTATGAGTTATAACCCTGGTTATGAGTTTATAACTACGGGGTGGTCTTGAAGAGAGAGAGAAGCTAGTTTATTTATAGTGAAGCGACGTTTCACCTCTCAAAACTCCTGTAGGTAATACTTGCGGGTAGGTGTGTTTAGTTGTTACAGGTAGTTCAGACGTATCTGCCTACACATTCATAACTAATATCAATTTTGGGAATTATTATCCTACAAGCTATATAAGTTGGTTCAAGTTGGTTGCGGGGTCGAATTTTTATTCAAGTTTGGTTCTTGCGCAGAAATCAAACTCCGAATTCAAAGCCGACCCCAAACTATTGCGCCAATCTAGCCTTCAAATAGTCTTCTCACGTAAAAGCTAATGAAGTCGTGCAAGTGAAGTTTTGCCTGTAGTCTTGCTTGGAGTTCAAGGAAGTACTCGTACTTGGTGTTGAGGTGTTCCGGTGTATCTACAGCTACACCGTGTATCTATGTATCTACATCTTATGTACCAGATATGAGCAAGGTGTTTCAATTTTAAGGCATTGTAATGTGCTGCAACTCTCCAGTAATTTATTTTTATTGTAGTTTGTGAAAATGGTTGTAACATATATATACATAATCAAGTACGAATAAAGGCGGTCGCCCACGGCGACTTTTTGGTGCAATTCAGTAGTCGCGTCTGCAATCTGCAACCCCACTTTTGGCCGTTTGTCGCATTTGCAACGCACGATAGAAGCGATTCAGTAGCGATACAATCGCATTGTATCGATTCAGCATCACTTCTGCATCGATGGCAACACAATCAGACTATATTGTTCCCACAGCTGGGACACAGGCCTCCTCTCTTTGAGAGGGAGTGGGCTAATAATCTACTACGCAGGCCCAGGAATGCGGGCTGGTAGGTGTCATATTTATGTCTTCGAATTTTTTGTTCTGGGACATGCTGTTTTCCTCACGATGTTTTCCTTCACCGTTTTGAGAGCAGTGGTGATGAAATTATTTAGAAAAGTAAAGTACCTGTCTGGGTTCGAACCCACGATCTACAATTCGTAGGTATGTCAGACCATTACCACTGGGCCACCACTGTATAGATGGCAACGCGCAACTGTGTTAATTCAGCATCGCTACTAAATACTGTTTCTGGCGACCCTAACCAAAATTAGCTTCGGAGTGCCATTCGCTGGCTCTTACATCCTATGTCGACGGAGCCCTGCTTCGCGGGGCCACTATTTCTGGGTAACCTAACTAAAGTAACCTAACCAAACCTAACCTCGGGGTGCCCTTCGCTAGCTCTTGTATCCTATATCGCTCTTGTATCCTATGTCGACGCTATTTCAGAAGGGAAATAAAGACTGGGGGTTGCCGCGGCTGTGAAGACACAGACAGGCAGATGAAATGCTTTCAAGTAGACACTACAGCGTATCAATATGTAGATATTGCACGACGTCTGTAGATATTGCAACGGCAGTATCGCGATAGTTGCGATGCAGAATCATGGTTACTTAGGCGAAGGTATACGACCAGCAAAAGTATCACAACTGTATCGCTTTTTGCGATCGTATTGCTACTGAATCGCTGCAAAAAGTCGCCGTGTGAATGTATTTTGCGAATGTATTTCCCTACCATCACATGGGTGTAAGGTGAAAAATGTATTCCCTGTTCATTACTTTTCTGTTATACAATAGTTTTTGTGTAGTAACGAAACGGCCAAGCCTCATATTTTGACTAAGGTGTAGAGTTAGGGCGTGTAGAGTTAGAAGCTTGGTTCTACATGAGATCTGAGAGGCAATTCTACTAATTTTAAGAGTGTTCACCATGCTTTTTACCTACTTAGTGATCTCAGTCTCAATCTGTCGAAATTACCTTTAATTTCCTTACATTTTGACAAGTTTTTGACATTTGTTTGTCGCCGATATGAGACTGAGACTAGATTTTGAACGTTTTAAATTCGTAGAATTTTATTGGCCTTCAGATAACTTTTTGACAGTGCGAGCCATATGGTCTCGTCTTGGCAGCATTTTACATGAAAATGTTTTTGGTGGGTAAGATAATACTCATTAAACAAAGCTGATTTCTATAACTGGCAAGAGGCAAGAGAGACAAGTTTCAATGTATACCTAACTAATGCTTTTTACCTACTTAGTAGTAGTTACTCAGTCGAAGTCTGTTTCTACTAGTCTGGTAGATATCTACCAGACTAGTAGAAATAGACTTCGGCTGAGTTGTTTATAACTGCAATTAATCAATCAAATACACGGCTAGAGATCGGTTTATTCCAAAATAAGCCACATCGGAGTTATATATCCATTTCATAGAACTATGAAAGAAGTTGTGATTTGAACTTACGGACAATTTAAGTTGGTAGTCAACTTGCTACACAATTTTTTTCCCTGACTTTACATAAAGTTCAAAAATATCTTCTGCTTTTGACATTCAATTGTGTGTTGATTATTGATTCTTATCAATGCCATTAAACCAGCCTAGTGCTAAGCCCACACGTCTCGTGCACTATCGATTATGTGTCAGTAACAGTCGTGAGAGGGCGCACCACCAATGCTTGAACATCTAAAGGGCCCTGTCTACGGCGAGGGGCCGCATTAGAGTTTTAGTTTTGAGCCTGGCTGTTAATAACAAATAGCTATATGTATTTTCAACAACAAAGGGGCTGTTGCTATTTTAGACTGAGAAAACGAGAACATAGTCGTACTTACCTACCTACTTTGAAACGTAAAACTAGGAACCCAGCTTCTTTTTACCCGACTGAGCCAGAAGGAGGGTTATGTTTTTCGAGTGTATGTATGTAGGTACATTATGTATGTCCGTATGTATATTTCTTTGGCACGGTCTGTAGCCTAAACGGCTTGATCGATTTCAGCTTGAGAGGTGCCATTAGATTCGTCTTATATAATTGTGTGAGTCACACTGGGTAGGATCAAAATTGAAAAAAAAAATGGCCGGTTTTTGGCGCCATTATTATGTCTTCAAATTATTTTTTTTTTCTCAAAACCTATCGAGTGGGGTATCAAAATAAAGGGTTTAAAAGGTGATTAACAAAAATATACACACCTTTTAAGGTTAAAAGCAATTCGAAGTGACAAATCGTAAAAAACACGTACCAAGAGCTAAATCGTCTGCGAAATCTTTCACATTATGTTGTAAACTAAAAAAATGGAAATAAAAAAAAAGTTATTTAAGAAAATAAAAAACCCGACTGCGGTAAAATACTTAAGTTAAAAAAAACTGAAATGCTAAAAATAAGCCCATTTTAAATTAAATAAAAGTTGGAAGCAGGCAGGACCCATTTGAATTTATTTATTTTGTGAACATTTGAATTTGAAAATATAATAAAAATGGTATGGGTCCTCCCGCCTGCTTCCAACTTTTATTTAATTTTTTAAAATTATTTCCAGACCCTTCTGTATTTTTAGACAAGTCATAAATACTGCTTAGTTCTTTCGGCCCAGTTCAAATGTTGTTCTTACTCGTATTTATTTCTGTTCAGAAGTAGACGAAGCCTGTGTCTCTCTCGATATCGATTGTAGGACATGTCCACCGTCCACCGAGCGGCTCAAGCGTCGATTAATTAAGTTCTGTAAGAGCACAGTCACCCTATTTTCTAAGATAGCCCAACCATGACTCCGCACTTTTAATTTTCTGGTGTCACGAGTTACTGCGATAAAGCCATCCCCCTTCTTCACCAGTTCCCCACTAATGAAAAGTATGCGATGAATGGGCTTCTTATTAAAAGTGTAGAAAAGTTTCGTGAAGACAAAGTTCTCTCTATTGTGATGTTAACACCATAAAATAATGAAATTGCTGTGCAGATTCTTGTCTTTTTGTTGCGTTGCTATGAATTCTGAACTTACGTTACGTTACTTTTTGCCCAGAGGCGAGGAATATTCTTGGTAATTTTAGTCCACTCGTGGACCGGTAAGAGATTGTATTTTGTCGAAATATAATATTTATTACGTAGGTACTTTGCACCGTACTCAAAAGTTTTAAATAGAGGAAAGTATTCCGTAATTAAAGCGCTGGTCGTACCTACCTCTATTATCAGGACGGTCTCTGTTGGTCCGGCGACGCGGTCACTCCACTGGAGGCTGCCAGTGACAGGTAATCGATGCGGTTTGCTAGTTTATTTGGCTATCGGTTCCGCTCTCAGCATGTGTATCTACTCGATATAATCGATACAGACCCCCAGCTTAATACGATTATGAATCGGAGCGTATTCGATTATAGCGATTCCGATATGACTGCGCGTTTAATAACGTGCGGGAAACTTGGATATCTACTTACCTGTTTACGTTTCAGGTAGTTATTGTGTTAGGTATGGGATCCCTTGGGGTTCTTAATCCTCTTTAGGAGATGACAATTTAGCATTTAGATTAGTGAAGGGAGGCGTTATTGCTTTACTATCCTGACTTGGATTATTTAGCTTCATTAACTTTTCTAGATTAGACTTTTAAAAATTTCATTTACCTAAACGTGTCTCGTGTGGTTGAGAATTCTAGCTTCTAATTTTGCAAAAGAAAAACCGATAGGTGATAAAATTATGGCCAGAATGAATTTAAATCCATGTCAGTATCAACTTAATCGTTTTGTCACTCAAAAATACTACCAAAAACTCATTTGTAATTATTGCTTTCGCTACATTAAACCAAATCCGTTAAATCTGTGGATTTAACAACTGGATCTATTGAAACTATGATCGTAATGCGTAACCTACTAAAGTTTATACTCTCCGCGAGGCTTATTATCTCGTCTAGTTTGTGGCATGTAGGAGTTTGCACGAAAACCGATGTTGAAATTGAAGAATTTCATAAATTTAACGTAAGTAGAATGCTGGCTGTATTAATAGTTAGAACATTTACCTACGCAGATTCCTTTGGCCGGTCGTAATAAAAACGGTTGGTAGATATAATGTAGACTAGTTTCTTGTCGTATATAGATATCTAGAAGTATCGAGCCAGCTGCGTCGGACGTCTGTAAGTTCGGTTCGGCTCCGGCACGCGCGAGATGGGACAACTTTTAGCCGACCTATTTACTGCACAACACCGGATTGGACTTGTACCGTGGTACCTGTAACTTTGAGTGCCGTATCTGATGGATTCAGCTGATGTAGGTTGACAATCTTGCGTGTGTCGGTAACGTAAAGTTTTGTAGGTTTGCATCGCTTCGAACACTGTGTTCTATTTTAGTTTCCTATTGTGCATCGTCTTCTAAAAAACATTTTCGGTACACGATTTTGAGATTATAAGGTTTAGATAATGTAAGCATAAAGTTAAACGGAGAACCTACCTATGTCCAACGGAGAAAGTTATCATTTTAAATTGATAAGTATTAAGTACGTTTCAGAAGAACAAGAAAAATTTATCAAGTTCGTCTATGAGATTCACAAGATGAATCATCAACAAATACGTAAAATCAGCTAACAACTCCGCAAATGAATTTAGTGAGAAAAAATTATTCGGCGCGAACACGCTTCGAATAAATTGATGTCAGAGACGATATCATTAACTTTATCATGATTCTTCAATTGATTGGGGATTTTTCGTCTGTGGCTGAGTTAGTTCGCGAAGTATCCGCAAGTCGGAAGTGCGAGGACGTGCTCCCAGTGGGGTTGGAAGTTGGCGCGTGATTGGCCCCATTGTTAAACCTCAATAGTCCGTCTTGAGACCGCTAACTGAACCGTTTCATGCTCCATCCGTTGTGATAATTCTGACTTATTTATCAGTTTGATTTTTGTAGGTTAGTTGGTATGGTATGATTTAGCACCTTCAGATTATCATCCCATAGTTTAACTCCATCTTTAGTCCATGGATAAATATTAGAGGTAAATTATAATAGGTCTGAAACAGTTTCTTTTTGTTTTAAAATTGTAAATATTTTTTTATCAACTCTATTGCGTGAAAAAAAGGAAACCTCATGAAAATTCACTTTAACAAATTAATTAAGATGCAAAAGCGCAATTTGAAATTACATTTCAGAGCAGGCAGCAAAATATTTTAAATAGAATACAAAATAAGTAATTGAATTCGCCAATACCGTGATTACTCTCACAATAACACAAGAAAGAGAGTTCAATCAGGCGCCGCGCCAGCCGCCATCGGCTGACCGTTTACCAATATCTCAGCTGAATGGACCTCAATTAAGCCTCAGAGTAACCTAGAATAAATCTCTTGCTCTTAAAATTCAATTCCTGAGAATAACGCAGATATGACAATCGAAATGTAGATTACATTCTGTCGCGAGATGAATTTTTATGAATTATAATTTTGCAATCACCTCGCACTGTCGAGTCACGTTTGGGAGTTTGAATTGTCCCTCTACGTGGTGCTGCCTCAATCATTATCCCAGTTACTTATCGAGAGTACTGCACTTGCATGGTTATGAATCTTTTGTCCAAAGACCTGCGATTTCTGTTTGTATTCCGAAATATAAAAGAGCTGGTGCTTTATGGGTGCATTTATTTTCAATATGCATGCCATCAGTGTGTAGTGGTTTTTTGTCTTCGTATCGGACGGTCCGCTCGGTATTTGGGAAAGATCCAAAGAGACAATGGCCGGCTTTTACTAAAATGACTGTGAAAGCGTCAGTGGCCAGTGTATTTACTGATTAACCACAATGCGAGTGCGTCAGTGAAATATGATGACGTAAAAAATAATTAGAAATATTTTCGATACTTTTGTTCCTGCAGTCCCTGTCTTTTGCATCACAATGGATGAGTTTTTAAAATGTACAGAATAAAAAACATATCTATCTACACATAGTCCTCCAGTCCGGATTTCGGAAATGGCGGCCAATTTTAAAGGACACTAGTCCTCCGTCAGGACTGGCCGGCACTAGCAAAAGACAGAATTGTGTGGAAAAGGGAGATCCCGAGGCCTTTGCCCTGCAGTGGGACAGTACAGGCTAGTTAGATTAGATTCGATTAGCCCTTCGGCGCGGAAGATATGTACCTATTATAGTGCATAAGTGTGTATGGCGCAGACACAAAGTGCACTATCTCTTCCCTCACTCTCATAGTCCGATGGGACGGCACAATCTCACATATGACCAGAGCGAGATCAGACGCAGAACCAACGGCTTAATATTCTTTCTGAGGCGCGGGTTATTACACCGCCATCTTCCAGACTCCGGGCTGAAACTAAGAAATTTCCAATGGAAAAACCTAATAACAGTGCCTGACCTGGCAATCAATCAATCAGCAGAACACCCAGCACTCATAGACACCATAGGTACAGACGCCAGCACATCAAACTACCCGAAACTGTCAAATTTTCCCAATGAACTTTAAACCTTTATGCTTTAGCAATAAAGTTAAAAATCTATTAAAGAAATTTGACAGATTGTAGTAGCTTGATGTGCTTGGCGTCTGTACTTACTTCGTAATTTTCCCAGTGTAAGCTGCGCTTTGTGATCTGACCGGATTCTTAAATAACGCGTCTGTGTTGGACATTTCTAAAGAGGTTTTAGGCAAAGGCTCTTGGCGGAAAATCTTTTACTAAAAGTTACAGGACGCAATGACCGGAAAACAGATGTCACAACAACGTGCTATTTAAAAAGCTTTTGTTAATGTTTTAAGAAATGTGTGAGTTACGTCATTCCTGTTTATGGTGTGGTTTCGACAAAGAAAATATTATTATTATGTTTTTACCTTTGTTAACTGTTGGAGTTGTAACAAAAATGTACTCTATATTTGTATCAAGTCAAGTCAAGACGCACTATGGCTATAATCACCTTACCGTTCAATATTTTGTAATAATCTACTCGTGTAGGTACTCGGTCGTCATGTTCAGCGATGAAGACAGCTAATTGATAATCGTACTACTTATATTGAATTGTAATATGACCCAACAGGTGAATAGGGCTATGCAATAACAGCCGCACGGGCTGATCGATCAGGTTAAGTTACGCTTACCGCGGTTGGTTCGTGGATGGGAGACCATCTTTACATACCAAGATCCCTCCGTGCCTCGGAAAGAACGTTAAGCTGTTGGTCCCGGCTGTAATTCGTGGCTCTTTGATAGTCGTTACGGGTCGTCAGTTGCCCGTAAGTCTGACAACCAGTCTTACCAAGGGATATCGTATTACCCAGTAACTGGGTTGTGGAGTTCAGATAGTCAGTCGCTCCATGTAAAATACTGGTATTCAGCTGCATCCGGTTAGACTGGAAGCCGACCCCAACATAGTTGGGAAAAGGCTAGGCAGATGATGAGGTGAAAGTAGAATCACGCCCCGCATACGTCACAAAGCACGTCCCACGCTCTTCTCCCGCTAAGTCTTGGCACAAGAAGGCGCACGTCAAAACGCCAACACTTACAACACAATGCAGTGCTTATCCCTAGTCAGGCGGAGTCCACAGTACGATAATACCTCTTCAGTGAGAGTATTATGCCGTGAAACGATTCTACTTATCGTCGCCTACCGTCTCTGGCGCTGCACTACCAAGTAAACAGCGCCCAGATAGTTCGCTGACGGCTTATGCTGCAATGCAAAATTGTTTCATATTTATAATCTATGCCTTTAATTCTTTATTTCCGACACAATTAAATAATGTATCATTTATGAGGACATAAAAATTGATAGCTAATAAATATTTGAATGTATTTTAAATAAAGCTTAGAGAGACAAAGTTACAATAAAAGTATGAAAATGCACCGTCAGGGTGTTGTAGGAGGAAGCTGGGCGAGGGAGCCGCTAATGCCTCTCGGAGTGCGGATTACTTCATGAAATGGTCGCGCTTAGCGCCACTCCAGCGTGAAAGCTGCCTGGCGATCTGTTTGCGCCACCCACTTCACAATACAACCAAGTGTCAGTCAAAAGATACCGCTTTACGAATAATACTGTAACCTAGAAAACGGACGGATGTAAAATACGAAATTGACCTTTTCATAAAACAACGTGCAGATAATACAAGGAGGGTTCATTTCTACGGGAGTTACTTTTATTGTCGTCAACGGATATCTACAAACTGGGGCAAATCCAGGGGGTCCCCAGGGGCCAGCAACCTTTTATGCAAACTGTATTGGCTACCTTAAAAGACCTTATGATTATTGTTATCTTGTTTGAAAAAAATGCAGACCTAGGTATCTTGAAGGTGTTCCAGGAAACATTTCCGTACTCTCGCACGTCGATTGTTGAACTTCAGTTGACACTTCGAGCGGAGTTGGGAAGGAACTTTTTATTTTCCTTCCCTCTATTGGCTTCCTTCAGTGAAACTTTGTCTAGTGGCAATGGAAACCAACATTGATTTAAAACAGATGAAACTTGTCAGCGAGTTACTGTTACTTCACGAGTTTTATTGACAAGTTGAAAAACGAAAAAATATATGACTTCTTATGTAGGAGCCTTCTACGTTTTTGCTGTAAACATTCATTGTTGAAACAGAAACGAGTGAAAAGTTATTTGATTAGTTAATCTGAACAATGTTAAGATTATATTGGTAGCTATACGTGGTTTTACATATCTACATACAAGAAATATTTATGTTCTGATGTTCATAGAGGGCTGATTTAACGATTACTAACAGAAAGCTTTAAACCAGTGTTTTCACTTCTACGGCCTTTGTTGGTTGGATTAAACTAAGCAAGTTCATACCGTAAACAATTTTTTCCGCGTTTCCCCGAAAAGTTTAAGCATATTATTATCATTTTTACCATAAATTCTCCGCTGCTTAGAAATATTCTCCCAAGTTCTCGTTCCAATGCACGGTTAGACACACCCAAGCCGTCTTTACTGCAATAAAGGATCAATAAATCCAAAACAAAACCCCGGTACGTAACGGCTCAACGGGAAATGTCCCTGTACCTATATTTCACGCGGGTTTTTGTTTATTTTTTCTTTATTGCGTAAAGTACGAATCGCCATTTCCATTGACTTTACCCAGATAAAGTTGTTTGCCTTCGTTTCTATATAAAATGTAGTTTTGCTTATGGAAAGCTTATTTCTTCATCTAGTCGTTAGATACAGGCGGGGTGACTGCGAAGCCTGGATTTGTTTTGCGCTGCTGCAATTACCTTTTGTTTCTGTTGGATTTTCTCAACAGTTTCTGAAATAGGAAATGTTAAAATCATAATTTCATGTTTCTGTCGAAGTTAAGCTTTTAGAATAAGAAAGTTCGTTGAACAAACTAATGGATTGTAGAGTATTGTTGTAAGCTTAATCCGTAGCTGTGATTTTTTTTTAAAGTTTACATTTATTTACGTTTTGATAATGAATGGTAATTAAACAAATGTATGACATAGTTAGATGTTTGGCTACTTATGGCATGCAGTCTGATTCTTTTCTCAACTAAAATTTGTCAAACTAAGAACCTAACTTATTTTGATCTCATCGCCCAATAAATAGAATACATTACTGCCGTCGAAGATTAAGAATTCTTGGCATGTTACAAGCATGTTGTTATTAAAAATACTTAATTAAAAAATATCACATTATTTATTACAAAACTTAGGTTGTTACGTATAGTAAACATTAAACGATGTTTTTTATTCATCATAAAACTCGCGAAGCATCTCGCTCGGAGCCATCGAGTAGAAAAGTTGCTTCCGTTTAGTTTGTTCTCAGCGCCGACCGAATGGAAAATTGCATTGTTTATATAAAGGTTAGTATAAAATAGGTAAGTCTTTTCTATTTGTATTTGGACTTTATAGCTAACAAGAAACTGTATTCTGTTTACTTTACAGGGGCATTTTTCGCTGTATAACTTCGCGTTGACTAGATTGTGAGTAGAATGACCTGCGGGGAAATTGCATAACGCTATCAGTACTATCTGTAGTAAATGCTTTTATTTTGACAGTTCAACGATATTCATTGCTTTATTTACGAAATTTTTCGAAATACGTATGAAATAAAATGATTCAGATGAGCTGGCTAAAAGAACACCTTGCTCTCTAAATGTTCCACGTCCTATTGTCGCCGATTCTGTATGAATATCATAATAACTGGAGAACAAGCAAGAAGTAATATCTAGCAGGCTAATTAGTTTGCAGATCTCGTGCTCTGTTCTCATGCATGTTAAGGCGGTATATTCTGAAGTGTCGTCACCGTCACCTGTTATGAAGTTTTAAGTCGACCCAAATTGTAAGCTCATCTTCCGTCTCTTTCTTATTTTATGTGGAAGTAAAAGATAGCTATTCTTTGAGCACGCTGTAAATCGGGGCTATAAAATGTCTCTACGTTTTCCCTTTTCAAACTTTAAACTGGTCGCACCAACGTGCAACGAAACTAAAGCTTTTGTTCGAGGAAAGCGTAAATTATAGATAAGGGATGAGTGATCTTTATGCCATGATTGTAGTAGTAATGCAGAAGGGTAGTAGAAAGAACATTGATTTTACACTAGCTTCTGCTGCCGACTTCGGGGTGACTTTAGGGGTGGAATTTCCAAAAACCCTTTCTTAGTGGATAGGTACCTACTCTTCACAAAGAACATGCCCTACAAATTTCATGTCTCTAGGACCAGTGGTTTAGGCTGTGCGTTGATATATCAGTCAGGACTTTATTGATACTGAATTTATTAAATACTAGCTTCCGCCCGCGGCTTCGCCCGCGAGGTATGTCGATAAAAACTATCCTATGTCCTTCCCGGGATGCAAACTATCTTTCTGTCAAATTTTGTCGAAATACGTTCAGTGGTTTAGGCGTGAAAAGGTAACATACAGACAGACAGACAGAGTTACTTTCGAATTTATAATATTAGTATGGATAGATGAACATTCCAAGTTCACATGTTTATTCGACGAGGTATCGATAATTTTTCATGTCAGTTGGCTTCTAAGACTGAGATTTGGCGCGACGAGAACATGACATGTTTTCTATGCCTACCTAGGTGCACGAGCTTGGCTATGTTAAGTTTTTCAACAAAAACTTCAAAAATCCAATGGTTGTTAGTCACCGTCTACGTTGTAGTTCCTACTATTAAAGATCGATTAAATATATCCGAGCATTCTCAATACGCTGTCCTGATATTTTTAGTACAAACATGTAAAATTTTCGTATTGTAGCAAATGGAAAACGTTATCACGGCGACGGTAACGTTTCCTGTGATCTCCTGTAAGCCGAGATTAGGTCGGATTGAGTCGAACCGTGCCACCGAACCGGTTATATTGAAGACGTATGTAGAACGTCTGAATACTCTCTTAATACCTATTAACTTGTCAAGTTCATTAATGAGAATTTCTTTAGATGATTCATTGCATGGTTAAGAGGTTGTCTCATTCTAAGTGACGTTTTGGACAATGATTATACTTGAAGTGTTTTCAGAAACCGACATAAATTTTTAATGCACAATGTTTTCGTCGTTTTTTTATCATCATTGGTAGGTACACTAGGTGCTTTTACGAACAAAGTGTGGCTAAACATTAGTATAGTTAAGTAAAGTTCAACATGAATACCTAATGCTCGCCAGTGCGAAAATTAGTAGGTGAGCCACACTAAAATATTCCTGCACCATAATACTGAGTGGCGTGCAATTTCGACGGAATAATCTCCACATTTAGAATTAGAGGTTCGCTTTAAGTCGTCGTAAATATAGCGCAACATAGTTATTTTGAAAAGGCTTGCACGCCGTGCCCGCGGCGGTGCGCTTGGCGGAATATAATAATAGTCGTCGGGCCACCGCGGAATATCATCTCGGTACATTGTGAGAGGCAGGATGCTCATTAGATGAACGCCCCGGGCCGCGCCGGCACCGCCCCGCTTAGTGCCTACCTTCAGACACACTGCCTGCATGCTGCCACTGCACTTCGTATTCTAATTAGTTTTACTTTTTACCCTCTCCCTAACATTAACTGCTTGCCAAAAGCTACAAATTGGTGCCTCCGTGGCCTACTTTTTCCGTCCACTGCACCAATAATATAAATTTCAGGATCCTTCCCAACGACGTACTGATAAGACCGAAACGAGTAACTGAAACGGAAAGTGTTCATTCTGAAGTAATATCTTACGATAAAGTTTTAGTTAGAACCTATGATAGGATATACGGCTCACGGATCTAATAGGCTTTCACCTCTTTATGTTATCGCCTAAGTTGAGTGCCGTGTTAACATTATAATTATAACGACTACTGTAACTCAACACTGGAATAATGTCTGAGTGAGTTTGCGGAGCCGATGTAATATTTTAATCTTATCATTCGAGTCAAGTTTCATGTCTCGCGAGGAAAGTTTGATCCGTGGTTCAAGTTTCGAGACGAACGACGAGCTTACAACTGTGACTGTGGGACTCTCTCAGATCGCTGTACTTTAATGGGGCCAACACCATTATTGATGTTTCTAACAGTTCTCATACGTTATCGAATATCCTACTACTTATGTTCCAGGCTCTTTTTTTAGGGGTCCGTAGTTCCTACAAGGAACCCTTATAGTTTCGTCATGTCCGTCTGTCTGTCTGAGGTTTTGCTAAGAGACCGTTAGGGGTAAAGACTCGGGTAAAGACTTGCATTGAAAAACAAAATATGTTTTTTTTTTTATTCAGAATAAAGAACAACAGAATCGTACTACATTGTGATAACGGGCTACTACGGAACCCTACACTGTGCGTGGCCCGACACGCACTTGGCCGGTTTTTATAAAATATAGTAAGTGCTAAAGTGGGCACCTACTAAAGTACCTACACTGTAAAAATAATGCCTTACTACACCACATTAAAGCGATTTCATTAAGACTTACTGACTTTATACAGCAAGAAGAAATGTTTGTAAAACAGTAAAAGACAAAACAGTAACGTTTAATGATTAATATACTATTTAGAGTCTTTGGTCAACTGGACCCACTCGAACAACAAATAAAAAGAAAACCACCGTTACTGTAATGTAAGTAAATTTCAATGGTTTGAACGATATCACCAAATGAATAAAGCAGTTAATTTTGTGATCTTTTAACTACTTAAAACGTTAAAGTTTAGAGTCATGATGGTAACATTTTGCTTCAAGCTTTAACTGTTTTCGGATTAGCAAAAAATACTGTTTTGAACGTTAGGTTCTTATGGAACTGTTAAAAGCAGTTCAGATCAATGTTTTTTCATTTTTCTTTCAGTGTAATTTTATTTAGAACGAGCTGTGTCCGCTGTTCGCATAAATATCGGAAAACAAACTGGATTTCCGATGTTTTTCTAAAATAAAAGTAGTCTAAGTTTCCTTATAATATCAGCAATCTACCAGTGAATGTCCCGTTAAAATTGGTCCAGAGTTTCGGAGTTTAGCCAGAACAAACAGACACGCAGACAGACAAATTTAGAAAATATATTTTATATATTTGTTATAATTAGATGCAGTATACACATGTACTGTGCTGTCATATACATTCAGTAAAAAGCTAATATTTAGACATTAAAAATAGACACTTCAATTTTATTTATTTGTGTAGATATATAGATTTGGGCAAAAAGACAGAAGAAGTAAAGTACTTATTTTAATGTTTTGTATGTTCAGCAAAATTGTTTATCTACTCTGTGGAGTGCCGTTGTTTTGAGAAACAATCTCTTTCGCACAAGCTCGTCGGTGACTAAGCATTTTCAAAGTTAAGAAGCCTTGTTTGGCCGCTTCCGATATTTGTTAAGCCCGTGTCGGTTTTACAAGATGCCAGCTTGAGATAATTAATGTGTAGCCTCGTAAAACCCTTCTTAGTAATTTAACAACTTCTAATTGAATAAAACTTAGCAACCTTTGTCCTGCTACATAATAATTTAACTATGTACTGTCAGCTGACATTTTTTCATTGTTCAGGACTACGCCACAGCGGCGGCCCTAGAATTTTTTTTAGGTGGTGCAAAATCTTAACGTGCCACCCCTCTATGTATGTACCATGTTCCTCATCTCATCATCTGCCTAGCCTTTTCCCAACTATGTTGGCGTCGGCTTCCAGTCTAACGGATGCAGCTGAATACCAGTATTTTACATGGAGCGACTGCCTATCTGACCTCCACAACCCAGTTACTGGGTAATACGATACCCCATGGTAAGGCTGGTTGTCAGACTTTCGGGCTTCTGACTACCCGTAACGACCGTCAAAGATCCACGAATGACAGCCGGGACCAACGGCTTAACGTGCTTTCCGAGGCACGGAGGGGTCTCGGTATGTAAAGATGGTCACCCATCCACAGACTAACCGCGGCAAGCGTAGCTTAACCTGAGCGATCGACCTGTGCGGCTGTTATTATTTAGCCACGGACCCCTCATGTACCATGCTCCTATGATATGCATATGCAGTTGCTTGCTTGCTTGTGGACGATCCTTTATAGTAAGTTACTATCATCGATAGTAACCACCACCACTGGTGGTCGCATTTCGGTTGATTTCAGCGCCTCTCCCATGATGGCGCCCGGTGCCGTCGCACAGCTCGCACTGCCCTAGGGCCGCTACTGCTACGCCTGTTTGGTAAATGGATTGGTGATAGCCATTTGCTGTTAGTAGCTCAATAGATGATTCTGGTAATCGTTTTTTGAATCAAATCTTATGTTTGAGTTTTACATTGAGGTAATAATGTAGTACATTATTACCTCAATGGAGTTTTATGGCACCCATGAGAAAAGTCAAAGTGGCGATTTATTTTCAAGATCTGAAGGCCAATTTCCATAATAAATTATTTAAAAAATAAAAAACCCGACTGCGAAACTGAAAAGCTAAAAACAAGCCCATTTTAAATTAAATAAAAGTTGGAAGTAGGCGGGACCCATTTGAATGTGAAAATATAATAAAAATGGTATAGGTCCCGCCTGCTTCCAACTTTTATTTAATTTATAAAATGGGCTTGTTTTTAGCTTTTCAGTTTCGCAGTCGAGTTTTTTATTTTTTAAATAACTTTTTTATTTCCAGCTTTTTAGTTTACAAAATGTGAAAGATTTCGCAAACGATTTAGTTCTTGGTACGTGTTTTTTTACGATTTGTCACTTCGAATTACTTTCAACCATATAAGTTATATGTATTTTTGTAACCACCTTTTAAAACCCTTTATTTTGATACCCCACTCGATAGGTTTCGAGATAAAAAATTTTTTTTGAAGATATTGCGCCAAAAATCAGCCATTTAATTATTTTTTTCAATTTTGGAATACCCAGTGTCACTCTCACAATTAAGACGAATCTAACTGCACCTTTCAAGCTGAAATCGATCAAGCCGTTAAGGCTACAGAGCGTGCCAAAAAAATATAGGTATATACATACATACATACATACACTCGAAAAACATAACCCTCCTTCTGACGCAGTCGGGTAAAAACGTTCAAAATCTAGGCGCAATCTTGTCTTAGCGACAGTCAAAGTCAAAAACATGTCTAAAATGTAGGGAAACCAGAGGTATTTGACAGATTGAGACAGATCAGACTATGAACGTTCTTAAAGTTACGAGAATTGCCCGTCTGGCTTAAAGAGATTTAATTTTGTAAATTGGTGAAAATATGCACGTAATTTATTTTATTAAGCCTAGATTAGGTTGGTGTCCTAGCCGGCCTCTGAGAAGGAGCACCGAAACAAACTCAGAGGTCAAAGTTTGTTTTTCATTCTCGTCTTTTAAAGTCCATAGAATTACCTACCTGGTTTGTAGGTAGTTAATGATCAGGAGGCCTAAAAAGGCCACTTTGGAGAATCATAAAAGGATAACATTATGAATTATAATATGGCGAACACTACGTAGGTACCAATCAAAGAGATTGGGATTGGATTTGGATTGGATTGATTGGTATTTTAGCACAGACAAAAAAAAAAAACTGAAAAATGCTTCACCAATGGGATTTGATACGATTAACTTACCTAACAGTTTATGATTCTGCCAAAGTGGCCTTTTTAGGCCCCCTGATCATATCCAAACGACAAAGCAGATAAGGTAAACGCGGGTGAAGTCGACAGTGACCCAGAAGCCAAAATGTCTAAAAACTTCAATATCTTTTTCTACTAAATATTTAATTGGCCGATTTTTCTGGCAACATATTTTCGGTAACATATTGCACAGTTAAAATAACAACTCTGAGTTTTAAGTGTAATGGTGGCTGAGATATCTTACTTGAAAAGTGAGTCCCACAATTTTCTAATTTTTTTGCAAGTTTAACTGCTAAATGTCAAAGACAGCGCGCTGTTTTGTTTTTTGATTTACGAACCTTCAGTGAGGTCTGCGGTAAGTCTGATCGTTTGATAAATTAGTTAAGTTAATTTGCTCATGATGTAACTTGAAGTTTGGAACAGTTTTATCATAAAAGTATTTTTTTTCGAACGTGACATCTATTGGTACCTAAAAATTCCTACTTGACCCAAAACTCGTCATTTGGAAAACTTCGTCAAGTCTTCTCGTCGCCTATCCCGCAGTGTTTCCTATTACAGTACTGAAAGTCGGACACTGAAGGTCGGGCTGGTCCACAAATTCAAGGCAGCTCAGCGCATATGGAGCGAGCTATGCTCGGAGTCTCTTTGAAGGATAAAATCAGGAATGAAATTATCCGGAAAAGAACCGGAGTTACCGACATAGCTTGCAGAGTAAGCAAACTGAAGTGGCAGTGGGCTGGCCATGTCTGTCGAAGTGCCAATGGCCGGTGGAGCAGACGAGTCCTGGAGTGGAGACCGCGTAATGGCAAGCGTAGTGTGGGACGCCCCCCAGCTAGATGGACGGACGACCTAAAGAAGGTGGCTGGGGTAGACTGGATGTGGAACGCAGAGGACAAGGTGTTGTGGCGCAGTCTGGGAGAGTCCTATGTCCAGCAACGGACTGCGATAGGCTGATTTGATTGATTGATTGATCATTGATTCACAAAAGCACCCAAAAGAGGTACTAATTTTGCATTTATTTTTAAACTAACGAACCGAGTAGATTTCATCGCTATTTACATTTGAAACTGACCCTTTTGTGAAGATTTGTGGGCATTCAGAAGTTGGAAATATCAAACACTTAATAGTAATTATTAAAAGATATGTAGCAAAATTAAAGTGTCGTCGGAGTACACTATAAACAAACTCGATTATTTCAAAATTATACTATGACACTAATTGAAATTTCGACGCATAGTGAAAAAGGAGGGTCGGGCGTATGCACCTGCACTTGCGATGTGATGTAAAAGGCAAATTATGTTTTGCTTCAAAATTAGTACAATTATGACCAATATTTTTAATGCTCAATCATTATCATTACCCTATAGCATTCAAATTCTCTTAGTTATTAACGGTTGAAATGTTACATGTTTTTGTCGGTCAAAAATGTTGAATTTACCAGAGACTGAAACGACGTTTTTACCCGATTCTGTGATTCTGATATCTTAATTTTTTAAGTAAAATTATATTAGAATTTACCTACCTACTCTGCTAATACCTCACAACCTTTAGTAATTTCTTGCGATTTGGTCTACTACCTACCTTTTGTTTCTTAGACTTGCCACTCATAATTATGAACGAAAAACACAATTTCTTTTAATGTGTAATCATCTTGAGCTCTATTTCAAAGGCCTGAGAGTTCATATTAGCATCAAAAACTGACGACTACTGTATCCTCTTGATGATTAATAGTACAAATCTGGCGAGTACCGGTACAAATCGACCTTTTTTTCACATTTGCTTCAATAAGTATTTATTATCCTTAGATTAAAAAATGTCCAGATTCCATGTTCGAAACAAAACGCAACGTTTTAAGTGAGGCCACTTTTTTATAAATATGTGAGTGAGCACCACGGTCGGGAGTCAGTATTACGTATCGTAATTGCGTTTGTGTGCAATGTGCGTGTAATACCAGTGGCAGAGATTTACCCTTAAATGTGGGAGATTTTCAGTATTTTACGTTTAGCGTAAAATATATCATCAACAGTAATTATTAAATTCTTTATTTCGAGTAACAATGAGACTCATACAGTGTTAGTAACAATAAAATAAACTTACAACTATGTTAGAGATACAATTACACATACAAACACAACAAAACAATCACTGCTTCCGCATTCCAGCTGAGATACTGGAGCAGCGACATAAAACACAGCAGTCCAGCCTATCAGCAATAACTCTCAGGATGCTGTTGGAACTGGCTCGCACCCTGCGCACCAAGGACGTACATCTTTTACGCATTAATGCATAAAAGCAATCAACACGCAATTCCGCAAACATCCCTGATGCGCTACAGAAGCGAGGCAGCCCCATCAACACCCTGAAAGCATTATTGTATTGCACACGAAGGGCACTGTACGATCTCTGCGTAAAATGTACCCACAGGCTACAGGTGTAAAATGAGGAACAGAATGCTCTAAAAAGTGTTTTTTTAACCTCCGTAGAAGCACGCTTAAACCTGCGGGCAATCATATTCGCTCTGACCGACAGCGCCCTCCGCTCTCTCTCGATATCGTCATCATCCTTAAGGCTAGTGGTCAAAACATGCCCAAGGTACTTGAAAGAGTACACTCTCGATAACGGTACATCATTTACCATTATTGGAGGCACCGTTTCGGGACATTTTCCACCAGCCTCAAACACCATCACGACACTCTTTTTTACATTATATAACAGGCCATGAGCACTGGCATACCTCTCACACACACTCACCAGTTTCCTCAGGCCACAGACTGAGGCACTGAGCAGCACCATGTCATCTGCATAGCTAATGTTGTTGACACATATGCCATCAATATAACATCCGACTCTGGTGCTACTCAGCTCCCCAATCAACTGGTCCAAGTAAAGGTTGAAGAGTGTAGGAGAACTCAGACCCCCCTGCCTCACACCTGACTCAAGACCATATGGACTCGAGTAAGCCCCGTCCCACCTCACACTATTCACCTGGTTCGCGTACCAAAACTTAAATATATTTATGATTTTGGGTGGTAGCTTGGCATCATTAAGTTTTTTCCAGAGAGTGTCATACGAAACCAGATCAAAAGCACTCGACAGGTCGAGGAAACAAGCGTAAACCGCAGTGCTACGGCGTGTGTAGTACTCCACAGCATGCTTAAAGCCCAATATAGCACTATCGGTAGACAACCCAGGTCGAAACCCGAACTGGTTGTCATGCAATTGAACATGCTTATTTAATTGCGCAATAAGCACGCTGTCCAATACCTTAGACACAACCGTAGCCAGTGAAATTGGTCTATAGTTATTCCTATCAGTCAATAGTCCAGTTTTATTTTTAGCTACGGGCACTACAACTGTTCTCAACATATCCGAGGGTATATACGCATGACTCAGACAAAGATTGTACAATAAAGCCAAAACACGAGTCAAATGAGGGCCCGCATACCGAAGATGCTCGATGCTGAGCCCATCATGGCCAGGAGACTTCCCCCTTGTCATCGAATTTATGATACTTGCAATGTCTCTGGCAGTGACCCTGACTCCTAATTCCCTTTTGGGCTCAACACCGATCACCGCCTGCGACGGTCCTAACGACGACTTAACCTCAAATTTAGCTTTAAACAGTTCAGCTACTGCTTTCGCATCACTCACACCATCAACGCACACAGGCACGCTAGGCTTATGACTAAGTTTGTTTGTGTTCTTCCAAAACCCACGAAAATCCTTATTCAAATGACTTGACGCCAGGATATCCATTTTTATCTTATCCTCATGGCTCGGGCACCACTTTAACCGAGATTTAAATATCCGTTTCGACTCGCACATCTCTTCATAGTAACGGCCAGAAGTAGGCTTACCGTAGCATGACCACAACATAAACTTATCCCTAGCAAGCCTGTGCGCGTCAGCAACATGTCTATTCCATCCAACTACAACTTTTCGTTTGCATATCTTGCTATCTCGACCAACCACCGATGATTCACACAAAGCCCCAACAATTTGCCCATACAACTCATCGATTACACGTCTATGATTTAAATCAGTGCACATACGATCACAACAATAGCGGAACTGGATAGGAAAATCTATTAATCTCAGACGCTTATGACACTCAGTATTGTACAATCTAATTTGCGCCAAGTCCCGTTCACCCCACATAATCCTGTTATTTAAATATTGAGCAGATACACATCTTTTCGGTACTATTACATCTAAATTACATTCAATAATTAACGGAAAGTGGTCAGACCACATTACATCATACTGAACTAACACCCTATTAACAGTTTGAGCTGCAGCTCTGGTAACCAAACAGTGGTCAAGCCACCTCGACGACCCGTGAGCCTGACTTATAAACGTGTACGTATTTGATGCTACACCCAAACGCTCAGTGTCAATACACGACCAGTCCTGTTCACTACAGAAAACCATCATCTCATCATAAAAACGCTCTGTTGGATGAGCATTAAAATCCCCCAGTATATAAACGCACTCAGCACTGTTAGAATCAATGATAGCACTCACCGCACTGAGGACGTCCGTGAAATCTGCCAAATTACATACCGCATCAATCGGCATATAAATGCTAAACACTAACATTGACCTTTCCTGCATCACTATTTTAATTGCACTTATACGCGGGTTATCACTCGGAATCACAGTTACGTTTGTGTATATGCTCCTCCTCCACAATAACGCCACACCACCATAAGGTCTTCCTCGTAGCATACCAGTAGTGGAATCCACTGCCGACGTTCCAGTACAGTTGAAATTGTCACTAATCGAGTTAAGGAACGATATTTCATGCGACAGTAGCCAAGTTTCTTGTAAGGCTATAACGTCTACGTATTCACACAAATCACGTATGCTGTCGATCGAACGCTTAACGTTCTTACAATTAAATGTTGCAAACTTGTGCAGTTTACTATCCATTAATTATCGTGGAAGAACCGCCGACAGAGCCAGTATGCGGTCTGTTCACAGATTTGGGTCGAAAGTTCACAAACTGCCTAAAAATAATTCCCAGCGGCCATACTTCATTATTTAAGAACAAATGCACAATATGATGAGGCACAAAGAACTTAAATGCGTTGTAATTACTTTGTTTTTTCAAATTTATCTTCTCTAGTGTTACATTTATTGCCGTTTTTCTGAGAATATAATTAGTAATATCCTCCTCTGCAGTATCCTTGTGCACATTAGTTATGAACATAGGTACTTTTCGTTCTGCTGCTCTAAACTTTTCGTCAGTATTAACAACATGTTTACCCATTTTCCCCATAAAACGTTCCCTGAACCTTTGTTTACGATTCTGCACTAAGGTCCACTCATTGTTTTGACTTGCCACCTCATTCTCGAAGTTTGATTTAATGACATTATTTTTTTATATTTACGGTTGTTGAGTTTCAACGTTATTTCTTTAATTTGTGTAATTTGTCATGTGCAACTTTATCAGAAATTATTATGTTACGACTTTTTGTGATATTTGCTTGTAAGTTAATTAAATGTTTGTTGTTTTGGTGTACTTAAATAGGTAGTAAGCAGAAATAGCACAAACGGAAACTGTGACGGCAAAAAACCCGATTTAAAACGTTACAAATAATGGGTAAAAAAAATTATGCCCCTGGCAACACTTAACAAATATGGCGTGACAGTAGAATGCGGTAGCAAAGAAATACAAAGTGAAATTGAATACTTACTTGTGAATGTATAGTGGCACATTCCTTTTTTTTTAGTGTGATTTCTACACCATTTCACAACACAAACCTTCATTTTAAAATATCAAAACACGGACTCGTGACGTAGTTTACGCGGGGAGCGTTACATAGGCGACTGACGTATGGATCGTACGACGCGGGACATTTGTCCCCCGTGTTTTTGGCTTCAATTCTCAGTGGCCTACTATCCATCTGGACATTTTTTAATCTAAGTTATTATCACTAAAAATTATAAACACTAAAACTTATTTAGAATAAAGGATAATTTTTATATTTCGTCATGCAAAAAGTTTCGTTCTAAATTAAATACTTTTCACGCAGCAGTACTTCAAAGTCAGTGAATTTCAAAACCCGACGAGTATTGGTACATTTACCTTAGTAATTAACCATTACAATTTATTGACAGTAAACTCAAACTGTAATTCACTCTGTGCAGTCAAACTTGATGGACGGAAATAGCGTTAGTAGTAAATAACACAAGAACGGTATTGCGGACTACGGCCGAAACGTTAGCCACCGATTTTCATTTCAAATCAGTTTAAAACAACTTGTTCGAACTGGGTTCAAAATGTTTCGGCATTTTGAATCCCTGCTGCATTTTACCCGTTTCTAAGACCGGGAAATAAACTCTTGCCTACGGTTGTAAAAACCGGCCAAGTGCGAGTCGGACTCGCACACGAAGGATTCCGTACCACAGGGCATAAAACTCCGAAAAAAAAACGTTTCTTTTATACCTCTTTAACTTTTAACTTTATTTTATTTTTATAATTTGTTGTTAGATATAGCGGCAACAGAATTACATCATCTGTGAAAATTTCAACTGTCTAGCTATGACGGTTCATGAGATACAGCCTGGTGACAGACAGACAGACGGAAAGTGGAGTCTTAGTAATAGGGTCCCGTTTTTACCCTTTGGGTACGGAATCCTAAAAATGGTGAACGAATCGATTTCAAGTGGTTTTTTCCTTAACTTGCTGTCGCATAAGACTTAGCGTGGTTTGTGGTTTCGCTTCTCTTTCTTTCGTTCGAATTTCGCCTTCCTTTCATGGTATCACATGGCAGCTATAGAACTTGCATACCTACTTTCTATGTTTGAAACAAAGAACTTCTTTAGAGAGAGATATATCTAAGAAAACTTTATTTTAAAAGTATTTATTTGAATTCTCTTCCACGTGTTACCAAAGTGCACTCTGCAGAGAGAAGAGATTGACATTGTTAAGAGGTTTAGTAACGGATGCGCTTGCTCGCTTACGCCATCAAGATGACATAATAAATGGAGGAGGGCGGCACAATTAATTGCTTCAAAGGAATGTGCCCAGCTGCAGCAGTGATAACATACATATAAGATGAATAGCTTACAGCCAACTCACTACCGATTATAATATTATTTTGATGAATTTTTAACTGGTTCTGAACAGCACATTAGGTATCCGCAGTTCAAGGTTAAAACATTTCTTAGTAAGGCCTTTAAATAAACTGGAAATTTCCGTACCGTCATTGATTCTAGCCAAACGAATATTCGGGCCGCCTTTTACCATTATCAGAACATTGTAATGAGCGTTCAATACTGCTCCGCCGCACTACTACAGACTCCGTAATCTTAAAACGCCACTTTACTCAGAGTCATTCGAGGTAACGAGACCATAACTCCGTCTTGTCTGGATACGGACTAATCCGGAGCTCACGAAACTCCGCAGATCCAGATAGAGAATAGAAATACGATTAGTGGGGTTTGTTTAGTTTGATTGGAGCCCACTAAGCCTGCATTACTTGGAGATAGCACGATTTCTTCGCGTCCGTGGTTGATAACTTCAATTCTGTGTAACAGCGGGATCAGTGACGGTTAATCTGTAAGCCGAGGTTCACACGATACACATCTAAGTCAGATGTTGTCTATCTAGCTTAGGGCGGGTGGGAGTAGGTTAATGACTCGGAAATCATTCGGGTTAAGTTCCTTCGGGTTCGGATTGGAAGATAAGGGACCAACAGATTTGTTGGTGTCGTGTCTCCATCAGGATTCAGTGAAAGATTTGGGGGCAACATTCACTTTGACTACTATTTCTTTCTCTTAATTGAATTAAAGTATAAGGTCAAAATCCCCACGCACAACGGACCGAATGAAAGTCTAAGTGCGGAAAAGGGCGTCCTGTAATGTAATCATCATCATCAAGGTTACAATATCTACAAGTTCCCAATTTCATGTATGTATTTGTTTATTGTATACACATACATAATGGTACACCAATGACTACCTGTAGTATTGTCCCTCCTTATATTAATATAAGGATAAGACTGTCCATTGTGTCACCTTATGTAAAATGTCTACATTTATATGTGTAATTTTTAGGGTGTACATAATAAAAAGTAATGTATCTTTTATCTATCTATAATCCATCAAGCGTTAGAGTAACTAAGTTTAGATATTCAATTGTTTAATTAACAACATTGTGGTCGAAACAAATAGGTTTTGGTGTGGAACCGATATTATGGCGGGAGTAGTTTACAATTCGTTTGAATTGTGGTATTAGATTTGTCAATAACAGTTAAGCTTTGAAGGTGACGATAATGGATAACAATTAACAATGGGCCTTTATCTGAATTATATTAAGTCTCACAAAGCGAAAATAGTGTTCGCAAAATCATAAACGTTAGGCTGGGTGTGAGTGGCAACAAAGGGTTACAAGTTAGTTTTATTAATGTAGTAAAATGTCAGAGCAATATGTGTCTAGTGAGGTCGTTGTGACCTCACTAGACACCTTGATGTTTTCAACGTGTCATTGCATTTCGAGTCAAAGTTTGTCCTAGCGGCATCGGCACACAAAACATCGTCATCTACGGCGTGCTGGAAATTGATTTAATGGTGAAACGTCAAAATGACATAAGACAGTTCCCCAAAACGCCCGCACTTCACCGCCTCCTAGTGCTTACGGTGGGAAGAAGAAGTGGCGCAACAAAATCCCCAGCAGCACAGCTGTCTGTTCAGTTAGAGAAACTTGCTTCTATACCATAGTAGGAATGCAAGTACAGTCAACAAAGGAGATAAGTATACAGGAGCGTCGGATATAGTTAAAGTTTACTAAGAAACCGATGGATGTTCTTGAATAAAATTTAATTTTATGAATAGAAAACAAACAACTCATTTATTAAATTAAATTTCAGTCCAGAACATCCATCTGTTTCTTAGTAAACTTCAACTATATCCGACGCTCCTGTATACTTATCTCCTTTGTTGACTGTACATACATATGGTATGGTAGTAAGTACATAATCCTCTAATTGATAAATTATTTTATTTTTGTAAGTAGTTTTGCACAAACTCTTTTACACGTCAATCATATTTTTTTTAACTAGATGAGGTCGGCGTTTCCTCTGACTACTCTGAGAAGAAAGGCCGAGAGGTCACAGTCTCTTTTAAAGTCCAGACGTAATCTTGGTCAGGTTATATGAAGACCATGTAGATTTTATGGTTTAACGCGCAATGCCATCTCAGACATCGAGTCTGAGATGGCATTGCGCGTTAAACCATAAAATTATCTCTTCTACAATTAAAAAACATCCTTGTCCCTAATAAAACTGAACTAAGCAACATCCACTCTACCCAATACTAGCCACTCCTATCTTAACCCGCTAGTGCATACACAGACCGCTGTGTAACTAAGTGAGGCCAGATTTCCGGTTCATTTATCTGGTGTCTCATCATAGTTCCGTTGCAGCCGGATGCAGGCGGTCAACGGTTAATTGATTACCCGGTAGTTACCCGGTTAACTACGTAAAGCGCTGCCTTTTACACATCAAATACGATTATGTTTGTAAAGCTCAATGCAAATTATTTAAACTGGTTATGTGCCAGTAAATTGGATCGATCGGATGGCAATTTGTTCGAGGGTGTAGTACTTTGAGGTTGTTATTCTTCGTATATTCAAAGTCAAAGTCAAAGCATTTATTTCAAATAGGCACATAAAAGGCACTTTTGAACGTCAAAAATTACTAAAAAACATTTTTACAAAAAAAAACAACCGACTTCCAAAAACAAACACTACAAATTGAAAAATAACTTTAATTTCGAAAGTCGGTGTCTTTGGTTCCGCATTTTCGTTTATCGACACCGACTTCCGAAATTAAAGTTATTTTTCAATTTGTAGTGTTTGTTTTTGGAAGTCGGTTGTTTTTTTTTGTAAAAATGTTTTTATTTTTCACTTTTAAGTTGGTCAGTTTGTAATTTATCTAAGTTACAATAGCCTAATGCCAACTGTTGTTCACCTTTTACAAAATATTGCTTTTCCCGATGCTGGGACATTAATGGTTGAGGAGTTCTCCCGGTAAGAACCAGGAGAACTCCTCAACAATCACTCACCATACGCATTGTGACGAGCATAAATTGCTTAGCAACCATATTAAAGTAATCGAATCGCAACCCGTGAAATATTTGTCATTGAGTAGTTCCGATGGCCATCTGTGGTCTTCATCATCAGCTCCACTTCATCAAATGATGATTTCCGAGAGCAAATACTCAAGTTACTTTAAAAAATACCCAAATCGCTATAGGTTCGCCTATAAAATTTGAGGGTTTCCCTCGATTTCCATGGGATCCTCTCATCAAATTCCAAGTTGATGATAATGGAACCACCTCAAGAGTATACCCTTTCAAATAAAAAAATAACTTTTGGAATCGGTCCAGCCGTCTTCCAGTAATCGGTGAAAATAGCTACTGTAAACTGTTGAGGAGTTCCCTTAACAGTCCTTCGTCTTCATCATCAGACCCCTAATGATAGTCACAACCCATCTAGATGTAAAGTTCACATCAATACAAACTAATCAAGCCCAAACACAAGGTAACTGCTGTAAATCGTTGAGGAGTCCCATCGACTGTCTTTCGGCTCCATCATCAGATCGACTCGAGGCCTTCATTAAAATGTAGTGCTTTAAAATACTTAATGAAAAAGTTACCAAACGCACTAGTCGCTCCTACGATTTTCGGATGGTCCCCTCGATTTCACTGGGATGCCATCATCAGATCCTGGTTTCCTTATCATGGGACCACCCTTGGCATATATCCTTTCCAACAAAAAAAGAATAATCAAAATCGGTTCATAAACGACGAAGTTATCCGCGAACACACATAAAAAAAAAAAAACATATATACGGTCGAATTGAGAAACCTCCTCCTTTTTTGAAGTCGGTTAAAAATAGAATTGATTCTAGTCGCCCATTCCAAAAGGTAGTTTTCGTATGGAGAAGAATAGGCAAGAAATTCCACCGATACTCTTTTAAAATGTTTTACAATATTTTGCATGTACATAAATTATATAATAATAATATGTGAAGACGATGCATCTAAAATAAAATTACTGTACCACAATAGGTAAAAGAATTAAAAATGAAACCATGACATATAAATTAATTATCTGATAGACACATGGTGCTCACATATTTACAAATATGGTAAAAATAAACGATTTTCATTAAAAAAAAATTTAAAGTATTATGTCAGGGTGTGAGTTAAAGTAATTACAGAATGTAAATCAATGTCAAAAAAGAACAAAGAATAAATTTTACATTTAAATTAATAACCAGTTTGATTTTGTCTAGACTCTAGATTGTCCTATGTATTGTATATGTATTAACGTACGTATTGAATGTTCAAGAAGGTCTCTATGTATTTTTAGTATTTTTATTTGAAAGGCATTTAAATTAGGAGTGAGTTAAAAGCAGCAACTCAAAAATAGAGCCTGCGTTTGACAGCCAATATTTTTTGAAATACCTATATTTTTATCAATTTCGTTCTACACAATTGCACAATATACCTTTTATATAGATAAAAATATATAAAAACTCGTCGTATGATTGAAGGCAAATACCAACATGATACATGCAAACTAAATAAACTGAAACATACAACACACACGACTTTGACAGATGTCGTAGTTTGCATACACAAGCGTTTGCTTAACTATGTCAATTTCAGTTAATAATTCGGGATCGCTGCCGGTCCAAATAGAAATGGAATAGCTACAATGAACCCGTTTCGTTTGATTTGTATAGTATTAGCAGCACAATCTGTAATACGAGGAGGTATCGTATAAATTACGAGCGATTAGGGAAATAAGCGTGAAGTGATTTAGTCGTAATAGGTCGTATTATGGACCGGATTACTTTATTTTAAGTGTTTTGTTGTTCGGGTGTTCTCAGTATTATCGGTTTACTGTTTTATTATTAACATCAATTCGTAAGTATTATTCTAGGCATGTGATTGCATTGAGTAGTCGATTAGCGGGGCAATTTAATGTATTGCCAAATGATTACGGTACATTTTGAAGTGTTATGAATATGATGGATTACGTGCAATTCGTGCTATGGAGATTAAGCTACACAGTACCTATGACTACCTACGTTAAATTGCGCTACGAAATATTGCGATGCAGTACTTGGTTTTAACCAGTCTACTACGTAGACCATGCTAAGCCGATTGTGCTACGCCGACTGTGCTACGCAGACTGTGCTACGAAGACTATGCTCCGCAGAATACGCTACGCCTACAGCTGTGCTACGCAGACTACGCTACAAATTTCGGTTTAGAGATTCATTACTGACAATTATAGATGCACAAGTCACAGTTTAAATTGATGACATGGACAGAGGTTAGTGTTTAGCGTAGTGATCTTGCACGGTCGGGAAAATGTACAGAACTCCAGAGTTAATAAATACACAACCTAAATATTATGGCAACATGAAGATTCAACGTCATCTATTGATGTGATGAACTTAGTATTTCGATACCAGACACAAATAAAAAAATAATTTCATCAAAATTCAACTTTATTAATTTTTAATCAGTTCCGAAGTTCAAAAACGTCAACAACTGCGTTATTACGTAGCGAAGCTTATAATAAGGTGTTATCAAATGTCTTGACAGAAGCCCTCGACCGAGTCGCGTCTCTGATAATTGACGCCCGGGAAATTACATGTCGGGCCGCAGACAGTTGTTGATGACGTCACAGCACTTGATTATAAACGATTTATTTCACAAATGACGCCCCGCGATACTGTCGCGAGCTAGTAATATATAAGTAAATGGTCGCGAGTGTGCGTACTGTGCGTAATGTTAGTTAATAAAAGTTGTGTGCGTACGGCTTTATGTTGTACTTATTAATATGTGTACATAAAAGTGAACTTGTAAACTTGTAAATGTTCGTCTCGGTATTTTCATTTGTAAACTCAAGTTCTCTTTTTGTAGAGCACGCTTTTTAAACTATTGCATTGAAAACGTAGTCATTTCATATGCTTTTTGACGTAACATAGGGTAGCTTTTAACACAGAGTTTTCTATACACCCGACTGGAGTTCCTGAAAGCCTTTTAGTGCCATCATTTCTATTTAATTTTAGAGTGAATATAGAGAGAAGGAATTATTGCTAGTCGAATGTATAGTCCGTACGTGATGTCATCACCTATGTTAATACTTTGCTTTCGAAACCTCTTTTTTAAAAGTATTACAACCTATCTGCAATGGTCTTAAAGGGCTCAAGCTGCAAGAAAATAGCGAATTTACAACGCAAACGAATAAAAAATGACAGAAAAATTGTACAATCGTTTTTATCGACGATGACAGACAAATATATAAAAGTAATATAAGTCAATGATAAAAGTGCACATCAATTTGACGGCTAAAAAGAAAACAACAACTATTTTGACCTTTTGCAAAAAGTCTATAACAAGAAGTACCTACTTATGCGAGTTGCGTCGCTTACACCATCCATTGCCAAATTCATAGTGGCGTTATTCACGTTATTCACGTTGTGGTCATGCCACACACCATTCCCTCACCAACGCACTTCAATTTAATATTTATTATATAAAAACGATAAAAACAAATGACAACTATCGGTGCCGGTTATACCTACTTATCATAAAACAGGGGGGCCGCATGGCACACCCGGTTAAGTGGCCGGGTAATTAATGCCCCGCCAAACGACTGCCCGGAATATCCGGATGCACCCGGGCCGGGTATGGTAAAATTCCCGACTATCATGCTAGCGCAATAACACTGAATGTTCCCGTCGGCGCCATGTTTGGAACACAATTGTGTCAAGAATATTGTTGTTCTACGTTGTATTTAGCGTGTTTAAATGTAAGTTACCTTTCTAACTGCAATTATTATAGTTCCAATGGCTGCTTTTCTAATTTTAAATGGAAAAAGAGCATCGTGTCCATTTCCTTATGTCGCGCTATTTTTTTCTTGAAGATTTTCGATTTAATGGCCGCTGTGTTTAAATAAGTATCTGGTATAGCGTTAGCTGATTGACATTTATATTGTTTTGCTGTATTGAACAGTATTTTATTTTTCTTTTTGTCTCAATATTCAATTTTTATTTCCGTGAATTGATAGCTCCCTTCAAAATGGTTGAGCTGAATGGTGCTAATACATGCGTCATGTTCGGGAACGGGCGCCGTCAGTAGGGACTGGTCATCTCTTTGATGCCATGGCTCATTTTAATTTAATTTATTATTTGAATTGTTATTTTTTTCGTCTTTTCGTTACGGACGCTTTTAACGTTCTGCATCGTTCTCACATGCATAATTTTTAACATGAGTGATGTAAACAAGCTTTTGTAACATATTATTTTGATTTAACTTTGTGTCCATGGAGTTTCTTGCCCGTTCTTCTCCATAGGTAGGTACCTACGCTTTGGAATGGGCTTCATCTTTCTGACTAACCGACCCCTTGACAATTCAAAAGTGCCTGTAATTGGTTTAATTGAAATAAATGCTTTGAGTTTGAGTTTGATAGTACCAATCAATCCGTACGTGTAGGTAGGTTAGGTAGAAGTAGCAGTCAATCAATCAGGGCTTGTTTGTGCGAAGAAAAATCCTAATTTGGTGCTCGAGCACAATCTTATAAAATAGGAATCACCCGCGTGCCCAAGCGTCTAAACGCATGTGCTAAGTAAAAGTTTAACTCTGAAAGCACAGTTTCAGTGTACACAATATAATAACGCTATGCACCTAAATAGCTATAGTTACATACCAACTACAAACGGTGCATGTACCGAGTGCAGTGTCGGACACGGAAACGGAACAGCGAAATTCAATAGCGCGCGTGAGTAATAAAACGTGGCCTGTTGACAACGGTCCGTTGCACCATAGTTGAGACTTCATTTCAGTTGGTAAATTTGTCGAGCGTCCGTCCGAAATTGCGAGCTTATTGCGTCCACGGCTTGTTTGTTTGGACGGTCAAAGCTTTGTAAGCTACAAGGTGCACCCACAATCAAATAAATGACGCAAAATAATGACGTTTCACTGCCGCTCTGTGACCCGCAGTTGTTGATGCAACAGATGCAATTTCGTTGGCAGCTAATGAATGACGTAATTCGTACTTTGTAGCTCTTTTTAAGTTCGTTCGGCCGTCACAGAACGAATATGAAATTCGAATGAGCAAAGAGTCGGAAACGAAATACACTGAGCAAGTATGGGTAGCTTTAATGTTCATTTTAGCTTTTTACCGTCCACCCGATATGATTCAAAATGAAGCCAACGTACTTTTAATTAAAATTTAAATGAGTACTTTTCATAGGTATTAAATATTTACTGGCTAACAACTTCGCAGACGTTAATTACTTATTTCAACAAGAACCTTACATAGTAACTACTTAGATTGTTATTTGTATGTTCTACGAAGTGTTTACAACTAGTAGACCAGGTAATAAACTTATTATTTGGGACTTTGTAGGTAATAAACGTCTGCTATACTTACATTATAATTTTCTTCATTCATGCTATCAGAGTATTCTAGTCTATCTAGTCGAAAAATATTTTGATAAAAAAGGATCTATGACTATAGTTACATCATTTTCGCGGAAAATATTTTTTTTAGTATTTTAAATAATAGAATCGCAGCGCAGTGTTAAATTACGATTCGCAGAATGACAGCGTAAATGTTGAAACTTTATAGCTTTCATTGCTTTTCTTTGAAAAATAAAATACCGGAAGGCTGTCTTTGATATAAAACTTTTATAAAGCTAATTGTAGTTTCAAAATGCTTTTAACTGCGAGCAGTTACTACGAGTATGATTCTCTATTTTCTAGAAAATAGAAGCAGACTAATACTCATCCATATTACCGACCGCTCGACTAGTCCAGTGGTCCTAGTATTTATCAAACCAACAGCATGAGGTTACATCTAGTCGCTTCTTGACGAATTTCACCATTGAAACTGGACGCGATCAGCACAATATTAGAAACTATACCGCGATCAACAGCTGTACTGACAGCTGAAAAAAATACTAAATGTACAAATCAAATTCAACAATAATGCTGACACTGGTCAGCATTATTGTGGAATATTGATTTGTACATTTAGTATTTTTATCTATGATATTGATGCTATAGCTTACAACTCTTGGAGGTTAGATCTCTTGGCTTTACGGTTAAAGGCAAAAGATCGCATCGGCACCGTATCGCCTTTCGCCTCGCCGTCAAACACGCGTCAACCTAACGTAAGCACGTAACCAAAGCGGATCAGAATCTCCGATACGTCGACTCGGCTACGGCTAGGCGACGCTGCGCTTACGGCTCGCCGACTGCTGGTTGATGGTGCAGGCAGGCCGCGGGAGGGGTGAGAGGGGCAAGAGTGGACGAAGAGGTGTAAGCTCGAGTACGGAGAGACGTAAGCGCGGGGACGACGAGCCGTAAGCGCGGGGACTGCGGTTCGTGAGCTTGTCCCGAGGTGAGGCGATTACGTTACGATTCCGATTAAGTAGGGAGTTTCATACAAAGAATACTGAACGGCTCGAGTTGATACGGTGCCGATCCCTTTCCGGTTTGATACCTTTAGATGTGTGTTTCGTTGGTAAAATTCGCCCTTACAGTTTGAAAGTAAAATGTATTTCATTGCCTTCACGAAACAAAACAACTTTTCGTCCAAACTGTCACTATACAAGCGACCATAACTAATATTTATCCACATTACCGACCGATCGGCTCTAGTCCGCAGTCACGGCACTTGGCACAAGTTAAATGTAGTGTAAACAGAGGTAGTTATCGCGGGCGCGCGGCACTAAATCTTGCACTACCGACTACCGCCGGTTTGCCCGCGCCCGTTTGTCATGTCACCTACCATTGCTCATGCTATACTGTGTACGGCGGGCGTGATTATGATGAGCGTTTATCAATTATGATTGTGAAATGTGACTTTTGATTGTTGAGTCTTTCAGCGTCCAATTGTTCTTCAACATTCACACAAAATTTTATACATAATATATATACGCCATACTTTGAGAGTTTGGTCTCTTCGCATTCTAATTCTGCAGCAATTACAAGATTACTTGAGGCAATTTTTTTCAAACCTGCTATTTTTAATCCATACTAATATTATAAATGCGAAAGTGTGGTCTGGTTACCTCTTCACGTTTAAACCACTGAACCGATTTATAGATGAAGTTTGTTAAAGAGATAGTTTGAGTTCCGGGAAAGGACACAGGGTAGTTTTTATCCCGATATTCCCACGGGATCGAAACTTAAGCGGGTGAAATCGCGGGTAAACCAGTACTTTATAAAATGGTTAGTAAGCATTCGACCACCACGGTCGAGTGGTATTGGCCCCGGCTTACGAGTTGTAGGTCGTAGGTTCGAACGAAGACTGGCACTTTGCTTTGTGTAAATTATTTAATCACCACGGCTCTCAAAGCGGTGAAAGAAAACCTCGTGAGGAAACCAGCATGTCCTAGAACCAAAAATTCGAAGTCGTGTGTTGTTTTGTGGATTATGGCCCACTCCCTCTCATGGAGAGGGGGGGAACACCCAAATATACCGAATTTCGATGTTCCGATTTTCAAAAGTCCGAATTTCATAATACCTACCTAAGAATTATAATGTCTATTATTAAAAATCACGAAATTTATTTTACCGAAAGTCATAAATGCGATTTGTTTGATTTCCGATTTTCATATGTTCGAAGAATCAAATGCTCGATGGGTTGTCGGTCCGAAAAACTACATTACGATTTAAATACTCCGAATTATTTCCGAATCATCTTTTCTTTTTTCGCTAATATACTTACGTTACCGTTACCGCACCAGAAATCAACGAACGCAATTGGCGACGTAGGATGCAAGAGTGAGCGAAGGGCACCCCGAGGTTAGGTTTGGTTAGGTTACTTTCCCCCCCGGTGGGTTCCGGCATGCATGAGAGGCATCGCGGCTGAGGGTTGGAGGCCGCGGCGGGAGAGGAGTGCCGGTATTGCGGTGCGCTGCTCTCCCTACCTTCCGCGGCCTTGACGGGGTCGCCACCGTTCGATGGCGGACGCGGTGGGGCCGCAGGGGAGGAGGAGTGTCGGTATGACGTTGGCCGCTCACCCTATCCTCTGCGGCCGAAAATTGGCAGGCGGCGAGGCCAATAACCTGACCCGTCGCAGGGGGACCAAGGGTGCCCAGACACGGGGTCGTCTGGCGCCCATGTGCTGGTTTGGTCCCTGGGGTGGTCACGGCGTGCCATGTGTTCTGGTGCGCCGGTGATGGGGAGTATTCCCCAGAGGAGGGTCCGGTTACGGACAGCCGCGGCGGGTTCACGGATGAGTGCTAACGCGTGCCCGTGTTCCCGCCGTAAGCGGCAGAGGAGGACACCGTGGAGTTTTAGTGGGTTAGAGTCCCACATAACTGCACTATCTCCCCGTGGTAGTGCAGAATGCATGAGCATTTCTCCACGTTAAAAAAAAAAAAAATGGTTAGGTTACTTTCGGGAGGAGGCACGGATCCCTGCCGTTTTGGGTGAGGCAGGTGCTCTCGGGGCATGGTTGCTTCGGGAAGTATCTGTGTCGCATAAACAGGAAGCCGGACGCTCGGTGTCACCACTGCGTCGACTGCCGGGAGGACACGGTCCTCCACGGTGCGGCAGAGACTGCCGCTTGGGAGGAGCCGCGCCGTGCCCTAATCTCAGAAGTGACCTGTCGCTGCCGCCCGTGGTCGAGTCGATGGTCGGCAGCGAAGAGTCCTGGGACGCGGTAGTTTCCTTGTGCGAAACGGTCTTCTCGCAGAAGGAGGCTGCGGAAAGGGAGAGGGAGATCTTGACCACCCACCCAGCCCGCAGCAGGCGCACTGGGCGTCGGCGGAGGGCGGACAACGACCTCTTCCAGCCCCCCTAAATGGGTTCTAGGGGCGACGGACTCGGGGATGTCCGTCGCCCCCCACACATTAGGACCCTTGCGGCGCGTAGTGTTCCATGCGCGCCCCTCTTAGACGTCGCGGGGGGGAGTTAAACACCTCACTCCCACCCTGACCCGACGAATCCCGCGGTGGCGGGCCGGCACCAGTCGGGGGTTGCGAAAGGATCGTACGTTCCCGCGACCCCTGGCGTAGGTGTGAGATGGAACACCGGGGTGGTTTGTAGTCGGTAAGAGTCTGACAGACCCCCCACCCGCCCCAGGGCGGCGGACATCCATGAGGATTTTCCACCCCGGATCAAAAAAAAAATGGTTAGGTTACTTTAAACCCTTTCCTCGTCATAGGATGCAAGAGCGAGCGAAGGGCACCCCGGGGTTAGGTTTGGTTAGGTTACTTTAAGCCCATTATACAGAAATAGCGGCCCCGCGTAGCGGGGCTCCGTCGACATAGGATGCAAGAGCAAGCGAATGACAATACAAATTCCTTTACCGTGCATCGAAGTCAAGTAGTATCGCAGTGAAGATCTATCGCGGTAATGTGCATCGAAGTGTAGTGGCGTCGCAGTTACGGTCTTTCGCAATAACGTGCATCGCAATTTTGTCGGATCGTATTAGCATTTATCGATATTTTGTGCGTCGAAATTCCGTATTCTACTCGTATATTTATCTTGCTATTCAATTTTACAAGGCGTTTTTATTTCGGAAGTCTAATTAATCGAAATTCGTATTTTTGATGTTTCGAATTATCATCAATTCGGACTTTTTGTTATTCGATCTATTGAAACTCGGTATTTTGAGAATAGTTAATAAAAACATTAGCAGGAATATTGAAATTTGGGTATTTTATAAATAGGATGAATGATAAATAGGAGTTGTTATATTAGGAATTTTGAACCATTCGGAATTATGAAAATCGGTTTTTTGAAATTCGTATTTGTGACTGTCGGAATAAAGCTTTTCGTATTTATGTAGTGTACCCGGAGAGGGGGCATGTGTGGGAATGTATAATCGCGCCTTCGCGTTCAATACAATAATGTATTCAGGGTGTTGATGGGGTTGCCCCGGTACTGCAGCGTATCAGGGATGTTCGCTGAAGCTCACGTGGACTGTTTCTACGCGGTGATGCGGAAGCGGTGTGCGTCCTTGGTCCGTAGGGTGCGGGGCAGCCCCAACAGCATCCTGTCTATGATAGCAAGTAGGCTTGATTGTGCGTTTGTGAGCCATTGCTGCAAGGTTTCGGCTGGGCCTGTCACCGTGCAGCAGTGATGTCACAATCTGTTTTTGTGTTTTTGTATGTGTATTACTAACATAGTTTGTAAGTATATTGTTACTAACACTATGAGTCTTGTTGCTCGAAATAAAATATTATTATTATTATCTCCTTTATTTAATTGTATGTACATATAAATTATATTTTTAAATATTAGAATATAAAAACTTAAAAACATTTAAAAATATAAAAAATAGTAGCCCACCGGTATCGGGAACAGGGTCCAAGCTACCGGCGGTCAGGGCTCCAGAGAGAGGAACCTCCTGACAATGCGAGCCGTGTCCAGAAGTACCGCTTTCTGAATCAAGCCCTTGATCCAGCTGCCCAACGAGAGCCTCTTCAGGTGTTGGTCGAGGCTCTTGGCTATTAGTCCATTGGCTGTTACGACTATCGGCACAATGATTGCTGAGTCAACATCCCACATGTCGACAACCTCGTGAGCCAAGTCAAGATACTTGATCTGTTTATCTTTCTCGGCTTTCACGAGGTTCTCATCATGCGGGACGGTTATATCAACAATCATTGCGCGTCGCTCTCATCGATCCACCACCACTATATCAGGCTTATTGGCAATAATAGTCCTGTCAGTGATGATGGATCGATCCCAATATAATGTGATATTACCATTTTCGAGAACTGGGTCGGGTACATACCTGTAGTACGGCACCTCCGATTCCACAAGGCTGTATTTCAGAGCAAGTTGCTGATGGATTATCCTGGCTACAAGGTTGTGTCTATGCAAGTACTCTCCGTTAGCTAGACGAGAACACCCGGAGATAATATGCCTGATTGATTCTCCCGGTCGGTGGCATGCCCGACAGATGTCAACCGTGCCGTCTTTCACAATAAATCTCCAGTAACATTGATGCCCAACGCTTCCGACATACCCAAATACTTATAGGTTTCGGATGCGGAGAGGGCTCGAAGGTTTGTGGAGTCCGAGAGTTGGGTCCCCACGGATTCCACAATCTCCCCTCGCTTTACATGCATGACCGCACATTTGTCCACACCAAATTCCATCCTGATGGCGCTACTGAAAGTTTCAGTAATTTTCAGTAGCTCCATCAGTTGCAAATTGTTGGGAGCAAAGAGTTTTAGGTCATCCATGTAAAGGAGGTGAGATATAACCTGACCACCTCTCCTCAGCCGATAGCCTAGACCTGAATCCTCCAGCAGTGTGCTTAGAGGATTCAAGGCTAAGCAGAACCAAAGCGGACTCAAGCTGTCGCCCTGGAATATGCCTCGCTCGATCCTTATCGGTTCGCTATTCCTCTGAATATTTCGACATCCTGGATAGCGAAGGACCGTCCTCCATTGCCCCATACACGAAATCAGGAAGGTGCGTAGAGTTGTATCTACTTTATACAACCCCAGCACCCTCATGAGCCATGTATGCGGCACCGAGTCATAGGCCTTCTTATAATCTATCCAACATGTCGACAGATCCTTTCGGAAACGACGAACCTGTTGGCTAATGGTCATATCAATGAGGAGTAGCTCCTTAGTACCGCGGGACCCGTTCCTGCATCCATTTTGAGAGGCAGACATGATGGAGTTGGTGTTTATATGTTTGTCAATTTTAACTCTCAAAATGGATGTAAGAACTTTATAGACCGTCGGTAAACACGTGATCGGTCTATAATTTTTGGGTTCCGCGGTGCTACCTGATTTATGGAGCAGGTGGGTAATTCCTGTCGTTAGGAACTGGGGTAGCGAACCAGACTCCAAAGCAGTCTGGAACTGAGATGCCAAGCGAGCGTGTGACCTTGTGAACCACTTGATCCAAAAGTTGTGCAGTTCATCCGGCCCTGGAGATTTCCAGTTAGGCAACGGACGGACTGCACGAGCTACATCTTGGGGGCAGATGGTAATAGCCCCCATTTCTGGTATTGGATCACAGGCTCGCTCGACTTCCCGAGTCCAGTCACTTTCGGTGTGACTGACAGGCACCGACCAGATACTGCCAGAAAGAACACATGGCATCATCATCTGGCAGGCACGCGTCAGTCACATTTTGGTCCGGTCGCTCCCAATCCCTATAAACCCACCTTTGATCACTCTGGAAGGTGCGATTCTGAGTGTATCGCTCTACTCGCCGCTTATACCGACGGATACGGTTTGCCCATGCATAGACTTTCTGCTTCAGGAAGTCGATGCGCTCCGTGACACAAGACATATAGTCTTGAGGACTGATATCAGTCCCCAAGAATGCCCGTCTCACAAAGCGCATCACTCTAGGGCGAGTATTGCCCTCCCTGAAGCAGGTTAGTTTGCCGATGAGCGCTCTGGCCTCACCAATACGGCGTTCAATTCTGCACTGCCAAGCTGGTACGGCTGGTTTCGGTCGTGTAGCTCTAGAGTCATTAGCAAATTTGACGTGAGCTACACGACATGCCGCTACAGCCGCGCAGTACAGAATCGAATGAGTATCGGTGAGGTCTTCGCAGCCATCAAAATAGTTTGACAACTGCGAATCCAGAACCGCCACCAGCGCCCTATTTTTGTTATGCATGGGCAAACGAGGTAAGCGTGGCCTAAGTTCGGGCGACATGAAGCGATATTTATTATTATTATAATCATATACATTCTTATTTTGCAGCTTACCCACACAACACGGAGAAGCTTCAGGGGCAGCTGCTAGAGGCGGCAGTGTCTCACTTTCCATACTAAGTGTGTGTACCGTTTACTCCCACAGATCCCACTAGGACAAAAGTGATGTAAAAAACTGACGGCTTTGAATGGCGCTCGGTGACAGAAGTTGTGGGTGTCACGAATTTTATGAGTACTGCCGTCTCTAGACGCTGTTGGGCGATATGGTGGTCCCAAACTCTGTGCGCTTACTCAAGTTCGAAATATAGTTTACTATTTTAAGGTTGTTTTATTTCCAAACTCCAGCTAACACGTGATAAAATGGATAGTTAATACGAAAAGGTTGAAATCGTTCAACTTTGAATTAATTATCCCTAGAGCTTTTTATTACACACGCTTTTACCAATCTACTTCCCAAAATCAATTACGATTCGATTGAAAAACAATATATCCAGAGTTGTCGAGCTGTAGTCGAGCAAACGCGTTATGTTTCGTATAAAGGTTTACTTTGAACAAAGGAAAGCTGATCTAAAAGCAAATATTGCCGCGATATTGCGTCGCTTTCAAAAATTGAAACGTTACAAACGTTGGCTTGTGTTTGACCACAAAAACTGATTAGCATCAAAAACGTGACTATCAGTCACGTGTGTGACTATCAGTGAGTGTTAGCCGCACTTTTGCTAATATTACGCAATGCAAAATTCGGCCTGCAATGTTGTTTAAATTACATTTCTCACTCATCAGTTTCTGACTCATCAGGCCGTTATTACCTCGCGTTATTTTCATGGAAAACTGCAAGGCGAATTTCTGTTGTGTTAGGCAGGTGTCGCTACGCTCAAGAGGGCAATTCCCGTAATTTTAAGAACGTTCACAGTCTATGTCGTCGTTTCAGCCGATAGACGTCCACTGCTGGACATAGGCCTCCCCCAATTTTGGGGGGGGGGGGGGGGTTGCCATAATCGCCACGCTTGGCAGGCGGGTTGGCGATCGCAGTATGGTATGATGGTGGAATAAATAGAGAACGCTGCTGCCCATTCTCCGGTAAGACCCTTAGTCTCCTTTTACGACACCCACGGGAAGTAAGGGGTGGTGCAATTCTTTAAGTCCGGCACCACACAGTCTATCTCAATCTGTCAAAAATACCTGTAATTTCTCTACATTTTTGACAAGTTTTTGACTATCGCTGAGATGCGATTACTTGAATTCGAACGTTTTTTAAGCACAGTAATTCGTAAGTCTTTAGTTTTGACGTCGGGGTCATGGGATAACGCGATATTAGGTTCAATTCAAATCAATGTTTTAATTTTTATACCGTATTAATTGATGATTGAACTACTTATCACATTAATGAGTGGAACCACCAATAACTATCGCCATCTCACTGCGTGGTCAGGCCATGTAGTAAAAGGCCTCTGATCCAGCTGGAAACTTTTAGGGTTATCCTAAAACATCGTTTGTAAAACCATAAACAACCTCAAACAAAACATAATTTCCTATAAAGGGCAGGAAATCTAGCTTGGAGCTATGACAGCCATATCAAAGAAGAATCACACCAATATTATAAAGCCGAAAGTTTGTGTGTGTGTGTGTTTATATGTTTGTTACTTCTTCACGCTCAAACGGCTGGACCAATTTTGTTAAATTTTTGATCGGAGGTAGCTAACACCCTGGATTAACATATAGGCTACTTTTTATCTCGATATTCCTACGGGATCGAAACTTACGCGGGTAAAACCGCGGGGCGCGGCTAGTTGTATAATATACTCAGGAAATACATCTACAGCTAATGAACGTTTTAATGTTAAAATCAGTTTTTAGTTTGCATTTTTTAATAACTTTTATGACGGTGGAAGTGAAGTTCTGCAAACATTTTCATGACATTCGGGCGGGATCGGTTGACGACCTTTTAATGATTCAGCTGACAGCTATTGCCGAATAAAATACAGTTACAAACGATTCCCTAACTAAATGTTGTTGCGAGGCCCTTCGGAAATCTTCTTAGAATTACTTGGAAAACGCCAAAGGCGTCCGAAAAATGTTAAAATCCGCGGAAAAAGCTGTTCAACTTCCGTTCATATTACTATGACGATGTAGAACCTTTTTCTTTCATAAATACCTCTTAGGGATCCTGTAACTATGAAAATTCAGTACCTACTAAACAGCCATTATACGCAGTACGCAATGCTATCAAGATCGTACGCTTTGAAACCACGTTCAATACTAACGATTTCGTCGGGTTAATAACCGCAATTATTGTATGAATAGTTCTAGATACCTAGTTTAGTCTAACTAAACACGTAAAGGAACATTACCCATTTCCTTTAAAGCTCTTAACTGCCATTGTATGGTGAGGGTCAATAATGAGATGTATTCTGACATCAACTGGTATTTAAATTACATTATACCGAACCAGGGTCTCAGGGTCTCTTAGTAGACAACCTAGCTAGTAATAGTTGAGGGAAAACATTGCCACATACTGCAGTAAATTGAATAGACAGAGTAAGGAGTATCGACATAATTTTCTGCGACCGTACTACATAGCGCTTGATAAAATCCACCACATATACTATTCACCAAAGCCACACAGCATTAAAAGAAATATGACTTCCTCATCCTATTTCTCCAAACCCATATTTATGACAAAATATTTGCCTCAAACTCACCTTGCGCAAACATTTTCGCCTCATCATAGACGTTAAGACCTCAATAGGGTAATATTTCCAATGCAAAGAAGTGCAGAGAGCGGTGTGCGCCTCGGAAAAGGCTAGAGATTGGTACATAATATTGCAATCTCCGTCGGCAAACACTTGCTATATGCGTTAGGAAGCAATACTTATCCGCGTCGAGCGCCGTGGTTAAATTTCCCAACGTACAGCGATTCGCTCTTTCGTATTTAACCATTGGTGGTTAAATTGTCTTGTATTGTATGTGTGTCTGTGTATGTGTACACATTGCCACGTTGTAACACTTGATTGCTGGTTCTATTTATCATAAGGCTTCGGGATCTTTTGTTCTGTTTTCAGATTGTATTATTAAATATTATATTGTTTAATTAATTAAATTGGGAATAGTATTAGTGAACTTCAAACAGCTCTTGAATGCCTTAGCGAATTGAGTAAATATTTCCTCTATAAATAGAGTTAATAACTTGAAACTCATTAAGTTAATAAAGATAGGGACTATGGACAAGAACATTTCCTAAATAGTATATCATAAATCTTTTTACTCTCAAAATTCATACATACAACATTTGAAAGCCCGATAAAATTCCTTCATCATTCTGTGAAGACCCATTCCACTCTATTTTGAAAGACAAAATTTTAATAGGTACCCGAATTTATAGTTGAAACTGGAAGGTCCCGATTCACGAGAGCTAACATCCTAGGATATTGCGGGGCTTAGTACAGTTAATTCCTGGAATATATATTTTATCTTAACCATATGCTGTTTAAAACGTCTCTTAGTGATTACGAAATGGAAAATACAGAAATTAAGGCAAAGTTTCGGCGGGTGCCTCTTTTATGACGTGTTCTTATCTCCCGGGAACGGCGCGTGTGGCGCGAGTGTGGAGTTACAACATTAAGTTTGCCACTCTAAACTTTCATTCTCTGTTCCCTTACACAGTATTACCGCTGCATAAGGAATAAAATGCTTTATTTCCACTTTCCCAGTTGCATTGATAACGTGGCTGTTGTTGTACAAGTGGTACCTATTGTGGCAGTGCCGCTTTGTTTGCGAGTGTCGCCGATATATCTCGAAAGTTTTGCGTTGCAGCAACGCATCTCTAACAAGCCCTGGCTATATTAACTCATATCAAAAATAATTAAGATTTATATTAATATTTACAAAAAAAACGAAGGCACTTAATTAGAAAAAAAAGTCAATTTAAATAATAAGCACTCTCAATAAAAGATTCTATTAAAAGTCAACTTGTATTCTGTGAAATATTCAATCGATTTAAGTGTAATCGAATTCGAATGGAATTGTCGACGAATGCTTTAAAAAATATCGCGATTCGTATCTGGCAATACCGCACAGCTTTTAATGTGTACATATGGAGTGTTCGATAGAAGGGATTGCAATGTTTGTTTCAATTTCCTGAGGTGTGAGAGCAGCCGCGCCTCGCATCTCATGGATCTTCCATGTTTTGAAGAGGTGTATTCATTCATCAATGTTAACTCAAAACCTCAATGCTTCTAGTTTCAAGCAAAATTGAAAAGACTTTTCCTTCAAACAATTTTCCTTCAAACAATTTTCCTTCAAACAATCTTTCATTAATTATATTTACTTGGAATTATTAATCTGTCTTTCAGCCCTTCGACTGTTATCGAAATTAGGTACTTACAATATCGTATCGTATCAATACGTTTTTAAGATCACAATATGTCGAAACAGTACAAAGCCTGATACATCGTACATAATTCTGACTATATTGTGACACAATTCTTTGTCCGTCTTTTAAATTACAAGAATAATAAGTAGGTACCAATTTCAGTACCTAAATAAATCGTTTTTGTTGCCTATTCCTAGTAGCTATCCATTTCTGATGGATTACAATTTCTGCGCCGGCTAGTACTTATGGAAAAATAAGGAAAAACTACACGATACGATTTCGATGAGTAATTGGATCGGTGGCAGAAGTAATGTTCATGTTACATTTTTTATAGATGATCCGGATTAAGCGATGCGTTCTATTTATTTATCGAAATTGGTTCCCGATTTCCTTTTAGTTTTTTTGGGGTATCAATAATTTAGATTGACGGTTAGACCTGCAGTTTGAATAGTTGAGGAGTTTTCTTCTGTAAATACTGTTTTGTGGGTAAATGATAATGGCCATGGCCATAGCATAATCAACCTATAATGTTCCTACTGCTGGGACACTTTACGGCTTTAGTTTTGTCCGGACATTGTTTTTTTTGTTCCTTCACGATGTTTTCCTTCGCCGTTTTGAGAGCAGTGGGTTCTCAAAACGGCGAAGGAAAACATGTTGAAATAATGTACACAAAGTAAAGCACCTGTCAGGGTTCGAACCTACGACCTACAAAACCCCCACGGAAATCGTATAAATCACTACTAGAAACAATCATTTTAATACAAACATATTAGTTATTTTGAGTTTAATAGTTGAATAAGCATTGGGCCAGTTTAGAATAATAAACTTTTTTACAAAAAAAAATAAAACAACCGACTTCCAAAAAAAAAACACTACAAAGTGAAAAATAACTTTAATTACACACCACAACACACCACACAACCACATCTCCCTCCTCTAACACACATACCTACACATTAATAGCCGTAGTTCATTATAGGTTCTTCACATATAAATAAAGGATTTTTGGTACACGAAGTTACAGTAGGATACTGACTCCTAAGTCACAGGGTCCCCCCTAGTTTAGGAGGCAGCGTTTTCACGATTTATGCAACCTTTGTTTCCCAAAGTTTAATGTTCCTATGTGTATTGTATGAGCTTTGTGTAATTAGGTTTTTGTGTTAATAAACTTATTTTTATTTTTTTATTATTTCATTTCGAAAGTCGGCGTCGTTGGTTCCGTATTTTCGTTTTTTGATACCGACTTCCGAAATTAAAGTTATATTTCACTTTGTAGTGTTTTTTTTTTGGAAGTCGGTTGGTTTTTTTTGCAAAAGTTTTTACTTTTTAGTTGTACCTACCCCACACAAATTCATATAACACTACCACCTATTTAACTATCTGTGACAGGAAGCTATTAAAACATCATCAATATTTAAAACTAAGTGGAAAAAAATTCTATTATTGAAGCTAACTCAAAAACGACCCAAGTAAAGTTAAAAAAATTTATATGGGACCTACCCCTGAGGGCCATACCTTATCCGTTACAAAATGAGAGAATTTTGCAAATCCGTCTATACCTACATAAATTAAGGAAATTAAATTAATTCCGTCATATACGTCTATATCCGTATATGACGGAGTTATGCCCGAACATACAAAGAAAAAATATATTTGTAAACATCCGAATTAACAACCTCCTGCTTTTTTGAAGTCGGTTAAAAACGTGTTCAACTAGCAGTGCTCTACACATTTTTGAAAACGCACGAAAAGATCGTATTTTATTAAACGTGTGTTGACAAGTGCTGCAGGGCATTTAGTTATTGGTACAGCTAGTTCGTGTTCCGGGAGTAGTTCACGGACTCTCCACACTGCAACTATTTCCATCAGGCTTTGTGCCCAATTGTTCGTAGCATAGTATTCTGAATAATGCATGAACATGTTAACTTTTTGAAAAGGAACGTACATTTTGGAAGTTATTGCTGGGCACAAATTAAACCCAATGCAACATTTAGAAGTAACTATCAAATGATACAATTTCGTCGAATGTCACGTCGAATTAAATTTTTGTGCGTAAGAAATAGGTACACAAAAAATCCTAAAATCAAAAATTCGCCGAAACAAACGAAAACATGACTTCAAACATTGAAAATTTTACTTCTCAGAACTCTGAATTAATCAAAACATTCTCATCAACGAATTCCTAATAAACGGTTTAACAGTGAATTTCGCCAGACAATCAGGCGTTAACGGGCTGTTCATCGGGTGACAATGAAAGTGTTTCATTGAGCTGTCCATTTGCGAGGGGTGGTGTGGTAGGCACGTCGTGTCGCGTGAACGCAGTGACGCAGGCGGCGCGGAAGGCGCGTTAATGGGTCCTTCGCCCGCCACCTGTCAGATGACTGTCTGCCTGCGCCTGCTTCGGATCGGGCGGACACCACTGAGTAAAGTTTCGCTCTTTACACTTAGATGTTTGAACGGCGAAGGGACGTTCTGCGAAGCGTGACTGGGGATGACGGAGAGGGGTTAATAAACGTGAATATATTATTGGAGTTTGAAGTAAAACATGAGGACTACGAATTAATTATTTAAAAGAATTAGGTTAGTTATTTAATTTAGGTGACATACAAGATAAGAAGAATATAAAAATAATAAACACAACTTCTCTACCTACGAAAAAATAAGCACAGGTGTTCTCAATCAATTTGATAGATGGCGTGTCCTTTATGGAACAAAATAACGAACGGACTTTATTTCTTTTCAGAACCCTGCAGTTGTTCTTTGATGAACTGCGCAAAACAATGAAGTTATTCAGGCCAATTCGTTTGTGGATTATAGGCAAAGAAACACAGAAAATCGAGTGTCACTCACGAGGGCATCTGTTCGATGTTCGTTCGATGTATTCATGTCATGTTTGTTGCTCATAATGTACAAACGAGGTCAGGCTATTGCGTTCAGAATAGTACCTACCTATTTTAAGTTTAAAACGGCTAGTGTTGACTGAAGCTTGATTTGATTAAAAAACGTAGGTATTCGTTTAGTTTGCCAACTCACGCAGTACATTCATATTCTTGTAAAGATTGACATTTCATTTTAAACGTTCGCAAACTAATTTGAAACAATTCACATTCTTTCAGCGTTACACACTCCCGACGCTGGTTAAAAAAAAAACATTTTAAATTTAAAAACAAATCAGAAAACCTGCGTTGCGCGGAGCAACTCTGGTCTAACAAGCAAAAAACCATTTCCATCCAACTTTTCAGCTAGATTTCCAACGTAGCTCGCTCGTCCACAGTTCAATGGAATTCAGAATTCTATTCCGATGCAGTGTTAATGAATTCGCATAATGAAAACTGTATGTAACTAGTTTGATTTGTTCGAAAATAAATGTCGCTATAACACCGATGGATCGGTTACTCGGGTACTCGGGTGTTAGGGTAATAAAACGGATGCTTATTTCACAAAACTTCGCTAAAATGTCCCGTCCACGAGTCGTGTAGCAAGTTTTCGACATGTTACTGAGATCGCATTTCGTATTCATCAAACATCCATTCTAGTCTCAATATACGTGCCGAAACTTGGTATCGCCCCGGGGTTCATCTTGGTTCCCGCAATGGGTACAACTTGTGAACTCGCGCCGCCGAACTTACAGACCGCGTGTTTACAGCTGCGAGCAAGGTCAACTTTAATAATATTACGAATTACACATTCCAATGATGGATACTAATTTGTTAATTCATGACATTATTTGAAAGACAGAATGAAAAATGGTCTGACCCAAAAACTTTTAACGAAATAAAAGGATTTTTGACAAAGTAAACGTAATAAAATAAATAAGAAACCCATAAATAATACACCTAACATGTTATTACATAGCAAACCAAGTCAGTGAATATCGTAAGAGTATAAACACAGATTCGCGGCTGGTCGTTCTAGTGAGAAGGGTATGAAAGGAAACACGGTATTACAAATATAATCGAATAATTCTATATAATATATCAAGCAATACTCAGCTTTTGTCTGTAAAAATATGAAACCACCGACGAAGTGTGAAGCAATTCGGCGCAATACCTTGAGTTTTTTTTGAGACCGCAGGTGTATTTTATAGATCATTTTGGTCCCTTTTAATGCTGGCTAACACCTTGCTTTTTGTATTTGGGTAGACTCTTCGTATATCAAACGAATGTTGCAATACTTAAGTCTTTAGGTACGTAAATATATTTTAATTTTGCAGCCTTAAGTTTCATGACATATTACATATTTATTTCAGAAACAATTAATTGTACTTCACTCCCACACAAAAAAACAATCTTTTAGTGAACAATTTACATGGCAACTAAGTGTGTTAAATCCAACAATTGGTGACTTTAGAGTTCGCACAAAATCATTCTAAACTTAAATTATTTGCAATATTTGAATGAAGTTGCGCACAATCGACACTTAATTCAATTAAAATGAAGCTTTCAGAATTGTAAATTATTTTGAAGCGTGTTCATTTAAAAGGTTTATATTTTAAAGTTGTAAATATTGAATTATGAAAAGTTGATTGCACATAGTAACTTGTGCATTATACTTTAAGTATTTCTTCAAAGTGTATTTGATGACCATTATCCATGGAGTCAGCCTAAAATTTTCGCGAACAAGTAATTCGGCCCCGCCCCGAGGCATTCGTGGCATTTTCGCTGGCTGGAATAAAACATTTCGATTTCGATTTAAAGTGAGTGGAAGGAACTGAAAGAGCTCGTAACTTTGAATTTCCAAAAGGTATTTGTAATTCTATGAGTACAGTTAGCTTATGATTTGTGTTATTTTTAAAATGTATTCATATATTAATTATAAAATACTTAGATCTATTTTACATTCCCTCTGACATAATAAATGCAAAGAAAACAACCCAACCTATGCTAACAAAATTCAAAAGAATTGTAAAAGGTTTTCATCTTCTCTGTACATACGACATAAATTTTGTTCGGTTTATATTCAAGACAATTTATAGTTCTCAAATATTTGATCCACAAAATAAAGGAATTATCAAGATCAAAAGGCTAGAAAGGTGAGTAGAAAAAAAAGAAATGCTAACAGCCGACCTTTTCTTAACCCTCCAAGTGATCTGTAATAAAAATATGTGCATACTTGACCTATTTATTACTTGCACAGATTTTAAAGTGCAATAAAAAGAGTGTCACATCCAGCTGTAGGTCCAGGTCAATGTGATTCCGGGCAGCGTCGCTCGGTCACGTCGCAGAGTGCCGACCGATGTACCGCGGACCGCCACTCCACAGTAAAAAGACCCGCGCCATTCTCTATTTAAATAATATATAGCAACTGTTTGATTCGACGCTCTATATTGTCTGAATGTAGCCACGATATATGGACCGAAGCCTTTAATAGCTTCATACATTTCAATTGTTATCTACTTACAAAGATTTACTTGACTCTTTGAACTTTGAAAGATACTGCGGGCTTTTTAGGTCGACCTGTATGTAACTAACTATGTAATGGAATCTAAGGTAACTAATTTAACCATCTTCCAAGGGTCGTAGCGTAATGAAAAATGGCAGCTGTATGTAGTTCTGATGACAGTACAATAATATGGTACTGTCGAACTGATCTGATGATGGAGCCGGAAGATATGAACTGAAACTTTCATGATGGAAAATCGTATCATAGCTGTTTTGGATTTTTTGTTTTTACGTGCATTTATAAAAACGTGTTTTTCTAAGGTTTTTTAAACTATTAATTTATTATTCAATAACAGCAAAGGTTTACTTAAAGCAGTGGTGACCCATTGGTAACGGCCGCGACTTACGGGTTGTCGGTCGTAGGCTCGAACCCAGAGAGGCGCTTTACTTGGTGTAATGTACTGGGCCTGCGTAGTGGATTACGGCCCACACCCCCTCAACGAGAGGCCTGTGTCCCAGCAGTAGGAACGTTATAGGCTGATCACGCTAAAGGTTTCCTTCATAATAGAATATCTGTTATCTCACTTATTTATTCACAATTCGCATTTTCAATATTAAATAACGAAATTCAATCACTACATCGTATAAAGCTACAATATATAAATATCATGATTCCTATTCACATCGTTGAGACTCAAAATACAATCGAATGATTAAATTGGAAATACAATAATACGTCTACTATATCAGACAATAAAACGAAGCCAAAGATGTGAAAGGGCATCATAAATAAAAGGCTTGAGTATAAAAGTGTTCTTTATGAAGTGTCGCCGCAGAGAGTGGAGGCCACGCGCCGCCCGCGCCGCCACCCGACCGGCTGTCGTTGATACCTATTTGAAAGTCCTGTAATATTAACTGGGCCGCTCCTTACTACATCACCATTATCGATAGATTCTAGAATTTAAAACAAAAAAAGAGTAGCTTTTTGTTGTCTTCCTTTTTCTCTTCTCTTCTCTTTCTCCATCATCTTACCGCTAGAAATTTATTTTGCGAGACAGAGCTCATTTTCGAGTTGTAAAAACGATCGAACGCATGAATTTCCCTCAAATTTTATTTTTGCAAACCTATTAAGGCCGCCATCACAAGACATTTACACGTTAATCGAAGTTGTTGCGTTATCTGGTGTTGTGGATGGTTGATTGCTAAAAGTAGCTAAGGGGTCGGATGCCGATGCGATAAGCGCATTTAATTATGACCATACACTTGTACAGTTATAGTGGTTAACACACTCATCGTGGTTGTTGACTTAAAAAAAATCGCTTTTAGCGATAAGACAGTCCGTTCTGTTACCCTATCTAAAATGTCTACATTTATGTCTTTAATTCATATTTAGTGTTCATAATAATGAATATGCTATTTAATTCTATTCTTACGGCAGGCAACAACTTCTTAGTGTTTTTTTTTCACAAAGATTTCTGTTGAATTCAAACGTCTTTTCTTCGCATGTGTTCCCGGAAAACGAGTATGTGACTTATATAACAAAATGTTACAATTCTTCAGCTAGGAAACACAATAAAGATTTTTGGATATAAATATATTTTATTGGATAACCCCCGCTTAGTATAAATACAGAGCGAGTTGGTCGCAAATGTTTTCTGTACACTTAACGTAAACATACTATATGTATCTTAATTCCACAAAAAGACCAATAATATGTTGGTACTAGTAGAAAGTATTTTTCTTAATATTTACCCTTTTATTAGTGCTACATAATAGATACACACATCAAAAGTGTCTAGGGATCAACATATATTTTTGCAATAACTTTTCTCCTGATTGATATTAATTAAAATTTTCTTTAAGGATTCATCAAATAAAGTGTTTTCGTTTGTCACAGTAACGATAAACCAAGTCACCTTTGCATTAATAAAGAAATTTGCCATTTTCCTAATAAAGGGATTTTTGACATTTGAACCACTAACACAAAAGTTCGAAAAAAAGACTGAAATAACAGTTTTCTTTAAAATTTTATTGGGTAAGTTAAACAATTAATAATCCGTGTTTCTACCGCGAACACTAACAACACAAGAACATCGGTTTGGCATACTCAAAATGAGTTCATCCAAATCACGCTGTGGAATGGCCGCCCATGTTCGTTGCAACAACAAAAAAAGGTCTTCTTGCGACTGGATACCCTCCATATTCGGCAGAGCTCTTCTCTGTAGCATATCCCATGCATGCTCAATCGGGTTCAAGTCTGGCGACTGAGCAGGCCAGGGCAGGACATTGATGTTAGCTGCGGCGAGAGTCTGTCTTACAACTCTTGCGGTGTGCGGTCGTGCATTATCATGCATTAACTGAAATAAGGGACCGATTTGCACTTGTAGAGGAACGATGACGTCTGATACAATCGTCTCAGCATAAATTTGAGCGTTGAGGTTGCCTCTGATCCAAATCAACTCAGTTCTTCCGCCGATCCAAATACCCGCCCATACCATGATGGTTCCACCACTATAAGGATGGACTTCCTGGCAGGATTTTAATCGCTGTTGGCGTCCAGGGGTTCTCCAGTGTCGTATACGTCTTGTATCCGGTCTCATACCAAAACGAGACTCATCAGAAAAGCACACGAAACGCCATTGTTCTTCTGCCCAATTTCTGTGTTCGAGAGCCCATTGATATCGAATCCTACGATTGTGCATTGCTATAGGTGGTACCCGTAGCGGTCTTCGGGAATGAAGGTTCACTTCATGCAAGCGGTTTCTGACTGTTTGGTCGCTAATTAAGTTCCCTGAAGAGTGATGAAGCCTCACGGCTAACATCATGGCGGTTATTGTTGGAGCTCTTCGAGTTAAGATTTGAATGTATCGGTCTTGTCTCCGTGTGGTGCAGCGATACCGTCCTCCATGGCGCTCAGCCACGGTATAAGTGCTTCGGTAACGTGTCCAAAGTCGACTGATAACACTCTGACTTGTATTCAGAGCTAAAGCCACAGTACGTTGCCGGGAACCAGCTTCTATCATTCCCACGGCTCTGAGCATTTCTTCCCTGCTTAAATGACGTCGCCGCTCCATAATAACGTTGGTTTTAATCAGTAGTAGGGAAACAGTAGCACTAATAATGTCTTCAATGCGTTGTATGTTTTTATAGGGAAAATATTGACAGCTGATTTTCATCTTTTACTCGAATTTGATTCACAGTTCCTGATTCAAATTATGAAATGCACCAAAAAGGATCCATATAAATTTATAAAATCATAAATTTATTACAAAGCCACATCTCAATCTCAAGAAATCTGCATAAAAATGCTTGATCCCTAGACACTTTTGATGTGTGTATTATAAGTTTATAACCTATTTATGTAATATTACCAAAATTGTAATTAATATAATAATAATTATTAGTCACAACAAGAACAACACGTCAACCTAGTCAAATAAACCCGCCCCTAACTGTTCCCGGCGCAAAGGTGCCCAAAATATAAAATTACATACCGAACGCTGCTGCCCATTCTCCGGTTAGACCCTTAGTCGCCTTTTGCGACACCCACGAGAAGTATGGGGTGGTGCTATTCTTTAAGTCCGGTAGGTACCACACAGACAAAAAAAAAACCTCTAATTTCCCTAAATTTTTGACATGTTTTGACCTATATTAGTCGCTGAGATCTTGCATGTTTTAAATTACGAGAATTGGCCTTCTCAGCACCTGCCACCTTATCTCCACACCACTCTTTGTTGACTGCTAGAGAATGCCTAAGGCATTAAGCCCGCCTTTGTACCTTATTTGTGTTGCGAAAAGTTTGAATAAATTAATCAATATCAAACAATGTTTTGTGCGGTAGTGATTTGATTTTTGCACAATATTTTTTGTACGAATAAATAAATTGACCGATGTGCAAACAGGATATGAAAAGCAAAAATATTAAATGACAATTAAACTAGATATTCATTTTTCCGACGGATATGCACCGACCGTTTTTGGGTATTATTTTTTGCCATAGAGAGTAACGACAGCATATATTCCCAAATCGGTGAAGCCGTTTAGGCTCGTGTAATATTTTTTTGGGTTTTCATCCATCATTTTTGGTTTCAGCAACTTTTATGCGGTGTAAAATGTTGAAAATATCACGTATATAATAGTCCTCTATGTTTTCTTTTAATACAGAGATGAAACCCATTTGAATTTGGCTGACCTGACCCTTATCAGAAAATTGAAAGAATTTTTTTGGCAGATAGATATGTCTAAGAATAACATCGATAAGTCTTCCACGACAAGAAAGTGCATCACTAGCACAGAACGGTCCCGACCGACAGAGGGTCGCAGTCGGGAGGGAGACTCTAATAAAATATGTAGATTTGATGACTTGTCACATTTTTTGTTACAAATCTGAGATTCAAAGTTTTTTAGTCACTTTACCAGACCCTTCGGTTCTTTTCATTAAGACTTTAATAATGTGGAATTGGGTACTTAATCTTTCTCATCGAGGATGTGTCGTTGAACTCGATTCTTCAGCTTTTAATTATCTTACAAGCATTTCTAATATTCCTTTGGAACGAAGTATAATAGAGCTCGATGAGGTTTGATACTTGCAGTTTAAAGGCTTCGTTTTTTAATCCTTATTGTGTCCAAGACTAAAAGTATTAGAACGTTTTTATTTACTACTAATCGTTGTTGTAACTTGCTTTGAGCAAATATAGACGTAATTAACTTTTTACATCACAGTAAAAGCAAGGTACTAGTTAAGTGAGGAAACCAAGCTCAATATTACCTACAAGTGAGTGGCGTTCAAGGGTATTGTTTAGTATTTTACATCTACATTCAAAGTACAAGTTGAACATCAGTATCTAAATAGGTACTGGCCGCAAGAACACGACTAGGGTTAAGATTACTAAGCCTATGATTAGTTACTGGTGTAGCGCGGCTTTGGCCGACGCTATCTTGGCCTACGAGATTTTGAAGCTAACGTCTACGGCTACGCGCTACGGGCTACGCGCTACGGGCTACGCACTAGGAGCTACGACGGGGAATTTTTTCCGCTTGTTCGGTTTCATGTTTGGATCTGCAGTTTATTATATTGTTAGTATTTGATACTGGCAGACAAATTATGTCGGTTTAGTGGGTACAAGGCATGTGAATATTTATTGAGGTAGCTATATAAATTGAAGAAACCGGTCTAGTGCGAATCGGACTCGCGCACCGAGGTTTCCGTAGAAATTTGGATGTAACTACAAATTTACGGTTTGCGATTTTTCCTTTACTTGTGCTATATGGACAATTGAACATTGCTTCCTGCCAAATTTCATGATTCTAGGTCAACGGGAAGTACCCTATAGGTTTTGATTCCCTAGCGAGTGTCAAAATAAGCGGCATAAAAGGAACGTAAACGGCCGTATCTTTGATTGCGTTGACAAAGAAGTTTGATTTATTCACTGCTTCAAGGGATTGCAGCCCTGAGTATTTGATATTAATTTCAACTTGATAACTCCACGCGTTCTGAAGAAACGGGTCTTGACAGACGGATTTACAGACGGACAATGAAGTGATCTTATAAGGGTTCCGTTTTCCCCTTTCAGGTACGACGGAACCCTAAAAACTCCGAAATACCCGATTATTGACTTGCATCCAATATAATGGTACTAGTGTTACAAAAATAATATGACAATTACTTATATTCTTAAAATCACACTCGTAGATTAGTGCGTGAGCGTGTCTTCAATTAATATTATAAACAAGTTTATTATGAGTTAACGCAGGCATATAATGGAATGGTTTCCAGACTCCTAGAAAAAGGTCAATTGTGTACTGTGTAGGCGTGAAGTGTGTTAACAATCACTTGACTTGAAACATTGAAACGCAAGCAGTCACCCTACTGTACACCAACTCATTGTTGATTGTAGGCGTTTTCTTAGAAATTCGCAACATGTGGTTTTGTGTGACGATAATATCAATTCGAGGAAATCAAACATAGCAGAATGGGTTGCTCTAATTGATGCTTTTGATTACCTGGAGAGAGTACGTTTGATCAGGAATTCAGGATGTGGTCGGATGAAACTAATTAAAGGGATTCTATGAAATTCTTTGAATGTGCCTACGCCTATGTTTATCCACATCAGCTTTGTAATTAATGCTGTGTTTAGGTCTATTGTATTATTGAACCTGAATATGAAATGTTTTATTGAGGATTGCGGTAATGGACAAATTGTCGTGTGGCTTTTTTTAAAGCTTTTATTTGGCAGCGTAGGTTTTGTAAATAATCATCAGAAAGGTAAGTAAAAAAAAGTTGTCATATAAAATCTTAGAAGCAAACGCATTCACAATGAACGCCATCTCAAGCGAACGAAGCTAAAAATACTGTGAAGGTGGGTATTTTCCTGTTTGCGAACCACATGTGGCCGGACGAAGTCGTTTAACAATCTCGAATAAACTCTATTCATTGTAAACCATTTGTCAGACTGATGGATCGGTCAATTTACCAATCAGCGAGTGTTACAATACCTACATTGTTAGTCGGCAGTTCGTACTATAAATTGCCTAACAAAACGTATAGGATTTGGCAAGATTTACAACGTACTTGTTTGTGGACTTCGGATCTTTGAACTGGGCTCTTTATTGTTATTTGTGACTTTGAGTTGAACAGCTGTGAGTCCTGTAAGCTTGGATAGGGCTCTAAAGTCTCTAAAGTAATGGTCTAATCGGCGCTTGATTGTAAGGAATGCTTCTGACTTGGGAGTAGTCTGATTTAGTGTGATTGGTCGTCCAATTAGTGAAGGAACGCATAGAGATTGCAGTAGGTAGGAAAACTACTTTTATATTGAAGTCGTCTTATAAAATTTATAACCAAGTTAATAGAGAAACCTCAACCCATGCCGACTGCATGCAGTGATCAATAGTGGAACGCACGTGCTACGCATAGTTACTAGATTGAACCACACTAAAAGCTGTAATTTTTCACGCCAGCCAAAAGAGAAAGCTGCACCGAGATTGTGGTCGATCGATGACATCGACCGTTCAGATCGATGATCTATCAACGTTCGTTGACCAGCCATCGATAATGTTTTGATGATTTTATTTTTGTATGTAGGTTCGTACAAATACTTCATGTAAATCATATTTTACCGAGTTACGGAGTTACCGACATAACTTGCAGAGTAAGCAAACTGAATTGGCAGTAGGCTGGCCATGTCTATCGAAGGACCAATGGCCGGTGGAGCAGACGAGTCCTGCAGTGGAGACCGCGTATCGGCAGGCGTAGTGTGGGACGCCCCTCAGCTAGACGGACGGACGACCTAAAGAAGGTGGCTGGGGTAGACTGGATGCGGAAAGCCGAGGACAGGGTGCTGTGGCGCAGTCTGAGAAAGGCCTATTTCCAGCAGAGGACTGCGATAGGCTGAGTTGAATCATATTTTAAAAACTAGATGAGGTCGGCGTTTCCTATCTGATTACTCTGAGAAGAAAGGCCGAAACAAACTCAGAGGTCACAGTCACTTTTAAAGTCCAGACATAATTTTGGTCAGATCATGTGAAGACTATGTAGATTGGTGTCTGAAATGGTGTTTTGAGTAAGAAACCACACATATTGAGTGGACCTGTCTAGTCCGTGCATTTGTCAGTAATCGTGCAGCTCAACTCGGAGCTCAACGATTCGACGAACAAAACCACAGAAAGGACATTTGGGGAGGCCGCATAAAGTACTCAAACTGCCAGACCATCATTGAAACTAATTGAGAGAAAAATAACGTTTCTAGTTACACTAAAAAGCGAGTTCACAAAACCTTCAATAAACGAACCCTAAGGAGTAATGCACACACAACATCGCGACGTAAAATTACAAGGGAGATGTGTGTACTGTGTACACATGGGTTTAGCTATGCGAAGGGTGTCCACAGACATCATAAATCGCTTCGTGCCGTGCCGTTGCACGAGTCATCGACGATTAGTGTGACCTCCGACTGCCCTTCTAATATAGCGGACCTTGAGGGAGGTTATGATATGAAATATTGGCCGGGGGAGTTTAGCGTTGCATTGTGTTTTGATGTGAATGGAGGGTGAAAGTTTTGTATAGCATGAAAGAGAGAGTGCTAAATCAATATTTATTGAAACAAGCAACTTTCATAAGAAAACTGTGCCAGTTATAAGTTATTAGAGCTCGATGTTGAAAGTATTTATGCAAAACATAAGAACAATAATAAATTTGACGTAGTGACGATTATTAGATAAGTACGTGAAAAAATTTTCTTCACACCCCTTTTAGGTTAGGTTCACTAGCAACTTAGCTAACTCGCTGAACTTTTCACCACGGTATGATTATATATTATTAATAATACGCCTGAGGCCTATATAATATAACATATAACTGACAATGCGAAATATTTGTCAAAAAATGACATAATTGACACATTTTCACGACAAGTGCTGTTTAATGAAAACTTACTAAAACGAAACAAAAAAATGGAAGCTATGGAAAACTTGTAAAATTGTCAAATTGTCTAGTTGTCGCCAGTCAACTGTTGCCTGTCGGTTTAATTAAAGAGGCACCAGGTGTTATTAAAACCAAACATACGAGCAACACAAACACGTGCCCTATACAGCCAAGTATACAAATTAAGCCATCAATTTATGGCGTACTGCCATACGCTACCTACATATTTACGTCGGCCGGTAGATGGTAGCGAATCAATAGTCCAATCGTTGGCAAGCGCGTACTCTATCAGCGATTAGTTTTGGTCTAGTGGACACTCGGCCGTTCCTTGCCGTTGGAACACGGAGCTTGTCCATGGGTAAATGACTACTTACGTCGGTAAAGCTTTTACCGTGAAACATGTTCGAACTTAGATACATTCACGAGCATAAATACTTCACACTTACGTAAATTCAAAAGCGATTTTCTAGTGAAATAACGATTTCGGCTTGAGGAATGACCTATTTCATAATAGTAAGGTTTCGAAAAGACTATTTTCGTAACACCATACAATGTCTATGAATATTTTTGGGGAAAATCGGTTTTGAATCTAGCGTAATTGTAAGGTATTTATGCTCGTGACTGTACTTCTTTGGGGAAGTCTGATTAATTATTGGCACGAAAGCGAATTGATGTCCTATTGAAGTGGTAATGAGAATTCTGTTTGGGGGATTCTGTCTGCATACGGGTTTCTATTATGCTGCTGTACGCGACACGGGACAGGTCGGTTATTGACCCAAATATAGAAAGTATAGGTACATTTCATAATAAGTCGGTAGGTACTGCAATGTATTTTGGTCAGTTTTATTTTCTGTTGTACAAAATTGTTATTATTGGCAATCATGTTTGAATTTTGGGAATGATACTTTGCAGACTGATTTTAATTACAAAATCCAATATAAGTATAAGAGAGCAAAAAACATCGATAAAAGAAAAAGTAATTAAAATAAATTGGCGCTACAAATGCTGAGAAGTATAATAATTACATTTATCTGCCTCAACATCGTCACAACAAGAAAGCATGTCACCGTGTTCTTATATTATTAGTTAATAAAGAAAGTTCGCGAAAGAAATAAACAAAACCCAGGTATAAAAGATAAAAGAACGTCTCGTAAAACGTCAACTAGAATCCATCCTCGGCTCACCAACAAAGAATCGGCCGAGGTCCATTATGATAATGAAAGTGACTCCCGTTTGTCTTAAAGTCGTAGCTCAATTTGCAAGGCGAGAGATAAACGCTGTTAAACTGTCGAAGTTCGTGACAAAGCCTGAATAATGCAGATTACACCGAGAAAAATACGGCCGCAGTCAAATCTGCATATTTTATTGGTCCCTTTCCGATGTCCGCTCTCGCATTCCAGTAAAAAATTATATCTAAGCGTACCTCCGCTATCGCGCTCAAACGACTTTCTACACATTGAGCGTTTCTTAATCGCTTTAGTTTGTACCCACAAACCGGTGTCTTTGTAAAGTCAAAGTCGTTTACCGAAACCTCATCGAACTGTTTCACGTACAATCAGGATGAGGTGAATTAATTTCTCCACGGGGTTTAGTGTTTCACTATTTGCAGAGAGATTCAATTCCTGAAGTCACGGTACAAATTACCGCAAGTACAGGTGACGTGCTTCAGCGGGATACTCTTCGTGGCTTTGTATGTAGGACGAGTTGCCGAAGCTCTGCACCACGCTAAATATTTGACGGCCTACGTTTAAAGCATTCGCAGGCTTAGGAACAAATTTACGTTTACGAGTTCCAGCCTCGTATTTTCAAAATACACGGAGATTTCGAAGAAAATCTTTGTTATAGAGAAGCCTGAACGAACTCTGCGGAATCTGGAAATTCACATTATCTCTGAGATTATAAGATTAATTTAATTACCTAAATATATCTACATGCGGGTTGAGCACATGCAGGATTAAGTAAATGTGTTTCGACCCAATAGTTATTTAGATGTCTACATTTGATTTTACACACCTGTGCTTACGGCCGACCCTTTTAATGTCTTTAGTTCGGTTCATTCACTGCAAGAGTGAAAGTGGTAAACAGATATTTATGTAAGTAAACAATTCGGTGCCAATTAGGTAGAAACTGGATTTATTTGTTTTTGCATACACGTTTCTACTTTCAAGTTGTGTGTAGGTATCGCAAACTAAATATAACGTTCTCGCACGGTTACGTGATTTCATTTCGCGTAATATGCGGGTAACCACATTGGTACCTTATTGGTATAATGTTTGGCAAATATTATATTGAACATGAGAATTGCTGTTCAAGAAAGACGACATGATATGAATGTGGAACAATACATATTGAAAATGATGGGCTTCTGAATTACGTACCTACAAAGCCTTTAGATTTAGAGACAGAAATAATTAACTAGTTGCGTTAGCGATTTGAAATAACTCCGTGTGGTTGGGAACAAAACATTTATTGCTCCTAAATTGGTTTGACTAAATCTGTCTTTTTAGGGTTCCGTAGTTCCTACAAGGAACCCTTATAGTTTCGTCATGTCCGTCTGTCTGTCTGTCTGTCCGAGGTTTTGCTAAGAGACCGTTAGTACTAGAAAGCTGTAATTTTGTAGGAGTGTGTATATCAATTACGCCGACAAAGTGGCTCGCCTATTTGTGAAGTGGGGATGAATATTTTTTTCGTCGTCTACCCCATCCTGTGGGGTATCGTTGAATAGGTCTTCTAAAATGATTTGGGGGTTGCTAAAATAATATTTCGATTTAATGCTCCATTTACGAAATATTAAACTTTAAAGTGCCAATTTTTGTTCCAGTAGGGCGTCCCCCTCCCCCCCCATCTAAAAGCTGAACTGCTGGTTTGAAAAACCTGTGCAAAAATTCACGATGATAGTGCATTTCATGAAATTTAAAGGAAAATTATAGCGGTTAAGATAACTTTATTAGTTTAGCAGTAATAGTCATTGAACTTGGGTGTTGGATAATCTTTTACCAAATACAGAATCCGTAGCATTAATCCTATATAGTGACTAAGATGAAGTAGTTGCTTGTTTATGACGGGTAAAGACTTGCATTAAAAAACAAAATATGTTATAAAAAAACTAAAAAATCCATAATAAATTATCATAAGTTTCAAAATACTGCCGCTAGATGGCGCTGTACCAACGGGTCACGCTTTCATTCGAGTACCTATAGAAGTCACAAACGAACTTTGTTTAATTTTCGAATTACAATAATTTTGTTGTGTGTACTCTTATTTTTTAGTTTTACAAGGAAAAAAGTGGTTCTTATTAGTTAATGTCTAATCTGTTTAGATAATTATCTTCGAAAATCAATATTTTGTTGTGTTTAGTATCGCTATTCGATAACAGATGGCGTTGTGCCGGGTCGTCACTTTTCTAGATCGCGGTGTTAAGATTTTCTTGCACCTCTGTGGTAAAGTTATGTGTTAAAGTTTTTTTTTCTCTGGACACCCTTGTCATATATTGTTATTATAACCATTAGCTCCTAATATCTTTACCATTACATATATTCATTATATTCACAATAAAGAACAACAGAATCGTACTATATTGTGATAACGGGCTACTACGGAACCCTACGCTGTGCGTGGCTCGACACGCACTTGGCCGGTTTTTTATTTTCTCTTGAGTTAATTGTTTTACGTCCACTTGCTATTTACAATACAAGAACCAATCTCCACAAATCCGACATTGAAATAAGTTAGGAATATTCTGACGAAATCTTGGATAGAAATCGGTATAGTGTGCGAAATATCGATTAATTAATCAATTATGAAGACACTGGAAATAATTTACTAAAGGTAATGGTTTCCAATTTGTAAAGTTTTGACAAAGATTAATGGCGAAGCAAAGGCGTACATGCTAAAATTTGAATTTATTTTCCGAACATTAATTTTTACTCTATGTATATTACATTCTTGTAAATAGCAAAAAAAAAATTGTATTTAATAAATGGTTATGTACAGTCGACAAAAGATATAAGTATGCAGGATCATCGGATACAGTTGAATTTTAATAAGAAACCGATGGATGTTCTCGAATAAAATTTAATTTTATTAATAGAAAACAAACAGCTCATTTATAAATTAAATTTCAGTAGGCAACATCCATCGGTTTCTTATTAAACTACAACTATATCCGACGATCCTGCATTCTTGTCTCTTTTGTTGACTGTACCTACTATTTAATAATGTTTAATTTAAATCAAAATGTGTGCGTCATAAATATAAAGGAGTTAAAATTTATGTAAGGTTTTTTTGTTCTTCAGCGCGACTGTAGGTACAAAATCAGTTGTTTATTAAAAAAAATATTCATAGATCCTGACATACCATTTATCGAATAATTACGGACAACAGGGGCCTAAAAAGGCCACTTTGGAGAATCATAACAGGATAACATTATTAATTATAATATGGCGAAGACAGTCCGTGTTTTTCTTTTTTTCGTAGCACTACGTAGGTACAATTAAAGAGATTGGGATCGGATTTGGATTGGATTGATTGGTATTTTAGCACAGACAAAAATATAACTGAAAAAAAGTTATTTAAAAAAATCAAAAAACCCGACTGCGGTAAAAAACTTAAGTTAAAAGAAACTGAAAAGCTAAAAACAAGCCCATTTTAAATTAAATAAAAGTTGGAAGCAGGCGGGACCCACATCATTTTTATTGTATTTTCAAATTCAAATGGGTCCCGCCTGCTTCCAACTTTTATTTAATTTAAAATGGGCTTGTTTTTAGCTTTTCAGTTTCTTTTAACTTAAGTTTTTTACCGCAGTCGGGTTTTTTGATTTTTTTAAATAACTTTTTTTATTTCCAGCTTTTTAGTTTACAAATTTGAAAGATTTCGCAGACGATTTAGTTCTTGGTAGGTGTTTTTTTGCGATTTGTCACTTCGAATTGCTTTTAAGTATATATGTTGTATATATTTTTGTAATCACCTTTTAAAACCCTTTATTTTGATACCCCACGCGATAGGTTTTGAAAAAAAAAAATTAAATAAAAAAAATTTATATGGCGTCCAGTAGTCGCCATATCGAATTTTCACTAACGTCATGTCTTTAGTGACACTCGCCGGACTAAGAGGAATCGATTAACGTGTGAATCATAAAAATCGGCAAAGGCGTTTGGTCTGTATAGTGCTTCAAAGGAACATATAAACATACATACATACATACATACATAGGCTGATGAACACATTACCACTCCTTTGCGTCGCGCAGTCGGGTAAAAATGCTTCACCAATGGTATTTGATACGATTAACTTAACAGTTAACTGTCCATTATGTTATCCTTTTATGATTCTGCCAAAGTGGCCTTTTTAGGCCCCCAGGTCTAACGTGTAGAGAAGACAGCCTTATTTACATTGGTAAATCTATCCTATCTGATACGAATACGTTACAAAACTGAAACAATGCTGAAATGTCATTAATGTCACATGTATTTTGAACTAATTAAACATATCTGACATGACACACTTATGGAAGCTATGCCCAAATTACAGTTGTGTTAAACGAAAAGTTAAATTGAATTCACAGCGAACCGTGTCATATTTTATGATGTAACCCTTGTTGGTAGGTGTAACAAAAAGACAACAGTACCTAAATTTAGAGTTTGTTTGAACGCTAGCGCGTTCTATCAAACAGGCTTATAAACTTCTCTGGAACTACCAGTCGGAATGGAATTATTTTTTTTGCAATTTATTGTCCAGTTCTTGTGGGAGCCTATTTTACATCACGTACAACCATAAGGAGCCGAGCTGAAAGAAAAAAAGTCAGAAAGAACGCTAAGCGAAAATGAAGTAGCAGCGCGGACTGGCGACGCGATGCGATGCGACCGAGGCAGTTTTATAAAAATGTGCTGTAATTTTTTTTTTTTTTAAATCTTTATTTATTTAGAGGCTTTTACCTTACAAAGGTATGTCAGCCTCATCATACCCTGATCTAACTAATTATTACAAGTAATTATAATATTATTTATACCAATATATTATTGCGTAAGCGAGGAAGAAAGTGCTGCAGCAACCATTTCATAAATCAGTTTCGCTTCTCCCGAATTAGGTGTAGATAATGTTCTAATGAAAGCCCTAACGTCATACATATTAATTAACTTTTAACTACCGCAACACTATCTCCCTCTCTCTCCTATTCTTTTCACACTCCACCAGCAAATGTTGGACATCTTCGACTTTATTACATACTTGGCAATTAGGGGAATCGACTTTTTTCATTAGGTATCCAAATTTCCTGGATGGAACATGACCAGAACGCAATCTCTTTGCATGACTTTCAGCGAACCAAGGGCTATCTTATATCTATATCAGTACATATCTTGCGGCTTCCACATCTATCATCAAAATATTACACATCGTAAGGTATTAATTTCCTTGAAAAAATTTGAGCCAGACAAGACTGCCTGAATTATATGTAGGTACTCAGATAATTTTATTCCGATTTAGGGCAGAGATTTAATTCGTCCTTCAGCTTTCACCTTGTCTGTTATCAATGTCAATTGCCTAAAATGTTTATTTTTTTTGTAAATATTTTTTGTGAAATAAAATATTTGGCTATTTTCATGACAATATCATAATTACTGTGATTCGTACACGTTTTATGTAGTTTGATCAATTTTTTTCGAGAATGTGTGCTATTTATAGGGGCTAGTTTTGTTGTTTTGTTTTTTAAACTTATTTTAATAAACTATTGGTTTAGTTAGGTATTTAGATAAATATTTTTTTCTCATGTTAATTTAATTAATTGTATTGTATATATATTTTTGTAGTAAGTATGTTTGTAGTATCATATTGTATAACATTATCCTAATAGGGCATATTTTTTTTCTTTTTTTTTTTTTCATCGTTTTGTTCGGCGGCGTACTTTTTGTGAAGGTACACGTTTCTCTTTATCTGAGAAATCTTTTCTCAAAGGACGACGAGTCTGGAATGCTCAAGGGTATTCATTCATCTGATTATTTTTCTTAAAGAAAAGACATCGGGGTCTTATAATTAAGGCGAACTAAGAAAATGATCAAAAAATTATTTAGCCAATAGATACACCACCCGCATTTAAATTAATTTTTGTGAAACTTTTTGAAGCCAAACTTTGTAGGCTTGGAAATTTGTCGTTTCATTTGTCAATTACCTCTAATTATGAGGGATTAGGTACTTTCGAAGAAACAGAGCCGTTTTGCATTTATCTTTAAAAATATCGTTGGTACGGCTGGTCTTCGGCTTAACTGGCGCTATTAGCCCTACCATAAATATCTGGGTAACGTATTTAAGGGATTTAGATTTAGCTTGTTCGGCCCTGATGGGGGTTCAGCGGGTTACAGCCACCCAACGAGCGGGTTTTATATTTTTAAGTAGCCCGAGCTTAGTTTTACTTTTCCAGATTTTAAATGACTTCGGAACGGCTGTTTGAACTTACCTACACTTACACGAAAATTGAATTGAATACAATGTGGAATACTTTTTAGTAGGTAGGAACAGAAAAAAAAAAATTTAAACAAATCAGTAGTCATACTATTAAAAAAAAATTGTGTAATAAATTGCAAAGTCATATTATTATCTCAATTGTGCGCCAACGTCTTGGCCAGTCGAGCGGAGTCGCGTCTCGCGGGCACAATGCATCTGTCGCTTCCCGCAAAAGTTGTCCTAATCTAAACGTAGATCATCGCGATTGTCGGAAGATTCAGCGGCGATTAAACGTATTCATAGCGTTTACGTTTTGACGTTGTGCGGCCGTCAGAAGCAACAGGGCCCCGATTGGAGGGCAGCGGGGCGCATGCGCGATGGGGCCTCGAGCGTCGGGGCGCGGGGGGTGGTCGCCATCGCAGCCTCCACGCTCGCTCTTAATGAATCGCCGGTACCCGCGGCTTGCGCTGCGCTCGCTCCATCCGAGTGCTCCCTTTAAAAAGTTGTTAAGGAGCTTTTCTCGCCGTCTCCCTCGCGCCCTCTCGTGTTGCAACAAAATAATATCCGCGGGTGGTGGCTTTCGGCGCTGCAACCGTCACGAGGTAATGCATGCAATCGTGCTTAAATATACTTTTGTTTTATAATAACTTTTCATTAGTTTAAGCAAACCAAAGGATACCGCACAACTTTATTTTTTTGTAAAAATGTTTTAAGTTGCAAGTTCAGAGTTTTTATTATAGTTCTTATTCTTTTTGGTGCACTCTTTTCTAAAAGTTTTCAATAGCGTCACTAGTTAAAAGCGGGTTTTAAATGGCTATTCATTTCAATCAATATTTATAAAATAACTTTGATATATTTATGTTTTGAAAATGAACCATGTTGTAGAAGAACATTTACTTTGATTATAATCTGGGATGTAAATAACGAAAGGGTCGAAAGAGGTCGGTCTCGTGACGATATTAAATTGCGTTGTGGATTATTTCGTTTTAATATCGGAGACACTGTTTATACTATATTTTATGTACATTACGATAATACCTATTCGTGTATTTAAAGCCAGGAAATATATGTTCGCTATTTATAACAATGGAATGAAGATTAATTAAAAGCGATTTCATTTAAGGACTGGAATGACAAATAGGTACAGTTAAATCACGCGACGTTTATTAAGATTTTCTGCGTCAGAGTAAATGCTATCAAATGTTGAATACAATTCGGTAACAACAGAACGCTGTATTATCGCAGCTATTCGCCACTTTAGCGTCGTATTATGAAAAACGGTCCTTACAAATTTGTATGGTGCCGCTACCATTGTTCGTAGTTATAATGGATTTGTCAATGTTTCACTGGAGATGAATGAACTGTCGATGAATAACAAAAATGACGCTTCGCCATTTTCTGTGCATTTTACATTTTAAAAGTTTAAAACGCCTAGGGCCTGTCTGCCACGGCTTGATATTTTAAGGCAACCATTATTATACAAAATAAAAAACAACAAGGCAACATTACGTTCTTATTCATATGTTAAATCTATACAAAGGACTATGGTAGATTCTTGTTGTTTATACTGGTACTTCATTTCACAAGGGAATTCAATTGAATACTTCAATTAAAACTTAAACTTAACGGCCTTACATTGGCACGTGAATAGAGGGCTTGATGAGTCTATAAAACTACGTCACATAATATTATCTGGAAAATATACCTACCTACTATTGTGACAGTCCAAACAACATCTGAAGAACATGAGTCGCAATTTACGGAATATCTTTACCATTTAGGTTTAGACAAAACCTAGATGAACACCTCGTTTACTCGCCTACGTGTTGGGCAGAAAATACAAAATGCCTAGGTCAACATAATATGTTCAAAAATCCTTCTATTTACCGATATATCGATATCTTACATACTCGCGCTACATCCTCCTCCAAATTCCAATTCTTCATTCTACGTTCTCCCGGAATATTTAAATACAGAAACATTCCTTTCTATTGGAATCCATGAATCTTTTAAGGCAACACGCCCCATCCAATAAGGGTTCCGTCGAGCATGTGGTACCCATATGTAACGCTCCCTATATTTTCCTTATCAATTCCTTTCGGCAGTTATCGTGAGTTCGTTATTGCGGTATCATTACGATTTTTATTGCGATTCCCCTCTCTTACTTACATTATGTGTGTAAGTAATGAAGATAGGGGTTAGGTTATTAGGTATCTTATACGTTGCTTTGTCCTGTAATGATTTCGTGTTTTGGAAATCTCTACTTGTTCAGTAGAACATGATTGATTCTAGCCCCTGATGGTGATCAGATTCAAGCCCAGTTGTCTATACCTAATATTTCAAGTTTTTTGTAATAGAAAATCGTTTACAGTAAGCAGATACACAGGTTAAGCACAGTTTGAGACGTGATGTGTGGCTAAAATATAACTGTAGGTTATATTTTAGCCACACATCACGTCTAGTTTACATAGCTTTGTTTCACAGTGAGCCCCTATAGGTCGCTGTGTCTTTTTTTACTTCTTTCTAGTCGTCTCAAAGTATAGTTAAGGTAATAAAATTATCGAAAACAGAATCCTATAACCCATCGACATTATCCATCTAGAATCAATCTGCTATCAATGCGGCGGCATCGAACGCAATCTAATGTAACCGACGGTGCTAGTGTGATCCATGCAATACCGGCCCTGCATGACGGCCATCGATCATAGCTTAGCTAGCGCGGCTACAGTATTTTCATTATACTTCCTATAACGTCGGTCGAGTTTGAAAGTGACTCCTTTACATAGCGAGTCTCTTTTCTTAGAAATATTTTTAATAAAATAGTTTGCACTATCTTTAACAAAACTGCGGCGTAGAGCGAGCGTTAGATTCTTTTGGTAGTTTAGTTAACTGCTCATCATTTACCAAGGCATTTTTATGCACACAACATCATTATTAACTGTCATAGACTAAATACGTGTCGCTTGGTTGCGGTTGTTGATTACATTTATGCCATTCAATAACATACTGCTATCATGAAACATTAAGCTTTAATTCATATCTAATATCAAAATTTTTCAACAAAAGCGTCGGGAACTTTACGAACTTATCCCAAAATATTTCATCAAAACAACATCAGTATATCCCGGCCCCGACATGTTTGTGACCCCTGAAATATGTGGCAAGAGTGGCCTGCGGTACAACCCTAGTTCACCGATGACGTTATTAGGTGCCATGTAATAGGCGGGGAACTTATCGCCATTTATCGGGCACAGTTCCAATCCCGCTATAACTGGGCATCTTTCTAACGGGAAAATTCAATTACACTTTTTGTTCGACCTGAGAATCAAATATGAGAGTTTAAGGCGCAGTGAGCGGCACTAATAAACTGGAAGACTTACTAGAATAACTATTTCGGCTTTTTGACTAACCTTTTTGTTCGTGGTTTTAAAGAAAATTCTAGAATGACTTAACACCATTCGTCATGAATATTATATTAAATGAATATATCTGTCTATTACTAATAATAAAGCTAAGAGTTTGTTTAAACGAGCTAATCTCTGGAACTACCAGTCGGGTTTGAAAAATTCTTTTAAGCATTTGATAGCTCAATCCTTGAGGTAGGCTATTGGCTACATAATATCATGCTACGACCCCTAAGACCCGAGGAAAAAGAGAATAAAACAGAAATAACGGTTAGTGACAACGAAGTATTGACACGGGCGGGCGATGCGATGCGATGCGGTGGGTTGGGGGAACAATAAATTTTACGTAGTCGAAGTCGTGGGCAAAAGCTAGTATGAATATATACAGTTTTGGTATTTTTTCGATGTCACATATTTGTACCGCTCTAATAGTACCTATATGCCTTCCACATGATCATATTTGCCATCTTCTTTGAATATATATTTATGAATGAATCACGAAATAAGGGGGCCTAAAAAGGCCACTTTGGCTGAATCATAAAATGAAAACATTATGAATCATAATATGGCGAAAACAGTCCGTGTTTTCTTTTTTTTACTGCACTACGTATATGATCAAAGAGATTGGAATTGGATTTGCATTGGATTGTATTTTAGCACAGACAAAAAAAAAATAACTGAAAATCCCTCACCAATGGGATTTGATACGATTAACTTAACGGTTAACTATCCATTATGATTCATAATGTAATCCTTTTATGATTCTGCGAAAGTGGCCTTTTTAGGCCCACAGATATTATTGCCGAACGTATTTAGACACGAGCATAAATTACTATGGATTAGCTATTTATGCTCGTGGCTGTAGCTATGACAATATAATTGCAAATCTTTCCAACTAAGTGAAGATAAAGTATACTCCTGAAGATAATTGATTATTGTACTGAAGGAGAAACTTATTGTACGTAGTAATCTGTTTGACAGTTTTCAGTTTGATATTGGCAGGATACGCATGAGCGTTTGCAGAGCAACAGTTTTTTAAAACTATATCACCAGCCGCGGGTTGTTCATACCATACAGCGACAAAGAGCATTGCTCTAATCGTGCTAAGAATCAACGTGTACGAAATCTGTTTGATAATTCCTAATTTATTTTATGCTTTAGATATCAATTATTATAATACCATTAGGAGTTTGGACGAATCACAGGATGATTAAAAAGAGTAATAAACTCTATGTAGGCATACGTACATACTCAGATTATCACACATTTTTGCAGCACCTACATCGCACACATACACGCACGCGCACACGATAAATATTAATAATTAGGTCGCTCTCTGTATTTCTTATTTTTCTGTCATCTTCGTAATGTTAAGATTAATAATTATGTTATACTTTCTGTCAGCTGTGAAGCAACATTATATGAAACATAATTAAAATAAATAAATAACACAGGAATTAATTTTATGACCGCATATTCTTAGAGCAACAATGTATGGTACCAGAGCAAGGACCTTTCTCAAAAGATACTACTTTACAAATAAATAAGCATTCTAGTCAACGTATAGAAGAATAGGTCAACCCACTAGTTTATAAAATAAGACATTATATCAGATAGAGGGAAGCACGCACGCCTTCAGAGATAACATCATATTTGGGCTCCAAAGGTTGTGGAGGTCAGTCGGCAGTCACTTCACGTAACACTAAAAAATAACATAGATACAGATGGATATTATACTCGTATCCTCGAAAGTGTGGAAGAATGTAATCTTACTACTCTGACTTTTTGATAGTACCTAAAAAGTCAAAAGTCAAAGCATTTATTTCAAATAAGCACATAAAAGGACACTAACGTCAAAATTTAAGATAAATTGAATTGATTCTAGTAGCGTAAAGGTAATTTTCGTATGGAGAAGAATGGGCAAGAAACTCTACCGTTACTCTTTTAAAATGTCTTAAAATATCACATCACACTAATATTATAAAGGCAAAAGTTTGTGAGTGTGTGTGTGTGTTTATATGTTTGTTACTTCTTCACGCTCAAACGGCTGGACCAATTTTGATAAAATTTTGTATGGAGGTAGCTGACACCCTGGATTAACATATAGGCTACTTTTTATCTCGATATTCTCACGGGATCGACTATTACGCGGGTGAAACCGCGGGGCGCAGCTACACACATCAAAAGTGTCTAGGGATCAAGCATTTTTATGCGGATTTCTTGAGATTGAGATGTGGCTTTGTAATAAATTTATGATTTTATAAATTTATATGGATCCTTTTTGGTGCATTTCATAATTTGAATCAGGAACTGTGAATCAAATTCGAGTAAAAGATGAAAATCAGCTGTCAATATTTTCCCTATAAAAACATACAACGCATTGAAGACATTATTAGTGCTACTGTTTCCCTACTACTGATTAAAACCAACGTTATTATGGAGCGGCGACGTCATTTAAGCAGGGAAGAAATGCTCAGAGCCGTGGGAATGATAGAAGCTGGTTCCCGGCAACGTACTGTGGCTTTAGCTCTGAATACAAGTCAGAGTGTTATCAGTCGACTTTGGACACGTTACCGAAGCACTGGTACCGTGGCTGAGCGCCATGGAGGACGGTATCGCTGCACCACACGGAGACAAGACCGATACATTCAAATCTTAACTCGAAGAGCTCCAACAATAACCGCCATGATGTTAGCCGTGAGGCTTCATCACTCTTCAGGGAACTTAATTAGCGACCAAACAGTCAGAAACCGCTTGCATGAAGTGAACCTTCATTCCCGAAGACCGCTACGGGTACCACCTATAGCAATGCACAATCGTAGGATTCGATATCAATGGGCTCTTGAACACAGAAATTGGGCAGAAGAACAATGGTGTTTCGTGTGCTTTTCTGATGAGTCTCGTTTTGGTATGAGACCGGATACAAGACGTATACGACACTGGAGAACCCCTGGACGCCAACAGCGATTAAAATCCTGCCAGGAAGTCCATCCTTATAGTGGTGGAACCATCATGGTATGGGCGGGTATTTGGATCGGCGGAAGAACTGAGTTGATTTGGATCAGAGGCAACCTCAACGCTCAAATTTATGCTGAGACGATTGTATCAGACGTCATCGTTCCTCTACAAGTGCAAATCGGTCCCTTATTTCAGTTAATGCATGATAATGCACGACCGCACACCGCAAGAGTTGTAAGACAGACTCTCGCCGCAGCTAACATCAATGTCCTGCCCTGGCCTGCTCAGTCGCCAGACTTGAACCCGATTGAGCATGCATGGGATATGCTACAGAGAAGAGCTCTGCCGAATATGGAGGGTATCCAGTCGCAAGAAGACCTTTTTTTGTTGTTGCAACGAACATGGGCGGCCATTCCACAGCGTGATTTGGATGAACTCATTTTGAGTATGCCAAACCGATGTTCTTGTGTTGTTAGTGTTCGCGGTAGAAACACGGATTATTAATTGTTTAAGTTACCCAATAAAATTTTAAAGAAAACTGTTATTTCAGTCTTTTTTTCGAACTTTTGTGTTAGTGGTTCAAATGTCAAAAATCCCTTTATTAGGAAAATGGCAAATTTCTTTATTAATGCAAAGGTGACTTGGTTTATCGTTACTGTGACAAACGAAAACACTTTATTTGATGAATCCTTAAAGAAAATTTTAATTAATATCAATCAGGAGAAAAGTTATTGCAAAAATATATGTTGATCCCTAGACACTTTTGATGTGTGTAGTTTTGTATAAATTAATTACATAAATTATATGTGAAGACGATGCACCTAGAACAAAATTACTGTACCATAATAGAGAAACAGATAGTAGATAGATAGTGCACCTTTTAACAAGAAAGCCGGTAAATACTGAAAATGAATAAACCCTTTAAACACGCGGTTTAAACCGATAACTGATCAGAAAATGAATGTATGGAAACTCGTTTCAATTATTTCCCGAATATGGAACGAAGTTACAATCCCATTATAGACGCATAACTACGCGGTAGGTTGTTACCACGGTACAAATAAAATTTATGCATCTGCAGTAATTGAAATTGCACTACAGAAATAACTAGGGAACGCTTCGCAATACGGTCAGCGACGGCTTAACGCACAGATAACGTTAAATGCGGCAAAAATGAATTGGAACTGTAATAATGATTAATTTGGGCATCGTTTTTACTGATTAAACCTTCGCTGTCATTGTGAAATGTATCAAGCTCTCTGAGCACAATATTGTGTATTATTTATCCACTCTCTGTATTTAACAGCTGTGCCCACGAATTCGCATTCGTTAATAATTTGTAGTTATCGAGGTAAAAAATATCATCTATTTTATTTTTTTATTTGGATAGACTACCTGTCTGTATGATTTGGTACGATTTAAAGTCTAATTAACAAACTGATTTCGTTACAAACATTTTGAGAAAGTAGCAGGTCATCTGGGTAGTCATTTTCATATTATTTTTTATTTTTATTAAAAAAAAAACAACAAACAGCTACAATATAATACAAAGAAATAAAAAAATATTATAAAAAAAATATTTTTTATTTTTTATTACAAAACTTATAGACAACAATATTGCAGCGAACAACGCTGTTTACAGATTAACTATAAGATATTTCTCGTGAAATAATAATAATTGCTAAGGTTACAAATACTTGTTTCTAACTAATAAATTAATTATCGTGTTTAAGATACATAGTTTTTATCTGTATAATACTCAAGAAATGGCACTTAAGTAAAAATATATAATAAATATTCAAGAAAATAAGACTTTTGAACCTGTAAGGAAGCATATGCAAAAATTTCTATATGTTCAAAAGTCCTCTTCAAAAGTCATCTTGTGAATAGCCGATCGCAAGCCATCGTAGCTCACCACTATTATAACAAAAGTAGCCAAAAGCGACACCCCTAGCGCAGTGCGTAGCCATAGCAACTACTAAACATCGACGTTTACGAATTCTGCACACCCCATTAGCTTCCTCTTTGGTATTCTACATCCATTCATTGCCATAGCTATCCTGTTAAATATATTTATCTACTCTACACCCATATATGGTGGTATTCAATCGTTACTGGTTGCGGGCAAAACATGAGTGCACAATATGCGAAACGTTCAGGGAATTGTAAAAAAGTTAAATAAACCACAACACAATCAGTAAAATTGGTTTCGTTTCAGCGAATGAAAGTGCAAATATCAGAAATCAATAACATGGTTTCACTTAGCTTAGCACATACAACTGACGATTGCTAAATCTGGCTTTGTGAAATCGATAGATATATTCAGGATAATATTTGGATTTATTTTTAAGCACCTTACTCACGTCCCCACTACATAAGTTTTACTAACAATACTAACACTTTACAAGCAGATGTTATTTTTAATTTTCTTCTTTTTAATTTTTTTTTCTCTTTTATGTCTGTTTAGTTTTTTCCTTTCATTTATGGTTTAGGTATTTATTTAATTTTTTTAAACACCTAAGTTGAGCTACAGACTCTAAAAGCTATGTAATGTATCGAACTGCTAGAGGGAGGAGACTTGGTGACTTGAAACACAGGCCCTTATAGCCTATCTTAGGCCCCAGTCTCCCACAGTAAACTAAACCAAATAATTTCTAATAAGTGTAACAATGTCTGTAATGTTTATTGTGTTGAGAAAATAAATACTTAATTATTATTATTTGATTTTCAACTTCCGACATATTAAAGGACGTCATTGATTTAATTTAAATAGGTAAATGACAACATCATACCTACTTATTGCATAATAAATAAAACTAAACTTCGATAGTTAGTTAGTAATTACCTTTCACACTTGGGTAGTTCACGAAAATTAAAATTGCGTTTTGCTACGCTTCGAGCCTGTGTGGTGCCGGACTTAAAGAATTGCACCACCCCTTACTTCCCGTGGGTGTCGTAAAAGGCGACTAAGGGTCTTACCGGAGAATGGGCAGCCGCGTTCTCTATTTATTCCACCATCATACCATACTGCGATCGCCAACCCGCCTGCCAAGCGTGGCGATTATGGCAAACCCCCCCCCAAAATTGGGGGAGGCCTATGTCCAGCAGTGGACGTCTATCGGTTGAAACGACGACGCTTCGAGCTACGAGCTACGGCGTAGCAGTCACTGCTACGACTGCGTAGTCTTCGCGCCTTTGAGCGGTTTAACCTTTTGAATGTCTTAAGTTACACAGTTCGACATAAACAATTGTCTTTCTATTGTGTCTCTAATTACGGCACTCGATGAGTTAAAGAAGCATTTAATTATTTTTTTACAATTTACTTGACTTTTAGTACACACTTAAATTGATAATGTGCTTTACTAGGCGCAGACGATCATAATTATTAATTTTGCTAGGAACGGTCACTTATCGAGAACTGAATGCGTGACAGTGTTTGTTTACTCCGAATAAATCTTCATTATAGCCATTCAGCAACGCGTCTTGGCTTTGATAAAAGAGGCATTTTTTTACGGAGCCAATAAAATATTTTATATGGACCGCAAGCATAAACGGCTTTCATGAAATAATTTTGGAAATCCAATAATTGCCCCGACGAGCTTTTGATTTGTGACCAGAGGGGAGTTGTTAAATTTTAGGTACCCGCAGTCTGTTTCCAATATAATTCGTAAAAGTTGGACTTTTAATATTGCAATGTCAAATTATTAATCCGAAACTTGATTGACAGACTAGTGAGAAGAATTAAAACTTGGGTACTTGTTTAAATTGCTGAAGTCTAAAGTTAATAAAAGTCTGCAAAAACTTTCAAATTGAACATTTTATAGATAGTAAAATAAAGCAAAGAGTACCGTCCTGTCAGACATGTAATATAGTGCGGTCGTCGATAACCGAGCTAATAAAAATCTTCGCTGACTGCTGACAATGTGGCACTTTCTCGGAACGCTCGACATACCAGTGGTGAGCCTAAGGTTAAATCCGCCCTTTCTTTTCGGTTCATGTAGCCAGGTCGGAGTTATCGGGGCATAGCTATAATAGCAAGCGGTTGCGGCAAAGCGCACAGATGCAAACATTGGTATTGCCGAGCGCGGTCGGGCGGCGGAAGCATTTTGATAAAACGATGCACAATTTCCGTCTGCTGCGGTATCGCTCCACGGCTGTTGATTACAAAATAGGCTTTAATAAACTAGGATTTGACTGTGTTGACGATTCACTTAGAGAGGATTTATTTAAATAAAGAGAAAATTCCTAACCAGGAATTCGACGACAATCGTTCAAAGGTCAACATGTTTGTAAAGTTCGGGTGTCACTGGAATTATGTGGGATTCAAAACTGGCAGGGTTCAAGAATTAATGGATAAATATTTGTTCGGATCAATTTCATCATATTAAATTTTAAATGCGACAGGAACATGATATATCGTCACTCGTATGACTAAAAGTCCTATCTCATTTTTTCCAATTTTTTGGCTGATCTGAGTCAGGACGACTACGCTCTTGTGATTCTTTACACTTTTCACTAACCATTGTACCTTTATGTTATTTGGATCTCAAAATATAACCATTTTGAAAGGCAACAAAATGTAAAGAATCACGAATAGAGGAATGTAGCCGTCCCAATCCAAATCAGTTAAATAATGAGATAGGACTTTTAGTCATGCGAGCGACGATATTTAATGAGATTTCCGAACACCAACGTCCTCGTGTAAAGGGAACAAGACAACCTAGTAGGCATTAATAAGTCAAGTTCCTTCGCGAACGACACCAAGTATGAATGGTATTTTCTAATAAAAACTTCAATAAAATGTACAAAACGACGGGTATTAGCGCCGCGAAATTCCTCGCCGCGTAAATAATAACATAAAGATCTTCCAATACCTACATGTCCCAATAAGCGCCCGGCGACGTCACCCTCCGCGCATTAGATAACTGTCGCTGGTACACCTCGTGTCTCCTCGGGAAGTTGCTTGTAAAGATAATCATAATTTACCAAAGTTGTATTCTTTATCTTTGTTCTCCTTTAAGTCTTAACTTATGAACCCACCAGCCTTGGCTGATATTTTAAACATTGTTAACATTTTTCGCTTTAGGAAGAAATTAAGGAATGTTAAACTTTCTTAATAAATATTAAACTCGTATTTACTTTTTATATAAGCAATAATAAATACCAAGAAATTCCTTGTACAAAAGAAAACGTAAGAACAAGTAGAAGATATAAAACATTATTAGTAGCACGAGAAGTTGTTTTAAAGTAAACTCGGTTTTGCACAAGATGTGAAAGGATGGAAATAATAAAATAAGGTCCCGACAAACGAGAGAACAATAATTTAGTCGGTCGTGTCGGAGAACAAATACAGTGTCAACAGATAATAAAGGCCTGGCCGGTACCCGCCGCGAACCCAATAACACAGATTCGCCGGCCGTATAAGAACCTATATACTGCGGACCTGTATAAGGAAAGGGTGTCGCCGCCGAAATTATTGCTCAAGCTTGGGACCGACCAGATTTGAACCGAATGCGCTCATATGAAATATCGGAAGCAAAATATGGGTAAACAAGCGCGTTTATTGAAAATAATATTGAGATATTCTATCGCAGAACGCTACAAAAACTGAATAAATCCGGGATGGTGGACCGTTACGGTTAATCAACCGTGAAAATCGGCACTCCTAACAGCTGTATTCAAGGACTCAGGAATTCGTCTTAGTTGCCGACTACCTAACGGTTCGGTACATACTTGAATCCCTTTTCGAGATTCTCGGAATTCCACGGTAACCTCACTCAAATTAACTCATTATTTCCTAGAATAGTTTTGGTAACAGAAATACTTATATTTTTAATGATGTGATAATTCCTTGAAACTTATGGACCGGATTTTCCTGAAAAATATTAATTTGAAGAAGTTGTAATCGTACACGGTTCGACGATCTTGTTTGAAAGGAAGAATTGATAAAGTAGATACGTTGTTTTGTACACTCGTCTAGTCGTTTGTTCACACGCACAAACATTATTGACTTCACATTTACCGTATTACCGTTGTGTATATTTGAATGTGAAATAACGTCGATCCCGCACAGAGAATAAAAATAACTTGAGAGGAAAATTTGGTAAATCTCATTGACGCTGTCTCGGAGAAAATCACAAGAACTCGTCGTGATGTCGATGTCGTGCCGTCGCCGTCGAGCACAAACAAATAATATACAGGAATTCTTAAAAGATTTCGTGAACTTGCACGAAAAACAAAAGATTTAATGGAAATACTGACAGCCTGACAGCCTTAAGGTAATATTTATTGCTATTTTCAGAGATTACACTCATTGTGTTCATTACGTACATTACGTTTATCTGACAATGAATAAGATGTTAAATTAAAGGTATGCTGGAAGAGATTTCTTATGATATAAGCATCACCTTTGTACCTATTTTTCTGTTCTGTTTTTTCTTGTCTATTTATATGTGTGTATATAAAAGGTAAAATGGAAAAATAAAAAAAATGATTAAGTTGGTTTAAGGATTTGAAATGTTATTGCTATTGGAGCAAAGGTACATTCTGAACAAAATATATCTTTACAAAGAACAGGAAATAATGAAGTAAGATTAAAGTCTTTATTTGATACGGATAGCGATCATTCTTATATATTTTTATAGTTCTTTTCCTTGGTGAGGTGTTTGTATTCGTGTCACATTTTCAACTAATTTTCCTTTCCTATTCCTAAACAGTTATTTATGTTTCTAAAGAAGGTCACTGGTATTATTTGAATACCACCATTTTGCTCGTATAATAATATTATGGTAATGGCTCTTGCTTGTCGATTATTCGTACTTATATGAATTTATAAACTCCTCATTAAATAAAATTATCGTTTAAAAACACAGGTCCTTCGGAAGGAAAATAATTATTTTATGATGATGAAAATATATTTCACGAAATATGCCAGGATTGGTCGGGCACCTTGTCTAAATATTCAAGGGTTCCTTAATCAAGTTTAACCGAAATATTGAACTGACAGATAAATGAAACGAGGGTTCTCTTAAAGACAACGGGCTCGATCTGTAATCGATACTGGGCACGAATACTCAACCCTTTAGCCCAATAAGACCCTGGCTTTGGAGCAGGCTATTAACGACCGATATTATCGGTACAATAATCATTTCCACGGTATTTATTTCGATAATCCCGTCCTTAACAAAATTTAAATCAAAGAATCTTCTGATTGGTAATATCGATTTTGTTAGAGGTGTTCCAAAAGAAATAAGTCTAGACGAAACCTTAAATATGCGTACTGTGTCGGTATATTGAAGATCATGTTATTGGATCTACGAGCAAAAACATGACAAAACATTTTCGCACAATTAAACAAGAGTTAAGTTACTTTCGTCCCTGAAAGAAGTTTATATTTAAAGATTGTTCTTTGACAAGCAGTGAAGTAGATCCAACTTTTTTCGATTCATTGGTTTTACGAATTGAACGCACGCTGGAATAGAATTTGATTGTGCTATTTGGAATCAAAACGCATACCACGGATTCATATTTTTCAACAATTGGTAGCTAAATCTATATGGTTGATTGTTATGCAGTTAGTAACAGTTTTACCTCGAACGCGGATCACATGGCCCGGTTCAAGTGCCGTTCCAATATTTGGGATGCACTTGGTCCACTGACGGACCAAACATTTCGATAAATGGAATTCGGTAATACCTTTACCGGTTCCGATTTGTACCGTAAATAGTTGACGGTTGCTAATTGTTTTTTGTTATTTGATTCATGAACATAACATAGTCTTATTATAGGTACCTATCTATCTCTCTTTTTTACATTATTATTATGAAATTATATTTTATACAACATACTTATTGTCAAAAAATATTGATTCCTATGTTAATTAATGTAATTGGTGCTGTACAGTTTTAATTAACTATATATTATATTTAACTACATATAATCATAAATATTCGTTTACTGAAATAAAAGTAGCTTCGTTAAAATTAAAATTGAAATGGTTTAATTCAAAAGATAAGCAGAAATTGTGAATAACAGGAAAATCTTCATATAATTATTCATCTCCAATGGTTCCCTATTTTGTATAGGAGTAGATATACTGAAAATCAGCTTAAGAATCTTAATTTATGATAAGACTCGGTGAAAAATCATCCTTTCATGACTACCAAAAGATACCTTTGCATTTTAAACGTAAAAACTTTGAGAATTATGTAAATTATCAACAATTTACAGAAGTACTGCCTTATATTGGATTTTTCTCTTGAAAGAATTTTTCAATTTTCAAATTCTACAGAAAACGCTCTTATGAAACTGCAAACCATATTTTGAATAACATTACTAGAAAGTTTTTGAACGCTCTTAAACAAAAAATCTAAAATATTGTAAACTTTTCAAAAACTTTGTGGTATATCTGAAAGACTGTGTGTAATATATCCAATTTTAAACACTGCTTAGTTATGAAGCTCCTCAAATATTCTTCGCATTTAGTTAGTTGAATCTTATTTTAGTTGCACTTCACTTATTTGAAAGTCAATGATATAAAGTTTCAATTGACTCAGAGGTAAACAGACGGCGTGCTAGTGACAGATCAATACTTCTTTTGAAAACTTCCAAAAGGGATTTAGTACTAAGTTAAACCTGAATTTAAGAGAATCCCCGGTAACGAGCGAAGTTTTTGGCCACAATGAATGTAATTAATCGAAAATTTAATTTTTAACTTTATCTTCTTTAGTTTGGTGCTTGTCTTGGGTTGACACATTTTCGAGCAATTTGTATTTGAAAAAGGTTTTGAAACTGAGCTGTAATGAAATTAACTTGAGGGACAGATTTTGAATATTATATTTAGTTACGGCTGAACCACTTTTCCAAGATTAATGTTATTAATCTCATCAACATATTTTATGAAAATCCCTTTTCCTTTGTAATTTTTAACGGAAGAAGATTTCAGAAAAGAAATATTGTTATGTTTATATAACAGAATTTTTATAAAAGGATATAGATGCATTAGGTACGTCCCTACCTCAAAAACTTTCTTCGTTGCTATTATTAGCGATCATAGTGACCTATTTTATAGATATCGTTGACAAGTTTTTTTAAACTTAAATGTAAGAGGTAGAAACTTAGTTGGTTTTTACTTGGTTTATGTAAGAATGGATGTTGGTATATATGAGATTGATAAACCCCAACACCGTTTGTTTGATTGGTAGCATATATATGTATTTTTTCTTATATGTTTTTTTTATATTCTGACCTCCACGCGGGTAAAGCAAAAGTTGGACCAACTATTAAACCTACCGGCATTATTCAGGAACCACCTACATATGCTACTGGTGCTCTGAAACAAAGTTCAGAGTCTTGCATCTCATTATTTTCGTTTTCGAGCCAACACCAAATTATCTCCCAGGTTCTAGAAGTCTCTTTAAATTCGTAATTAGTAATTCCATTATCTAATCTCATTTTGCTAATTTAATTGCTCCTTAGTACCTGTTCTGATCAACCAATCAGAACAGATCATGAGTACAGTTTATGGTGTACATCGTCATCATCTGCCTAGCCTTTTCCCAATTATGTTGGGGTAGGCTTCCAGTCTAACCGGATGCAGCTAAATACCAGTATTTTACATGGAGCGACTGCCTACCTGACCTCCACAACCAAGTTAGTTGGTAATACGATACCCCTTGGTAAGACTGGTTGTTAGACTTTCGGGCTACTGACTACCCGTAACGTCTGTCAAAGATCCACAAATGACAGCCGGGACCAACGGTTTAACGTGCTTTCCGAGAAACGGAGGGGTCTCGGTATGTAAAGATGGTCACCTATCCACAGACCAACCGCGGCAAGCGTTGCTTAACCAGATCGATCGACCTGTGCGGCTGTTATTATTTAGCCACCGATCATTTTATATGGTGTACATAATAAAGAATAATATTAGAGGCTTGATTACGGATTCAGAATCTAGCTCCACAGGTTGTCAGGGAAATAAATTGTTTATCAAATTTGCGCACTACAGCAATTTTCCGTGTAGCTATTTTAACGAACAATTTTAGTTGGTAGTCAATTTGGTCAACAATTATTTTCCTTGACTTCTTTATAGGTACAGCATGTATCAGAAAGGTGTGGTCATTTAGGGTGCGGTACAGACCATCAAACTGAAAAACATAGTCCATGGGACCAACATCTTATCTGCGAAAAAATTATCAACTGTCCCCTAATGTCCCATACAAAACTTCATTAAGTAGGTACCTGCTTTATTTTTTTTTTTTTTTTTTGGCGGATGGGAAATCATCAAAGGACTCCTCCCGCTCTGGGTGGAGCGGAAGGGAGTGTCAGACTCTTACTGACTAAAACCCACCCGTGTTCCTTCCTTAGCCCTTTATGTTCCGGGCCAGCGGTAACCCTTTCGGACAATCCCGCTGACCCTAAGGGGCCCCTCCTCGATGCTGACAGAGATGTCAGCATCGAGGAGGTGAGATGAGAGTGTTTGAGGCGCGCGTGGAACACGTACGCGCCGTCCGGCACGGGCCTGGTCCTGATCGGACGGTGAGCTACCCATTACTCTCCGCCCGCAGGCCCGCGCCTACGGTGGCCGGGAGTCGTCACGCGGTTCCCGACGCCTGGGGCGTCCCCCGCGGCGGCTGAGACGGGAGGCTCTCTCCCTGAACCGTCCCGCCACCTCCTTCGCTAGCATGACTGCTTCGCAGAAGGAGGTGACTGCCTCCCACTCCCTCTCGCCCCGGACCATGGCTTGCACCAGGGAGTAGGTACCTGCTTGACCCAAATGTACGGGACGGCTGAATATTTTTTCTCGACTGAGATGTTGGTCCCATGCTGTCGTGTATATCCAATACACTGCAACTCGAGTTACAGTGTTTTGCATTATTACTTTTTCATTTTATAGTATGTAGAAGGTCCTAGTATTTGTTATAAATATATTTCCCAAAACTAACCAAAGACCAAAAAAAGTTTTAAAAGCCCTTTTCACGAATTAATTATCTTCTGAGATACAGTGTTTCGGGTGTACAGGGCAATGTAGGGCATTTAGAAACTTGAAAAGTCCTTACAAAAAGCCTGACATTTCAATAAAAGTCCGGACATTTTAGTCACAAAATCCAAACATTACCCACTAATGGTAGCGGACGCTCGCGAGGGGAGGGAGGTTGCGGGGTGGGGGTACAAAATAAAAGTGCGCTGAAAAATATAAAAATTAATACCTATACCAGAAACTAGCGTTCAGTTTGATTATTTTACGTAAAACTATTTTTATTTCGAAGAAAATAAAATATTTTATGTTTGAACTAGTTGATTGTTTGCATGTTTGATTTCGTTATGTTGATTGATAAAGAAATATATTTTGTTTGTAAATGAATGAGAAGTTAATAAATATTAAAGACTTATTTGGTATTATTATAAGTAAGTTTTATTACTCGTACGTATTCCATCTAAGCCAAAAAATCCGGACAAATTAAAGAGCCGGAGAAAGTCCGGACAACAGTCTGAAGTCCGGACATGTAACCCTAGTCCCTGTACCACACCCTCAAATGTGACCACACATTTTTCATATATACTGCATATCTTGAAATACGTATACCTATGCGTCATAAATTAAGTTCAGCAACACATTCGACGATTCATCTTATTTACCTACTGACACGTGTAGAGAATGGAGAGTATGGTGGCCCCGACTTACGAGTTGTAGGTCGTAGGTTCGAACCCAGTCAGGCGCTTTACTTTGTGTAAATAATTTAATCACCACTGCTCTCACACCGGTGAAGGATATCATCGTGAGGAAACCGGCATGTACTAGAACCAAAAATTCCAAGACGCACTGGGACCGCGTGATAGCGATGATGGGCGTCAGCCCACTCCCTCTCGAGGAGAGAAGGCCTGTGTCCCAGAAGAAGGAACATTATAGGCTGATATGCTTATGCTACGTGCTGAGTTAAATGGTTAACACACTTTAAATCACAATCTGAATAATTTTGAAAGAAATTGCTAATCCATTGCTTCATGTGTTCGAAAAAATTTGTCTGCTCAAGAAGGAAATAACGCAATGAATGTTGTTGATCTGTCAAAAATAAAACCATTGCTACTGTTAGTGTATTACAACTACAATTACCCCGCAAGTCAGGCGAAATATGACAGGCAATATAGGACGAGATTAGTAAGATCTGTATTGACTTTAAAAATAAACTATTGAGTCTTTGATCAACTGGACCCACTCGAACTGGACCCGCGGGTCCAATTGACCTAATCACATTTTGAATAGGTCGACTGGACCCACTGTCCAATTTCATCATTAGTACAGTCACAGAGTAAAGCCGAATCTTTTAGTTTTATAGATGGGTACATAGGTAAATATTAAAATAGTGCGAGGAGTTTTGAAGTGTCAGGTTTATAGGCTAATACAATGGTATATGTAGGGTAATGGTGGTGATGAAGATAAACAAGTGTTTTATGTTAAATGCGTTTCCTTTTATTCACGGTTGACTGGTGCTTACTTAAACTAAAAAACTGTGTCTATGATAGTTGATTTCTAGACCAAGTATAGTCAGGGAAAATAATTGTTTTAATTGTCTGCACGTTCGAATAACATCTGCATTCTTTGACAGTTGTATGAAATGATTATAACACGACAAATTGTCGTAGTGTGTCAATTTGATAAATAATTAATTTCACTGACTGTACATAAATGCATTTTAGTGTAGGGTTCTTATAATCTTATTTAACATCAATTTCGCTTGACGCCTACATACAGGATTGGTCCACATTAACTCAAGACAGAGAGGAGTGGAGTCGAGAAAGGGAGGCATTTGCAGTGGGACAACACAGGCAAAAAATAATCCATACTATCCATACTAATATTATAAATTCGAAAGTAACTTTGTCTGTCTATCTGTCTGTCTGTATGTTACCTTTTCACGCCTAAACCACTGAAAGGTTTTCGATAAAATTTGGCAGAGAGATAGATTGCATCCCGGGGAAGGACATAGGATAGTTTTTATCGACATACCTCGTGGGCGAAGCCGCGGGCGGAAGCTAGTATACTATATAATATTATAAATTCAAAAGTAACTCTGTCTGTCAGTCTTTATGTTACCTTTTTACGCATAAACCACAAAACGGATTTCGATAAAATTTGGCAGAGAGATAGATTGCATCCCGGGGAAGGACATATGAACGTTTTTATCCCGATATTCCCACGGGATCGACTTTTATGCGGGTGAAACCGCGGGGCGCTACTAGTAAATTATATAAATATACATCCATCTTCGGTATCAGAAAGTTACAACTCTGTCATGTTATGTGTTATGTGTGTGTTTGATAAACAACACAAAATAACAGCAGCCAATCATAACACTTGATTCAATAGCAGATTTGGCAACAGATTAAATTGAACAGGATTTCAGATTCCGGAGGTTACTGTTGCAATACAAACATGCAAAACATTAATTACTGAGCGGCCAGACGGCGTAGGTTTGAACGGAGATGCATATCAAGCAAATACCTTGAATGTTGATCGCTTAGCCACTCTTTACATAATACTATAGTTATCAACGATGAAAGCATGTTATGTGCGTATACTGTGGTAGGATGTTACTTTAAGATTATCAGATCTCGTAGAAAGATGTTTTGGGTAAGGTATGAAAATCGCTATAGCGCTATTTTTAGATTACAGAACAGGTGGGATTTTTATCGGAAGTAAACACATAGTTTCTCAGAAAAGAATGTCAGCAGCAAAACACCGAGGTAGAAGGAACACATTAACACTACGAAATAGTTTTAATACAGCAACAAAACAATTAAAATGTAGGTAGGCACAATTTGTATTACCAGCAACATAGATTATACACAGTCGCGTACCTACAATATACGTGCACCTCAAGTCGAGCATGCCAACTCAAACATCGGTTACAAAGTCAACCAAGAATTCGGATACTGTGATTTATTTAATCCAAGTTATTCACTTCGTTTATTAAGCAGAGTCGAGATTAATACTGAGAGCTTAACGTAAGACGTGAACTCGCCACCCCGCACCCCGCACCCCGCACCCCGCGAGCTTCCCCGCCCCGAGAGACTCCGGCGCCCCGCGTGACGCCGACAGATAAGCTAATTACTTATTGTGATTTAGCAACCGGTTCTCGGCAAATTTTTCATCAAATTTTCAGAGAGCAATTCTGAATAATAAGTAGACGTCGTCCACCACAATGGCAGCAATTAACCGGACAATTTAACTTTTTAATTGTGAATTAAGAAACTGGGGAGTGCAAAGGTTGAACACGGCACGTGGAATTAATTGTGAAGAAAGGTTTTACTGTCCAGGCGGGCCGTTCTACATAATATGTCCACACATTGCTCCACGATATAAATCTGGAAGAGAAAATAATAAAACTCGTTTACTGCCATTAATCTACGTGAAGCTATTAAACAGATAAAGTACAAAAGAAATATTTAATATATATTGCCAAGGTTGCATAACACCGGAGTTTTAAAACTTGTACCGAGTACTTTTTTATCGGGTTCTTTGTTTTCACCCATAATCCTAGTTTTTCTTAGTGTCCGTACCAAGCAGAGGGAAACTTTCCGAAACTTGAATTCATAAAGAAAGTTTAAAGTTTGAACAAAGTTAAATAAAAACAGAAAAGCTTCATTGTGTAGTCAAAGCGCAGGCGGCATTACCTAATTGTGTTCGTTATCTACGTAACTTGTGTCTGCCCAAGAAACATTGTATTAATATGAAAGCGATTTTAGCTTTGCGTTAATCGGAATTCGGGAATGAGCATAGACAATGTAAACATGACAATAGGAGCAGAATAAGGGGCTGGTTGGCACTCGTATCGGTGGCGTGCCACTCGTGAGATAACAGAGCGCGGCGTCTTTGTGGACGGATGTAAAATTATTAAGCAACGGAATGCTGTAAATGGGGTTTGCCTCTGTAATATCAAGGGTTAGAGGCGACTGGCTCCTAACATGGGGTTTCATACGATTAAGTTTATCGAATTCCGGGCGGTAGGTAAGTACCTAATTATGTTTCATGATATCGCCCGCCAGCTACATTGTGATTCTTTTCCTTATCCACCGAAAATTATAATGTATTTTAACGGTGCTGTGGGATGGTTCCCCTCGCTCACTTTTAGTTCAGACACATTTTTTCGTGCATATTTCAAGCGGGATTAAATTGTTTCAAACTTTGTCGGACAGTCTGTCGAACGCGAGAAGGCTGGAATCGATTGACAGTCGGATGATTCTGTCGTTATGAAACCTCACAGATATTGAAAGTCGATCGTTTAAAAATGGCGTTCGTGTCAAATTGGCAACGAGAATAAAGCCGCCACAAAGTAAACACCATTCAATTTTATTACGGAGAACAGTCTCCTTTGAAAATCCCTCGGTAGCAATCCCGTAAATCTCTATTTGTCGCAACTAAAACAGGTCACGGCGGAAGGCTATTACGTTCCCTAAATGCTGCCGAACTCCCTGTAGAGCGCTCTAATCCACTCCGAACGGGCTGGTGTCAAACGCAGGCCAGGGTTGTTTGTATTGTTTATTGTCGCGACGCTCATTCGTACGGCAAAGACGCCGCCGCCGTCGCCGGCACGGGAGAGCATGTTTCAATTGATGGAGCCGAACAGTCCCCTGAGTGAACTATTATATTCCTGCCCACGAACGATGCTTATCCTCACTTAATGTCCCCTTTACCTTACTTTGAAATCTCAGAGAGCTTTATAGTATTTCGAATGTGGAACAAAATTTCAAGTATTTACCTATACACTTACTATTGAGCTGGCATTTCTGTCGAGATATTTGTTAGGTGATTTCAATGATTTTATTCAATTTCAAACAAAATGTCTACTAAGAAAACTCACATACGTACTCTAATAAAAGTAAAGCGATAGGTTTTACCAATCGGGACTTATTAGACGAATGCGTAGCCACACATTAGTACCAACCGCCTCGCCAGTCGGTCGTTTTTATGCGACAGTTCGGCGTTCGGGTGTGGATGAATAAAAAGCACTGAAGAGCCAGCAGAATGGAACAAAACACTTGAAACAATATCGCGACAGAGCGGCAATCATTCCTGTTTTATCTCAGTTTGTGCACGCTGCGCCGCGGAAACTGCTCTAATAAAAAACTACCATGTGTTTCTACCTACATACCTACACGTAGTGCACGTACACACGTATAGGTTACTGCAGTGCTGCACCTGCGTTGTTCCTTGCAGATATGAAGTAAAAAATATTACGCTTTCCTTTTTGTTCACGGGTTTTGAAATACCTTTTCTATTCTGACAAACCGATACGTGGTCGATTTTAGATTTTACAGATAAAATATGTTTTAATTCTAGACTGTGAAATAAAATATGTATAGGATAGTGCTGTACCTACCGGCTTTGTTTTTATATCCTTCGCATATGTTTATTTTCGAAAGCCAACTGAATACAAACTGAAAAATATCGAACATTCGGTATTTTATTTCACGCATCCCTCACAGGAATAGGTAAATATTTGGACGCTTATTTTAGATTTATACAGGTAGTTAGTTTGTTTTAGCGCCATATTTTTATACTAGGTCCCTTTATATATAAGTTTTTTTTGAAACAAGCTACCTTTTAACTTATAAAATAGATTTTAACGTAACGTAAAAGTATTTTTAAGAGACACACTTATAGGCAAAGATTTTTATGAATAAAACGAAACGATAAAAAAGGTCGACAGTGCACTATATGTAACAGTAACAATCCATCCCATCTTCTGCCGGCAACACAATAAACTTTTTGCCCCAGTTAAAAATGTAAATCAGGCCATTAGATACCCACTCGGCGATTATAACAATTGCCATCCACAGTGGAAATTATATTAAAAATCCTAGACACATGAGCGTATGAAAAAATAAATCAGGCTTTATTTAAAGCCATTCTTTTGACCGTAAAGCCGCGGTCTGACTGCGGGCGACGACGGGTTACCTCTGAGACTCGGGTTCAAGTTAGTTTACTTAGAAACTTTTTCACGGTCAAGTGTGCTTTAGAAGCTATGTTTACAACTCCGTTAAGTAGAGACCCAAGTCGTGGTTGGGGATTAAGTGTTGGCAAGAAATTGGGCAGATGGCTCTTAATGAAATAGTATGACGTAACTATTTCATTTGTGATTTAAGGGACTTTATCTATACTAATATAGTAAAGCTGTAGCTGTGTGAATACTTTGTTTTTTTGTTTATACGTGCTATTCTCTGGAACTACCTGTTGGATTTGAAAAAAAAAAAATCAAAATCATAATATTTTATTTCACATAAACCTACATGGGCACTTATGAAACGTCAGAAGGTGCACGGTTCCCGTTGGTCGTTTCCTATGGAGAAGAGCCGGCAAGAAACTCCATTTTACATTTGATAGCCTAATTCATGAGGAAGGTTATGAGCTATAACATCACGCTACGACCCAGAGAAGCCGAACAAAAGTAAAAAAGTTACAAAGAACGCTAAGGGAAAACGAAGCAATTGCGCGGGCGGGCGATGCGTTGCGACATCATCTATTGAAAGGAGTCTCATAAAAATATGGCTGTTATTTTAGTAGATAAATTGTGATGTCTTAAGATTTCCACGCGAACGAAGTCGCTGGCAGAAGCCAGTATGTTATGACCATAGATCGGAGTAGGTAGATTGATTTTTGGTACTTGTGTCAAAATGCCCACAGAAAGAATAACATGGAGAAGCAATTTTCCCGGAAAGTAATTCCGGTATTTCCGGATCCAATCAAGTATTGTTAATGTTGGTAGTGATTTTTATTACTACTCAATTAAAAATTTAAAGGAAGGTATCAAAACTAAATTAATTTATTTCTGTTTTCATGTAACGTTTCAATCCCGAAATTCCGGAGGAATGTCCATATTAATATATACGTTTCGGATCAATGACCCCAATTCAATCTACCTACTCCGATCTTCGATCCATTTTCAATAATAATATAAATAGTTATAGGAAGTCTGTAATTAATTAATAAAAAATGTAAAGCGACGTTACGCGCTGCTTAATTCCAAAAGATCCATTCTCATTGTAACGCACTTCGCATTCACGTGGCTTTGAATCCTGTTCTCTCGAAAGGGAAAAATAAATATCCTTTATATACTCATTTGATTTCTGTTTTTTGTTCCAGATTCACCGAGCGTGGCTGAAATGAAACCACAATAACATTGTAATTTTACGAGACAATAAATAACTGTTTTAAATATACTCAACATAGGATAAATAATGCTCTTAATATATGTATTGTATTTGAATTTTTGAGATAATATACCTCAGAAGGAGGGTTGTTATGACAATAACGCGATGTGAAATACGACCAAAGAGCTTATTGATATCAAATGTCTTTTGACGTCATGACGGCGGAATCATCGCGGCGTTCAAGATCCGTTTCCATGGAAACCGGCGGCCTACCACTGGTTTCGACGTTTGCGCTCCTCACTATTGTTGCAGGTAAGATAATGAATACCTCCCTTACATAACACGACAATATTCCATCTCCAACCAGCGAAGTAATTAAAATGTAGGTACAATATTTCCGAATGACACAAGGCAATTACGGAGCCATTATTTTCAAGCTTGGTTATCGGATATTGTCAATTTGTCCAATGGGACGTTTCTATCTTTGATAACTTGTGACCCCGTGACCAAACCATCAAATAAGTACGCTTTATATATGCTTCATATCTTTAAAATGATAAAGGTTTTATGAATAAACGCTAATAAAAAAAATAAAAAAAATGCTTTGCCGTAATAACTTTGGTGAATAAGTACCATAAACGTGTGATGGCCTGTACGACTCCCTTATATTTGACCAGACCTTTCTGATACATGCTGGATATTTAAAATGGTGAAGCTTGAAATATCAAACTTCAGATGTTCTAGTTTCAAGGCATAGACATAAGGTTCGAGAGAGAGCGAGAGGGCATCACATTTGACTGTTTCACGAAGCTATTCCCTTTATGTTCGCCTCTGACTTTAATTACTAATAAACATTGTTAAACTTCAAGGCGGACAGTTAACGCCCATTTTGAATAAAATTACCTTAATGTGCCTAACGAACCTTGTTCCAGCGTAGAATATTATGCCGCTTACCTTGTAGGACCGAATAATGGTGCTTATTTGCCCATTGGCTTACTTCGGGGCTGGTGAGTCCCTAGTCTAATCTTGAGTTTGACGCTTAGGTAGAACAAAATTTATAACCATTTCTTTTAGGAAATTTCTAGAGCAATTTTAATGTGAGGAATATTAATACCGTCATCTGTAAAATATAGAGAAACATTTGTAGGTTTATCCCTGCGTTAATCTCCGTGAAATACAGGCGCACTTACAAAAAAAGCTTGTTATTTACAACCGAAGTTAACTGGCACATAGTTGAGAGTAGTACATCTCGCAGTAACAATAATTACTACTTCGTCCAGAGCTTTTTGCATACAGTTTGTAAATTTGTGTAGGTAAGTTTACAACTATTGGACAGAGCGAGCAACCGAACACACTAATGGAAAACCTGATGAAAAGCTTAATATCCTGTCGACCATCTCTGCCCGCGTTGAAAACATTAATTTTCTCTTCCTAATACAGTAAAGTAATGTTAAAACTGGTGCCCCAAAGACCGCTTCAAATACTCGCCGAATATTCCGGAAAATATATTCGTCATGATTTTGTACGAAATTTTGTTGAAAATTGTGTGTCGAAGATAGAAAGCTTTATCATTTTCACTGAGTTTTAGACACACGTTTACTTCACATTTTAGTTACGTTTGTTTTGTAGTAAATTGATACTTCATTAAAATGTGTCAACATTAGGTATGCGTGTGAGCGATAATATTAACAGCCCTTTGATGTTATATTCACGAAATATATTCCGTTTTTTTTTGTTTCGTGGTTCAGTTTTTAGCAAGGTTGGACAAATTAACTAAAACCAAAGGAAATTAAATTCAATACTTTAAACAAACTAACATCTCGAAAAGTATCACTAAAATAAATAGGAACATTTTGGTAGCTAGGATTCCTGCAGCAAATGTTTGAATTCTGCAAGCTCTTGGACTTTTGTATTGTCATCGATTTTATACAGGAATGCAAATTTTCAGTTACAAAATTTAAATAAGCATTTAAAATGAACTGAAAATTTACAAAGGTTGAAAATTAAACAAGCTCAAAAACCGCAGCATGTAAAATTACGTCGGCATGTAAGAACAACATGTCAAGTCACAGTACCATGCACGTTTCGCTTTGTTTCTTTCTCAACGTGTTAGTTCGGAACGTGAGTTAAAACTAGACCGCACTTCACGTGATGTAGCAAATTGTTGCACTTTAACGACTGTCTACAGTGGCGGGCTGCAGTTTAGAAGCAATACCGCCCCAGATTCCCTCACGTACCGCGACGCGCCTCCGACGCGGCAGACGTAAGGAACCCGCACTGAACGCTGCTCTACCGGATTCCAAGTTTAATTGAAAACGCTTTATATAACCTTTTCTTTTAATTGTATAAGGCTTTCACTTCATCCCAGTCCCGTGCTCTGTGAAATGTTTAATTATAGTTCCTAATGAAAACTCCACAATTTAAACAAACACGTATAACATAAATAATGATGTTTGTGTGCAATGCGAACGATATGCGTTAAACCCACACCGGATTACAGCTAATCATTGGATTAATTGTATGGAAATTAGTGATCGTACGCGTGGTGAATTTAACGCAATTCTATCAGAATGTAATTATAGACGTCGATGAGCGTGAAATACTGAATAATTGGAACACGTAATCGAATATGGAGGGCTTGACCGGTAAAGTTCGCAATAATTGATATAATTATTAAAATTCATATTCGCTGATAAGTTATTAAGTAAATTTGGATTGGGACACAGCTGCATGTGAATATTTATCGAATTTCATTCAATGTTGTTAACGGTATTTTTATGTGGTAGAACGCGTAGGTGATTTATGACTATAGATATAATTTTATCCATCGCTCGGGTGGTGGATATCAAGATAAAGGGGTCGTCGGTCGACAAAGTTCCCCGTTTGGCTGGCGGCTACTGGCCACGAGTTATTAATTTTCATTTGACTCGGATAAAAGCCTTACTTATTGCTATTAAACGTCTTTGAGTAATTTGTTTTGTGACATCTTTAGGTTATAATCCTCATGTGGTCATTTTGAGATTCAAATGTATTGCTTTCGTGCCATATTTAAGCTTTACACGCATTACCTACTAATTGAAGTGATCATAAATATGTGACATGTCGTTCACTGAAATATTCCATTAAAAATTTAATATATTTTTCGCTTTTGTGTTTCAATTTCAACTTTAATTTTTGGCTTCATACATATTTACTTTGTTTTAACTCGATAAAGGGATGATGTGTGGCCGGAGACGAGTGACGAATGTTCCGTATCGGGGTGTTATTAATTTTCATTTGACAGTTACGCCGCTTCACTCGGCAAGGCTGCCTCGCGATGCGACGTGACAAAGGCCTCGCTCCTACTATAAACACTGCCTCGTTTTGTTCCATTATCGGCTCACTGTGGACTGTGATTCGGAGAATAGTGTAGCTCTTGTAACTCAGTAGGAAATCGTAGGTGTTATTTTGTTTTTCGTGGAATAGGAATTTCAGGAAGAGTGTAAAACATTTCACTTATGCTGCAGATGATGACGCAGATGCAAATTTTAAGATGATGTAAGAAGAATCTATACATATAATAAATCTGTAGAAGGGTCAATTCTGTACATTGAAAATATTGAAAAAATAAATAGCGGGGGGTGTTGCTGGATCGATACCAAACCCAAATATGTGATTAAAAAAATTTTTGTCTGTCTGTCTGTCTGTCTGTCTGTCTGTATATGCAGGCATCACGTGAAAACTAACGGTTCGATTTCGATGAAACTTGGTATAATTATACCTTATTATCCTGGGCATAAAATAGGATACTTTTTATCCTGGAAAAATACGTAGAAAAAAAAAATCTTATTTTTCGGTTTTATTCATAGACGTTGTTCTGTAGAACCGCGAACACACGTTGCATTACCCGGAGTGGATAATTTTCCATTTCAATTTAAGAGAATACAGTTTCCTGTAGCTTTGTGTTACGCCATGACAATAAATAAGGCTCAAGGTCAGACCCTAGGAGCTGCTGGCGTAGATCTTACCGCGAGTTGTTTTTCACACGGGCAACTTTACGTAGCTCTTTCCCGTGTGAGCAGTCCAAGAAATCTTCATGTTCATATTCCGGACGAGCTCACTAACAATGTTGTGTATGCTGAAGCTCTCAATTAACTTTCTGTCGCATTGTCACGATCACTTTTTTATTATTGCAAACTTTTCGTCACTGTCAGTAATTTACTGCTACATGCTACTTATCAAGGTCGGAATAACTATGGAAAAAATACTTACTATAGAACGCGAGCTCAACAGCAGTAGCTCAATAGAGGGATCTCCTTAATTATTATAGGCTTAGCCGTATTTGGGTCCAATAGATATTTATAAGATGTCATTGTCAGAGTTACTCAAAATGGAGAAATAAACCATCCACGCGAAGACCGACATCCGCGCGGACGGAGTCGCGGGCGGAAGCTAGTAAAGAATAAAAGAGAAAGTTATTAATAAAATCTGTAATGTTCAACAATATTTTATTAAAATGTGGCTTTCCATGTTGGAAAAGTAAGTTAGACTAAACTCGACTTTCAAGAAGACTGACGATGTGAAGATTACGTAGTTAACAGGAAAATGCGGAACTATTAAAAGTTAAACACGCTTTAGTTATGAAGGGAATATAGCAGTCAATAATTTCTCCACATATATTACTTAACTTCGTAGCATAGATAAAGTTTTACACTAGAATTCACAATGGGCAAGTTGTGAAAGTGGCGAGATAGACAATCTTAAGTACTGAGCGAGTGAACACGTAAACAGCCAAGTTAGGAACGTTTTACTGAAGCTTCGGGTGAATCAAATCCATTCCCGTTTAATATACAAGGGTCATATTACCAGCATTGATCCGGGAATCCATTTCCCGGTCGTGCGATGAAAATAATTATTTTAATTTTCTCTACGTCTTATCTTTTCAATACACTGCACTCTGTAAAACTTTTGTTCGAAAGAATACCGAGAAATTTATATTTCGTATAAATGTAATATTTGTTGACATTTATAATGTCCCCAAAATAAATATTGTATTCATATATATAACTCTTAACACCATACAGCATATATCAGACCATTATTTTACCGGATCATTATTAATTTTTCGCGATTACGATGTTGGTGACATGGAGAAAGTTGTTCAGTTTGGAGGTTTATACAACACCCTTAAATATGGCCACACTTTTCTGATACACGCTGTTTACTCGGCGTTTTACCACACATAAGTTCCGTTGTTATTTTACAAATATTGCACGAGTGCATAAGAGTACTCGCAAGGCATGTTGGGAATATCTAATCCGGACTGGTAGAAGAAATAAAAAAGGTAGAATTAGAATTAAGTATACACTCACCCTAGACTATTGCATTCCACAACTAGAAAGACTCTTGTCCCTACCGTGTTGTTTAAGGTTTAATACTTATTACCGGATCCTATCGGATACCGTCGATACCATTCTAGATATTCAGAAAGTTCAATTTAGTTTCGTTCTCAAATTCGGGGAAACGACTAATGCGAATGTGGGTTGTACCGATAACTCGAACAATTGGTGACAAGTAAACGTTCCGTAGTGAATATATTATGGGGTCAGTAACAGCTACTGTAAGCTCAGAACTCTGGGAACTGTGCACCTACTGATAAATTTCAGCCCGAGACTAGTCCAGTTCCACAAATTTCTGTGTCACAAGATATGAAGAAGGACTATGAGAAGTTATAAAATACCCTTAGTAAAATTTTGGTTTTTCACAAATGTTATAAACAGAAAACAAAACATTTTGCATTCTGTGCACACTGTTTATGTTAATTCTTTGAGCTTAAGCTTTGAACTGCTAACCTTACTTTGCAGTTTATAAAGCCGAGGTATTTTCCAACCGCAGTGTTTGTAGGGGACACTAATATACTGGTGCTATATAAGCCCTAATATAGGACACTACACGGGATTTCCACGGATCAACCGTATTCGGTCAATAACCAAAATCACTACCTATTTCTGATAGAAACGAAAATACTTGGAAATGCAGATTACAGTTTAGAAACAACAACACTCTATTCAGTTCTCTGTTCTGTGTGTGTGTAATTTCCAAGTATTTTAGAATCCCCATATAGGTAAATAAAATACCATTATCAGTAGATACAACCAACTATAATAACAGTATCAAAATTCATGCAAACTCGATCAAAACTCGGTCAGTTCATGAATAGAATTTTCATGTTTGGAAAGTCAATAATCACGTCCAGCTTTTCAAACACATTTCAGTATTGTACCTACCTTTGTAATTGTGAATAAAAGGCAAATAGACTTTTGTATTAATTAATATACACTGTTTATATTACCTTTTATGCCACTCAGCTTTTTACGGTCATTTATGCTGACAAACAAATATTTAGAATTAGAAAGCTTTGACGAGTAATGATATGAATATACAATATACTGTTTGTGCTTCTTTTCTTAAAGATCTGTTAGATCATCATAGTTAGCACACATAGTTAGCAATTTGTAAATGACAAGCTTCTGCCCGCGACTTCGCCATATCCTATGGCACTCGGCAATACTGTAGTAGCTTCCCATTTGTTAAAGAATTTTCGGAATCTGGTTAGTAGGTGCGAAGATTACCCCTAGATACAAATTCATAAATTTTACCTCCTTATAAAATTAGTATAATTATGAATTGGCGCTATGACATGGGCAATCTACAAAAAACTTTTAAAGCAAAATCGGTTTACAGCAAAGTTATCTATTCATAAATTAAACATTTCCACAAATATGAGCAATTGAAAATTAATCAAATCCGATGAATTGTTATTCTCACTAAATTAAACAAATCTATCCAACGATCAAAAACTTGTTTAATATTTAATTACATTTTCAGTTTTCAATTACTTTTACTTCTGGAATATTTGTGTATTTTACACTACTGTCAATAATAAAAAACAGTTTTTGCGCCAGCTCTATGAAATATTTACGCCTGAATAGTCACTTTATTATTTATGTACTTATTAACGTTATTAGAAATTCTGGTTTTCATTCATTTTCAACGCTACAAACGCATTTTCAAGCATTTTTACTTTTTGGTATAAAAATTGTGTAGCGTTTTTTTTTTTCATTACCTAGAATCTGTTTCGGTTAAAAGTGGATGGATTAAAAAATCCATTATTCCTGGTAAATCCCTCAGCTAAGCATGCCTATTATGAGAGTAGGTTAAAAACAACAATGGGTCGGGTTCGAATTCACGACCCCTTAAACTCCAGTGGCGGATACGCGAAAGTGCTTTTTTTGTATTGGTGCGAAAATATAAATTGAATTTAGAACAAGTTGATCATCTAGATTCTAACCGAACGATCGTCTCGGGAGATGATATAGGAAAGTAAGTGGAAGTGGAAAGTAGACAGAACCATTTTATTGCGGCAAATCGACGAATACAGAGAACGCTGTGTAGGCAAGGAATATGCGGAGCGGGTGGGCATTACTTTTCGTCTACATGAATGCGAGCGAAGTCACGGGCTTTAGAAATTCTACTGCATAAAACCATTTGATTTGACTTTTCACAGATATCTCTGTCGTTACAAATGAATGGGAAAAAATAATGAAAGCGCCTCCATTTTTTTAATTGAATCGTTTTGTGGTTCGAGCTAAAAAGTGAAAAATTTATTTAATCTCAGCCCCGCATTAGCCGAATTGAACGAAAATATTCGGCGTTCCGAAATCCCGCACGAAGCCATTAATCGTTTTGATGTCACAGTATGGGACATTTAGTGTGACCCTTTTTATGCGCCAACCTTTCCCGATTTACGTCCCTAATCGCCGAATACCGAACGCCGAAAACTGAAACGCAGGCGTTCATATGTTGGTCGAGTTAAAACGCCGGCTACTGAGCGCTGCCGGTTCATTGTAAAGGATTATACAAATGATGTTTTGGAACATGAGCTACTGTACTTGTTTCGCAAATCGGCACTTCACCGCTTCCATGCTCTGGAGGTTCTCGCGTTCTCTTAGACTCGCGTACACTATGCATATCTTTTGTTCGCTATACGTACGAATGCTATTTACTTGAATGTAAAAACGTACTCACAGGAATTCATTTATTCTCAGCTTTTCAGAGTGAACGTTGCCAATATTGGAAAAATGCTGATATTATTCGATACGTACTCTTGTTCAATGTATGATGTGAATTAAATGGTGGGTATTCCGGTAAACAAAGTAGTTCGCTGCGATTTTTGGTTACGGGTGCAGAGATTTATTTAATGAAAGTAGATCAATTACTATAGAATTCAGTAGCATCAGCAATTTCCCCACTTTTGTTTGTGCAAGCCTGACCCAATTTAAACCAATTTGAAAGGCCAATTCGACCTGTATTTCTTCTGATTGTATTTGGCTATCGTTGAATATAAAGCTGATCCAACTGTTCGCTGTATTGTTTATCAAGAGAGCCCCTGCAAAGTGTCAGTTAATTTATTCTAGTAATGCTGGGAGGGGATTAGCTTTTGTTTGAGAAGTAAATGGCTAGTTAATGGCGTATCTACCTACCTAAATGTACAGACGCCGTTTCACCCAAGCTTTTCTTTCACCGGTTTCAATGAAGCTTTATTTTGTTATTAGTGTTTATAACGGTGTTTTGAAGGTGAATGTTATTTGCAGGTCAGCTGCAAGGGTCGGGCTACAGTGAGCAGGAGCCTGAGTTCTTGTCTCCGCTAGAGAACCTGACGGTGGCTCAGGGCAGGGATGTTCACTTCACGTGTACTGTCAACCATCTTGGCACTTACAAGGTAAGATATTTGGTATATTTACGCCATGAAATGCCGAATCATCATTTGCCTAGCCTTTCTCTTATAGGTTAGACTGGGAGCCGACCAGCCAACAGAAACCAGTCCCAAAGTCAAAGTCTGACCGAATGCAACTGAATACCAGTATTTTACTACTTCTTACTTACATGGAGTGGCTGTTTATCTGACCTCCACAACCCAGTTACTGAGTAATACCCCTTTGTAAGACCGGTTGTCAGATTTTCGAGCTTTCGCCTTTTGACTACCCGTAATGATAGAAAAATTAATATCGAATACCGATTCAATAACTATGTAGCTCATAGAATACAACAACAGACTGATGAACACGGCCGTAAACCAATTTCAGAACTATTCTAGGGAACAGAGAATAGTACAATTATTCTGTGTTCACTTCCCATTCCCAGTTGTGAAGAAACTTATTCCCTTTCAAAACTAATAATATACGGCCATACATATATTAAAGTATCGTGTTAATGTGAATTGTCATTGTTGTTTATCAGACCACGAAGTTTATTAACTCGAGCCGTAAACTGAAAACTAAATACATATTTACTAACTTGTAGTTTAAAGTAGTTTGCCCCATTTCGTATCAACTTGAGTCAATATTTTGTTGTTACCACAACAAAATATTGACCCTATTGAATATTGACCCTGTATATAGCAAGACCTTGTTACCACAAGGTCTTGCTATATACAGGGTTATTGGTAAAACATTAACAACCTCTTAAGAGGTCATTGTACTCATCACTATGAACAACTTTTACTGTGGGACAAAACCTGAAATCGCGAAAAAAAAAACAGCTGTTCCCTACATTTTGACGAGTTATACGAACATAAATGTAGGGAACAGCTGATTTTTTTTCGCGACTTCACGTTTGTTCCCATTGTTAAAGTTGTTCATAATGATGAGTACAATGACCTCTTAAGAGGTTGTTAATGTTTTACCAATAACCCTGTATAATGCTAAGTAGGTATAAAAATAAAGAAACTAAATTCTGATTCTTTCTTTAAATGTAATGGGTACAAAACGTGAATTCCAATGACAGACCGACAGTTTTTAAGAGTGAGTTCCTGTAGGTACAGCAACTTAAAAATGCAGTTTTGTATAAAAAATGGCTGATGTTACTGAACTACTTAACTTTGCTAACCTTTGGCCACCATTTTGTTATGTACTTAAACAAGTAAAGCTGTTTTGACTGCAGCAGTTAAGTTAAAAATGCGACATCTTCTCCACCTGACTGTACTTCTTTTAATGATACAAGAAGGCGAATGAGAGCTATGAAACAAATATCATTTATTTATTTATTTGAACTTTTCGCACACAATAAGGTACAAAGGCGGACTTAATGCCTTAGGCATTCTCTACCCGTCAACCAAAGGTGGTGGTGTGTGCTTATTTATTTTAATTTTAACTTACTTTGAAGTAAAAAGAACTGGAGACTTAAAATACATAGAAAGTCACAGTTCTAAAAATTATATTTTAGGCATTAGTATCTTTCCTATAACTAATATAAAATTTATTTAACACATTTATATATATATATTTATATACCACAATATAAACATATTTATATACGCTAACAGACTTAAAATAATAATATCTTCATAACAAGGGGCAGTCTTATCTTTTATAGATAAACTTTGGATTTAAGAGAGCAAGACAAAACGTTTGATCATAAAAGTTCGAATAGTAATTTCAGTATATTTCCTTTTCCCAGGTGGCCTGGATAAAATCAGATACGAAGACGATCCTGGCGATTCACACACACATGGTGACGCTGAACCCTCGACTGTCCGTGACGCATAATGGACACAACACCTGGAAGCTTTACATCAGCAATGTGGAGCCGAAAGACTCTGGCACCTACATGTGCCAGATCAATACTGATCCGATGATGAGTCAGGTTAGTTACTGTCACTCAAAAAAGTATATTTCTGAGAAAGTATTTATCTTCACTACGTAAAACTCTACTGTGTGAGTGTTACTGGGGTTTTCCATTAGGAAATTCTTAGTAACAGCCCGGAGTTTGGAGGTTGGTGGTGTGATACCATCGTGCCTTGGAGAGCATGTTTATCCGTTGACCCTGCGCCTGATCTCTCTCCGATTGTGTCAGATTGCCGTCCCATCGGAATATGAGAGTGAGGGAAGAGGGAGTGCACCTGTGTCTGCACTATAATAGTATCACTTACACCTTATGCACTATAATATCTCCCGCGCAGAAGCCTAGTCTCCGCTGAGATTGGCCGCCGTGGCCGAAATACGGCCTGGAGGACTATTAAAACTGTACTATGTTAAGTTACTGATTTAATTATAATGTTGGGGAATTTGGGGCCGCCTCATACTAACCTCGCTTAACCTGTATCGATTACCAAGTAAACGATTTTCCATTCCCAACAAACGCTGTTATCAAATAATTTATCTTTTGATTTAATTTACCTTTATAAGTAGTACGTATTCCCGGAAAACAACTAGACTAACTCAAGCATCATTCATTACAGAGCCAACGTGAACCATTGAACTCAATAATAATATTATTTCAATGTGAAATCATGAGTAAATAATTGGAGCGTTGAGTGCTATTATACCTTTGTCACATAGCAGTAAATCATTTACATTAACATAGTTTAATTAGAGCGCCGTTGCTTATGGGTGGTAATTGTTTCCATCTGAGTGGTCTGTGCAGCCGGTTAATATTAAAATGTATGAAATCGATAGCGATCGTCAGCTTGCACCGAGTTCCGAGACTATGTCACGTGCCGAACGTTTCATCTGATAAATTAAATCCGTATGCTTTGTATTTCGCTTCTACATTTTTCACATATTCTGTTCTAGAACGGAACGCGTGTCTGTTCTGTTCTGTTGCATGTTATACTGTTAAACTCGCTGACTTTTTAGTGATCTCGCAAACGCGGGAGCTTGCTTTTGTATTATGGATATTTTTCGCTTGTGGCTGCCTTCGGCTTTGACCGCATTTTCCGGGATGAATATTATTCGTTGTGCTAATCTGGGATACTTTTTACTTCTGCACAAATATTAATGAGGACGTGGTTGAGAAACAGCCATTCATTCCAATCTACATGTTGAAACCTCTTTTTACCCGACTGCGTCAGAAGGAGGGTTATGTTTTTCGAGTGTATGTATGTATGTATGTATGTATGTATGTATGTATGTATATTTCTTTGGCACGCTCTGTAGCCTAAACGGCTTGATCGATTTCAGCTTGAGAGGTGCCGTTAGATTCGTCTTAATTGTGAGAGTGCTACTGGGTATATTAAAATTGAAAAAAAAAAAAATTGCCGATTTATGGCGCAATATGTTTTCAAAAAAAAAAAAATATTCTCGAAACCTATCGAGTGGGGTATCAAAATAAAGGGTTTTAAAAGGTGATTACAAAAATATATATAACTTATATGGTTAAAAGTAATTCGAAGTGACAAAACGTAAAAAACAAGTACCAAGAACTAAATCGTTTGCGAAATCTTTCACATTTGTAAACTAAAAAACTGGAAATAAAAAAATTAATTTAAAAAATAAAAAAACCCGACTGCGAAACTGAAAAGCTACAAACAAGCCCATTTTAAATTAAATAAAAGTTGGAAGCAGGCGGGACCCATACCATTTTTATCATATCTTCAAATTCAAATGGGTCCCGCCTGCTTCCAACTTTTATTTAATTTAAAATGGGCTTGTTTGTAGCTTTTCAGTTTCGCAGTCGGGTTTTTTTATTTTTTAAATTAATTTTTTTAATAGACTGCTGTGTCAATTGATTTTATTTTTCCCATTTGTTTGATTGGCTTTTTTATTGCGGGCGTTAGGTTTCTGTATTCATCAAACTTACAGAGTAAGCGCGCACCATTTATCAAACTATTAAAGTGTCATGGCGTATAAAATAGCATTTTCAGTAAAGTTCAGTTGCGTCCGGTCAAGTGTATCGGAAATATTGACTAAATTGACAGATTAATGATCTATCAATTCCAAGATAAGAATCTCGGACGTTTCTGCTTGGCTAGACATGCCGATATATCTAGATGAAACATCGATATGTGATTCCGTTCTACATGTAGGTTAGGTAGTTTGGAGAAAGAAATTCATATTGAGAAGTGAATTTTTATTATCGCTAAAGTTGCGATACATTTTGCATTACATAAGTCTTCTTAGCGTAGGAATCGGTATCTTTTTATAAGTTTCATAACTTTCCTAAATTGTAGTTACATCACATAGAACTTAAGAACGGCTGGACTGATTTTTATGATCTTTGATTTGTTGAGATGTATCCACCCCGAAGGGGCTTAAAACATAGGAAGATTTCACGAAATAAAAGAGGAAATGATATTAGAATCGATTCTCGGTACAATATTATCTCATACATTCGTTCTTATTGGAGGTGCTCGTGGCTAAATAATAACAGCCGCACAGGACGATCGATCGGGTTAAGCTACGCTTGCCGCGGTCGGTCTGTGGATGGGTGACCATCTTTACATACCAAGACTCCTCTCCCCTCGAAAAGCACGTTGAGCCGTTGGTCCCGGCTGTCATTCATGGATCTTTGGGTAGTAGTCAGAAGCCCGAAAGTCTGACAACCAGTCTTACCAAGGGGTATCGTATTACCCAGTAACTGGGTTGTGGAGGTCAGATAGGCAGTCGCTCCATGAAAAATACTGGTATTCAGCTGCATCCGGTTAGACTGAAAGCCGACCCCAACATAGTTGGGAAAAGGCTAGGCACATGATGCATTGGTTCTTATTGATTCTGAGGCGCCACGAAGTACGCCGTATGAGTTAGTTGTTATTATACATTTATTTATTTTATAATTTATGTACACACAGTAAAACACATAGGGATATGACATAATTATAATTACATACATACATAACACACACACACTCATAGGTACACACACACACATACACATACACACACACACACACACACAACATACATATACAACACATACACACACATACATACATATTTAACTTGGCACTCTTGAATCTTCTGTACTACCGTATATGCTTAAACAAGAATCCTGTTGTACCATACAAGAATCGCTTCCAAAACCTCTCATCAACAAAATCCACTCAATTTTATCAACGCCTTTGCACCGTCGAAACATTTTTAATCACCACCAACTCAACATAAAATATAAAACACCATGAAACAAGTCCATATTCCTGAACACGTCTTGTCAAAGTGTAGACAAAATTGTTACGGTGAGGCGTCGCGTCGTGCCTCGCATGCCGGTGAAGGAGTAACTTTCATACAATATTATTATAACCGGAGGACGCGGCTTACCTGAGCCGGCGATATGCTGCGATATTTTACTGCTAAGGGCTGTATTGGATTTGATGGTGTATTTTTAAATCTTGAGTTTTGTGGATAGTGCTGGTTTCTTCTGTTGATTCATCATCATCATTTCAACCGAAAGACGTCCACTGCTGGACATAGGCCTCCCCCAATTTTGGGGGGGTTTGCCATAATCGCCACGCTTGGCAGGCGGGTTGGCGATCGCAGTATGGTATGATGGTGTAATGCATAGAGAACGCTGCCATTCTCCGGTCTCCCTTAGTCGCCTTTTACGACACCCACGGGAAGTATGGGGTGGTGCTATTCTTTAAGTCCGGCACCACACAGTTCTGTTGATTGGTTAAATATAACTGGCGAAATGTGGGTGTATTATAGGTGCAACACTGCCTAACTGTTCTGGGAAAACAACCATGATGATATATTGTTGTTGCTGGAGACTTTGTTCCGCCAGTTCTCCTTCAACAATAGGAAGTGGTGAAAGGCGGGCGTTTTTGGGGGACTGTGTTATGTATTTTTTGACGTTCAAAAAGGGCTGATTGTCAGTTTACTTTGAGTGAAGCAGGTAGAAATTAAAAGGTGCAAAATAAATAGAAGTGAAGTTACAAGAATGCTTGCGTAGACCTACGGTATACGCTTTTGAAGTTCTTTCTACTTCATCTTATTGTCCCTCAGGCATCTTATAAAAGAGTAGGCATGCCCAACACATGTTGACTTACATATTTTAAAGTTCAGGGGGCCTACAAAGGCCATTTTGGCAGAATCATAAAAGGACATTATGAATCTTAATGGACAGTTAGTTAACTGATAAGTTAATCGTATCAAATCCCTTTGGTGAAGGATTCAGTAATTTTTTTTGGCTGTGCTAAAAATCCAAATCCAATCCCCATCTCTTTGATTATACCTAGGTACGTGTTGCAGCGAAAAAAAGAAAAACACTATCTATCTTCGCCATATTATGATTTATAATGTTACTCATCCTTTTATGATTCTGCCAAAGTGGCCTTTTTAGGCCCCTAGGTTTCCTCACAATACTTGTCCCTCACAATATTATTATGTCAGTAAAGTCCAAGATAAACACAGAAAGTAAATAATATGAATTTGAAAAGGTCACGTTTCGAACCCAAACTATTAATACACAAGCATAAAAGTGACAGTTGCGTTTTAACATTTCATTTTTATGTTATCGAAACTTCTGTTATATCATCAATCTGTTATTATCATATCAAGATTCTCGGTACAATATTGCTTATACCTGAAGCCATGGCTACTTATCTCATACCTATTGCAGTGGTTTAAGGTACGTCTGCCTTATTTACTGCAAAGGGTTTTACAGAAACCTGTATTTTTAAGTTTCTATTTTATTTTCATGAAGTAAGTCTGTTATTATTACGTCAACTTTCGCACAGAACGGTGTTACTTTGGCACAATATTATGATAACGGAGCGGCTCCGCCTCACATGCTTGTACCTACGGAAGGTTATTTACAGCATAGTGTTTATTAAAATGGTATTGTCGTAGCATTTTCAATTTCTCTTATGATGCACTAGCGAGGTACTCCTGCTTCTCACGGTTTTTACGATTTGAGAAAATATCGATATACTTATATATTAAAATATGTAAGTTTCGATATTAATTTATACACACAACCTTTCGGAATACATTCTCGATGCGTAGTTTAGAAGGACAACGCGGTCACATATAAAGACACGAAAAGCGACATTAATTTAAAATATGTGTCTATATGTAGATTTACACTTACCTTAAGCCACTGCCGATAATAAAGGGAAATTAAAGAACTGAGGGAATTCCTAAAGAAAGATTCCACTGGGCCGTGCATATATTTCTTAATACTGCAAAATTACTTTTATTTTGGTGGTCACTCGACTCAACTAATATCAAACGCATCGCCGTTTTGAACCTAAAGGTCATAATAGCACACGTATCAAACCGGAAAGGGATCGTCACCGTATCAACTCAAGCCGTTCAGTATTCTTTGTATGAAACTTCCTACTGCACCGCACACTAATCGGAATCGTAACGTAATCGCCTCGCCTCGGGTCAAGCTCACGAATCGCGGAGCGGTGCGTTACGGCTCGTCGTTCCCACGCTGACGGCTCGTCGTCCCCGCACTTACGTCTCTCCGTACCAGAGCTTACGTCTCTTCTTCCACCCTTGCCCCTCTCACCCCTCCAGCCTGCCTGCTGCACCATCAACCAGCGGTCGGCGAGCCGTAAGCGTGGCGTCGCCTAGCTGTAGCCGAGTCGACGTATCGGAGATTCTGATCCGCTTTGATTACGTGCTTACGTTAGGTTGACGCCTGTTTGACGGCGAGGCGCAAGGCGATACGGTGCCGATCCCTTTCCGATTTGATACGTGTGCTATAACCTTTATTCGTTGCCGCGATGCGCTTTTGTCAATAACCTAAAAATTTGAGGGTACTGACTGGTGTTACGGGCCGTAATGTACCATTCGCAGCGAGCATGTTACGTTACGTCGTGTGCAAAAATTCGTGTAAACATGCTCGTATCGAACTCTTTGCTCGCCCGTGCTCCAGATTCGTTACCACTCACGCTCAAGAAGACGCATGTGCCACGTGCGCTCGTGACGACTTGCTGCGGTGTACTGACTGAAGCGCGTAACACTAAAAGATTCGCCAAAAACCGACAGCGGAGTGGATCACTCACAGCGAGCAACGAGCCGCTCGTTACTCGTTGCGAACGCCTTGTTTCCCCGTACTGACTGCACGAACGCTCGCTGTATAACACATTAAATTACGCCCCGTAACGCCGGTAAGAACCCGCCTGTCCATGTGTAGGTTGTGTCAGCTTCTAGGTAGAATCTGCAAAGAAACCAAGCAAACGATAAATTTGAAAAAACAAACGTTTATTTTTTATACAAATCAACTTCATTATTGACAGCTTTGTTCCATCCATTTCAGAGTATTCGGTCTCCTCCTTTTTGAACGATATTTATTATAATATCATACAATAGTAGAATAACGTATGAACCTCTGCATAGAATAGGGGATCTCAAATACCGAGGTTTCACAGAACCTTCACAATAGGTGTCATGGAGTACTGTTCTCTACATTAAGTGCTTGACCCAATCACTTAACGAGAGCCTCTCAAGGCGTTTATCGACCCTCGTCGCTAATAGGGTATCACACCTTATAAGATTGTATTATGCACAATAATGGTAATAGGTATTTGTCACGAATTAGATCCGTTTTTCTTTTATTTGCATTGAACTTGTTAACCTAAATGCTCAGAGTGAATGAAAGAAACTGAATAATTTGAAACAATCTATAAAAACTCGAGCATAAAACTGACAGATTTCAAACAAATCTTTATTCACAAGGTTTCAGGGTGAGATTCAGGCTTGAACATGATTCTAAAATACGGGTCTAAAACCTCAAACATTTAATTTAGCAAAAATGCGATTGGTCCCCTGAATGTAAAGCAGTGTCTACATACCTAAGTTAATAAGTATTTTTTCGTAGCCTAATTAATTAGCTCACACTCTCATCCGGATTCTCTAACACCAAAGCATTTGACCAACGTTCTTAAGCCGTATTTCTCTAAGGCCTTACCCCGTTATCACGAGCCATTATTTCCCTAACCTTTCGAGAATCCCAGGCTGGTTATGTAAATGACAAAACATTTTACGTGAGTCAAAGCCTTGTATGTTATTTTGGGTGGAACAGAGTGTCTTTCATAGTCATGCGGACATTAACGTACACAATTTGCTTGCCCGCGGTTTATGTAGATACTTCCAATTTATTACGCTTATAAGTTGTAGCGGAAAACTTTAGTTGTACGAGGTAACCCTTAGCGTAGTTTCGTTTTGTTTGCTCTCGTTATCTTCGCGATGAGATAAACAAGTACATATAACAGGGTTGTACAAAACATTGTGTTGTTACAGCTTATGTGGAGGAAAAGTTCAAGGAATTGTCGGAAATATTAAAGAATGTTAGATGTTTTTACTTGTTGTATAAATTGTTGTATAAATTGCGGACGCTTCTTACTCGTTGGGTAATGTAGAAACAATGGAAAGCTTTTGTAGGTAAATAATAATAAATCTTCAGCTCCCTTCACTTCCTGCTTATTACAAAACAGGGTTTTACTTTAGAACCACAGAGCCAGTTATTAATTTAGAACTTTGCCTAAATCAAAATAAAGCTAGAAAAACAAAAACTGGCCTAAAGGTTTAGGTTAGAACTTATGTTAGATTTCGTTTTGTAATAAGACGGACTTTGTTTTTCATGTAAAATGTGGTTTTCGTTTCTTTCATGTATCACGTCATGCAAGAGATCGACAATAATGTTTGTGAATGTAAAAGGAAGATGATAAAAACCTTTAAAATATGATCCGTTTCATGTTAGTTCTCTATTTTGGTATTTCTCTTTTGGTCTATAAATGCAGGTCTTAACAAAGCTTAGATATATCGCTAAAACCACTAGCCTTTATTCATCAGTGGTTCGATTTATAGGAGCATCATCTTTGTGCGCTTTAATTGAGTTTAGGTTCACTCCCCTTTGTTACAACCTCTAGAGTTTTGTTGCAGTACAAAGCGAGCTAGATATAGGTCAGGAATACAGTATTATAAAGAACAGCCATAACTCTTGGTAGATGAATCTGTGATCACAATTTTTATGTTGGTAGATAGGTTTTCTACATTCACGGATGAATAATTTTGCAATAGATAATTAGTAAATAGAGCTATTTACCTTACAAAAATGCAGGCAGCACTATTATCCACCAACACACACACAAAATGGACTCTTATTAAGTTATATACCTTTTGCCATAACACCGCCGACGCGCAGGGTACCGGTGGAATTTTGTCAAGTCGTGCGCGGAATTCACGCGCTTGCCAAAGGGAGGCGCGGAATTTCACCGAGACATCTTCATGAGGAGACAACTTTCAAACGTTCCACGTTGCTGTTTATGTTGCTGTAAAGCGTTTTACAACTACATAGTTGCCTTGAGCGCGATAGTTGCTTGAATATGCTTTGGACTGAAATTCCGTGTGTCAGGTTTTGTGTTTGGGGTAACTGTTAGAAGACAGGTGCTTAGTTGACAACAGCAACACAGGTAGATAATTTGAATTGTGAAAATTTCCATGGCAGCTTACAGTATCAATTTTCAAATGAATATTTTTAAAGCTAGACACATACGCTAACACGCTAAGTTAAATATTTAAAGCTGGTTTTGTTGTCAAATTATCACCTGAGTTACAACTTAGGTAATAATTTGACATCAAAGAATCCATTCGAAATCACTGCATAAAATGGCCAGTCAGAGGCCTCTGCTCATTAAAGCTTAAATAATTCCATAGCTCTGAACAACTAACTCATTTACCAACTGAAAATATAATGGAATATTCTGAAAAAACAGTTTTATACCGTGACTCATGGCTCCGTCTGTTTTGCTCTTTACATTCATTACTTTAAATTGCGATCCTTTGCCCAACACGTATTCGAGTTTTTGTTTTAATGTTTAATAGCTTCTTAGTTAAATTAATGGTTAGTTTCGTGCATAATAAGGCGAGTCGATTGAGCTTTCTTTAGGAATTCCTTCAAGATTCTATAAGCTGTGTTCAAAGCTTTATAACACGAAGTCTTAAACCTAATTAATGCTTGTAGGTATCGCAAATTCAAATTGTGTAGTAGACAGTCATTTTCCCTGTAAACTTCTCATTATTTACGACAATAACATAGGATTTCAAAAATTCTTTTCACCATTATTATACTTTGATATCTCCGTACAAAAGAGACTGCTCACTTTACGTCTCCACGTATTTGCTTAGGGTCGCTATTACTCTGGCGCAAGCGAAAAGGCTTTTTATTTACACAAACTGCTACTAACACCTTCTAAGAGTTAAAGTAAAGAATCCAGTTACAAGCGCATCTCTTAACGCTGTAAATGTTGACGTAGTTGACACTATGCACGCTCTAATGCGCAAACAAACGGCTCTAGTTGACTTTCAATTAGTGAGCAAATGCATCTTAAATAGTGCGATGTAAATATTAAATATCTTTATGTTTATTTTATGCCTTATAAACCAGTGCATATTAGGCACTGCTTTTATTACATTCATAAATATTTTATTAGCTACTTACTTTTCACGCTGAAGCCACATTAGTAGTCGCACTACAGTTCCTCATATCATTACAATATAACAGCCAATGACTTACATTGTTCGTGTGACCATTACGTTTAATTTATCGGGTAATTATAATATTTCCATCAACACAACAAATACACACAACGACTTTTCCGGTCATCATTCACGGCCGGTCGGTTTCAGGCAATTAAATAAATATTGACCTACTAATTGTTTTTGCGGCATTGATGGGAAGCTGTGTTGACAGAGGTTGTGATGGACGACCGTGTTTTTTGTAATCCTACCCCTTTTTCGCCCCTCACAAAGATCACATTTCAACACAGTCAAGTGGCCACTATACGAAAATAAAGCATTTTCCTATCAATCAAACAAATTAACAACTTCCAAACTTTGCCGTTCAAATAAAATTCAGTCGCGATTTAAATCCGTTTTAATAGCAAATACTTTGCATAACTTAAACAAAAGCAATTTCGTAATTACAAATCAATACGCAGCAGTTCATAAGTCCGTCGGGTTGTATTAAATTGTGAGTATTTAACGATTCCGAGAGGCTCTAAATTTAATGTGGGTACCTAGGCAGTAGGCAGTTACGTACCTACTCCGAGGGGAAGTCTATACACGAGCGTATAAATAAGCCTTCAGCCGGCTGTTAGCGACGAAGGGTATTTTCAATATGGGTAATTTCGCCTGGAACACAAATACTTTAGCAGCTTTATTGCATACTCGAGGATTAACTCGGTATATGAGCGTTGAAAAACGAGAGCTTCTGGCTTCCAGTTACATACAAAAACTCCTGGTATTTTATCTTAATTACTTAGAAATCTTTGTGAGAGAAAATCCCTACCCTTATGTTGTCCATCGTCGCGTAACTTTATGAGCGGATTACTTTTATGACCGGGATTAAAGTCCCGTTTGCGAAATGTTTACAGCGCTGAACTCCGTGCCCAGTTGGACGATAGATGCTCTCTTACTATAGACCGCGATTTTAAAACGACCGGTATAAAATATAAAGAAATCCTTTGAGGTTATCAAAAGGTCAAAGAGTTTCGGGCGATGCAAAATAATAATGAAATTCGTGAAGTGGAAGAATCTTCACAATTAGAAAGTTTATAATAAATCGTTCCTCCACCTCATAGGATAATATTTAAGGAATTTTCATAACGAAGGCTTTGCAATTTAACAGGTAGGCAAAAGGCTTTTTGGTATTTGTAAAGGTCAGAGGCGGAATTACGATGGATTTGTAAAGTAAATCAGGAAAAAAGGTTTGATACCGCAAGAGGAATAAAAATGGTTCGAGTGTTGTTTGTTGTTCATTTGGGTGCTTTTATTTGCGTAACGTTTATTTATTATGTAACCGCAAAATTTTATCATTATCGTTTCTCTTGCAGATGGGATACGGATTTTATTTCGATTCCTTAGTAGTGCTTACAAAAATATGTAAAGGGTAAATGAAATGGTCCGGAACACAAATTAAGCCGTTACCTCGGTACTCGGTAGGTAGACCCGACGACAGCACAGAATCCCGCCGCTGCTAAGGAGCTTCATTCTTGGCACCATAAACACATTCTTCGACACATAGTTGCCTCGTGATGTCGCAACTAAGGCCCGCCGTAACAAACACTTAGTAATACGCCGACTGAGGAATTTGAGACGCTCCGAGGAATCCTTCCTTGTAAAATGTGTACCTATTGTGCATGTTATACAATTATTTCACCTTCAACATAAAGCCGAAGCTTTAAAGCGATCGCCTAAAATTCAAGCGCTTCTAAATATTGTGGCAAAGCTTAGCTTCCTATGCGGGATTTACGATGCTTACAGGATTATACGTAAGCTCGTTGAAATATTATCTCGAACCATGTTTACTGCGAATAGGCATAGTTGTTCCAGTTTGTGATATTCCAGTACATACAGATATTGTTGTTGCTTGTATTCTGGAATCTGGCGTCGGCTCTGTAACTCTTGCTAACCGGATAACGTGCCAAAGCTCGTTGGATGTAAAATAAATAATACGTAAAAGGAAAGTAAGTAGAAAGCTAGAGACATGAATCAACAAGTGAATTATTTCTTAGCCGAAAAATCGGCAGGCGTTACTCAGCATTATTTTGTTGTGTGGGGCTACAGGTGCGAGCTCAACCAAAGTATTTGCTTTTTCATAAGGGTTTGCCACTCCACACTCCACAACTGAATATGGTGAAAGCCGTCTCGAGAATACATCAATATTTATAGTGTCTAAAGAGATTTTTCTCTTATCATACAAAGTTTTCCCTTTCACGTTTATTCTAACGTTGCGGATTTGGTAACCGAATACGTGAAAAGGTTGTCTCTTCGAAAAGAGATTTATATTTGTGGTAGCTATACTTACGCATTAAGTCGTAAATGCAGCGGTATAAAAGCAAAGCAGGGGTTTGGGTCAAGAGGGGGTGAAAAAATAGGCGATAAAGTGACGGCTGTCGTCCATCACGGCGAGTGCCAGGCGGGGCGGCTTTAGCTTCAAATAATTGGTTGGACGCATCGAGTTTTCGCGAGCTAATCGTCGCTGGCCGGAAAAACAGCCTCCGTCCGGCGCAAGGCTTCACGTGCAAATGTTTGCTCAGCCAATCTCGTGTAGCCTTAAATCCGGAAGAACTATAAAGACCGTGTGTTCGTACGACATTTATGAACTTAGCACTTTATGATGCTGTTCGTTCAAGTCGAGTTATTCTCGGTTTATGGCATCATAAATAAAATACCAACACATTATTAATCCGCTTTTAACCCAATTACCTAGAACCAAGAACAAATTTCTTGTATACAGTTGCAAGAGCCCTAAATAGGTCAGTAGTTTCAATTGCTGTCAAACGCTCTGCATACCAATTAAGCTTTAATTAACTAACCGAATTATAATGGTAATCAATCAGGTGTACTCACGTACCTATAGATAATATAACCAGTGTGTTTGTGTACACGACACGAGGCTCTTCGAAACTGTTGTTTTATTTAGAAGGAAACAACCAGGTAAACACACTGGGAAAATAACGAGCGCCGTCAACATTGACCCAGGGTGACGTGTAAGAATGGGCAACAATTCGAGCACGTGCAAGTTGCTTGTCCGTCTTCCTGATCGCATCCCGGCTCGCGGCACACGTCAAGACCTCACTCAGCTGAGATGTTTCACCGAGGAAACAAATGACTCACTTACCTGTTGATGCCCAACCTACGGAGTGGAACGAGCCTTTGAATCTATAACTTGGAACGGTACTACGTGACTTGCGTAGTTCGCTCTAGTGACAATGTATTTTTATTCCCGTTATAAGAATAGAATGGAAATGCTTTTAGACAACATTTAGCGCTAACAGATTTGCATATTCTAGTTAATCTGCCAATAAATAGTCGTGTTCGCTGCGATAACAATAGAATACGCACACTGCTTTCAAATCTACGTTATTAGGATTAATGCACGAATAACAATTGCAGCCAAATTTAAATGCCAGGATTGATTTTGGGAGCAGTTACAGTTATGAGATTTTTTATAGACCAATATTTCTTGGTTTTAGACATTATGTAAGATATGACTGACTGATATGGTTTATGCGCAATAATATGGTCAACCCATTGATGAACTCTTGAATTCTGCATTGATAGCATGAAAACCCCGGTTAATCAAACAGCCGAGTTTCAAAATCATAAATCAGGCACGTTTGTACATAGACTGATGCTAGAAGCCTGCAGCTATTCATTACACACAACACATTGTATATTCAGCGACAATAGTATTACATACACTTATATTTATTTATAATGTGAGGTCGCGAGCTTCCCGGATGTAAATCTCGCAGCCACTCGGTTTGCGGGCTGCACCACGAATTTACATAATTCATGTGACACGAAACTGTCTCCAAGAATTTACACTGCAGAGAAAAGAGATAGAAAACGTACCTTACATTATGTGCTTACATACCTTCTTTGAAAGCCGGACATTAGAATGTGTTGGAAATATCAGCAGAAGTATAACGAGAATTCACTGTGAGTTTAAAATGGCAGGATGTTGAAATTATATCTGTGAATATTCGCGAGAGGAATGCGTCTCATTCAGTGGCGCTCAGTCGTGCAGCCCTAGAGGAATTCTTTCAAAGTCCGTGTGTCACTGGTTTTCTGAAAGAAGATGCAGACAAAGGTGTATCGCATTCTTCTATAAACCTTATACTTCTCTCGAAATAAAAGTCATTGTTTTGCATTAAACGTAGCTTCAATTGTTTACTGAAATAAGTAAGAACCAACAAACCTCTTACAACAAAATTTCGATTATATTTTACGCCTCCAAAACATCCTTTTTCAACAAAACTCAACGTCATCCTCACATCAGCGTAAAAGTCCAGTGCCGCGTAAAAAATAAACAAAAAAATATAAAAAAGTGAAATTGCTCTTTGTCTTTTACCATCAAAGGGGTGTTGTTTAAGGTACAAAAATATCCAAGTGGCGATTTTCGGCTTCTACCTGGCGCCCGAATACCGAGGTCGGGGTAATGCGGGGAATTTTGTCAAAGTCAGTCCGCCGAGCCCAGGAATGGGGACAATACGTCTTCATGCAACATTCACGGACCTCTGACCTTACATTATTAAAATCGGGGATGGAACTATAGGAATACAAACTATGGGATTCCTATTCTAAATTTCAAAAGACCTAATCGTTCCTTACTTTTAGTCCAGTTGTAAATTATAGTCAGTTAATCTGTTAGACAAAGGACTTGCGTAAATGGTATCTTAGGTGCTATTGTGCTTAACGCTGAAGATAAACGATGCAATATGATGTTACACTGCAGTGGTGTTCTCTATTAAGTAATGTTCAGGGGTTTAGCCGTTTAAGTTAGCATCTGTTTTGCAGTTCATGAACAGCAAAGCGCAATATAAAAGATTAAACAAAAGCAAAACGATTAAGAAATTACGTAAATGAAGACTTGAATTTTAATAAGAATGTCGTACCGTTTTCCTTAAATTTTGCCACAGCATAGCAATTAAACAATAACAATTCGTGTATGAAACTAGTATAATAGTCGATTTTCCTCCACCAGCGACGTTCTACGTTAAGTTAGTCGTTTTCTCGTGGGAGCGAGCGCCGTAATGACTGTGTTTTCCTTTGTCTGCAACGCGGACCAACTACGAGCATGTCAGTAATGTCCCCGATTAATATCTGTGTGTGTTGCGTGCGACTCGAATACGTTCAAGTTTTTACAGCCCAGTAGCCAGCTTAATTGACCTCAACAAATGGGTAGCATGTACCAATTTGTAGCTTGTAGCAGTGCTACGTGTTCGTAGCATTGCTCGTAGCGTAGCCGCTACGCTTCCATCGTTTAGCCGTCTTGCTACGGACGGCTACGGTGCATTTAATTCAATTTAACGAGTTTTACTTCATCTCATTCCATTAACAACACATTTTATTCCTACGGGTTGAAATGTTATGGGAGTTTGTTAGTTTTAATGGGGCTATGTCATTTAGTTAAATGGGTGATTTCATGAATCAAAATTTTACTGGTAACTGAATTAATTGTGTGGGGAAAACATTAAGCTTGATTAACGATAACTATGAAATAGTTTTTATTGAACAGTACGAGAAAGATTTATGTTAAAATAATTTTAGGTTTTACAAGTAAACTGTAATAATTTCCTTACAAAATTGTTCATTCATTTAAGAAAAAATAACCCTCCGATGACTTTATAAAAGCCGTGTGTGCTTTATTATGGTAATTAATTGTTATTCTCACAGGAAAATGAACGAGTATATTTTGCGTCGTTAATTTATATTTTAATGAAATTAAAACATAAAGTGACAGGCTGTTAAAGTCCTCTGAAGTGTGTGTGATTAGAATAAAATAAAACGAAAAGTACAAGGACGTGTAGAGATTCACAAATCGGGCAATACAATATAACTAACTATTTACACTTATAGATACAAAATTAAATGACTAACTAACTTACTATACAAATAAATACAAAAACAAAGTACACTTAGGCGCCGAAGTACTCGTCCGCATCGCTGTCATCCGGAAATGTCTCGAGAAGACTGGCAGCATTACTACGTTGAATGGCAATGCTAATTCTTTGGCCAAAGAACGACCCAGCCCTCTGGTCACGAGAAAATTCCTTAAAAAGGAGACGCGCACTCGGGCCCCATGACCCAGGCGTTTCGACCCCAAACGGCTCAAAGCTGTAGTTGCCCATAAGGTTACAGTATTTGCGCCGCTTTAGGGTCTCAGCAGCCGCAGCGGCAGCGCCATATAACTTACATACTAAGCAAACTTACAGAAACACTTAACACTGTATGCCCTAAAATAGTGAACACAGCAATCAAAGTGTATGAGCTATATAAAATTAACTGGCTTCTGCCAGTGACTTTGTCCGCGTGAAAATTCCCTCTCCCCCATTCACCCTCTTAGGGGTGGAATTTCGAAAAAACCTTCTTTAGTGGATACCTACTCTTCACAAGGGACTCCCTCCGAATTTCCGTCTCTAGGACCAGCGGTTTAGGTTGTGCGTTGATATATCAGTCAGTTAGGACTGAATTTTATATATAAATAGATTATAAATAAGCTTATAAATAATATGCTGCAATTGGACTAATTATTATTAGTCGAATGGTTTCACAGGCTTATCTTAATCCTAATTTTGGCCGATACTAAGGTCCCGGAGAAAATATAAAAATATAATTATATTATTTAAATATCCATTAATATGCTATAATGGCTATAAGATCAGAGGAACACTGATGCGACGATAGATGTGGTGTGTGAAAGGTGATATGGCTTGAAAGAGGATGAATATTCAGGTGACAGCTATAAAAGAACAGTATGGAAGAATAAGACAGGTTGCACCACAATCAGCTTATAATGTTCCCACTGCAATGGGACACAGGATCTCTTCGAGAACTAGTGGGCTGTAATCTACCACGCGAACCCAGTTCTAGTTGGCACCAGGCTGCACCATAACGTAATAAATTGGAAAAAGGCAATAGGATATAGTGATATAGAACCGCAAACAGAAAGAAAGGAATAATAAAGTTTATTCGGACACAGTTCGTGAAAAACAAAATACAAACAACAAAATAAAATCATGTTTCAATAACAATAGTGTGTACCTCACGGCTGCGTCAAAAAGGGTCCATTTCAACATTAATGCCAGACAGATGCTGTCAGACGCTGGTTAAACAAAAAGTTTAACGAGATAGAACCACAAACGTCACTTACGTCACTATTATGTTATGACGTTCGCCCATTGTGTCACACAATGGAAATTTCTACATTTTATATCTGGTATTTGTATGGTGTACCCTAGTAAATAGTATTGAATTCTATTCTATGACGTCAGCTTTCCAATGCAGATGGCTTATCAATTGATCATAGACAATTAATAACAACAAATATATTTTGATATTACGCAACAATTTGAAAGCGTTTTGAATGTATTTTGTAACTGAATTAGTGATAGTTTTGTTTACCCAGTCTATTTTATTAGATAACCGTGCACTGCGAATAGCAATAGCTGTTATTTTGGCTATGTATGTAGAATGAATCACTGTTGTGCGTAGTTTAGAAAGGTCATTTTAAGTTGAATTAGATAGATACGGTATTGATCTTAAATAAACAAAACAATTTTCGCATCAGAGTGTGATAAAAAAGCAATTTTTAAAGGTGCGTCCAGACAGAGCGAGGCATGTATGTAATGGTAAGCCACGCATGTGACACATGCCTCAAGCTTATCTGACATTTTATAAAAAAATGTATTGCGGCGCATGGCTCGCACGTCTGGACGCACCTATAGAGAGAAATGAAACGAAAAAAATATTCTGATGCCCGTTTTCAGTAACACTCTTCTAGTGAAAACGCCTAATTGCATGCTTAAATAAAATTGCGCTGTTAGATTTTCAACTTTCGGTTCTGATCCAGACGTTGAAATTTCAACGGTGCGATTTAATCAGGCCTGACATTTATGTGTCGTGTAGTGTTAGTGAAAAATTCCATATTACATCAAGAATTAGGTTATGAAAGAAATTATATTAAACATAATCTTCCTTAAACAGTTTTATTTTTTATTGAATGTTAACAAACAGTAGAAAACTTATACCTAGTATGTAGTCTTTTGTGGTTTGGGTATTTATTGAGGTTATAGAAGTATTTACTTGCTTTGGGGTTATTGGTTTGTGTGTGTGCCTACGTAATGGGGTAAGCAATCCCAGGGGATACACTGTAAGGCTTTAAAGTAAGTAGCGTTTTATGAGATTTTTTTTTGTTATGGTTTTATGTTTATTTTCCAAATGGGTACGCAGAAGTAAGCTCATAATTTTGTCGATATTCAGTTCTATGCACAGGAAGGCAAGCCTAATCCGTTGACCGGGCACAATTCCAAGCTTTAAACTGTCAAAATAGCTAAATAATACTTTCAACGACTCAGGGCTCAAATTGAGATCACTAACGACAGGCTTACGCAATATCTTCTCGTCCCACTTACCGCAGTGTCTCAAGACTCAACAAGTCTTTGACCAGTGCGTGTTGCCAGTGATGACCTATGGCACTGAAACGTGGTCGATCACAATTGGTCACCCAAAGTACAATGGAGAGGGCTATGCTTGGAGTTTTCCTACGTGATCGAATCAGACATGAAGAAATCCGCAGGAGAACCAAGGCAACCGACATAGCCCGAAGCATTGCCAAACTTAAGTGGCAGTAGGTATATATTGGTCGCAGAACAGATGGCCGATGGGGCTGAAAGGTTCTGGAGTGGCGATCGCGTACAGGAAAACTTAGCGTTGGAAGGCCTCAAGGTTGACCGAAGACCTTGTGAAGGCCGCAGGAATCCGCTAGATGAGGGAAGCACAAAATCGGTTGAGGTGGCGATGCCTGGAATTAATGAAATGAACTACTACTAATATTAGACCAATTCGGTATGGGTTTACCAAACGTTATTCAATGAACATAGGTAAGCAGGTTGACATTATCAAATTAACGAGTGCCGAGTGCCGAGTTCTGGAATTAGCACATTAAATAGGAGCAAGGCCTACTCGTGCGGTGAATTTATCAGTAGTTACTCAATAATTTATTTTCTCGATATATCTCTAAAATACTGGTTGGTAGCGATAGAGTTAAGAGTTGGCAAGTAATTTTGAAAATTTATAATTATTATCATCACACTTGATCGCTGCGTGTTGGCGGTTCCAATTATTCAGCCAATATTAACACACACAATAACAACATAAAAGAATATAAGTTGACGTAAGTATGAAAAAGATGACGAAGTATTAAAAAGCCATAAACTAACTACTAGGTAATACTAATATGTCGTAGGTATCTGTATTTATTTTACTGTGTGGTACATAAAGGTAATATATAATAAAGGTAAAGGTAAAAGGTAAACTCGAGCCATTCAGTATTCTTTGTACGAAACTCCCTACTGCAACGCACTCTAATTGGAGTCCTAACGTAATCGCCTCGCCTCGGGACAAGCTCACGAACCGCGGTGCGGCTCCTCGTCCCCGCGCTTACGTCTCTCCGTACCCGAGCTTACGTCTCTTCGTCCACCCTTACCCCTCTCACCATCCCGCGGCCTGCCTGCACCATCAACCAGCGGTCGGCGAGCCGTAAGCGTGGCGTCGCCTAGCCGTAGCCTAGTCGACGTGTCAGAGTTTCTGATCCGCTTTGGTTACGTGCTTACGTTAGGTTGACGCCTGTTTGACGCCGAGGTGAAAGGCGATACGGTGACGATCCCTTTCCGAGTTGATATGTGTGATCCCTTTCCGAGTTGATGACCTTAAACCACCACCAAAGTGTAAAATGTGTAGTGTAGTGTGTGTGTGCCTTTGTACCTATTTTTCTGTTCTGTTTTTTTGAAGTGAAAACTTCTGTAGGCGCGTTGGGCATTTTTTGAAATGGGAAAAAACCATTGAACTCGCGACACTGTTACCGTAACTAACACCTCTGTTTTAAGTTTTGGCAATCAACGCGCGGTACATTTTCTTTGGGAAGAATGACTTTCAAACATATTTATAAAATGACTATGCTCTTTCAAGTTTTTTACCTCTGTCGGCACTCCTGGACTGACACTGTTTTTTTCTTGTGTGTTTATATACGGTGGATCTTTATATAATTATCTAACTCGAAAATAGCCTCATCAGTGTCGTGTGATAAATGATAAATGATTTTATTTTTGTAAGTAGGTTTGTACAAACACTTTTACACGTCAATCATGTTGTTTTTTTTAAACTAGATGAGGTCGGCGTTTCCTATCTGACTACTCTGAGAAGAAAGGCCGAAACAAACTCAGAGGTCACAGTCTCTTTTAAAGTCCAGACATAATCTTGATCAGGTTATATGAAGACCATGTAGATCGATGTCTGAGATGGTCTTTTGAGGAAAGAACCACACAGATTGAGAGGACCTGTCCAGTCAGTGCATGCATTTGTCAGAAATCGTGCAGCTCAACTCAAAACTTAAGGACCTCAAAGATTTGACAGACATTTGGGTAGGCCACATAAATTACTTAAACTGCCAGACCATGAAAAAAAAACTAACAGAACATCTCTGTTCTGTTAGTTTTTTTTTTTCATGGTCTGGCAGTTTAAGTAAGCATTGTATTATTCTCTCGAATAATACAAAAAATATTAAATTAATAAAATGACCCACATCGTCTTCACATTCACAATTAAAAAAAAAAAACTTTACAAAGTAAGCAAATGTCAATGTTTATAAAAAGTCATTAATGTCAATGTGTTTAAAAAAAAAACATTCAAAATGCAGAAATTGGAAGCAGCTCAATCCCAAGCCTTTTTGTCCTCAATATAATCTTTAACGGTATAAAAGGCTTTCTGGCACAACTTACGTTTAATGAATGATTTGAATTTATTAAGGCTTAGATCTTGAACGTGGTTTGGTAGTTTATTATAAAAGCGTATACATTTGCATCTGAACGAGCCACCTATTTTCTTGAGCCTTGTTGTAGGTACAACAAATTTGTGTTTGTTTCTAGTATTTATATTATGGATATCACTGTATTTTTTAAATAATTTTATGTTTTTATGACATATAAAAGATTTTCATAAATATACTGAGAAGGCACAGTCATTGCATTACTTATAATCTCTTTGAATTTGTCTCTGAGAGAGTGTCTCTGACTTAATTTATAAATTGATCGAACGGCTCGCTTCTGCAAAACAAAGATAGTATGAATATCGGCGGCATTTCCCCACAAGAGACCGTACGACATTACACTATGAAAATAGCTAAAGTACACTAAACGGGCAGTCTCTATATCAGTTAATTACGAATTTTTCTAACAGCGTATGCTGCGGAACTTAGCTTTTTTGACAATTTATCTATATGTGGACCCCACTGAAGCTTAGCATCCAAAGTTATTGCCAAGAATACTGTGTTGTCTTCAGGATTCAATTAATCGCTCTTTATCAACACATTAGTTTTCACCTGCCTAACGTGGGGTAGCGTAAACTTAATGCATTTGGTTTTTTTCTCGTTTAGAAGCAAATTATTAAAATTGAACCAGTGGACTACTTTCGAGATCGCGCTATTTACGTCGTCAGTAACCAACTGCTGACGTTTAAGTTTAAACAAAAGAGAAGTGACATCTGCAAACAACACTATATCATGATTATCCTGTGTACTCTATACCCTTTATTTAACCAATAACCCAAGGATCTTAATTACAAACGTGACAGTTATTAAATAGAAGTTGTAGTGTCGCTCAGCCCATAATTAATAACGGTTAGAAGTTACACATACCTACGCACATAAGCCCGGTGACTTTGAATGCTAACGCAGGCCTCCCCTATAGAACACTATGTATAATGAAATATTTTGGGTGGATAATTAACACTAAGCTGGCCTGATGAGGGATGCCGAAAATCGTGATGCATAATTATCCTAAAACGTTCCCACTACTAAGACACTGGCGTCTTCGAGAGGGAGTGGGCTGTAATCTACCACGCTGGCCCAGTATGGGTTGGTAGATGTCAACATGTCTTGAGTTTTTGGTTCTAGGACATGCCGGTTTCCTCACGATGCGTCGCTTCACCGTTTTGAGAGCAGTAGTGATGAAATTATTTACACAAAACCCCTGTCTGGGTTGGAACCCACGCCCTCCAATTCGTAAGTTGGAGCCGTTACCACAGGGCTGCTCTCGAAAATCGAGTTGAATGGCGTGCAATAGAAGAGGCCTATGTCCAGCTGCGGACTGCTCTAGGCTGATGATGATGATGGCCGATTGACTAAGAAAATATGCTGGACTGTATGCTTTCGGAAAAGAGAAATTACTAAAACATGAAACTTCTCCAATCGTCTATGGGTCGCTGATTACCATGACATTACAGCAATATTTTATGAAATTAGCAGTGTCCTTTCAGCAGCATTTCGAGGTCTTAATTTCCTCATAACAAAAATTTGTCATAACCACTGTGATCTCTTAAAAGATGGAAGGACACTAGGTGATCTGTTAAAAGATGGAAGGACACTAGCTCCTAAAACAGAGTTTCTTTTGTCAAAGATTTAAGTTTTCTTTTACATTACTTCACTTCAAAATCATCATCTGAAAACTTTGTACCTATACAATATACACCTCTGTTTTCTCAAATGGCGGCTTAAACCTCCAAACATACTAACTACTACTACTTGTCCACAGATGGGCCACCTCTCAGTGGTGATACCACCAGACATTGCCGACGAAGACGGCTCCGAAGCCAGCGCCCCTGAAGGGGGCTCGGTAGAACTGCGCTGCACAGCCACTGGAGTACCAGCCCCTATAATATCCTGGAAGAGGACGGGGGGCCGGAACATTGTATTCCGAGATGATAATGGGAAGGAGGTCAAAGGTGAGAACCATTTTGTTTTAGTAGGTGATGTAAAGGCATGTGGTGATGACATAATGAACCAGAAAACTAATGCGCCCTCATCATAGAAGATTTAGGGGGTGATTATAGATTATTTTGAGAGATCTGTATGTATTTTTTGTCATTTATAAAGAGGATTTAGGCATATCGGTCTAACTAAAATGTTACAGTAATGCAATCCGAAAAAAGGATGGTGCTATCGGACATGTTTAGCTCCGTCTCTCTCTTACACTGGAATCAAGATGGCATTAAAACGTCGCGTACGCGTAACATGACATTTCTCAAAATGTCATATGGTTTATTCTCGTAATAGTAGATTTTACAAATGGCATATAATTATGTCATGAAAAGCCTTAGATTTATTAGTCATGAAACCATTATACAGAAGCACCTGGAATTTGTATAAAAATCGTTTTAATTAAATCTGGAAAAGCTACATTCACTTCACAAAAGAAAACAGAGCTAACAATGTATTTAACACAAAGATTATTATCCTTAAAGCCGAGAGAATTAAGTGAAAGAAATGCTGGCATGCAGTCAACTTGACGCAACAGGATTATATTTTTTCTTATTCTAGACTGGTTCCTATTCAAGAACTATAAAAAAAGTAGGTTGCCAAGACTTACATAACGCTTTCACTGTTATAAATCAGATCTAATGTAGAGCCAAGCCCCTAACTCTACAAGACTTAACTCTACAAAAGAACACAAATAATCTCCAAAAATCTCTATCTCATAATTTTACAAAAAAATATATATGAAATCCTCACAACAAGCACTTGGTCAATTGATAAGTTACATGGTACAGATTGCAAAACTTTTGTTTTTATTTTCTAGTTTGCCCCCCAAATACACGTCGTCATGTTTGGGTCACAGAAATTCATGTTTTCCAAATTTAAGCTAAATCAGTCTAGTAGATTCGGAGCTAATTGGCTGAGACAGATGGACAGACTCACATACGAGTGATCTTGAGGGTTCCGTTTTTTCATTAGGACGTACGCGACCCTAAAAACACAAGCATTTCATACTTTTTGAAATAAATCATTGCAAAAGCGCTTAAAAATATAACCTATTCTTAAAAAGCAAACTGAAAAGATAAATGTTGTCCTATTATTGACTTGAGCTGAAGAATTTAGATATATGATCTAAATCCTTCCAATTGAGAGAGTTTTAATTTCTTGATAGGCTTACTTGCGACAGTGATTGATTGAGGGAATTCCTTATTTTTTTGTGTGGAAATAAAACGAGGGTCTTCTTGCATTATCATGGGGTAAGTGAATTTAAGTACTTTGAGAATAATCGATTGTTTTATGACGGTTGGATAAAAAGTTCTTAAACCAAAATTGCACAGAGTTATTCGCTGCAGTATTATTGTAGTAATGACAACAAACCGATTTTCCGATACAAAATAAAAGTCGTCTGTGTTTTTCAAGTAGCAATTGTTTCAAATAAAAGATAATAATCAACGTCTTCCAAAGGCAAAAAATAAACCGTCAATTTTCCGTTGAATTTTATTCGCATCAGTGAGATCCGGCTAAGTGGTAAAAAAGAAACAAGACTAATTTTGCATTCAAAGCCCGCCCGGAGCGGGCGCAGGTGCTAGAGCGGTTAAAACATTGGAGTTTTATGGGATTTATTAAGATATTGCTCTAAGGATATTGGAAAGAAAATTCCAATTCGATATAAATGTACAACGTGCTCGCAGAATAACATCTAAATAATAATGGAACGCCAGGATAACGCACACATAATCATGTAATATTTATTTATCGTCTCTTACGGGTAGATAAACAATTTATTCACATCGACAGACGGGACGAGGCGAGGCTACGTTAAATAAGAAACGCCCACTCAAATTGCCTGTAAAACAGATTTATTTTATACCATCAATACATTTTTTTGTTCAAAGCTTTAATTAAAACCTATGATTCTATACAATAAATCATTTTATAAAATGTTCACGTAATATTTAAATTCAATGAGAACATTTTTTTCTGCGATAAAAGCACAGGGCTGTCAACATTAAACAAAAGAAGGCGACGTCTGATGCTCACGGCCGGAATTCATTTCCGCGGAAAAAACGTGTTCAAAGAACTCAATTACTACTTAAACAAAATATTGTAGCAATCCGGGGTTCGCTGAGGAAATTAAACGAACGGCTTAGTGACCGGCCCGACAAAAGGTTGTTATCTCTTATAGTTATAATGACGTACCCTTTACAGCGCAACGCAACACTAGGTGAAAAGGCATAGGAGTTAAAGCAATTATAGCGCTAGTCATTTTAACACATACGCACACGTATTTCTAATGGTGTCTAATCCCGTGTTGTAATTTATACCTTAATGTAAATGTATTAGGGCCAAAATTGCCGGTCCCCGCTGGGCTATTTAAAACCTTTTCGGTACGGTGTTTTACGAATTTGACCCGTTTTATTTAAGCCATTAAGCGTAAACAAAAGACTGGCGTCCCTCAGTAAACGGAGGGTGGTTGTAATAGTTAACAGAGTGGTGGAACTGGCTCTGCCTTTGTATTAATTGGACATGTTAAACACGCTTCACTAAATATGTAAGAATTGCCTTCGCTGTAGCTATCCACGATTTCCTTTTTCCACTTTTCTCGTTTTCCTCTTTTGCGGCGGACGCTCATTCGGAATGGAATTATTGAGAATTTGTTTCTGAGCGCATTAGTAACAGTGAATCATTGATTCTGTCGTGGTAGCGGCGCCGTTAATTAACAATTTGTACACTTTTTTCTGCATTTGCAAAATTTAAACGAAAATAAAGTAATGCAAATAGACAATGAAATGGTGTATTACGCACCAATTTACTCGCCAAAGGGCGAGTAAATTGGTGCTCGTAATTAGTTGTAATGAGCAGATATAAGGAAGCTACTCCTGACGCAATCTATTCACTGTCTTCTATGGATAAGGAAAGGAACACAAGCCCTCAGACGAAATATATCACTTGCCACGTAGTCACTGAATTAGCAGCACAACAAGGAAACAATATATAAGATCCAACAAACAAAATGAAACACAATATTGTTCTCAACATAGCCCTGAAACAATAATATCTAGTTATGAAACGAAGTGAACCATATCGTTAGATATAAACGATAACTTATATCTTGAAAGCAAACTTAATTAACTTTGTTATAATAAAACAACAAATAAAACACCAAAAATATATCGTTAAATTGGATTAACGAAGTATTTAAGTCCTTTAGATTGTCTCTGAGATTATTTTATTTGAAACATTGTGAGGTGCTGTAAAGGGCGAGTGAATGGAGTTTGAGTGTTTTAGGGTGCGTAAGATCCGAGAGGCTTAATCACGAAGATAAATATGCTTATTAGAGCAAAATTAAATCAGATGTGTTTCCGAAATTCACGCAGATGAAGTCGCTAGCAAAACATGAACTATCGCAGAAATGAAAAATCGTTCCCAGAAATAATAAACCGTTATTAATTTCTGTAACTAAAACGACGTCATATCTTTTCACATGAATTACAGCCTAATTACATTATAATTAACGTCCCTCAACAATGGAGCAATATCATCATTTAAAATACGTTCAGTTGCAGAAAATATTTCAGCCAGAATGAAATCGGAAAACAATTAGTCTCGGCGCAATAATAACGGGGAATTGCTGAATCAGAGCCGACGTCTAGAGTAACAAGTTGGCTACGACATGTCGCAACCCAACTTTATAACCCGTTAATAAAACACAATTTCATATAAACACCCGCTTTTGATATTGTACGCGTTACGTAGTAACAGTATTTTATGTGCCCCTAGTATAGCGGGGGTCGTATGCTATAATAAAGCGATAAATTATTTCCATTTAAATTTAATTTGACAGCCATCGTGAAACGAATAGGTCTCGCAGCTATATTGTGATTAAAGTGAGGATATGATTTGAAATTTGGATACGATTATCGGAGCTCTGCAATTTGTATGAATATGAACACAGCATAAAGAATACAGCAGCAGCAACAATGATACGCCGCTTGTGAGGACCGCAGGAACCCGTTGGATGCGAGAAGCACAGAACCGGTCGAAGTGGAGATCCTTAGGGGAGGTATGTCCAGCAGTGGACGTCTTTCGGCTAAATTGACAATGATGATGAACATTGATACTTTTCCTTTTCCTTTGTGGTGTTCTCTTAAAAAACATCTTTATAACTTACCTACCTACCTAAATTATTCTTAGCTTCTTCAATACATTTCAGTATCTTTGCTATATTAAGCCAATGCCAATGTTAGGTTCGTAAAATTCTTTTCCAATACGGAATTTTAATTAGTACTAATGAAAACAGAACTTGATACGGTCAAGTAAACAATAAAGATTACACTAGAGCTCAAGTTATCATACCTTTCTACTTAATTCTCTAGAAGCTCGTTTGCAATTCTTATTACGCCATTGACACTTGAGACTCTGCCAAAAAATTCTAATAGCATTTATTCATTTGTTTTCTTGCTAAGGACTCTGTAACGTATCAAGTGAATGAAAAAGAGACTAAAGTATATGAATATGGTTTCCTATAAGAGCAGTGGCTGTCGGTATTATAACGGACGTCATGAAAATCTGCCATTTTCACCAGTAAAACGTTCTGTCTTTAGACAGTTAATGTGTGACCGTTCACCGCTTTCTTAGTAAACCAAAGTGTTAGACAGGTGGTATTTAGTTTACTCACACATTGCTGTCATCTGGTATTATTTTAATCCATACTAATATTATAAATGCGAAAGTGTATCTGTCTGTCTGTCTGTTACCTCTTCACGCTTAAACCGCTGAACCGATTTAGATGAAATTTTGCATAGCGTTAGTTTGAGTCCCGGGAAAGGACATAGGGTAGTTTTTTCCCGATATTCCCACGGGTTCGACACTTATACGGGTGAAACCGCGGGGCGCTGCTAGTTTTTTATAAATATTAAAATATATTTTTTTATTGTAGAAATCTGTTTTCAATTAGGATTTACTTAATCTTCAGACTTAATATGTACCTTCTCTACAAAAATTAGCTGTTACTCTAAAGTTAACAAACAATTTCGCAAGAATATCGTTGGTTGTAGCAATTGTGTAAGTAAGTACATTTCAGTGTAAAAATAAAATATAATTTAAGACCGAAATGTATCTCCTGGGCGTTGCGCACTCAGTTACGAAATTGTTGTAATAAATATGGACCAAGATTTTACCGCTTTTCTAAATTTATTCATGTAAGACGCGGTTAGCTTTATTCATAAGTTGTGAAGTGCTAGTTTGTCTGATGTGCCATATTATGAACGTGTTGAAGTCACGTCTTCTGTGGAATGGTATACAAAAATAATATATGGAGACGTCATTGCCCTCAGTTTGTATTTGACAGCTTCTTCTTTACAAATTATCAGAATTTTTTCTTGTTTGTTTTCAAATGCAAATACATTACTTATTATGTATGATTTATGAGTTGAAGTTAAATATTAAAAATTTAACGAGAATACCTTTATTATATTTCTCCTAACAGTAAGCAAGGCTTTGTTGGCAAGTCAAATGAAACTGAAAGACGTTTCCTTTCGAAAGTTTTATCGAAGGTGACTTACAAACTAGTACCTAAAGACCGCAGTACTTAGTACATTTTATCAAAAATCTTATCGCCGTTTCACCAAAAATGTCTGTAAAACATTTTATCTTCACTTAAGTCTGGTACATTACAAATTTTATGACTATAAGTTTTTTTAAACGGCCGTTCAATGCGATTGTTAAACTGATTTATGTTCTGCAATAAATGGGCCCTCTTTCATTGATGTGAGACCTAGATCATAACTGTTAACGGTGCTTACTTATACTGGCTTGAAGTAAAGGCAATAAACACTCCTTTGGGTCGCTGTTACTTAGGCTATGTGACCTCAAAGTTGGGGTAAAGTAGTTCAATGTTTGGCTTATAACTCATGGTACGAACTATGCTCGTTGAAACCAACACCTTGTCAATTTGGAGGGCATATTGTTCACGTATTGATATTTTTGTGTGTGTTTATTAGATACGTTACTTGTATTAATTTTGTTGAGCAGCGTCATTCATTTGAATCAGCTGGTTTTGCGGTTTGATCCAGCCAGCTGTTTTAATACATTAATTCATGCTATGAAGAGGCATTTGTCCAGTAATGCTCTAATAGGCTCACGATAAAAGGATAATAACTTTGCATAATCGACTGGAATTTATATTGTGTTGTTGTAAATAATATTAAGTTGTTTTTTTTTGTTTTGTTCAACAGTGGTAGAGAGTTACGTAGGCTCGATTTTGGCGCTGAAGGGCCTCCAACGTTCTGACATGGGGACGTATTTGTGCATCGCAGCAAACGGCATCCCGCCGACCAAGAGTCGCCGGTACGAAGTCTCTGTGCTGTGTAAGTATACAACGCTTTTTATATTAAACCCTTTTCCCTTAACCTAAGACGCCGGGAGTGAAGAAAGTGTATTTGCATTTTTTGTGAAGTTGCAACAAGGGTTCGGACTTTTCGCCGACGTCATTAGAACTAAATTTAAAAGCCATTGGAGGACCCCTCTACCTACCTTTTGAATAAAACAAGCGTGGTGTGACTCGCAAAGAAGTTTTGCGTTATTGTAAGAACAAAAGAACATATTTTTACGTAAGTTTGTTACGTAAAAATATAGAGATTCAAGAATATAAAGTGTGTAACTTATCTCTTTAACAAAACTGGCTGACTTTAAAGGCTTGCGTAAACCTAATTGAGTGGACTTAATTTCGTCCTAGTTAAACTTTGTTGATCATTTCTTTTGTATGGATAATTAGGTTTATTTACTGGATAGGTATACAGTTGCGAGGTAATGTTGTATTGTAATGCTTAATGTTTTTTAAAAGGCCGTGAGTTGAAAGCATTTTCTTTTACGGTGCAATAGATTCCCGTTGAATTGGTTTCCTTGAGTTTAGTCGTCGTTTTTTGCCTCTTTCGCCTCGTCTTAGTGTAGGTACTAACTATAAATACGTTTTTGGTTCGACTTCTAGAACATGGTAAAAATTAATTATATTATCCTTAAAAAACCCCTAACTACAGCCTGCTTGTCGTTCACTTCTAATGTAGAAATTAAAATGTGTATCTCAAACTTTTTTACCAGTTATGAGTTACAGAACCGTACTAATGTGACTCGAGGGGTGCCAAAATAACAAATGTACTACTTAGAATTATTTTATCACTTAAGGAAAACGTCCATTATTCTGCCACTCCGTCCGTTCTTTCAATCTAACCCCTCCATTATTTGTGTCCAGTCGAGCCGATCGTACGAGTGGGGAGTCCAGTGGTTCTTCGAGCGGCAGACATGCAAGTCACCCTCCAGTGCTACGTTGAGGCCTCGCCTAAATCTCTAAACACCTGGCAGCGAGGAAAATCGCAAGCTGGTAAGTAATACGTCTGAAAAAATCTAGATAATTATTTCGAATCAAGGTCCCATGCTGGGCGCCAACGTCAAATGTTATTAATTATGCTATCGAAATGAGAGCATGGTTTTTATTTATTTCGGGAAAAAAACATGGGCGTCAATTTTAAATGTTGTTGATTCTATCGAAATGCAGGTTTAGTTTGCAGATTTTTTGTTAGATTGAGTAAAAATAATTTTACCAAAATAATACAATTGTCGAAACTAGCCCACGCTGGGCGCTAAAAGTTTGATGGATATTGATTTTGGAATATGCGATTAATAATATTTTTTTTAGAATTAACATTAGAATAATTTAATAATCTCCAACTAATGATAAAATGAAAACAAAAAACATTACATCTAAATGTATAATACAAAAATCACAATTTGGAATTGATTAAAATTGCTTAACGATTTTGTTTTAATCCTAGGTGGCAAGCTGCTGAACAGTTCAAAGTACGTGATATCAGAAGAGACACTGAACGAGTATGCACTACGAATGAACTTGACTATTAATCGACTAAAGAAGAATGATTTTGGCGAATACACATGCTCGGCGGCTAACGGTTACGGCAAAGCCGAGGGCATCATCACTTTGAAAGGTAAATTTATTTTCTAGTACGGTCATATTAAAGTCATGAATAATTAATATCCGTAATAGGTTTTGCAGGTCAGAGTTTTGCTTTTGCATCTAAGGGGGATAAGGAACATGGGTGGGGTAATTTGTAACGTGAATATTGCATTAGAGATTCTGTGGGCCTGTAGTTTGATAGGATGAGTTGTTTGATGAACGCATTTATTATTCCGCTTATAAATTCATAAAGACCTCTACGACGGTGCCAACTAAGACTGGGTTCTTCTTTGTCGTCCTATTTTATATTTAAAAATAATAATTAATCAAAATCTTCTGCTCTTCAACAGAGACGCCTCAAAGGACCACAACCACAACAACAACCACGACTACAACAACAACGACGCCTCGTCCAACGACGACAACTCTTGCAACTACGCGGCCCCCGAAGCGTCACCTCAAGAAACCACACGACCGCGGCAACCAGAACGCGCTCGACGCTGACATGCGACAAGCGGAGCTCAACAACGCTTTTAACTTCTACAACACCGCGTTCACACCACCCAACAACACCGTCAACGAATACGCCCAAAGAACCGAACGGCAGAAACTTCGCCCCACGGGGTCACCACGACAATACATCGTATACAATAATGCTTACAAAATTGGCAATAAAGCCTCCACATTCTTTCCCATGTTTATATTGCTACTAAAATTTGTTGTATAGAAAGAAATTAGATTTCTGAATTATTTAAAAGAGATAGCATTAACATGTAGTGATAAAAACATGGCTGTTGAATTTTATATATGTAAGTACGTATTTTGAGGTTGTTGTAAACGTTTTAGTGGATCTCGATGTTAATATTGTTATGTAAAAACATTATCGGCAGTTAATAAATAAAAATAATGAGTTTCAGCCTTAATATGTAAATTGAGACAATAAATACGAACTTCTTAAGAGTAAGGCTCGACTGTCTTTAAGGCCTGTTTAGGTATACCTTGATTAAAGCAAGTGATTCATTGAAAGTAATAGAATTGAGCGTGCTGACGAAGCACACCCTTAATTTGAGATTACTTATTATCGAACTCACTTTTAATAATCACTCGCACTACTCATTATGAACGAGTATTTTTCTGGAATTGATGATGAATTGATTGTTGATAATAAAAATTACGTAATACCAACTAACATTTATGAAAATATCATTATTATCATATCAGACGGCTATTTATTAAAAATAGAAGAAGAATTTGATAGACTTGAAGAGGATCGAACGTGTCTGAAGAGGTTTTTAGAAACTCCGTTTAGCTAACATTTTTATTATTCTCGTATTAATTATTCTATACATTATTAATGGCATGATGAGTTAGCATGGTAACTTGTATTTATAAAAGGAAAATATGATAATAATAAAGCTAGTGCGTACCTATATAATAATTTGTATAATGACAATACGATTGTAAAGAAAAGAATAGTAATTAGTGATAAGATATAATAGAAAATAGAGACCATTGTTTAAATATAACCAATAGTCGATTTATATAATTTGAACTGAGTAGTAATTTTTCGTTCTGTTATAATACAGCTTGTTTTTTTTTCTAAAAAGGGTATTCTGTATACATACAGATACCCAGAACAACGAAATAAATGACCAAAATTACAATAAATTTAGAAAATGTCATGTACCTAATTTCACAATTCTTTTACTTATAAGCCTTGATTTCTATTTTGTTATTAAAATTTATTATTTTTTAATAAACTAGTAAAATAAATCGCTTTATAAATATTAAGAATGTATAATTTTGTGTATTTTTTATTATTGTTTATCTGCTTACAGATTATTATTTTTTTTCGTAGCAAATTCAATATTAAGTTCTAAATAACGGTCTAAAATAAATTAGTTATTTTGTAAACAAAAAGTGTTAGACGATAAAATTGGATATTCGATAATAATAAATTTATGTCTTCCGGATAGTATATTAAAATAATGTATTCGGCTCATTCGTGTTTATGAGTTAATAAAATATTAGACGAAGTTCCTTTTGGACTTCAGAATAACGTAGTCTTATGTAAGTGACGAGAAAGAATTTATTGTAGGGATAGTGTTACGATGAATATAAAAAACATGAATTTTGATAAGAATCGATTCTACTGTAAAAATGAATGATCGTGTATTTAGTAATAATTATAGAATTGAATATTTAAAGTTGTATCATTATTCGGCTCGATTTAGTATCATAATATGAACTGTTACAGACCTACTTGTTTTAATTTTACATGTTTAATATTAAAAATCTGGCAATTTTTACAAAAGAATACTAAGATGTTTAATTTCATACAATTTATACAACGTAGGTACTATTTACTTTATACAAAATATATCGGTTATACAATAAAAATATGAACTAAGTTATATTTAAATTTACAGTTAATCAATACTTTTAACGGTTAAAATGGAATTTAAATAATTGAATCACTTTTTAATATATAGAATGGTTGAATTTCAGTTATTGTTAAGTGAATATAATTTTATTTCTGTGTATTTGTATTTTAAACTATAAAGTCGACTAATTGAAACATTTTTTCAAATAATAAAATGACAATAAATACGACAATCATTGTAAATAATTGAATTCACGTTAAACCAATTTATTAGTACGAAATGCGACTATTTATCAATGTTAACTTTAAGATGTTGATATCATTTTATGACATTTTAAAATAAAAAATATAATCAAAGTAATCATATTGGATAATGCTATCTATTTATTTCTTTACCTGGTTCGTTTTAACAGATTTATAAAAATATCTTGATACACCACGATACAGTGAAAGTAAGTAGGTTAGTCTCATGGACTTGGGAATATTAAATTACAAATGCATACGGTAATGAGCATTCTGAATTGCCGTATGTGGACTGCATTCTTAATTCAATAATATTAATTGAAACGACAAGGTCCACGTTATACGTTAGGTTATAGGAGGCTGATGAGCGAGGACCTTGTGAAGGCCGCCGGAATCTGCTGGATGCTAGAAGCGCAGAACCGGTCGAACTGACGGTGCTTAGGGAGGCCTGTGTCTTTCGGCTGAAATGATGATGATGAATTGATATAAAATAATAATTGCAATACAATGTCATCATCCTACAAATCTGCTGATAATGCAGTTGCTATTAACAATTGAACCTGTCAAATACAATACGGATGCTACTGACATTACCTGTAGGTAGCTAATCGTTTTTCAGAAGGGGAGAGAAAAAGAAACGATATGTGATTTATCCTTATCGTTTTATACCTAGTAGGTATACGCGTACCAATATTCCCAAAGAACAAGGAAGGTAAGGAGTTTATATATATCCACTTGTCTCGTGAGACATAATTTACCATTTGGAACATTGATGTCAATCCATCACTATGTGACACAAGATAAAGTAGTGACACGAGTTTACTTTCCAGATGTTTTTGCGGTTTATCCATATTATTTGAGCATATAGGTACACATATTTTACACCAACAGTTGCAAAGAAGAAAGTTTGGGACCTACTCACATTATGTAGGCATAAGGTAGGTAGGTACAAGATTCGTGTATGAATCTAAGTAATAACAGCCGCACGGGTCGATCGATCAGGTTATTCTACGCTTGCCGCGGTTGGTCCGTGGATGGGTGACCATCTTTACATATAAAAACTCTTCCGTGTCTCGGAAAGCACGTTAGGCAGTTGATCCCGGCCGTCATTCGTGGATTTTTGCAGTTAAGGGTCGTCAGAAGCCCGATAGTCTGACGACCAGTCTTACCAAATGTATCGTATTATTACCCAGTAACTGGGTTGCGGGGGCCAGATAGGCAGTCGTTCTATGTAAAATACTGGTATTCAGCTGCACCCGTTTAAACTGGAAGTCGACTCCAGCATAATTGGGGAACGGCTAGAAGATGAAGGATGTCTGCCTACGCCTTGGTCACATAGCTAGATGTTCTAAGCTCATGTTTAAGCATTGTTTATTTCAAAAATAAATTCTCTTCTCAAACACTTTTAAACCCTACAAAAACATCCCACTTCTTGTATAAAATATAAAAGAATTGAATGTAAAGTAGATCATTGTTGAAGAACACAATGACACCTACAACAAGAAGTAAAAACTGTACTCGTTTTCTCTTTATATTTTACAAGAAACATTACAAGTGTAGTTGTGACACAGAAAGACGACAATAGGTATCTCGTTACTATTGTATTTTATGAATTTCATAGTTATCATGTGTATTTTTATATTATTTGCAATAAGCCAAGCTAAATGTCTGCTGTCCCAACTGACAGCGATGAAAGAAAGAAGGCTTCTGCTGACTATGGACAATGGAAGGATCGCTCATACAACACCACAGCAGACCAAGGAACATATTTACTCTAGCGAGCAGTAGACGCATTGCTTTGTAGCATTGTCTTTATAGAAACTATTGGAAAGATTACGGTCATTCTATGAAACAAGTATAATAATAATATCTTGACTTAGGACACGAGGTTTTGACATGTGGAATGTGAGCTCGACTATCATTGTGCCGATTGTTGTATTGGCCAATGGTCTGATGGCCGAAAGCCTCTATCAACGTCTATCGAGGTTCTCGTTAGGCGGTTGGATCTAGGGCCTGATTCAGATGGCAGTACTCTCGATACGGCTCGCATTATGAGGAGATTCCTGTCTCTGGAACCCTAACCACCAGTTATACTTAATTATTATATTTTAATAAATATTTAAAAAATCTAATAAATTAAGTTAACAAAATAAATAAAAGAAATAATAATAATAAATCTTTTATTTTGCCAAAAGAATAACAACCTTACAACAAATTTTACGAGTACTTATTTTCTATAAATCTAAAAAATTTGATACCCAATTAGTAAATCAGTGCACAATAATAAAAGGTCGTTACGAAACCGCGCATCTAGCTTCTGACGTTTCATAAGTGCCCATGTAGGTTTATGTGAAATAGAACATTTTGATTTTGATTTTTGATTTTGAAACTGCTTCATCCTGACCCCCGTACTAGTTATAAACTGTATTACTGTGGGACAGCTTTTCTCGTTCTCTGTTTACAATGTACATACACAATATATACATATACAATATACATAAGTAGATTTGAGAGAAAATAATTTCGAGAGCGTTGGACCTAGCACGCTTCCCTGTGGGACTCCGTATACCATATCGACTTCTTAGTGTAGTGTTTGAATTATTGTGTCTGAATGTCTACTAGAAGTCGTTTTTATGTAAGCGCTCAAAGGTTTTCACGATTACTTATATTAATTGTCGTTATGACTGTATTTTTCTTATGAATCAGTGGAGTTTATATGACATTTTAGTAGTTAAAAGTGAGCTATTAGATTCTTTAGGGAAAGATTTGGTTAACATGGTTTTATGGACCGTCGATGTTTAGAAATTCCTACAGAAAACCCTAAAAGCTGATCTAGAATGAGAAAGTTAGCTACATAAAAAAGTACATCATCATATGCCTAGTCTTTCCCAATTATGTTAGGATCGGCTTCCAGTCTAACTGGATGCAGCTGAGTACCAGTATTTTACATGAAGTGACTGCCTATCTGACCTCCACAACCCAGTTACTGGTTATGATTAATACGATACCCCTTGGTAAGACTGGTTGTCAGACTTCTGATGACCTGTAACGACTGCCAAAGATCCACGATTGATAGCCTAGACCAATGGCTTAACGTGCTTTCCGAGGCATGCAGAGTTCTTGATATGTAAACTTGGTCAACCATCCACGGACCAACCGCGGCAAGCATAGCTTAACCTGATCAATCGACCCGCGCGGCTGTTATTACATAGCTATAAGTTAGCCACAAACATGTGAACATATAATCTAATTTCTACATGGAATACTCAAGCAGTTTCAGCAATGATCAGCTTTAGCAATACGGCTAATACCTTATGAACTAAGTACCGGGTCTAGGAACAGGTAGGTATACATAACTTATTATTCAGACTCGATATTGGATGCGTCGGTTGACAGACATTCATCAAACTGATGGACACGCCATTAAATATGCATTGCACAGCCTACAAGATACAACAAAGGCATCGACGTATTAGTTTGATTATATTTTTTTAAATTATATATATTAAAATGGTGTTGAGCCTGAAAAGGGGCAAACATTTCGTCCAGTTATCCAAAATTAATGTGTGAATTTTTTTCGCGATTTCAGGTCTTGTCCCTTAGCAAAAGTTATTCATAATGATGAGTTCAATGACCCCTTTTCAGGTCCAATACTATTATTGCTACATCTGGTATACAACGTTCAGACAAAGAAAAACATTAGGTGCCCAATTTTCCACGAAAAACGACGATATTTTTTGTAAAAACTGCCTCGTGAATGTGTATTTGGTTCATAAAAGTACCTGTCATTGGTACTTCTTTTTACTTTCTTGATCCTAAATGTGATATATAAAATCGTAAGAAGACCTCTATTAGGTTCAGAAATCGATAAGTTTCTTTGAAATCTGCCAGTTAATAAAAAAAAGCAAAAATAACTTGCTCGTTAGGAGCTGTGTCAAGACTTGGCTTTTTTCTTATAATTGAATAAGATTCTTTAATATTTATCGCCTTTAATTTAACTTGGGCTGGGTAGGCTGTTTTATTAGAAATCTTCTTCTATCTCTTTTTTTGGAAAGCTTTAGGAATCGAATAGTCCTCAATCATGACGGATAGTCTCTCATCTCATCTAAACTATATTCTATTGCTATACTTTGATTTCTTTTTTTTAAACCCATAGTGGGATTTATTAATGTCCATAGGTATACATATCCATCACAGCGGGCCCCATCAGAATACAGCGCTGTGGAATATTTATTTTATAAATATCGCATTATGTTGATGTAGGAGGAGCATATTTGGCCTCACAAAGTTCTTTTTTTGGTTTTTGTTAATTATTTAGTTCTTTTTAATGTAACTTTGTTAGTATTGATTGCTCCTTTTTACTATTTGTATTTCCTGTGAGTGTCCCAAATAAAATATTTTTCTTTCTTTTCATAATGTGCCCGGAAAATATTTCGGAAACAACCCATTTACACACCACATTTACTCTCCCCAGATAAATCGATACACTTAATCATTTTAACGCAGCACGCAGTCAGCCCGCTAAATTATAATACGCCGCCGTTATCACAATAAACAAGGACAGAGACGTCTCAACTTATAACTCAATTATAATTTCCATTGTGATTCAACACGTTATCGCGTCAGACTTGGTACCTACTCTCGGTAGGTACATCGACCACGTCACGACTGTAACAAGTTCACCAGATTTATTTGAAAGTAATTTTCAGTGAGCATCTGGCAGCGCGGTATGAGAGATTCAGCTGATCAATATTCTGGAAGTCGCTTCGAAGAACTGAGAAATATGTCAGTCTCTCAATCCGAATGCAAGTTATTTGTAAGCTGACTGTATTATGGAACGTACGGACGGATGATAAATTTGAAATCGATGCGTACGAAATCTGAAGCGGTTCGGGTTAAAATGAATTGAGAATTAGATTGGAGATTTTTATTGCTCCGTTTTATTATACTTGCGAAATATGAGCTTAAATTCTGGGATGTCTGTTAACTTAAACATGAATGTTTTGCACGATATGTGTGTAACTTTTTATTGGTATTCGTTTGGGACCCGCTGATTGTCTGAAATAATAAATTACATTTTTAGCAAATTACATAAATTGGATACATTGAGATCGACCCCAACGTAGTTGGGAAAAGGCTAGGCAGATGATGATGATGATTTGATTTTGATTAGGTATCTCTATCTTCAAGCTTACACAATGAGCTATTAAATAAACCGGTTCGGAAATGACGTCAGTAAAACGAAGGAGAAGCTTGTAACAAGATTCAAACAGCTTACTATTAATCGAAACCGAGCCCCCACAGCCTCAAACGTAACTTAACTAAGTTAAAACGTTATTATAACAACCCCGACCTCTTACACTTAGTCCTCGACAGCCTGCAACGACTTAATACTGTTAGTCGGACTATGATTACGTGCAGGGCTCTTTTATCAAATTATCTCCCTGCCTTCCGCCCTTGGCCCTTGAATATACAACCTAAGGCTGGGCACAGACCGTCTACTCTGTAAAAATATCACCGTGAAAACTTAGGGGAAGTGAGTTGAAGTGAGCTGTCATTCCATCTGTTGCTTGGGATCGCTTGGTAATGAGAGGTTTTTCTTTTGAGTATTAAAAAAGAAACATACCTAGTTTCCAAGAACCCTGAAGATGGCGTTGAACTAACTACGTTACTAGATGCCAAAGTCAAAACGCTTGGAAAAAAAAACATTGCGTTACGTCATATACGCTCGTTGAGTGACAGTTTCGTTTGCTTTCGTTTTACGATCTCAAAATTACATCCAAGTGAATTAATAAAAAAATTATGTGACTTCCGTTCCTTGCAGTAACTTACCAAGTTCAGCGCCATCTATCCAGCGACTAGGGAAGCGTTAAAAAAAAAAGAAAAAGAAAATCCCTCATTGACACTATTGACAGCTCACTTCACCTATGTTATCACGGGGAGAAAACATCGGCTGTAGTGTTTATCTGTAAAGTTCAATTCGAACCTCAATCAAGTGACCATTCACAATTCGGAAGCGTAGTTACTGAAGAAGAAAAAGATATGTTGCGCCTACCCCAAATAAAAAAAAAATGAATTCAATTTATTTATTTCTTTATTTATTTTTTTTGTATATTCGACTGGATTGAAAACTCGACTGCGTTCAAATTTTGGAGTGATGCTTAGAGTTTAAGAACACTACAGAGTTACCTACTCTCACTATCACTCTATGAAGAAAATACGAACGATTTTTGAGTAGATTTGTAAGTACCACAAATCTCGGTACTGGAAAACTCTACTTAAGTAATGCTTGCCCAGACGCATGCCACTATTGCTCACATATGAAAATTTATAGCTGTCTCTGTAATTAAAGGTCCCAACTAGGAGCCGAAGTTTCTTAAACAATTAAGTGTCCCTTTACAAATATTGTGTGTTAGTTTTGGTTCCCATCCAAAGTTGTTCACTTGCGGATTGTTTTATTAGCTTTGCACATAAATAGGACAGAATAACAAATAGCCCCTCAATGTATTGAACTTATCATTTACGGTCTAATTCACTTTGGATTTGTTGAATGTTGGTCTATTATACTGTTATATCAATACTGTTTTGTATACAGAGGTTTGAAATGGTAAGCGGAGCCAGATAGGAATATGGACAATAGTTAATTTTGTAAACGTATTCAAATGTTTTGGGATGGAATATTGGTATTGTTGTGTTGAAACAGTAACATGATTTTCAGCGAATTTGTCCAGCGGGGGGGAGAAGGAATAATATACAGGATGTTTGGAAGCTGAGTGCAAAGCTTTATGGGAGTGATAGTTGACACCATTTTCAGCATTTTGAACCATACGTTTTTTTTTTCGGATTGGAAATCATCAAATGATGGTCATTTGCTGATTTGGTCGCTCTGGGTGGAGCGGAAGGGAGTGTCAGACTCTTACTGGCTAAAACCCTCCCATGTTCCTTTTTTAGCCCTTTATGTTCCGGGCCAACGGTAACCCTTTCGGACAATCCCGCTGACCCGGCACGCTTCGGCCCCTAAGGGGGGGCCCCTTCTCTGCTTCTCTGCTGCCGACATCTCTTTGAGGCGCATTGGGAACACGTACGCGCCATCTGGCACGGGTCTGGTCCTGATCGGATTGTGAGCTACCCATGACTCTTCGCCCGCAGGCCAGCCATACGTCCTAGACGAAGTAGGTTTTTTTTATTTTTAACTATAAAGTTTTATTTTTAATTTATTCTAGTTTTTATTAGAGGCTTTTATCCACCGTGGCATGTCAGCCTCATCATAACTTAAACTATTCTAAACTACCTCTACAAGTATAATAGGTATACATTGTTAATTTCGAAACAAAACCGCAAGTAGGTTTGCTATCTCAGGTGAAGGTTGCGCTAAAACTTTAACATAAGGACCGATGTCATATTCGTTTACTTTTATTTTACTCAACAAAGTCTCTCTTTCCTTCTTTGTCTTAGTACACTCCATAAGTAGATGGTGAACATTTTCAACCATTCCGCATGTTGCACAATTGGGAGAACTCACTTTATTCATGAAATAACCAAACTTGCGGGATGGGTAGTGACCAGAGCGTAATCTGTGAAGCAGAACAATATAATACCTACTCATTTCCCTGATAGCAAACCACGGTATTCGAGGAGGCTGATATTGTGTGGTTTTATACCAGATACCCTTTTCCCTACTTCGTTCATCAAAGTACTCCTTAAACCAAGCTTAGCAATCATGTCATTAAGTGCTGATTGTAAAATGATTTCACAAAAATGTATGTCTCTGTGCTTCAACTACAAAGTTTTAGTTAAAAATAACTACTTACCAACTTTAACGGGAAGAAAAATAAAAATTCATACTTCGTTTAAGACATATATGGCTCAAAATGCTCTAAATGGTGTCAACTATCATCCCCTGAAGGTTTTGTATCCAGCTTTCAAACACCCTATATATATTTTAATAATAATAATTTAAGGTATTAAATCTAGAGCAGTGGTGGCCCAGTGGTAACGGCCGCGACTAACGATTGTACTCGTAGGTTCGAAATCAGACATGCGCATTACTTTGTTTAAATTATTTCATCACCACTGCTATCAAAACGGCATCGTGAGGAAACCGGCATGTCGTCGTTGTCAAACCAAAACCTGCTATGTGCAAAAAGTATAGTTTTGAGTTATTGACAAAAGAAGTTTTGATAAAGTTTTAGCTGCTGTACATAGCATATTTTATTCTGAGGCCATATTCCACAACTAGTGGTCATAAGCACATAGCAGTTCTTTTATATGAAAAATAAGGTAGTGACCTATAAGCTGTGGTCAAAATCTTGAAACCTCAAAAAACGGCACATAGCAGATTTTGGTTTGACAACGACGATGTCCTAGAAATAAGAATCTACCAAGCAGCACTGGGCACGCGTGGTGGATTACGGCCCACTCCCTCTCACCAAGAGAAGGCCTGTGTCCCAGCAGTGGGAACATTATAGGCTGATTATGAAACGCATTAAAAACTATTCAAGGTTAGTTGGTTGTTTAAGGATGTGGAGGTGGTTAGCGATAAGACCGCCCATTGTGTCACCCTTTGTACAATTTATGCCTGTAATTTATCATCATTTCAGCCGAAAGACGTCCACTGCTGTACATAGGCCTCCCCCAAGTTGGGGGGGGGGGGGGGTTTGCCATAATCGCCACGCTTGGCAGGCGGGTTGGCGATCGCAGTATAGTATGGTGGTGGAATGCATAGAGAACGCTGCTGCCCATTCTCCGGTACGACCCTTAGTCGCCTTTTACGACACCCACGGGAAGTATGTGATGCTAAGTCCGGCAACCACACAGACTAATACTAAGACTGTAATTTATGTAGGATGTTAATTCGGAACGCATCATAATTTTTAGAAAAATAAATGGATAATTAGTATGAATGCAGCGATGAGTGAATGAGAGAGTATGTATGGGAAGGAGAAAGAAATAGAGGGAGGGAGATGGCGAGCGAGCAAAAGAAGTTTAAAGAAATAAAGTTTATTTTCGGTAATCCACACACCCCGCTACATTTATATGGTGTACATAATAAAGAGTATTCTATTATATTATTAAAAACGCCGAAAAATAACAAGCACTGCCATCATCTACCACCTTTTATTAAAATCTTTCATCATATCCGAACCAATTTACTCCCAGCCACCCTACGCGCACACTCTGACTATAAATAATCCCTAGTGATCAGAATCAGGAAGTGAAACACAACAGAGCATCAGGCAGTTTATCTTCCCCTACTAATCGGACCTCAAGTTCGGGACACAAGTCACTCTGATGTTTATAAGGGACGGCCTAATCCACGTGTCACCTCAAATTAAATCTGACGCTACATTTTCGATGCTTTAAGCCTTCTGTACACCTACGGGCGTTGCTGTGTTGTTTGAGATTTATTTGATTATATAATAATCCGTTTTAGTACCTACTCCTATGTTATGACTCTTGATAGCTGCATATATTAAACCAGTCAATCTATTCTGTAAAAAACTCAACGTGAAAAATTTGGTGAAGTGAGCCGTCAATAGAGTGCGCGCATAATAAATCTGCGTGCGGCCGAAATCAAAAATAGACGTTTGCCGCCATCTGCACGTTTATTTCAGGTTTCAAGAGAGTGTATTGTGTCCCGTGCTTTCTAAAGTAAATAATTGCCATCATTATTCCGAAAGTGATTAAAAGTGCTAGCATGGGATATCATCTTGAAGTCAAACGTCATGCTCAGGCTTATCTTGCGCGCACTCTAGTTTCAATCGCTAGCATCAAGTCGAATGACAGCTCACTTCATGCTCACTTACACAGAACAGCATATCTATTCTATTTTTTATAGAATAGATATGCTGTTCTGTGTAAGTGTTTCATCGTGAAAACTTTGGTGATGTGAGGTTGAAGTGTCAATAGTATCCGTCTCCACAGCGCACATTAGGGAGGTACCTAAGTTTTCACGGTGAGATTTTAACAGTATAGACTGGCAGATCAGCTGGTTGACATTGTAAAATCTAAAAAAGTTTTATGATTTGTTAATTATTGCTATAGTAACAGAGTCAGTACAGTTCGTTGAGATTTATTTTACCTCTGACATAAACCTTATGCTGAGCAGAATAAAGGTCACTGTGATGCAAAATCAAAGGTAACATTACTGTGAACAGAGAGTAGCAATCTTGACTTGTTTAAAAAGATTGGGAGGCCTAAATAAAAACAATGATAAATAAGAGTCCATGTTTACAAAACCTATGAAACAATACAGTAACCATTTTTGCAAACATGTCCTGCCTGATACCAAATCGATTCGAACATTCAGATGTTCGTTGCACTAACATGCTTCAATTCTATTGTGCTTCTCAAAATCTCCCATCTGATATAGTTAAAGAATGATCAGGTTTCCATACAAAGACAATATCTCAATAGGTACGCGGAATAACTGTATTATCAAGTAGGCAGAGCGAGCGCGGCCGCGGACATGAAATATAACGCACTTACCGCGAACCTCGTAATATTGCGTTCTCTTGCAATATGAAAATTTATTGCAACGTATGTGTTAGTATAGAAATAGATGGCTAACTAAGAAAAATGTGTAGCGCTCTAATAACTCATGTACTTATGCTGCCCCATTTTCGATTTTATGTACGCGTATGGAATATCAAAGATGGCCGTGCGAAAGCCTATGGGAAGGTACTTATGATTTAACAATTTAGTGGTCTGGTAAATGGTACTTACTCGCTGCGATTGAAAATGTAATGTAAGTACCTATCAGATTTCATATTTATTAGGGCCATAAATATTAAAAGAGGAGAGTACCAGCAGATAGCAGCAGAGAAAGGGGCTCGTGGCTAAGTAATAACAGCCACACGGGTCGATCGATCAGGTTAAGCTGCGCTTGCGGCGGTTGGTCCGTGGATGGGTGACCATCTTCACATTTCAGGACCCCTCCGTGCCTCGGAAAGCACGTTAAGCCGTTGGTCCCGGCTGTTGTTCGTGGATCTTTGACAGTCGTTACGGGTCGTTAGTAGCTCAGCCCGAAAGTCTGACAACCAGTCTTACCAAGAGGTATCGTATTACCCAGTAACTGGGTTGTGGAGGTCAGATAGGCAGTCGCTCCATGTAAAATACTGGTATTGAGCTGCATCCGGTTAGACTGGAAGCCGACCCCAACATAGTTGGGAAAAGGCTAGGCAGATGATGATGATGGTAATCAGCAGATATTCAGGGTCAAATTAAATTAGCTAGCGAAGCTCAACATCGTGGTGGGTATCGGTAGATAACCAAAAAATAAACGATTTGATAATATTTTTTTGTGGTCAACGATCGTAGGTAGATCAGTTTAAAAAACTCGTTTTACTTTGCATAAAATTCACAGATGTCATTTGCATAGCCTTTTCTTACCAGTCTAACCAGATGCAGCTAAATACCAGTATTTTACATGGAGCGACTGACTATCTGACCTCCACAACCCAGTTAGTAAGACAGTAGTTGGTAAGACTTGTTGTCAGATTTTCGGGCTTCTGACTACCCGTAACGACTGTCAAAGATCTACGAGTGACAGCCGGAACCAACGACTTAACGTGCTTTCCGAGGCACCGAGGGATCTCGTTATGTAAAGATGGTCACCCATCCACAGGCCAACCGCGGCAAGCGTAGCTTAACCGGCTCGATCGACCTGTGCGGCTGTTGTTATTTCTTCCCGAGACCCTATGCGTATAGAGCACATTAAAAAAAACTGACGGAAAAAACACCTGTTTTTTGTTCCTGTTTTCATCATACATGAATATATCTATTCTATTGTATCGTGTCTGTCGAGTCTTGTTAAAATTAATTTTATAAAAGCTTCATGAAGTATCCTATCCAATAAAAATATAAGTATTCGAAAGAACCTATCGATTCTACAATTTTATGAAGGTACAGCAAAGGTGTTATATAAACGGTAGGACATTAAATATTTATTAGGTATCTCGCTTAGAAACTTCGCTCATAAATAACGTCTTGAATATCTAAACTTAATATTATAAAGAGAAAAGATTTGATTTTTTGTATGTTTGTTTGTTACACTTTCACGCTAAAAAGGCTAAACGGATTTGTATAAAATTTGCTGCATGGGTAAAATGAAAATTTATTTTTAATATAACATGACCTGTATTAGGACACAGGATACTTTTTATCCCGATTTTTCCACGGAGTCGAGACTTATGCGGGTGAAACCGCAGAGCGCAATAGTTTCATATAAAATCTTATTTGCATATAGCACAAGATTTAGAACAGAAGATACGAAAGATTTAATTGCTTAAATGAATACAATTAGCCACAACATAACTGTTTCTGTAACTGTCCAAAAATAGTAGATTGTTTGCCAAGGGAACAAACAACTATTTTTAAGGCGACAGTGTTTCTTTGAATCCTGAGCACAGTGAGGGATTCAAAGTACATCTCGCGAGCTTAAAATAGTGGTGCTCCCGAGGTGAACACTACTTTTTATCACCCTCTATGAAAAAAAAAAGTAAGTGCAACGTATTGAGTACGAATAGTACGTTTATTTATTTACATACAATTACGTGAGGAAGACATACTCATTTAATCATTTTTTATGAAATTAAATAAAATCCTAATTTGAGTAAACAATTACAAACGAAGGCAGAATGATTTTCGCGCGTTTATTATTTTTTCACATACTTTTTTAAATTGTTTCGCTTTTTCATACAATGTTCTTGATTGATCTCTTTGGTGATTAGAAGTTTTACTACTTAACAATATCCACATTCCAAATTCAAATCACTTTTAGTCCCTAGGGATAAAAGAGTTATTTTAGTCCCTGTTTACGAAGAACACACTAGCTCTTTTTGAGTAGATGTGATAAAAAAAACGTAAAATCCTGCATCGCGAAAGCAGAGTTTACCGCGCGACTAGCTTATATACAACGTCCCGACAGCAACCATCGGGCAGTAGCCCATCAGACACAATACCCATCTGGTCAGAGGTCCCTTTTCTATGGAGCATGAGTGAAGTGTAAAAATACGTATTTAGAGGTATGAGGGACAGGGGTTCCTCATACCTCTAAATACCTATTTTAAAATAACAGACCTAACTAAAGGTATTAAAATTCCATTTCACACTTAAAGACAAGCGTATGCACTAACAACGTGCGGTCACATCGCGTCTAAAGTCACACAACACTGCAAAACAAACTCGTCTTCAAAGTTCCCTCTCAAAGTAATTCTCTTCGGCTCTGGAGTGCAAAAGTCGAGCTTTATGAACCTAATTAAGTGTCGCATAATAAGCTTCAATTAGAGCGATGCTTATTTTATGACTTATCTCTAGTCTTTGTTTACGTTGTGTCTACAGGGTTAGCGTATGGTTTGGCTTGCCTTGAGTAAATGTGGCTTGAAGATTAACTTTTGTTTTGTGAATATTTTTGAAAAATTGTTAGCAGAACACGGAAATAATATTTTATCATTTACTATACCTAAAACGCCTGCTTATAATGTTCCCACTGCTGGATCACAGGCCTTGTTCCTACTGCTACGGCACACCTCTCTGTGGGAGGGAGTGGGCCGTAATCTACCACGTTGGCCCCGAGTGGGTTGTTGGATATCACGTGTTTTCGAATTATTGGTTCTTGGGCAGGTAGACTAAAGACGGCACTATTATTTTACTTTTGAGGCCACCGATATCTCATAAATATCTGTTACCAATGAAAAGCATAATTTATGATATCATTTCAACTAAGAGCTCATTTTATGACACCTGTGTACATTCAGATGTTAAGACAGTATTCATTTTAGTTAGAAATAATTAATAGCATTCTTACACACTTGACATTCATCTGACTACGATGTACTGATAAATCTTAATAAAGTAGTTCTTTATTTTAATTTTGATTTATAAGCCGTGAGAGCAAATTATCAAAGTATAAAATAGTAATATTTAAACGTAAATCATGGTGAATTTATGAAAGTAAACTAAATATCTAATGAATAACGATTAAGTACAAGAGTAATCTGCAAAGTTTTGGCGGGTGATGCCATGTTATGGGAATTTCAGTAAATTGTGTTGTCTAAAGGTTATGATAATGCTGTCATCCTATAAGCTGTGACAGTGATAATTTTATGCCGTCGGGAATATGACCAATTTCTAGGACACGCGAGATTTTGTTATTTTCTGTGTTTTGAACAGATAATGAAAAATTGGTGTTGGTAATTTCAAGAGATAAAGTGTACCCACGTAGGTTGTTTCACTAAATCCTGAAAAAACTACCCAAAGATAGCAAACAGGGTAGGTATAGGGTGTTGTTTAGGGTTCAACCCTAAACTTACCCGAACAATATAAACGCCCGAAATGAAACTAAAATGTTATTGTGTTACAAATACAGTCGTAGTACGTTAGAGAAAATCAGATCGGGTGGCAGTAATACAGGGCGTTAGATAATGTTTCCTCCCGGGAGGAATCCGACGGTCACAGATAACAGTGGCCGCGACGCCTGCGACCTCGGATTTGTCTCTCGTTGTTACGCTCCGTAATAATATTACGAGCGGTTATACAGACCTTTGTCTACCGTTCGTGACGTTACTACTATGATGTTTACACATCGTGTTTATGTTACCCTGATAGCTTGATTTATGGTGCGGTCAAATTTAGTGCGGATTAGTGTGAGTTGTGTTGAGGTCTCTATTTTTATTGTAAAGGGAGAAGTTCAGATTGTTTACGCTGTATAAAATAATAAGATAAGAAAGAGGAAACGTCCGGTTTCCATGTTTTACAAATTCTTAATCCGATGTTTTCTTGTCGACTTACGAGTTATACTTTGGCATTCAATCTCTTAAATTAAATTACCACGCTACATTTCGTTTCGCAAAGATTTTACCCGGATATGTTTGAATCTGCGTAACTACATAGCATAACGCTAAGCTCGTAACATATAAAATAAGGACCCCCTCGAATCGTAGCAGCGGAGCTCCACCCAAGGTTCGCATTTTTCTGTTAAGAGCTTATACGGAATCCTTCTTTTTTCCATAAGAACAACTCATAAACTCAAGAGCATCCATGTCGTATTTCCTCAATATAGTATTATAGTATGATAATACAGCGAGTCGGTCACATGAATCACAGGGCTCTTCCCAGGCGAGTCTTTGTATTGAGTTTGGCGGATGACGATAACCTTAATGTAAGCGCCGTCACGGCTGGTGGTCCGAAGAAGGATCGCTTTTGTCGTGGTCCCTTCCGCGCGCCTCATTCTTTTCTCTTTATACCGTTTCTTACTTGAGTAATTCGAGGACAATAAACATTTATTGTGCTCGTTTATTTGACAGACGATGAAGAAATATCGAATGAGTGAGTTTGTTTTATTTGGCCGCCGGGCATCCTCCGCAAGTTGTTTAACGACCGCCGCCGTACTACAAAGAGCGCTGGCACTTTTTGGCGAGTTTTTCTCCAGAAGTAAAGGATTAGTAAATTATCCGGTCACTTTAAAGCCCGAACGTGAATCTGCGAAATGTGTAAGGAACCCGGCCGCTCTCGGGGGAACGCTCTCGACGGGAGACATCCGCATTCGTTTTTGTGCGTTTCATTTTCTTGCGAAGAATGGATTTTACGACTTCCTCTTTTAATAATTAACTGTTAGCTTGGTTTATTTAAATACGAAAATCCCAAGTGACGTTTTAAATTATGTCGCTACTTAACCACGAAGATTTATAAAACATAGAAACGATAATAGTATATTTCAAGCAAAAATATTCTTACATCAAAATTCAATAACTCCAACACAAAGCCCAGTAAAAGCCATGGCCATAAAATCAGTCCTCGCAGTTCCATTCTTAACACCAGCTAATCATCTTAACAAGGCACATAGGAGCGAACAACACGGGCCCGGCGCCGCTGCATTTGTATTCAGTTTGGCAGACTACGATAACTTTAATCCGGGTAAAGTGTCACCTTGAGTGGCTTACACAGAAAGAACCTTTGTCTGGGAGTAGGGTACTCTGACCTTCTTATTTTTTCCGTCAGGTTTTCCTCCATTGTCACGGGGTAATGTAAAATCCAGCCACTTAAAAGGCGAGCTTTTCGTCGGATTGCCGGGACCTAGACTATTGCGGCACGCTGTACAGCGACTCAACTTGATGGATTGTGATGGAGAGCCTCGTTGATCATATTACACGTACTTGGTCATTTAACGTTGCGATATATCGGCATGGTCAGGAGATTGAAAAATACTATTTATTTTCTTATTGGCACTGCGGCCTCGAGACGTGACTCAGCGAAAAAATATGGACGAGACCTCTTAAAATTGAATTCCGCAGGAATTTTTTTGCTCTAAGAGTTATATTTAGCGCTGAACCTATGCACGAAGTATGTTGTTTATATGTGAAGTGTTTTGTAATGGATTTTGACACTAGGTCGTTTTGGGTGCTATTTATTCACAGATGATTAAGTCGTAATTGCGAAGACAAAGTTTCGACAAAAGGTGAGGAAATGATACGGTTCCTTTGTAAAAGTTGCAATGTACGTGACAAATCTTCTAGTTTCGACTTCGGATTGAAAACTGCGATAGAGTCGGCCCCGACGTGCCTCGAATCTGCTATTAGCCCTCCATTTAGAAATAGGTGCACAGACTTATAGGTATTATATTAGAAATGTTAGACTTGGTGAAGTAATGTAACTTTGTTACATTGTAGTCACGTATCATGCTCTTCGTCTTGCGGAGTCCCGTCACTATGCAATTACACAAGCAAGTACTTATCTGTATTAAACCAATTAGATCAGCCAGTGAGGCGGAAACTAACTGAACTGAAAGCTAGTGAAATGAATACAATCGGAATCAAAATCGGTTTGTCTTGTACACAGTGTTTGGTAGTATCTCTCACGGAATTATAAACACGCTTAGATTGTTATAGATGAAGCGTGCCGCTCCATCAACTCTATTTTATAGGGGTCCACTGCATTGTCATGGCTTAATTATTCCTCGTAGGATCTCGTAAGTGAGGTAATAGAAGATTAAGACGTTACGCGACGATATTAGACGCGAAGCTATTCGAAATTCACGTTGTCAGTTTGTTTTTAACCAGTTGTAATCCCATTTATAATTAGATAACAACGTGTATGTCAATGTTAATGTCTACAAAATGAAATTATCAAAATGTGGAAATAATTTTAGTCCGCGTCAGTACTAGAATTCTAAAGTTATTCAAGAGTTAGACAACTTTCATTGAAACTAAATCCGACTATTGTTTACATCGACTCAAGTGTAAAGATATGTTGTCGGACTCGTTTATCTACTTATACGGAATTAGCGAACATGTTAGAGTACAAATGAAAAGGTTTTTACGCCAGTGATGCGAGGACCGCCAAACACAGAAAACCTTTGAAAAAAATGTAAGCTGATTTACCGTGGCTGGCCAGGGGCCTCTTGTGCCCGCTCGACCGGCAAATAAAGGCGACCAGACAAATGCTCGCAAATTGACTCGGCGTTTTTCACTGTATTCCATATTTTTTACGCAAGGAGAGCATCTACGTAGTTGCTGAAACTTCAGAATGAATGGCCTGAAGATAATTAAAAACATTCTATGTTTACCAAAGTTAATTAAATTTTATTATTGAAATATGCCTTTTCTGTAAAAGTGTCTCTTTGTTTGCCCTTCTCTTGTTATCTAAAAATGATCCGTTCTTAATGTTTCCCATTTCTGCCCAACCGTCTACACGTATAAAGGCTACGACTATTACATTGAAATCCGTGGCTAGGCCGAACCGTAAACAATTGAAATAAAGGAGTAACAAAGCGACCATTGAGCGAGCATTATGATGAAAATCAAATAAGGAAAGGGTCTTCATAAAAACCGCTTCATTACCGAGCTTGAAGGTATTAAGTCGCTACAACGACCAAATAAAGCTAAGATTACAAGTTAACCTCATGTTAGTCGGAAACCCCAATGATAAAGCATCTCAGGAAAATCGAGCTCGAGGAGGGTACACTAATCCCTCTTTAGCAAAAACGCTTCGTTCCAAAAAGTGATGGGCGGCTCACGAGGGATGGATCTTCATTACCCAACCGTGTTGTCAGTTAAGCCAAAGGGTCTCAGGATTACATACTACTTAATAAAACTTTAAAAAAATGAGGTCGTAATGTCCTAGAGCCTCCGGGATTTTAGTGAGAATTTTTCACGTTTTAGTTCAAAGAAAGTCTTAGAATAAAGAGGAATGTTGTTAAATACACGCTTGTTGTGTCTGAAGAGAATATTCTTAAATCAAAGGCTGCTATTGCTCGAAAAAAATGTTGGGTTATTCTGTTAATACGTTATTCAGCCTGGGCCAATGGTAGCGTTGGAATCAAGGGCCACGTCACTACTGAATTCAGTGCGGAGAAAAAATCTCAGCTCTCGATAAAGTCACCATGACTGGCCTCTAGGGTACGTACGCTTAGATTTTTTGTACCGGTGAAAATTATGTTGGTGATTACCTAATCTTCTTTTTAAGGACCATTTTTAAGAGATGGTATACTTATTTGTAGTTTTCTTTAACATCTACCAAAGTTATCCACATTTATTTTTGTACGAAACAAATATGTTGTATTGAGTCCTGCCAGTCTGGGTAAGGCTATTAATGTGTGTTCGTTTATTTTAATTACTTTGTAATAGTGTTCATAGAGATAAAATGTCTGACGAAGAAAGTCGTAAGTATCTCCCTTGAAGTTTTTTGTACTACAAGCTCATTTTATCTTTTAGAGCAAGTTAAATTTAAAGGGAAACTAAGATTAAGTACACTTGACGCGCCACATGTAGTAGTAAGGCTTGGATTAACTAGGATTTGGAGGAAATGGTGAAAGCGACGTGGTAGTTTACGTCTCTCTCTTGCGAGGGAACAATAACCCGCCTAGCAACATAAAACAATTATTTCCCAAAACAAGTAATGAGGATATTCATGTCCCACAATTGTTTTCCTTTGTTCCTAGAAACAGACCATCAACGTTTCCACGTGATTAACAAGGACCCACAACAATTTACCTACATCTACCAGCAGGATTTGTCCATTGAAAACACGTCACCAGAGGTTTACAATAACGCCCACGCAAAACCTCATTACTGCAAATGAAACATTATTTGGTCGTCACGGCAAGTACCTACATCGTGTACGGCAAATTACTAAAGTTTCCACTGATGTACAGATCTGACCCATATAGTACGTTCCATCACAATGGGAACCCTTTGTTTCAAATTAAGTGCACATAACCAGATTTTACGGCAAAATCGAAACCGTAATAACTTCGAGAATATATTATGAGTACAACAGCACAGGTGAAAATTTACGCTTACGATTCTCTTCAATAACGAGAGCATATCATTTTTCCATACAATAGCGCCATAAAAGATTCACGGCAGTGCCTTTTTCGTATTTACCTTTGAAAATTTATATTCCCACTGGGTTCAAGACCGCGGCCGACCGCAATAATACACAATGGGCAATCGAATTATCATATCATTATAGGCAAGAGAAAAATCCTAAAACTTGCTATTTTCACGTCACCTACACTATGGTGTATTTTTGTTGAAATGGGAACCGATTCTTTTTGTTACTTGTGTAGTTTTGTGTGATAGGATTTTTGGGGTTATGGCTCTGAATTGCTTATACATACGTGTGAAACTTTATACTTTTGTTTCCATCTGCCACACCAACCATTTCCCCATATAAATAGTAATAGAAAGCCCAGCCATGCATCAAAGCCCCCCAATGCTCTAAGAGTTCTAGAGCAGTGCTGGCTCAGCGGTAACGTCCGCGACTTACTTATAAGTTGTTGGTCGTGGGTTCGAACCCAAGCAGGCACTTTCATCATCTGCCTAGCCTTTTCCCAACTATATTGCGGTCGGCTTCTAGTCTAACCGGATGCAGCTGAATACCAGTATTTTACATGGAGCGACTGCCTATCTGACCTCCAAAACCCCTACGATACCCCTTGGTAAGACTGGCAGGCTTTGGGGCTTCTGACTAACTTCTGTGATTTTTATGATATTATACTTACTTAATAAAGATCTATCCTATTCAGTCACTTTTGAGATTGAGCCACTGTTGGACTGAAACATGTCACAACTACAAAAAGGACCATCTCTTCCATTCTTGATGACAGGTTTGCTCGGTTTTGTTCTCGGGGTCTCTCTATAAAATTGTTGATCTGGATAGTGCTAATCCACGCGTCATGTTCGTGAACGGGAGCCGTTGGTTGAGACTGGTCATCTCTTATCTGCCAGGGTTTATTTTTATTCTTATATTTTGAATTGTTTCTTCATTTCATTTTTTATATTGCTCACACCTAAAGAAGCAACAAGAATAATATACCCAGGATTTTGTTATATCTTGATTTAGAAGAGTGTCCTTAGAGTTAGTTTCTTTCCCGTTCTTCTCCATACATATCTACGTATTGTAATGGGCAGCTAGCTTCATCCAAAGTGCCTGTAAATGGTTTAATTTAAATAAATGCAGTTTGAGTTTGGTGACCAGTATATGAAGTATATCTAACATCTGAAAAGCTGTAGCTGGTCCCACTGTTACTTTCACTGTCTTCTACGGCACTTTGTCATTAGCCATAAGTATTATGTACAAGCTTCGATGTAAACCAGCATGCCGTTGAAGCAGGTCGCCTATTTCCTCCAAGCTCCTATCACACTGCGTCGCTTGACACATTTCAGTTTCAGTACGGGTCCTACAGCTTGTCATCAGCCACTGAAGGCTCAGTTACTTTAAAAACATCGACGTCTATGCATTTTTACCGACTTCACAAAAAGGAGGAGGTACTATGTTCGGCTGTTCGTATGTTTTTTTTTTTTTTTTTTTTTTGTATGTTTGTTCATCGATTACTCCGCCAATTGTCGACGGATTTTCAAAATTCTTTTTTTGTTCAAAAGTAGATAGTTCTGAGGTGGTCCCATTGTCACTAAGTTAGGATCTGATGATGGGATCTTAGAGAAATCGAGAGCAACCCTCAAATTTTATAGGCTCACTTATTGTTTTTCGCATATTTTATGAAGTATCTTGTGTATTTGCGTACGGTTGTCACTATCTCAGGTAGCTGGGCTGATGATGGAAGGTTCAACTCCTTAACAGTAAGAAGTTACTCGAACAGGCAAGGACTGTTTTAGTAAATTGTTTTGATGTTTGATAGGGCATTTGCCACATTTGGTCTCATGATCATCAAGTTATGACCTGATGCTGCAGTCAGGATAGTCTGCAGAGTACCTAACTCCTCGACAACTAACAGCAGATATATCGTGTTTAGGCTCATTGAAAAGGGCTCGATGTGTGGATAAACGTACTGTTAATGAGGAACACCGAAGTACATAGAGACCTGATGCTGAAGCCAGTCGAGCATCAGAAAAAGTACAAACCTTGAAATTACAGCACCGTAGTCGTGTTTGGGCTCATTTTAAACAGGACTAAATTTTAAGTTCAATGCAATGTTGACATAAGTTGGCCTGATGCTGCAGCCAGGATTATCAGCATCTAGTCTAAAAACTAATAAATACTTCTTAAAGTGAAATACTTTTGCGAGTTTTTCTTCTGTATAATTATCCTAACAAAGGTTGCCGGTAGTGGCTAGATGAGAGAAGCGGAGGATCGCGAACGTTGGCGCAAACTTCGGGAGGTCTACGTCCAGCAGTGAACTGCAATTGGCTGATGATGATTTATAAAAGCCTCAATCGTTGCATTTCACGCAATGCCTTTTCGTCATGTGGTCTATTTAGCAATTTGGTAGGTTCCAAGTCGCATAATACAATGTCGTACAGCGTCTTTACACGACTAAGCGTAACATAAACTTGGCCCTTAGAAAATTTTTTCTTGCCTAAGTCTATTATTAAAGTAACTTGAGCATTTGCTCTCGGAAATTATGATTTGGTAAAGTGGAGCTGATGATGATGACCACAAATGGCACTACTCAATGACAAATATTTCACGGGTTGCGATTCGATTACTTTAATATGGCTGCTAAGCAATTTATGCTCATTACAATGCGTATGGTGAAGTGGAGCTGATGGTGACTTCTCAATCAGCTCCAGTTCTCCTGGTTCTTACTAGGAGAACTCCTCAACAATTAACGTCCATGCATCGGGAAAAGCAATATTTTGTAAAAGGTGATAAGCAGTTGACATTAGGCTATTATAACTTAGATAAATTACAAACTGACCCGCTAAAAAGTGAAAAATAAAAACTTTTTTACAAAAAAACAACCGACTTCCAAAAACACTATAAATAAAGAGAAAAATAACTTTAATTTCGGAAGTCGGTGGCAAAAACTAAAATACAAATCCAAAGACACCGACTTCCGAAATTAAAGTTATTTTTCTCTTTATTTATAGTGTTTTTGGAAGTCGGTTGTTTTTTTTGTAAAAAAGTTTTTGTTAAAAGTTTACACACTGAACTAACATTATTGTTATGTTAACAATTGATTATGTTCCAACACTGTCCAATGTGTGCCCATTATTTAGTTTAATGACAAAACAATGAATAATGAATACGAAAGTTTGGAGCAAAGCGTGTAGTTTAAAATGTAACTTCAAAACACCAACATTTTAAAATCGTGTCGTGTGCGATACTCTAATGCATTAATAAATCTAATGTAATGTAATTATAATATATGCATTAAGTTTGCTGGGAGCGCATTAAAATATTTTTATAGCGAACAGAATTAATATTATTAATGGATTGAAATAGATAGCGGTTTAACTATTAAATATGAAAATACGTTAATTTTAGAGATCTCGGAATTTTTATGTTAAAGTAAAGTACCTACCTACTGCAGAAACAAAAGACAAAATCGTATAGTTCATTTTAATTACACTTTATTATTAAAAAACTATACTTTTGAAGGAAGTAAGCAAGAAATCACAAAAAATAAAAGGACTGCTCATTTGAAAACGAAGTGTCCGGTCCGTAATGTATGTATATTTTAAAATAGCTACTTGTGCGTTTTTCTATTTAATTTAATTAATGAAGCGATATGTCTTTACCCTTTGAGACCAGCTTTATGATAGATACATAGTTTACAATAATTTCGACTAGATTTTAGTTTGACGCAAGAGCCTTTTGGTCGCATTTCTAATGTCTCACCGATGGTGGCGTGTGTGTTGGATTATTCGGTTCCCTACAAAATGGTTGAGCTGGATGGTGCTGATCCACGCGTCATGTTCGTGAACGGGTGCCGTCGGTTGAGACTGGTCATCTCTTAACTGCCAAAGCTTATTTTTAATCTTATATTTTGAATTGTTTCTTCATTTGTCCTTTTATTACATTGTTCTTACATATAGAAGCAACAAGAATAATGTACCCAGGATTTTGTAATAACTTGATTTAAAAGAGTGTCCATGGAGTTTCTTGCCCGTTCTTCTCCATAGAGATCTACGTTTTGGAATGGGCAACTAGCTTCAACTTTCGGACTAACTGACAGACTATTTAATTTTGACAATTCAAAAGTGCCTGTACAAGGTTTAATTGAAATAAATGCTTTGAGTTTGAGTTTCTACAAGGTTATTTTAAAATGGCAAGCTAAACTCCGCAGATGTCATGGGTATAACTAAACGTCATGACAAAAAAAAAAAAGATTTTTTTGTGTGGTTGTCCATCGCATTTCCTATAGTCACAGGAATATCAGTTTAAAAAATCCGTTTTTTTTTTTGTGTTAACTTCACAGACGAGATGCGTATAGATATCTAAAACACGATAAAACATAAGAACCAACTCAACTTATACTTTAAGTAACAACACTAACAGCGGTCGTTGAACTCCCAAAAAAAAATCTAATCTTTTTTTATTTTAATGTGTTTAGATATCGACTAGCTGCGCCCCGCGGTTACACCCGCTTAAATGTCGATCCCGTGAGAAAATCGGGATAAGAAGTAGTCTATACGAAAATCCAGGGTGTCAGCTACCTCCATACAAAATTTTATCAAAATTGGTCCAGCCGATTGAGCTTGAACAACAAACATATAAACACACACATATAAAGACACACATACACCCTCACAAACTTTCACCTTTATAATATTAGTGTGATAAACATTGCGTTGGCGGACTTTAGCTAGCTAATTTAAAATAACCCTGCAGGTATATATATTTCTATTTTATTATTGTTTAAACATGTCAGTAAAATCTCGTAATGTGATAATGATCTGTCCACAAAACAATCCAGCGAGTGAATGAAGGCATGCTCCTGACAACGAGTAATGAAGATTTCATTTATTATAGCCATTTAATTCAGACGATTCAATTTATCTTCATCTCGAATAAATAAATCATAAGATGACTTTCATAACTAATGCTTCAGAAAGTCTTTACACGGATTTAATAGGGATTCAATTGGGGGTGAAATATAAGGATTTCGCGGATTTGAATTTTTAGGTTGATTTACTATTTTTTCATATATGGCCAAGGTGTTTTTTAACCGACTTCTAAAAAAGGAGGAGGTTTCTCAATTCGACCGTATATATGTTTTTTTTTTTTTTTTTTTATGTGTGTTCGCGGATAACTTCGTCGTTTATGAACCGATTTTGATTAATCTTTTTTTGTTGGAAAGGAGATATGCCAAGGGTGGTCCCATGATAAGGAAACCAGGATCTGATGATGGCATCCCAGTGAAATCGAGGGAAACATTCGAAAATCGTAGGAGCGACTAGTGCGTTTGTTATGTTTTTCATTAAGTATTTTAAAGCACTACAATTTAATGAAGGTGTGGAGTCGATCTGATGATGGAGCCGAAAGACAGTCGAGGGGACTCCTCAACGATTTACAGCAGTTACCTTGTGTTTGGGCTTGATTAATTTGTATTGATGTGAACTTTACACCTAGATAGGTTGTGACTGTCATTAAGGGTCTGATGATGAAGACGAAGGACAGTTAAGGGAACTACTCAACAGTTTACAGTAGCTACCTTGTGTATGTTAACCGATTACTCGAAGACGGCTGGACCGATTCCAAAAGTTCTTTTTTTATTTGAAAGGGTATACTCTCGAGGTGGTCTCATCATCATCAAGTTGGAATCTCATGAGAGGATCCCATGGAAATCGAGGGAAACCCTCAAATTTTATAGGCAAACCTATAGCGATTTGGATATTTTTTAAAGTAACTTGAGCATTTGCTCTCGGAAATCATCATTTGGTAAAGTGGAGTTGATAATGAAGACCACAGATGGCCATCGGAACAACTCAATGACAAATATTTCACGGGTTGCGATTCGATTACTTTAATATGGTTGCTAAGCAATTTATGCTCGTCACAATGCGTATGATGAGTGATTGTTGAGGAGTTCTCCTGGTTCTTACCGGGAGAACTCCTCGACAATTAACGTCCCAGGATCGGGAAAAGCTTGTAACTTAGATACATTACAAAGTGACCCACTAAAAAGTGAAAAATAAAAACATTTTTACAAAAAAAAAACAACCGACTTCCAAAAAAAACACTACAAATTGAAAAATAACTTTAATTTCGGAAGTCGGTGTCAATAAACGAAAATGCGGAACCAAAGACACCGACTTCCGAAATTAAAGTTATTTTTCAATTTGTAGTGTTTTTTTTGGAAGTCGGTTGTTTTTTTTTTGTAAAAATGTTTTATATGTCTATGTTTGTTAAGAGCGTTTACGCCATGCGGCATTTCATACAAACTTTCAAGCCCTTGTTTTTCGAAATTAATGAACCGATTTTAATGAAACTTCATAAGAAGCAAAATACAAAGGTCTAAAAAGTTAGTAGAGAACATTTAAAAAATGTCGATTCTATAGAAAATTTTAAATCGGTCTAATTTGGCTGTAACACTATTTTTCGAAAATGTTCTCTACTTACTTTTTAGACCTTTGTATCCTGCTTATGCTTATTAAGTTTTATTAAAATCGGTTCATTCATTTCGAAAAATAAGGGCTTGAACGTTTGTATGAAATGCCGTACGGCGTAAACGCTCTACTTGTAAAATATACGTATAATAAAGCTGAACAGTTTTCATTTGCTTCTTTGAATACCCTAGTCTCTGGAACTACCAGTCGGATTTGAAAAAAAAAAATGCATTTGCCCACTGCCACTTAAGTTTGGTAATTCTTCGGGTTATGTTGGTTACCTTGGTCCTCCTGCGGATCTCCTCATTCCTGATTCGATCACGCAGGGAAACTCCAAGCATAGCCCTCTCCATTGCCCTTTGGGTGACTTTTAGCCTTCTTATAAGGTCCATTGTGAGTGACCACGGAGCAGGGCACATTGCTAGCAGAACAGATGGCCGATGGGGCCGAAAGGTTCTGGAGTGGCGACCGCGTACCGGAAAACGTAGCGTTGGAAGGCCTCCCACAAAGTGGACCGACGACCTTGTGAAGGCCGCAGAACCGGTCGAAGTGGAGGTGCTTGGGGGAGGCCTATGTCCAGCAGAGGACGTCTTTCGGCTGAAATGATGTTGCATTTGATAGCTCAATTCTTGAGAAAGGCTATTTAACATCACGCTATGACCGTTAGGAGCCGAGCATAAAGACCAGGGCAGGGCGTGGGCGTATGATACGATGCGACGGTGTGGGTCGGAGGAACAAGAAATTTCACGCACACGAAGTCTTGGGCAGTAGCTAGTTATGTATATGTTAACGGCCAAACCCGATTTTAGAATGAACTAGTTTCGCCTAGGCCAAACCAGAATGTCGACGGAGCAACCATGCAACCCATGTAGGGAGAACTGGTTTGGCCTAGGCGAAACTAGTTCATCCTAAAATCGGGTTTGGCCGGTAACATATAATGAAGTAACCTTCCTCCAAAGCTCCTTGTTATTGTAACGTAACTGAGTAGTAGGTAGTTTAATACTTCAATTATTTGGAACTCTAACGAATAATACGGATCTTAGAAATGACTATAAAGTCCAGCTAGAATAAAATAAACGTAAAACTATTCCATCTACTAGTTCGCAAAACCCCGATTTTCACAAAGGTCCTCAACATTTTATTATCGACCGTACATCAAATGCTTCGCTTGAAATGATGTAGTTAACACTCATGTGGAGGGCATATAAATAAAGAAGGCTTATAAAAACCTAAATACGTAGCTACCGCTGTGATGGACGATATTATAAATTTGTTCAGATAACATTGTGGGTGACATTAAAGCACCTCTGTCTGCCCCTAGACGGATTTTGTGTTCCTAGCGTAAAAATAACGCGTGGGAACCATTTTGGCTTTTATCTCAGGTAAACCAACATCAGATTATTTTTAGGCGATAATGTGTTTTTGGGAGTAGGTACCAATATGACTTTTTCATTTACATAAATGAAAAAGTCATATTGGTACCTACTCCTAAACTCTGAAAGTACATACTTTCAGAGTTTATCTGGGACATTACTCTCTTGGGTGAAGGGAAACATCCTGAGGAAACTTGAAATCGCCAACCGGTTTTGAGCAAGGGCACCACCCTTGCTCAATGCAATGGTCGTACCTTCTTTGTTTGAGAAGAGGACTTGGCCCTTCAGTGGGACAGTAATAAACTGGTATTATTATTACTATTATTTGTTGGCTTGTGGCTAAGTAATAGCCCACGGGTCGATTGATCAGGTTAAGCTACGCTTGCCGCGGTTGGTCCGTGGATGGGTGACCATCTTTACATATCAAGACCTCTCCGTGCCTCGGAAAGCATATTACGCCGTTGGTCCCGGCTGTCATTCGTGAATCTTTGACAGTCGTTACGGGTCGTCAGAAGCCCGAAAGTCTGACAACCAGTCTTACCTAGGGGCATCGTATTACCTAGTAAATGGGTTGTGGAGGTCAGATAGGCAGTCGCTCCATGTAAAATACTGGTAGTCCGCTGCATCCGGTTAAACTGGAAGCCGACCCCAACATAGCTAGGCAGTTGTTAATGATGTGTTGGCACATGTCCATAATTTAGATGTTTTTATCAAAATGTTTTAGGCTAAACGTTTAATACATAAAACTCTAAGTGCGGTCAACTACTCACTTTGCAAAGGTTGTTTAAATCCATCATGGCTTAAAGTGAAAAATTTTATGTGCGAATATACCGACGAAAATCCTTATGCTCTTTCCCGAAAATACACGCATGAGTACTTTATACCATTTATTTGTTGAAGGTTGAGTGTAGTTATGTATAGAAAATATAAATAAAACGGGGCAGTGGTTTCTGAAAGGCTAGGGTATTGGTTCGCTTGAGTGATCAAAACTGTGAGATCTGTCAAACACAGATTGCCTCGGAAAGGAGTTGGACAGGCGAGCAATATCCGTTACCAACCGCGAAATGCGATCATAATACGTGAACAAGTGAGTGCTTGCACAAAGCCAAACTAATATGAAAGTTTGTTATGTATTAAAAAATTTATGTGTTGTTGATATAAATCCCACGCATCAGAAGGAAGTTCGGACTAGGTGATATGAATTTGAGAGAATGAAGGAAGATGGACTAGGTAAGTTATGACCTTATTACTTACATTTATTAGTACATATTTGACGGCACGGTTGGCACAGTGGTTAAGCGATTGACTGCTGCGCTGCGTGTCGCGGGTTCGATTCCTGCACGGAACAAATATTTGTATGACCTACAAGTAGTTGGTCCGGGTCTGGCTGTTTGTGTATGTGAGTTTAAATGTTTGTAAACGCACCCACAATACAGGAGAAATTCCTAGTGTGGGGCTAAGATAAAAAAAAAAAAAAAAATAGCAATAATTTAGTGCCTTAGAAAAACGGACCAATCAATGCTAAGTGTCGTTCGTGCATCTCATTGTAAAACAAACGTAGGTATAAGTTATAATAAAGACAACACTTTAGTAAAATGCAAAATGGTATCCGGTTATAAATAAGCAAATAATGTGAAAATGATAGTAAATTCACAGAGCTCCATAGATACCTACAGAACTTGGGGCTGATAAAAACAAAAAGTTTTTTAATAAAAGTTCGTTGAGAAAATGCCCGCGAAATATTCGAGATTCTTGTGCTGATTGTTTTATAGTTATGGCTCGTAGGGACGAGATATGTCCCTCATAAAATACACTTTAGAATATTTTAACGCGACCCTGCAGAATAGAGGGTTCTATTACTTTTAAAACTGTCAATTCACCTTAAAATAACGCATTATCGCGGCTCAAAATAAACACCATACAAGTTTAATACTTTTCAGAATTATTAAGTTCTTTTGCTCCATAATCTCAGGATTATTGCGGCTTACATTAAATTTTTACTCTCACGCCATTTAATATTGAAACAATAAAATACATTTCATCTTGTAACGTGAAAAGTGTGTTTTTCACGATCCTTTATTATAAAAACATTCGAAGTCGCTTGTCAGAGTTGTCACATCACAACAGAATTAAACGAAATAAGCTTCGCATTTTCAATAGCGGCATTTTCTCCGTGTAGTCATTGTCAGCTATTCTCATGCCTTGTTTGGCGTGTAATTGAATAAGACGATTGCCATCACCAGTCGCGAGGAAAAGAATTTAATAACATGCGATATAAACGTGCCCTCGAATACATCGCACTCTGCCATTTAAGCGACACTTCTCCGCGACGGGGACTCGCTTGCCGTATTTCCCGAGCTATTCAATAGTTTTTTTATTTAAATAAAATTCCAATAATTTTAACGCTTACTGTTCAGTGCGTCGACAGAGGGAGAATTCATTGTGTGAATCCCGAACACGGCAGATATGCATGACCAACAGTGAGCAATTCTAAAAATAAAGGCAATCATTCGGCCGAATTATTTTTAAAGCTGATAAAGGAAATATGCAATCAAAACGAATAATTTGAATTAACGTCATAACATGCATATTTTTGTTAAATGTATTAGCTTGGTATTTTATTTGGTGAGTGAGCGCCTTTATTCCGGCCCATTGGTTTTTTAACGCCTTTAAACGGTCCATAAATCGTCTGATATTACACTTTTACTGTCACATCTTCAGATGTGCCCGTTTCCCTTATGACGTGATGTTTATACTTATCGATATACATAATGAATGTGTCCTTTTTTATGTAGCTTTTGAAGGAAATTAATAAACGGTGACCGAAGAACACAATGCAATGAAAAGGGTAAATAAACAATGCGAAAAAACCCCATTGCGGAGTAATTTGTAAAGATAATAAAAAATCTCTATAGACATTTACGAGCAACGAGGTGGACGTAATTTGTTTTACTGACCAATTAAATGTATAGCCTGGGTACTGGAGATTGAATATTTTTTAGGTAGGTGCTTTAATTGATTATGATTGAGGATTATTTATAGATAGACCGACTGCCCAAAGGAGATAGTTGACATGATGAGGAGAGTGATGGATCTGGTGCCAATGAGTTCTAGTGACGTCTGACAGAATTTGTATGGAAGAACTGTCAAAAATTCACAATTATTCCGTGGATATAATTATCAGGCGTTGGAAAACTCAGCACTTAGTTGTCATGAAAAATATGAAGTAAAAATTCATTGCCTTACTGTAATACAGTATCAACTAGTACAGGAGGTATTGTGACTGTTACTAGCGGCCTTATATGTTGTAATGTCAACAGTATACTTATGGTAACAAATTGTGCAAAATAAATACATAAATAAATTACTAATTCCAGAGACGCGTTTCAATTCAATAAATTACGTCATCATAAGTCTTTCGATACTCGTGAAGTATGGAATAGCACATTTTCTATAAACGTTTTTATATTTAACAGGAGTGCGTTTGGTTGGGTCAAATGGAACGGCCAATAAATCTGTTAAAGTGACAGTGTGGGCGATAACACGCGATCGTTGGTGTGTGTATTTGATAATGGCTGCCCGACACCTGCCGTTGAAACCGCAAAAATGTATCTAGCGATACCGCTTCAACCGTTTCGGATATTCACTGAGATTCAGTTAGTTCGATATTCAGTCCTATATATTTTTTTTTTATAGATAGGTACCAGTCTATGTCGTTTTCAATTCAGATTCAGCCGAAAGCATCGGTTTTCCTGGATATTCTATTACATGGTTCAATATTTCGAAGCTTTTTGATTCTCTTCCAAACCGTAACCGCTGATTAGTGTACGGAGCTCGGAAAATGTATGTAAAGCTAAATAAATCAACTGAAAAATGCATAAAAGTAATTTTCATTCCAAGGTTTCATTGCGCTCTATTCAGTTGTTCTTACTTTCCAATTATCTTTCTGTACAATCAGAGTATAAATGCAAACTTTCTGCAGAAGTTTTATCATATTTAAGTACTTTTTTGGTGTAAAGTCATGACATGCAATATTTTCCTTTTTTTTTTTGTTGGTTTCAGTTGGAAAAAAGTAATTTAAAAAATTAAACTTACTTCAAAACGAAATGAACTTCGTAATTTTTGGTTTTAAGAAAAAACTGGAATATTTGTTTGTAATAAGTAGGTAATAGTTTTGTTGTAAATATTGCACTAGAATTTGACCAAGGTTTTGAGATGTTTTCCCTTTGACACTACACCCGTAGCTCGTATCAATAAGCCAGATCGTCAAATTTACACGTATTAGTATATACATATTTTGAAAATTACTGAATCGGTTTTGATGAAACTTGCACTGTTCCCTAAGTTGAAGTAAATGTAAGCCAATAAAAAAAATGGTCAAGATCCGATAAATAGTTGCGGAGATATGTCTGGACAAACATACATACATACGTCTATAAAATTCTGTATATTTGTTTGGAAGCCCTAATAAATTGTCATATGTGAATATAATGCAATTCCAATAATATTACATACCTACATACGTGTCGAATTGATAACCTCCTTTTTTTTGAAGTCGGTAAAAATAACTCCCTTGTGATTTCAGTTATATGTTAGACACTAGACCTCTTAAAGGTTATTTCAGTCACTGCATTCTTGCCAATCGCTAAAAGACTTTCCACTAAGGTCCATTTTTGAATACCATCTACATGCTGGCAGTCGAACTGACTAATCCGAATGCGGAACGTTCTCGGCCATTCACATCTAAAAGCACCCGTGTCTACGCTCACATCTACCAGCAATAGCACCTAATCCAGTTTACTTTTCAGCTTTTAGATCGTTCCTATATAAAACCGTAAAAAATACAAAACGCCTACATTTCCTACAATCGAAGCTAGATTTGCTACAACCGGCTCTCTTGTTCCTTAGATTCATTCAGCCCAGAATGAATGAAAGTATAGCACTGATTGAGCGACATAGACAAAAGACTTGCATTATCCTGTAAGTGGCGTGATCCGCTGAACGCCTATTCGGATCTCTTTATATCGGGAGACTATCCGAGAACGCCGATTTTTCACGAACGTGGGATAGGATCGTATAAAGCAGTCACGTATTTTTTAGTGTCAGTGGCTTCGCGAGGACTCGATCCTTAACAATATCATAACCAGGGTAAAGAACATCGTGAGACCCGTACACCGGCTTATTGAATTTCTCAGTGAAAAGGGTTCAGTGACTGTAAATTCTTAGTTTCATTGCGACTTTCCTTGTAATCGACTTTTTATTATCTCTTGAAAGAGAAATTTACATGAGAATTGCTTTGTTGCCTTTTTAGTCCCTATATGATAAGCAGTTAAGAAACTTGCTTATAATAAATAGAATAATCGTAAACTTAGCTCAAGGATCTTTTGTCAAGGTACTAGTTTTCTTGTTCTATTACAGCTTAGAATTTGCTAGGAAATTAAACTACAATTCGAGCTAAGAAAAAACTGAAAACTCGCTTTGGATATTGAAAAATGTATTCCGAATATTCAACAAAATGCCATTATTCGCTTAGCAAATCGAATGAATTTGGACCGAACAGTTAAACCATAGGAGTCGTTAAACGAATTTCGTGGAAAACGCTATAAACTGGAGCGACGCGACGGGAGAATTTTCTAGAACTTTGTTTTGTTCTAACGGAACTAAGTAATTGATTTTAATTCCACTGGCAGTACGTTGAAACGCAACCGAGCGTTAATGAAAAATAATTTTCTCATCTGAAGTTGCAAGTTAAAGAGTAAAGCGAACTAAGCGAACCGGGCGCACTAGTTTACAGAAATATTGTCCATTAAAAATTCTCCATTGCTAAAGGAATATAATAGACTTGTAAATGAGTATTTTCTTAGTAAGTAATTTGTCACTCGTAAAACTAGCATGCTCCTGCACTTTGATAGTTCGTGCTCGTTTTGATGAAACGGGAATCTTAGGAGGTTTCTGTCGCTTTATTACGTTTAAATTTCCATGCTAATGATAGAATGGAGGGGAAACTTAGAGGCTATCAGCTGCTGTCATCCGATGCAAATAGCTAGTCCCGTGGGTGTCGTAAATGGCGAGTAGGCTTATGCAGAGAGGATTGGCATCAATTATGCTGGTCACTAATAAAGCTTTAAAATCACAATTGGTAGATAGTGATTTAGGCGATTCTGTTTTGCACAATATAGAATACTAGCTTTTGCTCGCGGCTTCGTTCGCGTTAATTTAGAATTTGACAATCAAATGATTCGAAAGACACGTGGCGCCATCTATTATCCTATACCTATATATTTTGCATATATAGTACCTATATATGCAAAATTTCAATATGATCGGTTCAGTGGTTTAGGCGTGAAAAGGTAACAAACAAACAAACTTACTTTCGCATTTATACTCGTAATATTATAATATAATTATAATAATATTAAGTTAGGACTACGAATTTATTTAAGAACTACCAGGAATATTTTATGCACTCAAAAATATTACCAAACATTTAAAAACGTATCCCAATGTAAAAATTCAGTGTAGATTAAATTATATTTATAATATAATTTCTGTACGCGCATAACTTCCGAAATTGCACCAAATTGGATAATTCTTTTTTTGTTGTGTTCGGTATTGCCAGTACAGGGTTTGTATGAAAGAAAATTCCGGAAATTCGAAAAAAAAATAGCACCCGTGTGAAGGGGCGGCCGCTAGACCTTTTTAGTCTGATTTGGACATATTTTTAGTGAACCATAAATAATAATCAACTCAGCCTATCGCAGTCCACTGCTGGACATAGGCTTCTCCCAGGCGGTGCCACAACATTCTGTCCTCCACCTTCCGTATCCAGTCAGTCCCAGCCACGTCCATCTGGCTGGGGAGCGTCCCATACTACACTTGCCGACACGCGGTCTTCACTCTAGGACTCGTCTGCTCCATTGGCCATCGGTCCTTCAACAAACATGACTAGCCCATTGCCTTCAGAAAAATCATGTCCTAACATCAAATAAGCAACCTAGTACCATCTGCAGCTACTGTAATCTATGGTTTACTTCCTGTCTCTGTATAATAGTATCTATCTTGTCTCTGAAATAAAACCGTTCGTTGTCAGCCTTTACAGGAATACGTTGTTTTATTAATATATATACCAGATAATAATATCTACCAGACTATTATTATCCTACTGCAGGGCAAAGGCGTCTTCTCAAACTGAGAAGGCACGAGCACTGATTACAACGCTTGCTCTAGGCGGGTTGGCGATTTCAGACTTATATAAACTACTGGTAGCGCCCCGCGGTTTTACCCGCATAAGTGTCGATCCTGTGGGAATATCGGTATAAAAACTATCCTATGTCTTTTCCCGGGACTCAAACTATCTCTATATACCTACCAAATTTCTTCTAAATCGATTTAGTGGTTTAAGCTTGAAGAGGTAACAGACAGACAGACAGACACACTTTCGCATTTATAGTATAGGTATAAACTACTAGTAGCTAACTACTAGCTTTTGCCATGGCTTCGCTCGCGTTAATTTAAAATTTGACAATCAATTCGAAAGGCTCGTGGCGCCATCTATTATCATAATGACGTTGTTGTTGTTTTCCTCGGGAACAGCACTTTTTTTCGGGATTAAAGGTACCCTATGTCCGTTTCTGTAATTTCAGGATGATCGGTTCAGTGGTTTAGGCGTAGGTAACAAACAAACTTACATTCTCAATCAATGTTTTTCCTTCATTGATGTCGGTAATGTCCAAGATAATCTCAGAAAGCATATGAATTGAAAAAATCACATTAGTACTTGCCCTGGTGTGAACCCACAACCTCGTGCAGACGACACGACATGAGAGACGAGTCCTTAACCAATGGGCCATCGCTCTTGAACGATTGTTGTGCCATTTTAAGAAATTAATCTTAAATTGTCAGGTGACGGGAGAACGAACCCAGGAGACATTTGACCGCAGAGCGTCGTAACTTAACTGGTTAGACTGTCCATTTCTCGATAAAGCACTGAAGTAGTTCAAAAGTAGCTTTACCTTCGTCCTTCATTGACTAAGTTTCTTCATTCCAACCTTGAAACAACCAAGAGTCAAGACAGCCTAATACGTAAACGCTAAAAGTTCCCATTAGGTCTTCAGGTCTCCGAAATAGATTGATGAGTCCGTTTGACGTCGTCATTAGGGCTCGGTCAGACCCGAGCGTTTTTCGTGCGGACCGCTCGGCCCGGATAATTGGACCGAATGTTTTCGTTCGCTCAGTCTAATGACTGGCAGTTTTGTTTACCAACGGGACACGCTGCCTTTTATTGAGCCGTTTGCGTTTAGCCCCCGAACAATTGGTGACTGGTTTTATACATTTTAAACTTTCGGCTCTGGAACATGTTTGGACTATTTTTGATGTTGGTCGGGGTTTATTGAATAAAAGTTGTTGGCTTCCGGCGTTATTTAATGCAACATATCCTGTGTAATTATACAGTGTTATTGGTAAAACATTAACAACCTCTTAAGAGGTCATTGTACTCATCATTATGCATAACTTTTACTATGAGATCAAACCTGAAAACGCGAAAAAAAAAAATCTGCTGTTTCCTACATTTTGACGAGCTATACGAACATAAATGTAGGGAACAGCTGATTTTTTTCGTGATTTCAGGTTTAGTCTCATAGTAAAAGTTGTTCATAATGACGAGTACAATGACCTCTTAAGAGGTTGTTAATGTTTTACCAATAACCCTGTATAATTTTTTAATTGAGTCATCTAAACGGGATTCGCTTCGGTTTTGCAAATCTAGGAACGAGTAATAGAATTCAAGTGACAGGGTCAAATCAAGTCTATCATACTTACCTATTCTTGCGATGTTGGTAAACCTACAGATATTGTGATAACCAAGTCCATATATGTGTATATGGTATGCAATCGATGTAGTCTCCATACGAAAATTCTTTATAATTAAAATGTACATGAGCAAACACCAGAAACTATCAAGGCTCTCTTGACTACTAACTATAGGTACCTACCTTAGCCTAAGTTGATTCTTGTATTATAATGGTACCTATAATCCTCTGACAACCCTAATTTCAACCCTAAAAGCATTACTTATAGGTATCAGGTTTCTTTTCTATCTCAGATTCCAAACACCACTTTCCATTATGTGTTAACCATGCCTATCTCAAAGCCTAAAACTACTCTGCAAAGACACTCTCAATATCGCTATACACTCCGAGCGACAATATGTACTAGCGGGAAGTATGTAAAATCCTAAAAAAGGATCTCTTCTCGACTGTACCAATCTAAGTAATTGAGCGATACTAAAATATGTACGCGACTATACTCACGTGTTTTTGCGTAGGGTCACGCAGGTCTCGGTATCGATATATTTCGCTGTCCATCGATGCGTCACTTCGGCGAGACCGATAGATTGATCACCGCACTGAATGACGTCCTCATTCCGGCCCACTGTACCCAGGGTCCGGCCGCTATTTTATACATAATATATTTTATACAAATGTGAATATTTTAGGATTTATCATCTTTCGTACCTATACTATTTTATAGGTGCTTAAACTTACTAAAAGTTGTGTACGAAAGTTAGATTTATCAGCAAATAATGGAAAATTTGTAGGATTGAAAACATTTTTTTTAATGTAAATCTAAGCAGGCACTACATATTCAAATAAAAGGAGCTTTCGAGCCATTTCTGTCGCGTTAGTGAATTAACTTTCTTTGTGCTACATGAATACGGAACAGTTTTTCTCTCTTGAAACATAAATGTAAAAGCAATAGCTGAGTAACTTATTGACGTCCTGTTCCTTGAAGTGCTTTTTAATCTAATAACCTGGCTGCATTTACGAACTTGCTCTATTTTTTAACTCCGTGATGCCTTACAAAGCAATATCTTAATTGATTTATCGACTAGACCTGCTACGTTTTCGATACTTAACAAGTTTAACTTTTTGTCGCCTGACTTGTATAATTATCCTAACAAATCCGACGCCGCATAAGGCTTTTACAAACAGAATTTTTGGCTAAAGAAATCGGTTTTATTTAAGATCAAGATAACACGACGACTTACGTTCAGTTTGTTTTTGTTTTTATTGCGTCGTGACGCCCGCCTTCGCTATTCATCTGGATTTTAAGATTATTTTTGATGTTTATTGTTTGGTTTGTAAATTGCGAGTTACAAAAAGCCTCGATCTCGTTTTGCCTACAAACAACGGGAGACGAGCCTGAAGCCGGTATACAACATTGAGCTATAAATGTCCGTTTAGCTAGCTAGCATCGGTTTTGTTTGAATGGCTTTTGTGAAAAATTTCTCGTCGACCGCTAACGTTTCGTATGACATAGTAAATCCCATTCTAGTGCAGAGGCGTCGCTTGCGGCAAAACTGTCAGGAGCGTTTTCAAAGAATTATTGTCGCATGACAGCATTGCCCGCGCGGACGAATGTAACAAAATGCCGCAAATCACAATGGCCGCGTTTGTTTATCAGCGCTATATGCGATTTATTGGTAGCAGTGCAAACGATCGTGACTGTGTGCAGTTTTGCGAATATTTATCGATTCCTTGCTAAAGCGTTATGAGGAATGCGGGGGGTAAGCGAGGGAAACGTTTTCAGGAACCGATAAATTAAGTTCAGTATATCTGATAGTGTGAACGACCAGCTCCGAACATTCAATATTGAAAGTCCCATTCAATATGTAAGAACCATTTACTGCTCTTTAATCGATATAAACAACTTACTCCATTCAATTCAGCACCTAGGTATTCTTACCGGGGTGTATATAAAGTCACGTTGTTGGTGGCTATCAGCATCCGGCCGTGGCGCACATAAGCACGCCGAGGGCTGCCTATGACATTATTAAACTCAGGCGCATGTCTGCTCGAGTGACGCTAAAAAACTACGTGACCGCGTTCCACAATTGAAGTTCCCTCTGAAAAATCGTCTGCCCAAAATTCAGAGCGTATCCTGAACGAATAAAGAAAAAAATATCTGCGGCCGCGTGGGCCACTCGGCCGAGTGTCCCGAATAAATTATGTTGATGAAACTTTTAGTTTGAGTGTTTTACCGCACCCGCCGTTCGTTTTAATAATCATTAGATATGAATCCTAAGCTCTCGTGGGTAGTTGACCACTTAACTCGAGCTAATAAGTCTTAGGGTTTGTTTCTTATCGCAGGGGGCCTAAAAAGGCCACTTTGGAGAATCATAAAAGGATAACATTATGAATTATAATATTGCGAAGACAGTCCGTGTTTTTCTTTTTTTCGCTGCACTACGTAGGTACAATCAAAGAGATTGGGATTAGATTTGGATTGGATTGATTTTTATTTTAGCACAGACAAAAAAAAAACTGAAAATTGCTTCACCAATGGGATTTGATAAGATTAACTTAACATTTTATGATTCTACCTAAGTGTCCTTTTTAGGCCCCCAGTTAGTTAAAGTTTTGTAGTTTGCGTTAGTGTAGTCAAACTTTTTTTTTTCATATAGCCATTATTTTATGTATTCCGGGACAATTGTTTTCCATTCAAAGACTAAAACATAATTTCTACCTTCCAATTTGAAATCTACACTAAAAGGTTTTCTTAAAAAGCGGGAGTCGGGATACTGAAAGAATTTTAATAAGTTTCCAACTTGTATACTTAATCGGGAACAGGGATTCAGGGTCTAATAGACATTTAAAAGGAACTGAACAATATTTTCAAGTAATTTGGAGGCCATTTCAAACGAGTTTTCGGGTCACAGCTTGTCATTTATGATTTTGCGGTCTACAAATTATTAAGTAGATTTGAAGTTGTTTTACTTTGTGGAATATTTATTTGAAATAATCATTAGTCGTAATACTTCTTCAATATGAACAAAGAAAGTAGGTAAGTAGATAATATCGGATAACTTAAGTCTTTCACAGCACCTCAAATACCTAACCATTGAATTCAAGCGTTTACGAGAAGCTCTAAACTGGTTTATGAAATACTTATCTAAAATAATTTAAAGTCAGACCACTGTATCGCATCTTAAAATTCACATATACAGTGACGTTATCGTAAAGTGGCGTATTTCAGTGGCAGGTTGAATCAACGTATCGGATTCGGGACGAGATAACAAAATGGCCAGTAAAGTCCACGTCAAATAAAATGATTAACTTTATACGACCTTTTCACGGTTATTAAACCCGCCCATTGCCGGCGCTCCCCATGAAATGAAACTGGAGACACATTAATTCAAGTGCAACACGAAAAATGCATTAGCGGCTCCGATCGACCATTCGTCATTGTCCTGCAATACCTATCTATTCGAGATAGGTCAATGGAATCTCTGGATATTGAATTAGCTTTAAGAGTAAAGTCGATAGCTTTTTGAATGTGGATTGATTCTTTTTGAGCGGTCTGCATAGCTTTTTTTTACTTTCTTGCTTTCAGCTTTAATGTAATGGAGTGGATAGAGTTAAAACTTTCGTTTATAAGCGGGGATGGATCTGAAATAAGTTCGAGTTGTACCTACATCAATTTATACACAATATTTTTGTCGTTAGCATATTCACAGGGACGGTTACCATAAATGTTTTTATCACAACTCTTTAGTATTTTATGTACCTCATTTATTCAGCGCAGCCTTTTGAAGTCGGTGTTTGCATACAAAAAAGTTTCAGCTCAAAATCAACACATGCGAGTAGGGTTTCATAAGGACATTTATTTCAATATTATATTTCATAAATTACACATTTATTGTCAAAGTCAACGTAACGTTAGTATAAGAATTCGAGATAGGTTTAAAAACAATATGAATATCGATTGATAATTTGAAATGTTCCTAACGATGTAACTAGATGCTTACATTGTAACTTATGCTAGTCAGTTAAATATTTTAATCGATTATTACATATTACCATTTTACATAATATAGATTTTACATTAAATCCGGCTATTACAATTGATATTTTAATATTAGTTCCTATTGAATTTCTTACACATCCTTAATTAGTAAAGTTTGTAATTCTATCTGACTATTTCTCGTAGAAGACGTGGTTCTATTTAAGAGGTCCAGTAAAAACAGAATTAATTACAGAAATTGAAAAAAAAGGATATTATTTGCAAATGAATATTGTTTGGAATTTCCCGATTTTCCACCTTTTATAAATGTAGGTAAAATAGTAAATTAAATGTAGGTAATAATGAATCACAAAATCAGTATTTCAACGAAATTTCTATTAAAAAATAAATAGGCGCAAGTTTAATCTTGGTAAACAATTTATAAAGGTACTTTTTGTCTTTTATTGATAAATATGTACATCATCAGCTCGTACCACTGTCTTTCTCAAGTTTACAGTTTCAAAAAGAAGGGCTCTTCTGTGTACGATTGATTTTTGAAAGATGTTACGATAATATTGTTAACAGTTCATTTACATATCTTTGAATATCTGTACAATAATATGGCACACACTGCTCATAGCACAATTTATATAGAATAGACGTCGGCTGACATAGCGTAGGTATATATTTTTTAAAGATGCGTTGTTGGGATGTTTTCTAGCGTTTTTGTCATGCTTCGGCCGCATCCTAACATAACGCGATTTTCGAACGAGTACACGATTGTCGCCATCGTTTATATGAAAGTTTACATCAATCAAGTCTAGTAGGTACGTCATTATTTAGGTAAACGATCGCGCCATGGCGTATTCGCGCGACAGTCACTTTCGGTTTGGACGCAAGGTACGTCAACTCTATACAAATTCTACTTTCATTTCACAGTACCAACATTTAAAAAGTATGTATATATCGCAGCACGGTGAGTAGTAAAGCGTACAGCTGTGGCGGCAGATGTTGCGCGAGGAAGTATTGGTGCGCGTGAGACGCAGCCGGGCGCGCGCGGTGGGACGGTAAGTTGCGTGCGCGCTGCCACGCCGCGCCCGACACCATCGGCTCCTCGGCACCGAAGCCGTTCATGCTTAGTTCTAGTCCTGTGAACATTTTAATGAAGTTAAGTTTTGGAGATAAGTATTTTTGCAAAGGACCCAATCCAATCTATTTAGCTTTTTCTTTTTGGTCAGCTTCCAGTTTAACCGGATTCATCTGAATACCAATAATTTACATGAAGTGACTACTTATCTGACCTCCACAACTGAGCAACTGCTGGGTTACATGATACCCCATGGATCGACCATTTTTACTTATCAAAACGTTGGTGATGGGATACTTCTGGGAGTCAAATTACTAAAATACATAGGTATAATTTTTCGTTGATATTCATAAAAAAATTTAGAAAATCCAAAAGTGCACGACTCATAATGCTAATTTGATCGTTTAAAAATCCATAAATATGTATATTATATTAGTTACTTATTTATTAATTATAATTAAACTACTTTGAATAAAAAAGCCATTTTCAATAGGGTTCCATTTTTCCATTTTTTAGCCATTTTCAATCTATTAAAAAAAATTGCTCAATTAATAGATTTTTTCGCAAGCTACAATGTTTTCAGGTTTCACACTTAATTCACGGGACATTTTTTAGAAATATTTTGATGGTCTTTTAAGTTAAGCCGTTGGTCCCGGCTGTCATTCGTGGATCTTTGACAGTCGTTACGGGTAGTCAGAAGCCCGAAAGTCTGACAACCAGTCTTACCAAGGGGTATCGTATTACCCAGTAACTGGGTTGTGGAGGTCAGATAGGCAGTCGCTCCATGTAAAATACTGGTATTCAGCTGCATCCGGTTAGACTGGAAGCCGACCCCAACATAGTTGGGAAAAGGCTAGGCAGATGATGATGATTTTGATGGTCTTTTCATTTTTACTGCACTAAATCAATTTTTGAAAAGTACAGAATTCATCTCCAGTAAATTATCTATACAATAGTATATAAATTAAGTAGGTTCTGTGTACTAAGTTAGCAGAAGTATAACAATAGAAACCGTTGCAGAACGGAGGCAAAAAATATTTTTCGTTCGTAAAGCACTCTCTAATGTTTCGCGTCGTGCAATACGATACTGGTCTAACTACGTGATAACTCCCAGCGTTCCATATGATATAATAAACGTTGATTAAATCTCGGACATGAGTTCAATTCGAGTATCCAGTTCAGTCTATTGAATGTTCCTTAGCTACATTACCGAACTAAATCTACGTGTGTGTTCTAAGCTGCAACAGCTACACGAACTAAGACGTATAATGATACTGGCCACTTACTATGCAAACTGACTTGGCTCTCCATCTTTCCGAGCGCATTCACAGAGGCGCACACGTAAGTTCCGTAGTCCGCCGGCGCTAGAGACTTTATCGTCAAGTTTATCCATAGCGAGTACTCGTTCATTATAGTTTCTGATACACGGAGCTTCGGGTTCTCGGTCAATTTGTCGCTTAATAGCGCTGTGGAACGAAATATCTGTTAGCGAGTGAACTTTATGTATAGGTGCAGTCAATAAAGGAGATAAATATAGAGGAGCGTCGGATATAGTTGAAGTTTACTAAGAAAACGATGGATGTTCTCGAATAAAATTAAATTTTATTAATAGAAAACAAGCAGCTCATTTATTAAATTAAATTTCAGTCCAGAACATCTATCGGTTCCTTAGTAAACTTCAACTATATCCGACGCTCCTGTATACTTATCTCCTTTGTTGACTGTACATAGGTCCGACATGATTTTATAGGTACGGTATTTTTTATTTTCGATAATGGTGTTTTAAAGTTGGTACTAAATGTGGGTGGGTGTATTATTTGCACATCTCTGCCTAACCCTTCTGGAAAATCAGGTGTGAAATTACGTTGTGTGTGTGTATTGTTTTTAAATTAACTGTGTTTGTTGTTTTTTCTAGCTTGAACTAACATTTAGGCTATCATGAACCTAGAAAATACTTAATATTTATTTATTTATTTATAATAAGCACATCAACAGTACACTCACTTACAATCAAATTAAATATCATTTAAAATTAGCATTTTGGTAACCATGCATTTAACAGGTATGCATGACATCTAACTTAGAAATATTTGAGACAAAGGAGATCAATAAAAACTGGCCAAGTCCGAGTCGAACTCACACACGAAGGGTTCCGTACCACAAGGCAAAAACGCCAAAAAAAAACATGTTTGTTGTGTATGGGAGCCCCCATTAAATATTTATTTTATTTGTATTTTATTATTTATTATTAAAGTTAAAATACAACAGTATTTTGTGAATATTTCAAGTGCCTACCTGTTGCCATTTTTGATATCGAGCAAAAAAGGGCAAAAAAATCGCGTTTGTTGTATGAGGCCCCCCTTAAATATTTAATTTATTTTGTTTTTAGTATTTGTTGTTATAGCGCCAACAGAAATACATAATTTGTGAAAAGTTCAACTGTCTAGCTATCGCGGTTCTTGAGATACAGCTTGGTGACAGACAGACGGACAGACGGACAGACGGCCAGATGGACAGACGGATAGACAGGGAAGTCTTAGTAATAGGGTTCCGTTTTTACCCTTTGGGTACGGAACCCTAAAAACTGTGTCTAGTAGATCTTCTAGAACACTGCAAAAACAAACTAATTTGAGTTACCAGACGTGCGGTAAGAAAAAAATTTCAACAGGAAAATCTGTCACGTTGGACCTTTTATTATATTGCCTTGCCTTATGTGTTAGTGGGCTATTAAATGTGGTATTTAAGGTGGATGTAGGCAATTCAAAAATACGATGATGACGCTTACTACGTCGACTAGACCTAAAGTCAAAATAGTTTACCAATTGTGCATCGATATTATGTACTACATAACTTGGAATTGGTATTAAATAATGTACGTATTCATTTGGAAATTCAATAACTTTAATTTCGTAATCTTGCAATAATTTCTAAATGACATGCATTTAGAAATTATTGCAAGATTACGAAATTGTGAAACTTTTTCATATTCTGTGTTTTCTTCAGTAGTAGTTAGGTGCGCACCAATTTAAGAAAGAAAAAAAATGTTTATTTGACCCAGGTAAGTAATTTACATTGTAGTGGCTGAAAAAATTGTTCAATACTCACTGAAAACAGGTTAAGAAATGAGGAAGAGAAGAGAGTCAGAGAAAGTAAAAATAATATTATATTAATAACTTGGTGTTGCTAGTTAACCTCTTGTCTAGCCCAAAGATAAAATATCACGTAAGTGAAAAGAAAAAATAGTTACGAGAGCGTCTTCAAAGCCTGGCAAAGGAAAACATTGTTCTACGTGTTCTGCTAAGGGTGGGTATACACTAGAGCATTTTCTCGAGCATTTCCATGTAACATTCTTAAGAATGGATACAAAACAAGAATAAAATTAAATAAACTAAATTTCAATAAACATTTCCATGTAATGTAACGTTTCTGCGAAAGCTCGACACGGTGTTCAAACTGAAAACGGTACTGCTCATGGCGAGTGAAAATTTACCTCTAAAATGTATTTATTTATTTAAACTTTCCACACAAAAAGGTACAAAGGCGGACTTAATGCCTCAACATAACAAACAACCCAACAACAACAACTGAATGCCTTAACATTCCTTTCTATTATGCGTTTACTCTTCATTAAATTGTCAAATTGCACGTTTTGGCCGTGCTCGTGTCTTTGCTCCATGAAATGTTACTCAAATTCGTTCGTTTGTTAGCAATGCAAGTTGTTGCAAAGCGTCGAGATTCGGTTCGTGAAAGGGTGGCGCATTAAGGTGAGTATAGACTAGAGCATTTATTTGTAACAGAATACCGAGCAATCACCGTTTTTAAATTTTATCGAAGCGGACTACGAACCCCCGATTTTATGTTACAACCTGATTTTAAAAACTAACGAGCGTATTGGTGTAACGTTCTATCGAAAAAAGGCACGAGCAGAACCTGTAGTTCCGACATTTCAACAATGAACGCAACAAGGTAGAAAGAAATGTTACAGGTAAATAAATGCTCACTCGCTATGAGCATTACACCGAACGTAGCGTCGAGCATTTGCAGAAACGTTGCATTATATGGAAATGATTTTGGAAACTGAGCGTTTGACTGTATTGTATCATTCATAAAAACGTTACATTTCATGGAAATGCTCGAGAAAATGCTCTAGTGTATTTCTACCCACAAGAGCGGCTGGATGTTTAGTCACAAGTAAATGCCCTAGTGTGGGTAGGTGTGTGTATAAATTTACCCTGATGTTTCTCAAGCATTTTGTTTCGTAAAGCTGAAACCGCCTTTTTGACTTTTACGAAAAAGAAGAGATAAGACCTTGTTCGCTGTAAACACGGTTTTAAGGCGCCACTTTTAACGGATTATTATTTACTTAGCGATATTTTTGTAGAAGAAACACCTAAATATATTCAAAGGTCTTTCAGGATTACATTTTTAAAATGCCAGTAAAATATAGTAGAGATAAAAAACCATTTTGCTTGTAGTCTTTTTTTTAAATATAATTCCTATTTTTCTCGCAAGGGCAAACACCTACCTAAGGTGTATATAATACACCCACTCACTTTTCTATTCGTCTATTAGGTATGTTAAGTCTCATGTAATAGGGGGCAAACTAAACAGGCATAAATCCAGTCTCCAGGCTGCTACTGAGACATACCAGATAGAAAAACCAAATAACACTTTGTCCGACCTGGGAGTCGAACCCATGACGTTACGATTTGCAGTCTCTTGTGGCCAGTCAATTTAATTTAACGTACAATTATCGATACTAATTCCAAACTATACTAATAATAAAAATGCGAAATGTTTTAAATGTTTTTATATTCTATAGCTGCACAATCTGGGTTTGGACATAGGATATATATTATCCCGGTGGAACGTTCTCTAGGTATAATTTCCGACGTCCACGCGAGCGAAACTGCGGCAAAAGCTAGTTATAAGATTAATAAAACCATTGCGATAATTACAGTTACCGTCCTCTCGATACCAGGAGTTCATAGCTTTGGGAGAGGCTTCGATGAAGCACTGCAGTTCCACGTCACTGCCGAGCGGGGCTCCTACCAGTTGATTGGTCACCTTCACTTGTGGTATGACTGTTGAACAGATAAAAATACATAAAATTAAAGTGTTTGTAATCTGTATTCGAAATTTATTTGCCAAAAATGTAAGCAAATACGAGTTTATGGAAAAATAACTTTAAATCCTACACAATAATAATAATAATAATCTTTATTATAATACACACAGATTAATGGTACACAAGAACAGAAGTACAAAGTAACAAGGTATATCTACATAAATCTAAACAGATCATGTAACCCTGTCCCCTAAACTAGGTAGTCCTGTATCTTAGGAGACAGAAAGATCGGAGCAGGCGTTCTATAGTTTCTGCCTACCCTCAAGGGAAGGAGGTGTAAGTTTATGTATGTAAAGTCTATTCAAACTTATGTTTTTAAATTAATATTATTTCAAGTGAAACAAATATCAACTTTATTCTAATGGTAATTTCAGAGACTAGCACTATTGAAAAAGCTATAAAAATGTTTGAAGTTGTAGCGTAAACTGAACTTTATTGTGAAGGATTTAAAGTTATTTTTCCATAAACTCATATTTGTTTATATTTTTGGAAAAAAAAAACGCGAAAGCAGATTATGTAATAATGGCTGACTGGTGAATATAAAGTGGTCCTAGGTTCCGTGGTAAGTAAACGCCTCTCTGGCAAAACATAATTATTTGCAACTAGCAGTGACCCGCGGTTTCACCCGCATAAGTCTCGATCCAGGAAAATATCGGGATATAAAACCCTATGTGTTAATCCTGGTTATAAACTATACGTGAGCTAAATTTCATCCAAATCCGTTCGTGCGTGAAGAAGTAATAAACATACAAACACACTCACAAACTTTCGCCTTTATAATATTAGTGTGATGAATTTCTGGACATAACTAAAACGCGTAAATTAATGTTCCGTGTTGGTTACACATATCTCTCGCAATCTAATCTATCCTTTCGAATAATTTATCATAAAACCTATTACTATTTAAATTACAATGTCCTAAAATACAAAGTTTTTGTTCATACTTGTTAAAATTTCACGAAGTACAAAACGAGAGTAAAGTTTACTGAAAGCGATTAACTTTTTATTAGGTACGTTTCCAACGAAAATTGGTTTTCAAATACTTTTGTTTTAAACTCACATACTTTAGTCATCAATTTATTGAAAAAAAAAGAAATTTCATTCGTTCAACGTGTGTGCCTGATAAACAAGCTTTTGGTTCAATTTAACAGACTCGTGGATAGAGACTTAAAGAAACGTTGAAAAGGGTGAACATTCAATTCCATTAGAAATGTTTATCGAACTGTATTCTTTTAACGAAATGTGAAATAAAAAAGAATGTATCTTTCACTTAAACTCTTTGAAACTTAAATGAGACATACCGAAGCACTTAATTTATCATCAGACAAGATATCTTTTTCTTGAATATTTGACACATGATGAACACACACAAAACACTTCGACTTTTGAATGTTTCATGTATCCTAAAACTTGTGAGGATGGGTGGATGTTTGTCACTCTTTCACGCAAAAACTCCTAGGTAGATGGATTTGGATGAGGCACACAGATAATTTACAACCAGGATTAACACATTTTTATCCCGATATTCCCATGGGACCGACATTTATGCGGGTGAAACGGGGTGTAGTATTGACACAAATCTAAAATGCTTTAGTATCTGCTAAGGTTCACCAGCCTCACTGAAATTTATATGAACTTCTGCTTATTTAAAAGCAAATGAAACGAGACAGACAAGGCGAACAAAACTGCAACTTTTTAGCATTTACCATCCTCCATTCAGTCCCGGTAATGTCTTAATGGTGTTTCGTCTTTCCTAGACGATCATTAACTTTAATTAAAGTTTATTTTGAACGAAGCATTTTAATCCTTTAAATCAGTAAGTATCTGAGGAACAGGAGAGTTATTTTTTATGCTTCTATTTTGTGAATTCAAACTGCGGTAAATAAAGACCCTTAAGTCCAAAGTAAAACATTTAAACGGAATAATAACTTCGGTAAAACTTGGGCGGCTGAGTTTCTTGCCCTTCTCCTCGATGCGAAGTAATCGAAAGGGCGGATCTTTTGACATTCATAAAATGTAGCCATTTTGAAGAAAAGAAATAAGTTATTCTTAAGATACAATACTTTCTTGAAATTCTTGACTGTTGTTGGGCAGTTCACGAATTTGGAGTGAAAACAAGAGCAAATTGGATATTATCGACATACGACTGAAAAGTTGTGAGTCCGAGCCCTACGCACTCAATTGATCCTTTGTATAAAACACAATTACCTGCCCTATTGTACCACTATTTCACGCACGCGTCTGTTTAACTTGGTTGAAATTCAATATGTCGTTTCTTTTTTAAATAAAAAATGTACCTTTTCGATTTACCCATTCCTCATGTGCAGGGAACACTTTATTTAGATCATCATTTTGAGCATACACATCTTCCGCTAAACATAGTCTCAATAAATCCTTCAAAAACAGTATTATATTTCTCATTTTCGGAGTTCATTTTAGTTACTTACAATGTACTTCGACGTGATACCGTCGGCTGACGGTGGGCGGGATGCCGTTGCTAGCGATGCAGTAATAGGCCCCCATATCTGTCCTCTGAACGTGGGCCAGCTCCAGGGTCTCGCCTTTGTGGATGTCCACCACTGAAACAGAAGGTATTATTAACATTTCTTCACTGCACAAGAATATCAGCTAAAAATCTCTTGCATTTCCATCTACGGCTACACAGTCATAGAACCTTTTAGTTAAATTATCTCTTTTAGTACATTTATGTGTAAAGGGGTTATAATGTTATGGGTTAACTCATCGCTTAAAACGTTCTCGCGCCAAGCCGAGCCAGAAAAATAACCAGCTAATGCATTTTATACATTTATCTCATTTCCACGTTAAAACAAGAAAAACGTAGCCAAGTAGGATGCTTTAAAAACCTTTTTATTTTAGCTCCAGTAAACAAATTCACGAACTTACAGTAAATGATAAAATACGTAATCAATGCAAAAGGTTAAAAACACACCAACAAAAATAAATCACACACGGGAATATTTTATGCGGTAAAAGGCTTTTAGGATTGTGATAGGGCTCTACAGAGGAATTCACTTACATGGATTTATTTTAAGAAATAGGAGAGCGCCATTTCATGTTTTCGCAAAAAGAAATATATTGTATGCAGGAAACTATTGTTTAAATAAACATTGGATCACAAATAAATACTGAAATAGAATGTTCTGTAACACGAGGCTCAATTAAATTTTATTTTGAACAGGAATACTATTTGTTTAAGTACGACCACTATGATTCAAAGCCAGTAGGTAAAAGGCAAACAAATTTTCGAATAAAAACGGAATTCTCTTTAACCAACGAAACCGCGATGAAAGCCGATGCGGACCTTTGATGATGAGTCTAGCATGACATGCCCATAAAAAAATGAAGGAGACTTTTTCATATCGCTTTTTGGGCAGTAATTAGCCACTTTTAGCTAGCCTGGCGCACCTAGAAAGGGGAATGTTTATTTCGTGTTTTCTTTATTAACTTTAGACGAGCATTACGGATTATGAAATGTTTCGCACAGACTTAGGCAAACTTAATATTGTGACAGCAAAAATAAAGGTTCGCGGGACTTTTTAATAAACGAATAAATTATCCGTTAAAGAGCCCGGAGCTCACTTTACCGGAGTATTTAAAGTAATCTGAGCGTTATTTGTATGTGGTGTTCTCTTAACTTTATTTCCTCGGAATTTGGAGTCGTTCGAGCGCGAAAAAAATATTCCGACGGTACCAGAGACGAGATGAAGCGTCGACGTGGAGTGCGGCATTTTCTCGTTTCACGGAAATATCGTCCATTCTGAAATCGCTTTTGAGTATAAAATCTTTTATTATGCGAACACGGTTCATTTAACGCGGCATTAAGTGAATTTGTCGAACATCGTATTTTAAAAAATGAACGGGTAAAAGAGCTGTAAAATATGGACGTAGCGGGAGGAGGGGAAATTACGAGTCCGTGCCGAGGTATTGTGCTTAAGTTCCTTTTAGCGCAGTTTACCGATGATTTATTAAGCCTCCGTTTATTGCGGGAACTACAATGTGCAAGCTTACCTGTGCCTAACAGTCGGCAGCCTCGGTATAATTACCGAGGCTACATTTTCTTGGTATAGGTAAGCAGTACGCATGCTAATCATAATTAATCGAACATGCAAGTACAATATTGATGTCATCATCATCAGCCGAAAGACGTCCACTGCTCAACATAGGCCTCCCCCAAGCACCTCCACTTCGACCGGTTCTGTGCTTCGCATTCTGTGCAACGGGTTCCTGCGGCCTTCACAAGGTCATTGGACCACCTTGTGGGAGGCCTTTCAACGCTACGTCTTCCGGTACGCGGTCGCCACTCCAGAACCTTTCGGTCCCATCGGCCATTTGTGCGACAGTTCTCATATTGATGTATTTATTCATAATTTTCCCATGCAAACGTGTTTCACTATGGTAAAACAAAGTGAATATAAATATTTATAATATTTTCTCAGTGAAAAGAACTTCCGGAAAACGCTCATTATTTAACGTTTTCCTTTAAATATTAATAATAAATAAATAGTGCAGTTTAATGAAGATACCGATTAACTGAAATAGCTTAATATAACGTCTGTTACACACAAGCTAGTTGAAATTTAACTGCAAACACTGTGTTTTCATTGAGAATGTTAGCTAAATGGGTTCAAAAACTATTTCGCTAATTCGCGGTGGACCGACAAGTCAGTGTAATTAAGAGATTGTACAGCAAAAGCGGACAGTAACGAACTGTGCGTTATGTCAGACGTGACATATAGGGAAGGGGGGAAGGGGGGTGAATTAGTAGCAGTCGATGCGTGAAACCGGACATTAGCGTTCACCACGGTATTAATGACGACCGACCATTCATTAGGCACACATCATCATTAGCAGCTTGTAAAATATGTATCAATGTAATAATAGGTACTTTATAGGTTATCCACTAAAGTCTGTGAAAGTTAACCTTATGTAGTGCAGGCTGGCTATAATTTAGCGGGGGTTCTATTCAAACATTCAAGCTTAGAACGGGGTGTCAAAAATTTTATTAGGTTTTTATTAAAAAAAAAATAGTGCTAGTTTAGTCGGGTATATGTTCAGTCAATATAAACTTTAAGAAACCCTATCGTTGTTGAAATTCTTTGATGGGCTCATCTAGCCCTTCCAGCACCTACCACATACGTACCCTCCGAAATGAACGATGATATTTGGTTATATTCGCCCGAAATTCCTAACGGTATTCCTGCTCTATTTTGTGCCGCCACGCTTGTCATCTTTGAATTCTGCTGTGTAGAATTTGACACTAATATTGGTATAACTCTGCCTGACGCAGTCACATGCTTGGCATAGATGTCTCGCGATTGGGATGGCACTTTATTTTTTATTGGAGTTTTTGAAGTGAAAACTTCTTTAGACGCGCTTCTCATTTTTTGAGATGGGGAAAAAACCATTGAACTCGCGCCGCGCGTATTTTGTTTATAAGACGATTCAAGAAATACCCGTTTCGGATGTGTTCGGCTGTCCTCGGGATGTACTCGGTTTTAATGTATATCCGACATGTCAGTGAGTGATGGCAAAGTATTCTGTTTGTGTTTTGTTTTCACTTCTATCGGCACTCCCGGAGGGCCACTGTTTTTTTTTTCAGATCACGCTAGCACAGAATAGAGACTCTTTCGTTTGCATATTTTACGCAAAAGGTGGCCAAAAGATGATGTGGCAAACTGGCGACGCCTGGGCGCTTGGGCTTGGTGAAGCTTAAGGATATGTCATGTCCGTTGTACAGCAGAGGTTGTCATACAGCTAAAATGTTGTTGATGGTGTTGTACTTAATTCCTCTTTACAGATAACTATCCCTTTACTAATAAGCGTATCATATGAATAGTTACACACCGATTTCTCTCTTTCAGTCGTCAGTAATTTGAGTTTCGAAAGAAGACAAAGCGTTGTGTAACTATACAGACGCTATACTACGTTTATTAGTAAGGAGTATGAGTTTATCGGTTATCGGTAAACTAAGTTATATCCATATTTGATATTATAACTGCGACAGTAGCTCTGTCTGTTACCTATGCACGCCTAAACGGCTGAATGGATTTGCATGAAATTTGGAACACGGATAGACCATGAGCGGGGTTAGGACATAAGATTCATTTTACGTTTCCGTGTGATAATTTGCGACCTCAAGGCGGGCGATGCCGCTTGAAAAAGTTAGTGTACCACAATGAAAGCTTTATGTTTGCAGTGCACTTCTGTTCAGCAGTGAGTTAAATCTTCTATTATTACACTTAGCATTCAGGTATTAATCCAATCACCATTCTTATAAAATTGCAATTCAACCGTTCTGATATTTTAAACTACGAGTAAAATAATAGCAAGAGACTATTCTCTACTTTATGAAAGTGATTTCGATTGCACTTAAGATATCAATGCAATCTGAAATGTTACAATGTTGAACCATCGTTTTAAAATAATGATTGCAACTTCGAATAAATGTTTTAAATTATAACCCTAATTTAATAATTGTATTCAACTGTCTAGTTTCACTAGTTGTAGCCAAGCTAAATTGAATTCAGTGTTCTAAACAGGTTATAAACAAGGATATACCTACAAGTTAGGGAAACATTTTAGTGAGGGTTATAACTCTAGACCACGTGGTCTAGAGTTATAACCCTTACTAAAATGTTACACAGCACAGCTTTATGTTTTACCCGCGTAAGTTTCGATCCCGTGGGAATATCGGGATATAAACTATCCTTTTTCCTTCCCCGGGATGCAATCTATCTCTCTGCCAAATTTTATCGAAATTCCTTCAGTGGTTTAGGCGTGAAAAGGTAACATACAGACAGACAGAGTTACTTTCGAATTAATAGTATTATTAGTATGGATCTGTTGTAAGTGTCAGCTTAACTAAACTAAATTAAGGATTAAAGAGCACTGTGTGAAAAAACCTTGCTTATTCGTGAATTTTATAAATCAATTGGTCTTGTTCATCTAAAAATGGCATAGCATTGCTCTTTTATTAATGCTACGGCGTAGCTGCGTAGGCAACGCGATGACGTCACGGCTATGCAAGCTACGCCGTAGGCCGTGGCGGCTAATGGCTAAGTCACGTAATAACCACCGCAGTTTTAATTGTTGAACTTGATACCAATTTTTGAACAAAAGGGCGTTCATGTTATAAAATAGCGGTATAATTTGAAGAGAAAACAGACCATTCTCGTAATTTTAAGAACGTTACATAGTCTGAAGGTCAATTTCCGTAATTAATTACGGGAATTGGCCTCAGTCTGTGAACGTTCAAAATCTAGTCGCAATCTCATCTCAGCGACAATCAATGTCAAAAATGTAGGGCAATTCGTGGTATTTTTGTTTTTATTGAGACTGAGATCAAACTATGAACGTTCTTAAAATGACGAGAATTGCCCCTCTGATCTCAGTCTCAATCTGTCAAAAATACCTCTAAATTCCCTGTTCCCAGTTTTTGACATTGTTACTAAGTTGAGTTTGCGACTGGATTATGAACCTTTTTAATTACGGGAATTGGCCTCCCAATTATCTTTTATCTTGGGTATAAATCCTACAGGTAATTTATTAAACAGGTGAATAATTTACAAATCACCAAAATGAGTAATTCGTTATATTACTCCAAATCTAGAATGTTAAGCTTTGTTATGTTTTGTCGGTCTCGTTGAAATTCATCTGCAAGTGACGTTTTAATCTAAAAAAGGAGGTTGCCTCTGTCGACTGTAAAATTCCGAACGTGACCAAAATAAAAATGCTATATTAAGTCAATCCTGTAATTTTCATAAAAAATCAGACAGCGAGATAATGCTAAACATCTATTTTTTTTATTTTAAAAAAGGTTATTCCATTTTGGGTTTAGTTAAAAATTCTTTTCGGTGTTTTGCATAATAAATGCGCTTCGTTCATTTTTTAACCGACTGCAAAAAAGGAGGAGCTTCTCAATTCGGATATTAACAATATATTTATTTATATATTTTTTAATGTATTTCGGGCACAACTCCGTCATATATAAATGGATTTGCAAAATTATTTTTTCGTTCGAAAGAGGCTTGTTCTGAAATGGTCCCATTTAAATTTCGTAAAGATCTGATGATGAGCTTCGGGGACAGACCACGAAACTCTTCAATAAATGCCAGCAAACCAACCACGATTGTTGCTATCGCATATGTATGCATTGTTTACGCAAGCACACAACATAACAACGTACCCTCTAAAGGGGTACGCAGATGTGTTCAGTATACCACGGTACACCCACATTACTCTTTGTTATTGGGGTACCTCTAATCTTGCAAGTAAATTTGGGTATAACTTTTTTGTTTATTTCCACTTAGTTTATATTAATGATGTTTTAATAGCTTATAATAGCTGTGTTATATGAATTTGTGGGGTAGGTACAACTAAAAAGTAAAAAACAAAAACTTTTTTACAAAAAAAAAGTAACCGACTTTCAAAAAAAACACCACAAAGTGAAAAATAACTTTAATTTCGGAAGTTGGTGCCAAAAAACGAAAATGCGTAACCAACAACACCGATTTGCGAAATTAAAGTAATTTTTCAGTTTGTAGTGTTTTTTTGGAAGTCGGTTGTTTTATTTAGTAAAAAATGTATTTACGATTAGTTTTGATTTGATAATCAATATTGAAGTTAGATAACCATTTGTTTTTTAATGATATTTAATAATAAAATACCTACTGTCCCACTGCAGGGCAAAGGCGTCTTCTCAAACAGAGAAGGCACGAGCATTGATCATCGCGCTTGCTCAAGACAGGTTGACGATTTCAGACTTGTTTTCCTTCACCAATGTTACTAGAGTGTCCAAGGCAAGCTCAGAAAGCACATATAATAAGAATTGAAAAAAAAAAACAGTGGCAGTCCGGGAGTGCCAACAGAAGTGAAAACAAAACACAAACAAAATACTTTGCCATCACTCACCGACATATCGGATATACATTAAAACCGAGTGCATTCTGAGGACAGCCGAACCCATCCGAAGCGGGTATTTTGAAGTGAAAACTTCTTTAGTGGCGTTGTACTTACACTTTTTTTGTAATGGGTAAAAAATGTTAAACTCGCGTCAGGACACGTGATCCTGATCGTAAGATTCGTAAGATGACACGTGACTCTGCTCGAAAATTCGTAAGATTCCAAAATATCAAAAATTGAAAACAAGTATACAGGATCAAATTACAGACAGACAGACAGGCACAGCAGGCACAGACAGACACAGACAGGCACAGATAGACACAGGCAGGCACACGCAGGCACAGACAGGCACAGACAGGCACAGATTACACAGACCGGCACAGACAGGCACAGACAGGCAGACAGGAACACAGACAGACAGATGTGAAAGACGGCACGGTTGACATCTGCCATCTTTCAACACGTTAAAATAAAATAAAAAAATTAAAGGAGATTGACCCAAAGTCGTACCAAAAAGTCTCATGCATCAAGATCAAAATATTGTAGTACCTAATTATTTTCATATATTTTACGACATTACGCGTCGCGGATTAAATTAAAACTTCTTTAGCGGCGTTGTACACTTTTTTTGTAATGGGTAAAAAATGTTAAACTCGCGTCAGGACACGTGACCTGATCGAAAATTCGTAGGATTCCAAAATATCAAAAATGCACAACGTTAATATTCAAGTTATCACTTCTGCCGGTACTCCCGGAGTGCAACCCGTCGTTTATTTTAAATCGTCTTATAAACAAAACACGCGCGGTGTCGCTTACGGTAACAGAGACGCGAGTTCAATGGTTTTTGCCCATCTCAAAAATGCCCAACGCGGCAAAGAAGTTTTCACTTCAAAAAGTCACATTTGTACTTGCCCGGTACCCACAACCTTATGCATGAGAGGCGAGGCCTTAACGACTAGGCCATCAAGCCATTTAAATCTGACAAACTAATAAACTCGTCCGAGGTCCTTCACTGTAACCACTTAATGATTCCTTACTTCAAAACAACGTCGATTCCGTAGCTAATCACGACATCTGCTAATAACGTATGATTCTCTGTGACACATTGAACGAATCCGCGCGAAAAACGAGAAGATGGCGTGGTTTGGACTGTCAAAATACCATGCTTGACAACCGTACAGTCACGAGCATTAATATGTCAACACTTGGCAACTTTCAATTGCGATTTTTTCGTGAAATGGCGAATGCAACGTTGAAATACGACACTTTACATAAACTTATGGGTTCGAAAATACTATGTTCGTAATAACATAAAATTTCATTAAAAAATAAAGGAGAAAATTGCCTTTGAATAAAGCCAAGTGTATACATACTTATGCTCGTGACTGTACATGGTTTGCACATGGTAAGATTACGCGCGGAATACTAATTCCCATACAGAATTGGAGCCCAGCTAATAAAATGATACTACGATAATTAGTTTTAATTTTGAACAACACTAATTATATTAGACTGTAGGCCTTGCAAAAAGGTAATTAAAATCGTTTTGTTGGACAATAAATAAATCGCAATGATGGCACAGTGAAAATGGTTTGTTCATCTAATATTCATTAACACTGGTGTCTGTTTACAAACGTCATTTATTACGAATTCATTGTTTGGATAACATACATAATGTCCACAAATGGTATTACAACATTGCGTTAGGGTGGACACGGAAAAAAAATAAGGGTGGATACGGACGAACGCTTTCAATCGGTCGGTAACTTGATTTTCGTCTGTCAATCGCTAACTCAATCAACTCAGCCTGTCGCAGTCCACTGCTGGACATAGTCAAGACCCTGTACGCCGCTTTCCGCATCTAGTCTGTCCCGGCCACCTTTTTAAGGTTGTTGGTCTATCTAGCTGGGGGGTCCCACACTACGTTTACCGATATGCGGTCTCCACTCTGCTCGATCGGCTACTGCCACTTCAGCATCTAAAGTCGGCAGATGTCACTTTAGATGCTGCACTTATGCACACATTCATTCTGCATGATGCGTGTTTGATCGTATACTTTCTATGTATCTTTGACAGAAGAAGAAAGAAAGAAATAAAGAAAATAAAATTTGAGGTTAAGGCACACAATATTCACACAAACACAAAAAAAAAAACATAAAAAAAAAAAAATAGTTCTGTGTGCCTCATGGCTGCGCCAGATAGGCCCAGTTCAGCATAAATGCCAGTCAACTAGTGCCTGACGCTGACGGTTTTCAGCTGGACCTCTCTGGTCTGGTCTCTTTTTCTCCAGTGATAATAGACGGTGAAACCATAAACGTCAATTAACTATATCGTTTACAATCGGTATGATTATAATGGTGAGTCGCAAAAACATAACCATAGTTCAATGGCTCTTATACTATACATAAAGACCCGATTAAATAGGCTTCCAGCACTATACTGATAGATAATTTGTTATGGGTTATAATACCCATAAAGTAAGTGGGTGAGTTATGGGCGTATCTCGACATAACTCATGTTGTTCACGGATGCTTTTAGTATCCCCCATAATAATTCGAACGTGGTTATAAAGCGATAATCAAAATAATAATAAAACTACGGGTTTTAGATGGACGTGTATCCCTCATTTAAAAAAAGAGTCTTTATTTAATTTCGTAAATCATGAAACTTTTAATTTCTTTTGACTGTACTTACTTGTCATAAAGAGCAAACTTACATAATGTGGATAAGACAAAGATTAAAACAGAAGACGATCCAGGAGGGGATCGAGGTGGGGGGGGGGGGGGGGGGGGGGGGGTTCAGGGGATCAGACCAGAATAACTCTTATATTTTATTATATATGGTGAGATTTATGGTGACATACGCCACCGTCGATCGTCTTTACCTAGACGATTGGGGGTGGCCTATGTCCAGCAGTGGACATCTTTCAGCTGAAAATCATTTCAGCATCGTCGGATACTAATGATGATAGATATATGATAGATAGGTCACCATATTCGTACAGCATTATACATTCTTGATGCAATAAATATTCATAGAGTTATATAAGAGAGCAACAAGACAAGAGGACCCAAGACACACAAGAGCAACAACAGCAAAAGAACACACAAGCAAGAGCACAAGAGCTTATTTTATGTAAGTACTAGTTTTATTCATTCAAATTTTGTAAAATTTCAAGTATTTCAATATGTTGGCTGTCGCTTGGTTCCATGTTCCTTGGTTGGATGTCGTTATGCATTTTGCACGCCCTCCATAGTCATACGTAACGTCATACGAATGAGCGTATTTAGATCATTATGTTTCGTTCCTTAATTACGTAACACACTATCAATCACCATCTGTATCATTTTGAAGGATATTGCTAATCCATTGCTTCATATGTTCCAAAAAGTTGTCTGCTCAACAACGTCAATAGCGCAATGAATGTTGTTGAACTGTCAAAATGAAGCCATTGCTACTGATAGTGTTTTACGCAATTACTCGCTGATAATCAAGAACCCTAGCTGCCAACTATTAAATATTTTGACCACTAATATTTAGTATTTTATCTTCATTCAGTCAAAAATAGTCACAAAAAGCCTCAATGACCTTAAGATAACCCGACTTCAACAAAAGAAAAACTTTTTCAAATCAAACACAAAAAAAAACAATGCAAGAAATATAAAAGGTGATCTTTATTCGTGTCCCGTTTTATTGCTAATTTTTATTTTTCGTCCCCCCGTATCAGATATCGTCAGGTTTCGTAAAGGCACTTAAGTATTATGACCGAAGATATACGATCACTTTTACCCTCGTATGATATTAGCATGAAATGTCTATGAACATTTTACCCCTGACCAGGAATGAAAATTGAATGGTGCGTACTTATCTTGTATGTGATCGTATGTATGGAGATTTTGGATTCATAAATTCTTTAATGTTATCACTTTGGTACCTGGTATTTTAATAGAATTATGAAGCTGTTCTTTAATTTCATAGTCTGTTTTGGTGTTTTAAAAGGTTTAGCCCACGTGCATTATTGTAAAGACCTCGAACCGGTTGAATGCCGTAATTAGAGAAATAATTAAAAAGCCATTGTGCCTCGCGTAGATCCACGTTCCTGGCATACGAAGGTATAGACGACCCCTTAGCGTAGAAATTTCTCGTCGGATATAAAAAAATATTCTATAATATTCTCTTTCATAGAAAAGTGCAATACGTTGTCAAAATGTATGGAACAGCAATTTTTTCATATTTTTAATATTTTAACGCAGTACTGAATCCATTGTGACAAGTTGCACGTCGATCCTGCCACCCTGTATTTTGGAAATCATCACAACAATTGCAATCACAAAATAGTTTTTTCATTTTTATTACTGAATGGGCCCCGCTCTTGACCTCGATCACGCCTGATAGAAAGCGATGGATGAGGTCTATGATGGAACGAGCGTGCCCAGATGATGCCTAAGGCACTGGAACTCCCACACATCGAAGAAACACAGCAAGCTGCTTGACGCCGAACTCCAGTGGGTGGGTCGCAAAGCACGGGAAGAATTGTTTCCAGTTTCGTGATTATAAAAAACCGTTCTAATGTCGTCATGTAATTAGGATTCAAAAGTTTAAATTAATGTTCAGAGATTAGATAATACCTAACTAACTAATAAACTTTAAGTATTCCCAACATGTGAAGCTTCATAACATAACATAATTAGTTCGGAGAGCATGTAGCAAGATACTAACAACCACACAAATAACTAAAATTGAATACGGAAATAAACATGGCTGTATAGAAAGAATGAAATAAAGAAAATCCATCTACTTATTTGCGGTAAACATGACGCAAAGAAAAAGTACAAACAAATAATCATACTCTAATAGGCCGACCGCCTAACCACAAAATACAGATAGTACAGAAGTCAATCACGTGTATGTACTTCACTTTTCATACCTACGCTACGTATTACAATACAAAAAGTTTACAGAACAAAAATTTTACATTTGTCAATTTTCACTATCGAAAATCCCTAATAACTTCAAAACGGATTACCCTATTTACACAATTTATTTTGCCCTATCCGTTTTAGACCTAAACCTATCAAATGACACTTAAAACAACACAATATCTACACAAACAAAAAATCATGTTTTCAACTTACGTAATAGTTGGTGGCATGAATTTATACAAAAAAGTTACTTTGTTTATACTGATTCAAAATAGGAAACTATTATATAAATGAGCTTAGATAGGCATTTTCTTGTTGCTCCATTTTTGCACTTCACAGACGCGTGTCTCAAGCGGATGACACGCGCGCTCGCACTACTCCCAACCCGTCTGAGATAACGTGTCCGTGAGCGGTGTCTGTGTGTGCGTTGCTCAAGCCCACTTTGTATGTAGATTGTCTTCTGTACTGTCTGTATTTTGTGGCGTAACTGAGATGTTGTCTGAGGTTGCGCGGTGTGGGAGGGGTGATAGTCGTCACAAGTTGACGAACCACGGAGCTTTCGCAACGCGTCATCACACCCCGCCCGCACCGCGCTGCTACCTCAGGCCACGTCTCAGTTAGGCGGTCGGCCTATAATATTGTAATTGCTGGTCTGTTGGATCATGGCCTGGATTAGGGCAAATCATACTTTTTTTCCCGGTAGCACGTTTCAGTGGGATTATTTTCGACATCCACACAGGTGAAACTGCGGACAAAAGCTTGTACTAAATACGATCCTAATTAGGTATTATTTTTAATCTTTTGACGTATGGTTTAATGAGGGTTTTCTGCCTGAAATATGGTTCCATTTCACTAAAAAGTAACAAGTAAACGACAGGCCGCAGGCGCGATATTCTGGACGGGTTCCTGGAATAAGGCACCAAGAAAGCCTTTGACACAAATTCTTGTCACATTGTTCGACTCATTACAGAAGGCAACGTAGTTTGTTGTGAAATATTTGAGGTATAAAGGTATATTATACCGCACAAAACCCGGTTTTCCTAAATGTCAGATTAATTAATTGTTTGTTTATTTTGCTACCCTCAGAGGAAGAATGTGATGTTAATTTTATATTATAACTAGCAGCGCCCCGCGGTTTCATCCGCATAAGTGTCGATCCCGTGGGAATATCGGGATAAAAACTATTCTATGTCCTTCCCCGGGATGCAATCTATCTCTATGTCAAATTTTATCGAAATCCGTTCACTGGTTTAGGCGTACTGAAAAGGTACCTAACATACAGACAGACGGAGTTAGGTACTTTCGAATTTATAATATCAGTATGGATTAATTAAATACACAAAGACATGTATTAATTTGAGAACATTACAGGAAATAAATATTTTATTGTTTTATTAGTTAATTACTGGAAGTGGCGACGATTTAGCTGGTGAAGGGTTTTAGGTTAGGTTAGCAACCTTTAAGATGGTCAGTTCAATTCAGCAGCCAAGTCCACGTTGTTAAAGACTCTAGCATTCATTTCAATGTGCTTTGACATATTTATTTTGCTGGTTGGTTTGGCTATTTTATTATTATAACGTTTCACGAGGAAGGATTATACCAGGAAATTTATAGTATCGTTTAATTCAAGTGGCTATTCGCCTTTTCCCACTTCTGAGATTGTTTGTTTTAGCGCTTACAAGATCAATTAATTAAAATATTTCCGGAAAATGCGAATATTCGGAAAATTACCTGACAGGCTGAGACGCGCATTTTCTTTGATCATATAACTTTATCGTTTTGTTCGCGCTTCAAGAGATTTGAAGCAAAATATTGAATACAAGATATGGCTTCTATAACATAAGCATTGATTATATGTAGTTTATTCAACCGATTGAACACAGAAAGTACTTTATTTTTATCACTTCTACGTTATAAAATGAATTGAAATCTAAACGATCTCTCCGCTAGATGCAATAGTATTGCTCGAAGCCAAAAGAGATTAAAGTGACAACTTTAAGCGGTTAACCGTTCGGCTGAACTAGGAGCAGGCTACTAATACTTAAGAATCTTGTAATCCCGTGAATTATTACATTAGTCTCGACGGGGAACTTTACACTGAAACCATATTTAATTTTGCCTAAAAGACCTTCAAGCGAGCCTTTAACATAGTAAAGTAAGTTACTGTCACTGTTAGCCTGCATCATCCCACAGCTGGCCAAAGTTAGTAATAAAAATATTTAATTTTATAATAAATATAATAAGGTGAAAACATTTTGGTATTCATTCGACGTTTGTGCATAAAACATCCATTCCGGTAACCGAGACCTTACGCATAAAATAAATTATTGTTGGAAATCCGAGCGCCGCGATGTATCTTCGATGTTATCGCGGGGCTCTCACTCGGCCCTGGTTATGACATTATTAAACTACACCGTACGGATCCTCTGACGCTAAAAAATACGTGACCGCTTTACACAATTTTTCCACGTTGAAAAATAACCTTCCACAAATTTAAGACCGGCACTGACAGGCGCGAATAAATTATGTTAATGAACACTTTGGAAGCGCATTCGTTGATTCGGCCGATTGGGCTGGGGCTTTTTCTTTAATTTACATAATAACCGGGCGGGGGCATGGCGGTGCGGTACCATGCAACCGTAACCGATAGTTACTTGAATTACTCAGCAACTTTCACGAAACTAAAACTAAAAACTGTCTTGTAATAGCGTTAATGTATGTTTTCATATAAAACAGAAAGGAAACGTCTGTATTTACACAACATTGCTACAAAACATGAACATTGAAACTTTTGCTCATGATCATCATGAATAGAGAATCATTAACTGAGTGGCGACGTTGATCCAGTACCGCGTAATCAAATTAATTTAGTTAGTTATACCACTGCTACTTGTTGAATCAAGTTAAGGCGAGTTTCGTGTATACTCCCGAGTTAATTAAGACATCCAACAGTTCATTTGCTTTCATAAAGGAAATAAAATGAAGAAAACGAAGTTTATTTAAGCCAGTTGCATGATAACGTGTTAGCAGGGTGCTAGTGCGAATATTTTGCATAAACTAAGCCCCCTAAATGCAACTTACACGCTAAATCCATTAGGCTTATGTTCGCATTGTAGTCGGCGCGTGTGGCTGGGTAAAAATAACGGTTTATTTACTGAGCTAACGCTTTCTAGGAAATTAAACTGTATACGGAACCCCCGTAACCGATTTATAAGCGTTTTCATAACGCTGGCAACGCATCCTATTACGTTATACGTGCCTTATAAATTGAAGTACGGCTATGAGCTCGTTTCTGTCAAATAAAGTGAATAATTTCCATTTAACGTGTTTCTGAAGTTTTAGCGTGTTCCTATAGACAGGGTTATTGGTAAAACATTAACAACCTCTTAAGAGGTCATTGTACTCATCATTACGAACAACTTTTACTATGGCACCAAACCTGAAATCGCGAAAAAAAAAATTAGGTGTTCCCTACATTCTGACGAGTTATACGAACATAAATGAAGGGAACAACAAACTTTTATTCGCGATTTCAGGTTTGGTCCCATAGTAAAAGTTGTTCATAATGATGAGTACAATGACCTCTTAAGAGGTTGTTAATGTTTTGCCAATAACCCTGTATACGTAATTATTATGTCTAGAAAACTTAAGCATAATCACGTTACGGTTATTTGAATAATAGCTTAGTTTGTGTGTTCTAGATTATTTTTGAGATTCTTATGAGTAACTCTATCGTAACAAAGAGACTCTCTAAGTCATAAATATTAGGAAAATCAACAACTTTCATCGTAAATCTTTCTTTGCTTTTATTACAGTATACTTACCTTTAACATAAACGAAAGGATCACCATAATACAGGTACAATATCAGGGGGTAAGGAGTAAAGCTGATGTGTTTTTCTTTCATCTGAGGTCAAACTAAATGATACTTTAATGGAAATAACACTAAATTTACCTTTCCTTATCCTGGAACTGTGGAAGTTTTAAAGGGTTGAAAACGGAAAATGATAAACGTGTTAATTATGACTGTCATACTGAACTTCGAAGTTCAAAATACCGATGTACTGTATTCATATAGTTTAAAATTATTACGAATTACGTGAGTTAGAAGGTACGCTATGACGAATTACTTGATTTAGAATGTTCATGATCGCGATGTACGGAACTTCGAAAGTTTGTTATGCCGAATTACTTCATTGAGAATGTTCATCATGTTTCCACAAAACGTATTATTTTGCACTTGAAGAATTTTATCATTGACATTATAGAACACGATAGTTTTTATGATTATTTTAGTATTTGTGCTGACTTCAAATCGAAATTATTTCTTCTTTTCCCTTTTTGTAATCCACTTTCACCCATCACTATCGGGTTTCCTTGTGGAACTTACATTTGTAATAAGCTGTCTGCTCATTCATGCTATTCAAAGACATTTGATGAAGTCAAAAACTCATGGCAATAATTAAGATTCAAACTAATACCCACCAGGCAGACGAACGCAAATCCATAACAAAACAATATACGATACACTTGGTCGTAGGAATTCGCTCAATTTAGCAATTCACAAACGCTTACACCAAAGTTCTGAGATTACATTCGGAAACCTCGTTCCCTATCTGATGTACGTAGAATAAGGAACTAATTTAGGAAGTCCTAAGCCGACGTGATTAAACGTTGTAACATCATGTTAATTTAATACGATGACAACGTCTAGTTGTAGCGCATATTAAACGTATGGCCATGATTGGCGGTGCTATTATACCCACATTACATTCCTGACACGTTCAGCGTACGCTTTTATCAAATAAATGTATACGATACATTCGTAATGTCACGTGATTTATCCAATTTGGGCTTGATAGGACTTTGGTTTGAGTCAGCTATTTTAGTCGCAAATTCAGCGTGAATCTTTCAACCCGTCCGACCTTTATGTAGGGAGGAATTCAATGGGATTTGTGGAAATATGTTATGATTTATGTTGTAACAGAATGATAATGTTGCTGTTTGTATTGTTTAGGCTGATGGGTGGTTTTGGTCAGGGGTGTCGCGTCGCGTTCCTTTGTTGCAAATAAGGTAAGTTTTAAAGATGTTTTAATTAAACAAACACCTCTACATTGCTTGGAAAGTGGGATGATTTTATCATTGCCTTGTATGTTTATACAATTATTATTAGCCTGTGATGTCCCACTGCGGGGCAAAGGTCTCTCTACTCTCTTTCCACTTCTCTCTGTTCAAAGCTGCTAAGGACCAGTTCTTATTGAAGAAGTCCAGCTCATCCCGCCATCTCCGTTTGGGCCTGCCACTATGTCGCTTGCCGTTAAGTTTGGTCCATTGTTCATCTGATATGAGGCAGATGTGTCCAGCCCAATTCCATTTTAGCGTGGCAGCTTCGTGATTAATTATTAAAAAAAAAAAATATCCGCGAACTGTAACCATGAATCCAGCATCAAGGTCAGCACACGTATCAAACCGGAAAGGGATCGGCACCGTATCAACTCGAGCAGTTCAGTATTGACACAGAGTGCGTTACGGCTCATCCTCCTCGCGCTTACGGCTCGTCGTCCCCGCACTTACGGCTCGTCATCCCCGCGCTTACGTCTCACCGTACCCGCGCTTACGTTTGTTCGTCCACCCTTGCCCTCTCATCCCTCCGGCCTGCCTGCTGCACCATCAACCAGCGGTCGGCGAGCCGGAAGCGCGGCGTCGCCTAGCCGTAGCCGAGTCGACGTATCGGAGCTTCTGATCCGCTTTGATTACCCGAAAAGCGATACGGTGCTGATCCCTTTCCGATTTGATACTTTTAGATTCCAGACCCCCAGCGTAGAAATTTTTCGTAGGTTATCAAAAAAAAAACGCGGTAAAAATTTATGGAACAACATTTTTTTTTTATAGAACAGAATAGAATAGAATTTTTCTTTATTAAAGTAACCGGGACTCAAACAAGGTTGTTAGTAAAAATTACGACTATGTTAGTAAGCACATACTCTAAACAAAAAACACAAGAAATAACGGTTGCGACATCCCATGAGAGACGGCACAACAGTGACCCACAGACAAGGCGACTCGCAACCATGTTTAAGACACTGTTGGAGCTACCCCACACCCTGCGCACCAGGGAAGGGCACCTTTTACGCATTGTTGCGTAAAAGCAATCTACATGCGCATCTGCGAACATTACTGACGCACTACAGAAACGGGGCAGCCCCACCAGTATCCTAAGCGCATTGTTATATTGAACGCGAAGAGCGCTGTACGATCTCGCGTATAATTAGCCCACAGGCTGCAAGTGTAGAAAGCAGTACAGTAGGCTCGAAAGAGCGAGAAGTTTATATCTGTCGAACTACGCTAGTCGCTAGTCTCGCATCATGTGCTGAATTCCTAGTTACAGTGTGCGCACTGGTTAATTTTTTTATTATTTTTTTCTTGTATAATCAGCGAAATTAACTGATTATCAAATTGACTAACAGCTTTAATTGTTCGGAAATTCAAATCACAAACAACTGTCATTAGTTGACAGTTGTTTGTGTAATTGATTGTTTGTGTAAAAATGTACTTTGCCGAGTGTACCTCATTGATACCTAAGCACCAATCAATAGGTATTTATTTATTCTAATTAATACAACTGTTGCGGCCACAAGGTCGATTGAAGCTAATCCTAAGCACAGTGAAGTGCCGTAGGCTTGTCGGATTAACTAATAACAGCCTGACTGCGGTCACGTCGGCAAACGCAGCTGTATGCAGCTGTTCTATTTAATTGTCAAGTGCGTTATTTGTTTAAATAAGACGGTATAAGACTTGTTTTACACGTACCAAAACCAAACCACAACCACAATACTTCGGGCGCTAATTTGTATGAAAATTAATAGTTAATTCACACGGACCACATTTTGTCGTCATTATCGACCGCGAGTGTGATACCGACCACATCGCAGCATCGTCACAACCACAACGCAACCACCAGCGACACCGCAAACTAGCGGCCGGTCATATCGCAAACACAACGTTAACACAACATTTTGTAGGGACCACAACGCAACCGCAAGAAGCCGCAGCGACACTATCCACACTTAACCATAGCTTGACCACTTTTTGTCCCTGCGATGTGGTGTGGTTGTGGTACGTATGAATGTGCCCGTAGTCTCGATAATATATCGAGACTACGGGCACATTCACATGTACCATGCATAAGCATAATCTGCTTATAGGATAAAATCAGGAATTAAATTATCCGAAAAAAAACCGGAGTTACCGACTTAGCTTGCAGAGTAAGCAAACTGTAGTGGCAGTGGGCTGGCCATGTCTGTCGAAGGACCGATGGCCGGTGGAGCAGACGAGTTCTGGAGTGGAGACCGCGTATCGGCAAGCGTAGTGTGGGATGCCCCCCAGCTAGATGGACGGACGACCTAAAGAAGGTGGCTGGGGTAGATTGGATGCGGAAGGCGGAGGATAGGGTGCTGTGGCGCAGTCTGGGAGAGGCCTATGTCCAGCAGTGGACTGCGATAGGCCGAGTTGATTGAATCTGCTTATACCGTTCCTACTGCTGGGACACAAGCCCCTCTGGTAAGTAGGCTTTTGCTTTTTTTTAACCACCACGACGACCCCGTGCGGGCTGATGGATGTCTTCGAATTTTCGGTTCTAGGACATTTCGATTTCCTCGCGAAATTTTTCTACGTCGTTTTGAGAGCAGAGTTGATGAAATAAATGAAGTACACGAAGTAAAGTGCCTGCCTCGGTTCGAACCACCTACGACATTACGACAAAGATGTTATCTCCCACTGGGCCATCACAGTTCGAGACTCGATTCATAGCATAAACATAATCAGCCTATAAATGTTACCACTGCTACGATAAGCACTCAGACTCGATATATAATGCATTATTATTGAGTAATTGTAAATTAGATTGTTACCTCCCTACTAAAGGATAGAGTCTTCACGACTGACTAGACATTTGTGTACGGACAGAACCCCCGCAGAAAGGAGCCGAACAACCCACTTCACTAATCGTTAAGGCTGATAACGATTTAACCAATTTAATTCAAGTAATCTCCCAGGCTTAAAGCCTCGGAGATTAATTGGCATTCGGTAGATCTAGAGACTTTCAGCTACAAACGAAGTTTCACATTTCTAATACCTACTAATCCAGGTCTAATAAAAAAAAAAAACATGATTACAATTTACATAACGGTTCTTGTTATGTATGAATAGTTACAAACTCCAGCAGCAAATTAGTAAGCAAAAATTAAAAAGCGTGTAAAATATTTTTAAAGTCAACTGTGTAGGGTCTGAAGCGGATATTTCAGTTAATTCGTAAACTTCATACTACTTTGCTCGCTGGCACCGAGTTAAGACGATAATTAAAACACTTTGCTCAACTTTTAGTACTGAATTTCTAAAGTACAGCAATCAAGTTAATGGTTCAATCAAAGATCAAAACAACCCTATCACAATAAATATATAATTCCGTCCATTTGTTGAAGCCAGATGCTGTGGATTGCTTCGATATTGTTTTAAATATGTTTGCTAAGTTGATTGAAATTGTATTGTTGATTGGAATCATATTGGAATATTGTTAGTAATTATGTACCAATATACGTTTCTCCATTTATTTTGATCAACGTTTAAGGTAAGATACATTGTAAACGTCTTTTAGCCATGAATGTTGTTTCTTCCTGATTAGGAACCTACTTTCCTCTTGGGTTAGGAGTGCTACATTTCTATTTAAACTACCAGTAAATACTTATCCCGTTGACGGACGTGGTAACTGGGGACTTGAGTAGGTACAAGCCCAAATAGATGATCAATAGCAGTACCCACCCGATCCTTTTCTTAATGAGCGTAACTTTTCCTTCTTTCAAAGCAAGTAAGAAAATGTTTGATAAAAAAATAAAGTACATAATACTTTCTTCGTGTATTTATTTGTTCAAAGAATAAAAGATATATTCGGTCAATGGCACTTGATTTGGGGGCACGAACAATTTACTCGAATTTTGCTCCGGCTCGAGTTATGGCTGCGAATACCTACATAGTGAAACAGTGGCGCCTAATTAATACGATTAATCTTGTTTTTCTTCTGTACTGGCTTGTATCTTATAGGCGTATACAAAGATTACGCCGTTTTTATACCAACTAGTTCATAAAACGATGTTGATTTGGGCAAAATTTTTGCCCACATTGCAACAAGCTTTTTGAGGTAGGACTTTTTGTTAGAATAAAGCCTGTAAATCGACCTAGCTCACAGTTTTAAATTTCACGGCCTGTCGGCAACAATTATTTGCACGACCGAACAAAAAAAAACGTAAACCTATAATTTTACTCTAACGGCTACTAGTTTGGAACTAAAAACTATTTGTATGCGCCCTTTGTAATCAATTTGTCGCACATATGGACATATAAACGAGGTTGGTGTGTGAGCAAATAATACAGCATTGACAACAAAGCGCACGTGTTGTGTAACACTGCGTCAGGACGTTTTTAATATAAATTTAACGCTCTGCCAGCAGTAGTTATACGCCAAGCCATTATTACTGCAACCACCATTCTCTATTTGTACTTGGTGAAGCTTACAGCGCCGGTCAAACTGAGGGATGTGACATCTTGACGTTATATCGATATTTAAAATTGAAATTAAAATTAAACGTTGCGGTTTTCTGTTGAAAATTTCTCCATTATGGCTCGGGATTGGAACCGTGCCCGGTAAATGGCGATAAGCTCGCCCAATATCAGATTGGGACTGACCTAATACCGTATTGGCAAACGGCGTATGTACGTTTCTGTCTGCCCTTTGGGAATTACCTACTAAACTGGGGTTGAAATAATTCATTCTGTGTATTCTGTCTACTTTGTAGATTATAATTAAAGATACTTTGACAAACTAAAAACTCAAGAACTTTTAATTATAAAGGAATCACACCAAACGAAAAGTTACCTAATTTAAGGTTTATTTATGATACCATCAGTACCTATAATGTAAACTAACGCTTCATTTAGCAAAATTAATTAATTAATGGGACCAAGTATTACGATGAATCTTCTACAACCTAATTAACTGGAAAGGTCATCTGTCTGGAAAAAGTGTGTCTATGGCTTACAAGGCTTAAGCTGTGATAGTGGGCTTAATTATAGTCACACTCTGTATAGAAAATCAATGGTTGTGTCATTAGTATACAAATGGACGCGTAGCTTTAATGTCAGCCTTATTGAGCCCTTGTGAGCCAAAGGCTTCTTTCTCCTGATACTGAAATGGAACAACTATTGATCTTTTGATAACCTTAACTCTGGAACAGTTCGTTTTGGCTAATAAGTAAAACTGTTATAAAGCCATGTCTACGTTTGCCACGAGTAATTTGTTAATTTTTAAAGATATGCAGGACTTCACACGGTGGCTTAAATTCCAGCCTTGTAGGTACTTGCTCCTATCTGATACGGTGAATAGAAATCCACTCAATGTCACGGGTACGCATTATACCTTCGAATATCTGCAAGAAAAGGTCTAGGTGACTTGCGTTCAAAAGGTCTAGAATTCTAAATTCTTTCTTTAGAGCATGTAGTATTACTTAGTGCTTATAAAGGTTTTATCCGTAAGTGTCCTAAGTAGGGTTACTCCGTTGCCTTTGGTCTCGAATGACTCGATAAGCGGTTTTTAAATGAAGCAGCGAATTAGTTAGAGGTCGGACAGAAAGAGGTTGCGTATTCGATTTAATATTCGAAATGGGCTATGTTAAGCAGTGGTTACTCCAAGGTATTTTTAAATGGAGGCATGATATCGTGATTATTTCGAAGAGCGTGCCAACGTAAAAGTATATTTATTTTAAAAGGTTGTCAAGTGTTGTCTAGGTAAACATCTTAAACCGAAGTCTCGAGTCCCGAAGTCTCGAGAAATCTCAGTAAGTTGCCTAGGTTTCGTGTGAAATTATATTAGTATAATATTTCAATCATTTTTATCTATCGTTAGATTTACACTTCAACTTCGCTTGCAACTTTCTCAGCGCTAACAATTTATCGATAAAAATAAAAGTAAAACATCGACATCTAATTGTCCAACCACATCTAAACGGTTCAGCTGTCTTTAATAAATAGCGATATTTTTCTGTCTGTCGTAATAGAAGGCTGTGTCAGCTAACTTCCACATTATTCTCGCAATTATTGCTATGACTTTGTCTACCCTTTTTATTGTTTGCTTTGAAGACAAACAAGTGGCTCTCCGAACGTTTACAAGTATTATGGAAGGATGGCATTATTAGTTTCCTTTATATTATTGCGTTTCAATATCGTAACAAGGCGAGAAGGTATTTTTTGTTTCGTCTCAGTAACTTGTAGAATAGTAGGTATTTGTTGAAGCATGAGGATGACGTCATAAAGTTAATAGTCACGGATATTGTCGTGAGGGTAAGTGGTGGAAGACTGTTCCTTCATTAAGAGCGGTCATTGCGGTTAATGCTTGAACTTGTAAGCTCTGGTCAACTCATGTGCCGTTGCTGGACAATGATGACGCTAGTTAAAGTAGTTCTGCTGTTTACATCATTGGAAAAGTATTGAAATATTTTTATTACAACTGTAATACATTAAAGTAGCATAATCAGCCCATAATATTCCCACTGCTGGGAAACAGGCCAGGCCCACGCGGGCCCAGTGCGACTTGGTAGATGTCACAATACATGTCTTTGATTTTTTGGTTCTAGGACATGCCGGTTTCCTCACGATGTTTTCCTTCACCGTTTTGGGAGCAGTGGTGATTAATAATTTACAAAAAGTAAAGCGCCTGACTGGGTTCGAACCTACGTCCTACATCTCGTAAGTCGAGGCCGGTACCATTGTGCCACCAATGCTCTAAAAAATAAATATACAGCACTTAGAAAATAAACTGTGTAAATACAATAATTATTTTGATTTAGCTATATAACCTAAGTTTTACAAAATTGTTCCACGGCTTACAATAACCCTTAACTGTATACAGCATTTGGAGAGTTAATAACTATGCCAGACGAGATTATGTACAAAAGTAATAAACATTCTGGCATTTTAGACGCAACATTCACTTAACAGACGGATCGTAATAATCTTAACTGAACTGAACTGAACAATGGAAGGAGTAAACGTTAAACACTGTGCAATTATCAAGTTAATGTTTTTCTTCGCGGTTTTTATGCAAAATGTTTTTGAAAATTTTGAAAATATTTGTAAAGTAAAATATTTTCTACTACATTTATTTTCTTATATATATTTTTTTTTACAAACGTTAAAATGTCCTGTTATAGATTTTAATTAAGGCATTTACCTCGAAAATCTAAAATCCTCGAAAACCAACTAAGCGAGCGATAGTGATGCAATTACTTTTGAAACGTAAAAGAAGAAGATGGCTATAATGTGCGTGCGCTCGTAATTAAACGACGTATGTGCCAAAACGAATTTACTCGTTTTTTAACAAAATAAATAAATAAAATTTAAAACTAGGTACATTGAGTAAACTTTGATATGATAATTCTCTGTTTTAATTTAAATTCCATTGAATAACTCTTAAGCGTTACATCGTGCGCCGTGATGTCGAAAAAAGTAAAAAAATAGATAAGTATTACTTTGCAATTTTTTTGTAAAGAGAAAAAATCATTGAATCGTGTATTCCTTTTACATGATATAAGACAAAGAGTCAAAAAACATATACCAAAATGTTAAATCCCTATTCCACATAAGTACTTAACAAGTTACACGAAATATAAAATCATATCACATTTTTTTTCAACATATCACCTTAAACAGATATGTATTTTTTTACCCTTTTTTTATACCTGCTGAAATGAGACGAAAGGTACCCAATTCTGTGGAGAACAGAATAAACCAAACCTGAAGAAGTGAATAAAACACATTTTACTTTAACCTAAGAGTAAGTATCGTACTTAATGTAAGCCACGCAATGAGCTTCAATTCCAATATAGCTCCTAACGAAAATGAGGTATCTCCAGAAACTTCAAATGTGAAACCTACTACCAGCACTCAAATTAATTAAACCGTGTTATGGCTTTATTTAGGAAAACACTCACCATTACATCTCACATTATCGTTACGAAATTAAGAACACGCAACAGTTCAATGAATTTTGTAAAGAATAACATCAAAGTACCATGGATGTTTCTCGTTAAAGGCGCATTTACACCAGCAGTGTGTCTCGCCCATCGAGAGGCGAGAATATCCATGCAAGTTGTGTAGAATCAAAGACTCGCACATGGTTATGTACTCGTATGAGATACTTATTTCATGCGGTTTCTTCTAACTGCGATTTGAAAACTTGTTTACAAGGACGCTACCAATTTTCAAAGGCAAGGCGAACTTTGTGTTTGGGTATGCAAATGTTATAGTGCTATTCACACGAGTCCATCTGCCCAGCCTGTTCTTAACTATGTTCGCGCCGGTTTCCAATCTAACTGGATTCAGCTGAATGCCAATATTATACATGGAGTCTGACCTCCACAACCCAGCTACTGGGTAACACGATACCCCTTGGTAAGACTGGTTGTCAGACTTTTGGGTTTCTGACTACCCGCAACGACTGCCAATGACCTACACGTCATGCATGACAGCCGGGACCAAACGGCTTGACGTGCTTTACTGGGTAACACGGTGACTGGTTGTCAGACTTTTCGGCTTCTGACTACCCGTAACGACTGTATATGATCTACTAATGATAACCGCGACCAACGGCTTAACGTGCTTTCCGAGGCACGGAGGGGTCTCGATAAGTAATGGATGGTCACCCATCCATGAACCGACCGCGGCAAGCGTAGCTAAGGGGGATCGACCCGTGCGGCTGTTTTCACGAGTATTTTTCGAAATTCCCATCCCATAATCGTTGCAATCGGTCGAATGAAATTAAATCCCAATGGGTCGGATTAACTACGATACTTTTTCGCATGGTATTCTGGCCCATGCATTCGGCCAAGTTTTCCACTACTGTTCCTACTCCGTGTAATGTGGGCCGCGGACCACAGGCTAGTTGCCCCCTAACCCATAATCTCACCGTGAAAACTTAGGTGAAGTGAGTTTGTTATTGCTAGGAATTGACACTATTGACAGCTCACTCCACGCTCACTTCACCTAAGTTTTCACGGTGAGATTTTTACAGAATAGCATTACTGGCTAGAAACTCGTCTCTTATAAACGATCCTTTACGCGAAGGAAGTAAAGGAACAACATGAAATATAGTGGTGTTGCTGACTCTTACGGGAACAAAGTGGTGGGGCTGACAAATGTGGCAGTACTTTAGTAATAATAGCTGGATAACCGTCGCCCACGGCCACTGAAAGCGACTTGTATTCGCTTCCATTAAGACTTATGGTCGCTGTATGTTGTACCGCTTTTCAACGAACATGGTTGCCGTGGAAAAAATTAAATTACTGATTTATTTGACATTAGTTACTTAAAAATTACCAAGGGATATCGTATTACCCAGTAACTGGGTAGTGGAAGTCAGATAGGCAGTCGCTCTTGTAAAGTACTGGTATTCAGCTGCATCCGGTTAGAGTGGAAGCCGACCCCGATATACTTGGGAAAAGACTAGGCAGATGATAGTTACTCAAAAATTAGTCTTTAAAGTTTTGTCGGTAATTGAACTTAGAAGTCATAACTGTATCGAAAGATGGGAAAATTAGCGCATGACCTCGAAGTAGGTAATTTTTATATGAATGATATGAACGTAAACGACGCAAGAATGCATGAAGCTGCAGAACGCCAACTATGGTTGGCTTTCTGCAGCTTCTGCCTAGCCCATAGGAACAAGGCGCAAGTATATGTATGTATGTGTATAGGCATGCAAACGTAGCATATCGTCAACTACTTTAACAAAACATTCTTGAGATACATTATGTTATTCCTTGTTAGCACCGAATAAATGGAAGCCTTATTCAATATAACAAAAGCACCAGTAGTTATTACCTTCTGAAACTTGTTCAGAATAATAAACAGACAATAGATATATTTATGCCCAATCAGCGAGAAAACAAAGGCATCATTTACTACATAGGTGTTTGTACGAAGCAATCTTTCATCTATGTATCTTGAACATTATATACATATCTTGAAATGTAAATATCAGCAGCAGCAGTTCTTTGTGCAGATGTTATACAGTAGACAAAATAAAGACATATAACTTACTAGGTATATTATTAGACATTCTGTCTCTTAAATATTTTAGTGAGTGCAGTGAGTTTTCAAGTCCTTGTCGTCGTTCGTCTATATGTGTCTAGCATATTCCACAATAAATAATAATGCAAGTTACCTTCCTTGTTTTGTTTGTACAAATTGTTTGCTTGCCTGTCTACGTGCTTACTTAAGTGTCTCGTGTCAAAAACCTATAAGATATCGGTATCTACAACGGCACATGCGGACAACGCGTCATACTGACGTCACGCAAAATCCTGCATCGCGCAAGCAGAATTTACTGCGCAACTAGCATAGATACAACGGCCCGACATGAATCATCGGGCAGTTGCGCCTGACACAGCAACCGTCTGGGATCCTCCCTTTTCTATGGAGGTTGAGCGAACTTTACACCCTGTTCCCCATACCTCTATACTGGTCCGAATATTTAATAATTTCCTCTCAATCCTAAGCCTCGTTTTGTACGTCGAGGACATAATGTTAAAACATTATTAACATCGATAAGTAACTCCAAGAAATACTTGGAGCTTGTTATTTCTGCGACTGAGACATTTTACTACACAAACTTAAACTTTTATATCTCCAATTTGAATTTAATATAAATATCAACTTCTATTTTCTTCGGCGTATCTATTTTCCTCATTCTTGGATGCACTCAAACGATTTATGTAGTTCACATCTGAAGTAATTTTATTTCAAACTAGCTTCCGCCCGCGACTCCGTCCGCGCGGATGTCGGTCTTCGCGTGGATGGTTTATTTCTCCATTTTGAGTAACTCTGACAATGACATCTTATAAATATCTATTGGACCCAAATACGGCTAAGCCTATAATAATTAAGGAGATCCCTCTATTGAGCTACTGCTGTTGAGCTCGCGTTCTGTAGTAAGTATTTTTTTCATAGTAATTCCGACCTTGATAAGTACCATGTAGCAGTAAATTACTGACAGTGACGAAAAGTTTGCAATAATAAAAAAGTGATCGTGACAATGCGACAGAAAGTTAATTGAGAGCTTCAGCATACACAACATTGTTAGTGAGCTCGTCCGGAATATGAACATGAAGATTTCTTGGTCTGCTCACACGGGAAAAACGTAAAGTTGCCCGTGTGAAAAACAACTCGCGGTAAGATCTACGCCAGCAACTCCTAGGGTCTGACCTTGAGCCTTATTTATTGTCATGGCGTAACACAAAGCTACAGGAAACTGTATTCTCTTAAATTGAAATGGAAAATTATCCACTACGGGTAATGCAACGTGTGTTCGCGGTTCTACAGAACAACGTCTATGAATAAAACCGAAAAATAAGTTTTTTTTTTCTACGTATTTTTCCAGGATAAAAAGTATCCTATTTTATGCCCAGGATAATAAGGTATAATTATACCAAGTTTCATCGAAATCGAACCGTTAGTTTTCACGTGATGCCTGCATATACAGACAGACAGACAGACAGACAGACAAAAATTTTTTTAATCACATATTTGGGTTTGGTATCGATCCAGCAACACCCCCCGCTATTTATTTTTTCAATATTTTCAATGTACAGAATTGACCCTTCTACAGATTTATTATATGTATAGATGATTGGTTAACAAGAATAGACAAGAGTTGCTCTGAATGTAGTTTCCTTGCGAGGAACCACTCAAGAATAAATGTAGTGATGCTTTCTAAAGTGCTTACATTACCTCATAAGCGTGGAAGAAGATTTATCTCTGCTTTTATGGGAACATTAGTTTTACTAACATACATAGCGAAGCTGTTAGCACCTAGCTTTAAAAGTGATGACAGTCTCGACCAAGTGAAACCGTTGACTAGCTTCAAAGTAAACAACGAATTATTTTATGTATTCGATAAACACGGTTATTTTTCGTAAATTAATAATCTCGATTTCTCGATACTTTTTCGTTTTATACCGTAAAAACGAGCTCGTAAAACAGAATTGCCTACTCCGTTGTTTTTTGATCAAAAGTTCAGCTCCGGTATAACTTACCAAACTCGGGGATAAGAAAACCTGCAGTAGAAAGCTCTACCAAAAACACCAATTGCCTTATAGGGGTCAACTCGAACGAAATCTGAAAAATATTTAAACAGCTCTAAAGCCAAGCATTCCAGGTGCTCCGATTAATGCAAACTTTAACTCACGCCTACAATTCGTGTACAAAGCAATGCTACTTTATCAACATTAGAACGGAAGAGAATGAAGACAGTGGGTAGTTTCAGCAGCAAATTGCAATTACCGTTATTGCGGTAATTTGGAGGCCCCGACCCGGCCCGGCCGGCGCGGCGCAAAACTACTAACATCTTGGAACGGTTACCGCTTACAATTTATAATAGAACATCGCTGTTCACTTTGGTGCAACACTAGTATTAATACTATATTTTTTTAAAATAGAATATTGTTTGTCCAGACCTGTAGTTAAATAACATTTGGTTGATATTTGTGAAAATGTCCAAAGGCGACAGTGGCCACATAACATCGGAAGGGCAGTTGGCTTGTTTGCCATTACAAAAAAAAAAGCCTCTTGAAACCGGGCTAACCCGGGATGGGAATGCTACACCAGTCCCATTTATTAGGAAAACTACAATTGAATAGACCAAAATGAACCTACATAAACAATTTACTAACATACGTAATGTCAGATAAATTCGAACCATTCAATCACATTGTGTTGATTGCTAGTGTGCACCGTTAATTTCACATTTTAATAGGTCTGTAATTAATGTATCTGCATGATAATGATTGCACGTAATTAATCGTGTATATGAAAATAATTTAAATGTACCTTACGCGTGAACTAACATTATAACATCGATAGACGCTTCTAACAAAATTTAGACAAGAAAATTACTTGTTAATTTTCTCCTTTAATTTGTGTACCGAAAGGTTTTACATTACACGTTTTTAGGGAAGTATTTTGTAATAATTAAATCTTAAAAACCCATGAAACTGTGTTTTACGCGAGCCGAGTAATGGGTAAAGTTTCATTGCGAGCTTTTATCTAATTTATTTTTATTGTTATATGAGCCAGTTTATGTTCCATTTTATATCCTTTGCAGTAGTTACAATCAAGAGTACTGAGCGTGATATGTTTTGTTAATACGTCACTTTACTTTGGTTTATCTGCCTGTAATGGCTTTTTCTAATTTCTCTTTCACTTTGTACAGAGTCATAGAAGTAAATAAAAATATATACATACTTTCAATTACAATCCGAACCATTGTAAAGGATATAATTACTTCTTATGTTCAAAAACATGGTCTACTCATCAATGTAAATAACGCAATTAAAGTTGTTGAACTGTAAAAGTGAAAGCCATTGCTAATGATAATGTGTTACGCAATTGCCCCGCTGTTTGTAAAACCGTCAGCTAAGGAAAATAATAAAGTACCTACTAACTAGTGTTGATTTTTATGTTATTTAGTAGATAAATAACATAAAATAGATAATCCTTCTTATAGTATCCTTCATATAGTAGATAAAATTTGGGCCCCCTTCAGTGAACCGATAGAATATATTCAATAAAATTAGGGAAAGCTGCAAAAGCGACACTGATCCAACATTGCCATTGATTTACGGCGTCAACTATACATATGTATAAGTTCTGGGTAGACCATTACGAGCCGACGACCATTACGTAGTTTAGACGAAAGTGGATAAAACTAGAGTGAAGCCCGAGCAGCTGAATCTGAAGTAACAATAAAACAAGGTGGTAGGATTTAGATTATGTCGATGCTATTGAATTTTATCAACAATAGTACCCGAGCCACGTCAGAAATATACTGGATAAATGCAACTGAGTCCAAGAATATATGTGACACTTACAGATTTATACTGGCTTTTGCCACATTATTTATTACGCAACCCCCTTTGGATTTTATGTTATGATGTATGATGTATTCGGTAAATGAAAATTGAGAACACAAACGTAATATTATAGATAGTCTATGATGCATTGAAGACTTTAAGTGAAAACTGTAAATAAAACAATCGTTACGATACATATTCACTCAGATACGCCCAAATTGAACACAGTTAAAAATATGCAGTTCAATTAATGGTAACATGCACTACAATTTCCTTGCATTTTTCATGAAAAAAAGACAAAGGCCTAAATATTTTATTTCATTGTGATTCCCTCGCACTGGGATTGTGTTGCTGTGTCGAGGGAATTGGTGAATTAACGATGCTCTCAGTAGCGATCCATCACTATTGGCGCATTTTTCAGACTTTCAATCCAATGTTTTATCACTCCGATACAATTTATATTCGAACGTATTCAAGTTCATACAATCATTTCCGATATCTGTGTGTTCCGCATCAGTGCACCTCGTATATTATTCGGAACTGCTTGAGGAAAACGTGTTCCGTTCAAGACGTCCTTTACAAATGATTAGAGAACAGCATCTGAGTGACGATAATACAATGTAATAACTTAGAAGGAACCATCAACACAACAATTGTTTAAAGCAATTTAATTTTTAAAATTGAAAATTCCTAGCCTTCCCGTTTTCCTAGCTCTTGGCTGTGAAAAACTATATTGCTTTTTTTATTAAAAATACGAAGTGTTCCAACGAGGGGCAAACTGCCACTAAAACGTTATGGTTACTGCGGTGACATTCGCACGAATACCTAACTTATAAAATTGGTAATCCCCTACGCAATAGCCACCCTCCTTGGGTACCCGATAAAGTATTACCTACGATGTATTAAGGATTATTTCGTTCCTACGCCGATATTGTTTAACGTTACTCCGACTCGTTTTTGCTTTGTATTTCTTTTATTTCTCCCTGTTTGGGTGTCTCTACGTGGACTTTTATCGTTGTCTAGTATTAGTGGAGACTGACCGAACTGATGGAATACGCCTGCGTATAGCAGCTACTTGGCACAAAGTAAAAAACTTGATAATAAAGTTTTCTCGTTATCTCGTGAAGTACAATGCGTAAGTACTTAGAAGAGATATTGATATTGCGTTCCTAAGTACCAATTGTAGGGAAATGGAGTTGGAAAGAGATTGGCCGAACTGCGATATCATTACGTAATACAATAATGTAATATGATTTGCGAATGATTTCTCAACGATAACTCATAAAACTTATTACTTTTCAATAATGTTGTTCTCTGACATATTTCTGACTAGCTGCGCCCCGCGGATTCACCCGCGTAAATGTCGATGCCTTGGGAATATCGGGATAAAAATCCTATATGTATGTTAATCCAGGGTGTCAGCTACCTCTATAATTTTTTTATCGAAATCGGTACAGCCGTTTGAGCGTGAAGAAGTAACAAACATTTAAACACACCCCACACACACTCACAAACTTTCGCCTTTATGATATTAGTGTGATTAACGGAATAGTTCTCCGTGCGTACCTCTCTAATGTAGGTTTATTGTTGATCATAATGACATAAATAATGGTTACGATTCGCGCAGTGGCGTCGATCGTGGAACAACACATTTACATTAAGAGAGCCAATAGCTGCACTGAACGTTACGTGAAATTTCCATTTGGTATGTAACAGTTTGCCGAGCGGAATTATTAGTCAATTGTTTGGAAACCACGCTATTGTTACAGCATAAACGTAACGTTTGTGTTCATTGTCTGTGAACGACTTTTGTATGTCCTACGTTTAGGGTTGAGGTACTCACGGCCTGTAGGGTAAGGGTAAGGGGGTATGTTGGCCTTTTACTTAATAATTAAGAATAGAAGTTCAGCGACCGGAATCGTTTTTAAACGTTTTTTTTATGTAATATTTAAATATGTCATTATAATTAATAGTATTAAATACACATACATTTTCCGGAATAACACATACATTTTCCGGAATAAATTCTCTAAAAGATGTAGTTAAGGAGGACAACGTTGTAACGCAGACATTAATTTATAATAATTATGTATGTACCTATACAGGTGGTCAAAACGTCGTGGATGAAACGAAATTGGGAGATAAAGGAGCACATTTCCAACGCTTTTAAAGTGAGAAATATTTTTTTATAACATCTATTCAAAAAGAGCTGGTATATTCTTCGTAAACAGGGACTAAAATAGCTCTTTAATCCCTAGGGACTAAAAGTGATTCAAATTTGGAATCGCGCGAAAAGCTGTCTGCTTTCGTTCGTAATTGTTTACTCAAATTAGGATTTTAGGATTTTACTTAGTTTCATAAAAATGAGTATGTCTTCTTCAAGTAATTGTAGGTAAATAAATAAACGTACTATGTATTCTTATTCATAAGTTGCACTTAATTATTTTTTTCATAGAGGGTGATAAAAAGTAGAGTGTCTACCTCGGGAGCAACACTATATTAAGCTCGAGTGACGTACTTTGAATCCCTCGCTGCGCTCGGGATTCTACTCTAGAGTCCTTCGCTCCGCTCTGAATTCACAGAAACACTCTCGCCTTCAAAATAGTTGTTTGCTCCCTTGGCAAACAATCTACTATTTGGTAAAGCTTCAAAATTTTTGGAAAAAAGAGCCGCAATAGAACTTTTGCAGTGCTGATACATTATCAAGTAATAAAACAACACCGTTTGTTTCATTGTTTTAAATCACATTTTTTTTAAATTAGTCTAATTTAAAAAAAAAACTCGGTGTACAAAAATATTCATAACTTTTAGGGCAATTGAATTATGGCAACGCTTTAGAAAGATTTTTTGTTGGAAATGACCTCCTCCCTATTCCTATTTCGTTTGATCCACGGCTTTTTGATCACCCTGTATAGATAATGTTGTATTACCTAATCATGTTTGTGGTATTTGTGCGTATTCATCGATAACTAACCCAGTTGTGGCTGCCTTTTTACAGAATAAACTACCTACTACTCTTGCTATTCTCTGATTTATTTTTGTGCCTAAACAACCACAAAAATGGTCCTTTTTCTACGCAACAAATTATTATAATGTAAAATAAGTGCCATTATGGACACGTCCTAAGACAACAACAGAGAAAAAGTAGGTTACGAAGTATCTTCAGTATAAGCAACAGTAATAAACAACTTCACAATATGAGTCATAACGTAAACGCAAACGAAACAGAAAAAGCGAAGATTCAAAAAGGAACTTAATTTACAGTTTCCTTTAAGATGCAGAGCCCTTTCAAAAACCGGCCCGCGGTGATGTTACTTTACATTTCGTCTTAAAAAAAAGCAAACAAAAAAGTTCATAAAAATTCAGTCGAGAGAGCCGGTTGTCCTTTTTTGGTCGAAGCTCCGCCAACGGGACGATGTAAAAGAGCCCGACAGAACTTGTTTGAAGAAGTCGATTTAAGTTACGAAAGGAGAGTACCTAAATTTATTACATTTTTATCACAAATTTCCTTAAAACAATAAGGATAGGGTGCGTTAAATTATTTAGGTAGGTGGGATGGCTTGGAGGTACCTAATTTGACTGTATAGATCAATCAATCTGCCTAGCCTTTTCCCAACTACTTATGTTGGGGTCAGCTTCCAGTCTAACCGGATGTAGCTCATCATTTCAGCCGAAAGACGTCCACTGCTGGACATAGGCCTCCCCCAAGCACCTCCACTTCGACCGGTCCTGTGCTTCCCGCATCCAACGGGTTCCTGCGGCCTTCACAAGGTCATCGGTCCACCTTGTGGGAGGCCTTCCAAAGCTACGTCTTCCGGTACGCGGTCGCCACTCCAGAACCTTTCGGCCCCATTGGCCATCTGTTCTGCGAGCAATGTGCCCTGCCCACTGCCACTTAAGTTTGGCAATTCTTCGGGCTATATCGGTTACCGTGGTTCTCCTGCGGATCTCCTCATTCCTTCGATCGATCACGCAGGGAAACTCCAAGCATAGCCCTCTCCAATCCCTTTGGGTGACTTTTAGCCTTCTTATAAGGCCCATGATGATGTAGCTGAATACCAGTATTTAAGATGGAGCGACTGCCTATCTGACCTCCACAACCTAGTAACTGGGTAACACGATACCCCTTGGTAAGACTCGTTGTCAGACTTTTGGGCTTCTGACTACCCGCAACGACAGCCAATGATCTACACATGACAGTCCCTTGGTTGTCAAACTCCCGGGCTTGACAAACTGAAACTCAAAGCATTTATTTCAAATAAACCAATTACAGGCACTTTTGAATTTTCAAGGGGTCGGTCAGTCAGCAAGGTGAAGCTAGTTGCCCATTCCAAAGCATAGTACGTGCCATGAAGAAGAATGGGCAAGAAACTCCATGGACACTCTTCACAAAATTGTTACAAACTATTGGTTATAATATCATTCATGTTGAAATTATACATGTGATAACGACGTAGACAGCCGGTAACTGCTTAACGTGCTTTCCGAGGCACGGAGGGTATGTTATGGATGGTCACCCATCCACGGACCAGCCTCGGCAAGAGTTGCTTAACCTTGAAGATAGACCCGTGCTAATGATAAATGTAAATAATGATAATAATATCCCCGCCGCCGTATCTCTACGTTGACGCCGTATGGGGCTTGCGCGCTCCGTACTCTAGGCCTATGCCGGAAGAGTTTACTTTGCTGGAACAGGTCTAAGGTGAGAAGCCAGACCAAGAGAGATACAGAAATCCGCAGGGCAGCATGTGGCGAGCTGTTGGGCAGTAGCGACCCCACGGACCCTATCTTCAGGGAGAAGTCTTGTTCCTCACCTCTGGCTTGCCTTTTTTGGCCGGCTGGAGTGAACAATGACGAGGAACAGAGCTCCCACCTCATTCTTGCCTTTATTGGCCGGCTTGAGTGGAGATTCGCAAGAGCAAACGTGCTCGGAGGAAGGAAGTATTCCAGTAAGATGCTGGTAGGGATCTTGACCGTACTTCCGGGATTGTCCTGATAGCCGTGGAATACCTCTCCACTCCTCATAAGCACCTCAGGACATGTTGCCCCCTTGTTGCTACGTCACTATGTGCTAGCGACTGTTCCCGGGGGCTCATTATTGAGTGTGCAAGTCACCCTCTGCCATTTTATCGGTGTATATATAAAACATTGATCAGGCAGGGGTCACAGTTATTCCATAGTTCTTGGTAACCAGTCCACTTTAGCCACACAAACCCATAGTCCAACTTTTTATATTTCCATATCCTGCAATATTCTTACACCAACCGGGGGTTATCCTTGGTTGCACTTGCATAGCGCATACAGGGATAATCGTCGGTTGGTGCCGCATTTCATTAAAATTTCCTAAGGGGCCTCTGCGAGTTGGCTTCGGCCCCAAAGGACGCCTTCTCGTACGCCTTCCAAAGGACCGAGACCCCAAGGTTCCGAGATATATAAATTCAAAAAAATAATATAAATGATAAATGATTTTATTTTATAAGAAGGTTTGCACAAACACTTTACATTTTTTTTTTTAAACTACATAGATGAGGTCGGCGTTTCTTATCTGACTACTCTGAGAAGAAAGGCCGAAACAAACTCAGAGGTCACAGTCTCTTTTAAAGTCCAGACATAATCTTGGTCAGGTTATATGAAGACCATGTAGATCGATGTCTGAGATGGTCTGTTGAGGAAAGAACCAAACAGATTGAGAGGAGCTGTCCAGTCAGTGCACGCATTTGTCAGAAATCGTGCAGCTCAAGTCAAGACTTAAGGAGCTCAACGATTCGACGAACAATATCAAAGTTTTTGTTTAGCCATGATCCCCTTCTATTACCATTCGGCTGAGTAGATACCTACATTAAATAAATTACAGTCGTCAATAATGCAACTGGCTTTTAGAAACATGGAAGACAAATAAGTCTCTTATTTGGTCAGGTAAGGAACTACCAAATACCTCCACTGAAGTTCGGGCTCGGGTTCCGAGCGAAGACAAACAAAACTTCAGACGCCTTATCAACTTTCGCTTCAGTGATTAGTATATAACAGACGGATACATGCGTAGGCCGGGCTGGATATCAAATTATATCCGTCCCATTGAAATTTGAGACCCTATTATTGTCATAACAACGATCCCAGTCCGCAAGCGACAATCATTATTTTCACACTTAACAAAGTACTCCTCACATAAAAAAGCGTCCATAAGCATAAACCCCGCGAATTATTCGATTCATTTCAAAGGAATCCTACTAAAAGGAACGCGAGACTAACTCAAAGCTTTTATATCTCGTTTGGAGGCGCCTTATTGTCTTCAGCGGTATATGTATTAAAGCTTGCTTTCTCTTGCGTAAATAAAATCCATTGGAAAGAGAAGTGCTAGGGAGCAAGTGCAAGGGTAGGGGGCGTCTAGGTGTAATGCCTCATGCGAGTGTCGGGGACAATGCAAAGTAGATTGAATTGGAAAAAAGACTTGAACAGAATGGCGGCTTTCGGCACCCCGGGGAAAAGGAAAACTCGCTCTGAAGGGTTAACAATGAGAGCGGTGTCCATAGATGTTGCCGCTTTGCAGTGTTGTGGAGTATAGCTCTCGGATTCATTTTTCCATTACGAAAGAGTATCGAGAAAAAATTTGCTTAAAATTTTCGTCTAAAATAAAAGTTTTATGAAAACGTCTTAATACGCGGACTTTTACTTTGTAAAACAAAGTAGGTACGTGTACTTGTGTACTTCCTTAGTAATAGATTTGTATTGTATTTTAAATCTTTAAAAGTGAATTATTTTCGTGGACACGGTTTTCATTTTCATATTAGCATCCAGCCGTAAATCGGACAAGGGCCATTTTGAATTACATTACCATATTTTAATTTAACTAATCAATTTAGATGCGCACGCAATACTGGCTTAACTTTTTTATTGAACCTTTTATATTTTAAGTTTATGAACATTTTGGGAAGCCCCGAAAGGAAAACCTAAAGCCTCCGTTGTAAAAAGCATACAGTATTAAAATAACTTCAACGAGTGGAGATCTTTAAAGTTCATTTCAAATAAACTTGCGATAAAGTTTGTTCACCTCCTTCTACTAATGTATCCCAATATTTCCAAACCATACGAAAAAAATGTATGGGCAGTGTCGGTAACACGATCAAAACATTGACTTACTCTGTGTTTGGTATTATGAAACTCAACCGATGCAATGTTAGCGACAGTTTTGTATGACGAACGATATCTATCGTAAGTTATTTGGACTTTTTGGTACAGGGTGGTTGAATGACATTTATCGCAAGTTTATTTGAAAAACACTTTAGACGTACACTAAACAGTCAGTCCTGCCACCACATATATATGATTCGATACTTATCTTTATATGTAGGGATATAATTCTTCTGTACGTGTGTATGTCTCTGAACTGCTCCTAAACGGCGGAACTGATTTTGATGATTTTTTTTATGTATTTGCACAATTAGACCCGGTAGTCCGCTAGTAGATATATTACAAAATTATAATTGCAAAAGTGTCTCTTTCTGTCTATTGTTTATTTTTGTTAATCTTTTTGCATAAGATTCTGTACTATCTCCTACTGGGAGAGGGCACTGGCTCTTGTAACACAGGTCTATCACATAGCACAGGAGTCATGGACTTCACACTATTTTGTAACCACTTTCTTGTGTAATAAAGATTATTATTATTTTACCTTTTCACGCCTAAAGGGTTGAGCCGAATTGCATGAAATTTGGCACACGAATAGACGATGATATCGGTTGGGACGAAGTATACTTTTTATCCCGGTAGTATAATCCCCTGGGATGATTTCCGACCTCCACGCAGAGAAGCCGCAGGAAAAAGCTACTTAGTTAACGCCCTGGTTTGCGACCACCCTCCCACCGGAGTACCGCATCAAGCAGCCTGCTGTGATTCGTCGATGCGTGGCAGTTCCAGTGCCTTAGGCATCTTCTGGGCACGCTTGTTTCATCATAGACCTCATCCATCGCTTTCGATCAGGCGTGATCGAGGCCAAGACTAGAATCAATTCTATTTTAGTAATTTTTGACGTTCAAAAGTGTCTTTTATGTGCCTATTTGAAATAAATGCTTTGACTTTGACTTTGACCAAGAACAGGCCCATTCAGAAAAAAAATAAAACAGTGGCACTCCGGGAGTGCCGACAGAAGTGAAAACAAAACACATATTAATACTTTGCCATTGTATCCTGTATACTTGTGGCTTAGTTTCGCTAGCTAATTTAATTTGATCCTGTATACTTGTGGTTAAGTTTCGCCAGCTAATTTAATTTGATAATGTATACTTGTGGCTAAGTTTCGCTAGCTAATTTAATTTGATCCTGTATACTTGTGGCTAAGTTTCGCTAGCTAATTTAATTTGATAATGTATACTTGTGGCTAAGTTTCGCTGGCTAATTTAATTTGATTCTGTATACTTGTGGCTAAGTTTTGCTAGCTAATTTAATTTGATCCTGTATACTTGTGGCTAAGTTTCGCTAGCTAATTTAATTTGATCCTGTATACTTGTGGCTAAGTTTCGCTAGCTAATTTAATTTGATCTTGTATACTTATGGCTAAGTTTCGCTAGCTAATTTAATTTGATACTGTATACTTGTGGTGTGGTATTCAGCTGCATCCGGTTAGACTGGAAGCCGACCTCAACATAGTTGGGAAAAGGCTAGGCAGATGATGACTGTATACTTGTGGCTATGTTTCGCTAGCTAATTTAATTTGATCCTGTATACTTGTTTTCAATTTTTGATATTTTGGAATTTACGATCAGGGTCACGTGTCCTGACGCGAGTTTAACATTTTTACCCATTACAAAAAATGTGTACAACGCCGCTAAAGAAATTTTCACTTCAAAGATAAATATTTTTTCACAATACATGTAGTTCATTCATGAGAAGAAGTTCTACTAAACAATGGTAAGTATAAAATAATAATAAAATTTATTCAAAAATATAAGCACTAACGATATATTATAGTTTTTTCTCAAATCTATGGCAAGTTCATCCATGGTTGGTACCTGAACTAGGTAATCCTGCGTTTCCGGTATTTATGCAGTTACTAAGAATTTGGTACAGAAAGGCATTCTTCTAATAAAGTTATGTGGAACTGAATAATTCAATTAAAAGTGAATAAATTATAAAGAATTTTTCTATCGAAAATTTTCTTTGCTCTCATTACATTCGCGTTGTGTACTGAAAAGGGCTAAATTACGCTTTAAAAAAATGTCGGTATGGAACGAAATGAGAAATTCTTTCCTTGAAATAACTAGTAGCAACACACAACAACTTACGAGCTTTGCTTCAAGTATTTAGCAGTTGCGGGTTTCTGCATTGGCCGAGTTTTATTTAGAATACACTCGTCGAATGCCAATAAATGTTTCGCATTTAACTTTTTTCTGAACGCATCTCTGTTTCATGGTAAATTATTATAGTTTGTTATTAAATTAATGATATTTAATTAACACATCGGTTAGCACTAAGATGCGCTAAGACAGTCCGCCAATTACAAATTTACTTACGTTTTTTGCAATTCACAAGTCAGTGTTGGGTTGTGTGTTGATTAAAATATAATAATAATATGATATGATTCGCAACCATAACAAGTCTGGCTTTACAGAATTGTAATCAGCAATACAACTCCTTAAGTTAGAATTGGACTCAAATATCGCGATTTCTTGTAATTCAATTTCATTCAATAGGGTAATATGAACTTGAGAGAGATTGATTATTATTTATTACTTGATTTTTTTTAGATTTATATTGATGATTTTTAGGGTTCCGTACCCAAAGAGTAAAAACGGGACCCTATTACTAAGACTCCACTGACCGTCTGTCCGACTGTAACCAGGCTGTAATCTCATGAACCGTGTAAGCTAGACAGTTGAAATTTTCACAGGTGATGTATTTCTGTTGCCGCTATAACAACAAATACTAAAAACAGAATAAAATAAATATTTAAGGTGGCTCCCATACAAAAACGTGTTTTTTTCGGCGATTTCGCCTTGTGGTACGGAACCCTTCGTGTTCGATTCCGACTCGCACTTGGCCAGTTTTATGATCATAATTCTATAAATGATGTTTAATTTTTATTGAATTTTTTTTTTACATAATTTTTGACATAATTTCTATAGTGTTTGACATTATATACCTACAGACAATTGAAAATTTTCACCTCTTTATTAGTGGTTCACCTCTTTATTAGTGGTAATGGGAATCATAACACTTGGTTTTAGTAGGTTTTTATTATTATTTTTCTTTTTTTATCCTTTTGATATCTATATTCTTATTTTGTAAATGTGAGGACTTTGTAGGCCTTATAGACTTTAGATCTGTAGACCATTTTCTATTTTATCAAGTACTTGGTACTTGTTGATAGGCCTGCGCTGTCCTCCCATACCTCAGCGGGATTGTCCGAAAGGGTTACCGCTGGCCCGGAACATAAAGGGCTAAGGAAGGAACACGGGTGGGTTTTAGTCAGTAAGAGTCTGACACTCCCTTCCGCTCCACCCAGAGCGGGAGGAGTCATTTGATGATTTCCCATCCTCAAAAAAAAAAAAAAAAAAAAAAAAAAAGTCCTCCCATACCTACTGTAATCTGGAAACATTGTAAAAGCCAATTATTTTTAAAAAGAGTAACCATGGAGTTTCTTGCCGGTTCTTCTCCATAGGAAACGACCAATTGGCACCGTGCACCTAGCTTCTGACGTTTCATAAGTGCCATGTAGGTTTATGTGAAATAAAACATTTTGATTTTGAAATAAATATTTGATACGACCGCTGCTCATATTTGCATCTACATACAACCAAACCTTCTTAGGCCCTTCTAGGTATCTTCTTAGGATTCTTCTTAGGATTTGATTCTACCAAAGTGGTCTTTTTAGGTACCACTTTGGTAGAATCATAAAAGGATAACATAATGGACACTTGGACAGTTAACCGTTAAGTTAATCGTATCAAATCCCATTGGTGAAGCATTCATCAGTTTTTTTTTGTCTGTGCTAAAATACCAATCAATCCGATCCAAATCCAATCCCAATCTCTTTGAATATATCTACGTAGTGGAGCGAAAAAAAGAAAAACACAGACTGTCTTCGCCATATTACGATTCATAATGTTACCCTTTTATGATTCTCCAAAGTGGCCTTTTTAGGCCCCCTGTTTCTGACTTGCAAAATGCAAAAAACATTTAAAAAAAACACATTTTTTATGTATGTTTTTTGCAACAGAAAACTAGCAGCACATTACAAAGTAGCAGATGAAAGGTACAAATATGACTGAATACGAGTGTGGCGTTTTGAGAAGGCAGATTATAAAGGTCTTCAGGATTATAACACAGGGTTTAAATTTTCCTCACTATTTCTAAACAAAAAGCACTTTAAATAAGCTGCTTAACATCTACCGTTAGTAGTCCTCGACGAATGCTTTATAAACTAAAGCTTCACTGTTATACTTGACACCAGACAATAGTGTTCTGCACAGAGTCACAAACTACATGTAAGTAAGTATTGTTCGTTTTTGAGTAGCAAGCGTTTGAGGGAAAATGAGAAACTGGAGTTATTTGGACTTTCTCCGTCTTATTACAAAACGAGATCTAATTTTAGACCTAGCCTAAACCTTCGAGCCAGTTACTCTATTTTGAACTTTATTCCGACAGACGTAAATTTCTTAATGCAAAATTGACAACTTAGACTCGGGTTTAACGTCAGTTTTTGTAATAAGAACTTTAGCTTCGTCGGATTATAGTTCGAAATTTAAAAATGGCTGGATGGTTTAAACCTGGGTCTAAAGATTAATCTTGTTTTGTAATAAGGCCGAATATCTTTAAAAAAATAATTGTCATTTTAAAGGCAATAGACAAAAGTGTTGCTTTCTGTTGTATTACTACCTACTTAATTTTTAATGCAAGGTGAGGCAATTAGCAGGGTGAGGCAACCTGCCTTATGGACAGTCAGGGAAAAAATTACACCCTACGTAAATTTGCTGTGTTATAGCCATTTCAAACAATTGTGAAGGAATGACAGTTGTTATTAGAATATACAGACAATTAAAGTCGGTAGTCAATTTGCTTAAAAATTAATTTCCCTGACTTTATTTAATAATTTCAAGTACAGGTACCGATGTATATAAAGCTTTTAAAAAGATCACCCAATAAATAAAAAGTTTTTCAACACACTTGCTCGTAAAGTGGCTCTTATTGAACCGCTTTTAGGTCCATAATGCAGTGTATTAAAAACGCGTGCTTTTTCTTTACTTTAATCCACATATGCTTTATTTCCACAGATAACTATTTACTAGTCGGAGATGCGCGCTTTTTTAATCTCATCAATTCACTTTTTTTTAAATAGTCTGTATTGTCCTTGGTCCCAAAATTAACTAATATTTATTTACCTTAAGGGGGAAGCGCTAAGGGAGCCCGCGAAATTCAAACTTTCTTACGTTTTTTGCAATTTGCTGGTCAGTATTAAGTTGTACGTTGATTAAAATGTGATTCGCGGTCGTAACAAATATGTATTTACAGAATTATAATCATTACAATCAGTAATACAACTTGTTAAGTTAGTATAATCCCCAATTGTCAAGATTTCATGAAATAGTCATTCTTGGGGATTACTTGGTCTTAGAGAGTTGTGTTGATGACTTTAATGATTATAATTCTGTAAATACATATTTGTTACGGCCGCGAATCATATTTTCATCAACGTACAACTTAATACTGACCAGCAATTTGCAAAAACCTAAGAAAATTTGAATTTCGCGGGCTGCCTTAGCGCTATCGCCTTAAGGTGAATGCGCAGGGACCACGGACAATTTTGAGGTAAATGCGCAGTGGTAGACCGCGAAATTCATATTTTCTTAGGATTTTTGCAATTTTCAGGTCAGTGTCAGGTTGTATCTTGATCAACATATGATTTGCGACTATAACAGGTAGGTATGACTTTACACAATGATAATCATTCGAATCATTAATACATCTTTCTTATGGAAAAGTTCTTAGGGAAAAAATCTAACTTGAAAGATTCTATTCTAATGACTATAATTATGTAAATACATATACAGGGTGTTTGGTGCATCGTTTGCCAAATGGAATTGGCCGAAAGAAGAGGTCATTTGCTATCTCTTAAGGCCCAGTAACTCATTCCTTGTTTCACGGTTTTTTTTTAAATGACTTTTTAATTTTTATTTGGAGAAATACAAGAACTCTGCATTTAAGCTTATTTTTTTTTTAAAGTTATGAGTATAGCCTTCAAATTTTATTTTAATTCTTGTGTTTACTCTTGTATGGTTCTATGAAATTAAAAATTTACTTGCTAATAACATCTAGTTCCTTTTTAATAACTCCCAAAGTTTTTGAAAAAAGTAAAAATACACTTAACACTCAACTTTAAATTGCTGTAAAAAAAAACTAAAAGCGATTGGGATCTTCGAATTCTTTTAAAAAGTTCTCTAGTTTGTCCCCTTTCCAACGGTGTGCAATATACAAAAAAAAACTTTTGATAACTTCAGTAATTCGCTAAATGTGTAATCGAGACACATCAGGCTGATATTCAATATTACGGTAAGAACATTAGTTTTCACATAAATAACATACTTTAAGTTGGTGGATAGTGTTATCTCACTCTTACGCAGTCTTTTATCTCTTTCTAGGGTTCTAATTTTCCTCGAACTTGAAATAAAAAATAAACTTTTATTGCGTACACAAGCGCGACATCTTCTTATTACACTCGGACGTGGATGATCCGAACTTTTTAAAAAGAATTTCTACAAACAGACTTACCCTAATTATTAGGTCAGCTACCAATTTTCAATGAATAATTTTATCAGCAATAGTGGAGGACAATTTGAACAAAATTTATAATATAGGTACTTATTAAATAAAAGTTTATTTTTTATTTCAAGTTCGAGGAAAGTTAGAACTCTAGAAATAGATAAGAGACTGCATAAGAGTGAGATAACACTATCCACTTACTCAAAGAATGTTATTTATGTGAAAACTAGTGTTCTTACCGTAATATCGAATATCAGCCTGATGTGTCTCGATTACAAATTTAGCGAATTACTGAAGTTATTAAACGTTTTTTTTTTGGTATATTGTACACCGTTGGAATGGGGACAAACTAGAGAACCTTTTAAAAGAATTCGAAGATCCCGATCGCTTTTAGTTTTTTTTACAGCAATTTAAAGTTGAGTGTTAAGTGTATTTTTCCTTTTTTCAAAAACTTTGGGAGTTATTAAAAAGGAACTAGATGTTATTAGCAAGTAAATTTTTAATTTCATAGAACCATACAAGAGTAAACACAAGAATTAAAATAAAATTTGAAGGCTATACTCATAACTTAAAAAAAAATAAGTTTAAATGAAGAGTTCTTGTATTTCTCCAAATAAAATTTAAAAAGTCATTTAAAAAAAAACCAGTGAAACAAGGAATTCGTTACTGGGTCTTAAGAGATAGCAAATGACCTCTCCTTTCGGCCAATTCCATTTGGCAAACGATGCACCAAACACCCTGTATATTATAGTCGCGAATGATATTTGATCAAGATACAACCTGATACTGACCTGCGAATTACAAAAAACGTAAGAATTTTTTTTATTTATCCACCTTAAATTGTCCGTGATCCCTTCCGAAACCAAACGGAAAAGACCCTGACTGGCGTTCTATTATTGCGGATTCTCACTGAACTAATGTATATTTCTCTATGCTAATAGTACTTTCTAATTCTAAATAAACTACAATTATTTTGTGTTTTTTTTTTTTTTGTATAACGGTCTGTTGTCAGTGCCTACATGCTCTGTGGTCAGTGCTTTTATTTACACTTGCGCGCGCATTGCTAGTGCTGAGTATGCGGAAAAACAAAACTAGCGCGCCATTTTCCAAACAAGTTAATATTTAACAATACAAGTCTGTTTTTTTTTCTCGCAAGTGTGTTGAAAAACGTCGTATGAAACGCGTGTGCATTGATCATTAGACTCTCGGCTTTCTTATCGCGTTCACCTGCGGCTCGCGCGAATAATACCGCCTCGAGCATAATGATCAACATAGCACACATGTATCATAATGTACTATTATCTAACGGCGGCAGAATAGTAGAGAGTAGTGCCTAGCCTTTTCCCAACTATGTTGGGGTCGGCTTCCAGTCTTACCGGATTCACCTGAATACCAGTATTTTACATGGAGCGACTGCCTATCTGACCTCCACAATCCAGTTACTGAGTAATACGATACTCCTTGGTAAGACTGGTTGTCAGACTTTCGGGCTTCTGACGACCCGAAATAATGGCTATCTAAGATCCACCCGTGCACAAAAAACACCCGAAATCGGAGGAGGTGGCGTGAAATCGTGAGGCGAATCACATCAGCCCCTAATCAAAAAACTACATGAGGACCACGACCGCTCTGACAAGAGTGCTACGAAGAAGAAGAAGATCCACGAATGACAGCCAGGACCAAGGGCTTAACGTGCTTTCCGAGGTACGGAGGGGTCTTGGTATATGAAGATGGTCTCCCATCCACGGACCAACCGCGGTAAGCGTTGCTTAACCTGATCGATCGACCCGTGCGGCTGTTAATACTTAGCCACAAGCCCCTCCAATTAGTCTCACAACACCTAAATCAAAGGGACCATGCCCATGAATTATGTCAGAGGAAAGATAATTATTTATTTATACCATCTCTAGTTCCTTACAAAGTGATAATAAATTCATTACGGTGCGGCCGACGAGGGAATGCGTTCTTGACACCTGTCAGTTTCTTACAAACGAATACGTGTTTTGCGAATTTGATGTTTATTAGTTTGGTACTAGAATTGTGCCCCAGGTGTTATGAACGCATTCTCTCGGCGGCCATACTGTAATCAAACCAACTAACTTTGAGTTGTCATTGTAACTCGCAACTCATCTCAAACTTTGTCACATTATAGTAAAAAATGCAGGAAGGGAACAAAATCGCACGTTGTTAAGAGACGTTAAGGCTAGATCTATGCAGTTTGAGGATTCAGGTCAAGCAGAAAGAGCCTTAGCTTAGTTTCAAGAACCACTTGATAATTCAAACTGAAATAACTAGGCCTACAGTCCATCCACAGTATTTTACCTGTTATATATGTCATCAGTGTTAAAATAGCAGTGATCTTTATCATCAATTGTGTAAGGTTGGTGTTGGATTACTGCCACTGACAAGTCTGTCAAAATCACAGTGATCTTTGTTTCGTTACAATAAGGTTGCTATTGGGTCAGTCCTGTCAGAGGTAATATAACTGTGTATGTTTTAGCGATATAAAGCGCTGTCGTTTAATGTTTTGTGATACTGGAACGCGTCTGACTCATGGAACGTAAACATTTGGGCCACCATTTTGAAGCAAGTTCACGCTGACGCTGTCAATGCTGCAGAATGTAGATGCGGAATACTCGGAATCGTCTGACGACAGTAATTAGATGTGTGTGCTAACATAATTATATCCCTATATAAAAATCATTACAAAACTGTTTTTTTTTTTAATTTTGATCCAAAGGTTGTGAACCCCTGAATGTGTGTTTACAAAATTTATAGCTTTTCGTGACGTGATCCATTTTGTTAGTATAAAATGCTTAAAACTATGTTAGTTCACACATAAACGCATACAATTTTTAAAGAACGGACAGTCATACCTGTCCGCTATCACACTCAGGATGCTGTTGCTACTCACACGCACTCTGTGCAGCAGTGACGCCGCTTTCTTGCGTAAGATCGCCGCGAAACCATCTCCGCGTGCCTCCAGGAACATGGCGGACGCGCTGCAAAATTGAGGAAGCCTCAGCAGCGTCCTGAATGCGTTATTGTATTGGACCCGCAGAGCATTGACAGCCCTTTGCGTATATACTGTCCACAGGCTGCTTGAGTAAAAAGTCTGACAAAAGGATTTAAATAACAAAATCTTTACCTCTTTTGTGCAGCGGGCAAACCTGCGGGCCAGCATTTAGCCCTGACCGAGACCGACCGAGATACTTTAGAGTACTACAAGGATTTTTTGACGCCTAAATGATATTGACAAACATGCGTTGTTGGTAAACATTTGTGAAATTGTCACAGAAACTGTATTGACAAAACAAGATGGCGACATTGGCTTTATTAATTTAGCCACGTGTCTTTATCACTTGTAGCGTTGGAATATCATTGTTTATGTAATAACCTCAACAGAAAATAAATCCATTGTTTCATTGATTTCAATCCCTGTCTGTTAAGACGTAAATCTGATTTGAAATTGCCGGCATTAAGTAAGGAAAAAGGAATCGTACAAATCAGGATATTTTCCGAGCTATTACAGCCGCTGGATGCGCTCGTCTGCGTCTCACCGGCACTTTGCACAATGAAGCTAATAGTTAACGATTCTATCTCTTTACCTTCAATTTTATTGGATAGTTTCATGAACTAGTTGTTTTAGTTGTAAATATAATACTAAAACTTTATTGCTTTATTAATGGAGCGGCGGTGGCACAGTGATATCGGCCATGACTTACTAGTTGTAGGTCGTGAGTGAGAACCCAGGCAGGTACTTTACTTTGTGTATTTAATTTCATCACCACTGCTCTCAAAATGGTGAAGGAAAACATCGTGAGGAAACGGGCATATCCTAGAACCAAAAATTCGAAGACATGTGACACCCACCAATCCGCACTGGGCCCACATGGTAGATTATGGCCGACTACCTGTCAAGAGAGGACACCTGTGTCCCAGAAGTGGGAACATTAGGATAGGCTGATTATGCTTTAGTGACACTGCAGCCGCCCAATGTCCTGGAATGCAAAAAGTTGTCGCAGCTCAAAGTAAAGGAGTTACGTAAAAATCCTAGTAAACTGTAGTTGGTTCGTTCAAACAGAACTTTCCGCATGATAAATGAATAAAAAAGTAGCTTGAAAATTCAAAGCTCTGAAATTATAAATGTAAGCAACTAACGGAGCTAAATTAACGACTGCTACTAACTTTGTAGTGGTTTATTTTTATCAAAGACCGGGTTCGGCGTAATTATTCAATTTGCTAATTGAAATGCAAACTGTTTAGTATAATTATGAATATTTAACAAAGAACTAGATAATGTTTTCGTCGCGCTGTCACACTATCATTTCAGCCGAAAGACGTCCACTGGCCTCCCCCAAAGGGTCCCCCCTTTGGGGGAGGCCTATGCCCAGCAGTTGCCATAATCGCCACGCTTGGCAGGCGGGTTGGCGATCGCAGTATAGTATGGTGGTGGAATGCATAGAGAACGCTGCTGTCCATTCTCCGGTACGACCCTTAGTCGCCTTTTACGACACTCACGGGAAGTATGGGGAGTCACACTGTCACTGTCACACTAAGGGCTGATTTTTCCATCGCCAGATAACTTTTATTCGAGGAATAAAATTGACGTTTGACAGTTTTTGTATGAAATAACTCTCAAAATTTCAAATTTATTCCTCGAATAAAGTTATCAGATGATTCAAAAATCAGCCCTGAATAGAATTCCAGACAAAGCTGTAAACACTTTTAACCAATCAACACCCTAATTGTGTAACACCGTTTCAATCACAATCTATAAATTATTTTGAAGGATATTGCTAATCCATTGCTTCATATGTTCGAAAAATGTGTCTGCTTAACAACGTTAATAACGCAATGAATGTTGTTCAACTGTCAAAATGGAAGAGCCATTCCTACTGTCAGTGTGTTACGCAATTACCCCGCTGGTAATTTAATCTAAAACTTAAAAGTCCGTGTTTTCCTTTAGACCAAAAGGGAGACAAACTCTGAGGTAATTTTCATTCTCTTCTTCGTTTACGTCATAGAGTTGATTATGTGAAGTGCCTTTATGTTTTACATTACGGTTAACATTTTGGTCCTATTTTCTCTTTGTACACATAACCAAGAGTTGAAGGCCAAAATCTTATATGAATGTAAATAAAAAGGAGGCACAATGCATGCAAAAAGTTTCAAAGCCATGGGCTTTTGGACAATGCGCTACCCTGCCTGCAGTGAATCTGTTTTAATTTAAAAGTGACCCACCCCTGGTTCACCGGATTTTACGACTTGACAGAGCATTCAGATTTCGAATCATTCCACTTTGGCGTTAATAAAAAAAAATAAAAAAAAAAATTATAAATCTTCACAAACTGTGACTAAGGGCCGGTTTTTTGATCCGTAGTTAACTCAACCAATTGTTAAAAATAGTAACTAATGGTTAAATTTTGGCAAAATGTGTTTTTTGATCAATTGTTTGTCTTTGAATTGTCTAATAATTAACTATTAGTTGACCCAGTTGACCATTAGTTACTATTTTTAACAACGGGTATTAGTTAACTACGGATCAAAAAACCAGCCCTTAGTGCTGATGAGTGTTACCTACCACTTGTTTTTAGTACATTGTAAGTATTCGCATGTTTATTTTGCCATGGAATACGATTTGTGTTGATTTTTATGATAAGATATTTTTGTAAGTTTGTTGATAGCCGCTGCCTCAAAATCCGATTGAAATGTGGTTCCCATTCCGGAATCTGTGATTTTACTACAGAAAAGAAAGCGGTGTAAGCTTCGGTTGACTTTGTACTCATAACAGCGTCCACTAATGGCACAATATTTGTTGTGTGTTGAGAGCTACCCAAATCACCATGCAAAATATAGGTACAATTGTATGAATGGATGTGGGCAACTTTTAAAAGTGCCATCGCCAAAAAATGTTTGTAGGTTTTTATCAAAATGTTACCTTCCTCTGAACAAATATTAAAATAATGTTTATGTAATTATACGGTAATCATAAGACTGTATTATGCCATGCAAATTAATGATGAATAATGTGTGATTTTATTTGATTTTATTCCTTCCAGTCAACAAAGTAGTTTAGTGGCTGTTTGTGTATAGTTAAGTTGTTTCTTATTTATAAGGTAATCATAAGACAGTATTATGCCATACTAGTACTATTAGTTATCCTGTGGCCATACCAAATGTGATTTTAAATAGTTATGTATTTAGAATAAATAGCATTTCGTTTTCTATTTATGGGAACAAATCGTACTCAGTTTGTGATTTTAAGATTCAATGAACCTGTAAGAACAAATCGTATATCTGTGATTTCAACAATTAGTACAGACGACAGCGCATCAAGCTACTACAATCTGTCAAATATCTTTAATAGATTTTCAACTTTATCGCTAAAGAATAAGGTTCAAAGTTGATTGGGAAAATTTGACAGTTTTTTGTAGCTTGATGTGCTGGCGTCTGTACACAGTTATACTTTATCTGTAACAAAGCGTGTAATTAATCTGTGTTGTAACACGTATATTGGCAGAAACAAATAGGAAATAAAAGTTTGCAAAAATAAAATGTTTGTACGTTTATTCTAAGGTGCCAAACCTAGTGGGGCAGAATCCAACAAGATTTTATAGTGGAATCTGCCCCACCGAATCAAATCAATGTACAATATTATACATACAAACATTCCGGAATAAATTCTCTAAATGATGGTGAAAACCGCAAAAAAATCCCGAACAGAAAAAATAAGTATAGATGTAGGTACTTGGCAGGTAATAACTGCATCTTTTAACTACTTAAAGAAAAAAATATTTTCATATTGGTGGGTCTTATAAAGCAAAGTTTTGCAAAAACACATCTTTTACTAAATCCTCAAACACGATGCAAGTTTCTTGCCTGTGGTATACAATTTTAAAGAAACAAATTACTGGCATCATCTAAAAACACTGTTTAGAAGGTGCACTTTTTTATTGTTGCTTTAATTTATCACACTAATATTATATAAAGGCGAAATATTGTGAGTGTGTATGTGTGTTTATATGTTTGTTACTTCTTCACGCTCAAACGGCTGGACCAATTTTGATAAACTTTTGTATGGAGGTAGCTGACACCCTGGATTAACATATAGGCTACTTTTTATCCCGATATTCCCACGGGATCAACATTTACGCGGGTGAAACTGCGGGGCACAGCTTGCTTTTCCTTGTCACAGATACACGTGCATACAAAAAAATAATTAACTCGAAAAATAAAGAAAAATAAAAACGAAATACATCTAAGTATCATCTATCATACAATCACGACCACAAAACAGAAATAGCCGACGGCTTCACGACATGGCTGTGACAAGAAGGCTTCCACTCAGCATGATGCAGTGCTATGGACCTACAGCACAGTGCTCATTTTCAGTGGTAGCTAACTAATGGCTTGCCACAGGCAATTAAATCAGACCACATAAAGGCACGCGACACAAAGGCACCTCAAGTCGCGCAACGACAACGAGCGGTGCCTTTGTGTCGCGCGCGATTATATCGCGTGTCGCGCCTGTTTGTAGGAGCCTTAAATCAGGCTTTATTTAGTATGTATATCAATCTCATTCCACCAAGAAGTTATTAGCCCGAAGATATGTAGTTATGATATAGAAGTAGCGAGAGGAACCATGAACCGGCACAGTTCATTATGCACCACAATACCGACTGTTGATTACTTCCGACCAGACATGCCGTTATGGCGTCTGCGCTGTCTTTAATAAGGCGAAACTTGTGTTCAGTTTGATTGAATGTGTTTTGTAATCTTCAAGAAGTATGATATTGCAGCTACTTGGATTTTCATTATGTGAGGATTGTGTTGTGTTAGTCACTAACCTACATTACGAGTCATGGTAGGTATCTAAAGTCACGAAAATAAATTATTGAGCAAATTGACTACAAACTTAAATTCTCCATATAATTTAATCATCATTGTCATCCTTTGACAGTTCCATGAAATGGCTATAACAAAAATGTATGTCATCATCTGCCTAGCTTTTTCCCAACTATGTTGTGGTCGGCTTCCAGTCTAACCGGATGCAGCTGAATACCAGTATTTTACATGTAGCGACTGCTTATCTGACCTCCTCCTGACTGCTTATCTTCCCTCCACCAAAATTTGCTTAACAATAAATTTTTGAAGTACAAGGTAAAAATGAAGATATGACTTATTCTGGATACTCATGAAAAACAAGAAATACATACATATATCGTCGTCTAAGGCAATGTCCATGTAGATCTTTACATCGATGTTGTTTAACAAAGAAAAGTAATTAAATCATGGTTACTTGGAGCGTAAGGGATAGCACAAGTCAATGAGGGCGATGAACGGTCTAATTAAAATAATACATAAGTAATCAACTTATAATGTTCCCATTGCTGGGATGCAGGCCTCCTATCGGTGAGAGCGAATGGGCCGTAATCCATCAAGCGAACCCAGTGCGGGTTGGATGTCACAAATCTTCGGTTTTTTTCCTTCACCGTTTAGAGAGCAGTGGTGATGAAATAAATTACACAAAGTAAAGCGCCTATCAGGGTTCCAACCTACGACCTAGAACCCGTAGGTCGTGGACGTTACCACTAGGCTAACACTGCCACGTATTGAAAAAGTAATGTGGTTTAATGTCAGAATTAAGATGATTTGTTTAATTAAAGTTGAAATTGATGGTATGACGTTCCAAACCCTTTAAAAATAAACATTCTAGCATCAACATAAATTTCGTACCATTAGTTACACTGGTAAGTATCCACATATCACTACCTTATAGTGGCAGGCTGTATTATACACATATTAATAACACACAACGAATAATTGCGGCTTCCGGAATTAATGCGCCATATATTATGTTTCCTTTCCCATGATACATTATATTTGTACATTTATATAACGATATGTACAGTACGGCTTATCATTTGACATCAATATAGATATTTAATTAAATCAATGTGGATTCCGCTGATTAATTATTTTCCTTTCATGATTTATTTGAATTACGTCACGGTAATTTACAGCTTAGTACAGATTTCTACTTTAAATATATATATATATGTCTGAGTCCGTGGGGGGGTCGAGGAGAGCGAGCTTCGAGGTAAGGCGGAGGACTTGACCATTGGACGTCGTACGGACAACATGTGCTCAGAAACTGTCGCGCGTTCCGTATAGTTGAGTGTGTACCTACAGTGTGTGATTCGCTAGTGTAATTAAACTGTTCGTGAAATTATAATCTGATTTGAACTGCAAACTGTTTTTCTATTGCGCAATAACCAACACTACCCATAGTACGCCCGCAGTAATTAAAATATGCCTGATGATAACGAGACGCACTATACCGTCTCCGTCATATATTTTTATATGATACGTCATAGATGATCAGTGACTGGGTTGTGGAGGTCAAACAGGCAGTCATAATTATAAATAATATCAGCCCACTCATGTTCCCACTGCTGGAACACAGGTCTCCTCTTTCTGTGAGAGGGAGTGCGCCATAATCCCATTCCGGGCCCATTCCGGGTTGATGTTACGTCTTTAAATTTTTTGTTCTAGGATATGCTGGTTTCCTCACGATGTTTTCATTTACCGTTTTGACAACAGTGGTGATGAATTAATTTATAACACAAAGTAAAGTGCCTGTCTGGGTTCGAACCCACGACTTACTCGTAAGTCGCTGCCGTTACTGCTAGGCCGTCACTGCTTTATTTGTAATTTACATCACGGTAATTTAGAGCTTAGTATGATTTGCTACCATTATTTAGGGTACCGTACCAAAATGGTAAAAAGGAACCCTTATGGTGCGACTCACTCTGTCTGTCTGTCTGTCACAGCTGTATATCTCAAGAACTGCTGATGCTATCAACTTGAAATTTAGAATAGTTTTAGATGACGTCTGCCCAACTATTTTGCAAATAAGAAGGAAATCTTTTTTTTTTCTATTGCAACAGGGACCTAAGCCCACATACCCTAATAGCTCCACTTCGAATTTTTTAGACCCCCTTTCGACTGAAAGGGGTTCAGTCGAAAGGGGGTCTAAAAAATTCGAAGTGGAGCTATTAGGGCATGTGGGGTATCATATGAAAGAGCGGAGTTTGCACATTCTCAAGCACTTTTTTTTAGGCCGCATACTTTTAGACTTTTAACGAAAAATATGAAAAAAATACCGAAATTATTGTATGTGATAGAAGTTTAAGTAAAGATTACAGAAACATTTTTCACGCACACTTTTTCAGAAATAATCAACAAAAGTTACATTAGTTCCACTATCGGTCAAGAGACGGCGCTGACCTAAACTGCAATATATTACACCACAGCGTGCAGTATTAAAATTATCTGACGAATATAGTCCTCGCCGATGTAAATTTAAAAACGTGTGATGGTATGGAACCCTCGGTGCGCGAGTCCGACTCGCTCTTGCCCGGTTTTTTGTTTTTAGATAGATGATCCAGTTAAGGATCATCTATGATGATCTTCATAGATGATCCGTAACTGGACATAGGCAGGCACTTCATGTAAAATACTGGTACCTAAGTATTAAGCTGCATCCGGTTAAAGTGAACCCCGACATAGTTTATTTATTTATTACATCATGGAAGACTTACAGCTAAAAGAAAACAAAAAAAAGGAAAACAATAGTCGACAGAAAGCCAATTACAAGTCTTCACGTTTAGACAAGTAGTTGAGAAAAGTATTGTATTTCAACAACAAATCAATTTGCTAAATCTTAATTCTATCATTGAAAGTCTGTCTCAGATAGGCAGTTCGGATTTCGCCGGGGAAGATCCACCGAAGACGCGGTGTCACTTCTGACAAACCAAGTCTCTCACCACATAGAAAATGGAGAACGCTGTGTTGGTGTCTTTCTTGATTTGGCAAAAGCATTCGACACCGTGTCACCTGGACTGCTTTTGAAGAAACTTGAGGCAATAGGTATAAGAGGTACTCCTCTAGAATGGTTTCACAGCTACTTAACATCGCGGTATCAGTATTGTAAAATAGACAGTCACCAAAGCAGGTTGCTCCCAATCACGTTTGGAGTTCCGCAGGGCAGTACCCTTGGCCCGACGTTGTTTACGCTGTATATTAATAACGTAGTAAATCTCCCTCTTAGAAACGCTGAAGTGATCTCCTACGCTGACGACACAGCCATCGTTTTCCACGACACGTCATGGGACCAAGTTTATCGACTGGCGGAACAAGGCCTCTCTCAGATAGCGCAATCCCTAGACTCTAACCTACTGACACTTAACGTTAGTAAAAGTAAATACATAGCCTTCTCCAAAACTAGCTCCTCCAGTGCCTCTCTATCTATGTCCTTAAAAATACATACCTGTCCACAGAAACACATTATTTCCTCACAACTGCCACTCCACTCCTGCGCATGTAAAGTCCTTGAACGTACTGACACGATCAAATACCTCGGAATAACCATAGATAACAACTTAACGTATAAAGCCCACATTTTTGCCCTTTCCTCCAGAGTACGAAAACTAATACATGTTTTGAAAAAACTCCGAGACTGTACCCCTATCGATATTTTGCGAATGGTCTACTTTGCACTCTGCCAGTCAATCATAACGTACTGTATTTGCATTTGGGGACGCGCTGGTAAGAGCACATTTATAACGCTAGAAAGGGCGCAACGGGCACTGATCAAAGTCGCACTAAAAAAACCTTTCAGATTCTCTACAGACCTTGTCTACCATGAATTTCAAGTCCTCAGGGTAAGACAAATATTTATACTACTAGCAACGCTTAAATATCATGCAACAATAAAAAATCGGCCTGATTACAGGGACATATTAAACAAGCGTGTCTTCAGAGTACCCATGCCAAATGCCAAATCCGAACTAGCTAGACGCTGTACCCATTTCTCCCATCCCAAAATTTACAATAAAGTAAGCCAAATCTGCGACCTAAAAGACTGTTCAACCTCCACCTGTAAGAAAATCCTAACTTCAGCTCTTTTAAAATTATCCTATGACGCCACCGAAGCTTTAATATAGCACCTTTACTTACACACATACAATCACCCACTCACTCACATACACACACACATACAGACAAACACACACACACACAGACAAACACACACACACGCATCATAGTTACACAAGCCTTAGGTTAAACCAATACTACTTTATTTTGTGATCAGAATCGCACGAATGTTTTATTTTATTTTATTTTAATTCTTAAATTTTTTGTAACTATCTAACATCCTCAAACTGTAATCATTAATATTGTAAAATTGCACTCCAGAGCCACAAGATACAAGCGATGCTTAGTTTGTGGCTCACCGAATCCGTCACATTGTATTTTTACTTTTTGATGAATAAAACTTATTATTATTAAACTTATTATTATTATTAAGTCTTATCTTATGTCGGTTTGCAGTGAAAACTACGGTTTTCGTACATCAAATTGTATAAAGACTCCCTTCACACAGTCCCAGCCTCAGTGGGTTTACGTTGACCAATTACAGCTACAACAACAGAAATCCAATCAAACTCGAACACAAAGATAACACTGTTGCGGTAGCTTATAATAAGATCAGGTTTGATGCCGACACCACAGCAATGCGGGACTTGTTATCTTTATGAGCTGATTTTTCAATCGCCAGATAATTTATATTCGTGGAATAAAATTGACGTCTGACAGATTTTGTATGGAAGATCTGTCAAAAATTCAAAATTATTCCTCCGATAAAATTATAGGTACGGGGTCGGAAAAATCTGCCTTTAGACTACTACTATCTTATCTTGTAGACAAGTGATTATCGTCGTAGCATATTTTGACGCTATCATGAATTTATTGACGGCGGTTTCACCCGTGGTATGTCGATAAAAAGTGATCCCCATACCAAATTTCATCAAAATCGTTCCAGCCATTTTGTAGGTAGCCCGGAAAAAAATATTGTTTTTTTTATAAGTACCTACCGTATATACTTTCATAACCATTTAGTAACAAACTGTTATTTTGACATTACAAATATACACTTCTTTTTTGGCCTGGCATTTTCCCGTTACGCGGGTTCGGCTTTCCCAATCATGCGACGCCATTTATTTCGGTCTTGTTCGTCTTCCGTAAGTCTACAAATAGACACTTCAATTTTATTTCTTTGTAGATATAGATAAATTCAATCCATAAACGATAATGTAACGATGATTTGCGTTAATGAAATTACGGCTTCAAATACCACACTAAAGTTTTAAGTGAACGTAGGCGAATCAAATACCGCGAAACGTCGCCTTTATTATGTATCTTCGTTTCTATTGTATTCCAATTGTATCTGCTATTTATTGAATTATTTTACTTTGTTAATTGTTATTCGCTGACTATCTTATTACTACTATGCTTTATGGATTGTTTTTGAAATAGACGTTTTATTATTATTTATTTTATTTTTTGTCACATTCTTAAGTGGCAAAAAATAAAGGCGACGTTTCAAATAAATGAGCACAATATAGGCAGGCAGGGTCATTGACGCGCAAACTCTATCCATGAATTCGACCCATGAATGACACCCCTGGATCGAGGAGGGGGGTTCAGGAGATCACACCGGAATAACTGGAATTTTTCGCTGGTTATAAAAAAAAAATCTGCTGTTCCGTATATTTTGACCGCGTAGGTATTGCACTTTTCTATAAAACAGCTCATTTTTATTTTGATAACTGACGAAAAATTCCTAAGCTAGGGGGGGAGGGGGCGGGTCAATCTCCTACGTAATCCATGATGTCCCTGCAAATCTGTTGTCTAGGTTGCCTGCCTCCCTATATACTAAGCACATACTTATCCAAACTCCCACAGGTCCGACGACGTCAGAAAAACTATTTTCGTTGTAAAAGTAACACCACTTTAGGAAGAGGCACCAGTATCACAATAATTCCAAAAATCACTAGGTACAGAGGCCAGCACATCAAGCTTTCCGAAAATGTCAAATTTTCCCAATCAACTTAAAACCTTATGCTTTAGCAATAAATTTGAAAATCTATTAAAGAAATTTAAGAAACTGTAGTAGCTTGATGTGCTGGCGTCTGTACTTTTAGAAGAATTCTGTTTTCAGCTTTGACAAACAAACTTTTTGGTGTACAAAAACTAAACACAAGTCCACTCACCTTTCCTCTCCCTGCCACCGTCATGTCTAAACACTATAGGTCGGTTGTGTTCCCGCCGCCACAACACGGTCGGCGGCGGCACCCCGGTTGCGGTGCACGTCAATCTTATGCTGCCGCCCTCTTGCGCCGAGCTGCCCTCCGTCACGCTGTCCACTATGTCCGGCGGGATCACCACGGATAAATGACCCATCTGACAAAAATAATTGTGCTTGTTAGGCTTTATTAGTGGCCTCTTTTGTTTGGTAGTAGTGGAGTGAGGAGTGAGAATGATGGATTAGGGTACAGTGTGCGATACGTGAATTATTTCGTTTTGTAGGAATAAAGGCTGCTGCGCTGCGTGTCGCAGGTTCGATTCCTGCACGGAACAAATATTTGTATGACCTACAAGTAGTTGTTCCGAGTCTGGCTGTTTGTGTATGTGAGTTTAAATGTTTGTAACTAATGTGGGTACAATACAGGAGAAATTCCTAGTGTCAGCAAGGTTTAAAAGAAAAAGAAAAATAAACAAAATGATTCAGGTTTTCGTTTTCATAATAGACAGGTGCAGTCCGATGGTGTAATTAGAGGGCAACGAAGCAACGCAATGCATTTCAAAAATCCATCTTCATCACTTTCGTACATTTTCTATGCATAATAGCATAATGAGCAATGAGCATATAATATTCCCACTGCTGGGACATAGCTTAGGCCTCCTCTCTTCGAGAGGGAGTGGGCTGTAATTTGCCTCGCGGATCCAGCGTGAGTAGGTAGATGCCACCATGTTTTCTTATATTTTTACCGTTTTGAGAGCAGTGATGAAATAATTTACACAAAGTAAAGCTCCTGCCTGGATTCGAACCCACAACCAACTCGTAAGTCGCAGCTGTTACCACTGGGCCACTACTGCTAAATAAAGGATTGAAAAAAAAAAACAGTGGTACCTACTCCAGGAGTGCCGACAGAAGTGAAAACTTGAAAAAGCATAGTAATTTTATATGTGTTTGAAGGTCATTCTTCCCAAAGAAAATGTACCGCGCGTTGATATCTTTATAATGGCCAAAACATAAAGCAGAGGTGTCGGTTACGGTAATAGTGGCGCGAGTTCAATGGTTTTTTCCCCATCTCAAAAAATGCCCAACGCGCATTAAAGAAGTTTTCACTTCAAAAAAAAAAATTACCTAGTTTTTCTTTTCGATAATAGACATATGATGATCCCATGGTGTAATTAGAAGGCCACGCCGCAACGCAACGCATTGCGAAAATTCTCCTATCCATCACTTTCGTTCATTTTCTACGAACCAACGCAAACTATTTAACGGGCGGGCTGCACCGCACTTTTTGTGTGAAAATGCGTTACGCTGCGGCCCGTATTGAAAATGAAAGATTGTTTGTTTGTTTGATATTACAATCACTTTTCCAAGTCATAATATAAAAAAAAAATAAGCCAGGTTAGTAAGCGGCGTTTCCTATCTGACTACTCTGAAAAGAAAGGCCGAAAGCTCAGAGGTCACAGTCTCTGTTAAAAGTCCAGAGTCCAGACATAATTCTTGATCAGATCAAGTGAAGTGACGATGATGGCATGACGTGTGTTGCGGCTGTAATGTGCGCTTGGTTCCTATCAGTATTTATTTTATTCATGTTAACCTTTCCACATTATGTTATATCCCGGAAACGAACTCACGACCTTCTCTCGCCAGTCAGAAGTTGGGCAATTGCAGCTTATTTTAATTAATCGCCACATTCATAGTTAATAAGAAATACCGTATTAAAATGACGGCTAATTTCATAAATCTGATTGATGTAGCGTTTGCGATGAAAATTAATTTCACCGTAATTTGATAAACACCTAAATTCATCACCTACATTCTGTATTAATTACATACTTAAATAATTGGATAGGATTATGTAGGATTTAATGTAAAATGTATGAACCTCGTTCGTGGGTTGGAAAAGTAAAATAAGTAAAATAAAGCGCTGCCTGAATAATCCGTGACGCCGTAGCCGTAGGTAACTACTTAGTTACACTTAATTCTTACTTAGTGTTTTTTTTCAGGAGGCTATTATAATGCCTGCCTTTTATTTATGTCATCACTTCTGCAAATCCAGAAAAAAAGAAAATAATTCCCTCTTTCCAACATTTTCATAGAGAGTCTTCAGATAAAATTCTTAAATGAACAGAGCCCATACATTCCTCTTGAGGAACGGAAGTCTTATAAAATACCAAGCTATACTCATCATCTGCCTAGCCTTTTCCCAACTATGTTGGGGTCGGCTTCCAGTCTAACCGGATGCAGGTGAATACCAGTATCTATTGTACAGTCACGAGCACTAATATGTCAACACTTGGCAACTTTCAATTGCAATACGACACTTTACACAAACTTATGGGTTCGAAAATACTTTGTTCGTAATAACATAAAATTTAATTCAAAACTAATGGAGAAAATCGTCTTTGAATAAAGCCAAGTGTATACATATTATGTACATGTCTTTGTAGAAAGATTATTAACATTATTAGCCCACATTCCTGTACAATAGATTAAATAGAAAACTAAGTATCTATAAACTAAATTATTATAGCTGTAAAAAATTATACTTAAATATTTAGTAACCAGCGACTATGCACAGACAGAAGACCTAATTATTGTCTGCAAATAGAAATGCTAACGTGGTATTTAATTTTTAGTTACCTAAGTATATACGTTATACTCATTGTTAATTTATTACATTAGGGGCTGATTTTACCAAAGTCAGATACCTTTTATCCGTGGAACAAAATAGACATCTGACAGTTCTAGTATGATAAAGCTGTCAAAACTTCATAATTTATTCTCAGTAGGTATACCTAAGACTTATTTTATGCATAAAAGTTTGGTGGAATGCAACCTTAGTATTTATGCACTTTCTAGACTGAAGCACAGGTTCAGGTATTCATTGAAAATGTATCCCCTTTTTATAAATAAACGATTTATTATTATTATTTATTTATTGTATAATATAACTTCTTATTGTAACTTCACTATTATCGATTTTTGTACTGCACTTAATCAGGCGTCCACTCGCCCTTGCAGATTGTTCCATTTTAATTTATTGGAAAATGAAATAAGTGCTTGTAGCACTCGTTGCTTGATTGAACACTTCTGGTTGTTGAACAACTTCACAAGTATTGCTATGTTCACAATGTTCGCTTTAAAAAGGAAACAAATGCTATCTTGTTGACAAATGTTACGTTTAAGTTTTAGACCGTTCTCTACGAAATAACTTGTTACTTTGTAAACTCAGGTACCTACGTAAGCTTAGTGGGTGACAAAGTGTGGCTTACCTGACTCTTCATAGGGTCTGTGTTGACTTGGCACATGTAGGTGCCAGAGTCGTTGGCTTGCACGTTGCTGACGTGCAACTTCCACGTGTTGTGGTTATTGTAGGTGACGCTCAGCCGCGGGTTTAGCGCCACCATATTTGTGTGTATCGCCAGAATCGCCTTCGAGTCTGACTTAATCCACGCCACCTAAAATAATATTGCCATTATTTCGCAATTCTATCAAAGCCTTATTGGATTCCTTATAATCTGTAGCGGCAGTATAAATATTGACTACGAGACAATACAGACAAAATTGGCTTCGTATTGACACAAACACAGTACACATTTATAAAACAGACGCGCCATATGAAGTTTAATCAAAGTCAAGAATATCTGAAACACCCGGAAGCTAAATTTAACAATGCAATTAGAGCGGGTGTCTACGAAACAAAACGCTTCTGTACGGTTGCATACGAGCGTGAAATTTCATTTTATATCTAGGATTAATGTCATAAATCGCTCGCATTTCCCCGGAGTTCTCGCGAGTTTTAAATCGTTTGTATTGTTCACAGTGAAGACGAAACTTAATGTGACTTAAACGCTGTAGCAAATGTAAAACTGAGGGTGCGACACGTGAAATTGTGGAGAGTTCCGCGGGAGGAATGCACGGTGTCTCATCCGCGCCGCTCCCGAGCATTTTTCATGTGACATCTCGCTTTGTTGCGGTTGGAAAATAAATTAGTAACAATTTCATTGTTTGTGAGAATTATTTCCGTAGAGTTTCAGCGCAAGCACGGCTAGTGCTGCCGGCTGAATGCGAGCACTTGTCGCAACTACCACTTTTTGTTACCATGCAAGCTTTCATAGTTAGATGTTTACATACTGTTTCATTTGAGTTATAGACACGATTTATGTTTTGTAGTTCTTGTGTGTAAGTTAGTTATTGTAATTAGCTCTAGTAATTTATTCTTTCGTGTAAATTAATGCACCTAATACCCGCATGAATTATAAACCTAATTTTGGTGTTTAATAGTAAACATTAAATCGCATCGGTCAAAGAAGTGTCAAAGTGCCTTTTTCGAGTTTACTCGAGTTTAACGGTCATGTTATGCATTAGAATGACGTCAGAATCGTAGACTAATTTTGACAAAACGAGAAAAAGAGTATTCTCGCGCTTGTTATGTTAAACAATGCTGCGTCTATAAAGGGATTATCTGGTCTATTATCTAAGGTTGGTGAGAAAGAAGTAAGGTTTTGTGCCTATGTGCCATTATAATAATCACGACTTAACATGGGGTGCAGGTTGTAAATTTTTAGAAAGTAATAGAAAGAAAGAAAATACGTTTATTTGCGGCAAACATGACGCATCAAAAGAAAACAAACACACAAAAAAAAGATGGAAGAAAACATGCGTCACATCCACGCAAAACGGCCATCGCTCAGCATAAGGCCCTATACGATACAGAGCCCTAGCGCTTATTTGCAGCGACAGTGGTTGTTCAAAATTAGTAATACGAGGGTAAGTACGTTGTTACGAAATTCAACAGAATTATAGTGTTACAAATATATACAGTTCCAACTTCTCAAGGATGTGGAATTACAGAATTAGTGTAACTTCGTAACTAATTACGAGTTAGTTATAATTCTTGTAAATTGAATTGAGCAAGAAATTACCTTTATGGGTATGAATTTAACCAAACTTTTATACCCAGTAGGTAGAAATAGTTCTGGTGTTTTTACGTTAAAAAAGTCAACTGGCAAAATGATCTGCCAACTTCCCATAGCAGATCATTTTGCAGCAGATCAAAAATAAATGTGAGTTTTTCTCGCATGCGGCTGAGTTCTACAGTTCCTGTTACTTTTTAGAAATAGTTCTGACGTTTTTACGTTAAAAAAGTCAACTGGCAAAATGATCTGCCAACTTCCCATAGCAGATCATTTTGCAGCAGATCAAAAATAAATGTGAGTTTTTCTCGCATGCGGCTGAGTTCTACAGTTCCTGTTACTTTTTAGAAATAGTTCTGACGTTTTTACGTTAAAAAAGTCAACTGGCAAAATGATCTGCCAACTTCCCATAGCAGATCATTTTGCAGCAGATCAAAAATAAATGTGAGTTTTTCTCGCATGCGGCTGAGTTCTACAGTTCCTGTTACTTTTTAGAAATAGTTCTGACGTTTTTACGTTAAAAAAGTCAATTGGCAAAATGATCTGCCAACTTCCCGTAGCAGATCATTTTGCAGCAGATCAAAAACAAATGTGAGTTCTTCTCGAATGAGGCTGAGTTCTACAGTTCCTGATACTTTTTAGGAATAGTTCTGAACTCTAGATTGCAGTTCCTTATAAACCTGTAAAAAACGAAAGAGTTTTAGGTTTCAAGAATTGTTTGAAACGATAAAAATCGTATTTTTCGACTTTTTAAACGTTCTGACACGATCTGCTGGCACTTGGACGTGAGTTCTGGACTCGAATCGAGTTCTATATTGCAGTTCTAATACGAATCTGTGAAAAATGAAAGAGTTCCAGCCCTTCACAATATTTTGAAAGGATGAAAATTGTATTTTTCGACTTTTTAACGTTTTGACATGCTCTGCTGGCACTCGAACGTGCGTTCTGGACTCGAATCGAGTTCTAGATTGCAGTTCTGTGAAAAACGAAAGAGTTGTAGCTTTCAAGATTTGTTTGAAATGATGAAAATGGTATTTTTCGACTTTTTAACGTTTTGACATGATCTCTGGCACTCGAACGTGAGTTCCGGACTCGAATCGAGTTCCTTATTGCAGTTCTAATACGAATCTGTGAAAAACGAAAGAGTTCTAGCCTTTCACAATAATTTGAATCGATAAAAATAGTATTTTTCGATTTTTTAAACTTTCTGACATGATACACTGGCACTCGAACGTAAGTTCTGGATTCGAATCGAGTTCTATATTACAGTTCTAATACGAATCTGTGAAAAACGAAAGAGTTCTAGCTTTTCACAATAATTTGAATCGATGAAAATGGTATTTTTCGACTTTTTAACTTTTTGACATGATCTGCTGGCACTCGAACGTGAGTTCTGGACTCGAATCGAGTTCTAGATTGCAGTTCTGATATGAACCTATAAAAAACGAAAGAGTTCTAGCTTTCAAGAACTGTTTGAAACAATAAAAATTGTTTTTTTCGACTTTTTAAACGTTCTGACATGATCTGCTGGCACTCAAACGTAAGTTCTGGACTCAAGTCGAGTTCTAGATTGCAGTTCTGATATGAACCTGTAAAAAACAAAAGAGTCCTGGCTTTCAAGAATTGTTTGAAACTATAAAAATTGTATTTTTCGACTTTTTAAACTTTCTGACATAATTTGCTGGCACGTGTACGTGAGTTCAGAACTATTCCTGAAAAGTATCAATCAGTAACTGTAGAACTCAGCCTCATGCGAGAAGAATTCACATTTGTTTTTGATCTGCTGCAAAATGATCTGCTACGGGAAGTTGGCAGATCATTTTGCCAATTGACTTTTTTAACGTAAAAACGCCAGAACCATTTCTAAAAAGTATCAGGAACTGTAGAACTCAGCCGCATGCGAGAAGAACTAACATTTATTTTTGATCTGCTGGACAATGATCTGCTAAGTTCACTCACATAAGCATCGACACCTCGGCCGGTTCTGTGCTTCTCGAATCCAGCGAGAAAATTCTTTAACTAATGAAAATGAAACAAAATAAAGTAATTAATCTATACATATAATAAATCTGTAGAAGGGTCAATTCTGTACATTGAAAATATTGAAAAAATAAATAGCGGGGGGTGTTGCTCGATCGATACCAAACTCAAATATGTGATTAAAAAAATTTTTGTCTGTCTGTCTGTCTGTCTGTATATGCAAGCATCACGTGAAAACCAACGGTTCGATTTCGATGAAACTTGGTATAATTATACCTTATTATCCTGGGCGTAAAATAGGATACTTTTTATCCTGGAAAAATACGTAGAAAAAAAAATCTTATTTTTCGGTTTTATTCATAGACGTTGTTCTGTAGAACCGCGAACACACGTTGCATTACCCGTAGTGAATAATTTTCCATTTCAATTTAAGAGAATACAGTTTCCTGTAGCTTTGTGTTACGCCATGACAATAAATAAGGCTCAAGGTCAGACCCTAGGAGTTGCTGGCGTAGATCTTACCGCGAGTTGTTTTTCACACGGCAACTTTACGTAGCTCTTTCCCGTGTGAGCAGTCCAAGAAATCTTCATGTTCATATTCCGGACGAGCTCACTAACAATGTTGTGTATGCTGAAGCTCTCAATTAACTTTCTGTCGCATTGTCACGATCACTTTTTTATTATTGCAAACTTTTCGTCACTGTCAGTAATTTACTGCTACATGCTACTTATCAAGGTCGGAATTACTATGAAAAAAATACTTACTACAGAACGCGAGCTCAACAGCAGTAGCTCAATAGAGGGATCTCCTTAATTATTATAGGCTTAGCTGTATTTGGGTCCAATAGATATTTATAAGATGTCATTGTCAGAGTTACTCAAAATGGAGAAATAAACCATCCACGCGAAGACCGACATCCGCGCGGACGGAGTCGCGGGCGGAAGCTAGTTTAAAAATAAATATTTTGAGATGGTTGGCACCATCTGTTGGGTTATCAAATAAAATGGCTTAATAGCACATTTCAAAAATATAAACATTACTGGAATAATCCCCAAAAAAAATTAAATAAAAAATTATTATTTTTTATTTTGACTCACACCAACACGTTTCAAGTTCAATAAAATGATTAAAATGGTATTATTCCGAAGTGTCTTCTCGAAAATTTTATTTCTTTTAACAGGAACGGAAATATTTGGTTTTTCAGTCTAAGATATTGTTAGCAAAAAGGATGTTTTTGTGTGGGTTAGAAAAGGCAGTGGGTGAGAATAATGAAGAATTCCTTTGTGTTAATAATTGGGAGTGTTTAGAAATTCGTTTAACGTCACTTATGGTTGTAACCAAGAGAAAAACTAAAGCTGTCAAGGGAAGACAAATTGTTCCAAAAACCCTATTTTCTTCTTCGAAGAAGTGAATTTAGAAGGAGAAGATCAATTACCTTGAATTTTACTATAAAAGTGATTTATCAAATGGGCAAAAAATCACCTTAGGTGCCTAGTTCTTTTGCGTGTCCCAAATTAAATATTTTTCTTTCTTTCGTCAGGGAAATGAATTGTTAAGCAGATTGACTAACAAGTTAAATTTTTCGTATATTGAAACTGTCATTCTTGACAGTTGTATCAAAAGGCAAATTGGCTTAGGGTGTCAATTTGTTTATTAATTAATTTCCCTGTCCGTACCGACAAAAGAAAAAAAAAAACTTGCTGGCAATAAATTCGCGACACAGTAACAACAATCACTTTTTATAACTAACATCTACGTTATCCTAACATGCTCTGATTTGCATTGTAATCAAATAAAGTGTGCATCGTTTATTACAGTCGATGCTTCCACCCCGACTTGCAGTCGTAAAATACGAGATTTTTTACTGTTTTTGTATGACTAGTAGTACCCAGTTGTTTTTCAACATAAAATTGCTGAATTTATCAAGTTGAGTATACACTTGAAAAGAAACGTTTTATTTACATAGCCTTACGAAACCTCATGACGGATGGAGTCAAATCGTAAATACAACAACGGGGTAGTTTAAAGTTGTTTTAATTTTTATTTATTTATTTTATTTTACAGTTTTGGACAACTTACAGCTAAACACTTTTGCACGATTGTGAGTAACAGAAATAAGGCCAATTACAAGTTTTCACAGATAGAAGAGCATATAAACAACAAAAAAAAATATTTGAGAAGGTAGACAGTTTTTGCGTAGAAACATTATCATAAGTCAGGTAAAAATAAGTAAGGTAAAAATGTGTATAAAACAGAGTAATTTGTTATCAGATAACAATAATATAATAAAGATTATCATAGTATAATCAGCCTATAATGTTCCCACTGCTGGGACACAGGGCCTCCTCTCTTCGAGAGAATGGGCGAGGATGCGTAGCGAGGGATGTGAGTGAAACCAATCAATAACATCGCTTCATTTTTATAGCTTGAACTATGTCAGCATTGGTATTGGTTAGTTTTACACACGTCCCTCGCTACGCATCCTCGCCCATCTCTGGTGAAAAGGCAGCCTAAATGGCGTCATGGGGGAGCACCTAGACCTCTGTCTGACTAATCCTTCGGAGAAAACAGGATTGGTGTGTGTGATAATGTATACGTTTACAGGCTGGCCGGGGCATCGACGTGCGAATTGCTACCATGGATTCGGGGGCTTGTGGCTAAGTAACAGTCAATCGATCAGGTAAAGCCACGCTTGCCGCGCTTGGTCCGTGGATGGGTGACCATCTTCAGATACCTACCAAGACACTTCCGTATCTCGGAAAGCACGTGAAGCCCATATTATTTTGATTTAAAAGAGTGTCCATGGAGTTTCATGCCCGTTATTCTCCATAGGTACCTACGCTTTAGAATTGGCAACTAGCTTCATCTTTCTGACTGACCGACCCCTTGAAAATTCAAAAGTGGCTGTAATTGGTTTAATTGAAATAAATGCTTTAAGTTTGAGTTTGAGTTTGAAGCTGTTGGTCCCGGCTGTCATAGCCTGAAAGTCTGACAACCAGTCTTACCAAGGGTTACCGTATTGGGTTGTGGAGGTCAAATAGGCAGTCGCTCCATGTGAAATACTGGTATTCAGCTGCATCCGCTTAGACTGGAAGCCGGCCCAACATAGTTCGGAAAAGGCTAGGCAGATGATGATGATAATAAAATAAAATTACCGACGAAAAATTTTATTGCAAGGGGGTCCAGAATCATGTGCTGGATCCATGGCATGGTAACAGTCTACGCGTTTATGACCCTGCCACCTTGTGCATCTAAGTAATTATGACGTCGTCTATAACAGTTAAGAAAATACATAAATTAACAGAATCAACTTCCTTTTCCGAGACCACTAAAGAGTAACCATTTATAATATTTATGTAACCAATTTTACAGGTAACTGGAGCAGTTAACTGAGGCACTTAATCATTCGTCTATTAAGATGGATGTTGGCATTCGCTGTACTCTACTTGTGCCTATAGTTCAAGCTGTGTGACAGATATCGTTACATGACACTGTTTTAACATTAAAGTTTAATTACAATGTAATGGCCAGTGTTGGGTAGTGGCCATTTATGTTAAAAGAGACTTTGACTCTGAGATTATCTCTAAGTTTCATTCGGTCTGTCTTCACAAAGTAGTCAGACAGAAAACACCGAATTCAACTATTTCTAAAACGTAATTATTATTCTCCTTTATTTCCATACATACATATAAACTATATTTTAGAATATTAGAATGTAAAAAATATGAAAACATTAAAAATATAAAAAATTGTAGCCCACCGGTATCAGGAACAGGGCCCAAGCTACCGGATTAAAAAATATAATAATTAATCCCGGTCAGGGCTCCAGAGAGAAGAACTTCCTGATAATGCGAGCCGTGTCCAGAAGTACTGCTTTCTAAATCAAGCCCTTGATCCAGCTGCCCAACGAGAGCCTCCTCAGGTGTTGGCCGAGGCTCTTGGCTACTGATCCATTGGCTGTCACGACTATCGGCACAATCATTGCTGAGTCCACATCCCACATGTCGACAACCTCGCGAGCCAAGTCAAGATACTTGATTAAAAAATTATTATTAAAACACAATTTATTATTAAAACATAATTTATTATTAAAACATAATTTATTATTAAAACATAATTTATTATCAACATGTAAAGGTGTTTTTTTAATAATTTATGTAAGTTTCGTAAAGAGGAGTCTAGAGTTAATAACGCTGATTTATCAGATACCAACCTTATAAAAAAATTAAAAAGTTTTTAGTTTAATATTTCATCAAGAAAAATGCGTGTATTCCTGTTCGTCCCACAGATGAGACAAACGGGAACAATTTAGTAATTTTATTTTTAGGTCCCATTGGTCCCACTAAATAATTTGAGTCTCGTTGTTCAATGGTAAAAAACACTTATTTATCCTAACTAATATAATATTATAGATGCGAAAGTGAGATTGTTTGTTACACTTTCACGCTAAAATGTGCTGGAAGGATTTAGATGAAATTTGACACATGGGTAGACCATGGCCTGGGTTAGGAGATATCAAACTATCTGTGCCGAATGTCATCCAAATCGTATTAGCAGCACAACACTAATGACTGAAATGCTATCGTAAATTCATGCAAGCTTATCTAGTACTTTTTGTTAGGTTACTGCTCAGAGATTGCGCACAACATATAACAATTATCTTAAATTAGATTGTATTGTTTGAACATTCCCACGCAGTGAGGTAGAACCGCAACTATAATGTCAAAGAAACAAAATGAATGCGTTAAGTTTAAAGCAGGACGTTTTGTTTTAAAAAAGTAAACATATTTACGGGTAGCGCAAAGCTTTTTTACCCGTATAACCATTTATTAGCGTCTTACTTTGAAAAATGCATCAACCAAAGTGTGCCATATTAAAAAAAAATGTACAAAAGCAACCTTAGAATTTAAGAAACAATTTTTTTTATAACTATCACTTTATCTTTTCTCTTGTCAAAAACAGTTATTTCAGTATTTTTTCTTCTGCCGAAGAACATGATTTCTCCGAGTGTAGAGAGCAAAATCCTTCATAGATTACAAACTTTATGATGGATGAAGTGTACATTTCAGTTAGATGCAGCGGAGTGTGGACCACTTATTTCATGCTCGGCTTGTCATCTGGTGCACGTGGGTTTTTGTTAGAAATATGCCTCTTATAAACCTATTGATGCTCTTCTCTTTATAATTCAAGGCAACTGATAAAATGTTTATTTTATTTTAATTAGTGCAACGATGTAATGCTGCTGCTAATTTACCAAAAGTCCTCCAAATCTTAAGAAGTTGTTAGTTTTGTCTTTTATAAAGTTTAATAGTACCTAAGCTTTTAGAGAGATAGACATCTGTGACGGATGAACAAACAGACGTCTGAGTCTGCGATATTCGAATGGTATGATTACGTAAAATTGAGTAAATAAATAACTTTTCAGACATTCGTTACTATTATTTGTTTAGTAACTTTTAGACAAGATAATCTATTCAATTTGAATTACAAACCAGCCAGTAATTTGATAAGAAATTTAAAAAATATCAAGAATAAAAAATATCAGCAAATGAACGACAATCAATCAGTTCTATTAGCTGAGATAACATCAAACATAGGTACGCGCCAAAAATACAGTTATATCTTCCAATGTTATTAGTGTAGAATTTTCTTTTTCTAATTGAATTGTTTTCAATGCACGCTGACTTTCTCTAAACGTTACAAAATCTTCAGCAGAGTAACATTGCCTTATAAAACTGTACAACGAAGTGGTCCTCAAACTTCGGAAACAATTCCATCAAACAGTCGTCTTGTACTCCGCTTTCCTTTCAAGATAATCCTTCAGAGATTTTATAAGATATTCGAGTTTCTCCTCTGAATCCGTGTCAAATCCTTTCAACCAACGATATGCCACAATGCACTCTTCGAAACGTTCTTTTGTAGCCAACTAGTAAGGAGATTTGAGGCGTATATCCTCTATAGTGTAAACGGGACAAATACATATGCAAAAGAGCCGATATTTTTCCTACGGAAAATGTTCTAAGCCTGTGCTCTAAAAATTCAAAGAATATTTTTCTCGATATTAAAAAAACAGCAAAAGAGAACTTACTTGATATAAAAATATTCTGGTTGAAGGGCTCTTTATCAATAGGAACATTCGACAACAGGGATATAAATAATAATTTTGGTAACATAAATACATAATAATATTTAAAACAATATAAGAACACTGTTACTAAAAAAACATATTACTTTGTCACTGAATATTTACAGGATAAACTTATATAATGTTACTCCATACGATATTTTAAATAATGTCTTTTATTGTTAAAATTCTATTTTCGTAGATACCTGTGTATTTGTAAATTTGCATGCCTTATGGTAGGATATGACTAATGGACACTATTGTTTGTATGCGACCTTTTCTTTTGTAGCCATATTCGCAAATTAATAAATGATTATGATTATAACATTTTTAATGTTATACCGTTAATGATAATCATCATCATCATCATCATCATTTCAGCCGAAAGACGTCCACTGCTGGACATAGGCCTCCCCCAAAAGGGGGGGGGGGGTTTGCCATAATCGCCACGCTTGGCAGGCGTGTTGGCGATCGCAGTATGGTATGGTGGTGGAATGCATAGAGAACGCTGCTGCCCATTCTCCGGTACGCCCCTTAGTCGCCTTTCGACACCCACGGGAAGTATGGGGTGGTGGTATTCTTTAAGTCCGGCACCACACAGACAAGTCCGGCACCACACACACATTAATGATAATGTTATAACGTTAATGATAATGTTCTAATTTATTTGTTATTTTTATAGTTTCAATTTATAATTCTGTAATATTCCAATTTAACTAATTTATTTGTATTTTTATAGTTTCAATTTATAATTATTTTACTATTCCAATTTAATTTATGTTTTTTTTTAAATTTTTGAATTATACTGTATTTTAATTTAACTACTTGTCATTTTAAATTCAATGTAAATTTTGCTATGATCATATATTTGCATTTTAATTTTTATTATTGATTATACAAGTGCTTGTGCACACCTATAAGTGACAAATTCACCGCAAAGCTGTTGATATAGAATATATCTAATGTAATGATTTAGTGAATAAGTCGTTGGTGTGTCAATAAATAAATATATAAATAAATAAATAACGTAACTTGTACTAAATGACTTTTTGACCCCTAAGTACCATCTACTTACATATTGTTTAGCTAGCTATAACATACCACAAGTCTGCACCACAGAGTACTTGATGTTAATATTGTACCTTCAGATTTGTGTTTGACTGAAGCGCTGGGATTGGTTAAACATGTTCAAAGTAAATCCTGCTATTGCAAATTTTGATATAACTCGTCCTGGGATAACTTTCATCGTGCTCAAATCTAAATGTTTCGTCGTAAAGCTTGTCATTATAAATAGGTACTGTGGGATCGTATTAATAGAATACGAAATGAGTTAAAATTATCTTGTAATTGTGACTGGGTGAGTCCTTCATTATAATAATTATCCTAGGCTGATAGAGTTATTAAAGTTATATAACTAATCAGACAGAGACGTGTTGCTGGGGAGTTTGTTGTGCCACTTCTTCTCCCCAGCCCAAACACTAGGAAGTGGTGAAGGGAGGGCACTTTGGGGTTGTCTATAGACCTTCAAGAGAGTTGATCCACGACTCTATTAATTAGTAATTCATAATTTGTGATTCTCTACTCTATTAACTAGTAAATTCTAGTACTATAATTCCTGAACATTATATTCATTGCCTCCGGCCAATAACAGTGCTATAAGAGAGATTATTCTAAACTCTATTAAATAATGATTCGTGAGTTTCGAATCTCAACTCAATTATCTAGTAATTCTTGAATGTAGTATTCTTTATCTCAGACCAATAATTCGGTCAGACTGACATGAACACGTGTCTTGCAGATATGCTTGTTGTGCAAAGATTGAACTTCCAGAAGTTAGGGTGACCATATCATACCCAGTCCAAGGACTGATAGGGACCATGTCTCCTTATGAGCAAGATGCCGACGCAATGCCGCTGGAACTAGCCGCTCCGTAGTCAGACAAGGACGGTCGCTCGGTTGCCGCAGGAAAAGCCGCTTTGTCACGTTTATCAGTTCGAAAGAACTGCTAGGGACCATATCTCCAAAAGAGCATGATGCCGACGCAATGCCGCTGAAAAGCCGCTTGCGTCACCATATGGAAGTGTTGCTCTGAGTACTCCAGGTGTAGATGTGAGGTATCGTGTGAGTAATGACTGATCAAATACCTGTTACGCTAGCGTATGGGTTACTCACAACTTAATAATAATTATATACCTCTAGTACTACTAACTTTCTAAAACCACATTCAATCTAAGTTCATAACTATGAATTCCTAAGTCTTACTTAGCATTACTTTCAACCCTTTCCTTGGTCTATTGATGAGACAAGGCATTGGACTTCTTTATATATGGAATTCATTTCAATCGGTGGAAGAGTGATCGGTGGAGACGAGCTCTACAGAGCCGCACGGTGGCGGGGTGCGGCTCTTTCCCCTTAGGGGGAACCGACCTAAACACTAATAAGTAACATAATTAGGAAAAACTAAAATTTTATCAGACTAGGGTAGGTTAGGAACAGTCACATAATTATACCTAGAAATTAAATTACCTACTTATTTTCTTCAAGACGGGGGCTGTCAGCTAACCGAGCTGAACTGTCGAATCTTTTCCTATTCTAAATATGAATTAGTGTTTATCCCTAATACATGCAAACATCTCATCTGCCTAGTCTTTTCCCAACTATGTTAGGGTCAGCTTCCAGTCTAACCGGATGCAGCTGAATACCAGTATTTTAAATGGAGCGACTGCCTATCAGAAGACCAATTCTACTAATTTAAAACGTTCAAAATCCAGTCTCAGTCTCATCTCGGCGACAAACAAATGTCAAAAACTTGTCAAAATGTAGGGAAATTAAAGTTAATTTTGACAGATTGAGACTGAGAACGCTCTTAAAATTAGTAGAATTGCCCCTCTGACCTCCACAACCAAATTACTGCCCTCATATCCCAATTATCCACGGATATATGCAATTATCCCTAAAACATGTGGCTTAAGTAAAATATTTGTGTAGGTTAGATGAAAAAGTCATCGAGCGGTGTGATTGCGTAACATATTGTCAGTGGGAATAGCTTTAATTTTGATAGTTCAACAACATTCATTGCTTTATTTACGTTGTTGAGCAGACACATTATTCCAACATATGAAGCAATGGATTAGCAATATCTTTCGAAATTACTCAGATTGTGGGTGATAGTGTCTTACGCAATTAGGGGGCTAGTTAAATCCGCTACAGCACTTATGGTGTATAATCTAATGAATCCGAGTTTGCTAACACATAACTTTTTAAATTTTGTCACTATTGAAGATGATTGACTATAGCAGAACTCTGAAAAGATAACGTGTTACCCAGTAACAGGACTGCGGGTCAGATAGGCAATGTCTCCATATATAAAAACTTTTTACAAAAAAAAACAACCGACTTCCAAAAATAATACTAAAAATTGAAAAATAACTTTAATTTCGGAAGTCGGTGTCTTTGGTTCCGCATTTTCGTTTATTGACACCGACTTCCGAAATTAAAGTTATTTTTCAATTTTTAGTATTATTTTTGGAAGTCGGTTGTTTTTTTTTGTAAAAAGTTTTTATTTTTCACTTTTTAGTGGGTCCGTTTGTAATATATCTAAGTTACAATAGCTAAATGTCAACTGCTCATCACTTGTTACAAAATATTGCTTTTCCCGATGTTGGGACGTTAATTGTTGAGGAGTTCTCCTGGTAAGAACCAGGAGAACTCCTCAACAACCACTCACCATATGCATTGTGACGAGCATAAATTGCTTAGCAACCATATTAAAGTAATCGAATCGCAACCCATGAAATATTTGTCATTGAGTAGTTCCAATGGCTATCTGTGGTCTTCTTCATCAGCTTCACTTTACCAATTGATGATTTCCAAGAGCAAATGCTCAAGTTACTTAAAAAAATACCCAAATCGTTATAGCTTTGCCTATAAAATTTGAGGGTTTCCCTCGATTTCCATGGGATCCTCTCATCAGATTCCAACTTCATGATAATGGGACCACCTCGAGAGTATACCCTTTCAAACAAAAAAATAATTTTGAAAATCGGTCCACAATTGGCGGAGTAATCGCGTAACAAACAAACAAAAAAAAAAAAAAAAAAACATACCGTCGAATTGAGAACCTCCTCCTTTTTTGAAGTCGGTTAAAAATACTGGCAATCAGCTCGATTTTCCAATCAGGAAGTCAGATTTGTGAAAACCTTTTTACTCACCCTATAATTAGATAGATGATTGACGACACACGTAAAGTGTACGTCCCGTCCTTGTGTGACTGTATGGTTCTCCAGAGCCTGAAGAAACTCAGGTTCCGGCTCCGACTGGATCGGCATCTCACCTGCAATTATTGAAATGTTGGGATTTTAGAAGCAAAGAATAAAAATTACAACATAATTAACATAACCTATTTCGACTTTTTACAAATAATAAAATAGTAACGAAGAATTATTGTCCGTTTGTCTGGATTTATGTTCCGGATTGGCGCAATACGGCTGAATGGATTTTGATGAAATCTGGCACACAGATAGACCTATTATGTTCCCGTGGGATAATTTCCGAACAAGAAGTGGTGAGTGGTGCTGTACAGTCTCCCCAGAACATCCCTGCCTGCCTTACAGGCATTGCACGGGGTGTTCCGGAACTGGTATTTTAAGAGGAACTGGGATCACTCCTATGTGCTGATGGTGATCACCGGGGTGGTTTTAGTGAGGTAAAAATCCCACACTCCCCGACCTCATCCCCGGAGGTTGGGTGCCTTTTGAAGGATTGGACACTACTTACTTCGACGCCTAAATATCATTTTGTTTTATGTATTTATTTATATAGTTAAATAGTAATTTAGTAGTTTAGTAGCCTTTTAATGTTTTAATGCTAAATTAACTTTTTGAGAACTTTCGAGTCTCACAATCCCACTTAATTATTAATTTTATCAAAAGGTCTGGTTACAACTAGGTACTTAATCTACCTCAAGCAGTTTTCTAATAAATTATTATTCAATTATTTATTCAGGCACGAGCATTAAATTGTCGATGTTGCGAGACGAAAAATAATTTTGGTTAAAGTGCTCTGAGCACCCTCTAGCGTTTTCAATGTTAGCTATTACAGTTTGACACTGGGATTAATGTTATTGTTGGCAATTTCTAAATGAATAGTCTCACCAAATGAAACATTATTTCATATACCTACGTACCTACCTATTTCAAATATCTTTTCCCAATCAGACAATTTTGTTTTCCTTTTTTTCATTTTATCTATACAAGGTGGGACTTGGGAGGGATATCGATGCGCAAACTGTAACCTTGAATAAATTCAGCAAAAGATTCTAGAAGTTTTGAACCGGTTATTAAAAAATAAAAAAACCGGGCAAGAGCGAGTCGGACTCGCGCACCGAGGGTTCCGTAACATCCGGGTTTATGCATAAGGTTTATGTTTATGAAACTAAATGTTTTTTTTATTTTTGAGTTGATTGAATGAATGGTAAATTGCGGTTTACGATTTATGACGTATTAAAAAAAACTACTTACTAGATCTCGTTCAAACCAATTTTCGGTGGTAGTTTACATGGTAATGTACATCATATATTTTTTTTAGTTTTATCATTCTCTTATTTTAGAAGTTACAGGGGGGGACACACATTTTAACACTTTGGAAGTGTCTCTCGCGCAAACTATTCAGTTTAGAAAAAAATGATATTAGAAACCTCAATATCATTTTTGAAGACCTACCCATAGATACCCCACACGTATGGGTTTGATGAAAAAAAATATTTTGAGTTTCGGTTCTAAGTATGGGGAACCCTAAAATTTATTGTTTTTTTCTATTTTTGTGTGAAAATCTTAATGCAGTTCACAGAATACATCTACTCACCAAGTTTCAACAGTATAGTCCTTATAGTTTCGGAGAAAAGTGACTGTGACATACGGACGGACAGACAGACAGACAGACAGACGGACGGACAGACAGACAGACAGACATACAGACAGACATGACGAATCTATAAGGGTTCCGTTTTTGCCATTTGGCTACGGAACCCTAAAAACCGACAAAAAATTTGTATTATGATGTCAATTGATGTTTCTGTCACCCTGTATTGTTCCACTGCTTGGAAAAACACACACTTTTGCCAAATTTTCTTTATGTTGGGCATTCTCCATGTAATTTTTCGTTTACCATGTGATTAAATTAAATACATCTTTGTAAGTTCTTCCTATTATTTCCTTTAACCAAGGATGGTCATGAAGATAGTATAAAGCTTTTGTGCAGTTAAGTTCTACGTCTCAGCGTTGACAACTTTTTAAGTATCTTGTAAGTATACTTTAATTAGCAACTTGCTAACAACTCTTTTACTATCGTCCTCTTAAACTCCTTGCAAGTTTGGATCTTAGGTTTTTGCATAGCACTTTTTATTAATTACCCTCTTATCTGTATTTTAACAAACTAGTTTCCTTAACGCTCATCGCTCAGCGCTTTCGAACGCTTTAACATTTGCAACAAAAAATCTAAGTCATAAAACAAGCGCTGTAAGTGCTGAGTTTTAATTTTTGTAATCATTCTTTATTTCGTCCAAATACGGTCCTTGAAAATAAGATCAAGAATACAATCGTGTAAGTACCCTTGTTCTTTAAAATAATTATGATTTTTTTTTAGTTTCTGTGCGATTATTATTCATCATCATCATAATCAGCCTATAATGTTCCCACTGCTGGGACACGGGCCTCCTCTCTGTGAGAAGGAGTGGGCCGTAATCCACCACGCGGGCCCAGAGCGGGTCGGTAGATATTATGTCACATGTCTTCGAATTTTTGGGTCTAGGACATGCCGGTTTCCTCATGCCGGCTTCACCGTTTTGAGAGCAGTGGTGATGAAATAATTTACACAAAAAAAAATTTTTTTTAGGTTGTAGGTTCGAACCCAGACAGGCACTTTGCTCCTGTCTGGGTTCGAACCTACAACCTACAACTCGTAAGTCGCGGCCGATGCCACTGGGCCACCACTGCTCTGCGATTTATTGTTATTGATATTTAAAGCATAAATTAAGTTTGGATTTGTCGTACAGATTCCGTACGTCATCTTTTGATTCATAGGAATGAATTACCACGTATAAATTACCATTAAAGCTAAGTTGTTTGCTGTTTTCACATTAAAAACATTTTATAGGCCCGATTTAAAAATACATTTTGTACCTTACTTTAGTCTAAAATAAGATAATTAATCTACTTTAATTCAAACAAAAACCATTACCGTGGTCATATCTAAGCACCCAGTTATTTAAGGTACAGTCACCGAGTATTAGCTGTGCACTCTAAATAAGGGTAGGCTTTAAACCGAACAGTGGAACAGTGTGGATAAAATGTAACAGAGCACCGGTTGGATTTAGCCAAACAAGTAAACTCTACTAATAGAGGTTAATACCTAAGTGTTGTGCGAAACAGGTGTGGATCGGGGAGGTTTCTTACGAAAGCATTAGCATATTCCGGGGTTTAGGGAGGATACGTGATTTTTGGTTATGAAGTGATTTTTGGGTGAAGCAGGATCGCGGAAGTAGGCTGTGAAGGTGCCCGCTTCTTTGAAGAAAATGGTGAATTAAGCGATTTAAAACGTTTTTGAGTAAAGCGTTTAACATTTAATTTTTATAAATTTTTTTTGTTTAACATCTTTTATCTTTTAAACAGGGCTATTGGTAAAGCATTAACAATCTCTTAAGAGGTCATTGTACTCATCATTATGAACAACTTTTGCTATGGGACCAAACCTGAAATCTCGAAGAAAAAAATCAGCTATTCCCTACATTTATGTTCGTATAACTCGTGAAAATGTAGGGAACATCTGATTTTTTTTTCGAAATTTCAGGTATCTCGTGTCACAATGTTAGTTGCCATACTCTTCCGAAACGGCTTGACCGATTTTTATGAAATTTTATATGCATATTCAGTAGGTCTGAGAATCGGCTACTATCTATTTTTCATACCCCTAAGTGATAAGGGTTGTCCATCCCTAACAATTTTTTTTTGGGGACAATTTTTATTTTTTTATAATTTGCCATTAAAAAATACATACAACCCTAAATTTTCACCCTTCTATCACCAGCCTCTATTTTTTAATAGTCATTTTAGCCGTTTCGGAGGAGTATAGTAACTAACATTGTGACAGGAGAATTTTATATATAAGATAGGAGTAGGGTAGGAGTAGGTTAGGGGTAGGGTAGGAGTAGGGTAGGAGTAGGTTAGGAGTAGGGTAGAAGTAGGGTAGGAGTAGGGTAGGAGTAGTGTAGGAGTAGGGTAGGAGTAGGGTAGAAGTAGGTTAGGAGTAGGGTAGGAGTATTGTGGGAGTAGGGTAGGAGTAGGGTAGGAGTAGGTTAGGAGTAGGTTAGGGGTAGGGTAGGAGTAGGGTAGGAGTAGGTTAGGAGTAGGGTAGAAGTAGGGTAGGAGTAGGGTAGGAGTAGTGTAGGAGTAGGGTAGGAGTAGGGTAGAAGTAGGTTAGGAGTAGGGTAGGAGTATTGTGGGAGTAGGGTAGGAGTAGGGTAAGGGTAGGGTAGGGGTAGGGTGAGGTAAGGGGTAGGACACCACGCGAGCGCCGGGCAGCTAGAAATAATTAATATGGCAAAACAACGTTTGCCAGGTCAACTAGTATTGGATATTTTACCTGCGTGAGTATGCTGCTGAAATGCGTAGAGTTAATAACTATTGTTCTTATTCTTTCGAAGTTAATTTTATTATTTTTGGTTATTATACGAGTTTGAGACGTCAAGACGACAAAAAATTAAATTTCGTATAGGTATCTAATGACGTTCCCATTCTGCATACAAAAATTCAATCAAATATATCCAATAGTTTAATCAAAGATTGGCAAAACTCATAGGCGGCCCATCTACTAGGTATTTCTTTTGAAAAAATCACATTTTCAATTTCGATGTTAAGATTTATTTTATACTTTCAAAATAATCTTATTCTGTCAGGGCCTGTATGCACCCCCGCATACAGACCCTGACAGAATAAGATTATTTTCTGTGTTTGTGGGTCAGCTACGCCAAAAGATCGCTAGATGCCTTACGCGTCCAATATAATAATGTCTTTAACGAAAACTAAACATCCGAATTGAGAACCTCCTCCTCCTTTTTTGAAAAGGAGGAGGTTCTCAAGTCGGATGTTTTTTTTAAATGTATTTTCGGGCCTAACTCCGTCATATATAGACGGATTGGCAAAATTCTTTTTTTGTTGGTTTATTTCGAAATGCTCCCATTTAAATTTCGTAAAGCTCTGATGATGAGTTTCGGAGACAGACAACGGTACTCTTCAATAAATGCCAGCAATTCAACGGCGATTGCTGCTATCGCATATCTATGCATTGTTTGCGCAATCACACAACATAACACTTTTGTACAAAAAAAAACAACCGACTTCCAAAAAAAAAAACACTACAAAGTGAAAAATAACTTTAATTTCGAAATTCGGTGTCAAAAAACGAAAACGCAGACCCAGCGACACCGACTTCCGAAATTAAAGTTATTTTTCACTTTGTAGTGTTTTTTTTGGAAGTCGGGTATTTTATTTAGGTTGCTGTTGGGACTGCCCCGTTTCTATAGTGCATCAGAGATGTTTTCGCAAAACCGAAATGACGATTTCCACGCAGTCATTCGCAAAAAAGTTGCTTCACTGATGCATCGAACGCGGGTACAGTACAATACAGAGTAACAATAGTACCTATCCTGAAATTAGTTGCGGAGAGTCCCTTACTCCCCTGTTTTGAGGCATTTTGTGGAGAGGATGGTCAAGTAGATAGCTGATATGCTTGATCGTTCTTTGAGCAACCTGCCTCGGACACTTAATTCGATATGTGTTGCCAGTGTTGATTGTGTGTTTTGTATTACTAACATTGGTTACAAGGTATTTTTTCACTAAAAAGATGGATTATATTGTTGTCCGAAACTGAATATATAATAATAATAATTAGTATTGTCAGTGTTTTCATTTATTGTCGTATTTGCGTGTCTACCAATAACATAGAATTCTATAGTAGGGTTAATAGTAATTAGAAACTTATGACGAAGAAAGCTGTAAAAACTCTTATGACGATGATGAGACACTTACTAATAAACATTGTATAGCGTCTGTATAGTTACACAACGCTTTGTCTTCTTCTTTCGAAAGTCAAATTACTGACGACTGAAGAAGAGATATCGGTGTGTACCTATTCATCTGATATCATACGTTTATTAGTAAGAAGGTAGCACTTTCCTGATAAACTGCATAATACATATTCCAGCACTATAACAAAGTCTTGTTATAGTGCTGGAATAGGTATTATGCAGACTACGAGAAATAAAAACAGTTTCACTAAGCCTAGATCCCATACATATAGTAAAGGTCAGTCGCGTGGAATTTATTTGTATAGTACTCTCGGGCAATGGGGTAACAGTACGAGTTACTGTCCTGTGGCGCTTAGAGCCGCAGATATACAGGTGAATTACATGAATTGTATACTAAGTACTAACACTTCGTCGCTTAGTTCAAATATTTATTTTTAGAAATGGGATGTTAGTATTTACCAACAGTGTGTTTAGATCTTCTTCTATCGTATTGACTCGAGTTATAGTTATTAGAAAAGCTCGTGATCGCGTTAAAAAAATGAGCCAGTCGCAAGGCGGCTTTGTTTAGTAATCATAGGTTGAAAAAATAACACGACATTATGTGGATGCAATAAAACATACGTACATAAACTCACGCCTTCTTTCCACAGGAGTAAATAGAAACTACGGAACGCCATCTGCTACGAACCTTACATACCTACAAACGGGGTGAATAGGGATGATGGGGAAACTTTAAAATGGATTTTAGCTTTGATATAATATAGTTTGTCGCCGAAAAGGGCACTTAAACTTTTTGGCAACAAACTATATTATTTCAATGTTAAAATCGCTCTTAAAGTTTCGTCCCGATTCACCTCTGCATCCCTATTCACCCCGTTTGACGGTACTCCTTTTGCCTGGTTTACGTCCATACATCTGGTCATACACGCACGCCGGTTGCGAGTACTACACACCTGACCTTTTACACTCACAAACCATAAACAACATCAATAAGGTCACTATATCTTCTAGGGCGTCCCCTCCCCCGGCTTTTCCACTCACATCTGCCTTATAAATACCTATAATAATGTAATGCAATAATGTAATACAGAAAATAAAATAAAAATAATAAACCTAGAGATAGCTGCAAACCCCATTTTATAAAAGAAAAACTGATAATTCTGCCTCCATTTATATATCTCTCCATTTATATATTAGAAATAGCCACATTTGTTAAAAAAAAAAACCTAAAACTGTTTAATGTCGACAAGAACGAGCGCCGCAAAAACAAGTTAATTCTACCAGCACCTAGTCTTCAAATGTACAAAAATAGCTCAGAATACCGAAGCATACAAATATACAATAAAGACCTGAAAATATACGGTCCACGGAAACAACATGTGTATTTAAAGCTAGGTTTAAGGCATTGCTCTTAAAAAATGTTACTACAGTATCCAAGAATTTATAGAAGATAAAATGTTAAAATAGAGTTCAAATATATATCTGTGTGTTCGTGTTATAATTGTATATTGTGTGATATAAGTATTATAATTTTAGCATTGCCACGTTTAATACTACTTAATAATAATAATACTACTACTATTACTCATTACAATATTATTAGTTTTAAGTAATCTTGCTGCGCCCTGGCAGGTTCATAATAATTTATTTGCATCAAGTTTTACATTTTACATTAAACACATGGTAGTACATTCAGTTTAAAGTAAATTATACAATTAGTGTAGCGACACCAGCACCCTTGCTAAGTTGCCAAGGCAACTTGTGTTAAAGATGCTGGGCCCGACCCTTTATTAGATGTTTCTTAATTGCATTTAGGTACATACATGCCATTTTGCAATTATCTGAGTAGTTCATTATATAGCATAGGTAAACGAACAAATAAACTAATTAGGAAAGGAAATATAACAAAAAGAGTAGTGCGTGTAGTGGTGTGTGAAAGGGTGTGTGATGGTGTGTGTGTGTGGGGTCTGTGAGGGTATGAGTGTGGGGTGTGTGAGGGTGGGTGTACTCACTAGTTTAAGCCTAGCGTATACTGTGTAATGTAACTATGTAAATCTATAAAATATAAATCTATGTAACTATGTATGTGTACATTGTGCATTAAATAAATAAATAAATATAGAAGAGTAAAATGAAATGCTAACGCAAATTAGGTCGCGCCGCAACGCAACGCATTGCAAAAAACTCTCATTCATCACTTTCGACATTTACTCGGAACCAACGCACACTACAAAAAACACACTACAATATTTTCTTGGAAATAATTTTCTTGGAACTGAGTTCTTATTTTCTGTCTCTCACCGGAGGTTAGCTTCCGCCAACCGTAATCCACAGTTAAGATTCCTTATACCTACAACGGTATATACTCATTCATTTTTCGGAAATGACCAAAACTTATACATAATATTGATGTTATATACAAGCACGTTGCCCCTACAATGCCAACATTAATTTAACACACGGATAAGGCTAGTGGCCAGTAATCATAAAAAGTATAATAAATAATTCGTAAAGGCTCCTACAAACCGTCGCGACACGCGATATAATCGCGCGCGACACAAAGGCACCACTCGTTGGGCAACTTGCGGTGCCTTTGTGTCACGCGCGATTTTATCGTGTGTCGCGCCTGTTTGAAGGAACCTTAATGCACCGCTCGCCGACATAGGGGCAGTCTTTCTTTCAGTTCGCCTACTATTTTCACGTTGTTCGTTTTATTTCATTGATGCAATTATATGATCCGTGACCCCGGCAATGACCCCAATAATGCACTACAGTTCTTTAAGTAGGTACAGGTTGCTCCAAGAAGCTATTTTAGAAAATAAATAATAACCTTTAATGAAATTAAAAACTATCATTCGTCACTTTCGACATTTAGGTGCTCTGATCCAACGAACACTACAAAAACAAAAAATTTTATTTAGTAGGTTTTGTAGAGCATCATCTCTGTTACTCTTTTTATATCTTCGTCGGTTTTCAAAAATTATGTTCATGAAACGAAAACACGAAACCGTTTAAGTAAATGTGTTAAATATTAATGTCGCCATCTTCGATCAATTGATCGAAGGTCGCCAATAAAGCTGGATGCTCATACATGGTTCGGAACCGGAAAAATGCGTAAATAAGTAGGTATAATACATATTAAACATTATGCGTACCTGTTACAAATACACTAAAAAACGTGGCCAGCCACCAGGCCGCTTTCGTCGACGACGGCGAAAACATGTGTCCGTTGATGATTAGTCTGAAACAAATACAAACAAACATGAGTTTCGAAGGTATTCTTGAAAATTCCCATTAATAAAATATTTCTACATATATTTCTTCATTTAAAGTTGCGATTACCATTATTATATAGCATAGTTATATTTGAAAGTTTGACTAGGTATTGGAAGAAAGATTTAGGGTCTTCATTTAACGTTGCGGCTACCATTATTAAATAGCATAGTTATATAAGAAAGTTTGACTACGTATTGGATGAAATATTTAGAATCAGGATCATGATGAGAGAAAGATTTAGGATCTCCAGTTCGGCCAAAGTGTTATTGCGTTTCAACAGGAATTTCTCAATAGCCGCCCGAAGTCTGGATTTGTAGCATAAGCTCGCCACTTTACATGGGACTTAAGTAGTAAGTGGGATGTACTATTAGGTACACCTCTGCGAAACTCTTCGAGGAGACAAGGTATGATGTTATGTCATGTTTCGTACTTTTCTGGCGAAAAGTTAGAGCTTCCAAAGACACGAATATAAGGCACGTGAATTTTCAACGAAAATGAAGACACAAAGCATATTCCAGGCACCTGCCTATTTACTTAACGCTTTACATACAGACGTTGATTTATTTTTGTATCCATGTTTACTTATGTTTCCGTGTTGATCTCGAATGGAATGAAAACAAGGCTTACGAATTTGTCATTTCAACGTGTAAGTCGATTGCGGAAAGGTGTTTGACATTGTTTGTGTGTGCTACAAAGATAATATGTACGTTGGTGTTCGGTAAAGTAAGTACCTGCTCGGCCGTAAATGTGGTACATTGTGTTTCCGAAAAAAGTGGGGTTTTGTAGAGCGTCATCTCTGTTACTCTTTTTATATCCTCGCCAGTTTTCAAATTCTTTCCTTTTTCAAGTCAGAACATATATTATCTACTTTTTGAAGCTACGGCACTAAGTTGACTATCGCACTGAAAACTTTGGTTACTTACTGGATAACAAATATCAAAAAGGTCAAAAAGCTGAACAAAGGTGGGACAGACTGGAAGCAGCGAAAGGCGGATGACAGGGTGTGGTGGCGCAGCCTGGGAAAGTGCGAAAGTGGCCTAAGGCACATGACTGCAATAGGCTGATTTGATTGATTGTTTGATATATCAAAATAGCATACATGCTTGACGCAGTATAATGCTGAGTCGGTAAAACAGATTCTATCGTGTAATGAGCAGTCAGAAATAGGGGCTATTTTTTATTAAGGATTATTTTTTATTATTATTATGTGACACTACATGCAAGTGTGCCTCTCGAGAAACAGGATGTGTCATATCTATACTCGGGTACTGTATGTTTACGACGGACACCTTAGATCTATATAATCAAAACTAGGCGTTACAGCTTCAAGTTTAAATAGCAGGAATTGCTGAAGACTACTGGGAAAATACACGTAGATGCATATCTATATTAACATTATTATAAAGAGGTAAAAATTTGTTTGCTTGTTTGTATGTAGGACCCCCTACATACAAACAAACAAATTTTTCAAATCTCTGGAACTACCAGTCGGATTTGATAAATTATTTTTGTATTTTATAGCCATAGAACTATTGTTACTTTTTATTTCAGTGTTTATAGCCCAATTCATGAAGGGCTATAGTTTTTTAATACCACGCTATAGAGCCAAGCAAAAAGAAAAAAAGTCATATAAAACACTAAGCAAAAACAAAGTGATAGCGTGAACAGGTGATGCAATGCGACGGGGAGGGTAGAACAAGAAATTTCACGCGGCTAGCCTCAGTATAAGATACGAACATTAAATTTCACGCGGCTAGCCTCAGTATAAGATACGAACATTAAATTTCACGCGGCTAGCCTCAGTATAAGATACGAACAAGAAATTTCACGCGGCTAGTCTCAGTATAAGATACGAACATTAAATTTCACGCGGCTAGCCTCAGTATAAGATACGAACATTAAATTTCACGCGGCTAGTCTCAGTATAAGATACGAACATTTAATTTCACGCGGCTAGCCTCAGTATAAGATACGAACATTAAATTTCACGCGGCTAGCCTCAGTATAAGATACGAACATTAAATTTCACGCGGCTAGCCTCAGTATAAGATACGAACATTAAATTTCACGCGGCTAGCCTCAGTATAAGATACGAACATTAAATCCCTGTTCACTTGAATAAGTCGGATGGTTCAACTAAGCACTTTTAACAAGGTACGATGTAACCTCAAGTTCCCTCGAACCAAGCTAGAAATCCTGAGGAGTTGGACGGTGCTTGTTTCAAAATTATAGGTGCAAGAACAGCGGTCTGGAGCAAGTTATCGCAGCACGTGACTTCACGCGGTCCCGTTGAATTTTGCGCTCAATCCGGTAGGATATCCTTTCTTGAAGACAAGTTGAGCAGGGCTTTGAATATATGATGAACTTACTTGTGTTTTTATGAGGGTATGTGGTTGTGCTTCTATTATGTGTAGCATAAAAATAGTAACTACTTATTTAATAAAAGCATCATAGGTATTAAACAATAATTTCGTTTTACACCCGCAAAATGCTAAATATTTGCTTTGTTGTTCACTCTATTTTGTTTTGTTTGTGCACGCAATTCAATTTAATTTAAAATGATAATTAATTTTAATTAGCCATTTACAATTTGGTTTGTTGCGTTCATATAACAATTTAACAAAATTATGAAATACCCAACGTAACAAATTAAGTATACTGTTATTACTTCCAATGTTCCATCGTTAAAAGATCTGAAGATATTACAATATTCCTGCAATCACTCGGAATATTCCGCGAAATAATAGGAAACGAATCAACAGCCCTCAAAGGAGATGAGTTGATCCCAGGTTGATAATGTGAGTTTTATTGAAATAGATGGCTTGAAAAATTGTACTTTCAAGAAAATAATACATTGTAACCAGGCAAAACAGGTACTCTTTGTAGTTTTAACTGTTAATGTACCTGGCTGATGTATTTTCTTTACATTCTCTTCACCTTGCCAATCTCTAATGGTGTCGTTACTGGCAGCATTAAGCAGATACAAAGTTTTTAAATATCCAGTTCTGGCTTTTAAGACAGTCTGTCCTGGACTAATGGAATTAAAACTTTTAAAGTTCGACGCTTTTGTTTTAGTTTATTGTTTGAAACAGTAGCTGAATTTAATATTGTACATTGGAAAGAGTCTACGTAAGCAATTTTTTTTTAAATTAATGTGTAAAGTAAGCAATTTTGTACAGAAATTGAATTATTGTGCCTGAAAATGAGCTAGACACAAGAATTCCATTTTAATTAATGAATTAAAAACTTTTTATGAGTTAGAGATTAGGTTGGTGTATAGAAACTTCGTATTTTAGACTTAGCACTTAGTTATTCAAAACCGGTCGAAACGGAGGTGCTTGAGGGCCTTGGCATAGGGCCAGCAGAAGAAGAAGAAGAAGTAAGAAGAAGAAGTAGAAGAAGAAGAGCTAAAAAGCCCGAAGTCTGACAACCAGTCTCACTAAGGGGTATCGTATTACCCGGTAACTGGGTTGTGGAGGTCACATAGGCAGTTGCTCCGTGTAAAATACTGGTACTCAACAAATGCGTTTAAACGTGAAGCCGGCCCCAACATAGTTGGGAAAAGGCTAGGCAGATGTTGATGGTATATACTTTGTAGACAACAAGCGTCTTAATAAGTCTTTAAGCTCGCCACTTCAAAGAAAACACCTAGATAACACACTACTACAAAATAAAACCTTACAAAGAGCAGGTTAGGTTCACATGTTAAAGGAAAACAGAATATATTATACATGGTGCTTATCTTTCGCCAGTTGAAACCGTCTACCAAGGGGAATGGATTACCTTAACATTCGTGAGCGTGTGTCTATTCAGTATGTAAAGAAAGAGTGTGATGTACACTTACGAAAAAACATCCTTATGGAATACACCTTTAAATATTTAAGCGTAGTATGGAAATTAAAGGAGAACCCCCTTCCCCCCCTTTAATTTCCATAAAAGAAACAGTTTCCGTGTTTTTTCGGCATTTTTTCCCTTGTGAAACATGAAAAATTACGACGTAGGGAACGTGTGGGTTGACTAACTGAATCCGTCACTTTATTTTTTATTAACTTTTATTTTTATTAATTGTTACGGTATTAGAAATTCCCACAGTGAAAATTTCGACTGTCTACCTATTACGGTTCATGTCATGTACGTACGGACGGATGAACGGACGGATTGCGGAGGTTTAGTAAAAGGGCCCCGTTGGTACCTCTGGGTACGAAACCCTAAAAATGCATTTTAACACGTGAGTAGGATTTTTTTTGTGCCAGTATCTGGGAGCTCAGGGAAGACAAGTTATTATGGTCTGATCCCCTGAACCGCCCCTCCATCCCCCCCCCTCCTCAATCCCCTGCTAGTTCTTCTTCTGTTTTAATCTCTGTCTTAAATCGTCTTGACGGGGGTGTACTTTGCAATTATTTTACAAACTCAAATTCCAGTGTTTCTCCAACGACTTTTAATATCAAGAGGTGCAGAACTCGACATTTCACCGACAGATACATATTTTATATTATATAGTAACTTATATTTCAACGGTAAGTCTACGCTTACACACGCACCACATTATGTAAGTATAAAAAATAGAACAAAATATTTATTTGATTCTACAATGGAATTTGCATTACACCGTCCACCATCTGTATTTTTAAATAATGAAACGGTTTAGTACCGTTTTTTTACTTTCGTTGGTTCTAACTACAGTTAGCCACCTCGCCGCGTTAAAACTCGTAAATAAACTGCATCCAGTTCAGCGTGCAACTATATAGTAAAATATATTGAAAACCAACATTTCTCATAACAGCAAATACGTTATCTAAGTCATCATCATATCATCATTTCAGCCGAGAGGGAATGGGCCGCAATCCACCACGCGGGACCAGTGCGGGTTGGTAAATGTCACATGTCTTCGAATTTTTTGGTTCTAGGACATGTCGGTTTCCTCACGATGTTTTCCTTCACCGTTTTGAGAGCACTGATGATGAAATAATTTACACAAAGTAAAGCGCCTGTCTGGGTTCGAACCTGTCACCAACAACTCCTAAGTCGCGGCCGTTACGGCTGGGCTACTACTGCGCACAAAAGTCAATGTCAAGGTCAGAAAAGTCTTCAAACACGTGTTCAAATCTTTGAACACGTGCCGCTTGCACGTGCTTTATTGGTGCCGGAAAAAATACTAAAAAATCCAAAGTATCGAAACAAAAAACATACGAAAATAGAATATAGAAAAACAGTTTTTATTTAAGTCAACATTCCCCTTGTTTGATAGGCAGTATGCCGATACTGATATTTAGATATTGTAGGTAAATTTCCACTCCCCTTCGTAGTTACATTGCGAAGGGGAGTGGAGGTATCATATAACCGGAGACTGATTGGCAGTATGTTGTTAGTTACAAGTAAGTACGGCTACTCATAGGATAGTCGGAACTATTGATACTACATGTATCTGTCGGTGAAATCATAATTAGATTTATTTAGTTGTATCATACAAATGTTGTTATTGTTGTGTTTTTATTTTATATTGTATAATAAAAATATTAAGAAGAAGAAGGCAGTACTCCTCGATACGGCTCGCTTTGTGGAGGAGGTTCCTGTCTCTGGAGCCCTAACCACCTAGCGTAGCTTGGGCCCTGCTCCCGACACCGGCGGACAACTTTTTTTTTATATTTTTAAATATTTTTTATACTTTAAGAAATATTTTAAGATGTACTAAAATAAGACAACAGATTAAATAAACGAAATAATAATAATATTTATTCGAAAATAAAAGGACTAATGTTAAATACAGTTTTTCTTAAATCTATGTCAAGTGCACCCATGATTTGTGCCTGAACTAGGTAATCCTGTGTTTCAGGCGATTGGAGGTAAGATTAATTGATTACATAATCACATACTTATCATATTTATCTTATTGGTACCTAATTTGTGTAAAAAGGTGTATAAAATTAACTTTAGCACAAGTAATAACTTCTCTGTGTATTCTTGTGACATAGTATACTGCACGATACTAAAGCTCCCAAAGGCATGTTAACTCCATCGGAGTTTCGATTAAAAAGTCGATTTTGGTACATAGATACATAACTATAGGAAAGAATACTAAGTTCTAAGTCCTCGCGTATATTTTTGATATTATTGACAACAAACAACAGCTTTTTTAGTGATATTTTTAGGTTATAATCTTATTTCTTAGTATTGCCGTTAGACGAAGTATAATTTATTACTTCCACTGTAATCAAGAGATCATAGGGAAAAAAATCAACATGCGTTTCATTAATAGACGCCACAATTTTTGTTGGGCCTAATCGTCGAACAAGAAGCTTTCTCCTTTGCCTTAATTTCAGTGGCAAGGATAAAGGAAACGAGTTTTTGTAATGGAATTGGACTATTTCCCAAAACAGAGTAGCGTGTGAAAAAAGTGCTACACTTTTGCTATATCGTAGCCATCATATGCTACGGAAGTAAAGCTAGGATATCCTAAAACTGCGGTGGCCCGTGGCCGCCACATAGCGTCCGCAATTCACCGGCGAATGACTTCACTGAAACGTTATTTATTAAAGTAAGTTGGTCTGTTTTCCAAGACTAAGTTTTTTTTGACACCGTAAAATTAAACCCCGCGGTCATAATTTAACCTTCAAGCAGGCACGCGGCGTCGAATCGACCGCATTCGATACATTTTCGTTCTTAATAAGTATCGTTATTTCTTGTCGCATGTATTTCCCATCCCTAGCAGCCTGTCATTGTTGTACTAAATAAACTGTTTATCTCCCCTCCCCGCACCCTCTGGAGTGCATAGATCGCATTTGTTTCTGTCGCGGCGCAGGCGTCGAAAGCACGCAAGCACGCGAAAGTTAGAGATATAAGAAAATGTATGATGCCAAATTGCTTACTAATCCTAAGAAAATGAGAATATTATTTTGATTTTATAATTTTATTTTATATCCTAACGTAATGATAAAATTGTGATAAATACAAAAAAAAAAGATTATTAAATAAGTAGTGTTTTAAATCCCCGAAATATCTCAGGTCTTTTAGGTTACGCGCGACTGCTGGCGTTACAAATGACCGCGCGCCCGCTTATGCGGCGGCCATCGCACTTGGGAACCGAAACTCTAAGGGCCTTACATGACCTAAACCACGATCACTGTCGAATTGCATAGAAAATGAAGAGAAGCGCGTTGACACAACGCTGGTAATTTATTGCAAAATATGAAGCAATTATTTAATTACAGAAAATCTATTGTTTGGACTAAAAAATTAAAACACTAGTATTTTAGTATGTTGCTTGTAGAATAATCTGACAAAAAATCAGAATGATTGTATGAATATTGTATGATATGGTTTTTATTCTAAAAATAAAGTTTTTAGAGGAATCTTCATGGTTTTTTTCTATCATATCAAATTAGTTGTATTACGTTTTCATCGCACTATCTACCTAGCATATATCCTGAAGAATATCATATATTTTTCTAATTTTGTTTACTGTAGTTGATCATATACTTTTATTGTTTCTAAAACTTGCGTTTTTTGTGTTTAGGTCCTGTAAGCCCCATAAAGAGTCGTAGCGTCTGCGATGGCTGATGATTTAGATCTGTAAAACAATTTCATAAACATTCTTCATCAAAATCGCGGTAACTGTGACCACGCCTTTAATCACACAATAGCGATAGACGGAATCAAAAGAATTTCTCGAGCTGCATTTTCAGGGCAGCCATTGCTCTAAGTTGAAATGCGTTTGTTTACGTCTCGTAGTCACAATACTGCATTGCTGTAGTTGAAATTGCAGTAATATCAAATGTCGTCGTTCTTCGCTATCAATTCCTTGTGGACACGTTAATGGTCCATAGGACTGAGGATTCGTAGCTTAATGGCTGTTGTATCTTTTCAATCTGCGAAGTTAAGCTGCGATTGCAGCGATTTGTGATAGGATGGGTGACTGTCCTTTATTCTGTGTTTTCTTTACGGCATATGGCAGCGAGATATTTTAAAGTGATCAAATGGTGACATGTAAACACGAGTGGCGTGGATAAAAGGAAAGGATCTACTGTATTTCTAAATCTGTTCCCATTCCTAAAGACTAACTGAGAAAACAATTTTGTGGGGCTTTGATAAAATTGAAGTGTCCGTTTATAATGTCAAAATAACAGCCTAATGCTAAATGCATAAGAAAGTACACGATACTTATAACATCACTTCAGCCGAAAGACGTCCACTGCTGGACATGGGCCTCTCCCAAAATGGGGAGGGTTTGCCATAATCGCCACGCTTGGCAGGCGGGTTGGCGATCGCAGTATGGTATGTTGGTGGAATGCATAGAGAACGCTGCTGCCAATTCTCCGGTTAGACCCTTAGTCGCCTTTTTCGACACCCACGGGAAGTATGGGGTAGTGGTATTCTTTAAGTCCGGCACCACACAGACATCCTTATAACAAAAATACAATTTTTAAATGTTTTGTCTGTCTGTCTGTTTGTTCCAGCTAATCTCCGAAATGGCTAGACCGATTTTGACGGGACTTTGACTGGCAGATAGCTGATGTTATAAGGAGTTACTGTAATAATAATAATAATTTATTTCAGATTGCTCCATATAAATTGATAATAACACGAGAATACTTAAGAACTAATGTTAGTCAACCAAACAAATATAATAAAACAGATTTTAGGACAATCCGACACCAGAATGCATGAATGTGTGCTATTGTAGATACTATATTATTATAGAAATAATAAAGTATCTACAATAAAGAAAACAAAGGCGGGAAGTTATTAATATTGCTAAACAAACTCGTTATGTTTGTGCTCGTCTAGATAACGTTGCAAACTCAGTCAACGTGTATTTCAAGTAATAGCTGTGTTACGCCCGAAGGCATTGATTCAATCCAAATTTTCAGTACCTATCAATATTACGCCATAATTGTGAGGGATATATTAACAGCCGATCTGTCAATTTTGTAATGTAGGGGGCTCGTGGCTAAATAATTACAGCCGCACGGGTCGATCAAAGGTCAAGCTACGCTAGCCTTGGTCCGTTCGTGAATGGGTGACCATTTATTACATATCGAGACCCCTCCGTGCCTCGGAAAGCACGTTAAGCCGTTGGTCGCGGTTATCATTAGTAGATCATATACAGTCGTTACGGGTAGTCAGAAGCCGAAAAGTCTGACAACCAGTCCTACCGTGTTACCCAGTAAATGGGTTATGGAGGTCAGACAGGCAGTCGCTCTGTGTAAGATACTGGTATTCGGCCGCATCCGATTAGATTGGAAGCTGACCCCAACATAGTTGCGCAAAGTGCAAGGGCAGATGACGATCTCATTAAACCGTAAAGCATCAAGGAAGAAGCAACATTTAGTTTTCTAGAAAGTTAGAAGTAACATTATGGTATTCAAATCGGTAGGTGTAGGTAGGTACAGCCAATCAACCAAAAATGGACAGTAATGCCAGTAAAGGCCTCAAGGCGAATAGTAACTATCAGTGATGGTATTAACTCGATAAAAAAATTTGAGGGACAGACAGACACATTCCCTCTATTCCGAACTTCACTCAATTCAAAAATCAATCCGTGAACACATAGAAACTTTAATCTCGCTGTTTCAATATTGTATGTAGGAATGAAAGAGAATATAGATTGTAGCAGGTGCATATTCCGGTGTTACGTGTGAGTCGAACGACATATGTGGGTTACTGTGACGTTATACTGTCTACTGGCTGTGCAATCGTTTTTATATATCTATGGGATTTAAGACTCCTTTTTCAGTAACTTTTTTAAAAGATTATTTTCATTTGTATAATGTTTGATGACTATCCCTATGTCTAATGAAAAATTGCTGTATTTAAAAACAACTTTTGGTGGAATCTTTTCTGGTAAAATATACAGTTATCTCCGATCCGTCTACCAAGCGAGGTATTTATGGCAATTGCCCCTTTTAATGTTCACTGAACCTACAGGCCGTCGAGAGAATCATCATCATCATCATTTCAGCCGAAAGACGTCCGCTGCTGGACATAGGCCTCCCCCAAGCACCTCCACTTCGACCGGTTCTGTGCTTCTCGCATCCAACGGGTTCCTGCGGCCTTCACAAGGTCGTCGGTCCACCTTGTGGGAGGCCTTCCAACGCTACGTCTTCCGGTACGCGGTCGCCACTCCAGAACCTTTCGGCCCGAACGGCCATCTGTTCTGCGAGCAATGTGCCCTGCCCACTGCCACTTAAGTTTGGCAATTCTTCGGGCTATGTCGGTTACCTTGGTACTCCTGCGGATCTCCTCATTCCTGATTCGATCACGCAGGGAAACTCCAAGCATAGCCCTCTCCATTGCCCTTTGGGTGACTTTTAGCCTTCTTATAAGGCTCATTGTGAGCGACCACGTTTCAGTCGAGAGAATGCGTTGGTGATATCTGTCAGTGCGACAATTCTAGTAGCTAATAAATATCAAATTCGCAAAACACGTATTAGTTTATATGAAATTGCAGGTGTCAGGAACGCATTTTCTCGACGGCCGGACTGTACTAGTTATTGTGCCCATGTCCAGCAGTGGATGTTTATTCCGAGCAAATTTTATTATGGGGCAAGCATGGTCAGAGAATGCACGGAGCAGAGATGTTTGGACGGAGAACAAGGAGGCGTTTACCCAGAAGTGGGACACAATAGAGAATAACATGAAAAAAACATGGTAATGATCATAATATTTTTACTCACACAACTTAAACAGGATGGTCCAAATAGTGACGTCATAAAAAAATAGTATATCTATTCCTCATGCCCAGGGATATCCGAAAATACCCCATTTAGGTATATTCCGCGATTCTTGATACTTTTCGAGTTATAATTATTTTTATATTATATTTATTAACCAGTAAAATAGCCTATATTCCTCTCCTTCTTACTAATTTACTTTGGATAAACATGCAGTGTCTTCAAAGTAAACACCAAAGCGCATTCTAGGTCAAGTAATCATTCTTCTAGACTTGTGGTTTACTGCTCACTTTAAACTCACTAACGTTAGTGGTGTACCTGACTACAGGCTTCTAGCTCAAGTTATCCTTAGACTTTTACTTGTCCATTTATTGTTTGGATACCTAGTGTTTCTGTTAGCATTCCCAGCCGAGTTTCTAATAACATTGTTAACTGTGGTTTGTATTCGGAGAATCGATAAACAAACAGGAGTGATTGATGATGATTTTAACTTATTTTTAGGTAATCATGAACCGTATGTCAGAAGAAAATTGTAGCTACCTGTATAAATTAGGTTAGTGTAGATCAATACTCGTGTCTTACGATATTTCATTTTAATGGCAATGTGAGATGTATGAATAGACATAAAATTTCCGTAACCTTCAAGCGTATCTAATTGAAACGGATTTTTTTGAAGTGAAAACTTCTTTAGCGGCGTTGTACACTTTTTTTGTAATGGGTAAAAAATGTTAAACTCGCGTCAGGACACGTGACCCTGATCGTAAGATTCGTAAGATGACACGTGACCCTGATCGTAAGATTCGTAAGATGACACGTGACCCTGATCGTAAGATGACACGTGACCCTGATCGAAAATTCGTAAGATTCCAAAATATCAAAAATTGAAAACAAGTATACAGGATCAAATTACAGACAGACAGACAGACAGACAGACAGGCAGACAGGCACAGACCGGCACAGACAGGCGCAGACAGGCGCAGACAGGCACAGACAGGCACAGACAGGCACAGACAGGCACAGACAGGCGCAGACAGGCGCAGACAGGCACAGACAGGCACAGACAGGCACAGAAAGGTACAAACAGGTACAGACAGGCACTGGCAGGCACCAACAGGCAGACAGACAGACAGATGTGAAAGACGGCACGGTTGACATATCTGTCATCTTTCAACACGTTAAAATAAAATAAGAAAATTAAAGAAGATTGACCCAAAGTCGTACCAAAAAGTCTCATGCATCAAGATCAAAATATTGTAGTACCTAATTATTTTCATATTTTTTACGACATTACGCGTCGGGGATTTAATTTTTGAAGTGAAAACTTCTTTAGCGGCGTTGTACACTTTTTTGTAATGGGTTAAAATGTTAAAGTCGCGTCAGGACACGTGATCTGATCGAAAATTCGTAAGATTCCAAAATATCAAAAATGCACAACGTTAATATTCAAGTTTTCACTTCTGCCGGCACTCCTAGAGTGCAACCCGTCGTTTTTTTCGTTTTTTTTTTAAATTCAGTCTGATGTTCATAGTGTTGTTCGCATAAAAGACTAATAAGTACCTATTCAATTTATAACCCGACCATGTAAAAAAAACAGAATGAATGATGTATTGGCGCAGAAAGCTTTCTAATCAATTGGACTCTTTACACCTCACCTCATAAGACACACATGCTAACACAGTTGACACAAAACTCCGCCATCAAAATCGGCCCTCACTCACCAAAAATACGCACCAACCAATAATCCTATTCATTCTCACGATAAAGTCGGAGCGAGCAGTTTTCATAAGCAATCGTCGCGTTGGGCCGCTCGTCGGACCCACAAGATTCAATTACGCGGGCGCTGACGTAGCAAGAGTAGTGTCAGAAGTTTAACCAGACCCCGTTCGCGCCTGCAATCGAAGGGAAATACGACCGGGGACCTCCAGAATAAGGATGGGAACTCTTTGAGTTATTGTAATATGGGCCAGGTGGGAACTTGGATAAGGAGTGATTCGATTTGGCAACTTTTTTCTGGGTGTGAATCGATATTATGTTTAAGAACTTTAGTTTTTGCTAACTTAGAAATGACGGAAACACTTATTTCTAGAACTTAAATAAATTATCATTATTTTCATCATAATTTATTCTGCCGTCATAAAGAAAAAGGGCACAACTAACATTTTTTCTATAATTGAGTTATATTACATATTTGGAATCAGAAAAAAAGGCGCATAATGCCAGTTTTTTTTACTCAATTTTGGAAAAATGTTAGTTGTGCCCTTTTTCTTTATGACGACAGTATTATGACAAGCAGCTACATTGACAAACCTACCACTTATCAGAGGGCCAATTCCCATAATTTTAAGAACCAGTCTGATCTCAGTCTCAATCTGTCAAAAAAATCACTAATTTACCTACATTTTTGACAAGTTTTTGACAATGAGTGTCGCTGAGATGAGATTGCGACTAGATTTTGAACGTTTTTAACTACGAGAATAGTTCTTCAGATCGTGAACAGCCTAACAATTTTTACCATAACCTCTAAAGTAAATGTCTCTATAATAAGCATATATTACGGAGAAAATGGTCTGTTATTTCAAGGCCCCACATTAGGCGTGCGCCGGGCGCGAGCGTTCCTGAGCGTGTGTCCGACGTGCGTGTCGCGCAGTCAATTTCACTGCGCGGTGCGCACGTCGGTCACACGCTCGAGGAACGCTCGCGCCCGGCACACGCCTAATGTGGGGGGGCCTTAAGGTGAATGCTCCAACCAGCCCGCGAAATTCAAATTTTCTTACGTTTTTTGCAATTTGCAGGCCAGTGCTAAGTTGTATGTTGATTAAAATATTATTCGCGGTTGTAAGACATATATAGGTACAGAATTATAATCATGAAAATCATCAGTAAAACGCTCTAAGTTCATAAAGCTGTTAGAATTACTTTTTCTGTTTTTTTTTTGTTCTTACACCTTTATGAAGTTGGAGGGTTGTATTGGTGATTTTGATTATTATAATTCTGTAACTACATACGTCTTACAGCCGCGAATAATATTTTAATCAACATACAACCTAGCACTGGCCTGCAAATTGCAAAAAACGCAAGAAATTTTGAATTTCGCGGGCTGGTTGGAGCATTCCCCTTAACACTTTTTGGCCCGTAGTTCTTAAACGTAACGTATAATAATAGATATACCTACTTATTTAGAGTTTAATTAAAAGGCATAAACACAGCACCATATAAAATCAAGTGATGTCGCAAATAACAAAGTCGACATATCTTTTGTATATAGAGTCTACTAGACTCTACCTATATTTGTGTGATGCTGAAAGTTTTGCAATTACTGTCTATATGCAACTTGAAGCCGTTTCAGGACTACCGCATCTCGTATTGCTCACTTTGAGTTCCTTTCCACTTATAGGTACGTTTATATGGTTCATAATATATGCAGGCGTATGTTATGTATGTTTCAGATCTTTAAAGTCTGCAATTAAAACTGCATTCAGTCGACATAGAAAGAGAATAACGCAGAACCATTTCTAAAATAAGAAAATAAAACCAGAGAACAATTTAAACAACGAAACACAATTTCCCCGCTGAATTTCACGCTTCAAAAATATTTCAACTCGATTAATTCTTTAACCGCAAATCGATGCAGGAATGTAGTTTCATTTGATCTGAACAGCAATCAGTAAACATGGGCCAAGAAATAAATATCCCGTGTGGGAGAATCCCGGGGGAACTAATTGCAGCCCTAGCTGTATTGATGGCACACTACCTACACCCCGGGATCAATGTAAATTATCTATCCCGGATCCACAAAATGCGATTATCGTCCATTATTCTTGTTTTATTTCGTTATATTTTTGTAATTGTCTAACCATATTGGAAGGAGTATAATTACATCACACATTCCATCAGTAAGTAATCCTAATCATAAATGACCATGACTCTACTTCTATTAACAGAATAAAGGCTTAATAAATTGTTAACTCAATAACTGAGTGAAGCACGAAAAACCTAGGTTCATCTGAAAAACCCTGAACAATTAAAAATAATATCCATCAACAAATAGCAATAAGGAAAAACCATTCGTGTCTAACAGAAGAACAAAATATAAATGCCCTCTTTAATCATTACAAAATTGTTACGGACGAAAATCTTACAAAGGATTACAAAACAGAATGCGAAAAGGATCTTACAATAATTGTAAAGAAAAAAACTGAGGAGAATTATTATAGCTAACGAAGGTCTCCAATTAAAGGATTTAAACCTTCGAAGCGATCGCCACGCGAGAACAGAACTGTAATTAAAACTTTGTTCCATAAACTATGATTAAAAACTCCAAGGGTTCGTGTACGATCCATTTTTATTTTTTGTTTGAAAGTTATGACTTCGAACTTCATCGTTTTATATTGTTGGAGTGTAATGTATTATTAACGGCGAACAGGTGACGATAAGTTATCCGTTCTCTGTGTGTCGTTCCGATCTTATTATCTTCTGTGCTTTTCCTCTACTTTCTGTTTTAAGTGTTCATAAAAGTCTCTGGTAATGTTGGGTAGGTAACTAATATAAAGTTATAACCCTCGGGCCGTGAAGTCCGAGTGCTCATGGTCTTTATAAGGAAATTTCGAAACGGCTGGTTGACACTTCCCGTGACCCAAAGGCTGGCTTTTATCTTGGCCAGAGGCTAAGCATTGCCATACAACGTGGTAATGCCGCCAGTCTCTTGGGTACAAACCAGTCGACAGCGATGCGGATGAATTTTTCGACGATATTTATTTTAGTTTATGTATAGTTTTAGTTAAGTTAGGATTTAATTTTGTTTTTTTTCTTAATTAATTAGGTGTTAATTGTCATTTGCTTACTTATTATTTTAATTTACCCAAAAATATAAAGTTTCGGTACAAGAACTGTTGAGGGCATAGAATGATGATTTTTTATGAAGATAATGAATAACAATGTTTAACGAATTCTATTTATTTATAAATATAAGGCCAAAGGTCACGAATATTTATCAAGCATCTGTCGTTAATAAAATCCTTATTAAGTTAGCTAAATAAGTCTAACGATGACGTCAAAAAGCTCTCACTCATAAGGTTCTCATAATTGCCTTTCCGCGAGAAAATTGTCAAAGTTCCGATATAAGATTTATATAATTATTAGTAAACAGTTTGTTAGGAGCAACGAGCCGTTTTAACGAGTCCATTAAATTTGTTGTTCAAACACGGTTTCTTTCATTCGATGTTTAAGAGCATAACGGCGTAATAAATTCTTGCGAGGCTTACCTTAATAAATCCGGTTCGACTCAGATTCTCTAGCCGCCATAAATTGTTAAATAAATCGTTCGAACAACACGGAACGGATCGCCTGTGGACGATATCAAGTTGTAATTTGGGGACCAATTTTAACGTCCGAGTACTTTTAAATAAGGTTTAATGAGGCTTGAATGAAAATCCTCGGGAAAAATACGAACGATGGTAAAGGAAAAAATGTTGCCAGAGATGTTCCAATGCAATTTTGTCTACCTGAATGGGTTTATCCGTAATCCTTTTATGATTAGTTCTATACCTGAGTTCACTTACACTTTTAAGTTTTCCCGCCTAGCTATTAATTTTGTGCTCTATCTTATTTCGAGTTTCCTTGGTCCTGAAGCGTGGATCGAAAGAATTAATAATAACAACGCATGAATGCTATATGACCTCCTGGGTTTTCGTTCTGGAGTAGGTTTGGATTAATTATATTTATTCTAAAAAAAGACACAAAGTCACTTAGCCGGATGCATCCAATGTTTTCGAAAGGGTGTTTATTGCGATTAAATATTAAGCAAATCGAATCTTGAATGCATTGGATTAGTGTATTTTTTTTATTCATGAGGGTATTTTCATGAATTTAGTAAAATCAACAACTTTGGTAAAATCAGAAAACTAACTCAGCGACTGTTACATTGGGTAACATGATGTGGTCAACTGGACCCGCGGGTCTAGAAGCGACCGGGTTCAGCTGACCGAAGACTTTTAGTAACCGATAAATTGGTCTGCATGCTTTTGTTTAGAGCTGTACGGATAAAAAATACATGTGTGGCAAAGATCTAATGATCATTATTTTGGTTTCTTCAAATAAATTTGTGCGTTATTATGTGAAATTTGGGTAGTTTAAAAACATTTTTATTATTTTGTTTTGTGCAACTTGGAGACGCAAAGTAAGCAATTAGTTTGTCTTGGCCGCACTGTCCCCAAGCAGATATTACTGGAGGTGAGAATGTCGCAAAATATGTGGGCTACATCAAACTATGTTTCGGAAGGATTCAAGTAGTAACGTAAGCTTTGTTTTTATATGATCCAAGTGAGCAGTCCACGATAGAAAACCATCCAATCTTCATCATCATCTGCCTAGCCTTTTCCCAACTATGTTGGAGTCGGCTTGCAGTCTAACTGGATGCAGCTGAATACCAGTATTTTAGATGGAGCGACTGCCTATCTGACCTCCACAACCCAGTTATTGGTTAATACGATACCCCTTGGTAAGACTGGTTGTACTTCTAAGACTGGTAGACTTTCGGGCTTCTGACTACCCGTAACGACTGTCAAAGATCCATGAATAACAGCCGGGACCAACGGCTTAACGTGCTTTCCGAGGCACGGAGGATTCACGAGGGTGTAAAGATGGTCACCCATCCACAGACCAACCGCGGTCAACCGTCCAATCTTAAGCCATGATATTTTTTACAAGATTTTTCAGTATGGGTACATCAATATACAGTATTATAAATCAAAGTCGCTTTCCTTGCCTGTCTGTGTGACAGCTTTTCTAAACTGCGCTATGGTTTTTGATGCGGTTTTGACCTCCATTGTAAGAATTTATTTTGGACGGTTTATACATAGTAAGGTTTATACAAGTATAGTACATAAACATTTAATGGGTTGTGGAGGTCAGATAAATAAATAAGTAAATTCCTCCAGACCGAACTTCGGCGCGGACACAGGTGCACTCTCTTTCCTCTCTTTCACAGTCAGATGGGACGGCAATCCGACACGACCGGAGAGAGATCAGGTGCAGAGCCAACGGCTTAGTGTGCTTTCCGAGGCAAGGGGGTGTCACACCGCCACCATCCAAACTCCGGGCTGTTTGTTACTAAGAAATTCCCAATTGAAAAACCCAATAACACTTTGCCCGACCCGGGAATTAAACCTAGAACCCCACCAGTTGCGACCATCCTTGCAACCACGAGACCAACGGGGCATTTAGTTGTGGAGGATTGGTTTTTTTTTTTTTGAGGGTGGGATATCATCAATTGACCCCTCCCGCTCTGGGTGGAGCGGCAGGGAGTGTCAGACTCTTACTGACTAAAACCCACCCGTGTTACTTCCTTAGCCCTTTATGTTCCGGGGTAGCGGTAACCCTTTCAGACAATCGGCAGGCAGGGTGGAAGTTTGGCTCCAGGCTCCATGTAAAATACTGGTATTCAGCTTTATCCGGTTTGACTGGAAGCCGACCCCAACATATTTCGGAAAAGGCTAGGCAGATGATGATGAGTACATTAACATTAGACTACATTTCAGGATACATTTATTATACTTACGCAAAATACGCGCATTGAGGTGGAGTTGCGGACACCAGCCCGTATTACCTATTACCTAGACTACATTTTATAAAGAAGAGGATTTGTGAGCCCTCGTGGTGTATTGAAGAAGCCTGTATCCCAGCAGTAAGAACATTATAGGCTGATTATGTTAAGAATAGAATAAAATAGAATTTTTCTTTATTAAAGTGACCAAGACTCAAAGTCAAACAAGATTGTTAGCAAAACTTACGACTATGTTAGTAAGCACAGACACTAAACAAAAACACAAGAAATAAAGGTTGGTCACCGCTGTGACATCCCATGAGGGACGGCACAACACTGACCCACGTAAACACAGTCGAGGCGGCTCGCAAGCAACCATGTTTAAGACACTGTTGGAGCCGCCCCACACCCTGCGCACCAGGGAAGGCGCACCTTTTACGCATTGTTGAAACAATCTTTGTAACAAGCTAATATCACTGATTTCAATAAAACTAGGGACCACTGGTGGATGTAAATTCAAAGATAAATTATTTTATTTCTGTAAGTTAGTAATAAGTAATTTATAAAAACAACTTTTGGGGGGCAACAACTAAAATCGAGTTACTGATCCCCTGAAAAGTCAATTCTTCTTTTTGTTCATGTAAATTACGATATTCAAAAGTGCCGTCACCAAATTGTTTGTGAAAATAAACCTTAAGTTTATCAATATACCAAACAAAAAACACTTGAAATTGTTAAAAATCACAGACAAACAAGTTATCACCTTTCCTTGCTGTCGGTTTAAACTATTAATAGAGCGTCCTGAATGACATAACATAGATCACGATGGAAAATTACCATATTGAATGACGATTCTAATGAATATAATCCTGTATACATATTTGTTTGTTTTTGTTATTGTTGACATACATATGTATTTGTTACTGTCGCGAATCATGTTTTGACCACTATACATCGTGACACTGTTCAGCAAATTGCAAAAAACGTAAGAAAGTTTGGATTTGGGTTGCCTAAGCGCATCCATCAAATAGGAACTGCTTTACTCACGTGGAGGTGACGCACGGCCGTGCGGGCACGTCTTTACGAGGTCTGTTGTCCTGGGACGTAGGACACAGAGACGAAATGGAGCAATTACAAGCTACTTGTTTTCGCAGTTTGAATTATATTTTTGTATAACTATTTATTATATTTAAAGAGCACTTATTCTAACACACGACTGCTCTTGACGGGTGATGAAGGACGACGTTTTAGGTTATCATGTGAGGTTATCGTTGTCGGCCTCGTCATATCTTATTTATTGTGGAAATATGAAAAATGCGGGCAGTTATCATAATCACAACAAAAACAGAAAAAAGAAACAAAGTTATAAACCAAAACCAACTCATATTGAATCTAGCATAATCGTGTTGCAACCGCGTCCGTAACTCGCTGCTATAGCATAGTTTATGTGGCACATAACCGACTATATACACACATTAAGAGACAGCGCACATATTTAAACGTAGTGTCGGGTCAGTGAAGCTTAGGCCGACAGTCCGTTGACAAGTTGTCGGCTAACCATTATTCATGACGACAATTTTCCCACGTGTCACCAGCAGCCTACCATAAATGATAAATACTTTTTTGTTTTAGCACACGCTTTATATAAAGTTGCTGCTATAAATGGTGTAGTGTTTTTTGACAAAAATAAATTGTAGTTAAAAATAAATGTGCTGGGTTTTGGTCAGTTGACAACGGTTAATGGTAATTTGCTGTTTAGATCCCTGTCTGACTGTGGATTATTAGTACTCTTTCTATAAAGGAATTGTTGTATTTTATGTTATTTTAAGACAATTCTAAATATCCAAAAGACGCGATGGCCTCATCAACATCATCATCATTTCAGCCGAAAGTCGTCCACTGCTGGACATAGGGGGGGGTTTGCCATAATCGCCACGCTTGGCAGGCGGGTTGGCGATCGCAGTATGGTATAATGGTGTAATGCATAGAGAACGCTGCTGCCCATTCTCCGGTCTCCCTTAGTCGCCTTTTGCGACACCCACGGGAAGTATGGGGTGGTGCTATTCTTTAAGTCCGGCACCACACAGACAAACGATGGCCTACTGATACTAAAACAAAATAAACTAAACCTATCATTACTGAGGGAATACAGAAACAAATTAACTTCTAAATAACATGTCTACGTACAAGTTCAATTCATCAACTACTAGTTACAAACTGTAATTTAACCTAGACAGCTATACAGGAAGCGCTTTGATCAACAACCTAGTGACGTGTCATTTAAGTTCATTTGGTGACGAAGCACTTAAGATTTGTTCACTAAGAAACTGTACCTCTCACGTTAACAACAACAAGAAACTCCTCAGTGATACATTAACCAGGTAAGTTTCAGGTCGTTACGGAATTAAATGCGCCATTCTTTATAACCATTAATTTATATTATCATAGAAGAACTCAATGGGAATGAAAATTGAATTTCCTTGTTTAGCACTTCCATGGTAGACCCACATCTGTTCCCTTCCAGTTATCAGTATAAATGGCAGCTATAATATCATATTATTACTCGCTCACCGTCGTCTTATTTGCAATATCCGACCTGAGGTAGGATTCAGGATATTCTAACATAATATTTTCTTATCACGAGATGACCTATAAAATCAGTGCAAAGCAAGACCGTCAGATATTAACAAGTACGTCTGACAAGTGACAACTCAACACTGCAAGAACAATGGTTCAGAATGGCTTTGACTCTTTGTCTTGAACATTCAGCAGCTTGTCTTGAAACAAAATATATTTGTGTAAGCTAGATACGAAGCTCACCCGACAAGTCTATATCGCCATAGATGAAAAACAAACTTCAGTAGCTGAAGCTAAATTGGAAATTGCTCCTAAAATACACATCGGTGTACATGAAGAGATCGAGAGGCGTAGAAGCTGCGATCTTGGCTTATTTTTACGTTAAAAACCCACCTGTTCGTTCAAAGATAGTAAAAGATATTGGAATTTTTTTCAGTGTTCCCCAAAACATATTTGCAAACGAATAAAGTGCGTACATAATAGCGCTTGGTGGAACGGTACATAAATCGGACGGGCCGCCTATTGAATAAGCCACAATTCTGCATGGACACTCCCCATTATTACACACCGCACCGTTCGGCAACGTCTATTGTGTCAGTCAGAAAATCCATACTGAATCAATGCCATAGAAATGAAGGTTTTATTGGTATTTTTATACGACTACTATTATTCTTTCGGCTTAAGCTTACAGTTTTGTTTGAGGTCAAAGAATTAGATATTACTTGCAAAAAGCGAAATTTTTGGCTTCTGGGAAAAACATGTACCTAAAAAATAAAATGTTCAGTGATTTTCTGGCATTAAAAATACCACAAAAACTTCGTCGTCCATTAACAAAGCCTCAAAAATTTTGTAATTACTTTTTTTTTGGGAATCAAAAATAGTCTAGCTCTTTCATCGACCATTAACAAGAAAAAATCCGAACTGACATCAGTGAGGAGAACTTACTAATAAAAAACCGGGCAAGAGCGAGTCGGACTCGCGCACCGAGGGTTCCGTAACATCCGGGTTTATGCATAAGGTTTATGTTTATGAAATTAAATGTTTTTTTTTATATTTTTTTATATTTGAGTTGATTGAATGAAAGGTAAATTACGGTTTACGATTTATGACGTATTAAAAAAAACTACTTACTAGATCTCATTCCAACCAATTTTCGGTGGAAGTTTACATGGTAATGTACATCATATATTTTTTTTAGTTTTATCATTCTCTTATTTTAGAAGTTACAGGGGGGGGGGCACACACATTTTACCACTTTGGAAGCGTCTCTCGCGCAAACTATTCAGTTTAGAAAAAAATTATATTAGAAACCTCAATATCCTTTTTGAAGACCTATCCATAGATATCCCACAAATATGGGTTTGATGAAAAAACATTTTTGGGTTTCAGTTCTAAGTATGGGGAACCCCAAAATTTATTGTTTTTTGTCTATTTTTGTGTGAAAATCATAATGCGGTTCACAGAATACATGTACTTATCAAGTTTCAACAGTATAGTTCTTATAGTTTCGGAAAAAAGGGGCTGTGACATACGGACGGACAGACAGACAGACATGACGAATCTATAAGGGTTCCGTTTTTTGCCATTTGGCAACGGAACCCTAAAAATGTATCGTTTCATGAACGAAAAATTCTTCCCCCTAAGCGTTGTTACTTTATTACCAAGTTTCAACATGGATCGACATTACTTAAGAACTTTTGATACTTTCCAAAGACCTGAAATTAATTTAAAAGTTCATTCTTTATGCTCAATTATTCTTCGGTTTTATGTGATGCCAATTAATTATTTGTACAAAGGAATTTAAATTGGCTTATTATAATTATTTTGGACATGTTTTTTTGTAAAATTCTTAAGTTATCTTTGTCAGTATTTCTTAAGATCTTTATCTTTGTCAAAAACATGTATGGACAAGTAAAAACAATTAGAAATTAATTTGCGTTTAACCTTCTCATAATACCTACTAATAGCTAAGATGAAATCTTTACATCCAAAATAATTAATAAAGATATAGATGATGACAGAGTAGGTAGCTACTTAATGAAGAGAATCAAAGGATATACCATACTTGTAAAAAGACAGAATCGGGCTTTGCAAAAAATCATACCTACAACTACCAATGTCAGATTGCCACTATTGACAGCTCATTCACATCAAGTATTCACGGTGATAAATGATAAATGATTTATTTTCTGTAAGTAGGTTTTTACAAACACTTTTACACGTCATCTTATTTTTTAAACTAGATGTGGTCGGCGTTTCCTATCTGACTACTCTGAGAAGAAAGGCCGAAACAAACTCAGAGGTCACAGTCTCTTTTAAAGTCCAGACAAAATCTTGGTCAGATCGTGTGAAGACCATGTAGATTGATGTCTGAAATGGTCTTTTGAGGAAAGAACCACACAGATTGAGCGGACATGTCCAATCAGTGCACGCATTTGTCAAAAATCGTGCAGCTCAACTCAGAAATTGAGGAGCTCAACGATTCGACGAACAATACCAAAGGAAGGACATTTGGATAGGCCGCGTAAATTACTCAAACTGCCAGATCATGATTAAAACTAAGAAGGAAAACAGAAAAAAAAATGACCCACATAGTCCTCACATTCACAATAATATTTAGTGAGATGGTGAGGTTTTTACAGAATACATCTAACGGTGGTAGGTATTACTTACCTACCTCCTGAATTTGGGAAAGGTAATGTCACCAAAAGTACCAATCAATGTGTTCAATCCGTTACAAAACCGGTGACAAAACCGGTGTCAAAACCGCCGATAATTCTTCCCAAGCTACCAAATACCAATGTAATTATCGAATCTAATTAGCACGTACCTATTTAATCTGAGGTTCTACTGTGGTCGGTATAAATACTAGAATACTACACCACTGTTATAATGTTAATTATGTTAGATATCAACCTATTTATTTAGCGATTTTCTAATAGATTTCAATGTCCTTTCCTGAAGCAGGTTAAATTGTTATTTTCCATACCTCACGTGCAATAGTAGTAGTTACACTTAGGTGTTTTTTATAAAAATGTTTTTTATATTATTTCATATTAAATTTATTGTAAGCAAATCTTAAAAAACCTTATAATTAATTGAACTAAGCTAAGAGTGACATTTGAATATTTGTAATAATTATGTTGTGGTAGAATGTAGTATAACACTTAAAAAATATTAACATCCTACTATGTACAACTACGTTCTTACAAATAAATACATTCTGAAGTAGGTATACCTACCATACATTGTACGAGTAAAAACGGACTTAAAGGTGATCAAACCTCTAATTCCCTGCATGTCCATAAATTAATATTGTAGTAAGATATTATATTTCCCTGACGCATTCCTTTTATACCGCTAAGAGTATTCTTATAAACTATTAAAAGGATGTGAAGGGGCTTACCGTGAGAGGGTTAAGACGAAAATTTCTTTGTATTTTTGTATCCTTGTGATCTCATTTTCCGTAAATGTGTATATACTCTTTTTCTTATCTGGTAAAATTTTACCTCCAAATTTTGTCTCGTACACGAAATAGCTGTGCGGCAGTCGTCTTCTATAGTTCGATGAGTAGGTATATTAACACCCGAGTTTAGTATATATGTAGCAGCCAACTGGTTAAATTAGCCGTTTAGTTAACCGCCTGAACTTTGGAAGAAGTTTTCGCTTCGCTTCGCTCTCTCACAGTTCTAACCTAACCTAACCCATTTGGTCGGGGTACCCTGGCTTAGTTACTGGGACCAATTTGACTCGCGCATGATTGGTTACAGACTTCCAAACTAAACTATAATTGAATATCATTCAGGCCGTTAATTGAACTGCCGCCGTTTAGTTAAAAGGCAAAACGGCTAATTAAACCTGTTGGCTGCGACATATATACTGCACCCGAGTGTAATCCGGATGTGAGTGACAGAGAAAACGCCGAAGCCAACCATTTTGAAAATAGATGTATCGTTCAAATTCAAAGTTCTCTTTTTTTTTTAATAAACCAATTACAGACACTTTTGAATTGTCAAGGGGTCGGTCAGTCAGAAAGATGAAGCTAGAGAAGAACGGGCAAGAAACTCCACGGACACTCTTTTAAATAAAAATTTGGTTACAAAATATTGGTTATATCATTATATGAGAACGATGTAAAACGTTAAAAGAGGCCGTAATAAAAAGATTAAAAAAAAATAAACCGTGGCAGCTAAGAGATCACCAGTCCCTACTGACGGTGCCCGTTCACGAATATGAGGCATGACGCATGGATTCAGTCAGCTCACACACTCACACTCACACACATACATAGTCAGTATCGTATTACCCAGTAACTGGGTTCTGGAGGTCAGATAGGCAGTCGGTCCATGTAAAATACTGGTATTCAGCTGCATTAACCAGATGCACTGGACTGGAAGCCGACCCCAACATAGTTGGGAAAAGGCTAGGCAGATGAGATGATGTAGCATTTTGCTTAATAATTAATTTCCCAGATTTTACCTACTTTAAAGTTTGAACTATCTGTCCCGATTACACTCCTCTGAAGCAATTGGTCTAAATTCCCATCTGCATATAATTGCCGATCGCTAAGTATTCGATTATCTATCCTGAATGAGAGAACCTGATTTGTCGGCGCAATTACACAAACAAACTATTTGGATTATCTATTACCTACGGCAATATTATAATATTAGATTAAATGAGCTTTTGGGCTAATGTTGTTGCCTGTACAGTAAATTGATATTTGTAAATGCTATGTAAGGAGTATTATATTGTGATATTTAAATTCATTTGGATATACGAGTAATAATATATATATATATATTTGCACGGTTACGCAGACTTTTATGGCGGTTCAACAAAACATGTGTTTATAGCGGTATCTACAAACGCCATATGCGAACTACGTGTCATACTGACGTCACACAAAATCTTGCATCTCGCAAGCAGAGTTTACCGCGCAACTAGCATATACATATACAACGGCCCGACATAAAGCATCGGGCAGTTGCCCGCCAGACATGACACCCGTTTGGTCGGAGGATCCTCCCTTTTCTATGGAGAATGAGTGAACTTTACACCCTGTTCCTCGTACCTCTATATGTTTATATCAAATTGTAGGTATGAAACAACTTGTGGTGCGAAATTAAATGATGCAAAAAAGAACGGGTTCAAAAAGACCGTCATAATAAGTCGTCTACGCACAAGAACAGCTATGAATTACTGGAATATTTTACGTTTTATATTTAATAATAAAATACCTGAATTCTGAACTAAAAATTTAATAAGCTCTGCCAAGGCTCGATCCAGCGACCTAATCTAGTTTACCTCGTTCTGAAATATTTCTCGCGTTGAAGGGTAAAAGTACACCTTTTTGAATTAAAAAAAAACGTCCAAGTGCGTGTCGGAATAAGCACAATGAAGGGTTCCGTAGTTGGAATGAATTTATCCCAAGAACCTAGTAAAGCCTAGCTTACTTAGCTGTGTTAGGTTTCCTTTTAACTTCGTTATATTACTACTACCGTGAATTTTTTCACATATCCAAAAACAACCATTTAGCTGGCAGGGGGTGTCCCCCACACTTGACTCTAACAAATTCTATCACTTTTTTTTTTTTTTTCGGATGGGAAATCATCAAATGACTCCTCCCGCTCTGGGTGGAGCGGAAGGGAGTGTCAGACTCTTACTGACTAAAACTCACCCGTGTTCCTTCCTTAGCCCTTTATGTTCCGGGCCAGCGGTAACCCTTTCGGACAATCCCGCTGACGCGGCAGGCTTCGGCCCTAAGGGGCCCCTCCTCGATGCTGACATCTCTTTGAGGCGCGCGTGGAACACGTACGCGCCGTCCGGCACGGGCCTGGTCCTGGTCGGACGGTGAGCTACCCATTACTCTCCGCCCGCAGGCCCGCGCCTACGGTGGCCGGGAGTCGTCACGCGGCTCCCGACGCCTGGGGCGTCCCCCGCGGCGGCTGAGACGGGAGGCTCTCTCCCTGAACCGTCCCGCCACCTCCTTCGCTAGCATGACTGCTTCGCAGAAGGAGGTGAATGCCTCCCACTCCCTCTCGCCCCGGACCATGGCTTGCACCAGGGCCGGACGCGAGAGGAAATTCTATCACTTTAAAGCTTAATATTACACAAACGGATAATTGTTTTCACAAACCCGCAATATTTTTGAAAGACCTATCCAACGATACCCCACACCATGGGGTAGACGAGAGAAAAAAAAGGATCCCCACTTTAAGTGTACAGGAGACTAAAAAAAAAAAATTTCTTGGTTTTATTTTACCATTTTGTCGGCGTGATTAATCTATACATATAATAAAATTGTAGAAAAGTGGTGTCTGTACAATAGAAATATATTAAAAAAAAGTAGCAGGGGTTGTTATTATATCGATGCCGAACCCGAAAATGTAATTAAATTTTTTTTTGTCTGTTTGTCTGTTTGTCGGTTTGTCTGTTTGTCTGTTTGTCTGTTTGTCTGCTGTGTTTGTGCACGCTAATATCAGAAACGGCTTATTCGATTTAGATGCGGTTTTCACTAATATATTGTAGTAAGCTTCACTTAACATTTAGTGTTTATTTCATGTCAATCGGTTCATAAATAAAAAAGTTATGTCAATTTAAAGAATCACGGCGAACATTTGTTAAGGTATTCTATCAGAGTACGTAAACGCCTCGCGCCTGCGCGTCCGTGGCTATATATACAAGGTGTAACGGAAAGGGGGGTATCAACCCTGAAGGAGGTGAAAGAAGATGAAAAAAAAATTTGGACCTCCCATAGTAATAGCACATCAATGATTTACTATTACTATGGGAGGTCCAAATTTTTTTTCATATTTCGACCTATGTTCTTTGGGGAAATTTGTTCAGTTTCATGAGCACATTCACCTCCTTCAGGGTTGATACCCCCTTTCCGTTACACCTTGTATAAAGCGCGCTGAGAGCCGCGCCGCTGCCATAATTCCGATCCAGCCTGTCCCTTGCTGCCCTCTCCCAGCGACGCCCTAAGCCGAGGTCCGTACCCCACAGGGGGTGCCCTTAGCGTGTAGTCGCTTAGTTTTTAAGTTTATATTGTGTAGTTAAGTTGTGTATTATGCCCTGGCTGGAGGCCTTAATTTATTGAGGCATCCACAGGAAAGCCAGGTTAAGCAGTCGACAACCCCTCAGGTTGAACTGCGAGATGACCATTTCAAAAGAAAACGCGCCGCTGCCATAAGGATTCAGTTATTCGTAGCGAACGCACGTATCCTGGAGAGTATAGGCGAATAGTTGGATTCGATTATTGCGATTCACTTGAATACTGACTGTTTGCATATTTCATTTATTTATATTTTAGGGTTTGTAGGTTAGGTTCTTTTTCTTAATTTTCTTTAAAATTTTGTAAGTATTTGGTATAGGTTAGGTGGTTCTTTCCTTGATTATTGGGTATTTACTTATCTTAATTTTTATTTAGGGTTTTGTAAATAAATATTGTAAGCATTTATTATTGGTTAGGCATTTCTTTCCCTGATTTTCGGTATACTTATCTTAATTTGTATTTAGGGTTTGTATATAAATATTATAAGTATTTGGTATAGGTTAGGCATTTCTTTTCTTGATTTTCTTTATTAAGTATAAGTTCATTAGCTTAGGTTAGTAATTATTTTTTCTAGCAATTCTTTTGTTTTATAAAGTTAGTACGTTTGTCTGTGTAGAAGAATAGCACCACCCCTTACTTCCCGTGGGTGTCGTAAAAGGCGACTAAGGGTCTCACCGGAGAATGGGCAGCAGCGTTCTCTATGCATTCCACCACCTTACCATACTGCGATCGCCAACCCACCTGCCAAGCGTGGCGATTATGGCAAACCCCCCCAAAATTGGGGAGGCCTATGTCCAGCAGTGGACGTCTATCGGCTGAAGTGATGATGATAATGACGTTTGGTTTACACGTCTTAACACTTATTACTTAAACTGTGATAATTTTAGACTGTATAATAATCTGTAAGTATTTATAATTTAATTGTTTACGATAGTACGTGTTTACTAAATAACTGTGTGTTAAGTAGTAAGTACTATTTTATTGTAAGAATGCCTCGAAGAAGATCCAACCTCTCCCAATGTAGCAGAAATGCTAAAAGGATGAGATTAGTTCGATCACAGGAATCTGAGGAAGGTCGTGAGGCAAAAGGCTCTCTGCACCAGGCTAGGTTTCGTGCTGCAGAAACTTCGACTCAGCGAGACTCTCGACTGAGTTCAAATCGTTCTCGAATGATGACAACTCGAAATAGGGAAAACGGGGAACAACGAAAGGCACGTTTATCTGTCGATCGCGAAGCTCACGCGCTATCGCGTGAGTCTGAGACTTTTGCTGTCAGGGAAACCCGCCTGAGCTCCCAGAGAGTACGGACAACAAATGCTCGATTCCAGGAGACACAGGACGAACGGGAAATACGTCTCACTGCCGATCGTGAAGCTCATACACTATCGCGTGAGTCTGAGACTTTCACTGATAGGGAAATTCGTCTGAGTTCTCAGAGGGTTCGGACAGCAAATGTTCGGTCTCAGGAAACACAGGAAGAACGAGAAATACGTCTCACTGCCGATCGTGAAGCTCAAGCACTAGAGTCTGAGACTTTCACTGAAATTCGCCTGAGTTCTACGAGGGTTCGGACAGCAAATGCCCGGTCTGTAGACGGTATATGTAATTCAAAATATGCTGCCCGAAAAGTCACTATTCCACGCGGACGAAGTCGCGGGCACAGCTAGTATATAATATATCCATACCAAATTATAGCTTTCTAGTACTAAGAGTCTCTGAGCTAAGCTGCGGGTGGACGGACGGACAGACAGATATGGCGAAACTAATATATGGGTTACTTGCTGACTACGGAACCCTAAAAAAACAAGCAGTATTATGGGTAGTGCCTAAAAATATGCGAGTAGGTACCTGCTTCCTACATAATATATCAAGAAGTCATAAATCGCATGTTTTTGACTTGTTCCAACCTCTAATTAGATTTCAGACAACCTACTTATTTTTAGGCATACCTAATTTTTCCCTGTTTTGAACTGACTACCTACGTTTCCTAGCCGGAAACCAAATGTTATTCTTGACATTATTTTAGAAAATTAACAAATCAGCACCGAAATTACGACACCTCTGTGGGGAGGACTTAATTAACCGAGCTGCAAATAAGATAAATGAACTGTCAGAGTTGCTAATGCGCCCACTGGATAACGGACACACGGTCACACCGGTCGGCACACATATCATGTTTAGGGAGGCGCATGTTTAAGTGACGCGTCATTAATTTTGAGCTCACGTTACAAATATTTTCACTTTTGTGAACCTGGAAGTCGGCTAGAATTGACTATGTTATGAAAAAATCTTATGTTAATCTGCCAAGGGGAGATTCTTGCTAGAGGTTCTTAAGCTTCGACAGACATACCTACCTAATTGATTGAACTTAAAATGCACATACACACTTCTTCTTCTTTATTTAGATTAGTATAATATACATTACGTATGACATGTATTTATTGCATTTTGTAAATGGTACACCACAGACTACCTACAGTATTTGTCTGTCCTTCCCCTTTTTAATCTATCCAAAGGTTGACTTTAAAAGGTCGCTTTTAGCGATAATACCGCCCATTGTGTCACCCTTTGTACAGTTTCTATATTTATGTCTGTAATTTATATGGTGTACCTACATAATAAAGAGTATTCTATTCTATTCCATTCTTCCCATGGGGATAAGCAAAAACTACAGAACGAGACCTGCTACGATCATTACAAACTGCTTTTGCTTCGTTTACGTTTATATCTGGTCATAAACGCACGCTCGGTAGCGAGTACTACACACCTGATCTTTCTGAAAACATCACCAATAAGGTCACTAAATGTCCTCCTAGGGCTTAACTTTAATTAAAATAGTCTTTATTAATTCAGGCTTTTGTTTAAAAATCCACTAACAAATCACAATATTTATGTTACTCAAGCAATATTATGTTAGAACCGCATAATTCTCATCCTAAGAATCATCATCATCAAAATTAACTGAATGGCTACTAGAACGGGACTATCTACAAACTGAATCCTTACTTAAGTACGTCGCCTAGCTACCTACATATCCCCAATCACACACAACACACCCACACACACACACCTCTCGTATAAAATATATACTTAAATTAGTTTTAGTATTAGTAGTATTTATTATTATCTTCAATCGCTCGTGTAGATTGACACAGTCTACTATTATAATAAGCACCACATCTTAAGCTGAATCACTGTCTCTCAAGATACAGGTTGTCTAGTTTGAGAGGCAAGGTTTTCCATATTGTGTACAGATTTTAGTTCTTAGATTTGTATTGCATTGTGTTACTACCAAAGGTCATTTAAAACTGTCTTTATCTAACATGTTAAATCTGTATTTTCTATGAAATAAAGTTATTATTATTATCATCAAAAATAAAAGAGAAGAGTCATTCTTCAAATTTAAATGTACGAGTAGTTCCAAAAAATATGCTTTTGATAAAGGAGCCTCCGACTGTAAAAGTTTTACACTACAGTTCCAAAATCGAAAACAACGATGAATATACATATTTTTGATGGAAAGCGATCCGAAATACGATTTCTATTTTATTCCAGTACCTGTCGATTGCAAAGTGCAAACGAATCAAATTCGCAGCATAGCTCATAGTGTGCAATAAAAGCGATGAAAAAAGGTCTATGACACAAAAGTTTTTTATTTGCGATTTAAAAAGACGTGTGCTCTTGTTCAGGACTATTACATTCGATGATGGACATGTATAACACGTTTGATGTTCACTTTCGAAATAAAGAGAAAAAGGTTTTTATTCCGATTTCCACCATTGTCTTTAGTCCGTCGATTCTCAAAGCTAGAGGATATTGAAAGAACTGTTAGTCCGTAATGGAAGCTCAAACTGATGGACATGGTTGATGAAATTGTAGCTGTCTATTGAACTATGAAACCGATAAGATAATTTCCACCGATATAGAGTTTAAAGATATTCCCTATTGAAGGCGAATAGAAAGGCCCGCTTAGTGGTATCGACTGCCTTTACAAGACGTTATCGTTCTGAGGTTTCCCTGGTTCGAAAATTATAATCAAACCTTTCAAGTGGCAATTATTATGTGATAATAATCATTGGAAACAATCAAAATATACTAACTAAATTGAATCTTTTGTTTAATACTTGTGATCGAGTTATTTATTTATACATATATACTAAGGCGCCTAACTTCAACCACCTGGGGTGCTTCACCTCAGGTTCTTCGGACTACTGGCCTAGCACTCTGCTTCTCTGCAGGTGAACATGCGTGCCCAGTGTGGCACCGTTCCGCCCACGCCAAGGAAGTAGATGTTGCTCTAAATGAAACCTGCCGCACGATTACAGGCTGCCTGCAATCGACCCCGATCAGCGCACTTTACCCCACAGCTGGCATAGCTCCACCACAAGTCCGAAGAGAAGTTGCATGCGCAGTGGAGAAACTCAAACAAGAGTCTGATACCAGACATCCACTATCTGGCGCACAGCTACCAACGCAACGGCTAATAAGCAGACACAGCTTTTTGCAATCGACAGCGTCTCTGTCAGGAAACCCGGCCGACACCCGTTGCAAACTGTGGCAGGATACTCTTCCCCCTCCTACTCACTACCTACCACCAAAGGAGCATCTCCCTGCAGGGTGTAACCTTCCGTGGCCCACTTAGAAGTCTCTGAACCGTCTCCGGACACAAGTGGGAAGATGTAAGTCCAACCTGGTAAAGTGGGGCTATCTTGACGGAACAGCAGAAGGGTGTGATTGCGGAGCTGTGTCACAAACCATGCTCCACCTCCTATCCTGCCCTCTGTGTCCCAAAACATGCATTCAAAGTGACCTCTGCGCTGCCACTGACAACGCCGTGGAAGTGGCAAAGTTTTGGGAAAAGAAGATTTAAAATACAGTCGTGCCAGCGACACGAAGAAGAAGAAGAACATATATACTTTATAGTTCACCACAAAAATACATAACAAAAAAATACATCAAACACTACAAAATATCCAATGGGCGGCCTTTTCGCTTTCTGCTTGTTTCTTCTTTGATGTGCTAACACTCATATTTTAATGTTTTTTTTTTGTCACAATCACCTGTTTTACAAGCACGTGTGTGTTCCGTGTGTGGGTCACGTCATGTGATGATGACGAATGCTAAGCTATCTCATTGGTCAGAAACGTTATTGCAACGTGTTTCACTCCGAGTTAACATCATCCATTTTTCACATGTCGATGGAAACGTTCGGAACATGCCGCAAAATATTTCGTGAAAAGATTTATTACGTTATTAATTGCAGTAAAAGCTGTAATTGTTGCGGTTTCAGTAAAAGGATTTTTAACAGATTAAAAAGTGTTGATGCCTTATATGATTATTAGGGTATTTAGTCGGAACGGCCCAAAGCGAATGGAACGTGGGCCATTCGACCGTAACCAAAATAGTCTACGTTCCAAAGGACCGGTGACAAAATGATTTCAAGAGAATTTAAAAGGACAGTCGCATACATAATAAGTTTGCATACTCAGATTTTAGTAGGTGGGTTGCATGGATTAACTTTAACAATTCTCTCTATCTCTTTTTTGACTCCGTGAATGGATACGACCGAATATAATAAATATCACTTCAACCTCATATTATATGAAAATTCATAAATTTTCAAGCGAAAGACTGAGTGATCAGATTTTCAACGTCATTTTATTTTGAAAGTAACATGATATATAATATCATTGGGTTTAGATTTCAGAGCATATCAAAGAAAGTACATACAAAATCTATATTATTTATACATTTTTAATGCTCATATCATGAATCCTCGTTTTAGATCATTAAGAAAATGGATGACACACAGCCCACCCAGCAGCACGTGATACATCTAGAAAAGGTGGTCGCCTTTTACTTAGAGGTGGTTATGAATATAACTGAAAAAGGCAGAACAAAGACAGACAGAACATTGGCGTTGTGCAAAAAAAAATTCGTGCAGTGTATCTATTAAAACCAAAAGTAACCCTTTAACAGTTTACATGAAACATCACATAACCATGGACCTAAAGACATAGAATCAAGGGAAATTAAAGAACAGATGGAAAAATGTATAAACGCAGTTCAACACGATGTGACTATTCCGATACCTCAAATGTTTAATGAGCACATGCAAATACTTACACAAAAAGGAGTGCAAAATTAAGCCTAATTGCCTAAGTTTGAAAATGTAAGCAAAGTTTTAGCAAACAGCAAAAATAAATATGTTTGTGGTATATACCACAAACATATTTATTTCTGCTGTTTGCTGATTATCAGTTCAGAGAGAAAATAATATTAATAATAATAATAAATTTATTAAGGCACATAAAGGTTTTGTAGCACATGAGGGACCTAGAAAGTATGCATTATTAATAACATGGCGTAGGTAAGTACAACGAATTGTTGGGTGAATCGCTGCTCTCCTAGCTAGATTACTGAGTAATCTGTATTTAGGAGAGACAATATTAATATTTGGTCATAAGGATTTTACTGTCTATTTGAGGCAGTCAAGACGTTTCTTCTTTGATGGAACATTTAAGAACATTTAAACACCCTCCATTTTGCCCTCCCCTGAATCTAAACAAACTACTTTCATAATTACACATATTGTAAACATGTTCCTACATGATTAATATTTTATGCCTGCTAGCTCAATATTATGTAAAAATTATCTTAAATAAATACTTAATACATTTTTAAAGTATCTATCTAGTGATGTGACGTGATAAATCGAGCGTCCAGATACTTGATTAAGTATCGCAGTATCCCTGTTTTATCCGGCAAGACAGATAATATAAAGCGGATACACTTTCATACAGATTATAAATAGAGTTAAATATTCTACCTACGTTGTGTTTACTACTACGTAATAAATATGTACCGAAGTATAATAAGTTTAAATTAAATCAAAAATGTTAGTAGAAAGCAAGAAGAAAAGAAAAAGTATTTATTGCGACTCGTAGAGGAAACACAGTAAAATAAAAATCCAAGTTATATTAAAAAAAAGCAACAAAAGGAAAATGAAACAGAAAGTCCTATACGAGGCCAAAAGGCTCCTATCTCAGCATGATGCTGCGAGATTTAAAAAATAAATGTCACAGCGCTGGTATTCTGATAGGGCCTGCTGTGATGTCACGGGCAGTTGCAGAAACAGAAATAATTCATTAAATTATATTAATAGTATGAGGTCGGTACTACCTACATTGAATCTAGCATCAGCATAATAAACCTATAATGTCCCACTGCTGGGTCACAGTCCTCCTCTCTTCGAGATATAAAAGTAATTTACCACCGGCAATAATACACCATGCGGGCCCAGTGCGAGTTGATAGATGTTACATGTCTTCAATTTTTTTGTTCTAGGACATGCCTTAACAAGCAAGTGAAGTAAAACATCGTGAGGTAAAACCCACGATGTTTTCCTTCACGGCTTTGAGAACAGTGGTGAAATTATTTTCACAAAGTAAAGCGCCTGGATTGGCCCACGATCGCAGTAGACCGGGAAAAGTGGGAAGAGGGAAGGGAGGCCTTTGGCCCTGCAGTGAGACAACACAGGCTCATAATAATAAAGAACCTGGCTGGGCTGAATGTAGTATAGAGGTATGAGGAACAGGGTGTAAAGTTCACTCATACTCCTTATAAAAGGGAGGATCCTCCGACCAGACGGGTGTCGTGTCTGGCGGGCAACTGCCCGATGACTCATGTCGGGCCGTTGTATATATGCTAGTTGTGCGGTAAACTCTGCTTGCGAGATGCAGGATTTCGTTTGACGTCAATATGACCCGTAGTTCGCAAGTGGTGTTTGTAGATACCGGTACAGTAGCATGTTTTGTCGAAAAAAATACTCTTTGTCATAAACAACCACCCAATTGTACAACAAATATCTATATCATTTACTTTCACTATTTAAAATCATAACATCTCGCCTGTATTCCCCGAAGAGTTAGGCAGAGGTGTACTTATACAGTACAACCATATTTCGCCAGTTATATTTAAATCCCATGTTCATTTTAAAACTTTTCCTATAAACAGTGCCTTCCAAAAGTTACTTGACATTTTTTCACTTCAGTAGTGATGCCACATTATGATTTAAAATAAACAAGATGATTAGGTAATCCTAAGCGATTACTTGATTATATTTTTTGATACATCATCACACTAATATTATACCTATTGCTGGAACTTGGCCTGCGCACTGCCGTGCGCTTGGATAGGCGAAAGTTTGTAAGTGTGTTTATATGTTTGTTACTTCTTCACGCTCAAACGGCTGGACCAATTTTAATAAAATTTTGTATAGAGGTTGCTGACACCCGGGATTAACATATAAGCTACTTTTTATCCCGATATTCCTACGGAATCGATACTTATGCGGGTGAAACTGCGGGGCGCAGCTAGTAATCAATAAAAACGTTATGAGTGGTGAGTCACAGATGAAGTATAAAAACATCTCACTGTATCTACGAAGCAGATTAGTATCCCAACACATCACGTTTCACATATGCCCCTTATTCCACGTCGAGCATAGAGATGAGATAGTCAACCATTTTCTTCATTAATTACGTCACAGGCTGAAAGACGTTTTAATGATCCTCTTGTCTATGTTATTAATGTTGTTGCTAACTAGAAAACCAAAGCAGACCTTGTATTACTTTAATATAATTTATCGTGTTCCCTTGTAGGTATAAGATTCATAATAATACACGTGCTTGAAATAATGTTTTATCGAAATATTTGAATTGTGGTTTTCGGAATCCCTAAATCCAAGTACCTATCTAATAATAGTCATCATTTTGTTGGAAACAATTCTATATTAATGAAGGTCTAAACAATTAAGAACAAAATCATGTTTTCCCTGTATCCTTTTCCCGCACACTGGTATAAAGGGTACGGCTACCTAACAAATATATCTGTCAATTACATAATAAATCTCAAATAGGACTATTTCTGAACATATACCCCTTTATTCATAAACCTTGCTTTTAAAGATAAGCGATCAGCGACTGTTTAACCCTGTATTTTTGACTTTTAAACGTCACTTAACTTTAATCTTCGTTTATAGATAAACGATGATTAAAGTATTTATGATTCAGCACTTTCAAGTAGGCAACGAAGAGTTAGGTCAAGCCAGTGTAGTAGCTCAACTGTCACTAATGCTGCCGTCATAAAGAAAAAGGGCACAACAATATTTTTTCCAAAATTGAGTTATATTTGGAATCAGAAAAAAATGGCGCTTATGCCAGTTTTTTTACTCAATTTTGGAAAAAAATGTTAGTTGTGCCCTTTTTCTTTATGACGGCAGAATGAGACACGATTATTTTTTCTATTGTTACCGATCTCTAGGAGATTTCTTGACAGTCGAGGGAAAGAAGACTGTGACCTCTGAGTTTGTTTCGGCCTTTCTTATCAGAGTAGTCAGATAGGAAACGCCGACCTCATCTAGTTTAAAAAAAACATGATTGACGTGTAAAAGTGTTTGTACAAACCTACTTACAAAAATAAAATCATTTATCATTAAAGGATATGGTTCAATTCGTCGATTGTCAAATACCTTTTAGCTTTAAGGTGACCCAAGTCGGATCGATCCAGTGTGGCAGCCGAGTTACATTAATCGATTGACCCTCAACCGGCATGAGAAAGTTTATAGTGGATAAGACATAGATTAAAACAGAAGAGGAACTAGCAGGGGATCGAAGAGGGGGGGGGGGGTGGAGGGGGGATCAGGGGATCAGACCGGAAAAACTCAATATGTAGCGACCTCTCCAGCTCCGCTAATGAGACACAATTGATATTCTATTGTTTCGTATTACATAGGATACGCGCGGAGCTTGACGGGTTAAAAACCGATCAATAATCAAACTGGTCTACGTCGATCGAACGTAGTCTTGGTGCACCTTTATAATTATGAAATCAGAAAAAAAAAATTAGCTGTTCCATATATTTATGTTCGTTTATCTCGTCGAAATGTAGGGAACAGCTCATTTTTTTTTCGCGGTTTCAGGTTTGATCCCATAGTAAAAGTTGTTCATAATGATGAGTACAATGACCTCTTAAGAGGTTGTTAATGTTTTACCAATAACCCTGTATATAGTCTTTCAGACCCAATTTCGGCCATGTCGGCCAACCTCAGCGGAGAGACTAGCCATTAGTCAAATCAAATCAAATCAAATTATTTATTTGCTAGAATGCAGGTAAGTATACAAATAAGGTCGTGAAGAATTAAAGTTGAGCCATACATTCTGCCCAAGATTCGGCATGCAAAATTTAAATGAATGAATAGGTAAGATGCTTTAACTAATAAAAATAAGAATATCTTAAACACACTTTTCAGATAAATAATAATAATAATAACCGTTCAATACCATTAATAATACATAATGAAAAAAATTTATAATACATAATGGTCAAAATAAAATTAAGTCAAAATAAAATTAAGATGTCAAAATAAACTTGGATGTCAAAATACAATTAAAACATTATGTACGTTCGAAAAAATCTACATCTTTTTAGTAAGATAAGTGACAGGCATAATTTTAACACTAGAAATAGGGACAAATTAGATCAACCGCGTTTCAGATTGTCTAAAGTAAAAACTTCTTTTATGGGTTACTGTGTAAAATGTTATAATAAAATACCATTCGATATTCTTCAATTAAATGAGAAGAAATTTAAAACATGCATTAAACGCACACTATGTAGACAAGCATATTACAAGTTGGATGATTATATCGTAGATAAAAATGCTTGGCTTAATGCTGGTCCTGCTCCACAGGCACTTGGGCTCACTAGTTAAAGTTTCAATGTTTGGAACTGAGGTGCTTCCCTTTTTCTTTTTCAATATTTCTGACATTACGAACATAACTTTTTTAATTTATTCAATCCAGTTTTAATTGTTGAATACTGCAATATTAGATACCTCTTCCTGTTTGGTAGTAAATTATATTAACATCTTAAATAAATTGCAAACTATAGTTTTGTATAATTTAGAAGCATTTTTTTTTAAATTTTGTAAATGTAAGAACCATGTTTCCGTTTATTATGTTTTTTTTTTTTCTGTTGTTGACTTGAAAGAGCATGGCAGTTGAGAACGTGTCATGCTCACTTACATGTCTCACCGATGGTGGCGCGTGTGTTGGATTATTCGGTTCCCTACAAAATGGTTGAGCTGGATGGTGCTGATCCACGCGTCATGTTCGTGAACGGGTGCCGTCGGTTGAGACTGGTCATCTCTTAACTGCCAAGGCTTATTTTTAATCTTATATTTTGAATTGTTTCTTCATTTGTCTTTTTCTTTTTACATTGTTCTCACATATAGAAGCAACAAGAATAATGTACCCAGGATTTTGTAATAACTTGATTTAAAAGAGTGTCCATGGAGTTTCTTGCCCGTTCTTCTCCATAGAGATCTACGTTTTGGAATGGGCAACTAGCTTCAACTTTCTGACTAACTGACAGACTATTTAATTTTGACAATTCAAAAGTGCCTGTACAAGGTTTAATTGAAATAAATGCTTTGAGTTTGAGTTTGAGTTTGTCAAAGTACAATTCAGAAACTATCATTTAAAAAATCCTTAACATTATAATAACATTTTTGAATAAGAAACTTCTTAAATTCTCTTTTAAATAAGTTTGGCTGGTTTATATTTTTAATGCCCTCTGGAATCTTATTATATATTAATGGTGCCATACAAAACACGCTTTTATGAAGGAGTGCTGTTTTCGCAGAGTAAGGCTGTAAGAAGTTCTTATATTTAGTACGTCTATTTCTCGTGACATTGTCTGACAAAAGAGGAAACCAGTGAGGATTGCTTCTAACAAATAAAGCTATTTCCAAGATGTATAGTGACGGAAGTGTCAGTATATGGTATTTTACAAACATTGGTTGACAGCTGTCGGTATTTTTGATCCTAAACATAGCCCGAATACAACGCTTTTGCATTTTAAACACCATGTCAGTGTTTGTCGAATTACCCCAAAATATTAGACCGTATCTAAGCACTGATTCAATAAGTCCATAATACGCAATGAATAATGCGTTTCTACTCACTGTTGGTGCCAGTTTGTAAATCGCAAAAGATAAACTACTTAGTTTTGTACAAAGGTCTTCCGTGTGACATTTCCAATTGATTCTACTGTCAATTTTTAAACCAAGGAATTTGGCTGTTTCTACTTGATTTATTGTATTATTATCATATAGTACTTTAAATTTAATTGAATTTTGAGGTCTTTGACTGTAATTCATTACATTTGTTTTATTTATATTTATTTTTAGGTTATTATTGATTAGCCATGTTATTATAGATATTGATATTGTTATTATAGATGTTATTTATGTCATTTTCAAATAGATTTTTATCAATACATGTAATATTTACTGTGCTGTCGTCTGCAAACAATGTCATAGGATGCACAGTTGCCTTAGGGAGGTCGTTGATGTAGGTAATAAATAACGTAGGCCCCACTACGCTGCCCTGGGGAACACCATATCTAACATATCTTACTTTGGATTGGTATTGTTCTTCTTTTTTAGTTTTTATGTTAAATTTTGTAATTTGTGTGATTTGTTTTCGATCAGTTAAGTAAGATCTAAATAGTTCTAAAACGTTTCCTCTTATACCGTAAGCCTCCAATTTACTAGCCAATATGTTGTGATCCACATAATCGAAGGCTTGTGTCATATCGCAGAAGATAGTTTTATCAACCGCAGTCATTATATTTATTAAAAACTCAAAGATAGCCATATTTATATTTTTATGTTTTCGAAAGCCTTTTTGTTCGCTGCATAAGATATTGTTATTTTCTAAGTAATTATTTAATTCTATATTATAATAAGTTTAAAAATTTTTAGAAAATATAGAAAGGAGAGCAATGGGTCGATAATTTTCAACTAATTCTTTATCATCTTTTTTCAATAAAGGTTTTACAATTGCCAGTTTAAGATCCTTTGGAAATGTGCCATTTGTTATAGACAGATTAATAATATGACTTAAGTGATGACATATCTGACTATTTACTTCATTTACAGTTTTTGTACAAATTTCGTCATATCCGACACTTTTAGTATTTTTTAGGCCCTTTATTATCTTAAATACATGAAGAGGTGTGCTTGGAGCTAAAAACATTGAATTAGGTCTGTGATTAATTAGGGATGTCACTTTTTTACCAGCACCCAAGATTGGTTTAACTTTATCAACAAAGTAATTATTAAATGTGCTAGCTATTTCTGTAGGATTTGTGATACTTGTATTTTGGATTTTAATTTTTTCTATGGGTTCTCTTGGTAAATTTGGGCGTACTTTATTAATCATTGGCCACGTTGTCTTTGATTTATTGTTTGACATTTCAATTCTGTAATTATTTTGCGCACGCTTTGTTAGTGATATAATTTTTTTTAGTAATTTGGAATAATTAATGTAATTTTGTTTATTTGTCTTTGTTGCTTGTTGTCTGAGTTGCCAGAGCAATAATCTTTTTCTTTTACAACAATTTTTTATTCCGCGTGATATCCACTTTGATTTATAATTAACTTTTATCATTATGCGTTTCTGCGGGAAGCACAGATTGTAGAATAATTTAAAATTATCAATGAAATATGTATAAGCATTATCTACGTCATTAGTTGTGTAGATTTCTGAGAAAGAAAAATTATTCAGGCACATTTTGAATTTATCAATGTTTTCTTTACAGTAATCTCGTTCCGTTTTATACCAGTATTTAAATTTGAAAAGCTTTTTTATTGGAAGTTTTATTAATTGGGCCGTGTGATCTGATAAACCAAATTCCAACACTTCAGTCTTACACTGTTTTTTGAAATCATGGGCAAAGTTATCTAAACAAGTCATGCTAATCAGTCTAGTAGGTTGTTTTAAAGCAAGCTTTAAGTTGAAATTTAATAACAAACATTCGAAATCTAGGGATACGTTGTTACTTTTTAAAATGTCAATATTAAAATCTCCAGCTATTAAAATATTATTACACCTTATTTTTGAAATGAGCAGAAGGACTTTTTCAAGTTTTGAAAGAAATGTTAGCACATTGTTTGGATTCGGTACTCGGTAGACACAGACAATAATAACTTTGTAATCAATAAGTTCGATAGCGCAGCATTCAAATAAATTAGTTATAGAATGTTTCTTACCATCTGGAATTTCCCTCCATTTATGCTCCTTATTAACCATGATACACGCTCCGCCTCTTTTGCTATTATTTCGACTAATACAACTAGCTAAAACGTAGTTATTTATATGGAGGTATGTTTCGGATCCTGCCATCATAAAATGTTCCGTAATACATAGTACATCAATTGATTTGCTTTTGTCTGCAAGCTCTTCCATATTTATCATCAAGAGATCAGTTTTGTTAAATAATCCAGCTATATCTTGATGTAATACGTATAGGTGTTTAGTTTCGAAAAAACATGGATTCAGAGCTGTTTGCATCAGTCAGCTGATTTGTGTGTGTAAGGCTATCCAATGTTTGTGTTAAATCTTGTATTATTTCATTAATGTAGTCTTGGATGTCTTGGAAAACGGTTTCCATGCCGAGTTTGTTCACCGTGCCACTATGCATATTAAACATCTCATAACTCCACTTAAGATTCCTATTTGAATCCAAGAAGTACGCATGCTCATGTTCTAGTATGTCCAAATATAACAAATTATTAAAATTCTCTACTCGCCAGTTGAACATATTGGTGTGGTGCCCATACTTAAAAGTGGGTGCACATATAATTATATTAGTGTGACTCAACTTCTGTATAACTTCTCTTATGTAGAATATAAGGCTAAAGTAATCGCGAGTATTCTGAAAGTCTTCTTCGCCTATTAAGATAACACAGAAGTCGTTAATTGTAAAATCTTGTATTTTATTTTCCAAATTTTTAATTAGTAGGTCTGTGCTACAATTCGGCTTGAGATAGTGGCATATATCGTAATGTTCGGAGAATGTTTTTTGAAAGACAGATAATAGTTTATTCCTGGTGTTAGTGCTCAATATGTGAATTTTATTTCTAGTCTTTGCTCCGTTTATTTTCTTTTGGTGTTGCGTAGGCTCGGTACTGGATAATGGCTGGATCAGGGTGTTACTTTGTACTGCCGTTTGACTTACTGTTGGTCGTGGTTGTAGTTCACATAATGTCTGCAATTGTTTATTTCTTCTTGTTTTTTCATTCCCAAGAGGTGTTTTCGTTTTAATTTTTTTTATGGGGCTATGGGTTACAGTTTTGTATAAATTATTTTGTTCCAGTAATTCAACATTCGCTCGTTTGAGGTTTGTATTTTCAATAGAAAGAGTCTCAATTTCCTGATGGGCACTGCTGAGTTCTGATTCTAATTTGTCAATTTGTTGTTTTAATTTAAGTATTAGTTCGTTCTGTAATTCATCGCTTGACAAGTCAGGCATACTGGATGTACTTTCATCGTTGAGGGTATGTGCCGAATCTTCACTCACATGACTTGTATTTGGGTCCGAGTATGTTCGCTTTCGTCGCAATGTTATATTATTTAGGAAGTTCATCGTAATAATTCAATGAACAAATTTTTATAGATCACAAAAAGAACCTGCGTTCGGCGGGGATCGAACCGGGTGACACGAGATTCTCAGTACAAGTTCTTACAGAGACGGCTATTTAGCACTTGAGTTAGAGTGTCGAAATAAAGGTTCGTTTTCTTACTCTGTTCAAATATTATTATTGCAGTTGAGGTAGTTATTTAAATCTCAACGGTTTTCACTTTTTTGCTATTTTTTCTTCTATTTTAGTTCATTTTGTCGCAATCACTTAGTGCGGAAGATAATAATTATTATAGTGCACTCAAGTGTGTGCGCAGACACAGGTGCACTCTCTCTTCCTTCACTCAATGTCCGATGGGACGGCAATCCGACACTACCCGAGTAAGATCAAGCGCAGGACCAACGACCTAACGTGCTTTCCGAGGCACGGGGTATCACACCGCCAACTTCCAAAGGCTGGGATTTTAATGCGAAATTCCTGACGGAAAAACCCAAGAACACTGTCCAACCTGGAAATCGAACCCAGGTCCCCACGCTGAGTAATCGCGCTTTCGACTACGAATCTAACGGGCAAGTTATCTTTATAGGTATTTAGCAACTCAATGTCTGACATTCACGCAGGCGGAATCATAGGAACTCCTAGTTTTTAATATAAATTAATGAAACTGTTAATAGGACTCGGTAATTTCGCTTATTTGAGCAGAGAATATATACCACGATGTGGTCTGAGGGAATTGTGGCCTCGTCGGTATACATAATAGGGATTACTCTCTGTCATTGCTAGTGGAAAATTTTGGTTTATAAATTCAACACTGTGAAATTGTATCTTTTGTGTGAAAAACTGGTTAGAGGTTTAACGTAAAATATTTTCATTCATTTTCGTTTTATTGTAATAAATATGTAATAATATAATGTAATAAATATAAAAAATATAATAATGCTTCCAAATTATAGCTACCTAATAAAACTCGTTAAGCTTTGAAGCAAAGCAGTAAATTAAACATTAAACGTGTTCATTTCAACATTTAAATAAAGCTACAATCATCAACAAAGAATAATATCAAACAATTGCGATCAACGTTCCAACGTTGCAACGTTTAGTTTTCCGTAGACCATTTCTATGAACGTCCCACGACGCGACATAGCAACGCAGGATTGTTTGCGTGCAAAACTTCGTGGACGTTGCAATTGAGAGCGCGACAGGTGACGAGAATGGGTGTCGCTCCCCTTCTGCCCACTGTCACATTCACACGTCGTTTTTTCTCGGTTCTTTTTGTTCGGTTTTACCCGCAAACTGCCAATTCCTTGGGTTCTATGACTGTTTCATTGCGTCGTGCGTGGGATAATTCGGTTGTAGAGCGTTTAAAAGACAGTGTTTGTGTTTTTTATTTGACAGTGGTACAGTACGACGTGACCCTTAACATTGGGTTCCCACAGAAAGGAGTATGTATTTTATTTTATAAAGGGTTTTTTGTAAGTTTTCTGCTCTCTTACTTGTAAAACATTTATGAAAATATTTGGATCTCTTATAAATTCCACGTAATTCATTTTATTTTCCACCATACGTGTTTAACAAGTTGGAGAAAACTTGCATCGTCAAAATTTAATACATGCTAGAGTTCAGCAAATTAAGCAGTATTAAAGTATAAACTTTACCCCAAAAATATACTTCCGAGAATCTGAGAAGCCAGCTAAAATTTCAACGAACATAAACTTTTAACAAAATCTGTTAACCGTAAGCTCTCATAATATTATTATGTAAGTTGAAAGAACTGAAAGAAAAGAACACTGATTTTGACACTTTTCCGGGACTTCATATTTTTCCTGTAAATCTGCAGACTGTAGGTACTGCCTTTTTTTTGGGTGAGAAATTATCAAATAACTTCTTCCGCTCTGAGTGGAGCGGGAGGGCGTGTCAGACTTTCACTGACTAAAATCCACCCGTGTTCCTTTACTTGCTAGTGCCAGGGGCCACGGTATCTCTCTCAAAAAACCCGCGACCCTGGCAGGCATCGGCCCTAGCGGACCCGGTCAGTTAGTGCTGACATCTCTTTGAAGCGCGCGTGGAAAACAACGCGCCGTCGACCCGGGCCTGGTCCTTTCTAGACGGCGAGCTGTCCGCAAGCCCACGCCTGCGGTGGCCCTGTAGGTACTGCCTTAATTTATAATTTTCTCTACCGAAAGGTATCTCAAATAAGTCAAAAGATGAACCAAAAGATAAGTAACATGTTGTTGTAGTGAGTTTCAAAGAGACAAAATTGTTGAAAAGTTGATGAAATTGAAATTATGTAACGTTAGCAAACAATTTGGATAATTAAACTAGTACTCGTAACACCAACTTGACGTTAACAAAATACGCTAGTAGGTAGGTACGAAGTACGTATCCAGAAACACACACTAATGAAATAATTAGAAAACTTTTGCTCCCGAAACATTAACGAGGATTGAAAACGTACCTATATCTTCATTAAAGAAGTAATTAATCTACCCGCTTGCAATGTTGAAAAACTAACAATTGTTCGAAATTACCCATTTCAGAAATACGCAATACGTCAGAATTTTTGAGGGATTAATAGTTTTACGTGTTGAAACACTGCAGGTACATAAAATAGGATCAAAAGCTTATTACATTGAGCAAACATTTACCTGTTTGAGTTCATAATCACACTAGCAGTGCCTCGCGGTTTCACCTACATAAATCTATCTCTCTGCCAAATATTTATCGAAATCCGTTCAGTGGTTTAGGCGTGAAAAGGTAACATACAGACAGACAGAGTTACTTTCGAATTAATAATATTACTAGCTACCGCCCGCGGCTTCACCCGCGAGGCATATCGATAATAACTAAGTATACTATGTCCTTCCCCGGGATGCAATCTATCTCTCTGCCAAATTTTATCGAGATCCGTTCAGTGGAATTTATAATATTAGTATGGATACGGATGTTGTTGTTGCCATCAAACGCAAATCGGCTTTTTGGGTAGGGTACTTAACAATGCCGGTATGAACCTGAAAGTTGTATTCCATTTTTGGTAAACGAAAATACTATTTACATTTTGATAAGTTAGGTTCCGTAACATCCAGGTTTATGCATAAGGTTTATGTTTATGAAATTAAATGTTTCTTTTTATTTTAATATTTGAGGTGATTGAATGAGAGGTACTTAAATTGCGGTTTACGATTTAAGACGTATTAAAAAAACTACTTACTAGATCTCGTTCAAACCAATTTTCGGTGGAAGTTTACATGGTAATGTACATCATAATTATATTTTTTTTTTGTTTTATCATTCTCTTATTTTAGAAGTTACAGGGGGGGGGGCACATTTTACCACTTGGAAGTGTCTCTCGCGCAAACTATTCAGTTTAAAAAAAAATTATATTAGAAACCTCAGTATAATTTTTGAAGACCTATCCATAGACATCCGACCACACATATGGGTTTGTGAAAAAAAAAATTTTGAGTTTCAGTTCTAAGTATGGGGAACCCTCAAAATTTATTGTTTTTTTTTTCTATTTTTGTGTGAAAATCCTAATGCGGTTCACAGTACTTACCAAGTTTCAACAGTATTGTTCTTATAGTTTTGGAAAAAAGTGGCTGTGCCATCCGGACGGACAGACAGACATGACGAATCTATAAGGATTCCGTTTTTTGCCATTTGTCTACGGAACCCTAAAAATGACATCTGCGGCTGAAGGCATAAACAAAATCAAATCAAATTACGTTACGAATTGATAAAATCAGCTGATCGTTCACGTTGTTTTTATCTGGGGGCACGGCAGTGCCCCCGCCAAGTCGAGCAAAAAGCGGCACGGCCGTACCATCATTTTCTCGAAGCAGTTCAGGCCAATTTCGACCCCCTATAACTTCGTTGTGGATAAAACTAGAGGCCTGAATTTTCAGTAACCAAGCAGGCATTATATAAACACGGTATATTTCAAATTTGTACTTGAAGAATTATAACTAGTCAACGTTTCTTAATTTTGTCACTCACTCACTGACTGACCGATCATCAAAACTCTAAGGCACTTCTAGCAGACATAGAAACTTCAAATTTAGAATACAAATAGTGTTAAGTATATAAATCAAGGGAAAACTAAAATATTTTGCAATTTCGTTCCACTTTTCTAGATACACTAACTGCATAAATAACTTGGTAATCCTATATAAATATATAGGATTACAAAGTTACATTTGCAGTTATTGAATCAGTGTACCTGTATATCACTGCATAGTATAAAACAAAGTCGCTTCCCGCTGTCTGTCTGTCCCTGTGTATGCTTAGATCTTTAAAACTGCGCAACGGATTTTTATGCGGTTTTTTTAATAGTTAGAGTGATTCAAGAGGAAGGTTTATATGTGTAATACATGCATAATATAGTAGAGAAACACTGATAATTTTAGAGGTTTCTAATGTGATGTCGTAAATATACAAATTTTTTTGCTCTTATATTGCAAAAGCTAGCTGAACCCTGCAAGATAAATCAAAATACAACAACCCAAACAATACAATACAATACTGTGTGTGTGTGTGTGTGGTGTCCAATAATGTAGTACATCTACAGTATTGTACATGTTAAAAAGCTCTACAAAAACTTTTTACGAGAAATAATGGCTTATTTACGAAGCGATTTTAAGCAAAACAGCATTAATACTTATCCAATTAAGTACCATGCACGAAAACAGAATGTATCTCACAGTGCGATTGCCAAGTCAATCTATTTATTTAAAACACAAAGATTTTTAATATTGATATGGTCACTACAAGATGCTGTTAGGTTAGCTACGTAGGTAATAGCTTAAGGCAGAAGGTCCCTTAAGTAGGGACTGAATAAATTAACCGACTTGGTATTACATGGATCTCACAACTTTTTACGGTAGAAGAACTGAGTTGCGAGACTCAGCTTTTTTTACAAGATATGTTTTTGATGGCATATAGAATTCAGTAACATAAACATACCTTTTTCAAGAAACCCATCTCAAGTGGAAACAAAAAATACGAAAGCTAGTAAAGTTCTGGATTCGATCCCTTATTCGGACAAAGTGATAATGTGATTTTCCTGTTGGAAAATTCTCAATTGACCTGGGCTTGGACCGGTGTCCGATAAATGGCGATAGGCTAACCCTTTATCACATCGAACATTAATACTGTCATCGGTGAACCCCTACCCTTTTGCCCGCTAGAAATGTGACTCTGTATTTTTAAAAGTGCGAGGGAGATCTTGTTGGTGTCCGTGATGTTGAATTTAATTTGAAGGGTTTCTTCGCTTCGAGCATAAGCTTGAGGCTAAGATAAATGAATTTGATAAATTATATGACTAAGCTGTCTATAAATTACATTATGAAATGAAATGGAACGTTTATTTCTGTAAGTACAATCTGTCAAATTTCTTTAATAGATTTTCAACTTTATCCCTAAAGCATAAGGTACATAGCTGATTGGGAAAATTTGACAGTTTCGGGTAGCTTGATGTGCAGGCGTCTGTACATTTTTTAAGACACTTTTACACGTCAATATTTTAAAACTAGAGCACCGTCTTTTCCTAGCTGACTGATCTCTGAGAAGAAATCCCGAAACAAACTCAGGGGTCATGATCTCTTTTAAAGTCCAAACATTATAATAATACAGGATTTTAATTACCGATGTGACAAAAAATTATTATTCATCTTTTGTGTGTTGTGTTGTCTTTTGTGTGCGCCAAATAAATGGTTTACTCGTATCTATCTACACAACGTGGGTATTTTTTTTATATGTTGAGAACTAAATACTTATGTTTTTTTATTCCAATAGTGTGAAGAAGGTAAAATTAATATATTATCAATATATATTTTTGGAAATATTGTTATTGTTATTGGAGTCTAGACATGGTACCTACTATTGCTTGCCATTTATTAAAAAAAGTAGGGCAAACTTTATTGTTACATTTTCATTATTTTTATACAACATTATTTTTAGAATATGCGAAACCTGAATATGGTTTGTTCAGAATAAGTAACTGAATCGATTCCAATAAATTTTACCTCATATTATATTTTGTCCCAAAAATATTTAAAAAACGTTAAAAGTTGGACACCGAGCGACACGAAGTAGGTTATCCAATCTCCGCGCCGAACGGCTAGGTACCTAGGTACTGCTATCAATGAGCGCAAGACAGTGCAGCGCGGGTGAGCATGTTTTTGTACGGACAAACAGGTAACTTAACAAGCTTGTATCTTTGTGATTTTTCTTGATACAGTTTTGAAATTTTGTACATAGATTCTTTACATAAAAATACTAGACACGTGTTTCGGGTTTCGCATATACTAAAAATAAAATAAAAATAAAAATTTTGTAGGTATAGAAATCTCAGAAAACTGAAATAGAAATGTCAAATAGGTAGGTATATAAAATCCCAATCCTGCTTTTGTCCATGTACCCATTTTGAATAAATCATTCATCGTTCTTAATCATCTTCATTTCATAGCTTTGAACAGATAAATTATAAAAATACTTAACATAAAAAAAATCAGCTGTTCCCTACATTTTGACGAGTTATACGAACATAAATGTAGGGAACAGTTGATTTTTTTCGTGATTTCAGGTTTGTTCCCTGAGTAAAAGTTGTTCATAATGATGACTACAATGACCTCTTAAGAGGTTGTTAATGTTTGACCAATAACCCTGTATATCGCATTGTAATAAATCTAAAATGAGGTCACGAACTCACGACACTCTCAAAACAAGCTTCGACTCAAGAATTAATAATTCTGATACTCAATTATATTCCGCCTTACTTCTCTGTATCAAAACTTCTGTTTACCTTCGTTATGTTGTACATCCGAATACGTTTTCTCGTTTGCCGTTTATTTGAATTTTCCTTTGAAATTTACTTTTTGGTTGTATCAGCGCTCGCAGCTTCACCTCAGGCTTATCGTTTTACGCAAAGCCACCATACCTAGCCTCAGTAATGTCATTATAGTTTAGATAATCATCTTACAGCACCATAGTGGTGATATCTAAACCGAATCTCATTTGAGCTCTTAATGAAAATGAAGATTCGTAATTGCAGTCTGTGTGAGCGGTTGGATGGGAATTAACTGGAACTCGAATGCGGAAACTTAAATGTTAGGTAGGTTATTTCGAATCAGAATTAACAAACAATTGGATATTTTCGTAAGAAATAATGGGACAAAGCGATCGTCGGCATAACGGAGAAAACGATTTGTATTTACAAACTAGCTGCGCCCCGCGATTTCAACCGCATAAGTGTCGATCCCGTGGGAATATCGAGATAAAAGTATCCTATGTGTTAATCCTGGTATTAAACTATCTGTGTGCCAAGTTTCATTCAAATCCGTTAAGCCGTTTGTGCGTGAAGAAGTAACAAACATATAAACACACTCACAAACTTTAGCCTTTATAATATTAGTGTGGAGTGTGGTTGCACCGTTTTATTGAAACTGTTGGATTTGGTTACTAATAATGTCATTTAAGTATCTAACACTAATTTATAGTTTAGTAATTACTGCACCACAATGCAGGCATTAAACTAATCACGTATTTGATGCATAGGTATATAATTTATTGTAATCCTGTAATCTCCTATCAATTTTGGATGCCGTATAAATTTGCGGCACGGCGAACTGTTTACAAATCTGACCACAACCAATCGCACGGATTGTGCATAGATTGTATTCGGTCGTAATGCTTGAAATACTGACTAGACACCATAATAATATCTACCCCTAGCCACTCACGCGCAAGTACCCCGCGGTAACGCCTTCCTATACGCAAGTATGTTTCTAGCACATTTTTTTCGACGCGCCGCGGAGCGCCCTCGCCACTTATACACGACTCGTACAGAAAAAAATTCTATGGACCGCTGTTAAACTAATGGCTGTTTCTTCAAGTGGATAGACAAGTGTAGATAACAAAACTTGTTCCGTAACATTAAGAGACTTTGATTTTTTTTAATAATTGTTTATTTTTAATGTTTGTTTACATTACGACAATTAAAAATTAAAATAATATTATTTCAAAATCGAAAGCGATGACCCTATTTTTTTATTTACCTAAAAAATAGCCCCATTCATACTGAATCGAATGACATATAATACATACCATTGTTGTTCCAAAGTTTTGATATACAATAACAATAACATCACGCGAGTATCAAATTACGCATGCGTCATCGCCGTCTCATTTGTTTATTTAAAGATTTTCAACTACAGATAACTTATTTCGTAATGCCGATATAACCACACGGCCTTTGGCACAAATGTACTTCATCTAACCACTCGACTAAAGAACCTGGAACGTGAGCAATACTCCCATAGACAAAATTACTAAAAATAAAATACTGCGGTGTGGAAAATGCTTGCTGTCGCAGTTTTTTCAATGGCCGATCTTGGTTTTCGAGCGTATGTAACATTTTCCTCAATACCTGCTCGTGGTTATGGCCGCGTGAGTGGATAGATCTTAAAATAATCACAGTCATCATCATCAGCCTACAGCAGTTCACTGCTGGACATAGGCCTCTCCTATTGCACGTTGAAAAATGTTGACGCTGTTGTTTGGGCGGGGTCTGAGTTCACTCGCTAAGTTCGCTCACTAGACCCCACCCCGTGGGGAAGATCACGTGGCGGGTGTAAGGTGGTTTACAAGCAATAATAAATAGACGCAGTCGACGGAGCCCCGCTTCGCGGGGCCCCTATTTCTGTCTACAGGGTTTAAAGGAACCTAACCTAACCTAAGTCGGGGTGCCCCAAGTCCCGAGATCGCTTCATCATCATCTGCCTAGCCTTTTCCCAACTATGTTGGGGTCGGCTTCCAGTCTAACCGGATGCAGCTGAATACCAGTATTTTACATGGAGCGACTGCCTATCTGACCTCTACAACCCAATTACTGGGTAATACGATACCCCTTGGTAAGACTGGTTGTCAGACTTTCGGGCTTCTGACTACCCGTAACGACTGTCAAAGATCCACGAATGACAGCCGAGATCGCTTATACAAACCTTATTTTTATAGTTCATTCAACTAATTTTAAAGTGTAAAACATTATTTTTAAAGTGCGTTTATATATTCCTCGTCTATATAATTTTTATTATCATCAACACTTTGTTTTCAGACCCAAAATTTGACAAACGTTTGCTTAATTAAGCAAAGAGATTGTATTTGCATTTTATTTATCTGGCGATTAGCGGGGGTACTACGGGCCAAACAATGTGCCCATGGTACCACTTTTTCTCCCTTGGGGGTTCCATGGGCAAAAATATTTGTTCGTGGTACCCCAAGGCGGACTAGACAGGAGGACCACGGGCAAGTACCCTCTTTAATGTGGTGGAGATATAACTCAAAGTTTCAAGTTTTTGCTGTCAGTACCAACTGAACAATTGTTTAGTGGAGCCTGTTTAATTTACGGACCACAAAAAACGCCTAGAAAGTGACAAAGTCGCAAACTGGTTTTTGTGTAACTTTGATCCTTCTTAATTTTGATTAGGTTTTATTAGGTAGATTTTTTATTTTTTAAATGTTAAATTAAGAGCGTTTACGCGGTACGGCATTTCATACAAAGTTTCAAGCCCTTGTTTTTCGAAATGAATGAACCGATTTTAATGAAACTTCATACACATGAGCAGGATACAAAGGTCTAAAAAGTTAGTTAAGAACATTTTCGAAAAATAGTGTTACAGCCAAATTAGACCAATTTAAAATTTTCCATAGAAACAGAGATTTCCAGTTATCTTTTTTAAATAAGACATTTCGAAAATGTTCTTTACTTTACGTTAGATCCCTAAATCAAACACACCAAAATTTAAACTAGTTTACACAGGCTGCAGGATATCGTTCTGCGTTCCGTGTGTTGATTGGTTCGCAACGCTGCGCAAGTCAATTCAAACATAGAACGCTTGACCGCAGCTTACGTGCGCACTGCAAAACAGCCTTGTTTGCTATGCCTAACGGAGTTGGCAATCATAGGTATCGGTATCGCAAGAGAGTGTTCCCACTCTGTCTTGGCAACAGATAGTCGCCCTGTTTAAAGAGCAAGAGCTGTGAGCTGTGAGCTGTGTCAAGAGCTGTAGGTAGTAGGTACTTAAATGCGCGAACATACAGTGCGTTTTATCATATTGCCTAGAGAAAAGCCAAATGAACTTTATGTTACTACGAATAACATAAGACCTGATTACGAAATAGGGGACTTTAGTACTTGAATCTTCAATGACGCTGAAATGTTTACAGTCTCAGTATTCCCTTGCCGTACTAAAGTTCAAATAACTCAATCGAGCTAGAGGCCTAAATGTAAGTGAATAGAAGTCTAATACTGACTTATGCTTAGTGACTGAAAGTACAAGACTGACTTTAAGTCTAAATGGGACTACAAATGTTTTTTGTCCTCTGCCCAACAAGAGAGTGGCCTTTGGCCGTTTATGAACTTTTGGAAACAGCCAAAAGTCGCTCTGAGAACTTTGGAAGAAACTTTAGTATTTGTACTTTGGATTGCTGATATAGAATCGAAACAAACCTCACGTAGACGCAGCGTTAGTGCATTGCGCCACAATTATTGTTGCCTTGTCAGGACATACGTTACGGATACCAATTGCAGCTTATTTTTCTTTTCGTTCGACGGTACAATTAACCATTCGATATTATGAACGTTCGAGTATTTAGACTTTTGATTTATAGTGGTCGATCAATTGATATTCGATCATTTGGCATTCGATTTGGCATAGTACACCCCATCTATGTTGCTTATAGTGTTTGGCCCCAGTAGGTGGGCACGTTTATTGCAACTGCATTGATAGTCTTTGTTTTTGTCTTGTCTTTGTTATGCTTTATGTATGTTATTATGGTATTATGTAAATGGTACACCACAGATTACCAACAGTATTGTCTCTTCTTTCCCTTTTTAATCCATCCAAAGGTTGTCTTTAAAAAACCGCTCTTAGCGATAAGACCGCCCATTGTGTCAGCCTTTGTAAAATTTATATATTTATAACTGTAATTTATATGGTGTGCATAATAATAAGTATTCTATTCTATGTATTCACCTTAGTAGGTATATGAAAAACAACAACCCATCATAATAGTACCCAATACAAAGTGAGTTCTTTGCTTGCAGACCTGAAATTGAACGAATGTCTCTACAAACCCTATAAACACAATTTTGTAGCAAGGCATTCGGTGAGTTGCTTGCTTTGTTCGTGTGGCTGTGTCAACTGTCAACGGTCCACGTCAGCACTGTCCTTACTTGTGCCTGATTCACGAAACAGCTCTCTCATGCTTGGCTGGCATACTAGTCAAATGAACCAGTTGTAGAGAAACAAAATCTAAGCATATTTTTCTTTTCTTTTAGATTGTTTTACACTGTAAAGTTCGTTTTTTAAACCCAGATGGGCATTAGACAGGTGTAATGGCAAACTTCTATACAAAAAAAAAACGCAAACACAAAAGACTTAAATGTCAGATTAGTAAATGGGATTAAAAAACTGGCCGAGTGTGAGTCGGATTCGCACACGAAGGATTCCGTACCACAAGGCAAAAACGTCGAAAAAAAGTTATTTAAAAAAATAAAAAAACCCGACTGCGGTAAAAAACTTAAGTTATATTTTCAAATTCAAAATATTTTCAATTTCAAATTCAAAATTATTATATTTTCAAATTCAAAATATTTTCAAATTCAAAAATCCAACTTTTTTACCGCAGTCGGGTTTTTTTGTTTTTTTAAATAACTTTTTTTATTTCCAGCTTTTTACTTTACAAATGTGAAAGATTTTTTACAATTTGTCACTTCGAATTGCTTTTAAGTATATATTATTATGTTGTATATATTTTTGTAATCACCTTTTAAAACCGTTTATTTTGATACCCCACTCGATAGGTTATGAAAAAATAATAATAATAATATGGCGTCCAGTAGTCGCCATATTGAATTTTCACTAACGTCATGTCTTTAGTGACGTGTGAATCATAAAAATCGGCCCAGGCGTTTGGTCTGTATAGTGCTTTAAAGGAACAAACAAACATACATACATACATAGGCTGATGAACACATTACCACTCCGGCCCAGGCGTTTGGTCTGTATAGTGCTTCAAAGGAACATACAAACATACATAGGCTGATGAACATATTACCACTCCTTTGCGTCGCGCAGTCGGGTAAAAAACACGTTGTTGTAAGGGAGCCTCTCTTAAATATTTATTTTATTCTGTTTTTAGTATTTGTTTTTATAGCGGAAACAGAAATACATCAACTGTGAAAGTTTCAACTGTCTAGCTATCACCGTTCATGAGATACAGCCTGGTGACAGGCGGACAGACAGTGGAGTCTTAGTGATAGGGTCCCGTTTTGACCCTTTGGATACGGAACCCTAAAAACGAACTATAGAGTGGTGTAGATAAGATAACATCATTCTCCTGTCTGTAGCCCAATTTACTTCGGGTCGGTACTATTAGACGTCATCTCGGTAGTCAGCCCCTTTCAAGCCATATAATCTTTCACACAGTCCATCCATCGTTTCTTTGGTCCTCCCCTACTCTTTTAGCCATCGACTTTCATACTTAAAACTCTCCTCAAGACATTTTCCTCATTCCTCCTCATTACATGCCCATACCCATGACTACCGATTTCCACACAACTTTTGAGACTGTACAAACCTGCATGTTAAATAATTTATAGGTAAGTAAACCAGCGTATTGTATTGTGAGCAGTGGTGGCCCAGTGGTAACAGCCGCGACATACGAGTTGTAGGTCGTAGGTTCGAACCCAGACAGGCGCTTTACCTTGTGTAAATTATTCCATCACCACTGCTCTCAAAACGGTGAAGGAAAACATCGTGAGGAAACCGGCACGACCTAGAACCAAAAATTCGAAGACATGTGACATCTACCAAGCCGCACTGGGCCCGCGTGGTGGATTACAGCCCACTCTCTCTCTCACTGAGAGGAGGCCTGTGTCCCAGCTCGATATCCGTGGTCCCAGCAGTGGGAACGTCATAGGCTGATTACGTACGTACGTTACGTAAACCAGCGTATTATTTTGCAGGACAAACGCATCTTCTCATATACAGAAGGCACGAGCATTGACCAGAGATCTAATAAAATAACAACATCCTAATTGCGTAACATACTGTCAATCGTAATCTGAAACATTTTGAAGTAAATTGCTAATCCATTGCTTCATAAGTTCGAAAAATGTGTCTGCTCAACACGTAAACAACGCAATGAATTTTGTTGAACTGTCACAATCAAACCGATTCTCATTGATAATGTGTTACGCAATTGTCCCACAGTATGACTCCCGCATGAAATCACTCATTTTCATAAATAATTAAATATTAAGTTTGACATGACCAATTAGATACATTCAGAAAACTTTTAATTTCCCCTATTAATATTAATTGGAGATACACCAGGATAACGACAGATCGAAAGTTTAAATTGGGGATGACACGGATGTGAAGGCGTTGACCACAGAAAATTCGCTTTCATCTAAAATGGAAGACGAAGAGAACGGTACAATTTATTTTTACGGGAAAATAAATAAATAAGGGAGTTTCGATTTGTTTAAAAACACATTCCATTCCTGATAGAGAGTAGATATGTATAAATGGTCACACCTAAAATATAAAGACTTTTTTTAAAGTAATATAAGTTAGTAAGGTTGAAAAAAATGTGGTTTTTCTATTTTGTGAAACTTCATAAGTATGTGGAATAGGGATTTAACATTTTGGTATGTTTTTGACTCTTTGATCTAGTATAATGTAAAAGGAATACACGATTCACAGATTTTTTCTCGATACAAAAAAAAAGCAAAGGTATTGCAAAGTTATATATTTATAACTATATACTTAATATATACTTTTTTACTTTTTTCGACATCACAACGTAACGCTTAAGAGTTATTCAATGGAATTTTCTTTAAAACAGAGAATTATTGGAAAGTCCTATAGTTATGTAAATAAATAGGTAACTATTTATTTTGAAACCACTTTGTGACCTCACAAACTGGTTTAAAAATAAATCGTGGTTTTATAAATTATATTTAAGTCTATTATCCAAGTTATCGCAGTTTATTTGGAGTCGGTGCAGAATGTCTTCATCTTCCACACCTAGATAATATTTAATAGTCGTCATCTCAGTAGTCACCTCCTTTAGCCACAGCCATATCATCATGCACACAGTCCATCCACATTCGTATTCGAAACTTTACTCACGACATTGTTGACCTACCCATTTTTAATATCTTTAGATAAAGCTCTCCTTTCTGTGCTTAGTGTTCAAACCACAATGGGAATGGCGACAAGTGTGCGAAACTTATGTCGCAATGTGTTTCGCTTTGCTCGAACAGGAACAGAAGTAAGATCGAAGACACTGCAAATAAAATGCGAGACGCTTTCTTTCTGTTAGTGCACATTGAGTGCATGGTTTACACATACGAGTATGTATGTATACCGGAGTAAGGCTTATTATAGTAATTCGTTCAGAAGCCCTAGCACGAACGCGACAAGTAAACGTAACGTACATTCGACTGATTTTTGAAGTAAAACCTTCTTTAGGCGCACTTTGCGCTCTTCCTAAACAGTGAACGAAACTGAATCGTTACGCTCGGATCGGTGACGCTAAATCGCGTAATCTCGGCGCTGAATCGCGTAATCTCGACGCTGAATCACGTATTCACGGCGCTGAATTGCGTATACACGGGTTCAGTCGTCAGCTTTCACATTCTATCGTGTGGTCATAAGAACACACCCTCTGTGAAATTATCAAAAATACAACTATCCTGTAGCATTTTGTTAAATTTTCACAATCAATATCAACATGATATTAAGCATAGATGTGAATAACGTCTTAAAACTAAATAAATAATATGTGCGAAACGAGTATTTACAATCCTAAATTAGTTAACCCAGGCCCATTCGTATTCTTTACCTACCGCAGTCTTTAGATGAATTCACCGTAATAATGTTTAAGTACCCTTACTCGAGGCCCTTTTTAACCAGGGAAAAAAAAACAAAAAACTGTCATGGCTTTAATCTTGCCACTCTGAGATTAGTCTGGACGAATAGGCATATAAAAATGTAATAAAAACACCAGGATTTTTACCATGTTAAAGTACCTCTTTTGCAGAGATTAATCTTATTTGCCAGTTTTTATAATTAACTACGTACATTACTAATTTAATATTACTTTTTAGTGAAATATCCTGTGTTATAAAAGCAACTCAATCTAACGTTAGTAGATACTAAACCTCCACGTTTCCGTTTGCTTCAGTAGAAAAGGTAAAATATAAGGAGCCATTCCATAAAAGCGTAAAATGTCTGAATATACTTTTAGAACATCTACTTAATTTTACTTCAAATAAAACATGTTATAAGGAATTTTATGAAAGCCACCAAGGAGACAATGGAATATAAAACAAAGCTTGAACTTTTATGCTCTCATGACACTTCCCGGGTATTAGAACTTTCTATTCTATTCTTCAGAGCAGCTTAAGATAAGATGGTAAGGGTGGCGTAGAAACTGTTGAGCACCAACTAAACTAAAATATTGTTAGGTATATGCCGTTAACACGTAAAAGCAAGACAGGGATGACAGACATTAAAATGTCTGCAAGCTAAAGTTTTGTTGGCATAATTCTGAACATTTTTATTGGTAAGGGGTAATTTTCTTCCATGACTCTTTATTAAAATACAACAATATTTCCAGTTAAATTCCGTCGTTGCCCAACAGCATTATGGCCAATGTATACAGTTGTTAGCAAAAATGAAAGGGGGCAAAGTTTTCCACGAATCTATTTGAATTCCACTAGTCCGGTGTCAAGTGCGCTCACCCACAATTTTGCCTGACGAGAAGCAAATATTGACCCTCCCTGTTCACTTCCAACCTTTCTGTTGCCTTTATTTGAGCTTCTTATAAATAAAATTGACCATTTTCCTTGTGTCACACAGATTTTCACGATAAACTGTTGTTTAGTTGAATACGTGGGATATGTTCGTGCTAAACGCTTTTATATTTTTCCCGTTACACGCTCTTCCTTTAGTAGTGGCGTGGAGGGCGTAGAGGAAAATATAAACTATATGAATTGCTTATCTACCCACTTAGGTTTAAAAGCCCGTTGAGGAAGCGTGTCGAGTAATGTATTGTTAGGTTCGTTAGGGCTTACTCATACATTCGATGTTAGACTTTGCAAAGATGGCAAAATCGTGACGGTGAGGCATAAATATTAAATTCTACCACCAAAGAAGCTGAGAAGTTTGTGCTTTATATCTTTACAAAATACGTAACAAACTTCTCAGCTTATTATCGAGTTTATTATAGTTCTGTGTGGGAAATGATTTCTAACTTATTTTTATCTTAATTTGCCATTCTTGAATTAGTTCTTCGTCTTCGTGTCGATAGCAATCTAAATGATCTATCTGATGAATCTAAATGATGATGATATAAATGATCAGAATTCGGCTACTTGTTTGGCGCCATCACCAGCGTCCACCAGTTCGTGTAACGTGCAGCTGACAGGACACGCATGTCCTGACAGGTGGACTTGGTTTATTCACACGTTTATTATAAACGGAATTAAGCAGAACCAATTGCCCTCCAGGTTTATTTTCCTTCATTCACTATGAAGCAAGGTAATTGAAGAAGAGAGTATTAATGGAATTCTGGATGTATCAATATTAATATTAAGATTGGCAAAGCGAATAATTCAATCAAGGTGAACAAATAGACGCAGGACTAAGTGATTTGTTAGGTAAAACGTCCTTCTTTTCAGATAAAATAATAACGGTATTTCCTGAAGCTGTTCACGGTTCTAAAAATGAATCCTGCGGAATATTATTTCATGTAGCAGAATTGTATTGTTTTGTATTATTTTTTGTGTAGTACGCTTTAATTGGATGCCAAGTGAGTAAATTAGTCATGTCTTCGATCTATCAGCCAGATTATTCTTTGTAATATAAGATCTGATAAAACCAAATATAAAAGAAAATTATGTTTCCTCGTGCGTGGTAGTTAAGTATTCTTATACGATTATTCTTATAATCTTCAAATAACAGCCTGAATATTCGATTTAGCTGAGCGACACTATACTGTACACTAATGTACACAACAGTCAATCAATCTGCCGAGCCTTTTCCTAACTATGTTAGGGTCGGCTTCCAGTCTAACCGGATGCAGCTGAATACTTGTTTTTTTACGTGGAGCGACTGCCTATCTGACCCCCACAACCCAGTTACTGGGTTATACGATACCCGTTGTTAAGACTGGTTGTCAGACTTTCGGGCTTCTGACGACCCGTAACGACTGTCAAAGATCTACGAACGACAGCCGGGACCAACGGCTTAACGTGCTTTCCGAGGCACGGAGGATCTTGGTATGTAAAGATGGTCATCCATCCACAGACCAACTGTCAGCAAGCGAAGCTGAACCTGATCGATCGACCTGTGCGGCTGTTATTATTTAGCCACAAGCCCCACATAGTATACACAACAATATAATAGGATTTTTTTTATTGCTGAATGGGTCCGCTCATGACGAAGTGAAGTGGGGCTATAGGCCCTGGGTACTCCAGCAACTTATCAAAGCTGCTAGAAGTATCATCACTAGAGGATCACATCAACATACTTTGATGAAATTGTCTGTGTAAACCCAATACTCAGTAATCGATTGAACAATACGTATCTATTTCAAGACATGACTGGTGTTATAGCGTGGGAGCAAAACGCTTTCACCACAGTCTGACATTTAATTGAGTACTTCAGCCCACACATAAATCTGAGCTGGTCAAATCTATTTTAATCCCTTCTCAGTTTTATAGGTCACTTATTTTCTACTTAGCATTTGTAGGTATTATGTGAGGAGGCAGACAATTAGCTGGTGTGTCCATTTTTAGGCTGGTAATATATATTAGCCTCAATAATTGCCAAACTTAAGTGGCGGTGGGCAGGGCACATATTGCTCGCAGAACAGATGGCCGATAGTCGCTGGCTGTCGGATATCGATTGAAACAGAGGATCGTGGAATGATCACGACGAATGATCAGAAAAATTATTTTAGTGGATCTAAGTTGATTTATGTGCGTGTGGTGTGAGGGCCACTTTGTTAAAACTCTTTGAAAATGTGCTTAGGATTTAGTGAACATTCCCAAAGAATTGTGAAAGTTGGTATCAGATTTTGTGAAAGTCTAATAACCGAGTTATAGACTGTAAAGTTGGGCCCTCAGTTCTCACATAGAGGATTGAGGGCCCACCTAAAACTGATAAACTATGGACACTACAGAAAAAGTCTTAATGCCAAAATCTAAGCTAATGCCAAACAAAATTTGTGAAAACAAGATATTATCGCAAAACACTGTCCTACTTTGTATATCTTCGTACAAAATGGGCCCTCAATTCTCATACACGTAAAAGTTTATTACGCAATTATAATGAAATCATTAACTTACAGCTACTGTTTGAAATCCTATATGCTACTAAATAAATTGTGAAAATTTATGAAAGCAAGAACAGGTCACCACCAATTGTTGTTTAAAAGTTATGACCTTGATAAAATTCGGGTCCTCAGTCCTCCATTTTATTTTGTTTTCGATTTATTACGCTTATCGTATGAAAGATAAGACAAATACAAAATTGTCTCTTTATGTGAAAAAAATTGTTTTATGAAAAAAATTGTTTTATGAAAAAAATTGTGGAACAAATGCGATACCAGAAAGAAATTAAAAGACCCTTTATTGTATAAGTAAATCGAGTTTTATTTTTATTCTCTGTATTAGGAAATAGGGTGACCACAATTTCTTTTAGATTGCAGTAACTAGATTAGTAAATGTAGAGTCATAGGTTTTAATAAACTTTCTTCGATTTTTCGCTTATTATCGTCATAGCGTTTGTACTCAAGTTTCGTGATAAAAAAAAAAATAATTTCGGAAATTGAACGATCACATAGAAAAATACTGTTCCCCAAATCATTTTTGCTTGAAAAATCGTTCGTTCCGAAAAAACTAATGACTATAATGAAATAATTTATTTATTATTTTTATAAAGGCTTTTGCCCAGCAATGGGACAATGTAGGCTAAATATAATCCTAACTAATATTATAAATGCGAAAGTAAGTTACTTTGTTAGCTTTTCACGCCTAAACCACTGTACCTTTCATCCCGAAAAAAATGCTGTTCCCGAGGAAAACAATAATAACGTTATTATGATAATAGATGGAGCCATATGACTTTCAAATTTCACGCGAACGAAGTCGCGGGCTAATAAAGCAGTGCGTTCCTGGATTTTTTTTTTATTCCTAGGTAGGTACTTGCACAATAACAAAGATGTTTTCTGGAGTATGAAATAATTATATTTTATTTTAAAAATTTTACAATTTATAAATAGGTGAAATTTAATTACCTAAACAATTCTTAGAGTGACTATCTAAGTACTATTTAGTAAAATATTACGAACTTATAAAATTATGAGTACCTAGGTATCAAAACAAGCTTACCTTGAATGTTTGATATCTTGACCGAAGATGATTGAGTGTCTTGACCGAAGATGTGTTTGCGTATTAAAAAATTATTATTATTTTTATTCTTCACTACAACTGTTTCATAAAACTCGCCTTAATGCTTTATTACCTACAACTTCCGCTGCACTATCATAAACTACTGTTTAGTAACTACACTGAATATTACAACTATTGTGCATATATGTAAACAATAATTATATAATACATGTAATAATATTTTTAATATAATATTAGCTAGTTATTAGTTTTATTTATCTTCACGTGACCAGAGGGCTGGCCTATTTTTAGCCCAAAGAATAAGCATTGCCGTCCAGCGTGGTAATGCTGCCAGCCTTTTGGGCACTTGTGCCATTGACAGCGATGCAGACGAATTTTTTGATGCCCAATGAGCTCCTGTCTTTTTCTTTACCTTTTTTTTATATACTTGTAAATACTGTATAATATGTATATTTTAGTGTTAAATTGTAAAATAGTAACATTGTAATTGAATTCTTAATAAAATTGATTATGTCAGTTTTATTTATAATATTAGTTAGGATTATATTTAGCCTACATTGTCCCATGGCTGGGCAAAAGCCTTTATAAAAATAATAAATAAATTATTAGATTATTGTCATCAGAACGAACGATATTTCAAGCAAAAATGATTTGGGTAACAGTATTTTTTTTTGTGATCATTCGAATTCCGAAATTTTTTTTTTTTATCACGAAACTTGAATACAAATGCTATGACGATAATAAGCGAAAAGTCGAAGAAAGTTTATTAAAACTTATACTCTACATTTACTAATCTTTACTGCAATCTAAAAGAAATTGTGGTCACCCTATTTGCAAATTCAGATAATAAAAATAAAACTCGATTTTCTTATATAATAAAGGGTCTTTTAATTTCTTTCTGGTATCGAATTTGTTGCACAATTTTGACACAAAAAGAGACAATTTTGTATTTGTCTTATCTTTCATACGATAAGCGTAATAAATCGAAAACAAAAGAAATGGAGGACTGAGGGATAACTTTCAAACAACAAAAAGTGGTGACCTGTTCTTGCTTTTATAAATTTTCACAATTTATTTAGTAGCATATAGGATTTCAAACAGTAGCTGTAAGTTAATGATTTCATTATAATTGCGTAATAAACTTTTACGTGTATGAGAATTGAGGGCCCATTTTGTACGAAGATATACAAAGTAGGACAGTGTTTTGAGATAATATCTTGTTTTCACAAATTTTGTTTGGCATTTGCTTAGATTTTGGCATAAAGACTTTTTCTGTAGTGTCCATAGTTTATCAGTTTCAGGTGGGCCCTCAATCCTCTATGTGAGAACTGAGGGCCCAACTTTACAGTCTATAACTTGGTTATTAGGCTTTCACAAAATCTGATAACCACTTTCACAATTCTTTGGGAATGAACACTAAATCCTAAGCATATTTTCAAAGAGTTTTAACAAAGTGGCCCTCACACCACACGCACATGTTGATTTGATTGCCCAGTTACCTCTTTTAAACTACAGATTATGACGTTGTAATTCCAGTGTGAGATACCACGTAGCTATGCCTGACCGATAGCACCATCTCTTTCTCGGACTGGCAATGACAGTATTAACAACAATGATGAAAGAAAGACATCATTTTACTTTTCGATCGGTACCAATATGATTATGATAATTATGATTCTAAAAAAGTACTACACTCTAATAAAATGATTACGATTATTTTTGTTAACCGTAAATAATTCATATTCTGGGGTCATAAAAATAGTTAATAGACAAGTAACTGCGACCAACTTGGATGTATCGCTCGCCGGCTACTGCTGCCTTCGCCGCACTGCTCGCTTAGCTCACTCTGCTCGCGCGCTGTTGGTCACAGTTCTAATCTAACCTAAGACATTTGGCCGAGTTGCCCCAGCTTAGTTACAGCGTCCAATTCGGCTCGCGCGTGGTTGGTTACAGTTCAATCCTTTTTTTTTTTGTACCGGGGCGGGAAACCTCATGTATGTCCGCCGCCCTGAGGCGGGCGGCGGGGTCTGTCAGACTCTTACTGACTAAAAATCACTCCGGTGTTCCATATCACACCTACGCCGGGGGTCACGGGATCGTACGATCCTTCCGCAACCCCCTACTGGTGCCGGCCCGCCTCTGCGGGCCTCCTTGGGTCAGTTTGGGGAGTGAGGTGTTTGACTCCCCCCGTGACGTGTAAGAGGGGCGCGCGTGGAACACTACGCGTCGACACCTCGGGTCCTGATGTGTGGGGGGCAACGGACGTCTGGTCGGGGTACCCTAGCTTAGTTATTGCGACCAACTGTGTGAAAAGGCCACAAAGTTTTTAGTTCGTTCATTAATTTAAAAAAAAAAACACATGCTTAGAAGGTCAGTAAGTTTTTAAACGATCAGTTTAATATTTCCTTTTTAAAATAGGGGTAGATTCATAACAAGTTATAATATCACATTTATTTCTCGAATGTGTTTTAAGTTTCAAATGCAGTACGTATTCAGCATCGTGGGCTGTCGACCGGTACTCGGATCGTGCAAACATTTATTATTTGCGACTCGATACGAGCTTTGCAAGCTGATATAAGATGTGTGAATTTGTGTTTAAATTTCCTTTACATACTTACTTGTAAAGGTGTGATGGGGATGTGGAAGTCGGGTGGTCGGTGTTGAAACATTCGGTTTTTAAATGCCATCGTTCCCAAACGCCGAATTTTCGCCCATCCACCCGAAAATTTGGCGTTCATGAGTCTTGGTTTTATTAGAGCAATTTCAAATTAGCTCCTGGAGTTATGGAGTTGTAGAACACTGTTTGCTAATCATTCAATGTTCTAGACTTTCTTAGCATTCCTTTCATAAGACATTATTAAAAACTCGTTTTAAGTTAGATTTATGTTTATTACTTGCTTAGAGACAGAATTTTGTTTTCTTTGCCTATCAAATGTCCAACCTCGGCAGAAACATATTGTGAAAAGTTAGACTAATTATTAATCTGTTAATAACTAACCCCAAATTACTTACGACAAAATTCACAAACCAAACCGAATCAACGCATAAAACTAAAAACCACATCATTAGCTCCACTATAACAAAACGGTCTAAATCACGATAAACATGTAAAGAGAAATGTCGTCAGTCCATCCGTCCGTCCGACCGTATCGCAAGTTGATGCGTCACGCAATATCAGCATGATTGATGACATTCGTCCCCAAGTCCCGGATGACCGCAGCTTTGTGCCCCGTATCATACAGTCTGTTTACGCCCTGAATTAGTTTGTGAGTGACCAGTCGCCTGGAAAAAATGGACGCTAAATATCACGCTGATATATCGCAACTATATTTCATATGATTTAGTTTTGTACATGTCCACTGAAAAGTAATTTAGAGGGTTTTTTTATCGAACATAGAAATAAAAGCGTAGACACTATGGTATGTTGTTTTACATTATTTACACGGTAAATTGTATGGTGAATGGTCACAGTATTGCCAAGGGAAATAACAGCGAAATTACTTTTGGTATGACGTCAAAAATAATTTTAAACGATTGCATTACGTAGCTATTTGGCGAAGCTAATTAAAATATCGAAATGGCAAAGCATTCCAACCGTTGTGAATCTTTCTTTTTTTTAGCAAAAAGCGAGCCCCTCCGAGCTTGCCAAAATACGGTCACTTGCCTTCAGTTTACCAAGTTTAGAACCAAATTACCGGTTAAGTTCATTATCGGTTAAGCTTGGTTACCAGGTAATATAATACGATTAGCTGATAGGTACCTAGCTTTTTATATTACCCTGATAGGTACTAAGAACATATCACACACACAGATATACAGGGTTATTGGTAAAACATTAACAACCTCTTAAGAGGTCATTGTACTCATCATTATGAACAACTTTTACTATGGGACCAAACCTGAAATCGCGAAAAAAAAATCAGCTGTTCCCTACATTTTTGTTCATATAACTCGTCAAAATGTAGGGAGGTAAGTGCAATCATGAACATTGAGGAATAAATATTTTATTTATAAAGATACGCATAAACCTACATACATACCCACCTACCTACCTATTTACCTACTAATAAGATATTAGAATAAATTTTCAGAATTCTGATTGCAACAGGAAATCGATACAAGTGTGCTTGCATGATGTTCATTGGAACAATAACAAATTCGAACGTTCCGCTAGAAATAAAAGTGCATTTTGAATATCAGCTTTGCGAAATCCGTATACAATGGGCATCTGTGTAATACGAATGTCATCAACACAGAAGGTGAGATGTGACTTACAAGAATAGTATCCATTTTTGTAGCAACAATTAAACAATGATAAATTTTTAAAGATGAGTAATTATTTGCTCGTATTTTGGCATTCGTCTTTGTCGTTCGACATGATGTGATGTGGCACTCAGAAAGATTTTTACAGATTGGCTTACAAAAGTACGATGTCGATCGTCAAAAATCTAGCAAATCTGTAGGCACCTAAACTCGAGTTGTGGAATAGGAAGTAACCTCAATGAAATCTTTCTTAGCAAGTTTGTAAAGTAAGACAAAGACTGAGGCCTGATATCATCATCTGCCTAGCCTTCTCCCAACTATGTTGGGGTCGGCTTCCAGTCTAACCTGATGCAGCTGAATACCAGTATTTTACATGGAGCGACTGCCTATCTGATCTCCACAACCCAGTTACTGGGTAATATGATACCCCTTGGTTGTCAAACTTTCGAGCTTCTGACTACCCGTAACGACTGACAAAGATCCACGAATGACAGCCGGGACCAACAGCTTAACGTGCTTTCCGAGGCACGGAGGGATCACGGTATGTAAAGATGGTCACCCATCCACAGACCAACCGCGGCAAGCGTAGCTTAACCTGATCGATCGATCTGTGCGGCTGTTATTATTTAGTCACGGGCCACAGGCCACGGGCCTGATATCTGACTTAATAAAAACCATAAATTCATTAAATCAGTGACAGACACCGCACAGCCTAAACCGCCGCCGGTTCATGAAGCATAAAATTTTGGACAAGAGCCCCTTTAAAACGAAGGAAGGATTTTTTTTAAAGTTCAAGTCTTTACAGAAGTTCGTAATTTTTTCCGATGGGAATTTCTATCGAGCTTATGACTGTCAAAACAGAAAACTGTACAACATTACCAGTTTAAATTCTGTGTTTTTCAGTAAAACTGACACATAGAGAGATAAAAGAGCTTCGTTAACAGGATTTCGGTTCTGACTGAATCCTAAAAACCAAAACGGTACGTACGTCAGATCTGTCAAGCATACGCAATATCTGAGTGATAGATGGGCAGATGCCCAAGCCACACATCCGGGCTGGAACACTTGCATTTACACATATCTGACGTTTTACGGACACGAAAAATAGGCACGGACATTGTGAGTTTAGTTTGAAAATTACTTGTATAAAATAAGTGCTTGCTTTTTGATGACTTTGGATAAACCTTATTTCAGATATTATAAGTACCATACTCAAGAACAACAAGAATTCTTTTTGGGATAAATAAATGTGTTTCAAAGTCAAAAGTTTATTCATTAGAATAATAATTATATGCAGGATGAGACTTTTGAATACCTACTTGACCTTTGAGTAAGTACCTACCGTTTTTTTACCTCCTCATGGCATTTAGAGAGAGGAATAGAGATTTAAGCAGTATCTTGTGGGTGTAACCCACAAGATACTGCTTAAATACCTACCTACCCGACCCTACCTACCCTACCCTATGTACCGATTTTAGGTACAGTACCTAATACAAAATGGCGAACAACTTAAGAACCAACGTGATGTATTACATCAAGTTGTTAAACTCAATTGAGAAGAACGGCTTATTACCGCACTAGCTGATCACATGACTTCAATCTCCACTATGCTTCGGCTTTAAAACTGAAAATTACTCTTACTGCTCCGAAGAACTTGGCAGTTATAGTTACTTACTTAGGATAGCAGTTGCACTAACTCAGTCACCTAGGGGTGTCGTGAAAAGCGTTTTAGGATTTTGCTACCAATTTTTTAACAAAATTCAAAAATGATTGGTTTCCCATTATTTTATTTGATATTGGTATTATTAAATAACTATTTCGAGGTCCTACTACTAATGTTACAGAAAAATAAAGCAATTTTCCTTAAAACATATATAAAAGAAGAAATGGTCAGGACACATTGCTCGCAAAACAGACGGCTGATGGAGCCAAAAGGTTCTAGAGTAGCGACAGCGTACCGGAAGATATAGCGTTGGAAAGCTTCTCATAGGTGGACCGATGGACTTGCGAAGGCTGCAAGAATCCGCTGGATGCGAGAGGCACATAAACCGGCCGAAATGGCGATGCTTGGGGAGGCATATATGAGTAGCAGTGGCCTTTCGACTGAAATGATGATGATGATATCTATAAGAGCCTTGGCGCGGATGTATAATTACGTGCTCATATTTTATTAAAACCTTATAATAATACACCTCCTGTGTGAACGATGGACAGTAATTATCGGAATTCTTAATTACAGTTCTGGTTTGTTGTTGGTTCTGAGTGATGACCATTATTTGTTTTTCCTGTAAAAAGTTCTTGCTCAAATTCACAATAATTGATTATCCTACAAATAGATTTAACATTGAGAAGGGTCAGGTGGGTAGGACTCGTAACCGGAATGTGTATATGACCAAATGTATGAACGTAAACGAAGCAAAGAGTATGTAAGTAACGTAACAGTTGGCGTTCCGTGGTTTTCGCCTAGCCGAGCCATCGGAAAAAGACGTCAGTTTATGTTTGTACAGTAGGGCCGCCAAAGTGCATGGATAGTTCAGAAATATAATCGTGTGAAGCGAGAATTCTTTTTTCATATGCTAGCAAATGTAATGTACTAGTTAGATAAATATTAGCTGTGTAACTCCTTTCTCAATACGTTTCTTCCCAACTGCTTACTTACGTTTCGTAAATTAATCACAGTTGTGAAGAAACCAACGCCATCTAGTTTATTTTAGAAAACTTGAACTCAAACGTTCACAGGAAAATAGCCATTAGGGTATCCATGCACTTTTGCAGGTGACCGTACGCAGCTTCAGATTTTCTATTAAAATAAACGAAACATTAAACCATAAAGCACTCGCTAACGTATGAAAATCCTCAACACAACAGATATTCGGCTGTAATCTAGAAAGGGAAAGCTGTCCTCGGTGAATAGCTATGAATAAATGAAACGGGACAATGGCGCGTAATACAATTGCAGTGAAAAGACGCTCGCGCTGTGTGTCCTAGTTCCAAACAAGAGGAACGGTGGCTCAGGTGCAACATCGCACAATAAGCGCTGCACGGGGCGGCAACAATGCGCGGCGTGATTGCAGTGTGCGCGCGATTGCTCTGCGGCCGCCATGCTACTTGGCTGACAATTGTTTGGGCGGGAATATGTTTTGTGGATCTGTTTAAATGTTTAATTGGGCTAGATTATGTTATAAAGGTCCTATTGTTATAAAATTACAGCATACAAATAAAAAGCGTACTCAGCTAGTAACAAGAAGCGAATGAAAATTACGAGTATGGTTTCCAAGCAAAAACGCCAAAAACAGAAACAGCGTGTAGTTTTAAACTTTCAACTAAACAAATTCAGTTAACATTACGGTACTTACCTAATTGAGAAAAATCCCTTATGTATACTATGGAATGATACTTGTTTCATACCTAGAGTTGATACCTTAATCCGGAGGTGTTCATCTACTTTTCCAAAGAACACATTAATGAAAATATCGTAGAACGTTTTTGGCAAAGAAAACATTTTTCCTGCTCTCCCTTCGAAGAGCGCTGTAAGGCAAAAGTTGTTATGGGGACTTCATGACCTAAAGCGCGGTCACTGTCGGTCTGCATAGAAAAGAAAGAGAAGTGCGATGGCACAAAGCTGGTAATTTATTGCAAAATATGAAGCAATTATCTATTTACAAAAAATCTATTGTTTGGACTAAAAAATTAAAACACTACTGTTTTAGTATGTTGCTTGTAGAATAATCTGATAAAATATCAGAATTATTGTTTGTATATTAGTGTGGTTTTTATTGTAAAAAAAGAAAGTTTTTAGAGGTATCTTCATGATTTTTTTCTATCGTATCAAATTAGTTGTATTATGTTTTCAACACACTATCTAACTAGCATAATAATATAATATCCTAAAGATTTTGTTTACTGTAGTCGATCATATACCTTTTAGGCATTATAAAACTTGCGTTTTTTGCGTTTAGGTCCTGTAGTCTCCTTAAATAAGCCACAAAACAGAAAAATCGAGACAGTTACGGTCTAATGAAGACTGAATGCCTTAAACAAAACATTTCGTTGATTGGGAGCCCCTGGCATCAGAGTTTTGGAGGCAATTACGGATGGCAATGACTTTTTGGTAAACATATCGCATAGTAGCAATAACAGGTTTTTGGTAAGAAAATAATTGGTTTTATCTGTTGTTCACATATTGAGAAAGTTAGAAAATATTACATTTGTTTGAATTATAAAGGACTGTTGTCAGAAAAACTTGGCAAATAGCTAATATGAAAACACATTCAGTTTTTTTTTCCTGAATTTGTGTGTGACAAACTCTGTTCATGTCAACATTTAAATATTTTGTTTGGACTGCATGCAAATACTTTAGTGGCATGTGTACCAGTGTATAATATACGCTCAAACGATAGTAGGTTTTCTGACACGTGTCAAAAATCCAATTTATTTCAGTTATTCCACAAATTTATAGAAGCTCTGAAATATACCTACTGACTCAAATAACAAAGGCAACTAAACAAACTTTCAAAAAGTCTGTCACAGGTGAATTAATTACGTTTGCATAACTTTCCTACACTGAAAGAAATAAGCAGTAAATAAAAATGAAAAAACATTGATCTGAACGGTCAGTGGGTCGTCTTAGGGGCGGATATTTAAACAGTTCCATATGAGCTTAACGTTCAAAACAGTATATTTTACTGATCCGAAAACAGTTATAGCTTGAGGTAAAATGTTACCGTCATGACAGTAAACTTTAACGTTTTAAGCAGCTAAAAGGTCACAAATTAACAGTTTTATTCATTTAGTGATATCGTTCAAACCACTTACATTACAGTAATGGTAGTTTTCCTTTTTTTTGGTTGTTTTTTCAGTAAATAAAAAAAACAGTAAAAGACAAAACAGTAACTTTTAATGATTGAACATATTATGTTCAATCATTAAAAGTTACTGTTTTATCTTTTACTGTTTTACAAACATTTCTTCTTACGGTATAAAGTCAGTAAGTCTTAATGAAATCTTTAATCTGATGTAGTAAGAAATTATTTTTTTCAGTGTAGTAACCCATTGAATGATTAGGTACCTAATAAACCTTAATATTAAGAGCCTCAGCTGTTTCATTATTTATACGTCATCTGAGAGGTGAGATTTCCCCTAACTAATCTCAGCTCTCAATCCCACATTCGCAATACATTGACCAACAAACAATCAATACAGCATCTGCATCTGCACTGTACCCACAATCTCCGTCCGAAGCCAAGGTGTTGCATAAATAGGACTAAATTGGAATCCCCAAAATTCAGCCACATATTAGCTGGACGTATCCTTAGGGCATCAGGAGGCGAATGGGGCGAGCGGGCAAAGTTACAAACTTCAGAGTAAGCACTGTCTCTCGACCACTGTGACTCGAACCGAATTCGCATTGGGATTAAATCGGACACTACTGGTACATATGAATTAAATTTCGCCTTCTATTACGTGTGCATAACTAAGGAGCATTTACCGATATTGATTAACCAGTAAATGTGGATGTTTTTGGTTGGTAGATGTCTGTTTGACTAAGGTTTCGTTGATTTGTTATTGACACAGGGTCTGGTGAGGTTACTAGGTATCTGATATTTTCGATTTAGCTATAAATCTGCCATCATTCATTCATTCATTTTATAAGTTTTCAGCTTTAAAACTTTTAAATTACCGATGTTACTAAACCCTACAAACAAGATATAAAAGAACACAAGATGCATCTCATGTTTTCTTTAGAATAAAGTTGTATACGCAAAAATAACTGGACCACGGAGTTCCTTAGGAGAGTTTCTACATCCAAATAGTATAAGAAGTTTAAGAACTTCGTGAGACTGGGACTTAAATCTCCAAGTTTATAATACTTATTTGCTTAATACATACCTACTTGAATATTTTTTAAAAGTTCCTCCTTTGGAAGTAAAACACGTGGATACAGTTTTAAAACTGTTCGCCAATTCTAGATTGCGCGCTCCGCCAACTCGAACTTTATCTAACAGCTGATTGCGACTCTTTTCTTCAGAAAAGTATCGTTAGAATCGTTCCTTTACTTTTCCTTTATTTTTATTGTGACTGCAGCTAACTAACTCTATGTTGTACATAACCGATCAAGTTTTTGTTTCGCGTTTAGAAAGGAACATAGTAAGTTGCAAATCGACTCAGTGTCGATTTCAATTTTATTTCAAGTATCTCCTATTTTTTAGATTCTGTATAGTTTTAGTTAAGTTAGGATTCAATTTTGTTATTTTTTGATTTGATTAAAGTAAAGTTGTTTATATCTTGAGTATCTCCTATAGTTTTGTCAACTTCTCATTTATACCTATCAACACGATGACTTTTTACTAAGCGTGCTAGCGTTACCTAGTAAAATAATATCTAGATCATATTATGTTTCATATAAAAAAAACCGGTCAGGTTCGAGTGGGACTCGCGCACCGAGGGAGGGCTCCGTATAAATTTGTAGGTATGTAAATGGTTTTAAAATTATAATTTTTTTGTAATGTAAGTACCTAACTACGTATTTACGGTTTTCGGATTTTTTCCTTTACTTGTGCTACATGACATTGCTTTTTGTCAAATTTCATGATTCTAGGTCAACGGGAAGTACCCTATAGGTTTTGATTACGGAACATATACAATGTATATGTATCTTTTAATTGTATCGTTCCGTATCGTTGACTTAGAAGTTTGATTTTTTCACTACTTCAAGGAATTGCAGCCTTGAGTATTTCATATTAATTTCAACTTGATAACTCCAAGCGTTCCTGACAACAAAGTGATCTAATAAGGGTTCCGTTTTCCCTTTTGAGGTACGTAACCCCAAAAAACATAAAATTATGGTTTCTACAACAATAGATTCTTCTTAACATAACTTCCACATAACTTCATTGTACATTACAGTATCATCATCTGCCTAGCCTTTTCCCAACTATGTTGGGGTCGGCTTCCAGTCTAACCGGATGCAGCTGAATACCAGTATTTTACATGGAGCGACTGCCTATCTGACCTCCACAACCCAGTTACTGGGTAATACGATACCCCTTGGTAAGACTGGTTGTCAGGCTTTGGGGCTGTACATTGTACATTACAGTATGCCTTTTTAAAATGAATAGAACTTTATTGAACGTTACTTCAGGCGCAAAAGCCGTGTGTAGTTCTTTGTTCCCCATTTCGGTTCACGGACAAAAGCATTCGTGTTCAAATGCAGCTCAAAATTTCAAATACACGAAACGGCTGGTGAGGTGACGTTCTATTTACAAAGACGACGGGTTCCGTAATAATTGTAGGACCGTTTAACTTTACTCCCTCGTATTATACTTGGTGTTTATTTTGTTTGAGTTCAAGTCCTTGATGTGATTTGCATAGATAGCCCGTGAACAGTGCCTTGAAATCCGCTTATATTTAGTACTAGACAAACAAAGGAAGCTCGTGGAGGTGACGAAGTTACTGGCAGGGGCTTTACATTTATAGTGTAGAACAATTTAAAATTAACAGTCATTCGGTATGGAAAAGTAGAACGTTCTAGGTCCATTTGTTGTCCTAGATTTGTTACAGCGAACATTTGGCATAAATGATAAGAGTTAATTGAGTCGGTTTTTGTGTAACATAGACATATTGAGGTTGACGAAATCGTAGTAATGACTCTTACAATACTGATAAAATATTGGTATCCCAGTAAGTAAATATAGCAAACAGAATTTAAGCTTTTGTTAAATCTAGGTCAATTTTCGTTTATGTTAGTTGAAGATAAGAAAAATCCAGAGGCGGCAGGTTTCATTGAACTTGAAATTGAGGTTTTTATTCCTACGTTGGCAAGTTCAATGACCCTTTCAGAAAATTGTCAGAAACCTATCTTGTCCCGGTAAATAGTAATTGGCTCGCCTTAATTGTATGGGATCTTTTGACGTCATGCGTCATCACCACCCACCTACTTTGGGAAATATAGACGTTACATTGTGTAAATATTTATATCTACTTATGAATTTATTTTGGACATTTCTTACGTCGGTGAAGGAAAAACTTCGGGAGGAAATCTGAACTTACAGTAAATATAAGTCAGAAATCGTCAACCCGTCTTGAGCAAGCGTGGTGGTCAATGCTCGTACCTTCTCTGTATGAGAAGATGCCTTTGCCCTGCAGTGGGACATTAATAGGTTAGTATATTTACTTACCATAACAACAACAAAAAAACGTTAGCGTCAGTCAAAGTTACTTACAGAATTAGTCACAGCCTGGTATGTCGCACAGTTACGAAAACAAGCTATTACCTAAATATCCCTGCGGCGACATATTAATTGCTACCTGCATGATGCAGTTGAAACACGGGTGTAACTAGTTATCATTTTAACTCAATCTAACGCAAACCACGGCTTGGTGTAGATCTCGCTCAGGTTTGTACATAGTAAAATAATTTCGGCTCAACTGTTGAAAAGGCAAAATTTGATTTATAACAATAAAAATTAAATTGTGTCTCATTAGCCACAGCCACAGTTGAGCTACTATAATTCTGAGAACAGATAGCCAGAGTTTTAGGTGTCAATTTTACAGTAGCTCATTCGAAACCAGTTTAGAAAGACCATGTTTTATAACAAAAGAAAAAAAATGCGCATAATGGAAAATTTTAAGCTATTTTTGTCTAGAACCCAAAACGGTCACTAAAAACCAAAGAAACGAACTTTAGAGTGCAACACAAAACCAATTTCAAGAATTTTGAACACAAAACAGCCACTTGAACCAAAATAAAACGAAAATATAATACTATATCTAACGATTACACGTTTATGAGAGAGCTGTACCAAGATTTTACAATATTTATTTGACATTTGGCCCAGCATGTGGTGTCGGCGTAGACTACGAAATATGAGATTCTGTGGTGTATATTATTACCTGAAATGTGTGGAATGACATTATTGCTGGCATATATATGCACACATATACATATATCTGTACTGTATAGTCGTAAAGATATGTCACAGTCAAAATATTGCTACCGGGACACGTCATGTTTGAATTGCGAGCCTCTACACCTGTGTTATATCTATGTATAGTGATGTACATATACATTATGCATAGAACAGTTCTTGGTTATAACATCTGTGTTTTATTGTTGTTGACTTGTGAGTTGTTTTACTAAGTTGCTGTAATAATATAAGCTATTGTATCATAAATGGAGACTAGGGATAAGTTCTACTCGCTGATCGGTAGACCAAATTGTTAGAGCTAACTTTTACCTACCTAATAACTCTTTCACAATTTTCTAGTTTAAGATGCACCGAGTGGCTTTCGTCGACTTCAGATCAGAAACTATCGAAGTTTTATTAAATATAATTAAGTTGTGTCAAGTGCACGCTAAGCTATTAAACTTGGCCACTACAGGCCGCATCGAGCAATGGAAAAGAAAACAAACATTTTGACCACACTTTTCGCGACCAACAACGATCTTGCAGCTGTGGCTGACGCAAGTCGCCTAGGTGATATATTGAAAAAAATGTGGTTTTTCTATTTCGGGATTTAACATTTTGGTACGTGTTTTTTGATTCTTTGGTCTAGTATCAAATAAAAGGAATACACGATTCAATGAATTCTTCTCTATACAAAAAAATTGCAAACTTATATCTATGTTTTTGCTCTTTCGACATCACGGCGTAACGCTTAAGAGTTATTCAATGGAATTTACTTTAAAATATAGAGAATTATCATATCAAAGTTTACTCAAAGTAGTTTTAATTTAATTCATTTATTTTGTTAAAATAGGAGTAAATTCGTTTTGGCACATACGTTGTTTTATTCCGAGCGCACGCACATTATAGCCATCTCTCTTCTTTTGCGTTTCAAAAGTAAGTGCATCACTTTCGCTCGCTTAGTAGATCAGTCGCTACGATTTATTTTCGAGGTAGCGCATTATCTAAGTTCATCATTATCATAATTATTATTTATCCCAATTTATTTGGTATCACCGTAACATGTCTTTTTCTTTCATACTTCTCTATTAGTCGTCATCTTGGAAGTCACGCTCATTCTAACCATATAATTATTCACACAGTCCATCCATCGTTTCTTTATCTACTTCTATCGTGCCTTCTTCTATTTTTATAACCGTCCACATTCATAATCAAAACTTTCCTCACGACATTTTCCTCATTCCTCCGCAGCACATTCCTATGCAACCAATTTCCACAAAACTTTTCAGTCACCGGTGCCACATTTAGACTTCTAACATTAACTAAGTTGATTTGTTCAAATAAATATTCATTTCTTTTACTAATTTTCTACAATAAACTATCATCACACTAATATTATACAGGCGAAAGTTTGTGAGTGTGTTTGTATGTTTGTTACTTCTTCACGCACAAACAGCTAATATTGATAAAAATTGTTACGGAGGTAGCAGACACCCTGGAATAACACGTACGCTACTTTTTATCCCGATTTTCCCACGGGATCGAAACTTATGCGGGTGAAACCGCGGGGCGCAGCTAGTAATATTATAAACGTGAAAGTTTGTGAGGATGGATGGATGGATGTTTGTTACTCTTTTACGCAAAACCTACAAGGATTAGAATAAAATTTGGCACACAGTTTATAACCTGGATTAACACATAATAGTATTGTTTGCCAAGGGAGCAAACCACAATTTTGAAGGCGAGAGTGTTTCTTACGTCACTCGAGCTTAAAATAGTGTTGCTCCCGAGGTGGACACTCTACTTTTTATCACCCTCTATGAATAAATAAGTAAGTGCAACTTATGAATAAGAAAACTAAGTAGAATCTTAATTAGAGTAAACAATTACGAACGAAGGCAGAATGCTTTTCGCACGTTTTTAATTTTTTCACAAACTTCTTTTTTTTGGCTCGCTCGTTTTATTTTGTCATACAGCCTGTTACTTGTTCACACAATGTTCGTGATTGATCTCTTTGATGATTGGAACTTTTACTAACAATATCCACGTTCCAAAGCTAAATCACTTTTAGTCCCTAGGGATTAAACAGCTATTTTATTCCCTGTTTACGAAGAATATACTAGCTCTTTTTGAATAGATGTGATAAAAAATACTTTTTATCCCGGTAGTACGTTCCCGTGGGATAATTTCCGACTCCCACGCGGGCAAAGCCGCTGGTAAAAGCTAGTAAATGACCATGTTAACGTATGTCGTGCATTTGCCGTTCAGTTTGACTTCCATCCGTCAATACATTGCCGTCAGTAATTGAAGCGAAACAACATGTGTTTGACAGTACCTTTAGGCTACTACCGTAATGAGCAGCTAATTGTTTGCGATCAGTACCGTTACTGTTGCGTTAACATGTAATCTACGCGTGTAAACAGTCCCGCCGACATTAGGCAGCCCATTGACCGTGGCGTTAAAATAATTGAATTAGGGAATTAGGAGCAATGTTTTTTTATATGAAAGTGAGATGAGATAAGTATTTTCTTACGTGCGTGGGGATGTGTGTTGAACCATATCGCATTACGATAATACCAAAACGTTGTGGTTTGGAAAGCTACCAAGCAAAATGCGTGTTATAATCAGGACTTTTTGCATCTGGAGAAAAAAATCTGTATCCGATAGTTTTCTTAACGATACCCGCGGACATTAAAACAAGAGTTCATTCGTACTGCTTTAGGTTTTGTTATTAAAGAAAACAGACGTTAAAATCAGCTCGCACTTATTACATTTCTGAAATTTTGAATTTAAATTGATAAAGTTGAAATTACTTGTCCGATTTTAAAACCTGCATACAGCGCTATTCCGTACCGAAAGCTAATAAATCCTTTAATTTTACACGTGACATAAAATGGAGGTTCTGGCATGTAAACTAAAAATATGATCGCGTTGAACCACTATACAGTGCAGAGCGTCATATTTTCATCGGCAAATGAAAAGCGACTGCAATGTAATAACAGCCACAAAGGAAAGGGCAATGTTTTTTTGGGTCTCCGTGCAAGCCAATTTAAATATGTACGAATGTATGGGTTTGATAACGCAGTAACGATCTTTACCGGCTTTTGATAAGTTTTTTGATAAAAAGCTCGTGTGCAACCTCGTTTGCGTTTGTCGTAAGTTATTTCGCTGTATCATAATGGTATTTGAAACAGTGCCTAAATTTTGTTTGACACCATTATTGATGATAGCTTCAAAGCTTTTTAATTGTGTTATAGTACCTACAAATGGGACTGGATGGAATGGGAGTATTACTGGCACTAGACGAATGTATGTGTAAACTTTAGTTGATGTTAATTACTATCATTAAAGCAATGTTAATTTGAGATAGTAGCTAAATTATATTTGCAGCAAATTTAGATTAATTGGGCTATTAGATATATACTGATATGGTACAAATACATATGCAACTGGGCCTATGGTCTTTTCCAAAAGTATTTGATGAAATGAGATATAAAAACACCATGAAGATGTTTTTCATTTAACAAATGAGGTTAATTTTAAAGCCGCAATTTTCGATTAATTGCGGTTTAATTGTTTGAATAACATTATTAAATTGTAATTGTACAATTTAATAATGTTATTCAAACAATTATTCTTGGAAATTGAAAGTTGAAACCTTCTTGCATAAAGATAAATGTTTTACTATTTCCCTTTTCTGAGGGAATGCATAAGAATTTAAACTGATCAGAATTTGTTGACACATTCATCACACACTTTTGGAACAGACTATAGATAAGTATATCTATGTCATAACAACTAACAACTTAAAATTACAAAAATTATTCCCGCATAGGTTTTTATAAACAAAGAAACCGAATGTTTGTATTGAGCGCAACATTTTCAGTACTGAATGTAATCTAAAGGCAAAACGAAATAAGTGGCCACTTGTCTCCGTGAAACAAATGACTGTTTCCTAGAAGTTGTAGGAGTAAAACCATTTACGATTTGAAGATAAAAACTTCGCTGTGACTAACGAAATATACCCACTATCAATCGTGAACTTATCTAATGTTACTCATTAGACGGCTTCCGATGGACGATGGACAGCATTAAGAGCGTTTGCGCCGTACGGCATTTCATACAAACTTTCAAGCCCTGGTTTTTCGAAATAAATGAACCGATTTTAATGAAACTGCATACGCATAAGCAGGTTACAAAAGTCTAAAAAGTTACTTAAGAACATTTTCGAAATGTCTTATTTAAAAAAACATAACTGAAAATCTCTCTTTCTATGGAAAATTTAAAATCGGTTTAATTTGGCAGTAGCACTATTTTTCGTAATTAAGTAAGTTTTTAGACCTTTGTATCCTGCTTATGCTCTGGGCTTGAAAGTTTGTATGAAATGCCGTACGGCGTAAACGCTCTTATGAGGAACCTGGGTTCTTAAAGCTTGTATTATTTTTCAATATTGATTTTGTGTTTCAGTAAGATTTTGAGACTGATTTGAAAGAAACTTTCATGTGGCGAATTCTTTACGTCCATCATTATACCGTAGTCGTAATCCATAGGTTAGAAACGTGGGCGATTGAGACTTTCAGAGGACTTCTTCTTACTACTATCCATACTAATATTATAAATTCGAAAGTAACTCTGACTGTCTGTATGTTACCTTTTCACGCCTAAACCACTAAACGGATTTCGATAAAATTTGGCAGAGAAATAGACCCCGGGGACATAGGATAGTTTTTATCCCGATATTCCCACGGGATCGACTCTTATGCGGGTGAAACCGCGTGGTGCTGCTAGTATAATATAAACGTGGCTATAGCTGTTTCAAATTCGCAACAGATGGTTAGTAAAAAAATTGGGGGTTCTAGAAAAAAATAAATGAAAAGATCTTGACAGAGAATGTCAAATTCCAGAAAAATATCCCCTGTTCACAAAACTGATACGCCGAAATGTTTCAAATAATAAATACCAAAATTGAATACAATGTGATGAAGACACATCAAAGCAGACTCATTTTGATAAAGAAGCAAAATATTATCAGTAAACACATTTAAACATTAATTATCCTGTTCATCTACCACAATGGTAACACTGTAGTACGTTCTATAATGAACTTACGTAGTATCTATTATATTATATACATACTATCTTTATTTGTACTGCGGACGCAATCATACCTACGTGCTACGAGTGCTACGACGTAGCGGTTGCTACGTGACGCGCTACGGATATCGTAGCATTTTATTTCAATTACTGTGGCACTGTGGATTACCGTTATTATTATAATAACTATGTGTTTGTAACAGTATTATTATCTCTAAACATATATAAGCAATTGAATATACGAGTAATGAATAATATATTATTCTTAATTAATTGAATATATTAATAATGTATGCTAATCTAACAGTATGGTGCCAAGCTTATGTCACCCCATCTCTTACAATGTGATGTATGGATTTAATCAGTGGATATGTTGGTTTCCTTAGGTGATGTTATCGTACTGCGCAAAATTATGAACTCGCTATACCATGCATCAGGAAACTTAGTAAAATAAAGATGACAAAAAAGTATTCCACAATGCAAAGATCCTATTAAGTTGATTGTACCTACCTACTGCCATAAAAAATATCTTCTTGTGAAATTGCATGTGAGACATTGGAAGGCCAGGGTAAAACAAATGAGTGCGCTGGACAAACTTATGACCGGATTCGTCGTATAGTTGCCGCGGTGTCAGAAGTCATACCCATCATCATCCGCCTAGCCTTTTCTCAACTATGTTGGGGTTGGCTTCCAGTCTAACCGGATGCAGCTGAATACCAATATTTTACATGGAGCCACTGCCTATCTGACCTTGATAACCCAGTTACTGGGTAATGCGATACCCCTTGGTAAGACTGGTTGTCAGACATTCGGGCTACTGACGACCGGCCGGCCGGCCGGCCGGCCGTAACGACTGTTAAAGATCCACGAATGACAGCCGAGACCAAGGTACGGAGGGGTCTTGGTATGTGAAGATGGTCACCCATTCACGGGCCAACCGCGGCAAGCGTAGCTTAACCTGATCGATCGGCCCGCGGCTGTTATTACTTAGCCACAAGCCCAGCGCTCAGAGGTCATATCCATAGAAAGTAAATATTTGGACCCGGTCCCCTTCTGGACACGCGGGTCCAGTTGACCACATCATTTATTTTCTGTATTTTTATTGGTTAACTGGACCCATGAGGTCCTGGGTTCAATTCCCAGGTCGGACAAAGTGATAATAGGTTTTCCATCTGGAATTTCTCAGTAGCAGCCCGGAGTCCCCGGATTCGTGCCCGGTTGATGACAATAGGCTCGCCCCCTATCAGTGTTGGCATTAATCAATTAATTAATTTGATTAATTTTAATCAGATTACATTAATCATGATTAGAATAATCATGATTAAAAAAATAATCTTAATCATGACTATTGACGTTAATCATTAATCATTAATTGATTAACTTGATTATAAACGAATACATCCATAATTTTTTATTATTATTATTATGAGCCTGTGTTGTCCCACTGCAGGGCAAAGGTCTCCCTTCCCTCTTTCCACTTTTCCCGGTCTACTGCGATTGTAGGCCAATCCTTTAAGAAGGAGTCCAGCTCATCCCGCCATCTCTTTCTGGGCCTGCCGCGCAGTCGTTTTCTGCCATTGGGGATCCACTGAGTGGTGGCTTTTGCATATTGCTGCTCCGACATGCGACAGATATGGCCAGCCCAGTTCCACTTTAGTCCAGCAGCTGTGCGGCCAGCGTCCGCTATTTGAGTTTTGGAACGAAGTATAGAGTTCTTAATGCGGTCTGTGAGTTTGACACCTAGTATACTTCGTTCCATAGCCCGTTGGCAGACTCCAAGTGCGGACTTTTGATGCTTTGTAAGAGACCATGTTTGCGCTCCGTAGGTGAGGGTGGGAAGAACGCACATGTCCATGAGCTTTCGTTTTAGTGAAAGCGCGAGAGGTCCTTTCATGAGATGTTTCATCGACCAATAGTTCTTCCAGGCGTTTTCTGTGCGGCGAGCGATTTCTTTGTCCTGTCTTGCCTGGAAGGATACTATTTGGCCGAGGTAAATATACTCATGGACATATTCAACCCGCACACCCCCAGTTTCTACGTCGCGTTCGGTGCTGTTCGTCATCAGCTTTGTTTTCGACATATTCATCGTAAGTCCGACTTGAAGACTAGCGTGGCTCAGTTGTTCGATCATTTGGCCTAGCTCAGCTGCTGAGGAAGAAAATAGGACAATGTCGTCGGCGAAACGCAGATTGGTCAGTCTCCTTTCTCCGACGACAATACCCTTGTCCTGCCAGAGCGTATTTAATGTCTGGAAAACCTCTTCTAGCGTAGCTGTAAAGAGTTTGGGAGACAGCTGGTCATCTTGCTTGACTCCTCGTTGAATTGGAAAGGATGGCCCGGTGGTATTTATACGAATGGCTGCTGTACTATTGTGATATATACATCCATAAATATTATCAATTCTTTAAAAAAGAAATTTTCGAAAATAATGATGACACACAGAACAAAAAAATAATTTCTAACGTTCAAATACACTGAATTCTAATTTTGAAGAATATTTTCAATCAACTAACCTCCGATCTTTACATTTCTGATTTCTTGATGTTCAAGTTACATTTTCATAACTACTTTTTTTTCAAATAAGTCGTCAGATAAATTCGCGTGACCTAGGTTTATAAAGTATAGTCTGTGAAATTGGAATAAGGAATGTTTACATTTTGAATTAGTTGTTTTATTATACAGAAGTCCACTTTGGTTTATTTATTGGTGTCTTCAAAGTAGCTTAGCTTATGTTAGCTTAATTTATGTATTGCATAAGCTGTTGGTGTTGCTCTTCTAATAAATTAAATAAATAAGCAGTTAATAGTCAATCAAATAATCAAATTCACGATTAAATATTATGATTAAAAATCATAATCAAAAAATTTGATTATGATTAATTAATCTTAATCATATTTTTTGATTATGATTTTTAATCATTAATTTTTGATCATTAATCAGATTAACTGTGGGCCAACACTGCCCCCTATTACGTGGGACTTGAACATAACTGGTGAAATGTGGGTGTAAGCAAAGGTGCATCTATATAATATATAGATGCACCTCTGCTTAACCCTTCGGGGAATACACGCGTGATGTTTTGATATATAAGGTGTTAAAAATTAACCCTACAAACTTTCACTGTGGGACCAACTATGAAATCAAGAAAAAAAAAGCAGCTGTTTCATACATTTTGGTCACGTAGGTATAGAACTTTGGTATTGAACAGCTGATTTTTTTTTTCGTGTACATTTTGTATTATGAAGGGAAAAGCCTGCCATAACAATATGACAGCTTTATCTTTTGATGACAATAATAATTATATTCATAAAGAGAGGGAGGGCCCGTGGCTAAATAATAACAGCCGCACAGGTCGATCGATCAGGTTAAGCTACACTTACCGCGGTTGGTCTGTGGATGGGTGACCATCTCTAAAGATGGTCACCCATCCACAGGGGATCTCGGTATCTAAATACCGAGACCCCCTTCGTGCCTCGGAAAGCACGTTAAGCCGTTGGTCCCGGCTGTCATTCGTGGACCGTGAACTAATCGTATTACCCAATAACTGGGTTGTGAAGGTCATATAGTCAGTTGCTCTATGTAAAGTACTAGTATTCAGCTGCATCCAGTTAGGCTGGAAGCCGACCCCAACATAGGTGGGAACAGGCTAGGCAGATGATGATGATTCATAAAGAGAAAACCAGACGTTAAATGCAGTCGCTAGGATTATCATTAATTACCTCGAAATTAGTTACAAAACTATTCCATATTAATAACTCAGTACGACAGTAAATTTTGAGTATTTCCGTATAAGGTTCCGGGTAAGGGTAGGTGTATTTATTTAAATCCCCTAGTGATAATATCAAACACCTCGTATATATGTATACATGTAGTATGTTTGCGTTAGAGCAGTGGTGGCCAAGTGGTAACGGCCGCGACTTACGAGTTGTAGGTCGTAGGTTCGAACCCAGACAGGCGCTTTACTTTGTGTAAATTATTTCATCACCACTGCTCTCAAAACGGTGAAGGAAAACATCGTGAGGAAACCGGCATGTCCTAGAACCAAAAATTCGAAGACATGTGACATCTGCCAATCCGCACTGGGCCCGCGTGGTGGATTACGGCCCACTCCCTCTCACCGAGAGGAGGCCTGTGTCCCAGCAGTGGGAACATTATAGGGCTGATGGTATGGTTTGCGTTAGATAGCTTATATTTAAAGGCGTTATTATATGCTTATGGGGTTAATGTTGAGCCATAAATTAACCTTCTAATGTCTAAAAGTATTTTGGTTGGGTTTCGGAATTATATTCAATTTTATTTTTAAATATGTACTTATAAATTTAATTTTAAAATATTTTTATCTTTTTGTTTATAAAAATATTTAAAAACGTAATTTATAAGTATTTAAACGAAGCCCTCGTGGGCACATATAATAATAATAATAATAATAATAATTTATTTCATAAAAAAGTGGTACAGTCTGTTACAAAGTAGATGACAACTTAGGAATAGTTTAAATCTGAGATGAGTAGGTAACAATACAATTTTACGATCTGATGTCCTAGCTAGGTTACTTAGTAGCCTGTATTAAGGACAAACAGCCCTCATTTCCCGAAAATAGGACAAGAGTATTTCTTAGACTGTTACTTAATTATTATTAACAACATTTTGAACAAATAAAATAATAGTCCAGTACAAGAATTTGTGAGTGCGAGCGCGTGTGTGTGTGTGTTTGTTTGCATGTGTGTGTATGTGAGAGTGAGTGTGTGTGTTCCTGTATTATGAGTTACTTCATTGTTGTAAGAAAGGATTCGGTATCATCATAATTTTTGGTAGAAAGAAATTCAGTAATCCGCTGTTTGCATGTTAGCTTACAACAAGTTTGCAGTGGAATTATTGCATTTATTCTATTATATAGAAATGGTCCTTGATAAAAAAAGAATCTTTTTGTAAAAGTAAAGTATGGATGAGGTACAGTACATATCCTATTTCTTCTTCTGGATATAGTCGGCTGACGTGCAATTGGAGTGTCAGTGTGCTGTTGTAAAAGCGTGCTGAGTATAAACATTTGCCGGACGGTAAGGACCTTGCATTTCTGGTAGAGGACAAAGGTAGGATAAAGTATTGGTCGAAAAGTGGCCACCTTCAGGACTCCTCGCTGAGCTACCTCGAGAGGCTTAAGAATTGATTTAGCAGCACCACCCCAACTTGTAATACAGTAAGAAATAACAGACTGGCACATTGCAAAATATACGGACCGTATAACATGTACGTTGGCAACGTGTCTTAGAGTTTTACGAGTATGTAGTATGTTTACATTAGATACCTTATATTTGAAGGCGTTACTATTTGCTTATGGGATTAATGTTGAGCAGGAAATTAACGTTATAATGTCTAAAAGTATTTTGGTATGGTTTAATACAGAAACTTCATCTATTTTATATTTTTATCTTTACCTTTTTAGCAGTGGGTACAGTTAGAATCAAATGAAAAAATAAATCTTCCAGTAAAATAACTGTGTTAATTATATTTACTTATGACTGATTTTTCAATAGTCAAATAACTTATAACTGAAGAATAATGATTGACGTTTAACAGCTTTTGTATAGAAAATATGTCAAACTGTCATATTTATTCTTCAGATAAAAGTTATCTGACTATTGAAAAATCAGCCCTTAGAGAAATATGTTTGACGTGAAGTCCGCATAAAATAAAATAAAAATAACAGAATAATAATGTGTACGAACACCTATACCAAGTATTTTGAGGCTGCATGTTAATTATTGTCAATTTAAGAAGGTTGTATGTAAGAGATCGCCATGGTTTAAGTGCGATAAAACTGGGCATTGTTCACTAGTTTCAAAAATGTTTGTCCTATTTTGCTCTATGTGGTGTACAATAAAGTGTTTAATAAATAATTGATTTAAAAAAATCCACGTACAAAAATAATCAATTGATCACGACATTATAAAGATGTTTAAAATTCTGACACATAGAATGCATCGCGTGGCTCCAGAGAGTTAACTCTGGCTCATTTTCCCAGACCGTGAATAAATGGCGGAATAACCAACCAAGTTAATCAGCCAATGAATACCGTGCGGTAGGTAGTTCAGATTATCATGATTTTAAATTGAAATTAAACTTTAACGAAGATAGGAAATTGGTAGTTCGTAATTATCGTACTGATCAAACAAATGGGCCTATTTTAATGCTCTTCTCAAATATTTTCTCTATGCCTTCTATTGCTTAAAATTGTGATTTAAAGTTTGGCTAGTTGCCTTAAATATCCAATTTACTCCTCTAAAAATTGGCTACCCCCAATTCGCACGGTTTTTACGACTTGACAAAATATGGTGATTTCTTTAAAATAATATAGTTTAATATTAGTGTATAATTCACACAAACCTTATGGAATAAATTATCTAAATGACAGTCACAACCGCACTAAAATCATTTGCGTAGTTTAGAAAAACAACGCTGTCACACAGACAGACACGAAACTCTACTTTATTTTAGAGTAGCTATAGAAAAACACCGTAAATAATTTGTCATTATTATTAATAACCGTTTAAATTGTACCACAAAAGTAAACATGACAATACCAAGAACTAATCTCCCAACAAACATTCAAAACGTTGGATCCGACGCGACATTAATGTTTCAAGCTTCATCTATCGTTCGAAGTAGATACTCGTATGTAAATCCTCATATCTATTGACGTGTAACCCCCCGGGTGAGCTCTGGCTCATTTGACTTCTCTATGGAAGTTGCTAGTGCTGCCAATCGCTTACTGGGATCTGGGAAATCACGTTTTCATTTCCGTATTTATATCTCGGGTTCGAATGTGGTAAATACATTTTTCCGGGTACAGGGTATTTTGAGGGTACTTAAATTGCTGGCTTTGAAATTGTAATGATGATAGTGTGTATAATCCTTGTGTCAGATTATTATCCTTCCTATCTATCCTTGATATCCTTTTAAAAAAAAATCCAATAGAGGACATTTCACAGAAATCGTAGGTTACCAAAACTTTTTCAGTCTGTAAAACTAAAAATACCTTCTATTTTCGTTGGAAATTAAAAATATTAACAATGTCAACGAACAACACTGCTGCAACAAACTAATCATTTCAGAACACATAAACATTTAAAATTAATGACTTCGTGGCTCTAAAGTTCGGAGCTTCATCTGGCATACAATGTAGATGTTTAAATCCTAACATGTCCTGTGTCGCGGCTCTCGAGGGTAAAGTCTGGCTCATTTAGCAAGACCACAGACAATTAATGCACATCAACCCATCAGGGTGCAACGGTCTGGGTTGTTTATGCTCAGTTTCTTCTTTATTGTATTTTTTTTGACTCTGAGTTTTTAATTTTGTTTTTGGAACAATGTATTATTTAATCAACGATAGTATTTTATTTGAATAATTCTTGTTGTATATTTAATGTAGTTACTTAATCTTAATAATGTGAGAAAAAGTTTTTTTTTGTTGACAGTACGAATTAAAATTATTATTTTTCATATTTCATAGGATCTTGTAACGTGTAAATAATATAATAAAAACATTTTATTTGTTAAAAAAAACCCATTTCAAAATCCTATCTAATGTTAAACCAGATAGGATTTTGAGGACTGATTTTTCCAAGCCAGATAATTTTCTCCGAGGAATCATTTTGAAATTTTGACAGTTCTTCCATTTAAAATCTGTCAGACGTGAATTTTATTCTACGAATAAAAATTATTAACCGTTGATTGAAAAGTCAGTCGTAAATAAACTAAACTAGCTGTACTTAAAAATAAATAGTAAATACTTACTTATTTTGTTTATTACGCGTTACTAAAAGTAAATGAAACACAAAACATGATACGAAAGTTTTCAACTGCGGGAATTGTGAATGAAGACAATAAGGTATAATTTGATAATAGCTGTCCCAAAGGGTGTTGTGCGTGACGCTTTCAGTTCATACTAAAAGTTAAGTTAATTATGTTTATTGGTAAAGTTGAGCGGAAGCTGTAAAACAAATTACGCCATTTTGAAAACAAAATTCTTTGAAACTCTTTTCTTGACGAAAATATTTTAAAAGTTTACCAAGAATCAATGTTTATCAGAAATATTACTTAAAACTTTTGTAAAGTGTACTTGTTTTGCTTTTATTTTGTCCAATAGCTTTATTTTTTTTACATTGATTAAATAATTAATAATTGCTGCAATCATTTCAATAACAGGATAGAGATTTATGTTATTTATGTTTAATAAATCATGGCTTGCAGAAACAACAATTAAAACCAGTGCAGCCACATAAAGCAAATTGTGGCTGTATTTCCAATTCGTTCTGCGCCATTGAGAACTAAAATTAATTTCTACGATTATTAATTCCAATATAAACTAATTTGCACTCAAAACATCATCTGAAATATTCGTTTTGCTCACAATTTGTGAATAAAATAATTTTCACAAGAACCGCAACTTGAATTAAACTTCAGCAATATTCAAAATGATGTAATAATATTTAAAATACTTACATGCTCATACGATCGAAGATAATTACCAATATGGCACGACACAATCATGAGTTCAAAGTTACTCTTTTTATAAAACTACACGAGTTCATTTCGACGTCACAATATTTCAATAAGTGATCAAAGTGTTCTATGACAGCCCGTCATTATAAAGTTAATTAATTGTACAATCCACGTGGGCGACAAAGCGCGGGAAATCGAAGAGTTTAGCGCCAAAACCGACCTCCCCCGAGACCACCATCCCTTTCCGTGCTCCACAACATACTGACAACTGTCACCGGCCGCCCGGCCGCCGCCGTTTTGCTCGCTTTTACTACGGGCGCTTTTCCTCTTTTGCCCTATCTTGCTTTAACGAAAATTTATATACACAGAGAAATGTACGTACACACATGGACAACAACTTAGTTCAAGTCGTCGAGATTCTCTACAATGTATGGCTGTGTGCACTGATAGCAATATGTGAGTGTAGCTCGTTCAAGACGCATCTTCACGGTAACATGCCAATGCGTTCATGCACACAATCACAGGATAACTAAAGGAATATGTAACATAATTGAATGGTTTAAGGTTGTATTTTGTTCGTTTGAAACAAAGTAGTGTTCATTCAAAGACGCTAAAGCAGAATTGCGCATGTCCGTTATCAATCTTATGATCGTGAAACTACGAAAACTATTGCTATCCTTATTTTTCTTTAAGTTTCGGTTTGAATTTCTAAAGATACTGTTCGGAGCCGCGCATATCTTGGTGGCTTTTTATAATTAATCAAATTGTTTGGTAACTAAGTTGTTTTTCAACTTGGTACTAGCAATTCTTTGTATATTTTTTCTTTTGGGTGAACGCTGGGATATTTTACGAGCAATAAAGTCGGGTGCCTTAATAAGAGCTGAGCAACTTATAAATAAAGTATGAATTAAATTCTAAGATCAGGTGTGTTTATTTCATTACATTCTACACTTTATATATTGGGACGTACGAGTTTTATGGCTACTTTAGCAATTAATACTTGAGTACGATATCGTCTATTATGTTGATAGGATATTTAATAATAAATTATTCAAAATAATGTTGAAACAATAGGTCTGTACACATTGTTATCTTTACAGAAACATATTTTTGATGACAAAATCAGAATCAAAGCGAAACGTCGCACCAACTTGCAATCTCCAACTAGTCACAAAGGAAACAAAGGACTTGGGAAAAATAACTTCCTTACAGCTGGGGATGATATTAACTGGGAGATAAGAGCGTAAGAGTATGAGTGAAGTACTCTTTCCGAGAGGGCGGCGTTTATACAAAGCTATGAATAACAATTTACTAAAGAGCCAGGAACGCAAACACTTGAGCATAGAAGTTTGTTTCGAAGTGCCCAAACTCACGAACAATACCGACACGACGAGCTACGAATGATGAATTAAACCGAATGTAATGAAACGTAGCCTCTTCCGTAGAGAAGCCGTGGATTTAAAAAAAAAACGTTTTTCTCTTACTTTGAATGTGCTCTTACTGTTTGGTGTACGCGGACATTTAGCACAAATATTAGAATTAAGTAAAAACATAAATTAAAGCATTTGACACTAATCAATGATTGCACTTGCTTCATGCAAGAGTACTTTATAATAATAATAAACATGTATTTCAGACAATATCCATATTTTAACACACAAAATATTTTAAAAACGAAACAAAAACAACACACAAAATAAAAGCAGTTCAAAACACAAAACAAAATAGTTAAAAGACAGTTACACACATTAGGACCGGGAGGAACTGTCCACTGCTCACAGTGCAGTATGCAAACGTATCCAGTGGCGCAGCAGTGGAGAGTCCCACCTGTCTGCGAACACGCCTATTATACTGTTGCTACTGGACCTAGCACAACTCAGCAGTGACGCACACTGCTTCCTTATAAGAGCATGAAACCCATCAGTGTGTGCTTCTGCGAACATAGTCGAAGCACTGCAGAATCGTGGCAGCTCCAGCAGCACCCTAAACGCGTTGTTGTATTGAACACGTAGGGCGTTGTATTAGCCAAGTGTGTAGTTAATCCACGGGCTGCACGTGTAAAGTGTTTGGCAGTAAGACTTAAAAAGAGTCACTTTCACTTGATTACTGCTACGCGCGAACCTGTGGGCCAACATATTACACCGGATAGCCAACGCCCTACGTGCCCTTTCCACATCCACGTTATCGTTTCTTTTCTTTCCTGTGGCCCAGATACTTGAATTGCGCGTTTCTGTTTAAGGGGGTACCAGCTCAGGTGACTGCAGGTTCAGTCACATAATTTCATATCATATCTCGAACAAAACCGACTCCACCCAACCCCACCACATCCAACATTATCACCCAATATATCAAAGGTTTCTTTACAACGGAACTTCAATTTTATCCATTCAATTCAACCAATGCAAATATAAGATCCTGTGCACCTATCGTATGACATTGCCGCCGGGCGTCCCCATTCCTTTGTTCAAATGGGTGCAAGTTTACAGACTGATATGCCCCAACTGCGTCCTAAGATTTTAATCTTGAATACTACATCGATTTACTTGATTTAATTTAGTCTTAACTAAGCATTGTGCATTTGAGTGACAAAAAATACTACAAATATTTAACATTAATTTACCCCCAAGATGAATGGGGTGTACTATGCCAAATCGAATGCCAAATAATCGAATATCAATTGATCGACCACTTTAAATCGAAATATCGAATTCATAATATCGAATAGTTAATAAATCGAACATTCATTAAATCGTACACTCATTACATCGAGTGTTCAAAATATCGAATGTTTGTTTGATCGAGGGTTCGACGCATCGCATATTCATAAATTGAATATTCGGTTTTTTAACCATTCGATATTTTACCCTTTACTTAAGTAGGCAAAATCATTATATACATATGCTAAATAATCTAATAATCATGGCTGTTAGCTTTTATTATTAACTCAGACATAAGTAGTATGTCGAAGTCGGATGTAATTAGCACCACAAAATTTAGTAATAATACTAATAATAAGGTGGTAAGCCACAATAATTTAAACTAGTCAGTAAGACAACAGAAGGTACCAATAATAAGATTATTAATCTCACCTACAACAAGGTATCTTCTAGCACTCAATTAGTAAATTGTAAAAAAGGGGCTAGGCAGAATTCCTTGAAATTGTTTCACCAAAATATTCAAGGGTTTTTCTTCCAAAATATTAGAAATTGAATTGTTTTTAGAAAAAACAATGTTTGATATTATTTGTTTTACTGAACATTGGTTGAAAGATTATGAAATGATGATTAATTATGAGAACTATAGTTCTCACAATTAATCATAAGCAGCTGCTTTAACAGACAATCCATGCTGCGTGGTGGATCATTAATATTAATTAAAAATTGTGTAAAATACAAGACTCGTAAAGACATAGTGGGACTATCGGTGGAACATAGCATCGAACTGTCCTGTGTTGAGCTAGATAAGCATTTTATAGTGTGCGTTTACAGACCTCCAAACTATCAAAACTACTCTATATTTGAGTCAGTAATGGAAGATGTCTTAGGAAAACTTGCAACTGGTAATAAATCAGTAATTATTTGTGGTGACTTTAATGTTAATATTTTGGAAAATAATTCAAATAGCAGTAGATTGTTAAGACTCTTTAAATAATTCAATCTGTCAAATGTGTTTTTGGAACCAACGCGAATAACTACGGCTACTGCTACATGTATTGATAATGTTTTTTGTTGCTGTGAATATTTAGATAAAGCCATTGTAAATTATCTCCCTTTGGATCACAGTGGTCAAACCGTGTCTTTTGAGTCCAACACTCCGATACAAAAAGTGCAGATTCAAACTAGACCAATAACATTGGGTAATTTGAATAAGTTTAATAACACTTTAATTAGCAAGTTAAATGCTCAGGGCCTAAGTATGACAAATGGTAATATTTTGTATAAAGAATTCTTTTCATTAGTGCAAACAGAGTTCAATAATTCCTTTAAGAAGAAATCTAAAACTATTTGCCCTAAATTTTTATTCAGTGACTGGGCAACTAAAGGAATCAGAAAAATAGGGAAAGATTATTTGAACTACATGGCCTTAAGCCGTACATAAACACGGATACTTTTAATATGTATGTTGCTACTTATTCTAAAAAAAATTTAAATATCTGCAAAGCAACTAAAGCTTCTTTCATTAGTCACAACAGCAGACAATAAAATAAAGAAGTAAGAAAGAATAAGTTTGGAAAATTATAAACAATGAAACAAACAGGAACAAAAAACATAATACTGATTACACACTGGACACTTCCCGCGGTCTCATTAGCGATAACATCGATGTTGCTCAGGAACTTTCTTTCCCACTTTCTATCCCAATTGAAACTACAGAAACTTTAAATTCCTCGCCTGCACTAGCTATTGAATTAAAATTTAAACATAAATGGTGGAAGTGGAATTTAAATTTAAACATATAAACCCCATAGTCATTATAGAGGCATTTAAGCAACTTAAAATCAAAATAACCGAAGATCTGTGGGGCATGTCTACTAAAGTTTGTCAATCCTTTATTGAGACAATTGCACCCTATTTAGCTTTAATTTGTGTATAGATCAAGGGGTTTTCCCGGATTTAATGAAGTTCAGTAAAGTTATTCCACTTTTCAAATCTGGAGACAGCAAAGACACTAATAATTATAGACCCGTATCGGTTTTGCCGGTTTTTAGCAAGGTGTTCGAAAAGTAATGTTAAATTAAATGCTCAATCATTTTAATCGTAATAACATCTTACACGATCAACAGTATGGTTTCACCAAAGGATGTTATACAACCGACGCCGGTGTCACCTTATTAAAACACATCTTTAACGCATGGGATTTTTTGTGACCTATCCAAGGCATTTGATTGCGTGAATTACGAAACACTGCTCTTGAAACTTGAGCATTACGGACTAGGTAAACTTGCTCTTAGCTTAATAAAATCATATTTAAATGATAGATTTCAGCAAGTTCAAATTAATGGTGTGAATTCATCGGGCTTAAAAGTCTAAATGGGAGTACCGCAGGGCTCAATATTGGGGCCATTCCTATTTTTAGTATACATAAATGATTTACCTCATTTACTGAAAAACCAACCACAAATGGTGTTATTTGCTGATGACACATCACTGATTTCTAAAGTAAGCAGACGTTCACAGGAGCTTCACGACGTAAATAACGCTATGCTTATGGTACATAATTGGTTTACTGTGAATAATTTGGTATTAAATGAGAAAAAAACTAAATGCATTAGATTCGCTTTACCGAATGTTAGAAGTAATTAATGTCATGTTGTATTGAATAGGGAGACACCTGAATTCGTCGAAAATACGGTTTTCCTGGGGATCGCGCTTGACTCAAAGCTACAGTGGGGTCCGCACTTAACATCAAGGGCAGGGTGCAGGGCGGCTAAGTTCGGCCGCTTGCGCTGTTTGGAAAATTCGCTAATTAACAGACGTGGATACCGCGAGACTGGACTATTTTAGTTACTTTCATAGCATCATGTCTTCCGGTATTTTGTTGTGGGGGCGGGCTGCAGATATTGATTCTATCATCATTCTGCAAAAGAGGGCTGTCAGAGCCATCTACAAGCTCAGCAGACGCGATTCTCTTCGGGAACTGTTTAAAGAAATTAACATCATGACGGTTCCTTGTCAATATATATTATGAAAACATTATGTACGTTCGAAAAAATCTACATCTTTTTGTAAGATAAGTGACAGGCATAATTTTATCACGAGAAACAGGGACAAATTAGATCAACCGCGTTTTAGATTGTCTAAAGTAAAAACTCCTTTTATGGGTTACTGTGTAAAATGTTATAATAAAATACCACTCGATATTCTTCAATTAAATGAGAAAAAATTTAAAACATGCATTAAACGCACACTATGTAGACAAGTTGGATGATTATATCGTAGATAAAAATGCTTGGCTTAATGCTGGTCCTGCTCCACAGGCACTTGGGCTCACTAGTTAAAATTTCAATATTTGGAAGAGGTGCGTCCCTTTTTCTTTTTTTTCAATATTTCTGACATTACGAACGTAACTTTTTTATTTTATTCAATCCAGTTTTAATTGTTGAATACTGCAATATAAAATATCTCTTCCTGTTTGGTAGTAAATTATATTAACATCTTAAATAAATTGCAAACTATAGTTTTGTATAATTTAGAAGCATTTTTTTGTATTTTGTAAATGTAAGAACCATGTTTCCGTTTATTATGATTTTTTTTTTGAGGTTGACTTGAAAGAGCATGGCAGTTGAGAACGTGTCATGCTCACTTAAATGTCTCACCGATGGTGGCGCATGTGTTGGATCATTCGGTTCCCTACAAAATGGTTGAGCTGGATGGTGCTGATCCACGCGTCATGTTCGTAAACGGGCGCCGTCGGTTGAGACTGGTCATCTCTTAACTGCCAAGGCTTATTTTTAATCTTATATTTTGAATTGTTTCTTCATTTGTCTTTTTTTTACATTGTTCTGACATATAGAAGCAACAAGAATAATGTACCCAGGATTTTGTAATATCTTGATTTAAAAGAATGTCCATGGAGTTTCTTGCCCGTTCTTCTCCATAGAGATCTACGTTTTGGAATGGGCAACTAGCTTCAACTTTCTGACTAACTGATAGACTATTTAATTTTGACAATTCAAAAATTAAATAATTACAAGGTTTAATTGAAATAAATGCTTTGAGTTTGAGTGTGAGTTCTACAAAAAAGAAAACCCGCCAAAAACATTTCATGTAAAGTAGATTGCCAAGACTCACATAACGCTTTTACTGTTAAAAAAATATCAGATCTAATGTAGAGCCAAACACCTACGAGTAACTCTACAAGGCCCAAATCTATAAAACTTACATCTTGGTCAAAATGCATGGCTTGGCCTTTTCATTGAACTTTTGCATGACACAACATTAAAGACCAGTGACTTAATTTCTTGCCCATGGGAATGTATGTGCTATGGCCGCGAAACGGCCAAGCCATACATTTTGACCAAGATGTAAGGTTTGTAGAGTTAGGATCCAATGTACAGTCAAGAAGGCTATACTAATATGTAAGATCTGATAACTTTTTAACAGTGAAAGCATTATGTGAGTCTTAGCAACCTACCCTACATTAAATGTTTTAGTGGGATAAATATTTAATTTAATAAACAACTACGAAAGTTTAAATTAACTGATCACAGTGATCATGCATTTGACGATGTGATACGATCCATTCATTCCGATACCGGCCCTTTGGTATCGATTGAAGCAAGAATCGATCCAAAATATCGGAGTATCGTTTCATGTTGTATCGATTCTGTAAAAATGATCGGATCGTGCATCACTACTTCCCTCTTAATTTAATCCATTTCCTTTACCTAAAATTGCGGTATATCAGACCGGAAATGATTTTTACCATCGGAAAATGAGGGGGTTAAAAATACCCTCTGACTTTGACTCCAGCACAAAAATTACATCAATTTAACATGAATCCACTTCTTAACCCCTACAGTACCGCATCTTCTAATTCAATTTGCGTGTTTCATGGCTCTTTGGGGTCGATATTCAAGTGTTTTGCCGCTTCAACCGCCTTTATAGATGTCACTTCGTCACACTCGCCGAGTTCAACCCCAGATAACGACTTCATATCTAAATATTATTTTGTTTACTGACTGTCGCCACGTAACACACCCAATAATATGTTGGAAGGATAAAAGTGCGAAGGAAAATTAAGGTCTAAGAACAATTTTGATGGGGAATTTTTTTTCGAAAACTTGTAATAAAAGTAAAGAGATGATACAATTGTTAAAACAATTTATTAATTTCGTCTTGTTAGTTTTAGTAACAATGAACTGGGGGCCTAAAAAGGCCACTTTAGAAAATCATAAAAGGATAACATTATGAATCGTAGTATGGCGAAGACAGTCCGTGTTTTTCTTTTTTTCGCTGCACTCCGTATGTATAATCAAAGAGATTGGGATTGGATTTGGATCGGATTGATTGATATTTTAGCACAGACAAAAAAAATAACTGAAAAATGCTTCACCAATGGGATTTGATACGATTAACTTAACGGTGAACTGTCCATTATGTTATCCTTTTATGATTCTGCAAAGTGGCCTTTTTAGCCCCCAGGATTCTCAAAACGTTGAAAAGCTTTGGATTGTTTTTAATTGACAAGGTAACAATAATTTTGGATGTCTGTTATCAGAATTGAAGTATTTGAATCATCATAAATTTAAATAAACTATTAATACAAAATCATAACTTAACATTATAACAATACTAAATAATAAATTTAGTATTGCATAGCATTCTCACTTGCATAAGCAAACACCAAATTAACTTTGAACATTTTCATTCGTGTAAAAAGCTTTTTCTTTTTTAATTTCAACGAATGAATAAAAATTATGTCATAGCATTATCAAGTCTAGCAAGTACTAAAATAAATTCAATGTTGAAGACACTAACATCAGTGCAGACAATAATAAAAATGTAGCAACTTTATTTTCGGCCATTACACTTTTTTTAACCATTCAGCAAAGCTCGTAAATCAAAGCTTACTTGGTAAGCTAGAATATCTTAAATCTCTTTATTGCGAACATATTTCTCAAATAGAAGGTTTGCTAAACCGTTTACATTCTATTTATCGTCCCCAAAAGCGACTAGAGGGGATGTTGTGTCAGCGGAAAACTTGTTAAAGTCCTTCCACCAAAGAAAGAGTTATGAAAACGCCAACTTTGGGGTCCTCACAAAAAAGTGAAGACAGTTTGCACAACTCCGGTCCTCAACGGGATTTTATAAATATTAAAATCTAAGGGACTCACTTTGAAAGCGGAAACTAATTTTTTTCTTTATTCACGAGGTATTCATTGCTTTCGTTAAAAAAGACTTCCTTATCTTTTGTAATGTTTTATAGAAATACCCCCTCTTGATAAATTACTTTATTGCTGAACAATATTCGAGTACCTACATAATATATTATTTGATATCCGATTCCTTGGAAAACATTTTATGTCCTCATGGAAATTTAATTAAGATTGGGAACTCACATAGAAGTGAAGGTTTTTGTCTAGTATTTTCATGCGTAGGTATGTCAGTACATTCGGTTCTTAATTAACTTTTTCCAGTGAATATGAAATCCGTTTTTAATAGAAAATGATTATGGATAGATGTGACAATTATAATATGCATTGGTAAATCAATTCTTGTCAATTAATAGAACCTCTATTAACTCGAGAGAGACGAAAGCTCTTGTAAAGTTATGCATAATAATTGCTTGCTCTTCAGTTCCAATTAAAGGCACTTCGATAATGACGAACTCCTTGCGGTTAGTCTTGGACTGTGCCTGAACCAAGACCAAGACCAAGTTCTAACGTCTACTGAACCATGGAACTCGATACAATTTGCTTAGTAAATGTTTTAGTTTAGATGTTCGTTCGTTACTCCAGTTTACGAGACAGTTCGGTATATTAAAACGGAACAAAGGTAAATAATAATTTCTCGATTGACTTTGTTTCGTAGTTTACTTAGTAATCAAATTTAATTTTGCATAGTGTAATTTTGCCTGCTTAGCGAATTTGTTTTCATGGATTGCTTTGCAGGAAAGATGGATACAGGTTTTTATTTAAAAATCCGTCAGTTTATGAAACCTACTGAAGAAAGAAAAATGTGGGAGCAAGTCTTAAAACAGGAAAATTGGAGGTCAGATAGGGAGTCGCTCCATGTAAAATACTGGTATTCAGCTGCATCCGGTTAGACTGGAAGCCGTCCCCAACATAGTTGGGAAAAGGATAGGCAGATGATGATGATGATACTACTCGATACTCGACTCGAAATACTCGTATCTAAATATAAACCTGTCAGTAAAACGCATCATAATACTGCCCACGCGATTTTCGAGGAGTTTGTATTAATAATGAAGGGTGTTATTGAGACCTCATATTACTGACAGATGAGTCTAAAAGTCATTCACAAGAACACTGTTATTTTTGGTATATTTCTTTTAAGAGGCTTCTTTTTACAGGTTTTTATTAACTTGCTTCGTTCTGTTAAGTACTCTGTTTGTAATAGATTTTTCAAGCACTTCCTGGTTTTTATAACAAACGTATCTTTATAATTACAACACTAGTGTTCTTGAGAGAGGTATCAAATTAGGTACTTTACGTAGAAACGTAAGTAAAATTTCGGTAAGATTAAATAGGTAAGTTTAGGATCGATTTTTGTGTGTATAAACTGTAACTTACCTATAACCTATTAAATTATGTGAAGTTGATGTTATCATATTAGACTTTTTGAAGCAGCCCTCGTGCTTATAGGTAAAGTCATCCCCTTTTTAGCCATATCATCATTCACACAGTCCATCCATTTTTCTCATTCCTCCGTATCACATGCACCATATATTAAAAGTTAAAAAGAGCAGTTGCTTCAATTATCTGGCTCGTTTAAGCTATTTAGTTTTTTTTGGTATTTATTACCCGCGAAGTAGCGACCTTTCCATGCTGTGTTTACGGTTGATGTCCTTTGCGAAGGCGGCAGGAATCCGCTTCATGCGGGAAGCACAGAACCTGTCGAAGGCGGTGCTTGGGGGATGCCTATGTTCAACAGTGGACGTCTTTCGGTTGAAATTATGAGTTATTCCGGTCAGATCCCCTGAACCCCGCCAGCTGGATGCCCTGCTAGTTATTCTTATGTTTTAATCTCTGTCTTATCCACTATCAACTTTCTCATTCCGGTCTGATCGCTATGATGAGAATTCATAATTTAAAATTAACTTCTACTTCACGTTCTACGTTTTTGCTTAATATTTTATGTAACTTTTTGTGTAATCTCTTTTAGATTAGTAAATATTAATTGATAAAGAAAATAAAATATGATTCGTAAGAATTATAGAATCACTTGGTGTGCAAAAAGCTATACCTACTTACCTACAATCATAAAATTAACTAAGTGAAAGTGTACGCCAACCCTCGTAATTACCAGTTGTTAAAAATCGCAATGATTAAATCTGCCTTGCAAACAAGGGTCAAAATTTCATGAACATAATTAATTTCAACTAATGTGACCTGAATCAAAATGAAATAACGAAAGGTAATAAATATTAAGAAAAAAAGTATGTTGACATTGTAAGTTATATAAGTACTTAGTTTGTACGAATAATTCAACAGTTGCACCCGGTTTCTGAATTGAGAATTAGAAGTTGAGAACTCGTCATATTCTACTTTATCATAACTTTGCGTAATAAAAAAATATTTTCAAAGAAATCACCGTAATGCTAAAGTTCAGTAGCAGTAGAGCATCTTCAAATTCGCCATTCAGAAACCGGAATCCTAATTACGTAACACCCTATAAATCCCAATCTGAATCATTTTAATTTTAATGATTTATTTTTACAATTTTAAGAAAGCTTACAGACTAATACACGTAAATCGTAACGAAATAGTAAACAACTGACAGTTGCTAATTACAAGCTTCCAGATATATATTACAATGTTATGGAAGAAGATTAAAAATTTTTAAAGGATATTGAATCCATTCCTTTATACAACATTATTTTTAGTATAAGTATGCGAAACCCGAAACACGTGTCTAGTATTTTTATGTAAAGAATCTATGTACAACATTTCAAAACTGCATCATGAAAAATCACAAAGTTATAAGCTTGTTATGTTTGTCCGTACAAAAACGTGCTCACTCGCGCCGCTCGCGACGCGCCGTCTTGCGCTCATTGATAAATAATAGTACCTAGGCACCTAACCGTTCGGCGCTGAGATTCGATAACCTACTTTTCATCTCTCATACTCGGAAAGTAGTGTTTGTTTGATCCAAATAGCGGGTGGAAAACGCTGCTTCCCACCCTTGGGCGGGAAATACTCATTGTAATTGCTTCCCTCCCTAGGGCGGGAATGAAATTTGAAAATAGAACTAAATTTAGTTAGGTAGTCAGCTCAGTCAGACCATACGACACCCTTAATTGATTATGTAAATATTTATTATGCTACCCATCAAATCTTATGAATGTGCGTTAACTAGGAGAGTTGGATAAAAAGCTCATTATGTTAGCGCCATTAAATCTTTCATATTTAGCGCACAAGTTAATAATTTACCTTGAATAAATTCAACATACTTAAGTACGATAATCACCATTTTGATGTCAGTTGTGGTCGAGGCTAAAAAACATAAAAATTGGGGATTTCGAACATCCTGACTTTACCATATGGGGCTGTGAATATACATCATTTAATTATTTGACGAATTTATCCATAGTTTAAAATAAATAAGTAGTGGTAATGAAGTTTTTTTGATATCTAATGTCGAAGTTTCGCGCCAATTACATTTTTACTTTTCACAAATTTCACACACACAGATGTAGATAAGATTTAAAATGTGACAAATGTTATTGATAATATTATAAACAACACGAAAATGCCCAGGTTTTAACGTAATATTCAAACACAGGTTCATTATTACGTATTAATCATTACCACTACTCAATTTGTGTTCAGAATCGCCGACCATTATTGTTTTTTTTTTATTGCAATCATGTGTGAAAGCAAACATTTTTTTTTTTAATTTCGATTGACTCGAGTAATTAATATGACGAATGTAATCGATTTTTGAAAATAAAATAAAATAATTTAATGCAATAAATACAACAATTGCATGCATTATTTATAATGCATTATTTATAATAATGATTTATGATTTTCTAATATCATTTCAATCTCTTCTAATATCATTTCAATAACAGACAGGCGGACATAGGTACTTCATTTACTGAATTTCGCGCCGAAATGCTTCTATAATTGAATTTATATTCGGAATGCGCTCGCTGTTTAAAATTATTTTAATTTATTGGACAATTATTTATTGTGGATTTTATTTTTATAGTTTACTACAGAATTCCCAGTAAACATTTTTTAGGTAGGCTTTCCAGAAGTTTTTTTGAGAATGATGATAATTAATTAATTCTATAGATTGGATATTCTGCAAACACTTTACATTTCAATACATTTTGTTAGTTTAGAAAGTTTTTATTCAGTTTCTACAATTTTTTTTTCATTTTTTTTATTGCGAGTATCGATTAGGCTGTATGCAAGTTTTGAATCGAAATAAGAAAGTTGGGTGGACGGTCAGCACTAAAAAGTGGTCACGTCACAACACAATTTTTAGTAATTTTTATCAAGATTATCGTGTTTTCTAAGTAATTTATGAAAAATGGTAAAAGTAAGAATGCAGACAGAATGATAATAATACAGGCCCTAGTAAGCGGGACGGCCCGCGGTGGTGACACAGAATCTACTCATGTGGCGGTGACGTGGTGTGTTCCATACTTCAAAAAAAAAGACTAATAAATAGGTACCTATTATTCATGTAATTATTATCAATAAATATTTTAGAAAAACTACTAGTTTTTACTTTCCTTAAATTCGAAATGAAAAGTAGAGTGTTTAACGCGGGTGAAAGTCAACAATTCCCACTCGGACTATAGCCGCCCTCGCTGCGCTCGGGCGTCTAAATGCCTCGTATGGGAATTGATTCCTTCCGACCCTTGTATAACAATCTACTATAGTGTTGCTCGGTGTCCAACTTTTAACCTTTTTTAAATATTTTTGGGACAAAATATAACATGGGGTAAAAATAATTGAAATGGATTGTTACTTATTCTGAACAAACTATATTCAGGTTTCGCATACACCTACTAAAAATAACGTTGTATAAGTTCGAAAAATTTGTCTGCACAACAACGTAAATAACGCAATGAATGTTTATCTTGACAGTTCAACAGAACTGTCAAAATAAAAGCCATTGATAGTGGAAAAAAAAACAATAATGGCGCGCACACTGACAGCAGAACATTTTAGTCGGAAATAATAACACAGGCCTAAGAATTTAGCAGAATCTCTAACGAAATCTGAAAGCTACTGAGACCTTGTAAGTTAATTTGTTACACTAGTTTTAATCTAAGTAGGTTTATTAATAAGAGCGAGCGTGTTGCCAGTGTATGTGACCGCACTTCGCGACAGTGCGCGCTCGTTTACACATGCTAGTGGAAAATATTACTACGTCGTAATTACTTGTCTTATTCATTATTACGTCATTAGTTTGGAGGGCAAATAAATAACGGTAATTTTGCGGTTTAGATTGTGTTATTTGTCTTTGGGATGTAGTTTATTTTGCAAACCTTAGCAAGTTCTTATTTAATTTATACAACGAACTCTCGAAAAAAAAAGAAGGAACTTTACGAATACGCTTTTAGCATGGCGTGCGCTTGCAAACACAAAAACGAATGTATATTCTGTCTGCCATGCTATAGATGGTCAACAAACGGTAAGTTAGAAGGGAAAGGAAAGTTAGAAAGAAGAGAAGGGAAGGTAAGTTGTTATTGCAATACGTAGGTAAATAAGTTGTAGTACAAGCAGGATGTTTTATATTTACGTTAGTACATATTGCTACATTATTATTATGTCAAGATGCGACGCGCGCTTTACTTGTGGTTACCAAGTGTACAAACACGATGAAAATGTTTGTGTAAGTGCAAGAAAGAGCTCTTGGTACCGTCCGAAACAATGGCCAAGTCGGAAGTATGAGTGTGTGCGCGCGCGTGTATGCATCCCAAAAAGTCACAGTGTGTTTCTACATTTAGTTACCACAAGTAAGGCGCGTCGCTTCGTAAAATAAAAATACTATATCACCACAGTCTTGATGCAGTTAGCTGCATGAGGATATGGCAATTTGTTCAATAGTGCAAATGACCTTTTGTAACCTAACAAGGATGTACCAATAACAGTGAGTAGCATCTACAACATTAAAATTGTTTGCTGGAATGTAGCATACCTACATGTGTACTTGTTATATTAATATTGTTGCATTGCTCATGAAATCTGGTAATGATTATAATTATGTAACGGTGCTTTACTTCGTGTATATTATTTCATAACCACTGCTCTCAACCTTGTCCGTGTGGTGTCGGACTTAAAGAATTGCACCACCCCATACTTCCCGTGGGTGTCGTAAAAGGCGACTAAGGGTCGTACCGGAGAACGGGCAGCAGCGTTCTCTATGCATTCCACCACCATACTATACTGCGATCGCCAACCCGCCTGCCAAGCGTGGCGATTATGGCAAAACCCCCCCAAGAATGACAAGCACAAAACTCACTAGGCCCCTAGTACCCGGCGGCCCGCCTATCCTTGGTTACGGTAGCGGCCAAGGCCACGGTGAGGCAAGGGGTGCTAAGAATCCCCGGAAGAGATCCGGCTACCACAATCACCGAAAACTGGACCTGGCAACATACAACACGCGTACATTCTGGACCGACGAGAAGATCACCGAACTCGAGGAAGAATTGAGCAAGATACGATGGAGTATAGTGGGGTTATCTGAAGTCCGAAGAGAGGGGGAGGACTCGATAATCCTTAAATCCGGAAACTTGCTCTATTTCCGGGAGGGCAACCAGCAGTCCCAAGGTGGTGTCGGGTTTATCGTCCATAAGTCCCTTGTGAGCAACGTGGTGAAGATCGAGAGTGTGTCGACCAGGGTGGCGCCTTAAACTCAGAATATCCGAAAGGTATTCGCTGAAGGTCGTACAGGTTTACGCCCCGACCTCGTCACACCCCGACGATGAGGTGGAGACCATGTATGAGGATATTTCCAGAGCCATGCATGGCTCTAAAACTCACTTTACCGTTGTCATGGGGGACTTCAACGCGAAACTGGGTAAACTTAACGATGATGAGCTGCGAGTGGGGCAATTTGGAGTTGGATGCCGGAACCACCGGGGCCACCTACTGGCCAGTTTTATGGAGAAGGAAGGCCTCTTTATGATGAATTCTTTCTTCAGAAAACGTGAGCATAGAAAGTGGACCTGGCAGAGCCCGGATGGTGCAACTAAAAATGAGATTGACTTCATTATGTCGACGAAAAAGCAAGTATTCAATGATGTCTCTGTGATCAACGCGGTGAAAACCGGAAGTGATCACCGTATGGTAAGAGGCACATTGAACTTAAATATCAAGCTGGAAAGATCTCGAATGATGAAGTCTACGCTCCGTCCAGCACCGATCCAGATCCAAAACCCCGAGAGCTTTCAGCTCGAACTCCAGAATCGTTTCGAATGCCTAGGGAGCTCCGTGGACGATTATAACGATGGGTTCGTGGAAACTGTCCATACGGTCGGGTCTAAGATCTTCAAGACCCGCCGTACGAATTCAAAAAAGAAGCTCTCTGATCCTACTTTGCGGCTCATGAAGGAGAGGCGCGATATGATCCTGCAGTCTACGGATGATGCGCTAAATTACCGGCAACTCAATAGACGGATCTCTAAGGCCTTGAAAAGCGATCTTCGCCGTTTTAATACAGATCGTATTAAGGACGCGATAGAGCGAAATAAAGGCTCCAAGGTATTTGCTAGAGATCTGTCTATTGGGCAGAGCCAGCTTACGAGACTGAAGACCGATGATGGCAGGATCGTATCCGACAAACCTGAGCTGTTGAGAGAGATCGAGAGGTTCTATGGGCAGTTATACACGTCAACAAATAACCCCGCTATGAATCTGGCAAACGACCCAAGAGCTAGATTGACCCGGCACTATACCGAAGACATCCCGGACGTCAGCCTGTACGAGATAAGGATGGCTCTGAAGCAGCTCAAAAACAACAAGGCACCGGGTGATGACGGAATTACGGCCGAGTTGCTGAAGGCTGGCGGAAAACCCGTCCTGAAGGCCCTTCAGAAGCTGTTTGGTTCCGTCATACTCGAGGGCAAAACACCACAGGCATGGAACAGGGGTGTGGTGATACTTTTCTTTAAGAAGGGCGATAATGCCCTCCTTAAGAATTATAGGCCCATCTCACTCCTGAGCCATGTCTACAAGCTGTTTTCGAGAGTCATCACGAACCGTCTCGCGCGCAGGTTTGACGACTTCCAGCCTCCCGAACAAGCCGGATTCCGTAAAGGCTTTAGCACCGTAGACCACATACATACGCTGCGACAGGTTATACAGAAGACCGAAGAGTATAACCTGCCTCTCTGCTTAGCGTTTGTGGACTACGAGAAAGCCTTTGATTCGATCGAGACATGGGCTGTGCTGCAGTCTCTTCAACGGTGCCAGATCGACTATCGGTACATCGAAGTGCTGAAGTGTCTGTACGAAAACGCCACTATGTCAGTCAGACTCCAGGATCAGGCCTCGAAACCTATCCTTCTGCAGCGAGGTGTGAGACAGGGAGACGTTATCTCTCCGAAACTGTTCACCGCTGCACTGGAGGATGTCTTCAAGGTTCTGGACTGGAAAGGGGCTGGCATCAACATCAATGGCGAGTACATAACTCACCTTCGGTTTGCCGACGACATCGTAGTCATGGCTGAGACTATGGAGGACCTCAGTACAATGCTCGATGACCTCAGTAGAGCCTCCGAAAGAGTGGGTCTTAAAATGAACATGGACAAAACGAAGGTCATGTCAAATGCACATGTAACACCCACTCTCATAAAAATCGGAGACGCTACACTCGAAGTCGTGGACGAGTACGTTTACCTAGGACAAACCGTCCAGTTAGGTAGGTCTAACTTCGAGAAAGAGGTAAATCGACGAATCCGACTCGGCTGGGCAGCGTTCGGGAAGCTACGCAATATCTTCTCGTCCCACATACCGCAGTGTCTCAAGACGAAAGTCTTTGACCAGTGTGTGTTGCCAGTGATGACTTATGGAACGGAAACGTGGTCGCTCACAATGGGCCTTATAAGAAGGCTAAAAGTCACCCAAAGGGCAATGGAGAGGGCTATGCTTGGAGTTTCCCTGCGTGATCGAATCAGGAATGAGGAGATCCGCAGGAGAACCAAGGTAACCGACATAGCCCGAAGAATTGCCAAACTTAAGTGGCAGTGGGCAGGGCACATTGAACAGAACAGATGGCCGATGGGGCCGAAAGGTTCTGGAGTGGCGACCGCGTACCGGAAGACGTAGCGTTGGAAGGCCTCCCACAAGGTGGACCGATGACCTTGTGAAGGCCGCAGGAACCCGTTGGATGCGGGAAGCACAGGACCGGTCGAAGTGGAGGTGCTTGGGGGAGGCCTATGTCCAGCAGTGGACGTCTTTCGGCTGAAATGATGATGATGATGATGATGACTGCTCTCAAAACGATGAAGGAAAACATCGTGAGGAAACCGGCATGTACTAGAACCATACATTCGAAGACATGTGACGTCTGCCAACCCGCACTGTGGGGGATTGCGGCCTACTCCCTCTCACAGAGAGGAAGCCTGTGTCCCAACAGTGGGATAGGCTGATTGTACTTATAACATAAAATTGCGAATTCCTCGCAGAGCCATTGTCATATTATCAATCATACTTAAAATACAGTAAAATGTGGGTGACTATGGATAGGTAATGCACTTCTAGGAGACCATATTTTGTGAGCAAAATGGTACAATACGATGGAGAATTATTTTTAAAAACTAGCTTCCGCCCGCGGCTTTGCCAGCGAGGTATGTCGATAAAAACTATTCTATGTTCTTTCCCGGGATGCAATCTATCTATCGAAATCCGTTCAGTGGTTTAGGCGTGAAAAGGTAACATACAGACAGAAAGACAGAGAGTTACTTTCGAATCTATAATATTAGTATAGATAATACGCTAATAGGAGGCTGCATTGGTGAGAAGATATGCATCTATACGGTACAAGTAAGTACAGATGCCAGCACATCAAGCTACTACAATCTGTCAAATTTCTTTAATAGATTTCCAAGTTTATCGCTAAATCATAAAGTTCAAAGTTGTGTGCTGGCGTCTGTTCATAAAAGCTAGATAACCAGTACCCTAATTGCGCAATCTGAATCATATTGCTAATCCACTGCTTCATAATTATGTTCGAATTTGTCGGCTCAACAACCTAAATAACCCAAAATGAAAGACATTGCTTCTGTCAGGGCTGATTTTACAATCGACAGATAATTTTTATTCGTGGAATAAAATTGACGTCTGACAGATTTTGTATGGAAGAACTGTCAAAAATTCAAAATCATTCCTCGGATAAAATTATCTGTGGCATTGGAAAAATCAGCCCTCAGTATGTTACGCAATTGCTCCACTGGGCTGTGGAGAAGTTTTGACATAGTTAGAAATCGAGGTCCTTATAAATCACCAGAGACTAATGATGAGGTCACCGTGATAAATACCTGACGTGTTATGCTTTACAATTATCCTCAGCAAAGGTACTTACCCAAAACGTTTTACACTCAACAAACAACGTCAACAAATACTTCTATCACAATACCTAACTCGCTCGAGTAGCATAATATTTCCAACGATCCTTTTTATAGTACACCTCCTCTCGGTTGTATTATGAGGAGTTATTTGCTCGCTGCTCGTTAGCATCACGACATCCTGCATGTAATGACAAGCCGGGTTACTCATGAATCTCACCAGATTATTACGTCAAAATTCTAGCAGCATTTTTATAAGAAACTCGAGGAAAACTTTCGGAGGATGCAGTTTGTGTTATATTTTTCTTGGAGAAGTCTCTGGTTTATGCATTGACTTATATATTATTGAAATCATTGGGTTTATGTTTCGTTGAACGTGTTTTAGTACATAGTAAGTAGGTAGGTAGAGTAATTGATTAAGTATTTTCATAGAACATTAAAAAAATTATAAATTTGAAGACACTACATGTGATAAATCCTTTGTGGGAGACTGGTATCTGCACTAGGAAAAACGTTTTTTTTTTTTAGTGCCAAGTCATCAAATAAACCCTTCCGCTTCGGGCGGAGCGAAAGGGAGTGTCAGACTCTTACTGACTAAAACCCACCCGTGTTCCCTCCTTAGCCCTTTATGTTCCGGGCCAGCGGTAAACCTTTAGGACAATCCCGCTGACCCGGCCAGGTTTCAGCCCTAAGGGGCCCCTTCCTCGATGAGGCGCGCGTGGAACACATACGCGCCGTCCGGCACGGGCCTGGTCCTGATCGGACGGTGAGCTACCCATTAGGAAAAACCTGTCACACAGATTACCAGCCTCCCTCGTATTATCTAGTAACTGGGTTGTGGAGGTCAGATAGGCAGTCGCTCCATGAAAAATACTGGTATTCAGCTGTATCCGATTAGACTGGAAGCCGACCCCAACATGATTGGGAAAAGGCAAACAGATGATGATCTACAAAATAAAGAGGGCCTTGAAAAAAAACTCAATTTCATAATGAAATGATGATTAACCACTTTTCACAGGCATAAGATTCATACTAAACCCCAAAGCAGTAGCGGCCCTAGGGCGGTACGACGGCCCCGGGGACCGTAATGGGGGGGCGCTGAAATCAACCGAAATGCGACCACCAGGCACCAGATACCACCGACCAATCCGATAGATGACCGATGATAGTAACTTACTATAAAGCGTGAACGCGGAGTACCGACCGAGTCGCGACGATCATTTGGGCACACAAACGGAGCGGGCGGCGCGGAAAGGTCCATATTGGAAAAAGCTTGTGCTGATTTGCAAATCAGTTTGACAGGGGTGCCACATTAAGATTTAGCACCACCTAAAAATATTCTAAGACCGCCTCTGCCCCAGAGGTATAGTTTGAAGCAATTATGAATGGTTTTAAATATTTCAAATTATACGAATGCAAACTTTTGTGAACTGTAGATGATTAACAAAGCTACTTGAAACATGGAGTAGCACAAACACTCGCCATTAAAGTCACACACAAACACAGACGACAAAATATACAATTAAATAAGACTAAGCACTTTTGTTACTCAGACAAAAGTTGAGCATTTATCTTTATTAACGTTTAGTTGCCATTATATTCCTAGTCTTTGTTTCACTATTCAAGGCTTAAGCTCTACTTCATATTTACTGTGGAATGGTAATATAAATAAATGAACGTTAATTAACATTAACTTTAACTATAGTTAAGCCCGTGCAGTTAATTTTATTTGCATTTCAATGCAATTATAAATAGTCGTTTTTACTGCAAACTTTATGATAGATCATAGTTTAATCGCTCTGTCATTGATATTAAAATAACAATTATTACTGATACTGACTTATTAAAATAAACGTCAAATATCAAATTTAATTTTAAAGAACATTGAAATCGTTCAGTTGAACTCTGCGCCGTAATAATCCGCCTTTGTTTGCATTTCTACGTATTCCAAAATTCAATTTAAATATGATGGCGAGGCGCACAAACATGAGATCGGCAGAATTAAATGACGTGCGCCATTTGTCGGGGATCCACGCGCGTTGCCGCACCGCAGGCAGCCGCGGAGCTGGCCAATTCCCAAATTAATTGCTTTCCAATAGTATTTTTTATACAGAATTTGCTCTAAAGAGTGCTGTCGGGTTGCTCGGTGTGAGCTTTGATTAATAGACTTTGATAACCTTTAAGGTTGATAAGCGCTAATTGTCCCTATACTGGGCATACAAACGTGCACGAGAACACTTTAATGCAACCAAATTGATCATTCGACACTGATTGGGTCTTGATTGGGATTATTCTGTTCAACCTGAACTTTATTGTTTATATTATAGGATCCAAACGTACGCACTTGTAATAAAATAAGCAGATCGGCTTTTTCTTGAAAATTTTACATAAGTATAGCCATAAGAATACCAACAAGGCACTCTGTGAAAACATTTTCAAGTGTGTAACAAATCTCTAGCTGAATTTCTAAATCTGATGTTTTCAGCTTTACTGCCACGATAAATTATATATTCTCTGGCAGGCAATATACATTTTTCACTTTTACAACATAGACATAAGGTAGTGTTGCCATAAAGCTGACAAGTTTGGCAGTGGAACCTACTGCTGTCATCGAATATTGAAATGTAAAAATATTATCCAGATTTTTTATTTTACAAACTTGACTTTTATCGTTTTGAATAGGTAAATATCTCGAATTAAATATAATTAGTTAAATTAAAAACCTGAGACTAGAGATCCACTAGTTTCTATGACAAATTTTTTACTGTTCAAGTTTGGTTATAGATGACTTGCCCGTGTCGGTAAGGCGTGGTAAGGTGCTCAACCTTTGTCCACTTTTCAAATTATGATAAAAAAGCACTTCCTTTCTCCTTAAACATCATCATTCTATTTTCTTTGCTCATGTGTTATATTTATTATTACGTATATATTTATTTAGATCAGTATAATACATAATTTATGTATGTATTTATTGTATTATGTCAATGGTACACCAGACTACCTGAGTATTTGTCTCTCCTTCCCCTTTGAAATCCATCCAAAGGCTGTGTTTAAAAGATCGCACTTAGCCACGAATATCTATGCTCTTAGAGATAAGACCGCCCGTTGTGTCACCCATTGTAAAATTTATATATTTATGTCTGTAATTTATATGGTGTACATAATAAAGACTATTCTATTATATTAACTGTCTCTATAAATAACGTAACCGCTCTGAATTTAGAGACAAGAAGCAGAAGTTAGGTATTTTATTTTTTTACAAATCAAAATTTTCAGATTAATTTAGAGTATAATTATCATCGAACCTAGACAAGTCGTAATTGTTATGATGAAACATTCCCGACATACCTTGGACAAAAAACACTACAGCTGGGCTACTAAAGATTTTTAAATAATTAAAACGGCCATATTAAACAATAATCTGTTAAATTGAAACCGTCTGATCTGTTCATTCAATAGTTGATAGAGGGCAGTGGTGGCCTATTGGTAACGGCTTTGACTTACGGTTATGGTTAGCCAGATAGTATGCACTTTACATTTTGCATTTTTTTTTTTCAGCAGCGCTGTTCTGGAAAGGCTGTAGGAAAGAAAACATCTTGCTAAGGAAACCAGCATGTCTTCAAACGAAAATGTCGAAGACTTGTGACACCCACCAGCCCGTATCGGGCCCGCTTGGTGGATTATGGAGCACTAGAAAGTTACCTAAAGAGGAGACCTGTGTCCTTGTAGTGGGAACATTATGGGCCCATTATGAATCAGCAAGGTGGTCAGCCCACAAGGTGGACCGACGATCTTGTGAAGGCCGCAGGAACCCGTTGGATGCGGGAAGCACAGGACCGGTCCGGACCGGACCGGAAATGATGATGATGAATCAGCACCCTAATTGCGCAAAACACTAACAATCTCAATCTGAATTATTTTTGTTTTTTTGTTTTTTTTTTACATTGCTTTATAGCAATCTGTTAGCAGTATCCTTCAAAATTTTTAATATGTATGAACGTATGTTCGAAAAAGTCTACTCAGTAAAATAACAGAATGAATGTTGTGGAACTTTCCAAATGGAATCCATTGCTACTGATAGTGTGTTACGTAATTATCCCGCTGTTGTTTGAATGATCTATTCCCACAGAATAATAGACCTTATAAATAAGTATTATTTGGCAAGTAACATACATAATCTAAGCTACAAGAGGCAATTAGTTCGTAATTCGCCACTTTACGGGACACGTCCACAATAGGCAAGTGGGTACAATTCCTATCCGAGCGATTAATATGTCGGAACGTGAGCACCGCTCTATTAGGCGAACTGTTGGGTTGCCAATGAAAACTTACTTCGATTGCGTAACTCATTAGAATAACGACCCAAGTACAATTGGCGATAGTTCCGGAGGCAAGTAAGTATTGCTTTTGTCATAAAAGATTTGGATTGAGTTGGACGGTATTATTATTGAGCGTAACAAAATAATAGATATAGTACCTACTATATTTTTCTATGAATTCCCAATACTCTGGACTGGTCTTAGTTGTGTCTACGGTGTTGTTAAAATCAGACAAAGAAAAAATACGGCTTTGGAAGCAAAATATAGGTATTTTTAAAAATTAAACAGCCAAATAACAGAATAGAGAAATACATAGTACCTAAACGATGAATGCAAAATACAAAATCCCAGAATTAGGTAGTGAGTGTATGAAAGACAAATCCAATCTAAGTAAACCGAGGCGGGGAAGCGGGAGCGGTTCCATGCAGCGAAACTGAAACAATGAATAAAGTTTGAAAGGATCCAGTTGCGATGGGGCACGGATTAATGGCGCCGACTCAGGTGCCGCTAGGTGGCGCTCGGTACGGCACGACAATTGCTTTCTTGTGTCCATTGTTGTACGAGAATTTCGTTATTGTGGAAGTTATTGTGGCAGATGCTGTTTTTGTACCTTGTAGGTTAAAAGCCCTCTTACATTTTGGTACTGAGCGCTGAGCGCGCGTCTTTTTTTTTGGCTATAAATGGCATCTCGCAGTACAACCTACGAGGTTGTCGTCTGCTTAACCGGGATTGCCTGTGGATGCCTCAATAAATTAAGGCCTCTAGCAAGGGCGAGCGCGCAGGGCGCTGTGAACTTTTATTGTATTTATTAAAAAATCAAAGCATCTATTTTTTTTTATTGATATTGTTTAAGCAATTATTGGAGACTATTTTGGTAAAAATTCTACGTCAAAATGATGTAGAAGTCCGGAGATATTCAAACTTGTTACCAGTAGAAAATTGAATTAGGTCCAGTCATTGTTTTCTTTATTTATAAGGCATATAACAAAAATGCCTATTATAAAGAACATGATATTTGTGATATAAAAAAAATTATAATATTAGTGTGATGATTATATTAACGAATACTATTCAATTTCAACGAGGAAATCATGCATCTACGCCCATTTTTGTAATAGGCCTCATAAGCTGAACAGTATTGGTGATGTATAGTTATTTATGTTTAGTTGTTGTTGTTGTTGTTGTTATTTGTGTTTTGTGTTTGTTATGTGTGTTTTGTCTATGACTTCTCGTTTAAATCAAATAATAATTACTTATAGCCTTAATCCGATCTGTATTGGCTATTGTTTGTTCAGTAAAACCTTTTAGCACCAGCCATTGTAGCTTCAGCAGACAGTATCTCGTTTATTACAAACCTTTCACATTCACAATTATTTTTTTACTTCTGATTTAGCATCGTGTCATGTCCAAATCAAAGTGATCTTTATTCTCATTCTAATAAGGTTGCTGTTGAGTTGCTGCCACTGACAAGTCTGTCAAAATCATTGTGATCTTTATTCTCATCACAATAAGTAAAATAACTGTGAACAGACTGTAGATGCACTAAGGAGTCCCTTTACACATTTTCTTTCTTATTTATTTTTTTGTTAAATACTTAACAGAAAAGGTTCCATTACTGCATCAAACTAATTCAATTGATCTCAATATGATAAATAAATGATAAATGATTTATTTTCCTCTATGATATGATTGATTTATAAATGATAATGATAAATATCCAATCGTACTTCTAGTTACAAAGTCATACATTTCCAAATCAATGTCCCACTAATTATGCATTAGTAACGCACTGTGAACCGTTTCACCTGCTGCTTGACAGCGCGAAGGTGGCACCTACATACGTACAGACACCAGCACATCAAGCTACTACAATCTGTCAAATTTCTTTAATAGATTTTCAACTTTGTTGCTAAAGCATAAGGTTCAAAGTTGATTGGGAAAATTTGACAGTTTCGGGCAGCTTGATGTGCTGGCGTCTGTACCTACCTACCTACAAGTAGGTACTTAATGTAGGTGACGTCTGATGTCCGCTGACCGACGACTTGTCCGCATTGCTACAGGACAATGTTGCTGTGCGGTATTCCCTTGATGGGTAATAGATTTTGGAGGCTTATTGATTAGATGGTACGCGTATGTGTAGAGATGTGGCCTATTACCATATCTCTCTACATACGCATACTATCTCAGGCATCTAGCGCAGAAATTATCTACATTGATGACCTGATATTTCAGTATAGACCAAGGAAGGGGAAACTTTTCCTTCGCGTGACATTTACTAACGAAATATATGGCGGGCCACAAGTAGTTGCATTTTTGGCTATATTATTTACTGAAATAAAAATATTGATATGTATTTTCTGAAACTCTAATTTATGGTGCAATATTACAAAATAACTATAGAAATAAGAAAGAAATTGCAAATTGCAATTAAATTAAACTTTTAAGTTAGCTGCGAAGTAGAGGGTTGAGGAGCGCTGGTCTTTGTGGGGACAAGTTTGGACACATTTTTTGTGTCTGGGTACGGTCTTACCCATTCTCCTTTCTAACAATACGAAAACTCCACTTGATTTTTGTTTGATGGTCGCGGGCCAGATTTTAACGCTTCGCGGGCCGTAGTTTCCCCATCCCTGGTATAGACCTATGGAGCAATTCTCGTAATTTTAAGAACGTTCACAGTCTTATCTCAGTCTCAATCTGTCAAAAATACTTCTAAAATCCCTACATTTTTGACATTAATTGTCGCTGAGATGAGATTGTGACTAGATTTTAAACGTTTTTGTACAGGGTTATTGGAAAAACACCAAAAACCTCTTAAGAGCTCATTGTACTCATCATTATGAACAACTTTTACTATGGGACTAAATTCAGATTTCAGAATCGCGAAAAAAAAAATCAGCTGTTCCGTACATTTTGACGAGTTATAAGTACGAACATAAATGTAGGGAACAGCTGATTTTTTTGTCTAAAGATCCTTTTGTATAAAGTTGAAGTTGAAAATCCACATTAAGTAAAACTAAAATAAGTTTTGAAAAGCTGATGATAACGCACCTTATTGCTTCTGCTTTTTTGGTCAGTGTTGTTTTTAAATTATCACCTTTAAAAAAATATATCTGAAGACATTGTTGAATGGAAACAAATCATAAATATAAACGGTCTGCGTTTGAGAAGATACTCGCACTGTGAAGGATAAAAGTTGGATTGTAAGCAAAAAACTTTTTTACTTTACTATAGTAAAAAATCTAAAGAGAGAGTAATGTTTTTCTGATGCACATCCTTATTTTTCCTGATAGTCTTTTTACTTTAGTAGCAGAATAAAAAGTGGTTCTTTTAGCTGAGCTCGCTTTGCTGAAGTAGTTTGTCGTTTAATTGTTAAGCACAATATTTTTTACTCGTAATTCTTTTACTTCTCTTGACAATATTGTCACTTGACTGCCTCGTTGGTTTAGTAGTCGCATGCGCTACTGAGCATGAGATCCTGGGTTCGATTCCTAGGTCGGGAAAAGTGTTAACGAGTTCTTGTATCAGGGATTTCTCAGTAACAGCCCGGATCTGGACCGGTCTAGACCGGTCTGGATCTGTGTCCGGTTCGGTCCGGTACTTAAACATAACTGGCGAGTGTGGGTGTACTATAGGTACACCCCTGCCTAACCCTTTGGAACTACAGGCGTGATGATCATCATCATTTCAGCCAAAAAACGTCCACTGCTGGACAAGGGCCTCCCCCAGGCACCGCCACTTCGACCGGTTCTCGCATCCAGCGAAATCCTGCGCCCTTCACCAGGTCATAGGTCCACCATGTGGGAGGCTTTCCAAAGCCACGTAGCCAGTATATTATATTCCTTTAACTTATATTTTGTTCAAAAGCCAAAAATATATTTCGTACAAAAGTGAAATATACGAAGCGTATGTCGCTGTTTCATAAGAAAAGCTAAGTATGTGTTGTATGGAGATTAAGTGTGATAGTCCTTCAAGAAACACGTTTCTACAGCACGCAAATGTCTGCTTGGGACACATTTAATTAATTTTAAGGCGCCACCACCTAGGTACACACAACGCTTATGTAAACAGCGACGTGTATGTTGTTATAAATATAAAATGTATGGTGCTTATATGTATCTTTTCAGAGGATAAAATCGGTAGATGTCGTTCTCCACCAATTATTTTAGCAATCAGATAAATCAGACGACTTTCAAGTCTTACGCAAAAGGAACAGGTATGAAAATTTTACAGAAATAATATTGTTGTACCGTGCTTTTCGATAGTCTGTGACCCCAAATGGATGAAAAGGGATGCTTGCATTGGAAACTTGTATAACAGTGACCTACTTTTAGTCGGTAACTTAGAATCAGTGTCCGATAATTGGGCCTGCACGCTACAATAAATTCCTTCAATGTATACAAATCGTATGAGCAAGTTTTCCAGTGTAATATGTAAAAATCTCTTTGGTAGAAACAAAGCAGAGAGGAGACACTTTAGCATGCAGCATAGTACAATTTTATTTTTATTTACTCTGATACAACTTTACTCGAACAGGGGAGTTGAACCTAAGATTATCATATCACTTGGTTTTAGTAGGTTTTTATTTTTTATTTATCATTTTGATAGATTCTTATTTTGTAAATGTGATCTATGATCTGTAGACCATTTTTTAATTTATCAATTACCTGGTACTTGTTGACAGGCCTACGCTGTCCTCCCATAGGTACCTAATGTAATTTGAAAACATTGTAAAAGCCAATTATTTTTAAAAAGAGTAACCGTGGAGTTTCTTGCCGGTACTTCTCCATAGGAAACGAGTTATTCCGGTCTGATCCCCTGAACCCCCCTCCACCCCCCCACCTCGATCCCCTGCTTGTTCGTCTTCTGTCTTATCCACATTATGTAAGTTTACTCTTTTTGACAGGTAAGTACAGTTAAAAGATATTAATTGGAACCGTGCACCTAGCTTCTACGTTTCATAAGTGCCCATGTAGGTTTATGTGAAATAAAATATTTTGATTTTGATAAAGCTTATTTTATTAAAACTACTTATTCTATACATATTATAAACTACCTGTGCCCCGCGGTTTCAACCACATAAGTCTCGATTACGTGAGAATAATATAGATTTTTTTTTTCTGAATTTTCCCGCTCTTGACCTCGATCACGCCTGATGGAAAGCGATGAACGAGGTCTATGATGGAACGAGCGTGCCCAGAAGATGCCTAAGGCACTGGAACTCCGACGCATCGAAGAAACACAGCAGGCTGCTTGACACCGGACTCCGGTGGGAGGGTGGTAGCAAACCAGGCGGGCGTTAGCCTTACCACTGCAAGGGGAGAATTGGCCAGTTAAATAAGGTGTTGGTCGTGACTGTCCAGGATGCGCCGAGCGCTCGGTTCAGTTCAATTCTTCTGCTTCATTGGCAGCCTTGCTTCACCCACTATTGGACTTCTTGGTCTAGTCCTTTGAATACCTTTATCTCATGCATAATCAGCCTATTATGTTCCCACTGCCGAGACACAGGCCGCTGCAGGCAGGCTGCTGTGAGAGGGAGTGGGCCGTAATCTACCATGCTGGCCCAGTGCGGCTTGAATGTCACATGTCTTCGAATTTTGGTTGTAAAGGCCGACCGCTTAACTGAGACGTTGCCTGAGGTAACCGCGCGGTGCGGGAGGAGTGCGGTGACGTGATACAAGAGCTCAGTAATTCGTCAACTTTTGACAACTATCACCCCAACGCCAATGATATTATAAGTAAATTCATCATCATCATCATTATTTCAGCCGTCAGACGTCCCCTGCTGGACATAGGCCTCCCCCAAGTACCTCCACTTCGACCGGTTTTGTGCTTCTCGCATCCAAGGGGTTCCTGTGGCCGTCACAAGGTCGTCGGACCAACTTGTGGGAGGCCTTCCAACGCTACGCCTTGCGGTGCGTGGTCGCCACTCCAGAACCTTTCAGCCCCATCGGCCATCTGTTCTGCGAGCAATGTGCCCAGCCCACTGCCACTTAAGTTTGGCAATTTTTCGGGCTATGTCGGTTACCTTGGTTCTCCTGCGAATCTCCTCATTCCTGATTCGATCACGCAGGGAAACTCCAAGCATAGCCCTCTCCATTGCCCTTTGGGTGACTTTTAGCCTTAATATAATAAGTAAATTACACTTATAATATCATTGCCTACCGCGATGCTACATCAGGAAACGTCTCAGTAAAGCGGTCGGCCTATAGGACATGCCAGTTTCCTCACGATGTTTTCCTTCTCCAAGAGCAGTGGTAATGAAATCATTTATAAAAGGAAAACGCCTGTCTGGGTTCTATTATAAATAATTTCCATCACTACTTTAAAATTGCTGATTTGAAAATTCAATTCCTATATAAAACTGCCCGCTATGCAAGCAGCGCAGTCAACCCACAGTCCGATACAAAATTTATTATTGTAATATTTCGTGTACAGTTTTTGAAGTGAAAACTTCTTTAGCGGCGTTGTATGTACACTTTTTTTATTAAATTAGTTTTTGCAGTAGCAAATAAAGTGTTTAAATTAAAAAGGACCCACGGAGCGCCATCCTAACAGTTGGAATCTACGACCTACAAATCGAATGTCGCGGTCGTTGCCACTGAGCCTCTATGCCTACTTTCTGTTATTTTTCTGGCTTTGATTATTAAAAGTCTTATTACTTTATTTATTACGAGACGATACTAAGATTTATGACCCCTATCAGACCCACGGTTTTGCGTGACTGAAACAGTTATAAATAACATCCTACAAAAATTGGATGAAAATGTTGCAAAAAAAATGTGGAGATAAAATAACCTTCTGATATGTTACAACAACAACTACTAAAGGGTACTTGTTAGACAGTGGTTTTAGCGCCGATTTACTTGTTATGTGTCCTTTCGCTGTGGCCTTACAGGATTTATATTTTTGTTATTGTTACTGATAGCCTGCATCATTCCCACTACTGGGCAAAGGTCTCTCCCATGACTTCCAGCTCTTTCCATCCAGGGCTATGGTGGACCACTGGTCGTTTGTTTTCTCCTGCTCGTCCCGCCATCTTCTACGGGGTCTGCCGCGACGCCTTAATCTAGCGAGCCCTGACACATATTCTTGTACCTTTTTTACAATATGGAATACATTCAATGAATATGAATAATATTAAATCTCTCTAGTGTTCCTTAGCAGTAGCTGTAATTTATGTGTATTTTATTTCGAGTCCAGTGCCTGTGTTTGGCACCCCTATAACGCAACCCGAACACTGATGCAGGAAAAGGTACAGAAAACTTTCCTTAGATGCCTCTTCCAAAAGTTAAGTATGCCATTTCTTTCCGTACATGTACCCTACCAATTATCTTTTAGGGACGTTGGACTTTAACTCACTGGAGGTGAGAAGAGGCCTTGATCAACTTACTGTAGCCTGTAAGATCTTACGGGGACGTATCGACTGCCCGGAACTACATGATCTTTTCTGCCGACTATTTGTGCCCGACAAATACATCGGAAACCGTCACAGCCGCAGGCACAATCTGTTTGCGCAACTGCCAACCTAAAATGTAGCCAGAACCGAATCCTCAATCTGTCGTACTCTAAAGGAGCTGGATACCCTTCTGGTTTTCAACCCTGAATGTGATGTGTTTGTGGATGAATGGATTAAAATTATGCGTATAGGTAAGTCTGGAATTCTATACCTAAGAGAAGGTATGCAAAGTCCACTGTTCCATGTTAGTTTTAAATTATACTATTAATGTCAACGTAATTATTGTCTCTATGTTAATTAATGTAATTGGTGTTTTACCATTAACTTTAAATAAATAAATTTCATAATAATATACATGTATCTATTCTGTCCGACTTTTACTTTATCAACATTATCTTTGTCTTTTTGTGTATGTGTGGAAAATGTTGATAGTTGCACATTTGTATTGGTAATAATTAATTGTTTATTTATCCAAAAGTAATACATGGACACAGATTAAACATAATAGTGGTAGAGTTACTAATATGCTTTTGTCAGTTTGTACATACATAAAAAAAATTAGGTAGCAAAAAATCTATATAACCAAAATTAAAACTCTGTCTCTTAAACTAGGAGACCTGTATCTTAAGAGACCGTGTTTGGCCAAACAGTTAATTAAGTTATCCCTAAAATACTAAAAGTGACTGGCGAGTGAGTGAGTTCTTATGTTATATTGATTTGTAAAATATAATGTGTTATCGGTTGTTCTTCCGAACAAATAAATAAAAAATAAAGTGCTTAGAGTATAGTTTGATAATAATGACAGCTAGCAGATTTTCTACTTTTTAGCAACGATAGTACCTACCTACATAATTATGTACCAAGTACAAGAATTTAAATTTTGACATTTATACAACTTTTTGAAATGTAACTGGAAATATTCAAATTTGAATCTATAATGTTGGCATACCTACCACCAACATTGCATGCCATATTCGCATGTCGAATACCTGAAAGGGAATCCCACAGATATAGATATACCTAGATAACGCAAGTATCACGAACTGTATGAAAACCAAGCGTGCCATATTTTTGACTACCTACTATGACGTCACAAGGTCGCGCTCTCGCTCACACTTACCCAGCCAGCAGTACAAAGGACTGAGCGCGAAAGAGGCGGCTTACGATTTGTAATCATAAGTTGGTGCAATTTTTGGCACGCGAAATAGTTACTCTTGCGTTATCTAGGTATATCTATATCTGTGGGGAATCCATATAAGGACTGGTCTGCCCATATTGATGAGAAACTAGGATTCGGTCAGGTGTAGCATTCGCAAACTGCTCCATGTATGAAAGGATTCATGACTGTGGAAAAGCGTGTATGAATAAGCATACACCGTATGTAGGTTGGTACAGCCAGTGGCTTTACGTTCCATTACTGTGCAAATATAGGTACAACGATATAGAACGTATGTAGTGAAAGACGAGTCTGACAGTCAATGGTTTTATTTGATACGTTCTAAGTTTGATAAGTTCAGAGAGCTGTAAACACGGCTATGAATATTGAACACTACATTCAGCTCTTACTCGTAAGGTAAAAAAAAAGATACGAGAGCAAATTAAAAAAAATCTGTGCAGGTAACATACTTAATAACTGAAATGGCGATGCTTGATTAGGCCTATGTCCAGCAGTTGACGTTTTTCGACTGGAATGACGAACATAATGAGTCTATAATTTTTCCGGCGCTGCTAGAAATCAGACTAGATCTGAGCCAACCATGCAGACATTAAACTTTTGACCGCCACAGTCATGTACAGATGGCAAACCAAAATGTGCTCAGCACGCCACGGTTCGACTACATGACAGACTTTGACGCCGAGGGCACGTTTTTGATTTATTGACGTGAGGTGGTCAAAAGGTTAAGAAGGAAAACTTCTCGAGGAAACCGGCATCTAGAAACAAACATTTCATTGACTTACACAAATAACGTCATCATCATCATTTCAGCCGAAAGACGTCCACTGCTGGATATAGGCCTCCCCCAATTTTGGGGGGGTTTGCCATAATCGCCACGCTTGGCAGGCGGGTTGGCGATCGCAGTATGGTATGATGGTGTAATGCACAGAGAACGCTGCTGCCCATTCTCCGGTCTCCCTTAGTCGCCTTTTACGACACCCACGGTAAGTATGGGGTGGTGCTATTCTTTAAGTCCGGCACCACACACACAACTTGTAAGTCAATAAAATTTGTTTCTAATTGCCGGTTTCTTCGCAAATTTTCCCTAACAGAGAAAGTGGTGATGCAATAAATTGCACAGTTTTTCTGTATAAAAATGGCCAATTCTAAGATACGACCCCGTTTTGTGCTATTCCTCGAGTTTCACAACTTTAAGTCCTACTTTTTAAATATTGTTGTTTCCTAACTTGGACTTTAAGCGGGGAAATTGAAAATGGTATTTCTTTTAAACACAGTTATTGTGCTAAATGTTGCATTTAATTTTTTATTGTGCCGTTTTCAAATTGGTAAAGTGGGTAATTTTTATAATGATTTCAACGTCTTGCTCTGAAACTGCTTTATGTTTTGGCTATGAGGAAAAAAATAATACCTACAAATATAAATTTCATTATATTTAAATACATTAAAAAATATGTAATTGGAAACTTTTAATAAATGAAGCAAATGATTGATGAATTTTAATTAAGTACCGGTTGAATGTTAATAATTTTTTTTTTTGCCTTTTCAAACTATAGTATATTCAAAATCGAATAGTAATAGGCTTTAGTCGCATTCAAACATTTCATGCACTTTCCCAATCCCATTTATGACACAGAACAAATTCCTGTAACAAGTGGGTCAACTCGGCTCCAAAGTTCCAAACTTCGCCACACGCATGTAAATTCCTCGTTGAACTTAAGGAGTATGTTTCCACTGGGTTCGATAAGGTTTCGACAAAGTTCACATGCAAAGAACTTGGAACTTGCGAGGCTCGTTGTTGGACGCTAGGGAAGCTTGACCAGTTCCATGAGACTTCTGTTCAAACTTTACTAGGTACTTATTAGTGACTGATTTTAATTTTCTTACTTTGGCATGCAGAATCATAAAAGGACAACATTATGAATTATAATGGATAGTTAACTATAATAATAATAATAATATTTATTTGTTCAAGGCTTAAACCTATTACATTTTGTACCTTATTAAATTAGACTTTGTAACTCAGTGGCAAGATACAAAACATGATGCAACTGGGCTTAAACTAGGAGGACTCCTGTGCTATAAGCACCTACTTCCGCCACCACCGTGATCGAACTGCCATTACAAGTGTGGTGCGGTGCAAAGGTAAGAGTAATACTTACAATATTAATATTGTGTGTGTGTGTGGGGGTGAGTGTGTGTGTAACTGTTAAGTTAATCGTATCAAATCCCATTGGTGAAGGATTTTCAGTTATTTTTTTAAAATACCTGTGCTAAAATACCAATCAATCCAATCCAAATCCAATCTCAATCTCTTTGATTATACCTACGTAGTGCAGCGAAAAAAAAGAAAAACGGACTGTCTTCGCCATATTATAATTCATAATGTTATCCTTTTATGATTCTGCCAAAGTGGCATTTTTAGGCCCCCTGTACATAGTGTGGCAGGAATATCGACGCTCAAACTGTAACCGTGAATTCAGCCCATGATTCTGAAGCCTGCCTTAGAATTAATAGTCGGTTGTTAAAAAAAAAAATAGCCGTTCCATATATTTTGACCGCGTAGGTAACTTTTCTATGAAACTGCAGATTTTTTTTGATACCCGACTAAAAATTTCAACGCTATGGGATCTAGAATCATGTGCTAAATTCAAGGTTACATTTTGTAAGTGTTTAATGGATTATGAAGGATTATGGAGGGGCCCGTGGCTAAATAATAACAGCCGCACAGGTCGATCGATCAGGTTAAGCTACGCTTGCCACGGTTGGTCTGTGGATGACCATCTTTACATACCGTGACAACTCCGTGCCTCGGAAAGCACGTTAAGCCGTTGGTCCCGGCTGTCATTCGTGGATCTTTGACAGTCCTTACGGGTAGTCAGAAGCCCGAAAGTCTGACAACCAATCTAACTATCTATTTATTTTGAAGAAATAAGATTGTTTAGCTTCTAATTTTATGTTTAAGTTGTTTGTTTTCTATGTTACTCCGTTTTTTTTTATTGGTATTTATTTTTTTTAGTCTAAGAAGTTTTAATTAAAATTTTAATGTAATTTTGTAGAATTAGCATAGATATAAGCGATTTGGTGTAAACTGTTAGCTTATATTTGATGAATAAATTAATATATTAAATAAATGAATATATTAACCAAGGGGTATCGTATTACCCAGTAACTGGGTTGTGGAGGTCAGATAGGCAGTCGCTCCATGTAAAATAATGGTATTCAGCTGCATCCGGTTAGACTGGAAGCCGACCCCAACATAGTTGGGAAAAGGCTAGGCAGATGATGTTTAAAGGATTATGAACATCTATAGGACATTTTTGTTTTGTTCGTCGTACCCCGTTTAGAACTGACATCTAACTTGAAATAAATTCACCACTGTGCGTATAAAGAATATAGGAACATTTTCAGTAAAGTTCACGTTCTACAGTTAAATTCAAAACTTTAAATGGTTTCGCGAATTAAGTTAATCCCAAGTAAACGACACATAACTTGCAAGACAAAGCAAAATTCACATTACTAATGTGACATCCAAATGCGCCCCTATCTTAATAATGTGGCTCATTAATTACAATTTCACAGAGACATTCCATTAAAATGTTGCTCCCCACAAAGAATCTTCGTTCACAAGACAATTTACATTAACATGTTGTTACTCAAAAACTTGTGAAATTGGGAATAAATCATGGCAGTATAAATGCATTAATGAGACAGTTATTGTCAGTGTAAATATGACGCGAGAGAAGGCGAGCGTTGCACTCTACCCGCTGCCGTTCTGGCCCGACACGTACTGTCGATTTAACGTCCATAAATAATGAATCACTTCGTTTTTTACGACAGCATTGATTTATTTTTGGGATAATTGGTTAACAGTTTTTATGGTGGGTAAAATAAATTACTTCGATTTTTCTTCTTCGAACATTAACAGCTAAAATTATACTCAAAAAGGTTTGTAATACTCTACGTCATTTGCCAATATTAAAACGAAAAATTTCTTAGAATCGTCTTCGGTCATACTTTAGTTAGATCTAGTAGTATCTCTAAGTAATGTAGTCTGTGGATCTATTCTCTCTCTATCTATTTGGGGGTTTATTATCAATAATTAATTTTAATAATACCCTTGTTAATGAGATATTTCAATTCCAAGAATCTTTTAAAATTATGTCTAAAATAATTTGCAAGAAACAAAAGAATTACAAGCCAACGTACAGATAATTTCCATATCACCCCGTCAATTGAAATCATTCCATTAAAATGACCGCGGCGACAAATACAAAATGGCGGTAGCGTCGGACATTCCATATTTATTTTCCATTGAAGCGTTGTAACAATAATTCATGCAGTCTGTTTCGTTGCATTTTTGATGACGCCGTATATTTTATATTAGTGACAGTGGTGACTGCGCCCGCGGCTCTGCGACAGATAACAGATTGTGGGTTTACACACTTGCATATGGGAATACATGTGGGTTTGTCATTGGCTAAATGAAAATGTTATTGTTCCTTTCCGGTTGATTTGTTAAGCTTACTTTGATTGTTTACGTGTGCAGTTTGCTTACTAGCCCTTTTTAAAATTTATATCGGTAATTTATATGGTGTACAGACGCCAGCACAACAAGCTCCTACAATCTGTCAAATTTCTTTAATACATTTTTAACTTTATCGCTAAAGTATAAGGTTCAAAATTATTTGGAAAATTTGACAGTTTCGGGTAGCTTGATGTGCTGGTGTCTGTACATAATAAAGAGAATTCTATTCTAGTCCATATCTATAATAATATTATAAATCTGTAGCTCTGTCAGTTTATTACTTACTACGCCTTAACGGCTGAATGGATTTCGATGAAATTTGGCACTTAGGTAGACCATGACGTAGGTTAGGGCAAAGGTTACTTTTCGTCCTGGAAGTGCGTTCCCGTGGGATAATTTTCGACCACTACGCGGGCGAAATCGCGGGCAAAAGCAATTTTTACAATAACTATATATAATATCCTAATAGGTATCACACGAGATGGCCAATCTTTAGACTTAAAAAATCCTTTTCGTTTACCATCCAAAAAGGATTTTTCCGATTGTTTCCTCATGCAGCTTCATGTAGATTCGATCGGTGTTAGCCTGGACATAGCTTTCCGTAATATAAAAGGAACAAAGCAGAATACGTTTGCAATAGCGGGCCTAATCTCGTTTTGCGAGCCGGTTTTTTAGGCCTGGACGAACCTCAGGGCTTATGTAAACTATTGCTAGTCTTTTAGGAAACCCACAAAAGTTGGCCATTGTTTTATTTAAAGAGTTGTACTAAATACGTGATAGGATAATTGTAGAAATATAGTAGTTCCCACTGCTGGGACATAGGCCTCCTCTGAGAGGAGGCCTGTGTCCCAGCAGTGTGGCCCACTCCCTCTCACAGAGAGGAGTGTGAGAGGCAGTGGGCAATAATCCACCAGGCGGGCCCAGTGCGAGTTGATGTAAGCACCATTGTTGTTTTTAATTTCTTAATGTATTTCCACGATAATCCATTGACCGACAGTGGAAGAAATATTTGATAGATTAAGAAATAAAAAACACACTACCTCACATCGTAACTGCGTTCAACGAAACGTTCATAACAGCAGTGACAGCTGACAGCTGTCAAATTAAACTAAATAAGTGTCAACTCTAAATGGGTTAGCCAGGTCGTCAAGATGTAAGAAATCAATCGAAAGTCCAGGGAAGAATAGCCAAATTAACAATTATGAAATCACGCACGAAATAGCACTCCAAGAGACGGAAAACCAACGAACAAAGGCGAGGAACCGAAATGGAATGATGACATTATTGGTACAGACGCCAGCACATTAAGCTACCCGAAACTGTCCAATTTTCCCAATCAACTTTGAACCTTATTCTTTAGCGATAAAGTTGAAAATCTATTAAAGAAATTTGACAGATTGTAGTAGCTTGATGTGCTGGCGTCTGTACTTAACAAGAACTAATTTTAAAAAATATATATAATTGGCGGCCTTGGGCCGCTTGTCTTTTGGTCTTTCAGAAAGCTAACCAAACGCATACAGCCTGAAAAAAAATTATTATTTAGTAAATACTTATTTTTGTATTTTTTTTAATACAAAAATAAGATAATAATCATTATATTTTCAGGTTGAAGTGGTGGTGCTTAGGTGCTTGGGGGAGGCCTATGTCCAACAGTGGACGTCTTTCAGCTGAAATGATGAACGACAATTTCATGTGATACAAATGTATAAATAAATCCAATTTTTTTTTTCAGGTGCATTGTTTGGCCACAAATGTATGAAAAAAAAACTCCTCCTTTACAGTTTCGGGTAGCTTGATGTGCTGGCGTCTATACAAGCGAGTTAATATAACTGGTCTCTCTCCGTCTGCATGAGAACAGGCCTTTGTCCGTGGGATAGGTCGGTAAACTAAAAGCTGGTTCGACTTCGATCTTTCATTCGAACATTCCTTCACTTAACAGTTCATTTACCATGGCGAACATCAGTTTCATTGCTCTTATGAAAAGTTGGCTTATAATTTTCTTGCAATTTTCTCGGAATATAATAGTTATAGGAGCTGTTGCACTCTCTGTTTTCCTTTCATTCCCAGAACGCTGTAAAAATATTGTTTTTATAATGTAAAAAAAGAAAGTAAGTAAATACGTTTATTTGCTGTAAACATGGCATGACGCAGGAAAAGAACACAAACACAAAATAACAAATTGGGGGAAAATATGCGTCACAGACACGCAAAACGTCCATCGCTTAGCATTATGCTACGACCCTATGCGAGATAGAGCCCCTGCGTTGGTTTTCAGCGATAGCCAGCGTTGACGTGAAGACGTCAAACCGGTGCAGAATACGCAAAAAAAAACACAATACCTAGTTCTATAACTGTACCTGTTGATATAAACATAATATCTAAAGAGTATTCTACTTTATTCTATTCTATCTATAAAATGGTAACATTACGGACAATGACGAATCTGTTCGCGCAGCTGTCATAAAACTATGTTTGACGTTTTGACATACCAATTACTTAGTAGCACAGACTACATTAAAATATTTAGCATGGCGCATAATGATATGATGGAATTATATTAAAAACAAATTATGTTTTGGGTGATTGTGTAGGTATGGTTTTTGTAAACAGTGTTTGTGTTTGTATTAGAAGGTATAGATGTCAACAAAATGTATTGAAAATTATTATTACTGCATAAAATAGGTTTCATTTATGAGCTCGATTTACGGAAACCTAGCAGCCATTCAGAAATTCTCAAAGATACGAATAGAATTCCTTGTACACGGACATTCCGGGGGCCATGAAATGTTGCATTCAATTTAAAAATTTCCTTACAGGTATATTTTTAGTGCTCGCATATGACGTTATCTGCGAATATAACTGCCAGCAATCAAGTAGCGTACGATGTAATATCGTAGTAGTGATTCAGTTATCAGAAAAAGTTTTGATCAAATCGTCGTCTTTTTATTTTCTTTCTTCTATTTATTTTTCGATGATGAATTTTATATTGTATGGTGTGCTCTGAGCATAATACCTTGTTATTTCAAGCATTTTTTTTAAATATCAGACAGAAAATTTCTCCGATTTTAAGAACCTGGACTCGTTAATCATGAGGTGCTGAAACTACTGCTGGGTCCATTGACCTAGCTGGTTTCCTAAAACATCACACACCCATGACCCACGCGTTCCTCACGTCATGGATAATTTCTACGTACCGTTAAACCTTCTGGCTCAATTTCTTTTGTGAGTAAATTGGCATTCAACAACAGCAACAACTTGAGCCCGACAACAACTCTCGAAGACATATGGAAGAAAACGTGTTGTGTATACAAATCCCAAAAAGGACAACTGGTGACAGATTGTTAGCCAGTTCAATCTTGTCTACAAGCAAAACTATTCAGGCCCTAAATTTGCTCTAAGTCTCGAATTACTAATTCTTAGCGCATCTTATTTCTTGACAGCGCCAGACGCTGTGTTAAGCAAACTATTCCGAATCAAACATTTATTTAATCAAATGAACATAACAGGCTACGTGTTTCGCGTGCCGGTCTAATCAAATCAGGAGACTTCGACAGTGCGTTTCTCGGTTTCATTAAGCCTTAGCAAATTTAAAGGGGCGGCAAACATTTTGTATGCCACGCGTGTGCCGTTCAAAGATATCATTAGTAGAGTAAGGACAACATTATGGGGTGCACAACATTATGGTTCATATTGTTTTGTTACGCACATAATTGAAATTAAAGGTAGGGGATACTCTTTTGAGTTTCGTTTAATTTTAGAGGTGCAAAGGGCCGTTTGATGTGTGCTTTGTGGTTGGAATGTTCTTTTGTTATGGTAATTGGATCGCTAATTATGTTTTTATATATGTAGTTTGTGTTATAGGTGTGCGGGTATAATAATAATGGTAATTCTGCTGAAGTTGTTTCTGTTTCTGAAGGATTCATTTTCTGTGCTTCATTCAGTAAGCGTCATTATATCAACAATCTGCAAAGAATTTATGTAATTATTTCTACATTCTGCCTTATTTATTAAGACTTCAGTGAACCATCTATTGATTAAAGTTTTATCATTGAATCTTGTTGTCATGGTTTGAATATTCATCAAAAGCTTATATCGTGGGTATTTTGTGGAGACTATTTAATAATGCATGCAAAAGAAAATGCAAATGTTCAGCCCACACTTCAAATATGCAAGGGTGTGCATTTAAAGATAAACATAGTATTTATGAATTAGGAGCTGTTTGTATAGGTCCAATTATATTCAAATATATGGAGGGGTTCACGCTAAAATATTCATGTCACGAAACGTCCATTGATGCTTTGAATTAATAAAATATAATAATATAAAATATAATATAAACAAAATCTTTTTAGAAAAGGGATCCTATTCAGATATTCAAATAACAGTTAAAACGATATCTTTGATGTACCTTATAAGAACTGAAGGATCTTTTTCTTTTCATACGCGTGACAAATGACACTGGTGAACGAAACGTAATATGAAAATTCATTTAATTTCTCTTTACGAAAGCCACATTTTCAAAGAAACACTTCAAACGTACGAAAATTTTTCCCATATTATTATTCAAAGTTCAAAAGACGTATTTAGAGACACGTCAAAGTCAAGTCTACAAACTTCGGGAAACAAACTCTTGTCTCAGTTTAATAAGATGCATGTTGGCTTGGCACAAATTTTTGTTTATATTTTTATTTTCTCTTATTTTTATCTACGCAGCAAAAGACAGCCGACATTTTAAACGACCTAATGGCGTTTGTGTTTGGCTTTGTGAATATTCATACGTGTATGCTAATAGACCTTTCACGGTTCTTTACACACGAACAGTGACCTAACCAAAACTGTTTTGAGATGCATGAATAATAATAATATGCACGTTTACATAAATCCCGTTTTTAGTTTTACCTTCACGGCCTAGACGCTTTTTACTCGTAATGAGAACACTGACATTCTTTATTCTAAGCGCAGAGTTTGTTTTTAGGCATTATACAAGATTTCAACAAAGTTCATTAGTTTTATGCGAGTAGGTAAGATAAATTATTTCTCTATGTAGGCTTGTACAAACGTTTTTACACGTCAATCATATTTTAAAAACTAAATGAGGTCGGCGTTTCCTGTCTGTCTGACTACTCTGAGAAGAAAGGCCGGAACAAATTCAGGGGTCACAGTCTCTTTCAAAGTCCAGGCATAATCTTGGTAAATAACATAATCATGTGAATATCATGTAGAGTGGTGTCTGAAATGATTTTTTGACGAAAGAACCACACAGATTGAGTGGACCTGTCCAGTCAGTGCAGCTGAACTCAGAACTTAAGGCGCAAGAGTATTTAGGTATAGGTACAAAAAAATGTGTAGGCTAATGACCTACGGTGCCGAGACGTGCACACTCACTAAGGAGACTGTCCACCGCATACGAGTAGCACAAAGGGCCATGAAACGGGGCCATGCTTGGCATAACCCTACTAGACCGAGTACGTAACACCGAAATCCGTCATCGGTCAAAAGTCTACGACGTCGGGGACAGAGCGATGCGCCTCAAATGGAGTTGGGCAGGACATCTAGCTAGTCGAAGAGATGGCCGATGGAGTTAAGCTGTTGCCGAATGGTGGCCAAGGTTCGGCCCCAAAGAAACCAGGGCCATCCAAAACCGCGCTGGGATGGAGATATAGTCAAAGTCGCGGGAAACACCTGAGAGACGCACAGAACCAGGTATAGACCTCCCCTTTCGTCTGCCATACTTCCCGTATGGCAGACGAAAGGGGAGGCCTATACCCAGCCGTGGGTGATTCCGGCCTGAAATGAATAATAATCATTTAAATTAAAATATATTTTTTTTTAATAATAATTAGGTTAATTTAATTAATTATTTTAATTTTTAAATTTACCCCATACTTCCCGTGGGTGTCATAAAAGGCGACTAAGGGGCGTACCGGAAAATGGGCAGCAGCGTTCTCTATGCATTCCACCACCATACCATACTGCGATCGCCAACCCGCCTGCCAAACGTGGCGATTATGGAAAACCCCCCCTTTTGGGGGATGCCTATGTCCAGCAGTGGACGTCTTTCGGCTGAAATGATGATGATGATGATGAATTTTTAAATTTAAATTTTTTGTCATCACCAGCAGAAGATGACAAAAAATTTATGTTTTCCAAATTATGCGATTTCTTTAAATTATATCCCTAACATACACATTAAAGAAAACCCAATGGAGCAATCAATTACATCGGGGATTAGCAGAACCGCATTAAGCTATAATATTACAACTTACAGCGAGGCTTACTTATACAACGCTAAACCCTAATTAGACCCGAATTCGAGAACCAAGCATTTTAAATTGGCTTGTATTTAATCGAAAATCTACTAATCCCCATTTTGGGTTTCTAAAAATACTGAAAAGCCAATTAACTGGATGTAGCAGCGCGGTTGGTGACAATACTGACCTAATCCATTTGGTCGGAATGCCCTAACTTGGTTACTGCGACCAATTCGGCTAGCGTGTCTTTGATCACGGTTCCAACCTAACATAACCCGTTTGGTCGGAGTACCCTAGCTTAGTTACTGCTACCTATGATAAAAGGCTAAAAAGTTAAAAAGAGGCTCATTGATTTAAAAAAAGTGTCCATCATTAGAAGGTCAATTTTAAACAGAATCAGTTAAATATTTCCCTTCTAGAATACACAAACAAACGTTTAAAGTGGCACCACTTGGACTCAATACGCTAATCCAATTAGGGAAAATTCATTATCTAACATCGGGACGTGTTTCTCTGGCAATAGTGATCCGTCGAAAGAACACTTGGAATCTTCTAAAGGGGCACTTGTAGGCGATTAGTGCTGTAGCACACTTAACCCCCCTTGTGCGGGCTATGTCGGGTTAGTGCCGCTCTTTGTTCGTGCGTACCCCTCGATTCCCAGTGTATTATTGGCTGGTAACAGCGAGTTATTACATTTGCTTTTCGATCGTGATTATGAATAAAAGGAAAGAGGACACGGTTTAATTTTTGTGAGGGATGGTTTTAGTTCGTGTTTCTTTGGTGATTGATGGAAGATTGTAATAAGGTTGAGTGAGTTTACTATTTGTGTGTTTAATAAAATTAATTTTGATGAATTTTATTTTTTTATTTTTTGATGTAATTTAATATTTTTTTAGTCCATCTTTTTTAACAGGTGATATTTTTTGAAGTGAAGAGATCTTTAGGCGCGTTGGGCATTTTTTGAGATGGGAAAAAACCATTGAACTCGCGACACTGTTACATCCGACACCTCTGTTTTAAGTTTTGGCCATTATAAAGACATCAACGCGCGGTACATTTTCTATGGGAAGAATGACCTTCAAACATATTTATAAAATTACTAAGTATGCTTTTTCAAGTTTTGACTTCTGTTGCGGCACTCCTGGAATGTCATTGTTTTTTTTTACTTTTAACTAGTAATATAGGGAACCCCATACTTCCCGTGGGTGTCGTAAAAGGCGACTAAGGGTCGTACCGGAGAATGGGCAGCAGCGTTCTCTGTGCATTCCACCACCATACCATACTGCGATCGCCAACCCGCCTGCCAAGCGTGGCGATTATGGCAAACCCCCCCCTGTTGGGGGAGGCATATGTCCAGCAGTGGACGTCTTTCGGCTGAAATGATGATGATGATGATGATGATGATGATAGGGAACTGTAACACAGTTACATAGATAAATTGTATGGCCTTTATAAATTATGCACGTTTACTATAATAATTTCCTAGAAATAACCGTCTACTCCATCCAAAAATTAATGCACCAATTAAAATAATAATTAATGTAAGCACTGATTTCTGCTTCATTCGTTTTGCCAACAAAACCCATTACTTAATGAACCTCAGAATTTCTCAAGTAGGTATAAAGTAATTACTATTCATATTTTAATATACTCTTCAGGAGACTATTAATAGGACCACCTCTTGTCTCAACTAATACACTATTAAAGAGGCTGTATTTTGAAATATTCATGAAATAGGGTTTATTGGTTGGTTATAGATAATATATTTAGGTGGGTGGGAATAGGAACAAAGCTAGACTAATATAATATATAGATAATTCAATTATTATTTAAATACAACCACCAGCACATCTAGCTACCATCTGTCAAATTTCTTTAATAGATTTTCAACTTTATCGCTAAAACACAAGGTACATATTTGAATGGGAAAATTCGATAGTTTCGGGTAGCTTGATGTGCTGGCGTCTGTACATAAAGGTTTTGTAGTATATGAGGAAGTTACAAAGTATATACTGTATTATTAATTACATGGTATAGGTACAATGAATTGTTGGATGAATCGCTGCTTTCCTAACTTGATCACTGAGTAATCTGTAATTAGAAGATAGTTTCGACTCCCAATTTGAGTATAACAATAGTCATTTACAACTTTTTTTACCTTACAAAGGTACGTCAGCCTAATGATATCCTAATCTAACTAATTATTACACGTAATTATAATATCATTAATACAAATATATTATTGCGTAAGCGAGGGAGATAGTGTGCATCACTATCTCCCTCGCTTACGCAAGCATTTCATAATCATGTATAAATACTTTTGTAGCTTATAATGTAAAACAAAACACAATAACAAAAATCTTAAAATTAAAATTAAATAAAACGAATTACAATAAGGGGTGTTACCGCCCAAGTAACTCAGAAAGCATTATAACTAACGAATAGTAAACTTTTGTACAACTTAAGATCCGTATAAACTCTTATATAAGTTCACCGAGCATCTTGACGCTTTATATTGGCATTTAAAAACCATTATGATGCTTTACACTGTATAACGGTTGGATAGTGGCTTATCAAAATGCTTTTGTAAAGCCTTTAGTTTTATTGCAGTAAACCACAATCCAGCTGTACAGCTTTCAGCTGTTATTAGTGCATTTGTATCTACAGTAGCATTTTTAAGTAGTAAATACATGCTTAGTGCTGTTTAATAGCATAAACATGAACCATTATAATGCCACGTAAATCCGTTATAAAGCTTTGAGCTGTTTTTAGTGCCCTTTGCTGTGTAATAGCACTTTAAAGTGGTAAGTAAAAGCCTAGTACTGCTGGACAGCATAAACGTGAATCAATGTAATGCTTGCATTTTTAAAGATCAACTGAGTTCTGTTGTACAGCTAACAGCTCTTTAATCAAATAAAAGTGAGTTATTGTAATGCGTAAAGCTGTATATACATTCAATTGTCTTCCATTTTTAATAATTCAGCTTTGGCAAGCTGATATATTTTATTTTGTACGGCATTGTATGGTTGGTACAAAAATTACTGAAAATAAGAAAACAACTATCGTAATAAATATGTGATTGTTTTACTCAAGGATCCCCATGGCACTATTTCAGTCTACATCAAGTCTACTGGTATACTGGTGAACCCATATAAAACTACTTTATAGACAATGGCACTATACTGTACATCAAAAGTCTTCTCTTTGGCCTCTGGCTTAATAATTGTTCACGTGTGAGTATTTATACTGCTGACGGCATTAATTAGCCTTTTTAAAGGCTCGCCGGGCTGCTATAGACCGACACCATTTTGTAAATATTTTATAACCAAAAAATATTATAATTCGGACCTATTTATAAAAGCAATAGACCTATATAATAATGATATAACTTAATTTAATACTGCCCAACCAATAATATTATGTTAATTATGCAAAATTCGTTCTAAACAGGAATACACAATTGTTTTGATTATTTCACACAATATCTATAAATAACATTTTATATCAAAACCACAAAATATCGAAGGCGCGTGAAAATTCTCAATGAAACTTATATAGACATCTACAGTAATCTACATTGCGTAGTAATATTTGAAGGCATGAAATAGCAAAAGAGTCAAAAATTAACCCAGTATTATACATTTTGTTTTGATGCAAACAAATATGGTGTCACTCAGTTTTGACCGTCTTCGTCCATATTATGTTGCGATACAAAGTAGTTAAATTACAACGTTAATTGTATTATAACATTTGTACCGTGGTATTAAAGATGTTTTGCAATGATGTAGGGTTTATTTAAGTTCTAACTGTGAACACTTAAATAGCTCCAATCATTCTTTTACTACATTCTAATGCTAGTGTAATGCTTTTGTAATGCAATTAACATCTTCATTATCAATAATATTGCTAGTATAATGCTTCAGTAATGCGATTGGCAACTTCATTGATCGTAATAATTCTTCTTTAATGCGATTGGTAACTTTTTTGACCATAATAATGCTAATATAATGCGCCTGTAATGCTATTAAACAACTATTGTGAACCTATTTAGGATCTAAAGCCATATAAATTGTGCCCAAATAAGCATTACAGTAGCCGTATAAACGTTTGTAATGTTACTATAGAACTAACTCAAAATGCGAAAACGATACAGAAATGCTGTAAGTCGGCCGTTATACTGCTTTGATGTGTTACTTGGGCGTGGTTACTCGAGTGAGTGCGTGTGTATGAGTGTGTGCGAGCGAATGTGTAAGACTATTCGTAGTAATAGTTTATAACAATAGTCCATGGTGCTCCAACGAGTTTACTTTGTACTCAAAGTTTTAGAGTTAAAGTAGGATATGTTTGCCATGAAAAAATAAATGAGATACCAATACATCAACGCTCTCAACCTGCACGACAGGAAGCCATAGAATGCAATGGCTGTGGCCGAAATCGGCTCGATGGAATTATCATCAAGATGTAGGTGACTATGGCCTTTAATTTAATACAAAGTTTATGCGCGCTATTTATACAAAGTTATAATAAAAATGATAGGCTTTTTTTTTTAAAGTGGAGAAATGCTCATGCATTCTGCACTACCACGGGGAGATAGTGCAGTTATGTGGGACTCTAACCCACTAAAACTCCACGGTGTCCTCCTCTGCCGCTTACGGCGGGAACACGGGTACGCGTTAGCACTCATCCGTGAACCCGCTGCGGCTGTCCGTCACAGGACCCTCCTCTGGGGAGTACTCCCCATCACCGGTGCAACAGAACACATAGCACGCCGTGACCACCCCAGGGACCAAACCAGCACATGAGCGCCAGACGACCCATGTCTGGGCACCCTTGGTCCCCCTGCGACGGGTCAGGTCATTGGCCTCGCCGCCTGCCAATTTTCGGCCGCAGAGGATAGGGAGAGCGGCCAACGTCATACCGACACTCCTCCTCCCCTGCGGCCCCACCGCGTCCGCCATCAGACCGTCGTCCGCCGTCAAGGCCGCGGAAGGTAGGGAGAGCGGCGCACCGCAATACCGGCACTCCTCTCCCGCCGCGGCCTCCAACCCTCAGCCGCGATGCCTCCCATACGACATCGCGGCCCGCCTCAGTTGCAATGTCGCCGAAGCGGCACCGCAACCTACTTGTTGGACGCTACGTCGTCGGCTTACAGGCAAAAGCCCTGACGAGCGGCCCCTCCTCGGGTTCCTCTTCGCTTCACCGTGGGTGTCCAAGCCTCGGCTGCTGAGCCTCCCCGCCTCGACAATGCGGGAACCCACCGGGGGGGAAAATGATAGGCTTTTCTTGACAATTTCCTGCACATTGCCAACAGTATCACGAAAAACTACGTGACCGTACGTGACGTACGTGACGTGACGTACGTACGGCTGCTACGAGGGCTGGGTACTAGACGCCTACGTCAACAGTAGGCGAGCGCCGCGTTGCTTCGGACTCAATCCGTAGCGGTTTCTGATAATAACATAGTGGTTATACATAAACGTAATCCGGTTGGACATTCGGTTTAACATTCTATGAAAAGCATTCACAATGGAAATTATTTGGCTGTTGATAAAACATCATTTAACCCGGCAGTCAGATGTGACTCTCATTAAATGGTGTAATTTGTGTAGTAGCGACACAGGTAGGCGTGGATGCGGGAGCCGAATGAACCGGCACGATTTTATACGTTGCATTGATAGGGTTGCTTCACTACTCTATTATTAAAATTTATTTTACAAGCACAAGTGGTATTTACAAAGTAGCGGTGGAAACACCGAGACCATAGTGACCTTTGTGGTAATTGCCTAACATATTATCAGTAGGGTTTAATTCAATTCAATTCAATTCAATTTTTATTCAGTAACAATGAGAGGTTTTTCTTTTGAGTATTAAAAAAAAAACATAGTCTCCAAGAACCCTGGAGATGGCGTTGAACTAACTACGTTACTAGGTGCCAAAGTCAAAATGCTTGGAAAAAAAAACATTGCGTCACGTCATATACGCTCGTTGAGTGACAGTTTCGTTTGCTTTCGTTTTACGATCTCAAAATTACATCCAAGTGAATTAATAAAAAAATTATGAAACGTTCCGTTCCTTGCAGTAACTTACCAAGTTCAGCGCCATCTATCCAGCGACTAGGGAAGCGTTAAAAAAAAAGAAAAATAAAATCACTCATTCACATTGCGTTCGAATATAATCCAGCATGAAGCATTAAAATTAACAACATTATTAGATATAGGTACAAACAAGAATACATGCAATTCAAATTAAATTAGAAAATATGCTTTTAACAATTTAAAAAAAAACAAAGAAACAAAATCAAAAAAAAATTGAATAATACCATGCAAACAAAAATTAAAAACCTCAATAAATTAATAGCAATTTAAACGAAAACAATAAAAAAAATAAAAGTCATAAGAACACGGAACACAATATAACACCATAAACAAAAAATTACATGTCAGTTTTAGACATGTATTTTTTTTTAATTTTGACAGATCAACGACATTAATTGTGTTATTTACGTTGTTGAGCAGACACATTTTTCTAACATATGAAGCAAAGGATTAGCAATATCCTTCAAAATTATTCAGATTGAGATCGATGGTGTGTTACGCAATTAGGGTGCGGGTTGGTCAAGTTCTTGAGAAAACTCAGGTGCGTAGTATTACGAGTACTCGCAAGTGCGTGAATGACCATAATAAAAGAAAATCGTGTTATAGGTAGACCTATAGTTACACTATTTATCACGGGCGTAGCCAGGTTTTTGTATCGGGGAGGGTTCAAGAAAATAAAACGACTAAAAGTACATAAAATAACTCTTATATAAGAAAAATATTAAAGATGTGAAAAATAGATACAGAAAAAATCTCCTCGAAAGAATTGGGGGAGTCCTTTTTCGAGCAGTGGGACAATGTAAACTATGAGCTAAATAAAAAAAACAACGTTCTGTTATATATCACAGAAACACAGAATATTACAAAATTAATCTTCTGTTTTTCTTTTTAAATATATCCACTACTTCATTCGCATCAATTTCTATCACATAGTGAATGTTCAGGAGAGCTAAGCCGTTCAGTCTGTTTTTACTTGTTGTGTTCTTATTTTGATTCTATGAATGTTAGTATCTGAACTTTTCGGGGGGGGTTTGAACCCCCAAAACCCTCCCCCTGGCTACGGCCGTGCTATTTATAACTCAAGAACGGCTGAACTAATTTGGCTGAAAAATGGTGGGGAGGTAGCTTAGAATCAGGACACGAACATAGGATATTTTTTATCTTTTTTTTTTACTTAAAGGAGTAGGGTAGGACTAGTGAAGGAGTAGGTTAGGAGTAGGGTAAAAGTAGGGTAGGAGTAGGGTAGGAGAAGTGTAGGAGTAGGGCAGTAGTAGGGTAGGAGTAGTGTAGGAGTAGGGTAGGAGTAGGATAGGGGTAGGGTAAAGGGTACGATGCCACGCGAACGAAGTAGCGCCTGGCAGCTAGAAATAATTTATATTGCAAAACAACGTTTGCCGGGTCAGCTAGTTATGTATCAAAGTAAACGAAGCAATAGGAATTTGTAAGAATCGTAGCAGGTTACGTTCTGCTTACAACCAAACTCAGACCAAGTAAAAAGTCAAGACATAGCGCCGCGAACAATACAGTAAACCATGCAAAAACTACACCTCCGCTCTGTGCATACACGCTCACACGCACACATTTACAATCAAACTACACCTGACTATATAATTATAAGAATGGTGCCGCATTTCATTCAAATTTCCTAAGGGGCCTCTGCGAGTTGGCTTCGGCCCCTCGTACGCCTTCCAAAGGACCGGGACCCCATGGTTCCGTGATATATAAATTCATAAAAATAATAATAATCTTTATTTCAAAAAAGCCAAGTACAATTTGTCCATCTCAATCAAACATAAAAAAAAAAAAACAAAACAATGAAGTACAACGCTATGCATTATTTGAGACAGACTGAACGTCTGTATCTGTGCTAGTATAAACTGTGTTACAGACACAGGCGCCTTCCTCTTACAGTTCATTGATAATTTGCTGCACTTGGTAAGAGTTTTGGTAGGCATAAAACATAGTTTAGCTTAAGTACTTAACACTTATTATTTGTATAATTAAGGAATGGGTGTGGTGTGGGTGTGGTGTGGGCAGGGGCGGGCATTCCATAGAGTGATAAAGACAGTGTCTACCTCGGAGAACTGATCTAATATTACATAAGTAAGTCAATAAACAAAACTTAACAAAATATAAAAATTCTTAAATCATAAATCAGCTCCACCTACCGAGCGTCGGTAGTATCATTAAGATTTCACAAATTTCGTATCTTTGATTTGCGCTGCAGTGGCGCCACCTCACAATCTCAACGGCGAAGACACAAACTATTCGTCACTAAATGTTTCGATGTGTGCTCTCGCGGTCAGTCGTGCTCATACGATTTTATGAGTGTGTGCGCGCCTATAACTACGTGGCACACAATGAAAAAATAACGCACACAACTGCGATAATAGGCAGTGTCTTTATTACTGTAGTTTCTCATAGAAATAAGTTTCTTTTTGTTTGTTTGTTATTACGCAATTACTCTGCCAATTGTCGACCGATTTTCAAAATTCTTTTTTTGTTTGAAAGGGTATACTCTCGAGGTGGTCCCATTATCATCAAGTTGGAATCTGATGAGAGGATCTCATGGAAATCGAGGGAAACCTTCAAATTTTATAGGCAAAGCTATAACGATTTGGGTATTTTTTAAAATAACTTGAGCATTTGCTCTCGGAAATCATCATTTGGTAAAGTGGAGCTGATGAAGAAGACCACAGATGGCCATTGGAACTACTCAATGACAAATATTTCACGGTATGCTCGTCACCAAGCGTATGGTGAGTGGTTGTTGAGGAGTTCTCCTGGTTCTTACCAGGAGAACTCCTCAACAATTAACGTCCCAACATCGGGAAAAGCAATATTTTGTAACAAGTGATGAGCAGTTGACATTAGGCTATTGTAACTTAGATAAATTACAAACGGACACATAAAAACTTTTTACGAAAAAAAAAACAACCGACTTCCAAAAAAAACACTACAAACTGAAAAATAACTTTAATTTCGGAAGTCGGTGTCAATAAACGAAAATGCGGAACCAAAGACACCGACTTCCGAAATTAAAGTTTTTATTTTTCACTTTTTAGTGTTTTTTTTGGAAGTCGGTTGTTTTTTTTTTTCGTAAAAAGTTTTTATTTGTCGTATAATATCCTTTTTGTTCGCGTCAACTCGGAACTACGAGCGACAGAGATCTATGGATAGGTATTTAAGCTGGCATTTGGAAATTACCTACATCATCGATCGACAAGACACGAACCGAAACCATAGCGCAGTATTTTTGGTGAGATTTTTGTTTTGCCTACCTTCTTTGAAAAATCTGTGCACGCCCCTGGGTGTGGGTGTATATGTGTGGTGTGCAGGGGCGTGCACAGATTTTTCAAAGAAGGTAGGCAAAACAAAAATCTCACCAAAAATACTGCGCTATGGTTTCGGTTCGTGTCTTGTCGATCGATGATGTAGGTAATTTCCAAATGCCAGCTTAAATACCTATCCATAGATCTCTGTCGCTCGTAGTTCCGAGTTGACGCGAACAAAAAGGATATTATACGACAAATAAAAACTTTTTACGAAAAAAAAAAACAACCGACTTCCAAAAAAAACACTAAAAAGTGAAAAATAAAAACTTTAATTTCGGAAGTCGGTGTCTTTGGTTCCGCATTTTCGTTTATTGACACCGACTTCCGAAATTAAAGTTATTTTTCAGTTTGTAGTGTTTTTTTTGGAAGTCGGTTGTTTTTTTTTTCGTAAAAAGTTTTTATGTGTCCGTTTGTAATTTATCTAAGTTACAATAGCCTAATGTCAACTGCTCATCACTTGTTACAAAATATTGCTTTTCCCGATGTTGGGACGTTAATTGTTGAGGAGTTCTCCTGGTAAGAACCAGGAGAACTCCTCAACAACCACTCACCATACGCTTGGTGACGAGCATACCGTGAAATATTTGTCATTGAGTAGTTCCAATGGCCATCTGTGGTCTTCTTCATCAGCTCCACTTTACCAAATGATGATTTCCGAGAGCAAATGCTCAAGTTATTTTAAAAAATACCCAAATCGTTATAGCTTTGCCTATAAAATTTGAAGGTTTCCCTCGATTTCCATGAGATCCTCTCATCAGATTCCAACTTGATGATAATGGGACCACCTCGAGAGTATACCCTTTCAAACAAAAAAAGAATTTTGAAAATCGGTCGACAATTGGCAGAGTAATTGCGTAATAACAAACAAACAAAAAGAAACTTATTTCTATGAGAAACTACAGTAATAAAGACACTGCCTATTATCGCAGTTGTGTGCGTTATTTTTTCATTGTGTGCCACGTAGTTATAGGCGCGCACACACTCATAAAATCGTATGAGCACGACTGACCGCGAGAGCACACATCGAAACATTTAGTGACGAATAGTTTGTGTCTTCGCCGTTGAGATTGTGAGGTGGCGCCACTGCAGCGCAAATCAAAGATACGAAATTTGTGAAATCTTAATGATACTACCGACGCTCGGTAGGTGGAGCTGATTTATGATTTAAGAATTTTTATATTTTGTTAAGTTTTGTTTATTGACTTACTTATGTAATATTAGATCAGTTCTCCGAGGTAGACACTGTCTTTATCACTCTATGGAATGCCCGCCCCTGGTGGTGTGGGTGTATGTGTGTAGTGTGAGTGTATGTGTGTGTGTGTTTTGTCGTATATGTCACAATTTGGAATAAATAATAAAGGAGCAATTTAAATATTATATTTTTAGATGCGTCAGTAAGATTTCCTTGCAAAGAGTTGTTCAGTCTCGTCGTACGTCAACTTTTGAAGAAAACTACAAACTACAGTTTTAGGTAAAGAATATACGTTGCAGGTTTCGTTTATAGTGTTATAAAGGTGGCTGCTAAGACGGGTAGCTTCGCCTCGCCAGAGCAGTTTTGGAGGTGATAGGTGGGCAGACAGGATCTTTACGTCGTTTATTTTGCTCTAGTAACCTTGAGGCATAGGCCAATGACGAGTGTACACGTAAAGTGATGTTAAGTGCACAGAGCTGTCGGACAGTGAGTACAGATATGTCTTTATAGAGCTGGGTAGTCGGGTACCGATAAGGTTTGTGAAGCATGACTTTCAAGACAGCTCGTTGTGCCCTCTCAAGGCGAAGCAAATACGTTTTAAGTGTACCGCCCCAGACAAATATGCAATAGGTAAGAAGTGACTGAGCTAAGGCAAAATAAATAGTTTTTAACAGTCGGTCGGCAACTACTCTTCTTAGTTTCTTCATAGGGAACATTAGCTTACGAACCCGCGTAACTGTCACACTAATATGCTCTTTCCAGCTCAATGTGTTATCAATGTGCACCCCCAAATATTTAACACAAGAGCTTCTATGTATAGTAGGGCAGCTGCAAGGGGTCAGTGAAGAGTGACAACTATGGGCTTTAACTTCTGGCATACTAGGCTGTGTAGCAGAGTTCGCTGAGAATGGGACATAGTAGGTTTTAGAAATATTTAGCGTGAGTAGATTCAATGAAAGCCAGTCCATCACTATGCCAAGAGCATTTTCAGCTGCCTGATGAGCAGATTCCCATGTTTCTCCATGTTATGATAAGCGCAGTGTCGTCTGCATATACGAGTATCTTGCAGTTTGGGATTGACAGCTGACACAATCTGTTTACAAATAGAAGAAAAAGGGTGGGACCCAGTACGTTGCCCTGTGGTACGCCAAAGGTTAGATTCACATCGTCAGTGATGTAATTGTCTACCTTGACTCGTTGATTACGATTTGTGAGATAGTCACGGAAGAGGTTTAGAGTGATATCTCTTATTCCCAGGCTTTCTAAACCACTTATAAGGATGGGAGTAGAGACCGTGTCGAATGCTTTGGCTAAATCAAGAAATATACCTATAGTTTTAGTCCTAAAATCAAGGTTCTTAACAATTCGGTTTGTCAGTTCAAGAACAGCGTCCTCTGTTGATACGCCTTTCCTAAAACCGTATTGGTTTGGCGCAATTATATTGTTGCTTTCAAGATAGCTAAGCAGTCTTTTGTTTAGAACCTTCTCCATAATTTTGGAAAGTGTGGTGAGTACTGATACTATGTGCACACATGTTTACGAAACCGGCCTCACTTTACTGTTGACAGCACTCTGTCTTGGTTTTTTATTTGGTCTGAGCAACCAATGGCGTGAGTGTGTGTATTCTCTTACTATCTAGAAAAAGAAAGAAAAGTATTTATTGGACAATTAATGTACGTTTTTTTCACCTACTATGAAATCAATTTGAATTTATTGAACCGATGTTACGAACCAATGTTACATGTATTATCTTATAATTAACTTAACTTAAGTAAAGTGATGTTAAGTGCACAGAGCTGTCGGACAGTGAGTACAGATATGTCTTTATAGAGCTGGGTAGTCGGGTACCGATAAGGTTTGTGAAGCATGACTTTCAAGACAGCTCGTTGTGCCCTCTCAAGGCGAAGCAAATACGTTTTAAGTGTACCGCCCCAGACAAATATGCAATAGGTAAGAAGTGACTGAGCTAAGGCAAAATAAATAGTTTTTAACAGTCGGTCGGCAACTACTCTTCTTAGTTTCTTCATAGGGAACATTAGCTTACGAACCCGCGTAACTGTCACACTAATATGCTCTTTCCAGCTCAATGTGTTATCAATGTGCACCCCCAAATATTTAACACAAGAGCTTCTATGTATAGTAGGGCAGCTGCAAGGGGTCAGTGAAGAGTGACAACTATGGGCTTTAACTTCTGGCATACTAGGCTGTGTAGCAGAGTTCGCTGAGAATGGGACATAGTAGGTTTTAGAAATATTTAGCGTGAGTAGATTCAATGAAAGCCAGTCCATCACTATGCCAAGAGCATTTTCAGCTGCCTGATGAGCAGATTCCCATGTTTCTCCATGTTATGATAAGCGCAGTGTCGTCTGCATATACGAGTATCTTGCAGTTTGGGATTGACAGCTGACACAATCTGTTTACAAATAGAAGAAAAAGGGTGGGACCCAGTACGTTGCCCTGTGGTACGCCAAAGGTTAGATTCACATCGTCAGTGATGTAATTGTCTACCTTGACTCGTTGATTACGATTTGTGAGATAGTCACGGAAGAGGTTTAGAGTGATATCTCTTATTCCCAGGCTTTCTAAACCACTTATAAGGATGGGAGTAGAGACCGTGTCGAATGCTTTGGCTAAATCAAGAAATATACCTATAGTTTTAGTCCTAAAATCAAGGTTCTTAACAATTCGGTTTGTCAGTTCAAGAACAGCGTCCTCTGTTGATACGCCTTTCCTAAAACCGTATTGGTTTGGCGCAATTATATTGTTGCTTTCAAGATAGCTAAGCAGTCTTTTGTTTAGAACCTTCTCCATAATTTTGGAAAGTGTGGTGAGTACTGATACTATGTGCACACATGTTTACGAAACCGGCCTCACTTTACTGTTGACAGCACTCTGTCTTGGTTTTTTATTTGGTCTGAGCAACCAATGGCGTGAGTGTGTGTATTCTCTTACTATCTAGAAAAAGAAAGAAAAGTATTTATTGGACAATTAATGTACGTTATTTTCACCTACTATGAAATCAATTTGAATTTATTGAACCAATGTTACAAACCAATGTTACATGTATTATCTTATAATTAACTTAACTTAACGTCGGTCTGTAGCTGTTAGCGATCATCATTTGGATCTTTACGGCGGTCCCAAAACTAGGCGGCGCCTGTATCTTGGGGACCAGAGTTGTGACATATAGTGCTATTTACCACTGCAGTTTATTTAGGAGTACGTGAGTAATTGCAAGCGATTATATAAAACTAGATTAAATATTGAGAAATCTTAAAACGTAAAAAATAAATTTTAACTATTAAAGCACGACATGAAATGTTTACCTAACTACAGTCCGGCCGTCGAGAGAATGCGTTCCTGACACCTCTCAGTGCGACAATTCTAGCTTGTACTATTTATTCTGTGATTCTAGTAGCTAATAAAGGTCAAATTCGCAAAACACGTATTCGTTTAAATGAAACTGACGGGTGTCAAGATCGCATTTTCTCGTCAGCAATAATTTTCTGCTTTTGAAAACAATTTCCACTTTTAAATTTCACTCCACAAGGTTCAAAATATCTTACTGTCACGTTTGATAAACAAATATACCTTGTTGTTTCATGACGTGCAAGTGACATTCAATTTTAGAGAGGTAAAGCAATTACGAGGTCGACTGCATAAGCATAATCAGGATATAATGTGCCCACTGCTGGGACTCAGGCCTCCTCTCGGTGAGAGGGAGTGGGCTGTAATCTACCACAAGGGCCCAGTATGGGTTGGTAGATGTCACATGTTGACAATTACATCTACCGTTGACAGGTAGATGTAACAACACAATATTGTTAATACTCCAATAGCAGCCAAGTGCCACTGGATGCATTATAGAAGTACCTGCTTCTTATACAAAAAAAAAACCGGACGACGAAAATCCTAGTAGGTAATAAGCACGTGACTGTAGTCTTTTATGAGAATTTTCTTTAAACACAACATGTTTTCGCATAAAATTTTTGGTTCTAGGACATGCCACGGATTTCTCGCTCACACATGTTTTCCTTCACCCTTTTGAGAGCAGTGGTGATAAAATGATTTACTCAAAGTAAAGGGCCTGCTTGGATTCAAACCTTATTTATTTATTTAAACTTTTCGCAATAAAAGGTACAAAGGCGGACTTAATGCCTTAGGCATTCTCTACCAGACAAACAAGGGTGGTGAAGAGATTGGATGGCAGGTGCTTTGGTTGAGAGGAACAATTATAAAAAAAAATTAAAACTATATATACATACAAATTCAAGGGAGATGTTGAGATGACTCTACGCTATTTGTTTTGAAAATAACTCTGCAATTTCCGCTTAAATGCATACCGACTGGTGGAAACCTTCGCAGGCGCTTTACTGGGTTCGAACCCAAGCAGTCGCTTTACATTGTGTAAATCATTTCATCAGCTGCTCTCAAAACTGTCGACTGTGCCTACATTAAAATCTTTGTATCAACCCTATATGCAGATAACGCAAAATTTAAAGTTCACGGCATTGGTGGCGATACGTCCAACGTACAGCCGATACATTTGCATGGTGTTTTAATTAAAAATCAATGAGTAATAATATCACCGTATTATTGTTCAATAAAGTTTTATTTGGCTTGAAAATGCCATTGAAAACGAAGCGGATTAATAACGATCGTGAATGCGTTTTGTGTGCGGGAATTATACATTGGGTATGCATAAAGAGGTACTCGTATAAGTTGGTAGAAAAATAAGTAAATCGTTAAAAACTTTTTGTTAACAATCCAAAAAAAAAACAATTTCACAAAGTAGGTATAAGTACTTACATGCAAAACTGAGCATTACCACTTTACATACAACCATAGCCACCTAAGTTTCATATTCATATCTTAAATCTATAAAAGCCTGGCATTCGTCATACAAAAACCCGAAGTTAACCTATCGAGTACATTAATGCACAGCATGCAAAATATCAACATAAAACCGTCCTTTCATATCTACAAACTAAAATATGTGGCCATAATCCACAATTGCATGCCATTATGTCTCCCGAGGCTCCCCATCGTGCGTAGATGCTTTTAAGCGCAATCGTCGCTCATACTATGCAAAATTACAAGCAAAGAAGTAATTCGAATGCAGCTCACGACTTGCTAGCATAATGGGGCAATTTCCTAGTCATTTCCTTGGTGGCTGCAAGCAATCCGACGTCTTGTGGCGGTGCCTGGGTGTTTGATGGTTGAACACCGTGTTTCGTCAATGTCCCAATGGACATTGACGAAACACGGTGTTCCGGGTTGTTAACCGTATCTTACGGTTAACAACCCGGAACAAAATTCTAATGATAAATAAGTACATTCTGTTTCCAAAAGACAATTCTTTTGGAAACAGAATGTACTTATTTATCATTAGAATTTTGTTCCGGGTTGTTAACCGTAAGATACGGTTAACAACCCGGAACACGGAACAATATTCTATCTATCTCTATGAAAACAAACAACAGTTTGTTTTGAGGGATTCCCGTATTTTAAGTATGTTGTCATTCTAATCACAAGTCGTTTTCATTTTGTCAGTTCAACAACATTCATTGCGCTATTTGCGTTGTTGAGCAGACAAATTTTTCGAAAATATGAAGCAATGGATTAGCTACATCCTTCAAAACGATTCAGATAGTGATTGAGAGTGTGTTACTCAACTATAGGGTGTTGATTTGAAATATTTATCAGACCGTCCATTGAGACCTCTTTGTTACTCTCGTTTGCAATTTTTAGTATGTAATAGTCATAATATTTCTGCAATGAAAAAGGCAACAACGATAAATCAAACCTTTCAAAATATAATTTATTCGTTCGATATGTTATAGGTATTGCCAGCAATTTCGATTCCACTTTATCCAATAATTGTGATCATATTAAACGGATAAGGAAAGTGATCAAGAATTGATTTACTATAACATTTGGGAATCGTTAACAAAGGGTCGTTCATAACAGTCAAGCGTTTCCTTATTAAGTGTTCCGATGATAAAGATCAGTACAATCCTCGTTGGAATATGTTATCTCTAATTATGACCCAATATATTGGCATATTAATATTAATAATAATATTGCTAGTTCGGCCCGCGACACGTTAAGTTTCTAATATTCGAAGATAAATATCCCTGTATCGTTAGGATACCTTTGCTGAGCTTTACTAGTGTCGGTGGATTCTTGAAACATCGACTATTCTTGAAAAACATGTATACCAACGTAACAAACAATACATGAATAACCTGCATAGGTACTTATCTATACCCTGCCAACCCATACTAATATTATAAATTCGAAAGTAACTCTGTCTGTATGTTACCTTTTCACACCTACACCACTGAACGGATTTCGATAAAATTTGGCCGAGACATAGATTGCATCCCGGGGAAGGACATAGGAGAGTTTTTATCCCGATATTCCCACGGGATCGACACTTATGTGGGTGAAACCGCGGGGCGTTGCTAGCATTATATAATCGTTGTGTCCATCTATTGAGAAGAACACAAAATTCTTATGTAGATCTACCGTAATTTAGAAATACATTTTAATTGAAGTAGTTTTTGACGTACCTACTTCAATAAAGCGTCTTGCCTTATGACTGCAGTTTGTAACACAATGCCTTAAAATCTCAACAGTCTCACCTATAATATACTTGCCAAATGCACTTAGTTGTACCACTATCAAAATGTACACCTATATCATTCTGTACCGCAGAGCAACTTTGCAATTTACCTACATTCGGAAATTCTCAGTAAAACAAGGCAAACGATATAAACAAAGGAAGTCTGAACTAAGTTATATTGACCAACTTTGCACCTTACGACGTTCCGCACTAGTGGTTGCAATGAATTTTGAATATCTAATTGTGTACAATATTAGGTCACGTATAGTTGAAATGACTTGAAGAGCTTTGTTACTGTGTATCGCGATTTCATGCATACAGATCTGCCGATGAATTCTGTAAAAACCTCCACAATCTCTGTGAAAATTGGGTGAAGTGAGCTGTCTTACACTATTGACATCCCACTTCACTTTGAGGGTGAGCTTTTTACCGAATAGACCGCCGCCAGTTCTGTAGAAATCGCGCCGCAATAACGTAGGTGAAGTGAACTTGAAGATTGTCAATCTCTAGCATCAGGGGGCCTAAAAAGGCCACTTTGGCAGAATCATAAAAGGACAGAAAAGGACACGAACATAATGGACAGTTAACCGTTAAGTTAATCGTATCAAATCCCATTGGTGAAGCATATTTCAGTTATCTTTTTTTGTCTGTGCTAAAATACCAATCAATCCGATGCAAATCCAATCCCAATCTCTTTGATTATACCTACGTAGTGCAGCGAAAAAAAGAAAAACACGGACTGTCTTCGCCATATTACGATTCATAATGTTATACATTTATGATTTTCCAAAGTGGCCTTTTTAGGCCCCCAGGTGAAATGACAGCTTACTTCAAGCTCAGTTTAGTTAAGTTGTGACGGTAAGATTTTTAAAGGGTCTAATAATCGGCAAATAATCTTCCATTTTAACTTTTATAGACACTCAGGGTAACTTTCCTTCAGTCAAATATTCAACAGACACATTTTACATTTTCATTAGAAAGTTCCGAAGAACAAAATTAAATAAGGTAACATGTAAAAGTAGGTACCTATTTAAGCGGTGTCCCCTGATTGATTTAATAGAGTGGTCAAAATTTATTCGCTGGTACCGACAATAACTTCCCGGGAACATTGTTGCCGAAGAACATTGGAAAGTTTTCTTGTTAAAAGTTCTCTATTGCGGAATGAGAATAATAATTCTGGAAATCACTTGCGTATTTAAGCGAATATTTTATCTATTAAATGAGGTCGTCTATTTATTAGGTAGAACGTTTTAAACAACAGTGTTCGTTCTGCAAATAAGTACAGCGACGCTTGTTTCCTGTCTTTATTTTTAATATGTATTGTTTATTTTGTACTGCTTATAAGAAAATGCTTGCGTGCGTTCTGTTTGAAGATTGTAATAGTTCCCGTTGGCTTTTACAGCTTGCTCGGAGCGAAGAAACTTTTCTTGGTTTTATTTTCATATTTAAACTTGTTACGCTTCATAACATAAGTACATACTTGTATGGGATTGTTGCGTATGCATCGTGTATATTGATCGGGGCGCTACAATGCGGAGAGATGAACGTCGAATGCTGAACAACGCGGAATTTGCTTCACATAACTTTGTTCCGATCATCGATTGACTTCACAGGACCGTGCAATCATTGCATGATCATCTTGAGCACCCAATAAATGCCGCCTGGAATTACATAAAATATTTCTGTGAAACGCTTAGATTCAAGCAGTCACAAAAAGCGACCTCACCAAATATTAAAAAAATAAAGTTATTAATTTTTTTTTTTTTTGTAAAACATGCTAAGTAGCTAATGAACATAAAACAATTTAGCCGAAAGTCGTCAAAACATTTCTCGGGCCTGATATTTCGAATTCATGAAAAGTAGGTACTATGATTCAAACATTTTCATACTCATTGAACAGTAAAGAGTCTGTAAAAGAATAAAATGATAATAAATTGAAGAAATTAGGCAAACTTTTAGAACTTAATCATCGCTTCACGCTATCAGGGCTTTTTGAAAGACATCTAAAATTGGCGAGTAATCCTTTTCTTTGCGGTAATTTATTTCTGAATGGAGCCGCTTAAGTTTTTTTTTTAATCCACCACCCTTGTTTTTAATTGGAGAACAGTTTGTTGAAGAGTTCGCTGTGTCCGTAAATTAGCAGCAAAATTTCTATACAGGATGGCATCGACGCGCGACGCGCAAACTATAACCAATAATTTAGCACATAACTCACGTAGCGTAGAAATTTTTGGTCGGTTATCAAAATATACAAATCTGCCTTTTCATAGATAATTGCAATACCTACGCAGTCAAATGTTGTAAACAGTATTTTTTTTTATAGCTTAGAGGTAAGTACCTATGAGGAACAGGGTGTAAAATTCACTCGTAGATACTCTATAGAAAAGGAAGGATCCTCCAACCAGACGGGTGTTGTGTCTGGCGGGCAACTGCCCGATGATTTATGTCGGGCCGTTGTATCTATGCTAGTTGCGCGGTAAACTCTGCTTGCGAGATGCAGGATTTGCGTGACGTCAGTATGTCGCGTTGTTCGCATGTGGCGTTGTAGATACTGCTACATGCTGATGAAACATTTTAATGTAGGAGATTCAGTACCAACTAAATCCATGGTAAAAGGTTTTGCGCCGATGATGCCACTATATATATCTTATTTTCTACCGATTTTTATAACCCAGTAGCGATGTAAACATTAAAGATCTTTTAATGCTTATAAGGCTATCCTTATTAAAGGCTTAAAACACGTGAATCTATAGGCTGAAATAACAAATCTATGGAGAGTAATATCAAGAGTTATTCCACAATTAAGTAGAGGATTTCGTATCTCCTCTTAATGACCACTCGTACCGATAATAAGCAATTTATATGACCCATTATAGGATCAGCCAGTCGTTAAGATAAACTTAAGGAAATTCTCTTAGTAGGTAATTTAAGTACTTGTTCGCCTAATAGGAACACGGTACAAAAGGTATTTTTTTCTAAATTGAGCTTCCCCTCTTTATACAAATACCATCTATCAGCAGGGTTTTGTAATACTCCTGTCACATATAACATGCCTGGCATGGCCCGTCTGCCTTCAGACCTCGTGAAGACAACCGGAAAATTAGAAAGTAAACACTGATTTCCTACACTGTGATTTTACAGCATAGCTTTATGGGAAAAATAAAATCAAGTCAAGTCGACGTCTCGCGGAAATACGGATACAGAATAAGTAATATATGAAGATAATTACACAATAAGGAACGAATAAAGAGGTCTTTATTCAATTAAAAGAAACGAAGTACCGCAACCGTTCCCAGGATATACTCCCGAGGCTTAGGAGACAAATTTCCCTGGAAACAAATGCGATTCAAATTCAGACAAATAGTCCCGGCGCGGAAGAAGCCGTTTTCCAGGAAATTTGTCCATCACTCTTGGGCCAAGCAAATTTTGTTTTTTCTTTTCCTTATGCTAGCCCCTATTACAGAATATCGTGTACACAACAATATTAAATTAAGCAATTTATTAAGAAGATCTGTTTATTTATTGGGTTTTTATTTGAGGGGTCCGCGGCTAAATAATAACAGCCGCACAGGTCGATCGATCAGGTGAAGCTATGCTTGTCTTTACATACCGAGACCCCTCCGTGCCTCGGAAAGTGTCCCGGCTGTCATTCGTGGATCTTTGACAGTAGTTACGGGTAGTCGGAAGCCCGAAAGTCTGACAACCAGTCTTACTAAGGGGTATCGAATTACCCAGTAACTAGGTTGTGGAGGTCAGATAGGCAGTCGCTCCGTGTAAAATACTGGTATTCAGCTGCATCCAGTTAGACTGGAAGCCGACCCCAACATAGTTGGGAAAAGGCTAGGCAGATGATGATCTGGTTATTTATATCTTCAACATGTTATCTGTATTTGGGGAGACTGAGATTGACTAGTCTCATAAAGTTTCAAAGTTTATCTTTTGTCACTCAGTCCTTGTCTAGCGACATGTGATACGGTTTGTGCTCTCAATCGCGTTTGGCTGTTTTGTTTTTCACAGTATCCTGTTCGGAAAACGTATTCTGTCTCGTGCTGTATCTATTTGCAACTTTGTGCTTGTATTGTGAGTATTAAACATTCTTGTCTGGGGAGGTATGTACCTACTTGAACAATGTATGTCTCTGTAGCGGTGTACGTGTAGCCAATCACAATCTTAAATTGACTGTCTAGTACTCTAGAGTCTATTTCTAAACTTTTAGGAAAAGTTTAGAAATATTGTTACAGCGGCTTGTTGCTAATTTGGCTAGAAACTAGGTCTCACAGCAAAAGTAAAGGAATAAGTCCAAAAATCGTTAATTTATAGATCTACCACATGAAAAGAAAATGCGATTACAAACTTACATTTGCAGTTGGAGGATTGGCCGTGACGTAAATCGATGTATGGCAGAACAATTTTGCAACTACAAAGTTAAGTTTGTTCTTGGAATAAATTTATCCTAACTACCAAAGTCTTCATTATCCGACACGCACTTGGCCGGTTTCTTATAACTTGTAAGCCCTAAATTATTACACAAACGCTTTTCTCAACTTAGTATTAAAATCATATCTTCAAAATCATCAGCCGCGCTCGCTATCCTAAATCAATGCCGCAAATTACTTTTAACATTAAAATATTAATTTCCATTTTATGAACAACGAGGGAGTATGACTAAGCCCTACTAATAATGTAATTTTAATCCGCAACCGGTAAATATGACCACGTGAAAATTCAGCCATCCATAATTTGTATTGACACAAGTTGATTGGAATTGATTGAATGCGGCTCGACTACGGTTGCATGATATTTGTATGAGTTTGCGGTTTTCCCTTTTCAAAGGACAACTGGTACTAAAATCAGTATTGCATTTGAGAGATATTGCAATCGTTGATGCGTGAAGAGTACTTGTATGGAACGCTGTTTTTATTGAAGAATGAGTAATAAAAAAATGTAGCCATTTTCCAGTGAATTCTGGCATATTTGGTATAATATTACATTTATTTTGCATAAATATTAATTTTGTTTTTGTTTTGGGGAATCATGTTATTTGATCCGGTCCGACCGGTTTTCTAGCTCAAAGAGGTTGTATTGACTGGTCTCATGTTTGACCATTGGATTAATCACGTTTGAAGCTAAGCATGATTTCAAATTAATTTACTAACACATTTAATACAACACTATTAATTAACACATTGCTGCAATGCATTATAGCGCACCCATTCTTTAATTAATAAACGTTAAAATAAATGAACAATAAAAAAATGCAGGCCCATCGCGGAACTTCTAACAGGACCACCTCAACAGGTTAAAACCAATTTATCGTCATAAAGATTGGATGTTCCAACAAGCGGATCATTTTCTGCTCCATCATTCTGGAGCATCAAAGGCTCTCAAATTAAGCTCGCCGGGAATACGAGTATAAGTGCCTACTTTGGCCCGAAGAAGTTTTAATATTTTCAACGATCTGTGAGAACTAGGTAATTATGAGGACTTCGAATTTGAGAACACTTCTAAAAGATACTATTTGTAGTAGTCAAACGTGAGTTTAGGTCAACGGGATGTACCCTTTTATAATATATTTGCGAGTATCAAAATATGTAGCATAAATGGCCGTATTTTTTATTGCGTTGACGTCGAAACTTGATATTTTTAACCGACTAAAAAACGGAGGAGGTTCTCAAGTCGACGCGTATACAGGGTTATTGGTAAAACATTAACAACCTCTTAAGAGGTCATTGTACTCGTCATTATGAACAACTTTTACTACAGGACCAAACCTGAAATCGAAAAAAAATCAGCTGTTCCCTACATTTATGTTCGTATAACTCGTCAAAATGTACGGAACAGCTGATTTTTTTTTCGCGATATAAGGTTTGGTCCCGTAGTAAAAGTTATTCATAATGATGAGTACAATGACCTCTTAAGAGGTTGTTAATGTTTTACCTGTATATATGTCGGAGTTGGTTCTCAATTATTATTATTATTTATGGGTGGTCAACAAAAAGTGTTATGATTTGTTTTTCTTATTAATAATTTATGTGATTTTACTATCAATTATTGTCTAATTAATTGGAACATTAACAACAATTATTATCTAATTGATTGAGTACTCCGTGTACGCACTAATTAATTTTGGCAACTTATCTCAATAATTGTAACCGATGGTTTTGTTCAAAACAATTGATGACACGTTACTTTGATTTTAAAATGATTCACTTTGTGAAATCACCATTGTTTATTTACGACAATTATTCTTGTATTATTTGATTACTTATAATGTAAGTTTTATTAGATTTATCACATTTTAGAGATTTGTATCAAATCAAGTAAACACGGCGACGTACTTCCGTGCGTCATCGGACAGAGTTGTTGTGGGGCGAATGCTTGGTGGGGACAAACCCTTTATAACTGAGCGCATTCCTTTGTGCTGGGAGTCAGTCGGTCTTCGGACTCGACTCCTTCCAGAGCACTAGCTCCCGACAAACCTAATGGTTTACTAAAGTTCAGCCTTATACCTGTATTCTAAATACGCTATATTTGGGTGGCTCTGACACTATACCAACAGTAATCGATCCTACGATTTGTTCACAACTACTTTGTTACTGAACATCATTATTTTACTGTGTATCTAATTGTGTCATGTATCTACAGTGTGTGATTTGCTAGTGTTATTAATTGTTCATGAAATTATAATTTGATTTGAACTGCAAACCGTTTTTCTATTGCGCAATAACCAACACTACCCACAGTACGCCCACAATAATTAAAATATGACTGATAACACAGACAATACCTATTTGCTCCAAAAAACAAAAATATATATTTTATGTATGACCACGCATAACTTTTTTAGCTCCAAAGGACCGTAGTCCTACGTTTGATATAAATTTCAACTTGATACTGTTATTTCTTTTTGAGGTAGGGAATCCTAAAAATGTTCTAAAACTGATGCCATTGAGATTATCTTGGATTATTGAGATTGATGTAGCGTACTGTCTTGCCTTTCAGATAAGACAGTGTGCTATAAAAAAAATTATAAAATATTACCTCCCACAAAATGAACTGTGACTTCTAACAAAAATTTTAAACAGCGCTTAGGAAATAAGATGCCGTAGCTAAGCAATAAATTGTCGATTCGAAACCACTTATCCATTATTGCGATCTAACGCGTAATTTCTGTATGGTAAAGCGCTATCCAATAATATTCGATTCAAATCTATCACGTAGCGAGACGGTTGAAACTCGGAGAATTCCCTAATGAAATACATGCGAGTATATTACGTAGTATGCTGTTGAGAACACTAAGAATTTATTGTACACTCGATCGATATCATATAATTATCAATATGATATCTATATCTTTAAGGGGCCCGTTGCTAAATAATAACAGCCGCACAAGTCGATCGATCAGGTTATGCTACGCTTGCCGCGGTTGGTCTGTGGATGGGTGACTATCTTTACATACCGTGACCCCTGCGTGCCTCGAAAAGCACGTTAAGCCCGGCTGTCCTTCGTGGATCTTTGACAGCCGTTACGGGTAGTCAGGTACCAAGGGGTATCGTATTACCCAGTAACTGGGTTGAGGAGGTCAGATAGGCAGTCGCTCCATGTAAAATACTGGTATTCAGCTGCATCCGGTTAGACTGGAAGCCGACCCCAACATTGTTGGGAAAAGGTTGGCAAATGATGATCTATAAGTTCTTTAGAAAAATATAGTAGGCGTCTCTACTATATTTTACTTCATTGAATATTTTTACTAAAGACAATTACCACTCCTTTGCGTCGCGCAGTCGGGTAAAAAGGCCTTTGCTACCAATATGCGACGATACAAAAAACAATCAATAAAAAACTCTGAACCATGAGTATTTGAAGTAGGTCCTACACGATAAAACTGTTTAGGATTTAGGTAGGTACTTACCTACAGGTCGACGAACCTTGTCATAACTTAACCTTGAACAGAAACTATTCGACACGCTTGAACAAGTCAGCTACCACAAATCTGGCGAAAACATTCGCACAACATATTTCATAACTCAACATTCTTTCTTTCCTAACCAGATGAGGCGGACGTCGATTCCCGCAAATCATTTCTCAGGCCTGCAATAAATAGCTACAATTGTATACGAGTTTCGCTACAATCCAAGCGTGAAAGGAACTGACGCGAGTCACCATCAGTCAAACGTCAAGATGTGTCGCGACTACATACCATTTTCCAAGCGCCTGGGTTTTGGGCCCAACAAATAGATCACGGTGCCGATACTCGGTACGGGATGAAAGAGCGATCGTTTTTCTATGTGACTACAAAATATTGAGGGACAAGCAAATGACTGCACGGAATGGGAATAAATGTCGACGACATGTGGGAGGTTTTTGGTTTATTTCTTTGTCAAAAGGTTGCACTGAGAGTAGGTACGAGTAATGGCTGTGTTCTCAAGGCTTACCATGGTCAAATTCTATGGTCGGATGGGTGGTATATACGAATGTACGGTATTAGGTATATTGACGGGCATATAGCTTCTACAAACCGATTATGTGAAAGAGCAAAGATTTTAATAGTAACCGGAACAAATTATTTTTATAGCATTGTCTCTTTTTATTTTTGAGACGCTCTTTTTAGGGTTCCGTACCCAAAGGATAAAAACGGGACTCTATTACTAAGACTTCGCTGTCTGACCGTCCGTCTGTCCGCCCGTCCGTCTGTCCGTCCGTCCGTCTGTCTGTCACCAGGCCGTATCTCAAGAACCGCGATAGCTAGACAGTTAAAATTTTCACAAATTATGTATTTCTGTTGCCGTTATAACAACAAATATTAAAAACAGAATAAAATAAATATTTAAGGGGGCTCCCATACAAAAAACGTGTTTTTTTTCGGAGTTTTTGCCTTGTGGTACGGTACCCTTCGTGTGCGAGTCCGAATCGCATTTGGCCAGTATTTAAAATCAACAAAGCAATTTCATTTCGAAACATTTAGTTGATGCGAAGAGTCTGTTTAGGTTCATGGCCCAGATATGAGAAATGTGTATTTAGGGTACGATGGGACTGACATACGCATTGCGATTATAAATGTCCCTAAAAAAAAAGAAGAAAAAAAAACATTTAGTTATAAAAAAGGACCTATTACAAGCTTTATAGGTCAATATTCTTTATACTTCGAATGATTTTATTTGCTTAGCAACTTATAATACTTAACTAAAATGTTTCAAGAGTTTTTTGAAGATAATTTTTTATCTTCAAAAGAACTTCTTGCAAGTCAGAAAATAATTTACGTAATAGAGAAATAGGTTACATTGAGTTCGCAACCAAGTATCAAAGTTCCAAAGAAGTGTTAATGTAATAAAACTGGACAAGAATAAGTTGTAAATGAATTACAATGGAATTAACTAACTTAATCGTATAAAATAAAGTCTATTGTAAGCCTCTCGACCTGATTAGTTTAGTATTTTATCTTCTAGAATGGATGGGTTACAAAGTCTAATATTTTTATTAAATAAATTACCCAAGAATTAAATTGTTATAAAGGACATTGGCCTGAACTGTATGGCCCAAATGTCCACCACTAACGAGACCTAGAGATAGTTAGTAAGACCTCCAAGAAAATCTGTTTGTGAAAAGTTACAATTTATTCAAAACTAGCTTCGGCCCGCGGCTTCGCCCGCGATGTATGTCGATAAAAACTATCCTATGTCCCCCGGGATGCGATCTATCTCTCTGCCAAATTTTATCGAAATCCGCTCAGTGGTGTAAAGTAACATACAGACAGAGTTACTTTCGAATTTATAATATTAGTATGGATAGTATGGATATACATTTGCCCATATTGTTTTTCTCATCCCTGTGTTTTGTGTTATTTTACAGCTAAAGCAAAAAAAAACAGTAATGTCATAACCTACAGGTTTTCTTCTGCATCTTCTTTTCCATGTAAGTAGATATAGACCTATTTACCATAGAGATTTCTTCCTGTTTTACCTAGATTTACATTTCAAACAAATAAAAGTTACATTATAATTTAACAAGTACAAAAAATAATGTAATGTAAACTCTCGCAGTGCTAACCCAGCGTATGATGAGCTTTTTCGCGCATCGTGACACGAATTAATTGTTTTACATAAAGCAACCGCGCCGTAGGTACGTATTCCGCATGAGCGCATATTATTATGCACTATATCCGAGTGAATTTTGTTGTCCAGCCACTTAATTTATTTACTTTGACAGTAAAAAAAGCAAAAATTAAAGATAGTTGTTTGCTGTCGATTGCATAAGAAAATTTAAGAAGAAAGAAAATTTGTGAAAACACATGCATATAAAAAAGAGTTCTCTAATTAATGATACTTAGTACCTAAAACAAAACGGGTCTATAATAGATAGACAGATATGTCTTAAATACGTCATCCGTTTGACTATTCGGAACGTCAGCGCCATCTGGTGGCACTGGACAGAGTCTAGCCTGAGTCCGTGGGGGGTCGAGGAGAGCGAGCTTCGAGGTGAAGCGGCGGACTTGACCATTGGACATCGTACAGACAACATGTGCTCAGAAATTGTCGCGCGTTCCGTATCGTTGAGTGTGTACCTACAGTGTGTGATTCGATAGTGTGATTAAAGTGTTCGTAAAATTATAATCTGATTTGAACTGCAAACGGTTTTTCCATTGCGCAATAACCAACACTACCCATAGTTCGCCCACAATAACTAAACTATGCCTGATGATAACGAGACACCCTATACCTTCTCAGTCAGATAAAAACCGTCAAACGGGGTGAATAGAGATGCAGGCGTGAATCGGGACGAAACGCGCTGTTAAAAATTAAAAGCAATGTTTGTTGCCAAAAAGGAGTCAAATGTGTTTATTGTATTATTATTAACAATTAAGTGTCCTTTTCAGCAACAAACTGTATTATTTCAACGCTAAAATCCATTTTAAAGTTCCCAATTCACCCCTACATCCCTGTCCACCCCGTTTGGTGGTACTCTTTATTATATACAGACGCCAGCACATCAAGGTACTACAATCTGTCAAATTTCTTCAATAGATTTTCAAATTTATAGCTAAAACATAAGGTTCAAAGTTGATTGAGAAAATTTGACAGTTTCGGGCAGCTTGATGTGCTGGCGTCTGTACATCATAAAAGTTACTGATATATAAATGCAGAAATTTTACAAGGGGTATGGGCGGTCTTATCGTTAAAAGCGATCTTTTAAAGACAATCTCTGGAGGGCCAAAACAGAACATAAATAGTCGGCAGCTGTACGTCCTAACTGTGACAAGAAGCTTCCACTCAGCATGATTCACTCAGCGTGATGCTGTGCTAGGAGGCCCACACCACAGCACTGATTTTCAGCGGGCGATGTTATTTGAAAAACCATTTCTATGCCCTCAAGCACAATGCCGAAATTGGTTTGTGTACATAGGCCTTAAAGCTAAAACCCCTTTCAACAATATAAATCACCAACAACAAATACTAATTACGTATAATCACGAAACTGTCAAATCTCGATCACAATCACGATGTAGTCTCCACGGTACGCGTCATCGGATAGCTCGGACGGATTATCCCGAGCAATATGCCATCGTTTGGACACGCTATCGGTATCGCCCACGCCCGACAACCGTGTATTTATACAGCCCGATTATTATTTGAAACCGAAGAGGGTGGTTATTATTCTTTGTGTTTGTATTGATGTGAATGAATGATTAGTGGGTGGTGATAATTTAATGTATTTTTGGGTATGCTGATTTATTTATACTAGGTTGGTGTAATTTTAGTGCGTCTTCATTGTCATATAATGCCCAAATACCACGTTATTTGGACTCGCTGCAATAGAATTTTATTTTTCTATAAATGTTATCTGTCCGACCTCCGCGTTTTCCCATTCAAATCTATTAAATTTGAATGTAATTTCAGCCTTTAAATTTTTACCTACTGTGCCTTATATTCTTTTTATTAACAGACTTCATCTAATATTTAGTTGTTAGACAAATGCTGCACTAATAGGTAGGTAGGATCACGAAGTAAATATCCTGGTGGGTTCACGATACCGTTCGTTAAACATTTTTTTTAGTTCAATATTAGGTACCTGAAACAAAAATATTTCAAGCATTCGAAGCACATAATTTTACTCACAAAAGCCACGAAGTGGCCACCAAATGATAAATATTAATTACCAACTAGATATAACACAGAAACCTGCCCCATAAAAGAAAATTTACTTTAATTGTAGTTTTCCAATATTTATATTGAAAAACTTCTTTGATGACCGTGTTCGAAGTAGTTATTAAATAATTATCGAATCGTTACCTAATCGTACGATATCAAATAATTGTTTTTTCCATATGGAGTTTCTCAGAAGCATTAGGCTCTCCCTCTATTACATGGGACTCAAATATTAGGTACTGGCGGAATAGAAAGAAGGAGAAGAGAGAATAACATTTATTTGGCAATAGTTCGTGAAACACAAAATACAAATAAAAAAAATTAAAATATAAAAAATTATTTATTAACTCAACATCACTATCATTACAGGAATTTCCTAATTCAATAGTGTGGCCATAATTACAGTATTATTATTTACCATAACATATTATGTATATCGTGGTTTTTGTGAACTCACTCAGAGAACAAGTAATAGTACATTATGATACATGTGTGCTATGTTGATCATTATGCTCGAGGCGGTATTATTCGCGCGAGCCGCAGGCGAGTGCGATAAGAAAGCCGAGAGTCTAATGATCAATGCACACGCGTTTCATACGACGTTTTTCAACACACTTGCGAGGGAAAAAACAGACTTTTATTGTTAAATATTAACTTCTTTGGAAAATGGCGCACTAGTTTTGTTTTTCCGCGCGCCGTGCTAAGCAGCACTAGCGATGCGCGCGCAGTTGTAAATAAAAGCACCGACTCTCATTTTAAATATATTGGTCTATGGTACAAAACAAAACCGATCCGCCCCGATCACACGTACCTGTTTGAGAATGAATTATGCTACACATCAAATCTTAATGAATGTGCGTTAATTAGGAGTGTTGGATAAACACCTCATAATATGTTCATATTTAGCGCACAAGTTTACTATTATTAATTTTCCTTGTATAAATTCAAGTCATACGATACTCGCCATTTTGATGACAGTGGTGGTCGAGGCTAAAAAACATAAAAATTGGAGATTTCGAACACCCTAACTTCCACACAGGGGCTGTGAATCATCGTCTCAATCAACATCATTTAATTATTTGACGAATTTATCCATAGTTTAAGGTAAATAAGTACTTAGTGGTAATGAAGTTTTTGGATATCTAATGTAGAAGTTTCGCGCCAATCGTGCGTGTTTACATTTTACTTTTCACAAATTTCACACACACAGTTAAATGTAAGATTTAAAATGTGACAAATATTATTGAAAATATTGTGAATAACACGAAAATGCCCAGGTCTTAACGTAATATTCAAACACAGGTCCAATAACACGTATTAATCATTACCACTAGGTACTCAATTTGTGTTCAAAATCGCCGACCATTATTGTTTTTTTTATTGCAATGATGTACGAAAGCGATTATTCCAAACGATTTTTTTTTTTAATTTCGATTGATAATATGACGAATGTAATCGATACTTGGAAATAAAATAAAATTAAGTACCTACCTATTTTAAGCAGTAAATACAATAAGCATTGTTTATAATAATGATTTATGCTTTTCTATTGTCATTTCAATAGTTTTTTGGACATTTCACTTAAACAGAGTCAATAACAGGTCCCTACCTCATTTATTGAATTTCGCGCCGAAATGTTTCTATATTTGAATTTACTCGGAATGCGCTCGCTGTTTAGAATTATTTTTATTTATTGAACAACTATTATTTATTGTGGATTTTATTTTTGATAATTTATAATAGTTTCCTACAGAATTCCCAGTATATATTTATTAGGTAGGCTTAGTAAAATTTTATTTGAGAATGATGATAAATTAATTCCATAAATTGGGTATTCTGCAAACACTTTCAATACTTTTTGTTAGTTATAAGAGTTGTTACTCAGTTTCTAATTTTTTTTTATCTCATTTATCGCGAATATCGATTAGGCTGTATGCAAGTTTTGATCGAAATAAGGAAATTGGGTGGACGGTCAACACCTTCTTATATACGTATCTATGGTCAGCACTAAAAAGTGTCACGTCACAACACAATTTTTAGTTATTTATATCAAGATTTGATCGTTTTTTTATGTAAGTAGTTTATGTATGAAAAATGGTAAAAGTAAGAATGCAGACAGAATGACAATATCTTTATTTTTTCCTTTTGCATATTTGCAGTTGGACCGACCTCAACATATAAATAAATTATAGATTTTTTGTAAACGATATCGCAAAGACCATAAAATACACACACACAGAACTCTATTTCATCATAATTCCATACTGACTATTAAAAAAAAAGTGAATTAATGAGATTAAAAAAGCGCGCATCTCCGACTAGTAAATAGTTATCTGTGGAAATAAAGCACATGTGGATTAAAGTAAAGAAAAAGCACGCGTTTTTAATACACTGCATTATGGACCTAAAAGCGGTTCAATAAGAGCCACTTTACGAGCAAGTGTGTTGAAAAAATATCTATGTTGTCTGCTACGTCATTAAGTACACGAAAGGTGCGCGTTTTAACAATCACAGTGTGTTTGTGTGGAATGAGGGTGCACTATACAGCGTTATTGGTAAAACATTAACAACCTCTTAAGAGGTCATTGTACTCATCATTATGAACAACTTTTACTATGGAACCAAACCTGAAATCGCGAAAAAAAAATCAGCTGTTCCCTACATTAATGTTCGTATAACTTTGTTTGACTTTTTTTTTCACTATTTCAGGTTTGGTCCCATAGTAATTGTTCATAATGATGAGTACAATGACCTGTTAAGAGGTTGTTAATGTTTTACCAATAACCCTGTATACATCTGCTAACGCTTCGGGGATAGGCGTGATGTTACTAACAATTGTGTTTAATTGTATCTGGAAGACGCTATCGATTTCCCATGATAATGGTCGCGCGGCAAATGTAATGTGTCCATATGTGTCATTGCAAATAAGCATTGCAAATTACCAACGTCCCAGCAATAGTGTTGTACGAGTACCATTACTTATTGTGTAATCAGTGCAACTGTTAGTTCTAATTAGTTGAATTAGCTATCTGTGAAACTGATTGTAGCAAGAGTAACAACTGTGTTTTGTTGAACAAAGTTTTCGCCCGTTTCTCTTGTATGTTTGGAGTTGTCTTGTTGAAACTTTTGGGCGGTTTCCGGTAAGTTTTTACACTGACATCTGACGTGTTTTGTTTCGAATGGGTACGTTTTCATCATCATTATCATTTACCGACTTTAAAAAAAGGAAGTTATCAATTCGACACGTATGTATGTAATATTAGTGGACATTTTATAGGTGTATGTATGTTTGTCCACGCATTTCTCCGCAACTATTAATCGGATCGAGACCATTTTTTTTATTGGCTTACATTTACTTAAACTTAGGGAACAATGAAAGTTTCGTCAAAATTGATTCAGTAATTTTCAAGATATGGACTAATACGTGTAAGTGTGACGGCCTGGCTTATTGGTACGAGCTACGGGTGTAGTGTCAAAGAGAAAATATCTCAAAACCTTGGTCAAACCCTAGTGCAATATTTACAACAAAACTATTAGGTACCTACATATTACAAATAAATATTCCAGTTTTTACTTAAAACTAAAAATTACGAAATAAAAAAGTACCTAATTTGAAAAAATTAAATCGATTTCAAAAAGTAATTACCTAACTCAAAATTATGAAATAACTTTAATTTTGGAGGTCGGTGACAAAAAACTAAAACTAAAATACAGATTCCAAGCTAACCGAATACTATTTAACGCAAAGTAATTTCGGCATAATGTGTTGTCAGTACTTAATTCAAATAGCATTGCAGGCGTAATAACGCCGAAATTCAGTCGCGTACCTTCGGCATAGTGTGTTTAGACACTAACAGCCTTATTACAAAACAAGATTTATCTTTAGACCCAGGTTTAAACCATCCAGCCGTTTTTAAATTTCGAACCATAATCCGACGAAGCTAAAGTTCTTATTACAAAAACTGACGTTAAACCTGAGTCTAAGTCATCAATTTTGCATTAAGAATTTTGCGTTTGTCGGAATAAAGTCCAAAATAGAGTAACTGGGTCGAAAGTTTAGGCTAGGACTAAAATTAGATCTCGTTTTGTAATAAGACGGTAAGGCTCTAGATAGCAAGTAGTACTGTACTTTTAAACAGTAGTATCAAAATGAAAAATCTCTCCTGATTTTTAGGGTTCCGTACCCAAAGGGTAAAAACGGAACCCTATTACTAAGACTTCGCCGTCTGTCCGTCTGTCTGTCACCAGGCTGTATCTCATGAACCGCGATAGCTAGACAGTTGAAATTTTCACAAATTATGTATTTCTGTTGCCGCTATAACAACAAATACTAAAAACAAAATAAAATAAATATTTAAGGGGGGCTCCCATACAACAAACGCGATTTTTTTCCCCTTTTTTGCTCGATATCAAAACAAACAACAGGTAGGCACTTGAAATATTCACAAAATACTCAGTTGTATTTTAACTTTCATAATAAATACTAAAATCAAAATAAAATAAATATTTAAGGGGCCCCCCTTAAATATTTATTTTATTTTAATTTTAGTATCCCATACAACAAACATGTTTCTTTCGGCGTTTTTGCCTTGTGTGAGTCCGACTCGCACTTCCGCCGTTTCAGCCGATAGACGTCCACTGCTGGACATAGGCCTCCCCCAATTTTGGGAGGGTTTGCCATAATCGCCACGCTTGGCAGGCGGGTTGGCGATCGCAGTATGGTATGATGGTGGAATACATTCGACTCGCACTTGCCCATTTTTTTTTTGTTCATTAGTGTGATCTCGTGGGAAAACCTTGATATAAATGTCTAAAACCACCAACACTCAGTGACCATGCGTGGTGAAGCCTATTTTCATTAAAACAGCAGCCCTGTAGTGACACAATAACAGGCTGATATTATAGGCAGTTTACGTAACTATTATTGTGACCAAAATAACGCTTGAATCAACAGTAATTCTTTTCGTCACATTGTGCATTGTGTTCAGTCTCTTTTGTCGTTTATTCGACGGAAAATGACCATTGACAAAAGATAGGTAACACTGATATTATTGTGTGTCGAGTGGGTGGACGAAATTAGTTTTAATACCTTTATCACGGTATAATTATCTATGCAGTATTCATCTTCATACAAACGGTCGGAACGCGAGTCATACCTACGCGCCTAGAGTTCGGATTACACTCGGTTAGCAAACAGTCTCGAATGCTTCGCAGTAACAAACGGACGCCGGACGGTGTCATAGTTTTGTAATCAGTAGGTAAGCGTGCGATTTGTGACAAATATTCATTGAAATAAGTACAAGTACCTACTTACTTAATATGGCCAATAGCTATTATAGACCATATTATGGCGTTTTTGGTTGTTTGAATTCGTCAATAAGTTTTTTTTAATAAATTCAAAAAACACAACATGTATTTTTTATTTAACTTTTCCTATTTAATTCACGAATTTAATTTTTTTTTTATTTTTTTACACAAAACTAGAAAGAAACTCAAGTAGGTTGATGAAATTAAAATACTGTAGGCGAGCTCCCATCACGTGTTTACGTACCGCGTGGCTGTAGGTAATTATTTCTAGAACAGGGCCGAGTCACAATACTGTATAGGTAGATAATTATACCGTGCCTTTATTATAAGGAAGAAACTTGGTCAGTGTAGTGTGATAAACTGATAACGTATTTAATGTTGTCATTATATCGCCTTTTTTATGATGTTCTATTGTTTAGGGTAACAAACCTGTTAAAAAATGTGTGTACTGGGCCTTATGTAACCACATAAGGCCCAGTACACACATATTTTTTGCTGTGAAAAACTACGGTTGATTCGCCGTGTAGGCATGATCGTCAGTGTTGTATGGATCACTATGAAAACACGGCAAAAAAAACGTGTGTGCCTTTAAAATTATTGAAAAAAAAATGAATCATTGCTCTGTGTATGTCCGTGTTCGACGATATTTATGGCTAAGAATAACGTCACTTTTTATTTTGTGGGTGTGAAAAAATAAATATGACTGGTAATAGGGGACGCTGCTGCCACATCATTCATCAAGTTATGGAAACATTTTGCTGCTTTTTAGTACCAGTTACTTATCTAATAAATATCCCGGATTATCTGATGTCTACATAAACCTATCATTCACTATAAATACGTCGATTGAGATTACGAAACTAGAAGTATTCATAACCATTAGTTAACTTAACACTATCTACTTTAATCGCAAGAAGTCATACCAATATTAACAGATGTTTAACAACACAGAATATCGACTAATTTTGAGTTCAATACAATTTTAGCACCGTCCAATACCGCTGGTTGAATGTGGGAGCTTACATATTATTAGATACTAATCATATGAAATGACACCAACATATTGCTAACTGTGCGTACCAATATTGTTTCAATTCGACCCCGAATGGACAATAACATGATGCATTTTCGTGTGCCAAAATGCAATAACATTCCTAAGTGCTTAGCCAGACTGCAAACGCGGGCGCGGGGCGGGCGCGGCCGCGGCTTGGCGTAATCAAACAAGAACTTCATCTGAGTGTCAATAGTGGGCGCGCGGGCGCGGTGAGCAGCGCGGGCTTTTTGGCGCTGGGAGCGCGCGGGCTACTCACGCCTTAGCTCGTTCATACAAGTGGCCGCAGTGAGGGCGCAGGCGGCCCGTGCAGGGGACCGGGGTTCTCAAACTAGTTCGAGCTTTTTTCTAGTAAAAATAAGTTTTCTTCATCCATATTATATTTTGACACACAACACTGGACACCACAACACTCAGAACGAAGCCACGCTCCACTGCGGACAGGCAGATCGCGCGTTCCCGAACCCGCGCCACTCCCCGCTCCGCGCTGCCAGTCTGGCCAAGCAGTAATACTATTATGTACAGTCAGCCATAAAAATCGCTGATCATAATGGAATTTTGTTAGGTAATGAAAATCTTCCAACCTAAATTCAAATTTATTTGTTAATTTAGTACCTAACCTGCTAGCATAATCAGCCCATAATGTTCCTACTGCTGGGACTCAGGCCTCTTCTCTGTGAGAGTGAGTGGGCCGTAATCCACCACGCGGGCCCAGTGCGGGTTGGTAGGTCATGTCTTCTAATTAAACCGCTTTTTTTATGTTCTCAACTGCATAACATCACATCTGCGGGGTAATTGCGAATGGCTGCCTTTCCACCAGAGATAAGCGAGGATGCGTGGCGAGGGATGTGCGTGAAACCAACCAATAACATCGCTTCATTTATATAGCATTTTTAGCGTTAATATTGGTTAGTTTCACACACATCCCTCGCTATAGGCATCCTCGCTCATCTCTGGTGGAAAGGTAGCATTACTGTACTCTAACATTTGCAATGGCTTTTATTTTGACATTTCAACAATATTCATTGCGTTATTTACAATGTTGAGCAGACAAAGTCTTCGAACATATGAAGCAATGGATTAGCAATATCCTTCAAAATCATTCAGATTGTGATTGTTTGTCTGTTAGGACAAACAATCATAATCAATCACGCAATTAGGGTGCTGTTACCGAATGGATATAATATTCTTTTTCTACTCTGTAACAATTTGTCGAAAAAAGATAATTAGCAAGTTTCTATTCATTTTTCGCTGACTGTACTGTATAAAACAAACAATAGTCTTGCCATTTGAATTTAATATTCGTTCATGATAACTGTTAGCTTGTTCTGCGAAACCTATAATACTTGTTACATGAAAGTTCCGTCTAGCCGTCATACAACATATCAATAATATCAAATGAACGAATAATTATGTTATATTTAGTATACCTACCTATATTCTTGGTATGTGGTATGTGCAAAGAGGATGTTGTACCTATGATTCTAGTTAAAATTATTTTAGGTAAAGCTACTAAATTTTTTGTTGTTTTCTTGTGTTATTTTATCTAATATTACATCATGCCATGTATTCCCCAAAGGGGTCGGCTGAGCAATACACCCTGTATTGCTATTGTAAGGGACATCGACGCACCAACTGTTAACATGAATGCATTACATTACACCCAGTTTTAGTACGGCCTTTGTTTATTAGCAAAATAACTAAACAGCAACAATAATTGCTGCTTCTGGCAGTTCATGTTCTGCCTTCTCTATAAATGAAGAGCACTTTAAACATATCCTAAACAGAACTTCAGACACTCGAATAAAGGCTTATCAATGCAAAGAACCACTGAGTTCAAATCACGCCTCCATTTTCCCAAATCCTCTTGATTTCGCCCATTGATGACAAAGCTGCGGGCAGTCTCAGTTTATTCTATAAAAGCAATTGTATTGTCACCTCGATAGCACTTTGAAGACAAGGCGACCCCGGACATTTTGATAACCACAAATACGTGTTTCGCGTTACAAGGGTAGGTACAGCCCTAAGACCGCAAAACAATGATAGCAATATACCAAGTTTGAATAGTTAGTGTCTGTTTGTACCTTCGTCATGGGCTTTTAAAGTGTGCGGTTGCGATATCGGCACTCTTAGTTTGTTTTATCAACCTGATACTGTTGGATAATAGAAATGTTTTGTTAAACAACCGACAACACATTTCAGAGTAAGTAGGTATAGACTTGTAGACCTGCTTCGTCTTTTAGCAAATTCACAATGATTTTCCGAGTCGAGGTAAATTTTAAAATTATTATGAGATTTTGTACGCAACTAGCTACATAGAAGGTTTTAAGTTACTAGCGCTATTAAGTATATGAATATGTCGAAAATACGTCAGTTCGTTTTACTATTCGGGACGCCGGCCATCGACAGAGTCTAGCCTGACGTTCGTGTGAGTCGACGAGAGTGAGCAGCGAGGTGGAGCAGCCACTCTTGATCATCGGACATCGTTCAGACTGTGCTCAGAACTTGTCTCGCGGTCCGTATAGTTGTGTCGTATACTTAGTGTGATTAATTTGTTCGTAAAATTATAATTTCATTTGAACCGCGAACGAATTTTCTATTGCGCAATAACCAGCACTACCCATAGTACACCCACAGTAATTAAAATATGGCTGATAATAACGAGAGATACGTACCTTCTCCGTCTTATATAAGATAAACTAAAACACTGCCCGACAACCATAAAACTCTTGAAGCGATCAAGAAAAATATGATTTCGGCCTGTCCTGTAAAAAAAACTAACTGTGAATACTTAGGTGAAGTGCACTTTAAGTGAGCTGTCAGTTGTGTCAATCCGTAGCATACTTAGAGTAAGTAAGCTATAGAGCATCGGGTAGCGTGGCCGCACATGAGACAAAAAACTAACTTAACTAACATAGGCTACATGAGTAGCTGCCTTGAAAAAACTGGCACGCACTGAGAGACGGAAATAGTATAGCTTTATCCTTTTCTGTTACTTATAATAACTCAATACTTTATCCCTTTCTTGTGGAAATGAAATGGAGATACCCGCCGTCTATACTTTTCTTTGTCTAAGATAGCATACTTATATCAGGTGGAATGACAGCTAACTTCAAGCTCATTTCACTTAAGTTTTCACGATAATGTTTTTACAGAATAGACGGGCTCCATATTCGAAATACCAACTCGAAAATATGATAGAGCAAAATCAATACAATTTCCAATTAAACATTTGATTGTCATTCAATTAAGTTAAATTAAACGCGTGATCCACTAGCAAGTTGCTGATACCAATAATTTTCCGTCCACCGCTCAACGATACATAATTAGCTTATATATTGTGTGTGAGGAAATTATAAATTTGCACAAGCTGTGCCATGAAAATCATTATTGAGCAATTTGTCCCACTCGCCCATAAATGCACCGGTTGATTAATTTATTAAAGGGACCACAGTTTTACATAAATGATGGCAGTGACACAACCATTGCACACCTCCGGTGAAACTGGAATGAAGCTGTGGTAATCACATTGTTTATTTATGTAGGTCTTTAACATTAATAAATACTGGTATTCGGTGTTTACTGGAAATATGCCGAACAACAAAGGTTCTTTTGTCAATTGAATACGCGCAATGTAGTGTTTTTAGTTTATTACTTACTAGCTGACCCGGCGAACATCGTAACATCCCGCCAGCCGCTCTGTCCCCGCTTTTTAGAGTTCTGTAGTTCCTACCAGGAACCCTTATCGTTTCGTCATGTCTGTCTGTCTGTCCGAGGTTTTGCTAAGAAACCGTTAGTACTAGAAAGCTGTAATTTTGTAGGAGTGCGTATATCAATTACGCCGATAAAGTGGTAAAATAAAATTTTGGAAAATATCTTTTTTTAGGGTAGCTAAAAAAATATTCATCCCCACTTCACATGTAGGCGACATGTGAAGTGGGGATGAATATTTTTTGGTCGTCTACTCCATCGTGTGGGGTATCGTTGAATAGGTCTTCTAAAATGAATTGGGGTTGCTAAAATTATTTTTCGATTTAATGCTTCATTTACGAAATATTAAACTTTAAAGTGCAAATTTTTGTTCCAATATGGCGTCCCCTCCTCTAAAACCTAAACTACTGACATGAAAAATTTGGAAAAATTCACGATGATAGTGCATTTCATGAACTTTAAAGGAAAACTATAGCAGTTAACATAACTTTATTAGTCAAAGTCAAAGTAGTGCGATTTTTGGTGAAATAACAGGTCTTACAGATATTTTATAGAAACTCAAAAATCTACCCTTAAAATATACACTATTAATTTAACAATATTAGAAATTAATTAAAACATTATTGTACTATACAATTCTAATTAAATTAAAAGTCTGATAGGAATATTAGGTACATCATAAATCATAAATACACACAGGAACAGTCACAAGAAATTCGTCAATGGTATAATAGCATCTGTCTATTAAAAATTTATTTAGGCTGCGTTTAAATTGAGTCAAGTTTAAATCTTTTATGTCATTAGGTAGCTTATTAAAAATTTTCGGAGCCATGCAAAGTATGCTCTTGTACATAAGGGCGGTTTTTGATCTTCTTAGGCATAATTCATGTCGGTATGTTGGTCTTATTGATCGAAAACTTTGCTCTGAAGCTTTTTTAAATCACCGTTTTTTTTTTTACAAACAATACAATGCGGTCTCGTAAATGTAAAGACAAGGCAGCGTTAGTATTTTGAGGGAAGTAAAATGGGGTTTGCAACTTTCTGTTGATTTAATATTGCTTATAGACCTAATGCACCTCTTTTGTGCTTTAAAGATTTCATGCTTTACGCATGAATTTGCCCAGAAAATGACTCCGTAACGTAGTATGGAGTCTACATAACCATAATACGCTGTTACGACAGCTGCCTGATTTACAATTTTTGTTAGTTTGTGAAGAGCGAAAGCAAACCTGCTTAATTTTTTAATTAGGATGGATAGTTTAGCAGTAATAGTCGTTAAACTTGGGTGTTGGGTAATTTTGTACCTAATACAAAATCCTTAGCATTAATCCTTTAAAGTGACTAATATGAAGTAGTTGCTTGTTTATAGCAGGAAAAGACTTGCATTGAAAAACAAAATATGTTTCATTTTTCTTTTACTTTTGTTTTTTTATATTTAGAATAAAGAACAACAGAATCGTACTACATTGTGATAACGGGCTATTACGGAACTACTACTACTGTTTTTAAATCTCCGATATCTTCTAATATATTCATTTTAATGAATGCCGTAAAGGGCAATTTTGATCTCCATGAAATGCACAACGTATTTAATATATTCAATTGGATAAGGAACAATACTGTATTGTTTAAATTAGCTTGGTAAATAACCCATATGTTTTTTGTAATATGTAAAAGACAAAAATTGTTGTTATCCTTAGGAGATAAACATATACCATCGCGGATTTTTTTATTGATATTTTTATGATATACAATTCCGTTGTACATTAATTTGATCTATCTCGTAAGGTTTAGCCAGCATTTGCAATGCAAGCACACAAACGCTTTACAAGGTACGTTTTCCTTGGTCTGAAATATGTGGAAAAGAGAGAGCAAGTTCCACCATATGACTGGTCAATCAATCAACTTAGCCTATCGCTAACCACTGCTGGACTCGATTCATCCAAATGTAGTCTATTAAAACATCGCTTTCATACATATAAGGCCGCTCATTGTTTCACCCTATGTAAAATTTCTACATTCGTATTTGTGTATTTTGTATGGTGTACATAATAAAGAGTATTCTATTTTAGTCTCGCTGACGGTGGCGTGTGTGTTGGATCATTTAGCTCCCTTCAAAATGGTTGAGATGAATGGTGCTGATCCATGCGTCATGTTCGTGAACGGGCACCGTCAGTTGGGGCTGGTCATCACATAGCTGTCTCGGCTTATTTTTAATTATCTTATATTTGGATTGTTGTTTTGTTACTATTTGCTTTATTCTGGACGCTTTTAACGCGTACGTCTTTTTTTTACATCGTTCTCACATATAATTACAAATTCAACATTTATTATGTATGTAGGTAACTAATATTTTTGTAAAAATATAATTTAAAAGAGTGTATGGAGTTTCTTGCCCGTTCTTCTCCATAGGTATCTACTACGCTTTGGAATGGGCAAATAGCTTCATATTTTCTGCCTGACCGACTTCTTGACAGTTCAAAAGTGCCTGTATTTACAGGCACTTTTGAACTGTCAAGAAGTCGGTAATCCATTTGGATTAATTGAAATAAATGCTTTGAGTTTGCGCTTGATTCTCTCAGCTGCGCCACCAGGCTCGGTTATCCGCCTTCCGCATCCAGTCTATTCCAGCCCATACCTTCTAGTATTCTGTTGTATCTACAGAATACCGCAAGCTGTTCTAATATTACTTTGGACCGGATTCGCCTAATACGCCTATTTTCCTTCTGTATTTATTTTTCATTAATTTTCTAATCAAATTGTCACATTCAAATATATGAGATTCTCCCAAGTTCATTAACAAAATCAACCGGGTAACTACACCTATTTATACCTGACATTAGCGTTCGTCCTATTAAGAGCCCGTTACAAAATGGTGTGGGGAATGGGAAGGGTCCCGGTTTAAATTTTCACACCGTAATTGGAAAAAATGTTTTGCTCGCAGAGTAAGGGGACGCCTCAGTAGCCGCTGCTAGAGGCGGCATTGTCAAAAGTTTTCATACAAACAGCGTGTCACCGTTTAGTCGCATTATGACACAAATTACGTGTACAAACTGACAGTTTTGAAGGCGGTCCGTGACAGAAGTTGTGCGCTCAACGCACTATCGGCGTCACGATTTTTTTAGTACATACTACCGTCACTAGGAGCTGCTGGCATGGCGATTCCGTGGTCTATGGTTTACATACACCACGTCTAAATGAGTGTGGCACAAGCCCATAGAGGTTGGGCAAACTGAATCAATTTGCGAGCACCGCCTACACCCTTTGCACTAATTGATTTACTTTGAAACGAGATACTGGCTTCAATTAAAAATCGTTACCTTTAATTGACAATATCCGGAGTCAATAAAGTGAGTAGGGTAATAAATAAACAATCAATCAGGTTGGGTTGGGTTTCGTAAAAAAAATCGCATTTTATTATTGTGTGTACACAATAATAGATATACCTCGTAGATTGACCGAGGACCTTAACTGTACTATAATATAATAGTACATCGTATTAGTAATGAACAGACTAGCACAGCAAGCTACTACGATCTGTCAAATTTCTTTAATAGATTTTTAACTTTATCGCTAAAGCATAAGGTTCAAAGTTGATTAGGAAAATTTGACAGTTTCGGGTAGCTTGATGTGCTGGCGTCTATACTATACAGGGAAATTTTTAAACCAGTGCGCAAACTGTAACCTTGAATTCAGTGTATGGATTCTAGACCCTAGCGTAGAAAATTTCGTAGGTTATAAAAAAATCCTAATAAATATTTGTCGCATCACCGGGTGGCCGAGATGCGATACATCGGGTCTTCTTCACGATCCGACATAGTTTAGATAGGTGTGGGCACTGCAGCGGGTACTCGAACGAAAAAATTATTTGAATTTACAGTAACTTTAATAAACTAGCTATTTACAACCGAAACGCACACGTGCATCGGAAAAAAACACGTGCGTTGGTATTGAGCGTTTGCCGAAACTGTCCGAGCTCGACGGCGGTCGATTGTAGACTGTCGCAACACTCGGTCTCTCCACCAGTCCTCGCTGCATCCCCTCTACCGACGATCGTGTCCAAGCGGTAGGGCTTGCTTTTCCGATCACATGATTCTTCGTTTACCAAACAAATTGTTAGATGGCACTGTTCACTATACTGTGGCGTCATCTATCCACGACACGGCCATCCCTGACTAGCACCCGTCCTCGGGTGTAGTACCTGGGGACCAAAATATACTCAGAGTAAACAAGCTCGGCTATCCTGCCAATACCTAATAGCTAAGGTAACTCGGCCTCTTCTGCCAATACCTAATTACTAAGGTAACTGTATCTCATTGTTACTTTAATTTCTCTAGTCTTAATTTGCAATGCCTTGTTGTCAAGGTTTCACACCCCATACAACATTATTAATTAGAAAAGGTTCGATCATTAAGTTGAACCAAAGAAAATCAAAATTGTAACGAATCAGTTACTATTTACCAAAATGTGTGCAAAAACACAGTCCAGAATCACACCAATGATTCTTACCAGATCAGTTGTCACATTTGCTACTGCACATAAGATGCGGTTGAGACTAGTCACGACATGTGCTTCCTACACATGAGGTGCTCTGTGCATCAACATAGACTAGAATCGACCCATTGATTCTCAGAAAAAGAATACTAGCGCAATATGTGCTCCAACACATGAAGCGCTCTGTGCACCAACACAGACAGGACTCGACCGATCAACAAGTTATACCATCACAATTGTTGTGACAAATCAGTTAGAATTTACCGAAATAAAATTCATAGGCAATGTATACTCAACTCATGAAACTTTTATTGTAAACTGTGCACCAACACAGGTCAGAATCGCACCAACGGCTATTTACATATCTACCGCCACATATGCTACAACACATGAGGGGCTCTGTGCACCAACACAGAAAAGAATCGCACCAACGACTCTTTAGATATCTGCCGCCACATATGCTACAACACATGAGGGGCTCTGTGCAACAACACAGAAAAGGATCGCACCAACGACTCTTTAGACATCTGCCGCCACATATGCTACAACACATGAGGGGCTCTGTTCAGCAACACAGACAGAAATCGCCCCTCGCTCCGAGCCGCCCGTCTTGCGCTCATTAATAATAGTACCTAGGTACGTAACCGTTCGGCGCGGAGATTGGTGTCGCTCGATGTCCAACTTTTAACCTTTTTAAATACACACATCAAAAGTGTCTAGGGATCAACATATATTTTTGCAATAACTTTTCTCCTGATTGATATTAATTAAAATTTTCTTTAAGGATTCATCAAATAAAGTGTTTTCGTTTGTCACAGTAACGATAAACCAAGTCACCTTTGCATTAATAAAGAAATTTGCCATTTTCCTAATAAAGGGATTTTTGACATTTGAACCACTAACACAAAAGTTCGAAAAAAAGACTGAAATAACAGTTTTCTTTAAAATTTTATTGGGTAACTTAAACAATTAATAATCCGTGTTTCTACCGCGAACACTAACAACACAAGAACATCGGTTTGGCATACTCAAAATGAGTTCATCCAAATCACGCTGTGGAATGGCCGCCCATGTTCGTTGCAACAACAAAAAAAGGTCTTCTTGCGACTGGATACCCTCCATATTCGGCAGAGCTCTTCTCTGTAGCATATCCCATGCATGCTCAATCGGGTTCAAGTCTGGCGACTGAGCAGGCCAGGGCAGGACATTGATGTTAGCTGCGGCGAGAGTCTGTCTTACAACTCTTGCGGTGTGCGGTCGTGCATTATCATGCATTAACTGAAATAAGGGACCGATTTGCACTTGTAGAGGAACGATGACGTCTGATACAATCGTCTCAGCATAAATTTGAGCGTTGAGGTTGCCTCTGATCCAAATCAACTCAGTTCTTCCGCCGATCCAAATACCCGCCCATACCATGATGGTTCCACCACTATAAGGATGGACTTCCTGGCAGGATTTTAATCGCTGTTGGCGTCCAGGGGTTCTCCAGTGTCGTATACGTCTTGTATCCGGTCTCATACCAAAACGAGACTCATCAAAAAAGCACACGAAACGCCATTGTTCTTCTGCCCAATTTCTGTGTTCAAGAGCCCATTGATATCGAATCCTACGATTGTGCATTGCTATAGGTGGTACCCGTAGCGGTCTTCGGGAATGAAGGTTCACTTCATGCAAGCGGTTTCTGACTGTTTGGTCGCTAATTAAGTTCCCTGAAGAGTGATGAAGCCTCACGGCTAACATCATGGCGGTTATTGTTGGAGCTCTTCGAGTTAAGATTTGAATGTATCGGTCTTGTCTCCGTGTGGTGCAGCGATACCGTCCTCCATGGCGCTCAGCCACGGTACCAGTGCTTCGGTAACGTGTCCAAAGTCGACTGATAACACTCTGACTTGTATTCAGAGCTAAAGCCACAGTACGTTGCCGGGAACCAGCTTCTATCATTCCCACGGCTCTGAGCATTTCTTCCCTGCTTAAATGACGTCGCCGCTCCATAATAACGTTGGTTTTAATCAGTAGTAGGGAAACAGTAGCACTAATAATGTCTTCAATGCGTTGTATGTTTTTATAGGGAAAATATTGACAGCTGATTTTCATCTTTTACTCGAATTTGATTCACAGTTCCTGATTCAAATTATGAAATGCACCAAAAAGGATCCATATAAATTTATAAAATCATAAATTTATTACAAAGCCACATCTCAATCTCAAGAAATCCGCATAAAAATGCTTGATCCCTAGACACTTTTGATGTGTGTATTTTTCGGACAAAATATAACATGGGGTAAAAATTATTGGAATCAATTCAGTTAGGTACTTATTCTGAACAAACTATATTCAGGTTTCGCATATACTAAAAATAACTTTGTACTTATTGATATTTCGATAGAATGAATACGCGATGCGTTGAACGCTCGATCAAACAAACATTCGATATTTTAAACACTCGATGTATTGAGTGTACCTACGATATATAATTGAATGTTCGATTTATTAACAATTCGATATTATGAACGTTCGAGTAAGTATTTAGACTTTCGATTTAAAGTAGTCGATCAATTGATATTCGATTATTTGGCATTCGATTTGGCATAGTACACCCAGTATTATTGAAAAATCGATTTTTATTCAACAATTCTGTGACCTACCTATATATTTGTCTGTACCAGAATACTTTTGAAGTTATCAGTTGTAACAATTCCGATATGTATTTACAATATCATTAAACTGACTTTGTAAAATAATCCTGTTGTGAACGTGTTCAATAATTCCAGTGTGAACCCATTTGATTTTGATGTAGTTGATGAAATTCATTATGATATAAAATACAAGAGAATGAAATTACCTTTAACAAAGTTTGCTGCTATTAAAAAACAAGGCCGCTTTTTCACAAAACTAAACAAACACAATCCTAGTTAAGTATTAAATATTTACAAGTTGCCGACTTATCAAATTGACAAAGTGTATTTTTTGTCCGGACCGAGTGCCATATTTCACAGCAACTAAAATAGCGCTCAACTACCCACCCAAAATATAGACTAGAGCTATAGGTATATTTTACGAGTAAACCGAGCTTTGATTTTCGCTGGCTCTCTTTCAAAGTCGGCGTGAAATTAGTTTCGCCACATTCGCTCCAAATCCGTACAAAATAAACTGTGGTAAAACGAAAACTTGGTCCGGAATCGCAACAAAACATATTGACGAATTACCTAATCAATTACTTACTACGGCTAAGGCTAAGCGTTGAGTTGGAATCCATCCTCACTATTGGAATTGATTGGAATCCTTAGAGATAACTAAAAGACAATGATAATACCTACCCACTCTCCCGGACTCCCAAATCGAGCCACCCTGCACTTGTTGTGTCTTTATCTGTTTTAGGGCTGATTTTTCAATCGTCAAAAGTTATCAACTTTATTCGAGGAATAATTTTGAAATTTTGACAGTTTTTTCATACAAAAACTGTCAAACGTCAATATTATTCCTCGAATAAAAGTTATCTGGCGTTGGAAAAATCGGCCCTTAATCTTATAAATGGCCGTGAATTCAAATTAGGAACAATGACGATACCAAAATGATGGCCAGTACCTAAGTCGGCTTCAAAAGTACATAAAACCTTTTTCTTTGAATCAGCATAATTTTGATATTTTAGGCCTTTATTCCTCACATAGAATTACACGGATGCTCGATTTAGGAGTCCAGGGGGCCTGAAAAGGCCACTTTGGAGAATCATAAAAGGATAACATTATGAATTATAAAATGGCGAAGACAGTCCGTGGTTTTCTTTTTTCGCTGTACTACGTAGGTACAATCAAAGAGATTGGGATTGGATTTGGATTGGATTGATTGGTATTTTAGCACAGACAAAAAAAATACTGAAAAATGCTTCACCAATGGGATTTGATACGATTAACTTAACAGTTAACTGTCCATTCTGTTATCCTTTTATGATTCTGCCAAAGTGGCCTTTTAAGGCCCCCAGGAGTGTAGAGATAATAAGAAAAGCTTCCTCGATCTCAGATTCTGAAGTACAGTAATGAGGACGGCAAATCAGTGGTAGCAGTTGCACTATGAAAATCACCTTTACTGCTCCGACATAAAGGCGCTGTCAATGCCAAATTGTTACCAATGATTTGCGGTTGACTGTACCTACTACAATACCAACTTGTCGTTCTCTGGCAGTTATTCCCACTTGCATCGTTGCTGGCTGTCTTATTCTACATCTTCTCATCTGACCACACACGAGCTCAAGCTGAAAGGAGAAGAAGAATTTAAAGACACGTGACGAACATCACACCTGTTTTCCCGAACGGTTAGACATGAAGTGCATCCATTTCTCCAGTTATATTTACGTCATAAGTAATAGATGGCGAGCCTATTTCCATAAACTGGGCAGAAATCCAGACTCCAGGGTGATGCTGAGAAATTCTTGATGGAAAAACCCAATAACACTTTGCCCGACCTGGTAACCGAATCCAGGACCTCAAGGTCAGCAGTAGCGCTTGCGACCACCAGCCAACGATCCAAACGAGGTCTAGTGATACCTAATAGTAAATAACCTGAGAACAATAAAGTTATCTTGAAAGGATCCGAGAGAGGTCAATGACCAAAATTACATATATTGGTATAGAAAAGTAATTCAGCAAATAGTGACATCCATTTTTATCAATGTTTTTATTTTCATATAGACTAATGGAACGCACATTTCGTTAGTGAAAATGTACCTACCTAATAGAAATGACATGTACCTATAATATTATATGTTCTCGTTTGGAATTGAAAATACTTTTCAGTTTTAATTGCCAGGCAAGCTTGTATGTAATTTAACTGTTGTTTTGAAAACATCAATTTCAATTACTGCTGACAACTCGTAATTATTTTTGTTTGTTGGTTTCAGAGTGGTATTTATTCCTTTTAGTACCTAACCGTTACTATCGTTAGATTTTAAATAAAACTTATGTACATTATAATAACGGCCCCGACTTAAGAAATGTTTGTCGTGGGTTGGAATTCTGGTAGGCGCTTTATTTTGTGCAGATAACTTCATCACCGCTGCTCTCAAAACGGTGAAGGAAAACATCTTGCGGTAACCGGCATGTCCTAGAATCAAAAATTTTAAGTCATGTGACATCTACCAACCCGCACTGAGCCCGCGTGGTAGATTACAGCCCACTCCCTCTCCTCCCCCCTCTTAAAGAGGAGGCCAGCAGTGGGAACCATTATAAGCTGGTTATGATGATAACATAAAATAAAGTATGTGACTTAATTTTCATTTAGTCATACCACACATTTTTTAAATGTCTTCAACGAACGCTACGCTACGCATAAAGAAAAAAACATGAAAATAAAAACGCAATGCATCAGTTAAATCCTCAAAGTGAACGACATTCAAGTGCGAATCGATAGCTCAGAGAGTCAACTCATACGGCTTAACCGTTTACAGCTTATAGCTTTTCGAACTATCCATAAAGTAAATAGTTTTATTTGCTGTTTCAAACCATAAGCAATATAGAACAATGAAAAAAACAAACCTAAAAGAACTAACTAGAACCTATCTCGCTTGGAAAATCACGGACTTAGAATCCTTGCGCGCGAAAAGTCTAATCGAGTAATATTTTACAGAACCTTAGTTAAAACTGCAACTATCCAGCTCATTCCATTCTCCAAACCGTTATTTGTTGGAATGGAAGGCGTTTTAAGTAAAATAAATTACCTGTTACAAGATGAGAGTTTGTGACCGAGCGGGGATCAGCGACGGGCGAACATTACGGAAATGAGAAATGAATTGTGGGGAGATCGGGCCGTGTGTTCCTCGCCTTAAGCGGCGCTACCCGGTAAAACTATCGTGTTTCTGAAAGTATGAACATTATCTGGGATAGCAGGAATATTTTTAATAGCGCCGCAATATCTTTTAAATCGTTCATTACCGTTTACTCGGCGGTAATGACGGGAAACGTTTTGCGGTTGCCGCGCTGAAGGCAAAATGTTTGTTTTATTACTTTAAATGTTGTTTAACTGACATGAGTTTCGATTACATTTATGTAGGTAGGGTATGTAGGCTTTTTGTTTATTTAAGCTTTAATCATATTGGTGTATATATCCTGTAACCTGTCGGTACCACTATAATAGCTATGTGGATCCAAAAGTCGCTTCTTTTATGAGTATTTAGTGACATCACAAATAATTTGTGTTTCATTTATTTTGATTCGGTACTGTGAGTCTTTGGTCAACTGGACCCACTCGGAACTGGACCCGCGGGTCCTTGTATGAAACTACAGATTTTTTATTTCGATATTACTGAATCTAGAACTTTCACCTCCTGAAAGTATGCTAATGAAAGTAAGACGTTCCATGGAGAGCTTTACCGATACGTAAAGGTGGTTTATCTAAATCCAAAAACCCATTACCATTATTAGTCAATACAAGTTCACCAGCCCATCGATTATCTTCACAACATTTGTATTAAATACTTCAGCATCTTTAGATTCACTTTGAATAAATGTCAATGTTAACTTCTAGATACTCCAAAAGTCAGAAGAGTTGTGTTAATAACTTAACAAACTTGCTCGGTGTTTGATGTGGGAACGACGGTGAAGTTTTACTGAAAGTCCCGACTAACTTCTGTACGAAAATAAAGGTTACATTTTCTTAAACACAAAACAAATAATGTTTCGGTTTATTTGCTGCAAATGTTTTAGTATCTCGAGTTTTGTTACTTTTTGATAGTTGTTGTGGATCTTGTTTATACCTGTAGATATGGAAAGGAATGAAATTATTTAAAATGGATAGAAAGGTGACCAAAAATATTAGGCTAATGGCGCTTGGTTTGTATCTATACCGCCACATGCGAACTGCACATCATACTGACGTCACGCAAAATACTGCATCGCGCAAGCATAGTTTACCACGCAACTAGCATATAATTATACAACGGCCCGATATCAATGGTCGGGCTACACATAGTTACCCACCAGACATGACACCCGTCTAAAGTGGCCTTTTCAGTGGTCGTAGGTTCCTCTCTTTTCTATAGTGGATGAGTGAAGTTTACACCATGTTCCTTATGCTTCTAAATATGAACAATATTAACAGTACCGTCTCTACCAGCACTACCAGCAGCTGCCGAGGTATCTCCGTACTCTGTGAACTGGTATCTGCCATGTCATCACTCCACCATCCTTGGTCGACTGGTAGAGGATGCCTAAGGCATTTTGACGAGTTATACGAGCATAAATGTATGGAACAGCTGATTATTTTTCGCGATTTCAGGTTTGGTCCCATAGTAAAATTTGTTCATAATGATGCGTACAATGACCTCTTAAGAGGTTGTTAATGTTTTACCAATAACCCTGAATAACGGTTAACCCATTTTAAGTAATGACTTATAAGTAAGTATTTACGTCGATATTATGTAAACACGTCATCCGTCATCACCGAGTGACTTTATATTGTAACCCCGGAGCGTGTGGTTCAACTTTTTAATGATATGCATACTTCATTCTCGCCTTATGAATTCTTGTTCCCGAATAATTAAATATGTGTTCCTGAAAACCGGAGTTAGTAGAACGTAATAACGCGGAAAGCGGTTTACTGGATGAAATTTTCTCGTTGGATTTAATAATCTTAATTAATTTAAAAAAGTATATTTTCTCTGGCTGAAAACGTTGAAATAACTTTTATTTCTATTAGTAGGCGTAACTATGTCACTTATGTAAAATTTATTTGACCTATTAGTTTTATAATAAATGAATGAAACCAAGGCCAAGAAACAAATGTCGGGATGATCTGAACTCCTTCTCAAAGCATTGGACCACAATCGCAGTAGACCGGGAAAGTGGAAAGAGATAAGGGAGGCCTTTGAGCCCAGCGAAATCAAAATCAAAACTCATTTATTCAAATTAGGCATTTCGAACATTACATTAGACAAAAAAAAACACCCTCCCTTCACTAGTGCCTAATGCCCTGGTGCTTTTTTTATTTTATTTTATTTTATAGGGACAAAAAACAGTTACACGTTACAATTTTGGTAAATAACAAACTAGGGTAATAGAGGTAAACATGTAACCCACACCAATGTCCGCGGAATAAACTTTTTTGGAGAAAAAAACAAAACCACGCATATATTGATATAAAAAAATATTTTATACATCAATGCACGTATCTACTGGAGGCGGTTTAGGTTAGGAAGAATTCATAATCATTGTGCAAGCGATTGAATAGCCATTCTTTTAAATTTTGTTTGAGATAGTGAAAATATATCAAGATCGAAAAAGTGTGTGTTATATATTTCTAAGAGACGACGGAGGGGTGCCCTTGCGCCAGCTTTGGTTCTGCACTTTACAGTGTGGAACAGCCGGGGCACGCGCGCCCCTTGCCGTAATACAGTTCTGGGTACAATATAACAAAGTTTATTGGTGATATCAGAGCAGTCAAAGTTGTTATTACATATGCCATGCAGCATCACAGCCATAAGTAGCGTGCGCCTGGACTCCAAGCAACAAACCAAGCCTCAAATTGAGTAATAAACTAATTGAACCCAAAAAAGGAACAATTCCGTTCTATTTTCGCCGTATGAGTTCTAACTTACAAAAACAGGAGAATCTTATAGATTCGGTAGGAAAAAGTTACAGAGGAACCATTCCGTATTATTTTCCGATATAAAACGGAACACTACATTTTTTCGAGACCAAACACCCTGTAACTTATAACCTTAATAACCTTACAATTCTCCATCAGAATAATGCCAGCATTTTATGTAAAAGAGAAATTCTTGAACTAACTTTACAAGAACTACGTGAAGCGCATAATGACCCAGATGTAATATGTCTCTCAGAAACCTTTATAAAAAAAGGATACGAAAGCTACATTAAAATTCATGGCTATGAAATGGCAGCCAACTACTGCAGAGAAAAGCAAAGAGGTGGCACTTGCATCTTAATAAAAGAAAATATTTTCTTCAAAGACCTGCCATTTGTAAAAGCCTACGCCACGCAAAATACGTTCGAGGTTTGTGGGATTGAACTTACACATCATAAATTAATTATTATTTGTATTTATAGAACACCTCAATCGGATCCCACCCAATTCCTAAGTAAATTAAATAGCCTCCTGCACATTCAACGCAACAGTATAAATCTAAAATGAATGTAGTTTTAGCAGGTGACTTTAATATCGACACCTTAAAAAAAGGTTATATTACTAATCAATTACAGGATTTGGCATATAATTATAACATGAAATTTCACATCAATCGGCCAACACGTAAGTTATCATGTATTGATCACATTCTTATTAACATTCCTGACGCTACTGCTATTGTAATGCCACTTCACTTATCTGATCATGACACTGCACAAATGTTGACCATTCCACTAAAATACAAGACACAAAAACTACCAACATATTATACATATAAAATAGATTTCAGCATGGATAATATTTGAAAGTTTAAGGAATGCTTACGTAATTTATCTTGGTGTGAGATATATACAGCTAATGACGCAAACGTAGCATTTAATTATTTTCATGAAATGTTTTGCTTACTCTACAATCTTTGTTTCCCTAAATTAAGAGTAAAAGTTAATATAAATAACAAAAAGAAACAAACTTGGATAAGTAAGGGCTTAAAAAAAAAGTTGTAAGACAAAACGTTCACTACGTCATAGAATCTATAAAAATAAAACAGCAATTAATAAGATCAAATACATTAACTACTCTAAACTTCTTAAAAAATGCATCTTAACTCCAAAAAGAATGCAAATACTAGCTTTATTGCTAAAAACGACAACAAATGTAAAGCCACCTGGAAGGTTATAAAAGACGAGCTTAACAATAGAAATTCTAAAAGTAATATTGAGAATATAAAAATTAACAACACATTAATTTCCAACCCAGTTGAAATAGCATCCGCTTTCAATAACCACTACATCAATACAACTAATAAGTTAATAGATACAAACGTTAAAAGTAACTGTGGGAAAAATGTAACTGTCAATTCAATGTTTCTTAGGCCCATGACAGTAAATGAGGTTAGACAGGAAATAACGCTTTTGAATAATACCAGTTCCGAAGGTTACGATGAACTCAGCACAAAAATTATTAAAGGATGTGCTAACGAAATCATTGACGTATTAACATACTTAATTAATTTGTCATTTAGCTGTGGAATTTTTCCAGAAGCGCTGAAGTTTTCTATTATTAAGCCTCTGTACAAAAAAGGAGAAAGACATGACATGAATAATTATCGCCCTATTACACTAATACCCATTTTATCTAAAATATATGAAAAATGTATGTACAAAAGACTCCTACATTATTGTAATAAATTTAATATAATAACAAAGGAACAGTATGGGTTCCAACACGGTAAGTCTAAAACATTAGCCATCTATGCCCTCATGAAAGTTGTATTACCTAGTATCAATGATAGTAATCTAACCACAGGTCTATTCTTTGATTTATCAAAAGCTTTCGATCTAGTTTCCCATGATTTACTATTACAAAAACTAGAATCACTTGGAATCAGAGGGCCACCCTTACAGTGGATAAAGTCATACCTTCATAACAGGCAACAATGTGTTACTATACCAAATATTAATGACGATAAGGACGTAATATTATATGCATCTGAATATATTTGTAACAGATTCGGTGTTCCTCAAGGAAGCATACTGGGACCAATCTTATTCTTATTGTACATAAATGACATCACTCAAATAACAAACCATAAATGTATCTTATTTGCTGATGACATTTCTAATATTGTAACATCTAATAAAAAAAATAATACAATTTATGACCATGAAGCTGAGATTAACAACACAATTGACATCTTAATTAAATGGCTTAATATTCAAAATTTTAAAATAAATCTTGACAAATCAGTATACATACAATTTAATAAATGTAATAACAATAAATCTAATTTCAGTCTAAATATACCCAAACTCAAATCTGTGACACAGACTAAGTTTCTGGGTGTAACTATTGATGAACATTTAAATTGGAAAATGCATGAAGACAATGTCTCTAGTAAAATAAATAAATTTGTGTACGCGCTCAGACAAGTCAAAAAAGTTACTAATTTAAAAACAGCCATATTGGTTTACCACGCATACGTAGAATCTATACTGCGCTATGGACTTATAATTTGGGGCAACAGTACCGACCAACATAGAACATTTGTTGCTCAAAAAAAGTGCATTAGAGCTCTATACGGACTCCAACCTGACGAATCATGCAAACCAGTATTTAAAAAACTTGGTTTGTTACCGCTACCTTGCCTATACATCTACGAAATATGCATGTTTGTATGGAAACATAAAAAGTTATTTAAAACAGCGAACGATATATGTGCTCGAAACCGACGAGACCCTTATAGGCTCGTACTAAGCAATGCTCCTAGGCTTGCAAAATATAACAAAAGCTGTTTAGCTATGTGTGTACGGATTTATAATAAATTGCCTCGTGACTTTAAATTGTTGAATACGACATACTGTTTTAAGCGGAAATTGAGTGCAAGGCTAAGCCAATATAACTTTTATAGTCTGAAACAGTTCTTTGACACAAAGTGTTAGTAAGTTACTTTTATTATTATTTTTTGTAAATTTTGGAATATGCAGTTTTGAGTCAAGTGTAACTCCTAAATCACGGATATGGTCAACTTTTTTAATAGTGGTGCCTTGTAAAGTGTAATAGTATTTAATTATATTTTTATTTTTTGTGAATGATATAACATTGCACTTAGGTAAGCTAAGGTGAAGTTTATTGTGTGAACAATAATTCGAAAGTTTATTGAGATCTTCCTGAAGCAGCAAGCAGTCACGTGTGTTTTGGCACGACTTTCGCTAGGAAGAAGAAGTGGCGCAACAAACTCCCTAGCAGCATAGCTGTCTTCTCTTGATTTCTCACTTGATTATACAGAGCGTTAGGTTAAACGAGGGACATACTTTGAGGGGAGTTAGTACTCATGAAAATGAACAACTGTTATTATGGGGCCGAACCTGAAATCGCAAAAAAAAAAATCAGCTGTTCAGTACATTCTGACGAGCTATGCGAACATAATGTAGGAAACGGCTGATTTTTTTTTCGCGATTTCAGGGTTATTCATGAGAAAGGTACATTTTGTGAAAGGTGCATTTTGAGAAAGGTACATTTTGAGAAAGGTGCATTTTGAGAAAGGTACATTTTGAGAAAGGTGCATTTTGAGAAAGGTACATTTTGAGAAAGGTGCATTTTGAGAATGGTACGTTTTGCGAAGGGGGTGCATTTTGCGGGCTAGTTGCAATAAGTACGAGATACAGAACATTAAATTTACTTATTTGCCATTATGTCAGTGCAATAACTGGAGTGGGACAACACAGGCTTATAATAAAAAAAATATAATAATACGACCTCCAATGAAAATTACTAATACCTACCAAGTCGATATTTTTTCCATACTTTAGGGAGAGTATTACTACATTGTTTGACATTGTGCACCCAAAGTTAAACATGATAACGTTTTGACTTATTATTAATTGTGTCTGTACGGAAACAGAATCGTAAAATATTATGACCCAACAAAGATTCGTTTTTCTTGCTATTTTTAACATAACTTTGGGTGTAAATAAGTACCTAATAAAAGAATTGTAAAATCATCAAATCCAAGTCCGTAGGTACCTACCGACAAATCTCAGTTATCGAAGAGTTCAATAAACTTTATTTATAATTGATTTATGCAGTGTTTTTTTCACAAAAGTCGTTTTTCCAAAGCACTTTTCGAATTTTTTTACGCGCCTCTCAGTTTGGAACGGTGTTTCTGTGCGTGAGAACTCGACGTTGTGCTTGTAGACTAGCGTCTAACTGCTCATCACTGATACTAACTCTGTCAGACACGAAGCCAGGTGAGACAGCCTGCTTTTTAGCCATGCCCACCGGTGAGTTTAAGCTTGCGACTGTTTACTCTTGCGAGTGGACGTTTATCCATGTCTAACTGCTCATCACTGATACTAGCTCTGTCAGACACGAAGTCAGGTGAGACAGCCTGCTTTTTAGCCATGACCACCGTGAGTTTAAGCTTGCGACTGTTTACTCTTGCGAGTGGACGTTTCTCCATGTCTAACTGCTCATCACTGATACTAGCTCTGTCAGACACGAAGTCAGGTGAGACAGCCTGCTTTTTAGCTATGACCACCGTGAGTTTAAGCTTGCGACTAGTTTACTCTTGCGAGTGGACGTTTCTCCATGTCTAACTGCTCATCACTGATACTAGCTCTGTCAGACACGAAGTCAGGTGAGACAGCCTGCTTTTTAGCCATGACCACCGTGAGTTTAAGCTTGCGACTAGTTTATTCTTGCGAGTGGACGTTTCTCCATGGAAATGCTCTCGCCTGTTTTCTTTCTGGTTAATGACCATAAAGCAATGATTTTTCACAAAATAATAAATATTAACTACTTGTATGTCCCTATGTTTTCCTTTTTGATGATACAATATTTTTATAAGCACTAGAACCCTCAAAAAATGCCGATTTAAACCGCTGTCAACAGAGGCCTAGTGTACAAATTTGACAACTATTAATGAAAAAATAACATGGGGACACGGTATATATCCTTCTTATTCAGTTTATGAAGTATCTTATAAATTGGTCCAATATTGGAGGCGATAGCCAAACCTCGAATTACGATTTTTACTTAGGTTTCAAGTCTCTCCGACCGCAATTCCTCGTAATAAGTTACGTAATATATACCATTACAAAAGTAAATCTCAGTAACTTCATCGATTGTGTACCAGATATCGAAAGGAAGGAGCATATCGAAGCAAAATTGATGGCCCATGATTCGGCCGGGAGCTGGCTTGAATTTTTATTGAATTTGAGCTGGCTGGCATCAGCTCAAACACTACGTTAGCAGAATTAAATTATGGTAGCGCCAATTACAGCCGTTTTTGAACCGCACGATGGCTGATCGCCAATTTATGCGCTTATAAAGCCCGTTTAATTTATAACATGATTTCGGTGCCCTGTTGTCGAAAACGTGAGAATGCAGCGTGTTACATTCTTGTGTTAATGCTAGTATCGATAACGATGAAAGTGTGTATATATTTTAAATTACCTATTTTTAGTTAATCAGCATCACTTAGCAATGTGGTTCATAATCAGCCTATAGCGATCCTACTACTGGGGCACAGACCTCCCCTCTGAGAGATGCAGGTTTCAATTTTATTTATTTGTATATTGTATAAGTACAGTCAACAGCAAAAGTAGATGATCAAAATCAGAAATTCAATACTAATTAACGGAGTTCGCGTCAGAACTGTGTGGCGTCGAAGTGATTCAAACCACTCAACGCCACATCAACGCCACACATAAATCACTTGACGCCACACAGTTCTGACGCGAACTCCGTTAATTAGTATTGAATTTCTGATTTTGATCATCTACTTTTGCTGTTGACTGTACCCAGCCGAGAACCAAGGTAACCGACATAGCCCGAAGAATTGCCAAACTTAAGTAGCAGTGGGCAGGGCACATTGCTCGCAGAACAGATGGCCGATGGGGCCGAAAGGCTCTGGAGTGGCGACCGCGTACAGGAAGACGTAGCGTTGGAAGGCCTTCCACAAGGTGGACCGACGACTTTGTGAAGGCCGCAGGAACCCGTTGGATGCTGGAAGCACAGGACCGGTCGAAGTGGAGGTGCTTGGGGGAGGCCTATGTCCAGCAGTGGATGTCTTTCGGCTGAAATGATGATGGTGATGATGTATTAGTACCTATACAGGGTTATTGGTAAAACATTAACAACCTCTTAAGAGGTCATTGTAGACATCATTATGAACAACTCTTACTATTGGACCAAACCTGAAATCGCGAAAAAGAAATCTGCTGTTCCCTACATTTTGACGAGTTATACGGACATAAATGTAGGTCCCATATGTTGGTCCCATAGTAAAAGTTGTTCATAATGATGAGTACAATGACCTCTTAAGAGGTTGTTAATGTTTTACCAATAACCCTTTATAAGTTTTGTTCTTAGTACAAAATAACAACATTTAGGTCATCATCATCTGCCTAGCCCTTTTCCCAACTATATTGGGGTCGGCTTCCAGTCTAACCGGATGCATTTGAATACCAGTATTTTACATGGAGCGACTGCCTATCTGACCTCCACAACCCAGACCGGGTAATACGATACCCCTTGCTAAGACTGGTTGTCAGACTTTCGGGCTTCAGACTTCCAGTAACGACTGACAAAGAACCACGAATGACAGCCAGGACCAACGGCTTAACGTGCTTTCCGAGGCACGGAGGGGTTTCGGTATGTAAAGATGCTCACCATCCACGGATCAACCGCGGCAAGCGTAGCTCAACCTGATGGATCGACCTGTGCGGCTGTTACTATTTAGCCACGGGCCCCTCACAACTACATAATGAAAACATTTAGGTCTAGTGAAAAACTATTAGTTCTAAATACCTATACAATAGTTGGAATGTAACGTGCACAACGTTCAGTTTGCTTTGTCGAACAAAATAATAGGGTGGCGCTGCATTCGTTTTAGAACAAAGCGGAAAATGTTATCGAATTTTCTCCCATTTCCATGAACAAAATAATGATCGTATCGATACTTACGATATAATCGTACCGATTTGTATCATCAAATTGATATAAAATTACAGTTTATTTCGCTGCCGTTTATATTGACAACTTAGCTTGTTTTGTGGAATGCAATCCTAACTCAGAAAACAGTAAACTTTAATCCTTACTTCCCGAAGCCACGCGGCAAAGTTAGTAGGTAGGTAGGTACTTAATATTATTGAAAAACTTTCCATTGTGTTATTTATATTATCAGTTCATGCTGTTCTTCTGCTGGAGAAAGGCGTTCCACCTTTATTTCCTTTTCTTGCGAATGTATGCTGTAGTGGTCTAACTTTTCATTAGCAGTTTAGTTCATTTTGCCATCTTAGCCTGGACCTGCGACGACCTCATTTTCTCTATAATTTACCTTTTGTTGGGTGCGTCTCATATCATATAAAGTTGTTTGGTATATTTTCATTTTTGTTGTTTGGTATTTTTTTCGTTCACAAGATGAAATAAATCTTCTAAGATATTAATTTTAATGATATGATGTAAATGGTAATTTTGATCTAAGTACGTGAAATGTACAACGTATCTAATTGTATTTAATTGGATAAGGAATAATACTGTATTGTTTAAAATAGAAAAATGGTTACTGTGCGTTATCCTAAGGAGATAAGCATATACCATCGCGGACTTTTTATCGATCTTTACATTAATTTGATCTATCTTGTAAGGTTTAGCCAGCGTTTGCAATGTAGCGCACAAAAATATGTTTGTTACAACATCACATTACAAATCTTTGAATTTCTTGGTTTTTCTCTACTATAATATGCATGTATTATACATATAAACCTTCCTCTCGAATCACTCTATCTATTGCTGAAAACTATGTAAGCTTACAGACAGCGGGAGCGACTTTGTTTTATATACTACGTAAAGATAAAGATATTACTTACCCAAATACCTACATTGAAACATGGCAGGTAATGAGAGCACTGATGGCCCAGTGGAAACCGCCGCAACTTACGAGCTGTAGGTCGTAGATTCAAACCCAGACAGGCGTTATTTTTTTGTGTAAATTATTTCATCATCACGGCTCTCAAAACGGAGAAAGAAAACATCGTGAGTAAACCGTCATGTCCTAGAACCAAAATTCGAAGACATATGACAGATATCTACCAACCCGCATTGGGCCCGTGTGGTGGATTACGGCCCACTCCTTCTCACAGAGAGAAGGTCTGTGTCCCAACAGTGGGGACGTTATAGGCTTTAGCATGGCATTTAGTTACTTCGCATCACCTCATAATCATATGAGGTGATGAGAAGTAACTTGAAAGGAAGCTTATAGGTATCCAGCAGTGGACATTCGGCTGAGCTGAAACACAAAAAGAAGTTCATAATAGCGACACTCCTTCAACACCATCGTTACGCTATCAATGCAGAAAATGCAAAACAGTCACTTTAGCTTTCCAGTTTTTAGGTCACCAAGATCTTTGATGTGGCGAAGTCTTCGAGACACCGAAACTTTTTCTTAGGCGATCCGTTTAGCAAAGTTTGTTTAATAGATAAGACGGGCTTCCGTCTTGTCATGAATAGCTCGTTTGCTTGATATAAAAACTTGTAAAAATAAATTGCTCTAGAAACAACGGGACACAAGACAAGCAGTTTGCTGTTGTACTTACAAATGAGGTTTTTGTGTAGGTTGAATCTTAATATAACGCTGGTCTCCCCGAATGTATAGGGCAGAAACGGGATGAGGTACCAGCAAACTTAGTGGTGAACCACTCTAGTCTTGGGCCTACCAATCCGCTAAACCTAGAGTGCCGTTACCTAAAAACCAGCATTGTTGCTATCTATACATATAATAAAACAGTAACGAAAGAAAAACTGTACATTGTGAATTTTCGAGAAAAAATAAGTGGCTTTTGTTAGAAAAACGTAACTGATGACAAAAAGTGACTTTTTAGAATTTTTGTCTGTTTGTCTGTTTGTCTGTGTGTATGGTACGGCTTCACGCCAAAACTACTGGATAGATTGAATTGAAATTCAGCAAAAATGTTCTTAGTAAACCAAGGAAGGCTTTAGGCTACATATTATCACGCCATATGTTATGGGAGTTAAGCAATATTGATTTTAAAATGTGTTTGTTTGTAATTGAATGCACAAAATGACATGTTTATTTATTTATTTAACTAAAACTAGCTTAGCTAACTCTGGGAACATAATAATCACGCTATTTTTATAAAAGAGCGGGGCAGTAATATTATAAATTGCAAGGGAACAGCTATTTCAACAATATGTCAACGGCGAATTTAGCGGTAAGGTCAGGCGACCGTTTACCGCACTAAATGGTGCGAGTTCAAATCCCATAATATTGTTTTAAAAAATCGTAAAATCTATTTTTTCAGTTTTTGCTTTTTTATGTGCATTAGGAACGATACTGTTATGAAATCTGAGAACTTCACATGTCCTATCTAATTGTATGGAGAGTTTCACACCAATATTACTAAACAGATTGATTGGCGGTACAACAAGCATCATGAAGTCAAGTCAAACTTTTGGTTCTAAGCTATATCTTACCAAGCACATTTGTTGTAGGTAATTCATTTAAGTATGTAATTCTTAGTTTTGATCCTTGCTGCTGTTACCATATATTTTTTTAATACAAAACTGTGTTGTCTGTTAAATTAACGACAATTTAGTTTTATTCATAATTTAATTAATTTGGGTAAATAATATGTAGTTTCCGTTTTCTAACTAGATGGCGTTGGCGTCGGGTTAGATCGCGCTATGGTTTTGTTCCCAAAATGTGATGTTATAGGTGCCGATGTGCCGTTCTCAACCTATAGAAACGGGGGTTACCTTTGTTGTCTGTGTTGGTTGATGTGTTTAATTTTCCTGTTGGCGTTCACAGAGTACTTTTTGATAGACTGAAATTGGCCTTTTTCAGACTCTGTGAAGGGGACAACTTTGCTAGATCACTCACCTATGATGAGGTGCCTTCGTACTACACGTACGAGAAGCAAAGAGGTGTATTTAATCGACGTCGATGCGGACACGCCGTGGACGGGTTTCCGGGAATTTTTAAGGACACCGCATTGGGACGGGTTTACACTGTGCACCCAAATAATGGCGAGTGCTATTATTTGTGAATGTTACTGCACACAGTGCACGGCCCAACATCATTTGCGTTTCTAAGGACAGTCGATGACATTGAGTATCCCACATACCGCGCTGCTTGCGTAGCACGCCACCTTCTCGACGGTGATCAGCACTGGGACAACGCACTTGAGGAGGCCAGCATTAGTGACAATCTCAGTCGTTTGCGACATCTGTTTGTCGTCATGTTGGTGTTTTGCGGTATTGCAAATCCGCTTCTGTTGTGGGAGAAATATCGGCATCTTCTGTCCGAAGACTTCCTAAGAGGTCTGAGACGCACTACTGAAGATAATACTGAGGCATCTGATGAGCGCGTTCTAAACAGTTGCCTTAGTTCACTTCAAGATATGGTCATTTCGATCTGCGGCAGTTCTCTGGTGGATTATGGGCTACCGACTCCTCAATATCTGGGTGTACAAGAGCTTGGAAACAGAGAGTACAACTCTGAAATAAATTATGATCCAAGAGCTATGAGTACCGTCGTCAATGACCATGTCTCTAAGTTTACCTCAGAGCAAAAGCAAATTTTCGACACCATCCTTGACTCGGCTCGACCAAGGTAAAATGTTTTTCTTGGATGCTCCTGGTGGAACAGGGAGAATATTTGTCACCGCTGGCATTCTCGCAGAGGTCAGGAGGCAAGACAAGATTGCCATTGCATTAGCATCGTCAGGAATCGCCGCAACACTGCTTCCTGGTGGCAAAACAGCGCACGCAATGTTTAAGATTCCCATAGATTTAGAGAGTAATGAAACACATGTTTGTGGAGTGTCACGCAACAGTGATAAAGGGCGCGTCCTTAAAGATTGCTGTTTAATCGTGTGGGATGAATGCATTATGGCGAACAGAAAAGTAGTAGAGGCGGTAAACGGGACTTTGCAGGACATCCGCAAATGATGGGTGGCGTTACAGTTCTGTTTAGCGGCGATTTCCGACAAACGCTGCCTGTGGTGACGCGAGGAACTAGGGCTGATGAGGTAAATGCTTTGTTGAAATACTCTTTCTTATGGCCACATATTCATAGGTTACGCTTAACGATGAATATGAGAGCACATCTTGGCGGGAATGTACACGCCCAAGAATTTTCTGATGTTCTCTTAAAATTGAGTGAGGGAACGCTACCAGTAGACGGTGACCAGGTGGTTCTATCTGAGATACTTGGGAGAGTGGTGTCCACCTTAGAAGATTTGATTCGCCTGGTCTACGGGGACATCAATAGGATACCGCACCAACATAATTCTTGGGTGTGTGAACGAGCCATTTTAACACCCAGAAACGACCAAGCTTCAGCGATCAATGAATGCATTCTCGCGGAAATTGAGGGAAATGAAATGATCTACCCTTCAATAAACACTGTTGTCGACCAAGATGGCGCCACACATTACCCCGTAGAATTTCTCAATTCCGTCAGTGCAAGTGGACTACCAGCGCACACCATTAAGTTAAAGGTCGGTGTCCCAATTATGCTTCTTCGGAAACTCACTCCGCCGAAACTGTGCAATGGGACCCGGCTCAAAGTCGTCTCGCTGCAGAGAAATATCATTGAGGCGGAAATACTAACGGGTTGTAGTGTCGGCGAGACACCACAACCCGTCCCGTCCCCGAGCTCTTAGAATTCGACATCAGACGTTTCAGATCTTCGATTTTGACGACCCCGTTGTCGTGGCATAAGCAACAGGATCTGCGTACGAAGTCGCGGGCAGAAGCTAGTTATTTTATAAATGTCCGATACTTTAGGGTGCGATCACACACGAACGTCGCGGAAAACGGAGTCAAATTACCCGCGCGGAAACGCGTTTTTATTGAATTTGTATGTAAAAAATCGCGTTATCTGCGCCCCATACATGGCGCGTTGTAGTGTGTGATCCGCCTTAGATTCTTTGAGAAGCATTTTATAATTATAGTCCTTCTAAATATTCTAAATGAACGACGTAAAAGTTGGTGGGTATAACTACGTATTACAGGCTAACTAGGTTTTGTTGACAAAGTGAAACTATTCAACAAACTAATAGTTCTTCGATAAAGATATTCATTCCCATGTAATAGAAGTTTTTTTGACTCAATAAGTGTGCATACACATGAGCACCACGCTTCGACGACAGAGGCAACTACAACTGTCGACGCGTGTCGGCGGCAGCCTCGATACGTGACGCTGACGCTCGTGTATATGAGCCCTAAGATCAAACTCAAAACTCAAAGGAGATGTCCAGAAATGGTTTTTTATTATTTAATAATTCTAACCAGGATAAGTTAAATATATTTGGATAGACATCCCAAAAATAAGTGGTTCTAACTATTTCACAGATTTTTAAAACCCTCCAATTTTGAGAAAAATATTTTTTTATTTTAGTGTGAATTTGCTCCTAAAACGAACAAACCTTTCTAATTATCTCGGATAATACAGTGAACGCACCCTAAAAAATTATAAAGTTGTCAAAATTGACAGTATTGACACATGGTACTGCCATTAGTACTGACAACACAGAATACAATAATAAATTATTGTTTGATTTGCGAGTTTATCACAGACTACAATATAATATATTATTATGGAGTATAACAATGTGAACGAAACAAATATTATTTATAACAAAGATTATTTATTTACCTCTGTAATATAATCTATACTAATGATAAAGCTGAAAAGTTGTTTGAACGCGCTAATCTCTGGAACTACCAGTCGGATTTGAATAATTCTTTTTGAATTTGATAGCCTAATTCTTGAGGACGGATAAGGGCAATCGAATACATTATCATCATGCTACGACCCTCAAAAGCCGAGTAACGTAATAAGAAAAAGGTCTAAAGAACACTAAGCGAAAATGATGTAATCGTAACTCGAACGAAGTCGCGGGCAGAAGCTAGTAAGAAATGTTTTCAGTGAATGTGTAGCATAATTCTTTTAGAACTAAAGCGCATTCTACATGATATGGCTATACTTCGAATGTTCATGTGCAAGTTGCAATATTTTACAAAGACCTCGGTTATCAAGAAGTGCATGTTTCAGCATACTCCACAGGGATGGCTTAGCAGGAATAAATGATAATAGTATCTACTGATTGAAATTCCTTTTTAATGATTTGGAATCGAGAGAAAAGCGTTTCGACAATAAATATGCTAATTGGATGCAAGTGTTACTATGTATTTTATGTATGTAGTTTTGTTATGAAATAAAACGTTTTTTTGGTTTTGAATATTCATTTATTAACTTTCTTCATTTTCAATATCTTCTCTTATTAAAATATTGTCGAGAAACTGAGCAGGTGGAGATATATCGTTTTGATGCCGAGTGCATCCAAGATACCAGACTATTGTCATCACATGAGCACCGCTTCCTATTACATGCTCAAGCATTAGCAGGGATCTGAAATTAAGTTTTAATTTATTGTGTGTTCCACTAATCAGAGATACAATAATGTACTATGTGCAATGTACTATTTAATTTACATATTAACCTGACGGGGGTTGATGATGCCAGCTATATAAGCCTGCTCAGGATGATCAACAGGTAAGGGACGAGAGCGCCTGCCTGTTCTTCTTGAGATAGAAACGCCACAACATGCACATACTGATTGATGACCCAGCTGTTGGTCACCTATATTGTGCTGGTTTCTGTTATTCAGTTCTATTAGTAAAAGGTTGATGCATTCTTGGCAAATGCGATCTCCATCTGTTACCTAAAACAAAATAATATTTTAAGAACACCGAATCGTTTTTCTGCATCTTCTTTGAGCAAAGTAGTGCTATTTAATCTTTTTTTTTTTTAACATAAGCTATTAAGCCTGGTTACACATTAAAAAAAAAAAATGTAAGTTAAAGAATACATTACCTCTTGAGCATTCCATTCTTCAAATATTGAGACTCTCTCTGGGCTCATGTTAAAGCGTTATATTCATAGTGCTGATTTATAGCATGTACTGCTATATTGCAATTTATGCAGAGAGCCATAATCTGAAGATAGAAATGAAAGTTAATTTTTGCAGACTATCAGAGGTCGTAAAACAGGCAAAGGTTGTGCAAATAAAACCCCTAATGAGCTAAATATAAATAAAGAACAGTACTTACATACGGGGTTTTAAATCCAAAGTCCTAATCGCGTGCAATATCAAATAATCGTTAAGAAAAAGCAAAGTCGTCAGGGTTGAAGGTTCGTAAGTATCCTAATCATGTGCAAAGAAGAAGAATCCGTTGTGAAAAGGCGAAGTCAGTTAAATCAAAGAAAGCAAAGCACAAATTAAAATACGTTATCATTGGATAATACAAAAGGCACGAGCGAAAGTGTGACGTATCAGACATATTTGTTTGACATATGAATGGAATCTATCTGTCATTATGACATTTTCAAAGTGTGTGGGAGGTTTCATTTGGGTTGCCATCAACAAATAATATACATGTACTAACATTAATTAATTTATAATTTTTCTCTTAAATGGAGGGCTCTAAAAATATTATTTCAGTGGTTCCAAGTACCATATTTTAGTAGCTTTTATTTGGATGTAGTTTGATTCTGGTTAGATTTTTCTCGGAATAAAAAACCAGCGACCTTACAAAAAGCGGACATCTCCTTTAAGCATTTATTTCAATTAAACCTTGTACAGGCACTTTTTAATTGTCAAAATTAAATAGTCTGTCAGTTAGTTCGAAAGTTGAAGCTAGTTGCCCATTCCAAAACGTAGATCTCTATGGAGAAGAACGGACAAGAAACTCCATGGACACTCTTTTAAATCAAGATATTACAAAATCCTGGGTACATTATTCTTGTTGCTTCTTATATGTGAGAACAATGTAAAAAAAGACACAAATGAAGAAACAATTCAAAATATAAGATTAAAAATAAGCATTGGCAGTTAAGATGACCAGTCTCAACCGACGGCGCCCGTTCACGAACATGACGCGTGGATCAGCACCATTAAGCTCAACCAGTTTGTAGGGAACCGAATGATCCAACACACGCGCCACCATCGGTGAGACATTTAAGTGAGCATGACAAGTTCTCAACTGCCATGCTCTTTCAAGTCAACATAAAAAAAATCATAATAAACGGAAACATGGTTCTTACATTTACAAAATTTAAAAAAAATGCTTCTAAATTATACAAAACTATAGTTTGCAATTTATTTAAGAGGTTAATAGAATTAAAAAAAAAAAATTATATGAACTCATATAACTTGTCAGTAAACTAATTCTGGAGAAAGAACACAAACATTGTCTTGAGTTAATCAGGGCGACCAACTATTCTTATCGTTTAAGTAATCGTTGATGGAATAGTAAGCCTTTGCACAAAGGTTGGATTTTATTTGAGTTTTAAATGTATTAAAAGGCAAATCTAGTAGTGAATATCACTGTTTTTAGTATACAAGTGTAGGTATATTTTGCCTAATATATAAAATGTTGGCAAAGATGAACTGTGATGCAACCATAAGAATTTCAATATCTTTAAAAAAATCTCTTAGAGAAACTCTGGCACCTAACTGGTAAGGTTCTGCAGTAGCCCTTATGACGAGAAATGAAGATAGTTTTGACGAAGAAAAGCTGGATTTAAATTAGAATTGCTATGCGAATGCCTTTCGTGGAATTTGCATTCCTTAGTAGGTACCTACTTACAAGACTAGGAAATTATGACAAAGGTGGAAGTCGTGGAGGTCGCTTCTCATTGTGTTAAAAGCAAAGATGTTAAGTACCTACTTACTCAGTATTACAAAAACGGAGACGAAGCAGATTTTGTCCTCGTTGCATTTCAAAGCCTTGGTCCCTTTTAAGGGGCTTACATGACCTAAAGCGGAAAAGACACTGTCGGACTGCATGTATTTTATTTAGTAGGTATGTTGCTTGTAGAAAAATCAGAATGATCGTATGTATATTAGTATGGTTTTTATCGTAAAAAGAGGTATCTTCATGATTTTTTCCTACCGTATCAAATTTGTTGTATTATGTTTTCAACACACTATCTACCTAGCATAGATCCTGACGAATATCATAAATTTTTCAGATTTTTTTATTGTAATCGATCAAATACTTTTATTGTTTCTAAATTTTGCGTTTTCGGTGTTTAGGTCCTGTAAGCCCCTTAATGCACAGTAAAATTGTAGGTAATAATACATTTTTAGACACTTGGTTGTTGTTGTGGTCGGTGTTTCAATATTTCATTATTATTTTATAAAGGATAGATGTTATAATTTGCTGAATACTCATAGGTCATACAAATAATAGTGGTTTTAACTTTCATAAAACCGCATTATATCATAAATAACAAAACTGTCTCGAAGAACTAAAACAAAAACACCTAATCCGTTTTATGAACGTAGAACACCATTATTTCACCTTTCCATTTGTTTATTTTGATAGATGACTGAAAGTAATGAGTAAAACAAAAGCAACAATAACTTTATCAGCGCGTGCATGTTGCTCCGAGCATTTATATCGTTAATCAAATCAAGTGTTAAATGATCCGTCGAAAGGGAGGCCCACAAGTACCTACCAAGACCAAATATTTCCTGTTCCGACTTCCTGATGATTTTCCTGAGCAATATTTTTTCTTTAAGAACCAATGGAGTTGCTAACACGAGCAATTTGTCAGAAGTCTTCTTTGTCTGTTCCGATTCGGGCTGTTTATCTTTCACTTTGAATTGGCTTCGAACTTGTCACTTACCATTTGCGAGTTCGTACGTCACGCGTGCTTTGTCGGTGTTACCAACCTTTGTTTTGTAATGTTGTTGGGATATATTCCGGGATACAACGCCTAAATTAATAAAGGCACCTCTCTCTTATTTAATGAATTTTCGAAAGGGGAAAGCGAAAGGCTCAAACCATAGAGCTTTCAATTTTGATGTTTTTGTTAGAACCCACTCACGCAGAAAAAAGATCATATTGAATTATTTTCATTACCATTCGGTTGTGTTTTAAGCTGGTTAATTGTGTTACTTAACATAACATAAAGCCTGAATTCTCCGAAGGCGTAACAGGAGTGTATAGAAGGGTCTGTCACTTTTCGCCAGTCATGGGGCGGGTTTGTGTGACAGTTCCAATACAGCAACCTCCTTTGAAAGAGAGGAAAGAAAGACAATTTTGTTTGACGCAGACTAAGGCTGCGTTTCCATCAGAGATGTCCGAGGATGCGTAGCGAGGGATGTGTGTGAAACAAACCAACAACATCGCTTCATTTTCATAATTTGAACTAATTTAGCGTTGTTATTGGTTAGTTTTAGACACATTCCTCGCTGCGCATCCTCGCTCATCTATGATGGAAACGCAGCCTAAAGCTACGGTTCCCTAGAAGAGCGGTGACAGCGACAACTTAATGTGAAGTTCAAGTTCTGAGTTTAGCCACACGGCAACACTGATTGGACTGATCCACTCAAATCTGTGTGGTAATTTCCTCAAAAGCCCATTACATGGTCTTCACATGAACCAAGATTATGTCTGGAATTTAAAAAAGATTGTGACCTCTGAGTTTGTTTCAGCCTTCTCAGAGTAGTGAGATAGGAAACACCGATCTCATGTAGTTTTTTTTTTTAGTAATACGACGTATAAAAGTGATTGCGATATCCTATTGTCGTAATTTCATTGATTTAATTTTTAAAACATGCATTATTTTAATACCGCATTATAATATCCACTGTGGCAATACTGTCAAAGTACAAATTATTAATATTGTAACAAACTTTTAAAATGTATTTTCACTATGGCAACTACATGTATTATTCTACTTTGGCAACACTTGGAAATAACGGTTATGATATTATCGTTATTTCTGGATGGGGCAAATGTCGTTTTAAATGGTAAAATGTACTTAGTGCAAAGCTAGTCGTTGTTGGATTGTGAAAAAGTGCAGTTGTGCGATTAAAAAGTATTAAGCATGAAAAGGGTCTTTTTCGTTAAGGTCGGGCGGGGCTATTTCGACTATAAAATCACAAACGTCAACTTCAAAAGTCTGCACACCCGTCTTTGAATACGTTATGATAGATTTAATGAATTTATGTTATAAAAGCTTTAATTGAGATCTTTCTTACGTAGTTCTTATTCAGAATACTCTTCTTATATGTTCACAGGAACGATATTTTTTAAATTGGGAAGAAATAGTTACAATTACCCCACAGTGGGGCTATTTCAACTATGCCACATATTTATCGTACTAAAGCCGTTATCGTTTTGAAATTGAGAGCCTGAGTATATTATGGCATAATTCATACCAATCTATAGCATATTGTCTCCTAAGATGGTTCAGTAACGTAATAAAATACTTTAAACACCTTAGAGGGGCAATTTCGACTTTTTACATAGGTAGTAGTGCAGGGACGTATGCCAACCAACATCATCGATAAATCAGATCAACAACAACCATGAATAAACATTTATATAAAATAAAAAAAACATGTTACATGAGACTATTGTGGACCGTGGCATGTCATGAAAATCAGCAGCTTGATAACTAGTAATTTTTTTATTGCGATCATCTTCTACAGCCGTAAGTAGTTCGTCTAGCTAGTGAGTACTGTTTAACATTTTTGCATTATAATATCACACCATCTAAAACGATACAACAACCAAAGCGCAAAAGTAGTGAATAAGCCGTAAATTAGTAGAAAAGCGGACGAGAGACAAAAAACTTTTGTGACAAGATAGAAGATTCTTCAAACTGCATGACATGTACATTTCACAACTATAGTAAACGGTTTGATCACCATTTAGAGATTTAATTTACCAACAGTGGTTCCCTGTACATTTTATCGCAGCATGTGCCAATGTTTTTGTTATGCATAGAGTATCGATATCATCACATCACTAGTGTTTCGCAATACCATACAAAAATTAAGCGGGGTAATTATGACTTTGGGTTAGTCGAAATAACCCCACTTCTTCTTTTAGTGGGGCTATTTAAACTAACGAAAAATCACATCAAAAACGTATCATTCCAAAGAACAAATAAGCGAAAAACCATTTACGGTTTATATTTTCCCTAGTCACTGTTTAATATTGTAAAAACAAGCGTTTTAAACACAACTTTTGGCAGCAATTGTGACGAGCGTCTTTTGTTAACACATGCACAAAATGTCGTCTGACAAAAAAAAAGCGTGTGGGTCAAACAGTTCGCGTTTTAGCAGCTCCATCTATGAAATTTTGTATAAATAATCTGTTCACCTACCTGGATATAGATGGCGTTTTGGTACAAATACAGTAGAATAAAAGTTATTGTCATTAGTTGAAATAGCCCCATAGTCGAAATAGCCCCGCCCGACCTTATACCTACTATTTACAAAACAAACCATTTTATTTTATTTGAAATACTGGTGAAAATGACAGATTTTCATGACGTAGCTTTTGGCACACAATAATGACCACAAAAAAAAAACCATAAAACAGCCATAAACACCTCCAAAAAAACAAAACACGTATAGACACTTGCGCACGACAAGAACATCCAAGCACTAACCACGATATTCAAGTAAATACGTGGCATGCCCTCCAACTGAACGCTTACAGAAAGGTGGTGGTAAATGCCAAGTGCCAGGAACGCTGGCTACGAATACTTGCATAACCTGTGTAGCCTATATACCCCGACATCGAAACCGCAGCCTTCTAGTTGACAATGTTAGTCTTGCGCAGACATTCAGACTATGTGAGTTATCCTTAAACCGCGGCTATGGAGGATGAATTTATTGACACCGCGTGCTCGAGAGGAATTCGATGGCACGTGTCGCGTGAACTGAACTATTTGACGTGTTTATTATGGGCTCCATTATTTTATTTTGCGTGGAAAATTATTTTGTTGGCGGCGTTTATTTTTGTTCTGTTGCCTCGTTGGTTTCGTGGTCGCAAGCGCTGCTGCAGCATGAAGTCCTAGGTTCGATTCTCAGGTTGGGCAAAGTGTTAATGGATTTTTCTATTTGGAATTTCTCAGTAGCAGCCCGGAGTGTGGAATTTTGCCGATTGATGGCAATAGGCTCGCTCTCTATTACATGAGACGTAAACATAACTGGCGAAATCTTGGTGTATTATAGGTATTCCTCAGCCCAACCCCTCGGGGAAACAAAGCATGATATTATGTCATGTGTATGTCGCAGCCAACTGGTTAAATTAGCCGTTTAGTTAACCGCCTGGCCTTTGGAGGTAGTGCTCGCCTCGCTTCGCTCTCTTTGCTCGCACGCGGTTGGTCACAGTTCTAACCTAGCCTACCTAACCCGGGGGTTTGGGGGTCGGGGTGCCCTGGCTTAGTTACTGTGACCAATTCAGCTCTGGCGTGATTGTTTACAGTTCCAACCTAAACTATAATATTCTGGCCGTTAGTTGAACGGCCGCCGTTCAGTTAAAAGACCAGGCTGTTAAATAAACGGCTAATTAAACCCGTTGGCTGCGACATTTACAATAACCTAGCTAGGTATTGATAGCATCAAAGGCTCTCGTAGATAAGCACGAAATGACAGCGTGACGCGACTCTAATAGAAAAAGTCAATGAAGTTTTTATAGAAATTCGCATCGCACCGTCGCGTCGCGCCTGTCTGCGGGAGTCTTAACCCATCTTGCCTTTGCTAATTGAATAAGAAAACCCAAGTGAAACCAGCCAAGAATAAAACTAAACAAATTCTTACAGAACCAAGCTTAAGACTTAACGGCTCTTTAAAGAAAGGGTGAACCACAAAACGAAATTAAACGCCAAATTTCACCAAAAAAGCTCTTACCACTTAGCGGTAAAGCCGTAGGACCACGTTTAAAGCACTGTACAAGGTACATTAGTATTCCGTCTATTGTCTTCCTTTTTTCGAATGGACAGATGCTGTTGGCCTCTTCCGGCCTTTATAGCATCACTGGGCTTAAGCAGGCGAGGCACTTAAGGCGCTCAGCCTGTAAAAAGCAGGGGGGGGGTTACAAGTTGTCTAATGGTACCTTAGGGAGGGAGGAAAGCGGTGAAAGAAGTGTGAGATGCTATCTTTTTTATTATTTTTTTTTACATGAACGGTTTTTGTCAGTGTCGAAACTGACAGTTGTTTTCTCGGGTTAAAGGCCCCGCTCAAAAAAAATATAGGTAACTGAGATTTCCTAGTTTTTTTCAGTGGATTCTATACTAATATAGCTCCTAATTTAGGACTCATAGTGAAATGTTGTGCCTTAAAACCAGTACGCAGTAATAATAATAATAATTTGTTTATTTTCTCTTCAAGACACAATCATCAGTGTGGTCCTACTGGCTGTTGTACTAGGAGGTCCTGTATCACAAGAGCCATATACATATCTACAAGTATAAGTTGCCCACAAGAAAATTACCGCCATTTTTCTACATAATACCTATAATTATAAAAGGCCACATTAAGATCCTCCTGATAATTACAAAACTTAATGTAATCAGTGACTACATAATGGACTTATGGCTCATACATTACAAAAAGAATTTGATTTTAATAAAATTTCACAGTATCAGGCGTCGGCGTCGTGCATTTTGCAGTATCATAAATATCGCCGCTCACAGTGGCTTTTAATAGCACGTATACAAACTTTTATTGAATTCACTCAATATATTTTGGCATTGGCGCAAATACGATGGTTGTTGAATTAAATAATGAAAAGGCAGTTTCCCACAGGTTTTAAACGGCTGAATGGCAAAGAGCCAACGTTTGTGCGCCACCTATCTACAACATCTACAACCAATAGACATATTTTTAGTCAGTACCAGATGTGTGATTCCGGTTCAGACAGTGCTGCTGTTACATTTATTCGCAATAGATTTCCAATAAGGAGAAGTAGCAGTTACGACGGTTACACTAACATTACTTTACATTCCTTTTCGATGAAGAAAATGAAACACAACGTTTGTATTTAGATGCAAGGTGTTTTACAGGTAAATAACAGTTGCAGACTTATTACAGAACAAGGTTTTTCTTTAAGCTCCGGTTTAAACCATAGAGCCATTTTTAAATTTCGAATTATAATGCGACAAAGTTAAAGTTCTTATCACAAAAACTGACGTCTCAGTTGTCAATTTTGCATTAAGAACTTTACCTTTGTCGGAATAAATATCAAATTAGGGTAACTAGCTCGAAGGTTTACGCTAGGTCAAACTCAAACTCAACGGTATTTCAATAAAACCATTAACAGGCACTTTTGAATTGTCAAGAAGTCGGTCAATCAGAAAATATGAAGCTAGTTGCCTATTCCAAAGCGTAGGTACCTATGGAGAAGAACGGTCAAGAAACTCCATGGACACTCTTTTTAAATTACATTTTACAAAAATATTTTTTACATCATTACTTTTGAATTTATGATTATATAATGTGAGAACGATGTAAAAAATAAAAAAGACGTACGCGTTAAAAGCGTACGCAGATTACAACAAATAGTAGCAAAACAACAATCCAAAATTAAAATAATTAAAAAGTAGCCGAGGCAGCTAAGTGATGTCCAGCCCCAACTGACGGCGCCCGTTCACGAACATGACGCATAGATCAGCACCATTTAGCTCAACCATTTTGAAGGGAGCTAAATGGTCTAAAGTTAGAACTCGTTTTGTATTAAGACAGGGTTTGATGCAAGTTCTTTTGTAAATATTTACAACACATAATATAGGTAATTGTTTCATCTATTAATATTCAAGTCAAACACTTCGCTAACCGGACTCAACAAAAAAACAAACAGTATGGTAATCATGGACAAACCAATCCCCAAAAAATCCACATTAATTTTTCACGTCCAACATTTTGACGGAGCGACCACATTCTAATAATCCATTATACAGCTGAACAAACAGCTTGGCAAACTGTACACAACACACTATACATTGTGCCATTTATTAGCCGTCATAAATTGCTTCTGTGGGTTTACTCAGTTTCAATTAACGTAACAGACTATTGGGGCTGCGCTCGCATTAGCTTTGGTACTCGATTATCGTTGTCAAACGTGATATCAACGAGTTTATTAGGTTCTTGAAAGTTATTGTAGATTTAATGTCCTTGTTTTATGCTCTAGCAAAGGAAATGAGTTTTAGTTCTCTTCACTGTACCTATCTAGTGACAGCAGCCACTCAGACTAATTGTCATTCCTTTTCTGAGATTTCTGATGACTAGCAAAGCCAAAAAATAACTGGTGAGCTGGTACAGTATTCTTATCTCACGAAGCGACGCGCGCTATACTTGTGGTAATCAAGTGTACCATCACGCTGTGACCGAGACAAGGCGATGTCGGAAGTATGTGTGTCTTCACGCACACAGTGAAGACACACATACTTCCGACATCGCCTTGTCTCGGTCAGTACCGAGAGCTCTTGTGTACACACATTCACTGCAGCATATTTCATCATCATCATCATCATCATCATTTCAGCCGAAAGACGTCCACTGCTGGACATAGGCCTCCCCCAAAATGGGGGGTTTGCCATAATCGCCACGTTTGGCAGGCGGGTTGGCGATCGCAGTATAGTATGGTGGTGGAATGCATAGAGAACGCTTCTGCCCATTCTCCGGTACGACCCTTAGTGGCCTTTTACGTCACCCACGGGAAGTATGGGGTGGTGCTATTCTTTAAGTCCGGCACCACACAGACCACCGTGAAAACTTAGGTGAAGTGAGTTTGTTTTTGCTAGGAATTGACACTATTGAATTGACAGCTCACTCCACGCTCACTTCACCTAAGTTTTCAAGGTGAGATTTTTACAGAATAGCACCGCAGGGTAGAAGCAGTGGTGGCCAAGTGGTAATGGCCGCGACTTACGAGTTGTAGGTCGTAGATTCTTACCCAGACGGGCGCTTTACTTTGTGTAAATTATTTCATCACCACTGCTCTCAAAGCGGTAAAGAAAAACATCGTGAGAAAACCGGCATGTCCTAAAACCAAAAATTCGAAGACATGTGAATCTACGAACCTGGGAACATTATAGGCTAATTATTATGTAACCACAACAAGTCAAGCGCGGTCGCATTGTGAGATAAAAATACTATAGTTGATAGTCCTCCGCCGAATTATAATGACTCTCTAAATTTTATGTCTACCGTAGACATATAAGTATTACAAAATATTTTCTCAACACTCATTTATGACAAGCATTCGAATGATTTGTTAGTTAGTAGTTGCTCCAAAAGTACGTTGCGTGGAGTCAGTTCTTTAAAAAATCGACGTAGGTACGACACTACGTGGAACAAGAAACCAGAAACGTAACAAATAGGTAAATAAGTACTTACTGGCTTAAAAACTACCCCTAGTGCAAGCACACATACTTCAGCGTCACTTGACAAATTGCGCCGGGTGGAAACAGCTGATACCAAGGTTTTTGCATCACTCCCGGACTAGGAATGGTAATGATATTGAATACAAAGGTCTTACTTGCCAAGAACAAGGGAAACCGCCTACAAAACGAATCAAATTACACTGAAATGCCTATTAATATGACGTATTTACGTTAAACTTTTAATTAATACAGGCATAAATGTTCATGTTAGAGTGTGATAAACGTTTTCACAGATTTTACAAGTTAATTACAAGGTTTTTGTATAATCACAGAACGCGACAGTTACACAAGAAATTATTAACGAGCTTACAGAATAAGAAAGTAATGAGTTTGTAGAGTTTTTTTTACGTGTAAATTATAATACAAAGGTTATTTAAATAATAAAGCCTTTATTTACTGATAAACTAAAACTAGTTGCATTATAAATAAATGAAGCAAAACATAAATATTGCACTTCGGTGTCTTCGTCAAGCAGTGCGTCCTTTGACTCCATAGCCTTCAGTGCCTTCATCGCCTCCCCCAGGCTCCTTTTGTCATGATCTCATGCGTCCCTAGCCCACAGGGAATCAGTCTATCTCAACTATGTCGTCGTCCCAGGCTTTACGTTGTCTTCCTCTACTTCTTTTAGATTCATTTGTTTGGCATTCCGTTATAGCTTTGGACCCTTATTGATCCTATCGCGGAGCATATGACCAGCCTATCTCCATTTCAGTATTTTTGTATGGAAGCATCCTCTAATTTGATAATTTTCCTCAGCTGTCTATTTTTTTGTCTTTTAGGTTGAAGTTCAGTAGGTTGCGTTCCATGCCTCTTAGGGCAAGAAGCAATTTTTTTAAGGGTTTTTAGGGTCAATACCCGAGTTTGACAGCTGTAAGTGAGAGAAAGAATGCTTTTGGAGGGTCTAGGATATTAGGCATTCTTCATCACTTCTTTGAGGAACCAGCACCCTAATTGCGTAACACACTATCTATAGGAACCTGAATCATTTTGAAGAAAATTGCTAATCCATCTAAATATATAAAACTCAAAGGTGACTGACTGACATAGTGATCTATCAACGCACAGCCCAAACCACTGGAGGGATCGGGCTGAAATTTGGCATGCAGGTAGATGTTACGACGTAGGCATCCGCTAAGAAAGGATTTTGATAAATTCTACCCCAAAGGGGATAAAATAGGGGATGAAAGTTTGTATGAAACTTTGTCAATTTTAAACCGATCGGGCTGAGATTTCGCATGCATATAGCTACTATGACGTAGGCCTCCCCTAAGAAAGAATTTTGATAAATTCCACCCATGGGGATAAAATAAGGGATGATGGAGGATGTTTATTAGTTTTTTTAAAATAATACTTAACGCGAGCGAAGCCGCGGGCAAAAGCTAGTCTAAATATATAAAACTCAAAGGTGACTGACTGACATAGTGATCTATCAACGCACAGCCCAAACCACTGGAGGGATCGGGCTGAAATTTGGCATGCAGGTAGATGTTATGACGTAGGCATCCGCTAAGAAAGGATTTTGATAAATTCTACCCCCAAGGGGATAAAATAGGGGATGAATGTTTGTATGAAACTTTGTCAATTTTAAACCGATCGGGCTGAGACTTCGCATGCATATAGCTACTATGACGTAGGCATCCACTAAGAAAGGATTTTGATAAATTCAACCCCCATGGGGATAAAATAAGGGATGATGGAGAATGTAAATGTATTAGTTTTTTTTAATAATACTTAACGCGAGCGAAGCCGCGGGCAAAAGCTAGTTGCTTCATAAGTTCGAAAAAATTTCTGCTCAACGCTTAAATAACGCAATGAATGTTGTTGAACTGTCAAAATGAAACCGAATCCGATTGATATATTATGTGTGATATTTATTTATTATTTGTTATTTATTATTTCATGTGTTACGCAATTGCCTCACTGTAGCTGTTCCAAGTGCTGGTGAAACATAAAGGTCTAAGGAAGGAACACGGGTGGGTTTTAATCAGTAAGAGTCTGACACTCCCTTCCGCTCCACACAGAGCGGGAGGAGTCATTTGATGATTTCCCATCCGCAAAAAAAAAACAGTGCTGGTTATGTGTCCTTCTATTTTTGTTCCATTTGTGAACGGAATCAGTTGTCCTAGGTATACGAGTTCACATACCTATATTTTCGTCGTGTATACTGATGATTACTTCAATGCTGTTTTGTCATCAGTTTTGTTTTCTTATTGTTCATTCAAAGTCCCACTTAAATGCTTCCTTTTGCAACCTCTTGCAGCAACTGACTAGGTCATCTGCAAATCGTAATCATTTTCCATTAATATTAATGCTTTATTCCAGTACATGCTTCTAAATACCTCTTCCAAGGCTGTCGAGAAGATGTTCAAGATCTTCGACAAGATCTTCTCTTTAAGTTTCGAGTTTTGTCCGAGCTATAGAATTTGTGTACTCGCGTACCTACTGTTTTATCGCTTGGTGTTTTAAGGCTTTCCAATAATGCTGTAAGTTGTTGTCGAATAAGTGATAAAGAAATCTTGATGTTTTATCAAGTCGTAAAAACCGTGCGAAGCAGGGACGGGTCGCTAGTATTAAATATAATTTTATTTTATAATAATTATAATATTTATATTTTATAATATTTTATATTATTATTAATATTTTTTATTTTATAATTAAATATAATATCTGAAGGTCTTATTAAATTAGCTAGCGAAACTCTGCAGACATGATGGGAAAGGATGTATAAACATGAGAAAACCAAAAAAAAGAAATGATTCGATGATAATGTATTTTCAGGTCAACGACCGTATGTAGTGTAGGTATTTGTTTGAAATATATTAATACAAAAATCTGTTTTTGTTTCTATACACGTCACAGACGTGGTCGATCGATATCTAAACACAAACTACTGATTTTCTTAACTGAATTTCATGTAAAAACACTACCAGCAGTCGTTGACCCCAAAATAAATTAAGTACCTATATAAATGTTTAGATATCGATTCCTATCACGTCTTTCTAGTTTGGCTAGCTAATTTAATTTGACCCTGTATAATAATAACTGGCAACTACCAGAACGTATGATAATAACTGGCAACTACCAGAACATATGATAATAACTGGCAACTACCAGAACGTATAATAATAACTGGCAACTACCAGAACGTATGATAATAACTGGCAACTACCAGAACGTATGATAATAACTGGCAACTACCAGAACGTATAATAATAACTGGCAACTACCAGAACGTATGATAATAACTGTCAACTACCAGAACGTATAATAATAACTGGCAAGTACCAGAACGTAGGTATAATAATAACTGGCAACTACCAGAACGTATGATAATAACTGTCAACTACCAGAACGTATAATAATAACTGGCAAGTACCAGAACGTATAATAATAACTGGCAACTACCAGAACGTATAATAATAACTGGCAAGTACCAGAACGTATAATAATAACTGGCAACTACCAGAACGTATGATAATAACTGTCAACTACCAGAACGTATAATAATAACTGGCAAGTACCAGAACGTAGGTATTATAATAACTGGCAACTACCAGAACGTATGATAATAACTGTCAACTACCAGAACGTATAATAATAACTGGCAAGTACCAGAACGTATGATAATAACTGTCAACTACCAGAACGTATAATAATAACTGGCAACTACCAGAACACTTAGAAGGATTTGACCGCAAAATTGGATCTGTGGTATTTATGTACACCGTACCTACTTCCTACTGTATCTACAAAGTCCGTAACATATTAGTGCGCACGCCTCGAGAGTTCATGACAGGAGCTGTCAAGACGACGCCACTGACGCGCGTGATTGACGAATGGCCTTGTGTTGATATCGCCCTAAATTACTACACAATAACGTCAGGATATAGCCTATCAAACGACCATTTTGAATGACAATGAGTTCAGCTCATTTCTGGGTCACATTTTCGTTATAGAGATTTCGTCGTAGTTATAGAAATTTGAGTGTAGATATTTAGACAGAGTGTAGCAATAGACAAGTCACTAAAAATAATAATAATGAGACCTGCAGGGTATTGCGTAACACTAACAGAAGCAATGGCTTTCAGTTATTATCCATAGACTGAAGCCGAATCCTGCCTGAATCTTTGCAATAATGTAGGTATATACCTACATATATGTTTAAGATCTCTACTTTTCTTAATAAGCACCTAGGCACCTACTTATATTGTATTTCTATAAAGCTATTTAACGAGTTTACCTATAACCAGTGCGACTTAGCTTTAAAGTCGTAAAAACAGCAATTCCGATTGTATAGCAAATTTGCTAAAGTCTGGCTATTGGAGTAACATAGTCAGCCATACCAAAGTTATAAATAAATCAAACAATATAATTTTCGTGCATTATTTTTAATATTTTTAGGGAAAGCAGTAAAAACTACAATTAATTAACTAATTGCAAAACTAAAGGCTGAGTCCACATTAAAAAGACATAAAGCTAGTATCGACATATTAATTGTATCAACAGAAATACCTAAATCTGTTTGTTTTGATGAATGATAAATGACCTTATTTGTGTAAGCAGGTTTGTACAAACACTTTTACACGTCAATCATATTTTAAAAACTACCCTGAGAAAAAATAAACTCAGAGGTCACATGCAGCCTCTTTTAAAATCCAGATATAATCTTGATCATATATAATAAAACAATTACACTTGCGTGCAAAAAAACGTTCCACCCCATGCTCTTCGATTTAAAACAATAAAATTCAACAAGTTTTACTAACAATAACCTACTAAATTGTATATTAAAACCTTCCTGAAAATATGTAGATTATACATATTAGTGAAAATAAAATGTGAAAGAATTGTTAAAATGATTAATTAGTTTTTGAGAAAATCGCGTACTACAAATATGGGTGTTGAATAAAGAACCCCCTTTTTTTAAGTCTGTTAACAAAATCAAGTTCAATTTTAATTAAATAAACAGAAATAAACAAAATTTTACGTTTGTCAATTTCATTGACAAAAAAATTAACGCACTTTTTCCGAGCCAAAGTGAGTGACGACGACATCTAAAGAATCGAGTCGATCTTGTCAAGAATTTTGCTTTTATAAAATTAAAGTGTATGTTCAAATAAACTGTACCTACCTTACCTCACACACAATATAAATTAATAAATTATATGCATTACGACTTTTGAGATATCGTGTCTCAAATGGAGAACATAGGGTGGGCCAATTTTTTTGCACGCAAGTGTATATGTTCAGCAATGAAAACCAGTAGGTAAGTATCCTCAGTAAACAGATTGCATCTCTTAAAAATAAAAGTAAATTGTTTTAATTTGCGGAAGCACCAATTTAAAATATCCGTTTAATTTAATTCAAAAGCTTTTGTAACGTTAACTAAAGATAAAACAGTTAAGACCTACATGAAACGTTTCCTTTGAGCAAATAAAACAAAAGGTAGTGGAAACCACTAAACTGAGCGAGCATGTGAAGAACACAAACAAAATTAAAGAAAAACTAAACAGCAAGTAAACATCGACGAAGCATGTCCGGTTCGGGAAGCTAAGCTAATACTTGCCGGGAGAAGTTAAAGCCTCGGTGAATCCGTTTCTCTCTATATTCAGTGCGTAAACAAAAACGACCAGAAAAACATGTTTTGAAAGATGCATTGTAATGGACAACTAATTAATATGCTGTTGCTTGTTATGGTTTTCACACTAATATTATGAAGGAGAAAGTTTGTGAGAGGGTGTGTGTGTGTGTGTGTTTATATGTTTGTTACTTCTTCACGATCAAACGGCTGGATCAATTTTGATAAAATTTTGTATAGAGATAGCTGACACCCTGGATTAATATATAGGCTAGTTTTTATCCCGATACTCCCACAGGGTCGACACTTATGCGGGTAGAACCGCGGGGCGCTGCTAGTCTTTCCATAATTTCAAAATTTAGTTTAATTCAATTCAGTTTAATTCCTTTTTTTCGATCAACAGTTAGATCATACTGTTTAGCTATGTGTGACAGCCGTTTCAGTCTCTAAAGATCAAAGCTCGCCATCAAAATGGCCAAATTACTATGAACATTGCCAAAGACATTACAGAAACAATATTAAAATGAAATCCAAAATATATCGTAGTACACGATATTCAAACGACAAAACCGGCCTACGGCAGATTTGGAGCAAAGTTAATATAAACACACGAAAAACTAGATCGGGCCACAGGGCGTCACATCCGACCAAAAGTACGAGAAAAACCGGCAAAACCCGAACATAACGAGTAACCGATAGGAACAGCAAAACCCTGCATCGAGCCTGAAAGAAACTAACTGCGAAATAATAGAGCAGTTAGGAGCCGTTCAAAACTACCCGCCAATGTTCAGCCGATTTAAATTCATACTTTATTGTACCTACTGCGCAGTGAACACTCACCTTTTTTAACGTTACCTTTTTATACATTTGCAAATGGAAGAATTTAATTAAGTGCTTTTTGTAGGGTATCGTTATTTAGTCAGTATTATAGAAACTTTAGATAAAGATGATTAAACACTGTAATCAATTTTATGTGTGCACATACAGTCCTTTCACAGTTATTTTACTTTACTTCTGATTTTGCATCACTGTCCAAATCATATAAGGTTGCTGTTAGATTGCTGCTGTCTTAGGTAGAATAACTGTGAACCGACCGTGGCAAAAGTTGATCATGGTCAAGGCACTGCTTATAGGTATCAAATCTTGCGTATCAAATCGGAAAGGGATCGTTACTGTATCAACTCGAGCAATTCAGTATTTATTGTATGAACCTCCCTACTGCAATGCACACACTAATCCGAATCGTAACGTAATCGTCTCGCCTCGGGACAAGGTCACGAACCGCGGTGCGGGACGTGGTCAACTTGCGGTTCCCGCGCTTACAGCTCGTCGTCCCCGCGCTTACGTCTCTCCGTACCCGAGATTACGCCTCTTCGTCCACCCTTGCCCCTCTCACCCCTCTCGCGGCCTGCCTACAGCACCATCAACCAGTGATCGGCAAGCCGAGTCGACGTATCGGAGCTGCCGATATCGGAGGTGCTTAAAGTCGACGCCTGTTTGACATCGAGGCGAAAGGTGATACGGTGACCATCCCTTTCCGAGTTGATATGTGTGCTTTATAACCTTATTTAAGAAATTTCTTACAGCAGACCTGCGAAATAGAAATGTAGACAATAGTGTGTGAGAACAAGAAGAGAAGAATATGATTTTTGAATTATACTTAAATTTGTATTTTATAGCCCACGCAGTGATTACTTACATGATACTTAGGTGCAAATTAAGTTAGATACTATCTACATAAGCCACAAATGTTCGGATTATACTTTCCCTTATAAAACTTTTATTATGAAAGTAATTAATTTCAAAGAATGCAAATTTTTCTTTTAATCGCTTCTTTAGCGCCGCAACTTTTATCTACTTTGTTTGAATTACTTTCGGCCGAGCAGTTCGCGGCAAGTTTCGAAACATTTTTATACTAAGTTATAACACTTTTATATTATAATACAAAGCCATTGTTCCAAAAATAAATTTATAAATGAAGTTAAAGTAGGTAAACGTAAATATTTCTTTTTTAAGGAGATGTTTTTCAAAGTTGTTATGTTGCTATAGGTACCTTTATTTTTTTTTTCTCACAAAGAGAAAATAGCCTGTGACAATCAAACTCAAACTCAAAGCATTTATTTCAATTAAACCTTGTACAGGCACTTTTGAATTGTCAAAATTAAATAGTCTGTCAGTTAGTCAGAAAGTTGAAGCCAGTCCTAGTAGCTAATCCTTTCAAATCAACATGCAATTGACACTTTTATTGTTATTGCTAAAATTGTTACTATATTATTATGTATACTTAGGTTAAGGTATGTATCTATGGGTCTTTGTTACCTGATAATAAATGGTTTATTATTATTATTATTTATTATTGCCAAACATATGACATCATGAGTACCAACTAGGTACTGTTAGTTTTAAAAGCTATTATAAAAAGTATCACAATACACAATGAGCTTAAAAAAATCCATACCGATTTCCGTTTACCTACTGCCAGCCGTGTTTATTGTTGACATTCCCAAAAATAAACACTAGTACATTTTCCCTTTAAAACACTGCTGCGTTTCGATTCTGAAACAGAATCTGTAATGTATTCGATCGGCGAATTCGTGACTACTCAATGCAGATCAAATATGAGCCCAAATTGCATCCGCACACACGACGGACCCCTGAAAAAAGGTTTGCAGCTCCGTAACTAGGCATTTCATTCGATACACTTTCAAAAAAGAACGAAGCGATCGAGACAAACCGTTTCTGTTCGGTACCATGAAATTACCAAATCGCTTGTAGGTGTACACCTATTTGTAGGTAAACAAAGAAACCACTTCGGCCTGAATTGATTTGATTCTAGATGGTTAATTCTTGGGTTTATTTTGAGGTGTCGTTGAATAAATAGCAAACTTATACTCAAACATACGTTTTTGTAACGTTTGTTTTGTTTCGTTCAAAACTTTCAATGATGTGATGACTGATGATGTATTTTTAAAGCCAATGCTGTTATTTTCGTTCAGCTTTACGTATACATATACGCTATAGACATACTCACATGCATCGTCTAAGTAGGTACAGATATAGTGACCAGCGTCAGTTTCCAAACACATCTTATCGTAATTGATTAAGCTCATTAATTATAGAGACGATCGTAATGATGATCAGCTAATCAGCCACTCTAGCTTAGTACCTACCGTGCCGCTCATACAGGCGCGCCACTCATACAGGCGCGCGAGTACTATCGCCTCCAGATCCCATGGCGGCAGTCCGGCAAAGAGGCTTGCCGCCTCGCCGAGATCGTGCGGTTGCCCCAGATAAGCCTTACGGCTTATCCTTATTACGGCTTATACACCTTCTGAGGCGCATTCAGGTAGTGTGCGGCTCGCCGCCGCAGTGAACGCGCCCACACCGGGGCCCCGTATAGGACCATGGACCGTACGACCCCCGCGTAAAGCCTCCGGCTGGAGGCGTTTGGCTCCCTCAGGTTGGGCAAGAGCCGCTTGAAGGCGGCCCCGGCCCGTTCCAGTTTGGGGGCTAAACATCGGAAATGAATGCTCGACGAAGTTCCACCGCCTGTCGAGGACGAGACGTCTCGACTCTCCTACCGTTAGTTGGGATCCCGATGGTGGCGCGTTCCGGGGCACTGGGGGCCACGACGACCCCACCCCGGGACACCGCGTTCTCCGTCGTGAGGGCTCTCACGCGCATGATAGCGTCCACCGTCGAGCGCCTCTTGCGCAAGCTAAACTGACTGTCCGCAAGATCCGGCCCCGTCCTCACCAGGTACCCGACGAAGCGGCCCGTAATCACTGAAACCCTGGGTGTGTAATTCTGTAAAAACATATTTGTTACGTTCGTGAATCATATTTTAATCAACGTACAACTTAATACTGACCAGCAAATTGCAAAAAACGTAAGAAAATTTGAATTTCGCGGGCTGCCTTAGCGCTTCCCCCTTAAGTGAATAATTTCATACATCACTGTCGTCGGGTAGTCGGTAAAGCATCCGTGAAATTATGCTGTAGGTACTCGGCCTTACGCCAGTCGGCGGTCGGCATTCGGTAGATAGACATGCGAGAAATTAAATCGTATGGAAACTAAAGTCGCGACGAGGTTGAACATTTTAATATACGACCTCTATGCTCACGTTTAATATACAGTAGGTACTTATTAGTTTAGAACTGTAGAATTAATATTAATTTTAAAAAAATTAGGGAGGTATGTTTGGTCATTTAACATAGGTCGGTACCTACATAAGTAAGAAACGTTTTATTCTGTCTTTAACACTGTCAGTAATAAACTGCACCGCATATTTTGTGAAAATGGGCATTAGGAATGCTGTAGGAACTCCCAAATAAATGAACCTGACATACTTCCTTATTAACTCTGAAAAACACATCTTTCCAGTTTTTCACAACTTTTGTAAGTCATCAAAACTTTCGGAGCGCCCAAAGAATAGTGATCAGTAACTCCATCTGTTACGTTTTGTATGAAGTATCAAGATTGCAGATGGACGCAGATCACAAGCTTTACAGCGGTATTGCGTAATTTATACTACTTAAACTACAAACATACTGAAAAACTCAATAATGGAATGAATTCACTAATATGTCTCCACATAATTAATGGTTGAAGACAATGCAAACAATCCCACATTTTGTGTACCTACGGTCCTACGTATTAAAAAGCCAGCCAACCATGAACATATTTAAGACCACCGTTTTTTAAAAACATTAAAATATAACGAATGTGGATAGCAAAACTATCGTCCGACATTACCTATTATGAAACTGTTGCGTTATATCATAAATATCTGAAGGTAAACTGTTAGTTAAGACCAAATTTCGAGAACCGAGTTATGAATGTTGCTAGAACTTTTAATGGACTGCATTCAGTTAGCTCCGTGCAAAACTGCGTCATTTCATGCAGAAATACAATATTAAATCTTAGCACACATCGTATTCGTAGTTTGCGTTTATCTAGGGAATTATGTGAAGTAATTTTGAAACGTTATAATTTAGCAAGTTAACACAAGTTGTTAGTGAATATTCCCTCGTCATTGAGTCGTTGACAGTTTATCTGTCCGGCCGTTAGAGTTATCTTTACAGTTAGGATTTGATATTAACTATTCCAATTAATAAACTATTGCCCCTTGATTAAATATTTAGAGATTTAGTTTAGTGTTGAATTCATATAAACACGAAACTAAAGACGTAACATCCTTTGGTTTATACCCACGTGGTTTATCCTTAGGTTTTATACCCTCGTGTACCTACCTAATACTGTAAATATTCCTTATCTTAATATACTAACCCACTTTGTACCTACCATATCTGACGAATAAATGTCTATGTCTTTTAACATCAATTAATTGATTGCTTACTTGAAAAGACAACAAAATAATTTGTAAACAAAATGTAATACAAAGTAAACGCTTAATGCAGTTTAACGCCACTGTGAAACCGCAATGGCGGCTCTATTACTTTAAAGTACAGCATCATTTAATCCCAACATCGTGGCCAACGTTATACCTAGCAACAATGCAAAAATTACACTAAAAACAAGGTGAAACTGGGAAATTAGAATTGGTTTTCTTAATCGGCTGAGGTGGAGCTCGCTTGGTTCAATTCTGTCGCTTCCGAGAGCCGGTTGTTTTCAATACACCTCCAAATTGCTCCATTAAAACTTCTCTAACTGCCTTCAAACCGAATTGTTAACGCTTCGCCTACTACCTGAATGTTGGACAATGACAGGTATAGTCATTGAACATCGCATTATTGTCTCTTGGAAAAACCTTTAGACTTACCGCTGTATTAGTCTTTGAGTGACGTTTTTTCGTTTTTCTATCTTGTATTTTTCTGACACCACCCGTAAAGACCCTTATTACTTAGGTTCACATTTATTTTTGTTTTTGATATTACAGCATCATTATATTAATATTTTTTTTTAAATATTCCTCAAATACTAAAAGCTCTGTTGGTTTAGCGGTCATTATTTAAACCCTCGGGTAATCTATGCTCGAGTACCTACTTATCTAGTAAGTGGCTTTATATTTTCAGAGGCAACCATGAAAACTTTTTAAAGCAGTATAATCATCCACTAGATACACACTAGAAGTGGTAAACTTTAACTACTATTTGGCACACTTTCAAACTTCCAGCGTGTCTGCCACGGATCGTGTCTATTTTCCACTTTTTGTAGTTCGATTAAAACATGCAGTCGCTCTTTCCGTTCTATTCATGTATGCGATGCACTTGAACGAATTTCACAGAAAGGTGTGTGGCAAATAGCACCCGGCAGCGAGTGCCATCCCGCTTAGTAAAATAGAGGAATACTAGGTATTGTAAGTGTCGGCCGTACCACCAAGGAGACTGTTCAATAAAAAGAATACTACCTTGGAAATAATGAAAGTGTAAACCTGAATTTTGGTTGCATACCCCTAGTGTATTGCTCCCCGGAAATGAAATTCTTTGACTGTACCATCCCGCTATTCAAAAAGCATGAAACTTCTAAGAAAAGTTGGCTCTCGTATAAAAGGCTCGGCACTAATGTTTGTATAAATCGTGCTTACCTGGCCTGCCTCGGCATCCAGTACGTTAGGTGTTTTGAATGCGAGGCCAAATTGACTCCATTAAAAGTTTTGAAAGCGCTCGTAGCTTAGATAATTTACTGAGAGAGTTATGCCGTCTATAAAAGCATACGTGGGTACTGAAAACTAATGAATTTATGTTTGTGTTAATATTTTCGTACTTAACTTTGTTAAGTCGAAGCTTAATGTTTTAGGTGGTTGAACTTGTTACCCACATACCTATTTAGGCACATATCTGTCTCTACAGTATCTATAGATCATCATCATCTGCCTAGCCTTTTCCTAACTATGTTGGGGTCGGCTTCCAGTCTAACAGGATGCAGCTGAATACCAGTATTTTACATGGAGCGACTGTCTATCTGACCTCCAAAACCCAGTTACTGGGTAAGACGATACCCCTTGGTAAGACTGGTTATCAGACTTTCGGGCTACTAACGACTCGTAACGACTGTCAAAGATCCACGAATGACAGCCTGGACCAACGGCTTAACGTGCTTTCCTAGGCACGGAGGAGATACTCTTCCGTATATACATATATATGTCGCATCCGGTCATTCGTTTAACTATTCGGAAAGCGAGAGCCATCTGGTGGCGCTAACAGAGTCTAGCCCGAGTTCGTGGGGGGTCGACAACAGCGCAACAGAACTATGTGGAGCTCGCTTGGACTTTGGACATCGTCCGTATAACATGTGCTCAGAAACTGTCCGCGTTCCGTATCTGGTTGAGTCATGTACCTACAGTGCGTGATTTGCTGGTGTGATTAATTTTTTTGTGAAATTATAATCTGATTTGAACTGCAAAACGGTTTTTCTATTACGCAATAACCAACACTACCCACAGTATGCGCAGTAATTAAAATGTGGCTGATGATAACGAGACACACATACCTTCTCCGTCACTATCGATATAAACCTAAAATAATATACCTACCTATGGGCGTATATCCAAATGATTGTCGTAAAGAAAGCTAATGGGTACTCAAACTTTATAGTACCAATCGATTAAATGGTGCTTGCGTCGGCATCGCTACTCAACGGATATCTTTTGAACAGCAGATATCCCCAGACTCTATAAAAGAATACGCTCCTGCAACGTTAGTTTCAATAAATAAAAACTTTTTATTTCAGACTTTTTTTTAAATCTATAATTTTAGTACAATGAGGGATTTTCTTTTTCCTTTTTTTTTAACGCTTCCCTAGTCGCTGGATAGATGGCGCTGAACTTGGTAAGTTACTGCAAGGAACGGAAGTTACATAATTTTTTTATTAATTCACTTGGATGTAATTTTAAGATCGTAAAACGAAAGCAAACGCAACTGTCACTCAACGAGCGTATATGACGTGACGCAATGTTTTTTTTCCAAGCGTTTTGACTTTGGCATCTAGTAACATAGTCAGTTCAACGCCATCTTCAGGGTTCTTGGGAACTATTTTTTTTTTTAAATACTGAAAAGAAAAACCTCTCATAGATTTTAAACGGTAGTGTTAGTGCAATAGAACTTAAATGCTTATGCTTAAAGCTTCATAGTATGTATTTCATCAAGTTAAATAAAAGTAACTTTCTTTGAGAAGAAACTGGTTTATCGTAACCGTAGTTATAGCCGAAGATACTTAATAGTTGACGGTCATGATAGAACGCCAATTTCTATTCTCTAGTTTAGTTCCCAACCAAACACGAAACAAGAAATTGGCTTATAGATTAAAGTGCCTATATGCACGTATCTGTTTCTATTATATCGTGTGGAAACTTTTCCTTTGAAATTGTGGTGACCTCACAGGGGACGGGACCCCATAATTGATAAGAGAGCGTGGGGACACAGGACGCAGTAATTAGGGAACGGTGAAGCAATTACGACTTTAATAGGAGCACGATGCTCGCGGCCCGTACGTTTGCTCCTTAATAATGTTATGTCTTGCTTTGTTGGACGCTAAAATTTGATAAGGGAACCGTTATAAACCAACAATCAACTTTATTAACCCGTCAAACGTTCGCCTATTAGAAGCCGTTTGCATGTACCTAAGCGCTTAACGATTTTCACAATTATGTTTATTGTCGCTTCGAGTGTACTTTTCTTATGAATAATCGCTTCATGCATGAGACATTCTACGAGGTAAAATGCTGACTCATCAGGATCACTGTGAAAACATGTTTTTTTCCTGTCTGTGACTTTTCTAAGAAACCTACCTACTTGATGACTGCCTCTCTAGTAAGCGCAACCGTTTGGTCTGGGGTCTGAGTTCTATTCTCGAATCGGACAGTGTTGAGCTTTTAGGATAGGTACAATTTAAAAAAATCTTTGTAGCAGCTCGCTGTTTGGTTCTTAGTGCTCAGATATATGGAAGTTAAACAGAACCTGCAAAAAGTAGGTAGGTTTCTGTCGAATAATGGCATGATGGGAAGACCCTACGGTCCTACTTTTTCCCAATACAAAGAAACGTATTTTCCACTAACAAAGAGATAGGTAATTAAGTATCTTTGGAGACGCTCAAAAAGGCACGATCGTGATCGAATATCACACTAATATTATAAAGGCGAAAGTTTGTGAGTGTGTGTGTGTTAATATGTTTGTTACTTCTTCACGCTCAAACGGCTGGACCAATTTTGATAAAAATTTTGTATGGAGGTAGCTGACACCCTGGGTTAACATATAGTTTACTTTTTATCCCGATATTCCCACGGGATCGACATTTACGCGGGTAAAACCGCTGGGCGCAGAGTGCTAGTTCTTCATAATAATCAGTAGGACCTAGCTACATATTACCTACTTACTATCTATCATATCTACCGCGGAATATTGCTGAGAACAGCTAGTCCAAAATAAAAGAACATTGGTAAATAAAGGAAGCGATCACGAACACGATAGCAATTAACCATTGTAAGTAATTGAACGCCGCACTCGATCGCAAGTGACATTTGAAAAGCTGTGGTTTAGCCCGCTCTGTTAAACTGGGTTAAGTTTGTTATGAAATATATTTTTTTAATTATTAAAAAAAAAAAATGTAATTTGTAAAGAAATTGCTAGAGGCTTGCACCATACTTTTAATGAACCTGACTAAATGTAGGGTGGGTACCTACTCTATAAACAAAAAGAAACATGAAAAAATAAAACACATAACACTCTATATACCTACATGATCAAATAAAATTTAATTAATTTGTTGAGTTATTTTTGGGGTCAACCACAGGTAATGGTCACTTGAAATATCAGTTTAAAAAATTGTTTTCGTTATTGGGTACCTACTTCAGACACGATAATAATGTCTGAAGTATGCACAACGAAATGTTTATGTTTGTCCTTTTCTAGCAAGAAATGGTCACTTTTTGATTCACTAACGATGGACCATGTTATTAGGAGTAGTTACAAGTATTTAACTCAATTCGCCGAAATTTTGAGTTCCGTCCCTTTCATTCTCACTGTGCGATATATCAATATCGAAACACAATAAAACAAACAAACTTTTTTTCTCAACTGATACTTCAAAAAGCGGCCCCTTTAATAAATCTTTTTTTTTTTTAAACACGCTTTTATTTATCTTCACTAAGTACTTAACTAATTATTTTGTCGCTTTTAAATGTCGATACCCATCAAGTCTGCGGAGTTCCGCTAGCTAATTCAATTTGACCCTGTATAGCTAATTAATGTAATAATATTTATAATTCTGTCAAAACGCAAGAAATATTTTTAATAGTTTATGGAACTGGCTCGGATGTGCACAATCGCCGCGCTGAGTTCCGACTCCGTGACAGGAGGGGCCCCCTCTTCCTCCTCAGCTGCCGGAGCCATCCCCCGCGGAGGGTCCATCACTGGTGGGGTGAAATTGTCCCTGCATGGGAACAGGGACTGAACCACCCCATCCAGAAATGAGGGCTCCAGGTTCTCGGCCACCGGGGGACCAAAGGGGCGCAGCTTGTTGCGCGCCGCCCTGTATAGCCTCCCGTAGGGATCGCTCTTGAGACCCTCTAGCATCTCCGCTCTCGCTGAGTCCCTGGCGTCGGCGATGGCCCGCTCGAGGACCCGTTTTGCCTCTATGTACACCTCATAGGTGGTCCTCGTGGGCGTGGTCTCGTCGACGCTGCCGCCGGCTCCGCGCGTAGGCCCTCCTGGCCTCCACGCACGCCGCTCGAAGCCCCTCCAGCTCCACCGACCACCAGTACACCGCCCGATTGGGTAGCGGTCGGCCGGACCGAGGCATGCTAGAATTGCACACCTCGGTCAGAGACTCCCTCAGGTGTCCCGCCACGGTGTCCACGTCCAGTCCAGCGGAAGGCGGCGAAAGCCAGTCCTGGATAAACGCCGCCTCCGCCACCGCCTCCCTGTCGAGGCGGGTGAGAGCCCATCGTGGGAACGCTGACCGCCCTGAGGGGCTGCGTCTCTCCGGGGCCGCCGGTGGAGATGTCGAACCGCACGTTGCGGTGGTCCGACATGGTCTCCACCAGATCCATCCGCCAGTTCAGCACGGCCAACGCAGGGGTGGCAAAAGTGACGTCCATTATCGAGCCATTCTGCCGCCGCACGCATGTCTGGACGTTTCCTCTGTTGAGGTGGGAGAGCCCAGAGGAGGCTGCCCACATCTCCACTGCCCGCCCGCGAGGGTTGGTGGCCGGGTTGCCCCAGGTCACTGACTTGGCATTCAGTTCTCCCAATACGGAGACCTGACGCGGTGTCGCCCTGCCGACCACGGTACGTAACGACTGTCTAAGATCCACGAATGACAGCCGGGACCAACGGCTTAACGTGCTTTCCGAGGCACTGAGGGGTCTCGGTATGTAAAGATGGTCACCGATCCACAGACCAACCACGGCTAGCGTAGCTTAACCTGTCCGATCGACCTGTGCGGCTGTTATTATTTAGCCACACATAACAACATAGTTATAATAATATTATTTCAATCCATTTTACAATATAGGCAGAACTTCCGCTATGCAGCGTGATTTCATTTCATTAGCTTCTAGCAACTTAATATTACGAACATGGGACACCACCGCTTTCGACCATGAATTAAACCACGGCCAGATGCGAGAGATCACCCGACGTGGACGATCACTGACGAGGGCACAGCGCTGTTGGGCCCAATCTGAAAAATTTTGTCTAACATAAATTGCGCCTTGTCCTCGGAGCAATTAAAAAAATTATGACCCGCTCCCGACCTATGCCACCAGTAAGCCTCTCCAGTAAGCACCTGCGTCAGGCCTCGATGGCCCTGCGTTGCCAAATCGTGGCCCCTTCACTGACCGATACCTATGTTGTACCTACAGTCATGGTATTTATTTGCTGCTAAACAACCGGTTGGAGTAGTTTTCATGGATCTATTTGCTAGTCAACGCTGAGCTGTTAGCTCTGTTAATGAAGCGATCAAAACCTGTTAAAACTTTATAATATAGTAAAAGTATTCTGATGCCTTTAAAACTGACTTAGCCAAAAAGACCAGTGTGCGAAGAGATACCGGATTTAAAAAACTACTTTGCTCTGTGGCAAAAACTTCAAAGTTTTGACTTTGACATTTAACATTGACATTTCAAATCTTGTTATCAATCTTAGCATGCTATTGTTTACTTCCGAGTTATCAAAATTTCAAATCGCCACCAATTATTATTTTATTTGTTTATCCACAACAAATATTACTAGGTAATTGTTTCTTCAATTAAAGGCGAATATTACAGTATCAACCATGCCGTACGGTAAAATACATAGATTCTTTCTAAGAACACTTTCCAGTCAAGGAGTTATATCAATCATCGACACACAGGCAGCTTTGGAAAGGTTTAACGGTAACTACAAAACTACGTACTTAATAGAATACCGTGGTATTTAATCATGTAGGTACCAAACTTATTATGCTACTAGTAAAGCACTAAGGTGCATTATCTACAGAATAAATAGTGAATAGTATGTGATAGTGGGATGAGCCAAACTTATTCAATGTAAAATCCTTAGTACACCCATCACTCGCCCCTGATTGAAGTGCTTAGGGATGTGAATTAACAAACTATGCCACGTACCAAAACATTCAAAGATCAAATTTCAGCAAAAACATTAGCAACAAACACAAAATTTATTAATTGAATTTCAGATGAAAAGCAATTACCGTCAGTGACTGATTTAGTCAAGGCTATCAATGATGAAATACTACCGTATTACCAGGAAATAAAGATAACAAAAGATGAAGTCACAAATGAGGATGTTGTTGTGTTTTTGTCTCTGGCCGATGATGCTGCAACTAAAGCACAGAACATATTTTCTTCTACTGAACTGGAATATTTCAGGGTACTTATTGAACAGACCATGAGTACTGAATCAAGGCAGATTGCTAAAACCAATGCATTGAATTTAGATAGTAGTATGATATCTGATTTAACTAAAACTGATGCACAAGTGAGTATTGTTTTTTCCTTTTAATTTGGGCGTTAATATCCAAAGAGTTGCAATAATCTTAGGTGATAGTGGTGACCCCACAGATATAGATATACCTAGATAACGCAAGAGTAACTACTTCGCGTGCCAAAAATTGCACCAACTTATGATTAGAAATCGTAAGCCGCCCCTTTCGCGCTCAGTCCTTTGTACTGCTGGCTGGGTAAGTGTGAGCGAGAGCGCGAGCTTGTGATGTCATAGTAGGTAGTCAATAAGTGGCACGCTTAGTTTTCGTACAGTTCGTGATACTTGCGTTATCTAGGTATATCTATATCTGTGGGTGATACATACCAGTCCAACAATAAACACCCAAATTGGCAATAGGCCCTTAGAATACTTGTTTATTAATATACAGAGTATCAGGGACATCAATGCGCAAACTGTAATCATGGATGCTGCACATGATTCTAGACAACAGAAAATTTTCTTATAAATCAAAATCAAAAGTCATTTATTCAAACTAGGCTGAGAATCAGCACTTTTCAAACGTCAAAATTACAAAATACAGTCCCCCAAAACGCCCACCCTTCACAAAAAACCCTTTTTAAAAATGTAAATAATATCTTACTACCTATATAAAACACTCCAGGTATTTAAAAGGGCTTAATTCATCAAAAAAATAAAATCTGCTGTTTCATACAAAAGTGCAATACCCGTCAAAATGTATGGAACAGCAATATTTTTTTAAAATAACCAACAAAAATTTCATGGGGGGTTCAGACAGAATCATGTACCAATTCCATGGTAACAGGTAACATAGATGCGCATGTCCCTACCACCCTGTATATAATAATTAATTAAATCCTCCTCCTATGGTTCTGTCCGTGCTAGAGGAAAAGCCTATGTCCAGCAGTGGACTGCTAAAGGCTGATGATGATGGGTCTGTAATCAGCATTATTGAGTCAAGTCTACTTCAACCGATTTGAATTGATTGGACAGCCAAGTATGGTGAAGATAAATAATGAGTTTATGTTCAACTATACGTTTTTGGGGTGTTTCTAAAACCCTCCACATGTCGCTATACATAAATGCATGTCTGCCACAATCTGGGCAGTAAGCTTGCCGACTGGATTTTTTTGTTTGTGTTGATCCAAGAGCAGAATATACAAATCACATTACAATTATAACATTTCAGAAAGTGCTGAACACTTGGTGTAGAATGCGGTACTTTGATAAGGTACAGCATAACTATGCCTTAGGAGTGAGGGCCATCCATGAATTTAAAGGATATTTTCTACTGAACATGCCGCATGCTGTGGAGGAATGTTTCTTTTGTAAACATATTGTTTTTAGAGTAAGTATGTTACATTGTTTTTTAATTTAGAACTTTTGAGACCTTAATTGATTGTACGCATCACCTGCCTTATTGCTTGAAATTTCTTTTACAACTTGTCAAAACATTGAGATTTATTATACCTATAGGTAGAAGTAATATGTTATTTTAATATTATTGTATAAGTATACATGCGTTGGATCAAGGTGGCTCTGGAAAGGGATGCTTGAAAGGGAAGGATTTGGGGGAGGCCTTTGCTCAGCAATGGGTCAGTGTAGGCTAACAAGAAATAAATAAACATTACTCCTTTCGGAATAAATTCTCTAAATTATGGCGAAAACCACATCAAAATCCATCCGAATAACGACGACGTCACACTTACAGACACTTAAGCGACTTTAATTTCTAATAAAATGTACAGATATACAGGGTGTTTGGTGCATCGTTTGCCAAATGGAATTGGCCGAAAGAAGAGGTCATTTGCTATCTCTTAAGGCCCAGTAACTCATTCCTTGTTTCACTGTTTTTTTTAAAATGACTTTTCAATTTTGATTTGGAGAAATACAAGAACTCTGCATTTAAGCTTAATTTTTTTTTTAAGTTATGAGTACAGCCTTCAAATTTTATTTTAATTCTTATGTTTACTCTTGTATGGTTCTATGAAATTAAAAATTTACTTGCTAATAACATCTAGTTCCTTTTTAATAACTCCCAAAGTTTTTGAAAAAAGGAAAAATACACTTAACACTCAACTTTAAATTACTGTAAAAAAAAAAGTAAAAGCGATTGGGATCTTCGAATTCTTTTATAAGGTTCTCTAGTTTGTCCCCTTTCCAACAGTGTGCAATATACCAAAAAAAAAGTTTAATAACTTCAGTAATTCGCTAAATGTGTAATCGAGACACATCTAGCTGATATTGGATATTACGGTAAGAACACTAGTTTTCACATAAATAACATACTTTAAGTAGGTGGATAGTGTTATCTCACTCTTTCGCAGTCTTTTATCTCTTTCTAGGGTTCTAACTTTCCTCGAACTTGAAATAAAAAATAAACTTTTATTTAATAGGTACCTAATTATAAATTTTGTTCAAATTGTCCTCCACTTTTACGTACACATGCGCGACATCTTCGTCTTATCTCGACTGTAGTGGTGTGTAAACGTATTTCTGCTTTGATAGTGACGAAAGCCGCCTCAATGCGTTGGATTAAATCATACCTAGTCTCAACTTCCGTGAAGTAAACAAGTTCTTTGGGCCATCCCCAGCACGCGTAGCATGAACACTTCTATCTCTACGAAGAGAAGACACATTGCTTTCTATACAAAGTGACATTTCTTTTCTTCATTTTTGACATACCGCCTAGAAATCTTTCTACTATCTGTCATTTTGTCTTTAGTTTCTAACGATCTTTGTCTAGGTCCTTTTTTATGTAGACTATTTCAGAAGAAAGTTTTCTATCCCAAATGTCAAAATCACACTGACAACTGTCAGTTGTCTAAGGGATTTTGTAATCGCTAAAGACAGTAGAAAACTTTCTACTCGACGGCCACAAAGTATATACGGTTATCTACAAAATCCCACAAAAAAAAAATACTCCCAAAATTCCACTGTCAGACATCCACGAATGACAGCCGGGACTAATGGCTTAACGTGCTTTCCGAGGCACGGAGGGGTCTCGGTATGTAAAGATGGTCGCCCATCCACGGACCAACCGCGGCAAGCGTAGTTTAACCTGATCAATCATCTTGTGCGGCTGTTATTATTTGGCCACGGACCCCTCCTTATAATGTGACTTAATATCAGTAAAAATTAAGAATATAATACAAAAAAAAATTGTACGATAAAAACAAAGAATTCTGAGTCAAATTAAGTAAAACAGTGAATTTCGTAAAAAGTGCAGTTGACTCTTTCTACTTTGCTGCCGTCGTACTGTCTACACGGAACGTCATCTTTGTCTACTCTTCTGTCGACAAACCGGTGCTCATGCTACGCGTGCTGATGTAAAAATCTAACGGAGTCAGGTCTGGGGAACGGAGGCCAAGGAATAGGGCCATCTTTGAGTATTAAACCAACCGGAGACGCCACGAGAACTAATATCTATGCAAATAAGTCTGTCACTTTCATCGCGGGGGACGAGGGAACGCAATAATACACTAATGCAATTCGATCGCGTTGTTACGCACGCACACAAAACAAAAAACAAACACAAGCATAAACTATACGCACACATGTATATAACCGCTATGACCGGCGGTCTCGTACCTTTGGCAGCGGGGATCGCCTGACAACGGCGCCTCCAGTTGGTTTAATACTCAAAGAGGGCCATCCCTCCCAATCCATGATTCTGGGAATGCAACATTTGGATGTTGTACTCCCTGGCGGTTAATCTCCAGTGAGCGAGATAATCGTTTTGATGAACAACAAAAGACAGGTCTTCACTGAAAATTGGTAGCTGACCTAATAATTAGGGTAAGTCTGTTTGTAGAAATTCTTTTTAAAAAGTTCGGATCATCCACGTCCGAGTGTAATAAGAAGATGTCGCGCGTGTGTACGCAACAGTGGAGGACAATTTGAACAAAATTTATAATTAAGTACTTATTAAATAAAAGTTTATTTTTTATTTCAAGTTCGAGGAAAGTTAGAACCCAAGAAATAGATAAGAGACTGCATAAGAGTGAGATAACACTATCCACCTACTCAAAGAATGTTATTTATGTGAAAACTAGTGTTCTTACCGTAATATCGAATATCTGCCTGATGTGTCTCGATTACACATTTAGCGAATTACTGAAGTTATTAAACATTTTTTTAGGTATATTGCACACCGTTGGAAAGGGGACAAACTAGAGAACCTTATAAAAGAATTCGAAGATCCCGATTGCTTTTAGTTTTTTTTTTTACAGCAATTTAAAGTTGAGTGTTAAGTGTATTTTTCCTTTTTTAAAACTTTGTGAGTTATTAAAAAGGAACTAGATGTTATTAGCAAGTAAATTTTTAATTTCATAGAACCATACAAGAGTAAACATAAGAATTAAAATAAAATTTGAAGGCTATACTCAAAACTTTAAAAAAAATTAAGCTTAAATGCAGAGTTCTTGTATTTCTCAAAATAAAAATTAAAAAGTCATTTTAAAAAAACCAGTGAAACAAGGAATTAGTTACTGGGCCTTAAGAGATAGCAAATGACCTCTCCTTTCGGCCAATTCCATTTGGCAAACGATGCACCAAACACCCTGTATATGAGATAAGCATTATTTTGTTATCATGGAAACAATCTTGATACTTGAAATTATTTACTTTAGTTGCTGATAATTCATATAAACCAGGAAAACTATATACATATTGTAGTATTAGTAATTACTGCATGTTATGTTTTTAAAATTCCATACTTGTTTAAGATTTTAGGCAACCTTTTTTGGTCATTTTTCCTGTTTTAAAAATCAAAATTTTGAATAATGAACTACTTCTGTCAAGTGATTTTTTTCTCTTGAAGTTTTTGTCACTTGTTGATTGAAAATCACCACATGAGTAGACAAACGTCTACTTTGTGGTAGTGCACCCGATTCGCGCGGTTGTATGAAGCTATATCTCTGTTCGGTTTGTCTACTTTGTGACATCACTGCCACAGAGTACTTCACAGAGTACTTTTTGATAGAGTGGAGTAGGTACTTTTTGATATGATCACTGCTGACGGGTTGAAAAGTGTTTTCTTTCGCTTTAACGTGATTATAGTCGTAATATTGCATTACTCTCACCGTGTGTGTTATATTTTTGAACTGAGGACAGCCTACCTCAAAAACCCAAGAGACGCAACTCCAGTTGGGGAAACTAATATTTTTATTTCCATTAGTTATCAGGTAAGTATGTGTAATTCTACTCGCATTTTTAGGTATCCGTAGCCAAATGGAAAAAAACCCTTATAGATTCGTCCTGTCTGTCTGTCTGTCCGTCCGTATGTCACAGTCACAGCCACTTTTTTTCCGAAACTATAAGAACTATACCTACTGCTGAAACTTGGTAAGAAGATGTATTCTGTGAACCGCATTAAGATTTTCACACAAAAATAGAAAAAAAAAACAATAAATTTTGGAGGTTCCCCATACTTAGAACTGAAACTCAAAATTTGTTTTCATCAAACCTATACGTGCAGGGTATCTATGGATAGGTCTTCAAAAATGATATTGAGGGTTCTCATTTTTTTCTAAACTGAATAGTTTGCGCGAGAGACACTTCCAAAGTGGTAAAATGTGTGTGTGTCCCTGTAACTTCTAAACTAGGAGAATGATAAAACTAAAAAAAATATATGATGTACATTACCACGTAAACTTCCACCGAAAATATTTCGCTACAATATGTATGTATTTCTTCCAAACAGCAATACATAAAATGCATAGTTTGCTCTGAAGAAATGGGCAGGTCTCAGCTTGTAGTCGTATTTCTTCAAACCTAACGTTATGATATTTCAGGGCTACAATTGTCCAGGATGTGCTCAAGCTGTCCACACACAAAATGCCTGTTGCGGTATTTAGAGAGGACTCAGAAGTGGCCGTGCTGCAAAGTGGATTTTCAGCAAGAACTACAGGAGCGCTTGACAAATGCAGGGTTAGTTTCATATTACTTGTTCAACTCCAACTCCTACTTAGGTTCAATACCCATGTTGGATGACATGTTATTGGGATTTTCCAAAGAGAATATAATAACCACTAGAGAGCGTATAGGCCGATTTCTTCGAAGCACACGACTCACTACACTACTGATGGCTGGGCGACGAGGAAGAGCGCGCGGCTGCAATTGGTCAGTTCTTGTAGGTATGCCTATTGTCAGGGCTGCTCTACTTCATTAAAGGAAAATAGTCGATATCGATGAAATGGATTTTAACAGTATGAAAAATAGTCAATTAAAATCTTAGATATTAAAATAATAGTGGCTCATAATCTGATTACTTAAATCAAAAATAATTTTTCGTACTGTTTACTTACCGGTGAAAATCTTAAAACCTTATAGGTACCATCCTTTTTGTAACTTAGTCTTGGTATGTTTCCCACACCTTTTCACCGCACAAGAAGGCATTTTGATGCGTTATAATTGCATAAAAAGTTACAAAAAATTGTATTAATTTAGCGTGCACAGAGGTCTAAAATTTGGACACAACTAAAATGGTTACTAGTACCGTAGCCTATACATAGGCGACCAATGTATGCGCAGTCAAGCAGTTATTTATAGTCTTCTGGTTTTCAAATACGGATTTCCCAGTAGCAGTCAGGAATTTGGAATTGTGCTTAATATCTAGGTACATGAGACTTAAAAAGACGGACATTATATTGTTTATGCAGTACCTACACCACTAAGTCAAAGGTCACAAGTATTAGACCTATATTCACATATGCAAAGAATAAAAGTCTGCCAAACTTCGTATATGTATCTATTTATACCTCTTTTTTATTACGCAAATCAAAAGTTACGCAGCTTTGAATACGAGAAACACAAAACCGGTCAAAGTGGCGAAACTTGAGGGAGGCCTATGTCCAGCAGTGGTCGTTTTTCGGCTGAAATGATGGTGATGCAGCTTGGAACAAGCAATACTTATTTAAGTAATTTTGCTATGAATATTATCAGGACTGATATAATGGCTTCTTATTCCATTTGGTCCACATTTTTTTAAATTTTATAACAAAATTTAAAAAAATAGTCATATTTTTCAATAATTTGCATCACTTCCAGATTCCAACCGACGCAAGTTTTGGGCACTTCACGTCATTCCGAAAAAAACAACACTGTAGCTGAACCTACACAAGTTCAAGAAGCTTCGGAAATGATGGATGAGACCCAAGAACTAGTAATTTAGGAAGAGAAAGTGGCAAATGTACAATAATAATAATCATACGTTGCTAATGCTAATTCATTATTGTTTGGTAAGGTCACCCATTTGTCATTAAATGCATGCTGTAGAAGTAGCAGTATTTACCGTTTTTAGATGAAAACGAAACCCACTTATGGTTTGTTGTTTTGAATGATGTGGTCTTACTACATTAAAATTTCTTTACAAACAAAAAGAAAGTAGTTGCACTCGGCTAGTGCAATTGTTTCACATTAGTGCTTGTTGTATAATTTGTAGTCATTACCTTAAGACGATCAAATGATCATATGTTCATATCAGCGTTGATCTTATTATTCTCATTATCATCTCCGTCAGACCACCTAAATTACCTTAGCTTAAGGGGGAAGCGCTAAGGTAGCCCGCGAAATTCAAATTTTCTTACGTTTTTTGCAATTTGCTGGTCAGTATTATGTTGTACTTACGTTGATTAAAATATGATTCGCGACCATAACAAATATGTATTTACAGAATTATGATCATTAGACTCAGTAATACAACTTGTTAAGTTAGTATAATCCTAAAATGGCAAGATTTCATTATTGTATAGTCATTCAGTAGGATTACCTGGTCTTAGAGAGTTGTGTTGATGACTTTAATTATTATAATTCTGTAAAAACATATTTGTTACGGTTGCGAATCATATTTTAATCTATGTACAACTTAATACTGACTAGCAAATTGCAAAAAAAACGAAAAAAAAATTGAATTTTGCGGGCTACCCTGGCGCTTAAAACTTAGGTACTTACTGAAATAGTTGAAAGTCAAATTAATATCTTTCAACTATTTCAGTACCTACCTAAGTTTTTCATCATTCTATCAAATATAAGCTTCACAAAACAATAACTTACATAAATAAATACAGCGCTATATTGCTTTTGTGTCTAACTTAACTATTTAATAATATGCACAACATTATTGAATAGCATCCAAATCATGTTACTGTTAATCCAGCAATACTTTTACTATACTTACATGTGTATATACACACTATGTGCCTTATGTGTTGTAATTTTAATAATCTTAATAAATTCCAGATCACCACTAACAAAAGTTGCCACTACATGCCCTGCAAAGTCAGGTAACAATAAAAAAGGCTCCCGCAACAATCAGTCCTGCCCTACTTCGGTCAAACCGACAAGCGGCCAGCTTAACTTCTCCGTCGGAAAGCGGTCGCAGGCAGAGGTCGGCACAAGCCGACCAGAGCGCCCAGTCAACAGCCAACCAGTGTTCCAGACAGACCGGCTGTAGGAACCAGTAAGACACAGCCACCCGATTGGAAGGATAAGGCTGCGGCAAAGAGAGCTCCTTACGAGACATTGACGCCTCGAGGGGAGCATAATCGGCTGCGTCTGGATCAATCCGAACGGGTCGCTCAACGAAGCCTCGTCCAAGTTGCCAATCCTATCCTAGACGTCGCGATCACCTGCGACCGCACGGGGATCCTCAGTAAAGATGTATCAGACCAGATAGTCGCTGCTCTCCAGAAGCAGATCATCCCCGAGGCCTACTTGCCAGAAGAGTTTCCAGGGCCGACCTTCAATGCCAAGCCGTTGTTCGCCAATGGTGTCATCAAACTGTGATGCGGGAACGAACATACCTTAGCTTGGCTAAGGAAAACAGTCTCTGACTTATCTCTTCCTACTGGTACCTCGTTGGTCGTCAAGAGCCAGTCGGAGATCCAGAAGCGAGCACGATGTGGCATCGTGATCCCAGACAAGCAGAGGGTCTTCAGAGATTCGACCGATATTGTGCGCGCTCTCAGCTTCCAGAACCCTTGGGTTGACGTAAACAGGTGGGAACTGCTGCGCGCCAACAAACAAGGCTCGGCACAGTTTGTGGTTGTCGGTGTCCCTTTGGATCAAATCTCGACCCTGATGGAGGCCGGACGCCGTCTCTCAATTGGATTGGCGGAGGTGTACGTGATGTTCCAGTGTCGGAACGGTAAATTCACCAAGATCCCTCAGGGATGGGACCCAGCCACGGGAACCGTCATAGAGGCGCTGAACCAACTGCCTCAAGCACCAGCAGGGGAGTCCACTCCCCCATCAAACAACCCGGAAGCATCCGCAGCTAAACCTGCTGCACGAGATTCGACCGCCGATGAAGGGAGGGCAGGTCCCTTCATCGGGTGAGGAGTTAGACGACGTATCCTGTCCCCGACTTCGGGCCCGGAAGGTGATGACTTTGACGAAGGTGACCTGTTTGCCGGGCTGAGACTTGGGGAGACGGAGAAATGTAATGTTTATTCTATAAACAGGACATCGGAATCACTTAGGACTTTCACATAATATGGAAAAAATAAGCTAGATGGAGTAGACATTTCCTATCTACCTAGCCATGAGAATAAAAGGCGAAAATCAAGGGTTAAACTCTCATTTAAAGTCCAGACATAATCTTGGTCAGATCATGTGAAAACAAATGTAGATTAGTACCTGAAATGGTCTTTTGAAGAAAGAAATACACAGAGTTCAGTGGACCAGTCGTCCAGTCAGTGCAACCGTTTGTCAGTATCGTGTAACTCAACTCACTGCCGGATTACGCAAGCGCGAGACCTGTAGCAAATTCTATTGATCTTGGGGTATTGTGGGGTACTTGATCTGATATGGGTTCTTAAGTATAGTGCAAAAATAGTCAACAATTATTGGTGTATATTGATTAGTATGTATACGTTTATACGTAATTTTGTTGGTGTTTAATAGTACAGTAGATTACGATAATACTTTATAAAGTAAATATTCATGTCATTTTGTAGGTTATATATACAGGGTTATTGGTAAAACATTAACAACCTCATATGAAGTTATTGTACTCATCATTATGAACAATTTTTACTATGGGACCAAACCTGAAATCGCGAAAAAAAACCAGCTGTTCGCTACATTTATCATCGTATAACTCGTCAAAATGTAGGGTAGACAGCTGATTTTTTTTCGCGATTTAAGGCTTGGTCCCATAGTAAAAGTTGTTCATAATGATGAGTACAATGACCTCTTAATAGGTTGTTAATGTTTTACCAATAACGCTGTACAATACATTAAGGTCTGCGCACTCTTGATATAGTCCTAACTTACTAGTTCCGCGCGGACTATAGTTGGCTGCGCCTAAGGTGGGGACGGGGGTGAGGGCGGCGGGGTTGCCTAGTGTTCGCAACACACGTACTGACTAATGACAAAGCGCCCCCACCCCTCCGTCCCACCGCTCACATACCTAAGGCGCGGCCAACTAGTTCCGCGCGCACTAGTGATAAAGACGTTTTTTTTTAATCTAAAATGGGACTAAAAACGAAATAAATAAACATTTTTGTAAAAAAAAACAGTGGCACTCCGGGAGTGCGACGGACTTATTCTGTGGTTCTCTGAGTGAATTCACAAGGTATGCATTATTCATAACTAGCTGACCCGGCAAACGTTGTTTTGTCATAATTATAAATTATTTCTAGCTACCCGGCGCTATTTCGTTCGCGTGGTGTCCTAACCCCGCCGCTGTAGGAGTAGGGTAGGGTAGGGTAAGCCCTACCCTACCCTACTCCTACACTACTCCTACCCTACTCCTATCCTACTTTTATCCTACTCCTACCCTACTCCCACCCTACTTCTACCCGACTCCTACCCTAGTCCTAACCTACTCCTACACTACTACCCTACTCCTATAATTAAAAAAAAAATCGGTTTAGCCGTTCTTGAGTCATAAATAGTGTAACTAACACGACTTTCTTTTATATAGGTATATAGATAAGTTATAGATTTTAGTATGTTTAAGTTACGATAAGCGCATTTACCGCATTGGGTTATATCATGTAATGTATGTAAGTAGACAAATAAATAAATAAAAAAACTTTGCCATCACTCACTGACATATCGGATTTACCTATAACATTAAAACCGAGTACCTACATCCCGAGGAGAGCCGAACACATCCGCAGCGGGTATTTTTTTAATCGTCTTCTAAACAAAATACGCGCGGTGTCGCTTACGGCAACAGTGGTTAACTTACATGAACATACATCTTGGCCATACTGCTGTCGGTGAGGTATGAGATTGGACAATCATATTATATTATATCAATATAGGTTGCACAATCTCGTCACTTTATCTTTCCGCATTTAAATTGTCTCGTATCAAACCGAGGTCCGTTCTTCCACCCAGGTGAATTCCAGTCCACACCATTCGTTCCGCCCAGGTACGAATTAACTTTCTAAAGACTAGGCAGCCCCGGATTTACGCCTAGGCACACAAAGCACCGTCCTAATGGCCCAGTCAGCCTAGGGGTCTGGGACCCCAAATCTATACCGACCACTGACCAGGTAGCTTTCCTGCCTAACTGCAGGTGGACATGGCAGGGCTGTCTATCAATAGTACAGGCCGTAACCGGCCTCACGCTTTTTGTGCTCATATCATGGTACCTATACCACCCGTAGGAAATACAAAGAAATCTGATGTTTCTTTGTTTGGCCTCCCCGAGGCGTGATGCAAAAAATTTTATTAGAGGCTGCCTCCTAGCATTTTCCAGAAAGCGGTCTTGTCTCTAAGGGTCAGAACACGCAGTGTGCAGTTTTCAAGATAGCAATACAATAATTACCTATAGACCTTATATAATACACAAAAAGGCACACAATGCAGTGAGGTGGGCCGCGCGGCGTAGCTCGACGTCGTCGTTTCAGCCGATAGACGTCCACTGCTGGACATAGGCCTCCCCCAATTTGGGGGGGGGGGGGGGTTGCCATAATCGCCACGCTCGACGTAGTAGACATGAATTGTGTACCTTTTACTGTAGTAGATAAGAGGTCTATATAATTGTATGAATTATATTGTAGTCTTTGATTGTTTTGGGTACCTACGTATTTGAATATCGAAGATTAAAATACCTACTGTTAAAATATCGATGTTCAAAACATCGAAAATTTAAATATCGAACGACCATAAAACCGAAAATTAAAATATCGAAAGTTTATACTATCGAATGGTTAAATAACCTACGTCTAATATATCTAAAATCCAAATATCTACAAAAGTTACATCGAAAAGTCCAAATATCGAAATACAGATTATCGAATGTCCTAAATATCGAAGTACAAACTATCGAACGTCCTAAATATCGATGGGTACATATATTATTTGAACATCGAAAATTAATATACCTACGTGTAAAAATGAGTTAATTTTCAACATTAAATACATTCATTAATTCACCCTACGTACAAGTTAAAATATCGAACAAATTTTGATATACTCGTAAGTAGTATGAGTGAAAAAAGGTTGCTTCTACAACGTCTCCGGCGCTACGGGAAGTGCAACCCCTTCGCCCTTGCGTAACAAAGGACAGGCACCCATGTTCACCTCCGCAGCTTCGGCTTGCTGGTCGCCTCTGGCGACCAGCCTCAGCCGCTACGGCTCCCACGGGTGCCTATGCTTTGTTACAGCGGGCGGGGGTTGCCCTCCCTTCGCGCCTCCGGATTTTTATATACACTCTAGGGGTAACAGCCAAAAGACTACGTAAATTCGGGGTGCCCCAATTCGGTTTTGGAACAATTTCAATCTATTTTATCCATGAAAATCAGTGTCCAGTGTACAAGCATAGGTCAATCGTGAAGGTATTATTTAGGTCTTTAAATTAAAATATTTTCTTGAAAGTCAATATGTTGTGCTACTAAAGTTAGTGACAGAAACGTATCGCTGCAAAACCGACTCCACGTAGTCTTGTCTGCCCTACCCCTAGAGTGTAATTTAGAATCGCGTAGGCGCGGAGGGGCGAGGCAGCCCGCGAGCTGAGGAGCAGGTGGTTTTAACACCCGCCGCCGTAGCTGAGGCTGGCCGGCGAAGCCGGCCAACAACCCTAAGCTGCGGTGGTGAGTGTTTAGACCATCTGCGACGTTAAGCTCGCGTGGGACTGCCGGAGCCCTGCAGCGCCGGAGCCGTGACAGAAACCATGCTTGCTTGCATGTTGCATGATTGCTGCATGCTAATTGTTTGCTAGATGGTAATCAGTTACTAGGTGGGTTAAAAAAAAAAAACAAGGAAAACCTCATGTGTACTTTAATTATTTTTACATAATAAAAACCCAAAATAAAACACATTTGTACGCAATTGTACGTATCACTTATACTGCCTATATAATTTTTTTCGGTATTTTAACTAGTAGGTATTTTTAACGTAGATATTATGAACTTAGATGTATTAAATGTTGATATTTTGAACTTAGGCATAATGTCATTCGATATTTTGAATCATTCGAAATTTTAATCACTTGGCATTTCAATCTTCGACGTTTAAAGCGTAGGTATAACAATTTTCGACATTTTGATATAATCGATATTTAAATTTTCGATGTTTTGAACATTGGTATTTTAAGCGTAGGTATTTTAATCTTCGATATTCAAATACGTACCCATTGTTTTGCTATCTTGACAACTGCGCGCCGCGTCGCGTCGCGGTGTGAACTGTCCCTAAGTAGTGACTGTATCTTTTTTGGTGACGTTCAGCAACATCTCCCGTAGCTCTGTAACGCGCCCACAATAGGCAAATTACCCTGGGCTGCATGTTGACAGCCTCGAAATGCACCCCACTTCCAGCATACCTACAGCTCCCTAAGCATCTCTTTGAGACGTAGGTAACATAAGTAACGCTTCATAATCACAAAAGATACAAGAAAGCAGCAAAAATGCGACAGTAATCTCTAAAGTTCTATCATTTCAAAGCGCCATAAGCTGCGATCTATTTTAGTGAAGTTTCCCTTCTCATTCCAAAATGCAGGTTCAACTAATATTTACAATTTTTGTGGCCAGCTTCTACAGAGTGTTCTAAATAAGTTGGAATAGTTGGCATGATCGCTAGATTTTATTACGTATTGTAATAATTTAACGTTTTTAATTAAAAATAAAACGTTTTTAATTTTAATTAAAAATTAGAGAACAATGAAAACCACTCCAACTGCGTAGCAGTTGGAGTGGTTTTCATTGTTCTCTTAGATAGTCAACGCTGAGCTATTAGCTCTGTTGATGACTCGATGAAGACTTGTTAAAGCCGTATGATCGAATAATAAAAGTTTGTATAAAGATTTCTTACTACATCGATGATTTTTTGTAAAATCCAAAAAGACCAGTGTGCGAATAGAGATCCCAGCTATCTATATTTCGCTGTGGCAATGAGGGATTTTCTTTTTTTTTTTTTTTTAACGCTTCCCTAGTCGCTGGATAGATGGCGCTGAACTTGGTAAGTTACTGCAAGGAACGGAAGTTACATATTTTTTTTATTAACACATTGAAGGACACTGAACGAGACACAATAGAAGTTTTATTGTTATTACGTCTATAGGCGTTCAGTGTCCTTCAATGTGTTAATTCACTTGGATGTAAATTTAAGATCGTAAAACGAAAGCAAACGAAACTGTCACTCAACGAGCGTATATGACGTGACGCAATGTTTTTTTTCCAAGCGTTTTGACTTTGGCATCTAGTAACATAGTCAGTTCAACGCCATCTTCAGGGTTCTTGGGAACTATTTTTTTTTTTTAATACTGAAAAGAAAAACCTCTCATTGTGGAAAAACTTCAATCATAGTTTTGAGTAGTTTTGACTTTGGCATTGACATTTCAAATCGCGTTATTTATTGTTTGTTGCTAGGCCTATGGCCGGAACCAGTTATTATTTTAATAAAATTGTTCATCAACGACAAATTGAATAGGTAATTGTTTCTTCAAGAAAAGGAGTATATTGCAGTATCAAACATGCCGTACGGTAAAATTCATAGATTCTTTCTAAGAACAGTTGCCAGTCAAGGAGTTATATCAATAACCGACGCACAGGCAGCTTTGGAAAGGTTTAACGGTAAGAAACTACAAAAACTAAGTAACTAATAGAATACTGTGGCGTTTAATCATGTAATACTAAACATAATATGCTACTAGTTAAGCGCTAAGGTACGTTAACTATAGAATATATAATGAAATTATTCATTAGTGTGTATGTATGTGATAGTGGGATGATCCAAACTTATTCAATGAAAAATCCTTAGTACACCCGTCACTGGCCCCTGAGTGAAGGGCTTAGAGATGTGAATTAACAATAGATAATAATGCTATGCCACATACATATACAGCCAAAGATCAAATCCCTGTTCCGCTAAAACAGTAATAAGAAAAATATAGTTTTGAGTCTGCTTTGGTTTTGATTAGCCTTGAATCCTCTAAGCACATTGTTGGAGGTCTAGGTTATTGGTTGAGAAGAAGTGGTCAGGTGATATCACACTACATTGATGATTTGAAACTCTGCCCCAAACAATTTGTGACTGATGGAGCTACAGACGGTAACAGAAACTTTCAGTAGCGCCATCAGGAAGGAATTTGGTTTAGACAAATGTGCAGTCATGCATGTAAAGCGAGGGGGGTTTATGGAATCAATGGGCACCCAACTTTCAGATTCCATACTTCTTAGCTACCTCTCCTCAACCGAAACCTACAAGTATTTAGGTAGGTATGTTAGAAGCATTAAGCATCAACGCTCCCAACATAAAAACAATTGTTGAAGAAGCCCTTCTTTGGCTGCCTGAATAGAGTGTTAAATATTTTTGTATCAGGCAGAAACAAGGTGCGTGCCTTAGCAGTTGGGTTATGCTGGTTTTGATGTATTCTTTCAGCATACTCAAATGGACTCAGATGGAACTTTTTTTTTCTCTGGAAAGGAAAGTCCGTACATTACAGGTGGCATATCAGATGCATCACCCACGATCATCAGTGATGAGACTGTACATCCTGTGGAAGTATGGGGTTCAAGGTTTCTTACATGCTAAAAGTTCTCCACAACCATGAGATTTGCAGTCTCAAGGAATATTTCCTTCGAACTGATGTGGGGATGCACCGATGAGACAAGGGCTCACCCTACTCTTTTTGGCGAAAGAGAACTGGGTGTAAATCTGTATACCTTTTGGTCTGTATCATGTATATATATATGGGAAACCAAAGATTTTGTCTGTGCAAATATGGATGAAGTAATCATGACGAATAATGATTGGAAATACATTTTCAATAATTATCTGAATACCTACAGTGTTACAGTTGACATCTGTCGGGCATGCCACTGTCCTGGTGAATCAATCCAACATATGTATTGTTTCCGGTTGTTCCTGTCTTGCTAATGGCGAGTACTTATACGGGCACAATCTAGTAGCTAGGATTATCCACCAGCAACTTGCCTTGCAGTACATCCTTGTAGAGTCTGAAGATAAGTAATAAGAACATCTGGTATGTGGACTCTGCAATCATTGTACCGATAATCGTTACAGTAAATGGCCTGTTAGCAGAGAGCCTCGATCAAATCCTCAGGAAGCTCTCATTGCTCCATGGGTCAAGGGATTGATTTTTGTTGATTCAGGAAACAGTACTTCTGGATACGGCATGCATAGTTCCTCTCCAGAGCCCCGACCACAGGCCACTGGAATCCTGATGCCGATGGGCCTCTATTTTTATATTTTTAAGTGTTTTTTGGAAAAAATATATTCAATATGTGCGTTTGGTGGGACCCAATCAGTGGTTCTCTTTGCCCAACTGTCATCTGATATGGGGCAAACATGTCCGATCCAGTCCCACTTAAGCGACTTACTGGGGTAATGTCTGTTATTTTGGTTTTGCATGCAAAGATGAAGATGGCGGGACGAGCTTGACTCCTACCGTAGGGACTGGCCGGCACTCGCACAAGACAGAATTGTATGGAAAAGGGAGAGGGCGGCCTTTGCCCTGCAGTGGGACAATACAGGCTAGTCAGATTAGATTCAATAGGTATGTATGAAAAGAAATAAACGAAAACTAAAAAAAAAATATTTTCATTTCAGATGAAGAGCAATTACTGTCTGTGACTGATTTAGTGAAGGCTATCAATGATGAAATACGACCGTATTACCAGGAAATAAAGATAACCCAAGATGAAATCACAAATGAGGATGTTGTTGTATTTATATCTCTGGCCGATGATGCTGCAACTAAAGCACAGAACATATTTTCTTCTACTGAACTGGAATATTTCAGGGTGCTTATTGAACACATCATGAGTACTGAATCAAGGCAGATTACAGGAATCAATGCGATGAATTTAGTTAGTAGTATGAAATCTAATTTCACTAAAACTGATGCACAAGTAAGTATTGTTTTTCATTTTAAGATTTTAGAACCAAAAATGAGCTGAAGATGCCTCTCCTTAGTAGTTCACTCTTGACAGAGAGGTTGTGGTTGATGACTCTGCATTTTCTTTGGCCAAAGCAGCCCTCGCGATGCTCCTCCACTTATTCCGGTCTTCAGCGTCGCGGAAACTCTGAACTATGGAGGTTTGTGTCTCTGAAGATGCCAACACTCCCTATAAATATGGGTTTATGTTCAACTATGGGCACAATAGGCAAAGGCATGCATTGAATAATTTCAATGAAATATTTGGGGTGTTTCAAAAACCCTCCACATGTGGCTATACTGGCTATACATAAATACACATCTGCTAGAACCTGGGCAGTGAGCTTGTTACCACCCTGCAGACTGGTTTTTTTTATCACGGCATGCATTATTCGCATTTGTATTGTGTAGTTTGGTGTCATGCTCTGCAGCAGAGCCACCATCCTAGAAACCGATCAATTATATCTTAAAATGATGTACGTCAAACGTACATAATGTACGTATTACCGTTATCGCTGTACGTGCACTAGATAATGATAAAATAGATATTGATTGTGGCTCTGCTGCAGAGCATACTCCCCAGCAGAGCCACAAAGTACATGTACTCAGGAAAGATAAACGCCACTCTTTTTTAATAAAAACTGATGTACGAATTGTGTTTATTGCGTACGTGTTGAAAAATATCATTATTAGACAGCGGTTTAATTTATTTTAGCTTATTAAAATTTTCATAGTAAGCGCCTGATTATTTTGTGTCAGCAAAAGTTTTTATAGACAATATGTTACCGTCAGGATGGCTGGACCAAACGAGATATGTACATGAGACTATGTGCACTATTTATTTTTTATTTTTGCTTGACGAGAACACCCGGAGATGATATGCCTGATTGATTCCCCCGGCCGGTGGCATGCTCGACAGATGTCAACCGTGCCGTCTTTCACAATAAATCTCCGGCAATTGTTCGACATCATAACTTCGTCCATAATTGCACAAACAAAACCTTCGATTTTTCCAAAGAGGTCACCGAAACGCAGCCAGCTACGGACGCTAGACGACATCGGATCAATTTCCAAATTATGCTCACCAACGTCTATATATCAGCAGATGGGAATTAACTATAATGTTGTTCTTAACTGGAACAGCCTTACGGGCCATATCGTCGTAGCACTCCCATTCAGAATTTGTCGCAGAGCAGCAATTTCTCTGGAATGTCGCATAGACGCATCGTCAAATCTAATTAAAAAAATATTAAATTTTCGGAAATTTAACTGTGCATACTTTTCCAGTACAATTATTGTTTTTGCAATCGCCCCCCATACATCAGGACCTGAGGTGGCGGGGCGTAGTGTTCCACGCGTGCCCCTCTTAGACGTCGCGGGGGGAGTCAAACACCTCACCCCCCCCCCCCCCTGACCCGACGAGGCCCGCTGTGGCGAGCCGGCACCAGTCGGGGCTTGCGGTAGGATCGTACGTTCCCGCGACCCCTGGCGTAGATGTGAGGTGGAACACCGGGGTGGTTTTTAGTCAGTAAGAGTCTGACAGACCCCGTCGCCCGCCCTAGGGCGGCGGACATCCGTGAGGATTTTCCAGCCCGGAACAAAAAAAATGGTTAGGTTACTTTAAACCCTTGCGGGGCTCAGTCGACATAGGATGCAAGAGCGAGCCATTGGAAATACAGCTTACTTAAAAATAATGATCTAATTGGTTTCCGTGAATCAAAGGCGCTTTCTGAGAACCAAGGAAACAGTGGTTTCTATGAACAAAGTTTCCGGCAAGAAGTGCTATCTATGAACAGAGATCTCTGTCAACAATGCTTCCTATGAATCGAGATATCTACGATTCGCACCCTTCGCTTGATTGAAAGCAAAACAGATGTGGGCCCAGTTAACCATTATCAATTTTTTAAAAGGGGTAACTGGTCCGCGGCCCCCGTTCCATAGTGGGCCGAACGACCCCTAACCCAGGTTCAAAGTAGATTGGGAAAATTTGACAGTTTCGGGTAGCTTGATGTGCTGGCGTCTGTAAGTAGGAAGATGATTCAAAAGTAAATATTTATAATCGAATGTTTTATTCATCATCATCATCTTCCTGCCCTTATCCCATGTTACTTGGGGTCGGCGCAACACATTTTCTTCTTCCATTCTCCCCTGTCAACCGTCACGCTATCATTCACTCCCTTCTCTTTCATAACATTCCTCACACAATCCATCCATCTTTTCTTCGGCCTTCCTCTCCCTCTCCATCCATCAACATGTATATTCATCACTCTTTTAGTCGCATGCGTTTTGTCCCTTCTCATGACATGCCCATACCAAGCCAAACGATTTCCTTTCAACTTTTCTGTCACTGGCGCCACTTTCAAACTTCCTCTTATATACTCATTTCTTACTTTATCCATTCTCGTCACTCCACACATCCATCTCAACATTCTCATCTCCGCTGCATGCAATCTTTTTTCATCCGTCTTCTTCACGGCCCAGCATTCAGACCCATAAAGTACGACAGGCCGTATCACGGACTTATAAATTTTCTCCTTTAACTTGAGGGGCATCCGTGGGTCGCAAGTTGTTCCTGTGACCTGTCGCCATTTCATCCATCCTGAGTTGATCCGGTCAATCGAATGTTTTATTAACTAATTAATATATATGTATATGTATATGTCTTTATAGTAATTTTTTTTTAAATTAGCGTACAATTTTGTACATTTTCCGTACATTTTTCTTGGCCCATAACAAAGTCTAAAAGTGGAATACTACTTAGTGAAATATATAGCGTCGCTAGAAAGAATACTTCCCGGCGGGGACACGTTGGTTATTGTTTTCTGCGAAGTCTTAATAGTACTTTTTTTTAATTTAGCGTACAATTTCGTACATTTTTCGTACATATTTTAGAAATTAGACTGAAGTTCGTACAAAGTCATTTCACCGCTAGAAAGTATGACACGTATTTATATAGTGCACATAGTCTCGTGTAAATATCTCGTTTGGTCCAGCCATCCTGACGGTAACAGATTGTCTACAAAAACTTTTGCTGACACAAAATAATCAGGCGCTTACTATGTAAATTTTAATAAGCTAAAATAAATTAAACCACTGTCTAATAATGATATTTTTCAACACGTACGCAATAAACACAATTCGTACATCAGTTTTTATTAAAAAACAGTGGCGTTTATCTTTCCTGAGTACATGTACTTTGTGGCTCTGCTGGAGAGTATGCTCTGCAGCAGAGCCACAATCAATGTCTATTTTATCATTATCTAGTGCACGTACAGCGATAACGGTAATACGTACATTATGTACGTTTGACGTACATCATTTTAAGATATAATTGATCGGTTTCTAGGATGGTGGCTCTGCTGCAGAGCATGACACGTAGTTTGTGTTGATTCAAGAGCAGAATATAGCAATAACATTACAATTATAACATTTCAGAAAGTGCTGAACACTTGGTGTAGAATGAGGTACTTTGATAAGGTACAGGATAACTATGCCTTAGGAGTGAGGGCCATCCATGAGTTTGAAGGATATTTTAAACAGAACATGCCGCATGCTGTGGAGGAATGTTTCCTTTGTAAACATATTGTTTTTAGAGTATGTGACATTTTTTTTAAATTAGAACCTTTTATTTTTTGACATTATTTTCACATCAGAACTAACTGGTGACGCACCCCTGCTGCGCAGGGTTTTTACGACTTGACAAAACATGTAAGTATTTAAGTTTAATATTAATGTAGGTAAAAACCTTTAGGAAAAATTCTTAAAATGATGGCAAAAACCGCATCAATATCCGTTCCATAGTTTAAAAGAACAATGCGGTCGCACAGCCAGATATGCACGAAAACTGACTTTAATTTATAATATTGCTAGCAGCGCCCCGCGGTTTCACCCGCATAAGTGTCGATCCCGTGGGAACATCGGGATAAAAACAATCCTATGTCCTTTCCCGGGACTCAAAATTTCTCTGTTTTTTTGCAAATTTCATCTAAGTCGGTTCAGCGGTTTAAGCGTGAAGAGATAACAGACAGACACACTTTCGCATTTATAATATTAGTATGGATGTCAGACAATGCACATCAAGCTACCCGAAACTGTCAAATTTTCCCAATCAACATTGAAGATTTTCAACTTTATGGCTAAAGTATTAGGTACTTTAGCCATAAAGTTGAAAATCTATTAAAGAAATTTGACAGATTGTAGTAGCTTGATGTGCTGGCGTCTTTACAAGCATTTATTCTGGAAACAAGCTTGATAGGTACTTGAAATTATCTACATAGTTGAAAACTAGACAACATACAGCTGTATATCATCAATGGTAAAAGCATGCCAGCATCAATGATATAAAATGCATTATTTGCTCTGAAGAATTGGCAGGTGTCCAGCCAGCCAGCCCTGCTTGTAGTAATATTTCTTAAAACCTTAAATATGTTATTTTAGGGCTACAACTGTCCAGGATGTGCTCATGCTGTCCATACAAAATGCCTGTTGCGGTATATAGAGAGGGTTCAGAAGTGGCCGTGTTGTAAAATTGATTTTGAGCAAGAACAACTGGAGCGCTTGGATGCTGAAGGGTTAGTTTCATATTACTTGAACACCTTGGTTCATGGGCGCGGACCACCAAGTCCGCGGTAATTTCATTAAAAAAAAAAACGCCTTGGTTCAATACCTAGGTCGGGCGAATTGTTATTGGGTTTTTCCAATACGGATTTCTCAGTAGCAGCCTGAGGGCTTGCTCTTTCATGAAACTTATACAGAACTGGCCAGATGTGTACCTATGTATTTTATACACCTGTGCGTAAACCTTAGGGGTATTCAGGTGTGACTTTATTTTGTATTAGTTGTACAACATTAAGTCAGGTTTTAGACCTATGATTGCACATGCAAAGAATAAAATGTCTGACAGACATCTAATACCTTTTTTCAGACATTTTGTTTTATTACTTACGCAAAATTATGCAGCTTAATTTTGCTATGAATATTTTCAGGACGGATAAAGTAGTTACTTGGTCCACATTTCCTTTGCTTGTTATCAAATATAATAAAAAAAATAGTGTAAGTAGTAATATTTCACAATATTTTTCTTCAGTGCCAGATTACCACCGACGCAAGCTCTAGATACTACACGACAGTCTGAAGAAAACAACACTTCAGCAGAGCCTACACAAGCTGAAGAATCATCTGAATTGATGGATGAGACCCAAGAAGTCATACCCGAGATCTCACAGAGATTAAGTAGGAAGCGAAAGCGGCAAATGTAAAATAATAATAATGTTACGTTGCTAATGCTAATTCATTACTGTTTGGTAAGGTCACCCATTTGTCATTAAAAATGCATCCCGTAGAAGTAGAATTATTTATAGTTTTTAGATGAAAATTAAACCCACTTTTGGTTTGTAGTTTTAACTAACATAAATCAATACAACGCTATAGTATACCGCACACACACACAGCGGTATATTATAGCGTTATATTATGCTTTTGTATCTAACCTAATATGCACAACATTACTGAATCACATCCAAGTCATTATACTGTCCATCCATCAAAATTTTTTACTATACATAATGTCTATGTGCCTTATGGTGGTATTTTGTTCTACTTCTTAATATAATAATCTTAATTAATTCCAGATCACCACAAATACAAGTTCCAAGTACACATTCTACAAGTAACGATACTGTAGCGAAGCCTCTACGAGTGCCTACCACCCATCGTTCTACAAAGGGCAATATTGGCGAAGAGCCGTCACAAGTATGTAATAAACCTCGTTCTACAAAGGGCAATATTGGCGAAGAGCCGTCACAAGTATGTAATAAACCTCGTTCTACAAAGGATAATATTGTCGAAGAGTCATCACTAGTATCAGCTACAAGTAATTCTAAAAGAAACAATGTTGTAGCCAAGCCTACTCAAGTTCCGATTACACGTCGTTCTACAAGGAATAATACTGTACCAGAGTCAGTAACAGAAGTTCAAGAGTCATTTAAAAGCTTAGGTATGACTGAGGAAGTCACACTTGACACCACGAGAGAGACTAGGAAGAGAAAACAACAAATGTAACTTGCTACTAACTGACGAATGATTTCTCTCTTTGGTAAGGTTACTTAATAATTGTCTATGTTTGATTAGTTTTTTTTTATAAAGTGTAGAATTTGACTTTAGTTTTTTTTTATTGTTTTGTAGATTTTTGGAAGTAGTATTTTGTTATTAGTAATTACTTTGTGGAAATATCTGTTGATCTCAACCTTTCTTGTACCTTTTTTTAAAAGCCATGTTATATTATGATTTAAGAGTTTTTGATTGTGTATTACAACTTTCGAGTAGTCAGCAGATATTTAAGCCGAAATTTTTTATTAAGTACATGGATAGATTATTTAGCAACGGCTCATTTCACAAGTGATTGAAAAACCCACTTTTCAACACTTTGGGCTTTGACATTCCAGTCTTTTTTGTATTTGTTTGCACTTGCTAAATAATTTATCACTTTTTGAATAATAAGGCTTTAAACTATTTTTATAATTTTCGTACCAAAAATATTACTTGTCGATTTCAAATAAACGCAATATTAAAACGGAAAATTAATTTAATTATTCTAATTAACAGTTCTTCCTCTAAAACATACCATCATATTTAAATAGCTAAATAAGCATTCTCGACTTTCTTCTGAACGATTTTAGAGGATTTCGGGTAATAGTCCAGTAGGTACTTCCATTGGTCCAACTTTAAATAAACAATATCGACGACAGTGCGCGCTCGGAAAGAAAAATGGTGCACCATTCCCACGAACAAACCCTACAAAATAATATATTTTACTAGATGCACGGCATACAACATGTTAAAAATACAATAACCAAGCAACTTTTAAAAATGGTTGAATTTTCTATCAACATTTTACTTTGAAAAACTCGTTTTCTTTCGATTGCTTATTTAAATAATATCAAAATCATTGAACCTGGGCGATCCCAAAGCTGTCTTCCGGTCCTAACACATCATAGATTGACTCCGTCAAGTTCGGGTGCACTGTTAGCACTTCAACCTGAAAGTAACAATTACTCATGACTCATTCGGTTACATTTGAATTAAGAGCTCTCTGACATACAAGACAAAGTTCAATTTCCATTGCAACCGTTTAGTTAGGACCTTTTTATTACAAACTGTCAAGCTAAAATCAACTTAGACTACATAACGCTAAAGTGGATAATTGATTAAGTAGCATATACGTGTAAACGATCTAAGTTTGGGTATTCGAGCATACATAATAATGATTAATATAAGTGTCATAATATTGTCGATGATATCATGAGAGAGATTACCTCACACACTTACCTGTCCTCTATGTATGAAGTAGATGCATTGGTCTGAGTCACCACATTGAACGATATAGTTGCCAGGGAAGAACACACAGTGTTTCATCCACATAGCCAGCATTCTTTGGAAATCGCCGTCAGTTTTGCTGAATATGACAGATTCCCGAATGTGCGATCCGTATAAGGCCTGCATAACTTGGCAACGGAGACGAAATGGTAGCTTGTAGACTAAGGTTGGCATCTGTATTATAGTAAGTATTTATAAAAGTATATTTTTGTAGTTTAGCGAAATACTGTAAAATATCTACCTATAAACTTCAACAGTATTGACAAAACATGATCAATGATGATGATGCTATTGGCTGTTTAAAAAATAATTTAAATAATTTAATGTTTATTTACGGTCATTGAAATCTGTTTTGAATTGACTACATGTATTGGGATGTCACATTATAAATTGGCATTTGCCAATTTGGCAAGAAGACAGGTGGGCGTCGTAAAGGCTAAACAAATGAGGATCATGCCAAAATATCTGTCTTGTTATTGGCTATGTTGGCCCTTCCCCTAAAATTCCGATGTGTTATTTTATAGTGTAGACAATCATGTTTTATTTTCAATACGAAAGTTAATACTTCTTTTGGCGGTCTTAGTAGTTATGGTTTTTGAAAGAATTCATGGACACCTGTTTCCCTTGTTGTCTATTCCATAGCTCGCGTACGTAATCCCACATTTTACTCATTTGATGGACACTCAAATCCATATCTCGCAGTCCGTCTCTTAATTCGTTGATGTCGTAATCGTATGCTATGCGAGATGACGAATGAGCCGTGATCATTGCTGACATTTCTGATATAAGAAGCCCTGAGAAATATAAAAAGGTCTTCGCATATACAAAGTTTGCTGAGCAGTAACCGAAACCATATGAAACTTTTTGATATAAATCAAGAACTCTTAAAGTCAACCGCACGTCAGCCTATCGCATACTACGCTTGCCGATATGAGGTCTCCACTCCAGGACTCGTCTGCTCCCCCAGCCATCGGTCCTTCGACAAACATGGCAAGCCCACTGCCATTTCATCTCGCTTATTCAGCTGTGTTGTTAACTCAAGGGGTGCGTGTCGAATGTTTTTAAAGGAAACTTCTAGAATGTTCTAGAAGCTTCGATTCGCTCTCATTGGTCGAGCGGGAACGAGAGGTGAACAGTTAGAAATAGCTTCGCGTTATAAGCACATGTTTAATCTTTATCACATACCTGTACAAAACTTAATAACGATAATAACTATGATAGTCTCAATAACTTCGAAACTGTTTTGTGCAGACACATCTCCTATGCCGGTTATTGTTAGTAAGTTGATCATGTACCACAGCGCTGCCACGTATAGGGCAAAGTAATTGCCCTGTGAACACAAAAAAAGATTATTCCTGGTTTTGTAAGTTATCTACATCTTTTTCCCCGATACTTATGCTACAGCAAAACAGTTCTTCGCTTTTCGGGTGCCTTGATTATTTTATTCTAACTTATACTATCGCCCTGCTGGGAAAACCATCTCCCACATTTTCTGTGCCACACCAGCACATCTATCAAACGTTACTACAATTTCTTTAATAGATTTTCAACTTTATCGGTAACGCATAATGTTCAATGTTGATTGGGAAAATTTTACAGTTTTGGTTAGCTTGATGTGCGCCAATTTCGGTCTGGTTCGGATTCTTGTGGAAGTGGTGTGGGACGAATACCACATAGGGGAATCACCGGGGTTCTTTGTCTTCAGCTACTCGTTCAGTCCGCAAGATTACCGCGCACCTTCAAAGACCAACTGTTCGATAAAATGCGTCGATAATAACCTCAGAATATTTAGCCCTCAAATTGAGTGCTTCCTTGGACATCCAGTTAGCCGAAGTGCAATGCACGGGAGTTATACACGACAACTTAAAGAAAAGGCAAGCGTTCACATGCGATAATATCGATGCCCATATGGCTATTGTTCTGAAAAATTCAAAACTTAGTTATAGGAAGGTCAAACGCCAGGTTTAGTTTTAAGCAGGCTCACTGTGAGCCTCCATGGAAACGTGAAGTCGGTTATGTGGTAGAGCGGTTATGTGATGTAGGTAAGTTGAAAACACAGATATATAGATACACCTAGATAACGCAAGAGCAACTACTTCTTAGCCTTTTTTTTTTTTTTTTGATAGGAAATCATCAAATGACTCCTCCCGCTCTGGGTGGAGCGGAAGGGAGTGGGCTACTTCTTAGCCTTACGTACAAAAATCGTAAGCCGCCACTTTTGCGCTCAGTCCTGTGAATTGCTGGCTGGGTGAGCGTGAGCGCTGGCGCTAGGCCCCGGGGGGTTGGACGAGACGGCTGCCAACGCGGCGGCGTGTTTGAATCGTGTGCGTTACCCAGGCCAGATGTTGTCGAAAATGGTCATTTGAATCTTATAGATAATTAGTTTTGCGGCTTCTGTAATTGTTGCGCATATTTTTAAATTTGTTGCGCTTATAGTTTTTTAATTATTTCACAAAAACATTTCCTGCTGGGGTAACGTTACCCCAGCCAGACCTTTTTCTTTCTAATGGGAATATTTAAATAATTACTAGCTATAAAATTAGTTGTCTAGAAGAAGTAAATGTTGTGCCTTATTTTGTATTTGTTCTTTCATCGGTTGCGAAGTTATTCGAGATTTTGCTGGGGTAACGTTTTTGGTTTTGCTAGATCTTTGAAATGGTTAGGCGGATTCTTATCATATTTTGTACATGGCTTCTTAGGAATTAGTTTAAATTTGTTCTGCAATAAAAAAAACAAAATAATACATAGCTTAAAGGTTATTTCATTAAATAGAAAAACACTTCAATTGGTCCCAGCACTCTCAATAAGAGCTCTAAAGACTTACTTTAAACGTTATTTTAAAGCTTGTAACTGCCTTCAAATGTATGTGAAGTTTCATTAGTATCCTGTAAGTATTTAACAAGTTATGATGATATTGAGTTCTTCACGAGCACGGTCTTGATGCGCGCGGTGTTATTTGGCCACTGGATTGGATATATGAACTGAATGTTATGTCAATTATTAGTTTTTTAGTTCAGTTGTATATCAGTAAAATTTCAGCTCAGTACATTGGATAATTAATGAGATAATACGATTAAAGTCATCAGGAAGTGAATGACCGTGGTAACCCGACCAAGTTTAGGTGGTTACGAAAAAGCGAAAACGCAAAACATTATGGTACCTTCTAAAATATGTAGGATAGTGTTACAAATTTAGTACAGACATGTACACAAGTTTAAAAAAAAACTACGTGATTATTAAATAATTTTCATTGACAGGTAATATAGGTAATCATTTCAATTGAACTTTTAAAGTATTATTAAACTTAAGTATACTTAAAAACAATCACAGATTAAAATTACAGATAGTAATTTTGCTTTTTTGAAATTTTCTATTATTTTTTAATTAAATTATAGATTTCAGTATACACAGTACACAGTTACAGTTTTTATTTAAATATACACATATTGGACTGTGTAACGATCACAGACAATAAATAATATACAATGGTTTTTTTTCTAGTCTATTCTCGTAGTGATTAATCCAAGAATTATTATTCACAAATAAAGTAGACCGGCAGAAAATACGATTTTGAAACAATCACAACAAAACAAGCAAGTTAGCACAGACTACACAACAAACAAAACAAATCCGCCATGACAGAAATCAGTGTGGCCATTTCATAAATAAAACCACCATACATCATTATTTGGTTTGTAAAGTTTTTTCTTCTAGACAGCATTTTAAGACAACTGAAACACAAAATAAGGGTTCTAAGACGACCCACTGACCGTTTTAACTAGTTTCAATCGTTATTATAAAATACTAGCTGACCCGCGCCCACTTCGTTGGGCGGTAAACATTTTAACTTGTGATGAAATTATGAGTGTGGTTCGGTTAGTAGTTTAGTACTGAGCGCTATGATGTATTTCCTGACTGCCAAAAGGAGGGTTTTGTTTTTATTGCATATTTTTATTGTTTTATTATACATATATGTATGTATTTGCATGCCACTTTGGCTATATTACCGGGTTTCAAATGAGTAAATGAAATGATTATGATTGAATAAATTATGTTAAATTTAATTATTCAAATCTCTCTGTATACTATATTAGATGTAATGCTCTTATTTGGTACCAAAATATATTGTCTTTCAGGAGTTCCAACCCGAGATAAGCCAACATATAACTGCCAATGGGAAAAACACTGCTTTCTCAGGTCAATGCCCACCAGAGAGAATGTTTGTCCCTGGGACTTATGGATGTTCTCGCGCTTTGGCTAGCGAGCCGCTGCGAGCGCTCAGCGCTAGACTCCCTATACCTTGTTGCTGAGACATGCTGCCTTAAATCAGAAAGACGCTGCGCACGTTCAGCGCTAGATTCCCGAGCACGGGCCTGCGATGTTCTCGCGCTTTGGCTAGCGAGCCGCTGCGAGCGCTCAGCGCTAGACTCCCTATCCCTTGTAGCAGAGACATGCTGCCTTAAATCAGAAAGACGCTGCGCACGTTCAGCGCTAGATTCCCGAGCACGGACCTGCGATGTTCTCCAGCTTTGGTTAGCAAGCCGCTGTGAACGCTCGGAGCTAGATTCCCCAACGCGTGCTTGCGAAATATTTTCTCTATTCCTCGAGAGGCGCTGATAATTTTCAAGAGCAGACTCTTCCGTACGGCGTACTCGAGCTGCTCTTGTCTGGGATGTCTGACGGGAAAGTTGTGATTTCTTTTTAGGCATGACAAACAATCGCTGAAACTGTCCGATATCCCAAAAACAGTAATAGCTGGCACAGCTTCGAACTCGAAGAATGAGAACGAAGTAGTGTTTGTGTTTTAAGAAACCGAGCAACCAAAACAATTTTAAGACCAACAACCAAAACAATTTTAAAGACCAACGACATCCAACCAACCGCGTACAACACACCTACCTAACGACGAAAGTTAAACAACGCCATCTATGGGTAAATGGATAAAACGTCCGTACAAAGCTTGTTCTAATGCGGTTCGTGAATGGACGGCGGCATTTTGTGATTTAGTAATTTTATATTATCTTCGAAACTATTTAACCAATTGGCATACTGTTTTGGGCAAATCGTATCTCTATGATGTTCTTGTGCTCAAAATAATATTTTTTTCGATAAGCTTTAATATTTTGTTGTTTAAAAAATCGTCCAAAGGTAAGTACGTCGAAAACTACTTTTTTTAACACATAAAAGCTACTATATCTGCTAAAATATAAAAGATAGAAATATGGTGTCGCGGACTTTTTTGTAGAACTATTTAAAGCGGACCAGGTTGCCATACATTGTTTTCAATTATATACAACTGTTAAGGCAGCGCATGCAAATAACTCTGTTGTGAGAGCAATTTTTTTCCGCCTGGCTAGACAAAAATTGAGATAGTTCAGCTAATATGCATGATATCTTTATAATTTATAGCCTATAGCACTCACGAATAATGTAGCTTTCTACCAGTGAAATAATTTTTAAAATTGGTTCATTACTTCCGGAGATTACCCCCTACATACAAACTTACAAACTTACAAACAATGTTACCTCTTTATAATATTAGTATAGATTTTAATGAACATTAAAATCATCGCAGCTACTGAAAAGATGGGTATCTATTTAATCGGGCATGTGACCTCACTGATCTTGCTGTCACTTTCTTTTGTAGAGCGCTATCTCGTTTTTGCAAAATTTGCCACTGTTGGCATTGGCAGCTATGAAAGCTAACTCCCCCTGGTTATTACGGAGCATGTTTAGTGCGATATGCAAACAATGCGCCCCTTCACCCCATCCCTTCCGCGTCCCACCGAACGACATGTTATATCAGTGATTTTTGATAAGTTTGTGCAACTGGAAGATAATAATAATGTTTTCATAGTACAGATATTATTATATTATTAATGTATTTAACAGTGTACGCGTCTGTACCGAAATTGTAAGGTGTATTATACTAAACATTTCAAAAGATAGTATAATGTTCTGCGTTTTCGCTTTTTCGTAACCACCTAAACTTGGTCGGGTTACCACGGTCATTCACTTCCTGATGACTTTAATCGTATTATCTCATTAATTATCCAATGTACCGAGCTGAAATTTTACTGATATACAACTGAACTAAAAAACTAATAATTGACATAACATTCAGTTCATATATCCAATCCAGTGGCCAAATAACACCGCGCGCATCAAGACCGTGCTCGTGAAGAACTCAATATCATCATAACTTGTTAAATACTTACAGGATACTAATGAAACTTCACATACATTTGAAGGCAGTTACAAGCTTTAAAATAACGTTTAAAGTAAGTCTTTAGAGCTCTTATTGAGAGTGCTGGGACCAATTGAAGTGTTTTTCTATTTAATGAAATAACCTTTAAGCTATGTATTATTTTGGTTTTTATTGGAGAACAAATTTAAACTAATTCCTAAGAAACCATGTACAAAATATAATAAGAATCCGCTTAACCATTTCAAAGATCTAGCAAAACCAAAAACGTTACCCCAGCAAAATCTCGAATAACTTCGCAACCGATGAAAAAACAAATACAAAATAAGGCACAATATTTACTTCATCTAGACAACTAATTTTATAGCTAGTAATTATTTAAATATTCCCATTAGAAAGAAAAAGGTCTGGCTGGGGTAGCGTTACCCCAGCAGGAAATGTTTTTGTGAAATAATTAAAAAACTATAAGCGCAACAAATTTAAAAATGTGCGCAACAATTACAGAAGCCGCAAAACTAATTATCTATAAGATTCAAATGACCATTTTCGACAACATCTGGCCTGGGTAACGCACACGTTTGAATCGATTTGATTTTCCCATCACTAAATGGTGCTTGTGACGTCATAGTAGGTAGTCAAAAAATGCCACGCTTGGTTTTCATACAGATCGTGATAAGTACTTCCGTTATCTAGATATCGTATCCGTTATCTAGGTATCGTGATCTACATAAAAAAACCGGTGGTTGAAAATGTATAAAAAACCGGCCAAGTGCGAGTCGGACTCGCGCACCGAGGGTTCCGTAGGTACTATGTAGGTATGTAAATAGTTTATTACGGGTTTTTTTAATGTAACTACAAATTTACGGGTTCGGATGTTTTCCTTTACTTGTGCTTCATGACATTGCTTCTTGCCAAATTTCATGATCCTACTCGTAGAATCATGAAATTTCAACGGGCATAAACGGAACATAAACGCCTGTATCTTTTGATTGCGTTGACTTAGAAGTTTGATTTTTTCACTGCTTCAATGGATTGCTGCCAATTGTATTTGATATTAATTTCAACTTGATAACTCCCACGCGTTCCTGGGAAAAAGGGTCTTGACAGACGGACAGACAGACGGACAAGAAGTGATCTTATAAGGTTTACGTTTTTCCTTTTGAGGCACGGAAACCAAAAAAAACGATAAAACAGCGTAACTAACGCTAGCTCACCTTCGGTGTCTGTCAGTGAGCAAGCGTTAGGTACTTTATTATGTGTGTAAACTGTCCCCGGACTATTTGTGGATTAAACTAGCCCACTATATTCTTGGTAGAAGTAGTCGTATTAAAAATATAAATTGGTACTTACGTCAGTTTAAACAATAAATTCGCTGAACCAATACTCGATTTCCTATGCGTTCTATACGTAAATAAGTACGAAATTCTAGTTAGTTGAGGCGTACGCGTATAGCAGAACAAGGCCATTTTCGTAGGTGTTGCCAAAGGCAAGGCGAACACGAAGTAGCATACCAGAAAGTTTGCTAGAAAATCCCTTCTTCGAAGATACACTTTGGAGAAATACCTGGAAGGCATCAAAATCGTGTTCAATCCCAAGCTTGCCTAAGATAGTATAAGGGCGATTTCAGAAGTCTGTTTAACTCAGCTCTGTGATGATGATGCCTTCTAGCCGATTTCGGCCACAGCGACTGCATTCGATGGTGGATGCATGGGATCAGAGTACTTGATTGCTTAGATGTACTGCTATTTCATGTGCTCTCATGTGACTAGCATAATTATCCTACTTTGGCTGCGAAACTCCGAGCACAAAGCGGACATGTCAGAACACAGTTGACGACATGATAAATTATAGCTGTTTGCGGTTTAGCTGTCAGGTCATCACGTTCTTTATCTAGTTTGGACTTCCTTCCTTCAAAGGCACTGCAACATTACTTCATTACAACATAAAAGCGTTCAAGTGCCTGACGCTTAAGACATTAATTGTCAAGTTGTACAAGACCTACATAAGACCACTCTTGCAGTATGCTAATGTCATCTGGTGGTACTCTTATTTAAAATCCGGGCAAGAGTGAGTCAGACTCGCGCACCGAGGGCTCCGTACCATCATGTTTTCATTTTTTTATCAGCGAGGCCTATTTTCGTCGAGAGAATTTTAACACTGCACGCTGCAATGTAGAATATTTCAGTATTAGGTCAGCGCCATCTGACCGATAGTGCAACTAATCTAACTTTTGTTGAAGATTTCTGAAGAAGTGTGCTATTTAGAAACATCGTTTTATTTTTCCTGTAATCTTTACATAAACTTCTATCACATAGAAGAGAGAGAGAGACAGAGTTTTTTTTTTACATTTTTCATCAAAAGTCGAAAACTATGCGGCCTAAAAAAAGAGAAAAGAAAGTGTTTGAGAGTGTGCAAACTGTGCTCCTTTATATGATAGAAGAGCGTAGTCCACTTAACAAAGCAGTTGTAGAGTGCGTGAGCTGACCCTAAGCGATTTCTTCAGAAAGTTGTTCAGGATGCTTAGAGAGTAACATGTACAAAAGTGTAGACAAAAGTTGTAAAAAATTTTATTAGCTTTGAGCTCCTTCCCACCAACTGAGAACGCAGCTAAACAGCATTGTCCTATACACTTTTTTAAATTTTAATCAGTTTTGGAGCATCACGCTCTGAAAAGCTCCGCTGGTGTCTGTCTGTCTGTTACCCCTTCACGCTTAAACCGCTGAACCGATTTAGATGAAATTTAATGTCCAGATAGTTTGAGTCTCGGGAAAGGACATAGGATAGTTTTTATCTCGATATTCCTACGTGAAACTGATGCGGGTGAAACCGCGGTTTGCTGCTAGTACATAGATAAAAGTTTCGATAACTCAACGGCTAGTGAACGGATTTGGATGAAATTTGGTAAATTTATTAGGACCTGGATTAACATACTTTTTATCCCGAAATAACGCCGAAGTAGCAGGCAACAGCTAGTGTTTGATAAAAGTCATTTTTTCGAAAATTTTCACTTTTTCGGAACGTGTAGTTTGTAAATGAATTCGAAAAAAGTGTGTAAGATTAAATTTGTAAAAGATTGTATTAGCTTTCATTAAGTAGAAAACATTTTTCTGTACGGCGCATCGTTTTAAAGATATTAGCGAAAAACTCAAAAGTGGGAACTTTTATCCCCACGGCCTACTCCGCCTCATCTCCTAGACGCGGAGACTTTTAGTATGTTTACTCCCTAAGCACCCTGAACAACTTACTGAAGAAATCGCTTAGGGTCCAGCTCACGCACTCTATTTATTTATTTATTTATTTATTTAAGGATTACCAACGAGATACATTACAATTATCTTTACCATTATAGAACTTGTATAAAATACATTATCCTGTAATGCACACTCAATTACAGGTAACCACAGCTTATACATTATCGAGTATACATGCTCTGAATACATAATTAAATTATAAATATATTAAAAAGAAAAACAATAACGTGCTAATAAGAGATTTACATGCTTTAAAAGATTAAAAAAATACATTTATGAAATACAATAAAACAAAACAATAAAAAATATACTCTACACCTCCTTTTGGGTCATTCGTTGAGTGGACTAATGCTCTAGTAGCCCCACTTCGAATTTTTCAGAACCCCTTTCAATCCCTGTTGTGACAGGGACCTTGTGACAGACGGACAGACAGACAGACTGAGTCGCACCATAAGGGTTCCTTTTTACCAGTTTGGTACGGAACCCTAAAAAGACATCACTCTACTTGATTATTGTGCAAAGAAGGCGACTAAGATGGTTCGCACCATGCGTAATCTACCTTACGAACAACACCTCAAAGACCTTGGCTTTATCACACTGGAACAGCGCAGACAAAGGGGTAGGCTCATTGAGACGTACAAGATACTTACCGAAAACTACGAAGTGCCCAGCCTTCAAGATCTTTACACACTGAATGCGAACACACATTTGCGTGGGCATTGCCTAAAGCTATGGGAAAATTCATTAAAAAATCCCTTGAAGCAATTCTTGTCTAACCGAGTTGTAACAGCATGGAATAGGCTCCTGGAAATTTTTGTGATGGCTCCTACACTGAACTGCTTCAGACTAAATTTATCCAAGCTCGCATCAGCTAATTAGCTGCTAGTGTATCTAACCAAATAATAATAATGAAGAGATAGCTCAAAAATACTCACATTTTCCTGACTTTCTTTGGGTTCAAAACATAATCTCCATATCTATTCATGTAACCGCTATGGACGTCCAGAAAAAGTTTAAATAGAAACACGATGTCGAATATGACGCAAGCGTGGAAGAAATATGGTACTGACAGAAACGCCATTTGGTATACAAGCAACATGAAATCGCAGTAAGATATGACAAGAATGAGATACTCTGAAAATAAACAATCGAAATTACCGTTAACATCAATGCATTTAGTAGAATACCTACTAGTGTTAACTTGTGAGTTTCATAGGAATTTAAGCGATTCGCTTACCCATCAATGTGACTAATTTGCTATCCGGTATGATGCTGCTACGGAACCATCTGGAATATAAATAATGATTTAGCTATTTTTAATAAAACAGTCCTCATAGGTAATTTGGACTGGTGTCCGCAACTCCACATCAAAGCGCGTATTTTAACAGGGCCTCAAGTCTGCTAGTACAATAGTGTCAGAATGGTCTATCATTGATTTCATAATTGTTGATTTTGACAAGTTTGGTAATCTACTAATATAATGGCGTCATTATGACTTCCCAATGGTCAACCACTGACACTCCATTGGCAATGGCAATGGCATAGTATGGTAATCTCGTACGTAATGAAAAACGAATTACTGACTTAGGCGCAAATCTGCTAAAATTTTTACACTTCCTTTGATCAGTGACCTACCATTAGAACGTCATTGTGCAGTCATTGCTTTTAATTCGTTACGAGTATCGTATAATTTCTGTGCCATTGACCGACCAATGATCCAACCATTATAAATTTAGCAGATTACGAACTTTTAGCAAAATGACAATGGAATGGTGATGGGATCGTGTTGGAATGACGAATTTATAAAAATAGCAGACTTAGGCCCCAGTACTCATACTTTAATGATTAAATAAAATATTCGCGTTCTCAGACATTTATAATAATGACCTGTGTGGCTTGAAAAAAATAAGCGCTGCCGGACTATAATCAACGTTTCCTGCCGATGTGATAGACTTGGATCCGTGCGATTCTGCGATGCTTTTGTCTGGACTCTGAAAAGTTGAACAAAGAATTTATTTCAAGGAGTTCTCTAACTATATCTCTCATATGATTCCTTTAGAAGCCAGTAACACAGCATCAAGCTTTAATCGGACAGTATACGCGAATCTGGGTGCATAGATGACGCTATTACCACAAGCACTTAACATAATGTCAAAGGTTTTTTGTGGGTTTCAACACAGCGTTAATGCGGTAACTAATCGTTAGGCTTACTCACATCTATTTATTTGACAAGCTATGGGAAAATATTATTTACTCTTTGTGCTGCTAGCGCCACTAGTGGTGAAAGTTGGCGGCTTTTCTCTCCCAATAAATCAAAACTTTACCTCTAAATATACATTTGCATCTATTTCAACGTCTTCTTCTTCCTCTTCATCTCCAGTTTCGTACGACAGCGGAAAATTCGTTAACTGCTAAAAAACGTACAAATGTATGAATTAAAATAAAATACGTTAGAAATATAAAACAAATATTAAAAATGTTAATTAAAACATTTAAGTACTTCCGTGCTGTTCCTTTCGGATGCTATCGTCGGCAGAACGTAGTCTTTCGCCGCAGATTCAACTGAATGCTTTACTTTTTTTAGAACTGATGGATAACTCTGCAATGTAAGATTTTTCCATTATTTTATCTAGAGCATACTTAGAATTTACTCAAGTTAGTACGAACATAAAACTTATTTGTATAAAGTTAATGTTCATATTTTGTAAAAAACTATTGATTACAATCACTTATAATAAAATGCAAATTATTTCAGAAGAACATGGTTCATAGATCCTTGTATGAAACGCTTACTGGACTTAGCTTGAGATTGCGGTCTTAGACGTGTTCTTGTACTCCAAAGTTTTGATGAAATACCTTCAATAGTGCGTAGAAATCCCTCCCTTGAATACAAAGCAAGTCAATGTTTCGACTTGCAATAACATTTGACATGGTCAGATATTTTGTAGCCCCTCTTATGTTTCCGAATATTCCTCCTGGCCCCATACATGCCTCCACTTCATTTATATTTGACGTTATATCCACCTGGTAAAAAAATACAACAATATAAATACTCGGATAGGCAGTATCCATTAGAGAAATTACAAAATTAAGCAGAATTGGTTTGAAATTATCTGCCAGGTAATTTATCGGAATCCCATCCATTGAAAACAAGCCATAATACTGCAATAATACAAAAAAATCTATTATTTATAAAAGGTAGGTACACATTTCCAATAAATATCTTAACAATTAAAATAAAGTTGCGGATTTGCCCGAACTAGGTTGAACCTGTGCTAGGAAGTGCATAAAGACTTAATGTAATAAATTAACAATGAGTATAAAGTAAAAACTAAATCAATGGTTAGTAAATACGAAGAAGTTTGAAAGTCTAATTTTTTTACAGCTCCAGAAATTAATTTATAGATACTTAGTTTTCTATTGAATCTACTGTACAAGATAAGAATGCACAAGAAGAGCCTAAGAATGTAAAAAAACTTTGTACAAAAACTTTGTACAAAAACTTGTTTTGAGGTTGCATTAAATATATTATGCATCCTATATAATATTCATCTTCAGCTTACAACTCACCTTTCCTCTATAAATGATATACATTGTATCGATAACTTCGTTCGATCTCATAACCATGTATCCCTTCTGGAAGTAAAGTTCCTTTAGTTTCTTGGCAAAAGCCCTGAAGAAGGAATACTCGACGTCTTCGAACAATGGGATTTCTCTTAACGTTTTTTCGTACATGTATAATACTGCGTCTTCATTCAAGTTTGCATGTAGTTTACCAAGTATAGATTGGTGCTGCACAGAAAATTACCTCTTTTTGGCAAGTCATTATTATTAAATAATTCAATAGTAAACGTGCATAACTTCTAAAAAGTGGTTTACTACCTTGTTTTATGTTTATTGTAATGATGATAAATGATTTTTGTTTCTGCAGGTTGTTCAAACACTTTTTTACAAGTCAATCATATTTTTAAAACTCGATGAGGTCTTCGTTTCCTATCTGACTACTCTGAGAAAGGCCGAAACTTTTAAAATCCAGACATATAATCTTGGTCACATCATGCAGATGTGTGTCTGAAATGGTCCTTAGTTTTTTTTTTCAATTCTGTATATTACATAATTGTGTTGTGCCTGTTTTGTATGAACAGTATTGTGCTATGCTATGAACAATGATCGCAACTGCATTTTCGAAGCAACAAACCCTCTTGATTGCCTCAAGTTATAAAAAACACATACCGACCATCCACCTGTTCTCTTCCACTGGTACTTCCAGTATTCTATGACCGTCTTCTTTAATGTAAACGGTACCTTCTCCCTATTCAGAAACATTTCTAAATGTTTCAGATCTTCTTGAAACTTCGTCACCACTTGATCTGCCATGGCTTTCAGTGATGCTATTCTTGCGTACACATATCTAAAATAAAATAAAATACCGACTTGTTCAAAGCAATTGCGATTATCGTCATTGCTGAATTCGCACTAAAATCTAAATTATTTCAAGAACTACTTAATCTGCGAACAGTACAACCACACTTTCTAACACAAAAAAAATTAAATATAGCTTTTTAAAAATAGTGATGAACTCACCCAAAAAATAGGACACCATGTATATTGACGCAAATGCACAATAGCATGTGGACTATATTCTGAGGAACAATATCACCGAAGCCAGCACCACTGAAGCTCGCTGCTGTCCAATAGTAAGCCAGCAGGAATACTTTAGTCGGTGACATGTGGTTGCCTTTTATTATTACTACTCCGTCTATCCAAGACCCTATAACAAAACTGTTGATACAAAAATTGATCGGGCCTTCTTATAAAGATACGTTTGTGCAGAAAAAGGTGATTTAAATCCTTCTTCTTTTCGAGTCGATGGTACTATTCAGGTTTGTTGGGTCCAGTAGGTGGCCACGTTAATAGCGAGTCAATGGTGTGCATTAGATCCTCAAAGGTGCAGGTTTATGGACACATGGGACATTCCAGCATGTGGGTCATGTTCTGGACAGCACTGCATACACATTGGGTATCGAAAGGGCTCATCTACCGCCTGACGCAGGTTCTCACCGGACACGGAAGCTTCGGGAGGTTCCTGCACATCATCAGGCGGGAGAAAACGCCCGGGTGTCACCAATGCCAGGATCGCCCAGAGGACACGGTAGAACACACGGTGGAGGTCTGCCCCGCTTGGGCGGAGCACCGTCGTGTCCTCGTAGAGGCGATCGGCAGCGGCGGCGACCTCTCGCGTCCGGCCCTGGTACAAGCCATGGTCCGGAGCGGAACGGCTCAGGGAGAGAACCTCCCTTCCCAGCCGCCGCGGGAGACGCTCCGGGCGTCGGGAGCTGCGTGACGACTCCCGGCCACCGTAGGCGCGGGCCGGCGGGCGGAGAGTAATGGGTAGCTCACCGTCCGATCAGGACTAGGCCCGTGCCGGACAGCGCGTATGTGTTCCACGCACGCCTCAAAGAGATGTCACCATCGAGGAGACATCGCCCTTAGGGCCGAAGCCTGCCGGGTCAGCGGGATTGTCCGAAAGGTTTATCGCTGGCCCGGAACATAAAGGGCTAAGGAAGGAACACGGGTGGGTTTTAGTCAGTAAGAGTCTGACACTCCCTTCCGCTCCACCCAGAGCGGGAGGAAGGATGAGGGAGGAGTCATTTGATGATTTCTCATCCGCAAAAAAAAAAGGTCTATAAAACTTCATTTAGCCAAGTTTTATTTGCAGCCTGGAAATTGTATAATATTCATACTTGCCTTCCCGACAAACCATATTGCCATCAGGATGATAATTAGTCTTCATATAAGGTATTTTCTGCGGTAGTTTTGATATTTTATATACGAAATCTTCCGGATCATCGGCCTTGACGTATCTACAGGATAATTGGATCAACAGCGAAGTATAGAGGTTTAAGAAGAATAATGTTAGAAGAAGAAAGTGGACCACACTCATGAAGTATGCCTGAAAAGAAATGGTTAGATCACAATAAAGAGGAACCTGAGAATATAGTGACAGATTAACATAGGAGAGACTAGTATGCGTAAGCACTTTCTTCCTTTTATAATCGAAGTTGTGGACTTAAAATCATATTAGATTGTCTCGAATACTCATAAATTTTATCATAATCATCTTTCACCCTAAGAAATACGTCCACTGCAAGACACAGGCCTCCCCCACGCATCGCCACATCGACCGATTCTTCCATCCAGCAGATTCTTGCGACCATCACCACGTCATGGTTCCGCCAACACTCAAGACGAGAGTTAAGAGCGGTATAAAGTACTTAAAGTAATTACCCGTCTCAAAGCACCAATAGATTCAGCCCAAGACGCAGCATGCAGTTTAATGATTTGCGAAACGTTAATCATTCTCAACGCACAATGGAACATGTGGTGGTTGTACTCATGTTCTTCGTCGGAATGATCCTCGTTATGTTTGGGGACAAATAGTTTCCAGATAGCGTACCAAGGGAAACATGTTATGAAGTCTACTACGAATTGCCCCTGAAATTAGAATTGAATTGTTAATATTAGGGGTTGTTAGAAATGACTTACTGATTTATCGCTTGACTTTCTATTGGGTTCTTTTTCTTCTCATTCCTTACCATGCCACCTTGTAAAAGGTAAGCCACCAGTTACCCAGAACGCCCTCTATCGCGTTGAAGGCGAACTAAATTTCCGCCGATTTCAATTTTTTTCAAAAGTTTTAAACTAATTTTAGGCCTCACCTGTAGATAGTGCTTTGCTGTCATATAAGGATGGTATATCAACTGGTTTTTGGAGCCGTAATACGCCACATGTAGCATCAAATACATATCTATGTAGCAGATGGTTTCCAAAATCATAAGTGTCACGTTAAATGATCCAAACTGTGGCGCCATAGATACGATCACCTTGAAGTTTCAAGAAAAGTAAGTTGTTTATGAGCATAAGTATGCGTTAAGTTTGACTGTGTCGAAATAGACACCCACCTAGGTTTTTATGATACGGATCTTCAGATTGTGTAGGTGCCTAATTTGTTTAATTGGCGGAAGTACCTACTATTGCATTATTCAATACCATATTTATTTATTTCACCTTAACAGATCTGTCGTCAACATTTCTGTCTTACCGAAAACGCAAGGATGACTCAGTGTAAAATGAATAACATGTTATTTAAAAAAAAAAAAACAATCTTCCCTATTCGACCAACTCCATTTTCACGCGAAATAAATAACAATAGATTTGATAAACACGTCTAGACGTTCCAAACCTAGACGAATAGTTGATCTTATAGGTGTCATAAAACATATAAAAATAGAAACTCACGGGTATAAGAAGACACAATAAAAATGCAGTGGTTACTCGCATAATCGCCCACGTTTTCAAAAATATACCGTCTGGTCTTATAGCAATAGGCATGAGCAAGTATTGTGCAACGTTATTTAGTATTTGAAATTGTTTGAACGATTTCCAATAGTTATCCTTGGATTTCTTGTATTCTGCTGTGAGGTCTATGAAGGAGTCTGCATTGAGAAGAAAGAGTAGCTGTAAGTTGGAGAACACATCAGAAACAATTGAAAGTCTCTCCTCTTCCTTAATCAGTCCTAACAATGTTGAAAAATGTTAATCCTTCACATTATTTTGTGAACAGTTGTTCTTCATCTGCTGAATGGAGTCCGATCGTCATCGACACTTCCATTTAATCCAAAAAGTAAAACATCAAAATAATAAAAATTAGCAATGTCTAAAGACTTTCATGATTACTTACTGTTGAAAAAATCTTGTAGAAGGCTAGTGATCTTGACTTTCTGTTTCTTCTCTGTCAATCGATTATAATGCTGTAAATAAGAATCAGTGCTCTGCGCTTTAGCTTGCTCCTCCATGGTTCGTAGTTCTTCTGGTTTCATTATGCCTTCGTGTTCCTTCATGTCTGGGAAAAGACTTAGTGCCGACGTGTATGCGTAGTGGCTTACACTTACTAGCTGGAAAAGGGAACATATAAATCGCTAGCTTGTTTTCAAATTTTTCTTATAGTAAACCAATGGGTCTTGTGGAATGTTATGGAATGGAATCGCTTGTGTTTTTTAATCATCATTAACTAATTTTCCGTTAAATCATTTTATTTGTTGAAATTCTAAGATAATTCTTAAGAATTTTTTTTTCAATCCTTACCCAAGTAACACATCAAAGCAGTATAACGGCCGACTTACAGCATTTCTGTATCGTTTTCGCATTTTGAGTTAGTTCTATAGTAACATTACAAATGTTTATACGGCTACTGTAATGCTTATTTGGGCACAATTTATACGGCTTTAGATCCTAAATAGGTTCACAATAGTTGTTTAATAGCATTACAGGCGCATTATATTAGCATTATTATGGTCAAAGAAGTTACCAATCGCATTAAAGAAGAATTATTACGGTCAATGAAGTTGCCAATCGCATTACAGAAGCATTATACTAGCAATATTATTGATAATGAAGATGTTAATTGCATTACAAAAGCATTACACTAGCATTAGAATGTAGTAAAAGAATGATTGGAGCTATTTAAGTGTTCACAGTTAGAACTTAAATAAACCCTACATCATTGCAAAAACGTCTCTAATACCACGGTACAAATGTTATAATACAATTAACGTTGTAATTTAACTACTTTGTATCGCAACATAATATGGACGAAGACGGTCAAAACTGAGTGACACCATATTTGTTTGCATCAAAATAAAATGTATAATACTGGGTTAATTTTTGACTCTTTGCTATTTCATGCCTTCAAATATTACTGCGCAATGTAGTTTACTGTAAATGTCTATATAAGTTTCATTGAGAATTTTCACGCGCCTTCGATATTTTGTGGTTTTGATATAAAATGTTATTTATAGATATTGTGTGAAATTATCAAAACAATTGTGTATTCCTGTTTAGAACGAATTTTTCATAATTAACATAATATTATTGGTTGGGCAGTATTAAATTAAGTTATATCATTATTATATAGGTCGATTGCTTTTATTAATAGGTCCGAATGATAATATTTTTTGGTTATAAAATATTTACAAAATGGTGTCGGTCTATAGCAGCCCGGTGAGCCTTTAAAAAGGCTAATTAATGCCGTCAGCAGTATAAATACTCACATGTGAACAATTATTAAGCCAGAGGCCAAAGAGAAGACTTTTGATGAACAGTGTAGTGCCATTGTCTATAAAGTAGTTTTATATGGGTTCACCGGTATACCAGTAGACTTGATGTAGACTGAAATAGTGCCATGGGGATCCTTGAGTAAAACAATCACCTATTTATTACGATAGTTGTTTTCTTATTTTCAGTAATTATTGTATGTACCAACCATACAATGCCATACAAAATAAAATATATCAGCTTGCCAAAGCTGAATTATTAAAAATGGAAGACAATTGAATGTATATACAGCTTTACGCATTACAATAATTCACTTTTATTTGACTAAAGAGCTGTTAGCTGTACAACAGAACTCAGTTGATCTTTAAAAATGCAAGCATTACATTGTCTCACGTTTATGCTGTCCAGTAGTACTAGGCTTTTACTTACCACTTTAAAGTGCTATTACACAACAAAGGGCACTAAAAATAGCTCAAAGCTGTATAACGGATTTACGGTGCATTATAATGGTACAAGTTTATGCTATTAAGCAGCATTAGGCATTATCTTACTACTTAAAAATGCAATTATAGACCCTAAGGCATTAAAAACAGCTGAAAGCTATATAGCGGATTTACGTGGCATTATAATGGTTCGTGTTTATGCTATTAAACAGCATTAAGCAAGTATTTACTACTTAAAAATGCTACTGTAGATCCAAATGCACTAAAACTACTGCAATAAAACTAAAGGCTTTACAAAAGCCTTTTGATAAGCCACTATCCAACCCCTATACAGTGTAAAGCATCATAATGATTTTTAAATGCCAATATAAAGCGTCAAGATGCTCGGTGAACTTATATAAGAGTTTATACGGATCTTAAGTTGTACATAAGTTTACTATTCGTTTGTTATAATGCTTTCTGTGTTACTTGGGTAGTTACCTACATCGTGTGGGAAGACAATTTATAAATCTAATTTGATTAACTTGGTATTGAATGATATTAATCAACCAGTACTTCCTTGATTTCCATTTTAATATGGTCTTCCACTATTTATAATTCCGTGCAAGTCTTAAAAGGCGATTCAGGAAAATGAATTGCTGTATCAATCTTTTCTAGTTAGGTAAGTCTGTCTCAATATGAAGAAATTAAAAACTTGCTTTACAATTTTATATAGATAGGTACCAAGAAAGAAAAATGTTTGACCTATTTTGGTATTATCTAATACTTTACACTCCACATTGTGTTGGTAGATACCTACCTACCTCTCAAAGGTTCAGGACATATTCCAACCAAGAATGATTCAGAGCCCCTTGTATTAATTAGTAATCGCTAGATCCTTACGAGCATACCGATTCGACCCGATAACGGTCACCATTGTCGCAACAACGATCCAATAGTACAGAATAACCAGAAGAAGGTCGAATGGCAGAAAGCGAGCGTAGGACGACTACCCACTATACCAACCCACCTGAAAAAGATCGAGAGGACAGTTCAGCTTACCTTACAATGAGTCAATGTAACCACGGTGCTAAGAGTGGGGATTCCGTACAAAAAGACCAGTAACCCTACATGACTGCCCGGCCCTATGATGCCCTCAGTTTTGCTCTCCCTCCTTTTATTGGACGTCACTAGGCAGTAACCGCTCTCTATTATGTATAGCTCCCTAGTTACTGTGCCCCCGTAGAATACAATTTCGCCAGGTGGTAAAATTATGTCTCTTGCCGCTGCAAAAAATAAATGATCGGTATTCTAATCACCTATCGTAATATAAATACATTTACATATGTACGTTTTTAGGGTTCCGTACCCAAAGGGTAAAAACGGAACCCTATTACTAAGACTTCGCTGTCTGTCTGTCTGTCACCAGGCTGTATCGCAAGAACCGCGATAGCTAGACTGTTGAAATTTTCACAAAGTATGTATTTCTGATGCCGCTATAACAACAAATACTAAAAACAAAATAAAATAAATATTTAAGGGGGGCTCCCATACAACAAACGCGATTTTTTTGCCCTTTTTTGCTCGATATCAAGAATGGCAACAGGTAGGCACTTGAAATGTTCACAAAATACTCAGTTGTATTTTAACTTTAATAATAAATTATAAAATTAAAATAAAATAGATATTTAAGGGGGGCTCCCATACAACAAACATGTTTTTTTCGGCGTTTTTGCCTTGTGGTAAGGAATCCTTCGTGTGCGAGTCCGACTCGCGCTTGGCCAGTTTCTTTTTTTTCTGAACGTAGCTTTTTCCATAGCTTCCGAAAATTCCCGATAGCAAATCATTTTAACCTTGCATGACTTCTAAACTGATTAACTCATGTCTTGTCCAGTTCCTTCCGAGCCATTTGTAGTTAAGATGATTACTATCAATTAATGATACCTACCAACTTGGGATTGAAAAGACTGTTCCATCGAATCAGTTTTATATGTCGTCAAAAGTCAAAAATTCATTCTGTTTTTAGAGTCCCCTTATTTGAACAAGAGTTCTAACCTTCAGTTAGTGTATGAATATAAGCCTTATTTTTCACTTGAAATAACTTGATAGACGAGAGTGCTTTGAACCTAGCTTGATGCAAGACTTTCTTCCTCAGTTCTGAAGGAACTACTGTCTTCTCCAACCAGTTGTCATCGGTTAATTCTACGCCCTGAAATTGTAAGGAATTCATTAGTTACCAAGTAGGTACCTACTTTTTACTTCTTGAGTATTTGTTTTAGAATGTTTTACCGAGTTGTATTGCCACTGCAGTTCGTAGAAATCCATTATCCTTGATTTGATTGCTGGATGCATATTGTTTTCTTTCATAAATTTATCTATCGTTATGATCACTTCCAGAAAAGCTGTTTTTGTTCTGCAGTCAAAGAATTGAATACGTAATTTTAAGTAAGTACCTACCTATCCATATTTCAATTAGGTACTGTCCGAAATTCTGAATACCTACACAATAATTACAGTCATTCATCACTGTTAACAAACCGATTCAAAACTTTTTTTTATGTGTTTGCAATGACAAATTACAATCACATGTGGCAATAAGTTACCTTGACCAATGTGTGACAACAGCAGAGAATTCGGACACACAATACCCGGTGAGTAGAACTCCATAGAGACTAAGAAAAGCTATGACTGCCATGTCGTACAAGTCTCCGGGTGTGTAGTCCCCGTAGCCGACAGAAAGCAGGATGGTCGTGGCAAAGTATACAGACGTTACTATTGGGTATTTCGTTCTGGGGACAAAGATATATATTGTAAACTAAGTGTCTAAACACACTATGCCGAAGGTACGCGACCGAAGTTCGGCATGGTTACGCCTGCAATGCTATTTGAATTACTGACGACACATTATACCGAAATTAAGTTGCGTTATAGCATACAGCCGAACTTCGGTCGGGCGTAAGTTCAGCGGCAATTCGGCGGCAACGTATTCTGTAGAGCACACATTATACGCGACCGAAGTTCGATTGCCGAAGAAGATCCGGGGCGGGGAGCAGCGGGAGGCAGGCATGCCGCACGCCCCGCGTGTGCGCAACTGAATTTCTGCCGCGTAAGTTCGATATTTATGGTGTGTCATATCAGCCGAATACGTCAGAACGTAAAATCAGCCGCGGTACTTCGGTCGCGTACCTTCGGCATAGTGTGTTTGGACACTAAGGCTTCTGTGATACCAGAGCATATCGGAAACACCCCTATGAGGAGGAATACCATTGCTAACGAGTGCAGAACTGGGCAATAACGAGGTGGCACATTCGGCAGTCGCTGCCAAACCTAGGTATTCGATGACAAGAAAACTCGAAGTCATAAGGTCTACCTTGCTAAATATTTGACAATATGAATTCACGGTGATACGTGTTTGCAACATAGATTTTGCGGTTAATTTGAAAATATAAACTGTACACCCGTCACTCTGAAACCATACATACCTACGCGGTAACGAAGGTCATCATAATTTATAATGACTGCTGTCTTTAAAATGAGTCATAAAAATAAATCATTCAGCGGAAAAGTTTAATAGAGTATGCTTAATGAATCACATGGAGATCAAAATAATGTATTACGTAGTTTAAGTATTTCATGCAATAATTTGCATTTTGTACCCGACTGTTTTAGGCGGCTTACGTAATGTTTCTATTGAAAGAATTCTATTCGTAATAGTAGAAATCGTGAAAGCACGATTTCATCCGCACCTACCACGCATATTAAAGTAGACCCACACCTACGATAACTACTTACTAATAGGGAATAGATTAGGTATAGTATGTATTATTTCCATAAGATCAAACAAACATCAATATGTAGGCACTTACTTGGTAGATCTGCTTCCGCGTGTTTGGTCGTCCCAAATCAAAGCTCTACTGAACCATGAGTTTTCCGAGCATCGGTTTACGAAACAAGATTCCATGAAAAGTATGACGCCGGACCAATAGCACAGTAAACATATGTATATGCAATACTTCACTATCTGCAATATGAAATTATTATTAATTAATTAATTATTAGTAGAAAATCAAAGCGTAAGAATAAATTTAGTGCAGTCACCTTAACGAGAAGCGAATTCAATAGCAATTTTCTTTCCAAACTCTCAAAGAAACTTGACAGCCTCCAAACTAAACAAAGCTTTATTCCTTTACATAAATAAAATAAGTGATCCCTGTAGTTATCAAGATATTTCACAGTTTGATGTATCGTGACAATGTATTCGAACGGTATAATTGCTAAAACATCAAGATAGAAGCCAAGAGTATTCATTCTGTAGCCTATTATGCTTTTAAAGTTCTTTATGTACTTCTTTTTCGTCTTAACTGCAGTTACAGATGTCATGAAAAGGTTTAGTACCAGCGAAATGGTTATAATTATCTGGGCATAGAAGTAAAATCCATTGGGAAACTTGCGCTTAAATCCTATGAAATAAGGATAGACGAGGCAAACGTAGAATACGATTAAAAGCATAAATAATTCCCAATATTTGACGAGCGGACAGTCGGCTTCTAATATCCAGGGAAACCTGGACTTGATGCAAGTGAACATTGTCATTTTCTTCTTGACGTGTTCAGACATTATGTAAAGGTCCAAGCAACTTTCATCAAGGTGATCGTCTTTTGTCAAAGTGTCGACGTCGGATGCACCTGTGGATGTGATAAATTCCTATTAAAGGTCATAGCACAAAAACACATCCCTTTCCGATTTGATACGTATGGTATGACCTTAACTCATCTGGGAGATCATTTCAAACGAATTCTGTTCCATTTTAGTTTTTTTTACCAAATTTTTCATCCGGACAACGTGAACGGTTGTTTTTTTTGTAAAAGTTTTTATTTTTCACTTTTTGTTTCTGACTTGGTGACAGTGCGACCACCTCGAGAGCATACCCTTTCAAACCCTAATGTCAACTGCTAATCATATTTTACAAAATATTGCTTTTCCTGATGCGTTAATTTTTGAGGAGTTCACCTTGTAAGAACCAGGAGAACTTCTCAACAACCACCGCGCATTATGACGAGCATAAATTGAAAAATTTGTTTTCAAACAAAACAAAATATTTTAAAATAGGTCCACAATTGACGGAGAAATCGGTGAACAAACATAAAAAAAACAAAGTCGAACATAACCACCTCCTTTTTGGAAGTCGGTTAAAAAAGGCCTTGTAAGATTCGAACCGAATAGGTACACAAATTGGAGGTTCATTCGAAATACCTTGAATATATCTCAATTTATCTTTCAAACATTTGATACTGCTTTTCTTTCGATCCTTAGACGCGTAAATATTTAACGAGAATTCATTTCCCTCTCCTTGCTTCATTTTCCTTAGCCGACTCCTGTTGATTCGCTCTTGTATCTCAGTGCGCATCGAATCAACGAGGTCTGGATATGTGATCATCAGTTTTATGAATTTAGTTTTTTCTAAGACTTGGCATTCGACGTAGGTTGCCGCTTTGACTGTGCAACGGGCTAAAAGCGTAAAAAAATAGATATTTAGGTTTGTATCTTTCTAAATTTTGAACATTTTCTTGGTAAGTAAAACATTGACGTACCTACCCGGTATATTGTAGACTAGAGAAATTTCACCAAAACAAGTCCCCTTTGCAAACGAAATCATTGGGCTTTCATCATCTTCGTCTGATAATAATTCTAATACGCCACTAGTGACACATACCTACAACAGTAATGCACTAATAAATAATCTTAACGAAACACAGATATCTAATTAATATTTTAAACAGATAATATACATGCAAGCTTACCATAATAGTCTTGTTCTGGTTATGGCTATATACAACGTCGCCTGGTAGATAAAACTGGTGCGTCATATCTAAAGATAGTCTCCTAAGGAATGCTTCCGGTAACTTCCTAAAGATCAGGGAGCTATAGAGCGGAACGGCATTCAGGTCGTAACAGATTTCCATTTGTAAAGGATAGGGTAGGAGTCCGAGGAGCTTAGGTTTGAAAACTCCTGATTTTTGGTACCACAGATCTTCGTAATATCTGCAAAGGAAGACATATATAGACGCAAGACTTAATTTCTTAATAATATAAGGTTCCAATAGATGAACAGTTGTCTACCCTATTATACGCTTTGAAGTGTCCGAATCCATTTGAATCAATCGCAGATGGTTTTGAATTTTCTTTAGTTGCCTTACGTATTTGGAACGTCTAGTTGTTATAGTAATGAATTGTGATGTTAACGAACCCACAAACACAACTGTTGTTAGCAGAAAACCGAGTAATGTCGCCAATATTGCTATGACTCTTTCAGATGTGGTCACTGGATACAAATCCCCGAGGGCGTTCGTAGTTAGAAACATGACTGACCAATATGTGCAGACATAGTACCAATCAAGTGTTTCCTCTGTCGGTAAGTATATTGCTGCAAACGACCATGAAGTGCGAATTTTATGTATGTCAAAGCTTCTGTTCGCAAACAAATACCACACGCATGCCCAGGTATGAACAGATAAGAAGAAAAGTATCAAATACTGCGACAAAAACGTAGTCCACTGATTGCTGCCTGCTTGCGAAGATCTGTTATAGAAATGTTCTATGATCCTATAGACTCGTATTGTTGCTATCAAAGGTGCAATCGCATGAAAATTGAACGGTAGCATATTATCGTCCATTAAATACAAAAATGAGTACGGGATTGCTAGAATAATGTTGAGAACTACTATAAATGTATCTGGTTCTACAAGGTTTAGAGTCTTCCTCCATTTTTTAAAGAATTTCAGTCCTACAATGATGAAGACGTCAAAAGTAAATATGAAATTGAAACACAATAAAATAACAATGGTCCACAACGGTCTTTTGCTTGATTTGCAGAATGTATACACACAAGAGTCCAGAATGTATGCAATGAATAGTGTTGTGAGTATGAATATTTTCCAAGCAGGGTTTGAATAAACTAGCAGGATTGTCCGCAGTTTGCTGCGTGTAGAAAATTCATATCGTCCTTCTTGTAATATTGCGTAAGTTTTTTGTCGATGGGCCTCATCCATTACTAGGCGAATATTGGAGGTTCCACGCCTATACTTGTAGATATCCAAGCTCTCTTGCTTTGCATCGTCTTTGTCGGCTAACCAAAATATTATCAAAATTGTTAAAAACATAGATTTTAGTCAAAGTAAGATCTTCAGGATAAATCAAATGCAAAACTCACACATGTTCAGTCCAATTAATTAACTTTACCCAACTGGAAAATTACGTTCAGGATTATTCATATCACCAATTCAATATTTTAGGTATAAGTAACTTGTCAATATAAAATATCTTTATCGTCTAGATGGTTTCAAAAGTTTTTATAAACTAGTGGGCACATTTTGTCTCATGGGACGTTGATTTACGAATAATACAGGAAACTGGGAACCTTGGGTATTAAAATGAATAAATAAATAATTGAAACTTGGTAGTCCGAGAGCCCGATATAGCATTTTTGTGTTTTGTTTGGTTAAAATCAAAGATGGGAAGCTTGTAGTAAATGGTCACACGATGGTAGGGTGACGCAATCACGCAATGTTTTGTGTTTTTCCTCGCCGCACAAATCGTAGGCCGAAAGCCGGACATGTAGATATCCAAGACGCAAAGCTGTGCGCACGGCACTCCAACCTACATACATGAACATAAAAATTGTTGCGGACTTGACGTTATTTTAATTTTATATTCCTATACCACATGCTGTTTATTGAAAAAAAAAGACAATGTAGGTAATGGCTGTGATCTGCAATACCGACGTTTTAACGATGCGTTGTCGATCAACAATTAACTTCAAAAAATATTTATTGCTCGCCTTTGTATGTGTTAGGTACTGTTGTAAACGGCTGTTTTGATAGATTTTTATGGAGATACGATAAAAAATGTCTGATGTTTGTACATAAACCTCGCGTGTAAAATTACTATCATATCTAAAGTTATGCTGTGAAAACAAAGCAATATGCCAAGTTCGTATTAGATATTCAAGAGGTTGAAATTGCTGGTAACATTTGCAATCTAATGTTTTATTATTGGCAGAGAGTTAGATACCTACCTGATAGCGGCATTAGTTGGTTACCATCTTCGTATATCCAAGTTCCATAGCGCTTAGATAATTAGAGTCCGAACGAGCTGCCATAGCCGGAGCGGCCGCATAATCACGATGCTTTTATGGTAGTCAAGCCCGTGTATCGGTGAAAAATGTTGTCATAAAACGATTTTAAATACTTTTAGCATTTTGCAGCACATTTAATTCACTTTAAGCAACCTCCTTGTTAGTTTATTCTGTGGTAGGCATTACTTATTTAAGGAAAATGTCTTCTAATTAAGAAGGTGCAACCATCTTCAGTATGACGTAAACGTTGCAGCAATGAGTAGGTAAATAGTGGATAATTAATCGCAGGTACTTACCGCTAATAAATACCTACATGAAAATGGTCTTTGTAGATTTATTTTATGGGAAACAATTAGATTCTGAGACAGGATTAATGTTAATACCGTACGGTATATTGTTAGTGTGATTTGTTTTTAATAGGATTCTTCAGTTGCATCAACGGTAGGTTCCTAGGCAATAACTTTGATTGAACTAGTAGGTAATTAAAAACTATGTAGATATGGCGATATTGAGGCATATTATCAGATGACATTTCTATTTGAGATGTAGGTTCGTAATAAAGCTTTCAATTCAGAAATAATAGCGGAATATGGAGCGTGGAACTTGTGTGCTTAATCCGTTTAATTCAATAGATCCACGAGAACATCGGATAGGGGTCAATTATCCATTTATCCTTTTAACGGAATTGATAAAACGTAACTAACTTGGGTGATTTTAATTGATCGAATGTTCTGGCTTTGTTAAAAACGAATTTCGACGGTGATATAAAGTTTAATTTTTATCAAGCCAATTGGTATTTTAGAAGATAATTAGAGCTTTTCAAAAATATCTGTCTCTCTTTGGACAAATGTTTGATAAAATTCTTATTTCAAAATACCTTTTAAGTACTAAAATTATTTTCAGGGATGTCTAGTTCTTATTCAAATATTTACCTACATTTGTCTTAAATATTCAGAATGTAGTCCAAAGGCGGAACAAAATAATCTCAGGTCGATTATAGTACTAAAATAAGTATTAAAGTCGCCATTAGTGACAAAGACTGCACAAGATAAATAAGAAATGAGAATGGTTTGCATGGCACCGTTAAATTCATCTGTCTACATAGAAAAATAAGAGATTGTGAATATTTAGAACGAAACAGTTCGGTGCGTTCAATAAATTCGCTTCAAGGCTTGAAGATACTAGTGAGTCTGTAGACACAGTTTTCAAAATCCTGTTGCAATTCTGTGGTGTGCAAGTGGTGGAGGGACAGTAGATCAGTTAGCAAATCTATCGATGTTGTGGGTAATTTGACTAATTAATTAATTAATGACATTATCTAAAGGTATAATGGTAAAATCCGTACTAATATTATAAATGCGAAAGTGTATCCGTCTGTTACCTCTTCACGCTTAAACCGCTAAACCGATTTAGATGAAATTTGGTATAGAGATGTGCCGGGAAAGGATATAGGATAGTTTTTATGCCGATATTCCCACGGGATCGACACTTATGCGGGTGAAACCTCGGGGCGCTGCTAGTTTCATATAGTTATGATCATTATTTTGCTACTTAGTTATCCTTAGTCAACGATAACTGGAATGGCTAACGTGACAATGTTGAAAGGGGATCAGACCGGAATAAATCAAGAAAATCGAGCAAAAAAAACAAGGAAAAGTAAAAAAAAAAAAACTATTCACGAAGAGATGGTGGCTGTTTACCTAGATTCTCTGCACCTTCGTTATCTACGGTTCAAAAGTGGTCAAGTGAATTTAAAAGGGGCAGAGAGACTACGACACTTGCTCAGACGGCCCGGTTACTGTCTTTAAGGAAGATAACGTGAAAAAAATTGAGAAGATTATACCTACTGGAGGATGCCCGAATGAAGATCAAAATGATAGCAGAGATGACCCACCTCTCTGTTGGTTCCGTGTGCAAACTGTTCTTCATGTCCTTCTTTACCTTTCAAAAGTCAGTGCAAGATGGGTGCCGCGAATGCTCACGGCCGACACGACCCGAGATGAAACGTAGATTATGACCCTGTAAGTAAGCAAGCGTCAAGCAGGGTTCAGCTGTGCCCCCTAAGAAATTCAGTCGTTCCGTCTGACGGAAAAATCATGGCCACTGCGTTTTGGGACTCAGGAATTTTACTGATTGAGTACCTACACAAAAAAAGATGAAACCCTAAACGCAGCATACGCACCCAATTAACTAAATTTACGGGAAGCAATTAAAGAAAAAAGACGGGGTAAACTGACCACCGTGCACCGGTGTGTTGCTTTTTCTGGACAACGCCCTGGTCCACACTGCGCGTATTTCCAAGCCTGCTGTGCTAGATTGTGATTTCGAAGAAATTAACCTCCCACCTATAGCCTGGACCTGGCCCCGAGTGATTATTATTTGTTCCGTAATTTGAAAAAAGACCTTCCTGGAAAACGATTTTAGCCGCACAGGTCGATCGATCAGGTTAAGCTACGCTTGCCGCGGTTGGTCTGTGGATGGCGACCATGTTTACATACCGTGACCCCTCCGTGCCTCGGAAAGCACGTTAAGCCGTTGGTCCCGGCTGTCATTCGTGGATCTTTGACAGTCGTTACCCCGGTATCTTATAGTACTCTTTGGTCGTTACGGGTAGTCAGAAGCCCGAAAGTCTGACAACCAGTCTTACCAAGGGGTATCGTATTACCCAATAACTGGGTTGTGGAGGTCAGATAGGCAGTCGCTCCATGTAAAATACTGGTATTCAGCTGCATCCGGTTAGACTGGAAGCCGACCCCAACATAGTTGGGAAAAGGCTAGGCAGATGATGAAGAGCTCAAGGCGGAAATAAATCCGCATTTTTTAGAGAAAGAGGAAAGTTATTTTTTTACAGGGTATGTATTGAAAAGTTAATTTCGAGATGTAATAAATGCATTGAGGTAATGGGGGATTATATTGAAAAATAAAAGTTATTTTAATTGAATTTACTTACGTCCTTTTTCACACCGCCGCCGATACCGAGAATAGGTAGGTACCTACATTGAACGCCCCTCGTACCTATACATGCTGGCAGTGGCAGAGACATCGACGTGCAAACTGTAACCATGAATTTAGGACCCTCTAGCGTAAACCATAGACAAGTGCAATACCTAAGCGGTCAAAATGTATGGAACAGCAATTTTTTTTAATAACCCATGACACGAATAATTTCAACGCAGTGTTCAGAATCATGTTTGTAATGGTGCCCAAGACACAGGCCGAGCCTAGTTTGGGACCAACGATGCCTCCATACCTACTGTAATTTTTAATTAAGAAATAAACGATTTATTTATTATTTATTTATTTATTCATTATGTAGGTACCTACTACTGAATCCATTGTAACGGAGGGGCAATTCCCGTATTTTTAAGAACATTCGCATTCTAATTTCAGTTGCAATCTGTCAAAAATACAATCCATTTACATATGCAGGATTTTTGACAAGTTTTTGACATTGATTGTCGCTGAGATGAGATTGCAACTTGAATTTGAACGTTTTTGGGGTTCCGTACCAAAATTGTAAAACGGAACCCTTATGGTGAGACTCAGTCTGTTTGTCTGTCCGTCTGTCACAGCTGGAGATCTCAAGAACTATCTACTAATGCTATCAACTTGAAATTTGGAATAGTTTTAGATGACGTCTTCCTAACTATTTTGCAAATAGGTAAGAAGGAAATAATTCTTATTTTTTTGCAACAGTGTCTGAAAAGGGGGGGGTCTGAAAAATTCGAAGTGGGGGCTACCAGAGTCTGTGGGGTATCATATGAAAGAGCGCAGTTTGCACAATCTCAAACGTTTGTTCTTTTTTTTTAGGCCGCATAGTTACTTACATTAGTTCCACTATCGGTCAAGAGATGGCGCTGACCTAAAACTGCAATATTTTACACTGCAGTGCGCAGTGTTAAAATTCACTGACGAATATAGGCCTCGCCTTAAGTATGAAAATATTGGCCTTCTGGTTGCGCGTCGATGTCCCTACCGCCACAGTATAAATATATACCGTCCTGTATACCTACTGGTAGGTATATTATCTATTTACTTGCTCTGAAATATTTTGCTTCCTCACAAGTACCTATGTACCTACTGATATGCTGGCCCCTCTTTTCCATTGGGCACTCTGGGCAAGTGCCCAGCGATCTTCGGGGGCCCCAGCCTGCTCTCATAAAAAAAAACATTATTTGCAGCCACCGTTCCATTCTACGCATTATAAGTAGGTAGGTAGATACCCAAATTCCTGCGGAATTTGCAGTGCGATTTACAGCAAGTTTCAAGCCTCCAAGTTTTGAAATATTAATTCTCTCTTATCTATACAGGGGCCCCGTGATCCTTATATGCCCAGGGCCTCCAATAGGTTACAGACGGCCCTTCTGATATGTACAGTCAACAAAAGAGATAAGAATGCAGGATCGTCAGATATAGTTGAAGTTTAGTAAGAAACCGATGGATGTATTCGACTGAAATTTAATTTGATAAATAAGCTGTTTCTTTTCTATTAATAAAATGAAATTTATTCGAGAACATCCATCGGTTTCTTACTAAACTTCAACTATTATCCGACGATCCTGCATACTTGTTTCTTTTGTTGACTGTACCTACACAGTTTAAGTCAATAAACTAAAACCATGAGAAATAAAACATAATATGAATTATTGGCTCATCACACTCCATTTATGTTCCTAACACGTTGCGTAGCTTAAGTCTTTAATAATATGAAAAACAATTCTCCATTCGCCCACAGTTTTCCTTTTATGTAAAAAGAGAAAAAATCTCTAACTTGATGTAAACAGGTATATTAATTGTGTGTAGGTGTTATTACTAGGAGGAGGAGCTGTTATTACTTTGCCACGCCATTCAGGTGCACTTTGGTAAATTAAATCGTTTGAGTTTCTTGTAAGATTGGGTTGCGAAGGTCAAAATGCAGTCGCGAAGTGTCTGATCTGGGGGTATAAACAGGCCACTTTTATCAGAATCATACAAGGATAACATATTGGACAGTTTATTGTTAAGTTTATCGTATCAAACAAATCTCATTGGTGAAGCATTTTTCAGTATTTTTTTTTGTCTGTGCACTCTGTGCTAAAATACCAATCAGTCCAATCCAAATCCAATCCCAATCTCTTTGATTGTACCTACGTAGTGCAGCGAAAAAAGAAAAACACGGACTGTTTTCGCCATATTATAATTCATAATGTTACTTATCCTTTTATGATTCTCCAAAGTGGCCTTTTTAGGCCCCCTGATATTTACCTGCATTAGCTATTCAGAAAGGAAGCTAAAGCTTTGGTATTAGAAAGCGGAGAACGGTTACCTACACAGTAACGGTTGTCTAAATCAGAGCGTTTTTTTGCAACTTAAGGGGGAAGCGCCTAGCCCGCGAAATTCAAATGACTATTTCATGAAATACCTACCAATCAATAGGGTTAGGTACCTATATGAACTCAGAGGGTTGTATTGATAATTTTATTGATTATAATTCTGTAAATAGGTACATACTTGTTACGGTCGCGAATCATAATTCGTTCAACATGCAACCTGACACAGACCTGCAAATTGCAAAATTCGTAAGAAAATTTGAATTTCTTGGGCTACCTTCGACTTCGCCTTCGCGCTTCCTCCTTAATGTCAAATAGGTACCTACTGGTGAAAATGACAGATTTTTATGACGCCCGATAAAATAATACATTCATTTATTTCAGGTTAGTAACACCCATTTTACTAAATATCATATCATCGAACCGTTTGTAGGGACAATGTAATTTCTAGGAAATAAACTTAGAGATAGGTCCATTATCCATCCACGCATTTCTTCTAAAGATTAAAAATAAACTTAGGTACCTACCTATTTTAAATTGAACGTAGTACTTACGTACTTAATTCAGTAGGTACCTGCCTACCTATTAGAAAGGTGAATTGTCGCTTTACCAAATTCATGAAGAACTATCTTGATTTGCAATAGGCTTAATAAGTCCTTGAGCCTAATTACTCGTGACAAACCAACTACCGGAGCTATGCAAACGATTGAAAATGATGAATGTCAGCTGTACCCAGAGCTGTACCTAGATAGTTTCGCTAACAAACCTATTGTTTTAGTTGTACATCCTACCTAACTAAAGGTAGGGAAATTTTCAAAAAGTGTTTTTGTCTTCATTTTGCATTGCAATTCTAAAAGGGCTAGTCTGCTTCTAGCTGCTTACCTACTACTTACCTATACACCTATCTAACTGTTGCTAAGATTTGCATTTTGATTCAGCTGTCTTATAATAGCTTAGTTTTACTCCTTTTCTATTTGCTTTTGCTCTTTTAAGTTTCCACACCTTTACCTTTACGAATGATTAAAGCAACATTAAGATTATTTTAGTACATTAGATTACTAAATTTAATTAACAAATCTAGGTGCGTAGGTAACTACGTACCTAGATTTGTTAAGATTAAAGTAGATAGGTATCTACTTTAATCTTTTAAAAGGTTTTGTTCTGTTTTTTTAGAACAATTCACTTTCTAATGGCAATACTTACGCGAAAAATGCAAAGATGCCAAATTAAATTCCTTTTAAAATGTGACTGGATACGTAGCATTATATACTTATTACAACGAGTTCAACTTCAAAAGACTGGTGTCGTGGCCGTGGCCCTTGTATGGTGAACTAAAAAGACGCATTCTGTCACGCCTTCTGCCCTTATTTTAGGACATCTTTCTTGAGAATTAATCGGACTGACATGACGTTGGCTAAAGTATTTTGAGGAATTTATATCACCTACAGTAAGCGTTAAACATTGTAAGTACTAATACTTACCACAAAATTGGTAAAATATTGTAGGTAGGTACCTAAGTGAAGTAAATATGTACCTACCTATAATAAGTAGGTAAGCACGTCTAATGTAGATACTTACCGATTTTTATTTTATTAAGTAAATGTTTGTTTCTTTGAAAACATACTTAAACGCATTTAAAAATATTAAAACAATACCTTCTGTTGCTTCGTCATACATAATAAAATTGGAAATAACGTAGTGAATAGTTACGGTCATGTCAACTCATATCATTATAGTTGTAACTGGGTTGGCTAGATGGCGACTGATTCGCATTTATTTTCTGTGGTGCGAGAGCGAGACATACATAGAGCGGAGTGTAGCGAGTGCGAGCGAGAGCAGCATATGTTATTATTACGCCTACACTGTGGACAGAAGTCGCACGCGCTCACAAAAAATCCATTCGACAAGAGCGCAGGCGCAGCGCTATTCACCCACAACTTCACTCCGGTCAACTTCAACTAGTGGTGATCGAAACTTCGATGTGTGTGGAAGTGAATTTAACTTTTCTAACATAATCTCACAAAAATAACAATAATCTGTAACTAAAGTACAATATCTTAATTGATCGTGTTGGGATAAACTTTTAACGTGTCATTAGTTATATAAATAGTACTCATGATGTGTGATAATAACAATCCTTCGACGCAGAGTATAGCGGACTACTTAGCTCAGTTGCTCAAAGACAGGAAGCAACTGGCTGCGTTCCCGAATGTTTTCATGCACATGGAGCGACTTCTGGATGAAGGTAGGTCAAAATCGTGTCGAACTATTTATAATACATCGGCAGCCGACAGTACTAGTTCCTATCGTCGATGCTTGTCACCGAGGCGATCATAAATCGGATGCGTCGACAAATGTTACAACGCAAACGATATTAAGTTTATTTTTGTCTTCGCCCCGCCGAGTTATGGTCCAGTGGTGTTTGTAATGCGATCCTTCATTTCGAAAAGCGAAGTAAAGCAGACCGTCTGTGCCGATTTGCGGTCAGCGGTCGTTAGATTGTCGCCGACGAAAGAGATCGGTGAAATGAAATGTACATGTAGTAAACGAGTTTGGTGACTACGCTTATGAATGTGTTTCATTTCGCTGTCCACGCAGCTGTTGTAAATAAATCTATAATTAGTCGATTTATGATTTTGAGGTTATATTTTAAATGGGGACGCGCGAAATGAAGGATCACGAGCCCTGAGGGTAACCTGTTCGCAGGGCCGTATTCTTGCATTCCGCGCGAGTTGGTGGAATGTCGCCACTCTGTGTAGGTACCGTACGTCCACCATTCTGATTCTCAGTCATACGAGATTTGTACGTAGCGCGGCGCAGGCGCACCGCTCCTTGTGCGATGTATAGCCTCGTTTTATTACCACACGTAACCAGTCCATGGATACTATGTAGCCCTTATCTTTGCTACTGAGCGCCTGCCGACTACACTCACTTGAAGTTTGCAAAATGAGTCCTGTCCTGTAGCGATTTCAATATAATGTATGTTGATGTAAGTATAATAATTTGTACCATTTATGGTACCTATGTATTTAGTTAAAATAATGAATAATTGGAATAAAGTATTAGTTATTATAATAATTAGATATTATTTATGTATATTTAGTTTGGTTAACAATGTGAGAAGTTTAGTTTAGCTCATTACATAGATCAGTAACTTCATGGCAGGTAAACAGGTAGCTACCTCAGTTAATTTATTTAGTCACCGTTTGTTTGTAATGATTTGTGTAGCTTTGTTTCCGTTTTCCTTGATTATAATGGGAAGAGACTACAATCCTGAACTAATACCATCAACCTTCATAGTTTCTCTGTGATGATAATCCTAAGGTAGATAGATACCTACTTATTTCAATAAGAAACAGGTTTAAGTCACTTTGGCACCTTATAAGTGAATGCTGGTACGTACCTACCTACTTGGGTAGCATGCCTGTTCGCTACACAAGCCCTAATTGATATTATGAGGCGGCTGATCAGCAGAACACGATAATAATGTCTGCGCTAGATTGTTGTAATATGAAATCTTCTGCCGGTCATTTTATTACTGTAGGTACATAAATGATATTGACACGGGTACTAAAAGTCAGAATTGGTAAGAATATAAGGATAAAACAGAAAAGAAACATAAACCCCATAGATTAAGTAGGTACGGTCAAAAACAGGTCAGAAGTAACACTAAGCAACGAAAACCGCCCTTACTGCTACGAAATAAAGCCGTTGTCAAAGTCAGTGTTTGCTATGGATGTGTGATTGACTGCACGAAACCTCTTTCATTTCTAAACATGGTTCAAATAAATACATAATACCTTAAAGTTAAAATTACCATTGGGGTGAAGTTTTAGTAAACTCAGCCCAAAAAGTATTTTAGCCATTTTCTGTAAGGCAAAACAATTTTCATAATTAAACCAAAAGAACATTCTAAGACGTAGAAACAGAAACAGAATTCAATGAAAAGTCGACGTGTTACTTTAAAACACATTAGCGACTCGAGTCACGTACCGCTGCAAAGCAAGGTCTATTCGACCGATACCTCTACATGTCATAATGTCGTACCCATAACCATTTACTGTTAGCGTTGCCCTCTGGGATTAAAGGGTATGCATACATAGTAAGTTGTACGCAATCCGCTAATCATAAGCTATATGTATCTAAGTGTAGCTTATCGTGGAGGCTGCGTAGTTTTGGCCCAACAAGATCTGATCTACAGTCGTGCCAGCGACACGAAGAAGTTTAGTACCTATCTAATTATGTATCAATAAATATCTGTAGGTACTGGCGGTTAGCCTGTATCCCTTTTTCATGTTGTTGTGAAATTTCTCCTTTTTAAGTCAATTAAGATATAATATCGTGTCTAATTTTCAAATTGTGATCAGTACGTTAACGAGTTTGTATATTAAAGCAGGTATGTACTACATAATATCTTGAATATCTATCTTAGCTACTCACCTAACTGGCACAAATTGTCAGTTCTCTTTCGAAGAGGTAATGTTTTGAATATAGACGCAAATATAAAGTAGAAAACCGTTTCTGTTATATTGAACCGTCAGCAGATGTCCTCATGGTCTCGTTGGTCTCATATTGTCCAATGTTTACTCGCATTTAAATGAGCACTTACGAAATAATGTTAGTGGCACATGAATCTAATAACATTGGTCTCGGTATAGCCCAAGTGGATTGAAATGTTCCATATCCAATGCTTTGTGCTAAAAAGTTTTAATAAAAGTGGCAACAACCGTCATTGCGTGGATGTTTTTAAGAATCGTGGCTCAGGTAATATTCCGCTTGCATCATTCTCGAAAACTTGTTGATTTAACATTTGCCTTAAAAAGCAAGAGCTCTCGACTCGAGGGCTGACTCTTTAATTTCATTTTGATAAGATTGGTAAGGTTTGACTCACCCGCTGCAGATTGAGAAATGTTGAGTTGTATTCGTTGATCTTAGCAAGTTTTATATTTTTCATGTTAGTGTCCACGTAAACTTACGATCAGCGTGGTCCACTACAGCGATGTTGTTGAAATTTTATGGTTTATTTGACATGTCACGCCAGTCCACGATGGGCACTGACGACTTGACGAAAATATCGACGGCAAGCTGACAGCCGACAGGCCTGGCGTATCGCGTTACGCCGAACCAAGAAATTACGACAGCTATTTTCGTTACACGCTGGAATATTAGGCATACGAGAAAAATAATTTAGTTCACCACAATTTCAACATTTTATGTAGCCAAATAAATAAATATTTCAACGCGTCTTCTAACCAGCCACAAGCCCAACGAACACTCACTTTAACATATTTTATGCAGAAGAGTACCTATAAAATACCATGTTCAATGTTAAATGCTATTAAAGACCATGTTTCGGAGTTTAAAGTTCATCTATAATAAATAGACATGAGTTATCCAGATGTGATGGCTGACATTTTATAACACGGAATATTTGATAGTTAAAACAATATCGACCGATCAATATTTACATATCGAATCAACTATTTGGCTGTTTGCATTCCAAGAAGAACAGTAAGCATCGCTAGATAACAATGCGCTAACCAAAGTAAACATACAAATTCGTCAATCAAAACATTCAATAGGTACAGTACCTATAGATAAAAACATAGATTGGACATGTATTAGGTACAAGATAAAAAGACATCAATGGATCGTCGTCGGTTTAAAATTTTATCATTCCTGATATGAACAATATAAGTGGATAATAAAAAGAACAGATTTATAGATAAGTTTTATCAAATATGTTACACACACTTGATTTGCAGATTAAACCACGATAAAAATAAGTTTAATAGCCTTTAAGTATTGTTCTTATCGGAAAAACATCAGACTTCTTTGTGAAAAAATGATAATTTTATGTAGGTATAGGTACTTAGTAGTACCTACTCGTCACATTATCTTGAAGGCTTGCAAATTAATCTGAAGCTGCTGCTGTCGTAAAACTCAATACAAGTTCTAGTGACCCTGTTTAAATGAAATCGAATTACACCGAGCAAGTAATACCTACTTAATATTGCAATTATTGCGTTTTGATGCGTAGGCGCCACCTACCTTTGATGCCGAGGCTCGGTTCCGCAACCCTGTAGCAAAAGTGAGTCTTAGTTGGATCATTATAAGGTTGCTTAGTATGCGATTAGGCGGGTGCGCCTACGTCGATGACCAAATGAGGGTAGCCGTGGGTAGCGTGGAGGTGTAGAAGCCAAGGTTGTTCCAGTCGCTTTCTGACACGTTGTAACTTGCTGTGGGTTGCTTAATTGCAGATTCAAAACAGTCATCGATGTATATTGTATAATCAATTTTGACTGTCAACCGACCTTACCCGAAGGCTCCTTATTGGGATCCAACAAACCCACCCAATCTTCAAAACAAGACAACATCATCGTCTTAATCTTTTTGAAAACACTTTGGAAACTGCTTCCAGACTAACCAAAATTACTTATATTAGAGATAAAACTGCTGCCACCCAATATGAGAACAAAGGCTCTGGTTAGGCTATGAAATGCAAGCTGGCCTGGGCTGGCTATTTTGTTCTCGGGAAACTTCAATCCACTCTCCCACCACACACTGGCATGACGTATCAATTAAAATCCTACAGACTTCGTGGAACTAAATGTGACATGCAATGAAGACGGAAAGGCCATACACAATATTTTATTCGTAGTTGAATCACGGAGAAGGGAAAGCCTACGTGAACAACGAGTACCTACGTGGAGTGCGTGGAAACACTTGCTTTCTTCTACTTCCTTTGTATGAGGTACTTCAGAAAATGTTACAGAGAGCAAATATTGACACGCGACTCATTATCGCGTCGACCTCGATAAGGCTACACTGCATCTCTGTAGAAAACTGGATCATACGAGACGTCTATTCTTCGTTCGTTCCCACGACACTGCCGCTGTAGTATCTACGCTTTATCTAAAGCAACGTGATCGTTCTACTAATGAGAGATATTTTTCTAAGGCCGTGAAAATGTATGTACTAGCACTACATAATCGTAACCAAGTTTAGGCAAAATATTACAAAATTCCGCTTCTGAAACGCTGGCTTAGGTTTGACAAATTTTGGATACTTAGAAAAGTGGCACCTTTGAGTCAAGTGTGACATCTACATGGAATGTTAATGAAAACTAGATGGCCATCATACTTAGTGTACTTGAACGCACAAAGTACTCGTTCGGGAAGAATGTGTGGGCTGTGCGTGAGCATTGTAATTTGAAATGAAAATCGATCGGTTCAGAATGTCGAGGGAACCAGTCCCGTGGGCGAGACGCCGAGGCCTACGCGCCGAACAATCCTTCTAATATCGCTATAACATTTCGGATCCATAATATCACCATCGGCATCGCACCATTTCGGCTCACCTACGCGGGTCATATGATTTATTGAATCTACGTACATATTAGAAATTTTATTTCAGCTTATTATTCGAAATAGAAAGCAGGCATAACTGGAAAAGAGATCATAAATCAGAATAGTTGTTATCATTTTTCATAAATCAATTAGTTCAGACATGAAGACAAGTTCTGTATCAACCTGAGATACGAACAAAGCTGGCTCGCCTTCCGAGTTGCACGACAACTCTATTTGAACATAATTTAAGTTTATGTGCTCTCTCTAAGTCTACTTAGCATACGTGAATATTCAGCAACTTTGTAACACGAATAGAAATAAGACGGATTGTTAACTGGTACCTAAACAAAAAGGTCGGAGTCAAGCGTGGGAGCTGACAGCCCACGACAGAGGTAACTTGGGGGGACCTGCTTTGTTTAATTGTGGCCCTCTACGCCTACAGTATTACTAGATGCTTGACAATCAGGCGTAGGTCAACATATTGCTTATTTCAAAAACGTGATCTGATTTCGACTGCAATTGCCTAACTTGATGTTGCAGGCTGTTCGATTTGTGTACAGTTTGGGACTGGTTCTTATACCTTACTTAAATATGTTAAGTCTAAATAAATACCAGCCATTTTGCAAAAATAACTTCCCTGAACCTTCACACAATCCGGCGGATGTCTTCTTTATCTCTTTTAAACAAAATTTGGGTGTGTTATGAGAACTGGTCCTCACCGCTCGTGACTTCGATTTCTAAAAGACTCTTTTGAAGTAATCGGTAGATGACATTTTGTAGAACATTACGTAATAATTTGTTTTGCGCTTTTGAAAAAGGGATTGCCCAAAATTTTAGGCTTACTCATCGTTGTATTCTAAACAATTAAACAAGTTATCATGTCTGCAAAGCGTCAAAATATACAAACAGGTCTACATCAAATGTCAGAAAGTTACTCAGATTCTAGGTAATTTATAATAGGTACCAACAAATATTTTGCTAAACTTCCTGGTGAGATCACATTTAACTAATGAATTATTAGAATTAGAATTTTGACGGGATTGACCATTTGACTTGCAAAAGCTCGACGGTCCACGAATTTAGATAACCTTGCAAATTAATTTGACGAAAAACGTTAGTTTCTTATTTTTTTACCAAAAGTCCTACACCTTTCTTAAAGTCCTACACCTTTCTTCTTCCAAAAATGTGTCGAAGCTCATTATTTCCTGTGTGAAACTAACCGAAACTGACAGTAATGTTTGATTAGACTTTAGAAGCTATTACTACTGGTTTTATGCATTAGCAGTTACAACGTACCTACTTTGTTAGTGGGAAACGTAAATACTGCATGGACAGATGGAAAATCGTTGACCCACTTAGGACAATAGGCCTATAAATCTTCTTGTTTTGACAAAAAAGGTTTTTGTTGTAGGTTAGCCGACTTGACTATTGATTCTCGGTTAAATGCACCTCTGGCCCACATACACTTCCTATTGGCGTAACGTGAACAGTAGTTACAGTAGCCATTCAATTTTATTGAATATTTTACTAACGTTTATTCTCTTTTCATAAAAATAGGCTTGAGGCCTAATAATATAGGTTTGGTTAGGTTGCTACTTAGTTTTTGGTGTGCAAGCAATCATGATCTGGATGTGGGACAGATCGAAACTTTCGGAAAAATGTGAAGCAAGCAAGAGCTTTTTTTTTGTTTTTTGGGGATGGGAAATCATCAAATGACTCTTCCCGCTCTGGGTGGAGCGAAAGAGAGTGTCAGACTTTACTGACTAAAACCCACCTGTGTTCCTTCCTTAGCCCTTTATGTTCCGGGCCAGCGGTAACCCTTTCGGACAATCCCGCTGGCTCGGCAGGCTTCGGCCCTAAGGGGCCCCTCCTCGATGCTGACATCTCTTTGAGGCGCGCGTGCAACACGTACGCGCCATCCGGCACGGGCCTGGTCCTGATCGGACGGTTTTTTTTTTTTGCAGATGGGAAATCATCAAATGACTCCTCCCGCTCTGGGTGGAGCGGAAGGGAGTGTCAGACTCTTACTGACTAAAACCCACCCGTGTTCCTTCCTTAGCCCTTTACGGTGAGCTACCCATTACTCTCCGCCCGCAAAACAGTAGCTACGCGAGTACACAAATTCTATAGCTCGGACAAAACTCGAAACTTAAAGAGAAGATCTTGTCGAAGATCTTGAACATCTTCTCGGCAGTCTTGGGCAAGCAGGAGCTTTTTTTCATGCCATAGATTGGAAGGATTGAAATCGTAGTGAGCTCTCAACTTCAGTCTGTATATTTAAAAACAGCGGCTAACACCGCATGATCCAAATAACCACTAAAGAGATAAAAAAAACAATATTTCCTCTCAACATCAAATGAGATTAGAATTCAAGGTTAATGAAACTAAGACAAGTAAACTACAAATAGTTTTGCATAATCTGGAAAATCCCATTAGATATCTAGTCCGTGGAATAGGATTGTTGTAAGAAATGTTGCTCGGACACCAGTTAGTTACCTATCTACTTTGTATTAACTACAACGAATGAATGTAAATCTTGTGTAATGCTTATGAATCCTATTGAATAAGGCAATAAAAATAAAATATTTATTATAATAAATTACTGCTGCAGACAAAGTACAAAGGCACGTCAGTTGATGCGATTAATTTATAGTCGTGCACTTACATCTTGTTTGGCACACGTCTAATAATTTTTCTTCTTTACATTTAGACGTTAGGATTTAGGATTACTGCTCTTTTCATTTGTGAATAAAATTTTCTGAAAAACATAATTATTGTTTTGTGATTTATTAATAAAGCAGTTAATTAACTGCTTTTCTAACTGCTGCTCAAGAATTCTTGAGCGACATGCTTTGGATCATTGACTGTTTCTTAGCATTGGCACTCTTCTCTTTATACAAATGCTAGGGCTTAGGTATAATTTTGTTAAAAATCATTAAAAATGCTTACCTACTTATTTTCCCAGGTGATAAAACTTATTAAAGATAATTTCAAACCACCTACAATACAAATTTTTTGATACTTTGTTATCCTGCAATATTTCAACAGCAATTGCTGCACTACATTGCGTTAATTTTCTAGTCTAGCTCCACGAGTCCGCAACCCAAATGTAGATTACAAGTTGTTAGTTTCATTAAAAAAATGTGAAATTTATTGTTTACCCTATTACTGTGGTTACGATAACGCTTGCCCGGCCTTCACGCTCCATACTAATCGCGATCCATGCAGCGCAGGCGCACGCTGTCTGACCTGTTATTTAATGTTTACATTGACGACAGTTTCCAATTATAATTGTTTTTTTTTCATTGATGTAAGTGTTCATTTTTATTGTAATTAATGCAAATGCAAAAATTTTGACGTCCCACTCCCCCCATTCGTTTAGGTCGAGTAGGTATTGAAGTTTTCTATGGGACAGTTGATAAATTTTTCGCGATAACGATATTGGTCCCATGGAGAAAGTTGTACAGTTTGATGGTCTGTACCACACCCTTAAAGGCTGGTCTTTGAAAACTTAACCCTGTATAGTACAAGCCTGTTATTCTGAAGTTGATCTGATCCACTGGTAGAAATTAGCGGATTCGGGATTCTGTAATACTTATTCTGATGACTTTCCGGTTATCCAAACAAGTATTTTTAGGCCTATCAAAACATACTCAATATAATCTATTTCAAATTGCGTAGAGATCGTAGTAACGCTGCGTAATTTCTTATAAACTTCGTAATTCGTCCAAACTGGGCTGGTCTAGTTCTTCAACTTTCTACAGAAGTACGTAGGTGGCGCCCGACAGTCGACATTTAGACTTGTCGATCGGCGACAGTTTAATGCTGTTACGCAGTTTATAATAGATAGCTTCCTATGCTCTGACACATAAGCTCTGCGAAATGTCTTAACAGAAACGTATTCAAAGCAAGATGCTAATGACTATTTGTTAGTCAAACCTAAAAAAAGGGTATGACTTCAACATTGAGTATGACCAGTTGTTTCACATGGACTTCTAAGTTTCTGAGATTCGCTTTCTATAATCGATAGGCAAGGCGATACTAACAAGCAACACAAACATGACGAAAGTGCCTCCGTTGCGCCACACGTGTGGGATGCGCAGGCGCCGTTCTGCCGTCGGTTCTAGTGTAGACGGCTTAAGGGTCCCATTCATTTCGCATTAAGCAATTTGGTGAACGCACAGCGTTTACCGGTTCATTCATGCGATTGTGCAATTGTTGATATGGATTTATACCGCACACATCAAACTCTGACGATAACTGAACAAATATCCGATTACTGTTGGATACTGTATTTTTTTTTCATTTTAGTTGTGACGACATTCTCTGTTGGTACTTTTGGTTCATTGATACAAGGCCAGAGGAAATCCATACTGAGTTAAATTAAGATATACTTACCATTATTATAGCATTATAATTATTGCAGGAAATACATATATCAGCTGAATCTATTAAATGTTCTGTTTTAGATCATTATAAAAAGGTCGTGATGCCATGACTCAGCGGCGAGAAGTCGTCTGCTTATGTCTTTACCTACTTTCAGATGCTGATAGATTATTACGATCTCACTCCTACTTGCCTATTACAGATATATCTGTCACTCTCTAGCTCAACTAACACTTCACGTGTTTGCTGGCTCGCCTACGCGACGTCATCTGTTAATTTAATTACTTCTACTTTATGCCATTTATAAATGTTCATGATTTTTCTTTATAAACATTGCTCACTTTTGCTTTCCAAAATGATGATCTGGGAGTTTTTGTAACACGTAAAAAGCGGTTCTGAGTGAAAGAAATGCCTCCCCCGCAGAAATAAATGGTTAAATTCCCATAAACACTTGTGTAAATAAAACAAAGGTGATCTCTTATTTATAGACTATGCCGTAGCGCGACGAAATGCTATCTTATTTGAATATTTCAAATAACAGAACGTTTTAATTAATAGAATATTTGCAATGTGGAATGTCTACCCAAGTATAATGAATTCCTTGAGCGACATTGGATCTAGGTTAGGATGATTGTAATAACGCTTGTATTATGCATATAAAGTTACTGTTTATGTTATTAACGAACCTGCTTTTATATGAGAAGATTGTGGTGTTAATCTAAGGTCAGTCGGTAGTCTCCGAGTATGTTTAATGTCAACTGTATTATTCGTAATTTACGTAATTCTGTACTAATGATGATAATGGTCCTGTTCATAAAGTCGTTTCTCCAGGTTCTGAACAACAGGTTGTTAAAGAGACTTAATATGAATATTAAAGTACTGCGTGTAACTATGATTCAAAGCGAGACCTACAAAACGGAGAAGCAGGCGCATTATGTAAGTAAACTGAACATTTAAATAGAGGGAACTGCATGCAGTCTTGTTCTCTGGATGCTGGCCAACTTCATCTAATTGGGTCATTTATATGCATTACAGAATTACTCGAATACTTTCCGTAGACTTTAATATAAATTATGAGGGATTATCTGACTTGAGATAATACCAAATTACACCGTTAATCCTAGTTTTACTGGTCCAAAAAGTCGTCGTAGTTTACTCTCATCGGTATTTAATTAAATCTCACATTTCAGTTCTCTTAACTATGTTTGCCTTAGGAAAATCCTCGTCAAAAGGTTTAATTACTACAAAGAAGAACAATTTGTAACATAAATAAAAATGCGATATATGTCGGTCTTCTTCGGTGTGCCTTTAGGAAAGGCCTCCTCCAACTCTTCCCATTATGTCCCATCCCATGTTTTTCTCGTATTTCCATTTACAGATTGATCTACCTCTTTTTCTTTATGAATATTTAGGGCATCTGTTTTGTTGCGGTTGCTCCAGTTGACCTGCACTCTCCATTATCCCAAATGTCCTGTCGATCTCCATTTTTGGTCCGTTTCAGTGAATTTTGACATGCCTGCATTTTCGTTTCGTGTTACATTAGAACAGAATTCATTTTCTCGATTATTACGACCTCAACAACCATTTCAAAGCTTATTCTTACTTAGATATTTCGTCCTATCCGAACTGACGTTTGATCTGTTAATCAACTAAATAATACTAATATGACATAAAAAAAGAAATCCCCATTGAATAATAACAAAAATTAACTGCTATAGCTATTAATTTTCGCCTCCTACCCGCATGTATCCTCATCGATCTATCCTGCATTCCATTATGTTTTAACGGTGACTGTATAATTTGTGCTTTGTGATAAAACTCTCCCCTTTGAATGACAAATAATTTTGTGTTAATTATTATTCCTCGCTACATCAATGTATGCTATTTTAATGAAGCGTAGTAACTGTGCTGTGCGAATATTTTTATCCAAGAATTATATAGTGACTTAGAGCTATGTACTTGCAAAATTGTCCGTCTACAATAAAATTAGGCTGCTGAATCGTAAAAGTAAATTTTAGTTTCATGCTCTAAATAAAAATATTCTTAGAGTAAAAATATCAAACGCTAGCCCGGAACCCTGTAACGACTTACACAGCCGTCTTCTTGATATCTTTGAAAGCATCGTCCGACAAACGCGTCTTATGAACCTTGCCCGTCTACTACTAAAGCCTAAATTCGCTTGAAAATGTTCTTCAAATAGGACTTAATACGAATTAATTGGATATTTTTAATGTCATGGCGTTGTGTATTTATAAACCATCTGGAGGCGGTTTGGTTCACGGATGCGTTATTTGGAACTGTACTAATACTGTTGCGATTCGCATGGTAATAATATAATTTTATGTCTTCTTGTTTCAGGTATGTTGCCGTGTACAATTTGAGGTTATAGTTACCGTCAGTCCCTGCAACTGTAAGTCACAAAATAAATCTATGATATATGCGTATCGCTTCATATGACGGAACTTCATAAGCGGAAATTCAGAAGTTTTAAAGCACCTAATACATAACCAGAGATACAAAGAATTTCTCAGTGTCCTTCAATCATAGACATATCTACAAATTGTACGTCACCCGCTATCTGCTTCTGCATGCTGAAATTAGACAAAATGGCGCGGGCTTCGTTGTTTAGGCTTAAAATAGAAACGAATTCTCGGAAGTTTCCGTTTTATCCCGTAAAATAAGATTATTGTAGCATAAAAATACATTAATAAAATGCAACTAATTCTTCTTGGCATCGGGCAAATTGTAAAAAAGAATTCAGAAAATAAAGTCCGCCGTATCCAATATATTTTATACTCGCTAGCACAACAGGAACAGAGCTGGCACGAGCGTACGCTCATTAAACCCCACAACAATGCGGGGCGGGGTTGCCTGCGTAATAAAAATTACAAGACGCTCAGGATGGGAGTGCCTAAATGGTTCCATACTTGTCTCCGGTCCCGATAAATCTGGTCGACTCATTAAATTTAAAGCATTCGATAAAAGAATGGTTTTTGTTTTAAGATACGAGTCGGATCAAGAGTTCTCTTGATTTGAACAGTTTAAGAACTATCAAACATTTCTGACTGGTCGATTGCGGTCGAAATTTTGTTGCAGTGTGTTTACGTTCAATATTTATTGCTATTTCCATTATTATTGTATCTTGAATGTGACGTATGATGCAGTGATGATATGTGCTATGAATGAAGCGTGGCATGGCGATGGTGGCCAAGTTTTGGGCCAGCAGTCGCGACTCGCGAGCCAATGACGCGAGGTTCCGCCGCGCCCGTTCCGTCGCACTCGCGCGTAAACAATCGTCAGATTCGTTTGTTGTTCATCGCCCCCACTGATTTGTGTTACTAGAGCAATATATAAAATGTTATTAAAGTCACTGCCTATAATACCACTGCAACGTTTAGGTACAGTTATTCTAGTAAGGATTCAGATTTGGACTTTTACCATATATCAATGTTTAGAATATTTGACCTGGAAACCTCGTTTAGCAGGATTCGTTTTCCCTCATTGATAAAAAAGTTATTATGTGAACTTATAATTTGATTAGACCCTTATGGGTTCCATTGTGGGTTCACTTAGGCTATCGATGAAATGAAATTATTTTGACCTTACAAGTTTTCTCTTGCACAGATCGCGTTTCAAGTTACGCAACGAGAATGCGTCGGCGCAGATTTCGTCACCGCGGAAAGCGCGCTGGCCCATTAAATTGTTTTATTATGAACTCGACGCCATCTTGTGTATTTTTGGCTGAGGTTTAGGTGTTTATCTGGTTGGGACTCCGTCCAAGCAGTAATTAGTCAGTGTAACTTTATTTTCGCTGTCCACGAATATGTTTGAAAAGAATAACGTAAGTTTTAACCATCGTGATCGCTAATGTCACTTTTGTCCGGGTATTCTCATCAGTGTATAATGAAATGATGATAATAAAACATGCCAGACATTCAAGCCGATGTACCCTTTTTTCGAGAATCTGAAGCTGTAACATAAACATTAGTGTATTAAATTCAGCCGCCAGAAAACATATTCTTCCTGTAGAGTTGAATGACCGAGGTTTGTTTGTCATCCCACATCGTGTCTTCACAACTCCTCGCATTACCCGTTTCATTTTTCACTATAGTCATAGACGTATGCGATCGCTATTTTAATCCTCGCCCTAAAATTATGAATGAGACGTTACAATTACAAATGACACTGGATCCGCATTCTATCGTTTTAAATATATTTAAATAAATCTATTCGTTGTCGGGTGCGTCTGGAGAGTTATTGAAACATTCTCGGAATATCTATAAAGTGTGTCACTTCGTATATTTAACTAAACATACTACTTCATTCATTAGCACGCAAAGCTATAATACCTATTCTTGTGACCAAATTATTCAAAATTCGTCTTACGTACCGTTGTTTAATTGCTCTTGCAATTTTGTACTCAGTACGGCGCTATTTCACCTATTCTGTCTTCGAAACATTGTAATTTGCATATTCATTTTTTATTTCATGACTCAGTGCTTGGAGTTGGACGTCCACACTGTCCGAACAAATGACGTAATCTACATTTTGGGGCTATTGGACATAGAGCGTCATAAAGTACCTCCACGTACTGGGCACCGTAATAGGCAAAGCACGAACTGTACTTACTCGTAGTTGCATTAAGGAACCCACTTACCTTCTTACGACTTTCCAGTTTCGCACCATCAACAGACTTGTTATTGTGTTTACATGAATCAAATTATACACCGCTTCTCACATGTTTTCATCTGCTAAGTGCGAGTAGATTTTTTGTTCCAAAGTTAAGCAGAATCGAAGTGTAGTTTGGCCAAGAATAATCAGGATTCTGTAGAAACGTAGAATGACCCAGTTAGTGGTTGTCTGTGAGTCATGATGAGGGATACATTTTATCCATCTTCCTGAAATATGTTTCCTAGGTATTTGGTATATACACACATCAAAAGTGTCTAGGGATCAACATATATTTTTGCAATAACTTTTCTCCTGATTGATATTAATTAAAATTTTCTTTAAGGATTCATCAAATAAAGTGTTTTCGTTTGTCACAGTAACGATAAACCAAGTCACCTTTGCATTAATAAAGAAATTTGCCATTTTCCTAATAAAGGGATTTTTGACATTTGAACCACTAACACAAAAGTTCGAAAAAAAGACTGAAATAACAGTTTTCTTTAAAATTTTATTGGGTAACTTAAACAATTAATAATCCGTGTTTCTACCGCGAACACTAACAACACAAGAACATCGGTTTGGCATACTCAAAATGAGTTCATCCAAATCACGCTGTGGAATGGCCGCCCATGTTCGTTGCAACAACAAAAAAAGGTCTTCTTGCGACTGGATACCCTCCATATTCGGCAGAGCTCTTCTCTGTAGCATATCCCATGCATGCTCAATCGGGTTCAAGTCTGGCGACTGAGCAGGCCAGGGCAGGACATTGATGTTAGCTGCGGCGAGAGTCTGTCTTACAACTCTTGCGGTGTGCGGTCGTGCATTATCATGCATTAACTGAAATAAGGGACCGATTTGCACTTGTAGAGGAACGATGACGTCTGATACAATCGTCTCAGCATAAATTTGAGCGTTGAGGTTGCCTCTGATCCAAATCAACTCAGTTCTTCCACCGATCCAAATACCCGCCCATACCATGATGGTTCCACCACTATAAGGATGGACTTCCTGGCAGGATTTTAATCGCTGTTGGCGTCCAGGGGTTCTCCAGTGTCGTATACGTCTTGTATCCGGTCTCATACCAAAACGAGACTCATCAGAAAAGCACACGAAACGCCATTGTTCTTCTGCCCAATTTCTGTGTTCAAGAGCCCATTGATATCGAATCCTACGATTGTGCATTGCTATAGGTGGTACCCGTAGCGGTCTTCGGGAATGAAGGTTCACTTCATGCAAGCGGTTTCTGACTGTTTGGTCGCTAATTAAGTTCCCTGAAGAGTGATGAAGCCTCACGGCTAACATCATGGCGGTTATTGTTGGAGCTCTTCGAGTTAAGATTTGAATGTATCGGTCTTGTCTCCGTGTGGTGCAGCGATACCGTCCTCCATGGCGCTCAGCTACGGTACCAGTGCTTCGGTAACGTGTCCAAAGTCGACTGATAACACTCTGACTTGTATTCAGAGCTAAAGCCACAGTACGTTGCCGGGAACCAGCTTCTATCATTCCCACGGCTCTGAGCATTTCTTCCCTGCTTAAATGACGTCGCCGCTCCATAATAACGTTGGTTTTAATCAGTAGTAGGGAAACAGTAGCACTAATAATGTCTTCAATGCGTTGTATGTTTTTATAGGGAAAATATTGACAGCTGATTTTCATCTTTTACTCGAATTTGATTCACAGTTCCTGATTCAAATTATGAAATGCACCAAAAAGGATCCATATAAATTTATAAAATCATAAATTTATTACAAAGCCACATCTCAATCTCAAGAAATCCGCATAAAAATGCTTGATCCCTAGACACTTGATGTGTGTATTATTCTTTAAATAAATACTCAAATACGTCGTATTTAAGTCATTGGTTCCATGTTTTAGTTGCTGTCAAACAAATTTTCTTGTTTAAAATAACAAATATCTTTTACTTTATTCTGACAGCTAGAAGTTATGTGCTCCACTTTGTGAGCAACTGGTATCATAAACCCCTATGTCGGAATAATTTTCATTTTCAAGTAATCTAATAAGATATATCATTCTTAACCGATATGCCAAATAAGCTTTTATGTACACAAACTACCTATTTGTTTTCGGTGCCATATTTAGCTATCACTCAGATCCGATTTATTTGGACAAATCTTGAGCTTAATTGCAATGACAAATTGAAATTCAAATAGGCTTAATTAATTGTGTGACCTTACTTCACATTTATGATGAATTACCATCTATGAAGCATCAACAATATTTATTATTTTTTCGATTGTGCAAAATGTTAGGTTCTACACAAGAATTTGTGTTATTTTTCAGTTGCCTGCGAATTAAGAGTGTTTCATCGTGTAACTGATTTGTAGATCCCATCGCACCGGGCAAGCGCGGCGTGGGAGACGCACGAGGAACGTCGACCCCGCGTGCAACTATAAATATACAACACACTCCTTATACATGCATCAGAACATCCTTGATACACCTCTTTGGTACATGAAATACGTTCAATTTTCTCAAATAATCTATCGTTCAATTCATTTCATTTGGCCTCTGGAACTGGTTTTTAGGATTTGTGTATGCCTTTTCCTGGTAGAGAAAGTTGTCTGTTGATCAATCTACTATGTTTTTATCCTATGGTTTTACTAAGAGGAATAATAGCCTCAAAAATTTTGGAAGCCATCAAAATATGTTCCGGTTTGAATCTTTTCCGTTAGGTATCTAGAACTGGCTGAACTCACCGTCTGAACATGCCACACACTTACAAGTTGTTTCGACAAAGTTCAATGCCACCTCTACATGGGTGATAGCAATTGAATCAGTTCCACTTGCAACGAATTAATGTTCATTAACAGAGAATGATATGACACAGTTGGCCGTTTTATAACTAATAATGAAACTAGCGTCTCGGGTTGATCTACTAAAATTACCATTAAAACGCCCTGTTGCATGACATCAGCGATTTGATTTCTGACGTTATTATCTCGAACCGATGACCTAGTGTTCCTTCCGATAATTGCTAAAAAAGTTGGGGTAATGCGAAGTAGTCTTGATCTGAATGCTGGGTTCGGATTGGGTCGTGAAACGGAACACGCTCGTCCCTGATAACTTTCCCGGCACTAGGTCAGTTTTGCGCGGCTCGCTTAACGGTACAATCAGGTTGTTGCCGTCCGTCGACACGTAACAATGTGATTGCAGTTTTGAAACGTTCATCGTAAGCGATTCGTTACGTTTGTGACCGATGTAAACTCTATTGCATTGATATAAGAACGCAGTGGATTACTGTGTCCGCTTCCAAAAGCCTTGAACTTACCGATCGCGTGGACTTCGTTTGCATATATCGCTAATGCTTCATTCAGTTATAATTTTAGACTGAGTTTAGGCAACATGAAAATGAAGTAGAAATTGGTCTCCTCATATTAAATTCATTTTCCCCCGTCATCGGTTATCGTTGCCTTTGTTTATTTAATTAATCTATGTAAATTGGTGTCGCTTATAATGTAAACTCGGCTGTCACGTTTGATTGTCACATCGGTTGCTGCATTTTCTAAACGTGACGTCGGAACATGACGTGGTTAAGGATCTTGGTTTTAGTTTGCGCTTTGTACTCATAGTTGAATTAATTAATAAGGAGTAAAACAAGGATCATTCCTTCACTCCAAATATTAAAAAAATAAATAATTTTATGGCTATATGCCAAAATTATTTTGCTTTATAACAAATTAATCGGCGTACAAATGTTATTTGTACAATGCAATGAATTGGGAGTGTGGATTGATTATGCATGTTTCCACTAAAGTAGACAACGAGACATTAAATTATTACGAAGTAATTTGTTTCGATCAGAAAGATTCACATTATTTGATTCCATAATAAATCTTGTCAATGCGGAATCTGCTCCACGACGACCGTGCATAAAATATAGTATTTTGTGCTCAAGCGACAGATGCCGCAAATTTTGCGGTAAGTCAGAATTATACGTTTAATGAATTTTCAATTCTCATAACTTTTTTTTACTTCTACTTGATCTTGTTGCTAAGTCTTGGACGAATAGACGCTTGCGGTCGTCTGACGATGATATCACTTTTCTGACGCTAAAAAGATTAGTAATAATGTAAACAAACACAGTGTGGCTTAGGTTTTATAAGCAGTATCATTAGAACGTGTTTATTTTATATATCGAAAGGAGATCCAAAATATCTAGTGAGTAATACATTTAAATAATCTATGACCGGAAACCAATACGAAGACTGTCTGGATAAACTTTGTAATGCAGAGAGAACGCAGATAAGGTGCTTGAAGTAATCAAAGCTTTGCGTATACAACATGTCCCAAAATTCAACGATAAGCCAGCACCGGAGGATAGACCTGCCCATGACTACTCGGGGAAAAAAAGAAAAAAAATATATATCTCTTTTTTTTTGAAGTTATAAAAAAAAAGAAGAAATTCTTAAAAAAGTGAGACCTTTTATGATATTTTTCACTACCATGACCACACTTTTTTAAATATTTCTGTTATTTTTTTTTATAGGCAACCTGAATAGCACTGCTATCTACCACAATTCTTAAAAAATCCAGAATACCTCTAGTTTTTTCACGTAAATTAATGAAACTTAATTTATTCCCTAAATTTTTTGAAGATTTTTACTTTTAATCAACTTTAACTCATCGTGGTGTAAAAAAAAAGTATGAACACTACTATGGCAAGTTTTTTTATAAATTGACGCAACTAATCAAGATTCCAAAATGGTATAATACTCTAGGAAAATCAACCACAAAAAAATTATATCCATACTAGTTCAAAACAAGAACCAAATTCCTTAAATTATAGTTGACAGTAATCACTTTCACTGCGTGCCCAAAATGGGTTCTTGTTACAATTTCTAGGAATTTGAGTGGGGCATACATACCTTAGAAGTTAGAGAGAGATAGATAGATAGAGATATTTACGTTAAAAAGAGACAACAACAGGGCAGGTAGTGGGTTCTTGTTACAATTTCTAGGAATTTGAATGGGGCATACATACCTTAGAAGTTAGAGAGAGATAGATAGACAGAGATATTTACGTTAAAAAGAGACAACAACAGGGCAGGTAGAGAAGCTGTTATTATTCTCAGAGCAAGTCAGTTCAGTACGCTCTGCTCCTTTGTTTACTGCGCACCGTTCCGTATTCAACTGACGTGGCTCTCGTACGTACTAACGACTTTTGGCTTGGCTTTTTGGACTGGAATCGATCTGCAAACTGAACTGACCTGGCATTATCTTGGACTACGATTGTGTGTTTTGTGACTACGATTGTGAGTTTTGTGATTTGGAGTTCTGGCGCATTTTGGACTGTTTAACGATCAACATGCCGCAACCATACACACCACAGGAATACGCAAATATGCACCTCATCTATGGAGAAACCCGATGCAATGCTAACGCTGCTAGCAGACTGTATCGAGAAAGGTACCCAAATGCTCAAAGATATCCTGATTATCGAGTGTTTATTAATGTGCATCAAGCGTTTTCGGAGGGTCGTATGCCATCCAGTAGGAGAAACGCTGGAAGACCTAGTTCGGATCGTGATGAAGAAGTTCTCAATGAGATAGAAAATGATTCGACTACTTCGGTACGCGCCATAGAAGAAGCTACAGGAATCCCGAAAAGTTCTGCACATCGAATTTTACAACGTCACAAGCTTCACCCATATCATTACAGGCGTGTGCAGACGTTGTTACCGCGGGACTATCCATTAAGAGTCACATTTTGCCGTGTGATGCTGCAAAGGCACAGGGAAGATCCCCAATTCCTGGACAAAATTCTATGGTCGGATGAAACAACATGCAAGAAAGATGGATATTTAAATCTACACAACCTACATAGTTGGAGCAATGAAAATCCGCACTTGATGAGACAAGACAGATCCCAATATCAATTCAAGGTTAACTTATGGACCGGCATATTAAATGGAAAAGTAATTGGGCCCTTTGAGTTACAAGGAAACTTAGATGGCAATAGTTATTTAAACTTTTTACAAAATGACTTGCAAGAATTGCTAGACGACGTGCCCTTAAATGATCTCCAAAACATGTGGCTCCAAAATGATGGTTGCCCAGCACACTATGCCCGCCCTGTGCGAGAATATTTAAATCAAGAGTATCCAGGGCGTTGGATCGGGCGACTTGGTCCTATCTTATGGCCACCTCGTTCACCCGATTTGAACCCCCTGGACTTCTTCTATTGGGGTTGTCTTAAAGACAGGGTCTACTCAAAACCCATTGCGTCATTGGACGAGCTTCGTCGAAATATCAGTCAGGCTGCGGATCATATTAATCGCAGAAGATATGCAAGACAAATAAAACGGTCATTTTTAAGGCGATGTCGTGCATGTATTATTGCTGGTGGCAAACAATTTGAACATTGGTTATAATGTTAATAAATTACATGAGAAATTGTTTGACCATTTATTTAAATATTAAACATTTTCCAAGAACTAATACTTTTTATTACCAGACCGTCATTTGGCCCCTGTTTAGAAATAATAGGAACATTTTTTTTTTTAACTTGTTTGCCTAGAGTATTATACCATTTTGGAATCTTGATTAGTTGCGTCAATTTATAAAAAAACTTGCCATAGTAGTGTTCATACTTTTTTTTTACACCACGATGAGTTAAAGTTGATTAAAAGTAAAAATCTTCAAAAAATTTAGGGAATAAATTAAGTTTCATTAATTTACGTGAAAAAACTAGAGGTATTCTGGATTTTTTAAGAATTGTGGTAGATAGCAGTGCTATTCAGGTTGCCTATAAAAAAAAATAACAGAAATATTTAAAAAAGTGTGGTCATGGTAGTGAAAAATATCATAAAAGGTCTCACTTTTTTAAGAATTTCTTCTTTTTTTTTATAACTTCAAAAAAAAAGAGATATATATTTTTTTTCTTTTTTTCCCCGAGTAGTCATGGGCAGGTCTATCCTCCGGTGCTGGCTTATCGTTGAATTTTGGGACATGTTGTATAAATACTAGTTTCTCCCATGTTCAGATGTGATTTTCAAGATTCACCATTTTAATGAATGTTAATAAAATTCATCACAGTAAAACAGTAGGTATATGGTAATTTAAGAAATCTCTGAGATGCAATTTGTATATGAGAAAAATCGTAAGTTGTGCAAATAGAGATAAAATATTCTAAGATATTACTAATATAAAGAAGAACAAGTTGCACCTGTACGCTTATACCGTACATGTGCGCAGGTTCTCTTTTGTGTTTATCAAAGGGACCCCTATTATTCAATCGCTGTTCTTTTGTTGATGACGTCAGCTCTCACGAGGGGCGCCCGCGCCTCTGTTTGTATGAGGTAATCTTCAAACGTCCTTACAAAAAGTATTAGGTTGGTAACATTCGTTTTTGCCTTGTTAATATGTAGAATTACGGAATCGCATTGCTCATTGGATTTTTTAAATTCGGTTAACGTCTTTGTCTGTTCTAAGATCTACTGATGTCACGGCTTTTTACGACTGTTCGAACCCTATCCAATCTATTAATTGAAATTCTGATTAACGGCGTAGTCGACGATCGTTATGAGGTGCACACAGAATATTTAATTTGTAGAGCACTGGCAATGCTGCCAAAGCGATAATATAATAGAATGCTAAGTAGGTACTCCGTTTTAATTTAAGTCTTGCTTATTATTTTTTTTACATATTATCCTGCTTAAAGTTGGAATATGTAAAATTATCATCAGCGAATTTTTAAATTTTTTACTAATGTATTATTCAAACTATTTATGGCTAACTAAACCTATAGTCGCATCAAATCGGTCAAATCAATAGAGTTTATGTTGTTTTGGAGCATGGCGTGTCTATAGTGACGATTAGTTTATTTATAAATGTTTCGAGAAACGGTGCATACGTAAATGCCGTGATAAATGTTCGTTAAAATACAATTATATTACAGTACCTACTAAGTGATACCTCATAACCATGAATCCAGGAAAATGTTCACTTAACGGTAAGTGACCCAGAATCAGCTGATCACGAGAACTTGTCTTAATTAGGTTAACGTCGACCCGTTACTGTAAAAACAAGCAACAGTACAATTTTGTGTCTCTTTTCCATTCGTTTTAAACTTTCATTTTATCATCTGCCCATTAACAAAATACAATTCTGCACTTAGTTTATTTTATCGTGCTCAGCTTCCTTTTGTATATTGGTTTATATCAGATGCTTTTCTTCTCCTGGGTTGTGTTTTGATTTCGCATCAGTTTTGGGTAGCTGCATTTTTCGTTATTCTTATTTATCTGCTATTGACATAACTTACAGCCTCGTAAGACTAGTGATATGTATGACTCATATCAAACATTATATACTTTATATTATTACTCATATCGTTCATCTCCTTTGTAAAATAAAGTAAATAAAAAAAATTAAACCGACTTTAAAATAAATTAAATCAAAATTATGAAATAACTTTAATTTCGGAAGTCGGTGTCTTGGGATCTGTATTTTAGTTTTTTTCCACCGACTTCCGAAATTAAAGTTATTTTATAATTTTGAGTTAATTTCTTTTTGAAGTCGGTTTAATTTTTTTTTTCTTATTACTTTTTTATTTCGTAATTTTTAGTTTTAAGTAAAAACTGGAATATTTGTTTGTAATAAGTAGGTAATAGTTTCGTTGTAAATATTGCACTAGAATTTGACCAAGGTTTTGATATGTTTTCCCTTTGACACTACACCCGTAGCTCTTATCGATAAGCCAGGCCGTCATACTTACACGTATTAGTCCCTATCTTCAAAATTACTGAATCAATTTTGATGAAACTTGCCCTGTTCCCTAAGTTGAGGTAAATATAAACCAATAAAAAAAATGGTCACGATCCGATTAATGGTAGCGGAGAAATGGGTGGACAAAACATACATACATACATCTATAAAATTTTCTATTATGTATGTAAGCAATCATTGAATGAGCAGGTATTTATTAACATACAAATAAGTGTAGGCAGTTTTCATTGCATTATCTTTGTAGGTACCTATACTACCTATCTTGCAAAACAATCGTCACATTGCTCAATGATTTCTTCTACTCGCAAAGACAAAGGGATGACCGTTAGTTGCCTTTTTTCCCTTTTTTTTTGTCCGTCCCATGCGATGTACGCATCTTAGCGAGTTATGTATTCGCAAACGTTTCTCTTGTTTCCTGTCGTTGTTCCACATTTGCTACTAATGTACTGCCTATTGTTGCATACTGAAGAATTTTAATGACAATGGGTTAGTCTAAGAAACTTGTTAAAACACAACTTCACAGCAACAAACGTCCATTTATCTAAAGTCTTTGCTATGACAGAGTTGAGAGTATTGATCTGTCATTAAAATTGCCGGACCTTTGACATAGGCGCGGCGGCGCGTCGCGAATTAGAGGTCACTAGTGATCAGGGGGCCTAAAAAGGCCACTTTGGAGAATCATAAAAGGATAACATTATGAATTATAAAATGGCGAAGGCAGTCCGTGTTTTTCTTTTTTTCGCTGCACTACGCAGGTACAATCAAAGAGATTGGGATTCGATTTGGATTGGATTGATTGGTATTTTAGCACAGACAAAAAAAAATAACTGAAAAATGCTTCACCAATGGGATTTGATACGATTAACTTAACCGCTAACTGTCCATTCTGTTATCCTTTTATGATTCTGCCAAAGCGGCTTTTTTAGGCCCCCTGGCCTTTAGTTGACTCACCGAAATATAAGTGCCACATGCATGGAAACTTATTTAGATGTAGAACAGTCTTGTGAGTGCGTGACCTAAAAACTAAATCAGTGACAATAAAATAACTGTTCTATTACGAGTATTATGACTGAACCGCAAGTCCTGTACGAGTAGAATACAAGCCCTTCGTTCTCCCAGCGTATTACCAACCAACAATAAGCCTAAGTAAGCTGCTTTTAGAATCTCATACGAAGTAAAACATTCTACAATGAACAGTGTAGTATCATTTGCACCGACATTGAATTCAATTGCTCTGGCAATAAAATCTATTTTAGGTATTCGATTGTTTATAGCACGTTAAGTGTGTCGGCCGTCGGAGTGGTTGCAGACATCTCGTGTTTCAGAAGCGTGGTCGGTGTTAGCGCCAATGATCCACCTCTTTGTACCAACAGCTGCAATTTGCCAAAGACGTCAACCATTGACCATTGTTGTCAGCCCTATTTGTATTCATAATTTCGAAATGTGGTGCGACTTCGCCTTTGCATATTTGTTTGTTTAGGATTATGGATGCCATTTGTAAAGTTAAATAGGACGAACTGTGTTTTGTTGTCAGTTTTCGCAACCTACGGTATAAATGCATCGAAAATGTTCTGAAGGTTTAACTCATTGCTTGAGCTATGAGCAATATTTTATCAAACTTTCAATGTATCTTTAAAATTAAATTATTGTTCTGGTAGACGATGTCAATCTTGTTAACACGTTCCTTCAAATTTATTTATTAGGTATGCTATTTAAAAATTTATATTATCTAAATATCGTGAACTGGCGACCATTAGGATAAAATCAGTCCATAAGTTCGTGACAAGTTCTGGGCGCGTTTGAGGTTACAGTTTACTTTCAACACTGTCCACATGTATGTTTTAAACATGAATGCTTACAAACAAGAAAGGTAAATACATAGCTATTGAAATTAAAACATGCCAGGCGGTTTCGTGGCTAACATTGTGCGTAACGTTGACAATATGCGACCTTGTGTAGCTACTGATCCTTTTATCTTCGTTATGATACTTGCTTGTGACGCCATTTATTAGGTATTTTGTTTAGAACACAGACTAAAGCGTTATATTACAAAGGCGGGTCTTAAGGTTAACGGGACCGTTAAGACAAGAATCATGGCGCCCAGTGATTAATAACTGATCCTTCAGTAATACATATAATGTGACTTATCTGAAAGACCTATTTATTGTATTGACATTTCTATCAGTATAATCTTTTGAGCACAATGAAATTGGAAATTGTAAATCAAACAGTGATGAATAACTGTGCTTTAATAGGTGTTTGTTCCTTCATTCAATATGTTCAATAGTTTAGAATAGTGAAGCTACAATCCATGGTTCTATTTGTAGAATAAATATTTTGCAAAAAAACACCATCGCCACCGGACGTTGTATAATATTTGTAAAACACGCAATAATTTGTCCCAATCAAATGCAATCTAACATTAACATTACCTGATATTCAGTTGTTTTCTGTGACCTAAATACTACAAGATCTACCATGCAAATTCCGATTTCATTGCGGTATACAATATTGTCATCGAAACTTGTATGCCTAGCAGTCGTAATTTGTCACAGGGCTAGATACAATGGGTCATACATTGCATGAAATATGGTCTTGTGGCTACATCATTCACATCCGTTACTTGCCATCGATATTTCATATAATCCAATTCCAATCTAATATTTCAACGTTCATAATCGTGCCAAATTGAGAATTTTAATGGAAGTGTCATTTTGAGATGAAAGTCGTGGCCTAACTCGTATTTGCTTAGCTGTAGCTACTTTAGATTGTCAGGTTATCAGGTATGCACAATTTAATCGATAGATAATATATTATATTCGCTCAGTCGAATTGATTAAAAAAATCTACACTTTTACATGAAGATGTCCCTATATTTTTATGTCTGCTTATTTATAATGATTTTGCAACCAATTATGATTTGTTTTTTAACTTGTAATTAGAGTTGCATAATCGTGTAACAGCTTTGGCAATATCGCTCTCTATCAACCCCGAAACGGTACTTGATTACTTTGTAACGGGAATTTCGGAACTGGCTTCTTACTAGTTATTCAAATACTCTTATTTAAACGTACCAGCTCCCAATGAGCTCTGCTACATCATAGCATTTAAACTGTTTACTTGTACCGACATTATTTGCTCCGGCAATAGTCCAGCAAGCAATTGGACTTGCTCAAACATCGCTCAGGGCGTACAATGTGTGCCTATTTAAATGCGATATCATTTCTGTATGTACATTTGCACAAACTACGTCTACTGAAGCTGCTTCAACACCATTTGTTTTACCCATTTGCTCTCGACTACCTACTCAACCATCGACGGCCTTTATCGAATGCCCGTTATACCATTATTCTCGGATTAAACCAAAGCGACGCGAACATAAATTCTAATAACACTACGCAGTTATGATGTGGCGATAATTAAAGCCATTTTTTTCATCTTCACGTCAATCTCAGTTTTTTTCGTGATCAGAGAATTCTCGCGTAAATCGAGAAAGTTGCGGATAGGATAGACTAGCCTGTAATTACTATGACATGTAATGAAGTTTTCATATAAAAACTACTGTTCTCAGCTTAGCTGTGGTCTGTCATGTGTCTGTTTGATTAATTCGTTGTTAAGAACTACGCCATCAGCCTCAACCTGTAGGTATTATTTTGACAGACGACAATCTTAAACCCCAAATTGGGGTCTTGCGCCGCCACCTTTGCGTATGTATATCGATAGAACTTTTCATAGCGCCTTATAAGGGCTTGGGCCGGGTTCTAAGTGCCACCTACACAGTGCTGTACAAATGTCCATATTCGTCATTATGGGCGTTCTGACTAAGACGGCCGGCGAATCGGCTACCTTTGTTAGATGTAAGCTGATGACTATCCTTTTTGCCGCTGCCGTGGGCGGCCGATTCACCTTCGATATAAAGATTATCTTATTCCATGTAGGTGGGTACTTACATCTTAACTTGAGAATACTTAGGAAGTGAGCGTTGTTTCGATTTCGTAATGATAGTTCCTATCCGACGTGGGTAGCTAATGCTCTGTCATAACCTAATCACAAATTACATATTTATTTAACCTTATTGCATTAGGTAGTTATTGTAAGTACTTGCCACATAGAAGTGACCTTCTTTTGGTCGGTGAAGGAATGGTTCCAGTTAAACGGGCAAATGCTTAAATTATACAAGTTTACGTTTAAATGTTGTCGATTGATAAGTACTCATCCAAGTAAATTATTTTTCTTGCCCTATTCCAATATATTGTTCCCAGACTTAAAAAGATACCTTTTTAAGTCTGGGAACAATATATTGGGTTGACTGTTTGGCTTCCTATAATTTGCCGATTATAGGCGAATTTTTACCACAGATTACTAAATAGTTACTTCGTAACAGATACATCACTCCCATACAAAAGCGAAAATACCTACGCTATAATAGCCTACAAAATCTTACTAATAATACCAGCTGTTTGCAGCGAGAAGAAATGTACCTTAAGCTCGCACACAGAGAGTTGAGATTGTTTTGCCCGCCGCGTAACCCACGTGCGAGCGCGTCATCGAGCGAATGTGCTAGGGTCGTACAGACCTATGATGATATTGGTAATAAAACGAATGTTGTAGAAAAACAATAATTTTTTATTTGTTGATCAAATATGTTCTATTTTAATAAAATGATAGATGCATTTTTTTCCTTCCCTGAATTTTCGATTATTAAATTTTATTGTCGAAAATATCCGAAACCGCGTAAATAATTTTAATAAATAATCAAAAGGGAAACAGGAGCAAAGCGGAGGAAAATGAATTGTTTTTAAAATTTCCAAGACGGTACTGCCAGGCCGATCCATTATGACGTTGTCCAAATTATTTAAAAAAGCTTTTTTTAATTCTTCAATATAATTATTAAAACTTTCTGGTGGGACTTAAGCCCGCCATAAAAAGACGAATCCTTATTATAGGCTTTGAAATGAGTAAACAGTGCTGTTTCGTCAAAATTAGGTTTCTCCTGTAACAAAGCATTGAACCTAGTGCAGTTATGTTTTTTGCTACACTTATATAATAAATATCCTGATACATAAGTCAACGCTCTTTACTTTGACACTCGTCCACTGCACAATAATTACGTGGTTTCGGCATTTTGATACTCAGCGCGGTAACCGTGACGTGCGAGCGAGCGCTCAGGCGGCGTGCGGCAACCCGCTGTCGGTTGTACCGCCGGCGGTACGCGAAGCGGTAGGCATATAACGCGTGGCCTTGAGCGAGTGACGGACGCCTGTTTTTACTCAAGATTAAGGCTAAAAATAACACCGTGTTCGCATCTCGCTTTGTATATTGTTTACTAAAAGCATATTATCAGCAAACAATGTTAATGCCTACTATCAACATTAACCAAATTAATGGCTAGAATAGTTTGAAATTATTAAATGCATAGAATTATGCTTTCATCGCGTTTGTAACCTATCATTTTGGTTCACCACCGAACAATCTTTCGGTTTGTTTCTCTCTGCTACCGCCATGAGATAAAGAAAGGCTCTTCTAAGTAATGGAGTGGATTTGTGTTACTTTAGGGCTGCCCAAAGATACCCCTTTGTTTTAAAAACAGCTGTCATATCTTAAAATTTATTTTTATTAACAGTATCATTGTAGCTCTCCTGGCCAAATCTTAGGATTGATCATCTCATGAAGTGTTCGGTCATTGGTCATGAAATGATCAATTCTAAGATCTGGCCACGACATAACTATTGTTGTGTTTTATGTTATGTTACAATTACATGTCGTTATCGATGATTATTGAAATAAAATAAATTTACATACATATAACACGTAAATAATTGTATTAGTATCAGATTAAATATATATTTAATTGCCATGACGTGAGGTATATTCTTAGAATAAAATAATACATAGACATGAAACTCCATGAACAAGATACCCAACCCTATTTTGAGCGTTGCAAGGTACCAGTGCAGCTATTTTAATTACCATTAATTTTGATTTAAAGTACGTACTCGAGAGTTTTACGCGTACCTTTAAGAGTCATGGTCGAATTGTTCATAGTTATTTATAAATAGATGACACAATTGTCATGCAACATGAAGCTAAGCAATCAATCAGTGTTTAAAAAATAACGGATTCGTTTAAACATAACACTACCAAGTTACCAAAAACGTTTGTCAAAGAAAGTGTGAAGTTGAAAACCTGTGTTATTGATATCGGGTCGTAAAATATTAGTGGTCAAGCCAAGCCGTGTGATTATATAGTTTATTAAGTTGATGGGTCAATATATTAGCAGCTCATCAGTGTCCTTTTAGGTGTAATATCGTATCTGCGCTTGGCATATTTGTGGTGAAGAACTTTAGTTGTAATTCACTTTAATTAAAGTTAACTGAAGCGTTGACTTAGGTGGAGGCTAACTTGTCGTTTCCGGTTACCATCCGTCACGAACGAAACTAGGAATTAAACTACAATTTTGTTTGTAAAGAGACTTATAAAAATTAACATTGCGAAGTAGAAGAACCAAACTCAATCTTGTCGACTGTTTCTCACTGAACTTAAATTCGATGTGCTTAATTTAATATTTTTAAAATAGTTAGGTACTTACAGGCTAATAAAACCACAGACCGTAACAAAGTATTCTTCCGACAAGAGATGACGAATTTTACAAAAAAACCCTCATTGATTGATATTTAATCTTAAGACCTTTGAACTTTCTGTCGCGTGGACAATGGGCTCGACGCTCAATTAGATGCTAGGCCTCCGTGGGTGGTCCGTTGTGTTCCTTTGCCCTGTAATCAATAAAAATGCGCCTTTAGTGTTCATGTCAGTCGAAGTGACGTTTTGACGGAGTCGGTGTTAGATGGTACTGGTTTTGTAATGGATATCGATGTAGCCCGGCGCTAACTTACATACATTGTGTTCGTCCCCGCGGATGTGACGTGAGATCACATTCCTTCCTCTGTGGGATTATGAATGTATTGTCGTGCTGTTTCCATTTATGAGACGAACCATGTTTAGAGTATAGTGAAACGAAGCGTGTTGACGGTTGCGGAATACCTTTTGATTTGATAAATTCAACTTTTCCGATATGGTACTCTTTCTCTATTTGTGCCACGGATATCGATTTGCTCATATCGAAACATACATATCTATAAACAAATAAATAAAATTGAAGTGTCTGTTTGTAATATCAAAATAACAGCTTTTTACTAAATGCATAAATGATGATAGTATAACAATTGACGGGACTTTCACTGGCAGATAGCAGATTATAAGGAGTAACCTAGCCCAGGTTACTCCTCCTTATTTTAGAAAAAAAAATTAGGGCGCCGCGCCGCGTAAAAATAAAAACCCACGAAATCCACATCCACGTGGGTGAAGCCGCGGGAAGAAGCAGGTTTAGAAATAAGATTAGACTACCAATTCTTGTTCCGTTAAGGGGCTTACAGGACCTAAACACAAAAAAACACAAGTTTTAGAAACAATAAAAAAAGTACTTATATGATCGACTACAGTAAACAAAATCAGAAAAAAATATATGATATTCTTCAAGATATATGGTAGGTAGATAGTGTGTTGAAAACATAATACAACTAATGTGATACGATAGAAAAAATTCATGAAGATAACCTCTAAAAACTTTCTTTTTACAATAAATACCATACTAATATACATGCAATCATTATGATTTTATGTCAGATTATTCTACAATAGATCTCAATAGATCTTTCTCTTTGCGTGGCTTCACTGGTTTAATAAAAACTATAGTCTCCAACGGCTCGTTGAAAAATGAATGAATGCATCGCACGGTTATAAGTATTTTTGGCCATTCATCCGCGTCGGACACTTACAGTAAGACAACACCGGCGTTTTAAGTTTCTCAGTCAATAATGAGTATAAATTATACCAATATTATCATAAATTATTATTATTATTAGTTATTTGAAGAATCCGGCGGGTAATCAGTTTTTTCATTTAAATTGAGTAAGTAATAAAAAACCCATAAAAAGCTTTTTAACTTTTTATTTCGTGGAAGTTAAATCGAACCCTGACTACAGAATCTTGTTCATATCTAATATCTAAGTTATTTGTTTGTGGTCATAAAAGTCAAAAGGAAACAATAAAAAATAGTAGATTATTTGCCAAGGGAGCAAACAACTATTTTGAAGGCAAGAGTGTTTCTTTGAATCCAGAGTGGAGCGAAGGATTCTAAGTATGTCACTCGAGCTTAAAATAGTGTTGCTTCCGAGGTGGACACTCTAGTTTTTATCATCCTCTATGAAAAAATAAGTAAGTGCAACTTATGAATAAGAATAGTACGTTCATTTATTTACATAACTTGAGGAAAACGTACTCATTTTTTATAAAACTAAGTAAAATCCTAATTTGAGTAAACAATTACAAACGAAGGCAGAATGATTTTCGCGCGTTTTTTATTTTTTCACAAACTTTTTTTTTTAAATTTGGCTCGCGCGCTTTTTTCTTTATCTTACAGCCTGTTACTTGTTCATACAATGTTCGTTATTGATCTCTTGTGGTGGTTGGAACTTTTACTACTTAACAATATCCACATTCCAAATTCGAATCACTTTTGGTCCCTAGGGATTAAAGAGCTATTTTAGACCCTGTTTATGAAGAATACACTAGCTATTTTTGAATAGATGTGATAGAAAGTAATGTTAATACTTAGGTAGGGAGCATTGGTGACCCAATAGCAACGGCCCAGACTTACGAGTTGTAGGTCGTGGGTTCGATCCCAAGCAGTCACTTTTCTATGTGTAAGTTAATCATACATCATCACTGCTCTCAAAGTCAAAACGGTGAACAAACCGTGTATAAACCGGCATGTCCTAGAAGCAAAAATTCGAAGACATGTGACATCTTAATGACATCTACCAACCCGCACTGGGCCCGCGTGGTAGATTATAGCCCACTCCCTCTCGAAGAGAGTAGGCCTGTGTCCCAGCAGTGGGAACATTATAGACTGATTGTGCTAAATAGTTAGGAATGTTTGTGCCTACATTCGATTTCTTGGATAATGCGGCTTGAAACAATCCTAGAGTTTTTACTACCGATAAATTGTCTGCGTTTATTTCGTTCAGCGATGACCGAATTTTTCAGCACATATTTTGCTCTTCCTGTTGTATTAATAGGAAGAACAAAAAACGAGCTGAAAAATTCAACTCTCTCTAATTTGAAGAATAAAGGAATGCAGCATTGAGAGCTATAATTAATTATTATAAATACCGTGTAATAAAGTGGAAGTATTATTGGGTTTTTCTATCAGCAATTTCTCAGTGGCAGCCTGGAGTCTGGATTACCCGGTTGATGGCAATAGGATCAGCCCCTTTTACATGGGACTCATACATAACTGTCGAAGTGTGGGTGTTACTGTAGGTACACCTCTGCCTTACCCTTCGGGGATTACAACCTTGATGATGTTACGCTAAAAGAAACCTTATTAATACTAATCTAGGTACCACTATACATAATATGACGGCAGGGTTGCGATTGACTCCTGCGCTGCGTGTCGCGGGTTTGATTCCTGCACGGAACAAATGTTTGTATGACCTACAAGTAGTTGTTCCGGGTCTGGCTGTTTGTATGTGAGTTTAAATGTTTGTAAACGCACCCACAATACAGATACATTCCTAGTGTGGGGCAACGTTTTTGTAAAAAAAAACCTACATAATTATAATAAAACTAGCTGCGCCCCGTGGTTTCACCCGCATTAGTTTCGATCCCGTGAGAATATCGGGGTAAAAACTATCTTAAGTCCTTTCCGTTCTGTCCATGAAGAGGTAATAGACAGACAGATACACTTTCGCATTTATAATATTAGTATGGATATAATATTAGTATGGATTGTAACAAAGAATTTTTGTCTGGATTTATATAAATACCGGATTGACACAAAAACTGCTGAATGGAGTTGGATGAAATTTGGCACACAGATAGTTTATAACCTGGATTATTTTATTACACAAAAAGTACTTTTAATCCCGGGAATACATTTCATTCCTGTGGATATTGTCCGACATCCACGTGGGCGAAGCAAAGTTAATGTAGAATAATCCGTGAACCATCTAAAAGAGCACACCTAACAAATTATAATTAAACGCAGTTTTGCGTCAAAACACATCATTTGTGACATTTAGTCGCTGAAGTCATATAATTAACTAAGTGCTGAGTTGCGACCTCTGACAATGTAGCATACTTTGATGTTGCTTACCTATATAATTACTTATAGTTTTATCGACAATGATGTAAGCTTTGTCTTAACCGAACATAAAGAACACAATAGAAGTACATAATATATAAACTGCTTCGCATAAACTTTGATGTGTCCAAGGCGATAAACAAAAAAAAAACTAAACTTATGGGATTACTCACAATTTTAGTATATTTTGGTGGTGGAAGAGGTGTTCGTGACTAAATAATAACAGCCGCACAGGTCGATCGATCAGGTTAAGCTACGCTTGCCGCGGTTGGTCTGTGGATGGGTGACCATCTTTACATTCCGAGAGCCCTCCGTGCCTTGAAAAGAACGTTAAACCGTTGGCCCCGGCTGTCATTCGTGGATCTTTGACAGTCTTTACGGGTGGTCACAAACCTGAAATTCTGATAACCAGTCTTATCAAGGGGTGTCGTATTACCCAGTAACTGGGTTGTGGAGGTCAGATAGGTAATCGCTCCATGTAAAATACTGGTATTCAGCTGCATCCGATTAGACTGGAAGCCGACCCCAACATAGTTGGGAAAGGCTAGGCAGATGATGAGATGATTTTGGTGGTGTAAGCTGTATAGGAACAGGCTGACTGCGTGTTGACTTTCTGAGACACTGTCTTGTAAAAAGAAAACCATTTCGAAAGCTAATTCATTAAGCTGTATTCAGGACCGTTGATATTTTTTTAACTGATTACATTTTAATTTATTGAATTGTTTAAATGCATGGGAAAACTGTTTAGTAAGGTCGCTCGCTGCATAACTCTAAATGCAAACATAAGTTCATTTAAATGGTTTCTAATTACACACCTGTTAATTTAATGACAACATTTAAGTATGTGCAGAATTTAACATTAAAATTATTAATTATCAATCTATTAATGCTTTATAGCAATAATTATTTAATGAATTAAAGTACGAAATTACATGATAGATACAGGTAGAACTGACCACTAAAATTATAATAACGATTGGGAGGTTGGCCAATTTCTACCAGCGTTCATCTACCTCTGTTAACAGCCAAAATAAATAAAGTTTTGTACTCGAACAGTCACATGCGATTAACAAACATTTCGACACATCCAACTAGTACAGTAGCAGGTCCAAAGTAACTCCCAAGTCTGAAGCCAAGAGTTTAATGACTTGTTATTAATTAAGTGGGTGCTACACCATATTTCTCAAGTCATTTCTAATAAAATATTTGTCGTTAAATCGACGGGGTATCATCAAGACGTCTCAAAGCACATACACACTCCAATGAAGACACAAACTGTTACTGCTTTTGAATGAGACGTTTTGATTAGAATGGATGCTACTACTAGCCTGGCGGGGGTGAATAAATTCCTTCTCGCTATAAATTAGCTTGTTTTTCGGCAGCGATTAAAATCAGAAAGCGATCTGAATTAAATAGGTCTGACGAAGCATCTTACTGAAATACAACAAACATTCTGTGCCAAGTTTTAAACTACATATGTTATATTAGACAAGCTTATTCAAAGAATTTTGTCAAATACAACCTAACATACAATCACGTTTTGTATAGTGTAACGATGACTTAAAATACACGTGCGTGTCATCGCCGTAGCGCCTCGTCACTAACACCGGCGGTTTTAAAAAAAACAAAGCGATTATCGAGAGTATTTTTCTTTTCAGTATTTCTAATTGCACTGTTTTCTTTTTGCGTGCAAGAGCTTGAACTCAGTGCCAAGAGTCTCACGCGTGAACGTCTACAAAGAAATAGAGACGGTTATTTCTGACTATCACCTCTAGATGCGTGTGACCGCTACACGAGTGTCGAAGCTATGAATGAGTTCTTTATTAATGTATAAACGGAATTATTTCATCTGTCATATCATATCACATAACATTTGGTTCTCTTCTAATAGGCGCCGTTGTTCAACAAAGTCCCCTGAATCGTGCTCACGCTTAACAATGCTCGTTATTGGTTGTCTATTGGTATTAACATATTTTATTATATGTGCAAATTATGTCATTGCTATTTTCGTATGATTTGTGTTGTCAACTGCCTTTCTATTGAACTGTCGTGATAATCAACTTCCAAAATAGGTAATAATATTGCGTGTGCATAATTTTCGAAGCAGTTCGAAGAGGTTAACCCATTAATTAATGTAGACTCTTAATTCCTTCCCTATCCTACGGGCACGTCTCTCCTACCTTGATATGCAATGGTCGCTGTAGCACGATGAACATGAGACTACAGGAGCTATTACAAATCTTGGAATTCATTCGATTAATCGAGTCTGGTTTTACCACGCTGGGATCGGTGCAATTCTTTAATTAATGTGAAGACGCATCAATAAACCGATATCGCTTTTATGCAACCTCGATATCCTGATTTCATAAATTCTTTACAAATTGCATCGAAATTGCTATGCCTAGTAAATATTGTCAGACCAGCACTAAATGGTTTTAAAAACTGAACGTGCAATTGCGTTAGGTGGCTAAACCAACACCGTGTTGCACAACGCTCTGAAAAGTGTTGTCTGAATAATTTGGAACGTAGATGCGTGTGAGATCTTACTACAATGTGGTATTGTTCACGAGTGCTTCGTCTTTGGCATTCGTGGTAGTGTTCTCTACTATTTCTATTATGTACGTTTTATTTCTTATCTTTGAACCTTTTGGACCTTCAATGTTCCTTGATCACATTATATCTGGCAATACTTCGCCATCGTTGAAAAGTTTTGCCTTCTCCTCTGGGAAATTTCGGACAGCCTAGCTATATTATAAGTAATCGCTATTAAAATAGACATTGCTCAGTTTGAAATAATACTAAATATGATTAAATACAACAGTATGATCATCTAATTTATTCTTTAGCAGGTGCTATATTTGACGTGCAAATATAGCAACTGTTGTGGCCACGCACTTAATATATCCCTACGGAAACCTGCTCCAATGATATTGTTGAAATCAATAGCTCATTGTTATATCAGACAGCAGTAATTACATAAATTAATAAACATTAACTCCGTGTATCAATAGCTAACATAACGTTAATATTGTTTATATTTTATTTCAGGTAAGCTTCGTTAACTTGTGTCGAGACGTGAGAAATTCTATAGAGCCCCGCGAGTCGTAAGTAATAAAGTTTTCAACGTGTTTTTTACTGTCGCCTTTATAGAGAAACGTAGCTTTCTTTAGCTGTCTTATTTATTGTTCAAGACATTACTATTCTCCGTACAGTTTGTTAGAGTTCGAAAAAGGGCTGGGAAGCAGCAATATTTCGTTTATTAGGTAAAGCTCGTATTGTTGTAGATTTTCTTTCGTGCATTGATTATTGGGTTTGATATGGATATTAAACTATTATAACAGTTTTGTTGCCCACGTGCAATTGATTTTCTGTAAGATAAACGCTTGTTTCATTTGAATTTCAATCATTCAACTCAGCCTCTCTTAGTCCGCTGCTGGACAAAGGCCTATCCCAAGCTGCGCCACAACAGCCGGTCCTCCGTCTTCCATCAATTTAATTTATTCTATATAAATTCTCTTCCGTTCTTTCGTATAATTTTCTTCCGTATAATTTTTTACTAGTTTGATTGAATCACTTACTTTCTCATCTCAGTTAAGACAATTTAGAATGATTGTGAATGCCAATTTTGATCTAGCCAAGAAGGTGTCTATGGCATCACTTCGCCTTATATTAGGTTAGGGACACAGAATTAATTAGCAAAATTAGCCTCGTAACGACAACACGAGCTTGGCCTTACGTGTATTTGATTGCACCTACGATTATTACAAGAATTGCAATTGAATTGAATTCAATCATTGTGCATCTGTAATTGTTTATGAATCCTTGGAAAAGGAATACATCATTCTTGACTATCCATAAATGTTTGTACTTGGTAATAATAATCATGTTTTGTGGGCCATTAAACATTGACATATACGTTTACCTACTTGAAATATAGTTCGCGTAGGTGGTTTACACATCTGAAGTGGGTCTTACGTGTGATTGAGTGAGACGGCTCATTACAATAAGTTTTTCTAAAGCGAATTTGACACGTGTCTCACTATAGGCGTTGCTACCAGGCGCGTTAACAATATGTTACGAATGGCAAGGTTGAGCCTGTCTGAACCAAGCACTTTGCTGCTGGCTCATAGCTTGCTATTGTCAAATATTTGTCTTAAACAGTCCGTCTCGCTTGCATATTACGAACCGCTACGTTATTTTTAGTATATGCGAAACCTGAATATAGTTTGTTCAGATAGGCAGTCGCTCCATGTAAAATACTGGTATTCAGCTGCATCCGGTTAGACTGGAAGCCGACCCCAACATAGTTGGGAAAAAGGCTAGGCAGATGTGGACATAAAAATAAGTACTCATAACCGCCAGACGCAGACAGTTATAAAGTCATGTACTCATCCAGCCTACATGTTACTCACATTCAGTCAGTTTTCTCTTTAGCCAAAATTTCATTAGAAAAAAGAAATTGAAAGGACAATAGTAAGTTTAACCCACCTGCCCACTTGTTGAACCCATACTTGGATCCGAACCAGCTGGCGGCGGTGTCACCCACACCTATCGACAGGACCCCGCTGAGCAGTTCCAGTTCGTACCCCGGATGTACCGGCACCAGAAGCAGCGGGCACGCCAGCCCTACGTACAAGTACATCGGGGTCATTGCGTAACAACCCACGTCCTGGGAAATAAGAAAGATTGATTCACTCAAAAAAACTTCAATTAACCAATGTTGGGCCGTATCCTGTCCGAAATCCGGAAGCGGCTGTCGCGCGAGTAAGCGATCATACTTGTTAATTTGATAAACAATTATTTTCCCCGACTTAACATCAAATAAACCAAGACACGTCCACTGCTACCCACATTCTATTTTATAGTTTGATAATATAATTTTTACTTCCATCATTTTCATCAAGAAAATCGCGTCCATGATCCTAGGTTTACGTCAGCACTAGATAATGATAATTCATAGATTTCCAGAGGTAGGTAATCATACCTCTGTTCTGTTCTGATGAACATGGTGTAAAGTTCACTTATACTCTATAGAAAAGGAAGGATTCTCCGCTTCCTGCGCTCTAATGGCTCCAATCCATGATAATTATTACCCCATGTTATATTTTGTCCCAAATTATTTAAAAATGGTTAAAAGTTGGACACTGAGCAACACTAAGTAGGTTATCCAATCTCCGCGCCGAATGGTTAGGTACCTAGGTACTATTATCAATGAGCGCAAGACGGCGCGGCGCGGCTGAGCATGTTTTTGTATGGACAAACAGGTAACTTAGCAAGCTTTTAACTTTGTGATTTTTAGCGTTCCGTACCCAAAGGGTAAAAATGGGACCCTATTACTAAGACTTCGCTGTCTGTCCGTCCGGCTGTCCGTCCATCCGTCTGTCTGTCACCAGGCTGTATCTTAAGAACCGCGATAGCTAGACAGTTGAAATTTTCACAAATTATGTATTTCTGTTGCCGCTATAACAACAAATACACTCGAGAGCAATGAATCCGGGTCACTTAAAGAATGTTAAAAATCTCGGAAACTAAAAATGATAGGTTAATGCAATAAATTGTATTTAATAGACAATGTAATACTCCTTAAATGAAAGTAAAAAAAATATGAGTCACCATACATTTTATTAACACAAAATTACATAAAGAAAAAAACTGCTGATCTCTCCTTAAAACAAAAATAGGAAACATGAAATTTTTAAACTTTATTACGATTTTCTTGAATTTTAATACTTCGTATTGCCTCCTCGTGCTTCCATTACTGCGTTTACGCGGTTTGGCATGCTGTACACCAAGTTCCTTATACGATTTTGGGGAATATTCTCCCATTCCTCTGTGAGAGCAATTTTGAGCTCACGAAGCGTGATTGGGGGAGGGTTTCGTTGTTTTACGCATCTGCCTAGCTCGTCCCAAGCATGCTCGATCGGGTTGATATCCGGGCTGCGCGCTGGCCACTCCATACGAGTAATGTTCATCTCTTGAAGGTAGTCATTCACAATCCTACCTGTATGAGGTCGGGCATTTTCATTCATAAATATAGCATCCTCACCTAAATTGACCATAAATGGACCAACGTGATCATTGAGGATTTCTTCCACATATCTTACGCTAGTTAAAGAGCCGTTTTCTATGATCACCAGCTCTGTGCGACTTTCAGAAGAAATTCCGGCCCACACAAGTACAGACCCACCACCGTAGGCTACTTTTTCTTCGATGCATGCTTGCTTGATTAATACTTAATACTTACTTACTTACTTGAATCTTTCCCCTGGTCTTCGATACACTCTGTGTCTTCCATCGTGCTTGTAGAGCATAAATTTTGATTCGTCGGAGAACATAACTTTTGACCAATCTTCAATACTCCAATTTACTTGGCTCTGGGCATACCTTAGTCTTGAAATACGATGCCCACGCTCCAGTTTAGGGCCGTTTGCAGGTCTAAGGGGTTTTAAGTTAGATTCAGCAAGCCGACGTCTTACTGTCCATGCACTTGGGTTACTTCCTTCGAGGCGTCGAAACTGATTTGTGAGTTCAGTTCCTGTGAGAAAGCGATTTCGAAGCATGGTGTTCACCAAGTATCGGTCTTCTCGTGCTGTGGTACACCTGGTTCTGCCCGTTCCTGGTCTGCGTAGGTTAGAACCAGTTTCTTCGTAACGTCGGAGAACTCTTTGTACTGTTGACAGCGACACACCGACAGTCCTGGCTGTATCGCGCTGACTCCGGCCGGTTTCCAGCATTGTAAGTATTCTGGTGCATTCTTCAGGCGTAAGCGACATAATTTCAGCTTGAATAATGAACATAGAGCACTATCAACATGGTTTATGTACCCACATAAATGACAGATTACAAACAAAAGCAAAACCAAATGCTGTAATTTCGTAGTTCCATCTTCGAAAGTGGCCCTTTTTCAAATTTGATTTTTTTATGATATAACTTTACAATAACTAAGAAGTTTTAATACCTTCATTTAAGGAGTATTACATTGTCTATTAAATACAATTTATTGCATTAACCTAGCATTTTTAGTTTCCGAGATTTTTAGGATTCTTTAAGTGACCCGGATTCATTGCTCTCGAGTGTACTAAAAACAAAATAAAATAAATATTTAAGGGGGGCTCCCATACAACAAGCGTGTTTTTTTCGGCGTTTTTGCCTTGTGGTTCGGAACCCTTCGTGTGCGAGTCTGACCCGCACATGGCCAGTTTTTCATATCATGATACAGTTTTGAAATTATGTAAGTACATAGATTCTTTACATAAAACTACTAGAAGTGTTTCGGGTTTCGCATATACTAAAAATAATGTTGTATTACCTACACGTTCTCGAGCTACTCTTTGCTTTGCAACTTAACATATTGTCAAACGATATTTTCATTTCATAAAAGCTTGCATTGAACAATATTGTTGTTGTAAAAAGAGATCTATAATGTGTCACATTTAATGACGCCATTAAATATGTTTAAAATTGTTGTTAAAGTGTTTATTCAATAGTTTGTCATTGGTCTAATTCTGTCATTCAATGTTTATAAGCTACGCCCACGGATCATCCATTGAATACGAAGCTCATTCCCGAATGGTAGGGATCGACATTTGACACTCTTCGGTTTTATTGTAGTAGAAAAAACGCCCGTCATTATGTTGAATATCAACATGTCACAATGTATAACTTAACACCCCGCCCAAACTGATTCATAGTTGTTTTTAATTATTTTATTATATTCATCGACTATACTAAGAAGTTTAATGCCTTCCTCATGACACCGATTTTTGCTGGAACGGCTTTATAAAATGGCTACACCGGAGGTTATAAACTTTCTATTGAACTAGCATAATGGTGCATTAAAGTCGCCAACTGACACGACACACTGAAACATCCACAGCTCGTTGTTTTACGATAATGTTCCATATTATATTAATGTCCGCGTCGCATCAAATCACGTTGTTTGGCACCGACATAACACATAAAAAGGAAACCCCAGTTTCCCTACTGTAAACTCGTCCTATATTTACAAATGGGCCCGCAAGTAAACCGTGAAAAATAAATATTAGGCGATAAATCAGCGAAAATCTCCGGTTTACTCCAATGCTTTTATAGCTATAATAAAAGAACCGTCAACTGTGGATAGTGTTCGGGGAATAAATAGTAGGTACCTATAGATCTCGGCCACCATTCTGGAAACTCGAACGCGTACCAGTGCCCATTGGTTCAGCTTTGACACATTTAGGCGATGTTAACTAGTCAGCTTATTTACACGTGTCGAACCTTCGTAAATCCTAACGAATAGGACCGTAAATCTGTAGCTGCTTTGTATGAAAACATGCGTATTCCTTCGTACTAAGACAATTTATAGAGTTATAACTCTCGTTGCGTTAGTCTTGATATTGTGCTCATACAATATTATTTTAACACCATCATCTGGTGCTCCTAGTAAAGGCCGCACTTTAAAAGCTATTAAATTGATCATGAGTTTTAACAAAATCATATGTTATGATTACCTAGTTTTGTAATGTAAAATAAATAGCTAACGAAAGAATATTTAATAGAAAACAAACTTGTCTGAAGTCAACATTGCTGCATTGGTTTTTACTTTTGTGTGCTTATATGCTACCACTGTATCAGCGATATCACCGCACAAACTTGTCTGTTTGGGCACATTACTTATCGAGTGTCACACAAACAACAAGTCTTGCTGCTACCCTTGCGGAGTGGTATGCAAATATGAGTTTATTTTTTCATTCACACCCAATGTCTGCTAACTGCCATTCATAAATATGAGTATTATTTTTCCTTTGGACCATTTACGCTTGACCACCTGTTTTATGTGCACGTTCTCTGAAATTAACATAACGTGTTCCGCTGACGATATTCATATTTCTCAGTCACACTTCACACAATTAGCTGCAGTCCAAACGACTAGGTCTCGTTATGCACCGCAAATATTTAAGCTTGCTTTTATTTGTAACCGTATCTCCGTCCTCTTGTATTTCCATAACATATTTATACATTTTAATAATGGTTTCCAGCGAATTTTCAAATGTCGCATCAGTGTCCTAAACAATGTGACACCGACCCTCCGACCGTGCATAGATAAAGATATCAAGATAAAAGCATTTCAATCACAACTGTAAAGACAACCTGCGCTGGCATTTCCAACTGGTTTCCATTTTGTGTGCATTTCGTATTGGCCAATGACAGTTCGCTCCTGCTGTGATTTATGCACTTATTATTTTGCAACTTCATACATTGTTTTGCAAAGCTTCCAAATTAACTTGTATATTTACTACATCATTGTTTTCATTGATAAATGATTCACCGTCAATCTCATTTCGTCACTTTTCTACGTATAATTATTGTCATCCTCCCACGCGTTATAGGAATGACTAATGGGAATCTTTCAAGAATCATCTATTATATTTGTGTAAGTCGTAGGTATACTGAGACCTAGGGCTTCCAATACCGGATCCCGGAAATTTTTGATATAATTTTTCAATACTAGTATTGAAATATCCAATACCGGGATTACGGTATTGGTGATTTTATTTTATTTTCAGTAGAAACTACTGTGTCACAATTTCGTTTTATTGCACATTATATTTCCAAAAAAAATTTTACGTGCATAAGTTTAAAAAACTGCGTATTTTAATTATCTGGTGGTTCATTTATTCAGAGTTACAGGTACAGATTGGGATTTAAAACGGTAGTCTTGTTGTTTGAAAGTGACAAAACTGATGTAAATCAGGAAGGAGCCTTAAAACAGCATAAACAACTTTTTACTGATTTTATGTGATTTTAGTCAAAAATATTGTATGTTGATTGTAAAGAGATTTATTTTGTAGAAACATAAAGACAGATACTGATGTATCTACTTTTCTTATGATGTGTCAGGTTAATAATAAAGAGACTTATTTTTGTAAAGAGATTTTGTTTGAAACTTAAAGTTACATTATTAGGCCAGTCATTTAAGACATCGTAGGTCGCAAAAAATGCACTGTACTGATTTTTTGGGATATTGTTTGGATATATACCAATGTTGAAAAACCAAGTTTGCAACATCGAAAGACCTGTGCTAATTGCATGATGCTCGAAAAACCTCGAAACTTCGGACTTCCTGCAGTTTTTTACTCATGACTTCTAAAAGGTAAAGTCATCCAACACATTTTTAAAGTATACAAAATTTGAGCGTAGCTATAACTCTGTAGATCCAATACAACTCGAGATAGGTACAGTTTTGTATACATACTGTCCTTACAACATCCTACAACATCTGTAATTAATATGGTGTACATAATAAATAGTATTCTATTCTTTTATTCTATTCTAATCAGCCCAGTGCAATTTTTGGCGACCTAATGCGATTCTTGTGTCACGACTATAAAATAGTTATTATTAAAAAAGTGCTTTTTATTTAAAAAAAAAAACGACAAGAAAAAATGCTTAAATATCATTTTTTAAAGCAAATTATACACCTTATTGTTATTTAAAATATTCTAAAACAATATTAGATAGCCTAAAATAAAACCAACGAATTATCTCCATGATTTGTATGTATGGCATGGTATTGATTCCTTTGCCTCCTAATGGAATCTATGAAAACATTACGTGTGCCAGTAAGGTTGTCACACTTGTCAGTTGTGAGTACTCAGTTGAAAATTGAATTGAATTTGACACTTGATTGACGTTCACATTTCACAATGACAATAATGACATCCAACCGAAAAGTGTTGCCTAAATCAATAAATACTGTGGGTCTGGGTTGCAATTAATTTTTTAAATAATATTATATTAAAAATTATAATAATTAAGGACCTTGTATATATTTTTTTTTAAACGCTCCCTGCGTTTAAGAAAAATATATACAAGGTCTCCTTAATTTATGTACTTTCATAAAAATATAATCTCTTCCCTGTTCACATCAGCTTCGAATAAAAGCCCAGCCTTCATACAAAAACCTAACATGTCCTTTATATTTAGAGGTGAACTCATAAATCTTCGAAAATAAATCTTTAACTTGTTGAAGCATTATTTTATTGTTTTGTGTTTATTGTTTACTAATTAGTTTGCAACAAAATAAAAAAAAACCGGGCAAGAGCGAGTCGGACTCGCGCACCGAGGGTTCCGTAACATCCGGGTTTATGCATAAGGTTTATGTTTATGAAATTAAATGTTTATTTTTTATTTTTGAGTTGATTGAATGAATGGTAAATTGCGGGTTACGATTTATGACGTATTAAAAAAAAAAAAACTACTTACTAGATCTCGTTCAAACCAATTTTCGGTGGTAGTTTACATGGTAATGTACATCATATATTTTTTTTTGTTTTATCATTCTCTTATTTTAGAAGTTACAGGGCACATTTTATAACTTTGGAAGTGTCTCTCGCGCAAACTATTCAGTTTAGAAAAAAATGATGTTAGAAACCTCAATATCATTTTGAAGACCTACCCATTGATACCCCACACGTATGGGTTTGATGAAAAAAAAAATTTTGAGTTTCGGTTCTAAGTATGGGGAACCCTAAAATTTTTTTTTTTCTATTTTTGTGTGAAAATCTTAATGCGGTTCACAGAATACATCTACTTACCAAATTTCAACACTATAGTTCTGATAGTTTCGGAGAAAAGTGGCTGACATACGGACGGACAGACAGACAGACAGACGGACGGACAGACAGACAGACAGACAGACATGACGAATCTATAAGGGTTCCGTTTTTGCCATTTGGCTACGGAACCATAACAATGTAGAAAAAACTGGCCATGTGCGAGTCGGACTCGCACACGAAGGGTTCCGTACCACAAGGCAAAAACGCCGAAAAAAAACATGTTTTTTGTATGGGAGCCCCCCTTAAATATTTATTTTAATTTAATTTTATTATTTATTATTAATGTTAAAATACAACTGAATATTTCAAGTGCCTACCTGTTGCCATTTTTGATATCGAGCAAAAAAGGGCAATAAAATCGCGTTTGTTGTATGGGAGCCCCCCTTAAATATTTATTTTATTTTGTTTTTAGTATTTGTTGTTATAGCGGCAACAGAAATACATAATTTGTGAAGATTTCAACTGTCTAGCTATCGCGGTTCTTGAGATACAGCCTGGTGACAGACAGACAGACGGACAGACAGCGAAGTCTTAGTAATAGGGTCCCGTTTTTACCCTTTGGGTACGGAACCCTAAAAAAGTAGTCTTATTACCGGGATCCCGGGATTAAAAATTACTTAATTACTAATTAATTACTTATTTGTTTTTGATTATTAATTAATTACTGTACCGGTATTGAAAAATTCCGGTTTATGTAACCCATACTGAGACCATCATTATACTCGTTTGACAACAAACACACTAATATTAATATAGGCGAAAGTTTGTGTGTGTGTGTGGGGGTATGTTTGTTTGTTACTTCTTCACGCTCAAACGGCTGGACCAATTTTGATATAATTTTGTATGCAGGTAGCTGACACCCTGCATTCCCACGGTATCGACATTTACGCGGGTGAAACCGCGGGGCGCAGCTAGTTTTAACATAGATTAATCTCGCATCGGCTCTGTGTTACTGTCATCTCATTGGCAACTTGTAGTTAGTGCTATTGGTTGAGTAACAAAAAGTGTAAATGAGTTATTTTGCCTTAAAATCCTGGGTTAAATTAAACTGGTTAGATTTGAATGAATTTCCATTTGCAACTGAGTTCATACTTAAGTGAATCGAGATTATTATGAGTTCGTTAGGTAAGTTTTCATCTTTTCAATTGCAAATGACCATAGCGGTTGCATTTACATGAATCTAGACTCTGAAGTTATGTATGCTAAAAGCCTTATTACACTACTCGATATTCAGGGACCTTTTCCTTTAATCGGGATGGTGTAATAGGAGAAAGGGACGAAGGTTCCTCGAAAAACACATGACCTAAATCGAATAGGCATCGAATAGGGGTTTTAAATGTACAGTTAGCCAGTTTACCTCAAAAATTATGCTTGAACTTTTCTACGATTCAACAGCTGCAGCTTTTTATTGATTCTCTCTCTATGTTTGCATAATGCATGGTGCATGACTAGACATTAGCCTATGGTACTTGACATCGAGGACAGGAAGTCGGATATTACTGAAGGAGCTCTGTTAGTTGTTAAATAAGTTGTAAAATGTCATTTAACGTATTCACCGTCACGCTCGTATCTTAGATAGCACAGAGTACCTACTGAAAATAATACTTCATAATCTGGGCAATTGAGGTTCACTTTTTCACCCTCCAAGAGGTTTGGAAGGCTGCACTACTGGTAAAGACAAAGTGGAATTTTGTACAAAAAGTCACACTGAGTTTGTTCACTTAAATCTTTTACTAGGAATAGAAATCTTTGATAGTGAAGAAGAGAATATTATGTAAAACAAAACAACTGAAAATGATAAAATCTCTGCAAAAATAGATACTGAGATAGACAGACACATCAATTAATGTAAAGTTTTACTACATTTACTCATGAATTGAAATTGTGTAATCGGATCTTTATATATATCACAAATTAAAGTTAGGCAGTCGTTTATGCAAATGTATTCAATATTTCCAATCGGGTCGTTGTATCTTATCAGTATCTTGCGCTTCTCTTGCATGAAATAAGCAATAATTTCTTCGGTTCCAATTCGAAGGGACTTGTTTTAATAGTAGGAGATATCCACGCAAAGCCCGTGCCGTCATGATGTGCTAGTACATCTGTCCGACGCTGTATATTGTCTGGAGCTACCGTACCGGCAACTTAATTCACTACTGCCTTTTGATTATCTTGTTCCCATTCATCATTCTCAAGTGCATCGCTTTCTATTAATATACACACTACTTTGTTATTGTATGATATATTGAGTAGGCTAACTTATTCACCTTCTAACTTAAATACGCTTTGATGTCCAAGATCATTAGTTTTGTTACTTTGTTCCAACAAGCAAGTAAAATCTGGTTTGATTACTTAATAATCTAATTTGTCAAGCTTGATTACAAATGGCCCGTTCACAAACACAATACCACAATAGTTCTAGGACACACCGGATGCGTAGGCTCTTTGTTCACAAATGTCACATTAACTTAATTCGGACGGCATTTGCTTCACGTCAGCTGCATTTGTCCAGAGATAACACGTGTCAAAGAAGTCGAAAACTGACTACAGTACTTAGGTGCCTTTTGATTTACGAGTAGCACATCGAGGTTTAGTTTTTTTTTGTCTTTGTAGATCGTCATACCTATTGTGACAATCTATTTCTTGATATCTCTTAATGTGCCATAGTGAAATATCTGCTTCTAGGTACACCTCTACTTTTATTTTGCAGACCTTATTCATAGATCCACGTTTCACATCATGTTTGATTTACCTACAAAAGGTGTTTATTGTTTGGTCCTGGTCTCTTGCTACATCTGGCCAATCCTTTAGATAGGCGTCCAATTCGTCACGCCATCTTTTTCTGGGCCTAACGCGTCGCCGATTTCTGTTATTCGGAATCCAGTCAGTGGCTACTTTTGCCCAATTCTGTTGCGACATGGAAAGACGGAATCCCAGGCCTTTGCCCTGCAGTGGGACATAGCAGGCTCATAATAATAATAATTATTCGTGGTCAATTTATAGTCATTTTATGTCATCATCATGATTATTGATTGTTGTTATTAACCTAGCTGGCCCCCTATAAATTCCGTTAAGTTTATTTTAGTTTTCTGTTATTCCATGTTTATAAATACCTTGCTACTTTGTTAACATTTTAATATGACCACAATCTTCAAAATTATATTCGTCCGCGTCTCGCCCGCTTCGTGCTTCTGCTGAAAGAATGATTGGGTTTTCGGGTATTTCAGCTTTCTGGCAAATCACATCAGAATTTCGGTATAAAAACTGATATCAGCATATACATATTCATCTGAGTTTACTTTTGTCGACTCTTCGTGGGTACCGATAACACATTAGCTTTGTTATGTTATTAAATCTTTCCCAGAGAAGTCTGATCCCGTTAATGTCACTTATGTGCCGGGTAATTACACACACATTTTAATATATCAACATAATTATTCGCGTGATTCAAGTCTCCGTGGTTGGTCGACGCAAGTGAAGCCGGTCGCTACTGACCGTGGTACTGCGTTTACGCATCGTCGCTCAACGTGAGAAAATTCCCCTTCAATCCACATTGTTCTTAATTTGCCCTCATATATTATTATTCAGGGAACATTAATCTCAACACTAGCAGAAAACAAAGCTATTAGCGACTGCTAGTTTTCCGCTCCAAATTCTTGTTGATTCTAAAGTTGCACCTTCTTGGAATTTCTCAGCGATTTACTAGTTCAACAAATGTGGGAAATGTGAAGATAGATAGTTTGTTACAGTCCTCCACACATTGAAATAAATCTAGTTCATTTATGCTCCAATTGTGACAGTCAACTTTAATTAATGCACCACCTTGTAATTTCACTGTCTAGACCGCGCGTCCGTTTACTTAGTTTGTTATTAAGGCGGCCGTTGCATTGGCGTTGTCGTTAAATTACAAAATACCATCACAGTTCTTGGTGATGAAAGAAATTAATTGTTTCCGCCGACCGACGTTGCTAACGAAAGTGATTTTGTGACTTAGTCTATTCTAAGAACCAATTATACCATTTGTTTCACTGGAACTGCTGTGCATGCGACTGCGCGCAGATGGCTGTTTAATGACATTGTTGCAGAAAACTACACAGCATATTTTTCTGTACAGCTGTTGCATTCAAAATATTAAAATGCGTTCCTTTATTGTTAAAAGAGTGCCTTCAAGTAACAAGACAGGTTTCTGAAGATCTTACTAAAGTTAACTTTTGTAAGTTTCGTTAGCTGAATAATCTAGTAAGTACACGATACAGTTACCACAAGCAAAAACAGTCGCTTAACTACTTAAGCTTCGGCGTTCAATTACCCAATCGGTTTTTTATTTTATAAATATGCTAAAATGAAAATTAATAGTATAGTGTCATCTTTCTCAACGGAATCGCATTTATCTATACATATAATAAATCTGTAGAAGGGTCAATTCTGTACATTGAAAATATTGAAAAAATAAATAGCGGGGGGTGTTGCTGGATCGATACCAAACCCAAATATGTGATTAAAAAAATTTTTGTCTGTCTGTCTGTCTGTCTGTCTGTATATGCAGGCATCACGTGAAAACTAACGGTTCGATTTCGATGAAACTTGGTATAATTATACCTTATTATCCTGGGCATAAAATAGGATACTTTTTATCCTGGAAAAATACATAGAAAAAAAAAACTTATTTTTCGGTTTTATTCATAGTCGTTGTTCTGTAGAACCGCGAACACGTTGCATTACCCGTAGTGGATAACTTTCCATTTCAATTTAAGAGAATACAGTTTCCTGTACCTTTGTGTTACGCCATGACAATAAATAAGGCTCAAGGTCAGACCCTAGGAGTTGCTGGCGTAGATCTTACCGCGAGTTGTTTTTCACACGGGCAACTTTACGTAGCTCTTTCCCGTGTGAGCAGTCCAAGAAATCTTCATGTTCATATTCCGGACGAGCTCACTAACAATGTTGTGTATGCTGAAGCTCTCAATTAACTTTCTGTCGCATTGTCACGATCACTTTTTTATTATTGCAAACTTTTCGTCACTGTCAGTAATTTACTGCTACATGCTACTTATCAAGGTCGGAATTACTATGAAAAAAATACTTACTACAGAACGTGAGCTCAACAGCAGTAGCTCAATAGAGGGATCTCCTTAATTATTATAGGCTTAGCCGTATTTGGGTCCAATAGATATTTATAAGATATCATTGTCAGAGTTAGTCAAAATGGAGAAATAAACCATCCACGCGAAGACCGACATCCGCGCGGACGGAGTCGCGGGCGGAAGCTAGTCTTGAAATATGTCGAAAATTGTATTATAACTGTCCAGGGGTCGAGTTCAATCCCGTCTTAACACCACACATGTTTATTTAATACATAAGTAATTTAGAAGATCGCACCGTGGGCTATAAAATGAAGTTTAAGGTTTTTAATAGAAACTATAAAACCTTGGGCGGTGTCTTCATGGCAAAGTGAAAAAATCTAATCACGTAGCTAGCGTCCAATTCCATGTGATAATATCGTTCTTGGGCTTGAAGTTACAGCTTATTAAATGCGTATTAGAATAGAATGAGCGAGAGGGATTACAGAGTGAATGCGCCGCGGTCTGCCATTGTGGCCAGTGACAATGCAAGAGAGATTGCATTGCATTATCTGGAACCAGTAAGCGTACGTGTGTGAGGCTCACTGTCGCAATACTCCAGGTAGGAAATTGTACAATACTATAAATTGGTTTAGATGTTTGAAACTTTTTGCCAGTTATAAAAAAAAAAAAAAAGACTGGCCAAGTGCGAGTCCGACTCGCACACGAAGGGTTCCGTACCACAAGGCAAAAACGCCGAAAAAAACACGTTTGCTGTATGGGAGCACCCTTAAATATTTATTTTATTTTATTATTAAAGTAAAAATACAACTGAGTATTTTGTGAATATTTCAAGTGCCTACCTGTTGCCATTATTGATATCGAGCCAAAAAGGGCAAAAAAATCGCGTTTGTTGTATGGGAGTCCCCCTTAAATATTTATTTTATTTTGTTTTTAGTATTTGCTGTTATAGCGGCAACAGAAATACATAATTTGTGAAAATTTCAACAGTCTAGCTATCGCGGTTCTGGAGATACAGACGGACGGACAGACAGCGAAGTCTTAGTAATAGGGTCCCGTTTTTACCCTTTGGGTACGGACCCCTAAAAATTGCAGTTTCATTACTGTTTTTAGCAGCAGATTTTTTTTTGATAACCGACGAAAAATTCAACGCTGTGGGGTTCAGAATCATGAATTGAATCCATGGTAACAGGTTCCGCGTCCATGTCCGTCCATGCCACCCTATATTTTCTCGTGTTTTCATAAAGAGTATTTTTATCTGTACCTAACAGAAATAAAACTGCCACAGATGTTATTGAACTGTAACTAGGACAAGACAAATGACTATTTCGAGGAGTAAGTGATCAAGAATAAGTTAGGTAATTTTCTACGACTAACGTTATTCTTATTTAATAACAGTAATCAGAAATCGTATTAAACTTGTTTTCGTGTCCGTACCTATTCATCAAGAGGAATTATCTTCAGAGCCATGATAAATTGAAAGTAAATAAACTACCTACATTAATTTTGGGCTCGAATCCAAGGTAATTTAACATCGTTTGCTTATCCGTAGGTGGTCTCGAAGATCGAACCGGCAATTGACATTTGTCACTCAGTGACACACAAGTTGCTTGTTCTCCTATTATAGTGAATGCTCTTCCTACGCGAGCGTTCAAACATCATTATATTATAGAGTTATCAACAATCTACAACCCAGTTTTAATCTTAACTCAAAGACACAGAGATAGATTTCCCTTGCATAATCCTAAAGGGAGTCTTGCAAGGCTAGAATTACGTACATAGAACGATCGCGATTGCGGTTGGAGTAATCTGAGTAAAATGGTAAAATTAAACCTTGTTATCAAATATAACTATAGTGTGTTGTGTGGCTTTGCTACCTGTTTGTGGATCGCTCGCTCTACATTAATGCAATCAACAAACACATAAATTAGGTAACTTATTACTACTCATAACTTAATTAAAATCGATTCGAATGTTAATTTCATATTTAAATTCATGGGTTTTAAGATTGATTGCATGCTCAAATTAGTAACGTGTTCCGCAGTTGTGATAAAAACTTTTTACAAAAAAAAAAAAACAACCGACTTCCAAAAAAAAACACTACAAATTGAAAAATAACTTTAATTTCGGAAGTCGGTGTCAATAAACGAAAATGCGGAACCTAAGACACCGACTTCCGAAATTGAAGTTATTTTTCAATTTGTAGTGTTTTTTTTGGAAGCCGGTTGTTTTTTTTTTCACTTTTTAGTGGGCCATCTGTGGTATTCTTCATCAGCTCCACTTTACCAAATGATGATTTCCGATATCAAATGCTGAAGTTATTTTAAAAAATACCCAAATCGTTATAGCTTTGCCTATAAAATTTGAGGGTTTCCTCGATTTCCATGGGATCCTCTCATCAGATTCCAATTTGATGATAATGGGACCACCTCGAGAGTATACCCTTTCAAACAAAAAAAGAATTTTGAAAATCGGTCCACAATTGGCGGAGTAATCGCGTAACAAACACACAAAAAAAAAAAACCTACCGTCGAACCTTCTGCTTTTTGAAGTCGGTTAAAAATATTGAGATAATACCAACCTCTTCCCCCGCAAGTTGAAAGAATTATCTCCAAGAAATGGGTTAATGTGATGCTCGTAGGCGATGAACATGCAAGCTGTCATTAAACATTTTCTGTTACATCTGCAAGCCTCATAAATAACTCCTGCACGTTACTTTAAACGCTGCCATTATACGTTATAATGATAGCGCTTAAAGCTGTGCTTTTTAGCGAGAAACAAAAGCTAGTGGCATAAACATACGTTAAAAAACGTTGAAACTTCAACAGGAATGCGTAAATAGCCGTGCGTCACTAAAATCATCCGTCTCATAGTTCACACGAGATTGAAGTAGGTATACAAGTTTGAGGGCTTGCGCAAGAGCGACCTCCTACAGACGACATATTCCGTAACTCGCTCACGTCTAATCCGAGTACATTAATCAAACTCAGGTGCAGAGACGTGGAGTGACGGATGGACAGCCCCCAAAACCACCTGTGACAAAACGCAGCCTCTATTGGAACGCGATTGTTTTTGTTTAACTCTCATTTACCAGCACAAAGACTGCTGCATTGTTCTACGACCATTACAAGCGTTTCGACACCCATCAACGTCCGTTGTGACATGTTACAAAAGGAGTTTTTTAAACGATATGCTCTTGATGCAACCTTGTATTGACCATCAGACGATTCAACTTGTCAAATACACAAACGCTGTCAGTGACGATTACTGTCCAATAAATAATTAATCAACAGATTCAATACATCTTGGTCACATGAGTCAGATATTTTGTAGTTCAGCTTAGAATCAGATTTAAACAACTTACTAGATACCGTATCAATCAATAAAGCGGTGCTTTTTAAATTACAAAATAAGTACCTAGGTGTTACAACCGCAAAATTCAGTAGCAGGCACATGCCATCGGCTACCAATTAAGTTGTTTGGAGAGAGAAAAATATGGAGAATATAAAGCATAAACATCTCATCCTAAATGCGTTCACCATCAATATGCAAGAAAAGGTGGCAATTAAATACATAATCCATCGGCTATCACACGAGCACCGTGGCGGGTTAATGGCTTGTTTACTCACTATGCCGCCCTTATATGGCGTGAAAGCTCCTCCGCATTGTCGCCAGCCCCTCAGCGGACTCGGTATGGTCAGGCGGATACGTGCGTCTGCGCATATGAGCCGTTTGATAGCATGAGAGATTAACAAATTGAACAGAACTCGCATAACTGTAGTCGACGTATTTTACAGATATAAAATTTAAATGAGAATTTCCATATTTTATATTTTTTGCATATTTTTTTAATCATCTGACGAGATATGATGACTTGAAAGTTTCGGAACCTACTTTTAATTTCGGCAAGGAGATATCGCTTAGATAAGACAGTATACAAGCAGTGGCTTTCTGAGTTGATCGATTGATTGAAGATAGTAACGCTACTACAAAATAAAATGTTCAGCACGTGCGACTAGCTGATAAGTACTTATAATCACATTACAACTTAACATATTTTAAACGGTACTTATCTCAGAAACAGATGGTTGTCTGATTGCGCGTCCGGAAATTAGCCGATGACTCATCACCTCTTTATCTGGATAAGGAAGATAAAACGAGACCCTGTGTTTGCACAACGATTCTTCACATACGGTGGGGAAATCGCGAGCTTGTGTTATAATACTTTTGCACCAACTAGCCATATGGTCTTTGAACCACATTGCATTTATAATAAATCGAATAACTACGCATCAATACGTAAGTTATTCAGTACTGTATAGGTATACAAATGTCTAAAAGTACAAATCCTGCCCATGCGACTACTTGCTTTGCAGGATTTCTTCACAGTCAGTTGGTTGATTACAAAATGTCATGCTTAAAATATTTGTTTAGGCCATTATCAAGAAATAATAACAGTCTTTCGAATATCCTGGCCCATGAGTCATTCGTAGCTTATTAAAAATATGTCATAACTCAATTACATCACTGCGGCTGGGGTGGCCTCTGTGCGTTATGTTGGCCAGCCATATTATTAGAGGTGCAGCATCAGATCTATCAATATATCTGTCAGATGATGTCATAACAGTCAACGACTATTGTCGTAGCCTTCACACTTATTACAAATTCGATACTTAGTAAAAATATTGATTACCTACATGATGCTGCTGAAGCTGCTGAGAATGACTATGTTCCCAAATAGCTATAATCGTTAAAATAATGTGTGTCGCAAAACAAATTCATACCAACAAAATTAAGTATTGTAAATTTTTCAAAAACTAAAATAAGTACTCATAAAAGCAGGAATTTTCCACGGGACATAAAATTTTAAATTTACTAGTAAACGTTTGGGACGGTATTATAAAATTAACGAGTCAATATGACATGTTTCATGTGTAAAATTTATTAGAGCAGATGTTTTCCACGTAGCTAACAAATGTATTTTTCTCTTTACAGAAATAGCAAAAGTCCGAGCAAGTTTATTCCAAATAAATGGAGTCAAGAAAGAACCACTCGTTCTACCAGAGCCTGAAGGCATGGTCACCACACTCACAGAAAAAGTTTACGTGCCAGTAAAAGAACATCCAGATGTAAGTATTGACGTAATTAGCACTGTAGTTGCGTTAGATTCTAGGGTTTATCTGAATTGCCAGGCAGCAGAGGTCAAGGGAATGAAAACGGTGATTACACATCTGTATTTAAAATATGATGGCATATTAGTAATCAATACGATCATAAGCCAGGAAGTCTTCGAATTTGTTGTTTATTTTGAGGAGTATTTCCTATTGTTCTGGAAAATTAAGCCACCAATTTACTCCGTAACCACGTAAGACCAATCTGCTTTATTACAGCTCCGAGAAATTCTAATTAAAGCCGTATCGTTTCAAACTTTATGGATTTACTGAAAACACCCAACTTGTTGAATTGGCTATACCTACTAGCACGTGACGTTATTGTGTATTCAGTACAAATTTCCTGTTGACGTAGGAGGGAAGTAAAAATAAGATACAAAGTTTTATTTGTGGCACTGTGGTAGCATTGTTGTAGGATTGCTATATTTTGACCCTCATCATCTGCCTAACTCAACCTATTTTTGGAATCGGCTTCAAGTCTAACCGGCCTGTACCTGAATACCTCTACATGACCTCCACAACCCAGTTACTAGGTTACACGATACCCCTTAGTGAGACTGGTTGTCAGACTTTCGGGCTTCTGACGAGCCGTAACGATTGTCAAAGATCCACGAATTTTATATTCTGGGCTTGATAGGTAAAATATTTCTGTCATAGAAGCTGAGAAGAATTTTACCACAATAGATAGTATTTTAGCGTTGTAGCTTAAGAGAGTGATGAAGATAAATGTTGATGAATGGAGAGGAAGAAGGAGACCAAAGAAAATATCGATGGATTGAGTTGAGAGTTGATATGAATGAGACCCCAGTGAATGATAACGTAACATTCAACAGGGGAGAATAGAAGAAGAATAGTAGATTGTTATACAAGGGTCGGAAGGAATCAATTCCCATACGAGGCATTTAGACGCCCGAGCGCAGCGAGGGCGGCTATAGTCCGAGTGGGAATTGATGACTTTCACCCGCGTTAAACACTCTACTTTTCATTTCGAATTTAAGGAAAGTAAAAACTAGTAGTTTTTCTAAAATATTTATTGATAATAATTACATGAATAATAGGTACCTATTTATTAGTCTTTTTTATGGAACACACCACGTCACCTGCCACATGAGTAGATTTTGTGTCACCACCGCGGGCCGTCCCGCTTACTAGGGCCCGTATTATTATCATTCTGTCTGCATTCTTACTTTTACCATTTTTCATAAATTACTTAGAAAACACGATAATCTTGATAAAAATTACTAAAAATTGTGTTGCGACGTGACACTTTTTAGTGCTGACCGTCCACCCAACTTTCTTATTTCGATTCAAAACTTGCATACAGCCTAATCGATACTCGCAATAAAAAAAATGAAAACAAAATTGTAGAAACTGAATAAAAACTCTCTAAACTAACAAAATGTATTGAAATGTAAAGTGTTTGCAGAATATCCAATCTATAGAATTAATTAATTATCATCATTCTCAAAAAAAACTTCTGGAAAGCCTACCTAAAAAATGTTTACTGGGAATTCTGTACTAAACTATTAGAAAGTATCAAAAATAAAATCCACAATAAATAATTGTCCAATAAATGAAAATAATTTTAAACAGCGAGCGCATTCCGAATATAAATTCAATTATAGAAGCATTTCGGCGCGAAATTCAGTAAATGATTTACCTATGTCCGCCTGTCTGTTATTGACATGATATTAGAAGAGATTGAAATGATATTAGAAAAGCATAAATCATTATTATAAACAATGCTTGTTGTATTTATTGCTTAGAATAATTTTATTTTATTTTCAAATATCGATTACATTCGTCATATTAATTACTCGAGTCAATCGAAATATGAAAAAAAAAATTGTTTGGAATAATAGCTTTCACACATCATTGCAATAAAAAAAAAAACAATAATGGTCGGCGATTCTGAACACAAATTGAGTAGTGGTAATGATTAATACGTATTATTGAACCTGTGTTTGAATATTACGTTAAAACCTGGGCATTTTCGTGTTGTTTATAATATTATCAATAACATTTGACACATTTTAAATCTTATCTACATCTGTGTGTGTGAAATTTGTGAAAAGTAAAAATGTAAACACACACGATTGGCGCGAAACGTCGACATTAGATATCAAAAAAACTTCATTACCACTACTTATTTATCTTAAACTATGGATAAATTCGTCAAATAATTAAATGATGTATATTCACAGCCCCATATGGTAAAGTCAGGATGTTCGAAATCCCCAATTTTTATGTTTTTTAGCCTCGACCACAACTGACATCAAAATGGTGATTATCGTACTTAAGTATGTTGAATTTATTAAAGGTAAATTATTAACTTGTGCGCTAAATATGAAAGATTTAATGGCGTTAACATAATGAGCTTTTATCCAACTCTCCTAGTTAACGCACATTCATAAGATTTGATGGGTAGCTTAATAAATATTTACATAATCAATTAAGGGTCTCGTATGGTCTGACTGAGCTGACTACCTAACTAAATTTAGTTCTATTTTCAAATTTCATTCCCGCCCTAGGGAGGGAAGCAATTACTATGAGTAATTCCCGCCCGAGGGTGGGAAGCAGCGTTTTCCACCCGCTATTCGGATCAAACAACCACTACTTTCCGAGTATGAGAGATGAAAAACTATTTGCGTCTACCCCAAGTTATAATGGGCCTAGGGCGGAAAGAAGTTATTTCGTACAAATTCCAACCAATAACACTGATTTCAGTGTGTGGTTGCTTGTATATCATAATATTTTCGCACATTGTTTTGATCCCTTATGCGGAAAGAGCGTACAGACACAACAACTTAATTTGTCGTTTTCATACATCTTATATTTCATTCACAAACATTTAAGCATCAGAATATGAATTGAGCACTTTCTGTAAGAATACAGTAAAGTAATTTGTTCTGTCATTAATTTTCAACTGTTAAGAGACAAACACTCTTTTGAGCAGTGTTTGTAATAAGTGAATGTAAACACTCCTGCTTGGATACTGACGAAACTTGTATGCACATTATTCGTGAGATGTGCTCAAGCAATTATAACCATAATGAATTTGTATTGCTTTGTAAACACTCAAGTAATTAATTCATATGGCTTTTAATAGTGTATCAATAATACCCATTTCAAAATCATTATAGAAAAACACCAGTTTATAAGATCCTTCTGTGAAGCATTAGCATTGATTGAATTGCAAAAAGGTAATAAAGGAAGAAGCTTGTCAATTACGTCACGATACCCGTAAAGCTATCTTAAGATCCATCTTGGCTTTCTTAAGGGTTTTTTAACGGACGAGAATACTAATAATTTCTTCGTGGATCGAGCTAATTGTTGCGAATAGCGAGTTTTACTGTAACAGTTGCCAGTTAGTCATACAGATAGAAACACAAGGTAGACAGGCTGCTACATTTGGAGACTTATGTCAGGGCTATCTCGTCTTTGGAATGATTGTTGATTCTCGGGCGACCCTCAATGCTACGGTCCATTCATTGTTACTAACTGATCCTTAGTCATTTGCAAACGAACACGAAGAGAGTGCCTTTTTGGGCAAAGAGTTCAATGAACCGAATGATTCATTATTAAAATCGGATAACACCTAGCAGTGTACATGTCGGTGCCAACTTCGATTGAAGCTGATGAAAATATTGTCAATGCATCAGTTAACATGTCGTGCTATTTGGCTTTCAATGTACTAGATGGTTTATTTATATATTAGGCACATTCTGAACACGCAGACCGAAAAGTTTACCATACTTTATTACCCGACTGCGTCAGAAGGAGGTTTACGTTTTTCGAGTGTATGTATGTATATTTCTTTGGCACGCTCTGTAGCCTGTAGGCTTGATCGATTTCAGCTTGAGAGTTGGCGTTAGATTCGTCTTAATTGTGAGAGTGACACTGGGTATATCGAAAATTTAAAAAAAAAAATGGCCGATTTTTGGCGCCATATTGTCTTCAAAAATTTTTTTTTTTTCTCGAAATCTATCGAGTGGGTATCAAAATAAAGGGTTTTTAATGGTGATTACAAAAATATATACAACTTATATGGTTAAAAGTAATTCGAAGTGGCAAATCGTAAAAAACACGTATCAAGAACTAAATCGTCTCCAGGCTGGATCCATTTGAATTTGAAAATATAATAAAAATGATATGGGTCCCGCCTGCTTCCAACTTTTATTTAATTTAAAATGAGCTTGTTTTTTAGCTTTTCAGTTTTTTACCGCAGTCGGGTTTTTTTTTGGGTTTGGTGCAATAGAGTCACTATAGTTTTCTATGTAATTAGCACAGCGTGTTTCACGTTATCTGCAAACACCATATTTTAAATGATTTTCAACATCAGAAGGAGAATTTATAGATCCAATATTTCCTTTAAAGTCTTTTAGAAACTAATCAACATTAGTGAGATGTGTGTTGACTCATAGATATATTGTTGGCGCCATCAACTCGTCTGAGGCTCCTTATAAGGTGTCATCTAACGAACCTCTGCCACTGAATTAATTTTGTTGGTTTTATTACAATTTTTAGTAGCTAAATAACAATTTCTGAATTTATCACGTGATAATGTGAGAAACAGGAACATTAACAAACTGCTTTCATAGCTTTAGCACTAAATCAAGTTGATGCTTTAATTCTATGCAATTAGCTTCTCTTTGGGTATCGTTTACCAAGATATGAACGTAATTTCAATGATCTAAGCCAATACGATGAATATTCATGTTTGGATTAATGTTGTCATAGATCATCTGAATAATTGCGAGGAATCTAACAATGTAGACGTAAATCTTAAGATAAATTGATCGTTGAATGATATTGATTGTCGATCAAAAGAACCGTTTCAAGACATCGGTCACGTACTCAGAAATAATGATGAAAACCCTTAACGATGCAGATGGTTGTCACATGATGGAGTTCTTAGAAACGCAAATAGTTTCTGACACGAGGAATGATTTTATTGCTTCGACAAATCGCTGTATTTTGCCAAATCTTAAAATAATGTTTTCACAATTGGTAATCATACCATCAATGTTTTATTCGCTCGCAAAAACTGAGCTGTAAAGTAAACGTTAACTATTCTAGAAATAGAGCTAACAGTACCAATGTGATTCGAATGTTGAACACATTGTTGAAACAATAGTTTCGGTACACCGGCTACTGTGACTAATATCTTAAAATGTTTTATTTTTGTAACTGTACCGTTCATCTTTATGGCTCAAACAAATAGCAACGTGTTCATTCTTTGATACACCATTGTGCTCACGTTAATGTGGATTTTAGGGTGTATTTCAACATCTTTATTACTGTTTTATTTTATTAACCCAGTCTCCGTTTAGATTGTTTTGACTATTCTACTCGGCTAACAAGAATATTATAATAATTCAGTAATAAGTGTGAATTTCTCGAAGGTGCAACGGTTCATAGCATACAACGGCTCCACCATAGAACTCCAAGAAAAAAATATAACAAACCACATTTTTCCCACAAAGTATCTAATATTTATTCATCGAGTCATAAACAAATCACGTATTATGTTCTGTTTATAGTAATAAAATTATCCTTAAGATTGAGACGTTATGCACATATAGAAATGTAGGATAGGTAGCCACCTAATTAATTCTTTTCCTAGTCCTTTATAGAAAAAAATGCGAACCGAATGCGGAACATGTTCTATTCCGCATGGTAATGGCAAATGATATGCTGAGCACATACGAACGCGCTCAAAGCTGCTCGATCATAGTCCACTAGATGGAGAGTTCCAACCTCATTCTGGTCCCACAGGTTCCCGCTTGCATTGCATAGTGATGTTAACACATCGATAAAATACGCGCATTTCCTAATGCAAAATATTAATATCGATAGTCTAGCTGCATTCGAAATGTATATTATAAACGTATTCGCGCATATTCCTACATATTATATTATGCGAAATTGTGAGTTTTTGGTGTACAAATCACAAACACTTTTAGCGCTTACCAATACATGTGCGTCGCGGTTTCTGTTTTGGTTAATCGTGTGTTATTCTAATATACAATCCTATACAGACATGTTATGTAAACATTGTCGAAATCTTCGTAATCGCCGAATTTTGGATAGGAAAAGTTTCTTTCAGGTAGTCTTTTCACTCCCACGATTGTGACTACATAATTGATATTGTTTGAAATACTTAAACAGATTGTGCTCTACATCAAAACTGTAAAAGTCACGATCTTGGTAAAGAATCGACATCGATACAGTCGCTGGCCCGTGCCTCGAAATCTGCCTCTCTCCATTTAGGGCCGGAGGAGTTATTAAATCCTGCCATATCGGTGGGGACCGTTACGTCGGCTTTTTGCTCCCCAAGAAGTACCAGTTGATGCGTGTCTTAATGGAGGATCTTATAGCCGAGCTCACACTGAGAGAAAGCAAGACATCTGTTATTTTATACAAGGAAACTCAAAGGTGAACTTAGTTGAATTACATGCAGGCAATTATCCTTATCTGCTATTTGAAGTGGAAGTTTGATTACTTTCTTAAAAGAGGAAAGCCTTACGGTACATTAAGATTCTGGAGAGCTTAGCTACTTATTCTAAACGCACAGAGAATACTTAAGGGGTAATAAGTCTTTGCATTGCGCAGCAATACAGAAGATATTAGTTTCTACATAAAACTTGTTGCTCGGAGAAGTCGAAGACCTAACTTTTCTTGTACCTACTTGTTGGTTTGATGGTAAATAAGAACTGAATGGTCAGTAAAATGATGGCCCATTTTTAAAAGCCATAGACAATGACGCATTTGGAAGCGTTGGATCGGATTCGGTAGTAAAATTCAGTATCACCCATTAACACTACTTATAGCTTTTCTTGCAATTAAAATTCTTTCTTTTTGGAAACTGAAATTTTAATAGCGGGCTCAAATGTTGTTTATCGCAGTGATGGACTTTTAACCATATTTGGTCAACATCTCATGAAATATACAGCCGACATATTTCACACTTCACTGTTTTAACGAGTAAATCTTAATTAAATTTACTTTCACTAATAATAAAGTAAGTATAATTACGTAAATCAGTGTAATCTTATCGCGTTAGTTCGTACTCGCCGCTATAAACCGGCTATTATAGGAAAGAACGTAAAACAGAATTACATTCGCCGACGAACCGGCCGGACGGCTGAATTGTTTTAGTGAAAACATGTCTGGCACTGGCAGCGTGTGCTTTATCATTCGCGAGTGCAAACATCAGTAAAAGCTCGCGAATGTGTTTCAAAAAGATTAAACAATTCGCGCTACTACACCATCGAGAAACTTGTTTAGGTTACGACCAGTCTGGAATTTGAAATCGAATAGATTAACGATATTCCGACCTATCCACCAATAAACTGATTAAAACGCTCAAGTTTTATATATCCCGTTTTTCAAACAGGAATACTAGGTTTTCAAAATGTTTGAACCTCAAACAAAAAGCTAAAATATTCTATCTTGCAACTAATATTTCTTTGCCGAAACTATCACAGATATGACAGCCCAGATTAGCACGTAAATTAAAGTCGACATTTTCACGAAGTTCAGTGGCCTTGTATAGTTGGCTATAATAATGTAGTGCTCGGAAACATAATAACGTCAAATTGAAAAATACGACTCCACATAATGTGTCTCCGTAAAAAATAATATATTCGCGTTAATTTATGTATCTTTCGCCGTTTATAGGCTTTCACATCCGAACATGTTTTTCACAAACAAAAGGTTTGAGTCGCCTCGCTGTTTTTGAATTTCGCGCGAGTTGTTAGTTATCTGAATTTGTGGCAGTGCGTGGGCGCAAACGCCCTGTGTTTTTCTTTGACATCGTTGTTTTGTATAATTTAATGAAGTTTTCTTATGGCTTAGGCTATAACGTATGCAGTAAACGCATGTGTGGGTGTGCCGCTAATATCCGTTCCATTTATCTGTTACACTGTAAATCTGGACAAATGAAGAATGGATTCATTGAACTCTATTATAGTCACTATTTTCATCGTGGAAGTTTAATATTCCAATTGATTTTCAGTGGAATCCATTGGTATTTTTCTAAGCGAGACAACTTTAATATAAAGAGTATTCAGAAACAATATTTATTTAGTACTTAGCATCTTTGTCGGCTGATAACAAGGAGTGGTGTGTGTGTAATAATGAGGTTGATTGGATTGGTCCTACTTCACGTAAGGGTCACAGTTCAGCCGCCTTCGACACCAGCTCATAACGGACGCTTTTGTCTAGCTAACCACGAGTTACTATTTGTAGATTATCTACTATCGTTATCGCTACAACGCACTTATGACACCATGCGAATGGCATGTGCTGCTAACAGGCTATTTAGGTAAAGCCTTAAAATTACAACACTAATAGAAAAACAAAAGAAGCCATATAAAATAACGCAATTTCAATTATCGAGAATGTTACTACTTCCTAATGATTGTTACTCAACCACGTTTCAAAGGAACAATGGATGACGGTAAAGTTTTACACAAAATAAGCTTACGTCATTAGAATAAGCATGTGACTGTACACAGCCAGCTAAGTAGTTCCTGTGGGATTTAAAACCAACTTAAGATGAATAACATAACGAGGAAGAAAAATAACCGGTTGAGACATTGCGTAAAGACAAAGACAGAACGACTACATAAGAATATGCAACAAACAAGAAATTCTAAATTGCATCGTCTTGCCCGTTTCACAATGGCTGACTCCCACAATATGTACGCGAAAACAAACTCTTGGATGCAAATTGCATGATAGAGATTAATGACTTTAGCTGACATTTTCACACAGTAAGACAAGGAAAAATATAACTTTAAATGCTCGGGAACAGCTGGACATGTTTAATGAATGAACGTTTTCCATTGTGAATGAAAGTACTGAGCTAAACGCATAGAGTAAATAATAAACTAGCGACCGCAACCGCGACGCTTTAACTTACTCTGACATTTGTTTTTGTATTTTCTGCTGACTTATTAAAATTATACAGTACTTGAATTGATCCAACTGCATCGTAAATAGATAACCTCTAAGCTGAGCAAGAGGATTATTTTGATCCTTAAATACAAATGTAATAGAAATCATGCTTGTTAGATATGTTAAAGTATTGAATTCCTTTCCAAAGTTATGTAGTGAAAATCTTTAATCACCAGTACTAAAGTACTGAAGTACTATATCACCAGTTCAAACATGTCAAATGGTAACGGATCACGCGACCCTAACATTCCTCCGTTTGAAGCTATCTTCAGAATGTTTTGTACCATTAGGCTTCTTCATTAGTACCTTCTTCATACGAGTATGGTATGGGTAGATGCAGCAGTGCATTCGGTACTCATTAATGAGGTTGATCGGATTGGTCGCGCTCCGTCGACCACGGGTCACGGGTCGTGGCCCGCTCTAGACTTTGTCTAACAGCGGCAGCGGTATCTATTAGTACATTGTCTTCTATATTGTTTTTAGAAGTAACTGCGCCTAATACTTCCTATGTACGCACTTCGTTTCTGCTCAATGATTGTTTTGGTTATTGAATCATCGCGCGTCGGTTTAGTTCAGTGTTTACCAATTGAGTAGTTGTTGCCATCTTCAATAGACATACAACCGGCTGCTGTATTCAATCGGCTCGTAGTTTAATAACAATAATGGGTCCAGAAGTAATTTCCATTAAGATTGTCAGCACATTGATGGAACTGAAATCACTTGTTCTCATTAGCACATCTGGTTTCATATTATTAGTCATTAATTAATGAGTATATACATTACAACATATGAGTTCTTAGAAATTGCTGAAAATATTGTAATATTTTACCCTGTACGACACATTTATGTAGAAATCCGTACAAATCAATGGGTAAACAGAGGTTCGTGACTAATCCCGGGTAAAGCTTGTTAAGTCATTAAAGTATGAGCTGATTTATTAATCAATATTACTGTTGCTATTGTATTTACAGTAAGTTATTGTCTGTCCCGTAAATTCACTGCACTTATGGATTGATAATTTTATCTTTCTAACCATAATGGACTGAGAACTTATAATTATTATAAAGGCGTGAACAGACTCAATTTTCATATACATATATTTTTTTAATTATTTATTAAAATGCAACTTACCAATTTCATAACTCGTTTCTTACGTTGTCAATTTTGACAGCGTCTTAGCATTGCCATGGCATGGAATAGAACGATGTTCTGTTCCAGTCTTAGCCCTCAAATTTATTAATAGGATTTTGTTATTTCCAAGCTAGAAGATAAATATTTCCGCGTATGCAAAAAATAATGAGTGGGATAGTCTTCTGTTGTCTGCCAGCACATAGTGACTCCCAAACTGTTTATTTTACGTTTACGTGTTGCGTGGGAACATAGCGACCCATTCTAATCTGAATTCACTTGGTTTTAAATATTTTTTTATTAATATGCATCTGTAGCCCTGGCAACAAGCCGAGATCTCTAGAGATTATAGTGCAGAAAAAGAAAACAGAAATTGTGTGTAACGATTGACACGTTTCCCCATTTCGTTGGTAGCCAAAATTCCATTCCATCCACAACATTTAAAGGAGGTTAAAACCTTGGAACCTATAATATCCATAGGAATAGACACGTGTAAGATTAACGAACCTTTCACTGGAATTTTTTAGTACCGAGTATCCGAGATTTTTTTGTAAAAATAACCAACGCTAAGCATTGATGGTTTTGGATATGTGTATATAAATATCAACGAGAAAAACTATTTCTGAAGCAGTGGGAATTCCCTGTGAATCTGTACAGAGCATAAAGTCCCTACTTCCAAGTACGGGAACAGGTTAAAAGGGTTACACGCAACAATGAGTAGGATAGTTTGAGGATACCAATGTCCCCCAGTTTGGGATGGGTTGCTGAGGTCAGATGGCAGTGATCCGTGTAAAATACTGATATATTCAGTCGTGTTTGGTTGGACTGGAAACTAACCCTTTAAATACCATGGGAAAAGTCATGATTCAACAGTTAATGAAAGAGTAAGTTAATGATCATGAGGACAATGATTTATCTGAACAGTAATATACACTTGGACTGGAAACTAACCCTTCAAACACTGGGAAAAGGCATGATTCAACAGTTAATGAAATAGTAAGTTAATGATTATGAGGACAATGATTTATCTGAACAGTAATATACACTAAGCTTTATACTGACAATCGGCGCACCAGCAGTCAGCCCCGAGGCGACTTTGTATCGCGTCGTGACCAATCGTTGTACGACAATTATGTTAGAATTATACCATCAATCAATCGCAATATGGTACGTACACACCCACCTGCCTGCACTCATCCGGCGTACCCGCAGCCTCACTAATGATGGCCAATCACCGGCGGTCAATAGTTCAGTTGTTTTGTTATTGTTACTCCATTGTACTCTTCTTTGTTGAAGTTTTTAATAGGGCTAATATTTTGTTTTATTATTTGTATACAAGCTGCTTCTTGTTTTTTCGATAACGTCATTGTTCTTGCATTCGCTGCAGTAGGTATCTGGAACAATATGGTGTGGTCTATTATGACAACTCAGAAGCTCTCGTCGTAACATTGAATAGATATTGTTATTTAGGTTCTACAATTATGAATTACTAACAGCGCCCTGCGGTTTCACCCGCATAAGTGTCGATCCCGTGGGAATATCGGGATAAAAACTATCCTATGTCCCCGGGATGCAATCTATCTCTCTGCCAAATTTTATCGAAATCCGTTTAGTGGTTTAGGCATGAAAAGGTAACATACAGACAGACAGAGTTGCTTTTGAATTTATAATATTAGTACGGATCAAATTAAATCGGATGGTACAGCAACAGCTGTCCATTTGTAACTCGATTTTCCTCTGAAGCAGTGACAATTCCCTTTTTCCCCCTATACATAAGGTGATATACATAGGTGCGCGTATAGAGGAAAAAAAACATAGCGAATTCAATGCAGGCAATGAGTCAACGACCGGCCATAGATTAAACCTAATACGATTTTTGTTAGTTTACGGTCTACTTCTATAAGTTGATAAGCCGATCTCTTACGGTAAAACACACCTATTGTTTTGGAATTTGCCTGAGCTGAATAAGAAAAACATACTTATAGGATTTTGCAATCGAGTTTATGTTACCGATACTTTTGATCATTGCATTATCGAATTCCTCCTTGACTTCTGATGTCGTTTTTTTTTTTTCACTAAATTATTGTAAGACTGTTTGATAGTTAACTAGAGGAAATTCTTTGAAATTGATGTCTCCTTCGTACCTATTAGTTTAAAAAAGTTAAAAAACAAAATTATTTATTTAGGGCGAATTTCATCAATAAAACTGTCAGTGAGATGTACGGTCGAACAAGCTATTAGGTATACAGGCATCTAACATGCAACTACTTTTAAACAATGATGTGGGTGTGCTGAGTAGTTCATTCTTTTACACTACTCTATTAAGGATGCCATAAGCTGAAAAAGTTATTATAACGCACAAAAAAAAACTAAATATTGGCAGTGTAGTGGAAAGATGAATATTTTTGCCTGTATACCAAATAGCTTGTTCGACCGTACTTGATCGCGTTGAGTTTCGTTGATGAATTTTGCCATTAGTAGAACGTAGTTTTGCTGTACTTTAGGCAGATTCTCTAATCTCGTAAAAATTTCTTCAGAATGATAGATGACGTGTTCTGGAGGGGCTTGTGGCTAAATAATAACAGCCGCATGGGTCGATCAATCCGCTCCGCTTGCCGCGGTTGGGCCGTGGATGGGTGACCATCTTCATATACCAAGACCCCTCCGTGCCTAGGAAAGCACGTTAAGGCGTTGGACCCGGCTGTCATTCGTGGATCTTTGACAGTCGTTACGGGTCATCAGAAGCCCGAAAGTCTGACAACCAGTCTTACCAAGAGGTATCGTATTACCCAGTAACTGGGTTGTGTAGGTCAGATAAGCAGTCGCTCCATGAAAAATACTGGTATTCAGCTGCATCCGGTTAGACTGGAAGCCGACCCCAACAAAGTTGGGAAAAGGCTAGGCAGATGATAGATGAATGACGTGTTCCCTTAACCCTTTGACCGCCAAGGACGCAACATTAGCAAAGTTTTATTTGTTATTAAAAGTTGAAGTGCGATGAACGCTTAAAGACGTCATTGGCGTCTCGATCAAGTTATTGAATGACGCTTTAAAGCGTCATTGGCGGTCAAAGGGTTAATAAATAATGCCCTTTTCATACATCAGAAACGAATCACCTCATGGGAATATCAAACGTTAAAATGAATTAATTTTGAAACGGAACTTTGAATTTTTTTTTAGGAAAACCCACGTCGCGTTGTACAGACTCCAGCACATCAAGCTACCCGAAACTGTAAAATTTTCCCGATCAACTTTGAACCTAATGATTTAGTGATAAGGTTGAAAATCGAAAAAAGAAATTTGACAGATTGTAATAGCTTGATGTGCAGCACTGTACACTACACTATACGAGTACGTTTATTGTCTACTTAATAAACAGTTTTGTCACGTTCCTGTGCGTGATGCAACAAGTAGAAGATATATCAGACCATCACTCATCCTCCTAAGAAAATAGCTTTTATCATTCTACCTGCATTTTGACGTGTGATAAATTTTCTGTGATTTACATACCTAATATAACAACTGCTGCAAGTCTCATACCTTCAAAAATACCTGCAGCTGATTCTTCCCAGAAAATCCGAAATAAAAAAAAATAAAAAAATCAAAGATTATTTATTTCTCCAACATAACTTAGGCTAAACAGATTAGTGATTGGAGCCTCCCTTTAAGCAAGTAATGCCTGTATAGGGAGACTCCGCTCTTCCATACCGAATACTTCTTGGATAACAAATAAAAGTAAAAAAACAAAAAATAATAATTAAAAAAAAATAGTTAAAAAAAAATAATAGAAAAAAAGCACTTATAAAAACACTTATAAAAAAAACACATAACCCTCCTTTTGGGCTTCGCCGCAGTCGGGTAATAACACTTATACAGGGTTATTGGTAAAACATTAACAACCTCTTAAGAGGTTGTTAATGTTATTAATGTTGCACTCATCATTATGAACAACTTTTACTATGGGACCAAACCTGAAATCGCGAAATAAAATGAGCTGTTCCTTACATTTTGACGAGCTAAACGAACATAAATGTGGGGAACAGCTGACTTTTTTTCGCGATTTCAGGTTTTGTCCCATAGTAAAAGTTGTTCATAATGATGAGTACAATGACCTCTTAAGAGGTTGTTAATGTTTTACCAATAACACTGTATAGTTCAATGAAATAACGTGGGATTTCCTACTTTTGATGTGCTAATGATGCACAGCAAAGCAGTAGCATTTATAACGGGATTTAAACAATGACACGAAACAGTGAACCACGTAAAGTTAATGATAATAATGAATATTTTAAAGCGATGAGACGGCATTTTGCTTGTTATCGACTTATCGAGTGGTCCATGTAAAAGTATCAGCGAAAAGCGGTTTGCTGAAAGACCTAATTTTCTTCAAATAGATTATAATTTTTCGCGTAAACACATATATTCTTGGACTTTTGACAAAAATTACTGGAAATCGCTCAGGAAATTCCGGTGTATTAATAAAATTCATGAATTTAGGTATTGATATTCGAAGTTTTTGGATAACGAGATCCGTTTACATTACCACCAAAAGAAATAACTTAATGAGAGAATGTGAATAATTGACTGATTTTGAATTATTGAATCATTGACCTGGTGAAGGTTGCAGGAGTCCGCTGGATGCGAGAAGCACAGAACCGGTCAATGTGCTAATTCTTTTGGGAGGCCTATGTGGACATAATGATGATAAATATCAAATCAATATACTACTTTTTTTTTTTTTTTTTTTTTTTTTTTACTTTTAACCCTTAGTCTGCCGGAACGTAGATCTACGCGAGACACTATGGCTTTTTAATTGTGCCTGTAATTACGGCACACAAGCGGTTAAGTACCACTTACATTTGTTTTTATAGGTTCCCACCCAATACAACAATGTAGTCACAATTTCCACACTTGGAGATATCAACACAAAACCCAATTTCATACCACCACAAACAAAAATGAAATATTTTTAAACTGTCCTACTTTGACTTTACTGACAGGGATTTCAATTTATCATTCCAATAGGAAGTGGAACATAAACAACTAAGTCAAGATAACATAGTAAATTCTAAAGCAGTTAACACTAATTGTACAATATATCATTTTATTGCACAGTTCTGTCACGTGTTGAACAAAATGAATTGTATAATTAATTAAAGGAATATCAATAAATCATGCATCTCAGGTTACCATAGTAATCATCAGGCTTGCTTTGTTTATTTAAGACTAACATGAAGATTTCTATAATTACATGTAAGTTAAATATCAATACGCATAAACCTTCCGGAATACATTCTCTAAATAATGGTGAAAACGGCATCAAAATCCGTTGTGTAGTTTAAAAGAACAACGCGGTTACAGACAGACACGAAAAGCGGCTTTAATTTATAATAAGTAAACCTATATGCATTACAAAATAGGTAACTCATTAAATAAAATGTTTATGGTCTTGTTAAAAAATAAAGTTGCCATGTATTAATGTCAAAGGTAAGTTAAATATTTTATTGGCCATTTGTTAATAGAGAAACATGTGCAAGAATAATTTTCAGTTTTAATTTAGTTACCTTGGCGGTTAAGAGTCAGTTCACGTTGGCCTGGTTGTAAACTTAGCTATTATATGGGCACACCTTTTTAGTTTCAGTCAGAATGCTATTCTTTTTCCTGTCTACACTAAGGTTTTCTCTTTTTCAACTCATAGATGACTGAGTAGTAGGTTACTGTACTAATACATGCATGAAGCTACCTCTGCAGGAAATTGTTGAAAAATAAATTAGCAGCAGCATTTGAAAACTCAAGTGTTCAAACTCAAATACTAAATTAAGTATGGCATTTAACCCGCCTCTGTACATGGTGTGCTTGAAGTGTTATTATTTTATTATTAGTCATTAATGTCCAACTGCTGGGCAAAGGCCTTCTAACTCTTTTTCCACGTTTCTCTATCCAGAGCTGCCAAGGAGCAATCCATACTAATATTTTAAATTCGAAAGTAACTCTGTCTGTCTGTTTGTTACCTTTTCACGCCTAAACCACTGAACGAATTTCAATAAAATTTGGCAGAGAGATAGATTGCATCCCGGGGAAGGACATAGGATAGTTTTTATCGACATACCTCGCGGGCGAAGTCGCGGGCGGAAGCTAGTCTTAAATAAACCCTGCCGCGATGTCGTTTGCAATTTGCTTGAAGTATCGGCAAAATAATGAGTAAAATCAAACTTTATTAAATTTGTATCTTCCCCGCTATCAAAGCGACCTCGCCCAACCATGTTTGTGGTTCCCATTGCACGTGGTTTGCGGTACTATCGGAACGCTATCATTACGGCACAAAACCACCGCCAATTACGAACGGAAAACTTGCACATTTCTACTCAATATAAACACTATTGTGTTTTCAGTTAGGGGACAACGGGACTTCGTTAAACTGCAATATAAGTACCTACGAGTATACAAACTGTTAATTTAGATACCTAACTGCAGGGGGCGATTCTATTCAGCCAACTGAATATTTTTATTGTAAGACCGATTCATGAAGTTTTCATATGCATAGGTGCGTTTGGCCTCGGATAGCACGTTAAGCCGTTGGTCCCGGCTGTCATTCGTGGATCTTTGACAATCGTTAGTCAGAAATCCGAAAGTCTGACAACCAGTCTTACCGAGGGGTGTCGTATTACCTAGTTACTGAGTTGTGGAGGTCAGATAGGCAGTCGCTCCTTGTAAAAATACTGGTATTCAGCTGCATCCGGTTAGACTGGAAGCTGACCCCAACATAGTGGGGAAAAGGCAGGCAGATGATGATGATGATAATGATGATGACTTGCGTTTGCCCGACTAGGAAGAAGTTATTTTTTTGCAAGAAATAAGTTTTTGTTTTCACCGTTCGGATATGTGATTCATAGGAAAATTTGTTCAGCATAAGGGATGTGCTTGGGGGAGGCCTGTGTCCAGCAGTGGACGTCTTTCGGCTGAAATGATGATGATGATGATGATGAAGGGATGTGAGACACCCTATTTTTCGTTACATTTACGAGAAGTTTTTATTTTAAGCCAAAGAAACGATGGATTGTGCGAGGAATGATATGAAATAGGAGGGAGTGAATGATAGCGTGACGGTTGACAAGGGAGAATGGAAAAAGAAAACGTGTTGCGCAGACCCCAAGTAAATGGGACAAGGGCAGGAAGATGATAATGATGAAGAAAGTAGTATTTTGTTTCATGACTCGGTTATAGGTTTCATAGGAAAAGTTGCGTTTTTTTACGTGGTGAAACCTCATGGATACCTTCCGTCTGGGAAGAACAGAGGATTATGTCGTACTCCTACCGACTTTATTTTGTGAGTGTCATCTGGCTGCTATCCTGGGGCTGCCTTAATAAATTAAGTCCTCCACAGGGCAGTCGATAGGACCCCCAGTACAGACTAATGCCCACTACCAAATATTGCAGAAGACTATAATAAGAAACTGGTGGATGTCCTCGAACAAAATTTAATTTTATTAATAGAATACAAACGGCTCATAATGGCGCCGATTCTGTTTTTTCACAAACTAAACTAAATTTAAGTTCATGCATCTTTTTCTTTCTATTTCATTAAGAAAAGGACAGAAGATAAATATTAGTTTAGTCCTGTCAAATTAGTCAGCGCCTGACGTAAATTGATGTAGTTTTAATAGCCAATTTTTTAATCTTGTCTAAGTTGTCTATGGAGTAGGTATCTTAATTTGACAGGACTAAACTAATATTTATCTCCTGTCCTTTTCTTAATAAAATAGAAAGAAAAAGATGCATGAACTTAAATTTAGTTTAGTTTGTGCACAACAGAATCGGCGCCATTATCAAATTAAATTTAATCCATCATCGGTTTCTTACTAAACTTCAACTATATCCGACGTTCCTGCATACTTATCTCTTTTGTTGACTGTACATCCATTCACGTTATGAACTACGGTGCGTTACATAAATGGTACCGCTATCAGTTATTCTATACAGTAAATTATACGTTGCTAGCGGAACTCTTCGTTCGTTTCCAATAATTTATTGTTGGTTGCATTTAGGGTTACCAGATGAAAAATTTAAAAGTCCGGAGAAAAACCCTGATTTCTTTAAAAAATCCTGAGAATTTGTGGCAATTTCAGATTTATTTCCCAAACGTAATGTACAATTTAAAAAGTTATATTATTAATAATTTTGTGCACTGAGGATCTCGATTTTCGGAGGTCATGCCCACGCGTTGGGCGCAAATGCACTCCACTCCTCCCATAAGGTACCTATCATAGCAAAACAAATATGAAAAAACTGATAAGTAGTTAAAACTTTCATAGATAAATAAGTGTTGATTTTATTTGTGCAATTAACATGATCAAAGTTGTTTTTTTAATTAGTCACTATTTGTAAAGAATTTTTTTTCTGGTCTGTACCTTTTAATAAAAAGATCTAAAAATTCTACTCTATTTTATTGAAAATTCTGAAAATCCTGAGATTTCCTGAGATTTCCTCAGATTTACAAAATCCTGCCGTAATCCTGAGAAGAGTTTAAAAATCCTGAGATCTCAGGACAAATCCTGAGATATGGTAACCCTAGTTGCATTAGAACTTTTGATCCGATTTTTCCTTCCTCACTTTGTTATATCTTATTGCGTTCTGATACGTTATTTATAATTATCCTTAGAAGTGTAATGTGTGCTTAATAATGCAATTTACAACAATAATCGTTAAAATATTCGCTCAAATGTAATCAACTGGAGACGTAAATCGTCATGACCTGTCAGATAGGATATAAAACATGGGTTAAAGTTCCATAATACCGGTATTACAACACAGATAACTTTATTATTAATTCCTATTTACAGACCCTGGTAATGCGTTAATACAAGTAGCGTTTACTGATTTATTGTTCCACAAACAAATAACGTTATTTGCATTAATTCCGATAAACCGCCGATACTCAAACAGATAAAGTGGTGTTTGCATTAATTCTTCTAATCGTAGATACTCGTTGTATGTATCGGTATAGGTAAAGGGCGGTGGGCGCATGCGCCGCGGGCTGGAATGCAATTGGTTAATGTTTATCGATTAGATGCGCCGGCGGCGGCGGCGTACGTTTCCCATAGCTTTTGTTTACTGTTGCACTGTCCGATTTCCTTGTATTATTTGAACGGATTGATATGGACACGATATCAGTCATTTATTTATTTTAAATTGCTACCTGAGCAACTGGGTGTGCATTAGACAACGTGGAATTACATAATCAAACCAGATTCGCGGTATAAATAATTCTAGTGACAAAGTGGCGTGACAGTGAATCCGGGCACATACAGGTATTTCTGTAATGTAGAAAATAAAATAATTACTTTTCTCATAAAAATATTACTAACAGTGAAAAAATGCAATAAAGTAAACACGGGCGCGTCGCCAACTATCGCGGCGCTATTTCGACGTGGCCCGACGTCCGGCGACCAGCGACCGGCGACTTTGCCTGCGATCGAACTTTGTTTTCCGTCACGTGGGCCAAATTGTGACGTTTTCTTGACAAGAAAATGTGTCCAGACACTCCCGTATTCATTACACCCGTCTGGTTTGAGATACATAATTTGACACCCACACGAAGTCAGGAATTCATTAGTCTGGAATTCGCCCCAAGTTATGATTAGACATTTAGTACCTAGTGTCAGTCCCCCGTGTATACAAGAAGATAATTTCTTTCCGAGAAAAAGTAAGGCCGCCAGCTGGTCAGAGATAGGGATTCACGGCTATAACTTTATGAAACAATAACATGAAATTGCCTTGCATTTAATTTAATAATGACGATTCTATTCCTTGGCGATCGTAGAAACATGAAGCGAAACAATCATAAAACAAAGTGATTCTATAAGGGTTCCGTTTTTTCCTTGTGAGATACGGAACCCTAAAAATGCAGTTTCTCTGTTTCTAGTAGTTAAGTCTCATAACAATACATGTCTCGCTTCCAACGCAATATTTTACGAGGTCCTCGCTGTAAGTACAATAATGTGAAATGTAATATAATGGTTGACAAGCAAAGGAAGTGTTCTCAAGCGAGCAGTTTGTGGCCAACCGCTAAATAGCATCGGGACTGCCCTCCGCTTTGGAATTATGATCACTACGAGATTACGGAGGATTTTATGTTGCTTAGAAACCACGCTCATATAAACGGGATAGAAGGAAACTCTGCCCGCAGCCTACGTGTGTAGATCAAAGAAAATAAGCTTTCAAAACCTGTGGTTAAATGATATTTTCTACCATTTCAAATTGTAACGATTTTGTTTTGATATATTTATGAAATTTTAAAAGCAGCGCGTTGAAATCACTTATGTGTTTTGAAGACGATGTGAATATTGTAGCGTTAAATCGTTCACTGAGAAATAGCTAGCTTTTCAGCATAGTTTCAGTTTATTAGTTGTTTGTTTCTACTGTTTTATACTGTCTTGTTTCGTACAGTTGGCTGGTTTTAAAAGATTTATTTGTACGATAAAGATATGTATCGTTTGGGATGTGTAACTTCGGTCCGCCTGTTCTTCGAGTGATTTACAATTTGTCGTCTGTCGCCGAGGCGGGCGCTGGACCGCGACGGCTAACGAATGCTGTCCCAGCTCGTTTGGGGCGCCTATTTCCGCATCTCATATTTCTCATTGAAATACATCGTCGCAATGAAATATATCTAATGAACCTATTGTCACAATAAGAGCTACTAAATATTCGCTCAGATTTACGACTTCAAAGCGAGTCTACTCGGCCAGTCTAATCTTCGCTATATGTATGTTCGCTAGCGACGCGGACGTCAGTTAATTTTTCAGTCGCATAATAACATCTTCGAGCAATTTGCACGCTGTCACGCAAAACAATTTAGCATGCGACATGTGACGAATTTCTAACCTCGATTTTTATTTACTATGCTTTTTATTGTTATATTTTGAACCGTCGCGTCGTTGGCTCCCTAAAATATCCCTTTAGAAAAAAAGCGCTAGTGTGAACCGCGACGTTTGGCGGCGTGCCAACTGGTCCATTTCTCAGCTTCGCTCGTGGATGGCAGAATGATACTGGTTCACAGTTCATATACATCGAGCTGACCGTTGCTTTGAAGCTTACGAATTGAGGTTAAACGTATGTACAGCATGCGTGTATGTGCAGGAAATATGGTTTATGTGTAATGAAGCGCGTAATTAATCCAACAGCTAATGCATTAGATGTAGTCACACACTTGAATTAGGTCTTAGCATGTGGCGTCGGCGTCGCCGCGGCGTTTCGTAATCTTAAACTTTGAATGAATTACCTAACAGATGATGAATGAAATTTCAGAATGTTGATCGGGATCGGCTTTCTTATTTGATTGAAACATATTATAAATACTTTGTACCTAATGTTATTTAAATATTAACTGGCGATGAAGCTTCTCTAAAATGAAACTTTCCAAAATTCCAAGATTTTCCAGATTTTGTAATTCTTGGTGTTAATTTAAAACTCATCTATTTTTTTCTCTTCTTTTCAGTTCAACTTCGTTGGAAGGATTCTGGGGCCCAGAGGTATGACAGCCAAACAGTTAGAACAAGAGACAGGATGCAAAATCATGGTCAGAGGAAAAGGATCAATGAGGGATAAAAAAAAGGTAAAACCCAACATTTATTTACTCATACTGCTAACTTTTCCTTTTACTAAACATCGTAAAAACATTTAATTAACGTTATATAAGTGAAATAGTTTATTTTAATTACTAACTTTTATATTTTCCTCGCAGCTAACGATTGGAAAGCAAATCAGGTTACTTTCATTTCTCAATATTTTTCTTATTCTAAATAGAACATAATTTCCTAAGACTTTCTAGACAAGTTAAAACCTATTGGTCCTCAACCAATAGAGGAAACTGATGGAAGTGTCTGTCTGGTGATGACCTGATCGCATCAGTTTCTAATTACATCGTTCGTTTTTTAATCCCAGAGACTAATCTGACATTTAAGCTTAGTATACACATGCCTGTAACTTGAACAAAAATATGCAAGTAGCTTGCATGCCATGTGCCATAACAACTTCTGATTCGTGAATACCATACTGGTATGCCAGCTACTTGTATACTTTTGTGCAAGTTACAGGTATGTGTGTTCCGGGCTTTAAGTCTTAGTGTTTGCGTTTTTTTTAGTATAAAAGTTTGACATTACACCTGTCAGATTAGTCCCTGGGATTAAAAAAAAACTGGCCAAGTGCGAGTCGGACTCGCACACGAAGGTTCCGTACCACAAGGCAAAAACGCCGAAAAAAACAAAAAAATGTTTGTTGTAGGTATGGGAAAAAAATGTTTGTTGTATGGGAGCCCCCTTAAATATTTATTTTATTTTAATTTTATTATTTATTATTAAAGTTAAAATACAACTGAGTATTTTGTGAATATTTCAAGTGCCTACCTGTTGCCATTTTTGATATCGAGCAAAAAAGGGCAATAAAATCGCGTTTGTTGTATGGGAGCCCCCCTTAAATATTTATTTTATTTTGTTTTTAGTATTTGTTGTTATAGCGGCAACAGAAATACATAATTTGTGAAAATTTCAACCGTCTAGCTATCGCGGTTCTTGAGATACAGCCTGGTGACAGACAGACGGACTGACGGACAGACAGCGAAGTCTTAGTAATAGGGTCCCGTTTTTACCCTTTGGGTACGGAACCCTAAAAAGAACTTTAATATTTTTAGTGCAGTAAATTGTGCTACGAAATCCACTTACCTAAGCAAGAGGGAAGTACGTACTTAATCGCGAAAAGCAAACATAATATATTATGTCATTACATTAGCTGTAGGTACCTATGCATATCATTTACTAAGCGGTACTGCAAAACGTTAGCATATAGCGCTCTAATCACTTCTGTCTAAGCGAGTACAATTTAACTGTCACTTATTTCGTTATTTGCATGTTGTCAGGTTTCATTTGGCATGCTGTCTTTTATAAATCATCCTTGCAAACAGCAATTAGACTGTCTTTGTTCACGGGAAGAAAAGTCACGAAGCATTTACATTTAATAATCTTGTTTCCTTACATCTATTAGCATAACGTTTAAAAACCCTTCTATTCCTAATCTTGAGTTAAAAGGGCTTTAAAGGTCATTTTTTTTCAAAATTACGGCCACATATTAGATTTATACTATAGGTTTCATGCGTGGCCGCAATTTTGAAAAAACTGGCCAAGTGCGAGTCGGACTCGCACACGAAGGGTTCCGTACCACAAGGCAAAAACGCCGAAAAAAAACATGTTTGTTGTATGGGGATATAAATAAATATTTATTTTATTTAAATATTTATTAAATAAAATAAATATTTATTTTATTTTAATTTTATTATTAAAGTTAAAATACAACTGAGTATTTTGTGAATATTTCAAGTGCCTATCTGTTGCCATTTTTGATATCGAGCAAAAAAGGGCAAAAAAATGGCGTTTGTTGTATGGGAGCCCCCCTTAAATATTTATTTTATTTTGTTTTTAGTATTTGTTGTTATAGCGGCAACAGAAATACATCATCTGTGAAAATTTCAAATGTCTAGCTATCGCGGTTCTTGAGATACAGCCTGGTGACAGACAGACAGACAGACGGACAGACAGCGAAGTCTTAGTAATAGGGTTCCGTTTTGTACCCATTGGGTACGGAACCCTAAAAACGAAAAAATGCCAGGGTCCATACAAAAATCTCCAATCCCCTGTATGAACTAAACTGGGTGTTGTTTGGCTCGAAATATCGAGGTGTAACTCTCCGATTTAATCCATTTCCACGAATAGTATTACCCAAACATTGGGAAATGAATATGGATCTTCCGTTTAGATTTGTATGGGCTTGTTTGAAGTGCTTAGCCATTAACGTTCAGTTACGTCCTTGAGACTATAGCAATGTTCGTGGCTATTTATATTCACAACCATACTTCAACTATCAATAGTAGAATGTAATATTGTAATGGGTACTTGAATGCTCCGTTCGACCTGAAAAAACATAGACTTGTTGTTCGAATTATGGTGTTATAAATTCCTAGTTCAATGCTTGAAATACAGCAACTGGGCCAACAACCTCTCAGTAAAAAAACTATAATAGCTTAAATGACGCCATGACTAAACCGCGAAATCCCCTATAACATAGGTAAACACTGGATCTTAGCAGTACCTACGTCATTCCAATTTCCCGCTATATTGGATTTCTCATATAGCGCCTTAATTACTGTGCTAAATAGGAGCATCATAAACATTCGAAAACGTTTCAATAGAAGGTCAATGCTGGGGCATTGAAAACATTATAGGCATCCACTTTAGTTTAGGCGAGGTCTGTGTCCCAGACACAGGCCTCGCCTTTCTGTGAGAGGGAGAAAAGCGTAATCTACCACGCCGATCCATTGTCGGACGTGGGATGTCACATGTCTTCGAATTTTTTGGACACGCCTATTTTCCTTACGATGTGTTCCTTCACCGTGAACGCAGAAACTAAAGTGTTTGGTTTGAATGAATTTCAGGAGGATGCAAACAGAGGAAAGCCCAATTGGGAACACTTGGCTGACGACCTCCACGTCCTACTCACAGTTGAGGATACTGACAACAGGGCGAAGATCAAGTTGGCCAGGGCTGTCGATGAAGTCAAACGCCTGCTTGTACCTGTAAGTAAATGCTTTCATTTTGTAATAGTAGGTGAATAATGGCCAGTCTATTACTGACCATCTTCTTTAATTGAATCGACAGTACACCATTTGGGCACACGTAACTGTTCACGTTAGTCATGGCACGATATCATCCTTTAGACGCGATTGGTCCGATTCACCTTATACGCGATTGGTACAATTCGCGGTTGGTCTAATTCGCGATTGGTCCAATTCGCGGTTGGTCCAATTCGCGGTTGGTCCAATATAAAGTATTTCCAAAATTAAACAAAATAACACATTTTTATGATATGCATATTGTACTATTTATTCATAATTGTATTACAAATCATATCTTTTGTTACAAGCTCCTACCAATATTTATTAGATATCAGAGGGCCTAAAATGGCCACTTTGGCAGAATCATAAAAGGATAACATAATGGACAGTTAACTGTTAATTTAATCGTATCAAATCCCATCGGTGAAGCATTGTTAATTTTTTTTGTCTGTGCTAAAATACCAATCAATCAAATCCAATCCCAATCTCTTTGATTGTACCTACGTAGTGCAGCGAAAAAAAAGAAAAACACGGCCTGTCTTCGCTATATAATTCATAATGTTATCAAAATCAAAATGTTTTATTTCACATAAACCTACATGGGCACTTATGAAACGTCAGAAGCTAGGTGCACGGTTCCAATTGGTCCTCTGTCCTTCCTATATCCTATCCTTTTATTATTATCCAAAGTAGCCTTTTTAGGCCCCCCGATCTTTACCTACAGTCGATTAAAGTTTGCCCTTGTATTTGGTGTACGCTTACCGACTTGGGACTGAGGAGCTGTCCATAAAACTTTTAAATATAAATTGCGATTTAAAAACACTGCGCGTTCAAATATCCAAGATTCAAACCGGGCAAAGCAAATTCCAGCTCGTGAAGTTGTAAAGAGAAACCCACGTCTAGAACAATAATATGTTAGTCTGAAATGATTGATGAGAAGCAGTGTCATCGATCTTAGCGGACCGGCTCTGCGGTTACCTTAAGGGACACAGACTTGGGTTGCTCATTGTGGTGACTGTTACTAGGTACTTCACTCTTACTAGCGTGGTCTTGTTGAGGAAAGTTTTAAACCTATTTTGCAACTGCTATTACCTATGTGTGACCTTATTTTTAAAGTTAGAGTTTCTACATTAATAGAATAGAATCCATACTAATATTATAAATTCGAAAGTAACTCTGTCTGTTTGTTACCTTTTCACGCCTAAACCACTAAACGGATTTCGATAAAATTTGGCAGAGAGATAGATTGCATCCCGGGGAAGGACATAGGGTAGTTTTTATCGACATACCTCGCGGGCGAAGTCGCGGGCGGAAGCTAGTATTCCATAATATGTAAATACACCATATAAATTACAGATATAAGTGTATAAATTATAGGAAGGAGCGTTCAATTCCAGTCACTTACAATTTCTTCTAAACATTCGTGTCATATCACTAAAATATAATGAATTCTTAAAATACCTTCGTGTAGGATGGAGTATGACCAACGCAATCTCCGATCTTTCTTTTATACAGCCCGTAATATTTTATTATTCCGTAATAGTAAACTATGACTAATTTAACAGTCGGTTACCACGCGAACGTTGGATTCTTCGAGTCGCTGCGAATATTATCTGTTTAAGATAAACTCTCCAACATGCCAAATAGAAATTTTGGCACTCACTCCAGTAGCCTCGAATGTAACTCACTCACTGCGGTGTCATTTTTAGAGTTCTGATGTTAAAGATAGAACCTTTGTAGTCTGTAGAAATGCGTCAGACACCCATGCCAATCTGTCTTCTTACCTACTACATCTGGTAAAATTAAAGGAGCTATGAATTACTAGCTTCCGCCCGCGGCTTAGCCCGCGAGGTATGTCGATAAAAACTATCCTATGTCCTTCCCCGGGATGCAATCTATCTCTGCCAAATTTTATCGAAATCCGTTCAGTGGTTTAGGCGTGAAAAGGTAACATACAGACAGACAAAGTTACTTTCGAATTTATAATATTAGAATGGATTTGAATAGACCTTCGATAAACATTATGCAAAACTTCATACAGTTCATACTTACTCTTTATTTTCCTAAATATTTTTCTACGTTTCCAGCTTTATTTTCAACTTCTTGGATTCCTATGTGTGGTCAAAGAATGTCCAATGACCACGGAATCGTAATCCACGTCACTATACGTAGTTTACGTTGTTCGACACGAAACCTGGCAGCTTATCGCCTTTCCTTCCTCGAAAGATACGAGATATATTTTCTCGTCCACTGAATATCAGTGCAATCTTCCTTGGGAAATATATAACAAAGTCTTCTACTATCTTTATACAGATCTCATTCAGTGTTACGTTCATTGCCGTGCGTTTACGATGACGTCATCAGCAATTGTGTTGAACCGCTGCAAGGCTTGGACTCATTACTACTAATTAACGAACACTGGTTACCTTCTACCTAGATACCTTAATAATAATTTTGTTTTGATAGCGTGTTCTACTTTTACGAAATGCTCAAGTAAGTAGTTCCTTTGGTTTCCATAAGTCTTTAGTTTATTCTTGACTAGCTTCCGCCCGCGGCTTCGCCCGCGAGGTATGTCGATAAAAACTATCCTATGTCTTTCCCCGGGATGCAATCTATCTCTCTGTCAAATTTTATCGAAATCCGTTCAGTGGTTTAGGCGTGAAAAGGTAACACACAAACAGACAGAGTTACTTTCGAATTTATAATATTAGTATGCATTATGATCATACTAGTCTTTTCCCAATTGACGTGACGAAATGACTAATTAACACAACCGGAGACTCCCACTAGTTAGTTTCTAACCGTCAAATGAGATCAGGGGCCGTATAGGAAAGACCCAAAATCATCATTGTTCCAATGCCAGAAAGAGACAGAGCTATTCGGCTTGCATATCGTCATCTCTTTCTCTCATCTGCTGTACTTTATAAAACACATTCAATTAACCTTTTGACGCCGCCACACGTCAAAAAGTCAAAAACGTGCCCTCGGCCTCAAATTCTGTCATATAGTCGAACCGTGCCGTTCTGGGAACATTTTGGTTTGTCATCTATACATGACTGCTGGTCAAAAGGTCAACTCGCTCTTTTGCAGTCCACTGCTGGACCGATACATGTTCCAAGTTTTATTACAGTAACTACACGGTTAGTCGTCTTCCGCAACATTTCGTCGTTTCAGCCGATAGACGTCCACTGCTGGACACAGGCCTCCCCCAATTTTGGGGGGGGTCTGCCATAATCGCCACGCTTGGCTGGCGATCGCAGTATGGTATGATGGTGGAATAAATAGAGAACGCTGCTGCCCATTCTCCGGTAAGACCCTTAGTCGCCTTTTACGACACCCACGGGAAGTAAGGGGTGGTGCAATTCTTTAAGTCCGGCACCACACAGACAACATTTAGTCCAAATAAATACGTTAAAAGATATCTTTGGAACAGGACAGACAAGTCTGGTATAACTAATAGTATTCTGACTCATTTCCTTCATTTCTCTAAATGTATATTATTCTAAATATTGTTGCCAAAATAATGATCTTGGCTGCGAAACTGCCATCACAGTCAAAAATGATATACGAGCTTCTACACCTAAATGTAAGGCTAACGACAGTACAAATATAATGTTTTCCGACACTGACCTTATTTTCGGTCTAGAATTATGTTTAATTATCTTGACCTCTCAATTCTTAGCCATAAAGCACGTTATTGTTCGTTTTTAATTACTCTGACAAGTAATTAAGTATAGTTTGTGCATTATCCTATTGGTTAATGATATATCTCGCGTTGAGTTGGGTTCTTAAAAGCTCACGTCTGTGTATCAAATAATTTATTAATAGCCATAATGCTTGTACTCGACTTAAGCATATCGAAGAAGCGATCTCATTGCGACATATTGTTGTATGCCCGAATTTATTTCGTCCAGCAAAAGTGCACCAAAGAGCCAGTCTTTAGATTCTCTAAATATGGACCTCCGGCTAGAATACTTAAGCAATCGACCGTGAAAATCTCTTGATAGTCTTTACATGAAAGAAGTATTGGTAGTTGCATCAGACTTTTGACCAAACCAAACGTTTCGGTCAATTTCTTCGAGATATTTGGAAAGAGAACGTATTTATAGCCTTATCGCTGCAACGATGCTCGTCTGTTTGTTTATGAATACCATCGTCATCATTGGCATCCTTGTTCCACCCACTGCTGACTACAGTGCTCCTCCCTTTCGTGCCATACTTCTTTGGAATGTGCGAATCTCATCTAGGTTTTCCCCGCGAACATATTAATCAATAAATCCTTTCCCTTGTTCTACAGCAAGCCGATGGCGAGGATGAACTGAAGAAACGTCAACTGATGGAGTTGGCTATCATCAACGGCACTTACCGTGACTCTAGCACGAAGGCGGTGGTACCCGTCAACGGTCAGTGCCTCATAAGTATGGTCGCATTCATGTTTTGTCACTAAAATTACCAACTAAGACTTACTAATACAGTTACGGAGGAATAAGAAATGGAATGCTCACTCACGGGTTCACTCATTCACCGGGTGGGTGTTGTCATGGCATGTTAATAATAGGTGAATCTCACAAAGACGTGTGTTTCGCTCTCATTATCACTCCATTTCTTAGTACTTCGTGACATACAAAATCTATCTAGATCTAGCTCCATACAGATACTCAAAGAGTGTTATCTCAGACCAGTCATGACGGGTTTCTGAGAAAGAGGAGGGGTACCTATGTCCTTACTTGGCAAAACTTGTCTTGTCAATCAAGGCTACAAAGATCTGTCGATATCAAAGACAGTGAACCACTGTATGGAGTACATAGTCATCAAATTGCCTTAAAGGGTTTGAGTGAAATTTTCCAAGGGTGCTTGGTGGAAAGATCCTGGGGATCCTTTATACCTACTGTGCAAATGCCATCTAAACTTGCATTTCGATGGAATTTCAATCATTTCGAGGAAATGTAGCAGGATAACGAGGTTCTTTCAAGTAATTGTGATTGTTTCCTGGATAAAACACAATGTTGTGGGACACATAATTTTGCATGACAAATTACATAATAATCGTGGGATTATTCTTCTTTGGATTGTGTTCTGACAACTGTACATATTCTGCTCTGTTTTCATTACGTTTCCTATTGTTGAAGTGAGCATAAAATGTGTCTTTTGTTTGCGGATGTGAGTCATTGAGGCGACTGCTTAGATGACTAACTTAATTGATTTGTGGCATGTTACGGTTGTTAACTATTAACATGGGTGATTTCACCGTACCAAGATCTCTTATCGTTAATTAAGGGCCATTGGAAACCGTTCGAGCTCAAGAGGAATTTGGTACGGACGACGAAATGCGTTTTTATCACGATTGTTTTCCAGTGTACAATATTGGCGTGTTATTTTATGGGCATAATTCATGAAGGAGTTTGTGTATTCAGTTGTAGAATATTTTGTCTCGTGCACGACGACTTAAGTTCATGCGGTCGTTGTCTCTATTTTTACAGATTTCTGTACCTTCTAGAAATTAATTATTTTAATCAGCTACATTCAATTCGTGTCTGAGTTGAGACACATTGCTTGAATTCAAATCAAAGTGCATCTGCGAAATCTACTAACAAATCAGAACTGTCCATCAAGACAACTGTGCTAATGGGTTTCAAATGTTTCATCAATGGTTCACACGACCGGGAAAGAGGGAAGGAACCCGACGCGAGCTGATATAAGTACCATTGATACAACGCAGACGATCCCACAGCGGACGAGGAGTGGCGACGCGTGGCGGCGGCCGCGGCGGAGACCCAGCGCCTGCTGGCGCCGGGCGGCGGCGGCGTCGGGGGCGTGGCGCTTCGCCAACAGGCGCCTCTAGGAGCGCCACTAATCCTCTCGCCACGCATGTCGCAAGGCGCGCAGGCCGGCCTACTCAACGGCTCGTCTCAAGCCGCGGCAGGCCTGCTGTCGCCCGGCGAGCCTGCGCACCAGCTCATCTACGCGTCCCCCTACGACTACGCCAACTACGCTGCGCTCACAGCTGCCGCCAATCCGTTGCTGACAACGGAGTACGCCACTGCGGACCATACGGGTGGGTTGTTCGCCCGTTGATATCTTTAAACGATGTTTGATAACCGTAGGTCACAAAATATTCGGGACGGTAAAATTTTTTTTTTTTAAGAATGCAATTTTTTAGTGATTAAATGTTAAATGCAGCTGAACGGCAACTATATTGACTGAACTGAATATTCGAAAGGGCTGCTAGAAAAAAATACCCTATAATATTATAAATGCCTGTTGCTGGACATGAGCTTAATATCGAAAAGCAAAAAAACATCAAAATAATTTATGATGATCGATCAGTGTTTAGCTAAACAAATAGTTATCAAACATCGTTTACTATCTACTAACGCTACATACACACGGTACCGGGTTTTCAGTCGTCCACTAGTATCAGAAGTAATTAAAGTAGGATGAAAACGTATGATCAAATTAGTATTAAAAGTAAACAATTTGATAATCGCAAATATCGAACAAAATAACCGCATGTTAATTACAAATACACACGGGCTGAAGCCTCAAACAGTATTTAAAAAAAATATTTTGGTAAAGTGGCAGTAATAGTCATTATAATCATAGGTTTATAGTTAAGAACTTATAGGCCAGTCCACATCATTCATGGCCCGATGGGCCTTTTCATCACATTTTCCGCGACTAATAGAATCGTACCATCTTAGGTCCCCGTGTTCCAATTACCTTCGGTTTAATTCAGCCCAAGGCCTATAGGCTATAACGCTCATCCGTATGTCGCATGCCTTATTTTCTATAAAGCTTTCAGTACAAGCTTGTTTCCAGCAACTTCATGAAGTAGCAGAATAATCTCCACAAATTGCTTCCCTGAATGGTCAATTCATGTGTCTTTGTAGCAGTGTAGTATCTTTTAAATTGGGGCCTTTGAATTGGCAACTATTTCTAAATTAAACGACATACTGAGTGCCGAATCAATAACAATGTGGCACGTTTATAGCCTTTTCTCATCACATAATTATTTTATGTATTCTATATTGACACAATTACTATTTTTATGGGGCTTTGTGACGGTACTGATTTTAACAACTAAAGAGTACGGACAGAATTGTAACGCCATTGTTTCTTGTCCATAGCACGTGATTTGACCGATTACATCTGGAGCCATTTTTGGAGGGATTATCCTGCTGCGCGATATTAGACTTAATAACTCCAAAACAAAGTAAATGAGACACAGAAACTCGATAACGGTTGTAGATGCTGCTAGATCACTAAATACAGCTATTTATTTAAATCAGCTTAACAAAGATAAATCAGGCTCGTGATTACACAGCACTAACAAACTAATTACACTATTTAACGTATGGTGTCGAGCTTATGTTGAACTGTGTGTGATATAAATATTTTAATGGGGTTTGCAGCGTCGAGATATCTGCTAGCTGGCTTTTGACATTGGCCGCATCAGCCCTCAGTAAGATACGGCAGACTGCAAGCGCCGTATCGCACTACGCATCATTATTGCCGTCCTTGATATCATAACCTCCTTCTAAACGCCTCACAGGACGTCCTTTTTACAGTCATAATAAAACGCCATGATCAATTTATATACTTTAAGATTTTATTGTTTTAAGTACGTTTAGCTTAACGACTCATTATTTTGTACCTACGATGTTATCGTCTTTAATATTTACGAACTTTGTTTTTTTTTTCTTCTACGGCTGTTTTGTACAGTTTCATACAAATTATAATTTTTGTTTTACTTTGCAGTCAAAGATATATTATTTATTATATAACAGAATAAGTTTGCTATTTATTCAAATTAATATAATTATCAGAATATTTATTGAAAATATATTTTCTTTTATATCAGTTGTTTCGTGTTAGGGCTGATGGCAGTTGAATAATTGTTTAAATTAGATAATATTTTAGTTGAATCTAAACTGCCAATAGAACTCTATATAAGTTACCGATGTTTAATATACAAAGACATAGAGTTTTATATATATTAATTTACCTGTCTTGTAACTGATAAACTTCACTCGAATGATGATAGTTATGAATAGAACCCATCATTTATAGTTCTTGTGATAACCCTTGCTTGTAACACAACTAATTTATTAACATTATGTTAATGTAGATACAAACTTCATTGAGTTTTGGACTAAGTTATCTTACTCTAAAGTACCTATAACCCATGTATTCTAAAATTCCACCATTTGCATGTGGTTTTTTTTCATCCTTTTTTCTATATAATTTCCAGTTAAAATACTTGTGAATAACAAAAGAAAATTTCGTATTAACAGTAGTTTATCTGAATGACGCTATGAGTTGCATAGATAATTCAGCAATTACAAGCAAAAGGGACCAAATACAAATTGATTTACCGTCGTTGAAAACAACACATTTACATATTTAACTATATTTTAACAAAACTGACAAAATTAATAACGCGATACACACGCACATTACGAACAAAACGTGGAACATTCTAGGCGGTTTTAAATGTTTATATACGTTTAAAGTGTAGCAATAACATTTGTACCCGCATTGTGCACAGTGTTATTGCTATAATTATTATATCGTAACTTATTAATTTATTAGCCATATTATTATATTTATAAACATACCATAGGCTAAGTATTATTATTATTATCTTTAAAAGATTTCTAGTTAGGTTAGAAAAGAGTGAGCTTTATGAAAATATTATACACCCGTATATTATTGTTTAGGTTTATTATATCGCAGTTAACACTGTAGTCAATTTTAATTAAAACAAGAAAAAATCGAAGCCAGCCATTACCTGTACCTTGATCGGGCGTACGTAACCCGATCATTTAAATGTTTTATTTTGTTATATTTTCCAAAGCAATAAAATAGATAATAGAGTAATCTATAGGCCTAAGCATAATAATAGACGTTAGTGTTACTGCCAAATGAAGATTTAATAATAAAAATGATATCTTAGTATTACCGAACGACAATGACGAGTATTTGGCAGTGATATCTAGGTACTTGCGATCTTTTAAGTGTAGAAAATGAAATAATTTTTCTATTTCTATTTTATATGAGATTCAATTTCTTTGCAGCATTTAGATATAAAGCTACACCCAGTTCTATTTAGTCTCTCAACTTTAAATGTAATCCAAATTGGTTTTCCAGTGAATTTCTTAATCCATGTTATCATTAGCAAAGGTTTGGGTTCACCGACTCGGTGTTGGAAGCTTTTGTTGTTGAGCGAAGACGCAGATGTTAAATGTGTATATGCCGCTAGGTGTGGTGAGGAGGGCGCAACGGCTCGCGCAGGTCAGGGAGCACCCTTACCAGCGCACTGCCTTACCGGCGCCTTAATTCCCGCCAAAACGCTCTCACGCCGCCATTTTGTTCACAAGGTGAGAAGCGCGTGCGCGCGCATGCAGCTAGATGAATACGTTTGCTTGTCTCTTATTGGTGTCGCACAAAGTGGAACTTGTATCTTTATTTTATATCGAATCTCACTCGAATGCAACTCAATATACTTGCAAGTTCCAACTTTTTGTATTATTATATCTATGTTCACTTCAATTTTATGTTTCCGAGCAACCATATTCGTCTCGAGTATGCGTGGGTACCCTTGCTTTACTGTCTCTCTGTGTCACTATTTATATTTATTATTTGTGTACTTATTAGTTACGTTCTTGAATAGTTTGTATGAGGATAAGACGCTTTATAGCTCTTCATACCGGATCTGAGGTGACACTGCATAATTTGAAAACTGTGATTTTTATATTTCTTTTTTATAGATTTTTAGATCTGTTACATGTTGTGATGCGAGGCATTATTAGAGCTCTATCTTAATTCAAAGTTGAACATCAGCGTTACCAAATTATTTGTCTGTAGTTGTTTTCAATGCTGTTGTTGCAACAATTGAAATCACAACATGTCTTCGGACACTCGTAATATTTTCAGATAAAAATTATATATTTGAGGGAAGAAGGATTGATGTTACACTATTCTTTATTTCAAAGCTTGACGTAGTAGACGTTCGCGTAGACGGTAGTGTTCAATATTGCCAAATAGAATCCACGGAGGTGCTACAAGCCGGTTGTGAGATCCTTCTTTCCTGAGTCTCGCCCAGTATTAGTCAAAGGAAAGAGCATTCTCAGAATTTGTGCCATCAATCCAGTATTAAACGTAATGCCCCCTCCTTTGACTCGATATGTTTTTCATAATCATCACAACTTTCTATTAGTCAATATAAGATTTTTATATGAAATTTTTTAAGCTAGTTGTTTTTATTTTTGCCTTAGGTATTATATTTACTTTCTTATTTGAAAGTGGTTTATTATTAAGATAATTTGCACTTGTGTCCTTGTGGATTTAAAGCCGACATCCATTATGTCGGCTACGTATTTTCACGCTTCTTTATACGAAATGATTTTAAGTCGAAATGCTATTCGTAATTTTATAAAATGAATGATAATATGCGATAATGTTTTGTAAAGTATTGTTTCCGTTGTTGATTGTAAATAAATGCATTTTCTGAGAATATACACGCAATAAATTGTCTGAAAATTTTAATTAAGCGTTTTCTTTCTTTAGTCTCGTTAGGTCCGCGGTGCTAAAGTAAATGTTCTATGTGTTACAAAAGTATATATGTCGATAAAGTTGATGACGTGCAGTCATTTGGTCAATTGTAGCCTCACACAACTAACATGCAACTCCACAAGGCCAAGTTCCCGTTTGTTGACATAATAATAATTATTAAGTGCACTATCATAACTGCTATTGTCACAACTTGCAGATTATCTGTAACTATGTATTTATATTATATGAGTCACTAACATGCAAATATGTAATGACATTGATCGTTATCACAAACTTATTAACAACTTTTTATGAGAATGCCGCCATAAACAGTATTGAGATGTTGCAGCAATGTGTTGAATAACTTACATACTTGCATCTGGGTGCTATGGTTATACATAAGTGATAAATTTATTATGCTTGTTTGTCTGAGCAATGTTCGTCGCAGCGCGGTCACCACCGCTAGTGTTTCAAGCATTGCTCTTTTGGGAACTATTGGGCATTTAATCCTATATTTGTAGATTTATCATTTACATACTAAATTGACTTAACATTTTTCAACCATTAACTGCGTAAACTAATGAAGTACCCGTATAGTATTAACTGGGCCACAAACAGAACAAGTGTCGCGGCGCGAATGCCTGATAGCCTCCCCCCTCATTTTTTATTGAAATTTCTATTTTTATGAGAAATTCCGTACACTAGTCATGTCAATCCGAGACCACGGTTTATCGCCTCTGTTGAATGGCTGCATGTTGCCGGTACCCACTGTCTGTCTTTCGCATATTGAGATTCCATTACGTACACGCCTTACATTCTCGCCCCTCTAACCCGCGTGACGTCACCAGCTGGGCGCCGGCAGCGCAACACAATCGGTAAAGCGTGCTAACTCGCGATTGGGGGTACTCGTGTAGTCGGACCATGACATTTTGATCGATACTAACATTCTGTTTTTCTCTCTTCTCGTTAACCCGGCTAGGTGAGTGCTAACGGCGCCGAGGAACTAACAGGAGTCGCGGCCGGCCGCTGCACGCCGGCCCCCTATGTCGCCGCGTAACATACTCATCGGAACATCGACCACCATGTAGCTATTAGCTGTTGGGCCTTTCACGTTTAACATTATACTATGTATTATAATAGTCTAACTATTAACATTTATAATTATGCCTGTTATGTTTATAACATGATGAACTTTATTAACATTTTTATATAATTTTTTTATGAAATGGCACACGCCATCGACTATATTTACTATATTGTATCTTATTGTACTTCTGTTGTCGCTTGAACGTGTTGTTGTTGAAGCACGAGTGTTGTTAGGCTACCCGGACAAATCACGGCGTTAAACGTGTCACCTTTATAATCTATAGATCATTATTTATAATTTTTTTCTTTAACGTTTTTTGCATAGAGAATATTTTTGAAAATTTGCACCTTTAGCGCTGTCACTATAAAAAGATGGTTTGAGTAAAACATTGACTTCTAACTAAAGCTTAATTCATGCAGTAGCTAGATTAATTTAATACTGAAATACGTTTGCTAACACAACTCGCTTTTCGATCTCTTTCCAAAAACATTAAAAATACCCTTCATTAGAAGCTATTGTGTGAATTAAGCTTTGTGGTGCAGTCATGTTTTTCAACCAAGTTATACTTGATGTTGGATGACAGATCTATCAATCAAAAAATGTACTACATAAAGTACAGCGCACGCAATTTATACGTACTACACTGATCGTTGGACGCTACATGGATAGTCTGTGGCGCGACTGCGCGTCACGAGAACAAGATGGCGTCATGCAAGAGGTCAAGTAAGTACCTACGATGCTAAAATATTAAATTGCTTTTTATATAAATAATTGGACTGACATTGGATTATAGTCTAATATAGGTTGTTTCTTCATATACTCATCGACCCGACAAACCTTCGGCAATCATTTTTACATTACTTTAAAACCAAAGACTAATATTTTATAGGAATATTTGACTACTTTTTCTGATCAAATTTTAAATCATCAATGTCTTCCTTTACAAAACGATTTTTATATTGGTCAATGAGTGTATGAATTCTCATTTGGAATAAATAATATTTATAGCATTGTATTTTACTCTTAGTGCTTAATATTTATAGATAACTTCGAATATTTGTACATCCCATGTGCCTTAATTAAATGTACAATGTTCTTACCTTTTTGGTTCTATAGAAATTGTTATAATGCTAATTAATAGCTAAGTTAGAAGAGATTAAATTATTGTTAACTTTTCTAAATGTTAATTTTTATACATTTATCGTCGTCAGTTTTGAATAATAATTGTCTAAGAATATAAATAATAATACCCAAATGTTTTAGTGTCTAGTAGATCTACTTTAGTTGTGGCAACATTATTAACTTTATAAGTGCCTTCGTTACAATCTCTTCGGGAATCTCTAGATTTCGTTATATCTTATACAAACATCAGAGATCTGCAGTTAGTTTATTCAGCGAAAAATATTTACCCAAACACAATCTCAAAGATTACACAAACGTTCAAGTTTAATGTAACAAGGGCAATTATTCGTCATTACATGTATATTGTTATAAAGCTACATAATATAATTAAAAGCAATATTATAACAATAATAAATCATGATTAGTGCAATAGAGATGTTATAATACTAAATAATATTTTATTATTAAAGTAATCTCGACTAAAATAAGTTGGGAGAATATTTTTACAAGATTTTATAGAGATCTGATTTTGAGATTAATGCGGTCGGTAAAGTATATTATCACGATTGTTATCTGTGAAGATACATTATTTTCTTTAAAATTAAATTGTTTATAAGTAAAATTAGAGTAGAAGAGCTAATTAGTAGGTAACAATTTTTTTATCGTTTTGCATTAATTAGGTGCTTTTATCGAGAGTTTGGAGCCAATTTAAAATAAATTTTCTTTTGCAAAATTATATTCAATAAAACTTTTTTATATTTCTAATTAAGTAACGTTATGTTGAAAACCTACATTTGTAAGTAGATATCCTCGTAAACCTACATCAGTGGAAAATATCATCGAAGTTGTTAACACTCCGTCCATGATTATTTCATAAAATAAGTACTTAATTTTGTTGGTCTCCCACTCATGCATAGTTAAGTACGATTAATTTGAGACGTCTCCTCATTCGTAGCACGTGTTAACACTTTCAAATAATCATAAATAAATGTTAGTTTCCCATAAATATGTAAAAGTAAAGAACATTGAAAATCACCTTTATAACCATGTCAACCTATTTATTAGGTACTTGGTTGCGTCTCACATTACATCATCTCATGTAATCGTACATGTTAATTTTGTTTTTATGTCGTTACAGTAAGGTCTAAAATTGCTTTTTCATAGATATATGCTGGAAAACATTTACAATGATGTTAAAAATATTATACTGTTATCCTCCTTTGAGTTCGCAGATATAAAACATTCATATGCAGAAGATTCATATTCAATCAGTTGTTCAAAAAACGGATGAAAACTGCGTTTATTCACCCTTCATATGCATCTACATAGTTCGTACAAATCATACTAATACAAAAAAGCATTTAAAGATTTAATCATAAAATGCAAATGCCATAACAACTCGAGGAATCCGTTTCATGTTAATGTGAAAATATGTGATGAAATAGATGTGTTTAACGTACAAATAATTTTATTGTCTGCAAATAACTAGTAATACTGTGTTTCATAAGCAATAACATTAGCAATTTTGTTTCTTGAAACATGCTTAGTGCCATCAGCAGACGGGCTTATTACATGTCATTGTTTTTTAATATTAATTTGTACTTATTATTAGGGCAAAATATTAATCGAGTGCCTTAAAAGAACTTGTACATATTTATTATTATCTTTCATTAAAGTATTAATATAGCGGAGAATAACAAAATCTAAAATTGTTTTCCAAAAACAATATATAGAAAATAAATAAATTTAGTTAAGTGAGATTGTGCATATTATGTATGTTTTGATGTGTGTTTAAGATTGATTTGGTATTAGTAAATATTTAAAAAGTAACTGGGTGTTTCATTTTACCACCATTTTTATTAATGCACATTAAATTCCTTTTTTTTGCTCTTCTTGAGCATAATATCGTCGCATCAATAATTAGTTCAACCCAACGCAACATTGAATATCGCTAGCATATCCAGGATTGAATTAAGTAAATAATAATAATAATATATAAGCTTGTTCTAATAAATAGAATTAATTGATATCTACCTAGTCGTACCTACTATCATAATAATCAGTGCAGTGTGTACCTAGTACCTATATTGTGTTGTGTTGAGATATATAAATATTTATAATTATGATAAAATCTTAAAAAAATAACAGCCTGTGTTACTCATTTTACCACCATTTTTATTAATGCACATTAAATTCCTTTTTTTTTGATCTTGTGCATAATATAATTCGCCAATAATTAATTCAACCCAACGCATCATTGAATATCGCTAGCATATCCAGGATTGAATGAGTGTGGAACCTAAGATAGAAACACGCTTGTACGATACGACTACATACAGAAAGCAAAGCTCATAGAAATCTCTACACCTAGACAGCACGTTTCGCCGAAAACTTTGTTGATAGTAAACATTGTTTGTAGATATCTCGGTCCATAGGAAGCACTGTTGACAGAGATCTCTGTCCATAGATAGCACTTCTTGCCGGAAACTTTTTTTTATAGAAACCTTTGTTTCCAGATACCTTGGTGCACAGAAACCAATTAGATAATTATTTTTAAGTAAGTTGTATTCCCATTCGCTCGCTCTTGCATCCTATGTCGACGGAGCCCCGCTGTGCGGGGCTCCTATTTCTGTGTAAAGGGTTTAAAGTAACCGGTTAGGTTAGGTTAAACGGTTGAACCTAACCTAGCGAAGGGCACCCCGAGGTTAGGTTTAACTTAAACCTATCCTCGGGGTGCCCTTCGCTCGCTCTTGCATCCTACGTTGCGCTTTCTGTGAACCAAGGGATCTGGAAACAGTGGTTTCTATGAACAAAGTTTACGGCAAGAAGAGCTATCTATGAACAGAGATCTCTGTCAACAGTGCTTCATGTGGACCGAGATATCTACGAACAATGTTTTCTATCAACAAAGTTTTCGGCGAAACGTGCTGCCTAGGAATAGAGATTTCTATGAGCTTTGCTTTCTGTATGTAGTTGTATAGTAAAAGCGTGTTTCTATCTTAGGTTCTACACCACCTACTATCATATTAATCAGTGCAGTGTGTACCTAGTACCTTTAAGATGTTGAGATATATAAAGATTTATGATTATGATAAAAATCTTAAAAAAAACAACAGCCTGTATTACTACGTAGGCACACTGAGCGCTGCGCTGTTGATAATAAAACCAACTTAAGTGAAATCGACGGAAATAGCATTTTTTTTAATAAGATTCATGCATTCATTAATAATAATGAATGCATGAACATGACATTTAATAATATAACAAAATAATCTTATTGAACACAATACTGCAATGTAGATATGTAGTACTACTGGCGCCATCTAGTAAACTCTTACAAAATAACTTCATTCTCCATAGCATTACGTCATGAAACGGCTTTCACCGCAGTTTTGTAGATGGCGCTGGCACACTCAACTGGGCTCCAAAGAGCATCTGCAATCTTATGAAATTCAAAACTGTAAGTAGGTACTGCTCGCTACAAGTAAGCAAGTACCCTGAGTATTTGGCCTTGAATTTTAACCGTTATGCTGGTTGCAAACCAAGAGCTAAGCTAATGTTAGTTATGTTAGCTTGCATAGCTAGCGCAGTTTTTATACATCGTTTGCAGACCGCAAACTATTGTAGAAGTATTAAAAATTACCTCAGCTATACGAGCTAAGCTAGACTAACTTAGCTTAGCTCTTGGTCTGCAACCCGCATTGGTCCCAACACGGTAGCAGCGGTCCGTTGCTGTCCTGGGCATAGTGGGCAGTCCTATAATGGGGCTTCTAATCTTCCAATGATTACTTCACTACAAGTACTACAACGATGAAGAGACAAACGAAAATTATGCTGCTTTTGGCGCAGATGGTGACATTTACCCGTTGTCCTAGGTGAGCGACGGGACGCGACAGGTAGCGACGCGACGCGACGTGACGTAATGCGACAATACTTCACGCGACGTGTGTCCTATTTTGTAGCCATTCGTGAGCGACAAACGCGGCAATCTCAGTTCATTTTTGTTTTAACCATGGGCATGTAGATACATTGCGTATGTACGTATACTCGAAAATTCATATTTTAAATACTTAGCCCTACAAAAACTTCGTAAACAAACAAGGAAGCAACAAATATCATAATAGGAACCTATTATGAAAGAAATAAGTTTGGAGCGTTTCATCATTTATATCCGAAAGTGCTAAAAAATACATTTTTAAAAATTGAATAATGGTCCTCTTTTTTATTAATCTGTAGGTACTCTTTATTTACCCTCTCTGAAATCAAATAGGTACCTATACCTACTCTACTTCTGTTCTAGAAAAAGCCTACTTCACACTGCGTCGCGTCTCGTCGCGCAAAAAGCAAGTCCGCAATTTGTCGCGTTTATTTGATATTTTCGCGTCGCGTCGCATTACCGCGTTTGTCGTTCACCTAGGACAACGAGTACCTAACGGACAGGGTGCAGCAGGGCAACTCTGAACTCATACTCTTGACGAAAAAAGACAGTTCGAACAGAATATTTTTTGTATAGGTACCTACCTACAGTATAACTTGGTTAGAGAGGATCTTCGATAGGTACCTACGCTTTGGAATGGGCAACTATACCATTTTTCAAATAAACTTGCGATAAATGTCATTCAACCGCCCTGTACCAAAAGGTCCAAATAACTTACGATAGATATCGTTCGTCATACAAAACTGTCGCTACCATTGCATCGGTTGAGTTTCATAATACCAAACACGGAGTAAGTCAATGTTTTGATCGTGTTACCGACACTGCCCATACATTTTTTTCGTATGGTTTGGAAATATTGGGATACATTAGTAGAAGGAGGTGAACAAACTTTATCGCAAGTTTATTTGAAATGAACTTTAGCTTCATATTTTCTGACTGACCGACTTCTTGACAATTCAAAAGTGCCTGTAAATGGTTTAATTGAAATAAATGGTTTGAGTTTGAGTTTGAGTATGATAACTGAGAAACCTCTACTAGATAGGTATTGTTACAATGAGTTCAGGACACTTTTAGATTTAAATACCTCTGTTACTGGGAATAATTAAACCTTTAAACTTAGAATGCATTTGTTAATTTTTTTCGATTATTACTTCTATAATTGGGACTTTATAGTTCAAAAGCCTGTGTACAGGTACCTAACTAGGTAAGTAAGACAACTAATCATCCACGCTTCCATACTATACTAATATTATAGGTAAATTCGAAAGTAACTCTGTCTGTCTGTCTTTATGTTACCTTTTCACGCTTAAACCACTGAACGGATACAATTTAGCAGAGAGATAGATTGCATTCCGGGAAAGGACATAGGATAGTTTTTATCGCGATATTCCCACGGGATCGACACTTATGCGGGCGAAACCGCGGGGCACTGTTAGTAATTTATAATTTTGAGTATTGGTCTGGAAAGGTCGCGACACGTTACTTTGTCCTCTCCTCTACTTATAAAGAATATGTTTTTGCCTCTGTAAATAAGACAACTGTCATTTTAAACCTGACTTTTTAGGAAAGTGGGGTAAATAGACTAACTGTATAAACGCCTGTTTACTACGGGGTATTTTTCCCGACACCCTCAAGGTGGCTAGGGTCAGTCCTGTTTACAAATCTGGAAAGAGAACTGACCCAAGCAACTACAGACCAGTGTCAGTGTTACCTGTAATGTCCAAAATATTTGAACGCGTATTATAGGTATAGTCGCCTGAATAACTATTTGACACATAAAAAATTTCTAATAAACGAACAGTATGGCTTTCGCCCGAAATCTAGTACTCTCTCGGCTGCCACGGATCTAGTTACCAAAATTAAAATGTCCGTTTCAACCGCGCGGCCACCTCATAATATTTGATGAAACTTTGCCAGGAATTAGTGCTAATTTGTTACTTTACACACCTCTTTTCCTGAATTTGTTACAAAAAAAACAAAGACGCTATGCCAAAGAATAGTTGGCCGCTAGAACCGCCACTTGCCGTAGTCATCGCTCGTGATTACACAGAAACTATATAATGTAGATAGACGAATGATGCATCAAAAGAAAGGTCTTAATTTGTTACATTTGTTACAAAAATAAAAAACTTCAAAACGTAAATAAACAAAAAGTTATGCAATATTTAGTTTTCAGGTTACGACCTACCTAGGTATATCATAAATATCAAATTAATAGAGGCTAATGTGTATGGACAATTAGTTACTAATTTATTACAGCGAATAAACAGAAAAAAATACTAGAAAGTAGGTTCAATAATTTGTTAGAGTCGATTTTAGTTGGCCGCTCGGACGGCAATATGCCTAAAATACAATGGCGTTTATCTCGTTATTAAAAGTAGGTTTAAGCTTATTTAAAGGACTAATCGACGGGTAACGTGACCTAGTTTGGATAAATATGGCGAATATAACTGCAGCATTCATATTTTAGAAGATATTTACAAAAAAACAGTAGTATGAAACCGTATGAGAGTAGGGTGACCATGAATTTTCACAATGAAGTGAGACTGAATAGTGATTATTGGAATGTTCGATATTCATATCTTATTTTTTTTAGGGCGAGTGCTTATACAGGGTTAGTTTTCAAAAACCAGCCAAATTAATCAAAAATCATTTGTGTTTGGTTTAGTGTTTGCACAGTTATTTGGATTATTTAAAGAAATTATGACGATGGATGCAAATGTACCACTTGTGGAGCGACCTACTGCCTTATAACAGATTCCACTTCCACAAGATCGAGGGTATGCCTTCTCCTTTGCGTGATATCAGTACCACAATTCGCACATCGGAGCTGTATCACAGTTTCCACCACAGGCAGGAGTTGAAGCGAAACTGCCTCGTTCGTATCCGTACGATTCAGTTCGGCGAGTTCGAAGGGGGTATCAGTGTCCATTTTCAAAACCAAAACAATACTTGAAAAATTATCACAGCAAAACGAAAAAAACAATATTCACGTTGCCAAGAAACAGTGAATGACAAGTGACTTGTAGTGACAAGACAACTGACATTGAAATAAATCTTTTTTTTTAAATAATCGATTTATTAATTGATTAAAATCGAATTTAATTGACTAACTTCGATACTTGTAAATACTTTTGCTTTCCAGATAAAAACTAAGGTCAAAACATGTTCGAAATAATGTAAGTGATTACAAATAACAGCTCAAATTGACTGTAAACTCTTGCCTCTTAAATGAATGAGGAACTTCAAAAATAACAATTAGAATCGATTTGTAAATAATTATTTTGAAAAAAACGATTAATTGTAGGCATCACTAATGAAGATCGAGTACTGTCAATATGGGGAAGAATAAAACAATTTCAGTACTTATTAAATACACTATTCGTGGGAGCAAGTTGATACAAAAGTATAGAATAAATAAGCGTTTAAAAACTAAACATGATTTTTGATTAATTTGTTTCTTTTCGAGCATCGTGTTCACGCGAAGCCGAAAGTGAACAAAGTCCTTTGGCTGGTCTTTGAAAACTAACCCTGTATACGCACTCGTCCTAAAAAAATAAGATATGCATATCGAACATTCCAATAATCACTATTCAGTCAGACTTCATTGTAAAAATTCATGGTCACCCTACTCTCATACGGTTTCATACTACTGTTTTTTTGTAAATATCTTCTAAAATATGAATGCTGCAGTTATATTCGCCATATTTATCCAAACTAGGTCACGCTACCCGTCGATTAGTCCTTTAAATAAGCTTAAACCTACTTTTAATAACGAGATAAACGCCATTGTATTTTAGGCATATTGCCGTCCGAGCGGCCAACTAAAATCGACTCTAACAAATTATTGAACCTACTTTCTAGTATTTTTTTCTGTTTATTCGCTGTAACAAATTAGTAACTAATTGTCCATACACATTAGCCTCTATTAATTTGATATTTATGGTGATATACCTACCTACTCGTAACCTGAAAACTAAATATTGCATAACTTTTTGTCTATTTACGTTTTGAAGTTTTTTATTTTTGTAACAAATGTAACAAATTAAGACCTTTCTTTTGATGCATCATTCGTCTATCTGCATTATATAGTTTCTGTGTAATCACGAGCGATGACTACGGCAAGTGGCGGTTCTAGCGGCCAACTATACTTTGTCATAGCGTCTTAGTTTTTTTTGTAACAAATTCAGGAAAAGAGGTGTGTAAAGTAACAAATTAGCACTAATTCCTGGCAAAGTTTCATCAAATATTATGAGGTGGCCGCGCGGTTGAAACGGACATAAATTAAAACCTGTATCGATCAAAAGAACTATGCCTTAGGAATATTCATCGATTTAAAAAAAGCGTTCGATACCGTGAGTCATCAAAAACTGCTACAGAAGCTAGATAACATAGGTGTTACAGGTACAGCACATAAAATGTTTATTTCGTATTTGGAGAACAGGTGTCAAGTCCTTTTCACCGCCACGCCATATCGGTATTCCTATGCCCTGTACGCCAAGCCCGAAAATCTTAATTTCAAGGTGTATCAATAAAATACATAAAAGTAATGATTTAATAGGTTTATTTTGTATTTTTCTGCGACCTGTTTTTTGTCGAGTATAGCCGTCGTTGGCGCACAGGGCACGCTTGCTCTGTCGGCTATAGCCGACATTGGCGTTCAAAAGGTTAAAATAGGAGATACCCACACTAGCTCGGTCCAAACTATGTCATACGGCTGTCCTCAAGGTTCAATTATCAGTCCGTTATTTTTTCTAATTTATGTAAACAATATTAACAAAATAGGGTTAACAGGACACCTAACACTATATGCAGACGACACCTGTCTCTTTTACTTTAACAAATCAATTCATAACATCGTAAAGAACGCTCAGCATGACCTTGATTTATTAAACGAGTGGTTGAAGTACAACCTCCTTACAATTAATACGTCTAAAACCTCATTCATGATTTTTACCACTAAAAACAAGCGTATACCGGACTTCTCGCCTCTTAGAATAAATAACGAAATAATAAAACGATCAACCAACGAAAAATGTCTTGGATTAAGGGTAGATGAGAAACTAAATTGGAAATTACACATCAACCATCTCAGAAGCAAATTAACATCGTTATTGGGAGCATTACGGAAAGTAGCAAATTGTATTCCAAACAAAGTGCGCACTTTGATTTATAACTCATTAGTCAAATCGCATTTAGAATATTTGATTGAAATATGGGGTTCCGCAGCAGTAACTAATTTAAATTCACTTCAAAGAGTTCAAAATAAAATAATTAAAACTTTGTTCCATTATCATTATCGTACTTCAACAAAGACCATATACGAAAAAAGTAAACTATTAAATATCAGACAGCTATACATTTACTACACCTGCATTCTTATTAAAAACATAACGACAAACTCAATACAAACTAACATAATTACAACTAAAGAAAAAAACAATGTCACATAACCTGAGAAATAGATATAAAAACAAACTTGAAGTCATCAGCGCACGAACTAATTACGGTAGAAAGACAATATTATTTGAAGGAGTTAATCTGTTCAATGAATTGCCGGACGATATTAAAGAGTGCGATAACGTAAACACATTTAAAAATAAGCTTAAGAAACATGTATGTACATTATAACTTCTAATACTCTGGAGGAAATTGTATCGTACTGTATTATCATACTTATTACTTTGTATCTCATTGTAAGCGAACTGTATGTTCTTATGAGAAATAAATTTCTTTAAACCGAAATAGCAACCTCCTTAAGTGATACTTACTGATAAATAATCCTAGGTCCCTTGAGATCCCACTTATCCAATTTACACAGTAGGTAGGTACCTATATAAACATAACACCGTATAAGGTACTTGCACTCATTAAGGACCACCTTTATTAGAATACTTATAAATTCAAAATTTATAGAATTACACAAAGTAACGCTAATAAGCTAGAAATAAAATTTAGTGAAGATCTATAATTATGACAAAAATACACAGTTTGCATGGTTAAACTGGCAAAAAAACAGTTTTAAAAAAAGTTTATGTTAGGCCAAATTAAGCACCTATGCTCCTATTAAGGACCGTACTAAAATGTAACATATTTTGATTATTTTGTAAAAATATTTCTTTTAATCTAACGTATTCAATTGTATTAACTAATTAATTGTTATTATTAGCAAATATTTAACATTTGACTAAAAAAATTAAGGTGGGCCTTATTATGTATATCAAAGTGAAAATTAAGAATAAAACTAATTTTATTTCAGTAATCAACATTATATTTATTTTTTTAGTAAATAATTACTCTTTCTTCAGTCATTAATTACAGCATTTTAAGGAAAATCAGTCTTAATTTAATTTATGATACCGTGATGGGCCGTATTAGGAGTACTAAAATATATTAGTAAGTTTTTGTTCTTAATTATGTTACACGTCAACAAATAACCCTGTTATGAATCTAGCAAACGACCCAAGAGCTAGATTGACCCGGCACTATACCGAAGACATCCCGGACGTCAGCCTGTACGAGATTAGGATGGCTCTGAAGCAGCTCAAAAACAACAAGGCACCGGGTGATGACGGAATTACGGCCGAGTTGCTGAAGGCCGGCGGAAAACCCGTTCTGAAGGCCCTTCAGAAGCTGTTTGGTTCCGTCATACTGGAGGGCAAAACACCACAGGCATGGCACAGAGGTGTGGTGATACTTTTCTTTAAGAAGAGCGATACTCCTTAAGAATTACAGGCCCATCTCACTCCTGAGCCATGTCTACAAGCTGTTTTCGAGAGTCATCACGAACCGTCTCGCGTGCAGGTTTGATGACTTTCAGCCTCCCGAACAAGCCGGATTCCGTAAAGGCTTTAGCACCGTAGACCACATACATACGCTGCGACAGGTTATACAGAAGACCGAAGAGTTATAACTTGCCTCTCTGCTTAGCGTTTGTGGACTACGAGAAAGCCTTTGATTCGATCGAGACATGGGCTGTGCTGCAGACTCTTCAAAGGTGCCAGATCGACTATCGGTACATCGAAGTGCTGAAGTGTCTGTACGAAAACGACACTATGTCAGTCAGACTCCAGGATCAGACCTCGAAACCTATCCTTCTGCAGCGAGGTGTGAGACAGGGAGACGTTATCTCTCCGAAACTGTTCACCGCTGCACTGGAGGATATCTTCAAGGTTCTGGACTGGAAAGAGGCTGGCATCAACATCAATGGCGAGTACATAACTCACCTTTGGTTTGACGACGATATTGTAGTCATGGCTGAGATTATGGAGGACCTCAGTACAATGCTCGATGACCTCAGTAGAGCCTCCGAAAGAGTGGGTCTTAAAATGAACATGGACAAAACGAAGGTCATGTCAAATGCCCATGTAACACCCACTCTCATAAAGATCGGAGACGCTACACTCGGAAGTCGTGGACGACTATGTTTACCTAGGACAAACTGTCCAGTTAGGTAGGTCTAACTTCGAGAAAGAGGTCAATCGACGAATCCGACTCGGCTGGGCAGCGTTCGGGAAGCTACGCAATATCTTCTCATCCCACATACCGCAGTATCTCAAGACGAAAGTCTTTGACTAGTGTGTGTTGCCAGTGATGACTTATGGAACTGAAACGCGGTCGCTCACAATGGGACTTATAAGAAGGCTAAAAGTCACCCAACGGGCAATGGAGAGGGCTATGCTTGGAGTTTCCCTGCGTGATCGAATCAGGAATGAGGAGATCCGCAGGAGAACCAAAGTAACCGACATAGCCCGAAGAATTGCCAAACTTAAGTGGCAGTGGGCAGGGCACATTGCTCGCAGAACAGATGGCCGATGGGGCCGAAAGGTTCTGGAGTGGCGACCGCGTACCGGAAGACGTAGCGTTGGAAGGCCTCCCACAAGGTGGACCGACGACCTTGTGAAGGCCGCAGGAAACCGTTGGATGCGGGAAGCACAGGACTGGTCGAAGTGGAGGTGCTTGGGGGAGGCCTAAGTCCAGCAGCGGACGTCTTTCGGCTGAAATGATGATGATGATGATGATGCATGAATGACAATACCAAAATTCTACCTTGTCTTGGTTTGTAGCACCTCTTCCTTCCTTTCTATCTTTTTGTTTAATTTTGGCTTGCACCTAAAAAAAAAAATTAATTACCTAAATAATAAGATTTTACGCCGAATTCATACTTTTAATAAGGACCGGACCTTAATACGAACTCATATTATGGTCCTTATTAGGATTTGGGTATCGTGAATTCGTGATAGATGAAAAAATTTTAAAGTTGTATAATGCAAAAATAACAATGTATTTACCTTTGCAGAGTTATCTCTGAATGTTTAAATCCAATCTTCTATAAAAAATTACATAAATACACTACTTTTTTTACGAAAAACTAACAAAACAACGCGCATCAATTTTATAAAATAGTTTCTCTAACCGCTGTCTTACACAAAGACGCTACTGACAAAATGGCGGCATCTACACGTCATGGCGCGATTGCATTTAACCAATGGGTGGTATAGCATGCTGCGCGCGAAATTTGAAGCAGTTGAAAAAATGGCAAGTGTGAGTTTTCTAAAGTGGCCCTTAATAGGTGCTGGTCCTTATTGGGTGCAAGTACCTTAATTATGATTAATTTATAATCTATTAGGTAGGTTACTTAGATTAAGTATAATTTATCTCGCGTGATTCATACTGTTTTGAAGATAACATATTTATAATCTATCCCTAAAAAGCCGTCAAATTGTAAACGAACCTGCACTTTTACCGACAGGGTTAACCACGGGGGTTAACAATCTATCCGATTTTATCACCCGTAAAATTGTGAACCGTCCCTGATTTGTCGGTCTTGGCGGTAGCCGAATTGGTCGCAGTAACTAAGCCAGAACACTAACCGAAAGGGTTAGTTAGGTTAAGTTAGAATTGTGACCAAACGCGTTTGCGTTGGCGCCCAACAACTACCAAGTTGACTTCGGAGAGAGATCAGGCGCAGGACCAGAGTCTTAACGTGCTTTCCTAGGCACGGGGGCTTTAAACCGCCAACTTCCAAACACCGGGCTGTTACTAAAAATTCCTGGAAAAACCCAAAGAGAATATTTTTAGTCTTTTCTATATGTAGTACCTACATATATAGTCTTTGGAAAAACCTAATAACACCCCGCAACGTTGGTCTTGTGGTCGCGACTGCTGAGCGTGGGTTCCTGGGTTCGATTCCCAGATCGGTTTAAGTACCTATTTACGACATAATAAGGTATCAAAGACCTAAGTAAGCTAACTATAGATAGTGCCATCCACGAAGACGCGCCCCACTTTTCTTACTAATCGCTATAAGCGATTATCGCGGTTATCGCTAGTTAATTCCGCTAGTGTTTTAGTTTTTTGATACTCGCTAATTACCCACTAATAAGTAATTACTGTGTATCGACAAAACTAAAACACTAACGGAATGTTGCACACTTGAAGAAGAGTGGGTCGTGGTTCGTCTTTGTGGATGGCGCTATCTGTATCTAGTCCAATTTTTTTTTGGGAATGGCATCTCGCTGTTCAACCTATAAAGTTGTCTACTGTTTAACCGGACTTGCCTGTGGATGCCTCAATAAGTTAAGGCCTGCAGCCAGGGCTTAAAAATTTTAAAAGCTAAGCGACTACACGCTACGGGCACCCCCTGTGGGGTTCGGAACTCGGCTTAGGGCGTCGCTGGGAGAAGCTGCTGGGCAGCAAGGGACAGTCTAGATCGGAATGTAGGTACCTATAGGCCCAAGAGAAGAGAATATATTATTCTTTGGTAGGTAGGTATAGGCCGACCGCTTAACTGAGACGTTGCCTGAGGTAACTGCGCGCGGTGCGGGAGGGGTTATAGTTGGCACAAGTTGACGAATCACTGAGCTTTTGCGTAACGTCTCAGTTAAGCGGTCGACCTATAGACATAGACGTGATACTCTTACCCACATAATAGAAAATTGTTAGCAGGTAGGTAGGTAGGTACCGAAGTAGTAGCAGGATCACATAAATGTATCTTTTCAATAAAGGTACACCTGCATACATAGTTATGTTTAAGTGGAAGCAATTTGAACTTTTCGTAGTGTCTGGAAATGGAATTTTAAATTCGCAGTCGTGTCCGTTCCCATGGTGCTACGGAATAAACGGCCTGCAGTTTGTCTGACTGCATTTGTCGCTTTCATGCTTTTGTGAGGGTACAAACATTGTTGACGCACGCTCGACTTGCCTTTGAACCTAGTGGATACTTCTGAACGCGTAAATCTTTTAAATGGCTGCGGGGAAAATAGGGTTTAAAATGAAAATGCACCTGGTAAATTAAAAGTTCTGGCGGTGTGTGTTTTCTGGTTGGTTTACTCGAAAGTTTAATTCAATTAACTCAGTGAACTGAAACATGCAGCTCCCAATTCGACACGAAACAATACAAGTAGGTACCTATTAATAATTACGAGTTCCTACAAAATTGCTGCTATAAAGGGACCCCGAAACGATCAATTGCAATTGTCAAGAATGGTTGCGGAATCTCAATATTTACGTGATTGAGACATTGATGCGCAAATTGATTATCTATGCAATTGAAGGAGCGATTTATCATCATCTGCCTAGCCTTTTACCAACTATGTTGGGGTCGGCTTCCAGTCTAACCGGATGCAGCTGAATACCAGTATTTTACAAGGAGCGACTGCCTATCTGACCTCCACAACCCAATTACTCGGTAATATGATACCCCTTGATAAGACTGGCTGTCAGTCTTTGGGGCTTCTGACTACCCGTAACGACTGTCAAAGATCCACGAATGACAGCCGGGACCAACGGCTTAACATGCTTTCCGAGGCCCGGAGGGGTGACGGTATGTAAAGATGGTCACCCGTCCACAGACCAACCGCGGCAAGCGTAGCTTAACCTGGTCTATCGACCTGTGCGGCTGTTATTATTTAGCCACGGGCCCGTAATTGAAGGGTAATTGAAGGAGCGATTGACAACATTAATAATAATCCCCCTGACTAATTTCGGTCTCTGTGGCAAATCTCAACGGAGATTAGCCGGGTTCGCAGGAAATATTATAATGTGACTCAGGCTGGCTGGACAAATCTTCGAAATAGCTCGCATTTAACTAGGTCAATAGGGCACTTTATGTGACGGCTAAACACCCTTATTTCAGAATTTGTGACGCTACAGAATCTTAGATAATCGATCGAAAACGTGTCCAGCCAGCTTGAAAAACTACTTTTCGCTGGTTTCTCAATCTCGGTAATGGAAGAGATTTGAACGACTTTTTGCATATTATCGACGGGCGTCACATAAATTTATGACAAGCATCGAGCTAAAAGTTTTGTGATACGTACAGCGGCTTAGTAGAAAGATGCAAAAATCTGTGTCCAGCCAGCTTGAATTTACGTATAAAACTTTTGGCTGGCACTTCCGAATCTCAATAACGGAAGCGTTTTCGAATATGGTTCCTTTACAAACATTTAGTGACGCAATGTGTGACACTAACAACGTTTGATTTATGGCGTCACATTGTAAGGGTTTACGAGAAATCAATAAAAACTTTAATGTCTAACCAGCCTGAGTTCAAGCTGGCTGGACGCATGTATCTCCGCTGCCTGATGATCTACGGCCTTCGAAATATATTCAAGATTTTGTGACGGGGACGATAATGATAACATGAATTTGTGACGGAGAAATTTTGCGAAGTTTCAAAGATATTGATTATTTAAATTTTCCCTTAATAGCGATCGATATTGAATAACCGTTTCGGTTCATATTCAGGGTTATTGGTAAAACATTAACAACCTCTTAAGAGGTCATTGTACTCATCATTATGAACAACTTATGCTATGGGACCAAACCTGAAATCGCGAAAAAAAAATCAGCTGTTCCCTACATTTAGGGGAGACTGGGTACACTTGATCCCTCTGGGACACATGGTACACTAATTTTATAAACCAACCACGCTTGCTAGATTATTAATAACTAGCAACCGTGTTTGTTTATTGTACGGTATGACTTTTAGGAAACACCACAAATGTCAAAACTATCAGTTTGTAACATAGCGACCGCTAAGTGATTTTCGTGTATAGAAACCTTATTTTGGTAAGTTTATTTTTGTTTGTAAAATAATCGAATAATATGTTTTAGAGTTTGAGTATTAATTATTAGAACTGCTATTTTATGTGCAATGATTGCGCTAAAAGTTCAAACACATAGGATAATAAGGCTAAGAAAGAGGTTATCTTTTTCATTTTTTCGGTTACTGGGGAGAGATGATACAGAGCGTTGTGGGAGACTTGATCCGGGGGGATCAAGTCTCCCATAGCGCTATCAAGTCTATTAGAAGAATGTGATCATTATTAAAATGTGTGAAAGATACAGTTTTCAATTACTTAACGTTAGTATTGCAGGTCAAAAAATGCCGCGAATATAATACAAGGCGAAGCAGGGTGCTAAAAAAAGGGGAAAAAATTGAACCCCAAAGTCAAGAAAAAAACAGATGGTATTGCTGTTGTGATATAAATTTAGTTTTGTTAGTTAGTTGAGATAATTGATGCTATTTGAGACCGATTATTTTGATTACCTAAACGAGACTGAGATTGCCTGCAGGAAGGCCTAAACAGTTCCAGACTCATTGTTATGTTCAGTTCATACTGAATTTTTCTATAATAAAGAATTATATTTAAAGAAATTGAATTCATTGTTTCATTTCTTATTTTAACAAGTATCTAAAGTTGATTAAACTTGATCGCCTAGAATGTATCAAGTGCACCTTTAGATATGGGAGACTTGATCCCCCCCGTATCAAGTCTCCCTTTGGGCGGGATCAAGTCTCCCATATACGGGGACACTTGGTGCAAACCTGTGTTTTTCGTTATAATCCTTTATTTTTTACAAATATTGAACTACCCTGTTTTACTTTTTTCGAAGCGTGGGCTATTAACTTCCCAACATTTTGGCTCAAACACATCCCCAATGTAGGAATTAAAACTAATTTTATGAACCAAAATAAAAAGGGGGGATCAAGTGTACCCAGTTTCCCCTATGTTCGTACCTACAACTCGTCAAAATGTAGGGAACGTCTGATTTTTTTTCGCGATTTCAGGTTTGGTCCCACAGTAAAAGTTGTTCGTAATGATGAGGACAATGACCTCTTAAGAGGTTGTTAATGTTTTACCAATAACCCTGTAGAAAAAGGTGCCGAGAAGGTGTCTTTAAGCAAGGTGTTAACCCATAATAACATATTCAGCATGACACCAAAGTTAACCTGTCTTGTCTACCTTGTAAAATAAGACCTAGATACATCCTATTTCAATATCCCTGTATTTATTAAGCTCGCGACATGAGTGACACGTTCAGTATGACCGGCACATAGTCAAGTCGGTTTCGCGGCCTGTGATTACCGCTGCACCGTGATTACATTGATTTATATGCATGAGTTCTTATAAATGACGCATAATTGGGCCTATAGTTTCATTTTTATCGTTATTAAGTTGCCGGTAATAAATCATCGTCAAGATGCGACGGCGATAACGCTGATCTTACACATCGATAAATTGGGAATAGCGTGCGTGGATGCATTGGTGTTTAATGTTCCGTCTTTATAATTAGCTATGTGGTTCAAGTGGTTTTTTCTTCCTGTAGGTATTAAACAGGAATATTTTTCTTTTGGAAAAGAGAATCGGCCTTATTACAAAACAAGATTTATCTTTAGACCCAGGGTTAAACCATCCAACCATTTTTAAATTTCGAACTATAAATCCAACGAAGCTAAAGTTCTTATTACAAAAACTGACGTTAAACCCGAGTCTAAGTTGTCAATTTTGCATTACGAACATTACGTTTGTCGGAATAAAGTTCAAAATAGAGTAACTGGCTCGAAGGTTTAGGCTAGGTCTAAAATTAGATCTCGTTTTGTAATAAGACGTTTTTTGTTAGCAACAAAAAATCAAAAGCCTGTGATCCCCGAACAGTTAGAAGCAGAGGTACCTATACCTATAGTACAGTCGCCAGCATATCAAGCTACTACAATCTGTCAAATTTCTTTAATAATTTTTCAACTTTATCGCTACAGCATAAGGTTCAAGGTTGATTGGGAAAATTTGACAGTTTCGGGTAGCGTCATGTGCTGGCGTCTGTACATCCACATGTAGGGTAGGGGGCGAGACAGGGCATAAATCCAGACTCCGGGTTGCTACCGAGTACCCGACCATTATATGGTTCCATTGTATGGTTGGTCGGTTGGTTGGTTGTGCTTATGGTTATGGACCATTGTATGGTATGGTTGGTTATGGTTGGTGGTTTGGACCTGGAAATCAAACCCAGGATCGCATGCTTGCAATTGCGCTTACGACCACTAGATAGCGAGGCAGTCAATTATATGCACTTACCAAAAAACGTCTATTGCATTAATACAAGTAGGTACACCTAAGTCATTAATACAAGTACAACCCCCTACTTCATAAATAGGTATAAATAGCTGTATTGTCCTGCCTTTTGGAGTATTTTACGGCTCACCAACACCACACCACGCATATATAATCGCGCTCCACAACCTGTCTGTTTTTTGACAGCCGGGCGCGTCCCCCACGTGACATCGGCGCATGAGACAACCAACCACAGATTCAATACACTACATCCCTTTTTTGTTTTGATTATTTTTTATTAATTATCTATTTATTAGTAAATCTAAATTATAAGACGTTTTTATGTATGTAATGAGGTTTTCATCAAGTGTGATTAATATTTATTTGGTTTCTAAATTAATCAAATTAATTGATGTATCAATAAAGATAAATCAAAACTTAACATTATTTATGGGAAATATGGTTAGGTTTCAACGTCCATTTCTTCGTTGTTGATTTCATTTCGATCTTGGTACACACTCCATTCTCCTTGAATTTTTTTCAAATGCACTACATTCCTTCTACGAATTTGACCAGTCTCATCATTGCGAACAGTGATATCTCCTCCTTTCTTATTTTCAACTGTGTGTGTTTCTGGGTTGTACTCCAAGCTTAATTTATTTTCTCTATTCAGGTTTTTGATATACACTTTATCTCCTGGTGTTAAATCACTTTCTTCAGCCTTCCGTTTCCTATCTCCATATTCCTTTCCTTTTTCTTTTCTTTCTTGATCCCTATCCTTAACCTCAGTATCCTGTGATATGCTCTCCATTGTACCAGTAACCATAGGTAATTTATCTCTAAATTTTCTATTGAAGAAAAGTTCTGATGGGGTTCTTCCAGTAACAGAATGTGGTGTGCTATTGTACATAGTTAAATAGTCTAGCAAACTCTCCTTCCAGTCTTTATTTTCAGCTATACTTATTTTTAGTCGTTTAAGTATGTCACGATTCTGCCGTTCGACCTCTCCATTTTGTTGTGGCCAATATGGAACTGTATTGAAAAGAGTGATGTTTCTTTCTGTAAGAAACGATTTAAATTCTTCGCTGATGAATTGTCTTCCGTTATCTGCAGTTATTGAAATTGGGTTTCCTAATCGACTGAAAATTTCTTTAAGTTTTGCTACAATTTCAGTAGAGGTGATTTTGCGACAAGTCTTCACTTCTTTATATCTGCTGTAATAGTCGACTACAACAAATAAGTGGTCGCCACTTGGGAGAGGACCCATCAAATCAATCGCGATATCAATCCAGGGCCCTTCTGGCAACTCACGCCGTTTCATAGGAATTGGTGGACATGGTGCAGATACGAGAGTGCATCCTTTACACGCTTTCACGATATTTTCGGCATCTTTGTCGCATCTAGGCCACCAAACTTTTGTTCGAAGTCTTGCCTTCATTGACACGATACCAGGATGTCCCTCATGGGCTGCATCTAAAACTCTTTTACGGATTGCCGAAGGAATCACAATTCTTGTTCCTCTCAATAATATACCCTCATGGAAACACAGTTCATTTTGAAATATTTTGTATAGTTTCACGTCGTCGTTCCATATGTTGTGATACAAACCCTCTTTCACGTTTAAAATTTCCTGATCGTTCATTGAACTATCTATTATTTCTTTGAGGGAAACGGCCCGAGGACGGGCAAAATCTATAATTTGGCATATGTGATTGTCTTTTAACTGTATTAGAGGTTTTTCTGCATCTTTACTGAGTCTAGACAACGAATCTGCGATATTGGTTTTCCCCGGTTGATAAACTACTTTATAGTCGTACGATTGTAGGCGCATAACCCATCTCTCTATTCTAGCACATGGTTTGGATTTAGTACCAAATATAACCTCCAACGGTTTGTGGTCTGTTATAAGTTCAAACTCTTTACCATACAGGAATATGTGAAAATGTTCTACTGCCCATACGAGGGCTAACGCCTCTTTTTCTGTTTGGCAGTAGCGGCGTTCACAGTCAGTCAGAGTTTTGTGGCCATATGCAATAATCCTGCGATCGCCTTCAAAATTGATTTGCACTAATACTCCACCTAAACCCACTGGGCTTGCATCTGCTATGACTATCGTACGATCGTTTACATCGTAAAACCCTAAACTAGATATATTTGTCATGATTTCCTTCAATGACTCAAAGCATCGCTGTTGTTCTGGTCCCCAGTGTTCTGCAATATCGGTTCGATCTCCTTTTTTGTTACGCAGCAGTGTTTTAAGAGGTTCTGTGACTGTTGCGTAGCTTGGGATCCATTTGCTAACGTAATTAACCAGGCCTAAGAAACTTTGTAGTTCTCCAGTTGTCCTGGGCGCTCTAAATTCTTTTATTGTGGAAATGTACTTTTTCAGTGGCCTAACTCCCTCTGCTGACAACTCATGTCCTAAAAAACTCACTTTCCTCATCCTAAAAGAACATTTGTCGTTTCTTATAACTACATTATTATTTTTCAGAACAGACATTACTTTCTTTAGTCGCGAATCATGTTCATACAAGTCCCTTCCATGTATTAAAATGTCATCAATGTAATTTACTACCCCTTCACAGCCTAAAAGCATGCGCTCTAATGTTTTCTGAAAGATTTCTGGAGCACACGATATGCCAAACATAAGTCTCTTGTACCTGAATAAGCCTTTACTGGTTATGAAGGTGGTAATATGTCTCGAAACCGGATGTATTTCAATTTGATGAAATGCGTCTTTTATGTCCAATTTTGTAAAAACTGTTGCATTTTTCATTTTAGGTAACAACTTATCCATTGTCGGCAATGGATGATTTTCACGTATGATGGCTTCGTTAGCTCGACGCATGTCTATACAAAGACGTACTTCTCCATTTCCCTTCAACACCGGCACTACGGGAGATACCCATTTAGAAGAACCTACAACTGGTTCTATAATATCCCTTTGTTTAAGCTCTTCAATTTTGTTTTCAATTTTTGCTTCTAAAGGTATCGGGATCCTTCTAAAAATGAAATGACCAAAAGTGATTAATGAGTAATAATGCTTTAATGGATAATTAGAGCAACATAATTAATTCAAAAGTATTAGGGTATCAAAACATTTTTTTTTTTTTTTTATAACAATTAAATCAGTACCTGTAAGGTTGTGATACGGGTGGAATTGAATTATCAATTGGTAAATGGATTATCACATCTTTGAATTTGGGAAATTTTTCTATATCTACTTGATTAACTTCCGCATTCAATCCGATTTTCAGTACGCCTAATGATATTGCAGTAGTCTTTCCCAAGAGATTTCTCGTGCCATCAATAACAACATAGAAAGTTGAGTTTCCAGATTTCAGTCCTATTTGTATCCGAGCTTCAAATGATCCTTTTATCTTTAGTGGTGTAGTACTACCATAAGCCATAAATGATACATTAGGATTTGGATGTTGATTGTACAAATTAATTTTATTTTTCTTAAATAGTTCCCAGGTTGCTTCCGTAATCAAATTGTGCTTACAGCCCGAGTCAATCAACATCTTAGTTTCTACTCCTCCAATAGTGCAGTCAATTTCGACATCGTCATCAATGTGAAAGACATACTCGACTTCTTCTTCTTTTTGTACCATCTTGTTTGGAGAATCACGCACTTGATTTACTACACTCTTCTCTTTATCGACTCGACCTTTCTTTGGTTCATGACTGTATTCTTTTTTTGTGTTTCTCTTCAATGTTTGTCTAGTTTTGCAATATTGTCTAAAATGTCCCTTAAGACCACACTTTAGACATTCTTTATCTCTTGCTGGGCAATTGGCATCATATGCAGCATGTCTGGGATTACCACATCTACCGCATCCATGTTGTACATTCTTTGGTTTATCAAAATTTCTTTTATATCTACTATCCACTTTATTAACTTCCTCATTTCCATTTGATTTTGTAGGATTTTTAAATTCTTCTAACTGTTTATTTACAACTTCTAGTGTGTTTGCTTCTGTGATTACTTGGTGTAATGTAATTTCATCTCCAATCTGTAGTATCTTTTTCCTTAGTTCAGGTAAGTAACATTTTTCCGTTATTTGGTCGATAATGTTTTCATCTCGTTCAGCAAACTGACATTTATCAGCTTGTTTTCTCAGTCTCACAAGGAATTTTTCGAATTTTTCGTCAGGTTCTTGTTTGAGAAGCCTGAATGTATGTCGCTCGTAAATTTTGCTTTGTTTCGGTGCAAAGTAGGAATCTAGTTTTGATATTGCTACTTTGAACACGTCTACGCCTTCACTTGGTTCGATATTAGCTCCAGGAACATTGTAAAACACTTCTTGCAAGTCGAAACCACCAAAATGTAGAAGGGAGGCCCTTTTCTTTACATCTTCATCAATGTTGGACGCTTCCAAATATATATATAATGCTCGTTTCCATCGCTCCCATCGTACACCCACCGAGGTAGATTCACCGTTACAATCGAACTTTTCCAATGAAAGGAGTGACATCTTTGGGGCGACCTGGAATAATCAATTTAATGATTCAGATAGATATCATCTGCTGAGTGTTTGTATTGAACACGTTTTCTCTCTCGTATCAATTTAATGATCGGATTACTTTTATCCGCTATATTTTTAATACTTAGTTGTTTATATCAACAAATGTGTCAATTTAATGTCCAAGTATTTTTGCTCAAGCTTGTCAACACTAATACTAGCTTCATGGTATCAATTTAATGATCAGATTTTAATCTGCTTAGTGTAGGTACCTACCTCACAAACTTATTAGGTAGGTACAATTTTTGTTTAATACCACTATTAATCAATTTAATGATCAGATTTTAATCTGCTTAGTGTATGTACCTCATGAACATATTAGGTAGGTACTATTTTCATTTAATTAGATAATATCAATTTAATGATCAGATTTTAATCTGCTTAGTGTATGTACCTCATGAACTTAATAGGTACTGGTTTTATTTAATTAGACAATATCAATTTAATGATCAGATTTTAATCTGCTCAGTGTATGTAACCACTTGTATCTCATTAGTCACACACACAGTTTTGCATCAATTTAGTGAAGCAGATCAATTCTAATCTGCGTTAGTTAGGTATGTACCGACTTAATGGTCAACGGTTTTATTGTAACTCTTGCTATTTACCTGGATAGGTAACTAAACACAAGCAACATTATCCTTACAACCAAAACAATTACTCGTACTTTCTATAATTAAGCAGGATAAGAATAATATCGCATAAAGGTAGATAGTCAATCTAAATATGTTTTTCATTTCATTTCCTAAAGGTTTGTTGTTTACTAAACCCAAAACTATGATTATACACTTGAAGTAGGTATGGTTGTTAATATCCAATTGTCATATTGTATAATACTAGTAAAATGTTGGTAATATATTCGACAGTCGTTATATAAGCCGAGGTGCAACTGTATTGGTATCAATAACTAACGTTTATAACAATCGGTGCATAATAATATGGGTACCTTGAGAATGAGTTGAGTTTGAGTTCGTAACTTCATCACATAACAATCTTTGCGCCTTTTTTTCTTTAAATGGTTATTATTATTGTGTACTCACTTTTGTCCTCGTCGCCACATGTATTGTCCTGCCTTTTGGAGTATTTTACGGCTCACCAACACCACACCACGCATATATAATCGCGCTCCACAACCTGTCTGTTTTTTGACAGCCGGGCGCGTCCCCCACGTGACATCGGCGCATGAGACAACCAACCACAGATTCAATACACTACAATAGCCACTCGTGGTACGTCAGACTTGGTCACCAAAATACATCCATACTTATCTCCTACCATATTCCCAACTCCATCGTTTTGTAAATCGCTCTGGGACTCTGCAAGAGATTAAAAAGTTCAACTCAAATTCCTTCCCGTTCAGCGAGCCTCCAGCAATTTTCCGTCTACAAAATATTGTTGTTTGTTTCCATTACTTTCCATCGAAGTCTGCGTGCAACGCAGGGGTCCCACCGGCTTGGGGCGACCGCTCGTAAAATTGCAACTGACTTGGGGGAGACGTCTCAAGACGCTCGTGCATTCTTAGCTTTACCTACAGTATATAGTGGGATATCAGAAGTAAACGAAAGCTGTAGTTTAGTATCGGATATGAGTACCTACAAACTAAACTGCTTTGAGTATTAAACCAACTGGAGGCGCCTACCGTCATAGCGGTTATAATAATGTGTGCGTATAGTTTATGCTTGTATTTGTTTTTTGTTTTGTATGCGTGTGTAACAACGCGATCGAATTGCATTAGTGTATTATATAATAGTGTATTGCAAGTGACCTGAAATCCTTTTGGTTTTTCTTTCTTACTGTGAAAGAAAAACCAAAAGGATTTCAGTAAAATAAGCAAATTAGCAATCTAGTTTATGATTCGACACGCAGGTCCAATGACTTTCTTGAGACTAGCTTTTGTATGGGTAAGATTTATGTTAGGTAAACTACTACTTATCCAAATCTACTTAAGTATATTAGTTATGCCTAGGTAAGTAATGAAGAACAATAATTTAATTTCAAGTAACTAATTCCAGGTTCTTGATCTGAAATCGTTGAACAGGTAACTCTCGAAGTTTTACTCTGGAATAATTGCGTATACTATGTGATCAAGGAATCAACCCGGACTTACAGCGCGCTGGGGTGCCAGGGTCATAAAACTACTTCCCCCAACATTGTGAGGTTGTATGGTGCGACACCATTCAGTTTCTGCACACAGTACAATTGAAAAGGAAAATTTTAAACTTTGATGTTTGCCCACTTTGTAGCCCTAACTTGGCAGTTGAACAATTGCCTAACACGTTCTGTGGCACTTTAAACCCAAGAACTATTGGTTTGAAGGGCACTTGGGGGAAAATATCACAAATATCCCCATATTTAAGTCTAAAAGTCACAGCTGTTGCAAAATTTTGTACTATACTACATATAGTTATTTTTATAACCCAGAGACTATTCTGACATTTAAGTCTTTTGTGTTTGCGTTTTTTTAGTAAGTATAGAAGTTTGACATTACACCTGTCAGATTCGTCTTTGGGATTAAAAAAAGAAACTATTAAATACGTATCTACCTACAATCGCCAGGTACCTACTAAGTAAAAAGAAAAAATAGTGTTTCACTGTTTTCTTCCGGTATACAAGTTTCTTTTAGGTCAACACAGGGAAATAGAGGATATTATGATTTTGCTACGTGGACAGCGGGTTTCCACCTTGTTACTTTTTGCAATGTTGCTGTGACACCTGATATTCCTGAATTGCAATACGTAGGTATCTGTTGGTTATGCACATTCTTGTTATCATATTCTTAATCTCTAATGACCCCAATTTAATCATGAATGTATAAAATCTGAACGAATTATCAAGCTAATCAAAACCTGAAAATGACTTTGAAACTTTTCGAACAATGGTACCTGAAACGTAACTTTATACCAGCTTACCTAATTATTAACATTTTAAGAGATTGTAATAATTTCCTCATAATTAAGTATACTGAAATACTTACACAAAAAGAGTAGGTAGGTACAGTACATTGTCTGCAGTTATAATAGGAAAGTATGAAAGGTATGAACAATTCATTTTTCCTCTTCCTTGATTAATGTCGTTCCAACTTTTTGCCGGTTCCTGTTTCAATGAAAAATTTCCCCGGAGACCGGACTCGTAATTTTCAGGGAACTGAAATTACAGTTAATTGGCCAATGTTTACGGGAACCAAAGTGGCTTGGTGTTTTTTATTAATAGCAAGTCTTGTAACACAATGGAAAAATATGTTTATTAAAAAGCTGGAAATTAAATAATGGTTCCCTACGTTAGTATTTACATAACTTTATGCAGTTTTTTAGCAGTAGTCCTGAGGGAATTCCTAACAGCATTTCATAAATAAAGTATAATAAAAATAAAAATTGTTTATTCTCATGACAACTACAGTCCATAGAAGAGGTTTACTAACCTCCTACCAATTTTATTCCCAGTTTTGATTTTTTTCCCAGTTTTCCCAGTTCTGGGAATATAAATCTTCACTAACCTGCACCTGTCACATGCAAGTCAGTGAAGCGACGCAAGACCGCCGAGACCATCCTGTCCGCTATAATTTTCAGGATGCTGTTACGGCTCGCCCTCATACTGTGCACCACAGACATGGTTTTCCTAAGCATGATTGCATAGAAATCATCTATGTGCGCATCTGCAAACATGCCTGAAGCACTACGGTATCGCGGAAGCCGCACCAGCACCCTGGGGCCCTAGTCTGCTATTTTTATAAATTCGTCATTCCAACACGATTCCACCACCATCCCATTGTCATTTTGCTAAAAGTTCGTAATCTGCTAAATTCATAATGGTTGATCATTGGTCGGTCAATGGCACAGAAATTATACGATACTCGTAACGTTGATGATGATGAACACAATGACGTTCTAATGGTAGGTCACTGATCAAAGAAACTCAAATTTTTTGCAGATTACCGCGTAAGTCAGTAATTCATTTTTCATTATGTACGATGTACGAGATTACCATTCTATGCCATTTCTTTCAATGGAGTGTCAGTGGTTGACCATTGGAAAGTCATAATGACGCCATTATATTAGTAGATTACCAAACTTTTCAAAATCTACAATTATGAAATCAATGATAGACCATTCTGACACTATTGTAATAGCAGGCTTGAGGCCCTGAAAATGTTATTTTATTGGACGAGGAGTGCACTATAGGACCGCTTTGTGATTAAAAATAGGCTCCTCACCAAAACTGCGTAACACACTATCAATCTCAATCTGAACCATTTTGAAGGATATTCCTAATCCATTTGCTTGTATGTTCGAAAAATTTGTCTGCTCAACAACGTAAAAAACGCAATGAATGCTGTTGAACTATCAAAATGATTACTACTGATAGTACGTTACACAATAGGTAATTACCGCGCTGTTCGAGGTCAAAGTGTTTTGGTCCACGTACGCTCAGCTTATCAGCTCTGCCTACGACTAGACTAAAGGCTTCTTCTACAAACAGGCGCGACACGCGATATAATCGCGCGCGACACAAAGGCACCGCTCGTTGAGCGACCTGCGGCGCCTTTTTTATCGTTTGATGGGAGCCTTGAAGGCTTCGACTGACACTACAGCGAAACGAAACATCATCATGTTGCTATCACCAATCTACCTGCCAATCGTGGTGATTTTGAAGCGCCTCTGACTCGTGATTCAAAATCTCACGATGCCATATTGATGTTAAATTAATTAGCTAGTAGTTAGTTAATCTGCTTTGACGTTCATTTTAATTGTGTTGCATGGTTTGTCGAACTTTTAATCGTCCAAGCAAGATGGATGATTCTCATAAGAAATCCTGCGGGCTAATAATTGCTTAACACTAGATAATGCAAGAACATCTACTTCGCGTGCCAAAAATCGCACCAGCTTACGTAGGTACAAAAATCGTAAGTCGCCACTTCGCGCTCAGTCCTACCGGTCGATTCTGTAAAAAGCTCACCGTGAAAACTTAGGTGAAGTGAGTTTGTTTTTGCTAGGAATTGACACCATTGACAGCTCACTCCGCGCTCACTTCACTTAAGTTTTCACGGCGAGGTTTTTACAGAGTAGCACCGCAGTGAAATGCTGGCTCGGTGAGCGTGAGCGCTGGCGCTTGGCCCCGGGGGTGGGGCGAGACGGGTGCCGCACGCGGCGGCGTCTTTGAATAGATTTGATTTTTCCATCACTATTTATAGTGCTAGTGACGTCATAGTTGGTTGTCAAAAAATGCTACGCTTGGTTTTCATACAGATCGTGATACTTGCGTTATCTATGTCTACTGTGCGTACCTAACACAAATAAAGTGACAATTGACCGCAATGATTTTGACAGTTCAGCCACGTCCATTTCATTATTTACTTTGTTGATCAGACAAATTTTTCGAAACTATGAAGCAATGGGTTAGGAACATGTTTCAAAACACTCGAATTGCAATTGAAAGTGTGTTACGTAATTAGGATGCTGATGTTTTATCAATAGAAATGCAATTAAGGTTCACTATCGATTAATGTTAATTCGAAGACTCTTTTGTTTTTAGTTTTTAGTAGTCTGCGAGCAGGTATGATATAAAAAAAACTTACGAAGTCACAAAACCTTACAAAACAAGCTGAAAGGCGTTATATGTATGCTGGAACTATATAATGAATATATAATGTTTAATTTACGGCATAAGCAGTGACATGAGTAGTTAATTGCCAAGAAGCGTCACAGCAAGCTGTTACCTTAGTTAATGGATATCTTGCAAATGCACATTAACTGTAAATATACTCTCAAACAAGCAGTAAAATATTGATATGAGATGAAAATCATAAACATGGGTAATAATAGAGTGCAATAACATTAACATTCTGAATGTTAAAAGATAACCCTGGGCTATTTTAATACTATTAATAATTATTACAACAATAAATGACCTGAGAATGTAAGCCAATGGACTATTAAACGCAGACCTATTACATATACAGTAGAAAGGTATAAATGAACGGTAGGCAGAACAAGTTTCATTAATAGAGAAAATTAGATTCAACGTCAAACTCATAATTTGGAAAATAACGATGATATGTTACAATGTTAATCAGGTGCAATAAATGGATACCGTACACCCGACCATTATAACACAAAATAATCACATGCTGTATATGCAAAGTAATTATATGTATGGTTTGAATTATGGTATTTCTTATTATCCAGCCACTAATGAAGTGGACAGTCTGCCTTATACTTCGATCTCGGGTTTAAACTCGTTGGAAAGTAAAGGTTCATGTACACGCATCAGTCACGTCACATTTAAGTCGCCGATCAGCCACGTCAACCTTAGGGTTATGACATGGCTGTGACAATATAGGCACGTTTCAACGTGAACTTGATGGAGACAGCTGTGCTGCTGGGGAGTTTGTTGCGCCGCTTCTTGGTGAAGGGCGGGCATTTTGGGGGACTGTCTTATTAAATGTAATTTTGACGTTCAAAAAGTGCTGATTCTAAGCCTTGTTTGAATAAATGACTTTTGATTGTGTTGACTTCTACTATATTTCATTTGACATAAGATTAGACATTTAAATAAACCTTTTTTACAGACCGTTCTATACCGTAGGCATAAGGATGGCATTAAAAGCGAAAAAGTGGTTACAATACCAACTGTTTAGTGCAGGTGCCATTTGTCATGCCACTAACGCAATAGAATTCAAAATCGGTTGAACGAACTGTAAAAAAGATTTATTGAAATGTCTAATCTTATTGCAAATGGAGTATAAGATTATAATACCCTAGTAGAGACGCTAGGGATAGGTTTTGCGTCGTAGGACATCGGCCCCACACGTCAGGCACGTTACGACCAGCGTGTCTCAGTCAACGTCACGCTTACGTCAACTTGTATGTTTGCGAACGAAACCTGCCACTATTCAAATTCACAACGTCATGTGTCGTGGTTTGAAGGTGACGTGACTGACGTGACTGATGTGTGTGCATGAACCTTAAGACTCCGCTGTCCATTCAAGCGGAGAAGTGCAGAGCTTGAAAATGTTTGCACTTCTGCGCTTGTCTCTACTCTAGTGGACAAGCAGCCTAAAGAATCGATGTGAACGAAGCACCGTTGTTTAATTACATCGACGCGGTAATTAGCGAAGATTTGTATATAATGAAGCTGCGTTAGTAAGTTTTCTAAAAGCTAATATGTGTTTAATTGTTAGTAAGATAAGATAACGTTTATTACGCGATAAATTCTGTTTTTATGTATTTAATAAGCAGTCTCTTCTAGGTTTAGGCTCAAGCCACGTTAACGTTTATTTATTTTGATTGTGTCTTAATGGTATGCTAAGCGTACAATCGAATGGAATAGGCAATTATATATTGATTAAGATGATAATCGTTCAAAATAATCAGTTGTTAATTATTACGGAATGATAGTTTAATGGGAAATGTTCATTATGCGTGATATTAATGATGCAATAATTCATTCTTGCACCATATTTAGGGTTCTGTACCAAAATGGTAAAACGGAACCCTTATGGTGAGACTCAGTCTGTCTGTCACAGCTGGATATCTCAAGAACTACTAATGCTATCAACTTGAAAGGAATAGTTTTAGATGACGTTTGCTTAACTATTTTGCAAATAAGAAAAATAAAAATAAATGTATATTTTTTGCAATAGGGGCTGAAAGGGGGCCTGAAAAATTCGAAGTGGGGCTACTATGGCATGAGGGGTATCATAAGAGCGCAGTTTTCACGTTCTCAAACATTATTTTTTAGGCTGGCTTTTGATGAAAAATTAAAAAAAAAATACCGTTCCCCCCTATCTCCGAAGTTTGCATAGAGAAAAATCTGAAATAATTCTATGTGATAGAAGTTTATGTAGAGATTACAGGCAAAATAAAACGAAGTCTCTAAATAGCACACTTTTTCAGAAATCATCAACAAAAGTTACATTCGTTCCACTATCGGTCAAGAGATGGCGCTGACATAAAACTGCAATATTCTACACCGCAGTGCACAGTGTTAAAATTCTCTGACGAATATAGGCCTCGCCGATGAAAATTTAAAAACATAATATGATGGTCGGAACCCTCACTGCGCGAGTCCGACTCGCTCTTGCCCGGTTTTTTCTTACGCCACATGCCTAAAGTTTGACTATGTCATAGGCTTTTGAATTATATTAGCCAGCGGCCTTTTATGAACTGGATAGGGTTTCACTAATATCTAATTTACCATAAACAGGGTTATTGGTAAAACATTAACAACCTTTGCAGGCCATTGTACTCATCATTATGAACAACTTTTACTATGGGACCTAACCTGAAATCGAGAAAAAAAAAATCTGCTGTTTCCCTACATTTTGATGAGTTATACGAACATAAATGTAGGGAACAGCTGTTTTTTTTTCGGGATTTCAGTTTTGGTCCCATAGTAAAAGTTGTTCAGAATGATGAGTGCTATGATCTGTCAAGAGGTTGTTAATGTTTTACCAATAACCCTGTATAATAAGAATATTAATTAATGCGTTGTACTTATAATTTTTAAAAACTGGCCAAGTGCGAGTCGGACTCGCACACGAAGGGTTCCGTACCACAAGGCAAAAACGCTGAAAAAACATGTTTGTTGTATGGGAGCCCCCCTTAATTATTTATTTTATTTTATTATTATTATTTATTATTAAAGTTTAAATACAACTGAGCATTTCGTGAATATTTCAAGTGCCTACCTGTTGCCATTTTTGATATCGAGCAAAAAAAGGCAAAAAAATCGTGTTTGTTGTATGGGAGCCCCCCTTAAATATTAATTTTATTTTGTTTTTAGTATTTGTTGTTATAGCGGCAACAGAAATACATAATTTGTGAAGATTTCAACTGTCTAGCTATCGCAGTTCTTGAGATACAGCCTGGTGACAGACAGACGGACAGACGGACAGACGGACAGACGGCCAGACGGACAGACGGACAGACGGACAGACAGCGAAGTCTTAGTAATAGGGTTCCGTTTTTATACGGAACCCTAAAAATCAAACTCACCGACCAAATTCGCAACACAATAATTCGCTCCAAGACAGGTAGGTATCGCCGATGTTGGCGATAAGTCTGCGACTTTGGGGATACCTTTGCCCAGCAGTGGGACAACATAGGCTAAATGGAAAAAAAAGTTATGTTTAGCTTTAAACTTTTTTTAAATAAGGTAAAACTAAAAACATAGGTACCTAAATGGTCTCATATTGATTACAAAAGTAGCTTTCGACCCTGATTAATAAAAAACGGAATAATGTCGTCATAATTATTTTTAGGTGAAGCAGTTATCAACTTTATTCAAACAATTGACCTTTGAGTACCTACCTATGCGTCATCATCCGATATAAAAGCAAAATGCGATTACTTACGCATTGAACATCCAAACAAAAGAACATCACTGAATTAAATGTTATCCAGTTTAAAATAAAATTAGGTAGATATATGTATAGGTATACAGGGAAAAGTGAGGACGAATTAAACGTTGTATCCAACTAATGATATCTACAACCATCAGTCTACAAACAAACATTCAATCAAATACATAAATCCAATTAATCAATAAATATAACTAGGTGGCTGATTGGCGAAACCCCTATTCGGCCCATCACTACTTATTTAGATTTTTTCAAAAAATCTTTTTTATCTCGACGTTTGGATTTTCAAAATAATCCTACATTATGCACTAGTATTGCCAATGGATTCATTTATTGTCGTCCTCGCATGGTATATACAGGGTTATTGGAAAAACACCAACAAACTCTTAAGAGGTCATTGTACTCATCATTATGAACAACTTTTACTAGAGGACAAAATGTAGGGAACAGCTGATTTTTTTTCGCGATTTCAGGTTTGGTCCCATAGTAAAAGTTATTCTTAACGATAAGTACAATGACCTCTTATAAGAGGTTGTTGGTGTTTTTCCAATAACCCTGTATAGGTACCTACCTTATCAACTATATAAAATGACAATCTATTTATACCGTAAAACACACATGTCATGTAATTTATGACCCCTATCAATATTGACCAAAGGAACGCCATTATTTCCCAACGAGATAAAATGATGTCGCAAGAAACTCGGTGGGCGATATTAATAGTGCCAATGTAGAATGAAAATCCACGAGATTTCCGCATTCTAAATAATTGTTGACATAAATTAAAACTATTCTGACGTTTGTGGCCCTCATTCACGCTTTTTTTCTTTTTTTTTCGGGCCCACGTCGCGTCGTTGAAAGACATAAAAAGTATTTAATAGGCCCGTAGCCACCTCTCGCCCGCTATACTCTTCTATTCACATTCAAATAATTATAAAAGTGTCATTTTTAATTATAAACAATTTTGTCGGTCTGTCTGTCCTGTATTTGGAGCACGTGTTTAGATGTGAAACGTTTTTTTTTAATCTTTTGAAGGGACTGTTAATTTCCATAAGTTTTTGTACGTTTTTAATATTATAGTTTCGTGTTTTATTTTTGTTTATTTTCGTGTTGATGAACGTAGAAATGAGATTCGTTGCTTTAATAGAAGTTAATTATACTTAGGTACAGGTACCATGAAATGTATCTTATAATAATGATGGCTTGGGATACTTTTATTTTGTAGCCGACAATCATTTGAATAAAACGTTCAAAAAGAAAAAGTATATTATGGTAATAAATAAAAAGAGGACATTTATGGCTACGTTACGTTACAGAACTCAGGTTTATTTTTATTTCAATAAAACGTTTTACGCACATCATAAAAACACACCAAAAAGTTATACTTACCGTAAAGTTTCCAGCAAGGCAACACATTCCGAAAAACAAATAAATGCTCGACCAAAAACAAATAAAAGAAACAAACACGACCACAAAGTTTGGCAAATAAACCAACTTTTTCTAAACCCATAAGTAGTTTATCATCAAGCAGCATCCGTACAAGGAAAACGCGAGAAAACGCTCCAGGAAAAGACCGCTCGTTACAATGATTTATGTTCCCATACAAAAAAGATGCTACAGCGAGCTAAGTGTTAAGGACCTTGTTTTAGTGGCCGGAGAACTACCTCGCTCTATGCGGCCCTGGTACATGCCAGCATTTTTTACGACCTCACAAATTTGTACACATAAAGAACCACTTAATTCGGAACTCGTTAAAATTAGGCAAATAGGCACATGAAAGAAAATGGTAGGCGAAGACTTATGTTATTACTGTATTTTTATATAAATGTAACATTGATAATTAGTCATAAATAAATTGTCATAATATGAAATGAATCTATCTTCTTTTAAGCATCTGAAAGGATGACAAGGTGTTACTACATCAAGTCGATTTATATATTGGTCACAGTGGCCGTACTTTGCCTTATATTTGGACCAATTTAAAATATCTTTATTAAGCCAAAAACACGCTAGAATGATGTAGATGCACTACACACAAAATTAAGATCTTACATAATAGTTAAATTCTCTTAAAACGTGGGCAACAGGTCGGAACATGGAAAATTATACCTACAACAACAGAGTGAAGTGTAAACTTGACTTGAATTATAGCATGCTTGCATTATTCCGGACTCTAGGCATTGAAATAAGGGATTTATAAAATCATGTCTGTCTATGAGCAACAGGCACCACAAGTCTCATATGATCTGAAATCCAAATAGTCGTTGTAGAAGACGACAAACTAAGAGGGCAGCAGACAGAACAAAGATCCCAACAGTTTTCAAATATCAAGCTCACCCAAATAATAAAATTCCATCGTAGTTATCTAGGTGTTTTAAATCAACAACAAACAATGCAATCAAATCCCACAATCGACCTAATTTTCCTAAGCAGCCCCAAAGACCCTATCCAAAATTTGCAAGAAAGCGGAACCAACAAAGACTTCACTTCTTTCAGCAATGTCGTTAGATTATAATTCACCCTTACATTTGCCACTCCATTTGGAGTCATTTGTATGTGCGGGACACACCAGTCTCTAGCCGACTTTCCCTTACCAAAAAGCCTTCGTCAAGTTTCTCAAAGTGGTTCGTGATTGTGTTACCGATGCGAACGCAGCCTCTAATATAACCAAAGTTTCATTATATTGCTTTACACAAAACTTCCTGGACTTGTTCCCTGAATTGTTTTGAGAAGACAAAGAGAATTGGGGTGTGTTACAAAAAGTTTGGTTTGGTTAAGGAAAAAGAGGAATCGAGACGATCTATTTTTTTTGTTTAAAAGACTTTATTGTTCTGTAGAATATTTTCTTCCTTAACCAGTCCTTAGAAAAATATTCTGTCTAATTTTTAAATTTAATATTAACTTTACCTATCTATACCTCTTTATAAATCTAGGCAATAAAATAGTAATAGCTTATCAAATTCTATGAATTGTTAAAATCTGTTTCGAATAAAACTGAATCGTTATTCGTAATAAAAATGTGGAATAACAGATGGGACCTGTTTGTAAACCATTCATTTTTAGAAATAAAAGCCAATAAAGCCTTCGTATGAAATATTTTTCAGTCGGAATTTATATGGTCCACCATTTCACTGAAACGAACCGGACGTAACCGTAGACGGCTACTGAAAAATTCCAGGTGCACATCCATTAAAAATCCCCTTTGATGCCACTGTGAGGTATTATTTGCAATAAAAGCTGACGCACAAAGGACAGTCCACGAAGTATTTAATCCTGGAAAAATGTGTCCAGTGGGAATTAACTTGATAGGTCTATGTATAATACTTGCTAGAATTGAAAAGCTTTGATTTTTTAGTTAAGACGGCTATATTAGGCTCCTTTCTGCGATCTAAAAATAGATCATAGACAGGGGATAACATAGACGTATTACGACTGAAACAGCGCGTGAATGATTGGTGTTTGTCATATCTGGACATATTAAAATATCATATAATTATTTTTTTTATTTTGTTTTTAGTGTAACCTAGTGTGGATGGCGCTGGTGTCTGTGATACAATGATTTTTTCCTTAGTACAGACAGTAACGATACATTAAAAAAAAAAATTATATAATTATATAAAATATATTTAGAAAGTTCTCCTTCGAGTCTTATCGAATACCGGAACTTGATTCAGGTTTAAAATTAGATTATAAAGGTACACGGTTATTGGTAAAACATTAACGACCTCTCAGGACTATACTACTAAAACATCACAAACAACAACTTTTGTTCTATGACTTTTATTAATTCATCAGATTTTAATTCATCGATTTTCATACAAAAATAAAAATATGTATTTCAATTGAACCAATTGAAATATTCGATTTTCTGTTACGAACTTTACGTGAAGCAAAAGAAAGCGCTAGTTAGGTAAACCAACTGCCGTGTCTAGTATGAAATGAGCGGCGGTTAGATATAACAATTTGGTAAGTAAATGTATTGTTTTGCAAAAAGTCATAGACAAAACGTTGTTGTTTAAGATGTTAGTACTCCAGTCCTGCAAGGTTGATACGGTAAACGTGGGTTACTTTAGCTCTGGGGGGAACTTTGGCTCAATACAAAAAAGGGTTTTCTATTTTCTATTGTTGTATAGGGCTAGATTAGCACAACGCTGTCATAAATATTGTTTTTGGGTCGACAAAATATGCAGGTCAAACTAACCCTGTTCAAAGAACAACATTAGCTCAAACGTAAAAAAATAAAATATTTACACATACATTTTGGGGAAAATAACATCTACTAATTAGCTCCTATCCTCACCTGTAAAACAAATCCATTAAAATGCTAAGAAATCCACCATAATCCCTACTATCAAAGGGTTTTTTTTAAAAAAGGTGAAAAAATTAGCTAAAGTAACCCGCGTTTACGGTAGTGTTTTACCAATAAGCCGGTATAATACCTGATATTATATACAGGGTCAAATGAAATTAGCTAGCGAAACTCCTTGATGATTTTTGAAGTGAAAACTTGTTTAGCGGCGTTGTACACTTTTTTGTAATGGGTAAAAAATGTTAAACTCGCGTCAGGACACGTGACCCTGATCGTAAGATGACACGTGACCCTGGTCGTAAGATGACACGTGACCCTGATCGAAAATTCGTAAGATTCCAAAATATAAAAAATTGAAAACAAGTATACAGGATCAAATTACAGACAGACACACAGACAGACAGACAGACAGGCAGACAGGCACAGACAGGCACAGACAGGCACAGACAGGCAGACAGACAGATGTGAAAGACGGCACGGTTGACGTCTGTCATCTTTCAACACGTTAAAAAAAAATAAAGGAGATTGACCCAAAGTCGTACCAAAAAGTCTCATGCATCACGATCAAAATATTGTAGTACCTAATTATTTTCATATTTTTTACGACATTACGCGTCGGGGATTTAATTTTTGAAGTGAAAACTTCTTTAGCGGCGTTGTACACTTTTTTTGTAATGGGTAAAAAATGTTAAACTCGCGTCAGGACACGTGACCTGATCGAAAATTCGTAAGATTCCAAAATATAAAAAATGCACAAAGTTAATATTCAAGTTTTCACTTCTGCCGGCACTCCCGGAGTGCAACCCGTCGTTTTTTTTTTGAGTCAATGCCAGCGGGCATTGACTCAAAAAAACCAGCGGGTATTGTTGTTACTTTAAATGTGAGTTGATAAAATCTGTTTTATCGTGTTGGGATATTGATAGGTACCCCATCACGTCTGTGAAGTTTACACAAAAAAAAAACTGAGTTTTTAAGTGACAACACACTACCGGCGGTTGATGACAAAAGAACATCATCAAATTAATTAATTTTTTGTTTTATCATGTTTATATATCAATACCCATCACGTCTGCAGAGTTCCGCTAGCTAATTTAATTTGACCCCTAAAGTTGTCAGAAAGTAAAAGGCCCGTTTTGACATTTGAGAAAGACCCTAGAATGTAACTTGGAACGACACTGAAAGAAACAATAAAATAATAATTAATTACACAAAGTGTTTTAAAAAAGTACCAAATTTTTTTTGGCGCGTTAGCTACCTACTGGTGTTGTAACCAATTAATTACTGAATTTCACCAGCTTCATTCGATTTTAATAAGTAGTACTTAAGGTGGATGTTGCGATGGGCCGTCCATACATTTTTCTTGGGGATTGTACGCTAAACACAGACACACTTTGTTGAAAACGAATCATTTTATCACTTTTCTATAATGAAATGTCCCCGCGATCGACCTTTTTAGGAAATAACTTACATTATTTACTGAGGAAAACGATCGCGAAATCCAGACGAAATTTGACAGTTGCGCCACTAGTGTGCGTGAATTTTGACAAGCAAACTCAATTGCCATGATTGCGATAGTTTAGAGATGAGAACTCTAGATGGCGTAAACGCGTTATTATAATTCTGTTAAATCAATATCATACGTAATAAGTGATTGATTTATTTCCTTTCCTACATTTCATGAACAGATTCACAAAAAAAAACGTTATAATCAATAACCTCACCTGACGACCTTACCAACGTAAACAACTTTATTACATAATATTGTTTTGTGGCAACATAAATATCATTATTCGTAGATAGGATTTATTAGAATGGGTAGTTGAGACCGCGAAATACAAATTTTCTTACGTTTTTTGCCACTAATTGGTGGTAGAAATCTAACTTAGAAAGATGTATTAATGATTCTAATGATTATAATTCTGTAAATATGTACCTGTTATTGTCGCGAATCATATTTTGATCAAGATACAACCTGACACTGACCTGCAAATTGCAAAAAACGTAAGGAAATTTGAATTTCGCGGTCTATGACTATCCATTCATCTTATGCGACGCGCGACGTTGCCGTCCCACCCGAGTTGTGTTCGCAACCTTGAACAACATTGAAAGAATTCCGAAGAAAACGGGCGCCACCATGTTGCCACTCTTACGCCGTAGCGACATGCATGATATAAATATAATTTTGGGGCTTGCTTGTATGCAATAGTATTGCACACGGATTTTCTTGCGTGTTATTTTATTTTGTATGCTTTGCATTTTCATTGATTCAAATTGCAATATTTCTAGTATTGCAATTATTTGTAGGTATAGTAACTAATAATTATTCAATTTTAAAAGTAAGTAGGTAAGTAAGTACCTATCTTTCGGCGGTTTTAGAAACAGCAAGTTGGCCCGTGATTTTAGACGCTGAAATCCCGTCACAATACTAATTAGGTACTTACATGTCTCAATTACATAAGTACAAAGTCAGTGGTTATGTGTTTTTACCTACTTATATTTTTTGGTCAACAATACATTAAATAAGTAAGTACATAATATTATAATTCGGTAACCCAACGAGTTTGCAAACATTTGCAAAATCGAATGTACCTGTAAAATAGAATACCTTTTACGCATATTGTCAGTTTCAGACAAACAAACATTATTTTTAGTTTGATAGTTATGTCGCATCTAGCGGGGCGGCGGCGGTCTAAGTACTTGCGCCGGCGCGGCGCCTCGTACAATAGCTGGACGTGCGTTCAGAACACATTATATTGTAATCTTTGGTTCAGAACTTTGACTTTTGAAATCATTGGTTCAGAAACAAACAAATGATTGAGTTACTTACATCAAACGTGATTTATTATTGTATTTAAACATCTAATATGTTTTTTTTCATATTCATCGATTAATATTCTACCAGGAATTTATATAAAGATAAGTAAAATTTTACTTTTAAGTTTCTATTTTCTGTACCTAATGATTTCGGAACGTAACCTTGTCATAAATCGTATCTTATTCAATATCATCTGTACGCTGTACCTGTAATAATAATAATCTAATAGTAGGTAGCAATTCTTTTCTAGTAGAAAGAATGCTTGAATACAAATCAAATCAAATAACTACACGTGAAAAAGGTGTTACAGGTATAAAATACGACTAGGAAATTCTGAGATCTCATTGTACGGTTGTGAAATTCGATAGTATTAAATTTTATTCAAATACTGAGTTTATAGAAGTATTGTACTATTTTTTTGTTTTTCTATTTCAGATTTCTCCAAAGAGATTTAAGATAGGTACAATAGAGGGGCCATGCAAAGAAATGTCTTAGAAAAACTGTGATCCCATGTCTCAGTGCCGCCATCTGGTAAGATATAGCATAATTAGAGCGGCAATTTATTCAATTAGGTTCAGCTATCGCCCAGTAGATGGCCAGTGTGGCCAGTGTTGCCAGATACGATTTTCAATTCATCGATTAAAAATCGGATCGGTGGTGCCTGAAAAATCTAATATAAATCAAATCAGTTAGATAAATATCGAAAACTAAACAAATTAGGCAAAAATTGAACGAAACGGAAAACGGAACGCGCGCCCCTCGCGCCAGTGCCCAGTCCGCTGCCCAAACGCATACTGCGTAGACGCATATTTATCATCCTACCGCGCAAGTCGCCACGTGCCTCGATCCCTCGTGCCGCCATTGTAACGCGAAAGAATAATTATTAAGGGTCTTCGTTCCCAATGTTTTAAAAAAAATTAAAGTGTAAACTAATTTTGTGCCTATATCACAAATAAATACTCTATCTCTAAAAGGTAGTTTCCCTAAGATAACCTCCCTCAGGCTAAGAACTCACGGAGCGATTTTCGCCCGCGTCCGCTGCGGTTGCGGGCCCGCAGCTTCTGTAGAATGCAAATATTTATATAAAAAATTAAAGCACATTTCACGACGCGTTTTACGCCCGCGGTGTACGCGGTTGTATGCGGCTCCCGCTGTACCGGCGGGCAACTAGTAGAATCGCGCGGGCCGCGGTTACCCGCAGCCTCGGCGGGTGGCGCCCGCACGCTTTGCCATCGGTTGATTAATTCACTAATAAGAGTAACAAATAATCCATAACGATCTCTGTCCTTAATCAGTGGATGCACCCAGAACCCAGAACCTTTTGGGCCTTCTTTTTTTAATTCTTCTGTGAAGTAAGTATAACGCAACGGCTCGTTTCTGATGTGTGTCCATGGCGGTCTGGACCTCAACTGATCGTTATCTTGCGATCATCGCCCGCCACGTTTGCGGGCGATGATCGCAACCGCGGCGGCCGCGTAACCACGCGAATAACCGGTCTCGTGAGTTTTGAAATAAAACCGCAGATCCACGACCGCGGCGGTTGCGGGCGAAAATCGCTCCGTGAGTTCTTAGCCTCACACATTTAAATAAATATTATCGATAACAAAATCGATATACAACATCACATCTCTGAAAGGCAGTCCGACTTTTAATTAGTTTTTAATTTTTCTAATAATTATTACCGTCTTTTATAAAATCAATTAAACATGGATCGATTTTAAACTGAATGTTACTTGAATGAATCGTTTATTTTGTCACACCACTATATTAATTTTGTTAAAAAGTGGTAACACTGAAGCTGTCATTTTACCCAACTATAGTAAAGCTACTCAGCAATAGATGGCGTTTAATACAAAATAAACAAATTTTCTAGATCTTTTTATGAACATTATTTAATTCTAATTACTGAGTAAATATAGATAATACATACGAAAATAAACTGAATTTAGGTCCAGTTGTTTTACCATAACGAGACTTGCAGTAACGTAATGCGCAAGTCGGCATATTTCCATACAAAATATTTTTCTTTTGTTGGACACGAATGCGTCAATGCGACTTGACGCGCAGGCGTACAATACTAGACTGAGAGACTTGTTACGCCTAGGTCACAAGTACCGGGACACTGTTTTGTTCGCAATGTCCCGTCTATTGTAAATACTTTAAATGTCTTTGGATTTCTCTAATCCTGAAACTGATTAATTTCAATGGATAGGAGTATATTATGTGTTCTGTGATTTCAATTGACTGTGGAAACTGTTCCAAAGAAATGTTTATCTGCGATATCTGGGTATCGCATTGTGGACCTGAAAAATGTAATTGAATGGGCATTCTAATTGGAAAGACCGAAATATGTGTGAATCTTCACAAATTGAATTTGTTAGTGAGATGAGAAGTGAATTAATTTTCAAGTGCACTATGTCTGGTAATTGCGTGGAAGCACTACGGAGAGCAGTAATAAAATAAATACTGCATTTTTGTGGGCAACTGCGACTGCTGGTAGCTATTACACTCAATCAGCTCACATTACAAGTCTCATGAATATTCCAATAATGTCGCCAAATAAATCGTCGTGTTGAAAAAAAATTAGGCAGTGTGTGGTTTGAACATTTGTCAGAGGAAATTAAAACTGCTGGTGAACAAGAAAGGTCAGTTGCTATTCAAAAAGCTGATGAAACCATTGCGCATGTGCTCTTTGAGTGCACAGGCGTTACCCAGATAAGATCAGAAACCCTCGGGACACCCAGATCGTACACAGATGTTCTAAACAGACCAGGAGACTTGATCAGCTTCTGGAGGGAGGTGGGCTGGTTGGAATAACCACCGACGGCCGCCATGGCCCACGCACAATGGTCCACTGAAGGACTAAGTGCGGAAACCAAACCCGTAACATAGAACATAGAACATAGCTATTCAAAAAGGTCATGTATCTTCAGACGGTGTTCCATATGTTACTGTATGTAGTTGGATGATGGCTGAAAAGGTCATATGGCTACAACTTTGATTCATGTTCTTGTATGGTAAGTTAATGTATTACCAAACACACATACATAAACATATACCTTCTATTCATGGGGGTAGGCAGAAACTACAGAACGCCACCTGCTAAGATACCTTACATACCTACTCCGTTACTAAACACATATTTGGTTCTGTATGAACTTTTTACTATGTGCAATATTTACAAGTGTTGCTTTTCCTTTTCAGGCCTGCATTGTTGGTAAGGAAACTAAGAAATGTCTATTTCTTGGTGTTCAAAACAAATATTGTTATACGTGTCAATATTATGAAAAAAGGAGACATGGACATGAAAGCACATAATTGTTGCAAAAATATTACTGGACCGCCTACAGCAATGGTGTCACTAATTATTGTGGAAGGCTTTCAAAAGAGTGAAGAAATGCATCAACTTCCCTATTTGAGTTTTATTGGATATTGAGACTCCTCTGTTTGCAAACTTGAAAGAGAAAGTGTCATATAGGAACTTTGGTCTGAGATGGGAACATAATAAAAAAAAATGAATGCAAGAATCATGTAATCAAAAACTATACGAGGGCACTATACAAGGTAAATAAATAAATCAAATTTGTATTGACATCTCAAGACCAGTGAAGCATATTCCGTATTCATATTTGTACTTTTTTTAGATGTTTGCCAACACTAAGCTCCCACTTTATGGGCGAAATATTTTGAAGCCAAACGTGATGAAGGTTACACTAGTGGCATGGAAAATTATAATGTGTATCAGTGAGAGTAGCAGATTTGTGAAATAGCCCGCTTTTGTATTCGGAATACATGAAAACTGCAAGCATTATTACTGCAATGTCAATAAAACAGCTGCAAATGGAAATATAATAAGTCAGAAATTGTCAGTACCAGTAAGAAATGCTTTGATTATCATGGTACAGTATTGTTTCTTTGTATGTTACATAACCATCTATTATATTTCATTGATATTTTCTAGTAAAAACATATTCTATTTTCAGGATGATCGCTTGCTACTGGACACAAATGGTATGGAACTGTATGGAAAAAGCAGACCACACCCAGGGACACATTAAAAAAAAACATAAATCGAAAGGAACAAAGTTGTATTCTGCCAGAAATCATATTGAGACATGGTCAAAAAAATGCTAAATGTGTAGATTTGAATGGTATGTATACACGGCTAGATATCAAGTTATACATTTCCAGTATAAGCTGACCTCCCATTATATGGAAATCTTATACAATGCGAGATCAGCTTATACTGGAAATGTATAGCTGGTTAATTATGTAGCCGTGTGTACCAGTATATACTGGCACACAAGGCAATTTTTTTAACTTCATAAATTGTATCAATTTCAATGTCTAAAATATATTATTATGTTATTCTAGTGAAAAATCGTCCATCAACATCAGTTGGAAATTCGAGCAAATAGTAAAGTTTAATTTTAATTTTAGAGCAGCTTTGGAGATTGATGGTAAATGACATTTTGAAATGAATAGGAAATAATATTTGTCCAAAGTAACATAATTATATACTAAGTAAAGTTATTTTTCTTTGCAGCAGCCTTGTAGCAGTGGACAAAAAGACTCACGGCACATGGTGAAATCATCAAGTCAAACGATTTTTGTTATATTGTATTTTTGTAGTATTTTGTTTAGAATCGACACTATAATATATTACTTTTTATTTGTATTTTACTATAAAATCAAGAGGCTTATTTTTGTAGTAGTTTGTTTATAATCAACATTATCATTGTATATTACTTTTTATTTGTATTTACTATAAAATGAAAAGGTGAAATAATACTTTATTATGTAAGATAACCACCTGGTGAACTCAATAAGCTGGTCTTTAGATTTTTATTTTTCTAAAAACTGATAAGAGGGCTTTGACATTATAAAATATTTTTTCACCTACCTGGGTAGATGTAATCGCATACTAAATTGTATTTTTTTGATTTGTTGTTATCTTTTGTTTTTTTCTTGTGTATGTTATGTGTAATATCTGTAATTATTGTAATAATTGATTATGCTATAAATTTAATCATGTATCAGGCTTCATTTGTGTCACTTCAAATACTTTTATTTGATAATTAATTACGGTGTAAGGTATTCTAATAAAACTATCTTTATAAACTGTGTAGACTGAAGTTTTTGTAACTGAACAGACAGCTGTGCTGCTGGGAGTTTGTTGCGCCACTTCTTTCCAGGTAAAGCTCTAGGAAGTGGTGAAGAGCGGGCGTTTTGGGGGACTGTCTTATTGTAATTTTGACATTCGAAAAGTGCTGATTCTCAGCCTAGTTTGATTATTAAATGATTTTATATAAATGCTTGACTTTTATTATCCTATCATCATACTCATGCGTTTTCCCCATGGGGGTAGGTAGAAACTACAGAACGCCACCTGCTACGATACCTTACATACTCCCTTTGTCTCGTTTACGTTCATAAATCTTGTCATACACGCACGCTGGTTGCGAGTACTACGCACAGGCACAGTATTCTCAAGAAACGCTTTTTCATTTTTCATATAAATATCGTAGCAGGCGGCGCATTTTTTAAATACACGCCATCTAGTGGTCTATTCGTATAAACGTATGGAAGTACTCGCTTACGTCTGTGTGTGTAAACGACCTGTATTCAATGGCAGATTTTATCTAACAGTTATGTGTCGAATTGGGTGGATTTTGAGGCAATGTTATGACCAAATTCAATAAAGTGTAATGTCCGATAACCGCGTCCACCACTTTTACGACTTAATAATGTGCCAATTACACATAAAACAAAATAAACTAAAAATGTTGACTTCAGCGCCATCTAGCGGGAAAATGTTCCAGAGCAGATCGTATGATGCTCCTTAATTAAATATTGTGTTGTGATCTTTACTGAAAAAAATGAGCTTGGCGCTCAAAGCCGTAAGTAAAATTTTGAATTGGCGACACTGGTTTCTGTAGAATGGCTCGTCTCTGACCAAGCGGCACGGCTTTATTTTTGGACTATTTCTGTTTACTATCACGTTAACCTTGGCTCTTCTATTTTGGACATTGGTTTGAAGATAGTGATTTGGAATCGAAAAAATATATTAATATCACTTTACAAATCGATCAAATACTCATACAAACTTGAATCGATTTATCGTGAGTATCGAGTACCGAGTCGTATGGTTACTTCACTAGTTACGTCGCGATGACAAATGTCAAAACGGGCCTTTTATTTTTTGACAACTTTAAACGTAGGAAGTGGATTTGGTTTCGTCTCGATCGAATCACTACTCCATATCGCAAACTCCTGTACCTATCTCAATGAATACATTCCCTCCCTGCTCCCTATTCGGTTGTAACTATTTTATGGGTGCCATTTCGAAGGCTGATGCCTGCCTGCCGGGATCCCCTGCAGTTATAAAGTTCCTCTTTGTTTCATTGTGTTTTAGTACGTGATGCCGGGTAGGTGCACTGATACCGCTAACAACGACTTTGTGATAACGGAGATAAACTCAAGCCTTTTGTGGTTTATAATGTTTGGTTATTGGTGTCTTTATGACTGCGGTATGGATTGAATATTTTCGGGTTTAATGCGTTCAGTTAGTTTAAGATTTTCTAGTGAGGGCCATCTGTAACGGGAATCATATTAAAGTAACATTAAAATTATCATGGTCTAGTCCACAGATATATAGGTAGATACACCTACTGCCGTCCTTACGAAAAGTGCAATAACTCGAGTTTTGGCCCAAATTGAGATAAGTACATAATTGAAATCTGCAGAATGAGATCTAAATATTCTTTTTAGACACTTTTTACGTATTCATGACGTAGCCGGTTTTAATACTAAGATAATGTAGTGATGGAGATACAAACAAAACAAAAAAAAAATCTTTAACCGCGTTTTTCTCGAAATCAGGTTTAACTTAGTTATTGCATTTTTCGTTAAGGCGGCAGCCTAGATAACGCAAGAGCAACTACTTCGCGTGCCCAACTTACGTACAAAAATCGTAAGCTGCCACTTTCAAGCTCAGTCCTGAGACTCCTGATTAAGTAGGTGCTGCTTGGCTGGGTGAGCGTGAGCGCTGGCGCTAGGCCCCGGTTGCAAGACGGGTGCCGCACGCGGCGGCGTCTTTGAATTGATTTCATTTTCCCATCACTAAGTAGTGCTTGTGACGTCATAGTAGGTAGTCAAAAAATGGCACGCTTGGTTTTCATACAGATGGTGATACTTGCGTTATCTAGTCTATCTTTAACTGTGATCTAGTCTAATCTATTATTCGATCCTACCGATGAGTTCTTTAAGGTGATTCTTACTTGTGCAACTTTCGGCCATGTTCTTGCATTTATACCACGAGAATATGAGAATTTGGAACATGGAATTGTTAGAAATGTAGCATAACTATGTAATATTTCGGTGCGGTTATAGACTTATCCCTGTTTTCACACTAGGTGACACTTAAATGTAATACCTAAATAAACGTACCGTTCCTACAATAATATTTATTCATATATTTACTTTTAGGTGTTGTATTATTAGCGAAAGCTAACACCTGCTTTCGAGGAGAGAAACAAGCCCATCCTAAATTAAACAACGCGTCTAATCAGCTTATCAATATAACAAATCTAATTACTTTCCGATTCTAACTCCAAAAGCCCGCATCGACAGAGTCCGTCCGTAATCAAACATCTATCAGTGGACGGGCAAGCCGCGAGCTTATGGGCAAAACAAACGGGCAAATTAGTCTCTACCCGGTCCCCGACAGAGCCTGATTGATGGATGGCCCCCAAGTCTTATACAATTAGCTTTTCAACCAGTCCCCCGCCTCTGTTAACGTTTTAAGTATAGGAAGATTAAAACCGCTTTGTAGAAGGCGCGATGGGAGTTTGATATGACATGTTACAACTTACAAGAACATTGGGTAAGAACTTTGTGAAGTGGAAACTTAGCAGGAACTTCATCTGCTTGGTACTTAAATGTACGTGTGCTGCATAGTTTTTGTCTTTGTTGACATATTTATAACTAAGTTTTAAGGCATCCTGTGCATTGTGGACTTTAAACAAGTCTAGGAGTCGGCGGTTCGAAAATGTTCTTAAGTAACTTTTTAGACCTTTGTATCCTGCTTACGCGTATGAAGTTTAATTAAAATCGGTTCATTCATTTCGAAAAACAAGGGCTTGAACGTTTGTATGAAATGCCGTACGGCGTAAACGCTCTTAAGAAAGTCCGTGTTCCGCGGCCTAAGTGTTACCTACTTACACGTATTTTTGGCGTTTTTTCTCATGGCTTTTTTTAAAAGTTTCTTATGCTACGATGATGTAAATATTAACCCTATTATAGAGGGTTATTGGTAAAACATTAACCACCTCTTAAGATTTCATTGTACTCATCATTATGAACAACTTTTGCTGTGGGACCAAACCTGATCCCGCGAAAAAAAATCAGTTGTTCCCTACATTTATGTTCGTTTAACTCGTCAAAATGTAGGGAACAACTGAATTTTTTTTCGCGGGATCAGGTTTGGTCAATGACCTCTTAAGACGTTGTTAATGTTTTACCAATAACCCTGTATAATCTAAGTGATTTGGAATTAGCAAAAAACATTCACGAAAGGAAATCTTTCTAAGTTTTGAATAAAAGTTCTGAACATGCAGAGCATTCTAAAACCAATTCGTCATGGAAAATTTTACTATTTTATGCTAAAATCCCACAGAACGTCTTCCTCAAACATTGAAAATCATAAAAATATCATCATAAAACTTTCTAATTACAAAACTGATATTACTTTAGCAACAGAGTCAACAAATCAAACGATGCAATAAACTCTAAAGGCTATTCATCTATTACTTGAAGCAGGAAGTTCAATGTTCTGATAACACAGTTCAATAACAAAGCTGTGAGTGGGCTAAAAATATCCACAAAGAAATGGGTTAATGACTCCCTTTTAATACAATCGGCCATCGTTAAAACGTCTTTATAAAAGCTGGTCTCACAGCAATGGATCGTGTAATACAAACATTTTTTATGTACAGTCAGCAACAAAAGTCGATTAACACCTAAGTTTTTTAAATCTCAGTTATTGAGCAAAATATTGTTCAAAATTGAATTGTGTGTGCCTCTGCTGCAATTTTGAACAAATATTTTGTTCAATAACTGGGATTTAAAAATTCTGAAGTGTTAATCTACTTTTGTTGCTGACCGTACGTACGTTATAAAGACACAGGTACTTTAAATCTTTCAAACATTTTTGCCCTATTTTTTTTGGCTCAGAAAAGTTTCGATACGAAGAAAGTTTGAATAAACTTCCTTGTATGAAAGAATATCGGTGCGTCCCGGCTGTCATTTTGGCAGTCGACGGGTAGTCAGAAGCCCGAAAGTCTGACAACCAGTTTTACTAATCGTATCGTATTACCCAGTGACTGGGTTGTGGATTTTAGATAGGCAGTCGCTCCATATACAGGGTCCCATTAAAATAGATGGACAAATCTTAACACAGCGCTCAGTACGTCTAACTAAACATATCCAAGCAAAAAAAAACACAGATTAAAGTGATTTTATTTTGACCTAAAATAATAAATTGCCGGCACATTAGTGTATAAATTTTCGTTAGCTGATTTTATTTTTCTTGTGAGTATCTAAGCGTTTTTCTTTTATATTTTTTTACCATAGTCCTTATTTTGGTGGTCTGAATGTTTCGTAAAAGTTTGTCCACCTATTTTAATGGGACCTTATATAATACTGATATTTAGCTGCATCCGGTAAGACTGGAAGCCGACCTCAACATAGTTGGGCAAACGATAGGCAGACGAGATGAATCTAAGTTTAATTATTTACAATCTAAAATGTTCTCAAATTATCCATGTTTACTAGTCATACAGCCATTAAATAATAGTAGCTTTTTTTTCTAACTAATAGATCGACGTAATGTTTTCCTACGAAAGTCGCGTTTGAAGAAAATTGAAAGATTATTCGCGTTTCTTATAGCATAATTTAATATTTTTCCGAGCGTCCTAAGAAAATAATTCCATTACTGAAGCAATTTCCTTTAACTGCCAACGATTTAACCTTACCGTCGCGAAGTACCTAATGCTGGTAACAACATAGCTCTGAGAGCTGGAAACTCTTTCGAATTTACCTTTAGTATCGCGAAAGTCCTTTCGCAAAATTCTATTTGCTTGTCCGACATTATGGAGCAAGCTACTCTGAACTCTACTCCTCTTTTATAAAGTCTATTGTGTCTGTAAATATTTTTGTGAGGTGGCAAGTGTATGTTAGTAGAAAGGTATTATTGGAAATTCCTGAACGTTCGGAACGTTCGGCTGATATGGAACGTAGACGATAGTTGGACTGCGATTGGAGGGAACTCCTGTCTCGGACGTGAAGGCTTCCCGCGGCGTGACGCTGCATTCTGTTTTGTTTCACGAAATAAACCGTATCAAGAAAATCTTCAAGCTTTTCATTCGTGGAACATTGAAGAGGAATGCTTATGTCGGGAATTTTCAACGTTTTGTTTCATGAAACTGTCGATTTGCAGTTTGAAAATGGAACATGTTTGAACAAATGAACACAGAAGCTCTGTCGAGTGTATACTGGTACTTACAATGTGTCAGGGTGTGCAATCAGTGTACGTTAATTTGCTAGGTTATAGCCTATGTTATATAATATTTATATATACTATTGCCGAGGAATGTCTGGCTTATAATAAAGCTGAAGAGTTTGTTTTTTGTACACGCTAATCCCTAGAACTACCCACCTGCAAAAATCTTTTTCCATTTGATAGCCTAATGCCCGTTTTCACCATCGTTCCCTCAAACACTCCTTAGCTAAGGGTCTCTTAACATAAGAGACTCCTTAAATCAGCCCCTTACCTAAGTTTGTTTTCACCAGATTAGGGAATACTTATGTAAGGGCCACTTACTTAAGTGACAGTTTTTTTTTAAATCAGGGAGTCCGAAAATCGTACTTTTTTATGAAATTACCGATTTTGTATTCCATTGATAAATCATGTAGATTTCATGTAAAATAACACGACGAAATACAAAGACAACATAAAATAAACATGATTACATTTAAAATACATAAAATATAGCCAATTTTTATATTAAATTACTGACTAATGCGGAATGCTGTTGCCATCTAAAAAAAGATGTGTAATTCTTGAAGAAGGGCTATAGGCTATTTAACATCACGCTATGACCCTTGTTGGGGGAACACGCGGACGAAGTCGTGGGCAGAAGCTGGTTTAAATATAAGTACAGACAGTTTTTTTTATGCGGTTGGGAAACCATCAAATTTTAATGACCCCTTCGCTCTGGGTGGAGTGGAAGGGAGTGTCAGACTCTTACTGACTAAAATCCACCCGTGTTCCTTCCCTAGCCCTTTATGTTCCGGGCCAGCGGTAACCCTTTCGGACAATCCCGCTGACTTTCGGACAATCCCGCTGAAGTACAGACAGTTTATGTAGTAACTTATTTCCCTGACTTTACTTTCTATTCTGTATGTATCGTACATGAGTCCATTATAACATCGATCACGCCTGTAGGAACTTAATCCAAATGCGATAGGGTAGATCTTATCGCGATTAATCGGGTGCATTTCCACTCCGGGTCTGAAAATGAAAATATTCTAACAGAAAACCAATTACGAGGAGCTTAGGGATCTTGTTTAGATCCAGTCTTTTATACTGCTCACTCTCTTAGCCACCTTATCTTTGTCTAGCATGAAACATTAACTACTAAGTTAAAGAAAAGTAAGATATTATTACTTATAAATATTTTAGCTTGTTATTAAAACATTTTAGTTATCATCAACCCTTAAAATCCATAAAAACTTTCAGGAAATCCAGAATTAACCCACGTTCGCACGGACGACGTAAAAATATCGCGGCGGGATTTTATTGCGCACTGAATTTTCAGCTCTCGGTGTTGAGCCGAGGGTTGAGAATTCAGCACAGCGCATCCCAACGCGTCAGAAAAACACTATTGGATTTTCAACTTATGGCGCTAAGAAGTACGTTAAAAATCCAGTGCGCCAAAAGAAACCGCCGCAGGAAAAACGTGCCTGTGCGAACCTCCTTAAAATTTACAAGAGCTAATGATTCCTTAACAAACTAATTTTCCGCACCTTTACCGTTTCCGCAAATTAGTCATTTAATATTCACACAGCGGCGAGCATCTCAGTAATCGTGGTCCACAAATGAACTATACAGTTAAGTAGAAACTCGCGTAAAACAAAGTGTCAGTTATTACATTAATAAGGGAGGGCGGGGGACCTACCCTTTTTGTTTATCCCTCGCGCCAACTTCCTCTTTGTCTCTTTGATGAAATATATATTAACGTAAATATTCCGGGCGTTGTCTATGCTTTTTTATTTCGCGCCATGTTTGTCGTAATGCCAGTTTACATTTATGAATGTGGAACGCTGGTTCTTTTTTTGAACGTGTAATTTTTTTCATAAAATTCTAACTGGCTTTTGGAATACTGAGAGTTCGTAGTACTTAATTTAGGCCTGTGTGGTGACGGACTTAAAGAATAGCACCACCCCATACTTCCCGTGGGTAAAACGTCGTGGGGGCAAAGAAATGTCAGCATCGGGGAGGGGCCCCTCAGGGCCGAAGCCTGTCGGGCCAGCAGGATTGTCCGAAAGGGTTACCGCTGGCCCGGAACATAAAGGGCTAAGGAAGGAACATGGGTGGGTTTTAGTCAGTAAGAGTCTGACACTCCCTTCCGCTCCACCCAGAGCGGGAGGAGTCATTTGATGAATTCCCATCCGCAAAAAAAAAAAATGGGTCGTACCGGAGAATGGGCAGCAGCGTTCTCTATGCATTCCACCACCATACTTTACTGCGATCGCCAACCCGCCTGCCAAGCGTGGCGATTATAGCAACCCCCCCCCCCCCCCCCTTTTTGGTTAAGGCCTATGTCCAGCAGTGGACGTCTTTCGGCTGAAATGATGATGATGATGAATTTAGGCAAAGCTGCTACGTCGGTTGTTTGAACGTCTGGATTTGGGGCTTACCAGGTTTGACCTGCAGGGTAGTTACGTAACCCACTAACAGTAGGAATGGCTTTCATTCATTTTGACAGTTCAACAACATTCATTGCGTTATTTACGTTGTTGAGCAGGCAAACTTTTCGAACATATGAAGCAATGGATTAGCAATATCCTTCAATATTATTTAGATTAAGATTGATAGTGTGTTACGCAAAGGGTTTTGAGGTAACACACAACGTAGTATTTATTTTAGTATATGACAAGAAAACGTGTGCTATAGGTACCTACAGTCAAATAGAACAAAAACAACAATTTACTTCCAAAGTTGGAATTCGGAGCAAGTAGCCGCCAACTGGCTAACAACACAACAGGCTGCTATTGAAACTAAACATTTGAACAAAACATTTAAACTATTACACCGTAATTTATGGTACAGTAAATAACGGGTTCCGAAATCACAATGTTTACTGTGAATTCAACTAATGGCATTGTTTACCTAATTTATGTTACCGATATAAATAGATGTAAGTACCTATTTAACCAAAATAACGTTGTCTGGCTACCTTTTAATGAGGTACACAAGTATTTAGGCATAACCACTTAGTTATTAGAAGATTATAAAAAAATGCTACTGAACTCGTTTGTTAAACTCTCATTAAAATATATTTTTTAATGAGTTATTATTTTATTATCTTAATTACTTTACCTAACATTATTTCTTGTTTATCCAGAAAAAAAATGTCAGTTCGGTTACCAACTTAGAAAGAAAGTAAGACTAAAGGAAGAATAACTTTTATTTGGACACAGTTCGTGAACCACAAAATACAATTTATAACAAGAGAAAAAAGTGAAAATAATGTTTTGAACTAGACCTATACTTACAATAGAGCACATGTGTGCCTCACGTCTGCGCCGAAAAGGTTAATCCAGACAAATGCTGTCTGACGCTGGTTTTCTAATGAACCATTAGGTACAAGTGACGGGGAGTAGGTACCAACAGTTTTAACATACCCAATACACATAAATAAACTAGTAAACAAATACACACGAAAACAAAACAAAGTTTTGTGTAACAATATTTTTGTTTAAAAATATTGTTACAAAAACTTTGTGTTTTGTAAAACAAAAAGAAGATAGAAAAGTAAGAGAAAAACGGCGGAAAAGTAACATTACCCAACCTTCTATTGAGTTGAAAAAGGCTGGGTCACGACGCGGCGACGGTGACAGCAAAAACGAGATTCTTCACATAAAAATCTACATAATTATATCTACCGTACTATTATTCCTTCTTGGATCCACGTCAGTTGACCGCTACGCTGGCTTCCCTGATTTATTAGCGGCGAAACGCTCACAAAAACCGAAGCTTCGCCGACCTAAGCCGTTTCCCTTTCATAAGGCCTCATGTATTTTCCGCACGTTTCGTCCTATCAAAGAGGTATATAATGATGCTTTGGATAAAACGTTTATGTTTAAGACCTGTAAGTTAGAAAATTAACTCAGTTCTTTAACCTATTAATTGACCGCCACCGCCATATAGGTATAGATGACAAACCAAAATTAGCCCAGCACGCGACGGTTCGAATACATGACAGGCTTTGACGCCGAGGGCACGCTTATGATTTTTTGACGTGTGGCGGGTCAAAAGGTTAAATATAACGTGGTGGGTAGAAATAACTGCATCATCCTAAATTTAATCTTATGGAAGATGTAGGTGGATACCTGTTCCATGTCAACAGTCAAGGGTCCAATCTTCTGGGCATCGAAGCCACAGGAGTTGTATTGCCATCAATCGGCCACAGATCCAGGCTCTGGTCTGCTTTTGAGAATTATAATATCATAAGTATGATCTGTGTCTGTGTGGTGCCGGACTTAAAGAATTGCACCACCCCTTACTTCCCGTCGGTGTCGTAAAAGGCGACTAAGGGTCTTACCGGAGAATGGGCAGCAGCGTTCTCTATTTATTCCACCATCATACCATACTGCGATCGCCAACCCGCCCCCCCCAAAATTGGGAGAGGCCTATGTCCAGCAGTGGACGTCTAACGGCTGAAACGACGAAGTATGATATTCACGAAAAAAATAATTAACACCACACAAAGGAAGGACCCAACGACCCAATCTAAGTAAAATTAAATTCCAACAAAAGCGAGAGAGAGTATAATAATGTAAATCGTATAATAAACCAAATTTCTGGTAGCCAATATACGACAATGTATTCCGAGATTGACGGGCGTGAAATTAACATCAACGAAAATCTGAGCGAAAAGGACGTGATGGGAATTCTATATCGAGCTTAACATAGTTACCATACATGTGGCATATATGCAGGGTATATGGGATTATCAATTATGCCTTTTGCGTGTTATAAGGTTCGGATAAGGGCGCTGAAAAATGTATGAGTCGGAATTAGGAATTACTGTCTTCAGAATAAATAGGGCGGTATTTAGATTTTCGATTTTCGATACGGTTAGACAAATGATATTCTTCTCCAGTGACCCATCGTCACATAACAATTGTTCGTTTTCTTTGACAAAGGTCTATTGTTTAGATAATTCAACAAATACTGATTTCTTAACTCCTTTGTTTTTTGACATTTGCTGAAGTTGACAGCTTGGTTACGTTAGTTAACTACCTGTTACTCCAGCCTCCGTTAAACACATAATCAGCCTATTAAGTACGTGTTCCACGCGCGCCTCAAAGAAATGTCAGCATCGAGGAGGGGCCCCCTTAGGGCCGAAGCCTGCCGGGTCAGCGGGATTGTCCGAAAGGGTTACCGCAGGCCCGGAACATAAAGGTCTAAGGAAGGAACACGGGTGGGTTTTAGTCAATAAGAGTCTGACACTCCCTTCCGCTCCACCCAGAGCGGGAGGAGTCATTTGATGATTTCCCATCCGAAAAAAAAGCCTATTAAGTTCCCTCTGTTGGGACACAGGCCTCCTCTCTTCGAGAGGGAGTGGGCTGTAAGCTACCACGTGGGCTCAGTTCGATTTTTTATTTCTAGGACATGCCAGTTTCCTCACGATGTTTTCCTTCACCGTTTTGAGAGCAGTGGTGATGAAATTATTAACACGAAGTAAAGCGCCTGTCTTGTTTCGAACCAACGACCTGCAACTCGTAAGTCGGGCCGTTACCACTGGGCTACCACCAATCGTACGTTGGACTTACAGCCCTTCCCACTTGTCTGCTGTCGGGTCCGGATTTTAATCGGATGTACCAGTGGCAGAACATTTTGTCTGACACCGATTTTGTGTCGGCGCTGACAAGAAATGTCGGGTGTATTGTCAACTGATTGTGATCTCGCTCGCCTATGAGTAAGTATGACGCTGTTCATATTGTTCGTATGTCGAAGCCGACAACCCTCTCCCCGCTACCTCTTGATCCGCCCACGTATCGCGTATAGTGTAAACAGAGGCGCCGACATCCGATAAAGATCCGGGCCCGACAGCCGACAAGTGGGACCAGGCTCTGACCCGACAGAACCACCCAGACAAGACAAATAATTATTCCATAATTTCCGAATATTATTTTGACCGCAGTCCATCTATCTGTCATCATAAATATTAAATTAAATTTTAAAAATTCGAAAATCTGGCCAGAACAGGTGCAGCATGTCACCCTTTGCATATTGAAAGAGTCGGTGGCGGGAAATTGGTTATTTAATAACGTACTGGCTGGCATTGGGCCAGTTATTTGTCACTGAGAACGTTTTCTGTGGTTGTAAAAGTTTATTATAGTTATTCAGTATAGTGGTTCTTGTAATACCACTTTGACTGTTTTCTTTGTCTAGTGGTCGCCGGTGCTCCTGCTGACCATGAGGTACTGGGTACGATTTCTAGGTCGGGCAAAGCGTTATTGAGTTATTCCATCAGGTATTTCTCAGTAGTAGCCCAGAGTGCTGATTTATGCCTGTCAGACGGCACCGGGCTCGCTCCAAACATTATTGGCAAATTTTGGGTGTACTATAGAATTTATAGGGTTATTGGTAAAACATAAACAACCTCTTAAGATGTCATTGTACTCATCATTATAAACAACTTTTACTATGGGACCAAACCGGAAAACGCGAAATAAAAATCAGCTGTTTCCTACATTTATGTTCGTATAACTTGTCAAAATGTAGGGACCAGCTGATTTTTTTTTGGTCAGGTTTGGTCCCATAGTAAAAGTTGTTCATAATGATGAGTACAATGACCTCTTAAGAGGTTGTTAATGTTTTACCAATAACCCTGTAGATAAGTATAAGTCGCCGCCAACTGGCTTAATCAGCCATTCAATTAATTGCCTAGCCTTTTAACTAAACGGCTCCGGTCAACTAGTTGCATGCCTGAATGATATTCAGCCAATGCGTCTAATACAATATTTAATTAACTGGCTGGCTGATGCTTAGACCATTTATATAATAGGGTGAAAACGTGAGGAAAAACGATGGAACTAAATGACTAATCATTTTAGGGAGATTATTATGATCAGTTGAAAAAATAACGGTAGGTAGTCATTTTATTTTTAAATTGTTATGTAGGTATGGATCAATTAAAACATGAACTGTAATAAAAAAAGAAAGTTGATCGGTTATTTAAACCTGCAATGTCAGTCCAAAAAAAACTCAAGTAGGTAGCGTATGTAATAAATGAATGGCCAGTAAACATGTTGGAATGGGCAGTCAGGTAAATAGTTTGGCAGTTCGGTTGGAACTGCGATCTAAAACGCGCGAGTCGAATTGGTCGCAGTAACTAAGCCAAGCCACCCCTACTAAATGGGTTAGGGTAGGTTAGAAACGCGCGCGAGCCGAGCGAGCGTAGCGAGCGGTGCCGCGGCAGCGGCAGGCGAGCGCTACATCCATGTTAGACTTCTCACCAACTAATTTCGATTTGTATGTAAACTGCCCACACGTAACTTCCCGCTGCTATTTATATTTAATTACTCACGCATTTATATAGTTGTTATGACTCATTTTTATTTAGTTTACTGTACAGTTTTTTCTGCCGAACATGCATTTTGGAATATCATTCAGTTGAACGGTGCCGTTTAGTAAAACGGCTAGGCAGTTAACTGAATGGCTAATTAAGCTAGTTGGCTGCGACAGATACGGCTCTGCCTAACCCTTCATTACTGGCGTTATGTTAGGTTACTTAAATAGTCAGTGGGTTATAGTAATAAAAACATAATATTTATTCTATTGATTTGAATTTAATTAAACATAATGTATCATTTATTTATTTATACAACTTCTATATTTAGTTTGCGTGGGTACAGACGCCAGCACATAAAGCTACTACAATCTGTCAAATTTCTTTAATAGATTTTCAACTTTAACGATAAAAGCTGATTGGGAAAATTTGATAGTTTCGTGTAGCTTACCTATTTACACAGCTTGTTCGACAAAACATATCAACTAACATAACTCAAATATTAATAATTAATAACATCTAAGCAAACATTCCCAACAGATTATTATATCTATGGAATGTATTATTAATAGGCAACCGTCAACTTAATTATGTATGAGATTACAAAATTCCCAGCATCACATTAACTACTGTTTACATAATATTCCTTAAACAGAACATTACAAAGATTGTCAAATAAAAATATTTTCAGAGCATCTAGTCCTTAAGAGCGTTTACGCCATGCGGCATTTCATACAAACTTTCAAGCCCTTGTTTTTCGGAATTAATGAACCGATTTTAATGAAACTTCATACGCATAAACAGAATACAAAGGTCTAAAAAGTTAGTAGAGAACATTTAAAAAATGTCTCATTTAAAAAAAGATAAATGGAAATCTCTGTTTCTATGGAAAATTTAAAATCGGTCTAATTTGGCTGTAACACTATTTTTCGAAAATGTTCTCTACTAACTTTTTAGACCTTTGCATCCTGCTTATGCGTATTAAGTTTCATTAAAATAGGTTCATTCATTTCGAAAACTAAGGGCTTGAAAGTTCGTATGAAATGCCTTACGGCGTAAACGCTCTTAAAAATACATTGAATATACAATAACATGTCCCTACCTTAACTTATACATTCCTAATTCTTGCATAAATACAGGCTTTAAAATTATAAGCAACTAGCTGCGCCTCGCGGTTTCACCCGCGTAAATGTCGATCCCGTGGGAATATCGGGATAAAAAGTAACCTTATGTTAATTCAGGGCGTCAGCTACCCCCATACAAAATTTGATTAAAATTGGTCCAGCCGTTTGAGCGTAAAGTAATAACAAACATATAAACACACACACACTCACAAACTTTCGCATTTATAATATTAATGTGATTACCTGCTACATTCTCATACTTTATTAAAATAAAACCTCAAAAGGAAATGCTTTAAAAATAAACACCTGCCAAACATTTGACCCGTGTTTACTTAAAAACATCCGTAGTTTGGTAGTTCGAGTAAACGGTAAACGCTGGTGAAATATTTGTGATCTCCACTTACTATTAGGCTCGTATTACAGAACGTCACTCAATATTCAAGCATTACTTAGTTCCAACCAATGAAATGGCTGGACTCTAGTTTTAAGTAATCCTTGAGTATTGAGTGACGATCTGTAATACGGGACTTAGTCTTCAACTTAACGTAACTAACCTTAATCTAGATAACTGTCTGGTGCAGATACAGTGGGCCTCCAAAAGTCAACATTTTTCCACTTCAGTTGCGACGGCCCACACTATGATTTAAAATTCTAGTGATCCAAATGTTTGAACTGCTATAATAACATTTTACTGACTAACTAGCAGTGCCCCGCGATTTCACCCGCGTAAGTGCCAGTCCACACGGGCGCGTTGGGTCGTCGCAACGCATGAATTTTAAGGGCGAGGCCCCATTAGTGCGTTGCGCTGCGTTGCGTCGTCGCAGCGTCGTCGCTGCTTCGTTTTCCATATATTTTTTATGACATGCCCCATTAGACCGTCGCGTCGCGGCGCGCGACGTTTCAACGGATCGACGGAGAAGAGACGAAGCGGGAGGTAGGGTGATGCGCTGCGTTGTCGGAGCTCCGCTGCGACGACGGACAGTGATCAATTCACAGAACACTATTACTCCTAGCAATTGAACTGAGACGCAGATGCGACGGCGTGCATACCCTCTTGCGATGCGTTGTCGCAGCGTCAACGCAACGCAGGTGTGGCAACAATGCGTTGTTCCGTTGCGACGACGCGACGCAACGCAGCGCAACGCACTAACGGGGCCTCGCCCTAGCTCATTGCCGGCCAAACGACGCAGCGCACCGTGTGTACACTATGGTTATTACTTACTCAAACTATGTCTATACCAAATTTCATCTAAATCGGTTCAGCGGTTTAAGTGTGAAGAGGTAACAGACAGACACACTTTCGCATTTATAATATTAGTATAGATTCAGCTAACTTTGAGTTATCATAATAATAATAATTTGAGTTATAATAATTGTTTGTTATTGTTTGAGTTTAAATCATAATGTGGCGGCACAGCTGAATTTGAAAAATGTTAACTAACTTTTGGAGGCAACACTTAAAATTGTTATACCATTATCTACTAGTGCAAACGTGACCACGAACGCATCACAGAGTTTATCATCTCAATGCATTTGTACAGTAAATATAAACGACAAACATCTCAAATGTACTCTAATTCGTTAATTGCTAAATAAACAGGTATTGTTTACTACATAAATGGGATTTTTTACAATGCTGATAATGCTAAAACCACAATCGATGCATTGTTTCACATTATCAATGGAGTAATATGTTGAATATTTTGTTCACACATTCCAACGAAAAAACAAAGAATAACAATAGTCCATGGCAAATTCATAATAATCTTGTCCAATCCAAGTGTACATCAATCAAAATCAAATAAGGAAACAAGCTATTGTTTTCGAAGACAATTATTATCCTGCAAGCAGATATGGGCTTCATAGCACCATTTAACCACTTTGGCACTTGGCCCATAATAGAATCATCGTTAAAAAAGATACACAACACTAAAAGGTTCACTTTCAGTACTATTTATAACAGTTTTAATGAATCATGTCGCATATTACTCATTACATTTGCACCATAGATACAACTAATGGAGTTAACCTATAAAGTAAATGACTATAACGTCAGTTTGGTAATAATAGTGACATTAGGCGAGACGGCGATACTAGTCGCTTAGTCATCCTAGTATAAGGGTTCCCCTGACCTTTAGCACCGGTACATAAGTACATTATTGCATACAAAGGGACAATGTCTATTACTAAAATTACTAACATTAACTTTTGGTTTGCTTATATTATCATATGTAGAGAATGTCTACAGAGATTCCCTGTATTTGAAATGAACGAAGAATATAGGTAAGATTGAGAGAAGTTCTGAATAGTTTTGGTGGTTTTTAGTCAAACCCTTTATCAAAAACCCGAAACGGTTTGAAACGGTATTCAATTTATTTATACTCGAAATGTAAAAAATAAACACAGGTGTCAGTTGAAATTACCACCGTCGTCGTGGATTCGCCCGAAGATCATCGAAGGCGCCCGAACATCATTAGGATATCTTCTTTATCAAACTGTCCACTCATTTTACCATCTCTCATTTAACATTTTAAAGCTTTTCTGCAGTCTCCTACAATTTGGATATCACTTCCACCATGTAGTCTGACTAGACGTATATTTCCACTTCAAAGTTTAAGGGATGATGCCTTTGACTCTTCATTCGGACTGTGACATAGGAGAATCCCACACCACCAGAGGTTATGTTGGCACTGGCATGGGAGAAGTCGTTGTCTATAACTGCTACTCCCTGTAAAACAACGAAAAATAAGTCAAACTTGACGAAAAGGGTAGTAGATGCTTAATACTACAGGTTGAAACTGAAAACATGCTACAAACCGAAATGGGAGATTGTACTCATCATTATGAACAACTTCTACTAAGGGACCAAAGCAGCAATCGCGAAAAAAAAAACTGCTGTTCCCTAAATTTTGAAGAGTTATGCGAATATGTAAAGAACAGCTGAATTAGTTTTCGCGATTTCAGGTTTGGACCTATAGTAAAAGTTGTTCATAATGATGAGTACAATCTCCAATTTCGATTTGTCGCATGTTTTCAATTTCACCCTGTATATTCATTGCCAAAATCAATAAGACCATTATGACTTCCAAAACAAGAATCTGATGTAGGATATTTATTTTAATAAATTAGAGATAAATGTAATTTTCAACATTCTCCTCTTCATCAAATTCCTATGTTTAAACATTATTAGAATCTGTTGTCATTGCACAACTATTATTATAAAATAATTATTAATTCCCAAGAACAAAGGTTATTTTTAACGTGCTGATTTCATCATGTAACCGCAATATTTACCAACGTACTTCTAACTTTGTCTTTGTGAATATGCATTAAAATTTATTGCCAACCACATTGATAAGTGCTTAAATAACTACAGGTATTTTACTGTAGTTATTTAAGCACTTATCAATGTGGTTGGCAATAAATTTTATTGTAATAAATAATAATTTTATTTTATTTTAGTATTACTAAAATCGGTTTTGTTTTTTAACACGAATGACACTTATGTTTTGTTTTGTTATTTGGTTGAACTAGCTCCTGTTTTATTACTAACGACTGCTTGTTTTCGCAAGACACACATATAACATATAATAATGGAAATCCTATTTATGTGATCCTATTTATGATTTCATCTGTGTCAGGAAGAGACTTATGTCCTTTATGAAGATAAGATGATTGCCAATGCAAATGAAACTTTACGGCCCGATTGTAAAATTTAAGATCATACCTAATCAATAAAATCATAATCATACAAAAGATTATTAACAAAACAAGATTATCTCACATAGATTATGTAATCAGTGACCCTTGACCCACAGATCTAATAGAGGCTGCTATTAATGAAGGTAGGTATTGTGACAGAAAATTCTAGCACAAATGTGTATAAACATTAGCCAAATTAATTTTATTACAACACGTTTCTTATTTTTGTATATAATGGAATTCAGTGGACGAAGTAGTTTTTATACATAATGCTTTGGTACGTAGTTTTTATAGTATTATACGTTGTTCTTCAAATTAGGTAAAATTGTAAAACAAGTAGGTAGGTAAGTACCTACCTAGTGTTAATCTTGACTGGTCAAGGCACATTATTAAAATATTTCTTACGATATGACGTCTGAGAAGTGTGAAGATTGATGAGTTCATGGATTTATTCATGCTTTGAAGGTTTCAAGTAATAATTATCAAAAATATCTACGTGACATTTATATGTTTTTATTTTAAGAAATAAACTGCTTTCTTTTGTCATAATAATTAAACCCTTGAACTTATTAAAAAATAAAATAAAGCTACCCGAATAAAATAAAATATTAATTCAAAATTTAAGAAAATTACCTTTATCGTTCTCTTTTCCGGATCAGTAAACGTTAAAGTTTTCACTCTCTTCTTGAAGGGTATCGCAAAATCTTTGACCCTTTGATGGAACACCATCTTCCGATGAACAGTATCGCCTACGATCATGTCGGAGCACAACACACACACGCACAACAAACACGACAGCACAAATAACAAGAATACAAAACGCATTTCGATTTTATTTCACATAGTTGCACAAGTAAGTATAGCTTATGCGACTGTACGGCGGCGAATGAGATAACCTCTCAGTCGATAAACGACGAATGGACGACACGACAACTTCACTCCGCTCCAAATTTAAACAGTTTTGCTAAAATGACGCGTCACTTTAATGAGTGAACTCGTTTTGTCAAATGATGATTAACTGACGGACGAAGATACCGGGTCGATAGTATTTTGTTTATGCAGTAGTAGTCTTGAAAAGGAAACAATGGACGGTTATTGTTAATGTTCGTGATTCTAAATTATTTATTTGTTTTAGTTATTTGTTGAGAACATTTAGAATCGTAAGTTTTTTTCAACGTTTGGTGCTAAATCGACAGTTATCATAAAACCCGCGTCAAATATAAATAAACAAATTTTATCGGAGGTTTTTGTTGATACAGACTTCCATTCTTCAATTCACAACCAAAATAAATTAAAATTAAAAATATCGAACATGGAGTCGAACTCCATGAACACTCGTAGGATAGGTATCATCTACTATTCACCAGTGATTTCGTTTGGACAAGTGTTATTTAGGAAATATTTTCTCTTCATCAAATAATTGGTCTGCGTCTCTCACTAACACATTTTTTCTTATATTAAATTCCACAAAGTCTTTTCAACTAAAAACAATCCTGATTTATTTTCATGAAAACCCGCGTTTGCTATTTTTCTTCCGTGACGACAGGACGATCAATCTTGTCGTCACTGCGAACTTTGACAAGAAAATTCGAAAAACTTTTCTTTATGACGTGATGGATGCAATTTTCATTATCTACCCACTTAAAGTTTAAATATGTTTTGGAAAGTTGCGCCTTGGATCCATAATTGGCGTGTGTCAAGTCTCGGCCTATTAAAATTGTCGGTATGTGGTAACTGGTATAATTACTATGTTTCGCCTCGATTTAATGTTGTATCGTCATTCTGTGGAATGGACAGTGGTGAAGAAATATGTTGATGCCCTTTGGAAACGTACGTACAAAATCATGTAAGGATTTATTTACTCCTGCCAAAAAAGGATCGATTTGGGCACCAATCGTTCTTGTTCTAGTTCATCTTATACTAGCTTTTTTATCAATTAAATCATCATGGTATATTCAGAATTAAAATTAAATATATTAATAAATGTGGTAATTTAAATAAAAATCACAAAAAAACAGTGGCTCTCCGGAAGTGCTGACAGAAGTGTAAACAAAACACAAACGGCATACTTTGCCATCACTCACTGCCATATCGGACAACACGTCCGAAGCGGGAATTTTTTTAATCGTCTTATAAACAAAACACGCGCGGTGTCGCTTACGGTAACAGTGGCGCGAGTTCAATGGTTTTTTCCCATCTCAAAAAATGCCCAACGCTCCTAAAGAACACACTCACTCACCCAACACACTCACTCACCCAACACACTCACTCACTCACCCTCCACTTCAAAAATATATTTTATTCTTGTTGGTACCTATTTACAAAAAATTCGGCATAGAGAGCAGTGGTGGTCCAGTTTGGTGGTTTGGTTTTTTTTTATAGGTCCTAGGTTCGAATCCAGTCAGGCACATTACTTTGTGTAAGTTATTTCATTACCACCACCTTACTACTATTTGTTCTGTGCCACCACTCTCAAAACGGTGGAGGAAAGCATCGTGAAACCCGGCGTGATCTAGAAACAAAAATTGGAAGACATGTGACATCCACCAATCCGCTCTAATGGTGGATTACGGCGATTACTGTCACTGAGTGGAGGCCTGAGTCCCAACAGTGGGAACATTACAGGCTGATTATGCTATTCTGATGCATTGTTTTATTTATTTATTTCATTATAATTCTAAGTTTTAATATTTTTTTTTAAATATTATATTATTTTAATTTAATTGAATTTAGTTTAGTAAAATTTTAGTTTTTGTTTTCCTGTCTTGCAAAGAAAAGAAAGAAAGAAAATACATTTATTTAGCTCAGACTAAAAGACACACAGTACACAGAGATAATAGTCGTACATCAGATAAAAGCAAAAATAAAGACAAAAATAAAAAGTGCAAAATCCCATGTAAGAAATTAGCAGGAATGTGTGCCTCACGGCTGCGCCAAAAAGGCCCAGTTCAGCAAAAATGCCAGACAACTGGTGCCTGACGCTGGTTTTCAACTGGACCTGATGTGTGAGGTGACGGATGTAAATCAGTTTTATACTGCATCGTGATGTGTGTATGCATAGTTAAATAAATAAATAAAAAATAAATTTGTTTCACATAAAACAGTAACGATCTCACACTGTTGATTTTTTTCTTGTTGAGTTAGATCTCACGCTGATGGCAATGTATATTCTAAGTTTATTTTTTTATTTTAATATGATTTTAGATTAGTTAAATTTTAGTTTCTCTTTTCCTGTCTTGCAATAATCACTAAGCACTACGTACCACTTTGAGAATGTCGCAACACTGACCCCCAAGATACAGGCAAATGCCTAGTTTGGGGTCACCGTCTATTCTATTCTTGTACAAACTGTGACTCATAAATAATTTGAATTTGAATTTATTTTTTTATTTTGTTTTGTGTTCTAGCAAAAGAAGAAATAAATTAACGCTCTTTTCCAGCAACTCGCTGTTCACAAGCAAATAATTACTTCAGAGTTGATTGTAACAAACCAAATTGAAACCTGTGCACAACAACATCCTGATTAAACAACTTTTATTTCGACCACGAACACAAACAAATTGTGAATAATAAAGTGTTCACCGCTCTCTGAAGCGAACGAAAGGCTGGCTGAAGGATGCTCGGTTCACTCTGAATAATAACCCGTAAGGGTTAAATTATTGTTCTAATTTAGATTAATTGCTCATCTGTCCGCCCTTGCACGTGGCAGTGTAATTTTGGTGAAAATGTAAAGGTGCGTTCAGTTGTTTTCATAAATCAAATTTATTCACAATTTTATGGAGCATTGTGTCTAATGGAAATAACTTTTTTGGTTTGGAGATTTTGACTTCTGGTGTATGAGTGGGCGTTTTAAGAGATTACGAGAAGATGGATGTAATTTGTTAAAAGACTGAGATGTAACTGTAAAGTAACCCGGATTTTTAGCTGGTTGCATCACATTGGATTAGACACAAACAACGGAGACCTTGGTTTCCTATGGCCTTGCAAATATTTTGACTTGGTTTTCAGCCTCGAACTTTTTCTTTCTTGAATTATTTCTTTATTTTATGGAATCTTAATACTATTGTATTATACACAAATAAACCTTCCGAAATAAATACTCTAACATGGCGTATAAAAAGCAGTTGCGTAGTTTAGCAGAAAAACGCGGTCATAGTCACAAAAAACGACTTTAATCACACTAATATGATAAAGGCGAAAGTGTGTGAGTGTGTGTGGGTGTGTTTATATGTTTGTTAATTCTTCACGCTAAAACGACTGGTCCAATTTTGATGAAATTATGTATGGAGGTAGCTGACACCCTGGATTAACATATAGGCTACTTTTTATCCCGATATTCCCACGGGATCGACATTTATGCGGGTGAAACCGCGGGGCGCAGCTAGTTTAAAATAATAATACAGGGTCAAATTAAATTAGCCAGCGAGACTCCGCAGACGTGATTGGTATTTAAATCATCGGTCATCGACCGCTGTAAGTGATGATATTACTTGAAATATCAGTTTATAAATTTTTTTTTGTTCCTTAACTAGCATCAACTTTATTTCTTTATTAATGGAAACATAATTTTAAAAGCTAACAGTATTAAAATAATAATAATAATATGTACAAGTATATAAAAAAGTTTAAAAATCTGTTTTTTTTTTGTGTAAACTTCACAGACGTGGTTGGTCCATACCAGTCACGTCTGTGAAGTTTAGACGTCAATATATCGATGTTTTTAAATATCGCAGCATCATGCTGAGTTGGGAGCCTTTTGGCCTCGTATAGGACTTTCTGTTTCATTTTCCTTCTGCTACTTTTTTATATAGCTTGGATTTTTATTTTACTGTGTTTAGTTTAGTTTGTGATGCGCGAGTCGCAATAAATACTTTTTCTTTCTTTCTTTCTTATACAGGGTTTAATGATAAATGATAAATGATTTTATTTTTTTGTAAGTAGGTTTGTACAAACACTTTTACACGTCAATCATGGTTTTTTAAAACTAGATGAGGTCGGCGTTTCCTATCTGACTACTCTGAGAAGAAAGGCCGAAACAAACTCAGAGGTCACAGTCTCTTTTAAAGTCCAGACATAATCTTGGTCAGGTTATATGAAGACCATGTAGATCGATGTCTGAGACGGTCTTTTGAAGAAAGAACCACACAGATTGAGAGGACCTGTCCAGTCAGTGCACGCATTTGTCAGAAATCGTGCAGCTCAACTCAAGACTTAAGGAGCTCAACGATTCGACGAACAATACCAAAGAAAGGACATTTGGGTAGGCCACATAAATTACTCAAACTGCCAGACCAAGAGAAAAAAAAAACAGAACAGAAAGAATAATAAATAAATATATATAAAAGTAACAAAATGACCCACATCGTCTTCACATTCACAAATCACAATAAATAAAATAATGTAATACTTTACAAAGTAAGCAAATGTCATTGTTTATAAAAAAAACATTAATGTCAATGTGTATATAAAAAAAAGGACGTTCAAAATGCAGAAATGTGAAGCAGCTCAATCCCAAGCCTTTTTGTCCTCAATATAATCTTTAACTGTATAAAAGGCTTTCTGGCACAACTTACGTTTAATGAATGATTTGAATTTATTGAGGCTTAGATCTTGAACGTGGCTTGGTAGCTGATTATAAAAGCGTATACATTGGCATCTGAACGAGCCACCTATTTTTTTGAGCCTTGTTGCGGGTACAACAAATTTGTGTTTGTTTCTAGTATTTATATTATGGATATCACTGTATTTTTTAAACAATTTTATATTTTTATGGGCATATAAAAGATTTTCATAAATATACTGAGAAGGCACAGTCATTACATTAATCTCTTTAAATTTGTCTCTGAGAGAGTGTCTCGGACTTAATTTATAAATTGATCGAACAGCTCGCTTCTGTAAAACAAAGATAGTCTGAATATCGGCGGCATTTCCCCACAATAGAATACCGTACGACATTACACTATGAAAATAGCTAAAGTACACTAAACGGGCAGTCTCTATATCAGTTAAATTACGAATTTTTCTAACAGCATATGCTGCGGAACTTAGCCTTTTTGACAATTTATCTATTTGTGGACCTCATTGAAGCTTAGCATCCAAAGTTATGCCCAAGAATACTGTGTTGTCTCCAGGATTCAATTCCTCGCCCTTTATCAACACATTAGTTTTCACCTGCCAAACGTGAGGTAGCGTAAATTTAATGCATTTGGTTTTTTTCTCGTTTAGAAGCAAATTATTAACATTGAACCAATGGACTACTTTCGAGATCGCGCTATTTACATCGTCAGTAACCAACTGCTGACGTTTAAGTTTAAACAAAAGAGAAGTGTCATCTGCAAACAACACTATATCATGATTATCCTTTATGAGGTACGGCAAGTCATTAATATAAATAAGAAACAAGAAAGGACCAAGAATTGAGCCCTGTGGGACTCCCATTGTTACTATAGATCCGGGTGATCTTTTTCCATTAACGTCAACGCTCTGAATCCTTTTACTCAAGTATGAGGTAAGAAGATCCAGAGCAGTGTTCCGGATTCCGTAGTGGCGGAGTTTCTTGATTAATGTTTCGTGAAGAACGCAATCGAATGCCTTGGACAAATCACAAAAGATGCCCAAGGCATCGCATTTATCTTCCCATGCATTATGAATATGTCCTAAAAGTTCAACACCGGCATCAGTAGTTGAACGACCCCTTGTAAAACCGAACTGTTTGCTATGTAATAATTTATGTTTATTAAAAAATCTTTGCATTTGGTCTAAAATTAATTTCTCAAAAATTTTACTAAAGGTAGGTAGTACAGAAATAGGTCTATAATTTGTGGGGTCTGATGTACTACCTGATTTAAACAAAGGTATTATTTTACTATATTTCATAAGGTCAGGAAACTCCCCATTGTCAATACAACTATTAAAGATAAGAGCTAAAGAAGGTGCTACAATGTCAATAATAGACTTAGCTACTTCTACAGAATTAAAGGTAAGGTAAAATAAGGTTATTGGTAAAACATTAACAACTGTCAAAGATACACGAATGATAGCCGGGACCAACGGCTTATCGTGCTTTCCGAGGAATGGAGGGGTCTCGGTATCTAAACATCCACAGACCAACCATGGCGAGTGTAGCTTAACGTGATCGATCGACCTGTGCGGCTGTTATTATTTAGCCACGGGCCCCTCAAACGTTAATTTTATTATTATTATATTTAAATCTAATTAATAAGCCATTTTACCGTTAAGTATTCTTCTTGTGTATCACACACCAGAGCAATATTTATTTGGTTTTATAACCACACACACTGCAATTATGGGAGTTTGGGAACCAATATTGGTCAATGGCGACTTCGTCTTCTGCGATCAGTCGCAGGTTTCGTTCCCGTGTCGAGACAAATATTTGGATGGATATTTGTGGATGTAATGGAGCATGTGACACAGGAAATTCATTGTTAGTTGTAGGAGGCATGTGTTTATTTAAAAACTTAACAACATTTACCTATGGTGAGATAAAAATACCGTTTTCTTGCATTTACTTATTTAAAAAAAAATACCGTTTTCTTGCATTTATTTGCTCACAATTTATAAAATATGCCTGATGGGATTTCCCTTGGGTAAAAATGACGAACTTCCATACAAAATTACATCCCTTATTGAACCAGTTTATTATGATTTTTTATGAATCCTACTTTACACTTGCGTTATAAAATACTAGCTGCGCTCCGCGGTTTCACCCGCATAAGTGTCGCTCCCGTGGGAATGTCGGGATAGGGTGTCAGCTACGTCCATACAAAATTTTATCAAAATTGGTGCAGCCGTTTGAGCGTGAAGAAGTAACAAAAAAAACACAAACTCACAAACATTCGCCTTTATAATATTAGTATGTTATGGAAGTCTTATGCAATTTTTTTTTTTTTTTTATATGGTTCAGGGACGTCGTCGCGTAAACTGTAGCCATGTATTCAGTACATGATTCTAAACATTTTTATTTTAATAACAGTCGAATATAGAAAGAAGAAAGAAAATAGATTTATTTAGCACATACTAAAAGACACACAGTACACCAGATAATCAGATAATAGTCGTACATCAGATAAAAACAAAAATAAGGATAAAAATAAAAAGTGCAAAGTCCGATGTAAGCAGGAATGTGTGCCTCAGGGCTGCGCCAAAAAGGCCCAGTTCAGCAAAAATGCCACACAACTAGTGCCTGACGCTGGTTTTCAACTGGACCTGCCGTCGACGACCTTCATATCGACGGAGGATTCATGTACTGAATCCAAGGTTTTGCGTCGATGTTTATGCCACCCTGTATTTTAAAATAAGATTAATCAGAGTGTCTGTAATCAGTTTTTAATGGGCTCTTAAGATAAAGCGGACTTTTTTTTTTGGATGGGAAATCAACAAAAGACTCCTCCCGCTCTGGGTGGAGCGGAAGGGAGTGTCAGACTCTTACTGACTAAAACCCACCCGTGTTCCTTCCTTAGCACTTTATGTTCCGGGCCAGCGGTAACCCTTTCGGACAATCACGCTGAAGATAAAGCGGACTAGTATTAGGTACAGACGCCAGCACATCAAGCTACCCGAAACTGTCAAATTTTCCCAATCAACTTTGAACCTTATGCTTTAGCGATAAAATTGAAAATCTATTAAAGAAATCTGACCAGGTTGTAGTAGCTTGATGTGCTGGCGTCTGTCATCATCATCATCATCATTTCAGCCGAAAGACGTCCACTGCTGGACATAGGCCTCCCCCAAAAGGGAGGGGGGGAGGGGTTGCCATAATCGCTACGCGTGGCAGGCGGGTTGGCGATCGCAGTATGGTATGGTGGTGGAATGCATAGAGAACGCTGCTGCCCATTCTCCGGTACGCCCCTTAGTCGCCTTTTACAACACCCACGGGAAGTATGGGGCGTCTGCACATACACAAAATAAAAAAATAAAAATTTGTTATGCATGAAGAAGCCTCCTCGTGTAGCGCAGTTTGTTCCACCAGTTGCTCAATAGAACCGAGCGCTCGGCGCATCCTGGACAGTCCCACCCAACACCTTATTTGACTGGCCAATTCTTTCTTTGTGGTGGTAGGGCTAACGCCCGCCTAGTTTGTGACCACCCTCCCACCGGAGTCAAGCAGCCTGCTGTGTTTCGTAGATGGGAGTTCCAGTGCCTTAGGCATCTTTTAGGCACGCTCGTTCCATCATAGACCTCATTCATCGCTTTCCAACAGGCGTGATCGAGGTCAAGAGCGGGGAGGGGGCCATACAGCAATAAAAAAAAAACGGACAAGTGCGCGTTGGACTCGCACACGAAGGGTTCCGTACCACGAGGCATAAAACGCAGAAAAAGACGTTTCTTTTATACCCCTTTAAATTTTAACTTTATTTCATTTTTATTATTTGTTGATATAGCAGCAACAGAAATACATCATCTGCGAAAATTTCAACTGTCTAGCTACAGCGGTTCATGAGATACAGCCTGGTGACAGATAGACACGGACAGTGGAGTCTTAGTAATATGGTCGCGTTTTTTCCCTTTGGGTAGGTACGGAACCCAAAAAACTGCCTTTTCTTATTATTTTCCTATTCTATCTTCTAGTATAAATAAACCAAAACTTTTCCTTTTTTATTTACCTTCAGAACTTAGGAATACCGGGTTCTTTATTACATATTCATGTAGAAACTATTATCCGTTGTCTAAGGCGGTGCTGGCTTCAATTCCGTAGGTGTATAAGCGAGGGTTTACCGGGGATTTCTACCCTCATAACTGATTCTATCGATATAGCCTTCTGAGAATCGTGTGCGGTATTACTAGGATATTTATGTGTATTGTTATGGCTAGGAAACGTTCTAGTGTTTCTTACGTGTCTAGGAATTCTTGGGTGGGTTGTGTAGAGTTTATATTTGAGATTGGGGGCCCGTGGCTAAATAATAACAGCCGCACAGGTCGATAGATCAGGTTAAGCTACGCTTACCGCGGTTGGTCTGTGGATGGGTGACCATCTTTACATACCGTGACCCCTCCGTGCCTCGGAAAGCACGTTGAGCCGTTGGTCCCGGCTGTCATTCGTGATAAATGATAAATTATTTATTTCTGTAAGTAGGTTTTTACAAACACTTTTACACGTCATTATATTTTTTAAACTAGATGTGGTCGGCGTTTCCTATCTGACTACTCTGAGAAGAAAGGCCGAAACAAACTCAGAGGTCACAGTCTCTTTTAAAGTCCAGACAAAATCTTTGTCAGATCGTGTGAAGACCATGTAGATGTCTGAAATGGTCTTTTGAGGAAAGAACCACACAGATTGAGCGGACCTGTCCAATCAGTGCACGCATTTGTCAAAAATCGTGCAGCTCAACTCAGAAATTGAGGAGCTCAACGATTCGACGAACAATACCAAAGAAAAGACATTTGGGTAGGCCGCGTAAATTACTCAAACTGCCAGATCATGATTAAAACTAAGAAGGAAAACAGAAAAAAAATTACCCACATAGTCCTCACATTCACAATAATTAAATGAAGAAAAAAATACTCTACAAAGTAAATATTCATGTCAGTCTAAATAAAATTCATCAATGTCAATGTGTATATAAAAAATCCGTACATAATCTTTGAGAACCATGTAGATTAGTGTCTGAATTGATCTTTTGAGGAAAGAACCACACAGATTGAGTGGACCGTGGATCTTTGACAGTCGTTACTGGTCAGTCAGAAGCCCGAACGTCTGACAACCAGTCTTATCAAGGGGTATCGCGTTACCCAGTAATTGGGTTGTGGAGGTCAGATAGGTAGTCGCTCCATGTAAAATACTGGTATTCAGCTGCATCCGGTTAGACTGGAAGCCGACCCCAACATGGTTGGGAAAAAGCTAGGTAGATGATTGGAGTGCACAGAAATATTCGCGTTCTACTGACACGTCATTTGACTACAAAAAAATGTCGGTTTCGTACATAAATGTGGTATATTTTCATTGAAGTGAATCATATGTAGGTAAGGAAAACATTAAGGCAACAGCAATGGTCAGCTAATTTCTGATGAGCTAACACTGATGGATTCAGTACTATTTCAGTCTTCAAATAGATCGCGTCTCCTGTTACATGACGGCAGAAACTCATACAAAATAGTGGTAAACATATGGCTACCAGACATAGATACATACAGCCAAACCGGTTAAAACTGTTTTAAAAATAAATTCACAAGCAAAGACAATTTATCAGTTGCCAAAACCTAAATCAAACAACAGCCTAACACACTTTTCAGTAAAGCAACAGCACACGACACCGAAAAACAACTATCACAAAGTAACGATACAGATAGTGCGGGGAAAATCCCGACTAAAATCAGAAAATCCCCACTGTAAATAAAGGGGGTGAATAAACGAAGAGCCGACGCGACTGCTGGCTGAACGATTCTTTTTTCATTGCACCGTGATATATTCCGACAATCCCAAAGATTTGAATCTCTTTTTTAAATAAACTGTGGTGTTCGGTTTATGAAGTGTAGGTAGTGTGTTTTTGGGGTTATAGTAGAAGTTTGTTGAGTTTTGGGTGCGTGATCATAATTTTGAGATATATAATTTTTGCCAGGGTTTTTTTACTTGACTTGTCTGATAATTATTCTTAAATGAAATAATAGAGGAAAGAGTACCTCAAAGGACGTCGGTTACTTTGCCCAGCATGGGGACAGTGTTATATAGGCTAAACCAAAAAATGCAATAATGGAAGTTAAGATTAAGTACATAATGTAATCTTTTACGTGTAGTCGTAAATACGCGCTTTGACGTGGGGTTGTGGACACCAGCCCGTATTACCAATTACAGGGCATAAACTGACACCGTTTGTCCCTATCTTAGTGGAGTTTCAATTTAGGCACTGGGAATTATTACAAAGTGGTAAAGCAAATATGAGGTGGACTATACCTACTCTACTGAATAATAAATGTAATAAGATGTGGAAATAGCAAAAAAAATAAAATAATTTAGGTATATAAAGATCTCAAGATATTTTAATAAAAGTTAAATAAAACTCAGGCACAAGTGACATAAGCCATTTTCCCATCAACCATTTTTCCATCTCATTCGCGGAATGACTGTAATATTTTACGGTTGATACGAGGCTACGAAAGTCGTTGAAAATTCATATAAAATTAAAATTTTAACACAGAAATCATGAATGAAATTACTTATTCATTCCATTGAGCTCGAGTTTCAATTAATTCGTACAGAATACAGGACAAAATAAATGAACGTTTTCATTCGTGAAAATGAAAAGGATTATTTGGCTGTTCATAAAATTAAGAGGGCTTCACTGCTCACGTAGTGGCGTTTAAAGATTATTTAACTCTGAAGCGTCGTATGCAGACATGTATTTTCCGGCTTCGAAAATAATCCTTCAATCTTTTTCTTCAAAAATTCTAGTGTTGAGACGGATTGTGTCTCCAGAAAATCGTTCAAGACGGAATTATGATAAGGGTTTCGATCCCAAGTTTGTATAGCTAATGGAATCTGCAAACAGGAGCAAGATAGAATCAGCTAATGATATTCACCTTCTCGGAAAATTGCTTCCTTTATCCACACACGTCGTGCGTTTACTGGGAATTTAGGCGAGCAATCCGTGAGGGAGGGCGTTGCCATGGCAACCAGACGAAGGCTCATGTGGGCTCCAAAACTTTAAATTGTATTACCATGCGCCGAACACAATATATTTGAAGACATGTGTGGGAGAGGCATCAATCTTGATTGGAACATTGAGACGACGATGTGTTTGTAAAAAAGTTAGTTGATCAGAACTGCATTTTTAAAGGGGTTCCTGAAATATTGTGTCGATTCTGTCGTCGTTTTAGTCAGCCGATTAGATTTTTTAATTTTTTTCAGAAAAAAGAAAGACAGAAAAAAGTTTATTTGGACACAGTTCGTGAAACACAAAATACAAAATTAACAAAAAATAAAAAACAACAATAGTGCGTGCCTCACGCACAGTCGCAGCGTGTCAGTCGTCGTTTAGTCGCTTCATGTAAAATACTGGTATTCAGCTGCATCCGGTTAGACTGGAAGCCGACCCCAACATAGTTGGGAAAAGGCTAGGCAGATGATGAGTGCGTGCCTCACGGCTGCGCCAAAAAGGTTCATTTCAGCATTAATGCCAGAGAGATGCTGTCTGACTCTGGTTTTCATTAGAAAACCAACAAGAAGAAGGTTCCCTGAAGGTTCATTAGAACCTTTAGGGAAAGACTTTCGCCCAACAGTGGGTCAATATAATAATATGTTAAAGAAAAAAAAAATAGTTTATTTATGTTTAATCTGAATATATCTTTATTTCAGACTAGCTTCTGCCCGCGACTTCATCCGTGTGAAATTTTGGCCTCCGACCCACCGCGTCGCATTGCATAGACTGCTCCCGCTATTACTTCGTTATCGCTTAGCGCACTTTCTGATCTATCTGCTCAGCTCCTAAGGGTGAGCCTACACAGGGTTATTGTAAAACATTAACAACCCCTTAAGAGGTCATTGTATTCATCATTATGAACAACTTTTACTAAGGGACCAAACCTGAAATCGCGAACAAAAAATCAGCTGTTCCCTACATTTACCTATGTTCGTTTAACTTGTCTCCCTCAAGAATAAAATTGGGTTATCAAAAGCAAAATTAATTTTTCAATTGGCGCGTTCAAAGAAACTAACATAAGTACTCTTTAGTGTTATTACTAGGTGGATATATTTAATTTAAATATTTATTTAATGCCGAACAACACTAATTATGAAATTATAAAATCTATCTGAACTTTATCTAAATCAAGTACAGACGCCAGCACATCAAGCTACTCGAAACTGTCAAATTTTCCCAATCAACTTTGAACCTTATTATTTAGCTATAAAGTTGAAAATCTATTAAATAAATTTGACAGATTGTAGTAGCTTGATGTGCTGGCGTCTGTACAATGCGTTAGTAAGTTGTGATTGCAGACCAGACTACTTAAAAACGTATAAATTAAAAATATATTTTCTTTATTTTCAAAATCATACTTTCTTCATTTGCATACAATAAGCCGCCACGATTTTATTACATACTGTAAGGAACCCTAGAATTTTTCATCAAAAAAATAATTCGATCAATTTATGCAGCGAGACCCTTTTTAATCTCGACGAAATGGAATTACCCTGGAATTGACTTCGAGACGAAAATCCGATACAACCGGGAACCACCTACCTAAACACGAAACGAGAAAATCTCCATTTCGTTTTACGTTCCATTGCGCTTTCACAACCATTCCATCGTTAGCCTTAGACTAGAATTTGAGGAAATGGCGTATTGGACCGTATAAAATAAGATTTAAAGTTTGTTTTTAATACTTGTTGGATCCCCTAATATTCGGTTGGGACGAAATACTGCGAGTATTTTTCCTTTTAAGAGGATATCTTGAGTGGAGGGTGCTCGAGGTCCTTATAAACAAGGCCATTATTATCAGAACTATAGCTCGTAGATCGTGTTAATGTACTTTTGGAACGTTGTCCGTAAATAACGACGAAAATACTGATACGAAGAAAAAAAAAACTTGCTTGCTCCACAATTTTGGAGCTGAGCTATATAAGTAAATGTTTTGGAACGGATTCAAAACTTACACCCAGTTTCAGAATCATGAATTTGAAGTTGAGAACTTGTTCAAGGCTACTTTAACATTATTGTAGGCAAAAATCCGGGAAATAGAACATTTCTTTGCAAAAACTTAAGATTTTTTTGATTTCTTCTAATTAATACAAAGATCTGACACCGAATCAAACGAAGCATAATGGAACAAACATGCACATTTACACTTACACATACACAGACCACACACACGACACACACGCGACATACACACACCACACAGACACCACACACACCACACAAACATTACACATGCACACGTACCATACCATACCTGAAATCACCTCTAGTCTCCACTCTTGAATTCGTACCCCGAGCCCTAAGACTGTCTAGTTTGGGGCTCACTAGCGAATAATATATTGTAACCTAGGTGTAGATAGTATTTTAAGCTACTCAGATCGTCTCAACTTGCTGTTAACCAGTGAACCTGCTTATTACCTGGACAATAAATAAATATTTTCTATTTCTATTTCTTTTCTTCAATGTAGACCGCGAAATTCAAAACTCAATTACTCGAAATAAAGAAAGAATGGTGGCTAAATAATAACAGCCGCACAGGTCGATCGATCAGGTTAAACTACGCTTGCCGCGGTTGGTCTGTGGATGGGTGACCATCTGTACATACCGTGACCCCTCCGTGCATCGGAAAGCACGTTAAGCCGTTGGTCCCGGCTGTCATTCGTGGATATTTGAAAGTCGTTACGGGTAGTCAGAAGCCCGAAAGTCTGACAACCAGTCTCACCAAGGGGTATCGTATTACCCGGTAACTGGGTTGTGGAGGTCAGATAGGCAGTCGCTCCATGTAAAATACTGGTACCTATTCAGCTGCATGCGGTTAGACTGGAAGCCGACCCCAACATAGTTGGAAAAAGGCTAGGCAGATGATGAAAGAAAGAACAATAAGTATTTGCACACATAAATAAAAAATGTTTAGTGCTGAAGTTGATTTTAACAATTTTTTTTTCCCAACTGCAAATTCTCATTCAGAAACCGGGTGTAAATCTTTGAGTTTCCAAAAGAGTGAGTCTAAACTCTAGCTAGAATATTTGGAGCAAGCAAAGGCTTGCTAAGATTTATGTAGTAGAAATAAATGCTCGAGGCAAAAGACAGCATTGGCAGCATGTCTGAAGACTTGCAGCGTTCTCCGAACTTTGCATATAAGCCGTCAAGTTCATCGAGTATGCAAACTTTACGATGCTCATATGCTTTTAGTAGTTCGCTATGTTTTAAGCTTAAGTTTTTAGTTTTGGGAACTAAGTAGGTAGTTTGACTAAAACATTTTCTTATTTTCTAGCAAAATTTTGTTGAAGTAAATTGATTTCACTTAGTCGAATTGGCGACTGAGTCAGAAAAGTTTAAAAGCAAACTTTGTTTTTCTTCGAAAACACAAGTTTACATAGGTTTAGGAAAGATTTACTTTTTCGCAAAATTTATATATTTTTATTCAACATTATTTTTGTGATAAAGATCAATTTACTGTCCTAAGCAGTACTTGTGAAGATCAGTTCCTCATTTCCTAAATTATGCTCTCTGATTGCTGTCACTAACGAACCATTGCATATTGCTCACATAAGCTTATCTCCGTCACTAACCAACACCGGTAATCGATCCTTAGCCTGCGAATCGAAGCCCAGTATAGCCAGATATAACGCAAGGATAATTGCCGCGTGCAAATCGATCGGCGCCACAGAGAAGTTAGACAATGAAATGATCATACGCTTCATTATAATCGTTTTTGAAATTAAGCTTCTTAATTACCAAAACTTTTATATTAGAAAGTTTTAATAATTTGCAGCTTAGTTTGCAAATACAAAACGTTAATCGTTGTCATTTATCAGTCTGTGCGTATAGACACCGTTTTTTTTAAATAAAAATATAAAACTGTGTGAACACTCAGATTCGGATACGAATGAGCCTTGGAAATGCATAGAAGAATTCCCAAAAGCTGAGTTATCATATAAATTTGTAGGTTAATTGAAATTAAATGAACTGATTGCAAACACTTTACAGTGATATAAGCTATGATTTTGCGATGCCTTTCATGCCTTTGTACGTTATTCTCTCCATTTGCTCTATACTCTGTGGCAGACGGATATCCGTGCGGGTAGCGGGCAAGCACTAATTGCCTGTTGGCCGCAGTTGAGGGGCGGCATTAGTTCCGACTATTGATTCGATGATGGAGGGACTGCGAGTGCGTTCTGATTGTGCCGTGCATAATGTTGTTTATAAATGTTGGTAGGTCTTAATTAATAAACGCGGGGCCTTATTTACTACAGACTTGTACAAACTAGCTATACATAATATATCGGGCTCTGTTGTACAAACTAATGATATTATGTACTACAGTAATTGAAACTTTACTTTTATTCGTTCATGAAATACCTTTTCAAATATGCTGAAAAACTTGAGACTCTGACTCTTTTACTTATTCTGCAAAATATAAGCAAATGTTTATTTCTGTAAGTACCTAGATCTTTTGAGGACACATAAGCGCGACAATTTCGGTAAATATTTTAAAACAAGATATAGCGCGATTGTGTGTTACTCTTATCGTGTTTTGAACAATTATTATTGAATTAAATTGAATTTTTCAATTATTATTGAATTAAAGTGTGGTGATATCGTATCGACATAAAGTCTAAACTTTCGATTCGAATTTGATAACTTTTATAACAAGATACTGCGCTCTTATACACAAATCGCAGATATCACCACGACACGTTTGACGCATGTCGGATACATTGTGGGCTCAGACCACAGCATGGGTCCCTGAAAACGTCCAACGGCATTGTGGAAGACCCAGGCGTGGATGGTGGGACGAACTTGACGCTTGTATGAGGGATTGGTCCATATTGGCTCAGGATCGAGTTGAGTGGAAGGACGGGAGGCTCTCTCCCTCATACATCCCGGCACCTCCTTCGCTAGCATGACTGCTTCGCAGAGGGAGGTGACTGCCTCCCACTCCCGCTCGCTCCGGACCATGGCTTGCACCAGGGCCACGGCGGTGCTCCGCTCAAGCGGGGTAGACCTCCGCCGTGTCCTCCACCGTATCCTGTGGGCGATCCTGGCAATGGTGATACCCGGGCGATTCCCTCAATATGGGTATCAAATGAAAGGGCTTGAATAGGTAGTAGAATAAAAATCCCGACTTAAAGGATTTATGAAATGAGACTACAGCAGATAAATTCATATGGAAGTCGGGGGACCGTTCTGTGGAACACCTTCTATTCTAAGAGGTCCCCCGACTGCCATAATTATGTATTTATCTGTTTTAGTCTCGTTACATAGATTCTTTAAGTCGGGGGTTTTTAAATATTTTATTCTTTTCCAATTACATTTAATTTTATTATTATTTTGTGTCGGGGGTTTTTTTTTTTTTTTTAATTTCATCTAAATCGGTTCAGCGGCTGAAGCGTGAATAGGTAACAGAGAAACAGACAGACACACTTTCGCATTTATAATATTAGTATGGATATTTTCTTATATCCGTAAGAAATAAAATTATTGAACTATGGTAGAATCGTCATGTTTTTTATGTCGTCGAAATTAGATGTTGTTATTGTTGTTGTTTACTATATACCCTACCATTAAGGTTATCGAAGCATCAGTAATGAATTGTCTTTAATGTGAACACATAAATCTTAATGAGTTAGTTTTGACTATTGATTGAGTCATTACAGCTTTTATGAATGATATGAGAGTGTAAGATCAACTCATTGATGTAAATTACGTGATTATTGTCTTTAGAGAGTTCTTTTTATGTCAATATTTTTAAGCCTGCACAATGTTTTACTAAAAAATATAATTTTAGAAACATTATTAGGTTTTCGGCCAGTGAATGAAAACTTAATGGCAAACCAAAATTTTTTGCAGCGTTACAATTATTTTTAACTAGCTTCCGCCCGCGGCTTCGCCCGCGAGGTATGTCGATAAAAACTATCCTATGTCCTTCCCCGGGATGCAATCTATATCTCTGCCAATTTTTATTGAAATCCGTTCAGTGGTTTAGGCGTGAAAATGTAACATGACATACAAACAGAGTTACTTTCGAATTTATAATATTATTATGCATAGTAGATTGTTGCATCGAGCGCAAAGTGCATTAATTACTCACTTTAGCAAGGTGCGTAATCTACTTTTCTTTCAACTACCAATCTACTTAACGTGATAAAATATACCTACTCAAAATAAAAACTCGAGCTAATGAAAACAAAGTTTTCATAAACTTTAAAACATGTATCCCGCGACTATTGCTGCAAAAGTTTATTAACAATTTCATTTGCAGCTGTTTTTATACTTTCTGGAGTTGAATTCAAGTCGCTATCGCTGTCTATTTACATTTTTTTAAACTTTTCTTTCTATATACTTCAGTATCAAAGTTATACAAAGGTACAAAATGCGCGCAATTCAATGATATATAAATTTGTTTTTTTCTTTCACCAAGTCGGTTTTATTCAGCCGATTTTTATTTTCAGCCAGTATGTTTTTGATCTAGGAGACCTCTGTGGTAAATTTATATCTAAAAACCGGGCAAGAGCGAGTCGGACTCGCGCACCGAGGGTTCCGTAACATCCGGGTTTATGCATAAGGTTTATGTTTATGAAATTAAATGTTTTTTTTTATTTTTAAGTTGATTGAATGAATTTTAAATTGCGGTTTACGATTTATGACGTATTAAAAAAAACTACTTACTAGATCTCGTCCAAACCAATTTTCGGTGGTAGTTTACATGGTAATGTACATCATATATTTTTTTTAGTTTTATCATTCTCTTATTTTATAAGTTACAGGGGGGGGGGGGGGGACACACATTTTACCACTTTGGAAGTGTCTCTCGCGCAAACTATTTAGTTTAGAAAAAAATGATATTAGAAACCTCGATATCATTTTTGAAGACCTATCCATAGATACCCCACACGTATGGGTTTGATGAAAAAAAAAATTTTGAGTTTTTGTTCTAAGTATGGGGAACCCTAAAATTTATTGTTTTTTTTCTATTTTTATGTGAAAATCTTATAAATGATAAATGAATGATAAATGATTTATTTTCTGTAAGTAGGTTTTTACAAACACTTTTACACGTCATCATATTTTTTAAACTAGATGTGGTCGGCGTTTCCTATCTGACTACTCTGAGAAGAAAGGCCGAAACAAACTCAGAGGTCACAGTCTCTTTTAAAGTCCAGACAAAATCTTGGTCAGATCGTGTGAAGACCATGTAGATTGATGTCTGAAATGGTCTTTTGAGGAAAGAACCACACAGATTGAGCGGACCTGTCCAATCAGTGCACGCATTTGTCAAAAATCGTGCAGCTCAACTCAGAAATTGAGGAGCTCAACGATTCGACGAACAATACCAAAGAAAGGACATTTGGGTAGGCCGCGTAAATTACTCAAACTGCCAGATCATGATTAAAACTAAGAAGGAAAACAGATAAAAAATGACCCACATAGTCCTCACATTCACAATAATTAAATGAAAAATAAAAAAAATAAAAATACTTTACAAAGTAAATATTCATGTCATTGTCTAAATAAAATTCATCAATGTCAATGTGTATATAAAAAATCCGGACATAATCTTTGAGGACCATGTAGATTAGTGTCTGAAATGATCTTTTGAGGAAAGAACCACACAGATTAAGTGGACCTGTCCAGTCAGTGCACGCATTTGTCAGTAACCGTGCAGCTCAACTCAGAACTTAAGGAGCTCAACGATTCGACGAACAATACCAAAGACAGGACATTTGGGTAGGCCGCATAAACTACTCAAACTGCCAGACCATGATTAAAATGAAAACAATGACCCACATAGTCCTCACATTCACAATAATTAAAATAATATAATACTTTATACAGTAAATGTACATGTCATTGTTTAAGTAAAGAGATACTTAAAAAAAAAAAAAAAATTAAAGTGTAAAATAGCAAAATAACATTCACTGCCTAAACCTATTGGAGCAGCTCAATCCCAAGCCTTTTTGTCCTCAATATAGTCTTTTACAGTATAATAGGCTTTCTGGCATAGTTTTCGCTTTATAAAAGATTTGAATTTATTAAGGCTTAGTTCTTGAATGTGGCTAGGAAGTTTATTATAAAAACGTATACATTGGCATCTAAACGAGCCACCTATTTTCTTGAGCCTTGTTGTAGGAACAACAAATGCGGTTCACAGAATACATCTACTTACCAAGTTTCAACAGTATAGTTCTTATAGTTTCGGAGAAAAGTGGCTGTGACATACGGACGGACAGACAGACAGACAGATGGACAGACAGACAGACATGACGAATCTATAAGGGTTCCGTTTTTGCCATTTGGCTACGGAACGCTAATAAAAAACGAGACACCACAACCCGTCCCGTCCCCGAGCGCTTAGAATTCGACATCAAACGTTTCAGATCTTCGATTTTGACGACCCCGTTGTCGCTGGCATAAGCAACAGGATCTGCGTACGAAGTCGCGGGCAGAAGCTAGTATCTAAATAAAAAACAGTGCGTTAATGAAAAACTGTGCAACAACAACTGCATAATTTTGGTTTTTATCAAAAAATACGTCCTTTGTGATTGGTTTTCAGTGATTAATGATAACATTACTACGTGGTTGAAAGAAAATAATATTTTATTTATATCTCTAAGCTCAGTGTAGCTTTGTATTTTCTTTTTGAACCGAATGCCCCATAGATGTAATAATTGTGCCACTAGCACTACCTAAATTACAAAATCAATAACTAAGTAGGAAAAACAAAAAGAACAGGTTCGACGCATCGTTTTTTAAGATCGTTGTTGTTAGTTATCTAATCCTGCGCCGCATGCCCTTCCACCTGCGCACTTGATGATCTTATGATTGCATCAGTGTCCGGAGTTCGCGCAGATGAATTTTGGGCCATTATGTTTGTATTTTTGGCATGGATACGCTAAGAAGAAGAAGTTAGTTTTCTTACCCTTTTCAAGTATGTTCAACAAACCAACAAGCAATCGTTCTGGGGGCCTAAAAAAGCCACTTTGGCAGAATCATATAAGGATAACATTATGAATCATAATGGACAGTTAACTGTTAAGTTAATCGTCTTAAATTCTCATTGGTAAACGATTTTTCAGTTATTTTTTTCGTCAGCGCTAAAATACCAATCAATCCAATCCAAATCCAATCTCAATCTCTTTGATTATACCTACTTATGTAGTACGGCGAAAATTAAAAAAACACTGACTGTTTTCGCCATATTATGATTCATAATGTTATCCTTTTATGATTCTGCCAAAACGGCCTTTTTAGGCCCCAGATCAAAGACGGACGGATGTGGTTAAATGCATGCAAATAGAATTGATCTTTGAGGTTGAGTTCCTACTTAGGCACGAGTAATTTACTCGTGGTTTATAGCTGGATGTAAGGGTCGCCTCCCACACTGTTTAGCTGCACTTATGTCCAGTCTGTACTTGCCTTATATGGACAATTAATGGTATTAGGAGTAGGCGATCTGAGACTTTCCTTACGAGCAATCCAGCAAAATCTTGTAGCTAACTTATTCTTTTTTCTGTTTGTGTCCTCTCTCTGCGTCATGTTTATTGTTTACCTTGCGGTAAGAGTTTAGAGTCCTAACATTACTTATCATTTAAACTAAGTTTATTGACTTTGTAATACTTTCCTAGTAAGTAGGTACTCGGACTTTAAAGAGACCATGACCTCTAATCTAAGTTCGCTTCGGCATTTCTTCTCAGGGATCAGAGGCTTAATGTTAATCCAAGGTACAAATTTTATCAAAATTGGTCCAGCCGTTTGAGCGTGGAGAAGTAACAAACATATAAACACACCCTCTCACACACACACACGCACACTCACAAACTTTCGCTTTCATAACATTAGTGTGATACATTAAGCACACAAATGTACAGAAGCGGACTTAATGCCATAGGCATTTTCTACCAGTCAGCGTTTGGGTGGTGCAGAGACAAACAGTGGTAGGTGTAATGATGAAATTTGAGGTATGAATACTTTAAAAAAATAAAGATACCTACGTATAAGCCTATTAAAACTGTAAATATTATTATATACATAATTAACCAGTAATCACCCAGAAGCAACTGGATTGTGGAGGTCAGATAGGCAGTGGCTCCATGTAAAATACTGGTATTCATTCTGTGTGATTTTCCTGCAGACTCGCGCCACGCGACTAGTAAATCAATTTCTATGAAAACTTCAAGGAAATTGTTCTACTAGAATCGCGTCGCACCGTCGAGTCGCGCCTCTCTGCGGGACCCTTAAAGTGATCCTCTTTACTCGGAAAAAGGGTTACAAAGTAACATATTTACAAGTGGTAATTCAGACAGCACTTAGAAGTTAATAACTACCTACTTGAAACAACATTGAACAAGTAAATAGGATGGACTTCTAATGGATTGATCGTCGGATACGATGCCGGACGGGCTAACTCATGTTAATTGCTGGATTACTCGTGTCAATATGATGACAAATGGTAGTATTCGTTGGCTGGGCATTTTTCCCCGTTCAAATATTTGATCGAAATGCACTTATGTTGTTGTGATGTGGGGAAATGAATGAATGTGCGGTATCTACTTTGGGTTTGATGAAAAATTGGAGTGGTGTTTTTTGGGTTGATAATAATACCAGCCTATTATTGTCCCTAGAGAGAAAGCACGAACATTATCACCACGCTTGCTCAAGACGGTTTGGCGATTTCAAACTTATATTATATGTACAAAGAGTTTGAACAGACCAGGGGGCCTAAAAAGGTCACTTTGGCAGAATCATAAAACGATAACATTATTAATCATAATGGACAGTTAATTGTTAATCGTATCAAATCCCATTGGTGAAGGATTTTTCAGTATTTTTTTTTTTGTCTGTGCTAAAATACCAATCAATCCAATCCAAATTCAATCCCAATCTCTTTGATTATACCTACGTAGTGCAACGAAAAAAGTAAAACACGGACTGTCTTCGCCATATTATGATTCATTATGTTATTCTTTTATGATTCTGCCAAATTGGCCTTTTTAGGCCCCATGTACAAAGCATTTGTGCAGCGGGCCTAAAAAGGCCACTTTGGCAATGGTTGAATAAAACACTTTCTTTTATGCCCACGCCGCCCTGTCAATATCTATTTGTGTTTTCATTTTGCACTTAAATTATTCTAACTATTAAATATTTCCTAAATTCAGTAGGTAAGGATCGAGATCTTTACGTGAGCAAGATTGTTCCATTCATTATTATGATTGTTACATTTATTGATACGAATCCTCAAAAACATTGCTGCAATTAGGTATGTAGAAAGCATTTGACTTTGCTTTACAAATCTATCGAAAATAGCCTGTCCTATTGTCAATCGTTTATTTAAATGTAAACAAACACTCACCAGTACCCCTACTCTCAACAGTAGATAACATTTACATACTGAGGAAGAATATGTTAAATGAAATTATGCAATTTTTCTGTCCTTGTCACACCATATTTTTAACATACATATTTTGTAAATAAATTATCCTTGCAAATAAGTCGCAAGTCCTTTAATATTAAACGATGAATCTCATTTCACGTCTCACAGCACAGCATTTCCTTACATTTTGTTTTATTTTAAGGAGAATAAGACATTTTTGCAAGATGAAATTTCAAGAATGCTCTTTCATGACGTCAACTGAAAGCGTTATGAGAGCCAGCGACTTTCTTCTGTACGACGACGTGTAAAACTAGGGACACCATAATATTAGGAAATATTGTTTTTTTCAGGACTTCTCAATTTTTATTATGTATTAATAGGTACCTAAGTAATAAGTTATACAAACTCAAAATCAAAATGTTTTGTTTCACATAAACCTACATGGGCACTTATGAAACGTCAGAAGCTAGGTGCACGGTTCCAATTGGTCGTTTCCTATGGAGAAGAACCGGCAAGAAACTCCATGGTCGGGGCTCCATGCGGGCTGGGCCTCAAATCTGCTATTACAATAGTGTCAGAATGGTCTATCATTGATGTCATAATTGTTGATTTTGACAAGTTTGGTAATCTACTAATATAATGGCGTCATTATGACCTTCCAATGGTCAACCGCTGACACTTCATTGGAAGAAATGGCATAGAATGGTAATCTCTTACATAATGACAAATGAATGACTGACTTAGGCGGTAATCTGCAAAAATTTTGAATGTTCCTTTGATCAGTGACCTACCATTAGAACGTCATTGTGCAGTCATTGCTTTTAATTCGTTACGAGTATCGTTTATGTTTTGTGCCATTGACCGACCAATGATCGACCATTATAAATTTAACAGATTACGAACATCTAGCAAAATGACAATGGGATCGTGTTGGAATGACGAAAATATAAAAATAGCAGACTTGGGACCCTGGTGTCCGCAACTCCACATCAATGCGAGTATTTTGCTTACGATATTATATATTATCTGATTTATCTCATTTTACAGTTTCATGCAATAGGTTATATTTGAAGTGGCTGGCTATGCTAAGTAACTAGTAGGTACTGTAGAGGTTTTGTCTGAATGGGTTTGCCAAACGACCTCCACGAATGTTGTCAACATTACGAAATAAACACAATTTCATATTATTTAGAATAGGAAAAGGTCAGACAGTCAGTCCCGTTGACTAACAAGTGGTGTATTTTTAATATATAAATAAAACTGCTGCATAAAAATAATAGTCTGATTAGTGATAATTACACCGCCGCGATCTCAAGGAGACTCCTATCTACATACCGAGATACTTTTAAAGCATTGCATTTTTATTCGAGACAAGACCCATATGTATGGTAATTTTGTACTAACTTAGTGACGAGAACTTCGCATTCAATTAAGGACGCTTTTCATCATTCCAGAGAAATAAGATTACGTATTACGTAGCTACTATCTGGCTGCGTTTGAAGTTTGCCATGCAGTTTTATACGATTTTCCCTGCTGCTTTTTGGTGTATATCCAGGGACCACGTTCCTATTAAGTTTAGCATTTTAGCATACAGCTATTTAATCGAGTGTCAATCTCCATGGTGAGCTGGCTCGATGTTCGTCGCACACAATTTATGGCGAACGCGATATCCGACGCTATCTAACGCTATTGTCATGCCATGCAATCCATAAAGGTTATTAAGTTATAAGGTTCATTATCCCATGCAGGTTTTGTTGCATCGTTTGATGGTTCAAGTTTTATGCATTACGGAAATTGTTTAGACAGTTTCAGGGTACAAAAAAATGTTCATAACCTTAATGGTGGGGGTATGGATAGTTTTATGAAGAAGATAAATTGTCCTTGTGAGTTTTTCATTAGAAAATTTTGGAGAAGCGGTGCTATTCTTTAAAAATATCACCGTTTGCTGTCAATAGTGTAATTTCCTAGCAAAAACAAACTCACATTACCTAAGTTTTCACGGTGAGATTTTTACAGAATCGACCGGCTGATATTGAAGTCAGTAGCCAGACTTTTTAGGTTAATAGTCCACGGTGGTGGATCATCACCATCATTTTCTTGCACTTTTACAATTTATCTGAGGTCGGCGCAGCATGTCTTCCTCCATACTTACCACTCTATTAGTCGTCATCTGATTGGTCACATACCCTTTTTAGTCCATGGCTTTTTTTTTTGTTTTTTTTTTTTTGCGGATGGGAAATCATCAAATGACTCCTCCCGCTCTGGGTGGAGCGGAAGGGAATGTCAGACTCTTACTGACTAAAACCCACCCGTGTTCCTTCCTTAGCCCTTTATGTTCCGGGCCAGCGGTAACCCTTTCGGACAATCCCGCTGACCCGGCAGGCTTCGGCCCTAAGGGGCCCCTCCCCGATGCTGACATCTCTTTGAGGCGCGCGTGGAACACGTACGCGCCGTCCGGCACGGGCCTGGTCCTGATCGGGCGGTGAGCTACCCATTACTCTCCGCCCGCAGGCCCGCGCCTACGGTGGCCGGGAGTCGTCACGCGGCTCCCGACGCCCGGAGCGTCTCCCGCGGCGGCTGGGACGGGAGGCTCTCTCCCTGAGCCGTCCCGCCACCTCCTTCGTTAGCATGACTGCTTCGCAGAAGGAGGTGACTGCCTCCCACTCCCTCTCGCCCCGGACCATGGCTTGCACCAGGGCCGGACGCGAGAGGTCGCCGTCGCTGCCAATCGCCTCTACGAGGACACGGCGGTGCTCCGCCCAAGCGGGGCAGACCTCCACCGTGTGCTCCACCGTGTCCTCTGGGCGATCCTGACAATGGTGACACCCGGGCGTTTCCTCCCGCCTGATGATGTGCAGGAACCTCCCGAAACTTCCGTGTCCGGTGAGGACCTGCGTCAGGCGGTAGGTGAGGGCGCCGTGGCGCCTCTCTAGCCACTCCTCAAAGAGGGGTCTTATCGCCGCTATCGCGGCGTGCCCTGCGCTGCGACAGTCGCTCTTTCCATGCCGCCATGAGATCGCGCCGGAGATCCGTCCGCTCCGCAGCGATTTGCCGCGGAAGCGGATCCTCCCCCCGGCGTAGTGCCTCCGCGCGCCACTCATACAGGCGCGCGAGGACTATCGCCTCCAGATCCCATGGCGGCAGTCCGGCAAGGAGGCTTGCCGCCTCGCCAGAGATCGTGCGGTAGCCCCGGATAGCCCTTATGGCTACCACCTTCTGGGGCGCGTTCAGGTAGTGGGCGGCTCGCCGCCGCAGTGAACGCGCCCACACCGGGGCCCCGTATATGGCCATGGACCGCACGACCCCCGCGTAAAGCCTCCGGCAGGAGGCGTTTGGCCCCCTCAGGTTGGGCAAGAGCCGCTTGAAGGCGGCCCCGGCCCGTAGTCCATGGCTGGATATCTGTTTTAAACGCAGTGCCATGCGCCTATATCAAGACGCTTCCAACGAAACCTCACTTGTCCAATTATGAAAATTTTAGAAGTTATGAGGGAACAGATGAACATACATACATACATCCCGGTCAAAATCATAACCCTCCTTTATGTTTCGCCATAGTCGGGTAAAAATACATGTTGCGCCGACTCCAAATAAGTTGGTAAAGACCCCAAATAATTATAAGGGCAGGAGAATGATGATGCACCCGGCTCTGATAGCTTGACTGCTGCCTTACCTAGTTCTATGCAAATGAAGGACGTAATCGTAATCAGGAATGCACCACCGCAATAATGAATCCAACTTCATTAAAAAAACACCTTTAAAGATTAATGATGCGAAGCAGTCACGAGTCGACTTTAATACCATTGTGCATAAATATTATAATGTTAATTAAGAGGAGGATCATAAATAAATGTGATTACATTCCTCGGCTTATTAGTCGATTCGCACGAATTTACTCGCCCGAGGCGGGTGAATCGCCACTTTTAATTATTTTTTTTACAGGTCACTCGCACGAATTGGCACATTTTGGATTTTATGCAATGAAGTTAAGGAAAAAGTACACGTTTTATAATATTTAACTCTTAAGAGCGTTTACGCCGAACGGCATTTGATACAAACTTTCAAGCCCTTGTTTTTCGAAGTGAATGAACCGATTTTAATTAAACTTCCTATGCATAAGCAGGATACAAGGGTCTAAAAAGTTAGTAGAGAACATTTTCCAAAAATAGTGTTACAGCTAAATTAGACCGATTTTAAACTTTCTATGGAAACAGAGATTTTCAGTTATCTTTTTTTAAATAACACATTTCGAAAATGTTCTCTACTAACATTTTAGACCTTTGTATCCTGCTTATGCGTATGAAGTTTCATTAAAATCGGTTCTATATTTCGAAAAACAAGGGCTTGAAAGTTTGTATGAAATGCCATACGGCGTAAACGCTCTTAACAGTTCTGCGCGCTAGTGAATTTTTTCTATACTTTGTTGCATAAAATGTGCCAGTTCGTGCGAGTCGCCTTTGCGTCTTTCCATTCTATAGGCCAGAACGCAGCTATAGGAAACTGTATACTAGCGTATACTTTGTACTGCTATTTTTAAATCTGCGATTACAATGTATCACGAATTTTGCGTACTGCTCGTGTATAGTTTCTAACGGGTACGCGCGCGTCCTGGTTCCTGGTTGTAATATTTTGTTCTGGCTCCTCGCTCCGCTCGTCGCGCTCACGTTCGCTTCGCTCACAATTGATTTGTCTCTCGTTTTCTGTCAGCCATGTCGCCACTCGCGCTATCCTGGGCTCGCTCCTTTGTGGCAGCTAGGTTCTACCCTGAGTGGCCCCTCGCTTACGGTCGGGGTTAATTTGCTGTGCAGTCAGTATTTATGATATGATTGTCGTATTTTTGATGTAACAAAGTATATAAATGATGGAAATAAATTGAAACTTAGGTGATTATTTATTTGATGTGCAATTAATAATATCCCCTGTATTTTTACCGCAAAACATATAAAGAATTTAGACAATGTTTGATATGACCTAATCTTTTACGAAGGTTATAATATACGGAGTATATCATATAATATAAATGGAAGTCAAAAAATCAAAATGGCTGCAACTGCTCACTTAAAGATGGAATCTAGAGTTCGGTGCGCTTATTCCGATCAATACACTGTATATTATGGAATAAGGTAGTTACGCGAGTATTTGCGTACTACTCTTGTATAGATTGGAAGACCTTAGTAAAAAAGTGATTTCCAATCCATACGAGATTAGTTTCACACCCTTGCGTTCTAGCTTTAGAAAAAATAATATTATTTAAAAGTGACGTTTCGCCGGGGCGCGGGCGAGTAAATTCGTGTGAATCGACTAATAAGCCCTTTCCTCTCCCGATCTTCTACCGACGTTAAGTACTATCTGAATTATGCACGGTATTAATCCCGGATTTATATCAATTGGTAATGAACTGAAAGTTAAATCTTGAGCATTAAAGTTTCGCAGTAAGTGGCCTTCAAACAGAACAGTAATTTAATTTTATGTGATTTCAATTTCCTGTATTTCTAGTCAATGAATTTCTGCCGTTAATGTTAAATTCACTTGGTTAGATTAGTTTCTAGGATTTAATCATCAAGTAATTGCATTCGAGAAAATAATTGACAATTAATTAAAAAATAATTATTTAGTTCCAGATAGGCGCCATATTAAAGTCCTGCTTCCAATTTTGATCGAACTCGACAATCACTATTTACGGCAGCTTTACTACAGGTTATAACTAAATTCTTCTAATTGGTGCAAAATCCCCTTGACACTTAGCATAATACTTCACTTTTTGACAAAAAATATTGACTTGCTATGTGAGTGTATAGTAACTCCCAGCTCCCAGTATTCTTTGGATTATTTTCAAAGCACCTTAGCTTGGGAATTGCGACTAGCAAATTGCAATGCCTTATACATTTAGACAACATTCAATGCGTTTTTTACGTTGTTGCGCAGACAAATTTTCCAAACATTGGAAGCAATGAATTAGGAATTTCCTTCAACATCCATCAGATTGTGAAAAAAATGTGTTACGCAAATGGGGTGCAGGTGCTATTGTGACGGTTTAATGCTGTCATAATTCCAGTGTTAGAGAGAGACGAAGCGATAGCACTATCCCTTTGGCTCACTGGAATCATGATAGCATTAATACGGACCCAGGGTACAGAAAACATATTTTATCCTAACACCAACAGAATCATGGACAATATAAAGCTAAGAGAGTGTAGCGTCTTGCCCCGGATGGATATGTTTGTTCTTTGTGAAGAATAATGCTTTTGTACCAGCATCTAAAGTCACTTTCTTGAAATGACTACACAAATGTTTTTGCGCTGAGTTGACTGCTTTGAACAACCTTGTGCATGTCTAAGTTTTAACCCCTTAGGCGCTTTACGCTTCGCTACGCAAAGAATATTTTCACTTGGACGCTGCTGTGAACTGAAAAACATACATATCTAGATTCATAACTTTACATGTAGAGGTTAGAATTTTGTAAATCTACAGAGGTCCCATTAAAATAGATGGACAAATTTTAACACAGCGCTCAGTTCGTCTAACCAAAGATATCCAAGCAAAAAAAAAACACTGATTAAAGTGATTTTATTTGGACTTAATATAATAAAATGCCGGCCGACATTAGTGTATTTTCGTTAGCTGATTATTTTTCTTGTAAGTATCTATGCGTTTTTCTTATATATATTTTTTACCATAGTCCTTTTGGTGGTCTGAATGATTTCTAAGTTTATCCATCTATTTTAATGGGACCTTATACAGGGTTACTTTTCAAAGACCATCCTAATTTTTACATGGTGTTCTACCCATGAATATAAACAACTTTCACTAAGGGACCAACTCTGAAATCATGAAAAAAAAATCTGCTGTTTCATACAAAACTTCAATACCTACTTGACCAAAATGTATGAACAGCTGATTTTTTTTTTATCTATTTATATCTATACTAATAATAAAGCTCAAGAGTTTGTTTGTTTGACGCGCTAATTTGTAGAACTACCCGTCGAATTTGAAAAAATATTTGCCCAATTCTTGAGGAAGTCTAGGCTCAAACTCAAAGCATTTATATCAAATAAACCAACAACAGGCACTTTTGATTTGTCAAGAGGTCGGCCAGTCAGGAAGATGAAGCTAGTTGCCCATTCCAAAGCGTAGTAGGTACTTACCTATGGAGAAGAACGGGCAAGAAACTCCACCGACACTCTTTTAAATCAAAATAGCTAATAAAAAAGATATACAGGGTGTTTGGTGCATCGTTTGCCAAATGGAATTGGCCGAAAGGAGAGGTCATTTGCTATCTCTTAAGGCCCAGTAACTCATTCCTTCTTACACCGGTTTTTTTATTATGACTTTTTAATTTTTTTATAGAAAAATACAAGAACTCTGCATTTAAGCTTAAATAAAAATGTACAAAAATGTCCGATCTTCTTTCATTTTAATTCTTATGTTTACTCTTGTATGGTTTTATGAAAATCAAAATTACTTGCTAATAACATCTAACTAGTTCTTTTTTAATAACTCACAAAGTTTTTGATAAAAAGAAAAATACAATTAACACTCAACTTTAAATTACTGTAAAAAAAAAAACTAAAAGCGATCGGGATCTTCGAATTCTTTTAAAAAGTTCTCTAGTTTGTCCCCTTTCCAAGGGTGTGCAAAATACCAAAAAAAACTTTTAATAACTTCAGTAATTCGCTAAATGTGTAATCGAGACACATCAGGCTGATATTTGATATTACGGTAAGAACACTAGTTTTCACATAAATAACATTCTTTAAGTAGGTGGAAAGTGTTATCTCACTCTTACGCAGTCTCTTATCTCTTTCTAGGGTTCTAACTTTCCTCGAACTTGAAATAAAAAATGAACTTTTATTTAATAAGTTCCTAATTATAAATTTTGTTCAAATCCTCCACTGTTGCGTACACACACGCCATCTTCGTCTTATCTCTGGTGTGTAAACGTATTTCTGCTTTGAGACTGACGAAAGTCGCCTCAATGAGTTGGACTAAATCATCCCTAATCTCAACTTCCGTGGCGTAAACAAGTTCTTTGGGCCGTCCCCAGAAGTAAAAATCTAACGGAGTCAGGTCTGGGGAACGTGGAGGCCAAGGAATAGAGCCATCCCTCAACGTACGCAATAGTAGACGACAATTTGAACAAAATTTATAATTAGGTACTTATTAAATAAAAGTTTATTTTTATTTCAAGTTCGAGGAAAGTTAGAACCCTAGAAAGAGATAAGAGACTGCGTAAGAGTGAGATAACACTATCCACCTACTTAAATAATGTTATTTATGTGAAAACTAGTGTTCTTACCGTAATATCGAATATCAGCCTGATGTGTCTCGATTACACATTTAGCGAATTACTGAAGTTCTTAAAAGTTTTTTTTGGTATATTGCGCACCCTTCAAAAGGGGACAAACTAGAGAACTTTTTAAAAGAATTCGAAGATCCCGATCGCTTTTAGTTTTTTTTTTTACAGTAATTTAAAGTTGAGTGTTAATTGTATTTTTCGTTTTTTCAAAAACTTTGTGAGTTATTAAAAAGGAACTAGATGTTATTAGCAAGTAATTTTGATTTTCATAAAACCATACAAGAGTAAACATAAGAATTAAAATAAAATTTGAAGGCTATACTCATAACTTTTTTTTAAATTTAAGCTTAAATGCAGAGTTCTTGTATTTTTCTAATTAATAAAAACATTTTTACAAAAAAAAAACAACCGACTTCCAAAAAAAACACTACAAATTGAAAAATAACTTTAATTTCGGAAGTCGGTGTCTTTGGTTCCGCATTTTCGTTTATTGACACCGACTTCCGAAATTAAAGTTATTTTTCAATTTGTAGTGTTTTTTTTGGAAGTCGGTTGTTTTTTTTTTGTAAAAATGTTTTTATTTTTCACTTTTTAGTGGGTCACTTTGTAATTTATCTAAGTTACAATAGCCTAATGCCAACTGTTCATCACCTTTTACAAAATATTGCTTTTCCCGATCCTGGGACGTTAATTGTTGAGGAGTTCTCCCGGTAAGAACCAGGAGAACTCCTCAACAATCACTCATCATACGCATTGTGACGAGCATAAATTGCTTAGCAACCATATTAAAGTAATCGAATCGCAACCCGTGAAATATTTGTCATTGAGTTGTTCCGATGGCCATCTGTGGTCTTCATTATCAACTCCACTTTACCAAATGATGATTTCCGAGAGCAAATGCTCAAGTTACTTTAAAAAATACCCAAATCGCTATAGCTTTGCCTATAAAATTTGAGGGTTTCCCTCGATTTCCATGGGATCCTCTCATGAGATTCCAACTTGATGATGATGAGACCACCTCGAGAGTATACCCTTTGAAATAAAAAAAGAACTTTTGGAATCGGTCCAGCCGTCTTCGAGTAATCGGTGAACATACACAAGGTAGCTACTGTAAACTGTTGAGTAGTTCCCTTAACTGTCCTTCGTCTTCATCATCAGACCCTTAATGACAGTAACAACCTATCTAGGTATAAAGTTCACATCAATACAAATTAATCAAGCCCAAACACAAGGTAACTGCTGTAAATCGTTGAGGAGTCCCCTCGACTGTCTTTCGGCTCCATCATCAGATCGACTCCAGACCTTCATTAAATTGTAGTGCTTTAAAATACTTAATGAAAAACATAACAAACGCACTAGTCACTCCTACGATTTTCGAATGTTCCCCTCGATTTCACTGGGATGCCATCATCAGATCCTGGTTTCCTTATCATGGGACCACCCTTGGCATATCTCCTTTCCAACAAAAAAAGAATAATCAAAATCGGTTCATAAACGACGAAGTTATCCGCGAACACACATAAAAAAAAAAAAAAAAAAAAACATATATACGGTCGAATTGAGAAACCTCCTCCTTTTTTAGAAGTCGGTTAAAAATTAAAAAGTCATAATAAAAAAAAAGGTGTAACTAGGAATGAGTTACTGGGCCTTAACAGATAGCAAATGACCTCTCCTTTCGACCAATTCCATTTGGCAAACGATGCACCAAACACCCTGTATATTTAATACCATGCTTCGACCCTTAGGAGCCGAACATAAAGAAAAAAGTCAGAAAGAACGCTGAGCAAAAACGAAGTAATAGCGCGGCGTCGCGGTTGGTCAGGGAAGAAGACATTTTACGCGGACAGAGTCGCGGGCAAAGCTAGTATTTTCTAACTGTAGACGTTTTTATCTCATATAAGCTAGCTATTGTTAAAGTCAATGCAATATATCTACTTAATAAAAATGTTAAATTTACTGACAGTCAACGCACAGCGTAAACCGGAACAGCAAGCTTGAATTTTGTACAAGAGTTCCTTAAACAGTGACAGGTATAGACGCCAGCACATCAAGCTACTACAATCTGTCTTTCTTTAATAGATTTTAAAGTTTATCGCTAAAGCGTAAGGTTCAAAGTTGATTGGGGAAATTTGACAGTTTCGGATAGCTTGATGTGCTGCCGTCTGTACATCGACGCGTAAACTGTAACCATGAATTCAGCATATTCTAGACCCACTAGGGTAGAAAATATTCGTCGGCTGTAACAAAAATCAGCGATGTCGCCGACAGCCCTGTAAAACGAACATGAGATGTAAGGATTTTAGAAAATTCATCTCTTAAAGGAGTTTAATAGTTTCGGGATGAAAGGTTGTACAGTAGCTCGTCATTTTTGCGAATTATTCCGTTCTGATCCCATGAACCCCCCCCCCCACCTCGATCCCCTCCTGGATCGTCTTCTGTTTTAATCTTTGTCTTATCCACTATAAACTTTCTCATACCGGTTTGAACCGCTTTTTCTTTTGTTTTTGATCCTGAAGGATCGTCACAACAAAAATAAGTACAGGGTTTATTGAAATACATAAGTTCGTAATTCTTATTGCCGGGCACACGGCTTGTATTTTTAACAAAATACCGACAAAAATCAAAATAAATCAAAGTCACCACTGACTTTGTCAACATCAATAACCCTTACCTGTAAGGCAAAAATACTCTGTAATATTGACTTTAACACGACATTGGCGCCGATTCCCTTGTTCACAAACTAAACTAAATTTAAGTTCAGCGGTGCTATTCTGTAAAAATCTCACCGTGAAAACTTAGGTGAAGTGAGCGTGGAGTGAGCTGTCAATAGTGTCAATTCCTAGCAAAAACAAACTCACTTCACCTAAGTTTTCACGGTGAGATTTTTACAGAATCAATCGGCAGTACATCTTTTTCTTTCTATTTCACTAAGAAAAGGAGAGAAGATAAATATTAGTTTAGTCCTGTAAAATTGGACATCGCCTAAAGTAAATTGACGTATTTTTAGTAGCCATGTTTTTAATCACGTCTAAACTTGCTATGGAGTATCTTAATTTGACAGGACTAAACTAATATTTATCTTCTGTCCTTTTCTTAATGAAATAGAAAGAAAAAGATGCACTGAACTTAAATTTAGTTTAGTTTGTAAACAAGGGAATCTGCGCCATTATCCAACTTGACTAAACCTACATTCATAATTCATATCCTGATACCACAAGACCAACGAATCTATTAAACTCTATTACTACCAACCTTATTCGTGTATCTATTTATCAGATCGAAGTTATAGCAGTCAATTTCAATTACTCTACCAAATTACGACAGTCACTTCTCCAAAGAATATTTAAATAAAAATGATGGTATCGTAGTACTTTCAAAGTGTGGTCTAAATGTACAGGTACGTGAACCAAAATTTCGAGACGCTAACTGCCTGCTGATTGATATCGGAACGGACTATACTATTGTTGCATTGTATCGCTCTCCCTCCATTCACGATATTTCTTACTTCTTGGAGTCACTAGAAGAGGTGATGAGGTTGGCCAAGGGTAAAAATTGCATCATTACCGGCGACATGAACCTAGATATCAAAGTAAATACTACTGATACAAGAGCTAATGAGTATCTTAACCTTATTGCGTACAGTGGCTTTCTGCCTGGTCACAACCTTCCTACCAGAGGACCTAGTTGCCTAGACCATATGCTACTCAGAACTAAGTCACCAGCCGTTGTCCTGGTTTGTGATTCTGACATTACTGATCATGATACAGTAATTGCTGGTGTCACCATATCCTCAGTCACTAAAAACGCTCCCAAATTCAACAACAAAATCGATTACCCGGCATTAAAAACGAGTATTTTCGAGACAGATTGGTCCATCGTTACAGCCGAATCAGACGTTAATGTTGCCTCAGATCGTTTCATCAACTTAATGACTCAAAAAATTAGAGACTTCTGCTCAAAAGTCAAAGTGCGTAGTTCAAACGCCATACGCAAGCCCTGGATGACGGCAGGTCTACTTAGATGCGTCCGAAAGAGAGACCGCCTGCACTGCGACTCCAGAAAAAATCAAGACGATATCACAATCCAAAGAGAGTATAAAACTTATAGAAATTACTGTAACGACATTATCAAAAAAGCTAATGAGGAATACAACCGCAATTTGCTGACTGAAAATAAAGACAATACCAGGAAACTTTGGCAAAGTGTTAAGGAAATCTGCCATATGAAAAAAAATAACAGTACAAACGCAGATATCACTAAAATCCTAGAAGATCCTGTGGAAGCGGTAAATTCTGCCAATGAGTTCTTTGGTTCAGTTGGTAAAAAATTAGCTGATACCATTCTGTCTGAGCTAAAAGTCACAGAAAAACAACTGGCGGATGCCACAAGACTGGATGACACTACTAGAAACTCCTTCTTCTTTACTCCGACTGACCCAGATGAAATTATAAAAATAATTGATAACCTAAAATCCTGTTCAGCCCCTGGAAATGATTTGATCAGCAATTCGATTTTAAAACAGTGTAAAATACCTCTTGCCCCTATTCTCTCCCACATATTTAACCTAAGCATGTCCACGGGTGTCTTTCCCGACTGTCTCAAGGTAGCCAATGTCTGCCCAATCTTCAAATCTGGCGACCCGCTCCAAGTTACAAACTACAGACCTATTTCCCTATTATCTTCAGTGTCTAAAATACTAGAGAAACTTGCTAATAATCGGTTACAAAAATTCTTAGATAAAGAAAAACTGCTATCTGATAACCAATATGGCTTTCGTCAAAAAAAGTCAACAGAGGATGCAGTAGTAACACTTGTTGACCACGTCACTAAAATGATAGATTCTGGTAACAAATGCATTGGTGTGTTCATAGATATGGCTAAGGCATTCGACACTGTGTCTCGGCCGATACTTCTGCAGAAGCTATCGTTAATGGGAATACGGGGTCTAGCACAGAACTGGTTTCACTCCTACCTGTCAAACCGTCGGCAAAGAATAAAATATAAAGGCGAAGCAACAAGCGAGTATACTGATAACCACTTTGGCGTTCCACAGGGAAGCGTGCTCGGGCCAACTCTGTTCTTGGCCTACATCAATGATCTCTGCAACCTTCGATTAGAGAATGCAAAGATTCTCACTTTCGCAGATGACACGGCTATAGTATTCCGTGGCAATGACTGGGCTGGGGCCGTTGATGCTACTCAGAGAGGCCTAGCTAAGGTAATAAAGTGGCTGCAGCAGAACCTTCTTACGTTGAATGCAAGTAAGACAAAATACATGGCATTTAAAATATCGAAGCGCCTGGAGCCCAAAAGCCCACTGCGAATCAGGCTCCACTCCTGCAAACACCTTAGTAGTGATTCTTGTCAATGTGTCGAGATTGAACAAGTTGACCATATTAAATACCTTGGCGTCTTGATCGACAACCAGTTATGCTGGATCAAACAAATAGATGCTGTCACTGCTAGGGCCCGTAAACTTATGTTCATATTTAAAAAACTTAGGAACATTGCCGACCATAACACCCTCAGAAATGTGTACTTCGCTTTATGCCAATCTATTCTGAATTATTGTATAGTGGCATGGGGTGCAGCAGCAAAGACTCATTTGATTAAACTTGAACGAGCACAAAGGGGCATCTTAAAGGTTGCCTATGGAAGGCCCTATCGGTACCCCACTGATAGGCTGTACCAAGAATGTAACGTGCTTAGGATAAGACAGCTTTTCATTTTGTCTGTCTTATTACGCTTCCACCGACAAGCACCACAAACCCAAACCAAATCTACTAGGTCATGCAGACAGAAAAAATGGAAAACACCCTCTACTCGCACTAAATTCGCCCAAAGAGCTCCAAGTTACACGGGTCCATTCATTTATCAACACATCAACAAAACCCTGGACATAGTGGGTTGCTCAAAGCGTACTTGCAAAATAAAAGTTATTAAGTGGCTATCAGCTCAGGACTATGCACGGACTGAAGCTCTCTTGACTCCCATACTTTAAGTCCCTCGCAAATACTCACAACAACATACTAGTAACACTTCCTCCTATCACATTCCTTTATTACAAACATACGTACATACAAACTACACTAAACTACACTCTACACAAACCTTATAATTGTAATTTTGCATGTTTCCTTTTGATAAGTAAGTTTAAATATTGTTTAGACTCAGTAACCAAACGAAACTGAACTACCCACTAGTGCACTTATATTGTGTCATTAACGCCGTAATAACTAGATCCCACGACACAGGGTATCCTAGTGTGGGGTCTAGCGCTACTTTTTTTTTGCACTATATCTTTAATTATTTTCATTTTTGTTTTATTATCTTTTGTTTGTTGTGCAACATGTCATCAAAATGTGTCTAAATAAATTTATTATTATTATTATTATTTAACAAGTCAATCGAACTTAATATCCGGCCGTATATGGAACTTGAATACAAACTTAGTGATACCGGGTAAGACCCATTTGCATACAAACTGAGCTTAGTCGTACTTTATTAGTGCAACATAGTTTATCTAGTGGCGACGATATTTTGCTCAGTTCGTGCATTTAGGAAGGAGAAATGAGGTGACGGATGGCTAAAGGCCTCGTATTTAAAAACGTTAAAAATCTAGTTGCAGTGTCATCTCAGAGACAATCAGTGTCAAAAAGTAATCAAAAATGTAGGGAAATCAGAGGTATTTTTGACAGGTCAGACTGTGAACGTTCTTAAAATTACGATAATTGCCCCTCTGGTAGCACACTGACGTTTATTTTTACAGGTCAAGATGACATTATGTTAATAGACCATAGATGCAATCATAAACTCTAAATAACAGTTCGTAATTTGAAAAGGTAAATGTGGGCTGTAATTGTTTTGCACGAATATTGGAAAAGTTTGGGGAGATCATTGCATCTATAAAAAGGTGGGGTTCTAAATGAGAAATTTTAAACTTATTTTCTAAATACTTACCCAATTTACCTATTTACCCAAATCAGCGTGATAGCACGAAATCTTTGTAAAGACGAATTAAAATAAAAAAATAGAAAGAAAATATTATTTTTTAAAGATCCTATTTCTAATGATGTTGTTACACAATTTGGAAGAAGATGGCAAGCCTAACAATATGTTGATTATTTGATTGCATATGTAACTTTAAAAAAGCGCATTTCCTCTTTTTTCAGACATTTGCGATAACTGAAACCAATGACAGAACATAACAATCTTACCTGTTTGTACTATCCTACCACACACTGCGTTAACAAGAACTATGCATCTCTCTGTGTCTATTAATCCAGCAGACACATTACATATAATTTGAATACACTGCGCATAATATAGTCAGCAGGGTATATTTAGACAAAAGGAACGTTAAAGATAACTCCTTAATTGTGTTAGATGCTTAAACTTTGGAAGTAACTCCTCGTAAACAAGATCCTTATAATAGTTACTCGCGAAGAGACTGTGATGACGCGTGGTCTAAGTGACAGATAATGCGGCAATATGCATAAATTATACCAGCCTATTAATGTTCCACTGCAGGGCAAAGGCGTCTTCTCATAGAGAGAAGGCACGAGCATTGATCACCGCGCTTGCTCACCACGTATGGAAGATTTCAGACTTTACTATAAGTCCAGGATACCTCTCGATGTTTTTCTTTCATCGATGTCAGTATAATCCAAGACAAACTCAGAACCTACATATTAATTTGACAAAGTCACATTTGGTGGAAAATTTTAAAATTAATAATGATTTAAGTTACTGTACATTGTGGGTACTGTGGATTGCTGATACGCTTGCCACAACTGATTTGATTTGATTGATGATTTGTGGATGGACCATCCGTTTCATACCTAGACCCCCGTGCCTCGAAAATCGAGATTGTCTTTCATAGATCTTTGACGGTCTTTACAGATAGTCAAAAGCCTGGGAGTCGTACAACCAGTCTCATCAAGAGATACCGTGTTACGCACTGAATGGATTGTGAACATCTGACAGAGAGCCGCTTCAAGTATAATATCTACCTACCTGAACCGCCTCATTGGTCTCAGACTGTGAGAGTGTGGAAAGAGATAGTGCACCTGTGTCTGCGCATACACTATATATCTCCCGCGCTGAAAGCTAGTCGCTAGTCTGAAGGACTATTATTATTAACTACCTACTGGTATGCAGCCACATCGGGTTGGGCTTGAAGCCAACCAAAGGGCTAGGCGACTTTACATGGAACATTATTTCTGAGCAAGAGTCCAAAACAAACGCGACTTAACTAAAACCTCATACCAATCGTTAAGTGTAAAACAGCAGATATTTGTGATAAAAGTAACTATCGTCCCATCTCACTGGCAACAATTCTGGCTAAGGTTATGGATGGTCTGATTAACAGGCATTTAAGAAGGAACCTGAACCTGCATCACGCGCAATTTGGCTTCCAACCTGGCCTTTCCACTGAGAGTGCTATTCTGTGTATGAAGCACACGGTTAGGTATTATTTGGATCGTAGGACGCCTGTTTATGCTTGTTATTTAGATTTATCCAAAGCCTTTGATCTAGTTTGTTATGAGGTCCTGTGGGATAAACTGCGTAAACAAAATGTACCTGCAGAACTAGTGGAAATTCTGAAATTTTGGTACGACAATCAATTAAATGTCGTTAAGTGGGCGGATTGCTTGTCTGAGGAGTACAAGCTAGAGTGTGGCGTGAGGCAGGGCGGAATTTCCTCGCCCACTCTTTTTAATGTTTATATGGATAGCCTGATTGGCGAGCTCAGTAGCATGCATGTAGGTTGTCATATTGATGGAGTCGCTGTCAACAATATAAGTTATGCCGACGACATGGTGCTGCTGGGCCCGTCAATTAGGGCTCTTCGTCAGTTACTTAGTGTTTGTGAGCGGTATGCAGAAAGTCATGGTCTCAAGTATAATGCTGCCAAGAGCGAGTGTATGTTTTTTGGTCTTCGTGATAAAACCCCTCATGAACCTCCACCTATTTTTCTGAACGGCTCTCCTCTCACTAGAGTGAAAAAGTTTAAATATCTAGGGCACATTGTCACCGATGATCTAAGGGACAACGAGGACATTGAACGTGAACGCAGAGCGCTGGCGGTCCGGGGTAATATGTTGGCTCGCAGGTTTGCTCGTTGCTCAGCTGAAGTCAAGTTAGCGCTATTTAAAGCATATTGCCAATCTTTCTACACGGGCAGCCTGTGGGTTAATTATACTCAAAAGGCATACAGCGCTCTGCGGGTACAATACAACAACGTCTTCAGGATGTTGTTGCGGTGGCCGCGCTTCTGCAGTGCGTCCGCGATGTTTGCCGAAGCGCGTACGGATGACTTTTACGCAATAAGACGCAAGCGTGTGTCGTCGCTGTTGAGCAGAGTGCGAGGCAGCAGCAACAGTATTCTGAGGATAGTTGCGAGTAATTATCAGTGTCCGATGCACTCGCTCTGGGTAAGCATTGTGATTGGGACGGTAAAATAAAATGTTTAATTGTAATTGTTATGTACCTATATTTGAATTCTGTACCTACTAACATAGTTTATAAGCTCCTGTTGTTACTAACCATTATGGATCATGTTATCTGAGTAATCAATAAATAATAATAATAATAATAAAACAAAACACAATATTAACTCAAGATCTTGTAACTTGGGCCCAGCCAAAGCTGTGATCCTATTGTACCACTATCCACAGAGGTCTGAGGCTGAGACGAGACGCTAAAAGCATGTTGTCGCCTCCAATTTGGCTCCACTGTCACATTCCACTCTAGACGCCTCGCCGCTGATACAATTTGCCCTTTTGCCGTCCTATGAAATATTAGAACAGCAACGAGTGACGTGACGGGAAAGTGTATATGTGGTCGATTGTGGGAAGTAGATAGAGGGTATAAATAACTGTGTTCGGAATCAATGTTTTGGGTGTAAGGAAGTTGGTTTTACCTAGGTGATTTATTCAGGATGTTTTCTATCAATTAGTCTGTGACACTTTTGACAATGTAAAATAGTGATATTTAGCTGCATCCAGGCTGGAACCCAAACGCAATATAGTTGGGACAAGGCTAGGCAAATGATGATAAGTCTGTGACACTTTTCTTCCGTAGAAATATACCAAATAAACACCTGTAGTAAATCCTTACACCTGAATTTGTATGCAGCCGGTCCATTCTGTTAGAATCTCAACGTGAGAAGTTAGGTGAGCTGTCATTCCACCTGATGCTAGGGATTGACACTAATGACAACTCACTTTCAGCTCACTTCACCCGAGTTATCACGGTGAGATTTTTACTTACCTAATAGCACTACAGTTTTTTATAGTTAGCCTCTAGTTCACCTGGCTAAATGTCTTTGTGCTCCGGTTAGTCTACAGCAGAATCGGTACTGTTACGCTAAAAACTGATTTTCTACTTTCAACGGAATTTCAGCCAGTTCTAACTAGTCTTGCAGGCAGGTAAAGCTTTTATTAAGGAAAAACTACTTAGTATCAAGAGACTTAATACTGACGGTGACTAAGCCTAGTATTATATTCTATTTATATTTCAATGCCGGAAAATGTATAGGTGCTTCATGTACATACATATGTATTAATAAAAAAAAGCCTGTAATTTTCCCACTGCATATAAAAATACACAGGAAAAAAAAAACCGGCTAAAAGCGTGGACCACGCACAATTAAGGGTTCCGTAGTTCGGATGAATTTATCCCAAGAACAAACTTAACATTGTTCTTGAAAATATGCTCTCCCATACATCGATATTATTACATCACGGTCATTTCTTTACCTCAAATGTAAGTAAGTAATCACAAAAAAATATTTTATGATGTCATAAAACTACATACTAACAATTTTCGGACTTTTCCTTTACTTGTGCTGTGAGACCTTGCTTCTTGTGAAATTTTATGATTCTAGGTCAACGGGAAGTACCCTTTATAGGTTTGATTTATTTGCGAGTATAAAAATATGTCACATAAATAACCGTATTCTTTATTGCTTGACTTAAAAGCTTGATTTTTTTAGAGCTCCAAGTTGAAATTAATATCAAACGCTACGTTTGATATTAATTTCAACTTGATACCTCCACGCGTTCCTGAGAAAAAGGGTCTTGACAGGCATGACAGACTGACAGAAGGGCGGACAACGAACTGATCCAATAAGGGTTCAATTTTTTTCATTTGATATACGGAACCCTAAAAAAAATCACCAAAGTAGAATAATTAAATAAGTACCTAGCTTAACTATTAATAACCTCTACGTAAATGAATAACCAGACAACCGTAGCTTACTTTGCGGTTTGTGTTACAAACCCGTATAAGTGGATAGCACAGAACTGTTATTGCACATTAAATCATAGAACGGTCGTACATTCTCCCACTTGCATTATTTCCGCCGTCTTGTAAACGACCCATGTGCTACTACCCTTATGGTTTAAAATGACAATAAATTTCAACGATTTACGAACAGCAATTTCCATTTGCGTTAGTTTTTAGGGTTCCGTACCCAAAGGGTAAAAACGGGACCCTATTACTAAGACTTCGCTGTCTGTCCGTCTGTCTGTCACCAGGCTGTATCTCAAGAACCGCGACAGCTAGACAGTTGAAATTTTCACAAATTATGTATTTCTGTTGTCGCTATAACAACAAATACTAAAAACAAAATAAAATAAATATTTAAGGGGGGCTCCCATACAACAAACGCGATTTTTTTACCCTTTTTTGCTCGATATCAAAAATGGCAACAGGTAGGCACTTGAAATATTCACAAAATACTCAGTTGTATTTTTACTTTAATAATAAATAATAAAATTAGAATCACACTAATATTATAAAGGCGAAAGTTTGTGAGTGTGTGTTTATATGTTTGTTACTTCTTCACGCTCAAACGGCTCGACCAATTTGGATAAAATTTTGTATGGAGGTAGCTGACAACCTGGATTAACATATAGGCTACTTTTTATCCCGATATTCGTCGTATATAAAACGTCATTTTTTGCCTTTTTTTGCTCGATATCAATATTATAGGATTTATAGGTAACAGGTAGGCATTTGAAATATTCACAAAATACTTAATTGTAGGTATATTTACTTTAATAATAAATAATAAAATTAAAATAAAATAAATATTTAAGGGGGCTGCCATACAACAAACATGTTTTTTTTCGGCGTTTTTGCCTTGTGGTACGGAACCCTTCGTGTGCGAGTCCGACTCGCACTTGGCCAGTTTTTTAAAGCTGCTGCAGCTTGCTGTAACTGCATTTGCAACGAAGATTTTAAACGTACAAGTACCTGAATTGGATGAAAAAAAATGTTTTTATTCATTAACTAGCCCGCGACTTCGTCCGTGTGAAATTTTTTTACTTCGTTTTTGCTCAGCGTTCTTTCTGACTTTTTTTCTTTTTGCCCGGCTCCTAAGGGGCACAGCGTGATGTTAAATAGCCTATAGCATTCCTCAAGAATTAGGCTATCAAATACAAAAAGATTTTTTCAAATCCGACTGATAGTTCCAGAGATTACCGCCTACATACAAACTTACAAATTTTACCTCTTTATAATATTATAGGTAATTATTCTGATAATGCATAGCTGATCATGTATGTTAACCAAACAAAAACCTAGGCATTTTCATGACCTGCAGAAAATGTGAACATCCATTCCACAAGATAAATGGCCAAGCGATCCTAGACATTTATTAACACTATCCATAAATTTCACAAATTCATTCCATAACTCAGCCCTTTCCTTACCTCACTTATCACCGTAATAAAGACGTAGGTTCTGAACCCTCGATCATATGGCCATGGTAGAGATCTATTAGCTACGGCTTAGGATTACCTACCTACTCTTAGATGAGCGTATGTTATGACATGAAGTTTGTGAACATTGTCCTTATTAACAATATAAATGGTCATATTATTGTACTTTTGTGTGTTGTGCTGTCTTTTTGAGTGCGCCAAATAAATGGTTTATCTATCTATCTATATTGGATGGTCCCAATTAAGATGTTTGAAAATTATCATTAGACGTATAGATCTGACGTGTGTTTTTCAGATTTTTTTTTATACTTACGCAAGCTATATGCCAGTTTTAACTCCTTATGAGCGTTTACCACGTACAACATTACATACAAATTTTCAAGACGTTGTTTATCGAAATGAATGAACCGATTTTAATGAAACTTCATACGCATAAGCAGGATGCAAAGTTACTTAAGAACAATTTATCCATTTCTATTTCTATTTCATATATAATATCCATTTCTTACTAAACTACATACTAAATCTCTTTTGTTGACTGTACACCCAAGTATAAAAACCTTTTAGTCCTCTAGACCTAATTTCGGCCATGGCGACCAATCTCAGCAGAGACCTTCAGCGCGAGAGATATTAAGGTGAATGCTCCAACCATCCCGCGAAATTCAAATTTTCTTACTTTTTTAGCAATTTGCAGGCCAGTGCTAGGTTGTACGTTGATTAAAATATTATTCGCGGCTGTAAGCCATATATGTAGTTACAGAATTATAATCATCAAAATCATCAATAAAACGCTCTAAGTTCATAAAGCTGTAGGAGTTACTTTTTCTGTTTTTTTTTTGTTCTTACACCTTTTTTTACAAGTACTAATTCATTAAACTTAAAAAAAATAAATCGTACACTTACTAATATACTATATGCCTAGTATTTAGAATTTTTTTTCAGATTGTTATTTGCTACAAGTTAGCTAAGAAAGCAATCGAAAAACTTGGTGTTTCGTGATTACGTAAAAACGTGTTAGTTTTTTTTTTTGGAATTTATATTAAGTAGTTATCAAAACTTAAATTCGTAGACTTACTAGATATATAGGTGATAAATACTTGTGTATTTTTAAAAAACTAGATAACATAAGGTTATTGAGAAATTTGCGCTGAAAAAACAGATTTTTCTGTTTTTAGTCCGCGAAATTGATAGGGCGGTATAAGTATGTATAATCGCGCGCGACACAAAGGCACCGCTCGTTGCGCGACTTGCGGTGCCTTTGTGTCACGCGCGATTTTTTCGCGTGTCGCGCCTGTTTATAGGAACCTTAATAGTGACAATGAAACGAGACTTCATATTAAAATTAAATGGCTCATACACTGTTTTAAATATTGGATTACCGAACATAAAATTTTAAAGCAGCTTCCAAGTTACCTAATCGATTTACCTCAAGCGCCATAAACATGGATGACAAATAATAAACTCCCGGTGTTGATGCTCAGTGACTTAGGATATAATGAACTAACCGTTGAGAAGGGATAACAAGTTGGAGGATGATGGATGAGGCAGGTCAATAAGGGACAGCGGTTGGAACTGCCACTGAAGCAAAATATACGGGTGTAGAAAATACTGGCGATTTATTATAATTAGTTTGAAGGTTCGAACATGTTCGCAGTTGGTCAGTTGGTTAGTAATTTAATTTTCGTTTAGATACTATAATGGTTTTTTTTTAAAGCAGAAACCCGCTCCCCAGTATGAGGGAGATAGGTATTTGGAACTTGGTTTTGTTCCCCATACTGGTGGGAATATCACACTAATATTATAAAGGCGAAAGATTGTGAGTGTGTGTGTTATGTTTGTTACTTCTTCACACTCAAACGGCTGGACTAATTCTGATAAAATTTTGTGTGGAGGTAGCTGACACCCTGGATTAACATATAGGCTACTTTTTATCCCGATATTCCCACGGGATCGACTTTGACGCGGGTGAAACCGCGGGGCGCAGCTAGCATGTAATAATTGTCTGTTAATATTTAAACACTTATTTTAACCATAACTAACGATGTTAAAGCATATCTAAACATCATCATTTCAGCCGAAAGACGTCCACTGCTGGACATAGGCCTCCCCCAATTTTGGGGGGGTTTGCCATAATCGCCACGCTTGGCAGGCGGGTTGGTGATCACAGTATGGTATGATGGTGTAATGCATAGAGAACGCTGCTGCCCATTCTCCGGTCTCCCTTAGTTGCCTTTTACGACACCCACGAGAAGTATGGGGTGGTGCTATTCTTTAAGTCCGGCACCACACAGACACTAAACATAATCAGCCTATAATTTTTACCCTTCTAGGACATGAACCTCCTAGGAAGTAGGCCGTAATCCTCCACACTGGCCCAGTGCGGGCTGGTAGAGGTTCTAGGACATGCCGGTGTCCTCACGATGTTTTCCTTCACCGTTTTGAGAGCAGCGGTGACGAAATAATCTACACAAAGTAAAGTGCCTGTATGGGTTCGAACCTACGACCTTAACTCATAAGTCGCGGCGGTTACCACTGGGCCACCACGACTGCTCGATAGAGAACTATTGTCAAAATAATAAATTGAGCTAATGACATAAGTTATACACCGTTATTTTTAGTATATACCTGAATATAGTTTGTTCAGAATATGTAGGTAACTGTCTGACAACCAGTCTTACCAAGGGGTATCGTATTACCCAGTGGCTGGGTTGTGGAGGTCAGATGGGCAGTCGCTCCATGTAAAATACTGGTATTCAGCTGCATCCGGTTGGACTGGAAGCCGAGCCCAACATAGTTGGGAAAAGGCTAGGTAGATGATGATGAAGTAGGTAACTGAATCGATTGTCCCCATGTCGTATTTTGTCCCAAAAATATTTAAAAAAGGTTGGGCACCGAGCCATACTAAGTAAGTTATCCAATCTCCGCGCCGAACGGTGAGGTACCTAGGTACTATTATCAATGAGCGCAAGACGGAGCGACGCTTGTGAGCATGTTTTTGTACGGACAAACAAGTAACTTAACAAGCTTATAACTTTGTGATTTTTCATGATACAGTATTGAAATTTTGTACATTTCTTTACAAAAAAATTCGATTCTTTACATAAAAATACTAGACACGTGTTTCGGGTTTCGCATATACTAAAAATAATGTTGTACAAACAAAAACCATTTATACTATTAACAATATTCTAACACTAACCATTTTCGCCCAAGCTTTTAGTTCGGTAAAACATTAGATCATAAATAAGGCCTCGTTCAACGGTTGCGGGCGACATTGCGGTTGTAGGGATATACCTACTCGCGGTATCTATAGGTGTGGTGTACATAAGAGAAATGTTAGTAAGCAGGAACCCCACACCGGTCGCTCGTACGTTTTGTGACCGCAGACCAGCCGCGTACCGCCCGCCGATGTGTTCCAGACTTTATAATTGAATTTTTTTTATCAAATTGTGAATTTCAGAACTTCTCGAAGCTGAAATAAAGTTTGATTACGGGGAATTTTATTTTATTGTATTAGGAAATCATCAGTCATAGTTTCAAATTCGTGCCAACTTAATGAAAATAAAATTATCTAAATTAACGCTAATAAAAGCTAATAAAATTATCTTAATTAACGATTATTATAGTTTCCATTGTTACAAAATTTTATTATACCTAGTTATTAGAATTAAAAATTACCTTTGTTTTATTCTAAAACTAGCCGCCCCAGCTTCGCACGGGTGCATTTTTTTTTTCGAATTTCCGAAATTTTCTTTCACACAAACTTTGTCCTGGCTAATACCGAACACACAAAAAATTATTTTAATAAGACATTTTGGCGACTTTGTTTTATAAGGATAAAAGTGATATTACTTATGAATGATTTAATAAATTTTAATTATTTTTAATAAGCTCAGTCTTGGGACACTAAAAAGTGAGCAGTAAATTGGCTTACCTACTACGTTCGATTCACGAAGGAAAATGAGGACTAGCGTGCATCAGAGACTTGTAGGTAACATACACATTAACAGTACAATTACCGGCACGTAACTTGGCAAGAGATTTTCGTAGTGGGGGAAGTTCGCGCATATAAAAATGTATGAAATTGTGCGTGCGCAAACTTCCCCCACTACAAAAACTCTTGCCAAGTTACGTGCCGGCAACTATAGCAATGGCTCCACTGGCTCTCATTTTGACAGTTTCATTCATTGCGTTTTTTACGTTGTTGAGCAGACAAATTTTTCGAACGTATGACGCAATGGATTAGCAATATCCTTCCTTTACGCAATTAGGGTGCCAGTATTTAGACTACTACCTTTACTGAGTGGCAAACTCGGCAATCAAATTAAACTTCAGACTGAATGTGTGACCAATCAAACTTTCACAGTTATTTTACCTCTGATTTTGCATCACTATCCAAACCACAGTGATCTTTTTTGTCGTTTCAATAAGGTTGGTGTTAGGTTGCTGCTGTCAGAGGTAAACTACCTGAGAACGGACTGTACAGGCTAAAAAGTCTCTAGAGCACGCGTAAAGGTTCATAAAATATATTAAAAAGCCTACACGATAATATAATATTATGATGACTTTTTAGCTTTAGATTGATCGCCAACTGCTCTCTACATCAAATGATTAAAACTTAATAATAAATTAATATAAAATATTGATCAGGCAGGGATCGTAGTTATTCCATAGTTCTTGGTAACCAGTCCACTTTAGCCACCCAAACCCATAGTCCAACTTTTTATTTTTCCATATCCTGCAATAGTCCTACACCAACCGGGGGTTATCCTTGGGTGCACTTGCATAGCGCATACAGGGATAATCGTCGGTTGGTGCCGCATTTCATTAAAATTTCCTAAGGGGCCTCTACGAGTTGGCTTCGGCCCCTCGTACGCCTTCCAAAGGACCGGGACCCAATGGTTCCGAGAAAAAAGAAGAATTAAATATAATTATTATTAAATTTCTTATAAGGCTCTATGTCGGAAACTAATTAATAATATACGAGACTCAACTCTCATTTCAACTGATCGTTAGAACGTATGTACCCAGGTACATACGTTCTAACGATCAGTTGAAATGAGAGTTTATACCAGTATAGTTGAGGGTTGTATACCAGTATAGTTCGCGACAAACTGTATGCGGCTCTGAAGTGCGTTATTCGCTGCGCAATATCCTACCACTCAGCCCCGCTGAAGCATGAATTCGTCACTGCGCCTGCGCAGCGACTCGCCTCATGTCCCGAGTCGCCATAAAGTTTGAATAGGGCTGCACTAGGTAAGCATATAGACACGTCTTCAGAAAATACGCGACGGATGTTTTTAAATGACCAGCAACATATCAGGCCGATGTTATTGTCGCGATTTAGCGTAATTATACAAATCGGAAGTTTGGAAACAACATCTTGCTCTACACCCATTCCTTACATTTTGTATAGGAAAACTACGCGTGATTTTCAACATAGTGGGTCCTGGCAACCAAATTCGTCGCACTCAGCTGCCGAGTTACGGCGACGTAATATCGGCAACCATGTCGCTATTACAGACCACACAAAATCCATACAGTCTTACAGTTCGGCCGACGAGTGAATGTGTTCTTGACACCTGTCAGTTTCATACAAACGAATACGTGTTTAGCGAATTTGATCTTTATTAGTTACTAGAATTGTCGCACTGACAGGTATCAGGGACGTATTCTCTCAACGGTCTCATTGTACTAAAGATATCTTATAACTAAACTTAGTTTATTAACAATAATCTTAAGTCACAGTCTGGAGCCGAACTAAAAACGAATCGATATCAGCAGCAAGGTTGAAATTCTAAGAGTAAATCCCAATATCGTAATCCAGCTCTTTTCCTCTCTCGCTCTTCAGCCTAAGATTGACGTACGTGTAACCGATACCGCCTGCTGTTACCGTGGCTGAGCCGTTTGTGTGTTTGTTATCATACGCCATGATACTCTGAAACAATGGATGGAGGATTATTCATCAACTATTCATGGGACATGTAGGGTGAACATAGGATGGAGTGTGTTAGAATGTTGCACGTCTCTGTGAGAGAGATTCATGGGATAATAAAGTAAGACACTACCGGATTTTACTGGTTGCGAAGTAGGACACCTTGTCGGGTTTAGTTAACTTAAATTGCTTTAGTTGATAAGGACGTACAATGATATTTACTTTGTAAATAGGATAAAAATAAAACTTTTACAAATAATGAATAATGGACTCTTCCAACGTCATCTGCCTAGCCTTTTCCCAACTTTCTTGGTGTCACCTTCCAGTATTATCAGATGCAGCTGAATACCAATATTTAACATGGAGCGACTGCCTATCTGACCTCCACAACAAAATTTAGCTAGCAAGGTTATCATAACAATTCAGGTCAGATTCAAATCAGGTCAACAAAAATTTTAAATGATGAGAATGACAAAGAAAGTTAACACACACTCTCGTTATGTTTTCATTCAAATGAATTCAGTTCAGACAATCCAATGTTTTTGATGAATAATAGAGAAAGATTATCTACTTATATTGTTTTCAAAGGGTGTTTGGAACAAAACGAATGATTTACAAACACGGTCGGTTAGTTATTCGGTAACCCATACAATCGAAGGCATGTCCGAATTCCTTGAAACATCCTGAATATTTGATGAGCGTACAAATTGTATTGACGGAACCGATGGGAAAGGAGCATTGAAAGAAAATTGAGGGAAATTCTCGGAATGAACATACCGACGCTTGTATCAATTATTCAGGGTTTTGTGGCTTGCACAGAAGAAAAAGTGTAAACATTTTCCAAAAAATTCACTGGATCCAGTCAATTTCATGGTCTATTTATAGTTAAAGGAGCGCTGCTAGAATTATCAAAAACTAAGGTAATACTCACTGATGAAAATATTTTGTGGTATATCTATAGTTAAAGTAGCGCTGATAGAATTATCAAAAAACTAACACACACTAACAAACTCACTACTAAGGTAATACTCACAGATGAAAATATACTCAAACTGATGGATGTTAATTATGGTCACCTACCCCTTTACTAATAAAATCTACAGTTATATAAACAGAAAAGTAGAGGAAACAAAGAACTCGAAACGTTTTCTTTTCTGCCAAAGGAGGAACAGTTTGTCATTTAAATTTTGAAAAGTTTTATTCGTTTTATTTTTTAAAGATTTTGACAACAAACCTAAAGTTTTATAACACCGGTAATATTTTAAATTGTTCCCTACTAAAGTTTTCAAAGAAATTAAAGTACTTACATTAATTACAGAATGTCCACTGTAGAACACATTTTTCACTCGTTTTATGAACGGAATCGACGAATAGTGCGCTATAGTGTGATGTATCATATGCTGATTATTATTTGTTTCGCCTAGTATCAAATGATCGCATGTGACTATCACGAATATACAGGCAAATAAAATCACTACAAGTTGAATCTTCATATTTCTGAAATTGCACTTCTAATACACGACTACGATTCACAGTGAGTTAGAACAAAATGCAGAAATACTTGAATTGGTTCAGTTAGTGCGACGTCTAACAACAATCAAAGTCAAGTAATGTGTACCATTAGCAAAGAGGTTAGTGGCAGTAATACTAATACTTGTTGAAATAACATAATCTATCTATGTATATGTTAACGGAAAAGTGTGCAATCCGTCATTCTATACAATTCCTAGGAAATGTGTACAATTCTTAAAATAGATAGGAAATCTATGATATATTTTTTATTATGCACTTTTCCTAGGAACACATTTTCTAAATAGCAATCGGAAATCTTAAAAAATCAATATGTTGTGCTACTAGACGACGTGGATGCAAGAGCGAGCAAAGGGCACCCCGAAAAATATATATATTTACGCTTTAGAATGTTATGCTTAATCATTATTATGATTAGAGAAATTCACAAACGTGTTTTATTTCTTTTAGACACAGAAAGCATTACTTTTTATATATTTCCTAGTATCATCTTGGAATTGCATACAATTCCTAGGAAATACATACATTTCACAATAAATGTGTGTATTAAAGAATCTTTGAAAGATTATTTTACACGTTTCCTAAGTAATCTCGAAATTGCACATATTTCCTAGGAATTGTGTGAAATTTCTAGGTTTCATACATTTCCGGTAACATATATACTAATAAAGCCGAAGAGTTTGTTTGTCTGTACGTGCTAATATCTGGAAGTACCAGTCAGTTGGATTTGAAAAATTCTTTTTGTATTTGATAGCCCAATAATTCTTCAGGAAGGCTATAAGCTATTTCTCATCATGCTAAGACTCTTAGGAGCTGAGCAAATGGAAAAGTAAGAAAGAACAAGAAGTATTAGCGCGGGCTGGCGATGCAATGCGACATGGTTGGAAGAGGGAGTAAGAAAGGATCATCATTCAGGTGTCGAACATTTTATACCGAAAAATTAAGGTTCGCTTGCCTCTATTGCATGTACAATATTTTTTTTGATGTTATTCTTAAAACACTTGTTATAAAAATATGAGTTTTGGTAATTTCAATCTCAAATAGCAGGCGGGGGGGGGGATGGGCCGGGGGGGGGGGGTTAATTGTAGACCTTCGTTGTAAAAATTAAAATATGATATTATTTCCCATAAGAAAACTGTACTTTTTTTTATTGGCCTTAATTTTTGGGAACGAAATGAATGATGTCCTTTCACGCGGTCGAAGTTGCGGGTAGAAGCTAGTGAACTGAGGCTAGGAACGATTGTTGTAGTTAGATCGATTGTTTTAATAGCACGTTACCTACCTATTGTTATGCAAAAGTAATAATATCGACGTAAATTTTTTTTTGTTTAGAATTTTTTAGCTTTTTATACTCATTAAGGTTTGTTTTAAGTTTTTTTAGAACGTTTGTTTTAGAACGTTTTCCAATATTTCATAATATCACCGGGCATAGCACGCTGTTATAATTTTTTTACCTTACCTTTTTACCTACCTTTGTAATTACTTACGCAATTATTAATAAAACTATCAACCATCATAGTCATCATCATCATCTGCCTAGCCTTTTCCCAACTATGTTGGGGTCGACTTCCAGTCTGGCCGGATGCAGCTGAATAGGAATACCAATATTTTACATGGAGCAACTGCCATCTGACCTCCATTACTCAGTTACTGGGCAATTCGTTATCCCTTGGTAAGACTGTTTGTCAGACTTTCGAGCTTCTGCCTGCCCGTAACGACTGTCAAAGATTCACGAATGACAGCCGAGACCAAAGGTTTCACGTGCTTTCCGAGGCACGGAGGTCGGTATGTAAAGATGGCAGTAGCGAAGGGTCAATTTTTGTATGAGGTAAGCCGGAATGGATTATAATCTATATATAGGTACATATACCATAAAGGCAACCGTTACTGACTGACTGATCTATAAACGCACAGCTCAAACTACCGAATGGATTGCGCTGAAATTTGGCACACATCTAGCTATTATAATGGAGGATTTTCCAAAACTCACCCCCTAAGGGGGTGAAAAGGGGGGATTTTGATTGTATGAAAAATCTTATTCCTTGAGTTAATAAACTTGAAACGTGGCACGAATACTTATCTATGTAAACTATGAAGGTTGGCATTTTTGTTTTTCTAAACTACCTCCTAAAGGGGGATTGGGGGGTGTCAAAATTTGTATGGAAGAATTTTAACGCGCGGTCCGATTAATTCTAAAGTTTGTATTCTTTATCTAAAAATAAAGAATAACGTGTATCAGGGTTTTTCGAAAATCTACCTCTAACTGCGTGAAAAGGGATAGTTAACTTTACAGGAGAGGATTTTAGTGAGTGACTTGATTAACTCAAAACTCCGTGCCTCGGAAAGCACGTTAAGCCGTTGGTCCCGGCTGTCATTCGTGGATCTTTGACAGTCGTTACGAGTAGGTAGTCAGAAGCTCGAAAGTCTGACAACCAGTCTTACCAAGGGGTATCGTATTACCCAGTAACTGGGTTGTGGAGGTCAGATAGGCAGTCGCTCCATGTAAAATACTGGTATTCAGCTGCATCCGGTTAGACTGGAAGCCGACCCCAACACAGTTGGGAAAAGGCTAGGCAGATGATGACTTGATTAACTCAAAAATTGGTATAAATAATCTTTGAGTCAAGTAATGAACACATCCTAAACGATTTTTACAAATTCCACCCTTATGGTGGTGAAAAGCGGGGGATACAGTTTATTTACAAAAACCTGATCCCTTTGATCTATAAACTTAAGAATTGGCCCGAATACTTATTTATCTAATTCATACATTTTAAAATTTTTTAGAGGAAAGTACGAATTTCACGCGGACGAAGTCGGGCAAGTATGATTATATTATTTGTCTATAAAATACTGAATGTGCCCTTTTTCAAAGGGAAGCCGGTGGGAATCGAGTTGTATGGAACCTTCGCCACTGAAAGATGGTCACATATCCACAGACCAACCGCGGCAAGCGTAGCTTAACCTGATCAGTCGGCCTGTACGGCTGTTATTATTTAGCCACGGGCCCCTCAAAAACAAACCAAAAACAACAAAAGAAACAAAAAAAATATTACTACAGGTACCTAAAAGAATCCAAGATGAAGAACTGTAAAGTTGAAATAATGCCCAAGCTTAAAATTGGGACCAAAGTCAGAACGATTGAAATATTTGCGATGTCATTTCTATCGCAATAAAGATTTTCTACCGAAATTGGAGCTTTTCTCGAAACCCAATGATTTGTTAAATAAGGACGTCAATTTTCCGTCCTCTCGAGTTTTTCCGGCTTGTCTCTTACAGATATATTCGAAAATGCTTCCATACATTTTCCAGAGAATTTCCGAAAGTATAGGAAAATTCGAATAAAAGTTTAGCACTTTACAATATAAATATGAATAAAGTATGCAAAGCTTTAGCAACGCCATGAACGCAAATGAACTTTTAACCACAATTACAAGAGATTTAATGAATCACCAACTTACTAAAATAAACGCTAATTAAAGCAAACAAATTAAACAGTGAATTTAACGCAGCAAAACAAATTACGAAGGCAAATGTTTTAACTTGCCGTTAAAATATTGTGTTACGAACAAAATTTAATCAAACAAACCCACACCTACGGAATAAAACTTTCGTCTGTTTAATAAGGAAGGGTTGCACGCACCGAGTTGAGTTTGACAATAGGAATCGGAGCGTCGGCATCCTCTATTTTAGGGATGTAACAGAGGCCATCTTAGCGGAGGTAGGGGTTAACAAAGGCGGGAGAGGCGAGAGGTAGAAAAATAAGGTGAAACAACGATAGTTAAAGAAAAAAATCGACCTATTTATGATCAAAATTTTGAAAGGCAAGCTATGTGTATTTCACACTATCTGCGCCCCGCGGTTTTACCCGCATAAGTTTCGATTCCGTGGTAATATCGGGATAAAAAGTGTTCTATGTCCTAAGCCAGGTCTTGGTCTACCATTGTGCCTAATTTTATCCAATACCGTTTAGCCGTTTTAGCGTGAAAGCGTAACTAACAAACATACAAAAAATCAAGTCTTTTCTCTTTTTAATAATAGTTTAGAAGAAATAGTTTTGCGGTTTGATCATCTTATAGGCGATTTCTTAGTGGTTCATAAATTAAACCGGCGGCGGCGCCACTAAACAGCTGCTCACTTGGTAGGACTAGATCTGGCGACGGAGGTGACCTAGAGCAAAAACTTCAAGTTCGAGTTATATCTCCAATATACTAAAGGGTCTTCACTTAGTTCTGGAGTTGATATTCTTTATTAGACTCAGAGGCCTCAGTTGTAACAGATTACAAATCCGCTAAAAACTTGCGGAAGCGAATGTGAAGGCAAAGGTAAGATTTCTTGCGAAAGTTCCGCATTTGCGGAGGCAGATGCGAGGTTCCATTACAACCCTATTATACTTTATGCGAGGGTCCGTGAGGAAGGGTGCGTATTAGTCCATTCCACGTCTTCCGGCAAAATGTTGGAAACAATCTACTCTCCGTTTTATTTTATGAAAGCCGTTGTCTGTTCTACCAATCGATATTTCGTGAACAATGGTTTCGTTAACGGATGGGTTGAACGTCTCTGTTAGAAAGTTTCATTTGTTGAACGTTACTGATCGTTGTGGTTTGAAAATGTTCGTTTGCTTAAGGCGACTACATGACCTAAAGCGCGGTCTTTGTTGGACTGCATAGAAAAGAAATCGCGATGACATAACGCTGGTAATTTATTGCAAAATATGAAGCAATTATCTATTTACAGAAAATCTATTGATTGGACTAAAAAATTAAAACACTAGTGCTTTAGTATGTTACTTGTAGAATAATCTGATAAAAAATCCTAATGATTGATGTATTAGTATGGTTTTTATTGTAAAAAGAAAGTTTTTAGAGGTATCTTCATGTTTTTTTCTATTGTATCAAATTAGTTGTATTATGTTTTCAACTCACTTTCTACGTAGCATATATCCTGAGGAATATCATATATTTTTCTGATTTTGATTAATGTAGTCGATCATATACTTTTATTGTTTCTAAAACTTGGGTTTTTTGCGTTTAGGTCCTGTAAGCCCCTTAACTGATTGTAACTTTCTGTTAGTTCGATTTCAGTATTTTAATTCTGTTCAGGTCATGACAAGCTTTTGTTCGGGCTGTTTAATATTGAGGAGGAAAAAGCACGGTTTTGATTTCATCGTTTTGTTCAGACATAATTTAAAGACTACATACTACCTACATACAGGGTGACGCGCAACCTCTCACCATGGATGATACATGATACATGATATATATACATGATATCACCTATTTCCTAATCCATAGCCGATTTTTTTTTTGATAACCGTCGGAAAATTTCTACACACCGGAGTTTTAGAGTAGGTCTATACCTATGGCAAAAAAAAACTACACTCTTATCTCTCTAAATACAGTGCTATGTGGTGCATCTCGGGTGATATCAACACAGGGGTGTGTTGAAATTATTCGTCGGTTATCAAATAAAAAAAAATCGGCTGTTTCGAAAAGTGCAACACCTACGCGGTCCAATGGAATAGCATTTTTTTTCATGACCTTCGAAAATTTTCAAAACTAGGGTATCGAGAATCATGTGCTAAATACATGGATACTGTTTACGTCGATCTCCTTGCCACCTTGTATTTTCCTTACACTTTTGAGAAAGGTTCGTTCAAAATTATGTTATCTCACAAACAGGCCCATTCCCTTTTATGTACTCAATTGTAACAACTCAACTCAGGCCATAAGATAAATCATTGATTGTAACTAATGACAATATCATTTCGTATCGTTCCGACTCATCCTATTATTTTTTATTTCATATCCTGTTATTATATACTTAGTAATTTGCCTTCAGTGCTGTATGGAGTTGTATGTATAGTCTGTATCCTATATAGGTAGCTTTACTCTGTCTTGTTCTCAAGAGACATGGAATCTGATATTGATATTTATTTATAAATTTTATATGTTAAAACTTTATGCACTAGTAAAAAAATACTATACAAATGCGGACTTAATGCCTGAAGCATTTTCTACACGTCAACCTTAGGGTGATGAAGAGACAAAAAGCGGCAAGTGCAACTTATGGTATAGGTAATTCGAAAATAACTATAAAATTCAATAATAAATAACTTATGCGCAACAACAAAATAAACTTTGTCAGGAAATATAACGATCGGCAGAGGAGAAAACGAAGCTAGAAAATCAGCGCTAGGATGATTCTGTCTATGTCTTACGAATATTCTCAGGTGCCTTCGCTCTATAAGATAACTCACTGGTTGCCGTCCAAAAGTTCACAAGGAGCGCATTCCAGAGAAACACCGCCTGAACAAAGAAGGAAAAGGAATGAATGAAAACAGTTTTATAAAATGGCATCCAATTCACCAGAGGATGTCTTAAGGTGAATGAGTAATATGGCCCTCGCTTGCATCACCTACTTTTTTTCTCAGAAAATCCAACATTTTCATTAACCAAATGACAAGAAAAAAGAAAACGAACACTGAAAGATGAAAATTTAAAACCATCGAAGAATTTTCGAAATATATCCCACGCTGTCAACAATATCGATACTTAACTGAATCATGAAACTTTTAAGTCATTCTGTTACCAACTTTATCAAAACGGTTCCAACGCGCAGAAAGAACTAAGCCAATAAATACATATGTGTCCACACATGGTATTCCGGAAAATGCAGGAGTTTCAAAAGTATTATCGCTCTGTGGCGTTTGATAAAAGACTCTCGTTCCCATAACGACTGTAGGGGTAGGAGGGGTGGGATACATTTGGTGACAAGAGTCTCTAATGCCCTCATCTATCTGAAGTAATCCCATAAAATTTTGTGGCATGTTCGCATGAAGCGAGTCTGAAATAATCATGCAAAAATATTCGCTGGTATAAAATTTTAGCTCTAGATATTAGGAGCTCCCACAGCGAACGGAATCGTCTAGACTTCTAGAGAATGCAGTACTGTAGTCTATCTGTGTACCTACCTTTAGTAATACAGGCTGGTAATAATTGCCGGTGTGTTCCATTCGAACGTGCAAGCAAGTGTCAAATATTTGAATAAGGGGTTTTTGTTTAGTAGAAGAGTGCTAGAAATAACGTGAAACTTAAATAGTAAGTCGTAAGTAAGTCGAAATTATATATTATTCAAATCAAAGCTTTTTAATTAAGTACTACACTACTAATAGTGTTTGTGGCGTCGAAAGTGCGTTGAGCACACAAGATCTCGAAAGCCTTGTCTATCAAAGTCTTAAATTTGTGTCGTAGAAAAAAAAAACCGGTCAAGTGCGAGTCGGTCTCGCGCACCGAGGGTTCCGTACAAATTTGTAGGTTGGTTTTTTTGCTTTTTTTTCCGTATAAGTAACTGCAAATTTACGGTTTTTGGATGTTTTCCTTTACCCTTTACTTGTGCTACATGACATTGCTTCTCGCCAAATTTCATGATTCTAGGTCAACGGAAAGTACCCTTAAGGTTTTGATTCCTTTGTGGTGCAAAATATGCGACATATACGGAACATAAACGGCCGATACTTTTGATTGCGTTGATTTTTTCACTGCTTCAAGGGATTGCAGCCCTGAGTATTTTTTTAAATGATAAATGATAAATGATTTTATTTTGTAAGTAGGTTTGTACAAACACTTTTACACGTCAAACATGTTTTTTTTTTAAACTAGATGAAGTCGGCGTTTCCTATCTGACTACTCTGAGAAGAAAGGCCGAAACAAACTCAGAGGTCACAGTCTCTTTTAAAGTCCAGACATAATCTTGGTCAGGTTATATGAAGACCATGTAAATCGATGTCTGAGATGGTCTTTTGAGGAAAGAACCACACAGATTGAGAGGACCTGTCCAGTCAGTGCACGCATTTGTCAGAAATCGTGCAGCTCAACTCAAAACTTAAGGAGCTCAACGATTCGACGAACAATACCAAAGAAAGGACATTTGGGTAGGCCACATAAGTTACTCAAACTGCCAGACAAAGATCAAGAAATAATACTAACAGAACAGAGATAAAATTAATAAAATGACCCACATCGTCTTCACATTCACAATAAATAAAATAAATAATACTTTACAAAGTAAGCAAATGTCAATGTTTATAAATAAAAATTTAAAATAATAATAATGTCACTGTGTATATAAAAAAAAAATAAAAAAAAACATTCAAAATGCAGAAATTGGAAGCAGCTCAATCCCAAGCCTTTTTGTCCTCAATATAATCTTTAACGGTATAAAAGGCTTTCTGGCACAACTTACGTTTAATGAATGATTTTAATTTATTAAGGCTTAGATCTTGAACTTGGCTTGGTAGTTTATTATAAAAACGTATACATTGGCATCTGAACGACCCACCTATTTTCTTGAGCCTTGTTGTAGGTACAACAAATTTGTGTTTATTTCTAGTATTTATATTATGGATATCACTGTATTTTTTAAACAATTTTATGTTTTTATGGGCATATAAAAGATTTTCATAAATATACTGAGAAGGCACAGTCATTACATTAATCTCTTTAAATTTGTCTCTGAGAGAGTGTCTCGGACTTAATTTATAAATTGATCGAACAGCTCGCTTCTGCAAAACAAAGATAGTCTGAATATCGGCGGCATTTCCCCACAATAGAATACCGTACATTACACTATGAAAATAGCTAAAGTACACTAAACGGGCAGTCTCTATATCAGTTAAATTACGAATTTTTCTAACAGCGTATGCTGCGGAACTAAGCTTTTTGGATAATTTATCTATATGTGGACCCCACTGAAGCTTAGCATCCAAAGTTATGCCCAAGAATACTGTATTGTCTTCAGGATTCAATTCCTCGCCCTTTATCAACACAATTTTCATTAATTTGATATTAATTTCAACTTGACAACTCCACGCGTTCCTGAGAAAAAGGGTCTTAAAAAGCGGAAAGACGGACGGACAACGAAGTGATCTTATAAGGGTTCCGTTTTCCTTTTGAGGTACGGAACCCTAAAAAAATGGAAAGTGTTTGCAATGTCGTCTCTAGCAGCGGCCGCCGCTGTCTTCACGCTCTCCATTTTCGTATGAGCTTTTAGATTCTGCACCATTTTTGCTCTCAACATGGTGCAGAATAACCCTTTTAGACTCTCTAGTCTAAAATTGTCAATAGCACAGGATTTATAAAACTGTCTGTGCTTGCTTGGCTGCTGAGTTAAGCTTACTGTTATTGGAGCAAAATCGCTGACGCATTCATTTTGTAACTCGATCGCGCTATTGCATTTACGCAGTGCAGCAGCAAATAATCCAGCTACTGGATATAATCAGTTTATGTGATTTAGAAATGTCATCTCTACAGGGTTACTTTTCAAAGACCATCCAAATTTTTACATGGTGTTCTACCCATGAATATAAACAACTTTCACTATGGGACCAACTCTGAAATCACGAAAAAAAAAATCTGCTGTTTTATACAAAACTTCAATACCTACTTGACCAAAATGTATGAAACAGGAGATTTTTTTTTCGTGAAAGTTGTTTATATTCATGGGTAGAACACCACGTAAAAATTTGGATGGTCTTTGAAAAATAACCCTGTATTTATTTAGAAGTTCACACAACCTATTATATGAACATGGAATTTACAAATAGAAGAGGTTCTGATATTTTGAGAATGTACCAGAGCTACACTACGCAAGGGTGTTATTAATTAAAATAATAAAACACCCATTGTCCTTTGTGTTCTTTTCTAGTTTATTCTTTTTGGTTTAAGTACTTATAATTGTTGGGGTTGCTGGGTCGGCTTCCAGTCTAACCTGATGTAGCTGAATACCAGTATTTTAGATGGAGCGACTGCCTATCTGATCTCCACAACCCAGTTACTGGATAATATGATACCCCTTGGTGAGACTGGTTGTCAGACTTTCGGGCTTCTGACTACCCGTAACGATTGTCAAAGATTCACGAATGACAGCCGGGACCAACGGCTTAACGTGCTTTCCGAGGCACGGAGGGGTCTCGGTATGTTAAAGATGGTCACCCATCCATAGACCCCGTCCCCGCTGCTCCTCCCCGTAGCGCTGCCTAATCGATGCGACCATCTGACCCGTTGGTCACTGTGAGCACCCACACTGCTGCCCTCGCAGTACCCGTGCCTATAAAGGAAACGGGCCGGGCTTATGATGACGGCTTTGTGACGGTGCTAAGGAGGAAGCGCCGACAGAGTAGATGTAAGAACCGCTGCGGCAAGTCTCCTACGGAGCCCAACGATAAACTGCGTGCTGCGAAGCCGAATACTCCGGTGTATATTTCCCGCCTCCACTACACCACTGACGCGGAAGACATCGTGACGTACATGCGCCAAAGGTTGAAGTACGCGCCCAGGGTGCAGCTGCTGGAGTCGCAACGCAACGTCAACTTTAAGGCGTTTGTGGTGCGCATACCAACCTGCTACCTGCACCTGGTGATGGAAGAAAGCTTTTGGCCGCAGGGTGTGGTATTCCGCCGCTTTCGCGGACAAGTGCCACCGGAACGCACAAAGACTTAGTGCAACTAAGCGATACTAACATAGTTATTAAGTTTTATTTACTAACAAAATTGGTACTGTATTATTATGTATACTTAGGTTAAGGTATGTATCTATGGGTCTTTGTTACCTGAAAATAAATGGTTTTTTATTATATTATTATTATTATAGACCAACCGCGGCAAGTGTAGCTTAACCTGATCTATCGACCTGTGCGGCTGTTATTATTTAACCACGGGCCCCTCCTTTTAAGTACTTATAATAATAATATTATTCTATACGTCGGATATCAAGGAAGTAAATATTTTTCTATATAAAATGTTACATAATATAGGTACAACACAAACTGTTACATACCCTTCTGGCTGAACTAAGCGAAAAAAAATTGCCATCCGAATTTTTTTTAAACTGTTTGTCACTGATAACGACAGGACAAATGTGCGAGGAGTGTGTTTAGGGGGAGTCCGTTATCGTATGGAGAATCGACGGGGCTATTACCTCTGGCTATTCGGTTTTATGCTCTATTTTATAGAAATACGAAGTGGTATGATTTGTGGCAGTGATCGTATGAATAATAATTTAGTACCTACTTATCCATACTATGCTATCCATACTTATACTATATAATATGCGAAAGTGTGTCTGTCGAACCGATTTAGATGAAATTTGGTATAGAAGTAGTTTGAGTCCCGGGAAAGGACATAGGATAGTTTTTATCCCGATATTCCCACCGGATTGAAACTTATGCGGGTGAAACCGCGGAGTGCAAGCTAGTTTACAATAATTTCTCAATCTTAACATGTCACGCCTGTATTCCTTGAAGGGTTCAGCAGAGATGTACCCCTAGTTAGTACATCTACATTTCGCCAGTCAAGCTTAAGTCTTATGTAAAGGGGGTCGACTATATTGCCAGCAACCGGGCACAGATACAGATCCAGCTACTACTGAGAAATTCTAGACGGACAACCCAATAACACTTTGCGCGACTCGGGAGTCGAACCCAGTGCCTCATGCTCAGCAGTAGCACTTGCGACCATTCGACCATCGAGGTAGTCTAGTTAGACCAACTAACGAACGAATTTTGTAGACTTTAGAAAGAAAGAAAGAAAAGATATTTATTGTAGACTCGTACAGGAAGATCACAAACTAAACTAAACACAGTAAAATAAAAATCCAAGTTATATATAAAAAAAAAGAAAAATGAAACAGAAAGTCCTATACGAGGCCAAAAGGCTCCTATCTCAGCATGATGCTGCAATATTTAAAAAATAAATGTCGCAGCGCTGGTATTCAATAAGCTGTAGGCTCTATGTGTGAGCATAGGATAGTGTTTACAAAGTATCGTCCAGTAACTGCAATAAGACCCACATTGCGATGAACACATTCAACTGTTCAACTCGATGCAACGATCATTGTCTTAATAGTTCATGCCAAACAAAACAGGTGGCATTACTAATTACGTCTACCTCCCAGAAGCTATGAATGTCTCAAAATAAAATGTTAATTAACATTTAAAAGCATTGTGGAAGTCCGACTCGAGTTGCGTCCATTGTTTTGTTCCGAAACCCGATACACAATATCCCCTGAAACAGGAGAGCATCACGAAGCTACTGCAAAGATAAACGAAGCGCGGTGTATCTCTACTGCAATTTGTTACTCATTGTACCCACTGCTCGGTAACAAATCTTGCAATTTATCTTAAAAAAGTTGTTTCATTTAAGCAGAATTTATGGTTCGTGGTTTGCGAGAAAGCTGAACAATGAATGCGCGCAATGACTTTTGAATTTATATTGTTTGTCATATTACTTCTCTGAAAACAGCAATATGCACACAAATTGCGGAAAAAATAACACTTCTTCTTGCTACGTTTGCCAAAATTCACATAGTGGATCTCATCACGAAAGAAAGGGGAACTTTGATCATATTTTTTATTAGACTGAACACAGTGAACACAACCTGCATAAATTTTCACAACTTGTAGAACAAAAGTTGTTTATTTTGATGAGTGCAGAAACCTCATACTGGGTGAAAGGCTATAAAAAATATAGGCTGTATAAGTTGATGAGACTGGTGACCTATTTGCACCTGTGGGCTATGCCATACATGTTGTTGCGATATTAAAATGCTGGGCTTATTCATAATATTTTTAGAGTGTCTTTGGATAAACTTTTATACTCAACTAGCTACGCCCCGCGGTTTCACCCGCGTAAATGTCGATCTCGTGGGAATATCGGGATAAAAAGTAGCCTATATGTTAATCCAGGGTGTCAGCTACCTTTATAGAAAATTTTATTAAAATTGGTCTCGCCGTTTGAGCGTGAAGAAGTAACAAACATATAAATAAACACTCACAAACTTTCGCCTTTATAATATTAGTGCGATTAACTAACGAACTATTAAAATAAAAACATAATATCCTAACTTAACTAAAAATTATTAAAAAACTAAAATATGGCGTCAAAATTTCCTTTACATCGCTGTCGACTGGTAATGTATCCAAGAGGGGAACACCCAAATATTCCGAAATATTTTATTCCGAATTTCGATGTTCCGATTTTCAAAAGTCCGAATTTCATAATACCTAAGAATTATAATCTCTATTATTAAAAATCACGAAATTTATGTTTCCGAAAGTCATAAATGCGATTTGCTTGTTTTCCGATTTTCATATGTTCGAAGAATCAAATGCTCGATGGGTTCTCGGTCCGAAAAACGTCATTCCGATTTCCAATTTTCCGAATAACCTGTTAAAATTGGTACTCCCTTTCTTCTCCTAAAATTGTTTGTCCGAAAGTCATTATCCATAACACGTTTGCTATAAACTTCAGTAACCATAATGTTTAAAAATTCGAAATTTTGTTTTACATAATTATCTTTATTTCTAAATCTATTCTGTCATAATATCGAGTACTATAATAATTGAATCTCCTAATTTAGCATGAAATAAAGTCATATGTCCTAAGTATTGTATTATATAATGTGTATTATTCCGAATGTTCATTTATAACAAAATTGTTAGCTCTAAAACATTTGCTAAAAATTAGGTTTTAGTGACAGAAACGAATCGCTGTAAATCCGACTCCACGCAGTCTTGTCTGCCCTACCCCTAGAGTGTAATTTAAAATCGCGTAGGCGCGTAGGGGCGAGGCGGCCCGCGGGCTGAGGAGCAGGAGGCTGTGAGCGAGCCGCCGCGGCTGAGGTTGGCCGGCGAAGCCGGCCAGCAAGCCGAAGCCGTGGTGGTGAGCGAAAGCCGTCTGCGACGATTAGCACGCGTGGGGCCGCCGGAGAACCGCAGCGCCGGAGCCGTGACAGAAACCATGCCTGCTGCATGTTGCATGTTGCATGCTCGCTTGCATGCTGCATGCTTGCTGCATGCTTGTTGCATGCTTGCTTGCATGCTGCATGCTGCGTGTTTGCTTCCATGCTGCATGCTTGCTGCATGCTGCGTGTTTGCTTCCATGCTGCATGCTGCATGCTTGCTTGCATGCTGCATGCTGCGTGTTTGCTTCCATGCTGCATGCTTGCTGCATGCTTGCTTGCATGCTGCATGCTGCGTGTTTGCTTCCATGCTGTATGCTTGCTGCATGCATGTTACTTTAAAACCTTTACACAGAAATAGGGGCCCCGCGAAGCGGGGCTCCGTCGATACTAGGATGCAAGAGCGAGCGAATGACAATATAAATACCATTACCGTGCATCGAAGTCTAGTAGTGTCGCAGTGAAGATCTATCGCGGTAACGTGCATGGAAGTGTAGTGGCGTCGCAGAGACGGGTCTTTCGCAGTTACGTGCATCGTAATATTGTAGCATCGTATTAGCATTTATCGATATTTTGTGCTTCGATATTCCGTATTCTACTCGTATATTTGTCTTGCTATTCAATTTTACAAGGCGTTTTTATTTCGGAATTATAATTAATTCGGAATTCTAATTAATCGGAATTCGTATTTTTGATGTTTCGAATTTTCATTAATTCGGACTTTTTGTTATTCGGTCTATTGGAACTCGGTATTTTGAGAATAGTACTTATAAACGTTAGGAATATTGAAATTTCGGAATTATAAAAATAGGATGAATGATAAATCGGAGTTGTTATATTAGGAATTTTGAACCATTCGGAATTATGAAAATCGGTATTTTGAAATTCGTATTTGTGACTGTCGGAATAAAGTTTTTCGTATTTGTGTAGTGTACCCATCCAAGAGACTGGTGGCATTGCCACGTTGTATGGCAGTGCTTGACCTGATGTGTATTTTAACATAGGTACCGACATATTTGTATAATATTATTTTTTGTCTCACCAATCAATATTTATTAATGAAGAACAGTGTCCCTTGTGGCAGCTTCGATATCTTATCAAAAAGCCATGTATTAAGCGAATGTCTAATACCGAAAACTCCCCAATTGAAGTAAGAAAAGCAGAGCCTACAGCGGTGGGGAGACGCAGGAGCGACGCTTCGACGCGAGATAACGACGCCCTGCGTTAGACCTCGTCTAATTTGTTACTCATTGTACGTCGCGATAGCTGTAATGTATCTAGTATTGATAACAGATCGAAAAGGTGCAAGTATCACTAGATACGGCTTCTTTGTCTTTGACATTTCAAAATTCCAACAAGATGTTGTGACATTTTATTTATTTATTTATTGGATCTCCAACAGAGGCTACACAATTACTTAGATAGGACAGGGACAAATACAAGTGTGAGCTTCCAATTATAGGACCACAATATTTACTTATAATCTTTTTACTTTGACGAAGTAAAAATATTAAAATAAATCAAAAAACATAATACGAAAATCATACAAAGGAAGTTAATTACATAACAAATGAACAATAAGAAATAAAGAATTATCATAAAAGACAACAGACAAAAATGACAAAATAATTATTACGCCTTATTTTAAAGTAAACGTGTCGTCACAATGAAAATAGCAGACATTCTTGGGATTTGAAAACAGTTAAGTACAACAATTTAATTTCAAAGGATACTTTAATTTAAGACAATTCAGAATGGTCGTAATTTATTGTCAATTTATATAGTTTATTGAAATTTATAAACGCTAAATCCAAACAGGCTGGCAACAAAACAAACTAGAAGGCCTAAATTATTGTGCTCAGTTAAACTCAAAATTATTGTCATCCATTTTAGATCAAGGAACTGCCGTTCAACCACGCGTATCCTATCTATAGACACTTCACAATAAATTATACCGAAAGTTTATAGTGTGTTTACTGATCTCCCTTTGGCGTTAGCCCAATAGTGTCAACTGTTAATAGACAGCGCACGTGGCACGATTTAGCGGGTGCTCCTTTATCCCCAACGTCCTCCCGCTTCAAGAGATTTTTCACGATTAATTTTCTACTGTAGACACTGTCACTTCCATTTGTTGGCAGGGCACCCTTAACAAAAACAAGGATTATTCCATAAGTCCCTCCAGGCTTTGGTGTCTAATTTCCTGTTTGTTTTTATTTGGATTTGTTTTGTTTATATACAACCAACGCTACTTCGCTAAGTGTTACTGTTAATAGATTAAATGGTATAAGAGTATGGGCGGACAATTAACTGCTAGTGGCAATTCTCGGGAGACTATAGATAATCGTGTTTCTAGCATTAGCGTTAACACGAAATCATTTATTTTGCATTGCGCAGGATTAATGTCCGGAGTCCAGCACGTCTTAATCTTTATCGTAAAATTTACATTAGCGTATCCTGCAGACGTATCGGATAGGGTCTCATTTATTTCGAAATAAATTATTGATGCATCCTTTTTATCTCCTTGGGGCTTAATTGATTTGTCGCTTGAAGCCGTCCATATTCTTGCTTCTCAATTACGTGTGGAGCGAGTATCGCGAACTGTCGGCCGTTTTATTTATGGTAGGCCAATTGATTGAATTAGTGTACCCCGAGGCGCTTGCCCGATACTGATCTGTTTCATACCAATGAGAATTTATTTCTCTAGCGCCGCCACTTTATTTGTAAACTTTACGTGGCCGCTTGAATTGTATTTGCATTTTTGCATTCTTTTGTTTGTTGCATGCTTTTAATTGTAGGTGCGTTTTGGAATCTGCATTTATGTACCTAAATAAAATGAACAGACATATTCATAAAAATGACATAATAGTACATTATGATACATGTGTGCTATGTTGATCATTATACTCGAGGCGGTATTATTCGCGCGAGCCGCAGGCGAGTGCGATAAGAAAGCCGAGCGTATAATGATCAATGCACACGCGTTTCATACGACGTTTTTCAACACACTTGCGAGGAAAAAAACATACTTGTATTGTTAAATGTTAACTTGTATGGAAAATGGCGGGCTGGTTTTGTCTTTTCGCATAGCCAGCACAGGCCAGCACTATCAATGCGCGCGCAAGTGTAAATAAAAGCACTGACCACAGAGCATGTAGGCTCTGACAACAGACCGCCATATAATATAAAAAAAAATAAACACAAAACAATTGTAGTATAGTTAGTATGGAATTAGAAAGTACTATTGGCATAGAAAAATATACATTAGTTCAGTGAGAATCCGCAATAATAGAACGCCGGTCAGGGTCTTTTCCGTTTGGTTTCGGAAGGGACCACGGACAATTTTTTTTAATTTAAGGTGGATAATGAGGGATTTTCTTTTTCTTTTTTTTTTAACGCTTCCCTAGTCGCTGGATAGATGGCGCTGAACTTGGTAAGTTACTGCAAGGAACGGAAGTTACATAATTTTTTTATTAATTCACTTGGATGTAATTTTAAGATCGTAAAACGAAAGCAAACGAAACTGTCACTCAACGAGCGTATATGACGTGACGCAATGTTTTTTTTCCAAGCGTTTTGACTTTGGCATCTAGTAACATAGTCAGTTCAACGCCATCTTCAGGGTTCTTGGGAACTATTTTTTTTTTTAAATACTGAAAAGAAAAACCTCTCATTAAAATTTTCTTACGTTTTTTTTTTAATTTGCAGGTCAGTGTCAGGTTGTATCTTGATCAAATATGATTCGCGACTATGATTTATATGTATTTACAGAATTAAAGTCATTAGAATAGAATCTTTAAGTTAGATTTTTTCCCTAAGAACTTTTCCATAAGAAAGATGTATTAATGTTTCGAATGATTATAATTCTGTAAAGACGTACCTATTATAGTCGTAAATCATATTTTGATCAAGATACAACCTGACACTGATCTGAAAATTGCAAAAAAAAATTTGAATTTCGCTGTCTACCACTGCGCATTCACCTTAAATTGTCCGTAAACCCTGCGCATTCACCTTAAGGTAAATAAATATTAGTTCATTTAGGGACCAAGGACAATACAGACTATAAAAAAAAGTGAATTGATGAGATTAAAAAGCGCGAATTTCAGACTATTAATAGTTATCTGTGGAAATAAAGCACATGTGGATTAAAGTAAAGAAAAAGCACGCGTTTTTAATACACTGCATTATGGACCTAAAAGCGGTTCAATAAGAGCCACTTTACGAGCAAGTGTGTTGAAAAATTATAAATGTAACGTAACTCTGTCTGTCTGTTATCTTTTGACGTGTTAATGACCTTTGAGGAAATTTACCTGAGTTAGGACATGAGATGCTTTTTTTATCCTGGTAGTAGGTTCTCGTGGGCTTAAGCCGACCTTCACGCGAGTGAAGCCACGGGCAAAAGCTAGTTTTATTACTATAAAACTTGCTTTTTCGTTCGAATTTTTTGTTACAAAAAAAAACCACAAGCAGCTTTCTTTTGTTATTAGAAGCGATTTCTTCCCACATTTATTGCAACATAATATAGCTGATAGAGACGATACATCACAATGCCTGCAAAGCCAAAGATAAGTCGCTGCAATACTTAGGGGGATAGAAAGTGCGGTGCATTTGGGGTGCGAGACTGTGAGCCAGTTTTTGTCTTTGCTTTTGTTTTCTTAATCATAATAAATTTAAACGCTTCCTGATAGACAGCTTATTTAAAGTCAGCATGTGACGTAACTGGTTCAGTTTAATATTTTTCGAGTTCATAGTAGGTAGGTACTGTAAGCCTGAGTCTAAACGACACTACCTAGAAACTTAATTTACGCCTATAACTATAGACCAAACCGATTGTTGCATATCTATTTGCATATGTAATCTCGTAGGTATTCAAAATGTTCTAGTGCCACATGAACAGAACAATATTTTATGTCTAACCGATTCAAAAATACTCGGAATCACATGCCACAATATAACGGATTCACTCCATACATGAGAGTCAGAGATAAGCGGGTGTGCAATGCATTCGGGGCCGGGGCTAAAAGCTATACAGTTTTTGCCTTCGCCCTGGCGCAAGCGATCGGTCGTGACTCGTGAGCCGAGGGCACGTGTCTACGATCTGTATCGTGTGCCTCACCTGACGCACAGAGCCTGCACTACGTGACCCGCATTTGCACCGTATGGAAGTAAATATCACATTGAGGATTTATCTTTATGGTATCCGGATGGTACAATATTGGGTCTTTTGTCTTTGCGAGCATAACTTTTTGATGGTTTTTTGATGAGTGTTCTGTGTTTTATGGGATCCCATATACAATGCATTACATTATTTTTGTTGTCGTTTGCTTTGAGCTAATATTTTTCTACTTTTTTTTTAGATTCATCTCAATATTTTGTTTAAACCTTGAGAGGTAAAATCTCAAGCTTATAGAAAGTATGTTCTGAATTTATCGATTTTCAAGTCAAACTTTTCTAGAATAACTAATGACTAAACCACTCATCTTTAGATAAGTACAACTAAATTAAATCAAAAACCCATCGGGTGACCTATCTCAAATCTCAATCCTTGCCAAAACATCTTACCAAAGCCGACCTAATCCTATACTTATCAACTAACTACGGTTAATGAATATTTTAGTAGGACGGAGTTAATGAAGGACGCCTCCTTTGTCCCGGCCACGGCTTGATTACATTCAGACTGACGTAGGAAAGCACTCGGATATAAAACTGAACTGAATGAGCAAATCGGGTAGTAATAAATGTTCCGTTGATTAAGTTAATTAAGAGTGGTCGGCGCATTATTGCCAATTAAAGTAATGAGGATGTGTTTTTTGATGCAGTAATTAAGGGTTGCTGGCTAGGTTTTTGTTTTTATGTCATTTTGTGAAGATTTGTATTTTTTCGAGCCAATTTCAGGGCCTGTCAAAATCTGCAAAAAAAAATTGTCGAACGGTATAATGAGCTGAATTTGGCTCAGTTTTGTTTTGTAAATTTGTCTTCTTATTTTGAATCTACAGTAAACAGTTGCACGTTTACAAAAGCAAACGAAAGCAAAACACATAACTTGAACATATTTATGTAGAGGGTAAAGCTTTACAAAAGCTTAGCAAGTTTTCTGGGATACGGAAGTCGTTTTATTTTTAAACATGATCCATACTAACGTTCGACACAACATTCATTCGACAGCTTAAACTATAGACATAAACCCCGTTTAGTCCCCCGTGTCCTGTTTAGTTAAAACGTTACGATAACGTAACGTTCATCATCATCATCATCGTCATTTACAAAGACGAAAATTTTTTTTTTTTAAAGACGTCCACTGCTGGACATAGGCCTCCCCCAAAAGAGGGGGGGTTTGCCATAATCGCCACGCTTGGCAGGCGGGTTGGCGATCGTAGTATGGTATGGTGGTGGAATTCATAGAGAACGCTGCTGCCCATTCTCCGGTACGCCCCTTAGTCGCCTTTTACGACACCCACGGGAAGTATGGGTTGGTGCTATTCTTTAAGTCCGGCACCACACAGACACGTAACGTTACGTTAAGTTTATTATAGATTTATTCTTCGATATCACTAATAGACCACTTAACATTTTTGCTCCAGCTCTGCAAACACCGTCCAATCGATCATTCCCATCAAGATAAAATCAGCGCCGTGACAGAAAAGTTCTTATCTAGTCTAACTCAGTATCTGTGGTGTCACCGCCAAACAGTTAGGCTACATACGTGACTGGCATATGCTGGGAGTCCCAATTGACACGTTCAGTCCGCCACGTGTACGGAATCGACGCTGGCTAAGCCCAGGCTTACACTATTGCTAATATTTTATTTGTTTTGGGATTTGGTGGGTTAATAAAGAGAGGCAGACGCAGGAAGTATTCATTAAGAAGATTAGTTGTTGTTTGTGGGTCTTAATTAAAGTAATTGAATGCAAAAGATGTACTTGTACTTTATAAGAACCTACTTCTAATAAAAATCTTAAATTCGTGGGCCTGTAAGCATGATATTTTGCGTTAGAGTTTCTTTTATTGTGAAAGTGAGCACTTAGGAAAGATTTGTGAAAAGTAATTGTGTAAAAGGAATAAAAACGGGTCGATTGATTAGGTTAAGGTACGAGTGCCGCGGTTGGCCCGTGGATGGGTGACCATCTTTAAATTTCTAGACCCCTCCATGTCTCGGAAAGCACGTTAAGCCGTTGGTCCCGGCTGTCATTAGTGGATCTTTGGCAGTCGTTACGGGTCGTCAGAAGCCCGAAAGTCTGACAACCAGTCTTACCAAGGGGTACCTATTGTATTATCCAGTAACTGGGTTGTGGAGGTCAGATAGGCAGTCGCTCTATGTAAAATATTGGTATTCAGCTGCATCCGGTTAGACTGGAAACCGACCCTGACATAGTTGGGAAAAGGCTAGACAGATAAAGATGATGTGTCATTATTGCTGATGGGAAATTCCATTATGTACTTACAAGCCATGTGCCCCCAGGGTCGTAAGTACATAAGTGCTCAATAAAGGATTTAGAGTACAATCAAATGACTTTTATAAATATACTGGCTCACAGATACTATGGATGACAGAGACGACGCTCTAGGAAGTTCAACTTTTTTCTAAAGCTTAATGTGTAAGCGTAATGGCTTACATAATCAGCCTATTAATGATCCCATTGCTGGGACACAAGCCTCCTCTCTAGTGTGACTCACAGGTGTGGGTTTTCTCGCGATGTTTTCCTTCATCGTTTTGAGAACAGTGGTTATGAAATAATTTAGACAAAGTAAAGCGCACCTACGACCTACAACTCGTAAGCCACGGCTGAGCGGCTGCATCCTGCTATTTGATATTAATCTAGGTAACCTTAAGGTAAACTAGATGGTCGATGTAATTTGGCGAAAGAATCTTGAATGACGCGATTGTAATTTTATATAATCCCGGCTTATCTAGAACAACGAGCTTTGAAATAGACATGGCAACACAATGTTTATTAAAAACTAGATTTGACAAGCGATTAGTGTCATAACTGTCAGTTTTAAATCAAGATTCATGACTGAGCGTCGTTCTAGAATCTGAGACTAAGTGCCTATTTTTTATCATTCAATTCTTAGTATTGTCACTCGTAGACTTACGACGACACCAGCTGTTGAATGTGACCTACTTTTGAGCCGTAGGAACATCCATAAGCATACATCACGATGACTAACACTTTTCAAAGCTCTCATTCTTCCCTAAAGCTACAAAATCAACTTATTTATAAACATACCTAGTAAGGTATGTTTATAAATAAGTTAATTTTGTGTCATCTGCCGTGTTTCAATATATTACGGAGAGCTATAAAATGAAAGAGCTACAGTTTAATATCAACTAGATAAATCTTTATAATATGTATATTATAAAATGCAAGATTTAATTAATTTTTATTAGTAGGTGTGCTGAAAGAGATTTCTATAGAAAAAAACACGAGTTTTGTACCTATTTTATTGTTCTTTTTTTCTTGTCTGTTTATACATATATGATGTGTATAAATAAATGGTTAATTAATTAAATAAATAAACAAATCAAAATCGTTTTTCGTGACTCTCTGAGTAAGGCGATTCTCACACTGCACCGCATCACGCAGCGGGACGCAGATAACGCACGCACGCGCGTGATTTTTTACATACAAATTCAATAAAAACGCACTCACGCGCGTGGAATTTGGCTCCGTTTCCCGCTCACCGCTGCGTGAAACGCAGCAGTGTGCCAATCGCCTTACCGCGTTGTTCTTCCAAACTATGCAACGAATTTTATATTAAAAAAAAAGGTTCAGGAAGCTTTAAGTGAATAATACATTAATATTAAACATTCATAGAATAAAGAAATGTCGATGTTTTGTCCAGTCGTAAAATCCATGTGGTCGAAGTCAAAGTCGGATCGAAGTCGGGAAAGTAAAGGAGATCTTCGTAGCGTAGCGTAGTAGCTTTTTCGTAGCGAGGCGTAGTACGGTAGTAGAATATTCGTTCCGTTAGAAGCATTCAAAGGTAATCTTACTATTTTATGGAAATGGTTTGGTAGTATGTTTTATTGCAAATAATGTAGATACTATTATCGTTGGGTATTGGATATTTGAATTTAGGTGAGTATCTATCTACTAATAACAATACTTTACAAAGTTTATGCAATCCAGTATATTTTCTTAAATCGTTGTAGGTATTACATAAAAATATTCATAAAGCTTAATGCCATAACTATTTAAAATATTGAATTCACAAAACCATGAAGCCAAACCACTTATCGTCCCAAGCTAATTAAGAACAACTGCAGCATTATTCCACACACCGGTGTCTGTAAGTAAGAACTCAACTAAAACAATAACATATTTACTTTTAAAATTAATGCCAGCAGATGCAAAACATTCGGCCATAAATGAGTTAATAAGCACAACTTTTTAATATACAAATTATTGCAGGCGTGCACTTTGCGAAAATCATTATCATCAAGCTCTCCTTGTGCTTTCGGCAGTATGCAAAAGCCGCACGTTACTGAGTCGGCGCGAAATGACAAACTAGAGTGGGGGGCAGTAACCCTCGGACCCTCGAACGGGGAGCTTGTGTCGCTTCGCGCCGCAAACACATCGCGATCTCCACAAACTATAAACATTTACCGACGATGTTATAATTGGAAATTCAAAAATGAACCAAGAACTTTTTTATCGGTTAAAGTTATAATGAGTGTGTTTTCACGTGCACAAATAAACTATGCGGTGTAAAGTGAGAAGTGACGTTAATCAGTAGTGTCAAGCATGACCGCGGGTCCAATTAAAAGAGATAATATCGGATGGAACCAGTTCAAGTGTGTAGTGCTTTTGCATCTTTTGTTCATCTTCCCGTGTGCGACAAAAGGTAAGTGAAAAATAAGATAAGAGTTCGTGTAACCGTATTAAAATGTTTCGATGGTTTAGAGATAAAAATTCTGTTTTTTTTTCGGTTCTGTATATTTTTAAAGCTATGGTTCTTCTAATTTTAAACTTCTTTCTTCTAATTTGTATAGTGCAATAAAAACAGAGTGAAACACGGGCAAGTTTTTTCAAACTCCGACTAGATCGTAATGTCTTAATACCGAAAACGAATTTATTTTAATTGTTTCCCATAAAAAGTTTATTGATATTGATACAATATTTCTTTAAGTCTCATAAATATTTAATTGACACAGGCATTGATTAATAATTTATCAAAAAAAAAACTTGTTTACCAATCTTTGAAACTAACGTTTCAATTTGTTTTTTATTTATAATATAACATGTCTAATCTCTTTACATTTATAACCAATCTATTTTAATAATTAACATTCAATGTTATTCTTTTCTGATTAGATTTTTTTTTTTCTGAAAGCTCAAAGTCGGGCTCCGCGCATAAAGGAGCACCCAGCTGACACGATAGTTGGTCGCAGCGAGCCTGCTACCCTCCGCTGCGTGTCAGAGGGCAAACCCAAGCCTAGCATCCTGTGGTACAAAGATGGCACCCCTCTGGCCCCTACTGACCACCCACACAGAGTGCTGCTTGAAGATGGACTGCTGTTTCTTAGGTAAGTCTTACTACTTTTTACACTATCTTTCCTTTTGAACGTCACCGTATAAACGCAGCGGCTGCGGTACCCAAAATTTTAAGAGATTTTGTTTGCTTTTGCCCTCTTTGGCGTTCATACTATTAGGACACTTTTAATTTTACTGGCCCTAGGCGATGGTGGCGTTGGAAAGCTTGATAAAGTTCCTGTGAACATTCGGCATCTGTAGTAACCAGAGATGGTCGACTTTCAGTGTTTTACAGTCGACGGCCGTCGGCCGCCGGGTTAGCAAATATCAAAAGGTACCTGTATGAAGGTGAACACGGGCATTTTCGTTCCTTCGAGAATTTCTTTGTCCAATGGCATTTGTTTGGTGGACTTTGATAGGCTGGGGTGACTTTGTATTGGGCAATACTACGTCAATAGGAGTATCACTTATCAAGTTATATAAGCAAAACTGCGATCACGAATATGGGCCTAACGTGGTTATTGATTTACCATATGGATTTCCCCGGTGACCGTTGTTTGTGGTGACAGTGAAGACCATATTTAGCAGATTTCATTATAATTCATATATTAGTTATTCGAAAGTTATAAGTTACATAATAATTATTGTTAGTTAAATGTATATGATTTTTCATTTAAAATTTTAATGTATAATAAATAAGTTACATTGTTTTCAAACCTTTCAGACTGAGTGATGTGACTGTCATATTGATAACAGCCGCACACGTCGATCGATCAGGTTAAGCGACGCTTGCCGCGGTTACTCTGTGGATGAGTGATCTTTACATACCGAGACTTCTCCGTGCTTCGGAAAGCACGTTAAGCCGTTGGTCCCGGCTGTCATTCGTGGATCTTTGACTGTCGTTACGGGTAGTCAGAAGCCCGAAAGTCTGAGAACCAGTCTTACCAAGGGATATCGTATTACCCAGAAACTGGGTTGTGGAAGTCAGATAGGCAGTCGCTCCATCTAAAATACTGGTATTCAGCTGCATCCAGTTAGACTGAAAGCCGACCCCAACATAGTTCGGAAAAGGCTAGGCAGATGATGACTCCTAGAGGCGTGATCGGCCAAAATATTTAATTACTGCGCCTACATTGCATACTGCAGGCATTGCAGAGATTCGAATGTCTGTCGTGATAAACGTTCGAGGTTTAATTAATTCATGTTACGCTGTAATTCGAATATAACATGACAGATGGTGCTACCTATTATTGTTATGTCTGGCTTTACGGGTGTTAGTTGTATGAATAACATTTTGATTTAATTTTGTTACTATGCGAATATGCTTTTAATATCTGGCCTGTAGGATAACCGAGAAATTATCTATTTAATACATGAATAATTATGATAAAATCAATAACCTTAGTGCGCGTGATCAGTTTCAGTGTACAATACGGCATTGTTTTATGTGTACACAGAGCCAGTATCGTTTAAATATTGAATTTAATGGACTGTCTTATTCACAGTGCTGTACTGTAATACGCGATAATACTTATGAGGTATTTTATTAGCTGTTCAAAACAATATACCTAGTACAGAACACGAAAAAACACTTTATAAAATACAGCAAAAAGCTCTAGACATCGCGGCGTCTTTAATTGTACAACATACTCGTAACAATACAAAGAAGCTTTTATTTAACAAAAAAAAAATACTACAAGTACTTGAATGTAATACCGCTGAATATACCGTAACAAAGGCATGAAGCAGAATTAATATAACGTACTTAGTGTAATGACGGTCGTATAAGAGCCGCAAGCCGTCGGGCTTATACAAACTTTTCATGGTTATTGTAGTACTATTTATATGAAAAGTTTATTGAATAAAGGTTTTGGCTGTAAGCAATATTGTTTTATTAGGAGATTTGTTTATTTGATGTCATCTTAAGTAATGAACAAGATATTGTAATGAATATAGTTTTCTCCTGGAAAGGGGTTTTTAAAAATAGAAACATAGTGATTACAGTTCTAGGTAGAACATGAAAATAATAACACCAGATTTCAGAACGAAAAACTTTAAGACCTGGTGAAATGTTTGTCAATGATCTCTGATTAAAAAAAAAACTCAATAACAAACAGCAAGGACGAAAGTGAGTTTGAGAAAAGGAAGTACTACTTAATTGATGATTTCAAAAAGGAACTATTTGGTACCCAGTGTCCTAACCAAAAAGATCGTTTGCGAAACTAAACGATCGTCGAGTTCATATGTCACTAATTCGTTCGGAAAACCGGAAGGCGCCCTCTGTCCACGCGACCACACCTTCGGGTTCGCCGAACATAACGAACGCGACGACCGTATACTCGCGCGACGTTTGTACACTTGCACGACCGTCGCGTTGGTTAGGACGCGGCCCAAACCTCAAATCTTACTATGAAAAATAAAATGAGTTAAAGCCAGACATACTGGAAGAATAACTTCACTAGTAGGCTGTAGAACACAGTCCTCGGCAAGTCTTATATTATGTTACACTATGTGTTTCGCGTGTTCCCTCATAAAAACAGCCAGACTAATTTGGCCGGAGTTTTTATTGTTGTGTTAATTAGAGGCAGAAAAAACTAAAGTACATGGTGTTTTATTACACCTTGTCTTGACACGACATAAAAAATATAAAGCGAAAGAACTTGCGCATGGAAATAAACCCGTCCGAAAGGTTATTTCTTATTGTACTTTTTTAAAACGATCAGTCAGGGACTTTGCTTAGCTTTAAAGCCAGACTAAACTTAAAAGTTATATAAATAATCATATAACTTTTAAGTTTTAACCTTCTCGAAGCGAGCCGAAATACATAGCCGTCCTTGGCATTTATTTATAGAATGTACAACACAATACACAACTCACTTAGCCAGAGGCACTAATTTAGTCAAAATCGATACAGTCTAGACACCTCAGGGAAATGTTCACATGCATAGGTTATAGGACACGTATATGACATAGGTACAGTCGCAGACAGTCAAATCAGCCTTTGTATTTCGAAAAAAACCCGTCACGAATATCAAAATCACCTGAGCACCGAACATCCGGAAAAGCAGCAGTAATTTCTCGGACAAAAATCCTTTGATCCATGTTTTATATCCCAACCTATAATTTAACGCTACTCCTACTCCATTCAAAATACTACCCGTACACTATGACCGATATTGAGTTGATCGTTAAATTGTAGGGTTATGCGAGGAAAGAAAGAAAACGACGAGGGTGTGTATTGGTGCGTCGCACGCAACTCCGTCGGTGAGGCGGTCAGTAAGAACGCCACGCTCACCATCGCTAGTAAGTACTGATTCATTGCGTGTAAGTACGTTTAAATTGCCTGTAAGTACTGCACTTGCATGTGGGGTTTGAATAATCTATGAAAACGTAATGGTAGGGGTACTTTGTTCGTGTACATTCACAAATTGATACTGGTATTACGTAATAGGCGTTTGTGTTTGGAGTTTAGGATCCAAATGTGGGTTTATAGCAAATAGTTATTAATCAAGCTCAGAAATAATATTTGTACACTCTAAACAGAATCCATATTACACAATAGGCGTTTGATGTTAATATTATTAGAGCTTAAGTAAGGTTTGAACCGTTTGCCATTTGTCAGACTCGGTAACAATCCTTAGAAACTATAACGAGTTTGGAACAGAATCTTAACTACACTTTACCATTCAACCTTAAACTTCTGAATGGTAGCAATCCGAAACTTAATAATGAAAATGTACCTGTGTATGCTAAGTGTTGCAAACTTCGACAGTGCCTATTATGGCTTTCTTAATGAATATATTTAATTGAACTAGCGAAATAGTACCTACTTTAACTTCAATTAATTCGTCTTTATTGCAAGACACATAATATCAGAATCCTCAGATGTAAAATTCAAGTTTATGTCTATAAATAAACTGAAATCGTACCCTTTCAGTTCAATGGAATCGATGTCGACAAATATATTTACCTGATTCCGATGTTTGCAAATGTAACTAGACACGGTTATGCCGCTGTGTGGTAAACCGCTAAAAGGTCGGGTGAAATCTTTATTTGCTTACTGATCTTTGTTGCGATCTGTATGGAGTAATCCTATACTTTGCGCGTTTGCTATTTCTGTCAGGTATAACAAATTGATAAGTCGTGTACAGTAGTCAGCAAGACCATTTTTAATAAAGATTGGAGATCACTCTTAAAATAATGATCAAAATGCAAAGATATACTTACAAGATAGAATATGTTATTTTTAAATAAGGAACTTGGAGAAGAACGTTTATAAATACTAGAATGTAAAAAAAAATAAGTTGTGTTGCTGCATAAAAAGTTTTCTTTCTAGTTCTCCGTGACGACTTCAGAGTTGAACCCCGAGACGTGAAAGTGGCCAGTGGTGAACCAGCCACGCTAGAATGCTCCGCTCCTAGAGGCGTCCCGGATCCGGGCGTGCACTGGACGAAGGACGGCCAAACTTTAGATGTAGAAGTTAACGGGAGGTAATTAATTCTGGACTTCAAACTTCGTCCACTATTTTGGTACCACATTGTTCACTTTACATAAATATTGTCTTGTTTAGTGCAGTCAATATTTTAATACTGAGAGTAACCAAACAACGTAATTTATTTTGCGTGTGAACGTTTATTGGCTTAACGATCTGCCTGAGGCATGTGTTTCATTTCGAATTTAAGTTACAATGATTCATGATTTTTGAAAATATCTGGTTATTTTCGCTCTTGTTAAGTTGATAAACAAATAACAGCCGTAATTTAACTTACGTCTCCTAAATTAGCTTTTTGTTTCAGAATAATGATTGTAAATGGTGGTGATCTCAGAATATTAGAAAGTCTTCCAGCAGACAGTGGTGTATATAGGTGTGCTGCCTCTAATGTAGCCGGGGAAAGACAATCTCGTCCTGCGACATTGCTCGTGCTACGCAGACCACATTTTCTTGTGAAACCTAATAACATAACGGCATTAATAGGCCAGAATGTTGAATTTCACTGTCAGGTAATATAGTGGAAAATTAGTCTCGTTATTCATTGAACTTGTCAACTGCAGTGTTGTTTTAAGGCTTTCCTTACAGTTTATAAGAAGACAAATCAAATTCTGCTTTATATTTAGCTTCAAAATGACTTTATTTTATCATTTTAATCGCATTCACATCCACTTTTGTATATTTTTGGTCCATTGCATATTTGTCTTCTAAAAATCTCTTATAATTTTAGGCATCACCAGAATCCGATGTGTCAGTGACGTGGTCTCGAGATAATGGCTCATTATCGCCATACGCGATCATTCGTCGAGGATCTCTCAGAATAGATCGCGTTGTTGCTACTGATGCCGGTACTTATACTTGTAGTGCTGAGAGCCAAGCGGGGAGCAGTGCGGCAGCAGCTACACTTACTCTTCATTGTAAGTTCCGGATTTAGTTACAATTTCGTTGATATTTTGTTTCGTAGCAACGGCTTATCTTGTTGTGAGCGCTGCCTTTTCACTTTTTGGCAGTCCAACAACTGTGTGTGCAACATTTTCATTTGTTTTAACTGTTTTTAATTGCTAATGTTTGCTCGCTTAGAACACTTGAATACGCAGTTTGAAATGGGATTAACGTTTGTGTTCAAAAATAATTGAAAGTTTCTCATAAAAAATTGTTTTCCTAAGTAAACAGTTTAAGCTTTTGAAAGAAAATAATTAGGTATGTAAATTTGTTTTAGCACTACCTCATTTCACACGAGTGCCTTCAGACCAAACTGCGTGGGAAGGTGAAGCGATATCCTTTCAGTGTGAGGCTGAGGGTACTCCGCCACCTGTAGTATTTTGGACTATGGAAGGATCGCAGGTAAGGGAGTAATAAATCTTACTAACCCATCGGGAATATTATGAAGTCCATCTAACCTTTTCTCTATTTCTTAGCGTTTTTCTTCCTCTCCTCTCTGTAATTTTCTCATTCCCTTTTTTCTCTTTCCTTCATTGCGTGTTTTAATTTCATTGTACCTGCACAAAGGAGATTGTTGAGTAGCCTCTCCTCTCTCTCTTCTCTTCTCTCCTCATTTCCTTCTTTGCGTGTTTTTATTTTATAGCATCGCTACAAAGTTATATGTTTTACAGGAATTAGTGTTCCCAAAATCGGCCCACGGTACTGGGTCTCTATACCTAGACAGGGTTACGACACAACATGCTGGCAGATTGACATGTGTTGCTGTGAGTGCGGCTGGCAGTGCCTTGCATACCGCCACATTACAGGTTGGACTATTATCATCTTTAAGACTTACAAATTCTTTGATGAACGATTTCAATTAAGTAATTTTATCATCATCTGTTGTTTCTTCCTAGGTATTAAGAAGAGAAGCTAATTCGTTTAATGGAGATTTAGAATCATCGTCCCCATATCCAGAGTTGTCGAAGCATCAAAATCATCAGCCGATGACCCAGTATGAGTTGATTCAGGCTCGTCGGTACTTGCAACAAGATGTTCTAGCTTTGAGGAGAGTGGAAGGAATATCTGCCACTACTGTTAAAATTGTTTGGGATGTTAGTACAATAATAATTGCATAGAGTTGATTTGGGATGCATGTATTGTTGATGATTACATAATTACTTTTTTTTATTTGATTTCAGGTATTAACGGATTATAACGAATATTTAGAAGGAGTTAAAATATGGTTTAACGGTACCTCCCTCAACCGACAATACGTTTTAGAAGAAGACTACCAGCATTCCAATATATCTTATAAAGAAAGTTTAGCTGATTTTAGGAAGTATGAAAATTTTTCAATGACCACAGTTCAAAATAGCGGGTCTTCTAGTCATATTTTAACTGGCTTATTGCCGTATGCTCAATATGATGTATTTTTAATGCCATTTTACAAATTGCTATTGGGTAAACCTTCTAATATGAAGAGTGGTGTCACTGAAGAAGATGGTAAGAACGATTTGAAATTGAAATGCTTACTGTTGCATGTCATGTAATTAAGGCATCACGGTATAACTACAGCGTTAGATGAATATATTGTAGTTCCGACGGAGCCACCGCAAAGCGTCACAGCGGGAGTGATAAATGCGACGTCAGCGTGGATTCGGTGGGATCCGCCGCCCCCGCATACATGGAACGGCGAGCTTTCCGGTTATTTGGTCAGTAGAAAATAGGAATAGAATTTTCTATTGACATTTGTTTAGTTGATTATAATTTATAGTGAGGTTACGTTTGTTTTAGATTGAGGTTCGTGTGGGCGGTAGTACCGGAGGTCGGGTGGTTGGTCAAATGTCGCTGGGCGCTCGGACGCGCGCGGCCGCGGCCAGCTCGCTGCGCGCCGGCGGGAGGTACAGCGCGCGCGCCGCCGCTGTCACGCGGCGCGGACACGGCCCATTCAGCGCGCCCGCGCACATACACATGCTGCCCACGCAGTCGCAGAGACATTACGTGCAGTAAGTATCATTTGTAGACCTTCATCACGTTGCTAGCCTAATGTACCTACCTATAGTCAACGCGGCACAAAAAGCTCAGGTTGTCTTTTTGAAGTCACAAAATGTGTTTTCTCATACTGTGGTATAATCCTAAAACACTTTGATATACCAATTTCCTAGGAAGCCTTTAACGGACAGTAGTTGTCGTGTGTGCGGTGCGATGAACCAAGCGGTATGAAAATAAACATTTTGTTTCAGAACCGAACCATCGACGGACAAGGCGACAGTGTCAATGTTCCAAGAAACTTGGCTGCTGGCATTATGTCTAACTTTGTTAGTGTTAGTACTAGTCGGCACTGGAGTCATTGTTTGTATAAGGCGAAAGCAGACGAAACAAAGGAAAAGCCAAAACACAACTGGTGAGATGAGTCACAACGAGATCTATTCTTGTTAAACTAAGATGTGTTTGTCTAGCTAGGACTAAAAACAATATTTTTGGCAGGTACAGCTATTGTCAATGCTCAACAATGCCTTTTAGGCAAGGAAGCTGTATGGCTCAGAGAAAGGCCAATATTCGAAGGCTCAAATGAACCTAGAATAGAAATTTTAAATTGCCACCAAAGTCTTTTACATGGTAAGGAAATTTACGTATCTCATAATTATTAGATTTGTCATTGTATCAAATATTGTTTTTTATATAATCTTGGTTGGTCTCTAGGTGGTCACTCCATAGGAACTATGGCTATGGAAGCCGAGTACAGTCTTCCACAACATACAAATGTTATGAATCCAATACCAGAAGAAGCTCAATTAAGGAGACTGCAACCAGAACCTTATGCGTCCAGTGCTATTTACACTGAGTTGAACTATCAGGTTTGTATTAATTTGTATTTTTTGTCTCAGATCATATTGTTGTTGTGGATTTTTTTTCATGTCTCACTTTGGTTATATGATTTGTATATTTTTTGGTATTCGATTTTTTTTGTTTTACTTCTATTCTAAGCTCTTTATTAGTGAACTCAAATTTTAGGATCACATAGATGCAGAAGATTCATGCATGAAGTGCGCTGTAAGCCCAGGCTCATATGACAACAGCATGGTCAGGTCCTATGGAGAAAGCAACCAATACTCAAACGAGGAGTGTTCCACGTGCTGTCGTAGTAGCAGTTCCACTCTCACAAAAGACTACAGCGAGATGACAAAATGTGGGAACGATGATGAAATGCAAGATATGTCAATAGAAGACTGTCCCTCTTGTAAAACAAATCATTCAAGATCTTCAAGCCATCACGATGGCAACAAAGATTGGGCCATGGCCGAGGTAGAGTATGACTACCCACAATGGCATTGGTTGGGAAGAGAAAATACTTTTAGACAGCCCAATCATGAACAGAGGTACGCAAGTGAAGGGAGAAGCGATCAGGGTTGCAGGATGAATTTATGTGATATTCTGCCACCACCGCCTTATGAAAGGTAAGGATTTGACTAACACTACGACAACAACAAATTACCATAAAAACCTTAATCTCAATATTTGCCTTTATCCATTTGCAGGGAATCGCCATATCGAGAAATGCACGCATTCACAAATCACTCAGGGACATCAGGTTGTTCAAGTCATACGTATAGAAGTTAATTGAATTGTAAATTAATATCACTAGGATGTAATACAAGCAATATTACTTTATAGTGAACTGTACAAATGTATAAAGGATTTTGCATATTATGATCGTTAAGGTAAAGTGGGATACCTGTTACACCGACGCGTAATGCAATAAAGCAATAAGAATTTTCTTCAAATAGAATTGCACTATTGCCTAGTAAACAAGCTTTTAAGTGGTATCGTGTACTACCTCTGTTAAAATATTTAAAAATTACACCAATATAATACAATTTACATGTGCATAGAGCTGTACCACTAGTCTGGATAGCAATTATCTACACTGCCTCTCTAGGAACATTCTTAAAATCTTCGGGCAGGTTTATGTCTAAACCTTTCCCGCGACTTCGTATTGATTGACTGTAGAATGAGATTCAAATTAAGGTTTAGTTTGTACACGTAATCAACAATCTCAATGCTCTGGTGGGTCTTTGGGTGTAGTTACGCGACGGTGTTACAGACGGCTTTCGAAGATTGTAGTTCTTGTGGATGTGTTTACAAATAGACTGCTATGTAACGTAATGTAGGCATTAGGTTTTCATCTTTCTCTAGTGACTGTGATATAGTATAATTTCGTATTCAAATTTACGTTTTATGTAAATATTTTAAAATATTTGATATCCTTATACAATTTTATCATTGACGTATTTATTGAGTGTAGCGAGTTAGGATTTCGAATGTGAACCAAATTTTTAAAATTAATATTTTAAACAATCACAGTTGTATATCATTTTGTACTGAGACAGGATTCCTACACTGTATCGGAAGATAATTTGTACTTTGTAAAACCAGCTTAATTAAAACTGGAAGAATTTTTATCTGTTTGTTTTACTTTTACTTCCCTAGACAATTTATTGCTAGCTGCGTCATTAAATTCCTGATGAGTTGACCTCTTGATCTTAACGAGGGACTTTGTATCTACAATGATTGTTAGCTTAATAAATCCCAAATAAGAATGAACGTTATTTGAACTGCTAAAAAGTTCACAAAATAATTTTTAGTCTACTGTACTGCGTCTTTATATGAGTACATTGATGCAGAAAATGTATAACCAAGTCGAAAAACTACGAGTAAAGCCATCGTAAATTCCGAAAAGGGATACCCAGACGTAATTACGACACCTTTAATAATATGCTGTAGGCAGGTACACCAAACTTTAACAGCCAGTACGCAAGGATCTACTCACAATTAAAAATACTTTACAGTGCAATAAACCCGCGAATTGCTTGTAAATCGTCGCAAATGAATGGTAACGTTCGCACTCAAAGAACCGGCTACCTACAAAGATTTAATACTCCAATAAAAGTTTAATTAATTGATACCTTTAAAGTTGCTCCTGTTAAAAGCGGTTTATTTATTGACGATGACGTGCAGAAGCCGTACTTCGCCATGCAAAGTAACTGATGTGAAAGTCATGTTCAAATGTTGAGGGTTATTCTAGAACACAATAAAAAAAAATTATAATAAAAAAATATATAAGTACATATAATCCAGGGAAAGAAAAATTGCAATTCCACAAACAATGTGACACTTAATATCGTGTCCAACGTGTGCTGTTGTCTGCACGATACAGGAACTCTGATGGACGCTACTGAAGGTGCCCAAATTGTAGCCAAATTCTGGGCCGACTCTGTATAGATTGCCATCGCAAAAAGAAGAAAATAAAGCTAAGAAGAAGGAAAAGAACATAATTATGTAGAAAATTTGTTCAGTTGGTACTAAAATCCAAAGGGAAAATATTCAAGGAGCAAGTATTATAGGTAGGTTTAATTAAGTTGATATTTGTTTACAAGTAACATTATAGACCATATTCGTTTGTTACCAAAAAAAAATACTGTTTAATTTCGCCTGATGTAAAATACTAAGTAAATCAATGACTTCATCATAAATTATCGTAATAATTATCGCCTTAAAATAATGATTAATTAAAAATTACGTCGTAGCATATGGCCATAAAACTATTAGAATCTTATTATCGTTAATTAATACTGTTTTACTGCTCTTATTAAGTAGAGGGACATAGTTATAACCCCAATTTAAACGATAAGGGTTGTGATTGCAGTGACTATGCAAGTTTGACCCCCGATATTAACCCAGCATTTTCGTATTGAATTAATTTTTATTGTAAACTAAATGTACTAAATGGTAATCATAAGATGGGGCTTTTATTGAATACGTATACAGAGTGTACCAGAAAGGTGTTTTCAAATTGATGGGCGTGGTTCAGTATATCACACAACATTGTAATGGTGAAGAATTTATCAACTGTCCGATACAACACTTCAGTAGGTACTTATTCGACCCAAATGTATCGAACGGGCACAATATTTTTTTGCGATTACTTACGATGTTGGTCCATGTAGAAAGTTGTTCAGTTTGATGGTCCACACCCTAAATTTGACGACATCTTTCTGGTACATTCTTTATAACATCTGTACAGATTGTTCCTTCTTGTAATTACATTTTTAAATGAAAAATGAGTCTCTTGTCGTAAAAATAATTGAAAATGAAAAATATTGTTAGATCACAAAAAAGTCGGGTTTTCACAAACAGCTGATGATAACTTAACTAATGATATCAATATTTCCATGATAGATCCACGGTTACATAAAATTAAGCAGAAGCAATATCTTGTGAATTAACTGAAATGCGAGATATCTGATTATTTGAAACCACCCAAATTAGCCGCAGGAACCCGTTGGATGCGAGAAGCACAGAACCGGTCGAAGTGGATGTGCTTGGGGGAGGCCTATGTCCAGCAGTGGACGTCTTTCGGCTGAAATGATCATGGTGATGACCCAAATTAGCAACAAAATAAAGAAGAAACACAAGTCTCCACTGAAACAGTCTTATTCCTAAAACCAATCCCTTTCTATCATCTCCCACCTTCAGATATCATTACAAGCATATGAAAAGTGGCCACACAATTACACAAGTAATCAGCTTTTCTCATAAATAACTAAGCATGTACCTATTTGTGCGTGGCGGCGTCGCAGGCTGTGTCCAAACGGAGGGTGTTGCCATGACAACAGGTTTCATACTCACCCCAGAGTGCACCCTTGTTATTAATACCCGTAATAATTAAACTTGATTGCATTTCACACCAGGTGTTGGATGACTAGCAAACTAATAACTGTTTGAATAGACTAAAGGTATAATTTGTTTCGAAAGATTAAGACATTTGAGAGCAACAATTAAATTTGTTACGAAATCTTTGAATGGGTCTTTTTCATATCAAAGTTCATTCAGTGAGAAATTAATGGTAGGTACCTAATTTATTTATTCATGATAGACATATTTTTGTTGTTTATTATGACATGATATGTGAATGATGAATTTATTTTCGCTATGAATAATGAATGCTTTTGAATAATTAATGCATTTCAAGGCTTTCACATGTGATGTTAAAGTGAAGTCAAGAACGTATTGTCATACTAATATTGCCAAATTCAATCGGTAAGAAAATTCACATTCACACCCCGTCCCATACAATCAAAAAAATAATACTCCTTTTCATATACACTTTGAATAAAAATTAGAAATTCAGTTCATACAAAACGAACGTGACTTCTCCCAAATGATATCTCGAAAGCTCCACAAATTTTATTTTCTTTATTAATCAGCACTCCCCCTGTGGGGCAATTTTGTGAGTGAAGAGCTCTCTGCCGTGTCCCGAAGTCAAGAGTCAGGATGACAGAGAAAAATTGAGAGGGATACGCGTGCTGCTGGAGTGACAAGGAAAAAACAAATGAATGTCGGCGCGTTTGACGTAAATGACATTGAGGAAGGCAGAGGCCGGTATGATTAGAATCATTACTTATGCACGAACACTTATGCAAATATGTTGGAGATAAAAGTATTGTCACGGATGTGTCTAGATAATCTTCGCATGTACCTAAGTAACTAGTTTGCCTACTCTACTGAGGCTTTGAAGATAGCAAAAAGTGACCAGTTTTAGTAAAAAAAAATAGGTTCATTTATTTATTTTATATTTATGTTCACAAACTAAAAAAATAGATACATATATGACATATCAGTATTGAGGTTCAGCAAACTTCCGGTTCTGTTGAACAAAGGATCTGTCCAGCAGACCTGCGAAAGTAGAAATGATAAAGAAATGTAGACAATAGCGTGTGAGAACAAGAAGAGAAGAATTTGATTTGGTAACGTACCTAAAATATTAAAATATACTTACATTATAATGCAAAAAATAACATATACTTAAATAAATAGGTACATAATATTGTATCTAGATCATCATCATCATCTGCCTAGCCTTTTCCCAACTATGTTGGGGTCGGCTTCCAGTCTAACCGGATGCAGCTGAATACCAGTATTTTACATGGAGCGACTGCCTATCTGACCTCCACAACCCAGTTACTGGGTAATACGATACCCTTTGGTAAGACTGGTTGTCAGACTTTCGGGCTTCAAACTACCCGTAACGACTGTCAAAGATCCACGAATGACAGCCGGGACCAACGGCTTAACGTGCTTTCCGAGGCACGGAGGGGTCTCGGTATGTAAAGATGGTCACCCATCCACAGACCAACCGCGGCAAGCGTAGCTTAACCTGATCGATCGACCTGTGCGGCTGTTATTATTTAGCCACGGGCCCCTCAATATTGTATAATATTGTATCTAGATAATGGTATTAATTCTTATTTTTATTGTTGGTAGGTACTTAATCTTAAAGATTACAAAAACAAATTATTACAATATTATAATGACAGCTTATGTGCAAAGACGAGTTTATCTAGTACAGCGAGCGAGTTAGTACCACCAATTCATTGGTAAAACATCAAGAATTAACTTACTTAACGACGAATCAACTTCATCATCGTCATTTACTATCAAGTGTTTTTACACTTGATACTAAATGACGATGATGAAGTTATCCTCTACATTATCCTCATTATCCTCTACTAAACATAATCCTCCCACATAGATTCCCACAGAAAACCTTATAAACCTGTATCTATCAAATGCAAAACAGCAAAAAGCGCTGTATAAAGTGGACATTCAACCCGGGCGACTAAAAGCCAGACATAGATATTTCAGCTCTATCAAGTACAATACAGCACGAATTAATTGACTTAGATAAAAGCTTGTCTGACAACGTTAAATATTTCACCCGGGGATATTATAATTTGTAACCATAGAGTAAATACGAATGGAGTTTCAACATGTTACATTTTCACGAGTGGTAAAGATATAGCATCCATTACAGAGTTATTTATTATTATTATCATTATTTACATTTTTATTCATTACTAACAGCGCCCCGCGGTTTCACCCTCATAAGTGTCGATCCCGTGGGAATATCGGGATAAAAACTATCCTATGACCTTTCCCGGGACTCAAACAAATTTCATCTAATTCGGTTCAGCGGTTTAAGCGTGAAGAGGTAACAGACAGACAGACACACTTTCGCATTTATAATATTAATATGGATTTCGGGAAATCCGCTGAATAACATACTGCTACTGACCATTTTCCAGTTTCCATTCTTAATTAACTTTTTCTATTATACTGTGTAAAATGATAATTGCTACATTGAAAAGTCATGTGAGTTGACCGTAATATTCATGCTTGGTAGTCAATATCACGTCATCATAGACGGTGATTGAATATCTCTGGCCATATAGACAGTTGGCTTGTTCTTTACTAAAAATTATACAGTATATGCTATGCGACGACCCTAAAGTATAAAACATTCAGGTCCCTTTTACATAGTCCACATTATTACTCCATGTGCTTATCAATCTGTGGTACGACACAGCAGCTATCTGCTGTAATTTGGTTAACATTTTCCTTCTGAGAGATCTAAAACATTAATGAAAATTTGATTTGATGAGACACTGAATTTGCATAGTTATTGTATTTGTGTTGATAAATTACCATTTAATTATATGGACATCATTAGGAAACACATTTTGGAGTGCGCAATCGTTGAAGATTTTTTAGGGAAGAAGTATCTACTTATGTACTTACAACTTAAGGTGAATGCTCCAACCAGCCAGCGAAATTCAAATTTTCTTACGTTTTTTGCATTTCGCAGGCCAGTGCTAGGTTGTATGTTGATTAAAATATTATTCGCGGCTGTAAGACATATGTAGTTACAGAATTATAATCATCAAAATCATCAATAAAACGCTCTAAGTTCATAAAGCTGTAGGAATTACTTTTTCTGTTTTTTTTTGTTCTTACACCTTTATGAAGTTGGAGGGTTGTATTGGTGATTTTGATGATTATAATTCTGTAACTACATACGTCTTACAGCCGCGAATAATATTTTAATCAACATACAGCCAAAAATTTGGCTAAACAACTTGCTTCTTTTGAGCAATGCAACAATATTATAAATACTTCTGCCAATAATTTGGTCACTATTAATGACATAGTTAATAATTTAAATTAGAAATTAAGACAATAGAGGCAACCTCTAGCTATAATAGTAAAAATAACTCAAAAAAAAAGTTAAACTCAGTAAATAGTATCAACCTAGTGCATCAAAATATTCAAGGATTTATGAACAAAGATTTAGAAGTAGAATTATTTATGAATTTTAATAGTATTGACATTCTTTGTATAACAGAACATTGGCTGAAAAGCCACCAGTTCTTGTTCAATTTTAATAATCACCAGGTTGGTAGTTCGTTTAGCAGAATAAATGCTATACACGGTGGCTCATTAATTTTAGTAAGTAACCAGCTCAAATTTAAAGATCGTAAAGATATTGTGAGCCTATCTGTTGAGCGTACAGTTGAAATTGCCTGTATAGAATTGGAGCACTCTATTGTATTAAGCGTGTATAGACCCCCTTCAGGATTGTATGACTGCTTTGAAAAAGTAATGGATGAAGTGTTACACAGGATTTGTAACTCAAACAAGTCCGTTATCATTTGTGGTGATTTTAATGTCAATTTATTAGAAAACTCAGGTTCTTGTAGTAAAATTTTAAGTCTGTTTCAGTCCTACAATCTTCTAAACCTATTTTTGGAGCCAACAAGAATAACCCCTACTAGTGCCACATGCCTAGATAATATTTATACAGACATTATACCAAGCCACAAAGAAATTATAACTTTACTAGATTCTGATCATTGCGGGCAAAGGATAACTATTCAAAACCTAAACAAAAAAGTGGCTAAAAAGGATATCACTGTTAACCCCAAAACTGCAAGTCGCTTGGAGGCTTTTAAAGGTAAACTCATTAATAAACTACCAGTTTTATCTAATCATGCTGATCCTAATCAACTTTATGATAATTTTTTTAATGTATACTGTAAACAATTTGATTCCACCTTTATTCCCAAGACTATCTCAGTTAATAGCAATGCATCGTTCAGTGATTGGGCTACCATTGGTATTCATAAAAGTAGAACACGGCTTTATGAATTGTACAATGAAAGGACTTATATTAACACTGATGAATTTAATTTGTATGTTAGAAATTATTCAAAATTATTTAAAAAAGTTTGTTATATGGCCAAGTCACGCTATTTGGGTTCAAAGATTAAAAACAGCAGTAATGTAATTAAAACGACTTGGAATATTATTAATAGTGAAACGGGAAGATCTAGTAACCGAAATACTGACTACAGCCTGTCTATTAATGACAACATAATAAAATCAGACTCACAAGTCGCCGAGGCATTTGAAAATTTCTTTTCAGATATTCCCGTTTCAACTACTAAATCACTAAACTCATCACCTTCTGTTGCTGAGTCTTTGCTTAAGGACAATGTTAATGGTTGCGATTCGGAATTTAATTTTGAATATATTACCTGTAGAGATATAATTAAAACCTTTCACACTTTAAATGTAAAAAAGACTGCAGATCTGTGGGGTAATTCTGTAGAAGTAGCTAAGTCTATTATTGACATTGTGGCACCTACTCTAGCTCTTATCTTTAATAGTTGTATTGACAATGGGGAGTTTCCTGACCTTATGAAAAATAGTAAAATAATACCTTTGTTTAAATCAGGTAGTACATCAGACCCCACAAATTATAGACCTATTTCTGTACTACCTACCTTTAGTAAAATTTTTGAGAAATTAATTTTAGACCAAATGCAAAGATTTTTTAATAAACATAAATTATTACATAGCAAACAGTTCGGTTTTACAAGGGGTCGTTCAACTACTGATGCCGGTGTTGAACTTTTAGGACATATTTATAATGCATGGGAAGATAAATGCGATGCCTTGGGCATCTTTTGTGATTTGTCCAAGGCATTCGATTGCGTTCTTCACGAAACGTTAATCAGGAAACTCCGCCACTACGGGATCCGAAACACTGCTCTGGATCTTCTTACTTCATACTTGAGTAAAAGGATTCAGAGCGTTGACGTTAATGGAAAAAGATCACCCGGATCTATAGTAACAATGGGTGTCCCACAGGGCTCAATTCTTGGTCCTTTCTTGTTTCTTATTTATATTAATGACTTGCCGTACCTCATAAAGGATAATCATGATATAGTGTTGTTTGCAGATGACACTTCTCTTTTGTTTAAACTTAAACGTCAGCAGTTGGTTACTGACGATGTAAATAGCGCGATCTCGAAAGTAGTCCACTGGTTCAATGTTAATAATTTGCTTTTAAACGAGAAAAAAACCAAATGCATTAAGTTTACGCTACCCCACGTTAGGCAGGTGAAAACTAATGTGTTGATAAAGGGCGAGGAATTGAATCCTGAAGACAACACAGTATTCTTGGGCATAACTTTGGATGCTAAGCTTCAGTGGGGTCCACATATAGATAAATTGTCAAAAAAGCTAAGTTCCGCAGCATATGCTGTTAGAAAAATTCGTAATTTAACTGATATAGAGACTGCCCGTTTAGTGTACTTTAGCTATTTTCATAGTGTAATGTCGTACGGTATTCTATTGTGGGGAAATGCCGCCGATATTCAGACTATCTTTGTTTTACAGAAGCGAGCTGTTCGATCAATTTATAAATTAAGTCCGAGACACTCTCTCAGAGACAAATTTAAAGAGATTAATGTAATGACTGTGCCTTCTCAGTATATTTATGAAAATCTTTTATATGCCCATAAAAACATAAAATTGTTTAAAAAATACAGTGATATCCATAATATAAATACTAGAAATAAACACAAATTTGTTGTACCTACAACAAGGCTCAAAAAAATAGGTGGCTCGTTCAGATGCCAATGTATACGCTTTTATAATAAGCTACCAAGCCACGTTCAAGATCTAAGCCTCAATAAATTCAAATCATTCATTAAACGTAAGTTGTGCCAGAAAGCCTTTTATACCGTTAAAGATTATATTGAGGACAAAAAGGCTTGGGATTGAGCTGCTTCAAATTTCTGCATATTGAATGACTTTTTTTTTTTTTTTATATACACATTGACATTAATGATTTTTTTTTATAAACAATGACATTTACTTACTTTGTAAAGTATTATATATATAAATTTTTTTTTTTTACATTGTGATTTGTGAATGTGAAGACGATGTGGGTCATTTTATTAATTTTTTATGTTTTATTTTTCTCTCTGTTCTATTACTTGTTTTTTTTTTTTTTTTCTCTCATGGTCTGGCAGTTTGAGTAATTTATGTGGCCTACCCAAATGTCCTTTCTTTGGTATTGTTCGTCGAATCGTTGAGCTCCTTAAGTCTTGAGTTGAGCTGCACGATTTCTGACAAATGCGTGCACTGACTGGACAGGTCCTCTCAATCTGTGTGGTTCTTTCCTCAAAAGACCATCTCAGACATCGATCTACATGGTCTTCATATAACCTGACCAAGATTATGTCTGGACTTTAAAAGAGACTGTGACCTCTGAGTTTGTTTCGGCCTTTCTTCTCAGAGTAGTCAGATAGGAAACGCCGACCTCATCTAGTTTAAAAAAAAACATGATTGACGTGTAAAAGTGTTTGTACAAACCTACTTACAAAAATAAAATCATTTATCATTTATCATTTATCATTTATACAACCTAGCACTGGCCTGCAAAGTGCAAAAAACGCAAGAAATTTTGAATTTCGCGGGCTGGTTGGAGCAGTCCCCTTAAGTAAGATACTTACTTACTTACTATGTAAGATACTGACTTACAATGTAAGATTCTTATTTATAAAATAGTGTTGCCTTTTTCAACTGCAGTAAAAGATTTCAGCAAGGCAATGTGAAGGCTCGCGAGCGCGGCGGGTTCACGCGTGTTCCCGCTGTAAGCGGCAGAGGAGGACACCAAGGAGTTTTAGTGTGTTAGAGACCCACATAACAGCACTATCTCCCCGTGGTAGTGCAGAATGCATGAGCATTTCTCCACGATTAAAAAAGGCTCGCGAGTATATAAGTCACTGCTATAAAAAAGAAGTTAAATGTAGCTACGATGGGCATACTACACCCCAAATAAATTGGGATAAGGACAGAAGAATTATGATGATACTACATGCCACTTTAAAGACTGCTAAACATAGGTGCCAGCACATCAAGCTACTACAATCTGTCAAACTTCTTTAATAAATTTTCAACTTTATCACTAAAGCATAAGGTTCAATGTTAATTGGGAAAATTTTACAGTTTTGGGTAGCTTGATGTGCTGGCGTCTGTACTTACACAACAAACTTAATACAGGATCAAATTAAATTCGTTAGCGAAACTCCGCAGGTGACGGTTGCCGATATTTAAACATGACAGAAAGAAAACTATGATTTGATGATTTTTATTTCGGGCCAACGACCGCAGGTATTGCATTTACGGAGTTTAGAAAATCAGTTTTTTTTTTGTGAAAACTCCATAGAAAACACGATAAAACAATAAAAAAAATACATTTTTTTAACTCGTACTTCTTGAAGTACTTCTTGTAGCTAACTCTAAAAAAACATCATTAATACATCTTTCTAGTTAGATTCAGTTAGATTTCTACCGTAAACACTTTCCGTAAGAGATTGGTTCTTATGGTAAAAATCTAACTTGGAAAGATGTATTAATGATTCTAACGATTATAATTCTCTAAATATGTAGGTATCTGTTACTGTCGCGAATCATATTTTGATCAAGATACAATCTGACACTGACCTGAAAATTTGCAAAAAACGTAAGAAATTTCTATTTCGTGGTCTACCACTACCCATTCATCTTAAATATATAACCCAGGCATTACCATTACAATTACTCGTGGGTGCCTCTCGATGTTTTCTTCCAGTGTTCACAGATAAAGCTGAACAGGTTTCCTGAATGCCCATTCGTTAAACAGGACAATATCGGCATTCAATCGTGTTCGAATTAGCTTTCATTGCTTTTCTATGCCAAAGACTTAACTGCGAATTACCTTGAGTATAGTCATTATTCAAGGGACAGTTAGCAACGAAAATTGATTAACAGTAACTTTTACATTATCGTCTAAATTATTCGATGCAGTGCTCAACTGTTCAAAGTTTATGTATGTAAATACTAGCAGCGCCCCGCTGTTTCACCCGCATAAGTGTCGATTCCGTCGGAATACCGGGATAAAAACAATCCTATGTCCTTCCCCGGGATGCAATCTATCTCTCTGCCAAATTTTATCTAAATCCGTTCAGTGGTTTAGGAGTGAAAAGGTAACATACAGACAGACAGACAGAGTTGTCGAATTTATAATATAAGTATGGATAACATTACTTTTTTTAAATACTTTAGCAACAACTTACCTAAGATTTAACATACCTAGTAAAGTAACGAAATTGACGTTCGTTGCTGACTGTATAACATAATCCTGGTTATTCACTCCACTTCCCTGAAGCTAGTTAATCCAACCAGGTACATGATTGAAGATAGGCTATATCCTATTGACTTCAGCTCCTGTAAGCAAAATTAATTATTGGAACATGTTACGAAACTCGACAGCCATAGCCATAGTTCAAAATAATAACCAGACTAACCAAGATATAATATTCTGTTTCAGCAGTGGGCCTATTAAATTGTTATACATTATTTTACTTTGTGTATTTTTTGGAAGGTTCTAGCATTCTTCAGCAACTTCAACGGTTCAAACTTAGGCGGTTTATTGCTCACGGTATCTGCATTCAGTGAAAGTCACGAACAACGGATAATAATTACAAAAAATGTCTGGAAAATTATGAAACAGTGAGCGTCGGCGAAGGGTGCATGAATTATCCATTACAACGACGACTGAAGGTACCTTTGGAGCCATAATTCGTACTCGTTTCGTACGGGGTTCCGTACGATATTTATGGCGGTAGATAAGGCCTACAGATGGCGGGTCTACGAAGTTTTTCTCCCCTAATACTTGTTGAGTTACGGGCCCAATTTCTAGTTCTGCACTTCAGGTGTACCTACCTCCCCAATCGTTGGTTATCGGTCCTGTTAGATATCAGACAAAGTTATAGCCCCACCTTTTAAGTGGAATTTCGAAAGGAGTTTTGTCACGGAAGGAGTCTTTATGCGTTTAATCTTATCCGGTAACAAATTATTGAGAAATTAGAGACTTACTTCGCCCATAAACCGGTCTCGTAAGAGGGTAACTCCTGAAGTTATAGGAGAACTAATGTTTGAGTTATTTAACGACTCACCGTGACAATCGCTCGTAATTTTGATGTCTACAATGTTTGTAGACAAGTGGATTGTGGTGTCAAATAGGTTTGAGCGTTATTTCTGACTAAAATTCTTGATTTATGTCACTTAAGTTTGCCGTATATAATTAATTCCCAGAATTTGATCCTTATTAGGGACACTATCGAGTGGTGTAATAATACAGTGTGTGTCTTTTTTTAATCAAAATCAACGGGTTCGATTGCTGACTTGAAATATTAATTTTTCAAAAATCCAATGATGTAGTTTTAGTTTTCATCAAAATCGAGCCCGCGACTCCTTTGAGTACTTTTCGCTATTCCTCATAGTTTCGGATTTGGCCATCCACGCCCACTTGAAAAATTCACCCTGTATGTATACATACGTACATAAAAATAAATAAAATTGAAGTGTCTTTTTGTAATTTTAATTTAACAGCTTTTTACTAAATGCATATGAAAGTATATGCGATACCTGTAACAAAAAAACAATTTTTAAAATGTTTGTCTGTCTATCTGTTTGTTCTGGCTAATCTCCGAAACAGCTAGACCGATTTTGACGGGACTGGCAGATAGGTGATGTTATAAGGAGTAACTTAGGCTAGTTAAAAAAAAAATTGAATTCCGAGCAAAAAATAAAACCCATGAAATCCAATTTGCTTTCCGATTCCGACATTCATGTGAACGAAGTCGCTGGCACAGCTAGTGTCATAATAAATTATTCACACTAATCACATGTATTCTAATATTCCAAATACCAATGCCCCTTCAAAACCAATACACAATTAATGATCAAACCTAATTACCATAGTGCCCACTTGGTATTTCGAGACATCGCCAAGCGGTTGGTCGACTCTTCCCATGACCAGAGGACTGGCCTATTTTTTGGCCAAAGAATCAGCATTGCCATACAAGGTGGCAATGCTGCCAGCCTTTTGGGCACGTTTCCTGTTGACAGCGATGCCGACGAATTTTTGATGTTCTTTGATTATTTCCCCTCCTTTTTATATACTTGTACAAATATTATTATTATTTTAAGACTGTTATCTTTTCAAATTACCATTGTCTATAAAGTTTAATTTAAAACCAATTAAGGCCTAGTATTAGTCACGCCGAAAAAAAAGAACACAGAATTATGACATCGGCGTATATCGTGACGTCACGCAATGTTGGAGGTGCCTGTTTTTCGGTGATTTATGGTACAAAGAGAACCATGACTAATACCAAGCTTAATAGACGCTTTGTCTATGGTAGCATTGTTTTTATTTATTATTCCGAGGATTTGGTAAGGGAATTGAAACATATGAGACAGAGATAGCGAAATTGTTGTTTGTTTGTTGAATGTTGATGTTTATTGCACCCTGTTGGGCGTTTTGTCTTTTTCTTCACAAGTGGAGCATTTGATTCGGGGACACTGCTTGCTCTCTTTCTGTTGTCATACAGTGATATATATTTTGGTAAATAATAAACCTTGTGGATCGTCGAGTAAAAGAAGGTCCTACTTATGTTTCTCATCCTATAATGTTTTCAGTCAGTGGGCAGGGCACATTGCTCGCAGAACAGATGGCCATTGGGTCGAAAGTTTCTGGAGTGGCGACCGCGTATCGAAAGACGAAGCGTTGAAAGGCCTCCCACAAGTTGAACCGATGACCAAGGCTGCGGGAATCCGCAGAAGCACAGAACTGGTCGAAGTGGCGCTGCTTGTGGGCGTTACTTGTGGAGGTCTATGTTCAGTCTTTCGGCTGGAATGGTCATGATGATAAACGTTTTCAGTTAAAAGTCTATGAAGCTTAAAGAGCCTATACCTACTAATTTGGCTTTATGAGCGTTTACACCGTACGGCAATTCATACAAACTTTCAAGCCCTTATTTTTCGAAATGAATGAACCGAATTCAATGAAACTTCATACGCATAAGCAGAATACAAAGGTCTAAAAAGTTAGTAGAGAACATTTTCGAAATGTCTTATTAAAAAAAAAAACTGGATATCTTTGTTTCTATGGAAAATTTAAAATATAATTTGGCTGTAACACAGTTTTTCGAAAATGTTCTCTATCCTGCTTATGCGTATGAAGATTCATTAAAATCAGTTCATTCATTTCGAAAAATAAGGGCTTAAAATTTTGTATGAAATGCCGTACGGCGTAAACGCTCTTAACAAATTCTGCAAACACATTTGTGATTGCATTTGTTGAATAGGTACTTACAACTTGCCTCACATAGCGGAAAGACATGGTGGCATAAGTATCCTACATCCTCAATGAGTTAACTGCAGTTAAAATAACCCCTTTGCCGGCACAAGTTATCTTTAGCAAAGCGAAACAACGGCTTTAAAGCCACAGCTCCTAAATCTCGTGATATTCCATAACATGTCGAAATACGGTAATTAAACTAATACAGCCGTTAAAATTAATCCCGGATACAGTACGGGTGCAACCCAAAAGTTTTAGATATTCCCGGAACTAATTTCAAGTTGGACCCATTTTATATCCCTGGGGGATACATCTGATTATTATACCTATTATTAATTTAGTTAATCAGCAGTTTTAGAAACTCATAAAATTGAAGCATGGATTTGAAACATGAAATTATAATACCTACCCATAGCACTTTTTAACCATCACGCTGTACAAAGATCATGAAATAAATTTATCGCTTATTTAAATTTTACCTTAAATTTTTTTCAACTTACGTACACAAATGACTAATTATCATTGCTACTAGGCTCTTTTGGCGCTTAAATGACGTTACTGGGGGGCGCTGTTGGTTTGGTATTTGTGCAATTGATTTGTGAAATGTCATTTGAATTGTATTCAAAAAACAAGATGGCGGCGTTAGTTCCGATTTTGCCCACGCGCCATAAAAACCACGCTACAATATAGCGTTATACATACCTACCTATCTAATGGTTTTATTACGCTACGAGTCGTTGACGACAATCGATCCATTTATTATATTTTTTCGGGCAGTGAAAAAGCAAGGAAAGTACGCAGGAAGTACGAAATTAAATCAATGACGCTGTATGCTAAAATTTACCAAAATTATTAATTAGGCGTGTGCGATGAGTTTTCAACGCGTGTTCGTCGAGATGTTTAATTTGCGTTTCCGCTGCCGCTTCAATGCGACGACATCTTAAAATTAAGACAGAAGTTAATTAAGCGTATGACTAATTCAAATAATTTATTCCCTTGCTTTCTTAATTGCCTTCGTTAATGCAACAAGGATATTAATATCTTCGTTATTAAGATTAGAGCAATAAAGATCTTCTACTTAATTTGCATAGATGAAGCAAAAAATGTGAATCCATTTAATGCTTTACATTCTTTATTCCTTCTTCATCCATGTGATTTTCCTGCAGATTTCCCGCATTTGAAAAGCTTTGTATAAAACAAATTATCGTGCGCTCATTACTAAGCACAGCCATTTTCTTTATCTACTACACCGAGTCTCAGTTTAAAACAAAGCAGCAATCTAACAGTCCTCCATGGAAAAGTTACGTAGAAACCGTTTTTCTGAATACCTCTAAAGGAAAATAAGGAGTCGTTCCGAAACAAAAAAGGACGATTGCTAATCGGTCTGAGCTCACATTGTTCAAAACGATACGATCAGTTCGAGCGCTCAAGTCGAAACCATGTAACAAATTCTCGACGCTTTAAACAGACACGTAACAAAACAGCGGAATTAGCCGCCAAGAACCCTCTGACTTTATCTACCGCCATATTTTTAAGTAAATTACAAATAGGTATAGGGCGCACCGTGCCATCAGTTGTGCCGTGCGTGTTATCGCGACGGGGGGATCGCGAGCCGGGCTCCTTACACATAAATGCTACTGCTGAGGGTCACAGAGTAGCAGGTTCAGTTAACTGGACATTTGTTTTTTCATAAAATTATCTTGCTTTATGGAGAGGGCTATGCTTGGAGATTCCCTCAGTGATCAAATCAGAAATGAAGAACCAAGAGAACCAAGGTAGCCGACATAGCCCGAAGATTTGCCAAACTTAAGTGGCAGTGGGCAGGGCACATTGCTCGCAGAACAGATGGGGCTGAAAGGTTCTGGAAGTGGCGACTGCGTACCGGAAGACGTAGCGTTGGAAGGCCTCCTACAAGGTGGACCGACGATCTTGTGAAGGCCGCAGGAACCCGTTGCATGCGAAAAGCACAAAATCGGTCGAAGTGGAGGTGCTCAGGGGAGGCCTATGTCCAGCAGTGGACGGCTTTCGGCTGAAATGATGATGATGATGATCTTGCTTTCTACAGCAAATTAGTGACAAAGACTTATTTCTTGTTAGAAGGAAAACATCGTGAGGAAACCGACAGGTTCTCGAACCAAGAATTTGAATACATGTAACATCTACAAATCCGCAATGGGCCCGCGCGGTGGATCACAGCCCACTCTCTCTCCCAGAGGAGGCCTGTATCCCAGCAGTGGCAAGATTATAGTTTGATTAAGCTAGAAGTTGTGGATGTGGTCATGACAATTGCATACCAGTCCTCCGTAAATAATGTTGAGATTAGTTTTACTTAACTGTCATCATCATCATCATTTCAGCCGAAAGACGTCCACTGCTGGACATAGGCCTTCCCCAAAAGGGGGGGTTTGCCATAATCGCCACGCTTGGCAGGCGGGTTGGCGATCGCAGTATGGTATGGTGGTGGAATGCATAGAGAACGCTGCTGCCCATTCTCCGGTACGTCCCTTAGTCGCCTTTTACGACACCCACGGGAAGTATGGGGTGGTGCTATTCTTTAAGTCCGGCACCACACAGACAACTTAACTGTGTTACACTATAATTTTATCCAAACGGGTTTCCTCTCTTCTTTTATAAATAAAACGTCTAATTGGACGAATACAACAATTAATTACATTTTGACACAGAAAAATACAATTTTCAAACTTTGCAATAATAAAGTTAAACGCTAAAAAAATATCCTAACATTAGACATAGTCCTTATAATTATCGATTCGTTATTGTATGATGGGTAATTGACAATAATCATACCAAAAACCGTAAACCCGTTTTTCTCGTTTTCACAATTAAAACTCAAGGTCTGGACCCTACAGTTGACGTCTATAGTAAAATAAACAAAACGATTTTAATAGTTTTGTGAACCTGATTTTTTAATTGTTCAACTGTTTTTTTTAGTCTGCGGTATTTATTACGGTTAGTGGTAGTTATAGTCTGTACGAGGAACGGTCGGAAACGTATTTTTTCGTCTAGTCTCCCCGCTGCATTTTCAGGCTTTCCAAGCTGACGGTTTTTCCTTTCCGACAATGATAACGTCGTTAGTGGGGGCTTTGAGCTCCTAAAGACGTGATAGTTTGTTGATGCCTTCAAACTTCCTCGTTTATTTTTAGTTTGAAACTTTTCACAATACTGTTCAAGGGGTGGAAAAATTGGCAGGTTTTTTCCGTAGTAAACTGTTGCTTGGTGTCTTCTAAAGGGACTATACTCGCAGACTTGATTTCGTTGATGCCTTCAAACTTCCTCGTTTATTTTTAGTTTGAAACTTTTCACAATACTGTTCAAGGGGTGGAAAAATTGGCAGGTTTTTTCCGTAGTAAACTGTTGCTTGGTGTCTTCTAAAGGGACTATACTCGCAGACTTGATTTCGTCGTTTTACTCTACTTTTCAAATTGAACATAAATAATGCAGCAAGTATTAATATTATTAATCTACCGTTATTTATAGATCGAATTAAAATTAACGTTTATTGCAAACAAAAAGAGAATGGACCATTCCAACAAAGATAATGTGAAGCACTCACGACATTAAAAGGTGAAGAATAAAAAAGCTTGCAAAAAGGCATCGGAGAGTCTCTTTGTGTTAAATCGTTAACTGCTTTTTCCTATTGAGAGTAAAAGAAATAAAAATCAAATGCGACCGCTTTCCCCGATCGAGTGTTTGTTTGTCTTGTTCTGTTTGCTCTGAGGCAAACCAACTGCTGTTGGCACAAAACGGATCCACCGACTGTATGCCCTCATACACCGCCGGGTGGTCTTTATCATTTTTAATGTAAACACTCCGCTCAAACACTATATAATATTATACTAAATTTAAAACCAACAGCGGCTTCAAAGATGTTGAACGAAGATTTCTTCAGTTAATTGCTTGATAATTTTATTTTCGAATGGTTAAATATTTTTCTATTGTAATGTTAGGGAAAAGAGTGTTAAACCAAACTGTAAATTAAGCAACTCGCTGTCCTTTTTTTGTTAATCGGTTTCCAACTCGTGTACTTTTACGTAATGTTTTTTTTATGTTCAAGTACTTGTTCGATCAGTTTGTCAGGTACTTCAACTGTGTGTAAGTCATGGCTTTGAAGTGGTATACAAAGCTGTACTATCAAACGATTGCGCACACATCAGATCAAATAAATCACAAACTTAACGAGTTTCTGGCAAACATTTGTGGACGGAGCCAACATTTTGATTATTTTACAAATACTCGACGTGTAATGGTCCATGGGAGTTCTGTTTACTGTTTTACGGTACGTCAGAATAGATAGTCGATTGTTGGGCAACCATAGAAGTATTTGTCTAGCGGTACGCGTGCGGTGCCGTGTCACTATGGTAATAGTCATCTAAAATATGCACATCAATATTTTAGTCTATAAAAGTTGCGCTCGAATGTACCGTAAGGTGTAGGTGGCAGTTCGTTTTATTGTACTATACTTTATTGAACGATGACATGCAAAATGAATTGCTTTCACGGTTTAAGCACTACGCAATGAATCGGAGATTATGGTCTTTGGAGGCATAATTCAAAAGCTCATAGCTGTTTTGCTTCGGCGCGATTACGGCTCTGTTTCGTGTCAGCCACAATGAAGGGGGCAGGTTGTTCCACCAGGGGTCTGTCGGGACCTCAGAGAGACGGCGCCCCGCGGCGGCGCGAAGCGAAAACCTGCGCGTCGATATTAACCGTCGCTATTACTCGATGATGTATTGATGTATTAACTCATTAAAGTACAAACCAGTTTTAGAGTTAAAGGTTAAAGACTTCATAAAAAACGCACTTACTTTCGTTCCCCGCTGTGTCAAAGAATTCAAATGAAGCGTGAACGTCTAACAACAAAGGACTTAGGTTAACTATTGTATGAAGATTTTGAGGCAGAGTTTGTTTAGTACATACACGGCACACGTTCAACGATTACGCGATTATGTCTAGTATATTCTCGGAACAAGCAAGCTCTGCTAATAGGATAGGACCGACCGTATCTACTGGCACGGTTATCTTAGAAACAGTTAATTCGGTTAGTATAGCTAGCTTCTGTTTCAAGTTTATCTTAAGCTTTTCAACTGATAGAAACTAATTATGCACATGGCATGCAGATAAGTAAATTAAGTAGATCCTAACGTTACCTGTATGGATGAAGCAATTTCTAAGTTATGGTAATTTCGATACTTGTCAGTATCATGAGTAGCTATGTTATAAATTTCTATATTAAGTGAACCAAGACCCGGAGTCGGGTACCAGTTGGAATTTATGCTACATTTCTACTGTATTTTAGACTAGCGACCTATCCCTGCTTCGCGCGGTTTTTAAGACTTGACAAAACATCGAGATTTCTTTATTATATGTAAGTTTATTTTTATTGTATTATACATATATAATAAAGCATTCGAAATATTTTTTCTATAATTATTTTGAAAATCGCATCAAAATCCAATGCGTAGTTTAGAATAATAACGCGACCACACAAACAGACTTAAAAAGCGACTGTAATTCATAATATATATACATAAGTATATTCTTAACTAGTGGTATTTCTACTACTTACTAACTTAACTGCTTTGGCACAACTCAAAACAACTTGTGGCTAAATAAAATAAAAAATCATTAAAAACTTTCGGCCACATACGCGCGACGGTTCGACAGTTGGATTCAACAAAATATGGCGCCGGTTCACAAAACTTTTTCACTCGCTGCGGCTGTATTTAATAATAGAGCTGTCAAAATTGAACTTAGTTTGTCTGCTAGTACAGTCAACAAAGGAGATAAGTATACAGGAGCATCGGATATAGTTGAAGTTTACTAAGAAACCGATGGATATTCTCGAATAACATTTTATTTTTATTATTAGATTTATATTAATAGAAAACAAACAGCTTATTTATTAAATTAAATTTCAGTCCAGAACATCCATCGGTTTCTTAGTAAACTTCAACTATATCCGACGCTCCTGTATACTTATCTCCTTTGTTGACTGTACCTACATATTATGCAAAAGGCCTTTTTTAAACAAAATTATGATGAGAAAGCAATGTAAAAGATGGGGTGGATTACTTATTTTTTCTTACTTTACTTTGCTTATTACTTAATTTACTTTAGGTATGTGTTTCCAAACCACTATTGTATTGGAGTCATCCTGTAAAGATAGTGTGTGTAAGTTTAATAAATAAATAAAATAAATAAATAAAATATATAAAATAAATAAATACATTTTCCACATGTAGGTCTCCTTCTTAGATGTAGATGGCAATCTAAATAGAGTCGGCTCAGAATTTTAATTTTTTTTCAGTAGCGTTCATCAGTTCCTGTAACGTACACGCTGGTCACGATATTAAGGGTCCCATTCCTGGTGGAACAGCAGCACATTTCCACTCTGGGGTGGAGTCATCTGTGAATCTCCACCTGACCCAGGTTGACCGAAGTAGGGAACACCTGCTGCCAACGAAGTTAATAATTCTATTATAACCAATGGCATCCGCAAGTAGATATAAGTTACACTTACAAGTAGATATAAGTTACACTTACAAGTAGATATAAGTTACACTTGCAAGTATTCGATTTTTACTTAATGGTATCCTGCAAGGTAATTGCGTAACACACTATCAGTAGCAGTGGGTTTCATTTTGACATTTCAACAACATTCATTGCGTTATTTACGTTGCTGAGCAAACACATTTTTGAACATATGAAGCAATGGATTAGCAATATCTTTTAAAATGATTCAGATTGAGATTGATTGTGTTACGCAATGAAGGTAGGGCAGAGCAGTGGTGACTTACGAGTTGTAAGTCGTAGGTTCGAACCCAGACAGGCGTTTTACTTTGTGTAAATTATTTCATCACCACTGCTCTCAAAACGGTGAAGGAAAACATCGCGATGAAACCGGCATGTCCTAGAACCAAAAATTCGAAGATAATGTGACATCTACCAACCCGCACTGGGCCCGCGTGGTGGATTACGGCCCACTCCTTCTCACAGAGAGGAGGCCTGTGTCCCAGCAGTGAGAACATTATAGGCTGATTATGATGATGGACGCAATTAGGGTACGGAAACCCACGAAAGTTATTATTAGTCTGTTAAAATATAAATAAAGGGTGGCCTATTCTATTTACTTCCAGGCAAATAAAGCGCAATAACTACGTAACGTTGTATACAAACTTTTTGTTATGAAAATCTACGTAAGTTACGGGGGTTTTTTGCCTCATTTTTTATTATTCTTTAGAACTAGGCCAAGAGTTTTACGCACATGTTTGCAGCCTAGAATCTTATTACTTTGTTTACTTGCTTATAAAACATCGCTAAAACTATTGTCGCCAAGCCTATTTTTATACTGACTTCGTAAACGGCCCTTTTTAGTGGCATAAAAGGAAAGAAAAGGGGCTTTAAGTAAAGTAACAACTTATCAGTGTTTTGTTAAGAAAATAGTGTCACAAACAAGACAGTTAGGCCGTATTTGCGTCGCCATTGGCGTTAAGTAGTCTTTATGAGAGTCGAGCCTCTGCCGGTGATAAACCCGAAGTAAAACGAGATGAGTACATAAATAGCACCTTAGTACCAGATTGTGATCAGAGGATAGACTCCTTTTGTACTAAAGCAAGTTTTACGACATCACGCCTATAAAATTTGATATTAACTTTCCGCCCTTGTAAAGTGTCCTTTGGTGAGTACATTTTTTATTTTTATGTAAATACGTGCCTAGTATGGATAATTCTTTTGAAGAAGGTGGTAATTGCATGGTTAAGGTTGAGTGATTTAAGTGCTGTGTCAATAAATTGGAAGAATCATAAATATGTAAATGTATTTGCTTAATTCGTGTTAGTTCATGCGTGGGTAAATAAAAGGTTGGCTCTATGGTTAATCAATAAGTAAATATAGATTTAGCTTTCCAGTTCTAAATTACATCACACTTGAAATTAAAATTAATCGTTCAAAGATAACAGGGGGGCAATTCTCGTAATTATGAACGTATAGGTTCGTATCTGATCTCAGTCTCAATCTGTCAAAAATATCTCTAATTTCCTTACATTTTTGACAAGTTTTTCACATTGATTGTCGCTGTGATGAGATTGTAACTAGATTGTGTACGCTTTTAGGGTTCCGTAGCCAAATGGCAAAAACGGAACCCTTATAGATTCGTCATGTCTGTCTGTCCGTCTGTCTGTCTGTCCGTCCGTATGTCACAGCCACTTTTCTCCGAAACCATAAGAACTATACTGTTGAAACTTGGTAAGTAGATGTATTCTGTGAACCGCATTAAGATTTTAACACAAAAATAGAAAAAAAAAACAATAAATTTTAGGGTTCCCCATACTTAGAACCGAAACTCAAAATTTTTTTTTCATCAATCCCATACGGGTGGGGTATCTATGGGTAGGTCTTCAAAAATGATATTGAGGTTTCTAATATAATTTTTTTCTAAACTGAATAGTTTGCGCGAGAGACACTTCCAAAGTGGTAAGATGTGTGTGTCCCCCCCCCCCTGTAACTTCTGAAATAAGAGAATGATAAAACAAAAAAAAATATATGATGTAAACTACCACCGAAAATTGGTTTGAACGAGATCTAGTAATTAATTTCATAAACATAAACCTTATGCATAAACCCGGATGTTACGGAACCCTCGGTGCGCGAGTCCGACTGGCTCTTGCCCGGTTTTATTTACTAGAATTGGCCTTCTGGTTCTAACAATGCTTCAGCAGATAAGTAATTAAAAGTCAATTAATGAAAACGAACCCAACAATGGTGAAGAACAAGTTTTAACTGCCCTTTATATCAAAGATGCCATATCCATAATTTATAGCGGGAACTAAAAAAAGCACTCGAAGTCGGAATTAATTAAAATGTCCCCGAGCGAGGACCATTACCGGGGATGAAAAAGCGATTTCCCCAACAGTGGGTTTTAAAGGAATCGACGAGTCCTCGAGTCCATTCTAGTGAATAAGAGGGTGCCCGACAGTGGCTTATAGACTTTTGAAAGGTTCTTTGAGAAATGCTCCAAAGATTTTATTGACGTATTCCATCTGGTAATGCCATTGTTTCCATTGTTGGGAAAACTTTGCCGAGTCCTTTTCGAAAACTGTATCAAAAAGGTCTTCATTTTCTGCGAAATCTGTTATTCTGCGCTGATTAAATTTTGTAGGAAAACGTGGAAGTATGTAATAAAAATGGGAAATGAATTTACCATTTAGGTATAAATACAACCTCACGTTTACGACCCCTGTCGGATTAACCCTTTCTATCGTCTTTACGATTTTCGGGATTATAAGTAGGGACAAGATTAGGCTTTGGTGGGTTACTCTTGAATACGTATTGTAGTAAAATGCTTATAAAATATATTAAGTATGCCTTCAGTGTTGTTAACGGGAGGGAAAAGGTCGCCACTTCTTGGCTCTTGTGTGTAACTAGAACAGATTAGAACCGAGTATATTTTTTACTTTAAAACATGATACATTAATTATGATCTTACGAGTTGTAGGTTCGAACCCAGACAGGCGCTTTACTTTGTGTAAATTGTTTCATCACCACTTCTCTCAAAACGGTGAAGGAAAACATCGTGAGGAAACCGGCATGTCATAGAACCAAAAATTCGAAGATATGTGACATCTATCAACCCGTACTGGGCGCGCTTGGTGGATTACGGCCCACTCCCTCTTACAGAGAGCAGGCCTGTGTCCCAGCAGTGGGAACATTATCTGTAGGCTGATTATGGTATGTAAATACTTAAATATATTTAATGTAAACATTTAAAACGATGTGTATACATTAATTTGTTAATATTCTTATTCTAAGATCGTCACGGGTCAATCAAGAAGTCGTAGTTAGGCTGAGAAAAAAGACAACAGTATTTTTACTGTGAATAACAATGCTTAATTGCTTATACAGCATATACAATGCATGCATATGCTTGCTTACATAGTTTTAAGTTTATACACTAACAGACTTTGTACTTATTATAATATTTATGTTAGTCTATAGGCCAAAGTAGCCTGAAAATAAAGGTTTTATTATCTATTATTTATTAATATGCCAAGTTGTACGGTAATGGCGACATTTCCGATTAAGACAAAAGCAATGTTTTATTTAATTGAGGGATTTTATATTGAGCAGTGGGCATTTACAGTAGGCCCCACATTCCAGGACAGTCACTTGTCGCCGAGATCTGTCATCCGAAGCACGGTAACGCAGTGTTTGCTGCGGCGGCGTAAGTATCCTCTCTACAAATTAGACTCCGTATCCAAGTAGGCCGCAGCAAGGACAACCTCCACGTGGGGGTTCATGGAAGACGTGGACTCTCCACAGACAATGATTCATCTCCCATCTTGCACCGCATGGGCTGTCACCTGCACACGTGAGGATCTAATGGCCGCGTCAGCAAATGGTATCCGCGTTGCTGAATTTTGGCCCAAACAAATTTAAAAAAACCGGGCAAGAGCGAGTCGGACTCGCGCACCGAGGGTTCCGTAACATCCGGGTTTATGCATAAGGTTTATGTTTATGAAATTAAATGTTTATTTTTATTTTTGAGTTGATTGAATGAATGAAAAAAAAAACTACTTACTAGATCTCGTTCAAACCAATTTTCGGTGGTAGTTGTCATCATATATTTTTTTTAGTTTTATCATTCTCTTATTTTAGAAGTTACAGGGGGGACACACACATTTTACCACTTTGTCTCTCGCGCAAACTATTCAGTTTAGAAAAAAATGATATTAGAAACCTCAATATCATTTTTGAAGACCCACACGTATCGGTTTGATGAAAAAAAAAATAATTTGAGTTTCGGTTCTAAGTATGGGGAACCCTAAAATTTATCGTGTTTTTTTCTATTTTTGTGTGAAAATCTTAATGCGGTTCACAGAATACATCTACTTACCAAGTTTCAACAGTGTAGTTCTTATAGTTTCGGAGTAAAGTGGCTGTGACATACGGACGGACAGACAGACAGACAGACATGACGAATCTGTAAGGGTTCCGTTTTTGCCATTTGGCTACGGAACCCTAAAAACTAAGTATGTTTATTACATCTATTTTTGCCATTGACACGCTAAGAAGAAGACGGTCTTATTCGATAATTGTGTAGGTACCTACTGTGTTCGAAGTTGATGTTTTTATTTGCAGAAAAGTTGCAAATACCTAAATAGGGATGTGCAAACCGTATCTCAGAAAACAGACGCTTGTGAACGTTGAAGTAGGTACGTGTATTCTTGTATGTTTAACTTTTATGTATTTTGTTAGCAACGCTGTGTTCCCGTAAAGTTTATGGCAAACGTATGAAGGTTTACATTGTGTTCCTCAGCTCATGTGTGTAGATTGTGGGTATACGGTGAATTTACTTGAAAACAGATAATATAAACACTGGAGAACTGACATAAAAGCAAGCCAAAACCACAGTAATTATGACAATTAATGAATAACGTTGACGTAGTCCTTTGACAATAATAAAATTACTCCATCAGGGCAATAATCCAACAGAGATAAAGAATTCAATGGGCATTGTTCGAGTAAGTTCTATTAAAATAACATCAGATTACGTCCCAAACATAAACGAAATTGGAAAGAGGTTTCGCCTTTTTCTTAATTAGCGCGTATAATGAAATTTCCTTCATCAACTGGTATTAGCGGGGAAAGTTGGGGCATTAATGCAAAATAACGAGCGGATCGGCCCAAAGCCCGGAACCCGAGGGATCCCGGGATTCCAATAAGTCCGGGATAGGTCCCTGCGCTAATCGCACTTGTAGCCAGTTGCGAGATCGCCAGATTAACGTCACCATAGTTACCGTCAGATGGGTTCTGGCAAGCGATCGGCTGAACATTATGTACTGAAATAGGTAACACTTACATAGATGGGTTCGTCGATCAAATTTTCGATCCAAAAGGGTTGACAAAATGGACCTCCCTTTATCTATATTATTCATAGCGTGTTTCTAATTTACCAACCAAGGATTAGCATATCTAAGCATAATCAGCCTGATATGATCCTACTGATGGGACACTAGTCTTATCTCTGTGAGAGGAAGTGGATATGGCCACAGATTAGGCCAAGGATTACAAAAAAAAATTACAAAAGTAACTTAGTATTACTAAACGGAAAACTCAATTATAACTTCTGTGATTCAAGTAGGTCGTCTCAGTTCAGTTGTGTTTCAAACTCCAACGGTTTCGACATTTTATTTATTAGCTGAAAATGAGAAAGTAGGTACGAGTAGGCATGTATATTTGCATAGGCCTTTACACACCTAAATAAAAGTTAACGTTTATCGTAAAAAACGATTATTAGGCTACGCTTCATTACAATGTACAGCCTTCTAATTTGTTGCTCTCTCTCTCTTTAAGTATCTTTCTTTTCTGTCTAATGCTAGGCTATTACTACCTTCATCTATTGCTATTAAGGAATCGTTAAAGGCGTTTATTTTTCCTTTTTAGCGCCTTATCTCCATCATCTGCCTAGCCTTTTCCCAACTATGTTGGGGTCGGCTTCCATTCTAACCAGATGCAGCTGAATACCAGTATTTTACATGGAGCGACTGCCTATCTGACCTCCACAACCCAATTACTAGGTAATAAGATACCTTTTGGTAAGACTGGTTGTCAGACTTTTGGGCTTCTGACGACCCGTAATGACTGTCAAAGATCCATGAATGCCAGCCGGGACCGATGGCTTAACGTGCTTTCCGGGGCACGGAGAGGTCTTGGTATGTAAAGATGGATCCACGGACCAACCGCGGCACTTGTACCTTAACCAGATCGATAGACCCGTATTTATTCCTTTTACACAATTATTTTTCACAAATCTTTCCGCAGTTGGTACTGCGGCAACCTTATAAATCGACAAGTGCGGCTGTTATTACTTGGTCATAAGGTTGCGTTTCCACCAGAGATGAGCGAGGATGCGTAGCGAGGAATGTGTCTGAAACTAACCAATAACAACGCTACCTTAATTCAAGCTGTGAAAATGAAGCGATGTTATTGGTTTGTTTCACACGGGTACAATACATAAATACGAAAAACTTTATTCCGACAGTCACAAATACGAATTTCAAAATACCGATTTTCAAAATTCCGAATGGTTCAAAATTCCTAATATAACAACTCCGATTTATCATTCATCCTATTTTTATAATTCCGAAATTTCAATATTCCTAACGTTTATAAATACTATTCTCAAAATACCGAGTTCCAATAGATCGAATAACAAAAAGTCCGAATTAATGAAAATTCGAAACATCAAAAATACGAATTCCGATTAATTAGAATTCCGAATTGATTATAATTCCGAAATAAAAACGCCTTGTAAAACTGAATAGCAAGACAAATATACGAGTAGAATACGGAATATCGAAGCACAAAATATCGATAAATGCTAATACGATGCTACAATATTGCGATGCACGTAACTGCGAAAGACCCGTCTCTGCGACGCCACTACACTTCCATGCACGTTACCGCGATAGATCTTCACTGCGACACTACTAGACTTCGATGCACGGTAAAGGTATTTATATTGTCATTCGCTCGCTCTTGCATCCTAGTATCGACGGAGCCCCGCTTCGCGGGGCCCCTATTTCTGTGTAAAGGGTTTAAAGTAACAAGCATGCAGCAAGCATGCAGCATGGAAGCAAGCACGCAGCATGCTGCATGCCAGCAAGCATGCAGCATGGAAGCAAGCACGCAGCATGCTGCATGCCAGCAAGCATGCAGCATGGAAGCAAACACGCAGCATGCAGCATGCATGCAGCAAGCATGCAGCACGGAAGCAAACACGCAGCATGCAGCAAGCATGCAGCATGGAAGCAAACACGCAGCATGCAGCATGCAAGCAAGCATGCAACAAGCATGCAGCAAGCATGCAGCATGCAAGCGAGCATGCAACATGCAACATGCAGCAGGCATGGTTTCTGTCACGGCTCCGGCGCTGCGGTTCTCCGGCGGCCCCACGCGTGCTAATCGTCGCAGACGGCTTTCGCTCACCACCACGGCTTCGGCTTGCTGGCCGGCTTTGCCGGCCAGCCTCAGCCGCGGCGGCTCGCTCACAGCCTCCTGCTCCTCAGCCCGCGGGCCGCCTCGCCCCTACGCGCCTACGCGATTTTAAATTACACTCTAGGGGTAGGGCAGACAAGACTGCGTAGAGTCGGATTTACAGCGATTCGTTTCTGTCACTAAAACCTAATTTTTAGCAAACGTTTTAGAGCTAACAATTTTATTATAAATGAACATTCGGAATAATACACATTATATAATACAATACTTAGGACATATGACTATTATACATATATTTTATGCAAAATTAGGAGATTCAATTATTATAGTACTCGATATTATGACAGAATAGATTTAGAAGTAAAGATAATTATGTAAAACAAAATTTCGAATTTTTGAACATTATGGTTACTAAAGTTTATAGCAAACGTGTTATGGATAATGACTTTCGGACAAACAATTTTAGGAGAAGAAAGGGAGTACCAATTTTAACAAGTTATTCGGAAAATTGAAAATCGGAATGACGTTTTTCGGACCGAGAACCCATCGAGCATTTGATTCTTCGAACATATGAAAATCGGAAAACAAGCAAATCGCATTTATGACTTTCGGAAACATAAATTTCGTGATTTTTAATAATAGAGATTATAATTCTTAGGTATTATGAAATTCGGACTTTTGAAAATCGGAACATCGAAATTCGGAACAAAATATTTCGGAATATTTGGGTGTTCCCGTTTCACACACATCCCTCGCTACGCATCCTCGCACATCTCTGGTGGAAACGCAGCCTTAGCCTCTCCTTTTTAGCGCCTTATCTATATCTATACTTAATATTATAAAGCTGAAGAGTTTGTTTAGAACTACTGGTTAGAATTGAAAAATTATTTTGATAGCCCGATTCTTGAGTAAGGCTATAGGCCACTTAACATTATCTAGGACACTGAGGAGCCGCGCAAAAACATAAAAGTCAGAAACAATGCTAAGTGAAAACGAAGTAGCAGCACGGACAGGCGATGTGATGCGATGGGCTAGGTCGGTGAAACAAGAAATTTCACGCGAAAAGTCGCGGGCTGTAGCAAGTATCAAAATGAACTAAAAGTTGTGTTCGAGTTTTAATCGAACACTAAGCGAAAACGCATAATTGCATCGAACGCAAATATGCACATCCGCTCGTCCACCAAAATATGGGCCAGTTCGCGTTCAGATCTCGCTAGAGACACCACGGGCTCATAACCGTTAGCACTACCATTGTCTTGTAGCTAAGTGTTATAGTGATTTATATGTATTTTATAGCTATTTCCTTTACCATTACCATTGTCGTGTAATAGTGATTTAATATACAGCTATTTCCCTTACAATTCGAGACTTTAACTTCTACCATACAAAACCATATCCGAGAAAGGAGTGTTAGGTCACCATAGCGTCTAGCCCTACTTTTTACAAGTTGTTAGTTGGAGGAGTTTACTCTCAATATTGTATGAGTTCAAAAAGGGATCTTAATAGTTATTGATTTATTGAAACTTATAGCTCAGCCATCAAAGAAATTAGGGTTTATGCACAATCAGCCTATAATATTCCCACTGCTGGGACACTGGCCTACTCTCTTCGAGAAGGAGGAGGCTGTAACCTACCCCGCGGGCCCAGTGCGGGTTGGTAGATGTCATTATGTCTTTGAATTTTTGGTTCTAGGAGATGCGAGTTTCCTCACGATGTTTTCCTTCGCCGATGTGAGAGCAGTGGTGATGAAACTATTTACACAAATAAAAGCACTGGCCTGGGTTTGAACCCACGACCTAAAGCTCGTAAGTCGGGGCCGATGCTATTGGGCCACAACTGCTCCTTTTTGGGTCTATATTCAACCAATACTAATATTATAAATTTAATTCGAAACTAACTTTGTCTGTCTGTCTGTATGTTATCTTTTCACGCCTAAACCACTGAACGAATTTCGATAAAATTTGGCAGAGAGATAGAATGCATCCAAAAGTAGGACATAGGATAGTTTTTATCGACATACCTTGCGAGCGAAGCCGTAGGAAGAAGCTAGTTAAAATAAATGAAGTATTTGTTTTTAGGATGAGGTACAAAAGTGCAAAGCAAAGCAATCATTGTAATAATAGATGCAGTTTTTATCATGAAAATCGCCATCATTATTTGTCCTGTAGGTAAACAGTGCAAAACGATCCTTGTCCTAATAACGTGTCCAAATTATTATCTCGCATGATAAATTTCTTCCTCAACCGTAACATATCTACAAGTATAACGAACTAATCCCCGAAACGGCAGGCTGTTCCTTTAATGATAGCATTAAGTCCCGATGTGACGAGGGACAAGCTGCTCGCCTGTTATCGGATCCAATCCCGGAATGGGACAAAAAATGTCGCAAGTAGTCGACCCGAATTACGGTTGTCCCACTTGAGGAGTTAACCCTAGGGCCTAAAAAAACGGGCAAGTCCTGACAAAGTGATTCATTGATAGCCTCATTTGTAGTAAAACTATGAGTCTAGCGGCACATCTACAGAAAAATCTAGACTGAAAGTTGGACGCGCTTACGCAAAGCTTTTTAAATATGGTACCTATAAACATAGGCCGAGTTTCTGCTTCGTAATTTTGGCTAATATGTCGCTCACTTAATGAAGCAGTCAAAGGTAACGATTATTTATAAGTCATCGTCAACCCAGCCTTTTCTTAATAATGTTGAAAGCTGCTTCCAGTCTCACCGCTGGCGTTTAAATATCAATAATTTACGCTAAGTTACTGCCATCTGACCTTCACGTTGTGTGGTCTTGACTTCCAATAAACCATTCCATAATTTCAATGAATATCGAGAAATGAGAGCACCAACCAAGAGCCAATGGAAAACTGTAATTGCAAGATCATTTTCGGAATGTGACAATAACTGAAATAGTATTTTCTGTTCAAGAGAATCCTCTTTACTAATATTACACTACACGATAGGCCTAAAACGCACTGCCAAAACTTAGAGATTTTGCTGATCCTTTATCAGAATACTGAAAATGGATGTGCATGCCATGTTTGCTGTTTTGCTTGCATTTATGAATAAAATTTCAGCAGTTTTTCCATCAAAAAGGAATCTGTGCAACCTTCTTGCATCCTGGGTAACCTTGAAACTAATGCAACTTTCGGAGGCCTATGTAAGATTTTTAGACGGTGAGCACAATCTGACTGCATTTTAGTTTTTCGTGTCCATAAAAGATGTATTGCAAATGCAGAGGCAACGCCAGCTCCTTACAATTCTACATTAAAATTTTTTCCATTGACCACTAATTTATTTTTATACTTCAAAAAAGGTTTGTCGCTTTAACCCTTAGTATGCCGGAACGTAGATCTACGCGAGACACAATGGTTTTTTAATTGTGTCTGTAATTACGACATACAAGGGGTTAACGCAATGATACCAGCTTTTGTTTCATCTTCTACTTGGTTCACCTCATCTTTGGAATGACCCGAAGCAGTTATCAGGCTACAAACGATCCTATTATTCCCATCCGTCGGGTGACACCGTCGTAATCAATTACATTCATTATGTCATCTCCTAGACACGGACGCTATCTATTGCGTACTAATTGTGTAATAATTATGCTATTTTAGTGGCTTCGTCGTAAATGGAAATTTATGATCGTTTGCTTTGACAGTTTGTGACCAGGCTTTGAAGTAGGTTATAGAATTGTTAAGATATTATGATTTGGATTGCGAATCTAATTTATTTTTATTATTTTAATCAATTCAGTCTGTCCTTGTTCTCCGATATGCTGTACCTTGGTGTGTCATCTAGCAATGATATCAGCCATAGCAAGGGTTTCGGAGGACTTCAGACAAAAATCTTCATCGGTAAGCATGCATTCCCTCTTAAAAGAGAGGAGGTCTGTATTCCAACACTGGGAACATTATAGGCTGATTATATGCGTAATTAGCCTACAGTGTATTAAAATACCTACCTACCTAGCATGCAGTGACAGTACCTAAAGATAAAAAGATATAAATAATTTTAGTTTGTCATTTTATGACAAACACTGAACGCACCATTATCCATGATACGTCCCTTCAAACATTGTCAATCCATTTGCTTCAAATACATGCTCGAACGTGATTGTAGGTACTTAATTAAATCGCCGGGCAAATGGGATTAGGACAAACCAATCAACACAACAAACATTAGTCTAATGGATAATTAATTGTTTAATGATCCTTGAATCTTATGATGGGCAAATCAAATTGAAACCATGGCAACATGTTCATAACACAACAGTTTAGACATAAATATTTCAAAGCTTGTTTCTTTCCTATATTGTTGTAACATGTAGGTTAAGGTACGGTTTCCTAAACAAGAGTCGTCGGCGCCACATAGTGTCCGCAAGTTATCGACGAATGACGTCACTGAAATGTTATATAGGAAAGTAAGTTGATGTGTTTTCCTAGAGAGCGTTTTAACGTGAATACGTCTTTAAAATTGCTTCCATAGTGGGAGGCAAGTAAAAAAAACGAATGATAACAAAATCGGGGGATATAGTTTGGTGTTGCAGCTTCATATCTACCAGCTAAATGATCAATGAATTTATTACGCCAAGTGAGGACTGTGGCGCATCGCGCGCGTTGGAGGGTAGAGCGCCTCCATTTTGAGGTAATTTTGATGCGTATCGAGGTTTTCACTTACTTTTGACTCGGAAAAGCTACGACGTTCGTTTAAGTTTCAATCGTCAGCTATCAGTAAAATCTATTGATTGTATAAAAAACATTAGTGTAAAATAGTGACAGTGAATACAATGTGTTAAGTTAAAAAGAAAAATAATATCAAAAATATACAATGTTGGCCTATACGCGTCAAAAAGTCAAATCCAAATACAGAGATCGTATATCGGTTGGAAAGCTTCTCAGGAGCAATCGAATGGTACCAATAAAACACCATATGACCGAGTGCCGGGAATGTAAAAGAATGAATGCGGACGAGCGGATCAACCCCGTTACGTAGGTAAACTCATTCACGTACAACACACGGCCTTGTCCATGACATATGCACACCCTATTTTTTTGACACCGTAAAGTCAAACCCCGCTGCTATCATTTTCGTGACAGACGTCACTGGGGGAGTTGTGTAGGCTACTGGTCTTCTAGGAAACCGTTGTTTTAGTAAGCATTTGTAAAGACAGGATGATGATATTCCACCACTGTCTAACGTCTCAACAAACGTTAGACAGTGGTGGAATATCACTGATCTAGAGGAAGTTAGTGTTTTGAGAGGTGTCAAGTTATAAATGCAGTCAACCAGTCATGTTGGGTGGAAGCCTTCTTGTCAGAGTCATGACGTGCAGTCGTCGACTATTTCTGCTTTGTGTTCGTAATTATAGATATTTTGTTTTTATTTTTCCTTATTTTTAGAATTAATTATCTTTTTGTATGCACGTGTTTCAGTGACAAATAAACCATTTTTTATTTTTTTCTTTCAAATACTATTTATGTGTCCTCCCTTGGTAGGAATTTTGACCAGTTATCACCTACTTAGGATACATTCAATGGTTCAAATGATGACTCCGATTTAAAGGATAACCTACCTGATATATTTACTCCCGGTATGGTGTACTAAATATATCATAGTGACTAGTAGCTTAATAAAAAGAAAAACAAACAACATTACAGAAAAAGCTACATACTTGAAATAAAATATATACCAAACGACCGGAACCAGTTGTTTATCTTACACCAACTAACGTAAATCCAAAGTTGAAAGATAAAACATTCCAATCCCGATCCAAATTTATTGCTGAAGGAAAAAAATCTGATGCATTTCATCGAGTTTCCTTGTTGAGAAAAATCGGGCCATTACAAGAAGGAAACCCGTACACCGCTCGTATTTCAAAACAACACCATTAATGCTCCTCTATTGTTTTGGTAACCGGTTATTTTAAAGGAAATTGCTCTTTTTTCTTCCCTTTTTTAGTTATTGTAACATCTATTTTGGTGGAGCTTTTAATCAATTATGTGGACATGACAATAGCATTAGGTTTTGGACTAAATTAATTGGATCGTGCCGTTTGTCATAATTTATTGTAAGTAGGTACCAATGTTATACCTACCTATGTATTTTACAAAAAAATATGCCGTTTATATCTTTTAGTCATGTCATTTTTGTTTACTTTAAGAGGGATGCGGGAAGTATGTATTTAGAGAATTATAATCATTAAAATCATCAGTACAACCCTCTAAGTTTATACAACATTATTTTTAGTACATATATGCGAAACTCGAAACACGTGTCTAGTATTTTTATATAAAGAATCAATGTACAAAATTTCAAAACTGTATCATGTTAAATCACAAAGTTAAGGGCAGGCCCAATGGAAAATCTTCAATCTTAGATTCAATTTAAACAGTAGTAAATCATATTCAAATTGGAAAAATAGTATATGCCAGGAAACTTCATTATACATGTAAGGGTCGACCCAGACAAAAACATGGTACGATAAAATTTTCTCGATAGAAAACTATCACAAAGTTACCTCTAATTTTCAACTATTTTGGTTTGCATTCTATTTTGGTGCATATTACGGAACCACAAATCACATAAATAATAACACTTATTATAACCTAGGGATGACCTAAGCGATTTTTTAAAATATTGTCTATTTTAAAAGATAATCGAATAAAAAGCATTTGGCGCTTACTGCATTTTTAATCCGCGAGATACGCTGTCTTCCGTCTCGCGTGACACGAGGTTGAGACATACGTTTGTTTCACAAATCAGTCGCCGTCGATCTGTTGAGACGAGAGGACTGCGCTAAAATTTTCGGCTGCGCTGGATATAATTTAATTACGTAAACAATATTTTCGTATTTTATCACTTTGTAAGAAAGAAACTGTGAAATATAAAACATGTAAAAATAATTAAAACCACTTCCAAAACGATTATTAAAAATGTTAAATATTGACAAACTGAATAAATACCGAGCCAAAACTATAAAATAAAAATATTAAAATAATTCGATGTTGATATTTGAAAACTCAAAGTGACATTCATTTTATTTGACATATTTTTGATTGGTATAGTACAACTAGCGCCATTGCCATTCTGCATTTCGGTCAATTTTCTTGCGGATATAATTTACAACATAGCATTTGAAAGTTCCTGCTCGCGATTTTAGATCTTATTGCGATTAACTCAGAATCCAAATTCGTCTACTCAAAACTCCGTGTAAGGTGGACCTTAGACGATCAATTTCGAGCAACTTTTGACCATTTCCTAAATCAAGTTAAAACTCGAATTTTAGCATACGTTAAATATAATACGGGTAGGTTATTGGTACTTATATTCTTATTGGAATAAAAAAGAAATAAATCATAAAGCTAAAACAGGTAATCAATGGGTTTATTGTAGACAAAAGTACGAAACGGTGTGCACATGAAATATTTCATACGGATAGTGTTCTCATAACTACCTTTCTTTTTATGGCGCGGGGATGAATAAAGGTTGTGACGGATCACAATGTTTGGGATTGTCGGCTTCGCCGATAAAAGACTTGAGATCTAAATGGTGCTAACTTGAAAGAAAGTCTAAAGTTTATATTGTAACTTGGCAAGTTTTCAAAGCTATAGTTTTATAGTTCAAAAGTTACAAAAGAGGAACTTAGTAAACTTTCGACTTACTTTGGCACCCATTTACATAGATCCCCATCCTTTACTTTTTTGTACCAAACTTGGCCTCTTTTTCACAAAATGTTTTCGGTGGGATTTTTTCCTTTTGACTTTGCACAATACGGTACAAAATCCACCATAACAATATTATTTTTTACTTCGGTATCACTGCTGCTAATTTAGTGACTTTGCACGATCCTGCAAAGCAAAATCCACGATATACCATTATAATTTTTTACTTGGATAACACTCATTTCCACGAAGATGACGTAGGGTTGCTGATCACTGCGGTAAAACAAATATTCTAAGATTTTGGATAGAGTTCGTCCGCAATATGACTTTCATGACGTCGTCATTCTAAAATGGCTTAATTTCAAGCTCAAAGTAACAAAGCTTAAGGTAAGTGATACCATTATATTAGTCTTCATATCGTTAAAAAAACAAATTTATTGAGTTTGTTTTGATCATGATTCATAATGATATCTATCTATATAATATAAAACAATTTGGTATAGGTACACCATTTATAACTCAAGAACGATTATTGATTTTTATGATCTTTTATTTGTTGGATTTGTCTTCGGCCCGAATAGCAGAATAATTATTAAAACATGAGAAAAATAAGAAAAATAATTGAGGCGGTACGAAGTTCAGTTAGTATAGTTTAAAAATCGAAACCCGTATAGGATCACTTTGTTGTCTAACTGTCTAACCCTTTTTCTCAGGAATGCGTGGGCGTGTGAAGTTGAAATTGATATCAAATACTTAGATCTATGATTCCTTGGAGCTGTATAAATATCAAGCCTCTAAGACGTTGACTTAGAAGCTGGCATAAATTGGCATTCATGTCGCAAATTTTGACACTCGCAAATAAATTAAAACCCTATGGGTATGGGCAAGCACAAATAGGTACAAGAAAATATCCAAAAATCGTTCATTTGTAATTTTATTCGGAATCGAAAATTTATAGGCCGTACGTTGAATTTAGTTCATTCAACTCGGTTTACTCTCCTTCAATCCGGAATTGGAAATTCACAGGCTGTATTACTTGCATGTCCGTGAATCTGTTACCAGCATCGGAACAGATTCACGGACATACAATAATATTGAATAATATGCTTATTTGCACAGCGATCAAATTTAGGTACATATAATAGAGCCGTTTTATCTGATTATTGTGCGTATACTTACTACAGAAGATTTAAATTCAAACACAAATATTATATGATTTATTCCGGTCTGATCCCTTGAACCCCCCTCCACCCCCCCTCCTCGATCCCCTGTTAGTTCGTCTTCTGTTTTCGCCGGGCGAAAAGTTTCTGCTGGCGGGAAGGGATTGTGTTGTGTTTTCATCGTGTTTCATGAGAGGGGTAGGCAATGAGGCGCGGGTGAAATCAGATTTTATCCTGTCATATGGCTCCCTCTTAAGTATAAGCTTGTTAAGTTACCTGTTTGTCCGTACAAAAACATGCTCACCCGTGTCGCTCGCACCGCGCCGTCTTGCGCTCATTGATAATAGTACCTAGGTACCTAACCGTTCGGCGCCGGCGCGGAGATTGGATAACCTACTTAGTGTCGCTCGGTGTCTAACCTTTTCTAAATATTTTAGGGACAAAATATAACATGGGGTAAAAATTATTCGAATCGATTCAGTTCCTTATTCTGAACAAACTATATTCAGGTTTCGCATATACTAAAAATAACGTTGTATAATCTAATTGAATTACTATTTCATGAAATATCAATCAATAGGATTATACGAACCTAGAGGGTTGTATTGGTGTTTTGTTGATTTTAATTCTGTAAAGTCATACTTGTTACGCTCGCAAATCAATATTCAACATGACACTGACCTGCAAATTGCAATAATTGTAAGAAAATTTCAATTTCGCGGTCTACGCTGGCGCTTCCGCCTTAAGGGGGAAGCGCTAAGGTAGCCTGCGAAATACTATTTTTTTTTGCAATTTGCTGCTCAGTATTAGGTTGTACGTTGATTAAAATATGATTCGCGACTGTAACAAATATTTATTTACAGAATTATAATCATTAGGAGCTGTAATACAACTAGTTAAGTTAGTATAATTGTTAAATGTTAAGATTTCAAGAAATAGTCATTCAGCGGGATTACCTGGTGACTTTAATGATTATAATTAGGTAAATACATATTTGTTACGGTCGCGAATCATATTTTAATCAACGTACAACTTAATACTGATCAGCAAATTGCAAAAACTTAAAAAAATTTGAACTTTGCGGGCTACCCTGGCGCTTTCCCTCTTAAGAATATAAAATTAAAGTTGCATTAACCAAACGAGACGTAAAATAACAAATTGGAAGTGGAACAATATCAATTCATATCTCGATAACTTGAAAAACAGTCTTGAAACAAATAACAAGATAATTAAAAAATAACCTCAAATTCCAGATAACAATCAGAAACATAATAACATTAATGAACACTCAACATTCACAAGCGAAAACAATTTAATTACAAACAAAAAATCAGGTTAAAATATTTATAAAAAATAATTATCCTCGCCGCTGCACTTCCGAATTAGTAGCGAGGTAAGTGTACCAGTTATTCGCTGGTTTAAATTCGCTTCACATTATCCGCCCTGTGTGCAAAGTTTAACAAAGTTTTGTATCCGACGTCGGAGCCGGCTAATACTGAAAATGAAGCTCTCGTGGGAAATTTACCATTAGCGGTCACATTAAATTCTGTTTCATTCCTTGTTCACGTCAAAATGCTTGTGCGGTGAAGAATTTCTTTGTCCTGTTCAGTTTGTATATTTTATTGGAGGGACCACAAGCGGCGTTGTTTGTCAATTAAAGTAAAATGTGTCGCTGTTTGTTTCTACCATTTTTAGGGTTCCGTACCTCAAAAGAAAAAAAGGAACCCTTATAGGATCACTTTGTTGTCCGTCTGTCTGTCTGTCAAGACCCTTTATATCGGGAACACGTGAAAGTATAGGTGAGTTGAAATTAAAACCATATACTCAGGTCTACAGTCCCTTGAAGCTATGAAAAAAATCAATCTTCTAAGTTAACGTAAAAGAAAGATACGGCCGTTTATGCCGCGAAAATCGTATCTTTGACACTCTCAAGGGAATCAAAATTTACTTTCCGTTGACCTAGAATCATGAAATTTGGCAAGAAGGTCATGTAGCACAAGTAAAAGAAAAAACCGTTTTGTAGGATACACTATTTACATACCTACAAATTTGTACGGAACCCCCGGTGCGCGAGTCCGACTCGCACTTGACCGGTTTTTTCATGTAAAAAAAGCTTTTAAACAGAATTGCTTAAAATAAAAAAAATACATTCCTTGACAAATTAATCCCACAAAAACATTTCATGTTAAATGTTGCCAAGACGAGACCATGTAGCTCGCACTGTCAAAAAGTAATCAGATCTCATGTAGAGCCAAGCTTCTAACTCTACACGCCCTAACTCTACAAGGCCTGACTTCGCAAACTCTACACCTTAGTCAAAATATCTGGTTTGGCCGTTTCGTTACTACAAGAACCATTAACAGTATGAGAGTTTTTCACCTTACGCTCATGTGAATGTAGCGAAATGGCCAAGCCATATTATTTTGACTAAGGTGTAGAGTTTGCGAAGTCAGGCCTTGTAGAGTTAGGGCGTGTCTCTACACGCCCTAACTCTACAAGAAAATTACATTGGCTCTACATGAGATCTGATTACTTTTTGACAGTGCGAGCTACATGGTCTCGTCTTGGCAACATTTAACATGAAATGTTTTTGTGGGATTTCATTTCTTTTTGTAAGTTGCTTATGATATTTATACGAGTATTTTTGCTGTTGTTCATTTTTTCTTTCTTTTTTTGGGGTTTATTTATAACAAGGACCCCCTATATAAATTTTCAGACCTCTAGCATCAAAATTTACGGAATTTTTTTTTTTTGGGGGTGTAAAAGTTACAAGTTTTAATATTTTTTGTTGTCAAAGTCAAAACATTTATTTCAAGTAGGCACTTAAAAGGCACTTTTGAACGTCAAAAATTACGAAAAAATAGAATTGATTCTAGTCGCCCATTCCAAGAGGTAGTTTTCGTATGGAGAAGAATGGGCAAGAAACTCCACCGTTACTCTTTTAAAATGTTTTACAATATTTTGTATACATTAATTATATAATAATATGTGAAGACGATGCACCTAAAATAAAATAAAATTACTATACCAAAATAGGTAAAAGAATTAAAAATGAAAACATGACATAAATTAATTATCTAATAGATACATGGTGCTCACATATTTACAAACATGGTAAAAATGAACGATTTTCATTAAAATAAAAAATTACAAGTAATAAGTCAGGGTGTGAGTTTAAGTAATTACAGAATATAAATCAACGTCAAAAAAAAAGAAGAAAGAATCAATTTTACAATTAAATTAGCAACCAGTTTGATTTTGTCTAGACTCTAGATTGTCCTATGGAGCTGGACCAGCATGTTTCCAAGCGTTCTTATCTTGGATATAATCTTCTAATTTATAGTATGCTTGTTTACAAAGTGTACGTTTAATGTGAGTTTTAAATTTTCTTTCATTTAATTGCAATATATCACAAGGTATTTTATTGTAACATTTAACACAGTACCCCATAAAAGATGTATTTACTTTGGCTAATCTAAAAAATGGTTGATGTATTTTATCTTTATTTCTAGTATTAAAATTATGTCTATCGCTTATTTTATTAAAAAGATGTAGATTTTTTCTAACATACATAATATTTTCATAAATAAATTGGCAAGGTACCGTCATAATATTAATCCTTTTAAAAAGTTCCCTGAGAGATTCGCGGCGACTTAGATTATAAATGGCTCTGACAGCTCTCTTTTGCAAAATTGTTTGTGTACTATTACTAGCTTACATACCAAATTTCAGCTTTCTAGGACTTCAGGAAGTACCTTAAGAATTTTGATGATCATCAGTCAGTGAGTCAGTAACGAAATCGGGGTATTTTAGATATCAATAAAATCTAAAGTATAAGAGCTATGCAATTGAAACTTTATAGGTTTAATAAGTCAACCACTGGCATCATATTCCGAAAATTTTGTTTATCTTGTATAATCCAAACCCAAGTTAAGAGGGTTCAAAAATACGACGAAGTGCTTCGAGAAAAGGTAGGTAGTGCCCTTGCGCTTCGCTTGGCTGGTCTTGGCGGGGGCACTACCGTGCCCCCAGATGTTTATTTAAAATTCCGTAGAAATATTGTTCAGAAAAACACATGGTAGGCAAAATAAAGGTAGGTACCTAAGTAATTAGAGGTACCTACTCTTTGACTTGCAGAATATCGTGGAAAGTTAAAATATATCTCCTAATAAAATTCGCACTGCTATTAAGAGTTACTCAAGTACTTATTAAATTTCTCCGGTAAAGTCTAATGATGTGTTATAAACCAGCCCACCTCTTCTAGATAGTTATAAATAAACACACACATGAGTGATAAAATCCAACTTTTACATTAGCGTAATAATACGCAACTTTCTCCACCTTTACAAAAGCTTACAATAACTCTCCAAGTAAGAGAATCATTCGACGGTTAGTTTCTATCACGTCCACTATTAAGTGCCTACAACCATACTTAAACCTTATTAACACTTAACTGCTGTCGTAAATGAAAAATGTCCTTTTAACCGTTATTGTGATGCGCATGACGTTGAAATAATGCATCCGTATGGTCGAGCATGCTTCGATTTCTTAAACCCTGTGACATTGGCCACAAAATAGATTGTTACAGAAGGCCTGCTCAGTACAACGAGTTTAAACGCACGCACACATAGGCGCGTACGTTCTGTGTTCTCTAACTCAACCGCAGTCAACTGCTGGACATAGGCCTCTTCCAGGCTGCGTCACATCACTCTGACCTCCGCCTTCCGCATCTAGTCTGTACCAGTCTCTTTTTTAAAGTCGTCGGTCCATCTAGCGGGGCGTATCTCACTACTGTTGCCGATACGCGGTTTCCACTCCAGGATTCGTCTGCTACACCGGCCATTGGTCATCGACAAACATGGCTACCACTTCAGCTTTCTTATTCGGTTCTTTTCCGGATAACTTCATTTCTAATTTTATCCTTCAAAGAAACTCCGAGTATAGTCCACGCCATAATGCTCTGGGTCACCTTAAATTTGAGGACCGCCTGACTGTCAGTGTCCTCATTTTGACACCGTATGTCATAACGGACAGGACGCCCTGGTTGATGACTGGTTCTCAAAATATCTCAAACGAATGAGAATTGCGAGTGCGATTGCTCTCCCTTTACACAAAGCGTGTCTATGTGTGCGTGTGTTTTCGCTCAATATATAGAGCCATCTTTCTGTACTATCCTATTCTGTGCTGTGCCTGTAACTATGGTCGATGTGGCAGGCATGGTAATTATAGCAATTAAAATAACTCCGCTTGTTACGTCAACTAAGGCCTTCGCTTGAGAAGGCTGTGCCTGTTAATACACGATTAGAACGATATTTCATTAATTGATTCGAATACCAGATTGTGTAAGTATTTATATTAGTTAGTGCTTGTATTTCAAGATTATTTCTAAGTTTAGAATTTGTATTGATTATAAGTTTTACAATAACTTTAGGTAACAGGTTTTAAAATTATGAATAACTAAGTATAGGTATTAAATTGCAAACCGATTTAGAGAAATTGCTTATTCATATCGAATATGCATATTTAAATCAAATATCATAAACAGCCACCTACACTACTCTCACTCACATGCAATAGCGACCATTATAAATTATGAGAATGAAACCATAACAATACAATAGCATGAAACCAATAAATAACAGAAGGAGACGTCAATAGTTCATAGTAGCGTAGAACTTTAAACTCAATCTCTCTAAATCAAAACTGATTTTATTACGCCTGTAGGCCTACACAGTTTATACAGATAAAGTAATACTTAATAACCAGAACTAAACGTATCATCTCCGTTAACGCGCCAAAACATCCATAAAAAAAGTTTAATCCCATTCCCGCCAAAGAGATTTAAAGTAAGTTTCAATCGTAAATTAAATTCTACGCATACGTAGGCAGTTCAATCAGCCTGCTACCACCAAAAGAAAATAAAATAAAAAGTAAAGCAGAGTGTACAAATGAGGCGGGTGAAATTATTTTTACGATTCTCTCTCTCAATTAGGAGGAGCACCGACAGTAAAGTGTCAGTGTTATTTAAATTTACTGCACCAATTAGACTCGCTATCATCACAGGAGTGATGAAACCATACCGTGTCGTGAGTAGCTTCCCTTATTAAGAGTTCTATAATTAAAATTTACAGCGCCAAGCGGACGATTCGAATAACTAAGAGAATAGTTACAAATGATTCCATTAACTAGTTTAAACATGTCGGTATGAAGCTTACACTTTGTATTGGGAACAGCGGTGATGAAAAAATGCGGGTCAGTTTAGATTTTGTTATTTTGAATCTTTATTAGCGACTGGAGTTGTAAACAGAATTCTGTGTGGTGGTGAATAACATGGAGATAAAAAACATGACAGCAGTCGCGAAGAATTTTAAAACAAGTTATTAATACCACCGTTACCACAGCGGCACTGCCCTTTACAACATTCTGAACAGCATAGCTATTCATAATTATTAGACAGGCTTCAGGAGTCGAAAAGGACTCATTTTCGGTTACTCGATTTCCTAGTCCCCGATAGCAAATGGCTGTCGGAAGAATAGTTGTAGTCTATTTAGTTTCAAATGTCAAAATTTTTGAATTTCGGATTTGTAAACAGTATATAAAGGATTTTCTTCCATAACATTGATATATGTTCGATTCGGCAAGGAAGCTTATCGAATGGTTGTGAATACAGAATACAGTACAGTAGTTGTGGCAGGACAAATTGAGACTGAACAAAATATCAAAGCTCTGATAAAAACTTTGAATGACGTGACAATAAAAACAATAATGCAAGGCGACAATAAAAAACATTCTACTTGAGCCACAAAACAAACGGACAGCTCCAACGAAGCAGCACAATGAGCCATAACGACGCCAAGGCGACATGATGAAGGAAAATAAACAATAACTCAAGCCAACAGATAGGTACTGCTGCTGTATAAAAGGATTGCACCAAAACACATATCTCATAAAGTTAGTTGGCGAGCAAAACATCGTGGCATGTACCAAGTAGCACATTTTGGCATCCAAGGCGAGAACAATCTGTATAATAGAATTTACTTGTTTCTTCCCTTCGTCGCTAACGTGATAGTTCGGGAGTCGGCGACTCTGTGGCGGATGGCGGTTGCTCTCCTGAATATAGATAGGTATTTACCTTTGTCCTAGTTGATAATTAAGGACAAACGAAGCTGGTTTATTGGCTGTGGTTAGGTTAGTTAGTTATTGAGTCGGTGTTCACCTTTAACGGTATTCTGTCTTTCGCGTGAGCAATTTACACTTCGCTTTTTTGTATAAACTCATGGAGCTCTTAAGGCATGGTCTGTTGTTTTTTTTACCTTTATTTGCTTCTATTGAACTGTCTGTTTCAATACTGACTGACTGACTTAAAGATGCTTACTTTCATCTTTAAGTTTCTATATACAGACAACTTTATTATGTGTTTCTTATTTCCCAGTTTTCGTCTTTTTTTTCTATACCTCAAATTACCTGCCTACTACATCATCGGATGTTTGCCCTCAATATGAGATTAAGACATAAATATCAAGGCTAAACACATTCGCACTATTTCATCTGGTTCCTAATGTAAATCAAACATATAATTAAATACTCTTGATTTATTACATCTATTAGCATAAAAAATAACCATAAAGGTATTGCCTAATCGAAATCAATATCCCATTACTCAAGTGAATGCCGAGATGATGAGTATAAATATATATTTGCGTAGGTATAGAGATGTGTGTGTGTCATTTGTACAAATGAGAGAGATCATATAGGAAACAAAATCATAAATAGTCCTCATTTGTTAACGTGTGGGTACTCTCAATCACAAAATCGTTTCGTCAATTTTCACCATTCACGTTAATCGACAGGTATAAATTAGAACCCTCATCATCACATCACATCACTTCAGCCGAAAGACGTCCACTGCTGGACATAGGCCTCCCCCAAGTTGGGGGGGGGTTTGCCATAATCGCCACACTTGGCAGCCGGGTTGGCGATCGCAGTATAGTATGGTGGTGGAATGCATAGAGAACGCTGCTGCCCATTCTCCGGTACGACCCTTAGTCGTCTTTTACGACACCCACGGGGAGTATGGGGTGGTGCTATTCTTTAAGTCCGGCACCACGCAGACAAATTAGAACCCTGTCAGTCAAAAATACGACAGATTAAAAAAAAAACATTTTGTTAGTGGTGGTATTTGATTGGTTTTTGTGTGACGTCTCTGAGTGTGAATATTAGAGACTTCAAGGTTATATTGAGCTTTTACTTGATAAACAATCAAATGTAAGATAATTTATAGCAAATAAATAAATACATAAAAAAAATTGAAAAGGTTGTTTTACCATCCCATGAACAAACTGACGGTGGCTCTTTGGTTTATTTGAATTTATAATATTTTAAAATTCACTTAGCAACATGAATTTGATATAGATATAATATCCTGGATTACACTGCGACTTCGTGCGTTCTTAAAAGAAGGGCTTTTAGCTTAATGAATTCTAAAAGCAAGCCTATAGCGGGCCCCTTGTGGAAGCAAGAAAGTAATATTGGAAAAGGGTTATATTATCAAACGTATTTTGTTAAAGTGGCTAATATAATAAGCCGAGCTTTGTTGCAACAAACAAAATATTCACCTAAGTCATCTTTAGCGCGTCAGCGGGATTGTCCGAAAGGGTTACCGCTAGTTCGGAACACGGGAGGGTTTTAGTCAGTAAGACTCTGACACTCCCTTCCGCTCTACCCAGAGCGGGAGGGGTCATTTAATGATTTCCCACCATAAAAAAAAGTCATTTTTAGCGCTACTATTTTTAGGACACTTATAGCAATGTGTGTCTCGTTTACTTAATCCGTTTGTCTTCCGTGTTTGCATCTACAAAGATTTTCTGGTTCAATCAATTAGCGAAGTAAACATTCTCCCGTTTTCCTTACCACATCTACGGTTTAGTTTCTGATAAATATCCCAGTTTATGGAACTATCCACTGTGGTCACGAGTACGTTAGTGCAACCCACTGAGCGTTCGTTATGGCGAAAGTTTGGAAAGCTCACAACTTGATGCTGTCATTGTTGAAGTTGGATTTATGCCAAACGTGCAAAGACGCATTGCAGAGTAATATTCAGGATTTTTGTACCAAAGGTTGTTTGGACGCGAGAATCTTTGATATGTCCCCCGTTTGTCATTTGGAGGAAATTTATTATTAGAGGCAGTTCTAGCGGTATCCAAACTTGATTTATGGGACATTTGTAATAATCATTGGTTATGAATAGTTATGTTTTCTGCTGTTTATGAATGAATTATGCATTACGTTTTAAAATTAGTTTTGTAGTTACAAAATTGTAACATACGAAATTTCAAACCAAATTCATTCTTAATTTTCTGACGACCGAAAAATCTTGAACCCCCACAATGAGAACCACTTAACTAAACAGTACCATCTTTTTCGAAACGACAACATCCTTCTCAAACTATATAAAAAACTATGTCAAAACCAAGTCAGTAACTCCAATTCATGTCACGTCACATTTACCTTGAGTTCCAACTACCCCTTAAGGCGAAGCTCTCGGCGCGTGCACTCACACACTTAAGATCACACAACCGTGATTTGCATACTACGCGTTGACATACTTTATTCCTCACAGCTACATAACTCCACTTATCTGCGGTAATAGATCGGTGTGAGCCGTTAAACTAGAATTGCAATAGTGTTTGTGTAGCACGTCATTAAATCTTATCATGTCCGTGTCTGTTTCATCAGAGTGACACGCGACTTTATTATCGTGGTACTACATGTCTTCTAGTTGGGTTGTTTCTTTTGCTGGATTCTTGGAAACATTTTCTTGCGTATTTTTGTCCTACTTCAAAATGAGGAGGTTCTGTTTTCGACTCGTGTGTACAAACCTCCATTTAGTTGACCTTTTTTGACTTCAGCTCTGACACACCACATGATGATTTAAAATTCTAGTGATTATTGTATAATTCAACTACCTTTGACTTATCATAAAAAATAATCAAATACTCGTAATCCCTTAGGAGTACCTGTTTTCTTTTTAGCCATAATGTGGCGTCACAACTGAGGTGGAAAAAATTAAACTAACTTTCGGAGGTCACTGCACGTATATTTTACGACTACGATTTTTGTTACAAACTTAAGGGGCTTACAGGACCTAAACACAAAAACCGCAAGTTTTAGAAACAATAAAAGTATATGATGGACTACAGTAAACAAAATCAGAAAAATATATGATATTCTTCAGGATATAATTATGCTAGGTAGATAGTGTGTTGAAAATATAATACAACTAATTTGGTACGATAGAAAAAATCATGAAGATACCTCAAAAAACTTTCTTTTTACAATAAAAACCTTACGGAGCCAAATCATATTTGCCAAATATTTAACGAATACTTTGCTACAATTAGATCACTCCTAGCGAACGAAATACCTAGTTCATTTCATAACGATTATGACCACGCTTTACCAAATCCTATAACCCAAAACGTTGAGAAGCTCTCCAGTTTCAGGCCATGTTCTGCTAATGAAATAGCAACCATTATAACTAAACTCGATCCAAATTGCAGCACTGGTCTAGACGGAATAAAAACCAAAGTAATTAAAACCGTTAAAAGTTTAATCGTAAACGATCTGAGCAAATGTTTGTTTTTGTTTGTTTGTTTAAAATAAAATAGCAAAAGTAACACCAATCTATAAAGCAAGCCGTACCACAGATCCAGGAAATTATCGACCTATCTCAGTGTTGCCTATACTGTCAAAAATATTAGAAAAAATTATTCACAACCGATTAGAAAAGTATCTTAATTCTATTAACTTCATCACCGAGCGACAATATGGATTTAGACCTAGAAGTAATACTACTACAGCCACTATCGATCTCATCACTAAAATTAAACAAAACATAGACAGAAAAAACATAGCCCTGGGCATTTTTATTGATTTAAAAAAGGCCTTTGATACGGTTAGCCACAAACTACTCCTAAAAAAACTGGAATCAATAAAAATCACGGGAAAAGCTCTAAAAATGCTCGAGTCTTACTTAAAAAATCGTTAGCAGGTGGTCAAACTTGGTAATCACCAAAGTGATGCATTACCTATCACATGTGGCGTCCCACAGGGATCTATCCTGGGTCCCTTACTTTTTTTAATATATATAAATAATATAAACGAAATTAAACTACATGGTCACCTTACCTTATACGCCGACGACACTTGTTTATTTTACTTCGGATCTTCCATCCATAACATTATCTCACAAGCACAAGAAGATTTAAATACCCTATTCGCATGGTTTCAGTTCAATCTTTTAACAATAAATATCTCTAAAACATGTTATATAATATTTAAGGCTAAAAATAAATCTATTCCCCCATATGACCCTCTAACAATAAATGATATCCCGCTACAGCAACACGACAACAACGACAGCTCACTAACGTGGAACGCTCATATTGATCATATAAAAAGCAAACTCTCGGCACTCTCCGGGTCACTGCGTAACATTGTTCGTTGTATTCTACCAAAATTGCGGTATACTATTTACAACTCCCTAGTAAAGCCACATCTACTTAATTTAATCGAAATTTGGGGCAGTGCTGCTAAAACAAAATTATCAGAACTTCAAACTACCCAAAATAAAATCATAAAAATAATATTCAACTACCCATATCTAACATCTACCAGCAAAATTTATCAAGACACAAAAATAATGAACATAAAACAACTTTATATTTACAACACATGCATTTTCATCAGAAATATTCTCAACAAAAGCGTTCACTCAAACATAACACTCACTCAATATAAACAAGTTAGTCAACGCAGTACACGGCGAGCAAGCTTGCTAGTTTTACCTAAAACAAGAACTAACTACGGCAAAATAATGCTAACTTTTGAAGGAGCACAGCTTTATAACAAATTACCGTCCTGTATAAGAAATGTCATCGTCGTCGTCATCGTTTCAGCCGATAGACGTCCACTGCTGGACATAGGCCTCCCCCAATTTTGGGGGGGGTTTGCCATAATCGCCACGCTTGGCAGGCGGGTTGGCGATCGCAGTATGGTATGATGGTGGAATAAATAGAGAACGCTGCTGCCCATTCTCCGGTAAGACCCTTAGTCACCTTTTACGACACCCACGGGAAGTAAGGGGTGGTGCAATTCTTTAAGTCCGGACAGACAATAAGAAATGTACACTCTTACAATGCATTCAAAACTCAACTTAGCCAGCACATAATTGCAGATCGATCATTTCTGGAGAAATGAATGCATTGGATGGGTAACTATTAAATTGTACCTAATACTGATGACGAACATATTGTAATCTATATTTTTAGTATTGTTCTCAAGTAAGTGACTTATGTCTTTATTGGGAATAAAGTTTCTTTAAACCGAAACCGAAAACCATACTAATATACATACAATCATTCTGATTTTTTGCCAGATTATTCTACAAGCAACATACTAAAATACTAGTGTTTTAATTTTTTTGTCCAAACAATAGATTTTTTGTAATTAAATAATTGCTTCATATTTTGCAATAAATTACCAGGGTTGTGTCATCGCGCTTCTCTTTCATTTCTATGCAGTCCGACAGTGACCGCGCTTTAGGTCATGTAAGCCCCTTAAGTATTCATATACACGAGTGGCGCGTGTCGACGGCAGAGGCAACTCCAGCCGTCGACAACGTGCCGCTCGTGTATATGTTTGGAAAGGGTGCTTTAGGGTCACGCGACGGCCGGTTAGAAAAAAAAAATCTTTTGCAGAACCATGTTTCATAAGTTAGTATCTAATCGTCAAGATTTCCTTTCTGAATAAGCAAAAGCCTCAGGCGACTGTAAGCTCCACTAGTTGGTAAATTCGCTAACTAGCTGTCACTTCTGCAGCGTTTATAATATTTTACACACGCGGCGCTCTTACCAGCAGCCCTATTAAAACTTTCTAACTGTAATAGTCATAATAGCAAACTTGGTATTTAAACGACGGAATTCTGCGGCGAGATGAAAGGCTAATACCGTATGTATTCAATTAATTTACGTCGACAATACATTGAAGACCTTTTCCATTAAACGTTGGACCTTACAAAATAAACAATAACGAAACAACAACAATAAATCTTGAAGCAACAATACCGTTTCTTTGTCTCAAAACGAGCATCTTTTGTTCAGTTTTTGGTATGGAATCCGTGTTATAGCAGCACTGTTCATTTGCGCCTCGGGTAATATCATTTTCCACGTTTTCCTTTCCTTTGTCGATGTAGACACAATAAAAGCAAGCCGGCTCGTTAATCGCACAGAGTAGTCCTGGCGCGTAATTAACTTTGCAGCCAGAGAGAGTAGAGATTTACGTGGACCTCGGGTACAATTAAATTTGCATAGGAAATTGCACAGAATGAGCTAAGAATAAGTTACCCGAGTATGAAACTAAATTTTATGCTTGTCGTCGGCTAGAGGAGTCTTATTTATTTACCTGGCTCTTAGCCTCGTAATTGTTAACTCGGAGCATTATGGCAATTTTATCTTCTACACTCAGACAAAGTTGACCGTACAATCTGCGACAAAATTACCGAAAATTTTTATTTTCTACGACAGCATATTTTTATTGAAACGTACCTATATATATCCAAGATTTACTTGACAGCTTACTTTTTTTAATATCTTCTAAATCTAATTAGTTCGTAGCCCATAATATCCAAATTAAATGTTATGCTTGACGTCGGCTAGAGAAGTCTTATTTATTTAACTGCCGCTTAGCCTCGTAATTTTTAACTCGGAGCAATATGGCAATATTTTTGTCCCGCATCCAGGCAACAAAGTTGATCGCATTATTCCCGACAGAATGTCCAAAGATTTTCATTTTCGACGACAGCATTTTATTCCTATCAAAATTTTATTCCAACGTCTACCGCATTCAATATTCAAGATTTATTCGACAGCTTACTATTTTTAATATCTCCTGAAACATATTAGTTCGTAGCCCATAATATTAAAAATGTTGCCTTTTTGTTTTAGTAAACCCATTTAACAGAAAAGCAATGATTCGTAAAACTGTGGCTATTTGTAGCTCAGCGATGTAATTGGCTATCAGGGCCTGTTGAAAAATGGACAGATGTTTATTTTAATGCACTCCATCCATCAAGAGTACGAGCGGCGCTACCTCGAAGACAGACCATGGCGATGTAATTAAGGATATTGAAAAACAAATAATTATTTTTGAATCATGTTTCGTGTTCCAGTGAAGTACCCTATAATTTGAGTGATGAATTACTCTTAAGGGGCTTACATGACCTAAAGCGCGGTCACTGTCGAACTGTATAGAAAAGAAAGAGAAGCACGATGACACAACGCTGGTAATTTATTGCAAAATATGAAGCAATTATTTAATTACAAAAAATCTATTGTTTGGACTAAAAATTTAAAACACTAGTAATTTAGTATGTTAATAATCGGACAAAAATCTGAATAATTGTATGTATGGTTTTTATTGTAAAAATAAAGTGTTTAGAGGTATCTTCATGATTTTTTTCTATCATATCAAATTAGATGTATTTATTATGTTTTCAACACACTATCTACCTAGCATAATATATCCTGAAGAATATCATATATGTATTTTTCTGATTTTGTTTACTGTACTCTATCATATACGTTTATTGTTTCTAAAACATGCGTTTTTTGTGTTTAGTTCCTGTAAGCCCCTTAAGTGCTAGTAATTACGTAAACCTTCTACATGTTAATGGGTTCTTGAGTATCCATTTCCTTTTGCTACCAAGTCATATTTTAACTAGGTAAGTAATTGATAGATATAGTTCACAAACTAAGAAAATTACAGTTGTTTGAATCGTGTGATATCATAAATGAAACACCTGATTCCTATATGCTTTACGTCATCTACTTTAAAATATATATGTCACGGCTAATATCCGAAGTGCGGCTACACCTAGTTTTAGCCGGCCGAAGTGCGGCTAAATCTAGTTTTAGCCGGGTACAACTAAGTGTAGCCGGCCACATGCGGTTCGTGAATACTTCGGGAGGCGACGCAGGATGCAAGAGCGAGCAAAGGGCACCCCGAGTTTCGGTTTTGTTAGGTAACTTTAAACCCTTTTCACAGAAATGGGGCCACGCGAAGCGGGGCTCCGTCGACGTAGGATGCAAGAGCGAGCGAAGGGCACCCCGAGGTTAGGTTCGGTTGAAACTAGGTTTAGCCGCACTTCGGCCATTAGCCGTAACATATATATTCATTTATTTACTGACAGACAACAAAGGAAGCATTAAAGAGAATGACCAAAAGTCGTACCAAAAAGTCTCTTGCATCAAGATCAAAATATTGTAGTAATTATTTTCATAATTTTTTGATATCTATTTTTTTTATTGTTTGATATTGCTTTATTCCCTTTACATGACGTTCCGTTTCAAATGATATGATATGACCTTGAATTTTGAAAGTATGTACTATGCTTTCTTTCAAAAAACATGTAAAAATTTATACTTTGTCGATTCTACATTAATTAAAAATAACTAGAATAAAATAGGCTGTTTTTAGAGCAGTGATGGCCGTTCGTGTCAAACAAAATAAAGTAGCTAGTTTTTAGGTTATTTCTATTTTTTTTGAAAATCTCCGAAACCCGGGATTTGTTTACAAAAAAAAACTTTTGTGGGAGTTAATATGATAAGTGTAATCTATAAAAAACAAAGTTTGACTTTGATGCAGCATGGTACGGAATTCCATACATCCATGAGTATTGTCCTTTGCACAAGAGACCCTTCTATATTGAATGTGAACACTAAGGAAGGATTTTTAAACATTCACCCCCTAAAGAGGTTAAATAAGTTTTGTACGTACAGACGCCAGCACATCAACCTACTACAATGTGTCAAATTTCTTTAACAGATTTTCAACTTTATCGCTAAAGCTTAATGTTCAAAGTTGATTGGGACAGTTTCGCGTAGCTTGATGTGCTGGCGTCTGTACATAAGTTCGTCATTTTTGCCGAGGGGAAATCCTATCAGGCTTGTCCAATAATAAATATTAAGATATCGTTTAACACTATCCTAAGCAGCTGTGTGCAAGCAACAAAACACTATGTAACCTATCGTTTTATTAGCGAAAATTAACAATTTAATCAACACTAATATTATAAATTACAGTGTGTCTGTCTGTCTGTTACCTCTTCACGCTTAAACCGCTGAACCGATTTAGATGAAATTTGGTATAGAGAAGTTTTTATCCCGATATTCCCACGGGATCGAGACTTCTGAGGGTGAAACTGCGGGGCGCTGCTAGTACTATTTTATATGTGAAAGTATGTCTGTCTGTCTGTTACCTCTTTACGCGAACCGATTTAGATGAAATTTGGTATAGAGATAGTTTGAGTCGCGGGAAAGGACATAGGATAGTTTTTGTCCCGATATTCCCACGGCATTACTCTAACTGCCAGACCATGAAAAAAAAACTAACAGAACAGAGAGAATAATAAAAAAAATATAAAATGAATAAAATGACCCACATCGTCTTCACATTCACAATAAATAAAATAATATAATACTTTACAAAGTAAGCAAATGTTATTGTTTATAAAAAATTCGCGGTCAGAAGTTAGTTTCTAATAAAGCAAAAAGCTTAAGGGGACTGCATGATCTAAAGAAACCTAAAGAAAATCTTCTCCATACGAAAACTACATTTTGGAATGGGCGACTAGAATGAATTCTATTTTATTGTAATTTTTGACGTTCATAAGTGCCTTTGATGTGCCTATTTGAAATAAATGATTTGACTTTGACTTTGACAGCGTGGTCACGCTGCAGTCGGACTGCATAGAAAAGAAGCGCGATGACACAACGCTGGTAAAATATGAAGCTATTATCTGTTTACAAAAAATCTATTGTTTGGACTAAAAAATTAAAACACTAGTATTTTAGTATGTTGCTTGTAGAATAATCTGACAAAAAATCAGAATGATTGTATGTATGTTAGTATGGTTTTTATCATAGATATCCGATTTTTATTATAAATAGAAAGTTTTAGATTTTTCATGTTTTTTTTCCTATCGTATCAAATTAGATGTATTATGTTTTCAACACACTATGTAACTAGCATATATCCTGAAGAATATCATATATTTTTTTGATTTTGTTTACTGTAGTCGATCATATACTTTTAGCCATTATAAAACTTGCGTTTTTTGCGTTTAGATCCTGTAGACCCCTTAACGAGTATTTCATTTACCATCACACACTTACCTAATACATTTATTGCACAATACTTTGCAGTTTCCCCACAAATTGTCTGCAGTGTAACTTTTATTGCAGCATCCGTCCAAACATTTCCACGATATTTTTCATATTTACGACATTTAGAATTTACGCCTCTTGTGAGTGAAGGCAGACATTCAGACAACTCGCCTCTTCCTGACTATTCTTGTATGCACCATTCGGTTTTCACATGTCTGCCTTCAACGTGTTGTAAAAACCGGTAGGAATGGCAAATTTTATATTTTCGTTCTGAGTTACGTTACGTTAAGAAAATTCTAAGAAATAATTTAACTTTGAAATTAGTTTTTACATACTGTAAAATGTTTAATCCTTTAAAAACTACTCGCACAAGAGTTTATGTTGATACCTGGCAGTGGATATCTCATCATCTGCCTTGCCTTTTTCCAACTATGTTGGGGTCGGCTTCTAGTTTAGGACTACGCTGTCCTCCCATACCTACTGCAATTTTGAAACATTGTAAAAGCCAATTATTTTTAAAAAGAGTAACCGTGGAGTTTCTTGCCGGTTTTTCTCCATAGGAAACCACCAATTGGAACCGTGCACCTAGCTTCTGACGTTTCATAAGTGCCCATGTAGGTTTATGTGAAATAAAACATTATGATTTTTGATTTTGAGTTTTCCCGGATGCAGCTGAATACCAGTATTTTACATGAAGCGACTGCCTATCTGACCTCCACAACCCAGTTACTGGGTAATACGATACCCCTTGGTAAGACTGGTTATCAGAATTTCGGGCTTCTGACTACCCGTAACGACTGTCAAAGATCCACGAATGACAGCCGGGAACAACGGCTTAACGTGCTTTCCGAGGCACGGAGGGGTCTCGGTATGTCAAGATGGTCACCCATCCACAGGCCAACCCGGGAAAGCGTATAATAACTTAACCGGTTCGATCGACCTGTACAGCTGTTGCCACGAGCCCCTCTGGCAGTGGAATCTACCTAGCATAATCAGCCTATAATGTTCTTACTGCTGGGACACTGGCCTCCTCTCTGTGGGAGGGATTGGGCCGTAATCCACCACGCGGGCCCAGTGCTGGTTGGCAGATGTCAAAATCACGTCTTCTATTTTTTGGTTCTAGGACATGCCGGTTTCCTCACGATGTTTTCTGTCACCGTTTTGAGAGCAGTGGTGACGAAATAATTTACACAAAGTAATGCGCCTGTCTGGGTACGAACTCATGACCTACAAATCGTAAGTGGGGGCCGATACCACTGGGCCACCACTGTTCTTGCTGGGTCACCACTCTAAAAATTTTAAAACTAGCTATGCTTAGACAATTATGTCCAAGCATAGATATTTTACTAACATAGTATAAGTTTTTTGGTAATAAATGAGTCATGGTTACTTTTAATTTATCGTGTTTAAGTTAAATTCATTTATTTACATAATCTTTGCTAATATTTAAAATAATAATAATAATCATCATCATCATCATTTCAGCCGAGAGACGTCCACTGTTGGACATAGGCCTCCCCCAAAAGGGAGGGTTTGCCATAATCGCCACGTTTGGCAGGCGGATTGGCGATCGCAGTATGGTATGATGGTGTAATGCATAGAGAACGCTGCTGCCCATTCTCCGGTAGGTACGCCCCTTAGTCGCCTTTTACGACACCCACGGGAAGTATGGGGTGGTGGTAGTTTTTAACAATCTTTAATAATAATAATATGTACATTTATCTATACATATAATAAAACAGTAACGAAAGAAAAACTGTACATTGTGAATTTTCGAGAAAAAATAAGTGGCTTTTGTTAGAAAAACGTAACTGATGACAAAAAGTGATTTTTTAGAATTTTTGTCTGTTTGTCTGTTTGTCTGTGTGTATGGTACAGCTTCACGCCAAAACTACTGGATAGATTGAATTGAAATTCAGCAAAAATGTTCTTAGTAAACCAAGGAAGGCTTTAGGCTACATATTATCACGCCGTATGTTATGGGAGGTAAGCAATATTGATTTTAAAATGTGTTTGTTCGTAATTGAATGCACAAAATAATTGAATGCACAAAATGACATGTTTATTTATTTATTTAGTTAAAAATAAAACTTTAACTCTGGGAACATAATAATCACGCTATTTTTATAAAGGAGCGGGGCAGTAATATTATAAATTGCAAGGGAAACAGCTATTTCAACAATATGTCAACGGGGAATTTAGCGGTAAGGTCAGGCGACCGTTTACCGTACTAAATGGTGCGAGTTCAAATCCCATAATATTGTTTTAAAAATACGTAAAATTCTTTTTTTTTAGATTTTGCATTTTTTGTGTATTAGGAACGATACTGTTATGAAATCTGAGAACTTCACATGTTATATCTAATTGTATGGAGAGTTTCACACCAATATTACTAAACAGTTTGATTGGCGGAACAACAAGCTACACTATCATGAAGTCAAGTCAAACTTTTGGTTCTAAGCTATATCTTACCAAGCACATTTGTTGTAGGTAATTCATTTAAGTATGTAATTCTTAGTTTTGATCCTTGCTGCTGTTACCATATTTTTTTGTAATGCAAAACTAATGTAGTTGTCTTTTAAATTAACGACAATTTAGTTTTATTCATAATTTAATTAATTTGGGTAAATAATTTATGTAGTTTCCGTTTTCTAACTAGATGGATGGCGTTGGCGTCGAGTTAGATCGCGCTATGGTTTTGTTCCCAAAAAGTGATGTTATAGGTGCCAATGTGCCGCTCTCATGCTATAAAAACGGGGGTTACCTTTGTTGTCTGTGTTGGTTGATGTGTTTAATTTTCATGTTGGCCTTCACAGAGTACCTACTTTTTGATAGACTGAAATTGGCCTTTTCCAGACTCTGTGAAGGGGACAACTTTGCTAGATCACTCACCTATGATGAGGTGCCGTCGTACTACACGTACGACAAGCAAAGAAGTGTATTTAATCGACGTCGATGCGGACACGCCGTGGACGGGTTTCCGGGAATTTTTAAGGATACCGCATTGGGACGGGTTTACACTGTGCACCCAAATAATGGCGAGTGCTATTATTTGCGAATGTTACTGCACACAGTGCACAGCGCAACATCATTTGCGTTTCTAAGGACAGTCGATGACATTGAGTATCCCACATACCGCGCTGCTTGCGTAGTACGCCACCTTCTCGACGGTGATCAGCACTGGGACAACGCACTTGAGGAGGCCAGCATTAGTGACAATCTCAGTCGTTTGTGACATCTGTTTGTCGTCATGTTGGTGTTCTGCGGTATTGCAAATCCGCTTTTGTTGTGGGAGAAATATCGGCATCTTCTGTCCGAAGACTTCCTAAGAGGTCTGAGACGCACTACTGAAGATAATACTGAGGCAACTGATGAGCGCGTTCTAAACAGTTGCCTTAGTTCACTTCAAGATATGGTCATTTCGATCTGCGGCAGTTCTCTGGTGGATTATGGGCTACCGACTCCACAACATCTGGATGTACAAGAGCTTGGAAACAGAGAGTACAACTCTGAAATAAATTATGATCCAAGAGCTATGAGTACCGTGGTCAATGACCATGTCTCTAAGTTTACCTCAGAGCAAAAGCAAATTTTCGACACCATCCTTGACTCGGCTCGGCCAAGGTAAATGTTTTTCTTGGATGCTCCTGGTGGAACAGGGAGAATATTTGTCACCGCTGGCATTCTCGCAGAGGTCAGGAGGCAAGACAAGATTGACATTGCAGTAGCATCGTCAGGAATCGCCGCAACACTGCTTCCTGGTGGCAAAACAGCGCACGCAATGTTTAAGATTCCCATAGATTTAGAGAGTAATGAAACACCTGTTTGTGGAGTGTCACGCAACAGTGACAAAGGGCGCGTGCTTAAAGATTGCTGTTTAATCGTGTGGGATGAATGCATTATGGCAAACAGAAAAGCAGATGAGGCGGTAAACAGGACTTTGCAGGACATCCGCAGGAACCAGCAAATGATGGGTGGCGTTACAGTTCTGTTTAGCGGCGATTTCCGACAAACGCTGCCTGTGGTGACGCGAGGAACTAGGGCTGATGAGGTGAATGCTTTGTTGAAATACTCTTTCTTATGGCCACATATTCATAGGTTGCGCTTAACGATGAATATGAGAGCACATCTTGGCGGGAATGTACACGCCCAAGAATTTTCTGATGTTCTCTTAAAATTGAGTGAGGGAACGCTACCAGTAGACGGTGGCCAGGTGGTTCTACCTGAGATACTTGGGAGAGTGGAATCTACCTTAGAAGATTTGATTCGCCTCGTGTACGGGGACATCAATAGGATACCGCACCAACATAATTCTTGGGTGTGTGAATGAGCCATTTTAACACCAGAAACGACCAAGCTTCAGCGATCAACGAATGCATTCTCGCGGAAATTGAGGGAAATTGCACTTCAATAAACACTGTTGTCGACCAAGATGACGCCACACATTACCCCGTAGAATTTCTCAATTCCCTCAGTGCAAGTGGACTACCAGCGTACACCATTAAGTTAAAGGTCGGTGTCCCAATTATGCTTCTTCGGAAACTCACTCCGCCGAAACTGTGCAATGGGACCCGGCTCAAAGTCGTCTCGCTGCAGAGAAATATCATTGAGGCGGAAATTCTAACGGGTTGTGGTGTCTTTCTGACACTACAACCTGTCCCGTCCCCGGGCTCTTAGAATTCGACATCAGACGTTTCAGATCTTCGATTTTGACGACCCCGTTGTCGCTGGCATAAGCAACAGGATCCGCGTACGAAGTCGCGGGGAGAAGCTAGTATGAAATAATAAGTAAAATAATCATAGGGCATCAAAAAGTTTGTCCGCATCGCTGTCAACAGGAACAGTGCCCAGACGACTAGCAGCATTGCTACGTTGAATGGCAATGCTAATTCTTTGGCCAAGAAATAGGCAAGCCCTCTGGTCACGTTAAGAGTCGACTAACCGCTTGGCGATATCTCGAAAAACTAAATGGTTGTTGTCATGGTTACTTGAATAAATACAATTGAATTGAATTTAATATAGCTAGTACTAAAATTACAATTGTTATGAACAAGCAAGCTATCAATATAATTTGCAACCCATAAATGCCGAATATTTCATCATAGTAAAGTCCAGGACACACCTTTTCTTCAACATTCAATCCGTGCCGTTATAATGTAGAGTGTGGGACTTTCACTTCATAAACTTTACTAAGAAATACCCTACTATTTTATACCTTTACGGTTGTTTTATAGATTTCTGACAGAGGTACTTAACTTAACGTTAAACCTGGTAAAGTATTGGCTACGTACTAAAGCACGTTGCAAACTTTGTTGGTGGTAAAGGCTGACACCATTTCACATTTACTTGAAGAATTTATTTATTTAATTAATTTGTCTTACTTGGTGGATTGATTTTTTGAAGAGTTTAATTATTTTGAATACATTTTACGTAATTTATAAGACAGCTTCCATTTGTCCGTCTGTCTATTAGTGCGCTTATTACTCGAGAAAAACTTATCCGAATTTTATTCTAATTTTTATAGATCTTTGAGTAGGTAGGTAAGTCTTGTGTCCACTCCTCGCAAACGGAGCCAGGCCAGCAATAAAACTATTTGGCCATAGTCTTTATGCTATAAGTACCTACTAGGCAAACATGTCGGCTTAGTAATATGATGAAAAAATCATATTTCATCTAGAAAGGCTTGTGAAATATTTCATAAGGCTGGACGTGTCGGGATGAAAACTCCTTAAAAAGGCTCGCAGTGGACATCCCCTCTTATCGTAAATAATAATACTGTGATGGTATGAGTCTGGCGTGAAATTGGCAAACTTTATGTCTATAAAATATTATAATGAATGTGTATTTTGTGTATTAGTTCCGGCCAATCAAATCGACTTGATTAAAAACTTGTTTTTGTACATGGTGGTGAAATATTGTTAGAATCGATTTATTTACGTATGTATTTCTACCTAGTCATAATATTATAATAATTCCATTAAATATTTTGAGAAATAACCTTTACTTATTTACCTATTACTGTTTAAATAACGATACAAAACCGTTTCAATAATCTCAATAAAAATAATTTTATGTACATTTCCTACAAAGTAACAAAGTAAATAAAACCTACCCCTATTATCTAGAACATTTACCTCACATCAAACCACCCGTATATGACCATCATAACCCGGACATGACCAACATAGCCTGACCACACACGATCACAACCACAGCTAGTCGAACCGTGTAATCAGTGCAAAAATTTAAAACTGCTTTATTATACTATAAAAACAAAGTCCATTCTCTGAAGGAAGTGGTTCTTTATAACAGCTTATCAGTGGTTAAGGCAAACACCGCTTTTGTTATACAATTAACTTTTAATTTACAGCGGCGGCTTATCGCTGCTAGAGCATTTTCTTCGTTATTTTCAGGAAACGAGTCGTTAAATGGAAAATGTGGCGGTGTTAGATAGTTTCTTTCGGTTTTATTAGAAAATATGGAGATAAACATAATAACATGCCTTACGGATACTTATAAGTTGTTGTTCCTTAAAGGTTATTTTTATCTAATTAAATATTCTAAATCAGAAAAGTGATTTGCGCTTTATAAAAAAAGTATGTAGGTATATTAGGTAGGTTATTATTTATTTTACATTTTTGTACAAAGAATCCCAAAATTGGGGGAGGCCTATGTCCAGCAGTGGACGTCTATCGGCTGAAACGACGACGACGACGACGACAAAGAATCAGCATTGCCATGCAACGTGGCAATGCTGCCAACCTTTTGGGGCACTTTTAGGTACTATTGACAGCGATGCGAACGAATCTTTTGATGTCCTTTGATTATTTTCCCTCCTTTAATATATAGGTACTTAAACAATTAATATTATTATTATTTTATGACTATTAGCTTTTTAAATTATGTAAATATAATTAAATAATATTTTACATTAATTATTATTTTGCATATTTTTATCGTCATGAAGACATAGACATTTTATTATTTCTTGTATATTATTAATATTCATTTTTAAATACTTACGAGACAAAACTGTACTTACATGTAAATTTTCCATATTAGCATGCGAAATTAAGTAGGTAAATATGTACACGTACGAGCGACGACATCGCAGAAACTAAAACTGCTTAGCAAAGGTATTATAAAAAGGTCGCGTTTTTGTTTGCATTATAATATCTGATGACACTTTTATCCTTAGTGAAAATTTTGCGGTATTAACACTTTACCTAATTATAATTTTAACTTAAGCACTTACGTAGGCACACGCGAAGTGAAGTTTGAGGCGTGGGCAATACTAACAAAATTGTTACTATATTATATATATACTTTAAGGTATGTATCTATGGGTCTTTGTTACCTAAAAATAATTGGTTTATTATTATTATTAATTCATCTTGGTTTAAATTTTTACAGGAAAAAAAATATTTTAGGCGGTATTTTACAAAAATAAAATCACGCCTGTGTACGCCGAAGAGGTAGGCAGAGGTACTGATCCACATTTCGCCAGTTATGTTTTAGTCCCATGTAACAGGAATCCATACTAATATTATAAATTCGTAAGTGTGTCTCTCTGTCTGTTACCTCTTCATGTTTAAACCGCTAAACCGATTTAGATGAAATTTGGTATAGGGATAGTTTGAGTCCCGGGAAAGGACATAGGATAGTTTTTATCCCGATATCCCCAGGGGATCGACACTTATGCGTGTGGAACCGCGGGGCGCTGCTAGTGTTTTATATTTGGTGTAAAGTCTACTTCATTATCAGCCTATAATGTTCCCACAGCTGGGTCACACGCCTCCTCTCTGTGAGAGGGAATGGGCTGTAATCTACCACGCGGGTCCTCTACAATATAATTAGTATGGATACACAGTACAACACACACAGCACAACAGCAGCGTAACTAACACACACGCTATTTGAGTAATTTATATACATAATTTCACAGAACATTTCCCTACAAACGGCCCGCACTTCCACCAAATAGGACCATTCCTCATAAACCCAAAAGCCATAATATCTAGACTAAACATCGGAAGTCAAAATGCAAAATATGCCAATAACGAACCAAAGGGTCGCAATTACGGGGCTTAACGTCCAATGTGAAGATGTCATTCCACCCGTTCCACCAAATTGGAGGTCATTCAATTTGCGTATAAAGCGTGCAGAGGCGTCAATAGGACGACACTACGAGAGGGCTCGATATAAGTCCCATTAGGTAGAATTCGGCCCTGGACCGGCCATTGCCGAGTGGGGCCCTGTGTTGTTTACATTTTGTGAAATGTATTGTCGCTATCGGGACGTGTTTCATGTTTGCCGGGCTCATAATGCTGTTCAGTACGGGATGGGATGAAAATGAAATCAATATTCCATCACAGGCGACGCCGAGATCAATATTCCATCACAGACAACGCAGAAGCTTATTCAATACTGTCAGTAGGATGTATGTACGGCGGGCTGCATCAATTGGGTACCCCAGTTGTTTTAAAATTTTCATACAACTGGGGTACCCAATTGATGCAGCCTAACCTAACATTGTTGACCAATTTTTATAAGCTTTACTAGCTTCTGCCCGCGACTTCGTAAAAAATTAATATATAATAATAATAAAAAATAATAATTATTACTAATTTATTAATTATTCATAATAATTATTAATTTATTTTTATTTTGTTGTTATTTTAAATTTTCCCCAGTGATGTTACTTAACCCCAGAGCCTTCCTTTCCAGGAATTGGGCTCATCATCTGCCTAGCCTTTGCCCAACTATGTTGGGGTTGGCTTCCAGTCTAACCGGATGCAGCTGAATACCAGTATTTTCCATGGAGCGACTGCCTATCTGACCTCCACAACCAAGTTACTGGGTAATTCGATACAGCTTGGTAAGACTGGTTGTCAGACTTTCGGGCTTCTGACTACCCGTAACGACTGGCAAAGATCTTCAAATGCCTGGACCGATGGCTTAATGTGCTTTCTGAGGCACGGAAGGGTCTCGTTATGGTCACCCATCCACAGACCAACCGCGGCAAGCTTAGCTTAACCTGATCGATCGGCCTGTGCGGCTGTTATTATTTAGCCACGGGCCCCTCTTCCTCAAGAATTGGGCTATTATATATGCAAAATAATTTCTGAAATCAGACTGGTAGTTCCAGAGGTTATCGCGTTCTAACAAACTCTTCAGCTTTATTATTACTTTATAGATTGCTTTATAAAGGTTTAAACCTACCTTGCCAGCATTGTATACCGTCTAATCCTCAGCTGCAAGTAGACGATTGTTTAGGTTTAAAGTAAACTCGTAAAGCTAGACAAAAGCGTCGTTTTGCAGCTAACAGTGTCTATTTCCAGAAGCCGCGTGATAAAACTACGAAGACGGAAGCGCTTTGAAGGCACTCAAACACCACTATACTGTGTCTCGTTTTGAAACTACAGACACATGAGAATTTTGTCCATAGTTTGTCTTTACGTTGGAAACGTCCTTGTGGTCATCATCTGCCTAGCCTTTTCCCAACTATGTTGGGGTCGGCTTCCAGTCTTACCGGATGCAGTTGAATACCAGTATTTTACATGGAGTGTCGTGTAGTGGAGTTGTCTGTGTGGTGCCGGACTTAAAGAATAGCCACCACCCCATACTTCCCGTGGGTGTCGTAAAAGGCGACTAAGGGGCGTACCGGAGAATGGGCAGCAGCGTTCTCTATGCATTCCACCACCATACCATACTCCCCCCCCCCCCCCCCTTTGGGGTAGGCCTATGCCCAGCACTGAACGTCTTTCGGCTCAAATGATGACATGGAGTGACTGCCTATCTGACCTCCACAACCCATTTAGTGGGTAATACGATACCCCTTGGCAGAAGCGTAGCGTGCCTTGGCGGGGCCCCGTATAAAAATTTGTTTGGGGGCCCTTAGGAAGGGTAAAGATTTCTCACAAAAGAAAAAAAAGTTCAATAAAATTAAAAGAAATATTTATTCATCATAATTATCTATCTGTCACTTTTTCCAATTTTTTTTTTGTAATTTCTGAAATAAAAAAAATTTGGGAAGTTTTTATTAATTTTTGCTTACGCACGTTGAAGGCCCCCGGTGGCCCGGGGGCCCCGTATAATTGATACGGCAGATACGGCGGTAGCTACACCCCTGCCCCTTGGTAAGACTGGTTGTCAGACTTTCGGGCTTCTGACTACCCTTAACAACTGTCAAAGATCCACGAATGACAGCCGGGACCAACGGTTTAACGTGCTTTCCGAGGCACGGAGGGGTCTCGGTTTGTAAAGATGGTCATCTATCCATAAACCAACCGCGTCAAGCGTAGCTTAACCTGATCGATCGACCTGTGCGGCTGTTATTATTTAGCCACGGACCCCACCGTTGGAAACGTCCTTGTGGTGTTGTAAGTACCTATATGTATACCGAGCAATGGCATTGACTCGGTTTAAATCAGGTGGGAAGTCGCCCTGCGAGATAATTGCGTAACATACTTAGTTACCCAATGCCCATTTTGACAAATCAACAATATCCATTGCCTTATTTACGTTGTTGAGCAGACTAAAGCCCGTCACAGACGTAGCTTTAGCTCACCGTCCGATCAGGACCAGGCCCGTGCCGGAAGGCTCGTACGTGTTCCACGCGCGCCTCAAAGAGATGTCAGCATCGAGGAGGGCTAAGGAAGGAACACGGGTGGGTTTTAGTCAGTAAGAGTCTGACACTCCCTTCCGCTCCACCCAGAGCGGGAGGAGTCATTGAATGATTTCCCATCCGCAAAAAAAAAAAAAACGATGTAGCTTTAATATATATTAATATGAATCATAGCAAATACGACATATTTTCTATATAAATTTGCGAGTGACCGCACGCGCAGCTATAATATATATTTCTATGACGTCACCAAAATATGTCGACATATTATATATCTCGGTACATTTTGGCATAGGACGATAGACGCATAGGACAAGGACGACCGCAGACCGAGTGAGAGCAAAATATATATTATAGTATAGCTCCCGTGTGAGGTAGCTTGCTATACTATAATATATATCTCGATATATTAATATATATTATAACTACGTCTGTGACGGGCTTTACTTTTGAAACATATAGCAAAATCAGTCTATAATGTTCCCACTGCTGGTACACTAGCCTCCTCTCCCTCTTACGCGCCTCTCTCGCGGATTACGGCCCACTCCCTCTGGAGTGGGCCGTAATTGACCACGTGGGGCCAGTGCGGGTTGGTAGATGTCACATGTTTTCGAATGTTTGGTTCCAGAACATGCTGGTTTCCTCACGATGATTTCCTTCACCGTTTTGAGAGCAGTGGTGATGAAATAATTTACACAAAGTAAAGCGCCTGTCTGGGTTCAACCTATGAATTTCCTTCTCAACCCATGCATTGTGATTGAAAACGTGTTCCGCAATTATGGGACCAAACCTGAAATCGCGAAAAAAAATCAGTTTTGCCCTACATTTTGACGAGTTGTACGAACATAAATGTAGGGGGGGGGGGGATGTCTGTGTGGTGCCGGACTTAAAGAATAGCACCACCCCATACTTCCCGTGAGTGTCGTAAAAGGCGAGTGTCGTAGGAGGCGTACCGGAGAATGGGCAGCAGCGTTCTCTATGCATTCCACCACCATACCATACTGCGATCGTCAACCCGCCTGCCAAGCGTGGCGATTATGGCAAACCCCCCCCCTTTTGGGGGAGGCCTATGTCCAGCAGTAGACGTCTCTCGGCTGAAATGATGATGATAAAATGTAGGGAACAGCTGATTTTTGTTTTCGCGATTTCAGGTTTGGTCCCATAGTAAAAGTTGTTCATAATGAGTAGTGCAATGACGTCTTCAGAGGTTGTTAATGTTTTACCAATAACCCTGTATCTAATAGCATCATACAGGTACCCGCTCAAATATCTCTTATAGATAGAGCAATACGTGAGGTTCCCGAAGAGCAAGTCATAAATCCATATGCAATAAAACGGGAACAAAGTATGGCACGTGACTTCAGTTTCACGTTGAGATGTAAATATTTACTGCTTCATTTTATACCCAGGTTTAGCTGAAGCTATAAATCTCTTGTATGATTTGGGTAGGTTTGGGGCAAAATATTTTATTCTTGGGGGCAATAAAATCGATGTGGTGGAAGCACTTGTACAGGCAAACGTAATAGGTAGGTAACGCTGTGTAAGACGTTTTATATCCACGTTTAGTTCTAACAATAAATATGTAAGTATTTAATTTGTTTTGGGTGGAATATTGGATGTTTTGTTACGTCATTGTATAAAAGAGAACACACGTCACACAGGACGCAACAACGTACTCTACGCCAGAGAAATCTAAATAAGCGACAGGTTCGTGTAATAAGTTTAGCCACCTGCCGGTTGCAGTGGCTTATATGGAAAGCAACCAATCGACTGCGGACCCAAGTAGGCCGCTGTAAGCACTATCTAGCAAAATGGGGGATTAGAGATCCCATCGATAGCCAGTGCGAATGAGGTACTCCTGACCATGTCCCATATTATGTTGGAGTGTCCAAAGTTCGCATATACAAATACTTCTGAGGACCTAAAAAAGCGGTGATCACCTACCTACTGACTGGTCACAACAAATTTAACATTTCCCATTGACTCAAAAAGAAGAAGAATAACGATAAGGCCGCCCATTGGTATATTTTGTAGTGTTTGATGTATTTTTCTCATGTTATGTATTTTTGTGGTGTACAATAAAGTATAAGTAGTAGTAGTAGTAGTGGTGTAGTGATAGGGAGATTATAATAAATAAATAAATAATTATACATTCTGCAGGATTGTCCAAAAGGGTTACCGCTGGCCCGGAACATAAAGGTCTAAGGAAGGAACACGGGTGGGTTTTAGTCAGTAAGAGTCTGACACTCCCTTCCGCTCCACCCAGAGCGGGAGGAGTCATTTGATGATTCTCCATCCAAAAAAAAAGTATAATTATACATATAAATAAATAAGAATAAGTTGCGTCTTCAAACAACTTGCACAATTTTCCTAATTACGAAAGAAATGAAATCCACAACTATTGCAAAGTACCTATGGTATGTACCCACTCAAAAAGGTTCAGGGGGACATAAAATATCTTCCTCTAATAAAAACCATAATAAAAGTTATTCATTCTAATGGACATTGTGGAAATACTAGTAATATATCAGAAAATATTAAGTAAGGGGCTGCAGAGCACTTAGTAGTTACGACAAATAAATCAAAGAAACATAGCCCGGGATTAGCTCAAAGTACCGACCAAACAGTCCATTCGAACGATTCAGCGAGTTCCAATCCGATCTCTAGGAACTATTAACGTGAACCTGCTCCCAGCTTAATCGTGGTTAGGTTTACTAGCTATCTTTTAGCCAGTTAAATAGTTAATCCAGGTAGGTAACTATTTGCTATGTGAGTGCGGCGCACTAACTTTTAAAAGGATGTTAATTTATTTTATTTTATTTAATCTGAAAAGTAATTTTATTATTCAACTAGCAGCGCCTCGGGGTTTCACCCGCATAAGTGTCAATCCCATGGGAATATCGGGATAAAAATCTTTCCTATGTCCTTTCCCGGGACTCAAACTATCTCTATACCAAATTTCATTTAAATCGGTTCAGCGGTTTAAGCGTAATGAGGTAACAGACAGATAGAAACGCTTTCGCATTTATAATATTATAAATACTAGCAGCGCCCCGCAGTTTCACCCGCATTAGTCAACACTAACGGGATCAACCTCCCGTGGGAATATCGGGATAAAAACTATTATATGTCCTTTCCCGGGACTCAAACTATCTCTATACAGACAGACAGACAGACACACTTTCGCATTTATAATATTAGTATGTACTATGGATGGATTATTATATTATTCAATACATATTTAATTGATAAATTTCTTAAGAGTACCTACAGTAAAAATAACTGTTATAATTGAATACAAACATTTATTTGCTTCTTAAGGTAAAACCTCTTAAAGTAAGTAGGCTGGTCTTATAATTCTTAAATTATAATATCAGCCGACTATTAGTTCCACTGCAGGGCAAAGACCTCTTCTTCGGCTTTATTTACCTCAATCATAATTAAAGAAGAGAAAAGAAAGAAAGAAAATACATTTATTTATTTAATTAAACCTACTGTTTATGGGCAAAAGTGCGCGCTGTGCAGATTTTTATTTATTTATTTAAGGAAAAACAAACAGTAGCAAATAAGAAACAGTCATAAAATCTTAATTATAACATTTAAAACAATAATGCTACCCACTACGTTATCCACCGATTATAATTTAAAGTATTTAAAACTAGCTAGTAACACAGATAGATACATTACTTATATAACAGTCATTGTCCTAGAACATAAGTTCTAGGACGATGACTGTTATATAAGTAATGTAATAAAATCCAGATAGGTATAAACCTATCTGGCCTATATGCTATCTGGTCTGGTCTATATGCCTCTATGGTGCCATTTCCTATATCCACTCGCTATCAGCGGGACGCGTCAAAAATATTACGTCTAGACTGCAGCCGTGCATGTTGGCTAAAGATGGGAAGGAAGAATGAAAGTGAGCGAAGCGATCACGGACTATTTTGTAGATATATACATATTTACCTATATGGCACATAGGAGCATTTGGGCTTGTCTATACTAATATTATGAACTAGGTAAGCCAACTCCTTCCTGGTTCCTGTGAGTTTGTAGAACTACTGATCCGATTCAGAAAATTCTTTCACTAATGGATAGTTACAGTAATGCCGAGTGTCATAGGTTATTTGTGTGGCAACAAGAATTTTCACGTGGATGAAGTTGTGGGCAGAAGCTCAATAAATTAGTAACGTAAATATTAATTTTGTAGAACTTCTTCTTTTTTTGTAAAATATTTACAATTATGACTTTAAAGCTCATTAATTACTTTGCTATTTATGAAGCTATTTAGAATGCTTCAATCAGCTTTATAAATAGCTAAGTAATTAATGAGTCATTAATGATGATTACGTTTAGGGTAGGTATAAGAAAAAAATGTTATCAAAGCTTATTTTGCATAAGTAAGTATACCAAAAAAACCCCCAAAGAAAACTAATTTTTAAGAACAAATTAAATTAGTCCTACTATCAAGTAGAAATTAGTTTTATTTTAGGGTAAACAAAAAGCTGAAAATTAGAACACGCTTAACCAACATTACCGTAATAATGAATTCACTGTTATTGCTTCCATAGGAGTCGAATTACATGAGCCCACTTAAAACCTACTGAGAACCAGTTAATCTTACAGAACAAGCAGCACTGTAACAATACATTGAAATAAGTACCTACTAGACATTTCTACACCACAATCTAACAAGGAATCCGACTTTAGAACAAAAAGTGAAGCAAGAAGGCACATAATTGAATGGGACCTTATTTACTTAACTAAGACTGTATAAATTTTCGTTGTACAACAAGGAACGATAAATTTTCACGAAGCTTTGCAAAGCAGCCTTATATTAACGAGACGCGGTTTCAACAAGGATTTACGTAAGAATGGAGTGTTAACATGCATGGTCCCTAAATGAACACAATAAGAGGCAAGCGGACACTTGTTTTGAAAATCACACTTAAATCATGTAGATTACGCAATAGATGGTAGGTAGACCGTAGGAAATGTATTTCATAAGACGATCGTTGTTATTTCGTACCGCGATTGTAACTTTTTACAATTCAGATAACTGATGATGTCTACAAAATTATGATTATCACAGGATATCTGATGGCCTGCTAGTCAATTACGTGGGAAACTTACAATATACTTTATCTAATTCGTTTTCAATTAAACGATTCAATCATTTTTGTTGGATTTTAGATTTTTATACAATTATATCAACGCATTGTATATTTGTTTTCTCAATGGCAAAAATAATTGCGATTGTGAAATATTAAAAAACTCACCTGTCACTCTCACAACCGCTCCTTAGCACTCCATTTCTTATCACATCTTTGTCGCAACCTTAAATAATTAGGCAATTAATTTTGTTTATTGTATTAAAACGTTATGTTAGTTATGGTCAGGGAACACGTATTATGTTGATTACACTATTGAAATATTATTATTGTTGTGATGATTTACGTGACATGGTGTTAACTGATGAGTTTGTTTTATTAAAGTTTTTCCTATGTTAATATTTTTGAAAATATTAGATACTTATACTTAATATCAAATTGAGGGGCCCGTGGCTAAATAATAACAGCCGCACATGTCGATCGATCAGGTTAAGCTATGCTTGCCGCGGTTGGTCTGTGGATGGGTGACCACCTTTACATACCGAGACCCCTCCGTGCCTCAGAAAGCACGTTAAGCCGTTGGTCCCGGCTTACGGGTAGTCAAAAGTCTGACAACCAGTCTTACTAAGGGGTATCGTATTACCCAGTAACTGGGTTGTGGAGGTCAGATAGGCAGTCGCTCCATGTAAAATACTGGTCAGCTGCATCTGGTTAGACTGAAATCCGACCCCAACATAGTTGGGAAAAGGCTAGGCAGATCATCATCTTCCTGCCCTTATCCCATGTTACTTGGGATCGGCGCAACACGTTTTCTTTTTCCATTCTCCCCTGTCAACCGTCACGCTATCATTCACTCCCTTCTCTTTCATATCATTCCCCACACAATCCATCCATCTTTTCTTGGAAAAGGCTAGGCAGATGATGACTTAATATCACATTCAAAGATAATTATTTTGTATAAATACAGCAACTTAAATAGTAAAACGTTAAATGAGTGAGGAGTATGGTTAAGTTTTTCCTAGTATACCTTTAACAAACCTTAGTGCTCAGGTTTAATTGGTGAACCTACCCTGATAGAAATAAAAGATAAAAAGAAAAAAGTGAAATGTCACTTTTTAAATTGAATCAATCAACACAGTTAACGCAATCAATTACAGCCTAGGATTTTTCCAATCTGCACCTGGATTCCACCTTTTCATATTCGTAGCCAATTAAAAATTAATATAACCTCTAATGAAAAACTAATTCAAAAGAAATCTCGAAGCGTTAATTCTTTTAATGATAAATAAAAAGAACAAACGAAGCGCTTTAAGTTTCTTTTTAATAGGTTTTATTTACTTATCCAACTTAAAAAGTTCATCCCAAGTTTTGGGCAAATGTTTTGCGAATAGCCACTCGGGTCTAATTAGCACATAGTTAGGGTGTAGCTTTGCTAACTCTGTGTTTGGTAGTTCTTTTTTAAACGATTTCAATTCAGCTTACTTTCCTCTATGCAATGGAGACTAGTATTTTTTTTATTAACACACGAATTGTGTCATCATCATTATCTACAGCACAGCCCAGGGGGGCCCGTGGCTAAATAATAACAGCCGCACAGGTCGATTGATCAGGTTAAGCTACGCTTGCCGCGGTTGGTTTGTGGATGGGTGACCATCTTTACAAACCGAGACCCTCCTTGCCTCGGAAAGCACGTTAAGCCGTCATTCGTGGATCTTTGACAGTCGTTACGGGTAGTTAGAAGCCCGTAAGTCTGACAACCGGTCTTACCAAGGGGTCCTATCGTATTACCCAGTAGCTGAGTTGTGGAGGTCAGATAGGCAGTCGCTCCATGTAAAATACTGGTATTCAGCTGCATCCGTTTAGACTGGAAGCCGACCCCAACATAGTTGGAAAAAGGCAGGCAGATGATGATCATCCACAGCCACGACTTCACCCACTGCTGAGCATACGTTTCTCTTTTCTTGTGCCAATCTCCACCCTCCTCTCACTCATCCAAGTTCTATCCGCGATGGCAACAATATCGTCTGCCCATCTCGTCGCCGGACAACCGACACTTCATCTTTCACTTCCACACATCAAATTTATGTCGCATCAAATGCCAAAATAAGTGTTATTTTACTTACTTTTCCTCGGTGGCTGAAGACATCGTGGAATACATCAGAAGCAAGACTAAGTGGACCTTGAGAGTAGAGAAGTTGGAATCGCACCACAACATAAACTTCAAATCGTTTGTGGTGCGGGTTCCAACTCAGTACCTGGAAACCTTCATGAAGGAAGAGTTTTGGCCCAAAGGTGTAGCGTACCGACGTTTTCGTGGAAGGTTACGCGACACCACGCAGCGCAATACGACATCGACACAGTCATCACTTCGTGCACAATAGTTATTTTTTATTAAAATATGTATGTTTAGGTTAAGGTATTTATCTATGGGCCTGCGGATGCCTGAAATAAATAGATTATTATTATTATTATTACTTACAGCCGCATAGTATCTAAGAGTTCACAAAGTAACGAAATTATATGAAAATATGTCGAGCTATCGCAAATAAACTATCTCGCTGTTACGAGCTTTTGATAGACCTGAGTGTCACTGTTATAACATCATATTCTACGTACGCCTCGTAACCGTTTAACGTTTAATATGAAGACTAAACTCTGTCGGCTTTACGAGGTCTCTTCTGTAGTCACGAAACACATCAAACAATACGATTCCTTCGAATAAACACAGTATTCCGAAATTATTGTGGCTTTTCTTTAAGTTGACTCCATTTAAACTAACAATGCGAATAAATAAGGGGAGCACGCGAAGGAAAATGAATAAGAAATACAGAACAGTTGCATTCCGTTTCGCGGCTGAAAATTTATTCTGTGAAACGAAATCGTGCAGAAAATTTGCAATTTAGAAGTAAAAGGGGGAATGCCAATAAGCCATCGATTATGTAGATGCAAGGCTTTTGTGCAGAGCTGCAGAGTTATCATTGCATTCAGTACGCCGTTTCGCAACGATTTGTCAGGATATTTTCAAAAGGAATTTTCGTTTACGGTATTTTCGGCGTTGAAACTTGTGGGTTAGTTCGATTTTATGACGCTACCTATGGAATTTATTGGGCGCTGGCTTCACAAAGAGCCTAACTTTTGGATACTCTCGCTGTTATTCGGACAAGCGTGGATACTTCACGGGTACATCTCTAGCTGAATCAGCACTGATTGTGGACTCTTTAAAATATCCCCTATTGTTAAAAATATAGGCTATACAAAAAAAATAACCTAAAATTATGTCGCTTTAATATTCTTTACAGGCCAGGCATGAAAAAGCTTAAAAAACTGACTATAAAAATGTACAAAATTCATACGTTGTTCTCCACATCTAAAATACAACTGTAATGTTCAAACTACCAATGTATGTTGCCGTTACGGATTTAAAAAGGACTCACGTATCGTATTCTATCCGCATGGCTTGCTCCATGCTGCTAGAGTTCCTTCTATTGTGGAACGGAATTAGCTACCACCGTGAGGGAAACATATTATGTACATAAAACACAATAATATGGAAGGAAGAACGCGAGTGTCGTATTAAAAGAACGTGGCTTTGAGACTTTGTTTCTTTACAAACTTCAATCCTGTATCCTATTCATGGATATTCAGCTAACATTATAGACAATAGACATCATTGTATTATGCCTGCTATTTAATTGTTGAGTGAAAAACTGAAAATTCTTGCTCATTTTACCACTTATGGAACATCGGGAATAACTTCCTTATTCACCTACCTACGCTTATCTTTCCAAGGCGGGAAGGGAGCAGGAACATCAATGCAACAACCGGTTACCATAGATTCAGTAGGTACGTGATTCTGAACCCACCTGCGTTGAAATTTTTCGTCCGTTATAAAAAAAAAATCTGCTGTTTCATAGAAAAATGCAATAGGAACCTACGCAGTTTTCAGTGGTCTAGAATGAGCCTGGATTCATGGTTCCAGTTTGCGCGTCGCTGTCCTTGCACCCTGTATAATAGTATTGTTACGAGCTTCGGGTTCGTGACAATAAAAACTGCCGATATAAATTACCCAAAATGACACTTTAATCAATAACACTAATAACAACTCAAACACACTAATTATAAAACACAATTTCACTACTGATCACTCTTTAGTCGCACTTGAAGTTCGCCTCGATGTATTCGCTTGTATCGCTTTATCCAAACTGACTCGGTCGTGGCGCATCTCGACCTTATATAGTGCCGCAGATAGTTTTAGAACCTTCCATTGTAGAATGTTCGAGTACATATACTCGAACATTCTTGATGTTTCTACAATGGCCCCGACTGACCAGATGTCGATAGTTCGAGAAAGTTCTAGAAAGTTCTCCCATCGAAATTTCTAGATGGATCTTGACTACTAGTTCCGCTACTCGATACTAGATGGCACTAGTGGTAACTAATGTCACCATGTACCAGGCATTAATTGTGGCGCACAATAGTATGTATGTTAAGCCGTTGGCCCTGCGCCAACATCGGACTATGAGGGTGATGGAAGAGGGAGTGCACCTGTGTCTGCGCGCATACTTCATCATAATCATCATTTCAGCCGAAAGACGTCCATTGCTGGACATAGGCCTCCACCAAGCACCTCCACTTCGACCGGTTCTGTGCTCCTCGCATCCAACGGGTTCCTGCGGCGCGCATACTTGTGCACTACAATATCTCCCGCGCCGAAGGCTAGTCTCCGTTGAGATTGGCCGTTGTGGCCGAAATACGGTCTGGAGTACTTTATTTATTTAATGTAATAAAACAAAAAAACTTATCTTACCTATATCGGAGCAACTTTACCACAAAAACCTACCTAAATCTTTGTAAACACAATGTTCATTCGTGAATAAAGGAAAAAAGGAAATAACAGTTGCGGCATTGTGGGCTGAACGACGTCGTAGGCGTCGACTGACGAAGATGGATTACAGTAATATGTAAAGATTTATTGGTACTCCGGATAATTCTCAGAAAGTAAGATAAATCTACAAATAAAATAAAAGTTGCTAGACGCATTTGTTTAATAATTTTCTTAAAACTCTCCAATGTTTTATGACATAATGGTCTTAAAAGCAGCAACAGCACACTCTGGTTTGGCGTCAGACTGGCGAGCAAAAGGTTCAAAGTTGAAACCTACAGATGTAAACCTACTTCTATTACTAACTAAATTATTTAGCTTAGTATGTTATAACTTAGCCGGGGTGCTGGTCTTAGTATATTATAGCGTCATGTTCGTGAACGGGTGCCGTCGGTTGAGACTGGTCATCTCTGAACTGCCAAGGCTTATTTTTAATCTTATATTTTGAATTGTTTCTTCATTTGTCTTTTTTTTTTACATTGTTCTCACATATAGAAGCAACAAGAATAATGTACCCAGGATTTTGTAATAACTTGATTTAAAAGAGTGTCCATGGAGTTTCTTGCCCGTTCTTCTCCATAGAGATCTACGTTTTGGAATGGGCAACTAGCTTCAACTTTCTGACTAACTGACAGACTATTTAATTTTGACAATTCAAAAGTGCCTGTACAAGGTTTAATTGAAATAAATGCTTTGAGTTTGAGTTTGAGTAACCCTGTGTATATTGCATCACACCACAAAACCTTTCTTACTTAGAAAGGTTTTACCGTTTCATTCTTTCATAAAACAGACGCATCCTTAACACAACATCTAATGTGTTGTTTCCTTCTAGATATATTATTTTATATTCCAACACAAAATAAAGGAAAACCGGATAACACCACAAAGGTAGGAAACCTACGTCGGAAAAGATAAAGCTGAAAGGGTTTAAATGCACTTGCTATCTTTTTAACAACCAGTCCTTTCCGGGAAGACCATGGAAGCGTATTTAAAAAGGTCTTATAAAACAAGTAGGTCTGTGAAAACAAGGTAAATATCACACATGGCCTTAGGTGGAATAACAAGTTTTTCCGGTCACTGACTTCCGTTAACATCGGATGCGTCGTCACGCAAAGTTTCAACGTAGGAAAAACAATTGAATTACTTAACCTATAAAATGTAGGTAGTTACCTACATTTTAGGTAAAGTAATTCAATTGTTTTCAACAAACACAAACACACAAACAAATACGGTACGCTTTGGTTAAAAAAAAAAAACCCTGCCTCAAGCTGACCTAGTACAGTTGTACTAGGTCATTTTGAGGCAGGGTTGTTTTTTTGTAACGAAGCGTTTTTGTTTAATGAAATACAGGAGAAAGAGGCATTTCAACTTTGTTTCACAAACCAGTAACTTAGCGATCTGAAGTGTTAGAGGACTGGACATGTCTGGTGATCTGGCGACGTACCTTAAACCGTAAATCAGCCAAAGAAGCGTGTGACGTCCTTGGATAGATGAACTGCTGACGTCTTGAAGAACGCAGTCGGTGAAGACTGGAAGCCTAGAAAGGGTGTTATGGTGTAACTAGGAGAAAGCCTATTCCCAACTGCTGTATGTCTACCAGTGGCGAAGGTTCCATACAACATCGAGTTGTATAGAACCTTCCCACCGGCTTCCCTTTAAAAAATGGTATTTCACAGTCAGTATTCTATAGACAAATAATATAATCCTATTAAAGATTTACTCCGGCTTACCTCTTACAAAAATTGACCCTTCGCTACTGGTACCAGTAATGGTAAATGTATGTTGGTAACATACCATATTAAATCCCTGGTCACCAAATTAACTAGTAGCCGAAATAATTCCTACGAATAATTACTTGTAACAACACACAAGTAAGTTGTCCCCTAGACGTTTGACAGACAACACAAGAAAAACATCACATTTACACCAGCCACAACGTATTTTCATATCACTGCTGTCTGTACAAACACTGGTGTCTATTCATGACCTTTTGGCAGCATGTGTTCAGTAATCTGACACTAGGGCGCGCTGTTTGCGCTGCAACCCAATACGGCGCATTAAACTGGCTTGTTTTGTCTCCATTATCTTAGCTTTGATGCTGCCAACTAGCCACATGTGTTGGATTAAAGTGGGACATTGTATGAAAGAATTTGTTGGAGGAATAACATTTTTTGCTTGTTTTTTTCTTCATGAGGTATTTGTTGGTAGAGCTGTCAGACGGCAGTCTTCCTAATAAAATGAAATAGGTACCTATACATAATTAATTCGTGTTATCCCTAGAAATAAAAAAAGAAGTCCTTTAGACCGTATTTCGGCCACGGCGGCCAATCTCAACAGAGACCAGCCTTCGGCGCAGGAGATTTGTTATAGTGCACAAGTGTGCGCGCAGACACAGGTGCACTCCCTCTTCCCTCACTCTCATAGTCCAATGGGACGGCAATCCGACACGACCGGAGAGAGATCAGGCGCAGGACCAACGCGCTAGGCGCTAGGTATTTCCCTAGAAACACCTAGCCTCCAGTGTCTGTGTGGTGCCGGGTGTCTGTGTGGTGCCGGACTTAAAGAATACCACCACCCCATACTTCCCGTGGGTGTCGTAAAAGGCGACTAAGGGGCGTACCGGAGAATGGGCAGCAGCGTTCTATATGCATTCCACCACCATACCATACTGCGATCGCCAACCCGCCTGCCAAGCGTGGCGAATATGGCAAACCCCCCCTTTTGGGGGAGGCCTATGTCCAGCAGTGGACGTCTTTCGGCTGAAATGATGATGATGATGATGACCTAGCCTCCGATGTACCTAGATAGCCGTAGAATGTTAAATATTGTATAGTTTTGAACATTCACATTATTCTACTAACTTCTCGTCTTCATGTAGTGTCATAATCATGATCTTTATAAATTGTTACGACGTTATTTTTTAGATTATTTTGCCTGAAAAAAATAACGTTACCAATTTTTTATATTTTCAGGCAATATAACGATAAATATAATATAGGTACCTCAAAAAAAAAGTCCTAATATATTATAAAGACTTATACTACATAAAGACGCTTTTAAAGGTTCGTTCAAATAAATTCATACGAGACAATTCCGTTAGACGTAACAAACTCATCGAAAACCGAAAACGACGTGATTTTCAAATAAATCGCCTAATCATCATAATTAAAAAACTTTATAACCTCAAAACCTATTAAAAAGCCCATTATATACGTGACACGTAACTTTTATGAGTGCATATCTAACGTTAAAAAAAGCCTGAGACATTTTTTACGTCGAAGAAAATTGCGTTGTAAATCATTAATCATGGCACAATGCGTGTCAGGAGTCGACGCATGGTTTAAGGGGGTCCGAAAGTCCCCATATAATGGGGGAAATGAAAACCTTTTTCGGGCCCGAAGCTGGCTTTAGTAAACTTTGTGGTTTCATTTGTTCCGAGCCAGTTTTATGGAGATAAACCGATGAGTTGTGAACGTCCTTGGCGGCTATGGAGATGTTGAGGAAGTATGCCTGAAATATGGGTACTCTTGTCTGTGTTAAGTGAAAATATTGTCGGCTAGAGAGCCTTTATATCTTAACGATTTTATGTGTGTTTTATTCCACTGCCAGTTTCCGTCAAGATTTTTTGCCTTACCGAAAAATTAAGTTTTTTCAGGATGTATAAAGGTTAACGTTTTAATAACTAATTATGAATGAATGAATGAATTGCACCGATCCCAGCGTGGTTAAACCAGACTCGATTAATCGAATGAACCCCAAGATTCGCACTAGCTCCTGTAGCCTCAGGTTCATGGTGCTACAGCGACCATTGCATATCAACGTTTTAATAACTAATTAGCAGAAAAAAATGAGAGTTGGCATAGATGCGACCTTTTAAATGCATATACCTATCTGCCTGTTATCACATTAACACATTATCACTATACGCAAACAAGCGTCTATAACATTTACCAAGCTAATTAACTAACAAAATTTTATGGGTTCGCATTCAAAATGACCATTCTGGGAAACATTCCCCTCGATATAGCGGCATAATAAAAATAAATTACCAATATTCGCCAAAATGCAACAGAGCAGGGGTCTGCTCTGGACATTGTCCGACAATTACCGGCTGTTTCCCGAATTTCCCGATATAACTTCGGTAATTGATATTTACGGTACACTAAATCCGAGGATTGGTGCTGTTACCGGATTTATTTATCAGTCAGTTAATAAATTGGAGGAATAACTTGATTAATTGATCCGTATTAGTTTAATTTCACGGTGGAATGGATAAAGAAGTAGAGCACAGACGATCGATCCGTACCTAAACGAAGATAAGGTAACACGCGATTAATAAAACCAGCACCCACACTATTACTCTCAATTTGAATAATTTTGAAGCATGTTTCTAATCCATTGCTCTATACGTCCGAAAAATGTGTCTGCTCAACAACGAATGTTGGTGGTCTGTCAAAATGAAATGTCGCTTACGGTAACAGTGGCGTGAGTTTAATCGTTTTTTCCTATCTCCAAAAATGCCCAACGCGCCTAAAGAAGTTTTCACTTCAAAAAAAATGCTGTACAGATGCCAGCACATCAAGCTACTACAATCTGTCAAATGTATTTAATAGATTTTCAACTTTATCGCAACTGCATAAGGCTCAAGATTAACTGGAAAAATTTGACAGTTTCGGGTAGCTTGATGTGCTGGCGTCTGTACATACAACGCCGTGCGGTCAAAATAGATTTTAATCGCGTAGGTACTGCACTTTTCTGTGAAACAGCATATTTAAAAAAAATAACCTACGAAAAATTTCTACCCTAGTTCTAGAATCATGTAGTCTTGGGTAACAGGTTGAGCGTCGATGTCCCTGCCACGCTGTATGTTTACAGACGCCAGCACATCAAGCTACTACAATCTGTCAAATTTATTTGATAGATTTTCAACTTTATCGCCGGAAGACGTGACAGTTTCGGGTAGCTTGATGTGCTGGCGTCTGTACATTAATAATTTAAGAGCCTCAAGGGATCACCTAATGACAGAATGAAAATGGCTTGTTAGGTGTAGACTTAAATGTTAACAGATCCATAACTTCACCTCATCATCATCATCTGCCTTGCCTTTTCCCAACTATGTTGGGGTCAGCTTCCAGTCTAACCGGATGCAGCTGAATACCAGTATTTTACACGGAGCGACTGCCTATATAACCTCCACAATCCAGTTATTGGGAAATACGATACCCCTTGGTAAGACGTTGTCAGATTTTCGAGCTTTTGACTACCCGTTACGACAGACCCTTATCTTCACCTGTGTTAATACTTCTCATGTTCATGAAAAGATAATGATTTGGCGTTCAATTAGCGTATCTATTCTCCTACAATACATTGATAATTTCACAGCACCCAATCCATTTTAATACAATCAGAAATCCGGCCAACAACAACTCCCCGTTACGTTCCACTATGACTAGACGATGAGAACCGTTTTCTTCATTTACATACGGATTGCATCTTCAGCTATAAACGAATCCGGATTAGAGCAGTCACTGGTCGCGCTTAATCGACTTAAAGACAACGATTAGCCTTTTATGCGTAAATTTAAAGGACGGCTCACACCAACCAAACGTAACGCTCGCTCAAAGTCAGCCGCTGAATGTGAGCTAGCTTTAGTATAGAAGTTTTCCTAGAATACGCGTGGGTAACGATGGCGGGTAAGGTGATGATGATGGTGGTGATGATGGTGGGTAAGGGTTCCGTACCACAAGGCATAAAACGCTGAAAAAAACGTTTCTTTTATACCCCTTTAAATTTTAACTTTATTTTATTTTTATTATTTGTTATAGCGGCAACAGAAATACATAATCTGTGAAAACTTCAACTGTCTAGCTATAACGGTTCATGAGATACAGCCTGGTGACAGACAGACAGACGACAGTGGAGTCTTAGTAATAGGGTCCCGTTTGTATCCTTGGGTACGGAACCCTAAAAAAGAAGCTAGACAATTTTTTTAAACTGAAGCCGTTGGGTGCGAGTCCAACTCTCACTTGGCCAGTTTTTATACATTCTCACTCTGAACGTACCTAACTCGCACAAGAACGTAACTCGCCCAATACGCCACTCTACCTGTTCACAGTTGGCGGCTGACTTAGTTTAGTGTGAACAGTCACTTCAGCCGATAGACGTCCACTGCTGGGCATAGGCCTCCCCCAATCTTGGGGGGGGGTTTCCATAATCGCCACGCTTGGCAGGCGGGTTGGCGATCGCAGTATGGTATGATGGTGGAATGCATAGTGAACGCTGCTGCCCATTCTCCGGTAAGACCCTTAGTCGCCTTTTACGACACGCACGGGAAGTAAGGGGTGGTACTATTCTTTAAGTCCGGCACCACACAGACTGTGTGAACAGTACCTAGATTATTTTTAGCTGGACTTGTGAGAAAGTCATAATCATCCAATTTATGAACTCGGCGTAAACTTAATTGGATTAATAAAGTGGTGAAGTAAGCTTCGTATTATACAGATGACGGTGTTATGAACCTTTAGCAATAAAGTGGGCTTTATAAACGTCATCGTATTTTTTTTTTTACAACTGAATATTGATGCTGGCTTCCCAGTAGTTACTTACATAGTTATTTAGATTTTAATGATGAAAGTTATATGGAGCAATTGAGTGTGAACTCATAATATAAAATCTGAGTAAGTAGTTAAAAATGATACAAACCACTTAAAGTGGTTGGTACCTAATTGCAATTTACAATATTCCAATAAAACAAACTGTTTTTTTTTTGAGATTTATTTAAATTCAACTAAATAAAATTTGTTCACTACCCCAACACTATTTATTTTTAGTATGCTTACATAATATTATACATACGTAATCAGTTCACTGCTGGGACAGAGGCCTCCTCTCTGTGAGAGGCAGTGGTCTCGAACCTACCGATTTTTCGGTATTTCTACCGATATGGGAACGGTTCTACCGAAACGCCGAAATGCAAACAATTTCTCACGATTTTTAAGAATAGGAGGTTCTTCCGATTACCGTTTTTACACTTTTGTACAGGCAACCCATTTCATTTTGTCTATCATTCATGGGCATTCCCAAAATCCCCACCGACTTTGAGAAAAGTATAGGTACAGACGCCAGCACATCAAGCTACCCGAAACTGTCAAATTTTCCCAATCAACTTTGAACCTTAATGCATTAGCGATAAAGTTGAAAATCATTGTAGTATTCTGTACCTAAGTATGGGGCAATACCCTTTTATTCTAGTTTTAGGGGATGAAGTTGATTCGTTACTTCGCTAGCCTATACAAGTAAAAATTCGGACTTTATTTTTTCATTCGCTCGCTCTCGTCAAGCTGTCACTTTTAAATTAAAACATAAAATACGTAAACGTACTCAGAATGTTGTCTGATGAAGAACAACGTTCAAGCACGAGTGTAAAAAGAAAAAACTGGCCAAGTGCGAGTTGGACTCGCACACGAAGGGTTCCGTACCACAAGGCAAAAACGCCGAAAAAAACATGTTTGTTGTATGGGAGCCCCCCTTAAATATTTATTTTATTTTAATTTTATTATTTATTATTAAAGTTAAAATACAACTGAGTATTTTCTGAATATTTCAAGTGCCTACCTGTTGCCATTTTTGATATCGAGAAAAAAAGGCAAAAAAATCGCGTTTTTGTATGGGAGCCCCCCTTAAATATTTATTTTATTTTGTTTTTAGTATTTTTTGTATAGCGGCAACAGAAATACATCATTTGTGAAAATTTCATCTAACTAGCTATCTCGGTTCTTGAGATACAGCCTGGTGACAGACAGACGGACAGACAGCGAAGTCTTAGTAATAAGGTACCGTTTTTACCCTTTGGGTACGGAACCCTAAAAATACCAACAGTATTACAGAAAAGAATGTGAATAAGAATTTTCTGGCTGGTTGCAAGAAAGCTCTAAAGGCACAAATTATGGCTATTGGAGAAGCTGTAACAAGGATATTATTATTACATTTAGGAAAGACGCTCTGAAAGACAATCCTTTACAAGCACATTTAGTGTGAACTAAAATGTTTAGGTATGTCCTTAATAATTAACAAAGTTATTTTATGTTTTAAAAATATATGTAATCTTCAATAGACTTTTTTTTTACCTACCGATTTTGGGTGCGAATCTACCGATATTTGTGGGCAACTCTACCGATTTGGCCATTTGACGTTCGAGACCACTGAGGAGAGGGAGTGGGGGGGTGAGGAGAGGGAGTGACCCGTAACATACCACGCGGCCCCAGTGCGGGTTGGTAGATGTCACATGTCTTCGAATTTTTGGTTCTAGGACATGCCGGTTTCCTCACGATGTTTTCCTTCACCGTTTTGAGAGCTGTGGTGATGAAATAATTTACACAAAGCAAAGCGCCTATCTGGGTTCGAACCTACTACCTACAACTCGTTAAGTCGCGGCCGTAACTACCGGGCCACCACTGCTCTATTTTTTAGTATCGTATCTATTTTTTTGCTATAAATTTTCAAGTCACTGATTAGTTCAAGAATATGTAGATACAATTTTTTGTTAATCTTTTCACTTTAGACTGGTTCTTACCCAATGATAAATAGCCGAGAAACACCGAAATTAATAGTAAACAAACAAGCTCCACATTCAAACCGGACATTTAGTCTAAACAATAAACGGAACATTCAAAACAACTATAGACGAAACATAGTTCGCAAAGTTAACAATAATGCGAATAGTTGGCGATCCTCATTTGTTAGTCCGCAACCACAGAGCACGGAGACGTCTCGGCGACCGCTGTAGAGGTGGCATTGTCACCACTTTCCATACAAACCAAGCGATAGTTGGCGATCCTCATTTGTTAGTCGGTAACCACAGAGCACGGAAACGCCTCGGCGACCGCTGCTAGAGGCGGCATTGTGAACACTTTCCATGCAAACCAAGCGATAGTTGGCGATTTTCATTTGTTAGTCTGTAACCATGGAGCACGCAGACGCCTGGGCAATCACTGCTAGAGGCGGCATTGTCAACACTTTCCATGTTGGCATGGATAGTTGGCGATCCTCATTTTCCTGGATTGTGATTCTGACATTACTGATCATGATACAGTAATTGCTGGTGTCACCATATCCTCAGTCACTAAAAACGCTCCCAAATTCAACAACAAAATCGATTACCCGGCATTAAAAACGAGTATTTTCGAGACAGATTGGTCCATCGTTACAGCCGAATCAGACGTTAATGTTGCCTCAGATCGTTTCATCAACTTAATGACTCAAAAAATTAGAGACTTCAGCTCAAAAGTCAAAGTGCGTAGTTCAAACGCCATACGCAAGGCCTGGATGACGGCAGGTCTACTTAGATGCGTCCGAAAGAGAGACCGCCTGCACTGCGACTCCAGAAAAAATCAAGACGATATCACAATCCAAAGAGAGTATAAAACTTATAGAAATTACTGTAACGACATTATCAAAAAAGCTAATGAGGAATACAACCGCAATTTGCTGACTGAAAATAAAGACAATACCAGGAAACTTTGGCAAAGTGTTAAGGAAATCTGCCATATGAAAAAAAATAACAGTACAAACGCAGATATCACTAAAATCCTAGAAGATCCTGTGGAAGCGGTAAATTCTGCCAATGAGTTCTTTGGTTCAGTTGGTAAAAAATTAGCTGATACCATTCTGTCTGAGCTAAAAGTCACAGAAAAACAACTGGCGGATGCCACAAGACTGGATGACACTACTAGAAACTCCTTCTTCTTTACTCCGACTGACCCAGAAGAAATTATAAAAATTATTGATAACCTAAAATTCTGTTCAGCCCCTGGAAATGATTTGATCAGCAATTCGATTTTAAAACAGTGTAAAATACCTCTTGCCCCTATTCTCTCCCACATATTTAACCTAAGCATGTCCACGAGTGTCTTTCCCGACTGTCTCAAGGTAGCCAATGTCTGCCCAATCTTCAAATCTGGCGACCCGCTCCAAGTTACAAACTACAGACCTATTTCCCTATTATCTTCAGTGTCTAAAATACTAGAGAAACTTGCTAATAATCGGTTACAAAAATTCTTAGATAAAGAAAAACTGCTATCTGATAACCAATATGGCTTTCGTCAAAAAAAGTCAACAGAGGATGCAGTAGTAACACTTGTTGACCACGTCACTGAAATTATAGATTCTGGTAACAAATGCATTGGTGTGTTCATAGATATGGCTAAGGCATTCGACACTGTGTCTCGGCCGATACTTCTGCAGAAGCTATCGTTAATGGGAACACGGGGTCTAGCACAGAACTGGTTTCACTCCTACCTGTCAAACCGTCGGCAAAGAATAAAATATAAAGGCGAAGCAACAAGCGAGTATACTGATAACCACTTTGGCGTTCCACAGGGAAGCGTGCTCGGGCCAACTCTATTCTTGGCCTACATCAATGATCTCTGCAACCTTCGATTAGAGAATGCAAAGATTCTCACTTTCGCAGATGACACGGCTATATTATTCCGTGGCAATGACTGGGCTGGGGCCGTTGATGCTACTCAGAGAGGCCTAGCTAAGGTAATAAAGTGGCTGCAGCAGAACCTTCTTACGTTGAATGCAAGTAAGACAAAATACATGGAATTTAAAATATCGAAGCGCCTGGAGCCCAAAAGCCCACTGCGAATCAGGCTCCACTCCTGCAAACACCTTAGTAGTGATTCTTGTCAATGTGTCGAGATTGAACAAGTTGACCATATTAAATACCTTGGCGTCTTGATCGACAACCAGTTATGCTGGATCAAACAAATAGATGCTGTCACTGCTATGGCCCGTAAACTTATGTTCATATTTAAAAAACTTAGGAACATTGCCGACCATAACACCCTCAGAAATGTGTACTTCGCTTTATGCCAATCTATTCTGAATTATTGTATAGTGGCATGGGGTGCAGCAGCAAAGACTCATTTGATTAAACTTGAACGAGCACAAAGGGGCATCTTAAAGGTTGCCTATGGAAGGCCCTATCGGTACCCCACTGATAGGCTGTACCAAGAATGTAACGTGCTTAGGATAAGACAGCTTTTCATTTTGTCTGTCTTATTACGCTTCCACCGACAAGCACCACAAACCCAAACCAAATCTACTAGGTCATGCAGACAGAAAAAATGGAAAACACCCTCTACTCGCACTAAATTCGCCCAAAGAGCTCCAAGTTACACGGGTCCATTCATTTATCAACACATCAACAAAACCCTGGACATAGTGGGTTGCTCAAAGCGTACCTGCAAAATAAAAGTTATTAAGTGGCTATCAGCTCAGGACTATGCACGGACTGAAGCTCTCTTGACTCCCATACTTTAAGTCCCTCGCAAATACTCACCCAGGTGTAACACTTCCTCCTAACACATTCCTTTATTACAAACATACGTACATACAAACTACACTAAAAGTCACTCTACACAAACCTTATAATTGTAATTTTGCATGTTTCCTTTTGATAAGTAAGTTTAAATATTGTTTAGATTCAATAACCAAACGAAACTGAACTACCCACTAGTGCACTTATATTGTGTCATTAACGCCGTAATAACTAGATCCCACGACACAGGGTATCCTAGTGTGGGGTCTAGCGCTACATTTTTTTTTGCACTATATCTTTAATTATTTTCATTTTTGTTTTATTATCTTTTGTTTGTTGTGCATCATGTCATCAAAATGTGTCTAAATAAATTTATTATTATTATTATTATTTGTTAGTCTGTAACCACAGAGCACGGAGACGCCTCGGCAATCACTGCTAGAGGCGGCATCGTCAACACTTTTCATACAAACAAAGCCTGTCACCGTTTACTCGTACTATGACAGAAATGACACACCATTAGAAACTGACTGAATGCGGTTCGCGACAGAAGTTCAGCACAATGAATTTTATTAGTAGATACTGCCGCCCTCTGTTGTCTGTGGTGATTCCGTGCTCTATGGTCGTAACCGACGTACCTAACTATCTCAGGACAGTAACCACTGACAAATCTGCGGCGTCCGAACGTTTTGTTTGCGATAGTTTAAGACAAGTTAGGCAACGGTGGGCATTATTCAACGATACCGTGCCCATTTAGCAGTGTCAGCCGCACATTTGTACCAATCGGCTGGCAAATTATGCACCCTCTGCGTAGTGGGACGGTTTTTGATCAGTTTAAGTTGACAGAGTATTTTTTGGTGGGCTGGAATTGAATTACCAAACTTCGTTTGTTTATTAGGGAAAGTAAGTTATGATGTCGAGAAGCATATAAATATGGTTTAGGCGCAGAATGGACTAATTCTCAAAATGCCTAATTCTATAAATTATTAATTCTCAAAATGCCTAATTCTATAAATGACTAATTCGCAAATAAATATCAGTGTTTATGTGTGGTTTCCCATATATTTTCAAGAAAGAACTATTTAAGTACACTTGATACTAAATTAAATGACTAACTAACTTACTATACAAATAAATACAAAAACAAAGGACACTAGGCGTCGAAGTACTCGTCCGCATCGCTGTCAACGTGCCCAGAAGACTGGCAGCATTAGTTTCCCATCAGGTACATATATAAGGATATATAGTGATATAAGGAACGAGCGATTTGTAGTGCCCACTTCTAACAATTATTATGGTCGAAGGTGTAGAATTTTTTTAGTCCCAACTATTTTTAATAACCTTCCAGTCGATATAAACAGTTGTATCACAAAAACCGCCTTTTAAAATAAAATACATATGTCATAAGTTCCTCTTTAATATTTTTTGTCAAAGCCTCACTGTAGAGAATATCTAAAAATAAAATAAAAATGTCTGTTTTTTTTTAATTTAAGAAATGAAGGTAGGTATAGTTTTATTAACCTGTATGTGAAAAAGTGTCATTATAAAAATAAAATATGTTAATATTTCCAAAAAAAAAGTAAAAAAAAAGGAGCTACGTCTGCCAACAAACTGCTTTGCAGTTTGGCGGAGGTAAATGTATTTTGTAAAAAAAATATTTCTGCTAATAAACCCTTTTTCATTTTCATTTTTTTTATTAACTCACTTTTCAATTGGTACGAAATAGAGCTAATTTCATAATTTACATTGTTACAAAAAGAGCTGTGGGCCAAAATAACAACTAATTGGAGCCCTGACATAGCTAGAAGGGTCGCGGCAGACCCAGTAGAAGGTGGCGGGACGAGCTAGAGAAAACGAACGACAAGTGGTCCACCATAGCCCTGGATAGAAAGAGCTGGAAGTCAAGGGGCCTATGCCCAGCAGTGGGATGATGCAGGCTAACAGTAACAGTTTAAAAAAAAAAGAGCTCCTTTTATTAAATACTAGCAGAGCCTCGCGGTTTCACCTGCATAAGTGTCGATCCCGTGGATTTATCGGGATAAAAACTATCCAATGTCCTTTCCCGGGATGCAATCTATCTCTCTGTCAAATTTTATCGAAATCCGTTCAGTGGTTTAGGCGTGAAAAGGTAACATACAGACAGACAGACAGAGTTACTTTCGAATTTATAATATTGTGTGTAAGTATGGATTCTTGTTGATTGTCTAGGCGAAATGTGGATTGTGGGTGTTCCTCTGTGCTTATCAAGTAGGTACCTAAGTGAAACTAGCCGATAATCCAGTAACTTGAAACCTAATGGGTAGGTGTATGTATGATAATATAATTTTACTAGCCTTAAAAGGCGTACGCAGACCGGGACGGCATGGCAAGGGATTTAAATTTTTACTAATGGACATTCAAACGTATCGATATAGAAATACGACATAAATTGCTATGCTTTAAAATGATGCCGTGGCATCGAAAGGGATTTCATTGCACGGCATTGACGTGCCACGGGCTCCTGCGGCGGGATGCCGATGCCGTGGCGTCCTACGGTAGGCAACGGCATGCCAAGGACTCCGGCGCTCGTTGTGACATACGCTCGTTGTGAGGCGGCGGGGTAGAGAAGCGGGGAAGCCGCTGGAATGCCGCGGTATCTAAGCGGCTAGTGTGCGCTGACTGACGGCAAAAACCCTTGCCATGCCGTCTCCGTCTGCGCAGGCCTTTACTCAGTTACTGCACTAATATCTCCAGACTCATGTTACGATAATTATGTGGTGTCGTATGTCTAATTCTCACAGATTGTGCCAGAGTTCATTGCCCCAATGACAGTCTGGGAACACTTTCTTCACAGCTATAATAAATTAAACAAAGTTTAGGAAAGATTAATGATGGTACCAAATATTCGATTCTATTTCATTTGAACTCGATTTTAATAGTCGATGATCAATCAACAGTTCAATAGAACTTACAACATTAAGAAACGTTATTTAAATAAATAGCGGTCAAGTGTGAGAACGATTTTGTGACGGGGTTCGGTAAAAAAGAGTAGTTTTTCTGATAAATTTTCTTTTTTGTTAAATTATTTGTAAGATTGTAGGTTTTAGTTAAGTACTTAGTTCTTTACAAGATTATTATCCTTATTATTAAATGATAAAGAAAATGACAACAAGACTTTTCCGTTTTCACAATTCGTTCTTTCCATTTAGTTATTATGTAGGTAGGTGAAATAAAAGCAGTCGCAAGGGCCGATCTTTAGTGTTAAGCAACGCTTGCCGAGGTTGGTCCGTGGATGGGTGACCATCCTTATCATACTGAGACCCCTCCGTGCCTCGAAAGTTGGTCCCGGCAGTCATTCGTAGACCATTAACAGTCGTGATGGGCAGTCAGAAGCCCGAAAGTCTGACAACCAACTGACCCCCAACATACACACATCAAAAGTGTCTAGGGATCAACATATATTTTTGCAATAACTTTTCTCCTGATTGATATTAATTAAAATTTTCTTTAAGGATTCATCAAATAAAGTGTTTTCGTTTGTCACAGTAACGATAAACCAAGTCACCTTTGCATTAATAAAGAAATTTGCCATTTTCCTAATAAAGGGATTTTTGACATTTGAACCACTAACACAAAAGTTCGAAAAAAAGACTGAAATAACAGTTTTCTTTAAAATTTTATTGGGTAACTTAAACAATTAATAATCCGTGTTTCTACCGCGAACACTAACAACACAAGAACATCGGTTTGGCATACTCAAAATGAGTTCATCCAAATCACGCTGTGGAATGGCCGCCCATGTTCGTTGCAACAACAAAAAAAGGTCTTCTTGCGACTGGATACCCTCCATATTCGGCAGAGCTCTTCTCTGTAGCATATCCCATGCATGCTCAATCGGGTTCAAGTCTGGCGACTGAGCAGGCCAGGGCAGGACATTGATGTTAGCTGCGGCGAGAGTCTGTCTTACAACTCTTGCGGTGTGCGGTCGTGCATTATCATGCATTAACTGAAATAAGGGACCGATTTGCACTTGTAGAGGAACGATGACGTCTGATACAATCGTCTCAGCATAAATTTGAGCGTTGAGGTTGCCTCTGATCCAAATCAACTCAGTTCTTCCGCCGATCCAAATACCCGCCCATACCATGATGGTTCCACCACTATAAGGATGGACTTCCTGGCAGGATTTTAATCGCTGTTGGCGTCCAGGGGTTCTCCAGTGTCGTATACGTCTTGTATCCGGTCTCATACCAAAACGAGACTCATCAGAAAAGCACACGAAACGCCATTGTTCTTCTGCCCAATTTCTGTGTTCAAGAGCCCATTGATATCGAATCCTACGATTGTGCATTGCTATAGGTGGTACCCGTAGCGGTCTTCGGGAATGAAGGTTCACTTCATGCAAGCGGTTTCTGACTATTTGGTCGCTAATTAAGTTCCCTGAAGAGTGATGAAGCCTCACGGCTAACATCATGGCGGTTATTGTTGGAGCTCTTCGAGTTAAGATTTGAATGTATCGGTCTTGTCTCCGTGTGGTGCAGCGATACCGTCCTCCATGGCGCTCAGCCACGGTACCAGTGCTTCGGTAACGTGTCCAAAGTCGACTGATAACACTCTGACTTGTATTCAGAGCTAAAGCCACAGTACGTTGCCGGGAACCAGCTTCTATCATTCCCACGGCTCTGAGCATTTCTTCCCTGCTTAAATGACGTCGCCGCTCCATAATAACGTTGGTTTTAATCAGTAGTAGGGAAACAGTAGCACTAATAATGTCTTCAATGCGTTGTATGTTTTTATAGGGAAAATATTGACAGCTGATTTTCATCTTTTACTCGAATTTGATTCACAGTTCCTGATTCAAATTATGAAATGCACCAAAAAGGATCCATATAAATTTATAAAATCATAAATTTATTACAAAGCCACATCTCAATCTCAAGAAATCCGCATAAAAATGCTTGATCCCTAGACACTTTTGATGTGTGTAGTTAGGAAAAGGCTAGGCAGATAGAGATAGAGATAGTAATCAAAAAACGGAAGCGGAAAATGTCTTTTAATTGTGCCTTACTACTTACTTTATTTGTATTCAAACAAAAATATTAAGTTTTAATGAACAACACAGAAGTCTGTTCACTTTGTATACTTCCAACTAAAAAAACAAACACACAGAAAACAAACACTAGTATACTAACAACAACCCGTAAAAACTTGTTAATTTCGCATGCAGCCACAAATGCTACCAGCCGTTACGTGCTGCTAAGAGCACAGTAAACCGTTCGTTAACATAACTATTATATGTGTGTTTTAACTCTATTCAATGAATGGTTAAATTTAATTTTAATACATTTCTAAAGGTGAATAATATGACATCTGCAACGCATATGTGTAAAAAGACAAAATAATTTAATTTTGTATGGTACAGTCGCCAGCACATCAAGCTACTACAATCTGTCAAAGGATATGTTAGGTTTTTGTATGGATGCTGGGCTTTTATTCGAAGCTGCTGTGAACAGGGAAGAGATTATGTTTTTATGAAAGTACATACATTAAGGAGACTTTGTATATTTTATTTTATTTTTTAAACGCACCCTTCGTTAATTATTATATTTTTTAATAATTATTATTTAAAAAATAAATTGCAACCCACAGTAATTATTGATTTTGGCAACACTTTTCGGTTGGATGTCATTATTGTCATTGTGAAATGTGATCGTCAATCAAGTGTCAAATTCAATTTAATTTTCAACTGAGTACCTACTGACAACTGACAAGTGTGACAACCTTACTGGCACAGGTAATGTTTTCATAGATTCCATTAGGGGGCAAAGGAATCAATGCCATACATACAAATCATGGAGATAATTCGTTGGTTTTATTTTAAGCCATCTAATATTGTTTTAGAATATTTTAAATAATAATAACGTGTATAATTTGCTTTAAAAAATGATATTTAACAATTTTTTCTTTGTTTCAATGTGCAAAAATAATATTACGACGCCAAAAATATCTGGATTTAAAATATTTATTTATTCAATAATGGTGCTTTTACTATTTTTTTTTTGTTTTTGTAAGGCCATCCTGAATAAGTTTTCCGTATCAGAAAAATCACACACGACAGCTGTTCAAAAAAAAAAATTAAGCCCATTTCATAAGATATCCATTTCTTTAGTAGATTTTCAACTTATTTAACTTACTTAACTAGTTTCGGGTAGCTTGATGTACTGGCGTCTGTACATAAACAGTCATAATTATTAAGCAATATTGCTAATCACCATAATTGGGGAGAGCAGTGATTGCAGTGGTGGCCCTGTGGTAACTGGTTACATGTTTATAGGTCGTGAGTTCGAACCCAGGCAGACGCTTTACTTTGTATAAATAATTTCATCATCACTGTTCTCAAAAACGGTGAAGGAAACCATCGTGAGGAAAATATCTTTGAATTTTTGGTTCTAGAATATGGTCTATTCTAGAACCAAAAATTCGAAGACATGTGACATCTACCAACCCATACTGGGCCCGCGTGGTAGACTATAGCCCACACTGTCTCAAAGAGAGGAGACATGTGTCCCAGTAGTGGGAACATTATAGGCTGATTATTATGTTATAATTCAAAAATAGAACGCGTAAAAACGTTTTCGAATTCAAATACGGAACCTTAAAATGGTTGTGAATTGAAGAGGCGGAAGGAACATGAACTATTGTCGGATCGACACGTGCTCTATCCGGCACACCTGTCTAGCACTCAGTGACAAATGGACGCTAATCGGGACGTCTACCTTTATCGGATGTTTGATATCAACGAGTCTTGCTTTTCTATATATATATTTTTAAAGGTAAAGTAATTTATAGGAACTTAAAGCGAATTTCACCAATAAAACTGAACGCGGATTAAATGTGCTGATCGTGTTTAGTTTCATTGCCCTTAGTAGGTGTTATGACAATGCTTCAATAAAAGCTACAAAAGCTTTTATCAGAAACCAGCTACGCCCCGCGGTTTCACTCGCATAAGTTTCTATCCCGAGGGAATATCGGGATAAAAAGTAGCCTATATGTTAATCCAGGGTGTCAACTACCTCCATACAAAATTTTATCAAAATTGGTCTAGCCGTTTGAGCGTGAAGAAGTAACAAACATAGAAACACACACAAACTTTCGCCTTTATAATATTAGTGTGATTGTAAAATAAGTCTGTACTCTTAATTTCATTACATAAAGAAGATAAGATAAGATTTCTTTATTTGTTATACATTATATACATACAAGAGCATGCAAGATATTACATAGTTTGAGTGGAATCATAGAACAAATTGAAAATTGTGTACTCAATTGGTCAAACGTCAAAAATAATGTGAAATTCAGTTAATCTCACTTTAGATCCGCATCTCGCTTCGAACCAGGCTATAATGGTCCGTTGTATAAAAGCCTAATAATAGACGAACAAAGCGTAATAACAGGCATCCATTATCATTAATGAACCCTTACGGGCGTAGAAGAATACTTGTGTAGGCCTGTTTATTTTTCATGATTTCGACCTTACCAGCAAACAGAAACTGGTTCTCTTTTGTTAGTTTAATAATCATGCTCTGTCTTTGTGAAAAGGGGTATTTATTATTGTTTAAAATAATGTTGAATGACGTGCAGAACCCTTGTATTCGTGGTAATGAAAAGTTGAGGAATAGTTGCTAAACTATATTTCCCGCAATATCAAATGTGGCTGGGAACAATGTTACATAACTTTTGTTCCCCATGAATGGGCTTTACTTTCTCCTTCTATGAGTAGAAGCAAAATTAGGCCATTTAAAAATGAATGGTGGAAGGTATGTCGTTAAGTAGAGTTCAAAGTATCCCCATACCAAACATCAAAATTGGTGTCCAGCCGTATCGGAGATTAGCCGGAACAAAAACAGACAAATAAAAAAAAATGTTTTTTTGTTACACCTAAGTAACGTATAATACTTTCATAAATTATGCACTTAATAAAAGCTGTTATTTTGAAATTACAAACAGACTCTTCAATTTAATTTATTTGTATAGGTAGATATGTATAGATACATAAATACAAAGAAAGTTAAAGGAATGTGAACTAATACCAAGGTTCCGAACGGTTGCAATTACATCGTTTCCAATCATAAGGCGTGTAATAGTACCTTGACTGCCCCGTTGGTCTCTGGTTGCAAGCGCGACTGCTGAGCGTGGGGTCCTGGATTCGATTCCCGGGTCGGACAAAGTGTTATTGGGTTTTCCATTAGGAATTTCTTAGTAAAAGTCCGAAGTTTGGAAGATAGCGGTTTAATACCCCGTGCCTCGGAAAGCACGTAAAGCCGTTGGTCCTACGCCTGAACTCTCCCCGGTCGTGTCGGATTACCGTCCCATCGGACTATGAAAGTAAAGAAACAGAGAGTGCACCTGTGTTTGCGCACACACTTGTGCACTATAATATGTCCTGCGTACCTGGCTAATCTCCATTGAGATTGGCCACCGTGACCGAAAACGGTCGGGGAGGCTATTAATAGTACCTACACTACAATGTTTCAGAGGAGTGTGACCAAACTTGAAAAAAAAAAATCAGTCGTCCCATACATTTGGTGAAGTAGGTATTGAAGTTTGTGTGGGACGACTGATGTTTTTTTCACGATTACGATGTTGGTACCCGGGAAAAGCTTTTCAGTTTGATGGCCTGTACCACACCTCCAAGTTTGGTCACAAGACCCTCTGAAACACATTGTATAATACATATATTTATTGACAGCCGTTCGATTCTGTAAAAATCTCACCGTGAAAACTTAGGTGAAGTGAGTTTGTTTTTGCTAGGAATTGACACTATTGACAGCTCACTCCGCGCTCACTTCAACTAAGTTTTCACGGTAAGATTTTTACAGAATAGCATCGCAGTCCTACTTTAAATCCGTAGCATGTGTTCGTTTTTAGAAACAATACAAAGTAAAGTCACATGAATCTTTCCAGGAGGTAAGTATCTCAAAGAGAAACTAGTATACATCATACATTATGTAACAGCACCTAGCCATTAAACGAGTAAGATTTGCAAAACCATTGGTAAGATTTCAGACTTTATAGATCTCTAAATAAATTGTTCAAACGAATTAACTTTCAGAGACTTTATCTGTCTGTCAGCGCGCAGGAGAGCGTTTAATTAGATCCCGCGTTATAATTAAACTGGTTCTTCGGTATTACAATGTATTTTCTTACGAGATGAAAACAAAGATATTAAGGCATATGACCTAAAGCGCGGTCACATCGGACTGCATAGAAAAGAAAGAGAAGCGCGATGACACAACGGTAATTTATTGCAAAATATGAAGCAATTATTTAAATGCAAAAAATGTATTGTTTTCACGAAAAAATTAGAACACTAGTATAGTATGTTGTTTGTAGAATAATCTGACAAAAATCAAAATGATTTTATGTATATTAGTATGGTTTTTATTGTAAAAAGAAAGTTTTTAGAGGTATCTTCATGATTTTTTTCTATCGTATCAAATTAGTTGTATAACCTAGCATATATCCTGAAGAATATCATATATTTTTCTGATTTTGTTTACTGTAGTCGATCATATACTTTTATTGTTTCTAAAACTTGCGTTTTTTATGTTTAGGCTCTGTAAGCCCCTTAAGTTGTATGATTTATATAAATATTTACAAAAATAGGGCCTTAAACTAGAGTCTCAGTCCTCAGTAGTGCCTATTAAAACAATGTTATTAGGTACACTTTACAGTCATAATCATTCCAAAATGAATTTCAGCCCGTAAGCGTTCTTACAAGGTATCTCTTATAGGATGTTGTTCCCTTCTGATTTTCTTTCACTTTCCGCCATTCAACATGTTCATAAAAAATAATGGCAGGTACAATCTTACTTAAAACCATCCAACCCGGCTCGATAGCTCATCACGTCAAGGCTACATCGTTAGCTCTAGATAGTGACCTGGATTTAATTAGATTCTTACTAAGGACTGTGCAGTTTCATTTGAATAAATTATGAAAATGTGAGCTTATTTGAATAATTTGCAACCATACCGAGTAAAATTAAAATTCTCTTCTTCGCTTCGGTAGTATATATTTTTTATGTTGTCCATTGTCATGTAAAAATGTCCGCACTTTACTGTCGGGCCTACTGAATTAAAATACTTTTACGGACGTCGCAAATTAAAAAAAAAAAAAGTTATCACGACCGATAATCTTATCTTGCTCTTTTTGACGTCGCTACATCGCCGGCCCTCATTTACCGTGCTTCTAAGGATTTCGGACGGGCCTCCATTAACTAAAGAGGATCCGGCGAGCTTAATTAAGAATTCCCTCCGAAATCTCTTCTCAGTCGCCACCCTCGGACAGAATGGCAGCGATTGATTTTAAATGAGCAGCCAACAAAGACCCGGTGAAGTGGGTACAGCTTTGAACTTGCCTATAAAAACTTTGTGGTGAAAAAAGTGTGCAACAAGAGGAATAAAGTCTAACGGTAACTGGCCGAAACAAGCCGAGTGAATATGGGAATTTAATTAAGGCCCCACAGGACTGCAATAAAAGTAAGAAGGGCTAACTTTTTAATTTGTAAAGCCATCAACGTTGATGTGATTTTGACTGCGAATTGGGCGGAGATTTGCATGATTATGAATATGTAGGTATGGTTTACTCGTTAATTAATATAAAGGAGGAAGGTACGAAATAATATTACTTTTGGAGCTTTCTTTCTTTAAAAAAATATATACGTATGCAGGTTCTACAGGGTTTCTGATTTTAAAATACTAAAGCTTAAAAATATATTTCATATTATTAGCAGCGGCACTTGTATTAAAAACTCCAAGGTTTCGCATCCAATTTGCAGAGTATAAATCCGGTCTCGAGCAATATTTAATTTTAATAGCTGACACTTACCGACTATGACGATGACAAAGTAAACCCTGTCTCAATCTTATCTCGACATAATTAAATTGCCTCGGTTTTACCTTAAAGGCTTGAAATTAATTAAGTCACAAGTAGGTAAACAAAGTCAATGTAACTTGAACCTTTCTACGAATACTAATTGTAGACTTTGTCTCTAAGATGTTTGCTAAAGATAAATATTAACTTAGTTTATCCGCGTTTACGATTCAACTTGAAACGTTAACCCGGTCTTTGCGACGTTGTTTTTATGATCGCACTAAAATTTTATTAAGATCGGAATTCAAATCGGTATTTTAAGATTAAAGACAGTTCTTGTTTTATCAAGTAGGTAGGTAAAGTGCTAGACACAAGGATATTTTGCCCAATCAATGTCATTGACAAAGCTTTGCTAGTAAACATTTGTAAATTGTATAGAAAAACCATGATGACGGCGTAAGTTCAAATTTTCGCCAAGCGCCAAATGATCCTTGTGCCTACTCACCATAATCAGCCTATAATGTTCCCATAGCTGGGACTCAGGCTTCCCTCTGTCAGAGGGAGTGGGCTGTAATTCACCACGTGGAACCAGTGCGATTTAGTAGATGTCATACGTCTTCGAATTTTGTGGTTCTAGGACAAGCCGGTTTCCTCACGATTGATGTTTTCCTTCACCGTTTTGAGAGCGGTGGTAATAAAATAATTTACATAAAGTAAAGCGCCTGTCCTTCGATTATCCTTGTACTAATGCGATTACTTAGAATTTCAGGAAAGGGTGAAGAAACAAAGTTCAATCAATCTTGTTTTAAAACTGTTCTGTTTTTCATTCTAGCTGCTGCTATGGTAGTTAATATAATCTTCAAATGTCCTATTCTCGCTTTCACTGGTTATTTTCCTAAAATATGTAGGACTGGCAAGATCGGAAACGTCTACTGAATCTTGAACGAGTCGTGAAAATTAATATTCTCATCTTTAGGCAATGCTTCCGATATAACCTTGTTATGATTTTATATTCCACATACATGAAGTCCACGAACTATGTAGTTAAATATTAAAATAAACCTGAAAGTGCTTACATACATACTCGTACGAGTCTCTAACGGTGTAATATTTACAGCAACATTATAAATTCCGCCGGCAGTCTAATGCCTAGCGTAGACGCTTGAACGCTCACTTGAAAACATCCGCGTCTCTCAAATTTTGCAGGAGTATTACTTACCGTGCAGCTTGAGACGACAGCTCGTTCTCGGGCCCCGACTAAACTTGCCCCAACATAAATAAGAAGACAGAAAATTTTGTCGTAAGTGAGAAAATATTACAGAAGCTTAATGTTAGTAGGGGGCCCAGCGTGGCCCACCTCACGGAAGGCTGGCTCGTTATGCTGATTTATGATGCACCCCCGAAAAGGTATTTCAAAGACCCACCTTATGAATTCCTTCAGCGGAATTTACGTGCAGCTTTTCATTGTCTGCACAGGTTATGCCTACAACGTTTAATATTTGTGTTGTTTTAATTTATTGGTCCAGTTTTTGGGACATAATATTCTGTTTGTGCTGTCCCTTTTATGTCTTGTACTTTGGATGGGGTCGTTACTGTTTTGTCACGAAAATTTGTAAATTATGAATTTACTCATAAAGTTTATTAATAAGGGAAACATTATTTTATGCTGCCCCGTTAGTGTAGTGGTCGCAAGCGCTACTGCAGAGCATGAGGTCCTGGGTTCGGTTCCCAGGTCAGGCTAAGTGTTATTGGATTTTTCAGAAGCAGCCTGGTGTCTGGGTGTATGCCTGTTTGGTGGTAACAGGCGCAGCCACACACACCCTCACACACACATGCACATGCACACACACACACCCCTACACACCCCACCCCCACAAACACACACACACACGCACATGAGACTTAAACATAACTGGCAGATAATTTACAATTTAGAAAAAAAATATTGAATCTGGCGTCCTAGCTAGGTTACATGGTAACCTGTGTTCACCAGACCAGGTTCTCAAAGAAGGAGTACAATTAAATCCAATAGAGACCACTTAGGACTATACGGTAAAAACATATAAAAACTAAGCGTGAAGTGTATGTAGGTGTGATGTGTGTGTGTGTGTGTAAACGGAAGGGAAGGAGGTTGAGTTTTAGATACGGAGTGTTAGAGAACTCACTAGGAATGTGAAGTTATAGATGGTGCTAGCGGAATGTTGCAACATTCCGTTTGTACAGCACAAGTGTGTACACTTGCAGGTACTGTAAGCGATTAGGAAGAAGAGTGGGGCGCGTCTTCGTGGATGGCGCTATCTGTAAGCAGGTATTCAGTGTCGTCATAGGGGGCTGGTTAGGAAGCATGTTACCTGTTTTTTGCACATTTCGTAAGAGGATAGATACACCTCTGCCTAACCTTTCGGGGTATACAGGCGTGATGATATTTCATGTCTTATGTTATTATTTTTCATGAGTAGAAAACCTCCTTATGTTTACCTAAGGTTTTCAAATAAAATGAAATTCATAATGAATTTCCGAAAAAAGTGCTCATAACTTTCCAATAACAGTCTGCACACAACTAATCAAAATCTACATTTAGATTTATTTTCCATCATTTTAAATAAGATTAACCAAACACCGGAATAGTCGAAAACGCGTAAATAGGTACTGATCTCATACAAATTCAGGTCAAGGCCCACCACTCCCGAACCCCTGAATAACTTCAGAGCAATATCCTAGTGAATTATAATCAACTAGTCATTAATTACTCCGACTGTGCGAATGAGTGTTGTTTTATATGACGCTACTACGACGGGGGACTGTTCCCCTTCGACCCCCTGCTGGTTTAGTATGGAACTATAGAAAATGGATAAGATACTAGCATAATCAGCTAATGTTCCCACTGCTGGGGCACTGGCCTCCTCTCTTCAAGAGGAAGTGGGCTATAATCTACCACGCGGACCCAGTGCGGGTTGGTAGATGTCACATGTCTTCGAATTTTTGGTTCTAGGACATGCCAGTTTCCTCGCGATGTTTTCCTTCGCCGTTTTGAGAGCTGTGGTGGTGAAATAATTTACACAAAGTACAGTGCCAGTCTGGGCTCGAATCTACGACCAACAACTTGTAAGTCGCGGCCGGTACCACTGGGCCAGATGATATGATTATGATACTATGAACTTTAATTTTGGAAAACATGCTGGTGACACAACCTTTCTCAAAACAGCGTTAAAAGCTGGTACTTAAGTGGAGTACTCGCGCTCTGATGGAGCTTTTGTTGGTCACTTAACTGCCCCGTAGGTCTCGTGGTCGCAAGCGCGACTGCTAAGCGTAGGGTCCTGGGTTCGATTCCCAGGTCGGTCAATGTGTAATTGGGTTTTTCCATTAGGAACTTCATAGTAACAGCCCGGAGTATGGAGAGTTGGCGGTATGTATGGCCCCAGTGCCTCGGAAAGCACGTTAAGCCGTTGGTCCTGCGCCTGATCTCTTTCAGGTCTTATCAGATTGCGTGACATCCTAGAGTGAGTGAGTGCACCTGTGTCGGCGCACACACTTGAGCACTATAACATCTCCCGCGCCGAAGGCTAGTCTCCGTTGAGATTGGCCGTCGTGGCCGAAATACGATCCGGAGGACTATTTATATTGGTAGCTAGCTAGTTGGTTGGTTGTTGGTTGGGTTTGTTACTTGTAAGTTTCAAAATGCCTTTAAAAAGGAATTTTGTTGTAATAATTTATTTTTTATTGAAAAAAGTTATATTAGTTTTCTATGTTTTGCACAGCATTCAAGCAACTAACATTCTTTAACCCGGCAAGCCCCGCGCGTGCCTGACGTAGTACGGTACAATAGAAAAATCAATTATCGGCTCATCAGTCATCAGTCGTAAGATAACACGAAAAATTGATGGAGTATTTTGATATCCTTACTGATTAATTTTCCTGACTGTACGCTTCCCCCAAAATAAACAGTTAGGAACTAAACGTTCCGGCAACATTTTATATTGATTAAAATACCTTGCTCAGTGAAATCATCCGACACATTAATTTCTTTAACTTCCACAGAAGGCGCAAGGTCAAAACATGTTAATATCTCTTCGGAGTAAATCAAGCGTTAATCACTGCGGTGAAAGATTAGCTTTCAACGTGTCCATGTCCCGCTGACACTAAATATGCATACAGACAGGTTTATGAAACACGGTATGCCATATCCATAACTCGTTTATCCATGTCACATCCATCAATAAGGTAAATTAATGTTAACCACGGTTTATGGTAATTTCCTCATGTCCTACAGCGTACTCCTGGTTTTATACAAAAATAATAAAGTTGTCACTGCAGTGTTGAATTAATTCTACTTGCAAATGAATGCTTAATTCCGGCTGTGCATTATAATAAAAGGGTGGAGTATAGTTTTCATCAGTGGCATATTAACCATTGCATTGCTTTATGAAATGATAATACGTATCTAAGGTAATTATTCTCTAGGTGCCCCTGAGAAACGCATTTTTCATCATCTGTTTGGCCTTTTCCCAACTATGTTGGGGTCGGCTTCCAGTCTAACCGGATGCAGCTGAATACCAGTATTTTAAATGGAGCGACTGCCTATCCGACCTCCACAACCCAGTTACTCGGTAATACGATACCCCTTGGTAAAACTGATTGTCAGACTTTCGGGCTTCTGCTTCTTTCAAAGATCTACGAATGACAGCCGGGACCAACGGCTTAACGTGCTTTCAGAGTTACGGAGGGGTTTTGGTATGTGAAGATGATCACCTATCCACGGACCAACCGCGCCATAACATTTTCATGTCATAATCCCTTAGTAGAAATACTTAAATGCATGTCCCATTACAACACTTATAAATTCAATTGATAAACTTTAATTGCTTTTGCTGAGTTACTTTCTTCTGCCACATTTATCGTGTAGCCTTAAATAAATCGCAAGACTCCATGACAACATAAACTAAAGTGAAAACTTTATCCAAATGAGAATTAATACGGGCCTCTACTTTGTCTTTTAAAAATATGACCAGTTAATATTCTGTTGAAAAATAAAATGCGTTCGTTTATTAATGTCGTTTTAATATTTTATTGAGTTGACGCCGACAGCACTCATGTTCATAATAAGCACCGCGCTGCATAAATCAGATGTTTTATGAGCAATGGTGCCAAATAAATTTCGCACGAGTTTCATACGTATAGTCTGTTCCAAAAGTATCCGTTGAAAGTGTATACAAAACTTGTTCAAGTTAAATTCCTACGCAGTCACTCACTGAAGATAATAGTCACAAATTCATCTGTATGCACAGGTTTTAACTTTATATCTTACCACGTTTTCAAACAATTATTATTTGAATAACATTATTAAATTATAATTGAAAAATCATAAACAAACTTAAATCTTTAAGGTGACTTAAAATTAGTATTTCAGTTAAGTATTCCAATTATCAAATCAAAGCACAAAACTTACTTAAATAGATAAAAGATAAATGCACTCTCTGAATTTATTTGGTACTTCGTTGTCTTCTTACAAATTAATTGTAAGTGAACACTAAATATTGGCACAGGTACGTTTTCTGACTTTGTTTACATTTTCATCAAATACTTTTGGCACAGACCATAAGTAACACTGCACTGGCGAAAGCACGCAGTGCTATTTCAACTTTTAGTTCAGCGAGTTTCTTTTTTAATTCCTCTGTAATTACTGAGTTTTTAAATGGAAAACTTCAGTCGCTCTGTAATTATAACTTACTCCGATATGGAACCGGTCAAGACTGCAAACTTAAAGTGGAAGAAAATACTTAATAACAGGAACTTTCGACGATAAAACTAATGAAATAACGATATTTTGATGGTGTGATGTGAACGATATTTTAACGTAACATTTTGCAATAATTATAGGTATCATTACAGAATCGCGTTTAAGACAACGAAGTATCACAAATAAATTCAGAGAGAGCATTCAACTTTTTTATCTAGATTGCTGATTTTTGAATCTTTATTTAATTTAAAAGTTAAGTTAAGGTCTTTATTTAAACAGGAATCACAATATTGTAAGGTCTATTTACTTATTTATTTATTTACGTCAGTGTTAAATAATACCAATATAACAAAAAATACTGAGAAAATACTGACAGCTACGTGAGTTGTCATTGACCCACAAAATTGAATAAACGAACTGGAAACACAAAATTTGGAAATAGATTCGCAAATGAAGCTAACAAATCCTACAATTGGAACCTCAAAAAGCTGCAACATTTTACCGTGAATAATCAAAAATATTGCTAGCCAACATTTCCGATTTCCCTAAACGAATCATTACGAGTACCTATTCGGTAGCAATCGCGGCCCCTCGATAATAATTTGGCTTGATGTCATACTTTTTGCGGATGAGTGAAGCCGAATGGATTTTCCGATAGAATTGCTGTGTTCCATTCGGCATGTATTGTTATGAGAGTCGACGGAACAATCGGGAATCCACCCCATTTATTTCGTTTTTGTTAATATCTATGTGGAGTGCAACATGAATTTTGAAACGTTCATCAATTTTGTTGGTAAATTGAGTTCGGTTATTACGGATGCAATTACCGATGCTGTTGAGGGTAATGTACCGAAAGTACCTACAATTACAGAATATTATACAATGAAAGCTCTTGGCAATGGTGTTGCGGAGAAAGTAGTATATTACGATTGCCTACCAAAATACAAAAGAAGGATTTGTGAGCATCGGTAATATTGTAGGACAAATCCATAGTGTGAATAAAAACCCAATGCACAATATTTACATGACCATTGACAAAATAATCATAAATACAACGTATTTAAAAAAGCGGCACATGATTAATTCCGGTGTTCTTCATTATATAACAACAAAGTTGGCAACATCATACATTAAAAAAGAGCTACGTTAAAACTGATTTGAAAAAAAAAAAAAAAAAAAAAAAAAAAAAAAAAAAAAAAAACACCAAGTTTCGAAGCACACACGGATTTAAAATGATATAGCCCAAAATGGAGCCGTAATAGAGAGGTTAAAAGTGTCGACAATAAATTTTACCCAGTGACAAATGAGATGAACGTGTCATGACTATACAGGCTCACTGCTCTAGAGATATTAAAAATTGAATTAATTTTAATGAAGATAGCGGGGTATCAAAGTCTTGTATAGAATCTTTTGTTGTGACTGCTGGGGGCGGGGTGAACGGGGGTGAATTCTTAATTAAGTGTTGGCGAAGCCCTCTTCGCTTAATGCAATGACTTCACGCCTCGTTTAACTTTCATAAAATTCTCTTAAACTCAGCGATTTTTCTTAACTAGCGGAATAAAATTTCCATGTGCAAGTAACTCTTTAGGGTTATGAAATAGAATCACCTGCTCTTAATTCATGCATCTTCACGTTTTTGCTTATGCTGAAGATTTTCAAGTAGTGTTGAAGTTTGATTTGTCTCACACCTGAAAGTAATGAAACTAGCCTTAAAATTGATCCCTCTCTAGGTACTTGCGAGCAGTCAAGAAAACCGAGGCGGTTTCACAACTTATTCGTCGATTTTAAAAGAATTTTAGATAAAATATAATCTTTAATGGTAAGTTAAACTAGTCTACAAATCTGTGATCTTATATTTTATGACACATTAATATTTCTTAACATAATTAATTTAGAGTAGGCTGTCAAGTAATTTTATATGATTTTTATTAGATTACTTTGAATATTTATAAGCGAATGAGGTAAAAATATATTTTATCGATAGCCGTTATTGCCCTATAACTCTTCCTGAGTCTGCCCGTATTTTCATTATCGTTATGGCCGTTTTAACAGAATTTCGTTGCATGAAAAATCAGTAAAAATAAGCGTACGAGCTATCAATCAACATTATATACCGATTACCGTCGAGCCCAGGGCTTTTATAATAGGCGGAAATTAATATGAGGCAACGTGCTGATGTAAATTATATGTATAATTAAAAGAAATCACTGCCGTAATTGTGTAGGGCTTAATTATAATACTATACATCAATAATAATTGGGACACTATGAATATTAAACGAGTATCTAATTACGTGATGCGAGCAATGATTTCAAAAGAGTAATGTATATGTCAATGGACGCGAGATTTTTATGTAATTTTTGTGAAAGTATTTTTATTGAGGATAAATAGTAAATTAATTAGGTAGTACCTACCTATTTATTTAATTCGATTCTATAATGGCATCAATTAACAAAAGCGGCGGTCGTCATTCAAAAAGTAGTTCTTTCTATGCCCAATTCTATCAATTTAATCATTGATATTATATTTCATGTTATCTTTTTGTTTTGTATATTTTATTTCTTATTTTGATTGTTGTTTTTGTTTATATCTAATCGCATGCTGCACTGGCTGACGTCATCACGTCAACGCCGGCTGTCGCTGAAAACCAGCGCTGGGGCTCTGTCTTGTATAGGGTTTTGGCATTATGCTGAGCGATGGCCGTTTTGCGTTGATGTGACGCATACTTTCTCCCAAATTGTTATTTTGTTTTATTTTTTGTTTGTGTTTTTATTTTTATGCGTCGTTTGCCGCAAATAAACGTATTTTCTTTCTTTCTTTCTAATCTTCGATTTTTTATTATTTCCATTGATTCCATTCCAGATTTTCTCACGTACCTACTCGTTCCACAAAGTACCTACCGTCTTCAATACTCCGATAATAAGATATTGAGCGTTGAGTGCGTTGTCCTAGCGTTGAGATTGGGGATATCAACTTATGAAAAGGGTTACTCCGATTCTGGTAAAAGGCAAGGAGCCGACAACCGGCACATTTCTGGGAAATTTTATTCACCACCTTGCCAGCCAGCAAACATGATATTTAAAGACATTTTTTGTGATCATGTTTTTGTTAATTTAACAAAGATACATAGAACTTTAGTAAAAGTACTTGTATACTATGTATGTATGTTAGGTTGATAGTTAGCTGACTGATTATGACTATTTTTTAGGCTTTTGGCTACATTTTAATATTGTTTAGTTAGTTATGTGATGAAATAAAAGAAATTTTTTTACAAAAAAAAACAGCCGACCTCCAAAAAAAACACTACAAAGTGAAAAATTACTTTAATTTCGGAAACGTGTCGTTGTTTCCGCATTTTCGTTTTTTGCCACCGACTTCCGAATTTATATGGGGCCACCCCTGAGTCCTATCCATTAAAAAAAGAATTTGCCGGAGATATTGTGTAAAATATTTAAAAAAATACAGTCGAATTGATAACGTCCTCCTTTTTGAAGTCGGTTATAAAGAACTTTCTGTCTTTTAAGTTAATCCTTGACGGAATATAAAATTGAGCATTTCTATCTAGGAAAAGGAATAAAACATGTCCATGATACCAAGTGTTTACTGGAAAAATTGAATTACCACGATACGCGGATACCAATTTAGAAATTGCAAAAGTGCATGAATAAAGTGAGGTCAGCGAATAGGTTCTCAGTATTAATTTCATGGAATTGCACTGGGAATGTATGATTATATAAATTATGCTCTTTGCAGTATGTGGTTTAGTGCATACCTTAGATAGGTATGCACTCACTGGGACATTTTTATATTACTCGTAAGTTTGTCTGGAAACGAACAGTCAAGTTTTTAGGGATCTACAAAAAACGAGGCATTATAAAGATCACATTAATATTACTTAACGTCTTAAGTGCTTGGCTTTTGAATTTTTATATGACTTTTTAAAAACACTGTTTGATTCCTCCATTAAAAAATGGCGTGTATTTTTTTAAAGATTATGGCAACATAAAATAAAAAATGAGCTTTCTGAAGCTTTACCTATTTATGCTCAATGATAAAACGATTGATCATTTATTCATAGCGAAATCTTTATGAAGAGGGAGTTTAGGCCAAAAATTCATCTCCGATGCAACCCTCCTTTTCGGATCGATTACCATGATCTCCCTTCATAATTCACATAATCCCATAATTGATACATAAAAGTCCCGTTGGCTTTGTACAATTAGGCCCCCCTCAGATTTATCCGCGATTGTTAGATTCGAATGATTAATTTTGTGTACATGGAGAATATTTCAAACGTCCAAGTTAAGACAGAACAATCTTTATTAATTACTGTTGGTTTAAATTAAAAATACAATTGTAACTGCTAGGTAATCCTGAAATATAGATCTAAAAATAAATAAATACAAACAAACGAACAGACTACATGTACAAAAAGGCCTAAAATAATAATAAAACCACGTTATCCTCTATTTTCGTAAATTCTGGCTTAATACCCAGTTATTTAGAACTTCTTGTTGCTCCCGCGAGGCACCCTTCTTGACAATTTAGCAGCTGTAATTCCACAACCGCACTAAATGTAGCGTAAACTGATACAAGACAAACATACGCGAAGCACTCAAGACTCAGTGTTATCTAACATGAAGGAACATGGCAGAGAGAGAGGTTATAAATTATGAGTACCGTGTTCTCTTTCTCGCATAGAACAATAATGTGAAATGTAGTAGGGAGTGTAGGGTGTCATCGTGTGAGGGTGGTGGGTCTAATCGACCCGCCGCGATAAACAGCCGCGGCGTGCACGCCGATTTAGTTACGCACTGTAATGAATCTGCGCGGTTGCATTTTAGGGTTAACAGTCGGTTATATTGTCGCCATTAGTTAATAGTTCGTTTACTACGGAGAGGGTTGAAAAATGGATGGTTGTAGGTACCTACTGGTTAAACGAGATTTAAATTTGATTAATGTAATTTTTGATGCAAAAGGATAAAGTCTAGAACATTGTAATTTCCATATCAACAATTTGACACTACAACAGGTGGCCCAGAACTTACTGCTGAACTTTAACGGCCTCGTGATGATGGACCAATGAAGTGAACAACCTAGTGTACGTATACACATAAGGACGTTTAATTAGGAATTATTTAGGAAGCTGAAGTAATCTATACAAATATTAAAAAGAGGTAAAATTTGTAAGTTTGTATTTAGGGGGTAATCCCTGGAACTAATGATCCAATTCTAAAAAAAAATCACTGGTAGAAAGCTACATTATTCTTGAGTGCTATAGGCTATAAATTATTTTTATAACATTTATATTAACCGTGCTATCACAACTTTTGTCTAGCAAGTCGGAAAGAAATACCTCATAAAACAGAATTATTTGCATGCGCTGCCTAAACAGTTGTTTAAATTTGAAAATAATGTATGGCAACCTGGTTCGTCTTAATTATTTCTACAAAAAAACTCCGCGACACCATATTTCTATCTTTTATACTTCTTTTATTGTTTTAAATAAGTATTTTTTCAACATACTTACGTTTGGATGATTATTTAAAAAACAAAACATTAATCTTGTTCTTAAAGAGCAGCACCCTGATTGCCTAACAAACAACTAATGCATTGTTTCATACTTACGTTTGAAAAATACATCTTTTCAACAACGTCAAAATGAAAGACGTAACCATTGAAAGTGTGTTACGCAATTATTCCGCAGGGATCTAGTGAAATGCAGTTCTCGCTGATTATGACAGGAAATATTCATTCAGCAATACACAGCCATAAAAAAGCAAGCCAAAGTGTCATCTCAAACGCGTAAGCAAGCAAATCGATTACACAGCTAAACCTTTTAACACCTAGATAGATTGACATAGGAACTGCTAAATACAAGTCATGATACGTATATGTGCATCGCTCTTACGTACTTCCCTTCGAAAATGAAGCGTGGGCCAGGTGCTAATTAACCCAGTATGTTACTGCACGTCCAAGTAAATAAAGAGATAGATGCCACGGGACCGGGGCAGGCGTGCAGAATACCATAACCTTAAATCAGGGAAAGGGCACTAATTGCTTAGAAAACATTAACGCAGCCGTAAGTGATGGGGCCAAGTTATGAGATTTTGACTTAACCCACTTACAGGACCGAAGCACAAAAAACGCAAGTTTTAGAAACAATAAAAGTATATGATCGACTACAGTAAACATAATCAGAAGAAAATATATGATATTCTTCAGGATATATTCTAGGTAGATAGTGTATTGAAAACATAATACAACTAATTTGATACGATAGAAAGAAGTCATGAAGATACCTCTAAAAACTTTCTTTTTACAATAAAAACCATACTAAAATACATACAATCATTCAGATTTTTTGTCAGATTATTCTACAAGCAACATACTAAAATACTAGTGTTATAATTTTTTAGTGCAAACAATTGATTTTTTTTATTTAAATAATTGCTTCATATTTTGCAATAAATCACCAGCGTTGTGTCGTCGCGCTTCTCTTTCTTTTCTATGCAGTCTGACAGCGACCGCGCTATGGTCATGTAAGCCCCTTTATGAGCGAGTCATTTATTTAATTAACATTGCGTTTAAAACTTATTCACTTTCTTATTTGTCTTTATTTCTTCTTTAAAAAGGTAAATGAAAATCTGAGGAGCATGTGTCAACTACCAACATGTACTGGGCCCGTGTAACGAATTATGGCCCACTCTCTCTCACAGAGAGGAGGATTGGGTCCTAACAGTAGGAAGATTAGGTAATCTTCCTACTATTAGGACTCAATCCTCCTCAAATCCTCAAATCTCAATAGACTCAAGCAAATTAGCCTAGGCTTAGTTTTCTAACGAGCGAAAGCCTGCTAAGCTACATTTTCTTTCAAGTAGCAAATTTTAGGTAAGGTATTCTATATTCTTATGTCATTACTTAAACGATTTATATAACATTCGCTACAGTAACTAGTTTTTCCATAGGCATATTTATTGATTAATATTTCCTTTTCACTGATACTGCTGCTACAGCACCTTGGGTTAATATATTTAAACTTTTTAAAAAGCTATTACAAAGACTGTCAGGTATAACTTTTCACAAGAATTTGTTTTGGTCACAGCTCAAATAAATCATCCTCAAGACGAAAAACTTTTAATAGTGTTGAAGTTAAGTGTGCCTTATAAATGGACTATTTGCGTGTTGACTTACAACTAGCTAACTAGTTAGTTTTTTAGTACCTACCTACTTTTACATAAAACTTGAATTTCTTTTTTCGTCATACATAATTTAGAATATTAAAGTAGGTTTATACCTACTGAAATGATTCAGCTTGGTGTGGACTCCTACTTCTAAATTCTGTAAAACTAAAACTGATAACTTAGTTTTAACACGAAACTTATGGCGCCAATAAATAAACAGGTTTGTTCAGGCTTTTAAATAAGTGTATTGGTATTCAGCTGCATCCGGTATAGCAGATGATGATGACTGTATTGTATTATTTATTGAAATCAATTCTATGTCAAATAAACAACCGGAGGGCATGTAATGACCGCGGAGAGCGAATCAAGATGGCGTCATGTGCATTTGACATACCTAAGGATTGGGCGTCTGTTCTCTGTCTGCCATCGATCCGTTTATTAGAGCTGAATAGGAACTTTTTTTTTTAATATTTCGTTATAATGGCAGAAAGAGCAACAATCCAGAAGCCAGTCTGTTAAAAATGTGATCTTGAAGATAGTTAATTTACACTTGCCCGCGCTTCCAACTTGTACCACAGCCACACAGACTTGCATTTCACAGGACTGCGTTTATGGGAAGGCTCTGATAATTTTATTCCCCTCTTGCATCCCACTAGGATCGATGGGTCGAGGCGATGTTAGGGTCATGTTTGTTGCGTAAACGATGCTTGCCCCAGACAATTTGATTCGTAATAGATTTATGTTTTATTTCATTGTCACAGTGTTTGCCCTTTTGATGTCGCTAATTGAATTGGATTTGAGAATAGTACCTAATAATAGGTACGGGCTGGTGCCCACAACTCCACGTCAATGCGCGTATTTTAGGTAATAATGGATGGATGGGTGGATGGTTATTTTGATTATGGTTATACCTGCTTCCTTTGCTGCTGCACTGATATGTAGGTTGGCTAATAAGTTTTGTACACAAGACTTTATTTTATGCCACTACTATTTAGTTTCAAACAATATTCAAATTTTTCTGAGACTAAAATAAATTTGTTTTTAACCTGGTTATAATAAAATACGAAAACAATAATTCAACCAATTATGACCAATAAACAAAACTTATTTCTCCACTGAGATATGGAAAACCATCTACAATCAGACCATAATAAATATAATCGCATGGCATTACACACTAACTCAGCCACATGGCAAAAAAACAATCGTCGAAATATCGTCATAAATCGCAATAGTAATGTGTTAACCGGTAGTTACACTGACGCACCTAAAAATATTATTCATAGGCGTGTAAATTCACCGAAAACAAGGTGTACTTAAAACAATATTTATCTTAATAATTAGTTTAACCCGAGTAAGTTGCGGTTCATTTGATAAAGGTGCGTGCAAACGAGCTGCCGGTGGTCGCGTGATATCAGCTCGCTGTATATAAATTAAAACATAATTGTGTTATCGTGACCCCAAGGTTTTATGTTCAGCTGACGAAACGAAAGGCTGTTGGGAAATTAAATTCGATTTTTTCCGTGAAGGTATATTAATTTTGAAGAATAATGAGAATATGAAGGAGCCTCGTTGTGTAGAGTTATTGTTTGCATGGTAATAGGGATATTTCAAATGGCTAGTAGGTAATTACATGGATTCAATACCAAACTCAAAAGTTTCGACTAATAAAATTGACCTATGTATTCGTGAAACGACAGTCCTTTAACCATAATTATTATAATCACAGCACTCTGTGAGAGATGGTAGAGCAGAATCCACCATACGGGCTTAGTGAGTTTTGGTGAATGACACATGTCTTCTAATTTCTGGTTCTAAGACATGCCGGTTTCTTCACGGTGTTTTCCTTCACCGTTTTGAACAAAGTAAAGTGCCTACCTGGGTTCGAGATCACGACCTACAACTTGTAAGTCCCTTTTTAAACGACTTCAAAAAAAGGAGGAGGTTCTCAATTCGGTTGATTTTTTTTATGTGTGTTAAAAGACGATTTGCTAAATTATTTTTTTAATGGATAAGGTATGCCTCAAGACTAGTCCCATATAAATGTTATTAAGTTTGCTTGGGTAGTTTTTGAGTTAGCTTCAATAATACGATTTTTTTCCACTTTTATATTGATGATGTTTCAATAACTTGCTGTCACTGATGCTTATATAGCAAGTAGTGTTACATGAATTTCTTTGGGGTAGGTACTATCCACGCCAAAAGTCCATACGCAACTTCAAAACTAATTGCTTAACGTTTAGTTTGACTTACGACCTTCTTTTAATGAGTAATTTGACACACACACCCGCATATTACTCGAATAATCACGCTTTTGAATATAGTTCCGTGTCATGTTCGTCTTGTTCACATAATTCGTAAAACTTTTGTGTATACCCACAGAAATCTAAATAAATAAATTAGGTATGGTAGACAGATGCAGGTAACTTACGGCTGATTCACCGCGCCTAATAGAATGTTGTTCGTTCTTGATTGGTTTTTGATATTGTGGGTTAGTGACGTGTGTTTAATCTATTATAATAGCTGTGTAATAGTTCATTTTGAAATGTAAGCTTTGAGATGAAAGCGGATATTATCGCGCAGCGTAAAAGTGGTTTTAATATATTATTATATCACAAATAATTGATGAAACCGGACTGACTGTGAGTATTATGATTTAATTATTTTATCTAACATTTAGCTAATTAAAGTTTAACTGCTGATCCTTGTAGTTATTTTATTAAACGTTTTGTATTTACCATAGGGTCTAAATAGAAGAAAAAAATAATATTTCCAAGAGTTTATTTATTTACTTTTGGAATGATGAATATAGCATTATGTATAAATTATAATATAATTATTTTGTAACATTTGAACTATTTTCAAAATAATTTTGTTTAAAAAAGTAATAAGTAGGTATCTACTTAATATTTTATAATTTTGCTAGTAGCCTTACAATATTCCTTTTTTGTTTTAGAGAAATTACCTACTGTGAGTCGGAGGGTCAAAAGATATAAGGAAGAGTACAGTCAGTGAATAAGAAACAAGTGGTTTTAACCAACCAGTGACCTACCAGATGAAGTTGCATTGCAAGGAAATATGAAGATATATGTTTAAACATTACAGGATCCATACGCCAGCGTTTACTTGATAGCATGGATAATAATGGGGGTTATACAACGTATTAAGTTATAAATTACAAATTGATTTTAGTAATATTAAATAAAATATTATTGTGTCATATCCGTAATAAGGATTATTTTGAGGTTTATAGTTTCAATCTTCTTTTCAAAATGAATTTTGAAAATGAATACTTAAGCTATATCCGCAATTAAAGCACAATATTATTTTATTACTAAGATAGTTACAATATTTTAAGTCTAATGGTCGTAGCTCACCGATTACCTGCTTTACTTCAATAAATTGTTCTTTATGAGAAAATAAACTGTTTTAAAAGTTTATTTATCAAATTATAACGAATAAAATTTTTGATATCACTTAATTTTTTTTTTATTTTTACCCCGCATATTTCAATAACAATATAATAATACAAATAAAACAAATATTACATTATTATTCTCGTGTATTAATTTATCGAATAATAAAAAAAGATAAGATTATTGTTGAAAAGATAATTCAAAGTTCCATCTCGAGATTCGAACCCAGGCCTACGTGTTTACTAATCCTATACGCTACGTTATCCGCTAGCAGCACTTGTTATGAAGTTGTGAATTTTAGCAGTGGTATGAACCAACCAAGGTCATACGTAATTACGCCGCGCGTGTGAAAAAGCGATGACGATATGTTTTGTTTCGTTTGACGTTAGCAAGTGTACACACACAGATGTAAATACGGGCCTGCGGCGCGGGCGCAGGGACGGCGCGAAGCATGTTCACAGAAATTTCAACCATAGCGCGCCTAAGCACTTTTGAGGCGTACTGTACCTACAACTAAAAAGAGAAATATAAAAAAAATATTACAAAATGACAAATAACTTTAATTTCCGAAGTCTGTGTCAAAAAACGAAAAAGCGGAACCAACAACATCGACTTCCGAAATTAAAGTTATTTTTCACTTTGTAGTGTTTTTTTTTTTTGGAATTCGGTATTTTTTTTTGTAAAAAGTTTTTTAACTGTACATTATTACAATGGCTAGCCAGGCTAACGACCTAAGTGTGTTCAATTGTATAGAAAAGTGGTCGTAGATTTCTTACCATACCATTACCATATCTCAGATAATAGAAATCAGACCGGAAATCTACGAATAGCTGGAGCAGCGTTCTAACCACCATGCAACAATTATTACACACCATTTATGAAAGGGCTGAGCCCTATTTCATACCTCATACAATACACTTATTCATAAGTCACGTTTGTAAGTTGAAATTACAGGACTAAGTAATATTTATGCATATTCCGTACACCGACTTAATAAATGACTGCCTTGTAGACGCGAGTGCACATTGGCCTTTGGAACTGCTCGATGTTTATAACAGTTGTTAAGAAATAATACCGAAATTATTCGAGGTATTTATGATGAAATTCATAAATTAAATGAACTGATTTAGCAAATCATTTACGACGTTGTAGGAACTGTAATTCACTGTACCAATAACTGACAAAAACTACTCTCACGAATTGTAATTCGTCTAAAAATATGTAGCTTACTTGCAAGATAAATTCACTTGATGAATGGCTCAATAGGTACTGTCATAGGGTCGCCCCCAACATCGATCACGAACGACCCGACTTTGGCGGCGCCAGTATTGCCGCGGCAATTGCCTTAGGCAGCCAATCTACACCTGTAATAGTGCACGACATTTCACCGTCTAGAAGGAAATGCATTCACCTCTGTCCCATATTTCACGTGCAAAATCAATATGCAAATAAGTAGCGAACGGCATGTCAGACTATTGTGCGGTACAACAACTTAGCCAACTTTAACCGGTCTAAACTGGTTACGGCTAAATTTGTGGCTTTTGCATGCTATTGAAATTTACAGCTTAAACTTCGCCGCCGGCGTTGTCTGCGCCTAGTTAGTTTTACAGACGTGTTCTTGAACTATGGAGGATTGAAAAAGTCATTCCAAAGTTTCGAAGTTGCATGCAAATTATAATTTTGTGCCAGCATGATTTGAATTGCATGGAAGTTATTAAGTTTGTTGGTGTTTTCCTTAGAAAATGTTTTCAAAAAAGTAAATGAGATTTTAAGTTTTCAATGACAGCATACAAATCGAATTTTTGTTTTAATATTTTTATGCTTTATGACTTGAAGTACCTACATAAAATGTATGGTAACATGGGGCCAAAATATAATAAGTAATAGAAAAATCTAAAATATGTCACCTACAAAAATAGAGACTGCATTAAAAGGTCAGAGGGGAGATGAGGAAAAAATGCACCCTCGACAATATTCCGTCTATTTTTGTGCGATACATCCCAAAAATATTAAAAACTACTTACAGTGCGGACGTCTCCATTAACGGTGTTCTCCCCTCAGCTGCCATTGATTGTTTTTGATTGGTTACATGTTTGTTACATTGTTTTTATTGCTCAGTTCCTAAAGCTTTTAAAATGAAATCAATGCGTCTTACTAAATGTCCTGTCTCTCTATTTTTGAACTCTTCATCAGTTGTAGGCTGAAAATAGAATTATTGATAACAGGTATTATCAGTTCTGATACCTTATCCCCTATAATGTAGCGTTTACTCGTATTTTATATACAACTTTACAGTGCTCAAGACTTGTCAACCGACATTCTGAAACAATGAGCAACTTAGTAAAACAAGATAATTCAAGTCCCACATTATAAAATTTTAAGTTAGTATAAACTAGCCTTCACCGAGTTCACGCCAACATAATCCCAAGACCCAAGATACTAAATTTTGTAACTTAAAACTAGCATTTTTTTCGCGCCAACGTACCATGTAAGTGACTTGGTTGCTTCCACAAGTTGTCACATTATTCTTGGGCGCAGCAGCGGCGACAGAGCCAAAAATAGACGCCCTAAACTTTTTAATAGATGCACCGACACTTTGAGAATGCCGAACGGGGCGGCGCCTTTTCTGTCTTCGCGACGTCTTTTATGACTTTCAGCAAATTGCTGCTCTCTCATTTGAATATAGTCTCGAATACGATATTGTGTTTTACTGTTCGGGTTGAGTCATGTGGTTCAGTCAATGTGTCAAAGAACTGTACTCTTTATGATCTTTAATTACAATTCTGGACCTACGTTCCTTTAATTTTTTTTGTTTAACAGATTGTAACCTATAGAGCCACATAGTAGAACAGGGTTACAAACATAAGTGGATTACAGTGCGGCCGATGAGAGAATGCATTCTTGACACCTATCAGTTTTATACAAACGAATAAGTGTTTTGCGAATTTGATCTTTATTAGCTACTAGAATTGTCGCATTGATAGGTGTCAGAAATGCATTCTCTCGACGACCGGACTGTAGTCTTCGGTTCGAAGAATCCGAAGAACACAGTCATGTCCATGACAAATTGTCAATTACCATTTTTATCGCAGTAACGGAAGACTAGACTGATTTGATTTTCGTTTGAGGATAATGACAGGTCTACCTTTTCCGTTCATTCTTGCCCTTATTCTTTTGAACACGGAAACTGTGAAGTATGTCACCATGCATATATAAGCGACAATCGTTAAACAATTCTAGCAGACCACTCCTTGTAGGTACGAACATATTCTATTGAAAGTCATTCCCTTTCAATAAATTATAACTTTACGTGTCTAGAGAATGGAAATAATTCGCTTGCCTCTAGGTTTATAGGTAATATCTCCCACATATTCAATGTGTTATGTACGTAGTCGTATAAGTTATCACTGAGAGAACTAGTTTGAACTGTTCTTATAGGTACATAATGACAAAGAGGTGGATTGGTCTGGATTTTTTAAAATTGTTCTGGAAATATTCATACCTCGTTAGTATTGCATTGTAGTAGTTCATACGTGACATTAAGGGCGATTTTATTTGAAAGTTAACCTGGTTAACATTGTCCCTTCCGACAATATATAAAACTTTTTAAGTTCAGGAGGCCATGGAAGCCGCCGGTGGGTCCCAAAGTTTCTGCTTGTGAATGCCGTGAGTCAAAAGTCAAAATTAGGTAGGTGTTACAAGAGGCCTCGGGAAACGCCGGCGGGTCAAACAAAAACATCTTTCAGGACGTCGTGGGATCCGCCCTGACCTGCTGAATTTTAATAGTTTTTATAACTATTGGCGAGTTGTTATGGAAAATGTGATAAAAGTATAAAAAAATGTGCTATGGCCTGCTGAACAAAGACTCCAGATGAAAGTCATCGCCCTTGTCATAATTATTAAAACATCAGCTTCTGCACGTCGCATCGCATTGCCAGCCCACACTATTACTTCGTTTTCGCTTAGCGTTTTTTTTTGGTCCTAGTGTGATGTTGGCTATAGTCTTCCTCAAGAATTGGGCTATCAAAAGCAAAAAGTGTTTTTTCAAATCTGACTGATAGTTCCAGAGATTAGAGGGTTCAAACTAACGAACAAAAGCAAACAAACTCTTCTTCAGCTTATGAATAAAAAATCACGGTTTGAATACTAAGACTATTAGCTGTACCTATTTTGATCTGTTGGCGCGTCGCCATAATTTAACGCCGTCATCTTGATTTTTCAATATATTTTCACAAAATCGAAAAGCGAAGCACAAAGCGCATCAAGCTACCCGAAACTGTCAAATTTTCTCAATCAACTTTGAACCTTATGCTTTAGTGATAAAGATGAAAATCTATTAAATAAATTTGACAGATTGTAGTAGCTTGATGTGCTGGCGTCTATACTTACAACGGCGCCATCCTGCCAACATCATTCAAGCTCCAAAAGATCCTAGTTACACAACGTGTATCATCATCAATCCTCATCATTCCCCTGCCCTAATCCCAATTTATTTGGGGTCGGCGCAACATGTCTTTTTCTTCTCTAACTACTTCTCAACCACTCGTTATCTCGATAGTCACCCCTTTCTTACCACATTGACACAGTCCATCCATCGTTTCTTTAGTCTTCCCCTACTCTTATAGCCATCGACACGAAAAAGGAATAAAAAGAAGAATGCACATAAATTCCCATCCAACTGGACTATCAGCACCCGTCAGGGGTTGACAACATAATAATATACCATTGAACTTAAACCGCAAGTTAGCAGACGCTAACTCAGATAACTTAGCCGGCTATCGGGTGCTAAGTCAGACCAACTCCCGAACCGAACGCTTTGCGGGCGTAAACTTTGTCCTCCGGTTAATCCGACGGCGCTCTCTTGTACGTGTTTCGAGTTTCTAAATATTTCGTTTACCTACTGGATTATTTTGGGGTATTTCTGAACTAAAGTGTGCATTGAAAACTTTTATGAGCGGATTATAGGAGTTAGATGGCTTTAGGTTATGGACTCCTGAGAAGTAGGTTAACTTTTCATGTTATTTTATTTTTGGAGAATGAGAAGGAATAATGCTATATGGACTTATACGTGAGATGAGGTCGATAAAATTCAGTAAAGTGTTATTACATTATACATATAGCTTTCAAAATTAAGCTCAAAGTAAGCTAAAAAGGGGTTATAGAATAAACTATAATACCTTTGAAAATAAGAGTAGCAAGTAGCAACCTTGATTTCTAGATTGAAGGCTAAACCCAGACAAATCTAAGTATTAGCCTATAGTAATAGCCGTAGATTATCTAGGCCTTTAGGCCATGTAGATCCCAGCCATTATGGCGTGCGACAATACAAGTAGTGGGGTTAAATGGCCATTACCACAACTATTGCACGGCTACGCGTTACGGCTCAATGGGGTATTAAGAGGAGCCATAACGATTTCCAAGGTGATCGTAATCGGTTGTGATGTCAAATATTGTAACATAAAACAAGATATTGACAATAGTAAGAAGCACAATTACATTCTTACAAAATGTGTAGTTTTTATCAATATCTATTTAAATATGAATACAACAATCCATAAACAACGATGAAAAATTACCATAATACACAACCAATAACAATACCATTACTCAAATTAATCCCAAAAATGATAATAGAAAACCCTTTATTGCCACACAAAATAATTTGGACACCACAAATCCTAATACACAAACAGATTATGGCAATATATCAGCAACTCTATACAGTAATACTGTAATGTGATTCGGAACTAATGTCCACAAGGCTTACACAACTGTAATCCTCACTAATGGTACTGGACACAGAACAGGTAGACATAATGCATATTGATAGTCCATTAAAGCATTTCATCGATCGAATCATCTTTCATTATTATAAAAGCATGAAAGGGTCGCGGATGTTAAACGTTTTAAAATTTTCGATTTATCGACCTGAAAGATTAATGGACAGGCCTCCGATCAGTTTAACCTTTGCGCTCTTTAAGTTGATTGTAGTATATATGTGCGTAACATTGGGTTTTAATTTTATCATCATCGCTGGAGTTATTTTACAAAATTTTACTCTCTCTATAGCTTTATACCTTTACGTTTGGAGTCAGCTGTCCTTGTCATTCTTAGCCAAACATCGAAGACTAATTATAGTTCTCTTAATTTTTTTACCATAATCATGGTTACACTACTTTCTGTTTCTATAACACGGTCTAGCTCACGATCTTCAAACTATCGCAAGAGGTTACTTACTGAAAAATTATGCCTTCGGTCTCAAAACTGCCTTCTGAATTGGTAATCATAGAACCAGTGTTCTTTCACTGGATTTGTATGACAGCATTCGATTTCGACTCGCCCGTACTGCCCTCATGTTGCATTTGAGATTTGCAGCATCTTCAAATCTCAAAGATGTACAAGAGTAAAACGGTCGAACCAAATCCAGATATAGTGTTATCCTTTAGCAAAATAATGAAGATATTATGCAGAAACTGCGCTCCAACTTGCTTACCCAAATATACACCTCGAACAAGACCATTATTATATCTTCATAACACAGAGCTGTTCATAAACAGACATAAACAACTTGTCAGCTAAGCAGATACAAATATTTAATTCAGGATATTATCAAAGGAAACACGAACAATATTCTAAACAGGAACTTCGTTATCCCAGCAACCGGTGTGAGCAGCGTAGAACTCAAATACTCGTCTTGAATGATACGAACAGAACTTGTGTTAAAACTTCCACCATCATGTATTCAGCACGAAGTAAATATAATTTAGCCCTCGTTAAGCCACGAACCTCTCTTTCCTTCTCCGGCTGTCTCGCTCTTGACAGTGGTAACATATAGCGCGCTTAGTTATAATTACACATACAGTAAGGAAATTACTCGCGCCAAGTTACGCTGAGTTGCTATACTGGTTGCTATAAAATTGTGCTGATATTGTAAAGAGGAATGGTTTGTTGTTGCTTGTGATTACAGCTGAATTTACAGTTTTACTTCATTTGTTTTTATTTATTATAATATCAAACCCCTGACTGAACCAATTCATGCTGCCAGTGGATTGAAAAAAGAAACTGCACCGTTGGGTTTATCCAATACCGCCCATGGCGTACAAGAACCATTACCCACTAAACGAAAGCCACCAGAGCAGCAGTAGGTATTCATACAATTTTCTAAAACATTTTGGGAAGCTTTTCCTGTGTTTTTATTCAGCAATAACAATAGCACTTCTGTACAACGAACGCTACTCTCAAAGGTTATTATTATTATTATACTTATTGTATGCAGGTATATTCAGTGAATTTTCAACCGAAACCAACTCAAATATTACCTGCAGCCTACAACTTACTTAAAGTACCCTCATTGTGGCTATAAACGCTAACAATGAACTATAAAAGAGGCAATATATGTTTTTAGTGCACTTACGGAATTAATATTCTTTGTTAATATTATGGTTTTCGTAAAGTTATTCGACATTGTGTGGTTACATTGTTGTGTGCAAAGTTGGAGGAAGGTCCGAAGAGACACAGGCCCGAGACAGTGGCAGAGGCGCGCCATTTTTCGTACACGTTCTCTGGGACAAACTCCACGGTCTCCGGTCTATTATATACGCGTAGCATGGTAGAGACAGCCTTTACATGGAAAACAAGCGTGGAAGAGAAGAGAAGAGGAAGAAGGTATAGGAAGAGGAACACATGTGAACACATACGTGATGATGAACAAGAACTGAATTCATAATGTTCCGGCGGGCCAGTATAGGTATACCGCAGGTGAAAATAAGCGAGTGACTCTTATCCCCGAGGCACTATGTGGTTTTAGTAAAAAAAACACAGATAAGTTCTCAAAACAATGTTTTCTGTTTTTGCAACGAGAGAACGATGGTAGTTCTTCAAATGCCCGCAAGCTTCTTGTTCCCTCAAGTCTTAGAGTCCCTAGACGTGCATAAGTAAAACAAAGTTACCGTGTCGCCTTGAAAAACTTAACACTACAAACTTGCTAGAGTTCCACATACAATATTCACGTTTCTAGCTCTATGGTGCAAAAAAAGTAGAATCTGCAAATAATTTCACTAACACGTGCTAGCTTCATCCATTTTTAAAATGGATTTCATGCAGTAATGATTCAACGGAAATGTGAATACCATAATTTCTCGTTACGACAAGAATGCAATACGTTGTAATGAGCTAAATTGAATAAAGGCTCAATTTTCGTCAGGTCATAGCCAAATCATTTATTACAAATGATTAAATAGAGGGGTTATTGGAAGTCAACAATTATAAAGAGGACAGATATAACAGTCCAGTAAGTTTCTAATGGCGAAGAAATGACGAGAAACTCTATGGTAGGTAGCCAATAAATTACAGGAAACAACATTCAGAATCTTGTTTACTTGACTTTACACAAATACCAGTGTCCAACTTGAATCGAAAGTGGTTGTCGACCTGCCCAGTTACAAAATCAATCAATCTAGTTTTAACAAAATTTAGATACAATACTGTCGCAATAAGCGCCTATCCAGACGCAATAAATATCGCATTGATATCTTGATGAATTTATTCATATCTCTCGATTAGATATGCAATAAGAAATGCAGAAACTCATGATCTCACTGACGTAATCGTCCCACGCCGAATATCTACGGGTGTATTCTGTTATAGCAAATTTCTTAAGTCTAGATAACGATATTCGCGGAGATCTAATATTACAGATTGTCGTCTTAATTTGTACAAGAAGTAAAGACAAATTCATCTAGCATTAGTGGTAACTGTTTGACAAAATTACTTACGAATTATTGACAGAGACAAAGACATTTAGAAAATTAGTCATTTTGAGAAAAGATGATTTTGAGATTTTTTCATTATGAGATCAGTACAATATGGGAATCGGTCCTAACAGACCGCAAGCTTCGATGACACATAGAAACCTCATTGCAAAAAAAGGCTTAAGTTATCCGCAACCGGGGAGTTCAGGCTAGCTAATGAATTAAAGGGAAGACGTTATTTTAAATTATGCTGCTTCCTACTCGTATCAGAAAAGAATACACAATTTAAAAAAATGTAAGGGAAAATACTTGAACCGAATGTAATGCACCATCTGTTTTTATGACAAATCTTTACTGTTCAAGCAGTAGGTACGGTTATGGAATGACTTGCCCGTGTCGGTAAGGCGTGATCAATCATTGTCCACTTTTAAAATTATTATAAAGAGCACTTCCTCTCTCCTTAAAAATCATCATTATATTTTCTTTGCTACTGTTTCATGTTTGTTGTTTATTTTTTCAGATTAGTATAATATTCTTTATGTATGTATTTATTGTATTATGTAAATGATACACCACAGACTACCTGTACCTACAGTATTTGTCTCGCCTTCCCCTTTTTGATCCATCCAAAGCCTGTCTTTAAAAGATCGCTCAGTGATAAGACCATTGCCCATTGTGTCACCCTTTATAAAATGTATATATTTGTGTCTGTAATTTATATGGTGCACATAATAAAGAGTATTATATTCTATTCTTATGACGAGAGTCTCTTTGGGAAACTACACTCAAGCGTATACGACCAGTGTGTCAATAGGGGTCATATTTCGTTCACCAACACAATGTCCTGTCATAAACATAACAGAATAACCGCTAGGCTTCGCTAGGTGACTGAGCTGCTCCACCTACTTGTGCCTCTGGGACGTTGCAAATCAGGTGCGTGGGTTCGACTCCCAGCTCAGACACTTGTATGCTGAAGATTGTGTCGGCGACTTGCGAAATATATTAATGGTGTTATGTAGATTTGACAAATCGCTTCACGTAGCTTATGCGACAATCAAAATATTAATATTATTATACCTACAAAATAAATAATTGTTTGGGCGAAGTCCAAACACAGAATGTATGTCGAAGTTTTATATTTCGCCAGTTTTTAGTTTACAGGTAGGTAGTACTGATACGCTATATTGGTAAGTAGACGTTCACTGCTGTTGTTTGTGGCCGACTATCGATCGAGGCGGCGCGCGCGCTGGTGTCGCGGCGACGCGATCCCCTCTCGGTGCGGAGCGCCCCCGCGCCCGGCACTCGTTTGCGGCGCGAACATCCTCCACGGCGTTGAAGGAATCTTCAAAGACTTTCTTCCTCTTCTTCTTCTCTAGTTTTCGATTGGGCAGTAGTTTTCACGGGTTGGTTGGCAGACATTGGCAGCAGACACAGTTTGTTTACAGCTCGTCTGATGATTCCCTTGGCTACGTAGACGTCCGCCACTCTAGGTATGCCGTCTCGTCCCGGGTATAGTTTGGTAACTCTCCCCATTCTCCATTGAAGAGGCATCAGGTTGTCCTCCTTCACGACGACCAGGTCTCCTACTTGCAGGGGCGGGCAGTTCTTCTTCCATTTGCCTCGCTGTTGGAGCTCAGCCATGTACTCCCGGCGCCATCGCTCCCAGAATTGCTGTCTTATTTGTTCGATGCGTTGGTATCTAGTCGGGTTCTTGATGTTGATGGGCGGTGACGGAAGTGATACCAATGGTCGACCGATTAGAAAGTGCCCTGGAGTAAGAGGGTTTAAGTCCATGGGATGGGATGACAGTGGGGTGAGTGGACGGGAATTAAGTATAGCTTCTATTTGTGAAAAAAGTGTAGTCAACTCCTCAAAGGTAAGATAGGCATTGCCAGTTGCGCGTTTTAAAAGGTTCTTTGAGGAACGAACTCCGCTCTCCCAAATACCTCCGAAGTGAGGTGAGTAGGCCGGACTAAAAATGAATTTAATGCCTTCGTTTGCTGCGAAATCTGACACTGACTGACGACTGGATTGCAACATTTTGCCCAACTCATTATTTGCACCTACAAAATTTTTGCCATTGTCGCAATAGATCATGTTAGGTTTGCCTCGACGTGATATGAACCTGCGTAGACACATAATAAATGCCGCGGTTGAAAGGTCGCTGACTACCTCAAGATGCAAGGCTTTGACGGATAGGCAAAAAAAGATGCATAAATAAGCTTTTGTGACACGGTTTCCTTTACCTTTTTTGGAAGAGATCATAAAGGGACCCGCAAAATCGATCCCGCAGGCACTGAAAGGAAAACTCTCATTGACTCTAACATCCGGTAAGTTACCCATTATAGGCTGTATTGTTTCAGCACGCATACGGGTACAGATAGTACACTGTTTACTAATAGCGCGAACCAAGTTTCTGCCTCCTAAAGGCCAGAAATTCTCACGAAAAGAGGAAAGAATAAGCTGAGGACCTGCATGAAATAGTTTGTTGTGCTCATATTGTAGCATTAATTTGGTAAGATGATGCTTTGCATCAAGTATGATAGGGTGTTTTTTGTTATAGTCAAAAGCAGATTGTTCTAACCTACCCCCTACCCTAATTAGACCGTTACTGTCAATAAACGGATTCAAAGATAATAGTCGGCTTTTGTTGGGAACTGGTTTGCTTTGCTTAAGATAGGATATGTCATTGGGGAAAGATGCTAATTGACTGAACTTTAGTAATAGTGTCAGTGAGGAATCTAATTCGGCTGTCGTTAGGGGACCGCAAAGCTTGTCTGTGTTTGGTGTGCTGTTCTTAATAAACCGTAGTACGTATGCATAAGTTCTTTTTAATTTCAGATAGTTGGAATGATCTTCAAAAGTAACTATAGGCTGCCTATTAGAATTGTTATCAACTGCCAAATTAACTTTAACTTCGGCTTCAGGTAGGTAAGTCATGAGGGTTGAGATGAGGTTGGGTAGGCCAATCAGAAATGTCTTTCTTTAAGAAGGAAGGACCCTCCCACCACAACAAACAAGAACGCAGATGCTGTGGCTCAACACCCCTTGAACCTAAATCGGCTGGATTCAAATTGGTAGGAACATGCCTCCATTGAAAGTCTTGAGTAAGCATATTTATTTTATTTACTCTATTGCGTACGATAACTGGTAGTGTTTTGCGTTGTGATTTTAGCCAACAAAGCACCACGGTTGAATCGGTCCATAAAACCGTATCTCTGACACTGCACGGTATTGCTTCTAAAACCTTTGAACCTAGCTGACTACCAAGTAACGCCGCGCACAACTCTAATCGCGGAATCGTCAGGCTTTTTATGGGTGCTACTCTTGTTTTGGCACAAAGCAACGTGACATTAATACTGTTATCTGCATTGAAAGATAGTGCGTAACAACACGCAGCGTACCCGCTTTGAGAAGCATCGACAAAGATGTGTAAGTCTACCGGCTTTGCGGAGCAGTCACTCAACACATAGCGAGGTAAGGATAATTTTGAGATGTGGTGCAAGTTATTAATAAAATTTAACCATTGCTTTAAATACGGTTGTGGAACTGGATCATCCCAGTTCAGTTTTGCATTCCATAAGCTTTGCAAGAGCATTTTAGGTAGAATGATACAACACGACACCAAGCCTAGAGGGTCGAACAGCTTGCATGTGGTGGAAATAATTATTCTTTTAGTTACCTTTGGATTAACTTCAATACTACTAGGGAACTGAAGGATATCTTCTTTGGGTGCCCATTTTAAACCCAACACATTACCTTCGGTATTAAAATCGAGTTGCGAGGGGTTAATATTAAAATCAAGGGGACTGTTTGAATCATAAAATATTTGTGGGCAATTCGTCTTGAACTTTCTCAACGGAAACCCAGCTGAGGCTAAGACTTTGGTTACATTTGTGTAAATATGTTTTAATTCTTGCTTAGTGAAACTACCAGTATTTAGATCGTCAATGTAAAAATGAGATCTGATAACATTGGCCACTATTTGATCTTGACATTCGAGTGCAAGCTGAAGAAGACACCTAGTACTTAAAAACGGGGCCGATGCCATGCCATAAGTGACTGTGTTTAATTGTTTTATTTTTATAGGATTATTAGAATGTTCTCGCCACAATATCAGTTGTAGATGGCGCTGCGATTCATCTAAATTGATCTGCCGATACATTTTCTCTATATCTGCAGTCAGTACAAACGGATAAATACGGAAGCGAATTAGAATCGAAAACAAATCGCTTTGTATTACTGGGCCTACAGCTTGAATGTCATTTAAAGATTTTGATGTGCTAGTTTTAGCGGACGCGTCGAAAACTACTCTCAATTTTGTAGTATCATGATTTTCTCGAACTACGCCGTGATGGGGTAAGTAACAGCCGAAAGGAGGTCTGTCGATTTCTTGTAAGTGACCTAAATTTTCATATTCCCTCAAAAAATCAGAATATTGTTGCTTTAAAGTAGGATTTTTATCTAATTTCTTTTCTAGCGATAAAAAACGTTTCATAGCCATTGGAAATGAACTACCTAGAGCCTTCTCAGCGGACTCTTTAAGTGGTATCATGACTGAAAATCGACCATCTGATAAGCGATGGGTATTGGTTACAAAATGCGATTCACAAAACTGTTCATCTATCGAAGTATCATTTTCTGAGGGTAGCTCTTCTACCTCCCAAAATTTTTGTATAGACTTATGGATGTCTTGAAGTGACGATTGGGTTTGCACAAAGTTGCATTGTATGTTGTTATTTTTTAATTGACCTGTGGGACCGGCTACTAGCCATCCAAAGACGCTTTCCAGTAAGACAGGGTTATTTGGACCTAGTGATTTCCGTTTAGACGAGACAATGTCGAAGAAATGATCAGCGCCTAGCAACATATCCAGTTCTGCAGGTTTGTAAAATGTTGGATCGGCTAAAGTTACATTATCGGGCAGGCCTAATCTCATAACATCAGCTTCAACACTAGGTAAGTTACCAGTCACCTTCGGAATGACAAAACAATTGATATCTCTTGCGAATGAGCTAGTGCGTGATTTTATGGTCACCTGACAGCGCTCCGTTATAGGACAAACCACTCCGTTAATGCCTGACACGTTAAGTATATCTGTATTTTCAGTCGATAGGCCTAATTTCTCTTTTAGGTTGCTCGTGATGAATGATGACTGGCTGCCAGTATCTAGTAACGCGCGAGCTAGGCAAGTAGTTTTATTTTGTTTATTTATGACTTCTATTTGTGCAGTACACAGGAGGACTTGTCCGGGGGAGACAGCAGCCAAGCTAACAGGAAGGCTAGAAGACTCGCCACCCTCGGTAAGTACTTTATTTGTGTCAACTTTGTGTAATAATGTGTTATGTTTTTTCTTACAGGAACGGCAAGACCCCTTTAAACCACACTGGGCATTGGAATGTCCACTTCGCAAACAATTGGTACACAACTTATGTTTTGAAACCTCGCCTAACCTATCTTCAACACTCAACTCTTTAAACTTGTTACATTGGTGCACGAGATGAGGCTGGTCACAAACGGGACAGGTTTTGTTTTGTGGCGTGCCTTTAGCATTTGAGAAGGTGGCGAAAGATTTAGTGGCTTTGCCTTCTTTGTTACTATTATTACCTTGAGTAGACTTATTTTCTGAATTGCGATAGCTAGCAGTTTCCAAAACATTCGCCCTATTTTCAAGGAAATTTTTAAAATCGTCAAAAGTGGGTAGATTAGACAATCTGCCTTTGTGCTCCTCCCACTTATTGCTCGTACTAGAATCTAGCTTTGCTGAAGCCAAGAAAATCACCAGTGGGTCCCAATTCTCAGTGCAAACGTCCAACGTATTTAAAGCATTTAAGTTCTTAGACAGCTGATCAATTAAATACCGCAAAGCCTTGAATGACTCCTTTTGTATGGAATTATGGTTTACTAAAGCGTTCAAGTGATTATTGATCAGAATATTCTTATTATTGTATCGATTGCACAATGTTTCCCACGCAAGCTCATAATTTCTCGCGACAAATTCCAACGATCTAATTACGACACTGGCACCCGACTGTAAACAATTTCTTAAATAGTGAAATTTATTAATGGGCGCAATCGAGTCATTGTCATGGATAAGGGTTTTAAAAGTATCTCTGAATTCCAGCCATTTTGTATGACAACCATCGAAGGTAGGTAGGTTAATAATTGGAAGCTGAACTGAATTATTATTATGACCATGACAACAACTCGAGGTTGCTCCGTTAGAGGCGCGATCTTCTTTATTTTTAGTTGAAAACAAATCGACCAACTCTTGAGCGAAAGCTATTTGTTTAAAAAACTCAGTTTCGGTTAGATCTCGCTCGGCAATCTGTTCATCCAAATTATCTGAATATTCTTCAATCTCTGTTTGTATGCAATCAAAGTTACACATTAATTCATTTAGTTGATTTAATCTTAAAGAAATTTCTTTCATCTCCACGTTCGATACGCAAGTAATATCAGAAATGTTATATTTTTCCAGAAATTTCTTCAAAACTGTTAGCCGACTTCGAAATCCCGCACGTTTTTTAATTAACGACTTCAAATAATCCTTAACATCGGGCTTACCGGTTGAATCTATTTTTAATAGTGGAAGCGGACTTTTGTCTTTAATGGTCGTTTCCCTTTCAGTCATTTTAACGATTAAATGAGTGGGCAAACTAAAAGGAATCACAAATAATAAAATAAAATAAAAACCAATCCAGTAGGCAGTAGTCCAAACCTCACAGCCGCTGCCGAACCCAAAAACCGGGAGCAGCACACGAGAAAACCGGGGCGGTGCGTAGATGCAGGCGGAGGCGCCGAGCGCGCCAACACACCGGCTGCGCTAGGGGCCCCGCTCGCAAGACCGCGGAGCGCAGGACACAGCGCGGATACCGGGCGCCCGCTCGAGTAAGGACGCGTAGGGTCGGCAATGCCGGTCGAAGTTCGTAGAAATTACTAGATGAAACACACAATTTTTATAGTTTTAAATGGGTTCTAGTAGGTAGGTGATTTATGAGTTGATTTTATTTAGCAAGCATTAGCTTTTAACGTTCATAATATTAGGCAGAAAACAAAGAAAAACGTCAGCTGCAAACTGAATAGGCTAGGGAAGCAAATTCGACGAGATTTAAATGGTTCTCGGCAATAAGTCAATAACCTAAGCAGGTGTTTTCAACAAATTTATTGAAAAATAAATAGGCTGCAATATTAAAGGAAAAAATGAAGAATGAACGTGAATCAGCCGGCCGGTATTGATAAATAATAATTTAAATTTGAAATTATTACGAAAGCTGTCAGTTAAGCGCGAATTACCGTTTACATAATAAGTGCATTAGGAAGATACGCTGTTAGCTAGATACCTTCCTACGCTTTGATCGGTTAGCATTCACTTAGCACAGCAAATAAAAGTTGATGGAAAATAGGTAGTAGGCAAGTAGGTATACGTAAATGTTGGAAGGAATGTAAAAGGAACGGGCTTACTTCCTTTCGGTGAATGACCTCTGGTTCTCTGCACGCCCTCGATGTCCTGTCACGGTCGCCAATTATGTTTGGGCGAAGTCCAAACACAGAATGTATGTCGAAGTTTTATATTTCGCCAGTTTTTAGTTTACAGGTAGGTAGTACTGATACGCTATATTGGTAAGTAGACGTTCACTGCTGTTGTTTGTGGCCACAGACTACTTAGAGATACTACGTATTTGTGGCCGACTATCGATCGAGGCGGCGCGCGCGCTGGTGTCGCGGCGACGCGATCCCCTCTCGGTGCGGAGCGCCCCCGCGCCCGGCACTCGTTTGCGGCGCGAACATAATTCATGGATGCAATGCAAAGATGTCAATCATAGCTATTTATTAGAAAAGCTCTAGTGAATAAAAAAATTCAAGGTAAATCAAGATTGTTTAATCAAAATTGAAAATAGCAAACGGACATATTTTATCAGCCATATTTATAATCAGTCCATAAAAAAAGTTTACGATTGTGATTAAAATTACTATGATCTTGTCATCATATTATTGACACACATGAATGATCGACTGCTCCAAAAAAACATATATTTTCCTAGAACTGCTAATCAATATTGTTATTTAAATGCTCTAAATTTTTTAGAGAATTTTCTCTAAATTATTTAATTTAGGACTGAATTACTCAGTCCAGATATTCCTACCAATAAATAAAGTTACTTGTAAATACAAAATTTATAATAACTACTACACAGAATTAAAGGGCTACTCGTTGTCATAAATCACAATCAACAATCACGGATGGACAAAGGCGGGGCAGTATTTTATTAAGACAACGAGTTGGTATAAATTCTGCTGTAGACAATAATACTGCACAACTACAGTAAGCACAAGCATAATTATTAGCCTGTAACGTCCCTACAGCTGGGACACAGGCCTTCTCTCTGTGACAACACGCGATCCCAGTGCGGGTTGGCAGATGTCATATGTCTTCGAATGTTTGGTCCTAGGACATGCCGGATTGGCCACACTGTTTTTGAGAGCAGTGGTGATGAAATAAATTACACAAAGTAAAACGCCTGCCATCGTTTGAACCCACGACCTACAACTTGGAAATCGGGGCCGTTGTCATTGGGCCACCACTACTCAGTAACGCCACAGTACGCAGCCGTAATTTTCTCTCTCTAACTCAATCCCGCACTAATATTAAAAGGGATATTATAAATTGCATATCAAATAAATAATCGCCTATCAATACATACTCATCATTTATATTCTTTTAACAAAAAAAAAAAAAATGTTTAACAAAAGTCAAACTGCAGATAATTCGAAATTATACATCAATATGACATTACTTTTTTCCTCATAATGCAATACAGTTAAATTTATTTTTGTACAAAAATACATAGCATAAATACTGACTGCACAGCAAATTTTCCATATTTCATAGCAAAATAACTATCCCAGTCGCATATTAACCAGTAAGTACAACAAAACTTTTCAAAACTGTTCATCATATTTGTCTTAATTTTCAAGAAGCCATGCTCGGCAAATTTAATGATTATTATAACAAAAAAATCCTTTTATATTGCATTATTTCTAAAAGCAGAACAAATTAACTGAAAAAAAAATCAAAAAATGCAATTTTATTTTAAAATAATCATTTATTTAATACAAAATATTTGTAACTCACAATTTAAATTTTTTTGCAATGGACATTAGCAATTTTATTTCGGAGAATTCAGAATTGTGTCGTCTTTATCCATTTTTTTTTTCTTTTTTTTTTCCGGCGGGCGTGAAATGACCAGATTATATCGAAAAAAAATATGGAAAAAGAGATTATTTTTAGCAGGCTATCAAGAACCAAATTAGTAAGACGATGTTAATTATTTAAAAAAAAATGCTTAGGTTAGGTTAGGGTAAAACTGTGACCTCCTACGTACGAGCCGAGCGAGCGAAGCGAGCGGTGCCGCGGCAGCGGCCGGCGAGTGCCAGAAACGACTAGATTATATGTATAGAAAAAAATATGGAAAAAAAGAGATTATTTTTAGCAGGCTATCGAGAATCAAATTAGTTAGACGAGGTAAATTATTTAAAAAAAAATGCTTAGGCTAAAACTGTGACCTCCTACGCACGAGCCGAGCGAGCGAAGCGAGCGGTGCCGCGGCAGCGGCCGGCGAGTGCCAGAAACGACTAGATTATATAAAAAAGGGTAGTACTTATTCAAACGCAAATCAAAAAAGCGAAGCGAAAGCAAGACCCGCTTTAATAATTCAATAAATTACAATTTTGTATCTAATTTTATATTTTTTTTGCTGATCTCATTATGTGGCAATTAATAAATAATAAGACGACTGTGACTAATAAAATTCTGTTTTATTTAGAAAAACTGCTGTAAATAATATAAAAATAGAAGCTATATTTAAAAGAAAAAGAGTTAACATGTGTATAATGTGCATTAAGATTATTAGCTGTGCATTGATGAAAAAGCTTTTGCTTTAGGAAAAATCGCTGTACGCTGCGAAAATAAATTGTAGTGTGTTTAGTGATATTTTGAGTTGATATTTTGCTGTGCAATCAGTAATTTTGATGGGAATTCGGAATCTTATTGCATAGAAAAAGGATATTGTTTGATTTGCGTTTAAATACTACCCATATTATAAAGGCGAAAGTTTGTGAGTGTGTGAGTGAGTGTGTGTGTGTGTGTTTGTGTTTGTTACTTCTTCATGCTCAAACGGCTGGACCAATTTTGATAAAATTTTGTATGGATGTAGCTGACACCCTGGATTAATATATAGGCTACTTTTTAGCCCGGGATCCCACGGGATCGAAACTTATGCGGTTGTAACCGCGGGGCGCAGAAAGTTAAAATAAAAAAAAATAAAAATTGCTAAATCGGTCTAATCGTTCTCCAGTGATGCGCTTACATTTCATTTTTATTATATCGATAAATGTATGATCCTCGATTGATAGTTTAATATCCCCTTAAAACTCGATGTTCTAAATTAATGTCTGTGTAGATACTGTAGTTCAATTAACTTGGTAACATGTCCGAACTAGGTTCATTAGACATGACTGTGTGCTTCGGAGGCCAATGTTGTCTAAAGTTAAATAGTTGGTCAATGAACTGGGGTCGGGCCAAACTTAGTTACCTAAACAAACAGGGATCCTCTGTGATAGTCAACAATGGTTTCTCGCAGTTCCATTACTGTTACAGTATTCGAGGCTATTGAAGCTAAAAAGTTTACGTTTGAATTTTTACTAGATACACACATCAAAAGTGTCTAGGGATCAAGCATTTTTATGCGGATTTCTTGAGATTGAGATGTGGCTTTGTAATAAATTTATGATTTTATAAATTTATATGGATCCTTTTTGGTGCATTTCATAATTTGAATCAGGAACTGTGAATCAAATTCGAGTAAAAGATGAAAATCAGCTGTCAATATTTTCCCTATAAAAACATACAACGCATTGAAGACATTATTAGTGCTACTGTTTCCCTACTACTGATTAAAACCAACGTTATTATGGAGCGGCGACGTCATTTAAGCAGGGAAGAAATGCTCAGAGCCGTGGGAATGATAGAAGCTGGTTCCCGGCAACGTACTGTGGCTTTAGCTCTGAATACAAGTCAGAGTGTTATCAGTCGACTTTGGACACGTTACCGAAGCACTGGTACCGTGGCTGAGCGCCATGGAGCCACCACCGCTGCACCACACGGAGACAAGACCGATACATTCAAATCTTAACTCGAAGAGCTCCAACAATAATCGCCATGATGTTAGCCGTGAGGCTTCATCACTCTTCAGGGAACTTAATTAGCGACCAAACAGTCAGAAACCGCTTGCATGAAGTGAACCTTCATTCCCGAAGACCGCTACGGGTACCACCTATAGCAATGCACAATCGTAGGATTCGATATCAATGGGCTCTTGAACACAGAAATTGGGCAGAAGAACAATGGCGTTTCGTGTGCTTTTCTGATGAGTCTCGTTTTGGTATGAGACCGGATACAAGACGTATACGATACTGGAGAACCCCTGGACGCCAACAGCGATTAAAATCCTGCCAGGAAGTCCATCCTTATAGTGGTGGAACCATCATGGTATGGGCGGGTATTTGGATCGGCGGAAGAACTGAGTTGATTTGGATCAGAGGCAACCTCAACGCTCAAATTTATGCTGAGACGATTGTATCAGACGTCATCGTTCCTCTACAAGTGCAAATCGGTCCCTTATTTCAGTTAATGCATGATAATGCACGACCGCACACCGCAAGAGTTGTAAGACAGACTCTCGCCGCAGCTAACATCAATGTCCTGCCCTGGCCTGCTCAGTCGCCAGACTTGAACCCGATTGAGCATGCATGGGATATGCTACAGAGAAGAGCTCTGCCGAATATGGAGGGTATCCAGTCGCAAGAAGACCTTTTTTTGTTGTTGCAACGAACATGGGCGGCCATTCCACAGCGTGATTTGGATGAACTCATTTTGAGTATGCCAAACCGATGTTCTTGTGTTGTTAGTGTTCGCGGTAGAAACACGGATTATTAATTGTTTAAGTTACCCAATAAAATTTTAAAGAAAACTGTTATTTCGAACTTTTGTGTTAGTGGTTCAAATGTCAAAAATCCCTTTATTAGGAAAATGGCAAATTTCTTTATTAATGCAAAGGTGACTTGGTTTATCGTTACTGTGACAAACGAAAACACTTTATTTGATGAATCCTTAAAGAAAATTTTAATTAATATCAATCAGGAGAAAAGTTATTGCAAAAATATATGTTGATCCCTAGACACTTTTGATGTGTGTACATTAACGATTTATATTTATATTCTTGTTTTTTTATTACAATTCATTTCATTCCTAGTTAATACAAGATTTTTTTATAAAATATATTTCTATAAGATTTTTAATAATACCTAAAGAACAAAAATGGAACTGACTTTTAAAAGCACAATAGAATCTCTTCCTCCAATTTTATCACAGCACTTTGTATAACGTGTTTGTGCGAACAATTTTTCACTTCACAACAACCCGGCAGACTTGAAATTGGATTTTAAAATTAACAGTTTGATAGACACTATTGCGGTGCAGTGGCAAACACTTTAAAATTCGATTGGACGTCGTGACAGTAACATGAGTGTGCCTCGCCCCTGAACCTACGAGGCCGACGCTGGCAGGCACGGAGCCTCATCAAATTTTATCCTCTCTATTGACAAGCTTTTGGCGAGCGGAGTCAATTTATGAGCTAGTGAAAACTTGTTGTTTCGAACACGAATTATTTGTACGCATTAAAACGTTTATTAGTCCACTAATGCGTTTAATACCCGCTATTATCGTTCAAATGAATCGTTAACATGGCTGTTTTATGGGATTTGTACACTTGAACTCAGCAAAAGATATTACACTGCTAGGTTTCTGATGTAACACATCGACCGTAATAAGAACAGCTATTATAAAAATTATAATCAAACTTAATACATGCAGCACAATAACGTTTAATTATAAATGTATGGCAAGGCAACTGTGTTAATATAGACCAGATAATAGATATAATTATGACAAACTTTTAACAAACATGTAGGTAAGTATCTATGTAGTTGTGAGTCGGGCGGTTATTTCACTGGGTTGAAAATTCCGCCATAAAAGAACAATTGACTAGGAAAACAACGTTTGACCGCTTGTGTCGCATTTATGCGACACATATTTCCGTGCCCTTACCGCTCGTGTCGTATTTCTGCGACAGTGAACATGCATGATTTTTTCGTTCAGTTCAACGATTGCTCCTCCTTATTTATTGTAGGTATTATTTAATCGATTTGTGGGCGCGCTAGGGGCACGGCAATTAATATTTAGCCAAGCGCTTAAAACGTTAATAAATTTTCAACTTTATCGCTAAAGCCTAAGGTTCAAAGTTGATTGGGAAAATTTGGCAGTTTCGGGTAGCTTGATCTGCTGGTGTTTGTATTTACTATGCTGCTTGTAGGGTTGGGATTCGATATGGGATCTTTAGAATTTGTGAATAGTATGGACCTTCTTATTTCGTAATACTTATACAGGCTGGATTTTTGAGATGGGGCAGTAAGGACCTTAACTATAACAACACACAACGTTCTCGGTACAAGAAAACGATTTACGAAAACTGCAGATTTTGTAAAAAATGTACAGACGCAAAGAAATTTGACAGATTGTAACAAGTTGATGTGCTGGCGTCTGTACAGTCAGCACGAAAAAGGGCAGCTTTCACAAAAAGTTGTTTTGTTGCTAATCAAGCCTGTTTCTTTTATGAATCAAAACACTTTACCATAACCTTACCTTAACTCTTTTCTTGTCTCTGCCCTTATACTGCCCGTCTCAAATAAATCCACATAAACCGCGCATACAAGTAGGTGCAATGTAAGATTGATTATCATATAAACATCAAGATTTTAGATCATAAAACAAAATAGCTATTAATTCAATGAAAATTGTTCAATAAGAAACAGTAGCAGCAATCAAAGATACAGAACAAGATTACCTATTTAAAACTAGTCAGTAGTCGCCTTAAATAGATGTTATCAGAAAAGCTGTTTAATTACAACATTCACAGCTAAACTAACAATACGCCCAGCGATTACAATTTCATGATAAGTCTACTAGCCTATGAGCAAACTCATGATGCCATATTTGCCGTGCCCGCATGCGGGACCACGACCGCAACCGCTTTGCTCGTTCGCGATTCTGCAACCGCATGGGGGCATGGCAAAATGCCGCTGCGGCACAGCTCCTATCAAGCCCGACATCCCTGTTCGAGCCGCCCAGCCGAATACTCCCGTATATATTTCCCGCCTCCACTATACCACTCAGGCCGAGGACATCGTGGAGTACGTGTGCCAAAGGACCAAGTACAGGCCGAGAGTGCAGATGCTTGAATCGCGCCGCAACGTCAACTTCAAGGCGTTCGTGGTGCGAGTACCTACATGATACCTGCACCTCGTCATGACAGAGGACTTTTGGCCGCAAGGTGTAATGTTCCGTCGCTTCCGCGGACTATTTTTTATTATTTAAAATAAAAACTGTAGGATTACAGTCAACCGCATGTAAACACTGATCTTAAGAAGTTGGCCTAGATAATTATAGAGTTTCAATAGAATAAGAGGCCAGCACCCTAATACCTACACTATGAATCACAATCTGAATCATTTTGTTTTGAAGGATATTGCTAATCCATTGCTTCATAACTTCATAATCCATTGTTTCCTTTGGAATGCGCTCCCTCAGAATATCAGGACGGTAAAAAATCAGTTCACATTTAAAGTGAAAGCTCGAGAACACATACACAAGAAGTTGGCAGATTCGTCTCAGAATTAAGTTGTTGTAGGTTTTCTTGTTTCTCTCTCATAACTTTTTGTTTTGTTTTATATATTTTTTGTATGTATGTATATATGTATTTATTCTTATATTTTACTTATAAATATTTTCTATTTGTCTTCTGCTATTGCACCTACTGTGTATTGTTTCTGCATCACCCTAAGGAAGACTGGAAAATGCCTATGGCATTAACTCCGCCTTTGTACAGTTTATACTTGTGCATATAGTTTGAATAAATAAATAAGTTCGAAACATTTGTCTGCTTCTCTGTGTAGTGCCGGACTTAAAGAATAGCACCACCCCATACTTCCCGTGGGTGTCGTAAAAGGCGACTAAGGGGCGTACCGGAGAATGGGCAGCAGCGTTCTCTATGCATTCCACCACCATACCATACTGCGATCGCCAACCCGCCTGCCAAGCATGGCGATTATGGCAAACCCCCCCCTTTTGGGGGAGGCCTATGTCCAGCAGTGGATGTCTTTCGGCTGAAATGATGATGATTTGTCTGCTCAGCAACGTAAATAACGCAATGAATGTTGTTTAACTGTCAAAATGACAGTCATTCCTACTCTGTGTTATGCAATTACCCTATTACTTATACGAGTACTAGGTACTCGTAGTTCCATGAAATCTTAGCCTAAGTCGAGTGAAATCTATCGGTACGTGTGAAAGCTTTCATACTGGCGCCAACCCGACAGCCTTAGCGTGCAAAAAGGCGGTAACTACTTGATAAATAAAACATTTCCTCGATTTCAATTTGTATGAATAAAACTGAAGTTAATATTATAGCCCCTATTACCAACTTGGAATTTCACTCAAAGGGCAAACACCTCAGTGCTTTATGATACAGCACTAAACTTTATACTTACTAGGTACTTGATAGTTATTCAACCAACTCCAATAACACTATAGATACTTACCTTTCGTTCCTCCTGCAACAGTCACAAATTCATGGCTGGTGTGGTTTATATATTAATTGATACTTGCTTATCAAATATGACTCGTATCTTGCCAAACATAGGGTTGGTTATCGAGCTACTTTTTCTAATACATTTTCCTTTTCGCAGGTGGCAGTATGAGCGGTGGGCTCTGTGAAATTCCCCACTATGAGTCCCGTTTAAGATATGAAAGCGTTTATTATACAGACAAGAAGTTGTGAATCCTTAAGTAAAAGCAAAATATGAATATCAGATAAGATATGGATGAATGCGGGTACTTATTCGTAAACACCTAAAACACTTCAGTGCGGCCGAGAGAAAATGCGTTCTTGACACCTGTCAGTTTTATACAAACGAATACCTACGTGCTTTGCGAAGTTGATCTTTATTAGCTATTAGAATTGTCGCAGTGACAGGTATCAGGAACGCATTCTCTCGAAGGCCGGACTGTAGTGTAAAGATTGAGTCTTAAATCGCGAATTTTGCGGTAGTATTTTTTTTAAATCTGATTATTTCCAAAAGAACACGCACAGCATAGATCTAAATGCAACCTTGGTGACATTAAAATAAACAATTTAGCATTTTATCAAATCTTGTTTGTGGCATACCTAACTATGCAGCCAACAAACTACAATGAAAGAGCGTTTTTTTCAAGATGGCGGCATTAGTTCTGATTTTGGCCACGCGCCAAAAGATCCTTGAACTGCCCGTTCACAGTTATTTTACCTCTGATTTTGCATCACAATGACCTTTATTCTCTTCACAACTAGGCTGCTTGCTGCTTGCTGCTACTATCTGTTTTACTGACCACCGGTTTTCAAACTGGGGAGTATTTAAATAGGGGGTTGGCAAATTCATAGGTATGGAAGGGGCTGATTGTTTGATTGATTTGGGGGGACACTTAGGAGGAGGGTACAGATATAGCTTTTGTTAGCCTTCATAAAACGTTTTTGTTTCGGCTGGAACATTGATTTGCACTCATGGGCATTTTAAATTATTTAACGAAATGAAATAAAACTTAAAATTTCTTTAAAGATCTTCTAAGACCTTTAAAGAAATTTTATGTTTACGATACATAGATAATTATATAGATAGAATTTTCAGTGTTCATAAAAGACAGCATAACTCACAACAGCGCAATTAAATGATAACAAATTACATGCATAATTAATTTTTGGTCGCTTTTAGCCATAATACCGCTTGTATCACCACTTGTAAAATTTCTAAATTTATACCTGTATTTGTGTAATACATCTATATATATATACATAAATATATGTAACAAAACATGGTGCCAAGTACCTACAAAAAAAGAAAAAAAAGAAAAGTCATTGTTTTTATCAATATTTCTTGATAGCGCTGCGCTGGTATTTCCTAACTGACTGATCTCTGGGAGGAAATGCCGAAACAAACCCTAAATCCAAATTTAGTATAGTCTGTGAATAAAGGCCTACGCAGACTACACACACTAGCCGCTTAAATACCGCGGCATTCCAGCGGCTTCCCCGCTTCTCTACCCCCGCCGCCTCACCCCGCGGTATGTCACAACGAGCACCGGAGTCCTTGGCATGCCGTTGCCTACCGCAGGACGCCACGGCATCCCGCCGCGGGAGCCCGTGGAGCGTCTTTCGATGCCACGGCATCATTTATGTCGTATTTCTATATCGATACGTTTGAATGTCCATTAGTAAAAATTTAAATCCGTAGTCTGCGTAGGCCTTAAAAAAGGTTGAGAAACCCTGCCATAGATGATAACAAAACTTGCTCATGATAGAAAACTTTACACAATATTGTAAAGATGCATGCTTGACGGTACGATATGATTATTATGTAATTTTTATGAGTATTTTTTGTTTATATTGTAAAAAAGGTTTGAAATTGTTTTTATAAAATTAAAAGTGTTCGTGAATTATTCTTGAGGTTATCTCGAACTCTTTTAATTGTCACTACAGTGTGATACGATTATGGCGCTAACACTGTCACTACAGTGTGATAGGTACAATTATGGTGCTATAAAATTTATATAGGTATTAACGTCTGATATTAATTAGCTCGTGTCAGTTAATTATTGCCTGTTGTTTAACAATTAGGCACCGCAAAGTATTTAAAGCAGGAAATTACGCTATAATTCAGTAGCGGCACAATCTGAAGGATTTGCTAATCCATTGCTTCAGATAAAATTGTCTGCTCAACAACATAAATAATGCAATGAATGTTGTTAAACTGTCACAATGAAAGCCATTCCTACTGTTAGGCTGTTACGCAATTACCCCACAGAATTTTTCTGTTTTCTTTAAAAAAAAGTACTTACGTAAAAAGAAAAGTACAGCAATTAGAAATTGGAACAGTTTCCTACCGTTACAAACCTACTTTAAATTTTCATAAACATCAAACGACAAATTATATGATGCCCTATGATTATTTTGCTTATTTTTTCATATAAATGTAAATATTATTATTATTTTAAATATTAGCATAGATTATGTAAATATTATCATGTTATTAATAAATAAAAATTATCAACATTAAACTGTGTTCGAATTTTTATTTTCTACTACAAAATTACAAAAATGTCCCAGTAATTTCAAATAAAAAGCTAGGAATTTTAATCGCAGCTATTTTACAAGAGACTCGCCAGACTTATAACCGTAATTTGAACTAGATTCTTATCTACACACTGACACTTAGAACAAGTTTCTATGTTACACAGTAAGTTCTAAGTAACGCGACAAGTGTTATTAATGCAAAAGCATTTGTCTGTTTGTTTGTTTATTCTAATTGCAGCCCGACTGCTCTGCAAATCTTGGAAATGTTTCATACTTTTACTTTGCATCTACATGAATATTAAGATTGGTATATTTATCACCAGCAATCATTTACTGGTTTTCTACTGTTATTAACATATTTACGTTATGTACAGACCCCAGCACATCAATCTACCCGAAACTGTGTATTTTTTAAATTTTGTAAATGTTAAGAACCATGTTTCCGTTTATTATGATTTTTGATGTTCACTTGAAAGAGTATCATGCTCACTTAGATGTCTCACCGAGCGATGGTGGCGCGTGTGTTGGATCATTCGGTTTCCTACAAAATGGTTAAGCTGGATGGTGCTGATCTACGCGTCATGTTCGTAAACGGGCGCCGTCGGTTGAGACTGGTCATCTCTTAACTGTCAATGCTTATTTTTAATCTTATATTTTGAATTGTTTCTTCATTTGTGTATTTTTTTACATTGTTCTCACATATAGAAGCAACAAGAATAATGTACCCTGGATTTTGTAATATCTTGATTTAAAAGAGTGTCCAAGTAGTTTCTTGCCCGTTCCTCTCCATAGAGATCTACGTTTTGGAATGGGCAACTAGCTTCAACTTTCTGACTAACTGACAGACTATTTAATTTTGACAATTCAAAAGTGCCTGTACAAGGTTTAATTGAAATAAATGCTTTGAGTTTGAGTTTGTTAAACTTTGCCAATCAACCTTGAACCTAATATGCGATAAAGTTGAAAGTCTATTAAAGATATTTGATCGATTGTAGTAACGTCGCAACCAGCGTGGGTGTATGACCTGAAGGAGGTATGAACGTAAACAAAGCAAAAGTAGTATATAAGGATCTTAGCAGCGTAGCTATTCATAACCATACGACTATTGTATCGAAAATGACACATTTCAATAAGGAACCTGATTTGTTTTGCCACCAACAGCTAACAGCTGACGGAAAAATAGCGGTTGTCTATTTGATTCAAACTGAAAAAGAAATCGGGTTTTGGAATGTGAACAGCGTTTAGAGGACTCCTAAGCGTATAGTGTGGTTGTGAATAGCTATGCAGGTGGCTTTCTGTAGTTTTTACCTACCCCTATGGGAGGAAGACGTGAGTTGATGTATATTTGTATGTTAATTACGTGGATAAAGTCTTAGATATGTATTAGGTATCTAGTTGTCCATGAAAGTTTTATTATCAACCCTACATCAGAACATGCTTCATATACAAAGAGACGATTTATTAGTTACTATCATAATTTGGTCTACAAAAGTGGGCTGAACTGAGCATAAAAGTTTAGTGGAACATTATTAAAAATTGATATCTAAATACCTACCATAGTTTACGACCTTCACTACCTAATCTGTTCCTGTCTGCTGATTTTTACAGCTTTTAAAGAGTGAAAAGCAGATGCCATATTCTTTTGTGAAACTAGTGTCTATAAAAGTTAGTTTATATCTTTATAAAAAGACATGATATTTTTTTTAGCTGACTTCATTAAAGGTCCTTCGATTATATTTTAAAATTATTTCTTAATAACACTTAATTTAGTAATTATTTGTTTGATAAATAAAAAAATAATTTGTACGCCTCGTCAGGCAAAACATGTACGGACTTGTTACCTGTATTTAAGATCTTGCATGCTTAATTTGTATGTAAACGCATGTTTGACAAATAAATTATCTTTATCTTTTATCTTTAATTTGTCGCAGATTTTCGGAATACTCAATGTACCACACACATTGGGCAAGATTATGCGGTACCCTGGACTATCCTATTGTGTCATCTTGGCTCAAACTGGAAAATAATATCACCATACAACACAATGCCATGGAAATTTCACAATTCCACAAAACACTATGAAAATGAAAAAGGAAGGCTAAAAAATACACCCCATTTAGGAATATGAGACATCACATCACATTATTTCAGTAGACCTTCACCGTCAGTCAATTACAGTATGAAATCCCGGTGCAGCAAAACTACATAAATCCCACTGTAATCACACAAATAGGTATCATATTCCACAAGGGATTGCGAGCGGAAAAATGCTTTATTATTTCTTCAGCTCTGCTCATCAACCGGCAGAGCACTGTGTCCGCGAGCATTAAGAGCGCTGCCGCTGTGACAACAATTGAGGCGGGTCCGTCGATACGCGGCATCTCAGGGGAAATTACCGCTTCCTTGCCGCGACGGTGCCGACCGTAACGTGGTTAGAGACGACCAACGTTGGTAAACACGCGGTGTTAAAACCAAATTGTGGTGGGACGAGCATTTTACGAGCATGTGTGATGATGTCATGACGGATTTTTGCCGTGTTTTCGCATTCATATTTCGGAAATGGTAAGGCACTTTGATGATTTTTTTATGGTTCCGTGCGTGGTGGTGTTTTTAAACCACCCACAACTGTTTATAAATATTTATCGATGAATATGGGCCCGTGAATGGCCGCTACCATGAACGGAACAAAAGAAATGATAAATAATAATCCATAAATCACTTACCTAAATGTCTTTAAAAGACACAGCTCAACCAATCTGTGATAGTCATTTGTTCTACCCACGTTGTCATCAAAACATACAACAACAAAAAAACTTAGACCATCACACAAATCCAAATACACGACACAATCACAATTAATAGGCACACAGCACCTATTACAACGCACACTGAACTAATAAATATTTCAGAATGCGAGAGTGAAAATCCACTGTACAAAACTGCAGCTAATTTTCAGGATTCCAATGAATTTATTCCGTCCGTCGCGCGTAGGGGTTGCGCGTTGTAAAAAATGCAGCCAGTCGCCATCCCGGGTTTATCTAACGCAAATAAATCTGTCAATTTCACTCAGCCTCCCTTCGTGTGCCGGTGGTTTCTATATTCTTGTTATCTTTTGTTATTGACTGAGAGCCTTAGGTTACATGTTGTTGTAACTATATTGTTTTTCAGCCACCTTAACAAAGTCAATTAGGTACAATTCTTGACAAATAATAAAATTAAATTTAAGTAGGTCAGCAACAAAAGTCGATTAACACTTCAGTTTTTTTAATTTCAGTTATTGAGCAATACATTTGTTCAAAATTGCAGCAGAAGTACAATGCAGTTTTGAACAAATATTTTGTTCAATATAAAATTAAATTATAATTATTATTCACTTCAGATTTTTTAATCTGAAGTGAATAATAATTATAATTAATAATCTGTTAATCAACTTTTGTTGCTGACCGTACCTATTTATTCTCAAAAGTAGGAGGCAAATTAATATCTTACAGATTTCATTGTGTAACTCCGTGGTAGAAAATTAATCGTTAACAAAAACAGTACCCTAAGTGTAACATACTATCAATCACATCTGATTAATTTCGAAGGATATTGCTAATTCATTGCGTCATATGTTCAAAAAATTTGTCTGCTCAACAACGTAAATAACACAATGAATGTTGTGGAACCGTCAAAATGAAAACCATTGCTTCTGTTAGTGTGTTACCCAATTACCCCACAGGCTGATGCAAAACCAATACGTAGTACAGAGATATGAGGAACAGGGAGTAAACTTTACTCAACCTCCATAGAAAAGGGAGGATCCTCCGACCAGACGGGTGTTGTCTGGCGGGCAACTGCTCGATGAATCATGTCGGGCCGTTGTATCTATGCTAGTTGCGCGGTAAACTCTGCTTGCGAGATGCAGGACTTTGCGTGACGTCAGTATGACGCGTTGTTCTCATGTGGCATTGTAGATACCGCTACAGAACTCTGCTCTGCTTGAGACACAGCTGAATTGAGCTGGAATCCCAATTCAGCTGAGTATAGATCGTTTATGACTCTGGAATAAGGCCTGTGCTTAAGTGCTGATTCTTTACTTGATCAGTGATCAGGTGATTGGATTTCAAATAGGACTTAAGGGACTTTCTGTAATAAGCAACTTAACAGTCTGTTGATTTTGTAGCACGTAGGTTGTACCAGTATAATGCTGTAAAATGTGATAAAATCTTTATATTCTGTTAACCAGTAATCCCACTTTGCATAAGCTTTACCTCATGGAGCAATCTCTGTTTCCAACATAAAGCTGTTTTCACCGCGAATAAAATACGATTCGCAGAAAAAGTTTCAAACAAAAAAAAAACTGCAAAATGTTTTCCATCGCAGCGCTGGGGTGAAAATAAAAAGTACCTACCTACCTAGTCAATACAATGCAACGACAACATCTATTGTTCGACACAGATCAACAGATCCAATAGACATCCCCTCACGATCGAGATCGAGCTCATTCATCCGTCGGTTGAATCTGTGCGGCTGAGTCATAGAATCGATAGGTACAGAAGGCCAGCTGCATACAACGAGCGAAAACGCACACACACCAATAGGCTCGCGTAAAGGTAATCCGTCATCGGCTGAACTATGCTCGTATAATGTCGACTGAACTCGGCCGATCGAACTAAACATGTTTAAAACGAAATGAGTGCGTTCACTGGAGTGATGGCCTTAGGGGCGCTATGGAGCGAGGACTTAAAAAACTAATTTAAAAAAATTAAACCGACTTCAATAATAAATTAACTCAAAATTAAGAAATAACTTTAATTTCGGAAGTCGGTGTCTTGGGATCTGTATTTTAGTTTTAGTTTTTCGCCACCGACTTCCGAAATTGAAGTTATTTCATAGTTTAGAGTTAATTCCTTTTTGAAGTCGGTTGAATTTTTTCTTTCGTAATTTTTAGTTTTAAGTAAAAAACTGGAATATTTGTTTGTAATAAGTAGGTAATAGTTCCGTTGCAAATATTGCGCCAGAATTTGACCAAGGTCGTATCAATAAGCCAGGCCGTCACACATAGGTACACGTATTACTCCATATCTTGAACATTACGGAACCGATTTTGATGAAACTTGCACTGTTTCCTAAGTTGAAGTAAATGTAAGCCAATAAAAAAATGGTCGTAATCCGATTAATAGTTGCGGAGAAATGCGTGGACAAACATACATATATACATCTATAAAAAAAAACGACGGATTGCACTCCGGGAGTGCCGGCAGAAGTGAAAACTTGAATATTAACGTTGTTTACTGTAACTGTCACGGTCACCGTCGCCGTCGCCGTCACCGTCACCGTCACCGTCACCATCACGTCACCGGTACCGTCACCGTCGCAGTCACCGTCACCGTCACCGTCACCGTCATCGTAACCGTCACCGTCACCGTCACCGTCACCGTCACTGTAATCGTCACCGTCACCGTCTTCGTCATCGTCACCTTCACCGTCACCGTCACCGCCACCGCCACCGTCACCGTCACCGTCATCGTCACCGTCACCGTCACAGTCACCGTCACCGTCACCGTCTGTCTGTCTGTCTGCAATTTGATGCTGTGTACTTGTTTTCAATTTTTGATATTTTGGATTCTTACGAATGTTCGATCACGGTCACGTGACATCTTACAATCAGGGTCACGTGACGTGACGCGAGTTTAACATTTTTTACCCATTACAAAAAAGTGTACAACGCCGCTAAAGAAGTTTTCACTTTAAAAATTATATTTGTTTGGAAGCCCTAATAGATTGTCGTATGTGAATATAATGCAGTTCCAATAATTTTACATACATACGTGTCGAAATTATTGATAACCTCCTTTTTGAAGTTGGTAAAAATATGACTTTTTTATTCGGAAATGTAGTGTATGTGTATGTAATGGTAGATTTCCGAAAAAAACGTTCCCTACTTCCTCCTTACATCGCCACATGGCGTCCGATAACTAGCTGTAGGCACCTTCCTACGCACACACACTTTCTTTTACACAATGTTTGATTGGATTGACTGAGTTCGGCCGACGACGCATTACACCTCGCGTTACACCTCACTAGCTGTACTTAGGCCCGTCCGTGTCGTGTCGTGTGTGTGTGTGTGTGTGTGTGTGTGTGGGAGTAGGACTGATTTCGCTCTTTGTAAGAAGTCGCCTTCTGTATCTATTTGTTTTGTGACGGCATTTGCCAGACTACGAATGTATGGGGCATTTGTTTATCCGCTCCGATGGCAGTACATTGCGTCTCCTGCATGCCTGCAAATCGTATTAGAGTTAGAAATGGTTCGGTGGTTTAATTGAATATGAGGATTATTGTCTGTTTTGATAAAATCGATGACATCATAAACCTTCAACAATAATAACATTCATAACTACCAATTAATCAATTGTATTGTCTATTCCGTGTCGAACCGTTTTCCCTAGATTGCAACGCTTCATAACATTTCAGAGTTCAGGGAGTTTAGCTATATTTTGCAACTTTATTTTATTAAGAAAATATAATTGATATACGGGCAGTTTGTCCTTACACGGAGATGTAGGTAGTATGTAGATTGTTGATGGGTACGAATCACACGGGATGTACAGAAAATAAAATCACTGTTTTGCGTTCGTTACTGATTGATCGATTTATTAGGAAAAACTTTAAAATATATATACATAAAGTAGGTTACTTGTGATGGGCGCGATAACTTATTCAGCGAATGTAAACAAGTAATCGGCAAATAAGCAAATGCAACAAGCATTTGCTTAAACAAATGCTTATTGCATTTGCAAAATTCAAATTCAAATCATTTAATTCGGAAACCGTCAATAATGTATTAGTTAGTATTAGAACTTACAAACTATGTTAGTGTTAGAATCAAAATTAAAATTAAACTTAAACTTAAAATCAAAGTTAAAATAAATATTAAAATCAAAATCACAATCAAAATTCAATCAAAATTAATTTAAAATTAAATATTTACTTAGATTAAATCAAATCAATTAAATCAAAATTAAATGTTACGGTACAAACTAAAACAATAGATTTCATGTGGTTATGAACATTCAGAATCCATGAGGGTTTGATTGGTGCATGATTTAATTTAGGAGTTATCCTACTATTTTTAAGATAAGATATGGGTATCAAGATCAAAATTATTTCATTCGTGAGACTCTTATTTATAAAAGCGTAAGTACTTATGTAGACAAAAGTACCTTTGTAGTTACATTGTACAGACCTACCTGATGTAAATCATATTATGAACGTATCGGTTGTCACGTTAATTGAAAGATGCGAGGATTGTAGTGTAATGACGAAATTATTGATTCAATTAATTTTGCATAATTGAAATGATATAATATAGTGGTCGTATGGATTATAATAGCACACAAGTCCCTACAGTATACAATAATATATTTATGTACGACGAAATAAATATCGCAGATAAAATTATTGTCTCCCAATAACAAATAAATAAAAACCAGTCAATAAATCCAACAGTAATTCAACACTACAACTTTGTTACTTATTACGTATGCATTAACTTATCATGTTTACCAGTAAAGATTTATGTGGGTGTACCGATCCGATATTATCATAATGGAATATGAACGGCGATTCGTACTGCTATCCGAATTCATATGAGTTCTTCCAACAATTGTCCGGGATCCCGGGATTCCTCATGCTCCCGATTGCTTCCCTATTTCCTGTATCGATATTTTATTGCATGCCATATTTCCGCGAGATGACTCGACTGCCTCCCGTCCGATTGGATATCGAAATCCAGCATCGAATACATATATCGGTATTTGATTGGTTTTAGATATTGTGTTTTCAAAAAGATTTTTCAGTGTCGTCTCCGCTCTGTGTCCATTTTCTGTCATTGTGTATATACTGTGATTGTGTATATTGTGTGTAAATTTTCGTATCACGAACTCTTAATTTTAAATTTTCCTGCTGCTATATAGCAGCAGGAAAATTTAAAATTAAGAGTACCAGAGAATTATGAAAACAATTTACGGTTCTGAACAGCAGTCTAGAATAAGTGAGACCTGTAGCATTGTACCATAGTTCTATAACATTTTTGTTTCAAATATCAAACTTCACATTCGTTATTCTAAGTAGGTACTTGTTTAAATATATTGCTTACCTTTACAGAGGTGTCCTGATTCATGTCGAAATAAATGTTTGTCCAAATTGGAACTCAATATCTACCTACACCATATCTATGACCAAAATCAATCGTTTCTGAATTAATTTTAAACATGGGTGATAAATCTTGGCAGTCGTTAATAAATACTTATGGAGTAAGTAGGAACTTAAAAAGTTAGTGACAAAAAAATCAGACTGTGGTGGAGAGGAAGTTTATACTTAGTGGATAAGACAAAGATTAAAAGAGAAAACGAACAAGCAGGGGATCGAGGTGGGGGGGTGGAGGGGGGTTCAGGGGATCAGAACAGAACGGAATAACTCGATTTTTTTTGTCAGTAACTATTTAAACTTTTATGGAACTCTCATCTTGGCACGAGTAAATATATACATCATAATAGTTTATCATTGTATAAAGATAGTATGTAAAGGGGAACCTATTACCTACTCATGAATTTGTACAACAGGTGTTTCATACTTTGGATAAAGAAGGTCTTCGGGTAGGTACTGCAGTTTTGTATGGAGCAGCTGGTTTGAAGTGGTTCATATTTATGAGCACTATTCAAATATTTTATACTTTTATTCAGTCCAACATAAGCAGTACCTACAGTTTATATGTGAAGTTGGAACATAGCAAACAGAAAATTGTCTTGGAGAATTTTCTGTTTACTATGTTCAATAATTACAGTCGGGAATTTCCAGGTAGCATTATTCTCGTGACAAACAACAGTAATTCACACAGCAATGAACAGACACAATACACAAAAATACAAATAACCGTTTCTATACTTCGTGAATTCCGTGATACACAAAAGAAAACAACCCTTTACATATAAAGTAGGAATCACCCTTTACCCTTTTTTACGCGAGTTACCGGGGAATAATGCAAAGTTTTCCGTATAGCCGAAAAAAGTTTACGTTTTTCGTGCAAAATTTATTGCCTATAAACAGTGACGTTCGAACCACGGGAGCATAATAAAAGAAACTCAAAGGGTCAGCACACGGTAACTTTATGGACTTAACTGGCAAAATGTGTTGCCAGTTATAATAGTTTTGTTTGGTGTAATAAAAACTTTTCTTATTATTACGTTATTATGTAACCTCCCTCTGCAGTTAAGGATGCTTATGGTTGTAACTTAGGAAAGTTTGTATACCGGCTGGAGATCTAAGGGCTCCATGCTAATATTATTGGAAAAGGGAACTGCGAACATAAAAAGACACGTTTTGACGTTTTGTAAGCTGTTTCCCCTATTATACTGTCCAAAGCGTTATTATTGTGGAAAAGATTGTTGCACAACCACAAAACACTTGAACCATCATCATCTGCCTAGCCTATTCCCAACTATGTAGGGGTCGGCTTCCAGTCTAACCGGATGCAGCTGAATACCAGTATTTGACATGGAGCGACTGCCTATCTGACCTCCACAACCCGGTTACTGGGTAATACGATATCCCTTGGTAAGACTCGTTGTCAGACTTTCGGGCTTCTGACTACAAGTAACGACTGTCAAAGATGTCTTTGAATGTCAGCCGGGACCAACAGCTTAACGTGCTTTCCGAGGCACGGAGGGGTCACGGTATGTAAAGATGGCCACCCATCCGCAGACCAACCGCGGCAAGCGTAGCTTAACCTGATCGATCGACCTGTGCACAAAACACTTGAACCAATAAACTTAAATTTTCACGCATTTGTATCTACAAAGTCCGTAATGAATACATACGAGGCAGCTTTAAAGTAGCACCAATCACTGACAAAACTACCGAAAACCGCCTCAGATGGTATGGACACATTCAAAAATACAATGAAGATCATGTGGTACAAATTGCACTAAATCTGCCAGAGCAAAAGGTGAGAGTCAAAATGGCGGGTGTACCTTAACTAATCGAATCCTTCCATTTACCAAAAAAATGTACCTAAATTGTACTATTTAGTACCTCGGTTTAAAAAAATTGTACCTTCTTCAGAACGAAATTATTTCGAAATTAAGGTACACCCGCCATATTAACGTTAAGATGGCGGGTGTACTATAGTATTTTATTATTTAACCATTACTCATAAAATATTATTAGACCAAAAAATTGTACCTAAAATGTACTATTTAGTATCTAGGTTAAAAATAATTATACCTTCTTCAGAACGAAATTGTATTAAAATTAAGGTACACCTGTCATATTGATGTACATCAGAACGTTCGGCCTACTGAGGCGAGGTAGGGAGCTGGTGCTACTCCAGTTTTTAGTGGCGATTTTGTGACGCATAAAGATGCCAGTCAAATAATTTGTGATGTTCTGTCACAAATTGGTGGATGGCGACTGAAATAAAATGTATTCGAATAATTGATAAATGGGTACTTGTTCCGTTGGAATAAAACGAGTATTTATCGAGTGCCTAGTTCCTTAATGAAACAAAACACGTTGAAATAAGGTGACCATGTAGATATTCCAACGAAATAAGTATTATTTTATCCAGTAGGTCTTAATGAAACAAAAAACCTCGAAATTGTTAATTTATATTATTATATTAGGCACAAGCAACGTTACCATTACTCATAAAATATAATTACACCAAAAAGTTGTACCTAAAATGTACTATTTAGTACCTAGGCTTAAAAAAATTGTACCATCTTCAGAACGAAATTGTATCTTTTAGGTACACCCGCTAACGTTCTGATGTACAGTGGGCTGCATCAATTGGGTACCCCAGTTGTATTAAAATTTTCATACAACTGGGGTACCCAATTGATGCAGCCCACTTTACATCAATACATCAGAACGTTCGGCCAATCGAGGTAGGGAGCTGGCTGCTACTTCAGTTTTCTTGATGATTTTGTGACGCATAAAGATTCCAGCCAAATAATTTGTGACGGAACAGTTCCAAACTTAAAAGCATTTTATTTCCGGCCGATATCAGGCCGTTCGGGGCCTGATAACAGAACATTTGGACAATTGAATCTCCATAACTGAGGACCTTAGATAAACTGTTACTGAATAGAGAGTTAGTGACGACACTAAAACGAATTTTCATTGCTTTAGTTTTTTTCGTGACGGCCCCATTAAATGGTAAATTGACAATTAAACTTTAAACCTCAAAATATTGAGATTATCGATTCTCTACAACGAAGAAGCCTAGAAGACTCGTAAAAACCCGCAATGTGTTGCAGTCGTCGAGAATAAGTAACTGCTCTGCAGGTTTTCAGTGCAATGGTGTGAGCATTTTTATTGATTCAAGATCATAATTATTCTACTATGGCGGATGGCGACTGAAATAGGGTGACCATGCATTGGAATACTCGATATATAGGTACTTGTTTCGTTGGAACAAAACAAGTATTTACTCATTCCGTCTAACCACTAGAGACCCATGGCATGTGAACTGACAGACATCAGATTGACAGGGTACTGAACCCCAAAAACTACACGAGTGGACTGATATGCAGGGATCAGCTCAACGTTGCTTGTGCCTAATATAATAATATAAATAAACAATTTCGAGGTATTTTGTTTCATTAAGACCTACTGGATAAAATAATACTTATTTCGTTGGAATATCTACATGGTCACCTTATTTCAACAATTTCAACGTGTTTTGTTTCATTAAGTACCTAGGTACTCGATAAATACTCGTTTTATTCCAACGGAACAAGTACCCATTTATCAATTAAAATTAAACGAATACATTTTATTTCAGTCGCCATCCGCCAATTTGTGACAGAACGTCACAAATTATTTGGCTGGCATCTTTATGCGTCACAAAATCGTCACAAAAAACTGGAGTAGCAGCCAGCTCCCTACCTCGCCTCAGTAGGCCGAACGTTCTGATGCACATCAATATGGCAGGTGTACCTTAATTTTAATACAATTTCGTTCTGAAGAAGGTATAATTATTTTTAACCTAGATACTAAATAGTACATTTTAGGTACATTTTTTTGGTCTAATTATATTTTATGAGTAATGGTTAAATAATAAAATACTATAGTACACCCGCCATCTTAACGTTAATATGGCGGGTGTACCTTAATTTCGAAATAATTTCGTTCTGAAGAAGGTACAATTTTTTTTAAACCGAGGTACTAAATAGTACAATTTAGGTACATTTTTTTGGTAAATGGAAGGATTCGATTAGTTAAGGTACACCCGCCATTTTGACTCTCACAGCAAAAGAGAGGCAGAGGCCGCCGGCCATTGACCTAATGGTCGAATATAAATAGAGACCTCAAAAAAGTACGATTGCCTGAACCGACAACCCAAGACAATAACTTGACGCAGAAAAGTGAGGAGACCCAGCCCCAAATATCGGGACCAGAGATGGAAGAAGACTTCACGTATCTACCTGTGCGTTTACATAATCATCACAAACATACATAAATCACCTAAAAAGCGATACATACTTTAAATAAACAAGCAAAATTTTACGTTTATCAAATTAGAATGCAACACGAGAAATAAATTCATCTCCTTTCATGAATAAACAATTAATCTAACGAAACGCCATGGCGGCAAAACTCTGTCCAATTAATATTTCCATTGCATACAATTTTACAAATTGTTAGTAAGACTTTATACAAAACAATATACATAGGTACCATACAATATACACAGTACATGTTTTCTATACAGCGTGTATCAGAAATGTGTGGTCATATTTAAGGGTGTGGTACAGACCATCAAACTGAACAACTTTCTTTTTGATCGAGTAGGTATTAAAGTTTTCTGTAGGACAGTTGATTATTTTTTTGCGATTACGATGTTGATCCCATGGAGAAAATTGTTCAGTTGGATGGTCCGTATTGCACCCTTACATATGACCACACTTTTCTGATACACGCTGTATGTATAATTTCCTCTGTTAACATGCAAACCAACGGACGGTAAATAGAATTGGAAGCTTTTAATTCTGCAAGCTTTAAAGGTTAAATCCACCACCAGTTGCGAGTCGAGCCGTTGGCACAGAACCAAATTATTTTAAAAGAAACCCCCTAACGATCTCATTTCATAGGATCACGGCATATTACTTGTTACAATTTTTAGGATTTCGTACTGGAAATTGGAAAATGGATTCCTTTTGTTCCTGTTTGTCCGCGAATGGAACGAAAATTTGTAATAGTCTTCATAATGTTGAGCTCGTTTTAGCGGTTTGTTTAAAAAAAAAAAATGTGATGATTCAACTGCTACTTTAGATTGTGATCATAATAATTAATCTATGGTATCTTAAAGGAGCGTTTCAGAATCATGCAGATTTGCAAATGCATGCGAACCCGCATGCGTAGCACCCGCAACGCATCTTTTCATGTTTACATGCTAGTAGGATGCGATATCCGCATTTCTTGCTTAATATTTCACGCGCCCGCATGCGTGAGCAAATGCGCATGTCAAAAAAACGTTCTAAACCTCATAAACAAGAACACAAGACTTGATTAAGAAAAAGATAGAAGGAACCCAGAAGAATATGGAAAGAAAATCTCACAAGTAGCTTTTTTTTTAGCCTCTACATTCTACAACTTTGTTGCACCCATCCGCGGTTAACTGAAGCATTAAACGCATGTGGACCTCGTTAATAAACTCCTTGCTTAAATTAAGCCAAATTATTATCGTTCTAATTACATTTAGTTCCTATAAATATGTTTTTCTAACAGCTTTGTTAGTAGGTATTTGCTGGGAAGTAGATATTATCTTTGTCCGATGTTGTTTTGTCTCCAGATGAGTTACCGATAATGGATTTAAACACTTGGAAGGAAGTCCTTCCGATATTTGGTCGACTTCCTTGGTGATCACTGATCATATCTAACAGAACAGTAATTGATTCTTATAATTGATGCGTCAGTGTTTATTCCGAGAAACGAAACAAACGTTTTGCCAGCTAACAGTTACAAGTGTTTTGGATGCTTTCTCGAAAATGTTTGTGGGAATCTGTGTCATGTCATTTGATTAATGGTTTTTTTTCTATTCATAATTTTAAAGATGTATCTTTGTTGGAATTACCAAGAAGCAATATGTCCTCTTTTTATAAGAGTGACAATATTGTACTATTTCTTTGAATTTACTTTCATTGATTAACGAAAACCATCTCGTATATTTTAAGGTTAGCACAATCCTATCTAAGAACTTTTGAAAGACCTCACAACAAACTAGTGCAGGTATCAAATCTAAAACGCTAGTAGTCACCACTGGTGTTTTCATTGCTACTGCAATTTGAACCGACCATTGTTCAATTACTTTTGTATTTTCTAACTGAAGAGCATGGCTATCACAATGTCTATAGAAGTGATTTTTCCATTTGTTAATTAAGAGGCATACAGCCGTCTATTTTCTTTTCATTAAAAGGTACCTTACCTACCTATAGAAGAAATTTAAAAAAGTCAAACAAAGAGACATCACATTCACGATTGATGAAAAAAAAACAATGGGTGCGCTTCCAGCTGAAGTGAATTGCATTTCTGTGTTCTTTTAATTCACAAAGCTTTTATTACTTTGTTGTAGGTAGGTACATGTATTGTTAATTAAAGCTACATGGTTTTAACAATACCTACTGTAAGTGCCCCTGAATATATATTGAGCTGTAAACAAACAACAAATGAATTGAATATTCAGACTCGCAGTAGCGCGAAATTGTTAATATTTTGTATTTAAGGTTCCTATAACAAAAACCAATCGTTACGTAAATCATTTAAATATATATTTTATATTCAACTAGCAGACCTGGCGAACTTCGTATCATTCGTATATACTTCGAATCATTAAGAACGAATGTATAAGAAGATGAATTATCTTATTCTGCTATTCGATGCGGAGACAAATCCAACTAATCAAAGGTCAATCGGTTCAACCGTTTTTAAGTTATAAATGGTATAACTAACCCGATTTTGTTTTATTTATATAGATTATTCGTGATGGGTAGGTAAACTATCAGGTACTATTGCATACAAGTGCCGGTTAACTACTATTAATGAGACTAAATTGATACTCCTACCTTACAGTGCTAAAGATACACTAAACTTTGTGATGCACAAATTATGTTTGGTTATACTTTGACAAAATATCAACAGTCCGCAAACAGGACGTAGGTTTTAGCAACAAAGGGAATTCGTGAGTAACACATACGCTTAATAGTAGCAAAACAAACAGCCATACAGAACTAAACATTTAACATAGCCCCGTGTTCGTCTATGCCATTTATTAAAGGTAAACGCTAGAGAAATTATACTACGTCCCACTTTATCTCACTCATTATGGTAAACACGGTCTGAGCGATATAATTACGAGGTAATTTATTATTGTTGTATCACAGAACACGCCATCCATTACAATTAAGATATTTTTTATTAACAATTTTCACGCGAGCAGTAGGTAATTTTGAAATATTGTCCGCAGCTTTCAAGCGGTTTATTTTTACTCCAATAATTATAATCGTGTTTTTGGGACATTTGCTATGGTTTGTTTTTGTATTTTTAATTAGCTTGGCATTCAATCCACTCAGCCTATCACAGTCCACTGCTGGACAGAGGCCTCTCTCAGGCTGCACCACAACACCCTGTCCTTCGGCTTCCGCATCCAGAAGACCTAAAGAAGGTTCTTTAGATCGTCGGTCCATCTAGCTGGGAGGCGTCCCACACTATGCTTACCAATACGCGGTGTTCACTCCAGGACACGTCTGCTCCACCGGCCATCGGTCCTTCGACAAACGTGGCCAGCCCATTGCCACTTCAGTTTGCTTACTCTGCAAGCTATGTCAGTAACTCGGGTTCTTTTCCGGAAAATTTAATTCCTCATTTGACGTTTAAGTTTAGCATTACAAGAACTACAACTACAACTGTACCAGACAAAGAACCAAAAGCTTGCAGTAAGCGATGAGCGTAAGGGTCTATTCCACTTGGCTGAATTCAGTCGTATTTTAAGGAAGAGGCGTATTAGCATAGCTTCTACTACTACTACATACATTGGATTAGTTATTACATCAGTTACTGAATTCGTCTGCAGATTCAGGTGCCACAGAGGCAGACGTATCCCCCTTTCTTCTTTCAAATTAGGTTATTTTTTAGTTATCTAACTTGCTGTATGCGGATTACACTTGTTTGAATTCAGTAACTTAGCCATTTAAACAACTTTTTGCCAAGTAGAACAAGTTCCTCATTAAGGTATCTACTTAAGTCTTAGAAAAATTTCGGATTTGTTAGTTTCCTTTGAGAGCGTCGTCTTTGTCGATTTACTACTGTGTGACATTCTCTTTCTAAGCTCGATGTGTCATTTCTGACAAGGACTTCAATTGTTTTAATCCATTTGATTAACAAAATTTTGGAGCGCATGGGAACTACCTACCCATATCAACGTCCGGGTACGGTATCTATAATTATTTTCTTAGTCAGCATCTTACAACACTCTCTAGTTGTAACTGCCTTCCTAGTTACTGGAGACCACACGGCTTGCTCTAACAAACTATGTATTTAAGTAATTAGTTACGTATCATTGCGTGGCAGTAGTTAATCAAGAGCAATTATGATTAAAACGGGTAATAATTAAGTAGAAACAAATTGACGGTTCGCAATATTTTAATTGTGGTATTGGCAACATCTACCCTACCCTTATCTTGTTTTTAGTGTTGGCAGAAATCGATCATTTAAATATTCCTTTTGGTTACAAAACTACTGGAGCAAAAACATATACGTAATTATTAATCAAGTAAACAGCTAAGCTATGCCAATAACATTAATATCTACTGATTTCAGGGGGAGTGTTGGCAGATCTATATCGATAATTTACATATTCCTTTTGGTTACAAAACCACTGGAGCAAAAACATATACGTAATTATTAATCAAGTAAGTAGCTAAGCTATGCCAATAACATTAATATCTACTGATTTCATGGGGAGTGATAAATGATAAATGATAAATGATTTTATTTTTGTAAGTAGGTTTGTACAAACACTTTTACACGTCAATCATGGTTTTTTAAAACTAGATGAGGTCGGCGTTTCCTATCTGACTACTCTGAGAAGAAAGGCCGAAACAAACTCAGAGGTCACAGTCTCTTTTAAAGTCCAGACATAATCTTGGTCAGGTTATATGAAGACCATGTAGATCGATGTCTGAGACGGTCTTTTGAAGAAAGAACCACACAGATTGAGAGGACCTGTCCAGTCAGTGCACGCATTTGTCAGAAATCGTGCAGCTCAACTCAAGACTTAAGGAGCTCAACGATTCGACGAACAATACCAAAGAAAGGACATTTGGGTAGGCCACATAAATTACTCAAACTGCCAGACCAAGAGAAAAAAAAAAACAGAACAGAAAGAATAATAAAAAATATATATAAAAGTAACAAAATGACCCACATCGTCTTCACATTCACAAATCACAATAAATAAAATAATGTAATACTTTACAAAGTAAGCAAATGTCATTGTTTATAAAAAAAATCATTAATGTCAAAGTGTATATAAAAAAAAAGGACGTTCCAAATGCAGAAATGTGAAGCAGCTCAATCCCAAGCCTTTTTGTCCTCAATATAATCTTTAACTGTATAAAAGGCTTTCTGGCACAACTTACGTTTAATGAATGATTTGAATTTATTGAGGCTTAGATCTTGAACGTGGCTTGGTAGCTTATTATAAAAGCGTATACATTGGCATCTGAACGAGCCACCTATTTTTTTGAGCCTTGTTGTAGGTACAACAAATTTGTGTTTGTTTCTAGTATTTATATTATGGATATCACTGTATTTTTTAAACAATTTTATATTTTTATGGGCATATAAAAGATTTTCATAAATATACTGAGAAGGCACAGTCATTACATTAATCTCTTTAAATTTGTCTCTGAGAGAGTGTCTCGGACTTAATTTATAAATTGATCGAACAGCTCGCTTCTGTAAAACAAAGATAGTCTGAATATCGGCGGCATTTCCCCACAATAGAATACCGTACGACATTACACTATGAAAATAGCTAAAGTACACTAAACGGGCAGTCTCTATATCAGTTAAATTACGAATTTTTCTAACAGCATATGCTGCGGAACTTAGCCTTTTTGACAATTTATCTATATGTGGACCCCACTGAAGCTTAGCATCCAAAGTTATGCCCAAGAATACTGTGTTGTCTTCAGGATTCAATTCCTCGCCCTTTATCAACACATTAGTTTTCACATGCCTAACGTGAGGTAGCGTAAACTTAATGCATTTGGTTTTTTTCTCGTTTAGAAGCAAATTATTAACATTGAACCAATGGACTACTTTCGAGATCGCGCTATTTACATCGTCAGTAACCAACTGCTGACGTTTAAGTTTAAACAAAAGAGAAGTGTCATCTGCAAACAACACTATATCATGATTATCCTTTATGAGGTACGGCAAGTCATTAATATAAATAAGAAACAAGAAAGGACCAAGAATTGAGCCCTGTGGGACTCCCATTGTTACTATAGATCCGGGTGATCTTTTTCCATTAACGTCAACGCTCTGAATCCTTTTACTCAAGTATGAAGTAAGAAGATCCAGAGCAGTGTTCCGGATTCCGTAGTGGCGGAGTTTCCTGATTAACGTTTCGTGAAGAACGCAATCGAATGCCTTGGACAAATCACAAAAGATGCCCAAGGCATCGCATTTATCTTCCCATGCATTATAAATATGTCCTAAAAGTTCAACACCGGCATCAGTAGTTGAACGACCCCGTGTAAAACCGAACTGTTTGCTGTGTAATAATTTATGTTTATTAAAAAATCTTTGCATTTGGTCTAAAATTAATTTCTCAAAAATTTTACTAAAGGTAGGTAGTACAGAAATAGGTCTATAATTTGTGGGGTCTGATGTACTACCTGATTTAAACAAAGGTATTATTTTACTATATTTCATAAGGTCAGGAAACTCCCCATTGTCAATACAACTATTAAAGATAAGAGCTAAAGAAGGTGCTACAATGTCAATAATAGACTTAGCTACTTCTACAGAATTACCCCACAGATCTGCAGGCAGTGTTGGCAGGTCTATATCGATAATTTACATATTCCTTTTGGTTACAAAACCACTGGAGCAAAAATATATACTCGTACTTACGTAATTATTAATGAAGTGGCTATGCTATGTTTTTTAATTTTTTTATTTACTGCATTTATTTTTTTTCATTACAATATTACTATTTTACAATTTAATACTAAAATATACATATTATATAGTTTATACAAGTATATATAAAAAAAAGGTAAAGAAAAGGAGCTCATTGGGCATCAAAAAATTCGTCCGCATCGCTGCCAATGGCACAAGTGCCCAAAAGGCTGGCAGCATTACCACGTTGGATGGCAATGCTTATTCTTTGGGCTAAAAATAGGCCAGGCCTCTGGTCACGTGAACAGTCAACCAACCGCTTGGCGATGTCCCGAAATACTCGATGAGCACTCGGACCCCAAGGCCCTGTGTTTCAACCCCAAACGGCTCAAACATATAGCTCCCAATAAGGTTGTTATATTTGCGCCGTTTGAGGTTTTCTGCTCCTGCAGCAGCCGCTTCAGCACAGCCCACTGTGCTAGGAAGATGGGATGGCGCGAGGGTGTCGACACAGGTAGCATCCCACACCAAAGGCCTACCGCCTACCCAACTTCCAAGGCATTATGGTCATTCCATCTGGCCTCTTGCCATCGTCGCGTGCCAAGCCATTGAGTTCTAAAACAGCTGGCATCCCGTCGGTGACAAGAGCCCGACGGATGATGTCGTTAATGCTGGCGTGCCGTGCCATCCGACCAGCGCTCTTGCTACAGGATAAGCCATGGTGTCCGAGGCAGTCCACTGTTTCGCCGCATTGACAGTTATTATTATTGATGTGGAGCTCCGCAAGGAGCGCCCGTGCTATGCCAATAACATTAATATTTACTGATTTCAGGGGGAGCGTTGGCAGATATCGATAATTGACATATTCCTTTTGGTTACAAAACCACTGGAGCAAAAATATATACTTACGAAATCACGAAATTCAAAAGTGGGATCCAACGAAAATAAGTCTGCTATACCAATAGCATTAATATCTACGGATTTGAAGGGCATTTCTTAAGGTCAGCACAAAAAAAATCAATGATTAACAACGAAGAGGGTTAAAAATGTTTGCTAAATTGTTCATCTTTATGCAAATTACAGACTATGAATTTTAAAAAGAGAATTACTTCCCATCTTTGATAAGCTCTATTTCTTAGTTTCCTTTGAGAGCGCTCTGTCTTTTAACAGCAAAGTAATCGTTGCCTTAATGGGCTATAATCGAGCGGGCTAACTGCAATCCTTCTAGTATTTTAATACGAAAGTGTGTTTATTGATTCGTTCTTCTTTCATGCAGCAACACGCGAATCGACGTGACAGTTCATGGCAGAGAGTGATTCAATCAAACAACTCAGCTTATCACACTGACCATTGTTGGACATAGGATTCTCCTAGGCTGCGCCACAACATAACAATGTCCTCAGCCAGTCCAGTCTGTCCCTAGAACCTTTTTAAGATCGTCGGGCCATCTAGCTGGGCGGCGTCCCATGCTACACAATCCCGAGTGACTTAGGCTACCTTTTTTCCTGTGGGATAGTCCAAGGGAGCGAAACTGGGCAAAAGCTAGTCTGTACTTTTTCAACGTTAAATAAGAATCTATGCAATGTCACATGCCTAGTTTATACAGCTCATCCTCGCTCAAACTGAAGCCCGACAGGCAATGTAAACGAGCTGAAGCGAGCAAACCGCTTCGTTTGCGGATGTCACAAGAGTGATTGACGGCAGCTCCGAATATGTGATTAATGACCAATCGTATGACGCCCAAGCTTTGTGCCGAGCGTGTGTCGTTTTACGCTCAACTTGCTATCGATAAGAGAAAGGGTTCGATTAAGGCTAAAGGCGGTTTAGTTTGGAGCTGGTGTAAGCAGAATTGGCGTAAACAGAAATTGGCGTACGAAAGCTCATGGAGCATGAAAGCGCGGTGAGGGTGATCTAATGAAACTCACAAAAAAAGAAGGCCAGGAATCTTGGGAGTGCCCACAAACATAATAAAATTACTATTGCAAAAACCTTACCAAAGATATTTTGTAATGAAATAATATTTAATAATTTGTAATGAAGCAAAAATAATTACTTATGTAAATTACTTCATCGCGGAAAGTTAAAATATTTATCATTACAAAATATATAAATATGTAAAAAGTAGGAAGCCAACCTTGTTATAGACATCGAGGTCATATAGGACTCGGCACAGCGCAGCATACCTCGTTATAAGAGTGGTTAGTGTAGTCCCAGCATTCGAATTATCAGCGCATATCTCAAAAAAAAGTATGGCCGGAGAAGGAATAAAAAACGACGAAGCGGGAAAAAAATTATTAAAATTATATTTTGGAACGAAGGAAGCATACCCAACTAGCAAAAAGTGGTTTTTATACTATCCTAGAACCATCATTTATCGAGGACTATATGAGACTTATATCCACATAATTATAAGTCGGGAAAAGGGCCCACTTTATAAGTCTACTTTTACTTATAACGTATTTATATTAGACCGCTGAAATGCCATAAATACGCCTATATTGCTCCTGTAATTGAATTACGTCAATGCAAATACTCCTGTTAATCTCAATATAAGTAAGTTATAGTAAAAAATTAGATTAATAAGCGCCTAGAAATGCTTACTTAAGCTCATATATTGTGAACAGTCGAAGTGAATTTATCGGACATTGTTGTGCTCTGTAAAAAAAATATTTTTAACATCTTGAGGATAAGTATTTATATGAATCAGAATTTATTAATGTCAACCATAGTAGAAAAACAAAATGTTATTGTTGTCAAATTGTTAGTCTTATAGCTTATTCGTAGGGGAACATGAATTTTCTGTGAAATCTATTATGGTTTTGATTACAATTTTAAAGCGCCTCTTGAAACTTGCTTATTTACATTTTAGTATTAATTAATATTAAATTAATATTATGAAGGCAGCTGACATTTTCTTAGTAAGCATTTCCAAGTGTGACATAGTGCTAAAATAAGTATTTTTAGCATTTCCAAGTGTGGCATAGTACCAATATAAGTATATTGGTTCTATATTGGGTTATCTCAAAACCGAAGAAGATTCGCCATTGTTACCGATTACTGTACTGGTCGTTACAAGCAAAAGTGGATTCTTAAGGGTTTTAACCAGGATTGTTTGAGATTACTTAGACAATAACACTACTGTGGAATGCCTATATAAATATGTCTAGGTTTAAAACGGCATACGATAAATCTAAAAAAAAATATAGAGAACATTTTATCCTACCGACTGCTGTTATAATCTTGGTGATTAATTATTTTTAAAACGTGGATATGAAATCCATTTAACAGTTACTTCTAAGCTTATGTTAAACCAAACCAGATACATAAATGACTTACAGTAATTTAACTTTAATTTACTTATATTGGCCACAAAATATTAGCTTATATGAGGCTATAAGTAAAAATAACAAGAGCAATTGCTCCTCAGTGCATGTCTTCCTGGTACATGCTCCTACAGGAGTATTAAGATTTAAATGGCCCGCAGATGTTATCTTATAGGCGCATTTAAGTCTGACTTACTGGAGTAATTACTCTTGAGTGTAATTACTCTTATTTCATGCTTTTATAGGAGTCTTGATCCTATATTTGTCAGGAAATATGATCCTATATACGAATATAAGTAAAAATTATAGGATACAACGTACTTGAGTAAAAACAGCATGTATTTATGCTGTTAAAAGCGTAGTAGTAACCACCAAAACCTTCATCGGAGCTTTATAAGTCCATGTAGCATTATAAAATCGCATTCCAGGATTATTTTGCTAGTTGGGTATTGTTTGGGACGATCCAGGATTTTTCGGAATGTGGGACAAAACTTTAGGACGAACGAAGAAAATACCGAAACATAAAAGTTCTCTACCATGATAAAAGAAACCAGAGGGGCAATTCTGGTAATTTTATGAACGTTCACAGTCTGATCTCAGTCTCATCATCATTATCCACAGCCCGAACTCACCCACTGCAGGACATATGCCTCTCTTATGTAGTGTCAATCACCACGCTCCTGTGCCAGCCTCATCCAGGTTTTGCCCACGATGGCAACACCATGGATCTCAGTCTCAGTTAAATTCTCTCAAGTCTCAGGAAAATTAGAAATATTTTTGACGCACTCGTCATAAATATTTCTAATTTTCTTACATTTTTGACATTCATTGTCACCGAGATGACCTTGCGACTACATTTTGGAATTGATCGTGTTTGGTCGGGGAATCCCCGTCAGGAACGAATTTCCTCACGCGATACTCGTATACATAATTATAATGAAAATAGATAGAGAGAGACAATCGCATAACGCTTTTTCGTTACTTGACGATTTCTACCAGTTCACTCCTACCGCAATACGCGTTAAAGAACTTCGTTCCAAAAAATTGCGCGCTCACCTTCCCCAAGTTTTACATAAGACCGTACTTTAGTCGAGCTTACGCATAAAGCACACCGTCCTAATACTTCCCAGATTCCATGAGCTACGCGCCGAGAACATAGCCGATATTATTATTCATATTTCACTGGTTCCGTACTTTACGCAGTCAGATCACGGATTGAACTTTTTCAATAAAACACACCCCCCGAGATAGCAGCGTTTGGAAGTGCGGTCACGCATCACGGCAAGCGATTTTATAACTTTATCACTGTTATCCAATACCTGTGCCTTGAGGAACCCCAAAGATTTTACATTGAAATAGCTTCATTACTCGTTATCTTTCTCTTCGACGAGTTTCTTTTGATCTTTTGCTATATTTGTTCTTTTATTTTAATTCAGTTCCAAAATGAGCTGTTATCATTCTACGTATGCTAATACAGCCCGTATTAGCATACGTGGAATGATAACAGCTTATTTTGGAAGACATTCTTTATTGAAAACTGTTATTTGATACGCAATACTTTTGACGTAAGATAGCGTTATCGCAGACACGCTACTTAAAGAATTTTGAATACAATATCGATTTAAATAATGTAAACAAAAACAGATTTCGTTTAACATAATTTTAAAAGTATAAATAACTGGGCTCGTTTATATTATGCAGATGCAGATACAAACCTGTATATTTTCCTTCTTATACAGTACCTACCTTTACGTCTCAAATGTAATCGTTACTTGATAAAACATTGCATACCTACTAACGTTTTCATTAAAAAAAATATCACAAATACATCATCATAACATTGAAATATTTCTAAAATGCCGCTCTAGGCGGCATAGCCGGTATCGTTTACATAACACCGTAAGTAGTCTATATTTACCGATGTCTCACAACAAGCCCTTAATAGACGCATTTGTACAGTACAAAATGCTCATTAAAGCAGAATTATTACTATCATTCATCATGTATTACTTCCTAGAACCAAAGGTATACCGCCTGTCAGCACGCTCTGACAAGAAAATCATCTTCACAGACCCGCCCCTCCCATTCACTCGACTGAGATTAGCTGTTAATATTTATAAGTGCAATAATGCCTTAATATCTATTCATAAGTGAAAATTATTATGCAAATAGTGGCAAGAAGGCGGGTAGTAAATTCAGCGGTGTCTAGTCGGAGTCTGCTTTGCCTTAATTGCTTGTCCAGGAGCAATGAATCTAAGGAGATTTGTGGCGAATGTGGTGGCGAATGTTTCACACACAATTATTTAAATCCAGACACCTAACACTTGTGCTGCTGGTATCAATAGTTGGTTTCAAACAAAAATATTTCGACTTTGAAAATCGTATAAATTTTTTTAAATTATTAATTAAACTTTTTTTTTTCCAGTCTAAGTTGTTCTACTTAGATACCTAAGGGTGGGATTCCCATCGCCGCGCAGTCACCATAGATTGAGTACCTACATGATTCTGAAACCCCTCGGATGAAATTTTACGTCGCTAATTAAAAAATAAACCAGTCAAGAGCGAGTCCGACTCACGCACCGAGGCCCGAGGGTTCCGTACAAATTTGTAGGTGTGTACCTAAATAGGGTTTTTTTTGTAATGTAATACAAAATTACGGTTTTCGGATTTTTTTTCCTTTACTTGTCCTACATGACAGTGCTCCTTGCCAAATTTCATGATTCTAGAGGTCAACGGGAAGTGCCCTATAGATTTTGATTCCAGAACATAAACGCCCGTATCTTTTGATTGCGCCGACTTAGAAGTTTAATTTTTTATTGCTTCAAGGGATTGCAGCCCTGAAGTACTTGATATTAATTTCAACTTGATAACTCCACGCGTTCCTGAGAAAAAGAGCCGTGACCGACGGACAGACAGACGGACAACGAAGTGATCTTATAAGGGTTCCGTTTTTTCCTATTGAGGTACGGAACCCTGAAAATTTGCTGTTTCATACATTTTAATCACGCAAGTATTGCACTTTTCTATGAAACAACAGATGTTTTTTTTTTTTACCAACCATGTGCTGAGTTCATGGTAACTGTAATTGCGTGTGATTGTCTCTGCCACCTTGTATGTACTTACAACTCGTCACTGGTTCGCAAATTCGCATAAGCGTCACAACACAAACAGACAAGCAAACACACTTTCTCAGTACTGTTTATTTTGAGCCACATTCTCTATTAGAAACCCAACTTTCCGTCAATACTTTAACACTATTTCGGTTCAACACGAGAGGGGCCCGTGGCTAAGTAATAACGGCCGCACAGGTCGATCGATAAGGTTAAGCTACGCTTGCCGCGGTTGGTCCGTGGATGGGTGACTATCTTTACATACCGTGCCTCGGAAAGCACGTTAATCCGTTGGTCCCAGTTGTCATTCGTGGATCTTAGACAGTCGTTACGAGCAGTCAGAAGCCCGAAAGTCTGACAACCAGTCTTACCTAATTGTATTGTATTACCCAGTGACTGGATTGTGGAGGTCAGATAGGCAGTCGCTCCATGTAAAAGACTGGTATTTAGCTGCATCCGGTTAGACTGGAAGCCGATCCTAACATAGTTGGGAAAAGGCTAGGCAGATGATGTATTTCTGTTCAACACAGTTTCACAGAAACTTCATTTCGAAGTTCCGCTAACGGAATCAGAGAAAGGGGCTTAACACATTACTCATTCTCTGTATTCGATTTAAATGAAAATCCTTCAGCATTAACACTCAGGCAATACGTCATCAGACATGGTTATTAAATATTCATTTTAATAACAGAACAAAAGGTAAATGTGTGAAATACGCCTGTCGACGTTTCAATGATTTGCAACGCTCGTTGGTAACTTTTATTAAGAGCCTACCTTTACCTTTTTTTTACTACCTCAGCTTAAATTCGCTCTTTATCTCGCTCGCACGATACTGCTCGCAGACTGTGTGAGAGCGAGACAAAGTGCGGAGCTGGGCGGAAGGCAGCGCCAATAGTTTAGGTATTTGCTTTTTACGGTGAAAATAAAGATAATTCAAAAAAACTAAATAACATAAGACCTGCTTTATAGTTAGTTCAGTTAGTATGCAAAGTTTCATGATCTAATTTGAAGTATTTTTTGAATACCAGCGGTTTATTGTTCGGTTTGGAGGTAACTTTGGATTTTTTTTCTACCGAGAAAATTTTATGGAATCGTGTTTTCGTCTAACATAGTACCTAACATTAATCCTCAACTTTAGCATATATTTATTTCAAAATTAATGCTGCGGTATTTTCGACATAACGGAGGATCATGCTAAGCCATTTGAGGTAGTATAGGCTCTTAAGTCCTTTTATTTTACTCGCCTAATGGAATATGGACATTATGTTACTTTCCTGGCGGATATGGAGACGTGTTAACGTACTTTGTGGGATATAAATCTCAGTTGAAAAATGCTAGTTAATTATAACATTTTGTTAGTCTGGCTTTGGACTAAAATAAAGTTAGAGTCTTTGAATTCTTACAATGTAATGCAAAATAATGATTGGATTTTAGAACTGCTGTTCCTATTTTGCAATCTTAACGAGCAAAACACAAGATCGGAGATTGTAACAAATTAAACACACGTATTTTACGACTGGATTACCCCATTCCTAGGCGATTTGACATCAAAATTCCAAACGGCAGCTTAATAAGAGGCCACTTAGCAAATAATGTCTGTCTAAACACCAGCTTTTAAGACTTATTTTATAGCACTGCTTAGTAAAACGAAGGCTGGCTGGGTTTAACTAAAAGTTGTTAAACCGTGGTCGTCAACCAATGGTCGATTTAGTAATTATTGAAATTTGCAACTCCGGCGCAATCAGTGTTTCAAACTGATACCACACTAATACTAAGTTTGCGCTATCAAAGTCTGCTGTGGCGCCACCGCCCACGGTCGTGTCTCGACGGCCCGCGCAATTGCAGGCCCTATTACCGTACCTACCACTTGTACCTTGTACCTATGTACTTTACAACGCCTGGGAACAAACCCCGCAACCTGCCGCGGCGCGTGGGACGACATCTAATAGCCTTTTAATTTTCAACACGCGCCCATCAACACGAAACGATAGTAATAGCCTGTAATACTATACTTAGAGCGCAGCAGCTAATCGTACAGGAAATTATATATATTAAAATTCATTAGCATTTACATGTTACTATGCAGAATGACATTAAAGCGAGTGGTAAGTGCTGGTCGCGAAATAATCTAACAGGTACATGAATACGCATGTTACCAGCTTTTATTGGCGGTGGTGCCAATGAATTTATGCTGTTTAACTCATTGAGTATCGTAACTGGTAACGACATTCCTGGACAATACAATATCTAATTATTCTCTCAAGTGCCATTTTATGGCGGCCGTTTAATGAATTATTACCTTGACGATTGAACATTTAACCGCTTAGTGGATCGTCTAAATATAAACAGGGATCGTATTCTATCTAAATAGCGCACATTAAATATCGGTTGCTCTGCTAAATCACGTTGACGTGAGTGATTAATCTTCGGAGTAGAATGCTTGTCGTTAGAAGGGCAATAAAGAGATAACAAAATAAATCAAAGAGCTATAAATATGGGCGGGATGAGCGATCAGTCCCAGAACTGTCGGATTCGATAGAAATTTACGGAACATTTTATGGGACTTGCATGGAACTAAACGTAGTATAAATAAATATAAAAACAACGTTCCGTTGTGAATAATGTTGATTGTTTTTATAGTAACCGGTTAAAGTCGTTGTTAACTGGGTCTTGGAGAGTGTAGCTGGTTATAACGAACGCTATTATATCTTAAATTCAATTGAATGTAAAGGTCGAATCAGGTGAAATGGAAACCGATCTCTTTGTCGCTTGGGTGCATTACAAAGCAATGGAAAGCTCAAGGATGACTTAACAAAAAGTCTTCCGTGAACTCTTTCGTAACATTTTAATAAGAAACTTTTTCAGAGTCGTATTCAATGTGGGAGCCGTCTTCGGTTATTATAACCCATAATTCAGGAGTGGGAATGCGGTGCAAAAGTGCAATATCCGACTCTGGCTATAACTGTCAACAGAGGAATGAATCACTGGCATATAAATCGTAGCTAGGACAGCATCGTGCGCGGCACCGTGCAATCGTAGCCCGATTTTATTTTATTACTATCACTGTGGGAGAAATGCAACTGTCGATTTGTTTAACTAAATTATTTTATGATAACTACCATCTAGATACTATTGTTTATAACAGGGTGATTTAGAACGCTGTTGGATTATGCGCCTCGTCTACAGGCAGTGCTTGTATAACACTCGATAAAGTGGTAGTTTCCTTTTATGTTTAAAGTAAACATTAGTACGTAATATTTATTTCGATCCATAACTGGGCCATAGATAGCCCAGTTATTTTATGAAATATAAACACGCGTTTCTTGGGAGTGTCTACAAGAACTGAATGACCTATAATAATATTTTCACTAGGAACCTGTCGTTTCTCGTGACTTGCATCAATTTGCGCGCCTATCTAAACTTTTTCAACTAAACAAACAGTTCGGAAATTAGACGTTCCGACGACAGGAAGCGCATCTTAAACAAACGCGACGCTGTCAGGCGCGCGCGCAAACGAGAAGATGGATGAAAAATGGCGCCCGGAGATTAGTCTGACAGGAGATCACTTTCTAATATTAACATTAGCAGTTAAGCATACAAAGATAAATTATAATGTGTTAGGTCAGGTAATGTCAAATTATTTCAAAGCAGCTATTGTTGTTATTTTTTTACATGCATCCAAATTAAGTAGACATGAACACTTGTAACAAATACGGTTACGACAATTAATCACAAAACTGACATCTCAGCCAGAACCATCAACGTTAAACTTCAACGGAACTACCAGGCTTCCATAAATCAAAAGAGAAAAACTGGAACACATCAATATATTAAAATTAACCAATCATCTAATGCTTGTTTCAAAAAAAGAACATAAACCGCGGAGATCCGCTTATTACAACCGTTTTTGAGCGTTCACTTGTCTATTCCGGGTGTGGGACCACCCACGGCATGGCGACTGTTATTTTAGGTGCGTAATTGAGTTGTTGCGACCGTGGCGAGCGACGACCCTGCCACGACACGCGTAATGCGATGTTTTACATGACTTCGATGCACCCTGCACGCATTCATTTAGAATGGAGACTAGAAAAACGTTGCGTGAAATTATAATTGACTGTGAAAGAAGTAAAATTATTTGGAGCTTTTAATTTTTTGCCGAACAGTAAATAATTTAAACAGCATGAATATTTGGCATAAAGGTATCAAATGAGAAGACCTGTGGGATAACAAAGGTAATCGACATAGCCCGAATAATTGCCGAACGTAATTATGTGGGCTGTGCCCTGGGCACATTTCTTGCTGAACGGAAGGCCGAGGAAGACCGATAGGATAGGCAAGGCACCCACATAAAGTGGACCTATGACTTGGCGAAGTGGGGTGTATCCGCTGGATGCGGGAAAAGCGGGCGGCGCTTTGGGGCGAACTAATAACCAGCAGTGGACTTCTTTCGACTTACTAATAATGATATAGACATACCAAAAAATGTATATCCATGCGTATCCCCAGAGCCCCAAGGCTGTAAAGTTTACAGGGGCATACAATAATATATTTGTATATTTATATATATATTTTTTAGCATGTTTATTGTTATGTAGGTTATTTTTTCAACCTTTTTATCCCACCCCTGCCGCTGGTACAAGGTTTCCACTCTTACCTGTGTGTTGCCTTTTTTTTTTCGTATGGGAAATCATCAAATTAATGACTCCTCCCGCTCTGGGTGGAGCGGAAGGGAGTGTCAGACTCTTACTGACTAAAACCCACCCGTGTTCCTTCCTTTGCCCTTTATGTTCCGGGCCAGCGGTAACCCCGGCCGTAGTGCCGTCCGGCACGGGCCTGGTCCTGATCGGATGGTGAGCTACCCATTACTCTCCGCCCGCAGGCCCGCGCCTACGGTGGCCGGGAGTCGTCACGCAGCTCCCGACGCCGGGGGCGTCGCCCGTGGCGGCTGAGACGGAGAACCGTCCCGCCACCTCCTTCACTAGCACGATGGCTTCGCTCCCACTCCCTCTCGCCCCGGACCATGACTTGCACCAGGGCCGGACGCGAGAGATCGCCGCCGCTTACCTTATGTAGGAATCTGGTTAAAAAACTACATTCTCAAAATTCTGCCTCTGTTCTCCTAGAGCTAGGTTTACTTTACTATTTTATAAAAGAAATGTGCCGTGATGTAAATAAAGCTTTTAAATTCTAGTAATTTAAAAACTGAACTAAACTAGAACGTCGCCTACGATTTCTTGTTAACCCATTCCCTTAAATCTATTTGCGTAGGATGGCTAAGCGGTAAATAACAAGAAAGTTGATGTCTATGCGTGTATACATTATTCATTGCCTCTCTAATATTTGCCGAATGAGCTCCTACGGACCTATCATAAATCTAAGGTTTTATAGTAACAGTAGCAAAACGTTTTGGGTTCTGCCCAAAACGTTTTGCTAACTATTTCTACCTTTTCGAAAGCCTTTGAAAGTATTGTGGACCCTCCAAAAAAACTGCATAATTTCGATGTTGACGAAACGCGTATTAGATTATTGTTGATAATATCACTGGCCACCACTGGATGTGCGATGCCCTTATGGTATGATGGACCACGAATTTGTAACGTCCTTTTCCAAAAACTGGGTTAACGTATCCTTCCAAATCGACATACGTCCTTTACCAGCCATAAAACCAAACATTTTGCTGGTATAATAGCTCAAGCCTTCCTTTATTTTCTCCCCTAAACGAAACTGACGTGTATTGTGCGAAATGATTAATAACACGTCATAATGATACGTCGCTTTTTTGTTGTTGTTGCGTGTGACGATTTATCCTGTGACATTCTTTTGATAGGATGTGGGTCGGCTTGAAATGCCTTTAGTTTCTGATTATTTTAAATCTTTTGTAAGCAAATATTTTTTGTACAACACTATAACATAGAAAAACGTCAGAGACTTTTTATAGCTATTCTCTGGCTTTTATTTTTATGTAGATATACTAAACTATTTTAATACGGCCGTTTCCATTTCGAAAACTACTTATGAATACGGCCCCAGCAAATATTTGTTTTTGCTCGCAAAACCGCTCTCGACTAACTGCGAGAGCTCCGTGTGCGTAATTCTTCGCAGAGATATTATGGTTCGCTTAGAACTATAAAATATTTGCTCACTTCAAAGAATTTTACTGCCAACCACAAAAGTTTTACTTTGATGAATTGAAACTCAACCGCTCTTTGGTTAGCGTAATAAAATTTGTTTGCAAAACGGACATTCATTGCAACATAAACGCAACATTACACTGAAGGGTCTTGGTCTTTGTGAAACATTTGATTTCCAATACGAGGTCTTCTTAAAAATGTCCTAACAGTTGTCGGTCCGCAACAAAGTACTACGACTTGTAAAGTATCCTCAACACTCCCTTACACACGTACCTCCCAGCATTCGACTTTGAATACAAATGACCTGATTTTTATTTCCTGTAAATTTTAAGGCATACAAACGCTGTGCGCTGGTTTATTAAACAAACTGTCCGAATGTGTGCCATGATAATAAAAAGAAATTATTTCCTTTTGTTGCGATGCAGCTGGAAGAAATGAGAATCTACAAATAGTAAGGTGGAAGAAAACACATTTGCTGCATGGCAAAACATTCAAGAGGATTTAGTATATCCTTTATATTGTTGCGCAAAAAAATCTGATAAGTGCGGACGTAAGCATAATAGCAGAGCCGTTTCCTTATAAAAACATATGTTTTTCCTGTTCCAAGTTTTCTTTTCTTTTACTTATTCGTAAGTTCTCATGAGAAACACAAGTGATAAATCTCTTCCAGTAAACTTACTTGTATCACTGTTATATTTATATGTTTCCGTAGAGATACTAAAACTAACTTAGGCGGTTTAAGTGTTTACCTTATTCCAGAATTACTTTTTACCAGGAACTTGTTAAACGTAAACTGCATTAGTATCGTCCGAGTACAGCAAAAATTAATGTTTATTGCACTAAAGGCAAGTGCTAAGCTCTTACGGATAGAACAAACTACGCTATTAAGGACCTCGTTCGATTTTCATTGGCACTTTGCCCCAGAGTGAGAATAGAATACCTTGTCTCGACTAACACAACCTTTTCGATAACAGTTTTTATATCTCTTTCCTTGTTTCTATGTGAGAAAAGGATGGAATATATTCGAAGTCGTGTCGTTGGGAGGAATGGAATAGGTACCAAGTTGCATTTAGCTCATGTGATCGCGTTGCTCCTCGGTGCCTCGGTGTTTTATTGACTCAATCATGGTGATACCATGAGGTTGCAGCGTCGGACCCATGGGTAAAGTGCTAAGGCTCTACTCTGTTAACGTACATATACATTTTTCTTCCCAGTAAGTGGAGCATGGAACGATGTGAGGGCGATATTTCAGACTGGTTTTCCTGCATAGGAGAATGTAAGTTGATTTTGTTCGAAAAATAAAAGCCACGTCTTGAAAAGACTTGTGAGTTATCTGAAGAAAGATCAAGAGAACAACAAAAACTTCGTGTAGGTACCATTGTTTCGGCGTTATCACAATGATTGAGATATCACTACGACATAAAATAATGTTATTGACTACGGGTATACTCGTATGTATATCAGAACGAATGTAACAGAGATTAAAATATTCGAAACGCAAACCAAAGTCCCTTGTTGTCCGGCCATGTTTACAATCGGAACAAGACAAGACAAGATATTTCCGTCAACTTAATTGAAGTGACATGAGTTACTTTATTGATATTAAAATTTATTTATGAATACGGCGGCGAGTGATAAAACGACATTTCACCGTGTGTTTGTTTGTCGACAGATTTCTGCGAATGAGTGCAATTAATTATGACCGATGTCGGTCGTCCGCGGACGCGCGCCTGCGCTCGCCTTTTGTTTTTACACACCATTTGTAGAACAATGCAGCGCGTGCGACTTTTATCTCGCTACAAATAAACGAATACTCGTGTCGACTTTTTGCCGGTCTCGTTCGTGGCTCGCCCTGTGCCTCGAAATTTTATTAAGCCTGTACCGAAATGTTACTGGAGTTAAACGAATTTCACCGTGCGGAATATTTCGCTCTGCAAAATACGAAAGTAACGAAGTCAAAAGCAAAGTTGCGACGTCTCGGACAGTCAAGTCTTGCAGCCTTTCTTCAAGCTGTCGAGACTCACAATAAAAGATAGGTAACCTACATTGTTTCTAATATCACGTCATTTCGAACACAGGATTGACTCATTACTTTGTAGTCTTTTTATTAGTAACTTTATTTATAGTGATGCTCTAATGGAAAGATCAAACGCACTCGGCAGTTAATTTTAATGTCTCGGTGTAAACGGGCACCGAGGCCCGTTAGATATAATTAGAGGGATCGGTAAAGCCTCGCTGTGCATTGCGCCGCCGCCAGTAGTATTTTGATCTCGTTGACATTTATTATGTCACCGACATCGGTACAGACGTACCTACCCGGTATGAATAAGTAACTATTTTCATCTTTAACGAGTGCGTTAACATTCAACTGGAGGACGTGATGTACGTACGTCAATGTGATGAAACATAACGTAATAAAATGTAAATAATTATGATTGATTGAAACGCAATTGGACATTTCGCTTTGAATTTATATGAAAGTGGTATCTTCTAGGGATATTGCGGGAAATGATGTCAAAGGCGGCGTAGTGGAACCGCCAAACTTGTTTTATGTGTCAGGAAGGAAGGCGTGCTGTCAGCGGCGCCTCGCGAGGCGGCGAGGCAGCGAGGCGGGGCGAGGGCGCAAGCTCTCATCAACTTTAACGAGCCATTACCGCTGCGCCGCCACGCTCCGCTCTACAAGGGGGGATTCGTGTAATTTTCGGAACTCGCATAACGTGTAATTATTTCAGGAGGGGGCGTCAATAACGTAACCGCAACACATTTATATGCGTCCAGGACTCACATTTACATCGCAGGTAAAAGAGAACGCTGCATGTTTATGTATGAAACCTCGTCAATTTTGATTAAGCCGAGTTTCACATAAAATCCAACTATTTGCATAAAATATACGGCTTCGAAAATGGATAATCTTGGACAACGCACCAATTTTCGTTTTGCTCAAATCGTTAACGCAGAATAAAGTCGCATACGACGTCGTTATGAATAAGAATGGTTACTAATGAACCAATTTATGGAGACAACCGGCTGTCCGGTGAGTTATTATCGACACAAAAGCGAAGACAGTGTAAACGCTCACTGAAATGGAACGTAACAAGTCCACTGAAATAATTCACGGCGGATTCGACACGGACATTCACAGTTGCACCGCCGCCGCCGTGGGCGAGTGCGCGCTTGTCTTGAGACGTCGACAGTTCTTGTTGCGACTACTGTGGTTATTTCTAAACCGTATCACGTCTCCGTCGACCGGATCGCCTCAACGGCCAACGCTTTGATGTCGCATTCTCTTTTTGCAAACCACATTTCAGTACCTATAGACTGAATGCTTTCGGGAAAGATGTCTAAGACCAACGTTTCGATCGCCACATTCTTCATTTTGATATTTCGTTTTCGTTTCACTTCAGCTAATGTAATTGCCTCTTGATGCCAACTAAGAGTTGTTGGGTGAGTTGTCAGATTTATTAGACCTTTTCTGAGCTCAACAGCTTTTATTAGGCCTTTCTATAGAAATGTCAAACCACTGTTTAGACGGGTCGAAACAATTTATATACAATACGGTTCATTGTTTGCATCAAATATATTTTGAACAAGCGTAACACAGTACTAGACTCAACTCCTAACCTTAAACAACTCAAAATGAACTGTTCATTTGAGAACTGGAACCCGATAAACGCAGTGAGGGGTTGTCAATGCAGTTTATTTTCAGCCTAGCCAGTGGTACAGATAATAGAATGCCGTAAAACTCGGTCCTGTGTGGGCGCAGCGTAGATAACAGGCGGCTGCAACGTATCTCTTAAAGCGGTAATTTGTTAGAGCTCTTGCTACGACTCACTTGTGATAAGGAATAAAAAGTGGAAGATCCCGAGAGTTCAAGGCGATGTTTCAATGCCATCGCTATGTTTCGATAGTGTGGATTTTATGACCTTCTTTCGCAAAGTAATTGGGATGATATTCGCTGCTGTGCAAAGCGACAATGCAGTGAAGTGAATTCCCACGAAACGAGTCTAGCAACTTGTAGGTCCAAGGTTGATTGCTTGCACTTTACACGGCCACAGTATAAAGATCATACAGTATTGTAACTCGGCCGTAACCTTGAAATAAATGCCTACAGCCGCGCGGTACGTAAACATGCGATAGGGCTGCCCGCCTCCAGCATTTTAATTACATTTGCCTACTTTGTGTTTCCATTTAGTTTTGTTATTGTATTTTGCTGTGTGTACATAAATAATAAAATTAATAAATAAATATACCTACTTCTTTTATATAAACAAATAAAATACTTTGTGAATTGAATAGAAAGTGTTTAATAAAAATGCGTGTTTTTTTTATTGGTAGATTTAATTAAAAAACCATGTACCTACCTAAAAAACCATGGTACTTATGTTTTAACAAATCTTATAAATTTGCGACCGAAAAATATTACCGCCTATAACTACCTATTTCACTCGTGTATAACAACACTTTCCTTTACTCTATTCACTTTATTTATTAATCCAGAAATCTTTTTTTCGGGAGATAAAAGGAAATACTTATCCATTAAAAAGACACACATTATGTACCTACCTACCTACTAGTAAGTAAAATTATTTTATAGTCTTACCTTTGAGTTTCCAGGTAATCTAAAAAAAGTTATCTCTGGATGCGTTATTGACAAATTCATGCAACCAAAAACAGCACAATATAGCCTACTCGTCATATTAAATATGTACTTGAACTTATTTTTAGTGATTGCGCGGTTATTGTTGAAAAAAACAACACACCGTCCGTTCGTCACTGCGACACAGTCGCAACTGTCTGCATGCCGAGCGCATGCCGAGGTCGAGGCGCGTAGGTATAGCTCGCGTTTCGTCCGTTTGTATGAAGTCGAAATACTGTATGATCTTTATACTGTGACACGGCTTTGATAAATGTTTAGCTAAGATTTAAGTGAAAGATTTATTAATTTAACTCGTGTTTGTACCACTATATTTTAGATCATCATAGTCAGCCTATAACGTTCCCACTGTTGGGATGCAGGTCTCCACTCCGTGAGAGGGAAGGGGCCGTAACACCACTCGGGCCCAGTGCGGGTTGGTAGATGTCACATGTCTTCGAATTTTTGGTCCTAGGACATGCCGTGTTCAGCGGGATTGTCCGAAAGGGTTACCGCTGGCCCGGAACATAAAGGGCTAAGGAAGGAACACGGGTGGGTTTTAGTCAGAGTCTGACACTCCCTTCCGCTCCACCCAGAGCGGGAGAAGTCATTTGATGAATTCCCATCCGAAAAAAAATGGACATGCCGGTTTCCTCACGATATATTCCTTCATCGTTTTATGAACAGTGATGGTGAAATAATTTACACAAAGTAAGCGCCTGTCTTCGAACCTACAACTCGCCGTTACCACTGGGCCACCACTGCTATAATTTATTTTACAATAGCTGCGCCCCGCGGTTTCACCCGCGTAAATGTCGATCCCGTGGGAATATCGAGTTAAAAAGTAGCTTATATGTTAATCCAGGGTGTCAGCTACCTCCATACAAAATTTTATCAACATTGGTCCAGCCGTTTGAGCGTGAAGAAGTAACAAACATATAAACATACACACAAACTTTCACCTTTATATTAGTAGTGTGATAAAACGATCTAATACCCAATTCCAACCATTCTTCTGAGGATGATGAAAATGTCCTTAAAATATTCGAAAAAAGTTCCAAATAATTAGAAAGTAATCCTTGAATGAGTGCCAAATAGAAAACGAAAGGTCCTGTTACAATAACAAGGAAACAAGTCACGCAAGCGAGGAACAGTGACAGAAATGGACATCAACACCAATGCTTTATGACGTCGGATGGGAATAAATGGAAATAAAAGGGGAAAAAATACTTTCAAAGCATTAAACGTAGGGCTATGAATGTCTTTAGACAAATTAAAAAGCTGTGATTTATAACGGTAGCATTTTATTGCATGCAGTAGCATTTACAAGCTCTTCGGTAGAATGTTGTCAGCCCAAAAATATACAATGTGACAAAGCGTTGAGTTTGAATTTTTTCGTCAGTTTAGTCTTAAGACAGAAATACAACTATGTATGTTTGAAGTCTTGAACATTAAAGTTTAGTTTTATTTTTGGGGATTTCCTGCACTACTGCTATTAAAAAGCCCTTTATCATAATAATAGTAATTTGCATTCTATAATAATAAATGCTTAAAGCCAAGAACAATAAATTGCATCGGTATCATAATAAAATCGTAATCTATATTAAACAAACGCCCCAAGCAAGAAGGTTGGTACAGGTAGCGAACGTGCCACCAGTGTTGCCTGATTACACACATTTATTTTATACGTGACCCATATAAAGGAGCATCAGTGTTGCTATTGTTTAAAACTGTAGCCTTTTTACTAAACAAAGAAATGTAATTTTGCTAAATTATAAACTTTTATTTTCTCATAGTTGTGTGAAAAGTTATTATGTACAGTGTTCTATCAGCCGTAAACGTTCAGTAATCTAAGAAAATAACTTATTATGTTTTGTTTTACGGGTATACATACCCATAAAACTGAAAAAGTTAATCTATTTTATCATACGCAGCGTTTATAGATTCGATAAAACGCGACCATTACACAGAAATGCGTCAGTTTAAAGGTGTAATTTCACTTGATTATAATAACCGTATCGGGCTAAGGGTAATCCAGATAATGACGGCTTAGCAACAATTTACTATCGGAGGGTTTATTAAAAGGCAATACAGTGTTTAATCTGTCATTAATTTAGTAAAATTACCGTCCTTTTCATTTATGAGCGAGCCTTGGGGAAACTACTCTATCGGGATAGCAGACAATTTGGTTAATATTGTATTTTGTAGTTTTTAGGATTCCGTAATTCCTACTAGGAACCTCTTAATGTTTCGTTATGTCCGTCTGACTGTCTGTCTGTCTGTCCGAGGTTTTGCTAAGAGACCGTTAGTATTAGAAAGCTGTAATTTTGTAGGAGTGTGTCTATCAATTACGCCGACAAAGTGGTATAATAAAATTTTGGAAAATATAAAAAATAAAATTATCCCCAGTTCACATGTAGGGGACCTACCCCCACATGTGAAGTGGGGATGAATATTTTTTTCGTCGTCTACCCTATCGTGTGGGATATCGTTGAATAGGTCTTCTAAAATGACTTGGGGGTTGCTTAAATTATTTTTTGATTTAATCCTTCGTATATCCGGAACGTGGATCCACGCGAGACACAATTACTTTTTAATTGTTTTTGTAATTAATGCATTCAACCGGCTATGTGTGCCATTGCTACACGCTCCATTAGGCTGCCTTTCCACCAGAGATGAGCGAGGATGCGTAGCGAGGGATGTGTGTGAAACCAACCAATAACATCGCTTCATTTTTAACCCCCGACACAAAAACGACGGGGTGTTATAAGTTTGACGTGTCTGTGTGTGTGTGTGTCTGTCTGTGGCATCGTATCTCCCGATCGGATGAACCGATTTTGGTTTTGTTTTTTTTGTTTGAAAGGTGAATTAGTCGGGAGTGTTCCTAGCTATGTTTGATGATAATCGGTCCAAGATGGCCGCCGCCACAAAATGGCGGATTACATATTTTTTTACAACTCCCTTAATATGGGTATCAAACGAAAGGGCTTGAATAGTATAATACTATACACTATAATAAATTTCAAATCCAAGATGGCCGCCACCACTAAGTGGCGAATTACATTTTTTTTTCACAACTCCCTCAATATGGGTATCAAATGAAAGGGCTTGACTAGTAGAATACGATACGCTATTATAAATTTCAAATCCAAGATGGCCGCCACCACGTAATGGCGTATTTTTTTTTTCACAACTCCTTCAATATTATCAAATGCAAGGGCTTGACAAGTAGAATAATGTACACTATATTGAAAGGGAATGAGGAATATTTACAAACGAAATGAAAACTAAAAACTTGAAAATATTTTTTTGTCTGATCAATGCTCTAGAATGATGAGGAAAATAGAGTGATGACTGATACCTACGATCACTGTGTTTGACTATTTTTATTACGAATGAAATTATCCTACTTAAAAAGCGTAGGTATTTCTACATCAGATACGTAGTGTCGCAGTCCCATTTTATAAACTAGATCTGAAATAGGTACCTAAGATATCTAATAGCTATGAAATACTTGTACGAAAGTTGATTAACTAAAGGAAGAACTAGAAAAAGGATATAATAAAACAAAATCTGTTTAGTCTTAAAAATTATTCTTCAACTATAAATTAATAGTTAATTATTTTTTGACGGATAAAAAACCTGATTAAACACCAAATTACCTGAATCTTAAAACGCAAGAAAATAAAAGAAATGAAATACAAAAGTTAAGGAGTCCCTACAAAAAGCGTGAAATAAAAATTAAATTAAAAATTTAAAAAACCCCCGACACAAAAAAATAATAAAATTAAATGTAAGTAATTGGAAAACAGATAAATTCATATGGAAGTCGGGGGACCGTTCTGTGGAACACCTTCTATGCTAAGAGGTCCCCCGACTGCCATATGAATTTATTTGTTTTAGTCTCGTTACCTAGATTATTTAAGTTGGGGGTTTTTAAATTATTTGATCCTTTTCCAATTACTTACATTTGATTTTATTATTTTTTTGTGTCGGGGGTTTTTTAAATTTTTAATTTAATTTTTATAACTTGAACTGAGTTAGCGTTGGTATTGGTTAGTTTTACACACATCCGTCGCTACGCATCCTCGCTCATCACTGGTGGAAAGGAAGCCTAAGGCCGGCCGCGCATTGGCTACGAATTTTCATCGTACTGTTATACCTTGATAATGTTAGTGGAATGGCTGACCGCCATCCAGACTTGCCTAGTCAGCATTTAGCAACTTAGAAGCATTCCCATTCGGTTTGTAAGGGCAGTTCAGCTTGAAACTCGGTACGGGTCGGAGGTCCCAAAATCTTACTATTTCCATATTACTTAATAATTTCTAAATCCAAGTTCTTAATCTAATAAACTCTGTTTCCAGTTTATTCAGTTTCTTTTTTTAAAAACTAATTTTTGAAACCTCGTATAATATTTGGTGGCAGCGGTGGGATACGAAATCCCCTACCCGAATACGTCTCTGAAATAAACCTGAAAGTGCCAGTGAAACATAATCGTTCTAAAAGTGCTCTAAATTAAGTGATTTACCAAATCAACACTGTGTTGTGTATGTGTATATATACAATAAATCAAAGTGCCTGATCAACACCCTGTCTTGTGCGCTCGCCCTGCGACCGAGACCGGATTTCACCCTCTGCTGGTGCAGAGGTCTGGTACGACTGCTGTTCTGCTGGTTACCGCTGGAGAAGCGGTCACGATGATCCTGAGTATCCTCATGATGACGGCGTTCCTGTGAGTGATCTAAGAAATACTAACTACTATATCCAAGGAAGAATACCAGAATTAACTCAGAGCTACTTTATTTCACTTCTATGTAGTAATTTCTATTGTTCATTATTCCTAATACATTGTAACTGATAAGGACCTTACGGTAAGGCAAATGTACATTTTGTTTAGACTACGCGTTTCGATTACGCGTCTATATCACTGAGTCGCTTCTACGAAGTAGCTTAAGGTGGAGACGATTTCTTATAACTAATTAGTTTATAAATAAACATTTTATTTTGTAAAATCGAATCATGGCTTCCAAATCTGAAACAAAGGAGGAAAGTTCCAGTAACTCTAAGAGTACAAAGGTGGAAATCGACGAAAAAATAGAACTTGGCATTTTATTCAAATTCATTAAGCCATTCGATGGCTCCAGGGAAAAACTAAATCCCTTCATTGCGAATTGCCAGAGCGCCTTTAATACTGCTACAAAAACCCAGAAACCTATTTTATTTAAGTTTATTCTAAGTCAATTAATAGATAAAGCTGAAACTACATGCAGTGTCAAAGAGTTCGAATCCTTTGAGCAATTCATCGAGTTCTTAAAGCAGCAATTTGGGGAAAGGAAGCACTATGCTCACCTACTCACTGAACTTCAGGACTGTAAGCAGAACTCTACTGAAACGGTTAACCAGTTTGCATTAAAAATAGAAACATGCTTAGCGAAACTACTTACAGAAATAAATATTTCTATTCCGACGAAAAAGAAAACGGAATTAGCAGGACGCGTAGCTGCGATGCAAGATCTTGCACTTCATACCTTCATAATAGGACTCTTGCCAAGGGTATCGCAAGTCGTTAGATGCCGCAATCCAGACTCGTTAAACTCCGCTATAAACTTCGCAGTTGAAGAAGAAAAAATCATCTCTAGTATTTATAAAAGATCTAATACTTACTCCAATAATGATAAATACAAAAATACGAACTCTCGCCGTGACTTCCAGTCACCACGTGCTCCAACTCCGCGAAATCAGCAACCCGATCATTCAAAAGCAGTAAATACCAACGACATGATATGCCGCTACTGCAAAAACATAGGTCACACTATTGAAAATTGTCGCAAAAGACAATACAACAATAGCAGAAACCAATCTGCTGCTTCTACTTCAGACGGTCGTCAACCAACCCGCAAGGTTTTTAACATAAATCAGGACAAGGAAGATAAAACCGACGAAGTCGACCAAAACCATTTAAACGAGTAAAATTTCCCGAACGGTGTCGCGCGGGAAATTCGTCCTACTATATCAAAGCCGATGCCTCTATTCTCACTGTATCCTCTGAATCACGTACTAAATCCACTGAATCCTCTGAATCACGTACTAAATCCACTGAATCCTCTGAATCACGTACTAAATCCTCTGAATCCTCTGAATCACGTACTAAATCCTCTGAATCACGTACTAAATCCTCTGAATCTACTACTAAATCCACTGAATCCTCAGAATCACGTACTAAATCTACTGTTGCTATGAAACCAATTACCAATTCCACTGAATCCGCTGTTTCTACCAAATCTCTACCTAAATCCTGTAAATTACCAAATTCTAAAGCAAAATCCACCGACTCTATTCTCATTGCAAACCCCCACTTTTCATCTTCGGATAACTTGCCAAACCTGAAACAAAACACAAATGTTAAAATCTATAAAATAAATAAAAATACAGAAAAAAGATACTTACCTCACGTAATAATCAATACCTCCGTCGCCGACAGGCCTTTATCCTTCCTAATTGACACAGGATCCTGCATAAGCCTGCTGAAATTAGATGCCATGTCCAAAGTCCCAAAGTTAAGCGATGATATAATAATCCTCAAAGGAATTGATCCTGGAAGTGAAACAACTCCAACTCTAGGCAGCTTCAAAATGCAAATATTCAAAAAATATGACAAACCTTATGCCCATGAATTTCACGTTGTGGAGGACATCAGCCTAAGTTTCGATGGCATCATAGGCAACGACCTCTTGAAAAACCTAGGCTGTCAAATCGACTATTGTCAGGAAACCTTACAAATAGACGATGACCACATAAAATTAAAATTCGCTGAACCATTATATAACATTCCACCTCGCACGGAAACTGTAATTGAATGCACAGTAAGTAACCCAAATATAAGAGAAGGCACGATAATAGACCAACATATCTCTCATGCAATATTAGTTGCCAATTGCATCGTTAACGTCAAGGAAAATAATCGTATTAACATCACAGTTGTTAACGTCTCTGAAGAGCCCGTCGTACTTCAATCTAACCTTAATCTAACACTAGAACCTCTAGACATTCAAGCTTGCTTGAATCCTCATGCAACATTGCCTCTTACTAATGCCTCTGCAAGAACTAACGAAGTTCTCAAACATCTCAGGACTTCTCACCTAAACGAAGAGGAATCTAACGCCTTATTAAAAGTCTGCACGGACTTTTCTGACATCTTCCACCTTCCAAACGATCAGCTCACATATACTACAACTACCGAACATAATATCAGAACAAATACAGATATCCCCATTCAAACTAAATCCTATAGATTTCCTGAATGTCACAAAAAGGAAGTCGAAAATCAAATTAACAAAATGCTAGAACAAAACATAATAACACCTTCTAATTCACCATGGTCCTCACCCATTTGGGTAGTACCCAAAAAGCTGGATGCTTCGGGACAACGCAAATGGCGAGTCGTTATTGACTACAGAAAACTCAATGACGTTACTATTGGGGAAACATATCCCATTCCACAAATAACAGAAATTCTAGATCAGTTAGGGAAAAGCCAATATTTCACAACTTTAGATTTGGCTTCAGGCTTCCATCAAATTCCAATATCCGAGCAAGACGCTCCTAAAACAGCCTTTTCCGTACCTCAGGGTCATTTTCAATTTACAAGAATGCCATTTGGCCTAAAAAATGCCCCTTCAACCTTTCAAAAACTAATGAACACATGTTTATGCGGACTTCAAGGCTCACGTTGCTTTGTTTATTTAGACGATATTGTAGTGTACTCCCCTGACTTACCAAATCACATTCAAAATCTATCCGCTGTTTTCAATAGGCTCAGGAATTATAACCTAAAACTCCAACCAGATAAATGCGAGTTTCTATGCAAAGAAGTCGCTTATCTTGGTCACCTAATCAATAAAGATGGTGTACAACCAAATCCAAGAAAAGTCAAATGTATCACTGACTTCCCGGTACCAAAATGCCCAAAAGACGTGAAATCTTTTCTTGGACTTGTATCTTACTACAGACGTTTCATACCTGACTTTTCCAAACTCGCAAAACCTTTAACATCCCTCCTCAAAAAGGATACACCATTCAATTGGAACAATGAACATCAACTAGCTTTCGAAAACTTAAAAAATAAATTAGTAACGTCACCAGTGCTAGCATATCCTGATTTTTCTAAACCCTTCATTCTTACCTGTGACGCTTCTAATTTCGCAATTTCTGCTATCTTATCGCAAGGTCCGATAGGAAAAGACCGCCCAATTGCTTACGCGTCTCGAACACTCAACAAGGCTGAATGTAACTACAGCGTTACTGAAAAGGAATGCCTAGCCATTATCTTTGGAACTAAAGCCTTTCGCCCCTACCTTTACGGAAATCGATTCACCATAGTCACAGATCACAAACCCTTGCAATGGTTATTTAACTGTAAAGACCCTGGTTCTAGGCTAGTACGCTGGCGACTCAAATTAGAGGAATTTGACTATGATATTATATACAAGAAAGGGAAAATTAATACTAACGCTGACGCATTGTCTCGATTTCCGGTTAACCCTATTCAAGGAAAACCTCCGCCAACCTCTGACCCTCTACTACTAGATCTTGACACTGAATTTGATGACCTCTTGGAGGACCCTCTTATAATTCTACCATCTCCTATTCCATTTTCCTTCGATAATAATGACCTACTAAATCAAGAAACAAACACCGACTCTAAAGTGTTACAAGATCCTATACCACAAGCTGAACCAACACTACCTCCAGATCTCATAGATCTAGGGCCGAACTTACCTTATCTTGATATTAGCCCTGACAGTGCCGATCTCAACCTTGACTTTGACTCCTTACAAATCCCTTCGCCAAATGAGCAATCAAATTTAAATGACGATAATTATTCTCAATTTCTAAAGTCAATTACAAATAAGCAAAATATCTGCAACACAATTCTAAAGGAACACAACGAAAATCTCTTAAAAACAACCTGCAAAATAATATTGATTCCTACATCTATAGATTTAGACGAGTCGAATCCTTACATCTCCGAAATTCTCCTAAATTCCGGCAACCAAGACGAAATCCTTAACTCTGAAAAAGAATTATACCGCTTTCTAAAAACAAAGTATGACAACAAGACTGTCTACTTCATCTTCACAAAAGTTCACCACTTTGACGAATCATCTTATCCCGCTATCTACGATACTCTGAAACAAGTAAGAAACGATATCCTGAATTCTGAACAAACAACAGACATTGCTATCTCCGATTTCAAAAACCCATTTGACCATCACTCCTACACAAAAATTTACAATATCCTAACTCACATTTTTAACAATACAAAAATTCAAATTCATGTTTACCTAAATAAAACAATATACCCTACCCTGAGCGAGAGACCTAAAATCATGCGAGAAAACCATGATATTCCTACAGCCGGGCACTTAGGGTCGACACGAATGTATAACAGAATCCGAGAACAATTCTATTGGAAGGGCATGCGAAGTGACATAGAAGACTATGTCAAGAAATGTAAATTATGTCAGGAAAATAAAGCACTGAGAAAATTAAATAAAGCTCCAATGGAGATCACTTCTACATCCACAGCCCCGTTTCAGAGAGTGGCATTAGATATAGTAGGACCCTTACCCGAATCTGGTTCCGCCAAACTAAAGTATATTCTCACCTTACAAGATGACCTAACAAAATATTCTATCGCTTATCCTATACGTAGTACGACCGCCGAAGAATCTAGTGATTGTCTTATCCACTTTATATCACTATTTGGAATTCCTAAATCCATTCTAACTGACCAAGGTACTAACTTTACGTCCGAGCTTTTTAAAACTACTTGCCAATTTCTTAAAATCAAACAATTATGGTCATCACCTTATCACCCTCAGACACAAGGAGCTTTAGAACGCAGTCATTCAACTCTCAAAGAATATTTAAAATCCTTCGTAAACGAAAACCAAGATAATTGGCCTACTTATGTGTATACAGCTATGCTAACCTATAATACAACAGAACATTCAACTACAAAATTTACTCCCTATGAGTTAATATTCGGTCACAAACCCTTTATTCCTAATTCTATTTATGAAAATGAACGTAATACAACATATTCAGATTATATTAAAATGTTACAACATAAATTTAAATACACCAGAGAAAAAGCTCTGGAAAATATACTAAAATCCAAAGAATCTTCTAAATCCTATTATGATTCAAATACCAAATCACCACCACATTACAAAGCTGGTGACTACGTCTACCTTAAAGCTCACCTAAGGCTCAAAAAGGCACTATCACCTATCTGGAAAGGACCATACAAGATCATCAAAGTTCACGATAATAACACAGCTACACTCCTTATCAACAGACGTCATGTGACTCATCATTTCGATCAAATGAAACCCGCGGTAGCTGAGGACCCTGTGTTATTATTAGAAATCGATTAGGATAAAAATTAGGTATAGTTAATTATTAGCACGTAAGTATTAGTTAGTAATTATAATAGGTCTTTAACGTAATTTAATCAATTTTATTCATTCTATTTCAGCGCCTCGGTCAATGCGCATCAAGACCTTATCAAGCCACTTCCTTCTAGTTCCGGTATATACTTCGATAGCCTAGGAAAACTTAAAGCAATTAAAGGAAAATTAAATATTATTGGTCATGTAAACATTTCCCTTATAAGTCCTCATCTTACTAACCTCAATGATATCCTTGGTATAGTCAGGAAAACATGTCAAAAATCAAGCAACCTTCAATGTGAAAACATACTATCTCCACTTACAGTTCGATACAACGATATTAAACGCGAGTTCGATTCTATTTCACATTTAATGTCAAAACGTAGTAAACGTTCAGCATGGTTCGGCGGAATAGGCACCGTTTTCAAACATGTTTTCGGCACTCTAGACGAAGATGACGCATCAAAATATGATTCCGCGATTGAATCCATTCAAAATCACGAGAAAAAGCTCGCGGAACTAATGAAAGAAAACATCTTAATTACTACTTCTACTCTGGAATCTTATAAACAAACGATTAATAAATTAAAAGATAATGAAGTTTCACTTAAAAATACTTTAAGTCAACTTATATTACAATTAAATAATATCACAGAAACTTCTACAATCCTAATATCTGAAACAAAAATCCATTCCATACTTGCTAACCTCGAAAGCTCTCTACTAGCATTGTCGTTTCAGCTTGAAGACATAACAAATGCTATCATGTTGAGCAGTCAAAACATCCTGCATCCAAACATAATAAGTCCGGCGCAGTTATACAACGAACTCGTCGATAACGACCGGTACCTACCTAGAGATACTGGAATTCCTATAGCGCTAAGTCTAGATAATATCCATTTAATATTAAGCATATCTGAAGTCGCATGTTACTATTATAAAAACAAACTTGTATTCGTCTTACAAATTCCTTTAGTTACTAACGACGAATTTAACTTGTATCATAATTTAGCATTACCGACCCCTCACGGGTCAGATAATCCAAATACTTTTAGTTTAATTTTACCTTCTAGTTCGTATATTGCTATTTCTAAGGATAAGCTAAGCTTTTGTAATCTAGATAACCTAGATAAATGTAAAACAATAAGCTCTGAGTTCTTTCTGTGTGATATACCTACGGTACTGTTGACAAACAGCAATCCTACGTGTGAAAGTGAACTATTAACAAAAACGATTAGTGCTATTCCCACGCAATGTGAAACCAAAACGATTGTCGGCGAATTAGACATTTGGAAACCACTCATAAACAATCAGTGGATTTTCGTGCAATCTCGTTCAAGTAAAGTGTCAATGGATTGTGATAACTCCGAATTACGCGAAATCATAGTGTCCGGAACCGGTATATTACGAATCCCAAACCAGTGTACAGTATACACAAAAAGTGCGAGACTTATATCATCTAAGGACGAAATTAATATAGACATTCCTATTCCTAGTTTTGACTTTAGCATTATCAATGATTCTTGTTGTAAAATACATACTAAGACTACTAGTTTAAATAACAATCGAGCCCCTATTTTACTACAAAATATCAATTTGGATGATCTAACTATAAATAAACAAAATGACAAAATATTTACAGATTTAAATAAAATAATTGATGAAGAACCTATTCTAGTAAAATACGGGACACATTATTCTATATTAACCGTGTGTATTTTAATAATAGTAATATCTTTTATAATATATAAGTTGTTTAAGATTATTTCTAAACATAGATCTAAGTTCTATATCTCTTGTATTAAACCGACGACCCATACCGATGACGATGTCAATGACCATAATATCAGTATTGAACCTGAAAACTCTGCAATTCCATTACCTAGATTACGAGAAATTGTATAAATTCCTGAATTTCGGCTTTTATCCCCGAATTTCAGTCTTTTGGGGGGGGCTGTTATACCTTGATAATGTTAGTGGAATGGCTGACCGCCATCCAGACTTGCCTAGTCAGCATTTAGCAACTTAGAAGCATTCCCATTCGGTTTGTAAGGGCAGTTCAGCTTGAAACTCGGTACGGGTCGGAGGTCCCAAAATCTTACTATTTCCATATTACTTAATAATTTCTAAATCCAAGTTCTTAATCTAATAAACTCTGTTTCCAGTTTATTCAGTTTCTTTTTTTAAAAACTAATTTTTGAAACCTCGTATAATAGTACGTAAAAAAATTAAATTGGACATACGAACAAAGACCAGTGACATCAACGGCTAAAAAGTAGGCACAGCTTCTTGATTTTAAGAAGCTGTGCCTACTTTTTAGCGTCCCTGTCAGGAAACCCGGCTGACGCCTGTTGCTAACTGTGGCAGGATACTCTTCCCCCTCCTACTTACTATCAACCACCAAATTAGCATTTCCCTGCAGGAAGTAGTCTCCGGACACAAGTGGGAAGATGTAGATCCAACCTGGTAAAGTGAGGCTACCTTGACGGAACGGCAGCAGGGTGTGATTGTGTGGCTATGTGGCAAACCATGCTCCACCACCTATCCTGCCCCCTGGGTCCCAAAACATGCAGTCAAAGTGACCTCTGCGCTGCCACTGACGACGCCGTGGAAGTTGCAAAGTTTTGGGCCAACAAGATATAAAATTTAAAGGAGATAATTCTTCGCTGATTCGAAGACTGCAGTGGTGTCGCACTAGCCGTCGTTGAACCGAATGCGTGAAATACTTTTAAAAGACATGATATTTGGTGAATTCCATTATATTATAGCTGACTTAAATAATGAACTTTGATCCGTACAACAAATTAATAAATTTTACTATATCCATATTGTATTTTTAACGTACGAACGCATAAATATCAGACGTCGGAACTATACGCGCGTGCACACACAACTATCTCTCATATAGTATGCGAGGTAGCAAAGGACTCGGAGGTTCCAGATGGATCGTACGTATTCGTACGAGTCACAGTCGCACAAACACGGCCTTACCCTTTCCAAGTCAATGGTGGCCTCCCATCTAGGAAAATTAGTACTTGGTCTTGTCGGTACGAACAACGAGCTATACTTAAAATGGAGTAGAAAGCCAGCAACTAAACAGCACTTACATACAATATACTAGCATACCTACATTAAATAATTCACTCCGCTAGTCAAACACGATTCCATGTCTACAATTTCAACGTAACGTGTTATTTGCCCACCCCTTATACCTGATAGTACTTAACCTCTGCCGTGTACACCAGAGCTCTCTACGTAACAATTTAGTTTGATGATAATACTACGATCGAGTTACAGACAACCCTAGCTTCGGTTTGGTAGAGGAGACATTGATGAGGCGAAAGCGATTAGTCGTAACTTTTGAGCTTATGCAGCAATGTAAAAAAAACTTTTTTACAAAAAAAAACACTACAAAGTGAAAAATAACTTTAATTTCGGAAGTCGGTGTCGTTGGGTTCGCATTTTCGTTGTTTGCCACCGACTTCCGAAATAATTTTTCACTTCGTAGTGGAATACAAAAAAAAAAAACAACCAACGTCTTTTGAAGTTGGTTGTTTTTTTTTGTATTTTTTAGCACAAAAGGTTTTATTTTTTTACTTTTAAGTTGTACTTACCCCACACAAATTCGTGTAACACTACTTGCTATGGAAATATCAGTGACAGGAAGTTATAACATCATCAATATAAACTAAGTGGCAAAAATACGTATTATTGAAGCTAACTCAAAAACTACCCAAGCATAGTTAATAAAATTATACAACGTGTTTTTTTTTTCTATCACATAAAAAAAAAAATTAAAAAAAAAACAAAATTTTTGAAATCGATTTACAACTGCTAGAGATAATGCGTAACATACATACAAAAAAAATGTAGTCGAATTGAGAACCTGCTCCTTTTTGAAGTCGGTTAATTATATAAAGATTCGGCACTTATAGCCACAATGCATCCTGTGACAATTCCATTAAGCTATTACTGAAAAGTCATAGGAAAGCAAACGACGTAATTTCGTTTACTTGAATTTTTACCAGTACCACCTAATTTTGGTTTAAAAACCAAACTACCTACTAAACCGCTTTTAATGAAATTTCTGTGGGACCAATCTGAATTTTGCAAATCGGCTTATAAATAACGGAGTTCTGAACTAACAAACATAAAAAAAATTAAAAACAATCTAATTGAGAACCTTCCCCTTTTTTTTGTCGGGTAAAAAGAAGCAGCTGCGGCGGAATGACTTTGATTTCGACATTTCTGCCATTTTTATTGCGTTATAGATTTATGAAGCAATGAAACCTTCAAAACCATTGTATTGTCAGGCCATGCATTTATTGAATTAAAATACCTAGCTAACTTTGGTAGGTAGGTATATGATTTTACTCACATGCATATTTTTCTAGTGGTTCCAATTCAGACTCGATCGAATTCTTTATTCATAAGCACTTCGCGCGAGGTGGCTAGCCAAACTACGAACATGGTTTGCATAATGATAGCGATATTTACTTTCCAATAAATTCAAATTCAAATTCAAATTCAAAGCATTTATTTCAATTAGACCTTGTACAGGCACTTTTGAATTGTCAAAATTAAAATTAAATAGTCTGTCAGTTAGTCCGAAAGTTGAAGCTAGTTGCCCATTCCAAAACGTAGATCTCTATGGAGAAGAACGGGCAAGAAACTCCATGGACACTCTTTTAAATCAAGATATTACAAAATCCTGGGTACATTATTCTTGTTGCTTCTATATGTGAGAACAATGTAAAAAAAAGACACAAATGAAGAAACAATTCAAAATATAAGATTAAAAATAAGCATTGGCAGTTAAGAGATGACCAGTCTCAACCGACGGCGCCCGTTCACGAACATGACGTAAGACGTTCAATCATGAAATAAGACGTTCTCTCATCAAGAACATAGTTGATGTTAACACGGACAAAACTAAAAAATTAAACAATTCAAATTAATTATATCGAAAAGGACTGTTCAAACTAAGGTCATCAAATTCCGCGCGGGACGCAACTGCGTGCTTCGATTGTTTAAATTATTAGAGTCAGTTTGAATACCTTCATATACGTTATTTGGCACAATCGTCACGAGCGAATTTCACGATGTCACCGACACCTTTCCCGCTATCGCTTATTCACTAACATAACATGTCCCTTATAGAGGAATCCTGTGAAAGACTAGGGGAGGTGAAGCCACGCTGTTACCCTGAATTCTGTAATTAAACGCCTCGTCTAATTGTGACCTTCGACCAGCTCGCTTCACACTCCGCTACACTTTCGGGATTAAGCTCTTCGTAACTAAATAGAATGCTTTAAACCTAGGGCCAATTTAACGAAGGAATAGTACCTTGACATGAAAGCTGACTGAAATTCTAGTTAGAACAAATGTCCGATCTCGTTTAAGTAGTTTAGGCTTGGTTTTAGGGAAATATATAATTATCGGTAGGTATATTTGTTTAAGTTACGAGCTCTTTTACAGTGAAATTATGACTCCTGGAATCTTTGAGAAGTTGTCGAAAACAAACTTGTTTATATAAAAATTGTTGGGAAATGATGCTTGAAAATGTTCAGGAGTCGTGCATGAGACACAAGTTGACACGTGAGTACGATAGATAACTATTCGTGAGTAAGATGGTCAGTTAATCAACACAGCTATCGCAGTCCACTGCTGGACAAAGGCCTCTCCCAGGCTGCGCCACAACACCCTGTCCTTCGACTTCCACATCCTGTCTGTCCCAGCCAGTGTTGCCAACCCTACTGTTTTAACAGTAAAACTGTTTTCACCATGACATCCCTGTTTTCTGTTTAAGTGCCAATTTCTACTGTTTTTACGATTATATTTACTGGCGATTTCGTCTAAAACGATAAAATCTCCAGTTAAAATACTAAGCTTTATGATATGCATGATGTATCCGAATTCATTTTTACCTATATCTAACAAAACAGCAGTAAACATTTTGAAAACTAAACTAAGAAATAAAATGTTCACGACGACAATCAAAGGCACATTACATAGTAAAACCGAAATAAAGGAATTCTATACATTTAACGCGACTGAAATGCGAAGAAATTCAATAAAGTATGTATGATGTTAATAAAAAAAAAGAGGCAGAAAATACCGAAGACAGAGAAATTGAAAATGATAAATAATTATTTGTAAGAATATTTCTAAGAATTTGTCAATTATTCGTATTTTTAACTTATTAAATAAATAACATTGATTATGTACTTGCATTTTCAATTCTATTAAGGGTTTCATTTTTAATTCTAATATAGTAGTAGACTTAAATGTTTTAAAGTTACCATTTTACTGTTTCTGCTGTTTTTTTAAGCCTGATCTGCTGTTTTATGCTTCGGTTAGGTTGGCAACACTGGTCCCAGCCACGGTTCATCTAGCAGGGGGGGGGGGCATCCCACACTACGCTTGCCGATAAGCGGTCTCCACTCCAAGACAAGTCTGCTCCCCGACTATCGGTCCACTACCATTTCAGTAAGATGGGTTTTATTTTCAGCTAGCTGCTACCTCCACACAAAATTTTATCAAAATTGGTCCAGCCGTTTGAGCGTGAAGAAGTAACAATCATATACACACACACACCCACACTCACAAACTTGACCTTTATAATATTAGTGTGATTATAAATGTATCAATAAATTGAAAAGTGATGGAATTCCGTAGCTTTTAAAATACTTAGTTACTTTTTTCTCAAGCGCAGCTTCCTATGTCGACTATTTTACTAACAACCCGCAGATTTATTAACTCAAACTATTTCAATAGAAAACATTATTTATAGCTCCCTTTCTCCAATAAATAGACCAACAATAACATTTCTAAAGAGGCGAATTCCTTAAGTCGCCACTTACACATAATTACCATACAACCGGGCACGATTAAAGGATAGTATAGCCGAGGAATGACGGCGTTTATGTAAATTGCTTCCGCTAGGATTTCACCAAGATTTATGCGTTAGCGTCAAGAACAATTAAATTTAGACCACGACTCGCGCTTCTGTATAAATTAACTCATTTAAGTTAGGTGAACACAGACGGTCTCTGTTCTGCTACAGATTCTTGGAACTTTATTGTAAAATTGATGATTATTATGTATGGTTGTTCGACTTTAATAGCAATATTATTTAGATTAGTCATAGGAGGTTGCTTCCAAAAATCTACTGGAACTAGATGGTGTTTCATTCTGAAAATGAATGCTTTTGATTTTTTTTTTGTTTACTTTCCAAAAACCTTTCAATACAACCATAATCTAATAAAATAGGTATGTAAGTTCTCACCAACAAATGAATAGTGATATTTTGTGAACAGTGACAGATAGAAAAAATCTTGTGGAAAGTGCTGATTATTTCTTATAATCAATTAACATAGCTTATCGCAGTGTAACGCTGGACATAGGCCTCCCCATGCTGCGCCACAATACCATGTCCTCTGCCTTCCGCATCCAGATCATGTTCTAGACACCTTTTGAGGACTTTTTGAGGTCATCTTTCCGTCTAGCTGTGGTCGTCCCACACTAAGCTTCTTCCTTCATTGATCCACGGTCTCCACTCCAGGACTCGTCTGCTACGACGGCCATCGCTTTTTCGACGAACACGAGTTCGAGCTTGTTTTGTTGAATGTTGATTATAGTTGGTGACGACGCAGAGCCAATCTTTTCGCAACGATGAGGCTGCTGCTCGTCATCGCTCCGGATAATTTAGGATTCTCATAATAATAATAGATAATTATTAGAAACTAAGAAAAGTTATTGGACGCATTTCCTGAAAGTACGTTATTAACGTAGCAATTTGAATTAAAACTTAATTAGGTATCTACTTATTAGCCTACTTACCAGGCTAGATTGTAATCTATATAAAATAACGTCATGGCAATTCATTGAAAAAAAAAATTCTCACCCTTATAATAAAGTAGTTAGGTTCTTACTTAAGTAACAAGTCTACGAAATCCTGGTAACTTTTCGCACCAATTTTCAACTATGCAAGGTAATCATCGACAACATTCAATACTCAGTTTACAGTAGTAATCATTTTACAAAATAATCTTCATAAATTCTCCCTCACAGCATTCGCCCTCGATAAAATACCTACATAATAACGTAGACATTTACAGTGGTCCCTGTAAAATTCAGTAGCTACTGGCTAGTGAGGTGCACGTGCACCCTAGGGCTACGAGAGTGGGCGGTAATACCTGCCCGACTGTTTTTATTGGCATTTGTATTAAGTTTTCATGTACGACTAATGGATTAGTGCAGTGAGATGGGGGAGGGAGTGTAGTAATAACTACTTTTGTGGGCTCTACTGGGAGATTCGTGTTGCGATTGTTTTGATTGAGTAAATAGTATCTAGTTTTTTTATTGGATTTTATCCGATTGAATTGAGTTATTTAATAATACTGGTTCTGGATGCGGAAGGCGGAGGACAGGTTGTTGTGGTGCACCCTGGGAGAGGTCTATGTCCAGCAGAGGACTGCGATAGTCCGAGTTGATACCTACATATTTGTAGTGTCTTGAGTTTTATTAGCATAGTGAAGGATATTGCTAATCCATTGCTTCATGTCTTCGAAAAATGTGTCTGCTCCACAAAATTAATATCTCAATTAATGTTGTTGAACTGCCAAATGAAAACCCATTGCTACTGACACATTGATAGCGTGTTACGCAACTACCCCATACAATGTACAATGTGTATATGCAATGTACTTGAGGATGTACATCATCTGCTGATGGATTGCGTCAAGAACCAAGAGGAAAGGAGAATTTTAGTCAATGAGTGTAATTTAAATATATCACAGGTAGGTTTAATTCAATCAATTTTAGCACAACCGACGTCAGATGTGGCGAAAAGATTTAGTGAGCTGGTGTACCATATTGATTAAGATTCTCCTTTAATTTAAATTTAAAGCATTGTATCGTAGTAGTTTGTACAAGGCATGATGGGGTTGGCGTGTCCATTGGGATAAAAACCCCAATTATCCAATAAAGATTTAAAAAAGAAAACCCCCTGGATGTTTCCCGATACATATTTAATGTTTCTATCGAAATATATTCAAATCTGATATAGGCCAGCGAGACGTCGTCGCCGTCCGCCGCACATTTGCAAACTAAGCTTATTTTCGATCACCATCTCCTGATAAATGTTTCCTCCATGGAAATGTACCAGAAACCGATATGTATTAACATAAATTATACTTACAGATTAATTTCAGCTCTAAACTTCCCTGGAACATTTGCATCTGTGATATATTAATAAGCAATGAGTTTGCTGGAAACAACATTATTTTGTATAATATTTTCGGTGGGTCAAGATGACGCCAGATGGCAGGTGCTGATTATCGTGGTTTTTGGGCGGTACCTACTAAGGATAAAGTTTTGGTTTTATATTTTTGACTTATGGCTCTGGGCAGAATTATGCAAATTCGACTACGTGGCCCGCTTTTATGCGCAACTTCCACCGTAATATTTTCACGAGAGTTTCGCAAATTACTAAATTATGTAGGTACTATCCACGCCAAAAGTCCATACGCAACTTCAAAACTAATTGCTTAACACGTTTAGTTTGACTTACGACCTTCTTTTAATGAGTAATTTGACACACACACCCGCATATTACTCGAATAATCACGCTTTTGAATATAGTTCCGTGTCATGTTCGTCTTGTTCACATAATTCGTAAAACTTTTGAGTATACCCACAGAAATCTAAATAAATAAATTAGGTATGGTAGACAGATGCAGGTAACTTACGGCTCATTCACCGCGTCTAATAGAATGTTGTTCGTTCTTGATTGGTTTTTGATATTGTGGGTTAGTGACGTGTGTTTAATCTATTATAATAGCTGTGTAATAGTTCATTTTGAAATGTAAGCTTTGAGATGAAAGCGGATATTATCGCGCAGCGTAAAAGTGGTTTTAATATATTATTATATCACAAATAATTGATGAAACCGGACTGACTGTGAGTATTATGATTTAATTATTTTATCTAACATTTAGCTAATTAAAGTTTAACTGCTGATCCTTGTAGTTATTTTATTAAACGTTTTGTATTTACCATAGGGTCTAAATAGAAGAAAAAAATAATATTTCCAAGAGTTTATTTATTTACTTTTGGAATGATGTATAAATTATAATATAATTATTTTGTAACATTTGAACTATTTTCAAAATAATTTTGTTTAAAAAAGTAATAAGTAGGTATCTACTTAATATTTTATAATTTTGCTAGTAGCCTTACAATATTCCTTTTTTGTTTTAGAGAAATTACCTACTGTGAGTCGGAGGGTCAAAAGATATAAGGAAGAGTACAGTCAGTGAATAAGAAACAAGTGGTTTTAACCAACCAGTGACCTACCAGATGAAGTTGCATTGCAAGGAAATATGATTACAGGATCCATACGCCAGCGTTTACTTGATAGCATGGATAATAATGGGGGTTATACAACGTATTAAGTTATAAATTACAAATTGATTTTAGTAATATTAAATAAAATATTATTGTGTCATATCCGTAATAAGGATTATTTTGAGGTTTATAGTTTCAATCTTCTTTTCAAAATGAATTTTGAAAATGAATACTTAAGCTATATCCGCAATTAAAGCACAATATTATTTTATTACTAAGATAGTTACAATATTTTAAGTCTAATGGTCGTAGCTCACCGATTACCTGCTTTACTTCAATAAATTGTTCTTTATGAGAAAATAAACTGTTTTAAAAGTTTATTTATCAAATTATAACGAATAAAATTTTTGAAATCACTTAATTTTTTTTTAATTTTTACCCCGCATATTTCAATAACAATATAATAATACAAATAAAACAAATATTACATTATTATTCTCGTGTATTAATTTATCGAATAATAAAAAAAGATAAGATTATTGTTGAAAAGATAATTCAAAGTTCCATCTCGAGATTCGAACCCAGGCCTACGTGTTTACTAATCCTATACGCTACGTTATCCGCTAGCAGCACTTGTTATGAAGTTGTGAATTTTAGCAGTGGTATGAACCAACCAAGGTCATACGTAATTACGCCGCGCGTGTGAAAAAGCGATGACGATATGTTTTGTTTCGTTTGACGTTAGCAAGTGTACACACACAGATGTAAATACGGGCCTGCGGCGCGGGCGCGGGGACGGCGCGCGCGAAGCATGTTCACAGAAATTTCAACCATAGCGCGCGTAAGCACTTTTGAGGCGTACTGTACCTATACTTACCTTATATTATATTCTCTCGAGGATTGATGAAGTACCTCATATGTCATTCTGATTAGATCACAGCAATGCGGACGAGTACCACAAGAGTAGACAAAGTAGCGAGTACTTCGACGCCTATGCGTCCTTTTGTTTTTGTATTTATTTGTATAGTTAGTTGTAGTCCGCGCGGAACTAGTCTGGCCGCGCCTTAGGTGGGGACGGGGGTGAGGGCGGCGGGGTTGCCTATTGTTCGCAACGCACGTACTGAGTCAAGACTAAGCGCCCCCGCCCCTCCATCCCACCGCTCACATACTTAAGGCGCGGCCAACTAGTTCCCCGCGGACTTAGTTTAGAGTTATAGTTGTCAAAAACTAATAGGCCCGTTTTGACATTTGTCATCACGACGTAACTAGTGAACTAACCATACGACTCGGTACTCGATACTCACGATAAATCGATTCAAGTTTGTATGAGTATTTGATCGATTTGATTATGTATTGTAAAGTGATATTAATCTTTTTTTCGAGTCTAAATCACTATCTTTAAATCAATGTCCAAAATAGAAGAGCCAAGGTTAACGTGATAGTGAACAAAAGCAAAGCCGTGCCGCTTGGTCAGAGACAAGCCATTCTACAGAAACCAGCGTCGCCAATTCAAAATTTTATTTACGGCTTTGAGCGCCAAGCTCATTCTTTTCAGTAAAGATCACTACACAATATTTAATTACTATTAAAATCGAATGAAGCTGATGAAATTCAGTACTTAATTGGTTACAACACTGGTATTTAAAAAAAAAAGACTGAGAACGTAACTGTTTTTAAGACGTGTCGTAATAATTAGAAATTGCATGCTACTATAAAGTAAACGTAAAAAGAATACTCGCAATATATTCCATCATATTAATTAACGCGCCAAAAAAATTATGTATTTTTTTAAAACACTATATGTAATTAATTATTATTTTATTGTTTCTTTCAGTTTCGTTCCAAGTTACATTCTAGGTTCTTTCTCAAATGTCAAAACGGGCCTATTATTTTTTGACAACTTTAGTCATTTAATTTAGTACCTACCTAGTGTAAATAGTTAGTTATCTATACATACAATAAAATGATTAGATCACAAACAACTCCGACGTTAAAACTAATTTCCAGTAACTCTTTGTTTACTATAAGGAAAGCTCGTTCATCATCATCATCTTTTCAGCCGAAAGACGTCCACTGCTGGACATAGGGGGGGGTTTGCCATAATCCCCCAAAAGGGGGGTTTGCCATAATCGCCACGCTTGGCAGGCGGGTCGGCGATCGCAGTATGGTATGGTGGTGGAATGAATAGAGAACGCTGCTGCCCATTCTCCGGTACGCCCCTTAGTCGCCTTTTACGGCACCCACGGGAAGTATGGGGTGGTGCTATTCTTTAAGTCCGGCACCACACAGACAACAGAAACAGACAGACAGACAGAAAGCTCGTTAAGCTCTAACTCAAGACTAATTTTTTTTTTTTATATATTTCAACGCAGTGTTTCAGAATCATGTATTAAATCCATGGTCGTTTGCGCGTAGATTTCCCAGCCTGTTGATGTGCCGTCATGATTTTATAACAATTTCAATTTGACAGCGCCTTTATCTCGTAGCACTTTTCGTAGCTCAAGTAATAATACAAACCGAAGTAGAAACGGCTGGTCGTTTTTACTACACTTCCGCTACTTGCTAATATATATTTCAGGTGATCTGTTTCATCGTTGACAGCATCAGATAAAGTACCGTCAATAGTGCTACACTATGCGGAATCAAAAAAACTTGCAATGTAGGCAGATACGAAATTAGACAGGTAACACTGTTTGTATAAATTACCATACTCGGAAATAATTGGCATACTTAATTGTTAACCAAATTAACGATTTGATTTATACTCTGCACTATTGTGTGTGCCTACTGAACCGGATAGCTTAAACAAAGTTATGTGCATTGTTATGCGAGCTCAAAATCAATGCGAACACTATTATGTCTAGTTGAACTAACTCTGACAGCATGCAATGTGTGGACACTTTGGATAATATTGTCAACCTGTCCAATTCAACGGTGTACAGATTATTCTGTGGATAATGTGGCTATGAATATCTTGCTGTCTAAATTATCGCTAATGTCGACGGTTTCACAATGCTTGTGTTAAGGATTGTACTCACAGCGAGCATTCGCTGTGTCCTTTTGAGTGAATGGATTTAGATTATCTCTTCTGACTGCGATTTGTCTAGTACAAAAACCAGAAATTAAAATTGAATGCTGATAATTACGATTTTGTCACTGAAGTTTTTTTTAAACCTGAAGAACAAGAAAGGCTTGAAATTGATTATAGGTTATAATATAAGTATCTTCTTTCAATGACATAGTAGGTAACGAAAAAACTGTATAGTAAAAAATTGGCTAAGTGCGAGTCGGACATGAAGGGTTCCGTACCACAAGGCAAAAACGCCAAAAAAAAACAAGTTTTGTATGGGAACCTCCTTAAATATTTATTTTATTCTGTTTTTAGTTTTTTTTTTATAGCGGCATCATCTGTGAAAATTTCAACTGTCTAGCTATCACGGTTCTTGAGATACAGCCTGGTGACAGACAGACGGACAGTGGAGTAATAGGGTCCCGTTTTTACCCTTTGTATACGGAACCCTAATAAGTAGTAGGTAGGTACTCTGCTACTCTGTTATACATCCCGCCGACCCCCTTAAAGAATGCAACCGTGATGGTATTTTAAAATACACTACGTACACTTCACATTATTCAAGCGACATTTTCATTCCCCTACACGCATTTCTATGAAACATAAAAATTACGACAATTTTATTGTGTGCGACGGACGCACAGATCATAAACCAACACAAATACCACACTCTTGTGTAAGTATTCTCATTAGATCCTTATTTATTTATTTTATTTATTAAAACTTTATGCACAAGTAAAAACTGTACAAAGGCGGACTTAATGCCTTGGGCATTTTCTACCAGTCTACCTTAGGGTGATGCAGAGATAACACACAGTAGGTGCAATACCAGAAAACAACTTAGAAAACATTTTTAACTGGAATATTAAAATAAATACATATATACATACATACAACAAAATCTCTAAATATATAAATCTATCAACGCACAGCCCAAACCACTGGAGGGATCGGGCTGGAATTTGGCATGCAGGTAGATGTTATGACGTAGGCATCCGCTAAGAAAGGATTTTGATAAATTCTACCCCCAAGGGGACAAAATAGGGGATGAAAGTTTGTATGAAACTTTGTCAATTTTAGATCGATCGGGCTGAGACTTCGCATGCATATAGCTACTATGACGTAGGCATCCCCTAAGAAAGCATTTTGATAAATTCAACCCCTATGGGGATAAAATAAGGGATGGTGGAGGATGTAAATGTATTAGTTTTTTTTTAATAATACTTAACGCGAGCGAAGCCGCGGGCAAAAGCTAGTATAAAATAAAAAGTTATGAGAGATAAACAAGAAAACCTGCAACAACTTTAATCTGAGACGAATCTGCCAACTTCTTGTGTATGTGTTCTCGAGCTTTCACTTTAAATGTGAACTGCTTTGTTACCGTCCTGATGTTCTGAGGGAGCGCACTCCAAAGGAAAACCGCCTGGACAAAGACAGAAGACCTTATAAAACCAGAGCGATGAGAAGGACAACGAAGAAGACGATTATTCTCGGACCGAAGATTCCTTATCGTCGTGGCTAAGTAATAGCAGCTACACGGTTCAATCAGGTTAAGCTACGCTTGCTGCGATTTGTCCGTGGATGGGTGACCATCTTCACTTACCAAGACGAGGAGTCTTGGTAAGTGCGTGTCTCAGAAAGCATGTTTAGCCGTTTGTCCCAACTGTCATTCGTGGATCTTTGGCAGTAGTTACGGGTCGTCAGAAGCCCGAAAGTCTGACAATCAGTCTTACTGTATTACGCAGTGACTACGTTATGGAGATCAGATAGACAGTCGCTCCATGTAAAATACTGATAATCAGCTGTATCCAGTGAGACTAGACCGACCCTAACATAATTGGGTAAAGGCTAGACAGATGATGATTTATCGAAAACATCGTTCAAAACGTCAAAAAATCAATCAATACCAAGATAACGTACTATCGGAGAATGACCAGACTGACCTATATTTTCCAAAGCTTTGTTTACTTACTTTATCACTTTTTTGGAATGTAAATACAGTGACATTTACGAGAGTCAACTATTGAATATTATAGTGAATAGTTTGAGCCTTTGAGCATCAACATGCAGTTAATTCTATTTTTATATTGCTTATATAGATCCTTGTAAGTTTACGAGCATTCAAATTTTATTCGTCGTTTAAATTATAGTATGTTGGCCATACACAAAGTCCACTGTTATAGGTACTGTCTTGTGTGACGAACCTCCTAACAGGGGGCCTAAAAATACTAGTTTGGCAGAATCATAAAAGGACAACATTATGAATTATAATGGACAGTTAACTGTTAAGTTAATCGTTTCAAATCCCATTGGTGAAGGATTTTTCAGTTTTTTTTTAGTCTGTGCTAAAATACCAAGCAATCCAATCCAAATCCAATCCCAAACTTTTTGTTTATACCTACATATTGCAGCGAAAAAAAGAAAAACACGGACTGTCTTCGCCATATTTTGATTCATAATGAAATCCTTTATTGATTCTGCCAAAGTGGCCTTTTTAGGCCCCCAGAAATGGCGTTACATTTAATTTTATACGATATGTAAACTAGTACGATCTAAGGCCTATTCAAATGTATGTTTCCAATTGATGTTATTTCAAGTTAAACAAACATCAACTTTATTTTAGTGCCAATTAAGTTGATTTCAGAGTGACTATGGAAAAAGTTATCAAAATGTTTGAAGTTGTAGCGTAAATTGAATTTTATTGTGTAGGAATTAAAGCTATTTTTCCATAAACTCATATTTGTTTACATGGCAACTAAATCGCGAACGCAGATTAAGTGGAGCATTTTCTAAGTATTTCATTCTATTTTATCTTCGATTTCCATAGGCGGTATTCATACCTTGCAGCCGGTTCTGTAATTACCTACATCATTATATAAGTAAACAATCACTAATTGTAATGTCTTAGTAACACACTCCAATTAAAAGCATTAACTATCTCCTGTAGATTTCATCTATAATATGTGTAATAAGAGATATATCCTAAACAAGCTAGAATTAAATTGGCCATATAGTTAAACAAGATAGGCACTAACTTCAACATAAACAACGTTTTACTACCATACATTCCATAATACTCCTATTGCTGTTATTGAAATAGCGAATAAACCTATATTCTTAGCGCCAAAGGGAATTTCTCAGCAGAATTTCCCCTAACTAAAACGGATATCATTTAAATCGAATAGTCCTTTGTCCGTTCCGAAAATCTGCTGATAAAGGAAAGCTCTTTCGGCACCAAAAAGGTACCTATAAACGTAGCCGATACGTAAGCAAGACAGGAATAAATTGGACTCAAAGATTTATTGCCAAATGCTCTTAACCCGAAACCTTTCGCCCGGAGAATAAGTCCACGCTATTCAGTTTTTCGTGCTCGAAATGTATCACATACGGTCCTGGATTGATTAATGATACTGGTTTTTGAATGTAAGCAATTTGGTGCTGACTTAGGTAAGGTTAGGTTAGATACCTGCATGATTTTTTTAAAAAGAACCAGCTTATTAATAATTAATTACTATCTAGCCTGTAAGACTTACAAGCAATTTGAATCTAACTTAATTTTTAGATTTTAAAACTTCGCACTAAATAGTATCGATTGTACTTTAACAAGTCCGTTCCACTTTCATAGAATCTGATATACCTAATGATATAAACACTTGCACCGAACTTGCATTTGCTCTGGCACTTTGTTCATGTGTTATTATAATTTAATTAGGTTACATGTTTAGCGAAGATTATTAAAAGTTATAATTAACAATCAATCAAAATCAATCTGCCGAGCCTTCTACCAACTATATTAGGGTCGGCTTCCAGTCTAACCGGATGCAGCTGAATACCAGTCTTTTACATGAATCGTCTCCCTATCTGACATCCACAACCCAGTAGATAACTGGTTAATACGATACCCCTTTGCAAAGACTGGTTGTTAGACTTTCAGGCTTCTGACTACCCGTAACGACTGTGAAGATCTACAAACGACAGCCGGGTCCAACGGCATAGCGTGCTTGCCGAGGCACGGAGCAGTCTCGTTATATTTTATAGATTGTCACCCATCGACGAACCGACCGCGGCAAGCTTATCCTTCGATCGACTCGTGTGTCTGTTGTTATTTAGCCAAGCCAAAAAGCTCGAAAAGTTTATGATCACACTAATATTATAAAGGCGAAAGTTTGTGAGTGTGAGGGTGTGTGTGTGTGTGTGTGTATTTATATGTTTGTTACTTCGTCACGCTCAAACAGCTGGACCAATTTTGATACAATTTTGTGTGGAGGTAGCCGATACCCTGGATTAACATATAGGAAACTTTTTATCCCGATATTCTTACGGGATCGATATTTACGCGGGTGGAACCGCGGGGCACAGCTAGTATATCATAAATATCATATAAACTTTAAGAAGTGCTGTAGACCATCGAATTGAACAACTTTCACTATGGGACCAACTCTGAAATCACGAAAAAAAAATCTGCTGTTTTTGTCCATTTTGGCAAAAGTGTACCTACCTTGTCTGTGTGGTGCCGGACTTAAAGTATTGCAGCACCCCTTACTTCCCGTGGATGTCGTAAAAGGCGACTAAGGGTCTTACCGGAGAATGGGCAGCAGCGTTCTCTATTTATTCCACCATCATACCATACTGCGATCGCCAACCCGCCTGCCAAGCGTGGCGATTATGGCAAACCCCCCCCCAAAATTGGGGGAGGCCTATGTCCAGCAGTGGACGTCTATCGGCTGAAACGACGTACCTACTGTATTGCACTTTTGTATTCAAGTTTCTTCATCTCTTAAAGTTTGTCGGGTTAATTTTTTAACACCTTAGGCATGATCGAGGCCAAGAGCGGGCCCATTCAGCAATAAAAAAAAAATTGTACCGACAAGTTGGTTTACAAGTCTTTACAGTTTACGACTCGACTAGAGGCTTGTAAGCCTCAGGTAACGACGTGCTTCATTACTAAATTGTATATTATTTATGTCGCCTTTTAGGGTGTTTTATATCTCTGTTCTTACCATAATGTTGTTGGGATACAACAACCAAATAAAGACTAAAGGCCTCTTCCTTTAGTCCTTATTCGGTTGTCGTGTTCTCATACTTTTATTGGACGATTCTTTGAATCTACACTAATAATCATCATTTCAGCCGAAAGACGTCCACTGCTGGACATAGGCCTCCCCCAAAAGGGGGGGGGGGGGGTTGCCATAATCGCCACGCTTGGCAGGCGGGTTGGCGATCGCAGTATGGTATGGTGGTGGAAAGCATAGAGAACGCTGCTGCCCGTTCTCCGGTACGCCACTTAGTCGCCTTTTACGACACCCATGGGAAGTATGGGGTATACTAATAATAAAGGTAAAGAAGTTGTTTGTTTGAATGACTTAATCTATGGAACTACCTATACTAGAAAAAATTTCTTTGCGTTTGATAGCAAAATTCTTGAGGAAGATAGGATTAACATAACGCTAGGATCCTTAGGACCCCAGCAAAACGAAAAAAAGTCAGAAAGAACGCTAAGCGAAAACGAAGTAATAGGATAGGCAGGCAATGCGATGCGACGGGGTGAACCGGGGGAACAAGAAATTTCACCCGGACGAAGTCGCGGGCAGAAGCTAGCAAAATATATGGTTCAAGCGACACTGACAACAGGAAACGTGGTTAACTGTCTACAAAATAACAAATAAAACGCCTTTACTTTTAGGTATAAAGTTGCTATATTTCAGATTTCTGTTTCGGGTACAAACACAACTGTTTCTGAAAATATTTTGAATACAGATCAAATTGTTTGAAGTCTCTTACGTTACATAGGTATGCGAAGTATTAAAAAATTTGAAAGTTAGGGAAAGTTAGGTAATTACACTAGGGTTACATTTATTTCTAATACACAAATTTAATATAAATATCACAGTCAAAGATTATATAACTAATATTCTAGAAAGTCCTAAAGGTATGGCAGTGAAATGCAGGGCTTCGATTTTACGTACGTTTACAGTCAAAATTGTAACAACCTCAAGTCGTGGAGTACTGTATATAGGTACCTACAAAAAATTAGCTTACAAGAAAAACAGTGTTCACCAATGGCAAAACTAGTCCTATGTACTGTGACTAGAATATAGATTAGGAATAAATTACGAGATACAAATATCAAAAGTTCGGTATCTACATATTACAAGCACTACTATGGCTAATCTACAGTGGTTATGATCTTGTCTGACGAATATTACGTTATACATTATCTACCTACACCTAATACCATCGTAATTTTTAAGTTCCAAAACATGGACATCACTAACAACTGCAAAACATTTTTTTACGTAACTTATCCTTAAAATTTGAAAAGATAATGTTGATTATTGCTTTGATTTCTTCTTCCAACATTGTACATGTCTAATTATTTGGAGTTCCGTACACGGTCTTGTTTTCTGGACTCTGTGAAAAATGCATTAAATCTAAATATCCGCATTGTCCATTACAATGAAAAACACTGATGGGGCATAGGGGTAAATTGTAAACAAGATCAATTTACCTCATACGGCGGTGGCGGCAGTATATCACACAGATTTATTTGACAGCCCTGCTCCGACCTCGCTACATTCGAATGTCTACTCGTCTGAATGGGAATTTTGAAACTGTTCTCCCTGCCCAGCCAGTGCCACTGCGGATAGTCGTACTCTAAATCACTCGCCGGACACACTTTGCTTTTGTCTTGTCGACTTCTTGATCCGGACCTATTTGTATGACAAGAGGCGCAGTCGTCCTCCAGGACATTAATGTCATTATGTGCGTTCTCATGCCTCGGCTCTCTATAGTCTTTAGTTGATCTGCTGGACGTGCTATGGCAACACGTCGAACATTCTCCGTTCGAGTACTGAATGCTTCCATTACACGATCTAACAATGCTATTGTTATGAGATCGTCTTTCTGGGCAATTTCTCAAGTCTCCGATGTCGTTATTGTCCTGTGTGGAAAATATTAATTGTTACACTTATGAATATTTTGTGTGGTATTTGATATATGATAGGATTAACGTATGCAGATTCGTTGTAATCTTATCTAAAGTCAACAATGGAGTTCTCGAAAAGCTTATCAAAGCGTACCTTGAAATTGAGTTCTGTGTAAATGGCGCTGGACGCGTAAGGTTCCGGTGGCCCCCGACGCATTCTGTCAACACTCGAAGCGTCTAATCCTTGAATGGAATTCTGAGGCAGACTGTATTCTGGCTCCACACTTAGAATGCTCGTTGATTGCCCACCTGAGGATAACGTTAGATTCTTTATATGATTCAATTTAAAACGTCTTCAACTTAATAGGCGTTTTCTTGATAACAGATTTAGACAGTTTGATAATAAATCAGTCCGAACACATAAATATTTTATCACATCACAATCGGTATCGTAGTTTTTTTGTCGGTATCAATTTCAATGGAATTCATATCGTGAGAAATATGTCAATGAAGCTCCAAAAATAAACACTCGATTTTCGGAATAGATAACAAGCAAAGAGATTATATATAGTCTTTGATAACAAGTGATACTCACCATGTAGCAGACTTTGGTGACAGCTGCTTACGTCTAAAGTGGGATCGGTCGGGGCGGCGAATACCGGCCGGTCTCTTAACCAAATAGTGTCTTTATTCAATAGACACTGTTGAGCCGTTACAATTGACTGACCTGCAATCGGGATCAATGTTTCAATTACTTGTACTTAAGATATAACAACACAACATAACATCACGACTGTATTCCCCGATAGGTAAGGCAGAGGTGTACCTATAGTACACCCATATTTCGCCAGTTTTGTTTAGGTTTTTTGTTTAAGATAGGGGGCGAGCCTATTGTCATCGACCTGGCACAAATCCAGACTCCGGGATGTTACTGAGAAATTGTAGATGGTAAAACCCAATAACACTTTGATCGACCCAGGAATCCAACCCAGAACCTCATGGCTCAGCAGTAGCGCTTGCAGCTATTAAAACAACAAGGCTGATAACAGATTGTTTGTATACAAGAATGTCAATTACCAGTAGATTTCTTCCTCTGAATGTTGCTTCGTCTCTTGATGTAATACACGCTGAAAATTCCGATTGCGATTATGGAGAACAATGTTAGTCCAAGAGCTAGGAGCCATGTTTCTTGAAATATATGCGTAATGTTTGAGTCTTTTGGTGGTTCAGTCCTAAGGAACAAGAAAGTAACATGTCAATATCCCATTTCCATTGTTTAAAAGAAACTGTCAAACGAAATTGAGTAGTAAATCAGAAACAACTAACTGTAACTGCTAAATAAATCGTAAAAATAACTTTTAGTGCCGGAATTAGCATACAATAATGAGGAAAACGTACCTATCTAAGCAAGACGGTATGCATGAAGTTAGAACACTTTTAAGTGGGATACGTACGACTACTAATAAGTAAGTATAATGTATATTTATTTATAATTATATACTTTATACTTTATTGTACACCAGAAAATATAACAAAAAAATAAAAGTATTACCTACTTATGTAGTTTGTTAGTCTCGAAGGGCTCATGGCCATTGGAGCACATGGTCTATAACTATGTTACTTATTGACCTATTCTATGAATACTCGTTGAGATTTTTCGATAACTGAGTAATGGTGGATTTGAGAAATAACAGAGAATAGAATAGAATAGAATAGAATACTCTTTATTATGTACACCATATTAATTACAGACATAAGGTATAGAAACTGTACAAAGGGTGACACAATGGGCGGTCTTATCGCTAAAAGCGATCTTTTAAAGACAACCTTTGGATGGATTTGAAAAGGGGAAGGACAGACAAATACACGATACACACACGATACATATACGATTTGAAGACCACAAGAAGCACAAGCAATGTTTTGAGCGATTGCGCTTACATTACACGCATATATGCTAAACGCCAAGATTTGTTTAAACTTGAAGATATCAACTGGATATTCTGCCAGATGCACAGCAGCAGTAATCCTATTAATTGATCGGAAGCACCACTTACTGTACGTAGTGTCTCTGCGACTGCGTGGGCAGCATGTGTATGTGCGCGGGCGTGCTGAACGGGCCGTGTCCGCGCCGCGTGACAGCAGCGGCGCGCGCGCTGTACCGCCCGCCGGCGCGCAGCGAGCTTGCCGCGGCCGCGCGCGTGCGAGCGCCCAGCGACATCTGACCAACTACCCGACCTCCAGTACTACCACCCACGCGGATCTCGATCTGTTTTCAAAAGGATTTACTTATAGTAGTGTCACTATTGAATATTAGCGTGAAGAGAACAGTTGTCTTGACTTTGCATTGACTTCTACACTACATGGTATGTAAAGTCAGAGAAATTGGTTGATTTTGATTTTGAATTTGTTTGGATTAAGCGGTTGCGAGCGCCCAGCGTCACCTGAACCGACCCCCAGCACCTAAGTACTACCTGCCACGCGAATCTCGAACTAGATTTAAGAGGTCTGGTTACAAAGGTTATCAGTTTATAAGATCAAATTATATTAGCCAGTGAAAATCCGGAGAAGTGATGGGTATCGCGTCATATCTAAACACGATTAAACATTATCTCAACGCGTATTTCAAGTAACAACACTACCAGCGGTCGTTGATCCCTAAAAAATTCTAATTTTTTTAACACCACACTCACCATACACCATAAAGACCTTTAATTTAATTATACCCAGTATTTAGTAGTATCAAGATAATGCAATAATTACTAATACACCATGACCTCATGAATACAATTTTTAACTCATAAACCAAACTGCCGTAAGTGTATTTAATAACCGAATACGACAAAACATTCAATCACTCCATCACAATCGGAAACAATGAAACATTGATCGTAAACACATTTTAATTCCCAACATAAAACTTTATCGAGTAAAACAATAATCATAATTAAACAATAATTTGAAAACAAAACTTACCAAGTACCCTGTGAGTTCACCGTTCCACGTGTTCACAGGTGGCGGTTCCCAGCGTATCCACGCCGACGTTGCGTTTATTACACCCGCCGTAACGCTTTGGGGCGGCGCCGAGGGCACTAAAATATCACCAATACATAAAGTATGCAACCACATCCAATAAACAAACAAAAACCGAAGAAAGAATCCCTAGTTCCTTACAATCCTCGTCCGTGAACCCAGTCATCAAATTCGAAGGCTTCCCCAACAACATCTTGTAAAACGGCATCAAGAACATATCGTATTGTGTATATGCCATCAATCCTTTAAGGATGTAGCTCGATGATCCACTATTGTCCACGTTCATCAGAGAGCCGTTTGAGCACAGGACGTCTGGATGAGCCGGATTTAGTAACGTAATTTCTTCATCAGTTGCATTACGCCAATTTAGTGTAGTCCCATTGTACCAAATTTTAACACCTTCCAAGTATTCATTGTAGTCGGTCAATACCTAAAAATAGAAACGTTAATATAGTTCACGCCACACAATGAATGGAACGTTAAAAACTACAAAGTAAATAACTTACATCCCAAACAATTTTTAAAGATGTGGAAGATACTGCCTCTAACCGTTTTAGAACTAACACATTTTGTTGCAAATATTTTCTCGCTTGAACTAGCTCATAGTGCGTCATGTGCGTCTCACGTTCATAATCTGCGCTGTATTCACGATCCACAGAAGGCTCTTTTAATTCATTGTTTCCTTTTTTTAGCACTTTAAGATATGCCTCTTGCATAATACTGCCAGCTGCGTTGACAGCTGTGCAAATCACCCTCCCACTGTGTTCAGAGCGCGCCCCATCCAAATATAATAAGCTCGAATTACTTTTCGTACACTCCGGGAAAAGTAAAGAATCTTGAATCCCCTCGAGAATCCAAAAGATGGTCGGTGTAGGTAAGCCTTTAGCTTCACATGGGATGGAAACCACATCGCCCTCCCATGCGGTCAGATTGGACGGTATTTGCGTGAAGTGCGGTAAAGCTGAAACAGATGGCGGCATTAAAATAGAACGGACAGTTGTTAGAATTATTATTGATGCAATAAAATCGATCTAAATAGAGACAGAGCTTACAGTAAACGGTGAGTGTTGCGCTGGTGATACTGGTGCCGGCATGGCTGTCGGCCCGGCAGGAATAGACGCCGGTGTCGGTTGCAGACACATGCTCCAGCCTTAATAGCCCTCGGATTATAGTGGCATGGGGAGGCAACGAGCCGTCCTCTTTGACCCATGTTATTTTTACGCTTGCATCATAACTCTAAAAGTAAATATGAAAGTGTTAGAACCAAAACTATTATGGCATGACATAAATTGTACCCTAAAGGCAGTACATTACATTACCTGACAGTTAAACTCGACAGTTTGCCCAACCAAGGCGGTTACGTTACTAGGTTTAACAACAAAGTGTGGTCTTCTTAAAACAATTAGTGCCGCGGCCCGCGACTGCCTTTCACCGGCTATGTTTGATGCTACACATCTAAACAGACCGCTGTCTGTCGGTAATGTTTCTAAGATCTTTAAGTTTCCTGTATCTGTTACTATTACCCTGAAAGGAAATATCTTTATCACTAAACATTCTTAGACAGAAACAACAGAATCGAACGTTTCATTAACTGTTACTAATTAATATTCATTTAAAATTGGATTTTCTTATCACCATACGCGTAACAGTATTTAGATTAGTAGTATTATTATAATTATTATTATTTACTTAGTAGTATTTAGATTTGGGCTGAAAGCGGGTTAAAAATGCTTTTCTCTTTCTAACGGTTTCTTACCTGCCATTACCTTCAACGTCATACGGCTGTCCATCTTTGAGCCAGTGGACCGAAGGTTCTGGAACCCCACGAGGAGGCGAACACTCCAACAAAGCTGGTTCACCAGCAGCTACGTGAACATCTCTTGGCTCTGCTCTGAATTCATCACGAAGAACTGGAAATTATATCTCTGTTACTAACCTTGAATTTTACCTAATACATAATTATGTATACGGTCAAAATGTATGGAACAAGTATTTTTTAACCCCCTGGGTTAAGAATCATGTAGGTACTGAATCCGTAGTAGCAGTTTGCGCCTCGATGTCCCTGCCACCCTATATACAGGGTGGTAAAAAAGTCGTGGATCAAACAAAATAGGGAGATAAAGGAGGTCAGTTCCAACGCTTTTAAAGTGAGAAATATTTTTTATTAATTGAACTTGAAATTTAGTACCCAGAGCCGCAATAGAACTTTTGTAGTGCTTGTACATTATGTAGTAATAATACAACACCGTTTGTTTAATATCTGCACTTCTTTAAAAAAAAACTAATCTAAAAATCTAAGTCTAATTGTAAAAGAACTCGGTATACAAAAATATTTGTAACTTCTAGGGAAATTGAATTATGGCCATGCTGTAGAAAGATTTTTTGTTGGAAATGACCTCCTTTATCTCCCTATTTCGTTTGATCCACGACTTTTAGACCACCCGTATACCTCAACTATATATGTAGTCAAAATAGATTTATAAATGACAATTTGTAACAAAAATGTCCTGATTTTTCGGCTGCAATGCGATTTGAACTTTGTCATGTATGACATTGAGTTTATTTCCAAAACATATTAACTATCCAAAATTCTGAGCAACAAGCTTTACACTAACACTACTAACAGAGTCGGTACAAAGACAGGTTGACATGGTAGCGTGGGGGAAAATGTCACAGTGTCCAGTAACGCACCTGACAAGGCACAGATTTGACTTAACAAGGCTTCAACTCGTAAGTAGCTAGATAAGTGTTCATTTCTACTCTCCCTTGGTAAAGCGTAGGTAGATTAGTACTACTGAAAATTGGAAACGAAAGCAGATTGATTTATAACTCTGTTTACGATAGGCAGGTTTCACTCAACCGATTGAACTAACTCGAGAACGGCGGGAACTGTTGATTTGCGTTCCATTAAATTTAATGTTCAGTTCTCAAGTTTGTTTAATGTGATTTTCAAGGTAATTCAAACGACTGCTTATGATTTATTTTCATGACTTTCTTTACCTTTGCCACAGACAAAACTCTATACACGCAACGCACGCATATGTGTGCAACAATGGTGTCCTTGCTTCGATGCCTAAAGTCCAGCTAGAGATACGCATTGTAAATATTCTAGACACAACATTTTTGACTTAAAATTTAATTAAATTAATTCTTGTTTCGCACATAGGAAACTTGAAGGCTATCTTAGAACGTAAACTATACCATGCTATCGTTAGCGCTATACACACCACCCATTAATCTCTCCAACAAAGGTTAAACAGTACTCCGACACACGACAAACATTTGTATGCAAATATTACCCCTCCCCCGCAACCCCGCTTCCTTCTTCTTGTACAGTCAAACAAAGAGATTGGTATACAGGCAGCTTCCAACCACTTTTATACAATGTTGTGCTTGTGAACGTGCTGAGTAGACCATGACTTTAAACCACTTTTATAAGAGAGACAGAGTCTTAGGCACCTGTCCCACCGCCGATGAGGAAGCGACTAGTTAATTAAAAGTAAAAGTAAAAAAGATACATATATTATATTATTAGTTGATTGCTGACTCTCACTGCCATTACTCACAGAGATTACTCCTTCAACGACGCTCGCTAAGTGGGAAGAACACTTGCTGAAAGACTCACGCTTGGTACATACACTTACCAGCGAGTAATCGTTCTTCGCCGTCGCTCACTCGCTACTCATTGCTCGCAACTCGTTTTGAGTTGCTAGCTCTACTCGCTTCTCGTTAATCGCTGGCGGTGGGATAGGTGGCACGCAATGAAAATCCATATTGTTAATTTAATGAAATGATTTTTACCTGGGGTGCTATTCTGTAAAAATCTCACCGTGAAAACTTAGGTGAAGTAAGCGTGGAGTGAGCTGTCAATAGTGACAATTCCTAGCAAAAACAACTCACTTTACCTAAGTTTTCACTGAGAGATTTTTACAGAATCGACCGGCTGTATACAAAATAGCTTGTTCGACTGTACATGTTCTAGGACTCACCGGCGACGTTAAGCGAGGCATTGTGACTGACGGCCTCGCCAGCCAGGTTGCGTGCCACGCACCAGTATACACCTTCGTCGCTCTCCTTTTTGCCCCGGTTCACCCTGGGGACATGAATCTTGTGAGCCGTCTTGATTGTACGTAAGTGGTGTTTGTTATGCCTAGATTCATGAGGAGGAAGTTTAGGATTTAAGGGCTGCATTTGAGTAGATAGGTACACAACTGGCGAAATGTGGGTATTTTATAGGTACACATCTGCCTAACCCTTCGACGACAAGTAATGTTTGAGATTTCGGTGACAAAAATTTAAGTTGGAGTTCTTGGCAATCGATTTTAACTGAATGGCCATCCTTCATTAGGTAGTTATGTTCAAAAATATAATATTAGTATCGATATTTTGATACATTCAATGTAATTCATAATTCTAATTTAGAACATTCTCTTTGATACTCCAACTCCTAATATTTTGTAAATAATAACTCTCCTTGTTAAATCACAAACAAAGTTTCATACATTATTGATTAGACGCTGAAAATTCAGTGTTCCGAAGAGACACCTTCCACAAATACTACGTATTTAGATCCAAAACCGTGTTGCTAGTGAAAAGAAAATTGAAATTGAACCTCTTTATTCAGATTAGGATCGATCGTTACAAAACACTTTTTGATCACACACCGCTGCTGCAGTATGATATTACCCCGGAACTGGAGCCACAGAAGACACTTACAGGAAAATGAAATTGCCAAATTTATTGCACATAGTATGAGAATATTATTTTTTAAGAAGATACCGTGAGTATACGGTTTTTTTTACATGGTCTTGGTTTTCGAAAAATAAAAAGGCTAACGTGTTATTAATATAGGAAATCGCAAAGGTGGAGTCGTGGATGGCTGGTGATAGATACTGCAATTCTTGGCTAACAATTAGGAATTCCAATCCCGCAATACCGAGATCCCCGTACTCCGGGATCCCGCGTCATTTTCTAGTCCTTCGTGTCGTTGTCGTAGATTACCTGCGCGGGATCCCGCGGGAATGTTTTCATCGCAAACATTTTCAATTGAATGCTGACCAAATTAATTAAAGTCTTAATTAGTTTTGTCAACATCTAGTTGAAAATGTTTTTTTTTTTCAATTTTATGTCGATCATTTATTTTAATTTTTTCTGTATTTGATCTCTATAAATTAATAGTGCAACTTGATTGATGTCATAATGATAGTAAAACTTAAATAAAAGTGTAGTCATGTTGATTATTTCATGTTGATTATTTCATTGTCGTATTTACCATATAATATTATTAATTTCTGTATGCGGGACGGGATCCCGCAAATACCGGGATGCCGTAGGATTTAACATTTTCAGTCCCGCAAATACCGAGATTGAAGATAGGCTGCGGGATTGGAAGCCCTAGATATTTTAACAAAATAAGCATAATATGGTTCAACCTTCTGCGTTGCACTTTTACAACCGACCACTCATCTCAAGATAACCAGAACACTTGGGGGGTGTTTTTACTTTTAAACTATGCAAAAGAACAAACGAACCTTAAAAATAGCAGCCCGTCTTCCAACAGAACTCTGTGTCCGTCCTGAGCTTGCGACAGAGGAGATCCATCCTTATACCACTGAACATAAGGCTTGGGTCTGCCTTCCACCACACATCTCAAGGTTGCAGGCTCACTGCGTCCCGACACTGTGTTTGATGGGTGTTCCTTGATGCGGGGCGCTCTATTCTGTGCTGTAGAGGAGAAAGGAATGTGAATGATTATGTGACGGCTACCAGGGAAAAAAGAAAAAAATGCGGGAAAATATAATGGGATAAGAGCAGATACAGTTCAGATAGTAAGCACGCAAAATTATTAGGAAACAATAAGTTGGTATAGTGCCAGTGTAATCCATTCGAGTCTTTATTATTTTCTGCCATAGACCTTAGTTAGACTATCCCCACATTTTAAAACTATATATTGCTATGTTCAACACCATCACGAATTCAGAGAAGTGGAAAAGGGATTCCCTTGCCTTGCATTGGGACATCACAGGCTCATAATAATAAGCTATGAAGTAATGACATCTGTATGAGCCATTCAGTACGTGGTTAACATGAGGTGCCCATGTTTATTTTTTAGTAACATCTGTTTGTGTGTCTCTTGAACCATATGCAAAAAATATGTTGTAAGTGCCCATAAATTAAACCAGCTGTTCACATCTATTGACATTTAAAAACCTCAAGGAGGTTATGCAAATCAGAAACTAACTGATTAGAATTTAGTTTAATTAACGGTCCGATGACCAATGTCGACTAAGGCCCATCGTGTACGACGCTACACAAGAGCAACCCAAACTCAAATCACCAATGAGTAGCCAAAATGTCACGATCATAGATGTAATAATTTTGTATTTCTACTAGTAGTACCCCGCGGTTTCACCCGCGTAAGTTTCGATCCCGTGGGAATGTCGGGATAAAATCTATCCTATGTCCTTCCCCAGGATGCAATCTATCTCTCTGCCAAATTCTATCGAAGTCCGTTCAGTGGTTTAGGCGTGAAAAGGTAACATACAGACAGACAGATTTACTTTCGAATTTGTAATATTAGTATTGATGGTCACGATACAATGCAACCAACCACAAACCAGTTAGTAACGCGTTAGTAAGTCGCGGATTGAAATACTTGCTAGTGCTGTGACATTCTGACTACTCATTGGTGCTTTGAGTTTGTAACACCTTACTTTTGAGCAGCGTCGTGGACGATGGGCCTAAGGCATGCATGATCACGGTCATGCCGAAGATTTTTAAAGGATCATCAATAAACACACGTAACTAATACAATTTCTCCGAAAACTTAATTTAATAAGACAGCTTATAATTGCGTAACACACACACACACACAATCTCAATCTGAATCATTCTGAAAGATATTGCTAATCCATTGCTTCATATGTTGGAAAATGTTATCTGATGAACAACGTAAATAACGCAATGAATGTTGTTGAACTGTCAAAATTAAAGCCATTGCTACTCTTAGTATGTTACGCAATAACCCCGCTGATGTGTCTCATTTGATTAGAGACAAATAAGACATGAACATTGTTTTGAGACGGAGCTTTTTACTGAATACTTATAGAAAGTCTATGATGAACGTTAAATGCTACAGTTTCCTCCTAGTATTATCTTCCGTACTGGGTACAAATTTGAATATCGAAAATTAAAATATCCACGGTTAAAACGACAGTGTTCAAAACATCGAAAATTTAAATATCGAACGACCATAAAGCCGAAAATTAATATAACGTAAGTTTATATTGTCTAATGGTTAGATATTCTACGTTCAATATATCTAAAATCTAATTATCGACAAATGTGACATCGAAAGGCTTAAATATAGACGTACAGAGTATCGAATGTCCTAAATATCGATGTTACGGCTAATAGCCCAAGTGCGGCTACACCTAGTTTTAACCAAACCTAAGCTCGGCCCGCAGCGCCGGAGCCGTGGCAGAAACCATGCCTGCTGCATGTTGCACACTCGCTTATATGATGCAAGCTTGCACATATTGTCCTATATCAAAATTTGTTCGATATTTTAACTAGTAGGTATTTTTAACGAAAATATAATGAACTAAATTGTATTAAATGTTGACATTTTGAACTTAGATATAATGACTATTGATATTTTTAATCATTAGATATTTGTATCACTCGGCATTTCATTGTTAGACATTTTAAGCTTAGGTATAACAATTTTCGATATTACGATACAATCGAAATTTAAATTTTCGATGTTTTGAACGTTGACATTTTACCCGTAGGCTAGGTATTTTAATGTTCGACATTCAAATACCTACGTACCCTCCGTACTTCTTCCAAGTTTTATTAAGGTACAAATGTACCTAAAACTAATTATAATATTGTTATCTTTTAATTGAGTATGAGAGTAAGTGAGTTCTTGTTTTATCCTTATGTTTTAGTACGAGATAGGAGATATCAGTAAGTGTGATAATATTGCTATTTCAAGTATCTGTTTTAACTCGGTTGTAAATAAAGAATAAGTAATAACATAGGTACATGTAAGCCCTTTTAATGATATGAATTCAGAAAGCATTCATTTTTATCTCTGTCTGAAATATATGGACTTAATTATGTATACTTATTAAACAAGTTAATGCTTTACCTAAAGTATAAAGGGTGGGAGGTAAGTATATCGTCGCATGGTAACTGTACCATGGATACAGTACATGATTCTGAACACCCTAGCGTTTAAATTAATAGCCAGTTATTTAAAAAAAAATTGCTAGGGGTCTCGAATCATGCGCCGAATTCATGGTTACAGTTTGCGCGTCGATGTACCTACCTGCAACCCTGTATTGTGTACTTATTTATATTAGACTAGCTGCGCCCCGCGGTTTCACCCGCATAAGTGTCGATCCCGTGGGAATATCGGGATAAAAAGTAGCCTATATGTTAATCCAGGGTATCAGCTACCTCCAAACCAAATTTTATCCAAATTTGTTCAGCCGTTTGAGGGTGAAGAAGGAACAAACATAAAAACACACACACACAAGCTTTCGCCTTTATAAGATTAGTATGAAGAAAGGTAAACAGAAAGCAAACATTAGTTTCCTATGAGCTTCATCCTCTTCTTGGACCAATTAATTAAGCCATAAAGATCCGAAGATTCTCAAGTCGACAAGGAGTTAATAGCTTATTGGTTTTTCTACATTTTCCTATATAAGTAACTAAATGTTAACTGTCATATATCTTATCAGCTCATAACAATCTAACTACTTGTGGATATAAAGGGGCGTCCGAATGACCTCAACGATTTGATTTCAGAAGGGATATTCCTCTGACCAATTGGTGATAGAAATATAGATATTTATCGGACAAGTTAGAGTAAGCAAAATAATAAAAAGAACAAGAGAAATCCACAAAGTTTTCTTAGACAAAGTTCCAGTATCTTAATATTTGGTTAAAGAAAAGCTACCTTTATACCCGTGTATTACGTGAATACTATTAACTCGGCGAAAACCAAGTAGAACTTAAATGAAGATTATTTTCAAGCATTAAGGTTACGGAAACTACAGCTGATCTAAGCTAAGCTGGGGTCTTCTAGCTTAATTTGAGCTTCTAGCTTAATTTAATTTGAGCTGCAAGCTGATCTAAGCTAAACTAGGGTCTTCTAGCTTAATTTGAGCATCCATTCAGCTGTAACTTAGTACGACTTAAGTAGATCCCATCTTTAAACGTTGTCTAATAAAACCATTGATAATGGATGTTGTTTAACACATGTTTGAGGTTTTTAACCTTTTAAAACAAATGGTCCTTGTGTGTTTAATTTTATCACATTAAATTGTAAACACATTGTTGAAATGTAACTATTAAACTTGTTGGACATGATTCATTTCAATATTTATGTTGGTCACTTAAATGTTTACTCTGGAGTGACTAGAAATAAATTAATTTTAATTTTAACAGTTCAAGATTTTATGATTACTTCAGTATCATTGATATTTTTTATATATATTTCAGACAGACAAGATGACTGTTCATTTTATTAGTAAGTAATGTTACGTTAGTTATAAATATAAGGATTTTATTATAACTCAAAATCTAATTGTCGAAATCGAATCAGGTATGTGTGTAACCAAATAACTAGGTAACTTAATACACATCAAAATTATTCAATTTTTTGGCATGAAAAAGTTAATTAGATATTATTTTATTTTATTGTTTTATGCGCTACATGCATAAAACAATAAAATAAAATAATATCTAATTAACTTTTTCATTAAAAGTAAAAAATACTGAACTCAGTTCGAACTCTACAAGTTCGAACTGAGGTCAGTATTTTTTACTTAATGCACTTGATAGTATGATCATACTTTAAATCTCTGGCTTAAGACAAACCACTTCACTTTTCGTGGGAATCGTAAGAGACAAACAACATCAAACCATGTTATAAACCATAATTATATGCCTACACACAACAAAATACATAATAATAGATTCATTGACTATATATTAATAGCTTATATCTAACCTAACCTAACCTTTGATCTAAGGTTAACAGTCTTTGATAACTATATTTATTGAATTACTGGCGTCCCGTGGTTTCCCCTGCATAAGTCTCTATTCCGTGGGAATATCGGGATAAAAAGATACCTATGTCCTAATTTAGGTCATGGTCTACCCATGTGTCAAATTTCATCCAAATCTATTCAGCCGTTTTAGCGTGAAAGCGTAACAAACAAACTTACTTTCGCATATATAATATTAGTTAGGATTTTACGCTCCTACCAACTGTTTTTGCGATACACCAACTAAAGTTGACCTAAAAAACTGGCCAAGAGCGAGTCGGACTCGCACACGAAGGGTTCCGTACCACAAAGCAAAAACGCCAAAAAAAAAAAAACATGTTTGTTGTATGGGACCCTCCCTTAAATATTTAATTTATTTTGTTTTTAGTATTTGTTGTTATAGCGGCAACAGAAATACATAATTTGTGAAAATTTCAACTGTCTCTGTCCTTGAGATACAGCCTGGTGACAGACAGATGGACAGACAGCGAAGTCTTAGTAATAGGGTTCCGTTTTTACCCTTTGGGTACGGAACCCTAAAAACTAGTGAAACTCACATAAAATCGTTTCTGTCCATTGATTCCGCCAATACGCAAGAAATGTGCATCACGCTCTAATTCTAGACTAAATTGATGATCAATCATTATACTCATGACTTCGTAATATAAATGTCAATGAACTTGGTGGAGCTGTCGCCATTTTTATATATACTTTACCTTGAGAATTTATTTATTTTGCATGCATGTATGTATGTACATATTATTATGTAAGTATGTGTATATGTACAGTCAACAAAGGAGATAAGTATACAGGATCGTCGGATATAGTTGAAGTTTAGTAAGAAACCGATGGAGGTTGTTGCCTGAAATTTAATTTGATAAATGAGCTGTTTGTTTTCTATTAATATAATAAAATTTTATTCGAAAACATGCATCGGTTTCTTAATAAACTTCGCCTATATCCGACGATCCTGTATACTTACCTCCTTTGTTGACTGTACATACATACATGCACGCAAAAGAAATCTATTCCCACGACTTGTTTTTGATGGATTGAATCAGTGCAAAAAACTACAATAAATATACATAGGTCCGCGTACTTCGTAGCACGTGGCGTAGCGTGCTACAATAATTATTTTATGATCCGACATTCTGCATACTTTTTTCAACCTTTTTACTTTGCGCATAAAACTATATTAAATTATAAACACAAAAATAACCCATAGAAAGTTATAATTTAAAAACAAACCCATTTTTATAACTTACCTATTATACATAGAATAGTTAAGTTATAAAAATGGGTTTGTTTTATTATTTTATTTTATTTATTTCTATTACAAAATTCACTAATCCATTCAAATACAGAGTTATTCCGTTCTGATCCCCTGAACCCCCCTCGATTCCCTGCTAGTTCTTCTTCTGTTTTAATCTCTCTCTTATCCACTACAAATTTTCTCATTCCGGTTTGATTCGCTTTTTCTTTTGTTTTTAAATTACACTCTTTCTACGCAAATCCTTACGAGCCGAAGCGTGAGAGCATTCTGTTTATGCATATAAATCGAATTAAGTTGCTTTTATTAATGTAGCATTAAATTTCTCACTCATTCTGATAAACCGAACGATTGACGCCTACTCCATCCGCAAAGCATTCCTCTGGTCATAGAAGAGCCGCATCTTTATAAAAAGTAACATATGGATCTCTCAATAGCGTCCGTTTGTCCGTATGTCCGTTCCACTGCATTTAGATAGACACATAGATAAAACGACACTCGGGTATTGTAATAATTGTGATTTATTTTTGAAGTTTTATTTCTTCTGATAGGGCTGGCAGGTATGAAGTTTTCTATAACTAAATAACATAGCACCCACGCCTGCATTCTTCAAAAGGTAAAACAGAGATGTAGGACAGGGTAAAACAGAGCTGTTTCAGAGTATGATAGGGTAAAACAGAGATTTCAAAGGGTAAAACAGAGGTGTTTCAGAGTTTCAAAGGGTAAAACAGAGGTTTCAAAGGGTAAAACAGAGGTGTTGCCGAGTAGGATAGGGTGAAACAGAGGTTTCAAAGGGTAAAACAGAGGTGTAGGATAAGTGTAGGATAGGGCTGGCAGGTATGAAGTTTTCTATAACTAAATAACATAGCACCACGCCTGCATTCTTCAAAGGTTAAAACAGAGGTGTAGGCACAGACGCCAGCACATCTAGCTACCCGAAACTGACAAATTTCCCCAATCAACTTTGAACCTTAGTGTCTAAACACACTATGCCGAAGGTACGCGACCGAAGTTCGGCATGATTACGCCTGCAATGCTATTTGAATGACTGACGACACATTATGTCGAAATTACGTTGCGTTGTAAATCAACCAAATCTAATCAGCCGCGGAACTTCGGTCGCGTTCCTTCGGCATAGTGTGTTTGGACACTTATACTTTAGCGATAAAGTTGAAAATGTATTAAAGAAATTTGACAGATTGATGTGCTGGTCTGTATGTAGTTCACTCACATTTCGCCAGTTATGTTTACGTCTCATGTAATAGGGGGCGAGCCTATTGCCTACTGCGGACACAAATCCAGACTCCGGGTTGCTACTGGGAAATTCCAGATGGAAAAACGCAGTACCACTTTCCCCGACCCGGGAATTGAACCTAGGTCCGCATCCTCAACAGTAGCGCGTGTGACCACTAGACCAATGAGGCAGTCTCAACTAAAGCCTATAGAAAAAAAAAATAAGGAATAATGTGGTAGAAGATACTTTTGAATTACGTCAGTCTTGTAAGGGTTACGTACCCAAAGGGTAAAAACGGAACCCTATTACTAAGACTTCGCTGTCTGTTTCTCCGTCCGTCTGACTGTCACCAGGCTGTATCTCAAGAACCGCGATAGCTAGACAGTTGAAATTTTCACAAATTATGTATTTCTGGTGCCGCTATAACAACAAATACTAAAAACAAAATAAAATAAATATTTAAGGGAGGCTCCCATACAACAAACGTATTTTTTTCGGCGTTTTTGCCTTGTGGTACGGAACACTTCGTGTGCGAGTCCAACCCGCATTTGGTCAGTTTTTTTAATGAAAAGCGTTAGACCACAATCTGTTTCAATAAAAAGTAAAGAGGTCAAAGGTGGAGTGGAGTGGCTTGGAAATAATTTGCCTAGACGTGTGTCAATTTTTTTTTTTTTTTTTTAGGTTTTGTGCAGACGAAGCGCCTGTCAAACAGATCCTATAGCAAAGATAATTTATTTAAATTCTTACGATTCAAATAATTGGTAATTTTGATTGTATATTAAAAGTATACACAACCTTTAACTTTTATAATATTTAAATTAACACGAAAAATTAAGAGAGTCCGACCGAATTTAGGGCAATTTTTTTTTCGAAAAATCCTTTTCGGCCGTAAATGCCACTTTGGTTTTTGGTGTCCGACCGACAAAAAAAAGCATATTTGGTCAAACTCTACAAATGATCGAATACCTAAACAGCACAAAACCAAAACAAATGTTAAGATTTATTTGAAATATTTGATAGCCTATGCATCGATCCATAAATAATTCGGTCAAAATAATATAGAACCGGTTACAACACAGCTGCATGCATAGTAAAAATTAAATCTGAAATAATCACTACCCTTGCTATGTTATTAACTACTTACATAATTGCAGTCTTTATACTAATTGTAGACCTTTTATATGCAGCCAAGCGAAAAGGTAGGGGGAACCTTCTTACAAAAGAGTTTTGTTAATGAAATCACAAAACCAAAAAATAGGTGATGTACTTACTTTCACTTAAAAGCTCTTTGATTGGTATTCATAAAGCTCCAGTTTATTTTGTGCATACTTCTGTATATTTGTTTAAAGTTACACGAACACAGTTTAGTGAAATTAAAGTGAGTTGATCACAAGATTGCGTTCTCTATGCATTACACCATCATACCATACTGCGATCGCCAACCCGCCTGCCAAGCGTGGCGATTATGGCAAACCCCCCCAAAATTGGGGGAGGCCTATGTCCAGCAGTAGACGTCTTTCGGCTGAAATGATGATGATGATCACAAGATTAAATTTTTACAGGGTTCGTATTGGCATGTGGCAGTAATTAAGGTATCAATTGCTGCAACGGGACAGTGGGACTAGTACAAAAGACAAATTTTGTGAGGGTTACATCGATAACTTAGTACATATTTCTCACTAAATATACAAACTATCGTAAGTGTTTGATCTCTAGATACTTTTTAAAAATAAAAAATTTTTATGGCCAGCCCTACGGTCAACTCAAGCGCAACATCGGTAGTTGTCCTTTATTAATACTTGTCACTGTCAGTGATAACGCGACACAATATAATATAACTATGACAATGAAATGTTTGTCTTTTTGTTGCAGTGTGGGTGCACCTTGCAGCCGGTGGAAATAAATCGATTAATATATTATATACTTTTTTCTCAGACAGCTTGACACAATGGATGTAATATGATTATTTGGAACCGCTTCATTATGATGAAAAAGTACGGTTCCTATGGTTACGTTATTTTTGTTTGTATTCTTATCGCCTCTTTTGATAGGGATAAACTTTATTAGAATTATTATCTATAAAAATATAAGCATATCTACATATGTAAAGCCTTAAAATCTGTTAGAGTTCACACAATATATGTATATATTATCATCAGTGATCGGAATAGGCTGAGTATATTTACCAAAAGTTTAAAGAACAAAGACGGAAATCGGAGACTTTCTTATGCCAAATTTTTTTTTTACCGGTGAATTTATCCGAACTTTAATTATGTAACTTTCTATCTTATTTTATCATTAATATTATAAATGCTTTAATAGGGGCTAATGCTTTAATTCTTTTTTAGGGGTATCGTATTACCCAGTAACTGGGTTGTGGAGGTCAGATAGGCAGTCGCTCCATGTGAAGTACTGGTATTCAGCTGCATCCGGTTAGACTGGAAGCCGACCCCAACATAGTTGGGAAAAGGTTAGGCAGATGATGATGATGATTATAAATGCTTTAATAAATCGTAATCAATATTTTGATAAATAAAATAACCAATATTAAAAATAGATATATTTTTAATATTGGTTATTTTTATTTTATAGTTCTTTACATAATTAAAGTTCCAGTAAATTTACCGGTAAAAAAAAAATTGTCATAAGGAAGTCTCCGATTTTCGTCTCTGTTTTTTAAACTTTAGGTAAATATACTCAGCCTATTCCGATCACTTATTATCATAACTTCCTTAAAAAACAAAGTCGCCAAAATTTCTGTCGCGCCTAACTTTCGAATGACTGCACTAAATTGTGTAATTATTTTTTTGTTGTCTTCGGTATCGCCAGGACAAGGTTTGTATGGAAGAAAATTTCGAAAATTCGAAAAAAGTATTGCACTCGTGCGAGGTTGGGGCGGGCCGGTATATTATGATAATAATTCTAATAAAGGTTATATATGTTATGAATAGTTATGATTCCCAACATAACTGAACATCATGCCTTTAGAGGTACTACAGATACACCTCTGCCTAACCCTTCTGGGAATAGTCCCAGAAGGGTTAGGCAGAGGTGCATCTGTAGTACTTACACCCACATTTCCCCAGTAATGCTTAAGTTCCATATTAGGCACAAATTCAGACTCCTGGCTGCTATTGAGAAATAATTGATGGAAAAACCTAATAACACTTTGCTCGACTTGCAAATCCAGAACCCAGAACTTCATACTCTACAGTAGGGCTTGCGACCACTGGACCAACGAGAAGTAGGTATTAGGATAATTATTAACAAATAAATTGGAAAAAAGTGCACGACTCATAATGCTCCTTTGATCGAATAAAAAACCATAGATATAGATATTATATTAGCTACTTTGAATAAAAGAGCCATTTTCAATAGGGTGACACGAATTTATTTTAAAAATTTACAAAATTTATTGATCTTTTCGCAAGCTACAATGTTTTCAGGTTTCACACTTGATTGACGGGATTTTTTTTTAATATTTTGATGCTTTTTTTCGTTTCTACTGCATTAATATTTGTTTCAAAAGTACAGAATTAATGACCATTAAATTATCTATATAATGGTATATAAATTAAGTAGGTTCTATGTACTAGCAGGAGTATAACAATAGAAACAGTTGCAGAAAGGAGGCAAAAAAAAATCGATCATAAGGCACTCTCTAATACTCTGCTAATACTTCGCATTATGAGTCGTGCAAAAAGCATATCCAAGTATGTCGCTCTAAAATCTGTTACAGTATGTAGGTATTACAATTTTTGTAAGTACATATCGAAGATAAGTACTTACACATAAATCTGGAATCAAAGTATGACAAAGATAATAATCGTAAAGTCACACGGTTGTCAAATGCGTGAATTTATCGCATCGGTAAACCACCTTACCTATCAACTCAACGAAGAAGCAAAGGTTTTTGACCTGTATTGATGCAAAAAGTTGACGTAAGTGGTAAACAAGTATGTATATACTTAGTTAGAAAGCTTTAAGATCCTACTTCTACCTAATCATTTACGCTCTTTCACGATCTGTCAGAATTTTCATGCGTAGGCATTCTTATTGCCCTATGTCTGGATTTGAGAGCGGTTGATGGCCTCTATTACCTATTAGCGGACGAAAGGGGGGTGGTACTATAGCTACAGACGCCAGCACATCAAGCTACCCGAAACTGTCAAATTTTCCCAATCAACTTTGAACCTTATGCTTCAGCGATAAAGTTGAAAATCTAATAAAGAAATTTGACAGATTGTAGTAGCTTGATGCGCTGGCGTCTGTACATCTGTGCCTAAACCCTTCGGGAAATATAGACGTGATGTAGTGTTCTTCTCAAATTTTATTACAATCAAGTGTCCCTTAAGATTATTATTTTTTATAAGTAGGCAGTAGGTTTTTAAAAAAATCTTTCATAATTTGCTCCAGTCAAAACTGGTCGACAAGGCGTTTATTTCGATTCTACATAAATACAATTACAAGTTCGCAATCGATACATCTGTTGTGAATAGCCATTAAAACATGTGCCATCTTATACCTGTACCTACATTGTTGGCAAAAAAAAAATCTGAATCTGAATCTGAACAAGTGAACATGCAGTTGCAAATCGTCTGACAAATTGTTTAAAAAATGGTATCGTGTGATTCCGAATCGGAGGTTGGTCAATCCGCCTAGCCTATTGCGAACTAAGTGAAGTCGACTTCTAGCCTAAACGGTAGCAGCTGAATACCAGTATTTTACATGGCGTGACTGCCTATCTGACCACCACAACTCAGTAACTGGGTAACACGATACTCCTTGGTAAGACTATTTGTCAGACTTTTGGGCTTCTGACTACCCGTAACGACTATCAAAGATCTACGAAGACAGTCGGGACCAACGGCTTAACGTGCTTCCCGAGCTACGGAAAGATCGACTCGATTTGTGATGAATGGTCACCCATAAACGAACCGACAGCGGGAAGAACAGCATAACCAAAGAGAATATAACAGCATAACCTTCGATCGACCCGTACGGCTATCAATTAGCCACGAGCCTCTCTCGGAGGTTGATTCGATACATAAAACAAGCAACAAAGTTTCTTAATTCTACTAAATCGGACTAACAAACTCGTCATAATAATACAAAGTTAATTGTGTAGAGTCATCTTATTATTTAACAGGAAGCGCTTTTCAGCGAACGCGACAAGGATTGTGTATTTACCATCCTGAAAAGACAAAGGAAGCGCGCAACCCAACGTAAGCCCCGCCCCGTCAACGAATGTGTTTAAGGTATAAAATACAGGCTCAAAAAACAAAACACAACCTACTTCTGAATTAGTTACACTTAATCAAATTTAAATTAATTCCAATTAAATAGAAAGTCTATAAAATTAAAATAAGCTTTTATGATCAACATCATTGATGAAAATGTTAGAATGAGAAAGTTTTAAACGAAAATTTACCATGATCAAATTTCCATTTTATAATAAAATAATTCTCCTATTTATTAGTGAAACTTTACTATTATTATTTTAATTTTAGAACTTGTTAACCCATGCATAAATTTCACCTAATAATTTTCAACAATGTTTACTTGTTCTATGAATATAAACAGCTAATTGATGCTGGTACCTCAGAGATAATTGATGCTTAAAATATATATATTACAAAGACTGTCTACCTATTAATCCAGGATGAGGCCAAAAAGTTCCCACTATAAACTCGTAAAGGCCCACAGTCCACTTAACTGGCCGTTAACGTTAATTAAGGTAGCGTTAAAAAAAAGAAAAAAAAGGTTACATTGTTTTGTATCGGCTACCGAACAGCGGAACTACACTTTATTAATTGGATACTTTTTTTTAATTACCTGATGGAGAAACGATCTGATAAAAATGTAAGACCCGCTCAATTGAAAAAGGTTTTACGGTGCAGCACTTAGGACCAATAAACTCCAGTTTTTTTATGTGCGTTATTGTTATTGCATGGATTCATCAAGATTATGATCTCTAACAACGTTTATTTATTGTGCTAGTGGAAAGTTTATGCCTTCCTTATATACTTACAATAATAGGTTATGTGTATCTAATTGTATAGGTACTCTAGTTGGTTCTTAAAAACTTTTTACACAAAACTTTATCGTAGCTATTTTAGTGTCCTAGTCTTGAAATTGCGTGGATGTAAAGATAATAAAATTCATTATAAATAGTAACCATGGAATTGATATTCAAAAATCACCCTTATGTACATTTTAAATAGAGCAGTAACTTGATTTTAACTTAACATATGTAAAATTCTAAAATTCCCTAATAATCTTAAACAAAGTTCAAGTCAAAACAAACAAAAAAGTAATAGTTACCATTAGTTCCATTCAGTCCAATGAGAAGTAAATGCACAAATACAAGAAACACAAATTGGTTCCTTCCATTTATGGTGTTATCGCACTCATTAACACCAGCATCCACCATACTGCCACCAAATTATGCTTAATTTTCACACCATCGATAATTTACATGTTTACAATTTCACTATTAAGGTTCCACTATTTATTTTTTTCACTAGCATACTGTAATCTCCATGCGTTTGAAATTCGAAGATTCAAAATGTCATTTTATTTGAATAAAAAGTTCGGTAAACAAAGTCGGCATCGCGTCCGGAGCTCGGTTCCACCGTCCCACACGACCATGCGGCTTCGAGTCTTGCGTCGTACTATCGCGTCTCCCTCCCTCATCTCTGTTTACTCTGGCCCAAATGGGGGGATAGGCGAGTGCTCCAAACTTTATGTAACTCTATTATGGTGTAAAGAACCATTATCTCTTGATTTGACTGTCACAGAAGTAAAAACTTTATAAAGTATTGTGTTTTGGGCAAAGTTGCGTAAACACGTAAGTGAACAAACAAACCCAATTTGTTCTAAGCCAGTTGCGAGAATACTTAACACTCGAGAAACTTTTTTTATGATCTGTTAAACAACCTTGCCTACTTATTGTTTTCCACAAACAGACTTTAAAAGCGTTTCTTTTCACCTTTTTGGTATTGCGAAAGAATCTTGCACTTCGTAACCATGGTGATCATTTTTAATGAACACAATTTATGGAAGTACGTACGTACTACGTAGGTACTTTTAAATGTCATCCATCACAGAAGTCAGTCAGAAAAATATGTTAAGAAAATATACCTTAATGATTTTATAATTTTCCAGTTTGCTTTTCCTTGTTAACTTTGACAGGGTGCTTTTCAGTTTCAGCGCTTATCAAAAATATACTTAACCTTAAGTACTTACCGGTTAATAATTCATTATTTTGACCGAATATTTGCTGAGGTCTAAATTGATTTGAATAATAACAATCATCAGCCCACGTCAGCAGTAGGGTTGAGCTTCACAAAATCAATGTGTGTCCAATCAATCACAAATCCCTCCGATATTAAATTTCTAAACAGAACTTCAACAAAAGCGGACCCATAATCTATACTTACTAAGTTTTTGTCCAAACAAACCCCCACGATCGAAACTTTGAAGGCCCATTCAAAAAGGAAAGGAAATAAAATACGGCTTATTCATTTGACGCATTTGTCGAGTTAGCGCAAGCGCACCAGGCGGCCGCCGACAAAGCCAATGGGATCGTATAAAAAACGTTCTAATTTCAAACCGGTCGCCCCTCCGCCGCACGCGCTCCTGCGCATCCCTTCGCCCATTATTATGCTGAAGAGGTCATTCACAGTTCGCACAATACAACCCATACATGGGTGAGTTGCTAATAGGTGAGGCTGGTCGCTCTTCAATCCTTTTTGAACTTTTTAGGATTGAATTATGTAGTGAATGTTCTATACAACGCCTTGCAATGACTGGTCCAAGGTGAAATAACTATGTAGGACGTATGAAATTGTGCCCACACAAGCAATGTTAACGACGTCTGCGATTTAGCAATAAGTCATAATTATAGTTAAATTGGCGGCGGTACAAGATCCTTGATTACGAAGTCTAACCTTTAGGTTTTGGTATAATTACATGAAGTTAAATCATCAAGCAACCAACATTTAAATGTAAATAAACATTCCTGTAGTAGTCACTAATGAATTGCTGAATACAATTTGCTAATCGACATTTACAATCAACCATTTTTTTTTCGAAAATATTCCGCGGCTTAATTTGAGTATTGATCCCGCCCTCAAAGGTAAAAAAGTATAATGATGTGCCAACATTAAAAAAAAACCATGACAAGATGTGCGTAATGGCGCGCAGACTTTACAATCTCTCTAATTAAAGGGTGGCTGCTAATTGAACTGGTTCTGATACCAAAAGATATCGACACCGCCATGTGTTTAAAAAATTTTACGTCATATCCATGCAAATTGGACATCTGAGCCAAGCACACAATTATGTTGAACGAGTACCTAAAGATTAAATTCTCGATGGCCCTACTTTTGCCAAAAGTGGGGTAACAATTGGCAAAACTTGATAATATTAATAATAGGTATATTCACTTTGATTTAATTTATTTTTAAGTGCCTGTAGACCGGTTGGTCTACAGGCACTTAAAAATAAATTAAATCACACTAAGTATTACCATCCCAACACAAAAATTCGAAGTCATGTGATGATGTGACATCTTCCAATCCGCACTGGGCCTGTTTAAGGTGAATGGATAGTCTTCTCTAAATATGTACCTGTTATTGTCGCAAATCATATTTTGATCAAGATACAACCTGACACTGACCTGCAAATTGCAAAAAAACGTATGAAAATTTTAATTTCGTGGTCTCAACTACCCATTCACCTTAATGGAGAGCGGCCGATATCATCTCACAGAGAGGAAGCTGTGTACCAGCATTGGAAAATTATAGGCTAATTAGGTATGCCATGCCAACCATAGAGTTATATAAATAAATAACAGTCATTATATTGTAGGAAAATAAAAGTTGTTTTAAAAGTCATGACCATTATATTTTAACTTATTGCCTTATACAGATTCAAAGCAGATGCAACCGTTTGTAAAATAACAATAGAACACTATGTTATGATGACTATAAAAAATATATTCACAAAAAGAAAACACATAAAAACTATAGTGGGCGTTACAATATTGCAACAAAGCAGTAAACAAAATGTATTTTTTATTCCAACATTGAAAACAAGAAGTAAATTCAGTGCATTTGTAATCAGTGGGGAAAACAGTAGCCATACGGATGTCGCCTACGTCGTACGTGCATGCACTGGCAATTCGAGAAAATAGCCACGCAAAACTGAGCTCTGAAACTAGAAGAAAACCTCCCTTTTCCATCTAATATAGCAAGACAAAGAGAGGTGTGAGAGGTCGCCTTATTCTGGTTACAATATTTTTATTGTCCACCAGTTCAAATCCATAAAAAGAACCATCTCAGCATATATTATAAGTAGCACCATAATAAAAGACGTTATTGTTATTTATCTGGCCTAATTCCAGTGTTGTTGGCATATAAATTGCTTTTTTTATTTAGACAGACAGCACATTCTCGGTCACTAAATCATAATTCGCACGCACGCCCAATTAAGCCAAACGTTTTAGTGATTAAAAAAAATGCATATTCATTTTCGACAAGATTGAAGAATATTAATATGACCTTTATACTGATAGCAATCGAATATTTTGGTACACAGTATGACAGTAGCCTGTTACCAACTATTAAAAATTAAATATTTACATATACACATTTTGCGTCATCTTCATGAATATTCATTCCTTGAATAAATTGTTAATAGTGCTAATATTGATATGTCTTTCAAAAGGTTAAGCTTGAAACCTTATCTGACTTGTTTTTTTTATATTTATTTTTTTATTAGAGACTTCAAAACTTATCTGAGTATAGGTACATCAATACTCGCTACCTTTAACAGTGGAGTATAATATTATTTCTATTTAAGAACTTCCACCGTGGTCCACCGTCCATCTTCAAACTCTTCTTGACTGTGCGACCCATCGCACAAATTTGCATACGTACCTATTGAATATCAACCAAACATTTTCTTTACATAAAGAAACTGAAAAATAATATAAAAAGGTACTTGGTTTTATTGTTGCTTTCCTATATCATTCGTTTAACACTGAACTATCTCTGTACTACTTTGTAAGCTATCTTTGTGCTACTTTGTTAACAGCAAAAAATATCTAAGCAATGGGATTCTGAGAACGTCTGGAGGTGGCCATTTCGTCATATGTCAATCGACCGTGGTGTGAGTGTGAACACTAAAATTATTGTTCTTAACACGACCGCTCGTCACCGATCTATATCTGTTATGATCCCGAGAAAGATAAATTATTTTTTCGCAGAATTAAAAACTCTTCGGGACAAAGTTGTGGGAATAACACCATCTACTTTGGATGTTTGCTGCATTAAAATACAGTTTGAGGGACATAAATCGTTGATGTCAATAATAAATGGTTTATAGAATAAATAGCTACTTCTACTGAGAGCAAATAAGACAAGAGCGGTTGCAGTTTACTGTTAGCTTTGTTACAAGGGGGCGGTTGGAACGCTGCACGTAACATGAGCAAGGGAACCATGATTTTTAATAGTTGACATTAGATTTTTCGAGTTTTAAGGAATACCATGTGTATCTCCTTCCATGTGTATACAGCTGAATCTGTTATACAGGATGACTTTGTAACACGTGCTACGTGGAAATCTAATTCCACAATAAGTACACATGAGGGGCTGATAGCTGATGGTACAGCAGCATGCAGTGGTAATAATTAACCTTGGACTTTGCCTAGCGTATCACGAAGTTTCAATGGAATAAGAAGCCAGCTTATACTGGTTACGTTGCCCCTAACGTGCGCTCTACAATACTTTATTTTTTTAATAATTCGAGGTTTTAATTATCTGTGTTACTGCTTAATGACCAAACATAATGAGAAAATAAATTAGAAGCTACATGTAACACACATAATCTACATCATAATTATTTATCCAAGATTACCGTGTCACAGCACTCACAGCTAAAACAGAGATCAAACGCCGTTCATCATAAAACGCTGCGTTCGGAACGCCCAAGTGTGTTCGCCTGAGCTTTTCCCGAACGACACCCATTGATTGATGAACAGACAACTGCCGTGTTTTGCATTCAGCTATTTACGGGTATTTCCTCCGCTTAACCCGTCTAAAGACTGATTAATGGCGACCACCGCTGTCTATTACGAGGTGACTGGTGGATGTTTGCTTCACTGGATATGTAAGGAGTACCTGAAGGAAGTCTATTTAGGGACACCTCAGGCCAATTTAGAGGTTAAGTCCTTTTTAGTTGTTGAAACAAACGTTCGTGATGTAGCAAAGTTTTTGTTTAAAGATTCGAATTTATTTGTAGGAACGTAGCTTTCGTAATTGTTGAAGATATCGTGCCAATTTATCACTATTTCGAAAACTTCACGATGTCGTGGCGGTAGATAAGGAATTATAAATGATGGCAGATTTAAACCATAAAGATAAATCATACTATCTATTTGATACTAGAAATATTCTTACTTAATATCTACACAAGATATTTGATTGTTTTATCAACATAAGATATCGATCTTGATGTACTCACAAAATCAATCATGATATAATGATCGAGTTTGTGAAGTTTTGCCAGTTAATTTAACGTCACCTTGTAATTTTATGTTTATGGCGATTGGTAACATAAAAACTTTTATTTCTTGCATAAAATAATATTGTACAGTACGGCACATAAAATTAAGAAAGGTAATTTCGATTAAAGGGGTAGTAACAGACAGCTGAAGGTCAAGTGAAAGACCTATAAACAAGTTCAAGAAAGTGAAACGTGACGATTAAGTTATAACGATTTACAATCATGCCGATGTTGGTGAATTAATGGTAGGCCATCAGTTTTGCTGTTATTAATTTCCAATTATAATTATAGTGAAGTATAGCGTAGATCTTGCCTCGGCGCCTGCGCCTACGCCGCGTTGCGCCGACGCGACGCCGACCGAACATAATTTGCAACCTGCTAATAGCTATCGTGAAACTGCACGCTCTAGGATTTGTTGGGGAAGTGAGAGACTGAAGCGTTATTCTTTTGTTTAACGAAGAGTGACTTCGTTTTGTGAATTGCGAGTGGACTGGAAAAGAATAGGCTGCCTTTTATCAATAAACCTAAATGGTTGCATTTGTTAAGCGTCATCTAAGAGTACGTTGAATTTTATAAGGGCGCTTTTATTAAGCAACTTCTGAAGTTCAAAGAATTTTGTCTCAAGCTGGGAAAAATTCTCCCTAAAAGAAAAGTTACTCTTTCCTGTCCCTTTTCCGGAATATCTCCTTGACTGAAGTTTTTTTTTAATGGTAACTGATTGTGAATAAGACTTGTTAAATTTTCCATTACAAACGCTAAAAACATTTCTTGCTACTTACTACGCAAGAAATGATTTTAATTACTTGATAAGCTTAATCGTTAATTATAATACAATAAACATATTGGACTCCTTTTTGGCAACAAACTATATTATTTCAATGTTATACTCGCTTTTAAAGTTTCGTTCCGATTTACCCCAGCATCTCTATTCACCCCGTTTGGTGGTACCTTGCTACGGTTCATTCATGCTCCTTTTGCCGCCTTTAAACACATCTAGTCGTGCTCATACACTAAAACATAATTATTGTGAGGGAGTTCTGTGCCGGTTAAAGTTACGACTGGCGACGTGCCGCTTCCTGCTTACCGCTCATAAGTTACACCACTCATCAAAAACAGCGTGGGTCGTACCTAAGCTGATACCGGCCTTTCGCATCGTAACTTAACGCGATTGTACTTTAATTTTAGTTATTTAAGCGCCAACCATCTTGCTTTTGATGTAATTGATCATTAAACTTGTTTATGATACATAATCGTCGTGTGCACATAGACAATAATCGTAGAAGTGAATGTTTGTGGTGTTTATGATTTGTCATTCGCACATTTATTTGCTCGTTAACCATTTTGAGGGTTTTTAAGTAGCTTAGCTATTGCGTTAGTCATTTGTTTTATTATTAGTATTGGGTAATGCGTATTAAATTCTGCCCACGCGTTTGATATTTGATCGACTAGTTGGTCTGCAAATATTACCTACGCCACAATTTTTTTCGCAATTCAGTTCTCAAATATAAATTACTTATGTTAGCTGTGCCGTGGTTACTACCTACCTACTAAACATTAAACCTAGTGAATGCATTAAACTTTGCTAATTGTAATTTCAGACTTTAACATTTGCTTAATACAAAAACAAAATTAATTTGAAAAATAAATTCTACCAACAGAACCTACGTCAAACAATAATATTAACAAAATGCAATTAATTTGAAAGGAACAGCACTTCAAAACTGCAATACAACAAAATTCAATAAGTCCCCCGTTCGAGAGAACAACTTCCAACTTCCCTGCACTACCCCCGTATAATGAAAAGAAACAAAGACTATTTCAAGTACCCTCCGCTCCACTTTTTAGTTCTCGCGAATAAAAACGTCTGAAAATACGTCGACTTGTCGGAGGTACTTTTTACGAGACTCGAGTGTTAGCAGACGTACTAAAACTTGTTCACAAGTTTAAAGCTTTATTTTAATTTTCCTTGCACACGATGCCGCCGAGTTTCCCTAAGAAAAAATGTTAAACTACCCTGCACGTGCGAGAAATAAAGTGCGATGTTTTATGAGAGCCTCCTACAAATGAGGTAGCTTAAGGCTGTTATCGTAATGTAGATTGCACGGTTGATTACGAAGAAGTATTTTAGGAACTTTTGGTCTTCTTTTTTGTGTCTTTAGTCTTAAGTTATGCTAATGACAAAGCGGGCGCTTTTACATGTAATGAGACAATTTGGATTTGACCATAAGGTGCGACAATAATGTCTTCTTAAAAAACCTAAGATGAAATTCCAAATCACATTACATCACGCCTGTATTCCCCGAAGGATTAGACAGGTGTACTTATATTACACCCAGTTATGTTCGAAGTCCCATGAAAAGAGGGGCAAGCCTATTGCCATCAACCGGGCACAAATCCGAACCGGGTCCTACTGAGAAATTCCAGATGGAAAATACAACTTCTATCTGGATAACCGACTTCCAAAAAAACACTACAAATTGAAAAATAACTTTTCATTTTTTAGTGGGTCAGTTTGCAATTTATCTAAGTTACAATAGCCTAATGTCAACTGCTCATCACCTTTTACAAAATATTGCTTTTCCCGATGCTGGGACGTTAATACCATCACAAAATTATTTTGAAAAGTGCATAAAGAATTTGAATCTTTATGCACTTTTCAAAATAATTTTGTTCTTGCTCTTGCATGGCGGTGTTATTATCACGAACGTACTAACAGTGGGAATGGCCTTCATTTTGCCAGGCCTTCATTTTGACATTCATTGCGTTATTTACGTAGTTGAGCAGACACACTTTTCGTACATAAGGAGCAATGGATTAGCAATATGCTTCAAAATGATTCAAATTGTGATTGATAGTGAATAACGCAATTAAAGTACAGTATTCATGACTCCTGAGACATAGTTTCACATCTCTCTACTGACATCTGAGCAGTCGGATCGATGTCTATCTGACCTATCAATCCTTAGGGACTCCCAAATTCCGGCAGTATGATGTGTGTATAATCTCTTCGTCTCTTACGACCCCCGAGGGAGGAAATCGAGTGAGGTATCATAGCTGAAAACCACTCGAGATGTTCGTACATATGCATGAATATGTCACAAAGTAAAAGTCATCAAGAGACTAATGGGATAGCGTGTGTTTTGAAGCTATAGTCAATCCACCAATCATGTCTTGATTTTTTAATTGATTGAAATTGCTAGGACTTGATTCACACTGCCACGTTGGTCTAGGGTCGCAAGCACTACTGCTGAGCTTAATTCAAATTCAAATTCAAATATTTATTTGCCAGAAAATACATTGTTAATTTGGGCAAGATCATAAAGCCTAAAAGTTATTGTATTCTGCCTGCAAGCAAGCGTGCAAATACATTCAATATAGTCATTAATTTTCACCCAAAACGCAAACGCAACATTAAAACAAATAAAAAAAATATATATATTAAAAAACAGACCAAACCAAAGTAACTTTCATGCATTTCAAAAGGTGCTTTAAATTGTCCGATTACAAAAATTAACAAAAAATAAAATATAAATGTCAATACAATAAATTTAAATGTCAAACAATAAAATTAAATGTCAATACTTAAAATCTAATATCATTAAAATAAATTTAAATGTCAATAACTGTAATTAAAAATGTCAATAAAATAAAAATAAAAACAATTATTTTTTAAAGAAAATTACTATTATCTGTCCAATTACTCATAAATAACAATTAATTAATTATTTAACGACTATGTCTATGTTCTATAAATTCCTTAAGGCTATAGAAGCAACTATTTTGTAGCCACTCTGTCAATTTGATTTTAAAATCATTACCCTGCAATAATTTTAATTCTATCGGTATGTTATTATAAATCAATATACACATATTATACACATTTTTCTTGTAAATATCTTTATGACCAGATGGATGATATAATAAGTTTCGAAACTTAGCCCTTTTTTGTCTTGGCACAACTTCGCTATGTTGCCTAAAATAATGCATATCCTATGCATATGCAGGTCCCAGGTTCAATTACCAGGTCGGGGACAGTGGTATTGCTGTATTTTTAACCGACTTCCAAAAAGGAGGAGGTTATATGTTCGGCTTTATTTATTTTTGACTTTATATATGTTTTTTTTAATGTATGTTCATCGATTACTTGAAGACGGCTGGACCGATTCCAAAAATTATTTTTTGTTTGAATGGGTATACTCTCGACGTGGTCTCATTATTATCAAGTTGGAACCTGACGAGAGGATCCCATGGAAATCGAGGGAAACCCTCAAATTTTATAGGCAAACCTATAGCGATTTGGGTATTTTTTTAAATAACTTGAGCATTTGCTCTCGGAAATCATCATTTGGTAAAGTGGAGCTGATGATGAAGACCACAGATGGCCATCGGAACTACTCAATGACAAATATTTCACGGGTTGCGATTCGATTACTTGAATATGGTTGCTAAGCAATTTATGCTCGTCACAATGCGTATGGTGAGTGGTGGTATTAACGTCCGCTGGGACGTTAATACCAATAAACGAAAATGCGGAACCAAAACCACCGACTACCGAAATTAAAGTTATTTTTCAATTTGTAGTGTTTTTTTGGAAGTCGGTTATCCAGATAGAAGTTGTATTTTCCATCTGGAATTTCTCAGTAGGACCCGGTTCGGATTTGTGCCCGGTTGATGGCAATAGGCTTGCCCCTCTTTTCATGGGACTTCAAACATAACTAAGTACACCTGTCTAATCCTTCGGGAAATACAGGCGTGATGCTATGTGATTTGGAATTTCATGTTAGGTTTTTTAAGAAGACATTATTGTCGCACCTTATGGTCGAATCCAAATTGTCTCATTACATGTAAAAGCGCCTGCTTTATCATTACCATAACTTAAGACGAAAGACACAAAAAAGAAGACCAAAAGTTCCTAAAATACTTCTTCGTAATCAACCGTGCAATCTACATTACGATAACAGCCTTAAGCTACCTCATTTGTAGGAGGCTCTCATAAAACATCGCACACAACAAAATTATTTTGAAAAGTGCATAAAGAATTTGAATAAGCAAACGGATGTCATCAAAAAACAAAAATAAAACTTTTACACGATCTATCAATGTCCTGAGAATATAATCAATACCGTACTTACCTATAAGCATTGAATCTCCACGGAAAGGACATAAAACATCAAACAAGTTCAGAGAACAAAGCGAGCGCGATGATAAAATGCCTCGAATTATGCAAATTCCCTCGTTCCCTTCAATAAGGTTTCAATAAAGTAACGTTGTCTAAAAATCCACCTCTTTTTTTATACTGTCATGAGATTAAATTGAATGTCTTGTTTTACGATTCGGCTTATCTCACAGTAAAGAATAAGAATTACTTTTTAGGTCTATAATAAAAAAGAATTTATTTAATTTATCTTTTATGGCTTCATTACAGAAGACTTGTCCTACTCCTGGGACAATAGGCTTGATAACAATAAACACTGATATACAGGGCTATTGGTAAAACATTAACAACCCCTTAAGAGGTCATTGCACTCATCATCTATACATATAATAAATCTGTAGAAGGGTCAATTCTGTACATTGAAAATATTGAAAAAATAAATAGCGGGGGGTTTGCTGGATCGATACCAAACCCAAATATGTGATTAAAAAAATTTTTGTCTGTCTGTCTGTATATGCAGGCATCACGTGAAAACTAACGGTTCGATTTCGATGAAACTTGGTATAATTATACTTTATTATCCTGGGCATAAAATAGGATACTTTTTATCCTGGAAAAATACGTAGAAAAAAAAAACTTATTTTTCAGTTTTATTCATAGACGTTGTTCTGTAGAACCGCGAACACACGTTGCATTACCCGCAGTGGATAATTTTCCATTTCAATTTAAGAGAATACAGTTTCCTGTAGCTTTGTGTTACACCATGACAATAAATAAGGCTCAAGGTCAGACCTTAGGAGTTGCTGGCGTAGATCTTACCGCTAGTTGTTTTTCACACGGGCAACTTTACGTAGCTCTTTCCCGTGTGAGCAGTCCAAGAAATCTTCATGTTCATATTCCGGACGAGCTCACTAACAATGTTGTGTATGCTGAAGCTCTCAATTAACTTTCTGTCGCATTGTCACGATCACTTTTTTATTATTGCAAACTTTTCGTCACTGTCAGTAATTTACTGCTACATGCTACTTATCAAGGTCGGAATTACTATGAAAAAAATACTTACTACAGAACGCGAGCTCAACAGCAGTAGCTCAATAGAGGGATCTCCTTAATTATTATAGGCTTAGCCGTATTTGGGTCCAATAGATATTTATAAGATGTCATTGTCAGAGTTACTCAAAATGGAGAAATAAACCATCCACGCGAAGACCGACATCCGCGCGGACGGAGTCGCGGGCGGAAGCTAGTTGTGAATAACTTTTACTATGGGACCAAACCTGAAGTCGCGAAAAACGAAGCTGTTCCCTACATTTTGACGAGTTATACGAAAATAAATGTAGGGAACAGCTAATTTTTTTTCGTGATTTCAGGTCTGGTCCCATAGTAAAAGTTGTTCATAATGATGAGTACAATGACCTCTTAAGAGGATGTTAATGTTTTACCAATAACCCTGTAAAAATGGGCCATCTTTGAAGCTGCATTTGAAAGAATTTTATGATGTGTTTAAGGGATCCCACGACTAGACACCAAACCCGCTGCTGTGATCTTACAAGACCAATAAATTCATCGTCATCATCTGCCTAGCCTTATACCAACTATGTTGGGGTCGGCTTCCAGTCTAACCGGATGCAGCTGAATATCAGTATTTTACATGGAGCGACTGCATATCTGACCACCACAACCCAGTTACTGGGTAACACGATACCCCTTGGTAAGACTTGACTGGTTGTCAGACTTTCGGGCTTTTGACGACCCGTAACGACTGTCAAAGATCCACGATTGACAGCCGGGTCCAACAGCTTAACGTGCTTTCCCAGGCACGGAGGGGTCTTGGTATGGAAAAATAGTCGCCCATCCACGGACCAACCGCGGCAAGCGTAGCTTAACCTGATCGTTCGTCCAGTACGGCTGTTATTACTTAGCCACAAGCCTCTCACACTCTCACAAGACCAATAAATTATAGAGACAAATGCAAAATATTCCAAAATATCTGTAACATTGTAATACAAAGCATTCTAGCCAGCCACTGCTGCGGTGTAAATCTAATACTAACGATGTGTGACTATTCTCTCCCTTTTGTTAAGGCAGCTCCACTTCGGTACCTAAATACAAAGATTTAAATCCTTAGATTCGTCTTCACCGTACTTAGTCGCATACTGAGAAGAGTGCGCTTACACAATAACACTGGCGTTTCCATGTCAATCAAGTCAAGTAACTACGTCACTGCAAATCAGCAACTGTGCTCTATTTAATTTTTTAAGATATTTATTTTGAACGTGCTCTTTTATAAATAACCCATTATTGTAAAAACGATTATTAAAAGTGTCAAAACGTAACAAAAACGCGGCCATCTTTTGACGTGGTAGGACGAATCTAACGATTTAAATCTTTGGCCTAAATACTTATCTATACACATGTCAGGCATTGTGCACCGTAGTTAGGAAACAATGGAGTTCCATGCGAGACAGAAAGAGTAAGCTGCTATTTATTAGCCCTGAATAAGGACTTGTATGTGGAACAACACCTCATACTTGAAATTGTAAAGTCTAACATACAACTTGGGATTTATCGCTAGGGAAATCTTAAATTGTATTGCGTAAATTGTTAGTGTAATAGCATTGAGGATACAGAGCAGAATATTACAATAATCACACTAATATTATAAAGGCGAAAGTTTGTGAGTGTGTGTGTGAGTGTGTGTGGGGGTGTGTGTGTGTGTTTATATGTTTGTTACTTCTTCACGCTCAAACGGCTGGACCAATTTTGATAAAATTTTGTATGGAGGTAGCTGATACCCTGGATTAACATATAGGCTACTTTTTATCCATATATTCTTACGGGATCGACATTTACGCGGGTGAAACCGCAGGGCGCAGCTAGTTGAAAATAAAACACAATACACCTTTTGACCAGAACTTTTGGTGAATGAAAATAACTTTTGAAATGTATCATCTGATGAAACAGACGAGAACCTAAACTGAGTATCATCATCATCTGCCTAGCCTTATCCCAACTATGATGGGGTCGGCTTCCAGTCTAACCGGATGCAGCTGAATATCAGTATTTTACATGGAGCGCTGACCGTCGCAACCCAGTTACTGGGTAATATGACAACCCTTGTTAATAATTTTAGGCTTCTGACTACCCGGAGCGACTGTCAAAGATCTACGAATGACAGCCGACCAACGGCTAATGCTTTCCGAAGCACGGAGGGGTCCTACCTACGTAACATTTCGATATTATGCAGTTCAAAGAAAGGCTATCGACGCACGTCGTCCCGATTAAACATTTTCAGATATAGGTATCGGATACTCCTAATATACTACGATTATCTTTATCAATATTACGGCAACGTTCGCTTTTGACTGGCGCTTACCTACTTCCAAATGGACGATGATGGAGACGGAGGATGAGGAGATGTCAGATTTAACAGTGATTTATTCAGTGCGAGTTCAAGAGCGATATTTCAAGGCAGTTAAAGAGAATTTTGTGTATCTTATCTTAATCTTAAATTGTAGGAAGTAATCGTTAAAGTTAGCTCCAATAAAATTTTATTGGACTTGCGAAGTTAAGCAGCGGTAAAAACCACGATGGTTCATATGCTCATAGATATTAAATACGTTTCGAAAATTATTTGAAAAGTTTAGTTCGTTTCAGTTCACGTAGGAAACTTCTTCCTTCTATCATTATTATTAACCCTCTTTTTAAATAAGGGTTCGTCGTTTCAGCCGATAGACGTCCACTGCTGGACATAGGCCTCCCCCAATTTTGGGGGGGTTTGCCATAATCGCAACGCTTGGCAGGCGGGTTGGCGAACGCAGTATGGTATGACGGTGGAATGCATAGAGAACGCTGCTGCCCATTCTAATTATTCATTTAGGGTTGATTTTACCAAAATCAGTTATCTTTTATCCGTGGAACAAAATTGACGTCTGACAGTTCTACGAGTATTATGGAAAAACAGTAAAAAATCCAAAATTTATTCTTAGGATAAGACTTATTCTATAGGTAAGTATAAAAGTTTGGTGAAATTCGCCCTTAGTCGACTTTTCACGGTATAGCATATAGTAGTAAGATCATTATCATAACTTGATATAACGTCCTCTTTGTGACTGCAAATATGACTGTGATATAATTTAATGTAACATCTTGCATACCATGTGTGTGTATCTGTAGGTATACTCATCTTTTGGACAAATAAATGATTTCGTCTCTCTTGCCTCTTTCTCATTAAGTACTAAACTTAGTAATATTGCTGTAACTTAATTAAGGACCCAAATCTAACTGATTCTACTTTCCAATTAATGTTGAACTAATATAAGTTAATCTGCAGCAGCCAGCAATGTGTGTCCGTTCTTCTCCATAGAGATCTACGTTTTGGAATGGGCAACTAGCTTCAACTTTCTGACTAACTGACCGTCTATTTAATTTTGACAATTCAAAAGTGCCTTTACATGGTTTAATTGAAATAAATGAGTTTGAGAGTTTGAGTTTGATATGCTTACAGCCAGCCACTTAGTTAGGTAGGTACTGTAAGCACCACCCATCCACGGGCTTAGCTCCTAGCATCAACTTTACGAATATATAACTAGAGCCCAGTCTACTTCACTAATAGTAAGACTTCCCCCAGTGGTAACATGAAAAACGGTTTTTGCCAGGGAAAGTTTCCTCGTCCGTAATATCCCAGCTAAGCCGGATTTGCAACTCACTCCCGGCTTCTTCCTTTTCTTTTTAATTAAAACACTTTTATGGACACTGGAGAGATTTTAAAATGCAAGTTAATTGAAGTGATACGTGACTTTAGACCCGCTTCGTTCCTTCCTGGATTAATTCTGGATTACATATTTTGCTATAAAAAGTATCATAAAAGCGGAGATTAAATGATGCGAAATATGAAATGGACCCTTTTTTTTGTCGACGAGAATCCGATCGAGTTTCCCGTTTGTCGGTTAGGTATGGAGATTATGAGCCCGTGGAAGTGTACAAAATACAAATGAACGTTTTAGATAGATACGATTTTAAAAACAGATTTTGAACATATAGTTATTTTGGTGTAATTTCTACCGAAACCAACATGCCTATATACGTTAAAATTATGTTTTATACCAGAGTAACAGTAAGCCAATGATGCTAACAATGAATACTCTACTTTAATGAACGAGTGGCAAGAGAGAAATGTATTCAAAATATTAACATTTGCGGTCAACAAGAGCAACACAATGCATGAAAACAAGAAAGAAACATTTCGCTTCAGCCAAAAGAAGACATCCTTTTCATATTTTATTTTTCCTTTTTTGTTTTCATCAGTCTTACGCGACACCTCTCAAGTGTCATACTTGACAGGACACATGTCTTGCAGGCTTTCTCGGTTTTTCTTTAAACATACGGAAATATTACGGTTGAGGCGGGTTGAGCCGGGTTATGCTTGCGATTAATCATTGAGCATTAACCCTTATTCGCCGTTTAACGCGGTAAGTACGTGCTTATAAGTTTCTCTCGCGTAATGTTCCGTCTTTATTTGACGAGCTTTATTCCCGCTTTATTTTCGTTTCGTATCTAAGGTAGGCCAAATATTGAACGAGCTTTAAATAGGCGGTTTATTATTCTTGTACGGATCATCGATAGGGATCTATCTGCCATATGTTGGGGTCCTTTTGAAGATGGATATAGAAGTATGTTTACGTCTATAAACATGTTGTTAAAGCAATCATTCTGAATAATAACCGTCGCGTCTGAATCGCTTCAAGAAAAAATCGGCAATCTATATATGCATAAAAAATTCAAAGTCCTGACTGACTCATATATCAACGCACTGCCTAAACCGCTGGTCCTAGAGACATGAAATTTGGAGGATGAGTTCTTTGTGAAAAGTAGGTTAAGAAAGGGTTTTTTGAAATTCCACCCCTAAGAGCGTGAAAGGGGAAGGGTGAAATTTCACGCGGACGAAGTCGCGGGAAGAAGCTAGTTTTATTATGTAATAAGAGGAACCTAACTTTCTTACACAAGTTAACTCTTATCAAAGGATGGCAATATAATAAAGAAATCCAATAATTTTACTCAAATCTTTATGATTAGTGAATTATTGCAAATTAAAACTTTATTTATTTCTTTTTTTTAGCCTTTGTTGTCCTGTCCCAAAGGCCTCCTTTCTCCTTTCCAGTCCTCTGTCTTGAGTTCGTGTGGACCAATCCTGTCTCTCGGCCTCAAGCTCACCCCGCCATCTTCTCGTGGGTCTGCCTCGATGTCACCGGAAATTAAAACTTTACGATTAGTTTATTTCTTAATTTCCTATTTATCCGACCTTTAAACGGACGTCGAGACCTCAAAGAAAGCTTAGAGAAAATCGACAGCAATTAAAATGTCCAATTACAAAAAAAACTGTTGAATGTGCCGCACATAACCCCGAACCCACTTAAAAATATATTTTCATTCGAATAGAAATAATACAACCCCATTATAATCCCTAAAAAGACCCACATTTCTTTTTTCATTTCAAAAACCAATTTATTTCTTACAAAGACTTATTCAATAGCCCTTTGTTATTCGACGGAATTGATTCGTGGTTTATTCGATTCGTGGATTCTTATCACATAACGACGGTAATATCTGCAACGGTTTGGCAGATGGGACGTTAGCATGGTCCTTACTACCCGTAGCTCGTAACTCGGCCAGGGTACTTCCACAATGAGCGTCCACATTCGTTGAAATGGTAATGGGTTACGGTCGGTAGTTTGAGTACGTCCGGGGAATATATCGCCGATTTGGCTAGGTAAGATATTTTTAGTGCTCAGATCCTTTGTGTTTGAAGTATTTTTTCGTTTATTTTCTGGAATAAAAATGTGTTTCAACGCTTATTTACTGAAGAGAAACTTTACCGTACTCTTTTAAATAAACAAAAAGATACAGAAAACTCAGAAAATAAAAACTATCTCAACAGAAATGAGGCAGATAGGAATCTAAAAGACTTCAGTTGCTCAACAAAGATAAAACAAAAACACCTTTTTCAACTTTGCTTAAATAGAAAACTCTAGAAGCCAAGCCAGAGCTATCTCCTCTCTAAATCTGGCTTCCATCGACTTTATTAAGTAACGAAATAAGAATGTCTTGCACGTAGTACGAAAGTTAGGACAAGTAACAAATGAGACGTGGAAAAATCGTCGAAATATGTGAGCCGAGTTGATTTTCCCCGAGAGGTTTCTTTCTTCTTTCCTTCTGTGGGTACTTTGATCTAACACGTGTATGGTGTTTCGTATTAATGGCGACGATTTATCCTCATTTGAAATATCACCTGAAATATTGATGTGAGCTTAGGGGCTGGTTATTTTTGGTGTTCTTTGATCTCGAATTTCATTAGATGTCAACGTGATTTTGGAAGAGTTTCTCAGATTTGTCACCTGTTTGACTATTAATGTAACAAGACATGGCATAAAACTAGTAGGTCAGACATAGATAGGTATTATGTGTCACCACTTGTAACATGTACTGGGTGCAGCCCAGTAACATAAAAAAAAGGTATCATCAACAGATAAAGATTGGTCCTTGGAAGCTCTGGACAGAGAAAGGTGGAAAAAGAGTAGGGTGGCCTTTGCGCAGCAGTGGGACATTAAGGGATAATAAAGAATAAAAAATCATCAACAGGAAACTTTAAACTGTTCAAATTAGTACCTGAAATAAGTAAGCTCCACTGATACTGTTACACACGCTTCACACGAAGAAAACCTTTTCCTAATCAAAGAAGCATAAAAATCAATAAAACTCCTAAAATAGAATCAGATGTAGATGACCGCGGGAGTACTGTAAAAGATCCTACTTATCAATACCACGTGTAATTGATAGGTCGGTTTAATATACCCTAGGGTTGTATCAATTTACTGGTAGCAGTAGGAGCGAACCGCGATCGTCCCTCGGGCTTCTAACCGTATTTATGGGACCCTGGCGACTTTAATTTCCAGTTCGGTTTTCTAATCGAAGTTTATAGTTACAACTCTAAGTCTGATCATTATTGATCGTGCAGGAAAATAATTTAAATTGTGGTTGTAGGATACCAGGCTTAATAGATTCACATTTTCTTTTGGTAGAATTTAAATTGAAATCAATCAAGGTGGACGGGAATATTGAAGTGTCAATATTTCAGAGATAAATGCTTGATTGCAGTGCGCCCGAAACAAGCTCGAGTAATTTTGGGTCACGTCCGTCCGATACCCCCAATTTGGGTATTAACCGTTTAAATAAATTAACTTATTTTTGGTTTTCAACAGTATGGTAAGTTCAGTTGAATTCCTTTGAAGTCACGGTCATGCAGCTCTTTCTGCTGAATTTCTAGAGCCACAAATTGCTAAAGGAACATAAAAAGCTGAATGTCCATATTTTATGACAGCAAATTAACATACAAGGCGTCGGATTGCAGTATGACGAGAGGGAAACTTTAATATATTTTTATGAAAGGCGTTTTGGCGCGAAACGTGAATGATTAATGGCCGACCCTTCACCCGGGATTCGCTTCCGTCCAAGCTAATTCCGTAAAGTTTTCGCTGAAACGCTCCGTTTTTTTTTATTAATTAAGCCGTCTGCTCTATATAAAACGCAGTAAGAACGGAGTAATATTTCCAAATTGTTTTAATTAACTGTATAAACGTTAAGTTTTCTTGGAAATCCTAATTTTAGATAAGCACTTTCCATTACTTACCCGAAAAAGAAAGAGAGACCTTCTCTTAATTCGTGTTTCTTTTTCCTGGCGCGAGTATGTCTCTTAGTTGAAATAGTAACGATACTAACCAGATGGAACGGAAAAGCTTTATAAATGAATGAATATGGGCAAGCCAAAGAAGTGCTATTAAAGGAATCCTGGAAGAAACTAGTTACTCATAACATTAGATCTTACTACGCGTATTCTAGGCCCATAAGATGAGTTTATTCGTAGACTAAACTACTGCCAAAACTATAAAGATATGAACATTTGTGATCAAATGCCAAGCCACATTTCCATTTAGAGAGATTTTGCAAAAACAACTTTCCGTTCTGTCAGATAAAAGCTGTATCGCTTCTTTTGTGAGTGTAATATTTAGATATTAAAAGAAAAAAAAAACTGGTCAAGTGCGAGTCGGACTCGCACACGAAGGGTTCCGTACCACAAGGCAAAAACGCCGAAAAAAAACATGTTTGTTGTATGGGAGCCCCCCTTAAATATTTATTTTATTTTAATTTTATTATTTATTATTAAAGTTAAAATACAACTGAGTATTTTGTGAATATTTCAAGTGCCTACCTGTTGCCATTTTTGATATCGAGCAAAAAAGGGCAAAAAAATCGCGTTTGTTGTATGGGAGCCCCCCTTAAATATTTATTTTATTTTGTTTTTAGTATTTGTTGTTATAGCGGCAACAGAACTACATAATTTGTGAAAATTTCAAATGTCTAGCTATCGCGGTTCTTGAGATACAGCCTGGTGACAGACAGACAGACAGACGGACAGACGGACAGACAGCGAAGTCTTAGTAATAGGGTTCCGTTTTGTACCCATTGGGTACGGAACCCTAAAAAAGAAAGAAAAAGTACTAAACCACTGCAGCAGTAGTAGGGGTTTACGAAAGGGTATTAGTACCCTTTCTTTGCACCTAAACACACCCCATCTTTTACACAAATAGTTTACGAGTATTTCCAAATACATTGTTATTCATATCATACATCGCAATCACGTCCAAATTATCATAGAAACGTTCGTTATCGAAACCGAATCGTATATAATGTCGTTTTGTATCACCACACAAATACATTCATAAACAAAATTTCAATAGGTACAGTCGCGTACATAAATTGTACAAACGCATCGTAACAAATGGGATATCCGATTTATTCCCACCGAAATCGAATCTAACACCAAATTGGATTTTGAATTACGGCAACGGATAAACAGAGATTTAATAATTTTGTATGTAGATATGCAGGCATTGTATTTACTTTGTTTGGTTTATGTTTTGCAGTTGTTACTTTGTACGAAGCAGTTTGTTTTTGCATATCAATCAAGGGTTATTTTTATGCGTTGTGTTTTATTAGTTCACTTTTCGTGGGATTTCTGGCTGTATTTATAAATATTTGGAGATTGTTTATGGGTGCAAAAACAGAAGTCTCATTGATTCATAAACGATCGTGTTCTTTATGGAATTCAGCGGTTGCTATGTGTTTTAAAACAAAAATGACCACCACACCGTCAAACGAAGAAACCTTCGTCTGATATATTTTCAAAATAGTCAATTGTACTAAGTAGTCTATAGTACCTCACAGCAATAACAACGGAGATGTAAACAGAATGAGAGTAGCTACCAACTAGACATGTTCAACAGACAGAGTAAAATGCAAAAGGAATGTACTTCCCGCTCCGTTTTTTACATTTTATATCATGCGGCGTCTAGACAGCGTCAGTTAGCTCTTCAACGCTAAGTTCCCAACAAAATTAATATTTCTTTCAAAGCCGCTGGCGAGCTGATAAATGAGCTGTTTATCAAACATCTCCTTCCGAGTAATCACATTGAAATCTGCGCATAATGGGTAACTGCCGGTACCCAGCTGCTGTTTTGCTGTGAAATCATCTAAATTGTATCCCACGGGCACAAATCTCATCTCGGTCTGAACTGGATCTTTCGAATTTCAATAATGATAAAACGCGTTTAATAGCCTTACCTGGTCAGCGTATAATTGAATAATGTCTGTTGTCTTCACTTCAATCGTTTGGAGATTAATCATGTTGGCCTGTAACAACCCTATTTCTTGTAGTGTTGATAGGTAAATTAGCAGGGTCTCACATAATTATAGGGTGTTGTGTTAAGGCCATTCACACACACCGTTTCGTGAACTCAGCTCTACAAAAAGCGCCAATTTGCACGCACATAATCCTTTTCACATACACTGCCTGATTATTTAGTTACCAGTCTAAAAGGGAACTGTAAATGTGTGAAAAGGGCCTTAAGGTTTAATGTCAGACGCCAGATGGTCACTGAAGATTACCTTTAACGAGTTAGTCCTAAACCGTCCCTTAGGAAGTTTAGGTGTAAATACACATTACAGTTTCTTCGGAGCCAGTTCACACATTTTAAGTTGTTGTTGAGATTATGGTGTTGATTTTACTGAGAAGTTTATTATGCTTGACGAACATAAATGTAGGGAACAGCTGATTTTTTTTTCGCGATTTCAGGTTTGGTCCCATAGTAAAAGTTGTTCTTAATGATGCCATATTTAACTGTCATGACGAAATTCTTCTCAGAACATATCAATTTTTAAGTAGAAATAAAAAAAACATTAAGGGAAATCCATTAGCTACCTAAGTACCTACCCAAAAAAGTATCATGAAAAAGTTTTCCAATTCCAGAAAAATCACAGCAAAACATTTAAAATTCCTTTCTTTTCTTCCAATGGCGTAATATTCCTTGAAAAGTAAATAATAGCTGCTAGTTATGATAATGTTGGCGCGGAAAGAACGAGATCCGTCCGGGAAATGAACGCCATTCTTCAAGCGCTCGCCGCGGTGATTGGCGCCTCGAGATTCCCTCCGCCTATTTACGTATTGAATGTGAAAAATTGAGTATTTATCTTGTTGGTTTTTGTAGGGAAATAACGAAGGTTTGCTGCTAAATATAGAACAGTTAACGTTACTGTTCACTTAGGAACTGTCTCGAGAATTTTTGATCTAGGTTCATTCTTAGTGGGGCTGAAGAGACCGCCGCGCCCGGCGTATCTGACATAAAAAAATTATGATTATAAAATATGAGTCGTCTTTTATCATAAGAAATAATAAAGTTTGGATACCTACTTAGCCTGTCTTCAGTTAGATACAGGTCACCACACAACGTCGATAAAAGTCAGTAGGTATAAAAGTTTTGACAAAATGTAAAAACTCTGTAGTTTTATGGTAGGTCTTAAAATTCAAAAGCGGTTTTAGAAGCTAAAGTTTAGCTTGAAGAGATATCATAAAAGACAGTATAGCACCCAGGTGCAGCGAATATCAACGGTAAAGCACGTGATGCCTTGACAGAATTGGAAATGTTAACATTGCTATAAAATGTCTAGACGCAAAAAATCGCACGCCACTCTTTTGGCGCCCACTTGCGCTATCTGCGGTCGATATCGCTTCTAATAGACGATTTGCTTATAAAAAAGACACTAGAGAGAGTAAAATAAAAAGCGCTAGGGAAGTCGATAAGACCACTGTGAGCCCTCGTTATCTTGGGTCATAAATTACCCCAACACCCTCGGGGGTTCAGGTAGGTGCCTCCCAGGCAGGATCCTTCGAAACGCTATGAGGATTCCGGGAAATGAAGTGACTACGTGATCCAATTGCGATTTTAGGTGCATTCGATTTATGTGTGTTTTTAGTAGACACGCGACTTCTTCAGACATTTGATAGGTCGTTTGTTTTGACGACTCGATAATAGAACAAAGGTGAATAAAACGTTCCTGCACGAACAAATAGGAATCGATACTGATGGGAGAATTGGACAACTTAAAAAAGAAAAAAACGTGTAAAAAGCGGGAACGAGTTAGAATCGATTAATCAGCGATTCAATTCCGTAACGTTCGATTCCTGTTAAAATGGTAATAGAGATCGGTTTTATAGGACTTATTTCTCGTACTCAAATGTCAAATTAGGGCAATTTCAATGAACATTGGAGCTTCGTTATTGCACGTAGAGTAAGAGTTAAAATAGATTAATCACTGTAGATAACAGACTCCGAGTTCTAAACGGTAATAAAGGAACCCGATTAAGTTTTACTTTCTCTAAATCTTTAATGAACATTTAAGTTATTTAATGGCACACTAAGTCAACTGGTTACCTACATGGGAAGAAAATGTTGTAACTTTACACTATTTTTATCTGTCTCCAATATAAATTAGAACCGATTTATATTCTACTTAAACTTTTTGTTTCGAACAAGCTCGCGACAACTTTTACATCTAATTTTTCACAGCACGAAACAATGTGCGGAAGTAGGATTACGATTAAAGTTAGACAATAAATCCAGCAGTTCCGACATCCGCCCGCAACCGCATCTGACAGCCTAATACATATTGATACAATATTGGTGGAAGCGATCCAAACACTTTCTATTTCGACTCTTCGAAAACTGTACTCATCATCCCTCTGTTTTAGACAATAAGATATATTTTCCAGTGGTAGTAGGCCCGTCTAGCTGTACCAGCAAGTTTGTTTAGTTTGAGTTTTGACAAATATCTGCAGGTGACGGGTGTGCGGTTTCCCGGCACGGATGCGTTTGACATATTGCTTTGATAGCGGGTTCTGTATATGTTCGTCATAAATTATAAGAATTGGAATGAAGAAAGAGGTCAGCTATTTATATCAGGGGTTTTTGCATAGGCAAGGGAATTTGAAGAGGACCCTTTTTATGACTTAAGTTTTTGGGTTAAAACTCGAAACATATGGTCACACTCAGAAGGTACTTAGGTAGGGACTTTTCCTGCATTATGTATTTCAGTCACACTGATGATTGACCTAGTCTGGATTTTCTATTTTTTAACGAATTACTTCTCTGATAGGCAATCGCTGAATGTAAGATACTGGTGTTCAACTGCACCCGGAAAGACTGGAAGCTGACACCAACATCGTTGGGAAAAGGCTAGGCAGATGATGTTGATGCTTGGTTCTTCTCTGAGCTCAAATCTATGAAATACATTATGTATAAAAACTTCTTACATATAGTATTCCCGTCGCCGCCAATTCAGACAGTCATTAACATTAATAAGCCAATTACTGAAATGAGTGAGGCAAAAATTTCTCCCTTCATTTCCCTCTCTGTGAGGGTAGTCTCGTCGAGACACCATTTATTTTTACACTCCTAATGAGAACTGACAATCGCTAAAAAGAAATGTCTGGTATCGATCCCATTTAGAAATTAAGCAAGCGAAAAAATATTAATTGAAAAATGAATCATGATTTAGGTATGAACTAACAGTAAATTTACAGCTTTTAGCTGATCGAATTAACAAGAATAGACGCTTTGTCTTTGTTAGTAACAAAACACTTAGTAATATTAGAGGAGGATAGATTTTTTACGTAGGTATAATAACAAAGTTAAATCCGTAAATTAAACCGAGTCCGAGACCGAGAGAGTTGAATAGAATTATGAACTTCAAACTTTTATCTTAAACAAAACTAAGGAACTTTATTTCTACAAGAATACCTATTGTATTTTTTTATACCTATTATAATTCCAATAACCTACTTTTTACTAGGTACTATGGCGGTTTACGAACGGTGGAGGACTGCCACCAACGTAGCAGCCTAACAGATGAACACATGATTTGACACCATGAGGCCCTGACATGGGCAATGTGTGGCAAAGATATAGAAGTTTAACCCTCAATGGAAGCCTTTTAAATAATCGGACTCACCTCGACCTATTTATATAAATAATAAAAAAAAAAACCGACAAAAAATAAAACAATTTGCAACAAAACCCGATAGCCAAACACAACCATGCCAAAATATTGCCGGCCATATTCCAAGCAAATTGTCACTAATAATTTGTCACAGAGCCTAACCCAAGTCAACGCGTGATACCGGTCGAAAATGATTGGATTACCGCACTGATCAAATTAGGAATGTCTTGTATTTTTCGCTTCCCTACGTTGCGTATCGAATTTGAGGGCAATTTCTGGTAGCCGTTTTGATTGTTGGTAATTGAGAAATATAAGGGTAAATAGGGTAAAGTAAGAAAGGTTATTTTTCTGTTTATTGTTTTTTTTGCAAAAAGCTCGTGGAATAAAGGACAAAAACATAGAAAAGAATATTTATTATGTGAAATAAAATAATTTGATTTTCATCAAAATCAAATTACATTTTATTTCACATAAATCTACATGGGCACGATACGGCATAGTTCCAATTGGTCGTTTCTTATGGAGAAGAGTCCGAGAGAAACTCCACGGTTACTCTTTTAAAAACAATTGGCTTTTACAATGTTTTCAACACGCAACATGAGTGTAGGCCTGTTAAGAAGGTAGGTACTTAACAAAATCGTCGTCAACATTATGTACCTATTGATTTAATTAAAGTAGGGGAGACCGGGTACAAAAGTAACGGCGAGTCGTAAGTAACAAACGATCTGTAGGTTTATCAAATAGTCGAAACGCCGCCCCGCTACCGACAGGAGATAGCCTTCAACGCTTCCCCCGCTTGCATTCAGTCGCAGCCCTCGCCCTGCGCCGTAAGGTTGTGCTAGAGGACGCCACGTGATTTTACTAACCAAAAGTAACTTTCTTGACATTTATTCATTTAGTGTTACGTACTATTAAAATTATGATATCAATATGTGACTATTTAGAAAAGAATTCTTGATTAGATTGTTTATACAGTGTCCTTATTGATTTTTGAATAGAAAGTGCCATTTTTATGTAGGCATTCATGAATTAACAAAAACGTGGTTGGGTACAAAAGTAACATGCACTACGAGTACAAAAGTTACGTGTTACTTTTGTCCCCGTAATGGAATGAGTATGATTCACTTACGTTTTATTTTATAGAATCGTTTTTTTAACATTTAAGTTCTTAAAAAACATTTTACTAATAAATAATTAGTTGATTTGATATTGCAATTCATACTTAAGACATAAACCTTTATCATGTTACTTTCGACCCACACCGTGTTACTTTCGCCCTGGCCTCGGGGTCGAAAGTAACAATCGTGATTTTTTTTTAATCTCTGTAATTCACAATAAACAGTGAATATTGAGGTAAATTTAAATACAAATTTGTAGAGCATAATCGAAGTTAATTTCATTAAAAATATGATAACTAGCTGGGAACCAGTGTCAAAGTACAAAATGTTACTTTTGTACCCGGTCTCCCCTACCTATTTAGTTTAAAGTTCGTAGTAGTGTGAGACGGCCCCCAACCAGATAGCTGGGATAGACTGGATGCGAAAAACGGAGGACAGCAGGGGCGTGCCTTTTACTAAAGCCGAGAAGCCCGGCTTTCAATCAAACGTGAGACTAACAATAAAAAAATTAAAAATTAAAAAACTACACAAGTAAACATAAAAACATGTCGCAAGAATTGATAAGAATAATAAAAAATAATAAACTCCGCGCGTCCCGGCCCGCAGCCGCTTTTCGTAGGTACGATGCATGGTTGCCAGGTTTACATGCTCAAAGAATAATATTTCAATTCCGCGCAGTTTCCATCACGCGAACCGTTGCCAAACATCTCCAATGCCGCTTCGCTAGAACGCAAACACAAAAATCGTCCCGTCTCACTCGCACTTGCTGGCGTCAAATGTGGCTTTCAAAGTTCGGACGATTTGTATAGAAATTGTTCACGTTGTTGATAACATTAGTATGTACTCATTTCGCAAATTGTACTGATTTTTAAGCCTGGCTTCTGATTTTTTATGAATGGAACGTCTGTGTGTAAATAATAAGTGCGCGCGAAAACCGCGCGCCTGCGCATTAGCTCGAATTCATCTATAATGAATTAATGATGATGCAATTTCAAATAGTTTGATATTGTTTTGAGCGGTTACTGGTGCACTTTTTTACTTTGATTTTTTTTTTTTCATTTTCTCTGAAGTTAAGTGTTAGTTTTAGCGGTGATTACCTTTGTTTTAAAGTGATTAAAAAGTTTCTTAACATTAAAATGAATTCGGAAACGCAAGCAATTGTTCCTTGTGATGCATTAAAGTGTGTGCAATCGTTACTCGGAAAGGTAAATACTTTCGGCCTTATTACAAAACAAGATTTATCTTTAGACCAAGGTTTAAACCATCCAGCTATTTTTAAATTTCGAACTATAATCCGACGAAGCTAAAGTTCTTATTACAAAAACTGACGTTAAACCCGAGTCTAAGTTGTCAATTTTTCATTAAGAACTTTACAGTTGTCAGAATAAAGTTCAAAATTTAAAAATGGCTCGATGGTTTAAACCTGGGTCTAAAGATAAACCTTGTTTTATAATAAGGCCGTTTGAGTTTTACAGACAAATATAAAATCTAAATCACGTAATAGGCATTTTAGTCGATCAGCAGATCGCTCATTGGATTGCAGTCTGCTCTCATATCAACAAATTATTCTGTTGTTGTTGCAAATTTTTCTCAAAAGAAAATACCGCTAGGAATTCATCAGGTTACGATGATTTGAATAACTTCGCTGGTGTCAGTAAAATACATCAGAATTCTCAAAAGCACATGAATGTTGTCATTTCATTCTGTAGTTTTGGTAAAACACGAATCGAAACTTCTATAACTCGTCAATTAAGTGAAGACATTTCCAAATACAATACGCGCGTCGATCACAATCGCGCTGTTTTTCAAAAGTTGATGTTGTGTGTCATTTAGCACAACAAGAACTTCCTTTCCGAGGTCACGGTGTCATCTTTTTGTTGTAAAGAAGCGAAGAATGAAGAGCTATGGCTGTTCACATTGTGAGTAATTCCAATTATAAATATTATCAACATCGTAAACAATTGTGTAGTTAGAAATCAATCAATTATTTGTGCGCCATCTAGTGGCCTCTCGGCCAGATTGTAATATTTTGCAAAAGCGACTGTTAGAGGGTTGGAGGCGAGTGAAATATGAACTTACTCGAAGCTCTGTTATGCCAATAATGTTAATAGATGGCTCTTATACGTCTTATCATATTTTACGCGAAACTGATAACTCGAAAATGAAAAGTTACGATTTTTTAAAGGATTAATAAACTCTTAGTATTTAATTTATGAAAGAAAAAAATAGTGCTATTAAAAAACATTAATTTTAATAGATGTTAGCAAAAACCTACAATATGAAATACAAATATTAGTAAGAACTAAAACAACTCAGTCGGTAGGCACAACTTTGACAGACGATACGGTAGGTTTTTTTTTAAGTATGTTGGCTTGCCCTAAGTTTGACCCCTAGGCACGCCACTGGAGGACAGGGTGTTGTGTCTTAGCCTAGGTGAGGCCTAAGTCTAGCAGTGGACTGCGATAGGCTTAGTTGATTGAGTATCGAGAATTTACTTCACTCAAACTCATTTAAGATTTAAATAACGAATAGAAATCACAGAAAAGTAATAGGACCTTCAAAATATTACTATTATTTATCGAACAAAGCCACCCCAAGACGTAATAAACCCTTCGAATTTCATAATCCAGGCTCTAGACATAAAGCAACTAGGTACACTACCTACAATCAGAGTCAAGACTAGCTTTGAAACGCATAAAGTAACTATCTAATCGGCAACATAAAGACATAAATATTTAAAGACACAACTATTTAAAGCCATAATTAATTCAAGGTAGCGTGCAGACGTCCTACCTGCTGCGGTTCCTGTACCCTCAATTTTAGTGCCCTGTAATATATGGGCCGTAAACCACACTTATCACAACGCACACAAATGCGCCCATAAAATCTGTACTATTACGCTGATACCGTTCAAGTTATGTGCAAGGAAGTTTGTACGTGTAGCTTGGAATATTAGCTTGAAGTCTTTAATTTTTCGGCACATTATTTTTATTTGAAAAAAATCGAAGACGTTGTGACATCTACCATCCCGCGCTGCGTTGCGTGTTGGATTGCGGCCCACTTTCTGTCGCCCAGAGGAGGCCTGTATCTCAGTAGTGGAAACATTATAGGCTAATTCTATACTTATGCTTATGCTTAAAGTTTTTTTTAAATAAATTGTATCGTTTATTCTTACAAAAACCAACTGTGATTAATTTATTGACACTAGCAAGCATTTCTTAGTACATGCAAAACCTTTTAAGAATGCAAATTAGTTAAATTCTTAAAGCACTTTCTAACACGACAACTCTAAACGACAACACCTACTCGAAAGTTACGACAGTCTAACCCACACAGAACGGTGTGCCTAGATAAAATATCATAAGTGAAGCCGCCACAAAAAGTTAGTCCGATAATAAACTTCTATTATAAAGAGCGTCTTCGACTAATTTACGACGAGGTCCATGCAGCCCCACCCTCACTAATCCATACTTATTAAGGATAATGGGGAACCGATGAACAACTTTTCGTCCTTTATCTGGGACCCATAAATATTGGCTATCACGCGTCGCCGGTAGCCAGAGGTGTCGAAAGAGCGATTTTACGGAACTTTTATTACATTTTTCGTGTAATAATTTTAATGTAAGTCATAGCAGATGTTTGATTAGTCTGGGTATTGAGACATATTGAGGGTTTCGATTCGTTGCATGGTTTTTGAGTTAAGGTTAGAATAATTTGGAAATGGTTTTTACTACTAAACCATTGTTAGTGTAAATGTTGGCAATAACAGAAACAACACACACAACAACAACTAACACCAACAACATAACAACAACTAACAATGGTTGTTAGTACTAAAGTACATAATCAAACATTGCTTCAACAAAATACTGTTTTGTGTTGTAACAAAAATTATACTTAGGCGATTTTTATGGCATTATGAGTAACAGAACAGCGTCAATAGGCAGGTAGGTTGCGCAAATGCTCCAACAGCATCCTGAAAACATTATGAGACAAAGTGGACAGCCCCTTGGGTACGGAGGCACGTGCCAATGTGTATTGGACCACGTCATTTTTAGGGTTCCGTACACAAAGGGTAAAGACGGGACCCTATTACTAAAACTCCACTGTCCGTCTATCTATCTGTCTGTCACCAGGCTGTATCTCATGAACCGTGATAGACTAGACAGTTGAAATTTTCACAGATGATGTAGGTATAATTTCTGTTGCCGCTATAACAACAAATAATAAAAATTAAATAAAGTTAAAATTTAAAGGAGTATAAAAGAATCGTTTTTTCGGCGTTTACGGAGCCGTTCGTGTGCAAGTCCGACTCGCACTTGGCCGGTTGTTAGTTTTTAGTTGTTTTACGAGTAGTTTGTAAAAGTTTAGTAACATAGTTTTTAACTCATTGTTACTAATACTATGTGGATTGTGAGTACTTGTGACTACAAGTAGACGAAAAAATTGCTAATTAAATTCTTTATTTCGGACTCGAAATAAAGAATTTGAATAGCAATTTTTTCGTTTTGTAATATATAGGGTAAGTAAGATTTAAGATATGTGCATACGGTAAAGTATTGCTTGTTTTATTGGCAATAAAATAGGCAATATCTACATATTGCGAAATATTTTATGAGATAAAATATAAAGGGAGTGCCTGATGATGCGTGAAAAATATGAGTTGGTTCTTGATCGGCAGGGTTATAATTGGATACCCGATGTCAAACAAAATGAAAAGGATTGTCATTTGGAATGGGCTCATTAGTCGATTCGCACGAAATTAATCACCCGAAACGGGTGAATCGTTACTTTTAAATAACATTATTTTTTCCATAGGTGACTTGCATAAAGTTAATTTATTTGTGGGCGAGTTGACAACTCTAGAAATATGTATTAGGCAATTGGTACATTTTGAAATTTATGCCGTAAAATCAAAATCGTGGTTAACAACTTCTCGGATTTTATCACAGTGTTATTTATTGTCGACGTTCTCCCAATTGTGTTGGTGTCTCTTTATTGTCAAGTTAACCTTTTAGAATTGTTGCTTTATTAATTAAACTGACTTGAGTTTAGTCATAATGCCCCTTCACAAAAAGGACAACCAGTCTACAAGTATTGTTACACTCAGTTACTGAATTGAGAACTTGAAGTTGGGAACTTGTCAAACTCTACATTAGCATTACTTAAGGTTCTCTACTAAAGAATAAAAGTCCCTAAATCAATAATGTTAATTATAAACAAAAAATACTTATGGTGACTAACTTTCTGTAACCACTGAAATAATTCTCTTGTAGGTATGTATTTTTTATTTATGTCTATTGTCTAAGCTGTGTACTTCTTTAAGTGACAAATTCACCACACTAATAGATACATTATGTACCTATGTTTTTTTTATATAATATGTTATTAGTGAACAAGTCGTTGGAGTACCTAAAATAAATAAATAAACTTTTGAATTTTGTGAACGTTCACAGAAAGTAATGCTAAAGTAGAGTTTGACAAACTCTCGTCTTCAAATTATCAATTCAGGAACCCGGCGTTAATATCTCCCATTCCTATCACACCTTTGTTCCCCGAAGGGTTGGGCAGAAATGCACCTATAATACCTACACACACATTACATCAGTTCAAAAGTTAAGTCCTATGTTACCTATAGGGGCGAGCCTACAGTCATTAACCGGGCACAAATCCGAACTCCAGGCTGCTACTGAGAAATTCCAGATACAAAATCCCAATAATATTTTGCCTTTTTTTTTGGGTGGCGAATTATCAAATGACCCCTCCCGCTTTGGGTGGAGCGGAAGGGAGTGTCAGACTCTTACTGACTAAAACCCACCCGTGTTCCTTCCTTAACCCTTTATGTTCCCTGGTAATCGAAACCAGGACCTCCTGCTCATCAGTAGCGCTTGTGACTACTAGCCAAACGTAACAGGCATCTTCATCTTTTCCCCTAATTCCAGTAACTATCTAAAGTCTATTCAAACTTATGTTTCAAATTAATATGATTTCAAGTTAAACAAATATCAACTTTATTTTAATGGCAATTAAGTTGACCCAGTGACTAGCACTATTGAAAAAGTTACAAAAATGTTGGAAGTTGTAGCGTAAACTGAACTTTTTTGTGTATGATTTAAAGTTATTTTTCCATAAACTCATATTTGTTTACATTTTTGGCAAATAAATCGCGAATGCAGATTAATATCCTGCATGGCGCCATACCGGATGACAGATACATCGACGCGCAACCTGTTACCATAGATTCAGGATAATAATAATTAAGTTGGATAATTGCGTAACAGACTAGCATTAGCAATGGTTTTCATTTTGACAGTTCAACAACATTCATTGTGTTATTCACGTTGTTGAGCAGACAAATTTTTCGAACATATGAAGCAATGGATTAACCTTTTTTTTTGCGGATGGGAAATCATCAAATGACTCCTCCCGCTCTAGGTAGAGCGGAAGGGAGTGTCAGACTCTTACTGACTAAAACCCACCTGTGTTCCTTCCTTAGCCCTTTATGTTCCGGGCCAGCGGTAACCCTTTCGGACAATCCCGCTGACCCGGCAGGCTTCGGCCCTAAGGGGCCCCTCCTCGATGCTGACATCTCTTTGAGGCGCGCGTGGAACACGTACGCGCCGTCCGGCATGGGCCTGGTCCTGATCGGACGGTGAGCTACCCATTACTCTCCGCCCGCAGGCCCGCGCCTACGGTGGCCGGGAGTCGTCACGCGGCTCCCGATGCCTGGGGCGTCCCCCGCGGTGTCTGAGACGGGAGGCTCTCTCCCTGAACCGTCCCGCCACCTCCTTCGCTAGCATGACTGCTTCGCAGAAGGAGGCGACTGCCTCCCACTCCCTCTCGCCTCGGACCATGGCTTGCACCAGGGCCGGACGCGAGAGGTCGCCGTCGCTGCCGATCGCCTCTACGAGGACACGGCGGTGCTCCGCCCAAGCGGGGCAGACCTCCACCGTGTGCTCCACCGTGTCCTCTGGGCGATCCTGGCAATGGTGACACCCGGGCGTTTCCTCCCGCCTGATGATGTGCAGGAACCTCCCAAAACTTCCGTGTCCGGTGAGGACCTGCGTAAGGCGGTAGGTGAGGGCGCCGTGGCGCCTCTCTAGCCACTCCTCAAAGAGGGGTCTTATCGCCGCTATCGCGGCGTGCCCATGGATTAACCCTTATGGCGATGATCGCCAACAGACTGGGTTGCCCTTATATCCGGCAATGCTGCAGCAGACATATTGTTACATTGTGAGTGTTAGTTTTTGTCCGTGCTTGTTATCCTGTCTGTATCCTTTTATGTATCTGTTTGTATATGAGTCTTGTTACTTGAATTAAACTCATCATCATCTGCCTTTCCCAACTATGTTGGGGTCAGCTTCCAGTCTAACCGGATGCAGCTGAATACCAGTATTTTACATGGAGCGACTGCCTATCTGACCTCCACAACCCAGTTACTGGGTAATACGATGCCCTTTGGTAAGACTGGTTGTCAGACTTTCGGGCTTCCGACTACCCCGTAAAGACTGTCAAAGATCCACAAATGACAGTCGGCATCAACGGCTTAACGTGCTTTCCCAGGCACGGAGCGGTCTCGGTATGTAAAGATGGTCACCCATCCACAGTCCAACAGCAGCAAGCGTATCTTAACCTGATCGATCGACCTGTGCGGCTGTTATTATTTACCACGGGCCCCTCCTCCTGCCTCCTGTTACTTGAATTAAATTAATTTGATTGATTTAGCGATTCACAAAACGATTCAGATTGAGATTGATAGTGTGTTACACAATTAGGAGACTCCCCTGCATTGAAACATTTCGCGGGTTATTAAAAAAAAATTGCCTCTGTCACCCTGTATACCTACACCACTATGAGACCAAAACTGATCTTTTCTACTAACCTTATCCCATAGCCGAGGCTAGCTAAGATAACTACAATATAATAGTATCTCAATAGCGAAATCCCCTCGGACCGTTAAGGCAATCTCTAAGCGAAGTCCATGTTCGACCACCAATACCAATCCACTTCGTCTTAGTAGCGCCTGGCTCTGTTCATTACACAAGGGAGATATTTGCCGCACCTACATAAAATACGTACACTGTTCTCGGAATTTAATACTGGATTATTACATACTTCCTCCTTCCTGCAGAAAGGGGGGTAAATAAGAAGGCTAGAAAGAATAAAGGTGCTGCGGCTAACCAGTAATGCTATTCTGTAAAAATCTCACCTAGAAAACGGAGATGAAGTGAGCTTGTCAATAATAGTGCCAATGCTAGGGGCATTAGTAGTACTATGCCGTAAAAATATCCTTTGGGCGCATTACGTCCAATTCGCAAAATGTCCAACTGTCGAATTCTAAATTGGTCCAGTTTGCAATTCGTCCAGTTCGTAATTTGTCCAGTTCGCAATTGGTCTAGTTCGCAATTGGTCCAGTTCGCAATTAGTCCAATTCGCAATTGGTCCAGTTCGCAATTAGGGGAGTCCTTGATTACGAGAGGCGTTTTTTGACACGACCCCTACGTGAGATTGGGTGAGGTTCGGCTCGAAATAAAAATGCATCTAATTTATGACCAACTCACAGTGAGATCTTAGGGTGAAGTGAGTGTTAAGTGAGTGCCAATCTTTAGTATCAGACGGATGACAGTTCAATACAAGCTCACTCCACTTAAGTTTTCAAGGTGAGATTTGAACAGAATAGACCGGCTGCAAACTTAGTCAGCCTGTTTAGAAATAGAAGAGCTTGCTAAAACTACATATAATGAGGATAACTCATTGTTTCATAACTGCCGCCTATAGTGAAAGTATGTAGAAGAAAACCAATGCAGACAAGAAAAGTTTCGGTTAATCACTTTTGTCTAAAGAAAGTTTCATTGTGAACTGAGCTCAACTGACACAGATATTGTAAACGCAACCAATATAAATTCGCTTCCAACTTTCGATAATACAAGTAACATGATCAAAACTTACTACAATATTCCTTGTCCAATCCACCCGGCCCATCCATGATCTTAAGCGAAAACAAGATCATAACACATAGGATGAATAGCCGACGATCTTTCACCGTAGTCAGCCTGATATGAGGCTGAGTCACAAACCAGATAAGTGGAGAAGGCCGGCTTCATGCAACGAGTGAGGATAAAAAACCTTTTTTTACAAAAAAAATAAACAACCGACTTCCAAATAAGACACTACAATGTGAAAAAAATAGAGCAGTGGTGGCCAAGTGGTATCGGCCGCGACTTACGAGTTGTAGGTTGTAGGTTCGAACCCAGACAGGCCCTTTACTTTTTGTAAATTATTTCATCACCACTGCTCTCAAAACGGTGAAGGAAAACATCGTGAGGAAACCGGCATGTCCTAGAACCAAAAATTCGAAGACGTGACATCTGCCAATCCGCACTGGGTCCGCGTGGTGGATTACGGCCCACTCCCTCTCACCGAGAGGAGGCCTGTGTCCCAGCAGTGGGAACATTATAGGCTGATTATGGTATGGTAATGTGAAAAATAACTTTAATTTCGGAAGACGATGTCGTTGGGTTCGTATTTTCGTTGTTTGCCACCGACAATTCGTATAATACTACTTGCTATGTAAATATCAGTGACAGGAAGTTATTATAACCTCTTCAATATAAACTAAGTGGCCAAAATACGTATTATTGAAGCTAAGTCAAAAACTATCCAAGCAAAGTTAATAAGATTTAATGAGACCACCTGCACCCCTGAGGCATACCCTAAATATAAAAAAAAAAAAAATCGATTTACAATTGCCAGAAATATCGGGTAACAAACATACAAAAACAAAACGTACAGTCGAATTGAGAACCTCCTCCTTTTTTGAAATCGGCTAAAAACGCGCACAGTTGTGGGTGGACATGATATCCACTCATATTTGTTACAGTTGTAAACAATCATGTCATTTTCGTTTAAAAAATTGTTTTTAAGTTGTTTCTTTTCTGTTTTGATGCATCTGAGAACGCTGTAAGCCTTGTAAACTCATGGAGGTTTCGATTTGTTGGCCATTTTATATTTTATTAAGTACCTGGCACTTGTTGACACGCCTACATTGTCCTCCCATACCTATGACCACTGTAATTTGAAAACATTGTAAACGCCAATTATTATTTTTTTACCTATCTAACCGTGGAGTTTCTTACAAGTCCATCTCCATAGGAAACGACCAATTGGAACCGTGCACCTAGATTCTGACGTTTTATAAGTACCCTCTATATAGATTTTTTGTGAAATACGGTGATCATACGAATGCTAGTTGCGAGTGCGCTTGCACTTGCTGAGCGTGAAGCGTGTCGAATTGCGCCTGCGTTTTCACTCGTTCTATGGAGCCGACCTTCTGCACCTATAATCTGATATGAGGCTAAGTCGCAACGAGGATACACGAGACATATTGTCACTCCCTCGCCCCTGGAGGATTGGGCGACTAATAGCAAAATAGTGTCACCCCCAAGCTTGTCACTTATCATTTGCAACGCTAATGGAATATTTATAACTAGCTTATTATAGAGTTTAGTGTTTATGCTATGAATGGAAATTTAGTAGCTATAGGTATTAACCTTGACGTTGAGCTTGAGTACCTACCTTAAATTGACACTAAGTAGAATCGGTATAGCTACCTCTGAACTGTTATTATTATGCTAATGACATAATTAAAACATCATCATCTGCCTAGCCTTTTCCCAACTATGTTGGGGTCGGCTTCCAGTCTAACCAGATGCAGCTGAATACCAGAATTTAACATGGAGCGACTGCCTATCTGACCTCCACAACCCAATTAGGTACTAGGTAATACGATACCCCTTTGTAAGACTGGTTGTCAGACTTTTGGGCTTCTGACGACCCGTAACGACTCTCAAAGATCCAGGAAAGACAGTCGAGACCAACGGCTTAACGTGCTTTCCGAGGCACGGAGAGTTCTTGATATGTAAAGATGGTCACCCATCCACCCGTACGGCTGTTATTACTACTTTTATTTTAGAAATATATTTACTATTTCTAAAATGAAAGTAGCCTAAGTTACTCCATATTATAACATCAGCTATCTGCCAGTGAAAGTCCTGTCAAAATAGGTCCAGGCGTTCTGGAGATTAGCCGGCACAAGCAGACAGACAGACAAACAAAAATTTAAAAAATATTTTTTTTTTATTAAAAAAATCGGTCTTGCTAAATTCCTTCTAAACAGAAAGAGTTTAGTGACATACACACCCCCAGAAGAATATCTACATATATAAAGAAATGCTGGCGTGACGACATAAAAATCATGGGAGATTTGTCAGAAAAAGCAGTACTCAGGAAAGAGTAGAAAGCTATGGCGAGACTTTTATTCAGTTGTGGGGCAGAGCAGGTTAACAAATAATAATACCACGTGATACAATTCCCGAAAACAGTACTAACATACCTAAAAGCTGTCATAGTCTTTACTATTGCAGCACGATTTACCTCAACGTGTGAGCCCGGTTCCACTATTACGCTTACCTGCACTGTACCAGAAATTACAAGCGAATAACTTCCAGTAATAATTGTCAGCAGCTAATTAATATCTTCCACCGGCTACGCGGACGTATGGAGACCACCAATTTGCGGGCCAGCACATAACGTTTTATTTGATGCGAACAAGGGTTAGTATTTATTATTGTTTACGTAGCACGATGGCCTCCGGGCACAATTCCGTTGAGTTATGGCCTGGTCACCCCCGTGCGACCGTGCGCAGGTGGGTAAACCGCAGAAGGTCTCAATTTATTGCTAATTTTATTTGTACGGTTCCTGTAAATTTTATTGTTTTTGCTCCTAAATTATTTCGGGCTGGACAAAGGCTCTTATGGCCATAAACACGTTACCATTTTACTGCAGCAGTTAATCCAGATATTGTTGATCGATAAACTGAAACTGGGGACCCAAAACGGGCGACCGTGTTTTTGAATTTCTTGATAATGTAAATGCAAAATGACGAATAAATTGATGCCACGTCGTTTAAGGTCCCATAAGACGCGCTCATGTGGGCGGGAGATATATTACACCAGACTTGAGAGCAGTCGTTAGCAATTTTGACGTATGGGTGAATTTTAATATGAACTACATAAGTAGGTGTACCTACTAATATATTATCAACGCTAGGGGAAGCTTTCAGGACCATAAATAACGCAAATCATATGTTTCAGAGTTCAGCTCCCGAATTGAGCATCATCATTATCATCTGCCTAGCCTTCTCCCAACTGTGTTGGGGTTGGCTAACAGTCTAACCGGATGTAGCTGAATACCAGCATTTTACATGGAGCGCTACCAATCAGACCTGCACAACCCAATTACTAGCAATCAACAATCAACATCAGCATTACCATTAAACACACAATATTACTCACGGTTTTTCCGGTTCCCAAACAGATAAACCGCGCAATAAGTTCTCCGCTCAGTGAAAGTTCGTACAGATCCTGCATTATTAACATAGCCAATAACCATCAAAGCGAATGTTCCTGAGATAACAGTCATGTCTTCACAAACATTCGCACATTATCCCAAGTCATTTGCAACACGACTCCTTTTACCTCACGTTTTCCTCAGACGTTCCTCAAGATTCTCAGTTCACCTAAATTTCGACACGAAGTAAATGTTACCAGCCATTAAAACTAGCAAAGAGCGATTTTTCTCTCAGACGTCATTCGTATAAAATCCATTATTGGAAATACGCGAGAGTGCTATTAAAAGAACGATATTCGCTTTTATGTTCTCTCTAATTAATTTCCTTGTCGCTGTTGTTTTGTCTCGCTCCGAAGCCTAACCTTATTGTTACTATCAGGTAATTTATACACGGGACTAATGAAAATGTATCTCCGCTATTTATCAAACGAAGTGGCGGTATACTTTGGCCACGTTTTGTACCGATGGGAAAAGGTCTCATTTATGGTAACTGTTTCCAAGTTTCGCTGACAAAGGGAAAGTAAGGATCCTTTTTCTTTGTCGAAGGATTTGGGTCATTGGTTATTTCTATTGGGAAAAGATTCAGGTGGAACATATGTATTGTTGTTGGGATAAGTTATTTTGGTAATATACCAATGCATTACAAAGGCTTTGTTTTCAAGCTATGAGATCTCAATACCAGAATCTTATGCATTATAAAAATAGCATTTAAAACTAGTTTATTAAAAATAAATGTGATTTGTATGGCTCCCGTAATCTTTAATAAAATACCTCACCGAAATTAAAAACTTACCGTTGCAAAAATTTATAAAACGTCTTACAGAATTACTTGTAGATAAATATTATTATTTTGTGCAGGATTTCTTAAATGATAATTTTTTATAATATCTTTATTATCCTCTATGTTGTATTACATTTGCATGCTATATTAAGGCAGAATGTACCAGCACATCAAGCTACTAGAATCTGTCAAATTTCTTTAATAGATTTACAACTTGATCGCTAAGGAATAAGATTCAATGTTGATTGGGAAAATTTTACAGTTTCTGGTAGCTTGATGTCTGTACATGGATCTTAATATATAATTTAACAACTTATTTTTATGTACCTACCTACATTCTAAGCAAATAAAGACCTATTCTGTTAATTCAAAAACATTTTCCGGGTTTTTTTTTTGTATCCTCAATCTAATGTAATCTAAAAGAAACCTTCTCAAGGCTTTCTATAGCAACAACGGCAATAGGCTCCCTATTACATGAGACTTAAACATAGCTACTGAAAGGTTCGGGTACTACAAGCGTGATGTCATGTGTGTGTGTGTGTCTACAAAAAGCGCTTTACCGCTTTTTGTTTTTTTGTCCACTTTTAAAATAAAGAACTTTATGTATGTATTTGTTGTATTATGTAAATGGTACACCACAGACTACCTACATTATTTGTCTGTCCTTCCCTTTTTAATCCATCCAAAGGTTGTCTTTAAAAGATCGCTTTTAGCGATAAGGCCGCCCATTGTGTCACCCTTTGTACAGTTTCTATAATTATGTCTGTAATTTATATGGTGTACATAATAAAGAGTATTCTATTCTATATTACCTACTCTTGAACCAGGAACTACCAAAAGCAATGTATCAATTTACAGTTCCCATTGTTCATATGCATTTGCATGGCTTAATTCATAGCGTCGTTAATATCACACAAACACAGGTAAAGCAAGAGATATTACTCTAATAACATCTACAGTGGCTGCATGCTTAAGCAGGGGTCATAAACACGAAAGCCGCGCTTATAGAAAGCATTATTAACCCGACTTCCTCTAAGAGAAGAGATGTTTGCAGGGATTATTACAAGTCTAGCAATAAAGGGGCGAAACGACACCTGGTAAATATTAAAAGGGGAAGGTATAAAGTGTTATGTTTGTCGCCAAACGTGACCGCGGGTTTATGAATTTCTTTATAACTCCACCTTAAGGTGTCAACGGAACGAATAGAATATCTTCCGTCGTATCGTAAGTTAAACAATCAAATAAAGATACAACTGTGTATAAAACTATATCAAAGGAATAATTAAGTAAATTAATTATCACAAAAAATCTGACTCCCGAGACGGGTAGGGTATTATTTTTCCAGCTAGGAGGGACCAAATTAATGAAGTTCATTTATTACGTCTTATCTAGGACGAGGACATTTTTTACAAGTAAAAAAGAAATAAAACAACTGAAAGAGAAACCTACGTCAAACAAGTTTTTTAAGAATTCAACAAAGAAATTCTCGCTTCAGCTTAAAAAACACACCAAGTTATCTTCTTGAACCACGCTTATCTACAAAAATGTCGAACAATTTAATAATAATTTCATTTTTGATCTCGGAATACGTTGCGAGCTCCACAATTCTGTGTAAATTCACTGAATCACCTCCAAGTACCTAGCAAGAAGCAAGGTGAATGAGACGATTACTGCTCACTTCCGAGACGGGACCCCGACTGCAGGATTAGATTGAAATTGAATGGTCTTCTGGAAAATGAGAAATGAAAACAAAAAAAGGAAAAGGCACGTGCCTTAGTAATGAATGCGAAAGTACTTTTGAACAACTATTTTCAGTGAACGACGGAAATTAAGAAAATACAAATTCATTGGATTTTCTTTAGGAAATTTTAGACGTTGAATTGCCTTCAATGTAAAATTTGAATTGAAAAAAGTGATTGTGCACTTATGATTTACTTTGTTCGTTCAGCTGTGAATTGGAACATTATTAAACCACGATAAAATGGAAGAGCAATCAAGAAAATCTTTGCTGAAATTATGACACTGCACAATCTTCGACTGAACAAGTTATTTTTTTCTCACTAATATTCATATCCTTTGCCTCGTATAAAATCATTCTGATGTTTGCTGTTAAGACAGCAATAACTTCTCGTTCTTCGTTTTCTCTAAAAAGATAAAAGGCACGGACCTTAGTCGTCGTTTCAGCCGATAGACGTCCACTGCTGGACATAGGCCTCCCCCAATTTTGGGAGGGTTTGCCATAATCGCCACGCTTTGCAGGCGGGTTGGCGATCGCAGTATGGTATGGTGGTGGAATACATAGAGAACGCTGCTGCCCATTCTCCGATACGATCCTTAGTCGCCTTTTACGACACCCACGGGAAGTAAGGGTATTCTTTAAATCCACCAGCACCACACAGACTACCTACGGACCTTAGTATATAACGCAAAAGTACTTTTGAAGAACTATTTTCAGTCAATGTCAGAGATTATGAGAATACAAAGTCATTCGCGTATTAATGCGTTTAAAAAATAAACTAAAGACGTTGAGTCGCCTTCTCTGTAAAACTTTAACAGGATTAAATGACTGTGCACTTATGACTTACTTTGTTCGTTCGACCATGAGTTGGAACTTTATTTAATAACGTTAAAGTACCTACTGCAGCAATTAAGAAAATCTACGCTGAAATTATGGAATTGAACAGTCTTCGACTGAAAGGGTTGTTTATCTCAATAATGTCAATTACTTAATACCTAACTTTTCCTTGCCAGAGATAGTAATTCTGATGTTCGCAACTGCCTACATTAATTCCTTTTATTAACCTAAGATATAAACAATATTTTTAACAATGTAAACGTCTTCTCACCATGGTTTAAAGTGCCCCCAACATAATTTTATTGTAGAGTGTATTCAATAAAAAATTTAAGCACACTTTTTTAATACATAGCATTATCCTGAAGATGGTGTATCTCATAACACGGACGAGTAAAGAAGAATTTAATCTTTTGGCTTCCTATGACCACGTTTTAAACAGGATAATTTTAAATCCGATTATAGGAGGACCGCGTATCCGCCAGAATTTCAATAATCATACGCTGAAAGCGCCAATTGTTACGAAACGTGGAATTTTATTTTTAAATTATAGGTAAGTACTCGATACATTCTTGTTATTTTTGTAAGTCAGCTTGAATGTCGGCAGAGAGTTAAAAATTATTAAAAAAAAAACAAACAAACATCGTAAAAAAGTAGGTCGTCGTGTCTGTGTGGTGCCGGACTTAAAGAATACCACCACCCCTTACTTCCCATGGGTGTCGTAAAAGGCTACTAAGGATCGTACCGGAGAATGGGCAGCAGCGTTCTCTATGTATTCCACCATCATACCATACTGCGATCGCCAACCCGCCTGCCAAGCGTGGCGATTATGGCAAACCCTCCCAAAATTGGGGGAGGCCTATGTCCAGCAGTGGACGTCTATCGGCTAAAAAGTAGGTACCTACCTCTAAATAAACAAGCCTCACTCGTTCAGCGTATCGATCATAAATCCTGTAAGCCCAAACCACCGTAAACCATGGGTACTGTACTCGCCTAATACGCGCGTTCTCCATAGCACATCATAAAGTGGAAATTGCCTTCCTAGTTGAATTCATCCGACGCGCGGGGACTGGGCTCCCCTACCCTAATAACATTGCAGTTTCCTGGAAAATTTTAGTGTACCGTGGACCAGCGGGGCGGAATAAAGGCGAGAGCTCGTTTCCGCGACTTACACCCTACCACGATAATGAAAAACTCAAACTTTTCAACCCAAAGCAACATACATTGCGGTACTTGTTCAACCTTTCTGCTAAAGCTACGAAGAAAAACACGCAATGAATAGAAAGCTTAATTTAAATCTGGAATTTCGAGGTGTTTATAGTAAATGAATAGAATGCTCTCACCGTGATATAGGTGAAGTTTATCCGGCGGACTAACAAAGCTGAGCATGAAAATAGCTAAATAAAGTAGGTGTACCTGGCTAATGATATTTTTGGAGATTCGTAGGTTTTAGTCGGAGTACAATGTAGTCCGACTAAAACCTAACTAGTACACGGATGTAGTCACTACATCTTTGTACAGTCAGCAACAAATGTCGAACAACACTTCAGTTTTTTAGGGTTCCGTACCCAAAGGGTAAAAACGGGACCCTATTACTAAGACTTCGCTGTCTGTCCGTCTGTCTATCACCAGGCTGTATCTCAAGAACCGCAATAGCTAGACAGTTGAAATTTTCACAAATTATGTATTTCTGTTGCCGCTATAACAACAAATACTCAAAACAAAATAAAATGAATATTTGAGGGGGGCTCCCATACAACAAACGTGTTTTTTTCGGCGTTTTCGCGTTGTGGTACGGAACTCTTCGTGTGCGAGTCCGACTCGCACTTGGCCAGTTTTTTAAATCTTAGTTATTGACACTTAAATTATTAACACTTCAGTTTTTTTAATCTCGATCAAAATACACACATCAAAAGTGTCTAGGGATCAACATATATTTTTGCAATAACTTTTCTCCTGATTGATATTAATTAAAATTTTCTTTAAGGATTCATCAAATAAAGTGTTTTCGTTTGTCACAGCAACGATAAACCAAGTCACCTTTGCATTAATAAAGAAATTTGCCATTTTCCTAATAAAGGGATTTTTGACATTTGAACCACTAACACAAAAGTTCGAAAAAAAGACTGAAATAACAGTTTTCTTTAAAATTTTATTGGGTAACTTAAACAATTAATAATTCGTGTTTCTACCGCGAACACTAACAACACAAGAACATCGGTTTGGCATACTCAAAATGAGTTCATCCAAATCACGCTGTGGAATGGCCGCCCATGTTCGTTGCAACAACAAAAAAAGGTCTTCTTGCGACTGGATACCCTCCATATTCGGCAGAGCTCTTCTCTGTAGCATATCCCATGCATGCTCAATCGGGTTCAAGTCTGGCGACTGAGCAGGCCAGGGCAGGACATTGATGTTAGCTGCGGCGAGAGTCTGTCTTACAACTCTTGCGGTGTGCGGTCGTGCATTATCATGCATTAACTGAAATAAGGGACCGATTTGCACTTGTAGAGGAACGATGACGTCTGATACAATCGTCTCAGCATAAATTTGAGCGTTGAGGTTGCCTCTGATCCAAATCAACTCAGTTCTTCCGCCGATCCAAATACCCGCCCGTACCATGATGGTTCCACCACTATAAGGATGGACTTCCTGGCAGGATTTTAATCGCTGTTGGCGTCCAGGGGTTCTCCAGTGTCGTATACGTCTTGTATCCGGTCTCATACCAAAACGAGACTCATCAGAAAAGCACACGAAACGCCATTGTTCTTCTGCCCAATTTCTGTGTTCAAGAGCCCATTGATATCGAATCCTACGATTGTGCATTGCTATAGGTGGTACCCGTAGCGGTCTTCGGGAATGAAGGTTCACTTCATGCAAGCGGTTTCTGACTGTTTGGTCGCTAATTAAGTTCCCTGAAGAGTGATGAAGCCTCACGGCTAACATCATGGCGGTTATTGTTGGAGCTCTTCGAGTTAAGATTTGAATGTATCGGTCTTGTCTCCGTGTGGTGCAGCGATACCGTCCTCCATGGCGCTCAGCCACGGTACCAGTGCTTCGGTAACGTGTCCAAAGTCGACTGATAACACTCTGACTTGTAATCAGAGCTAAAGCCACAGTACGTTGCCGGGAACCAGCTTCTATCATTCCCACGGCTCTGAGCATTTCTTCCCTGCTTAAATGACGTCGCCGCTCCATAATAACGTTGGTTTTAATCAGTAGTAGGGAAACAGTAGCACTAATAATGTCTTCAATGCGTTGTATGTTTTTATAGGGAAAATATTGACAGCTGATTTTCATCTTTTACTCGAATTTGATTCACAGTTCCTGATTCAAATTATGAAATGCACCAAAAAGGATCCATATAAATTTATAAAATCATAAATTTATTACAAAGCCACATCTCAATCTCAAGAAATCCGCATAAAAATGCTTGATCCCTAGACACTTTTGATGTGTGTATTTGTTCAAAATTGCAGCAAAAATACAAGTAATCTGAGTTACTCAATACGAGTAACTGAGATTAAAAAAACTGAAGTGTTAATCGACTTTTGTTGCGGACCGTACTAGTTAGTTAGGTACACTAACAGGGAGTATAAAACTATGAAAGTGTGAGAAAAAATAAGAAGGAACAGCAATTCATAGGCCAGTGTAACTGAACTAAATTATAATTTGTCTTAGCTTTATCTATCCAAAGTATGTCTACTTCAAATTGAAGATCCTCTACCTAGTAGGTAAGTACCACTATTTACAATTGCACATAACATTAAAATCTCAAAACTCAAAATCAAACTACAATCTTAACCAGTCCAATAGACTTTATTGGGTTACGTTGATAACTTTTACATAACCCACAACAATCCTAAACAACCCTTAAGAAAAGACAAAAAAGGAACCTCTCATAAGCAAACCAACTCCCATGATGACGTCAAGAGCCTTCATAAAGTCAAGTCAAAGGTACGAGTTCAAGTGCTCCACAGGGCGCCGGCGGCGACACGACACAGGGAACCCTGCACTCACCGGATTAACTATATTTCACTAACGAATTAATTTGAATCAGCAGCTGCTTCACTGCGCGGGAGTAAATCAAGTTACAATGTGAAGAAACATAATTGAATGAGATGTTAGTTATTTAAGTAAGATCTTTATTTGATAGTAATGTATTAATGAGATTGATTTGATATAATTTATTCAATGACTTAACAACACATTTTTCTTCAACTAATGATTTCCTTGTCAAACTTATTAACCTACATAGATTATAAGTGAATGATGTAGTCTACGAGTATAATTAAAAGCGCACGCTTGTATTTGTCCCAGTTCTTGTAAACATGTATGTAATTGTGTAGCGTCTGATGGAGAACCAATAAATAAATAAGCAACGTATTTTGTATCTATAACCAACTTCAACTATTGGAACCCAACTATCCTAAGCACATTAGCAAGTGAACTCCACAAGGGCAACGTAGCCTAAAGAACAAAAATGGACGAGCATCAAAATTACAAGAAGGAAAGTTTTTTAAGGAAATATACTGACCACGGAGTGTAGTAGAGGTGCTTGGGGGAGGCCTATGTCCAGCAGTGGACGCCTTTCGGCTGAAATGATGATGATGATGAGACTGACCACGGAGGACTAATCATATCAAGAGCCAGAACACTGAAATAAAAAGTTCCATTCTAAATATATTCGTATAAGCCTTATGATTTATTCCGGTCTGATCCCTAGAACCCCCCCTCCACCCTCCTCGATCCCTGCTAGTTCATCTTCTGTTTTAATCTCTGTCTTATCCACTTTATCTAGGTTACTCTTTTTGACAGGTACCTAAGTACAGTCAAGAGAAAATAAACATATACGGCCTTATTACAAAACAAGATTTATCTTTAGACCCAGGTTTAAACCATCCAGCTATTTTTAAATTTCGAACTATAATCCGACGAAGCTAAAGTTCTTATTACAAAAACTGACGTTAAACCCGAGTCTAAGTTGTCAATTTTGCATTAAGAACTTTACAGTTGTCGGAATAAAGTTCAAAATTTAAAAATGGCTCGATGGTTTAACCCAGGGTCTAAAGATAAACCTTGTTTTATAATAAGGCCGTTCATGTTTAAGCAACACTAGTTTAAGAATCCAGATGCTGCAATAACGACATCATTTCTGATATTACACTCATCATCGCCTACAAGAATATAGAAAGCTATCTCCTCATTGACTTACATCTTGCGTGGGCAATATATATATATTTTATGTTCTTTCGTTGCCAGATCGGTATCAGCAATTGGAGAAGTAATATAGATCTGTCGATAAAAATATTCAGCTAGTTAGGCATTTCCTCCAGGATTTGTATCTTAGATACTTGATACTTTATCTAATTAAAAATATGTTTTACTAACGTATCCAATCAAATATTCTTATTGAATCTAGCCTTTTCCCAATTATGTTTGGATCGGCTTCCAGGATGCAGCTATATTTTTCCATGTGAAATCGTCGATAGGCATCGCCTATCTGACCTTCACAACCCAGTTACTGAGTAATAAATTGGAAAAAAAAGTGAATGTATGTATGTAAGTAAGTATAGGTATTAAGTATATTGAGAAAGAAAGAAAATATATTTATTTAGCACAGACTAAAAGACACACAATACACCAGATAGGTAATAATCGTACATCAGATAAAAACAAAAATAAAAAAAAAAAGATAAAAATCAAAAGTGCAAAGTCCGATGTAAGAAATTAGCAGGAATGTGTGTGTTATTACGATATCCCTTGGTAAGACTGGTTGTAAGACTTTCGTTCAGGTTATCTACGAATGACAGCCGGGACCACCGGGTTAACGTGCTTTCGACGCACGAAGGGGTCTTGGTATTCAAAGATGGTCACCCATCCACGGACCAACCGCAGCAAGCGTGGCTTAACCTGATCGATTGACCAGTGCAGCTGTTATTACTTAGCCACAAGCCCCACATTATTATTGAATGTCTAATATCTTTATCATCTCCACTTATTATTGAGTATGAAGATCGGATACCAACGACTACGTCTACTTTGCTACAGAAGTTTAAAACTTTCCAGATATTAAAGTTGGACGTACTAAAAATTGAATTTTCCATTCTACGAAAGTTACAGCTTTCATTGAATACGACTCCATTCAATGCCGCGTTATAATAGCGCATAACTTTGCCACGAACGAAAACTTGGACTTTTCCATAAATTGTATAAAGTTTTAATACCAGAGCGAACAATAACATAAAATAGATTCGGACTGTCCGTCCGGCCGTCCGATTTCATCGGCGTACGTATAATTCAGTTAACCAATGAACCACATGCGGTGCACACGAACACACCGGATTGAATTGGGATCAGGAAACGTATACAATGTTTGTGTAAACTCCCGCAGAGCTATAGAAATTGTTGCAGTGAAAAAAACATTTGACAGCAGAACACACAAAATTGAAAAAAAAACGCACACGTCCCATATGTAGCCAGTTTCCGCTCAATATATTTCTGATATTGTTTGGAATCGAGCACGCTCCACACATTTATGTTAAACTACATGTAAACATTCCTTTATCTGACGCTTTATACGATATCCAATTATGCAAATAAAAACCAATCCTAACAACACTTATCTGAACCATCCGCTGAAAGTCAATACTTATGGGGATACACGCAATAACAATTTCTGTTTATCTCGAATATACCAATTTACTTCCAACGACTAATTTCTAAATTTCCACCGAGACTACTAATCGATTTATCGATAAAGTAAGATTACTGTTAGCGCAGGCGCACATCTACATAATCGATTCCCGATTAAGTATCGATTAGGATCTAGCGAAACTAACACTGCGATAATCATCTCCGAGTCTCAGAGACCGGTATAAACCCGCTCGTTATACATGCACATTACGGCTTCGGCACAATGATCATGTAGAATTAAAATTCAAATAGAAGACAAGATCTATAAAACTGGAACATTAAATAGAACAGCCGGGCCCGACATGTCGGCGTTCGTACGATGCACATAAAGTCATTTTGTTGTGCATTTTACGACATTGAAGCGAGCACTCGTCCCAACTCAAGACTTCTAGAGCGTGCAGACATGTTATAAGTTCGAACATCAATAGTGGTACACATGGCTGGCGGTGCACCTTGCAGAACGACCGGCAAATTGTTGTTTCATGTTTCGTTTTCGCAGTGAACACGGCTTTACGGCGGGAATCGGTGAATTTCCCCCGAGTGCAGTAAAAACCTCTCTGTCAGGCGACACTCCATCGGCAGTTCGGTTCAGGGTTGATATCTCGACTGCTTGCGTCAAATATCCACAAATCCGATGCTCAAATAACTTTTGTTTTTTATGCGAAGGGACCGGACTGAAGCAACAGTGCCGGTTCTAATGCCGATATCAGGATTATTCGCTCCGGTTTTCCCTTACGTAAAGGGATGCTCACGGAAATGGTCTCATTCGGAAATATTCTCATTACTTGGGCGGAATCTTTTTTACTTTATGGCAAATCGCTCCCCTTTTCTTGTTCAGTGAAGTACAAAGTTTTCCCGGCCCTCTCATCGAGTGCGAAAGAAAACGACTAATAAGAAAAGCAAATGATAGCAATCTGGCCGAGGTTCCCGATCTTAATTAAACTGAAGATGAAAATTTGTACCAAATAAAACTGGAAGACTACATTAATAAAGTGAACATTATGTTACTGTTCAGTTCTCGCAATAAAAATGTATACCTAGTTGAAAGCGTTACAAGAATTCTTTCAACGCGCCCATTACAAGTAAAACACCCACAAAGGGACACCAATGATTTTTATAGAACTTTCAAACGACGTAAAAACTGCCGACAATTTCTTGTTTTTTATCTTTTCGAGCAATAAATATGTCCACCGCCCTCGCGCGCTTCCCTAGTAACTCTCAACCAAAGACTCTAACCAACTACCAGACTATAAATCCAACAGATTGATGTTAGATACCAAAATTTTACTTAAGTAGGTAGATACATTTGCCGTGAAACGTAATATATCGTAACGTCTATTAATCTAGAAAACACATTATAATTTATTTAGAAAAGTTAATGGTATCGCGAGTGTCAGCATGACAGATTAGTTAAAAACATACCGGGAAATAAAAAACCGGGTCTTTTGAAAATTACGACCACTAGTGGACCAATGTGTCAACGGTTAGTAATTTCTTCCGAGAATTTATTAATCTATCTCATATCTTTTAGTTGATGTTTTAATATTGTGAATGAACTGGTTTGAATTTGTCATTAAAATTAATAGTCTTCATTCTACAACAACAAAAATGACGGAAACAAGATTATAAGCATGGATACACTTTGGTCTACAAGATCTAGAGCAGATCAGTTTTAGGCAATGACAATTATACGTATAACAAGTATCCAGAATTTCGGGGTATTCCTTGAAACGCACCAACTTTGAAACGCACCAAAAGTACCTATTTTTATTTAGATAAAAATAAAAATATGATAATTTTATTCCTCAAAATGCATCAACGATGAAACATAGACAAGAGCACGAAGGATTCGTAATAAATGATATCGATAGACGCTTCTTTTGGTGCGTTTCGAGGATTACCCCAGAATTTCCATACGTTACGTGCACCTGTAACAACGATCGTAGTCATCTAACCCTTAAGCTGAAATAAAGGCACCCTAACATTTATGCATTAAAAATTAACGAGAATAATGGAATATCATCCAAAACCCCATTCATAATCATCCCTTACTCATTATTATTCCATAAAAAACCCACAAAGACCTCGTGCATAAACAACGACCCACCAAACGGCCATAAAATCTGTTGCAAAATAAAACACCACTTTTTCTTCCACTTATTGATTTAACTAGCGGTCCATATGCAGCTAAAACTAGGCACCCTCTAAGTAAAGAGACACCATTAGATGCCACGTGGGACCCAGGGCCCCATCAGGCCCCATGGGGCTAGGTAATGCGTGGTTCCGCTGCACATTTTTACTTTTACCACTAATTGGGGCACCGCGGGGATAAAGGCGAAACCCCACTGCCCCTGGGGAGGTGGCGATACAAATATGGCTTTTTCAATGTCACTATTTGTACGTAATGAATACGTGCGTCAGATTAAGATGGATTTATTTGTTTTTGTTTAATTTTAAGGTAGCCATTTCATTTATCCGTATGGGTCAGACACACACCTAAGATTTCATAATTTTTATAAAATCTTAACACAAATGCAAATTCTGATAAAAACCAAAAGTAAAACTGAGTGTACGAGCAATTTTCAGAGTTTCGTTTTAAGTTCAATTAAATAATATTTGAAATCCTCAACTTTGTTTGTAACATAAATCGCTAAGGAAGGAACACGGGTGGGTTTTAGTCAGCAAGAGTCTGACACTCCCTTCCGCTCCACCCAGAGCGGGAGGGGTCATTTGATGATTTCCCATCCGCAAAAAAAAAACCTTAGTTTGTAGCTTATGTTGTTATGCAGCACAAATGCAGTGCACATGTGCAGTTTGATCACTCTATTGGAAATTACAGCGGCTTACCGAAGATAATCTGATTCTTTAGGAATTTATACGTAAACACACCAATGAATACACAGAGCAGAATACATTTCCCAATTACATAGACCGATTCAGAATTTATCAAAAGCAAGAAATTGCGTACCTAATACATTTCCGACATATTGTTCTATTCAATACCACCACATCAATACCTCATTTCCAAAAAAAACCTTATATTAAGAAAGCCCGAACTTAACAAAACCGAAGGAATCCGCGAAGCTAACAATAGCCCTTATTCTCCTATGATCCTTGATCCGTACCATGCCGTACATATCTGCAAAATTTCACGCACCCTTGCAATAATAATATGGCAGAAACCCTTATCTACCCTCGTCGCGATCAGACCGACACGGACCAAGGAAGCGGCGATAAAAGGGTCCTACTATATCATATTGGCACTTTCGACAGAGGATCTTGTAAAGGATAACCGAAACTCAGCCCCTCTTGAGAGGAGATGATGTGAGCCCGCCAATGATCTATTTGTCAGGATCAAAAGTGCAAACCGATACTGCGATATTGAATTATCATTTTGGTTAGTTGGTTACGCTGCGGATTAGGTTTTATTTTTTGCTGATCTCATGCAATTATTTACAAACAGGGATACTGATATTATGATACCTGCCTACAGAAATATCTAAGGAATTATTAGTGTAAGGTTACCCCCCATGAATTCCATGAAAATTTGAATTTTTTCAATAATAGGACTATACTGAGAGCGTATTATTGAAAAAATGTACACACCAATCTGTTTATCTATTTTTCTCAACCCCTTAAAAACAATAAGAGCAGAGATTTAAATCATACGTTGACTTTTTGCACTCCCAACAATCACTACACAGCCTAACCGACTTCAGCTTACATGAATCACCCAACCACCTTCGCAAGCCGTCCAGCCACGTTAAAGCTCATTATGAATCCCTGTAACCAGTTCCTCATCAAACTGCTGACGTGTAAATGTAAACAAAACAATGACTCGCTAATTCGCAGACGCGCCCCTTGTGGTGAGGTCACGGCGAGGTGTGGCCTGCCAACTTGTATCCAGCGGTTAATGAAAGCAATATCGGAGGGAAGTGACGTTTCTCCATAAGGTCCTAGCAGACGAGCTACTTTTAGCAGCTGTAATCAGTGATTGAGTCGCTTTTCGGGAGCTCGATACGCGGCGACTGAACGCTACACATTCTGTACACATTTGGATGCTTCTGGCATCTCCGCAACAAGCTCCAGTACTCCATTTTAATACCATAACAGCGCGCAAAGAGTCGCCAAAATGCGATATAGCATTGATTTAGTCGCAAAAAGTAGCTTGTCTGCTAAGGCCTTAATAATATATGACGGAATACCCGCATGTGGCTTTACCTGGTTCAGTTTGACGGTTCCGACCTACATACACACATTTGAATATTTGGGTACAATTAATCTTCTAATATGAATTGATGAGGAGGGGGTTATGGGATATCTACGAAGCGGCTACGGCGTAGCAGGGAGTAATACGATTATGATTTTAATTTGTAAGCGGATGGGTAACTTAGCGAACCATTTTTAAAAGACTGAATAACAGTTTTTTTTCAGGGATGTTTATTTTTTGTTGTATTGTGTTTTGTTGTTAAGTCTAATGTTGATTCTTTCAGAATGCACTGTCAAAAATATTGTTTTTTTTTTAGCTGCTTACTTGTTTGTCCGTTGCAGTACAGCTATAAAACATGTAAACAATTAAGCAACTTAGCGGACCATTTATAGTACTGAATTATCATTTTTATTTCCGGGATGTTTGCAATTTCTTGTAAAATGCACTGTCAGATTTTTTTTATTTTTGCTACTTTTTTATCCGTTGCAGTAGGTACAGCTATAAAACACATTATATACTTCCGCATAACTAGGCAGATTTATAAAATTCATTTTAAGTGAAAAATTACGTACGGCGTGCACTAACGTGCATGAATGTAATTGAAAAACTTTTATGTGATTTTTATTCAAATGTAACGAAATTATGAAATAAAAACAAGAACATCATGTTCGTGGCTATTAATATTTTATGACCACAGAGTATACTTTCAGCATAGCCAACTAAAATTAACAGGCTGACATGCTTACGTTGCGTTAGTACATGCATTCAATAAGAGATGACTAGAAACACATTTACAAAACTACAACACAAGTAACCAAATATTATACAAACCTTAGGTATTCTTTTGCAATCTTAAAAATAATCTAGAAAATGTCATGGATGCCTTCACGAGGATTACAAATTAGTCATCAATTTCATATTTAAGCACCTACTCGTGATTTTGAGGGTTTCCTAAAGCTAGGATTTCTTAAGACTGCGGTGGAAGCCACATGGCGTCCGCAATTTGCCGTCGAATGACGTCGAAGTAAGTTGGTGGGTTTCCCTAGAAAGGTTTTTTTGACACCGTAAATTAAAACCTGGCTCCATGATCACGTGGGTGCCACTTAATAGTGGCACCCACTGCTGTCGTAGCAAAGATTAAAGGCCAGAGGTCACAAAACGCCTGGCGCCGTCATACTTTACATAACGTAATATAAACTTGTTCCTTTTCAAATTTTCCTGAATCGCGTGTCGCGACGGTCGACAACCACGCGAAGCTTTATGTCGTGTTAGAGGTATTATACCAATAGTTCGCGTGTCCGCTTATTATAATATGATTTTAACAAAGCCACCGTAATGCTCACACAATAGCCGCCTTTCAGACGCAAACTGGAACGTTTTAGGATTACTCGCTTTGATATCGCAATCATTTTTCTGGGTGTTAGACTTTTGATTACGTTATCTGGCTGGTTTATGTGGTATTCATTTGTTTATCTTTTTCGGTGTGGTATTATGACTATTAATCTATCTATAAACAAAAATTTTGTGGAGGACGTATTCTTGCTAGTTGGTGCGACAATCTTCGCATGGTGATGGATGGATAAGACTAATGAGATTGAATGAGGATCGAGTTTAGTAGTGTTCTTATGGAAATAATTTAGTCAGCAGTGAACTGCTGTAAGTTTATGATTTTTGATGATATGTAATGTTTAATAAAGCTCTATTCACTTTTGGATGTTATACCAATAGTTCGCGTTATATTATAAAGCCACCGCAAAGCTCGTACAATAGTCACCTTTCAGACGCAAACTGGAACGTTTTAGGATTACTCGCTTTGATATCGCAATCACTTGTCTGGGTGTTAGACTTTTGATTATGTTATCTGGCTGGTTTATGTGGTATTCACTTGTTTATCTTTTATTTGGTGTTAAATAAAGAGTAGACATATCGGTCTATCTGATAGGCAAATGGAGTTAAAAACGTATTCAGGTCAGATGGAGCGACAATCTTCCCATGGTGATGGATGGATGAGAGTGATCAAGGATCTGTCTGTGTGGTGCCGGACTTAAAAAATAGCACCACCCCGTATGGGGTGGTGCTATTTTTTCCCGTGGGTGTCGTAAAAGGCGACTAAGGGAGACCGAAGAATGGGCAGCAGCGTTCTCTATGCATTACACCATCATACCATACTGCGATCGCCAACCCGCTTGCCAAGCGTGGCGATTATGGCAAACCCCCCCCCAAAATTGGGGGAGGCCTATGTCCAGCAGTGGACGTCTTTCGGCTGAAATGATGATGATGATGATGATGATCAAGGATCGAGTTTAGTAGTGTTCTGAAGGAGAGGCTCAAGATCATTTGATAGCTGTCGGTTGATTTGTGATGATCTATCATAAAGCTCTATTCACTCTTGTGTTTCTGCTTGGACTAATACTTTGGTCTAATAAAAGGTACTCGCCTGGTAGTTTTCTGCAATTTTATCGCCTATTTTGCAAAATTATGTAAGTAGGTAAATATCCGTTTTTTAGGGTTCCGTACCCAAAGGGTAAAAAAGGGACCCTATTACTAAGACTTCGCTGTCTGTCCGTCCATCCGTCCGTCCGTCCGTTCATCCGTCCGTCCGTCCGTCCATCCGTCTGTCTGTCTGTCACCAGGCTGTATCTCAAGAACCGCGATAGGTAGACAGTTGAAATTTTCGCAGATGATGTATTTCTGTTGCCGCTATAACAACAAATAAGTACTAAAAACAGTATAAAATAAATATTTAAGGAGGCTCCCATACAACAAACGTGTTTTTTTTCGGAGTTTTCGCCTTGTGGTACGGAACCGTGTTGTGCGAGTCCGACTCGCACTTGGCCAGTTTTTTTGTTAGTTGCAATTTGTAACTGTGGTGGCGCCCCGCGACTTACGAGCTGTGGGTCGTAGGTTCGAACCCAGGCAGGCCCTTACTTTGTGTGATTTATTTAATCACCACTGCTCTGAAACCGGTGAAGTAAAATATAGTGAGAAAACCGGTATGTCTTAGAACCAAAAATTCGAAGACGTGTGACATCTACCAACCCACACTGGGCCCTCGTGGTGAATTACGGCCTACTGTCTCTCACAGAGGGGAGGCCTGTGTCCCAGCAGTAGAAACATTATAGGCTGATTATGTTGTAAGTAGTTGCAATAAGAATATTCTACCATCATCATCAGCCAACCAACTATGTTGGGGTCGGCTTCCAGCCTAACCGGATGCAGCTGAATACCAGTATTTTACATGGCGCGACTGCCTATCTGACCTCCACAACCCAGTTACTGGGTAATACCCCTCGGTAAGACTGGTTGTCAGACTTTCGGGCTTCTGACTACCCGTAACGACTGTCAAAGATCCACGAATGATAGCCGGGACCAACGGCTTAACGTGCTTTCCGAGGCACGGAGGGGTCACGGTATGTAAAGATGGTAACCCATCCACAGTCCAACCGCGGCAAGCGTAGCTTAACCTGATCGATCGACCTGTGCGGCTGTTATTATTTAACCACGGGCCTCTCAAGAATATTCTACCAATGAATAGTTAGTAAATATTCTGGTTGAAAATCAAAATTAATTAAGTAAAGCTATTGTCTTTCCAGGTAGCTTCAATAGCTGAAGTTATAGGTACCAAGCAACTATTGGTGCCACGTGTCACGTCCAAAAACATTATTGAAATTGAATGAAATATTGCTTTCTACCGCCATCAAACAAAAGAGGTTGGTATCGCCCAAAATTCAATAGGAATATCCATTTCCTTTGTCAACGAAATTAATAGCAGTCGTGAAATGAAATTGTAAACACGACTCGTAATTTTGTCCAATTGAAAGGCAAAGGTGTCTTTTCATACAGAGAAGGCAGAGAAGGGTGAGGGATGTTCATTTTTTCCACCATTTAAGACCATGTTTTAAGTTCAGTGGCCTAAGTCTAAACGTTTACAAAGGTTCTCCATTGTAAGTTTTTGAACGATTTTGTATGGCAATCGGTTAAAAAACTGAAAATCGAGAGACCATTGTAACGTTTGTAAATTAGTAGACTTGGCCCTCTAGTTTCCTCAGTAAGATTTACTATAGGTACCATCAGTCGATGATCTAACACAATATGAAATTCAGTCTCGAGAAAAGGATACTTAAACCACGACATATTTCAAATTCAATTCAAAGCATTTATTTCAATTAGACCTTGTACAGGCACTTTTGAATTGTCAAAATTAAAATTAAATAGTCTGTCAGTTAGTCCGAAAGTTGAAGCTAGTTGCCCATTCCAAAACGTAGATCTCTATGGAGAAGAACGGGCAAGAAACTCCATGGACTCTTTTTTAAATCAAGATATTACAAAATCCTGGGTACATTATTCTTGTTGCTTCTATATGTGAGAACAATGTAAAAAAAAGACACAAATGAAGAAACAATTCAAAATATAAGATTAAAAATAAGCATTGGCAGTTAAGAGATGACCAGTCTCAACCGACGGCGCCCGTTCACGAACATGACGCGTGGATCAGCACCATCCAGCTCAACCAGTTTGTAGGGAACCGAATGATCCAACACACGCGCCACCATCGGTGAGACATTTAAGTGAGCATGACAAGTTCTCAACTGCCATGCTCTTTCAAGTCAACATCAAAATTAAATCATAGTAAACGGAAACACGGTTCTTACATTTACAAAATTAAAAAATGCTTCTAAATTATACAAAACTATAGTTTGCAGTTTATTTAAGAGGTTAATAGAATTTAAAAAAATAATAAAAAACAATTATATGAACTCATGTAACTTGTCAGTAAACTAATTCTGGAGAAAGAACATAAACATTGTCTTGAGTTAATCAGGGCGACCAACTATTCTTATCGTTTAAGTAATCGTTGATGGAATAGTATGCCTTTGAAAAAAGGTTGGATTTTATTTGAGCTTTAAATGTATTAAAGGGCAAATCTAGTAATGAAGAAGGTAGCTTGTTATAAAAGGTTATACCAAGCCCAACAAATGAGTTATGAACCTTATGAAGCCGGTGAAAGGGAGCGCGTAGTTTGTCCTTATTTCTAGTGTTAACATTGTGAATATCACTGTTTTTAGTATACAAGTGTATATTTTGCCTAATATATAAAATGTTGGCAAAGATGAACTGTGATGCAACCGTAAGAATTCCAATATCTTTAAAAAAATCTCTTAGAGAAACTCTGGCACCTAACTGGTATATTGCTCGAACAGCTCGTTTTTGCAGGACAAATATATTTTGTATATCAGCGGCTTTGCCCCACAGCAGAATACCGTAGGACATAACGCTGTGAAAATAACTAAAATAGACTAAACGAGCTGTATCAACGTCAGTGTATTGTCTTACTTTCCTGACGGCGTAGGCAGCCGAACTGAGCCTTCCTGCTAGACTTGATATATGTGGTCTCCACTGAAGTTTGGCATCTACTGTTATTCCCAGAAAAACTGCCGTGTCCACAGTTTCAAGCACCTCTTTATCTAAGACGATGTTGGGTCCTAGATTTCTAACATTCGGTAAGGCGAACTTTACACATTTCGTCTTCTTGGCATTGAGGACTAGGTTATTTGACGTTAACCAATTCGTAACTATTGAGAGCGCACTGTTTACGTCGTCAAAATCTTGTCTATTCCTGTCTACTTTAAAAATAAGAGAGGTATCATCTGCAAACAGTACAACGTCACAGATGCCCTTTAAATGGAATGGTAAATCATTGATATATACTAGGAACAAGAAAGGACCCAGTATTGAGCCTTGCGATACACCTAACTGAACTGGTAGCCCGGAAGATTTCACACCATTAACATCCACACATTGGAACCTATTATGTAAATAAGAATTTATTACGTTGAGAGCTTCGTTTTGGACACCGTAATGACGTAGTTTACGTAAAAGCGTGTCATGGTGCACGCAATCAAAGGCTTTGGAGAGATCACAGAAAACTCCAATAGCATTTTTCGAATTCTCCCATGCATTATATATGTGTTTTAGCAAAGCAACACCCGCATCTGTAGTCGAACGACCTTTTGTAAAGCCATATTGTTCATTATGAAGGAGGCTATTTAAATTAAAATGTCTTAGCAACTGCTTGAGTATTAATTTTTCAAATATTTTGCTAAATGCAGGTAAGATGGAAATAGGCCTGAAATTGCCAACGTCATTTTTATTACCTGATTTAAATAATGGTATGACTTTACTACTCTTCATGAGGTCAGGAAAAGTTCCTAAATCAACACATTTATTAAAAGTAACAGCTAGATAGGGGGCTACGATGTCTATTATATTACTTAAAAGTTTAATGGAGATGCCCCAGTAATCACCGGTGTTTTTAGACTTAAGTGTGTTAAAAACATTAACTACATCACGCGGGGTTACATGTTCGAAGCTAAATAAGCGACTACATTTAGGTACACTGCTATGCAAAAGGTTTTCAGCTTTAGACGGGGAGGAATTTAAGGAGCGAGTCGTAGTTATAGGTATGTTGGCAAAAAACTCATTAAATGCCTCAGCTACGTCAGCTGCTTTGTTAACTAATTTGTTGTCGACCATAATCTCAAGTTGTTTTTCTTGTTTAACCGATTTACCAGTTTCATTTTTAATAATTTTCCAAGTTGTTTTTACTTTATTATTAGAATTTTTAATTGTATCGCTTAAAAATTTTGATTTAGCAAAAGCACTAATCTTTTTGAATAATTTTGAATAATTTTTAACATAATCTAGGAAAGGAGTATCAAACCTGTATTTTTTCAAACCATATAACTCGTATAGTCTCGCTCTACTTTTATAAATACCTGGAGTAGCCCATTGGTTAAAGCCAACCGAGGAGCCATTAATGTTAATGGTTTTGGTCTTGAAAGTAGATTGGTACTCTTTTTGCACAACATCAAAAAGGGCACCATAAATTTCATTAGGATCCTCTTGTTCTACTATAGATGGTGTAATTCTATGAGCTATATTATTTTTAAACATTTTGCAACGACTAGCTGTATAAGGCCTGCATTCAAGTTTATGCGGCTTTTTATTTAATGGCATGGGGAAGCTAGCTAATAAACCACAGTGGTCGGACGTTAAGTCAGTTAACACTAATTTATTTTTGGCATCACAATCACTAAATATATTATCAAGACAAGTTGACGAAGATGCCGTGATCCTGGTAGGTTCAAAAAACAAGTTAATTAAATTATAAGACCTAAACAGATTGAGAAGTCTAATACTTAATGGAGTAACATCTAAAATATTAATATTGAAATCTCCACATAAAATAATACTTTTGTTACTTGATTTCAACCTATTGAGAGAATCCTCCATTACCGATTCAAAACTACTAAAATCCCCAGAGGGGGGTCGGTAAACGCAAATTATAACATATCGCTCAAGTTCAACACAAGACAATTCTATAGTGCGCTCAATTGAAAGATTAACTAAATCTAAACGTTGTTTACATTTCAACTTATTTGAAACAAGAACTAAAGAGCCACCGCGAATAGCACTTTTTCTCACAAATGCACTCTGTACGGTAAAGTTATCATCATCGATAAACACTACTTCATGTTCTTTCAACCAGTGTTCAGTCAAACATAACACCTGAACATTGTAGTTCTCCATAAATAAACTTAATTCTAGCTCTTTGCCGGACAGACCCTGCATATTTTGATGTACAACATTCAACATATGCGGCTGACCCGTTGTCGCACCTAATAGTTTAAACTACAAGGCGTATCAGAAGTAGTGTTAGTACCACTACTAACAGTAATCGATGGTACACTACAAGTACCAGTGTCACTGAGTATATTGTATGCTAAAAGATTAGCAATTTGTCTCCTACAACTAGGTGGCAAATACATAGTGTAATTTGTCAGTTTGTAATCAGTAATGAATTGATTACAATCAAAATATAAAATAGCGTCACTGTGACGACAAGTCCTATTATAAATGAACATATTTAAATTATAAATAAGCTTATTTTGCTCATGAGATAAATAATAAGAATAAGGCAACGCACAAAAAATAAATTTACAGTTATTGGTCTCATGAAGATGTAACATCAAATGGACACATTCAATTATGTCCTTTTTTCTAACATTTAAACTATCCCCATATAATAATATAACAGTTGAACTAGGGTTTATTTTTGTCAATCTGATATTACTAATTAATTGGGTAATACTGGCACCGGGTGAACAATTATTACTTACATATTGTTGCGAACACTGATTAAATATCCTACCAAATCCTTGACCAAATTTATCAGAAAATACATAAGTAGTGTTAATCAAATTATTCATGGTATTGCTATCATCATTAATACAGCTACCTACTGGCTGAGCCACTGAGGGTTTTCACTGACGGATTTGTTTTCACTACATTATTTTTTACTAACCTACGCTATCTCACTTCTGGGGCAAAGGCCTCCCTCATAGAGATTGGCCTCCCTCCACTCCTTCCATCTTCCGCGAGCCCGCGTGACCACCTTCCAATTTTAAAAGAACCTACCCAGCTCGTCCCGCTATCTCCAACGTGGTCTGCCTCGTCTCCGCCTCACTGTCTTACGACACCAGTTCTGTGCTATTTGGGCCCACAGTTTGTCTGGCAGACATGTCCTGTCTAGTTGGGCAGCCTTTTAAGCCATGTCAGCTATCTTTTTTTTTAGCGCAGTATTGTGTTTCAAACACGATCCATTAATAATTAATATTTAATACTAGCAGCGCCCCGCGGTTTCACTCGCATAAGTGTCGATCCCGTTCGAAAGACACGTGGCGCCATCTATTATCATAATAACGTTATTGTTGTTTTCCTCGGGAACTCTACTTTCTTTCGGGATGAAAGGTACCCTATGTCCGTTTCTGTACACCTGACAACGTTTGAGCAAAATTTCAGGATGATCGGTTCAGTGGTTTAGGCGTGAAAAGGTAACAAACAAACTTACTTTCGCATTTATAATATTAGTTCGGATTTCTAATTAATTTTACTACATTATTAATATTGATTCCCTTTGTCAACATAAATAATAGCAGTCCTGAAATAATGTTGTCGCAATATAAGTAATTAACGTATAATTTATTTACGTTCGCTCATATCATGAACACGGTGCTTTACTAAAACGAAATTATTATTTTTTACTTTTATGCCCATCACGCGACGCCCGTAAATATAAATCTTAATTGTTACTGTACCTACATTGTTAAGCCATTTAATTACTTTGTAGTTTTTACTATTGTGAGGTTTGAAATGGAGGTAATATGTATGTTTTATTACCCATATGTGTATTTAAAATCGTTCTGATTTCGAGAAAAGAACGTAACAAAGCTAAGCAATTTATAATGTTGTACACTTGAAGGCCCCACTTTTATGATAGGTATTTTGATTAAGTTAAAAGTACAGACGCCAGCCATCAACATTGAACCTTAACCAAACATTGAACTTTAACCTTAACCCATCAAACTGTCAAATTTCCCCAATCAACAATTAATTTATGATTATTTATTTATGCACTGACTTTAGAAATTATGCCATATTGTTTATATTTAGCATGTAACTATATTTGTACGCCTCTTGGCATAACATAGCGAGCTATGAACTTTAATTTAAGAACTGTATTCACTACCTATGTTACACAAATAAAAAATGATTATGATTATGATTATGATTATGAACACTGAACCTTATTCCTTAGCGATAAAGTTGAAAATCTATTAAAGAAATTTGACAGATTGTAGTAGCTTGATGTGCTGGTGTCTGTACTTTGGTAAATAACTTTTAAAAGAATCCTATAAACAGCAGTTAACAGCAGCAAGTTAATGACGATGAAAAAGGATTCGCACCTCCCTTTCATTCATTTATTTTTAACTAGCTTCTGCCCGCGACTTCGTACGCGGATCCTGTTGCTTATGCCAGCGACAACGGGGTCGTCAAAATCGAAGATCTGAAACGTCTGATGTCGAATTCTAAGAGCCCGGGGACGGGACGGGTTGTAGTGTCAGCGAGACACCACAACCCGTTAGAATTTCCGCCTCAATGATATTTCTCTGCAGCGAGATGACTTTGAGCCGGGTCCCATTGCACAGTTTCGGTGGAGTGAGTTTCCGAAGAAGCATAATTGGGACACCGACCTTTAACTTAGTGGTGTGCGCTGGTAGTCCACTTGCACTGAGGGAATTGAGAAATTCTACGGGGTAATGTGTGGCGTCATCTTGGTCGACAACAGTGTTTATTGAAGTGCAATTTCCCTCAATTTCCACGAGAATGCATTCATTGATCGCTGAAGCTTGGTCGTTTCTGGGTGTTAAAATGGCTCGTTCACACAACCAAGAATTATGTTGGTGCGGTATCTATTGATGTCCCCGTACACCAGGCGAATCAAATCATCTAAGGTAGACACCACTCTCCCAGGTACCTCAGGTAGAACCACCTGGCCACCGTCTACTGGTAGCGTTCCCTCCCTCAATTTTAAGAGAACATCAGAAAATTCTTGGGCGTGTACTTTCCCGCCAAGATGTGCTCTCATATTCATCGTTAAGCACAACCTATGAATATGTGGCCATAAGAAAGAGTATTTCAACAAAGCATTCACCTCATCAGCCCTAGTTCCTCGCGTCACCACAGGCAGCGTTTGTCGGAAATCGCCGCTAAACAGAACTGTAACGCCACCCATCATTTGCTGGTTCCTGCGGATGTCCTGCAAAGTCCTGGTTACCGCCTCTACTGCTTTTCTGTTTGCCATAATGCATTCATCCCAAACGATTAAACAGCAATCTTTAAGTACGCGCCCTTTGTCACTGTTGCGTGACACTCCACAAACAGGTGTTTCATTACTCTCTAAGTCTATGGGAATCTTAAACATTGGGTGCGCTGTTTTGCCACCAGGAAGCAGTGTTGCGGCGATTCCTGACGATGCTACTGCAATGGCAATCTTGTCTTGCCTCCTGACCTCTGCGAGAATGCCAGCGGTGACAAATATTCTCCCTGTTCCACCAGGAACATCCAAGAAAAACATTTACCTTGGCCGAGCCGAGTCAAGGATGGTGTCGAAAATTTGCTTTTGCTCTTAGGTAAACTTAGAGACATGGTCATTGACGACGGTACTCACAGCTCTTGGATCATAATTTATTTCAGAGTTGTACTCTCTGTTTCCAAGCTCTCCAGATGTTGTGGAGTCGGTAGCCCATAATCCACCAGAGAACTGCCGCAGATCGGAATTACCATATCTTGAAGTGAACTAAGGCAACTGTTTAGAACGCGCTCATCAGTTGCCTCAGTATTATCTTCAGTAGTGCGTCTCAGACCTCTTAGGAAGTCTTCGGACAGAAGATGCCGATATTTCTCCCACAACAAAAGCGGATTTGCAATTCAACATGACGACAAACAGATGTCGCAAACGACTGAGGTTGTCACTAATGCTGGCCTCCTCAAGTGCGTTGTCCCAGTGCTGATCACCGTCGAGAAGGTGGCGTACTACGCAAGCAGCGCGGTATGTGGGATACTCAATGTCATCGACTGTCCTTAGAAATGCAAATGATGTTGGGCTGTGCACTGTGTGCAGTAACATTCGCAAATAATAGCACTCGCCATTATTTAGGTGCACAGTGTAAACCCGTCCCAATGCGGTATCCTTAAAAAATCCCGAAAACCCGTCCACGGCGTGTCCGCATCGACATCGATTAAATACACCTCTTTGCTTGTCGTACGTGTAGTACCGTACGACGGCACCTCATCATAGGTGAGTGATCTAGCAAAGTTGTCCCCTTCACAGAGTCTGGAAAAGGCCAATTTCAGTCTATCAAAAAGTACTCTGTGAAGGCCAACAGGAAAATTAAACACATCAACCAACACAGACAACAAAGGTAACCCCCGTTTTTATAGCATGAGAGCGGCACATCGGCGCCTATAACATCACTTTTTGGGAACAAAACCATAGCGCGATCTAACTCGACGCCAACGCCATCCGTCTAAAGTGTATTTCAAATAAACTTGCGATAAATGTCATTCAACCACCCTGTACCAAAAAGTCCAAATAACTTACGATAGATATCGTTCGTCATACAAAACTGTCGCTAACATTGCATCGGTTGAGTTTCATAATACCAAACACGGAGTAAGTCATTGTTTTGATCGTGTTACCGACACTGCCCATACATTTTTTTCGTATGGTTTGGAAATATTCGGATACATTAGTAGAAGGAGGTGAACAAACTTTATCGCAAGTTTATTTGAAATGAACTTTAGTTAGAAATCGGAAACTACATAAATTATTTACCCAATTTAATTAAATTATGAATAAAACTAAATTGTCGTTAATTTAACAGACAACTACATTAGTTTTGCATTACAAAAAAATATGGTAACAGCAGCAAGGATCAAAACTAAGAATTACATACTTAAATGAATTACCTACAACAAATGTGCTTGGTAAGATATAGCTTAGAACCAAAAGTTTGACTTGACTTCATGATAGTGTAGCTTGTTGTACCGCCAATCAATTTGTTTAGTAATATTGGTGTGAAATTCTCCATACAATTAAATATAACATATGAAGTTCTCAGATTTCATAACAGTATCGTTCCTAATACACATAAAAAATGCAAAATCTAAAAAAAAAAAATTTACGATTTTTTAAAACAATATTATGGGATTTGAACTCGCACCATTTAGTACGGTAAACGGTCGCCTGACCTTACCGCTATATTCCCCGTTGACATATTGTTGAAATAGCTGTTCCCTTGCAATTTATAATATTACTGCCCCGCTCCTTTATAAAAATAGCGTGAGTATTATGTTCCCAGAGTTAAAGTTTTATTTTTAACTAAATAAATAAATAAACATGTCATTTTGTGTGATCAATTACGAACAAACACATTTTAAAATCAATATTGCTTACCTCCCATAACATACGGCGTGATAATATGTAGCCTAAAGCCTTCCTTGGTTTACTAAGAGCATTTTTGCTGATTTTCAATTCAATCTATCCAGTAGTTTTGGCGTGAAGCTGTACCATACACACAGACAAACAGACAAACAGACAAAAATTCTAAAAATTCACATTTTGTCATCAGTTACGTTTTTCTAACAAAAGCCACTTATTTTTTCTCGAAAATTCACAATGTACAGTTTTTCTTTCGTTACTGTTTTATTATATGTACTTATAGATCACACACAATACGATATTAATTCACCATTCAAACTGTCAGACCGCAAAAAAATCGATTCGCTGTACCAACAATTTAGCAACTGAACCGCGAATTACTTCTGAATACTAATTTACACCTGTCAGTAATGATTAACGGTACACATGTCAACTATAATTGCCTGTCAATGTTTTGACAACACGATAAAATGATAATGACAGCCGATTAACGTTCACCGAAAGTTCGGGCAAAGTAATTGTAGGGTAGTTTACGGTAACAATTCATTAAAAGTTGTGGTATTGGTAGTTATGATGTATTGAAGCAGAAAATTAGTTCCGTACTAATAATGTACGTAATTAAGTGACGTTAGTAGGTAAGGTAATGCGGGCTGGTGTCCGCAACTCCGCGTCAAAGGGCGTATTTTCCTTGCCGACTCGTAGTCACACTAGATTATCACACCAGTATGACAAACAGGATTTTTTTTCTCGTTTGTCACACTACTGATTTTTCCACACCATGTATACGATAATTGCTCTTGCAGTACCTACATATTCTAATAAAGTCGATCTGCTGATCGGCGTTTGCCGACTTTCGTTCAAAAAGTGTTACTATTATTAGTTGATTTAATGATATCCCTTTACTTAACGTCCTTTACTTAACAAGGGACGTTAAGTAAAGGACGTTAAGTAAAGGGATATCATTAAATCAATACTTAACCTTTATGTAAAGAGACAGCATGAAATCAACTTATCTATTTTTTTAAGGAAATGCGTTCCTAGTTGTTCTGCCTATAAAAAAGTATTAGACATAGTATTAGACGTCAGCAAAACAGCGAATATTCGTACAGTCCTTTCACAGTAATGTAACTCTGATTTTGTATCACTGTCAAAATCATATTGATCTTTATTTTCGTTAAAATAAGGGTGCCATTTGGTTGCTGCCACTGACAAGTCTATCAAAGTCACAGTGATCTTTATTACTGTTACAATAAGGTTGCTGTTAAGTTGCCGCTGTCAGAGGAACTGTGAAAGGACTGTATCTGCCAAACTAACAATACAGAGAAAATTATATTATGTTGGTACATAAATAATCCAGATCTTTTTGGTTAGTATAGAAAAGTGATTTTTGCCATAATCTCAGACTTTTTTTGTTGGTCTGAGGGCCATCACACTAATATTATAAGGCGAAAGTTTGTGAGTGTGTGTGTGTTTATATGTTTGTTACTTCTTCACGCTCAAACAGCAGCACCAATTTTGATACAATTTTGTATGGAGGTAGCCGACACCCTGGATTAACATAATAGGCTACTTTTTATCCCGATATTCCCACAGGATCCCGCGTGGCGCAGCTGGTAATAATATCATATATCTATTAAATAATTTAGTTAGATCTAATTAACTTTTTCGTAGATAGTATAGATGTATCCAGTATAGTATAGATGTATCCATTATAATTCGCCGGTACAAGTAGGTAGGTAAAAATTAATTATGGAGTCGCAATTAGTCGCCTGCTGAAATATATCAAAGCCGGTGGACTCGCTTGCGTTGCTGGGTGTCGCAGCCATAAAAATTCTTGCATAAAAATAGAATACCTAATGAACCGACATAAAGTAGCTTCATTGTTTCCTTTAAAATAATGATACGGAACTAAAATACTACTATGAAACGCACCTTAACGTTGTTTGAATTCGCTTTCTTGTTACTAATTATTAAGTTGTGAATAATTTCATGGTTGAGAGAATATCATCCCTAACTTTCATATTATTTTAAACAGTCACTGAACTTTCATGAGAAAAACCATAATTTATGTTATAATTAAACCCAAAAAAACCGGCCAAGTGCGTGTCGGGCCACGAACAGTGTAGGGTTCCGTAGTAGCCCGTTATCAGAATGTAGTACGATTCTGTTGTCCTTTATTCTAAATACAAAAAAAAAACATATTTTGTTTTTCAATGCAAGTCTTAATCCGTTATAAACAAGCAACTACTTCATCTTAGTCACTTTAAAGGATTAATGCTAAGGATTTTGTATTTGGTACAAAATTATCCAACACCCAAGTTCAACGAATATTACTGCTAAACTAATAAAGTTATCTTAACCGCTTTAGTTTTCCTTTAAAGTTCATGAAATGCACTATCATCGTGCATTTTTCCTAATTTTTCATGTCAGCAGTTTAGGTTTTAGAGGAAAATAAAAATTAAAAATTAAATTAAAATACGCTGGAACAAAAATTTGCACTTAAAAGTTTAATATTTCGTAAATGGAGCATTAAATCGAAAAATAATTTTAGCAACCCCAAGTAATTTTAGAAGACCTATTCAACGATACCCCACACGATGGGTTAGACGAAAAAAATATTCATCCCCACTTCACATGTAGCCTAAAAAAAATATTTTCCAAAATTTTATTTTACCACTTTGGCGGCGGCGTAATTGATATACACACTTCTACAAAATTACAGCTTTCTAGTACTAACGGTCTCTTAGCAAAACCTTGGACAGACAGACAGACAGACAGACAGACGGACATGATGAAACTATAAGGGTTCCTTGTAGGAACTACGGAATCCTAAAAAGTGGAAACATGAATAAAGTATGATAGAATACTACTAATGAGTAATAAGGTAATAATAAGGAGTAATAGTGAGTGCCTAAGTATGAGAGTACCTACCTAACTGCAAAATCACCTGTTTTTCCAAATCAATAATTAAGTATAATCGATTCCATTACTTAATTTTTTATAATCGAATAGGTAATGAATCGATACGCAGTCATGTGACATTGTGACATGCATCGACCGTCAAAACGGTAACCCTTACTCTCACATAATCGAGTAAAATAAAATATAAAAAAATATAGATAGCTAATGCATTACAATTCACATATTGGCCCTCAAACAATGAGTGACGTCCGGAAACAATTAACTATGTATTCATTGGAAAGAGGAAATATCAATTCGCTTGTACAGGGGGGTCGGCTGATGCGTTTAGTTTAACAGAACGGACAGTCGACTCAATTATCCTTATATTATATGAGCAGTGATATTTTGAGGATATGCGTGGTTCACTGTTTAAATATGAATTGCCGTGCCCCTAGCGCGCGGCTACAAATCGATAAAATAAGCATCATCATCTGCCTAGCCTTTTCCCAACCATGTTGGGGTCGGCTTCCAGTCAAACCGGATGCAGCTGAATACCTAAATCGATAAAATAATACCGACAATAAATAAGGAGGAGCAATCGTTGAATAGAACGAAAAAATCATGCATGTTCTCTGTCGCAGAAATACGACACAAGCAATTTAAAAGGTTAATGCTTCATTTGTTTCGGGCAGGTACATTATTTTGGCCTCGGGACTCGTGGCTAAGTAACAATAACCGGACGAGTCGATCAGGTTAAGCTACCCTTGGCTAAATCGATCCGGGAATGGGTGACCATCTATACATACCGAAACCTCTCCGTGCCTCGGAAAGTCCCGGCTGTCATTCGTAGATCTTTGACAGTCATTACGGGTAGTCAGAAGCTCGAAAATCTGACAACCAGTTTTACCAATGGGTATCATAATCCGGAAATTGGGGTGTGGAGGTCAGATAGGCAGTCGCTCCGTGTAAAATACTGGTATTCAGCTGCATTCGGTTAGACTGGAAGCCGACCCCAACATAGTTGGGAAAAGGCTAGGTAGATTGATTGACTTTCTTTTAGCCTAATACTGGAAACAGTTGACCAAATATTTAAAATATTATTAAGTTAAGGTAATTTATGAGCCGGTTCAACACCATCTTCACGGTTTTGTCCGGAGTGTTGCATGATCAATGGCAGAATTAATGATGCGCATTTTTTTTTTGTAAAAAAACATGTAACCGGAACCTGTTTAAACAGTAGTTTTGCTAACTCATCACCGACGGCACCATTAATCTAAGTTTGACCTACGACTTGCGAACTGACAAACGACTGATCACACAAATTAAATTTTACTTAATTTCCAACAATCATGACCCTTCGCGTTTCGTAACCAATTCACGACAAATAGAAAGTTGAAAGAATGTTGTTCGGCAAATAATTATGCCTCGTCCATCTCGTTACCTTTTGCATTTTTATATCAAAATACAAAATCTGCAATTTTAAGGGGCTTACATGACCTAAAGCGCGGTCACTGTCGGACTGCATAGAAAAGAAAGAGAAGCGCGATGACACAACGCTGGTAATTTATCTCAAAATATGAAGCAATTATTTAATTACAAAAAATCTATTGTTTGGACTAAAAAATTAAAACACTAGTGTTTTAGTATGTTGCTTGTAGAATAATCTGACAAAAAATCAGAATGATTGTATGTTTATTAGTATGGTTTTTGTTGTAAAAAGAAAGTTTTTAGAGGTATCTTCATGATTTTTTTCTATCGTATCAAATTAGTTGTATTATGTTTTCAACACACTATCTACCTAGCATATATCCTGAAGAATATCATATATCTTTCTGATTTTGTTTACTGTAGTCGTTCATATATTTTTATTGTTTCTAAAACTTGCGTTTTTTGCGTTTAGGTCCTGTAAGCCCCTTAAGATGAGCGCAGATCGGAGCGGGCCGCACCGCAACGCAACGCATTGCCAAAATCCTTGTTCATAATTTCGTACATTATCTATGAACCAACGCACACTACAGACGGGCCACAGCGCACATTAGTCCAACGTATTTTCATACAAAAGTATGAAAATACGTTGGACTAATGTGCGCTTGGCTTTAGGGGAGCTCGTCGGTTCACGGATCGAAAGTATATCCGCCAATTTATCGGGAATCACCCGTCTCGCTGTGACGGCCCACGCTCTATTGTCCCCCGGCTCAATCATGCCAAATTGCAGCCCGACGTATGCATTTTACCCGATTTCACATTCCAATGCCGTCAGTGAGATACGACTATCGGAAATAGCGACGGAAGGTAATGGCCCTGGCATGCACGCCTACCCACTTATAATTCAGTAACTATCGATTTTTCGGTGATGGATGACTTGGTGCATTATGAATGTGTGAACGATCGATATGATTTCACAATCGATTTAATTTAAATAGTGAAGGGCAATAACAATGTAACATTTGAGCCCAAACACCGTGACCGCAACAATATCGAGTCTACAGTTACCAGATGACGTGTCAATGATATGCCTATCGACCCTAATAATGTAGGTGTCCATTACATTTGCATTTAAAAACATAATTTCCATAAAGCAGCTATTTATGCTGTTACATGAATATTATTTTCGTTGTCGCACTTAGTAGGTAATATTTGAGGCATTTTTATTCATATTTAATCCGAATTATGAAATTTAATAGAATATTTGCAATAAATTAAACCATAATCTTCTTAAGTAAGATATCGAATTTATCTCACGACAAATCGTACTGAATTCGTTGAATAAATGTTCACAATTTGGAATTAACATCAACATCTCTATCAAACTTATAAATATATTCATTTAAGTTAATTTCGACATCCGATAATCCGGCTTAAGAGTAAACTAGTCGCGAGCTCGAACTCACTGGTGGTCATGGTGGTCAGTTCTCACGCACAAAAACTACGTTCGGAACTAGTAGGCGCGTAAAAAAATTCGACAAGTACTTTAGAAAATCGAGTTATAAGAAAAAACCACTGCATAAAGCAATTACAAATAAAGTATATTGAACTCTTCGATAACTGAGCTTTGTCGGTACAGACTTGGTTTTGAAGATTTTACAGATCTTTTGTTACTTATTTACACCCAAAGTTACGTTAAAAAAAAATAGCAAGAAAAACGAATCTTTGTTGGTTCATAACTTTTTAATGGATTTTTATTTTACAATTCTGTTTCCGTACAGACAAAATTAATAATAAGTCAAAACGATATCATGTTTACCTTTGGATGCACAATTTCAAACAGTGGAGTAATACTCTCCCGAAATTCGTATGAAAAAAATATCGACTAGTGGCACCTTAAAATCTAAAATCGTAACTGTGGGTATACATTACAAGATATAAACTGTAAATGCCTCCAGTAACATAACATCACGCCTTGTTTCCTCGTAGGGTTAGGCAGAGCCGGGCGAGTCTATTGCCATTAACCGGGCATAAATCCAGACTACGGGCTGCTACTGAGAAATTCCAGATTGAAAAACCCAATAACATGTTGCCCGACCCGGGAAACGAATCCAGGACCTCATGTTCAGCAGTAGCGATTGCGACCACTAGACCAACGCAGCAGTCACATTACAAGATACCAAATGAAAATGCCTCCAGTAACTAATACTTTAAAAGTATTCTCTCAGCTCAAAAGCAAACATTGCAAAGCGAATCTCTGAGATCTTCAATAAACAAACCGCGACGGGTGATCTCACTAATGAAGTGTTCGCATTTAAAACTCGAGAACATCTTGTGTACACTTTTGATAAAATCAAAAAGAGTACCGCGTTCCTGTTTGAGTTATTTGTCGTCACATTAAACGAGTGTTCGGCAAAAAGTCGACGGAGATCAAAGCGGTGACGTGGCAGTCTGAAATAACACCCAACCGCACGCACTTGTCAACCAACATGCAAAGGACTGCATTGCGAGATTTACACTTTATGTGGAATATCTGGTACTAGAATGAAAGGAAGCCTTGTCTATCCTACATATTAGACATTATCTAAACTATATTTCTCAGTAGAAAATTACCGAAAACCGAAATCGAAATTCGGTCGGACTCTAATGATTGGCAACTCAGTAACACTTTGTTGTCATAAAAAGGCGAAAACATATCCAGTAACAAAAATAGTAGCCACAAATTCGTGACAACAAACAGTTCGCCATTCTAGACTATAAATATTTTAGCAACATTTCTTATTGTCCTACACAAATTCGTGCCAAAATAGCGCATTTATACTACCGTGAAAATGTTTATCACATATGAAATATTAAAAAAAAGTGGCCAAGTGCGAACACGAAGGGTTCCGTACCCCCTTAAATATTTAGTTTATTTTGTTTTTAGTATTTGTTGTTATAGCGGCAACAGAACTACATAATTTGTGAACATTTCAACTGTCTAGCTATCGCGGTTCTTGAGATACAACCTGGTGACATACAGACGGACGGACAAACAGCGAAGTCTTAGTAATAGGGTTCCGTTTTTACCCTTTGGGTACGGAACCCTAAAAAAGGAAACGAGAAAAACAAAACGATAAATACGCAGAGTAATCAGCGCGCTGCGTGTCATAATGAAAATTGTTTCCGAGTAGTGATACGCGTACGTGTAAAGCTTTCATACTTCAGACGCATGAATAACGAGCGTACTGTTGGCATAAATATGGAGACAATGCCGCATTCCACTTTTAGCATAGAACCTTCTAGCTTCACTAGTTCTGTGTCGTCGCAAAAGTGCCAAGTCATTTCGCATTCCTCCGGCCATCCGTTAGATACCTTCCGTTTATTTAAATTCAAATATATTCAATTTAAATTAAACGTGTCAATCACTGTTGGATTTAATTGATAGCGATTCAATTGCTGAATAACTCAATCCCGCGCAATTTAGCGGTATTATTTTGTTGGACATCGATTGGCAATTACCTAAGTATGTAGAAATCGAAATGCGATGATTTTTGTTTATTTTGTCCCAAAAAATGTGAATGTGGTAGAACTTCGTAAACTCGTCTTTATACCTAAGAAAAGATAGATCTTCATATCCGAAAAGACAAAGGTTGAGAAAGTAGTGTTTCAAAAGCGAAAATAAATAATCTGAATTTATTGACAAAGTTTACATTTAACTAATTTGTTTGCTGGTAATCATGCATGCTGGTAAAGGATCCCATGCTCTCTAGGTACTTGGCAGCAGGAGCTTTCAGATGTGCGGGCTTGCTGTTTTAAATTAAATAGGTACATCAATGCTGAAACGGCAGCCATAAGTTACGTAAGCACCAATAAATCAAGAAAATCGCGTGACACGTTAGAAATATCATATTCATATGCTATAACTAATCTCCCCAATGAAATTCAAGTAAGACGGATAATACATTGATATAGATAAGACGCTATTCATTATTAATTCTCGTATAGCAGCTTCGATATTTATCTCGCAAATGCAGTAGCGGTTAGTAGCACCATCATTGCTCAGTAGCGCCATTGCTCGTCAGTGTTGCTTGCGGCTGTACTTTATTAATGTTCTGAGGTCCCAACTCCGACTGTGCCTAAGCCGACGTCTGTAGGTGTACAACCAGTAATTATTTTAAATGCAAAGCTTGGTATCGTCGTGTAGGTAGTTAATCTTTACGTCGCATTTAAACTTCTTGAATCCTACGTATGTAATTAGGTGGGCTGTAAGCTAGACTTGAGATAAAAATTGAATAGCGATAGGAAATTAATTAGTTTGTAACTAAGTCTTGCTGTTTCCTAGATTGCGATACGTATATCAATATTAATATTTCATGCCACTAGCTAGATCATGGTAACCTAATTCTGTCCACATGAATTTGAATTTGCTTTAGTTCTTGTGTCATAATAAAGTCTTAAAGCGACCCTTTTTGCGATACAACACAACAGGCAGGTGCAGAAGACGCAGTATTAAGTCATACTCAGATATAGTCTGAGGCCGAGACAAGGTCGAATGGCGTCAAATGGCGTCACAGATAAATAATTTTCCTCATAATCAAAACAGTTCTGCTCCACAGACGTGAGAGTGCACACATAACCTCAAAATGCTATAGTTTCAGCAAAACTTTTAAAATGAAGTTCCTATTTATTTTTGTGTTTGTGCTTTTGCTGTGTGTGTATTTAAATGAGGGGAAAGACTTTACTGTCGGTACGAGGGCGAACAATTTGTTGATATCGACACAGAAAGTGAAGTACAGGAGTTTACCGTTAATAAGGAGGGACAAGGATTACACTTACAGCGATCCGAAGGAGAGAATTATTAAGGTAATTATTTTTAATTTCATCGTTTTAAGTGAAAGCGAACATGCCTGTTCTTTGCCTGTATGAGCAGATGCTTTCACTTTAGAGGAGGATTTACAGTTTGATACCTACTATTAAAACTTAAACAAAAGTTTATTTAGTATAAATCCAAAACTATCTCGTATACTGCACAATCGTTGCCAAAAGTATTAAATCTCATATCCATGGAGATTGCACACGTATATTAAACCGAAACAACGCCAGTGAAATGCGAAAATAGACGCCGAGGTATTTTAGACGATTTTGATATCATAGCAATCGTGATAATTGGAACTATTCCAATTATTTTTATTTGAAGTTATGAATTCCTGAAATAACATTTATTTATTATTGACGCCGGCGAAGGGGACTTGACGGTTGAGAGAATGTATACAAGCGTTTAAATTCTACAGATTCCTCTACGCTTTGTCTTGACTGAGTTACCTACATATGTCAGGCATTTGACTCTAATAAGCTGAATTGAATTGGACAATCGTATTGTCACAATTGTCTCATGTCTCATTATGTGTTAGTACGATTACTAAAAGTTTGTGAAACAGACTAGTGACTTCAGAAGTCACTCGTTTTCATCTTTTTGTCGATTGACTACTTAGGTACTCACATTTTGTCGGATCAGTATGTGGCTTCCTAGACAGCTCTATCATTGGCTTCGTTTACATTTGTTGAAAGCCAATAGGATGGATAAACTATCTCCTCATCATCATCATTCAACTGAAAGACCTCCACTGCTGGGCATTGGACATAACTTGGCTTTTGATTGGTGACTATACATTTGGGTTATTATTTGACTTGATATTGGCCATTTAAAAACTGGTATTTAGACTTAAACATATATATTTTTCTGTTTATAAGTTACCTAGTCTATACACAGATCTTAGAAGGCGGATGTTTACAGTTGACAAACTGTAGCCTCAATACCTATTGTTTTCAATTCTCTGACACCATGATTGCACCGTGTACTCGTCTACCATTCATTTATGCACAGTGTGTTATCTCGTTTATATTCTCTCTAAAGGAATAAACGTAGACTGCAGTTACTTAGCCGAGATTCAGTCTTAGGGGTAATTGCTTTGCAATTGATTTATCTATATTACGCTGATAGTTTATGCCTGACATGAAAGCCTCTACTACCTACATCAGCATTTAGTGGTAACGTTCTCACGATATTTTGTATTGAAATTTATTCTAAAGACCTCTATTTGCATGTTTGGTACTTACGGTAGATATGGTTCCTATCAAAGAATAGGTCAACTTCATTTAAGGTTTTCAATTAGTCTGGTAAAAGATGAGCATGGCATTCTCTGACTAACAACTTGGTATCTTTTATAATTTTTTATTATGCGATAAACAAAATATTATTTTAATTTTTTTTTAAGATTCTTAAAATTTAATAAAGTAAAAGTTTTATATTTGGAACAAACACCAATGGTGATAATAACAATGGAAACGATGATAGCTACAAAAGTTAAAAACTCTGTCGCAGAAAGGTATTAGGGACACTAATCCCTCATGATGATATTTGACCAGTAGTGACCAGTCCAGTCTAAGATCTGGGTATAGATAGTGATATATATGAGAAAATTCAGAAGCAGTAAAATTTTTGAACTTTTCTTCTACCTAATGTATTTTTTGCCTCATTCAATTTCCAATCCGCTTCATGAAATCTAACACAATTTTACAAAGTGCTTCTATTGAAGCCATCAAAAATGTACAACCAATTAAAAGTTAAAACTTTAAAAGCTTTCATCCATGATCCGAAACCCGTTGCGAAACCATCGGAAATAGCATGCAAACACATCATCAAAGTAAACCAAACTGAACTTAAAAAGCATGATCAAAAAAGAGAATATTTTCGTCCAATAACACTAGTGGTTTCCCACTTACCTTTGATGAAACTTTGATGAACACATAGCCGACAACACGGATCGCTAGCGTGTCGCAAATTGCTTCGGAAACGATGTCGCGTGTGCATATTGGAATAGGCTCTTCGAAATAATATATTTACGTAGGTACACACGGAGAAAGAGTTGAATATGTGGGTAAAATATAAACGTTTATGATAATAAAGAAGGAACATAGAACGACGAACTAGCTAAGTATATTTGAAAATAACTTTCATTATCAACACAAACAAATCTGTACTAAAAGTTAAGCATATAAAATAATTAGTCTCAGTATAATTAGAAAAAAAATTACTTATTGAGCTTTAGGCATTTTATGGCTTGCATCTACCTATACTTATAATAATGTACATATCTACAGGAAATAACACTCTCATCTATCATGCACTGCGCAAAAAAACTCATTGATATTCAAGCAAGCAACACCTAAACAAATAAGGACAAAACCTTGGACCCACACGCATATTTAAATCGAATAAAATTCAATTGTATTTAGCATAGCCTGCATACTTAATTCTTATGCTTACAGTACTTCTAGCATACCAAAGTATTTCCAGTCCCTTGCTAATCTTGGATTAAAGAAATGTGACAGCTGCTGAGATTCTCAAGGAGGTTGTAAAAATAAGAAGGGATTTGTAACCCGTAGGCCCTTTAGCAACTAGCCCTTCTTTTCGTTTTTGCTGGGACATGCAAAAATGTTACTAAACATCTGCTATGTGGAGCATAACAAAAAAAGGTTGTTTAACATAGTTAAAATTTTTAAATAATTCACCAAGTTTAGAATCTTAATTTGGGTAGGCTAAAAATGTCTACGGAGTGGAAAGAAGTGAAAAGTCGTGTTTTTGCAATACAACCCGTCAATTCTTTTTTTTTCTGTATATCCCTTGATGGAAGCATAAGATTACTAATGAAAAAATTCAAAGGTTGTCAACATGACCGCCATTCATTATGTTCTTACAAAGCTCGCTGTTCTCATAATCTGTAGCTTTAAAGCAATAGGGTAACGACCTTTCACGCTACGGCTCAATTCTATTGTGATGCCAGTACTAACTTGGCCACACTATTACCATAATGATATTATAATAATACACAACTAGACCATCTGTGTATAGGAACTGTCTCCCTTTAATCTGAAGATATATTTTTTGTGTTTTATTGGCTACTACCTAAATATGTAAGGGCCAACATCCGTGAATTTTGTGCAATTGATCACAAAATTGACGATACATTACTATTAGCGTCGTATGATAAAATTCAAAAGGTTTATATTTATATGTGTACATAAATGGTTAAATAAATAAATTACCCATATTAGACAAATTTCCACCTTTTTAAGACGTTTGCTAAATATTTGCCTCCCAGTCTGACTTCACTCAGGTGAACATCTGTGTAGGTACTACGCGGATTGATTGCCAGTCTGACCCCTACAACACGGCCAGCGGCCTTGCTTGCACCAAAGTTATACCAGTAGTTTGTACTTTATAAGACCTTGACATTGACCCGAGGAACAATTCTCGTAATTTTAAGAACGTTCACAGTCTGATCTTAGTCTTAATCTGTTACAAATACCTCTAATTTCCCTAAATTTATGACAAGTTTTTTACATTGATTGTCGCTGAGATGAAATTGGAACTAGATTTTGAATGTTTTTAATTATGGGAATTGGCTTTCAGAATTTTCTCTGTGTCAACTGAAAAAATAACTTTTATAGACCATCACTGATGGCGTCGTATGAGACAACTAACAAATTAGCCATATTCACATCTAACTCTGTTTTGCACAGGGACTGATTGCCCGTCTGACCCCTAAAATGCAGCCAGCGGCCTTGCATGCACCAAAGTTATACCAGTAGTTTGGACCTTGACTTGACCTGAGGGGCAAATCTCGTAATTTTAAGAAAATTCGCAGTCTGATCTCAGTCTCAATTTGTCACAAACACCTCTTATTTCTCTACATGTTTGACCAGTTTTTGCTTTTTTTTTTTTTTTTGCGGATGGGAAATCATCAAATGACTCCTCCCGCTCTGGGTGGAGCGGAAGGGAGTGTCAGACTCTTACTGACTAAAACCCACCCGTGTTCCTTCCTTAGCCCTTTATGTTCCGGGCCAGCGGTACCCCTTTCGGACAATCCCGCTGACCCGGCAGGCTTCGGCCCTAAGGGGCCCCTCCTCGATGCTGACATCTCTTTGAGGCGCGCGTGGAACACGTACGCGCCGTCCGGCACGGGCCTGGTCCTGATCGGACGGTGAGCTACCCATTACTCTCCGCCCGCAGGCCCGCGCCTACGGTGGCCGGGAGTCGTCACGCGGCTCCCGACGCCCGGAGCGTCTCCCGCGGCGGCTGGGACGGGAGGCTCTCTCCCTGAGCCGTCCCGCCACCTCCTTCGCTAGCATGACTGCTTCGCAGAAGGAGGTGACTGCCTCCCACTCCCTCTCGCCCCGGACCATGGCTTGCACCAGAGCCGGACGCGAGAGGTCGCCGTCACTGCCGATCGCCTCTACGAGGACACGGCGGTGCTCCGCCCAAGCGGGGCAGACCTCCACCGTGTGCTTCACCGTGTCCTCTGGGCGATCCTGGCAATGGTGACACCCGGGCGTTTCCTCCCGCCTGATAATGCACAGGAACCTCCCGAAACTTCCGTGTCCGGTGAGGACCTGCGTCATGCGATAGGTGAGGGCGCCGTGGCGCCTCTCTAGCCACTCCTCAAAGAGGGGTCTTATCGCCGCTATCGCGGCGTGCCCTGCGCTGGGTTGCGACAGTCTCCCTTTCCATGCCGCCATGAGATCGCGCCGGAGATCCGTCCGCTCCGCAGCGATTTGCCGCGGAAGCGGATCCTCCCCCCGGCGTAGTGCTTCCGCGCGCCACTCATACAGGCGCGCGAGGACTATCGCCTCCAGATCCCATGGCGGCAGTCCGGCAAGGAGGCTTGCCGCCTCGCCAGAGATCGTGCGGTAGCCCCGGATAGCCCTTATGGCTACCACCTTCTGGGGCGCGTTCAGGTAGTGGGCGGCTCGCCGCCGCAGTGAACGCGCCCACACCGGGGCCCCGTATAGGGCCATGGACCGCACGACCAGTTTTTGCTTGTTGCTGAGATGAGATTGCGAGTTTTTGACGTTTTTAGTTATGGGAATTGACCTTCAAAACGTTCTCTGTACCAACTGAAAATAACTTTTATAGACCATTACTCATAGCGTCTGCATCGTATCAGACAACTAATAAATTAGCCATATTAAAGAAATTTCCATCTTTATAAAGACGTTTGCCAAATATTTGGCTTCCAGTCTGACCAAATATTGTTGAACATCTGTTTTTTACAAGGATTGATTGCACGTCTGACCCCTAAAATCCGGCCAGCGGCATTGCATGCGCCAAAGTTATACCAGTAGTTTGGGTTAACTTTAAAATACCTTGATATTGACTTTGTTCTCTGTGTCAACTGAAAATAACTTTTATAGACCTGGGCAGTGGCTGTTTATTCCAGTATTCTTCTTCAAAAGCAGAATGATATCAATAAAATATGAAGATTGTCTGTGTGGTGCCGGACTTAAAGAATAGCACCACCCCATACTTCCCGTGGGTGTCGTAAAAGGCGACTAAGAGGCGTACCGGAGAATGGGCAGCAGCGTTCTCTATGCATTCCACTGCAATCGCCAACCCGCCTGCCAAGCGTGGCGATTATGGCAAACCCCCCCCCCCTTTTGGGGGAGGCCTATGTCCACCAGTGGACGTCTTTCGGCTGAAATGATGATGAAGAAATGATGAAGTCCATATTGTGTTTATATATAACGATCAGTCGTGTAAATTCAGTTACAAAGTACTATCACGTTAACAAACCAAAAGAGGAAAGAAGCTTTTAAAAATGTTGATGATTTAGGTACCTACACCCACTTTATCAAAACCAGATTATTAAACATATGTATTATAAAATCATGCCTGTTTCCGCGAAGGGTTAGGCAAAATACCACCCACATTTCGCCAGTTATGTTTTACCAGATCATTAATGCGCTATTCATTGTGTTTCAGGGTATCATCGCCCGGGATCTCTCGCGGACGAACACGGAAGTGACGGTCACCTCCGGCGGCATAGGCACCACGAACGTGACACTTCATCTCCAGAGCGGCAGGGGCGAAGAACTCAACTATCTTATACTAATATTTAGCAACAATATTAAATAAAACATATAGCTATTATAAAATATACATATATGTCGTATATAATCACATTTAATTGACAATCTTGTCGTTGAGTCCGATCACAAACAAGTTTATGACAAGGAATTCAAGATAATATCAAATAGGTCACAGTGAAATATTGGTTCACATAGTCGATATTCATAATGACATTGGTGAACATTGATTTATGACCAGCTAGTTATCATAAACACGAAAACAAATGCAAAACAATTTGGAATACCTTAAAAACAAACGAAAAATGATTATTTTTTTACTGAACAACAAAAAACATTAAACAGAGACATCAGAAGAGATAAAATTAAAAAGCAATCACAATTTACGAACATCAGAGTAAAAGAAATATTTCATTTTGTTGCGTCAAGATAACTTCAGAGGACTCGCAGCAAACAGAAAGAAAACAGACAACGAAGTGCTTACAATTCTGATATGATAAGAGCAACTTGACAATCAGAGAATACAATCTTCTAAGAATAGCAAGCTCTACAAGGAATAATTTTCAACGATACGTAAACAAAAAGAAATAAATAAGTACTTTGAAAGATTTGAAACATTTCTGTTAGCGATGCTTGAATAATACGAAGATTTGATTAATTAAAAACCTTTCATGTAAACCTTGTACCTATTTAAGAATACAGCAAATAAGTATTTTTAGTTACTACAAGAACAGAAAGTAATGAACAGTGAATACATTTTTCACTTTACGCCCATATTGTGATGATAGCGAAACGGCCAAGCTACATATTTTGACTAAGGTGTAGAGTTTCTGAAGTTAGGGCTTGTAGAGTTAGAAGCCTGACTCTACATACTACTACGTCTCGGCAACATTTTACATGAAAATGTTTTTAGTGGGATTTCACATCTTTTTGTAAGTTGCCTACGAAAAAAACATTTTTTTTGGGGGAGATTTACTTAAAATCCTGAAATATGTATTTTATTAATTTTTAACAAGGAGTCCCTATATAAATTTTCAGGCCTCTAGCATACTTCCATCCACTAGTTTAAGGGGTTGGGGGGGTAGAAGTTCCAAGTTTTAGAGTTTTTCTGTTGTCTGTGTACTAATACTAGCTTACATACCAAATTTCAGCTTTCTAGGACTTCAGGAAGTACCGTAAGAGGTTTGATGATCACCAGTCAGTGACGAAATCGGGGTTTTTGGATAACAATAAAATCTAAATTATGTTTAATAAGTCCACTATTGACATCATATCCCAAGAATTTTGTTTATCTGGTACAATCCAAACCCAAGTTATGAGAGTTCAAAATAACGAGAAAAGGTAGGAAGTAGTGCCCTTGCGCTCCGCTTGACTCGTCTTGGCGGGGGCATACCGTGCCCCCAGATTTTAGCAACTAAGTAGCCATAAGTAGGTACGAACATAAGAAGAACTGAGATAGAGGTCGTTACTTATCACGGGTCCAGTTATCAAAGCATAGTTACTAAAATACAAGTAGTAGTAGCATTTAGATGTAGCAAAATCATCAAAACTAATAATAACAAATCAACAAAAACTTTAACGCTGCACAAGGCATAGAGAGTAAGGCTGTTTAAAAAAACTATATTCTCTCAAAAGAGATCCGTCTCGTTATATTCAAAAAAATAAAAAGAAAATATTTATACACATACACGAAAAAACATGTCCAAACCCTTGTTTGCGAATGCAACAGCCAACAAGATAACAACATCAAACAGAGAGTAAACTAACGAAGTGTTGCACACATCTCCCCCAACACAAATCAATTTTAGCGAATTGTCAGTGCACAGGGTGTTTAAACTAAGGGAGAGAGGGGCTAATGGAGACACACGCATTAAACCGGGCCGCGTGCAGTGACAACATTGACATAGACCAGGGGGCCTAATTAGTTTAAGCCTGTGGCCGGCGCCCCGGAGATGGCCAACGAGGATATAGAGATGTAGGAAGTGACCTATCTTGGGGTTAAGTATATACGCCTATTTCCGGTCATAGCTGACCTCTCATAGCATAGGCTTTTCGTGCAATGAGAACTCGGTTTATACTGGTAATGTATAGCTTGATTATGTCATCGTGCATACAGGGATCATTTGGAGCGTGTTGAAAATCGGAACCAACGCTGCCATCTTGTTTTTTCTATTCATTTGACGATGCCCACCAACAGCGCCCCCTGTCTGTCACCGTCATTCGAGTGCCAAAAGATCCTTGTAGCAGTGTATGTGTGGATGCATCAACGACCTGTTGAAGCAGATTTTTATAAGTAAATGGATGACAGACTACATCTGATGGTCACCGCCGCCTTTTATGGGCATGTGTTCCAGGAGGTATCACAGATGCATTCTCATTCCAGAGATAAAACTGAAATGTTGCCGCCTGTAATTACACCGGCACCCTTTAAACTGGAATATAGCGACGTTGCTTTGCGATAGAAATCGATATGGTGGTAGTAGGTACGTCTACTGTACTGACGCATTCCTCTACTAGGTACTAAAAACTAGTACGAGCTAAACGAGCTGGTGCTTTGTAGAAGGTAAAGAAACGATTATTTTAATAATTAAGTACGCTATACGTAGGTACCTACATCTGGCACCTTACATGATGCAATGCGTGTTATGTTTCTAAAAAATATGTAATAGTTTATACACAGAGGAAAAATAAATAAGTCCAATCGTTGCACTACAATGTGAAAATTAGATTTTCTGTGAAGTAACAACCTAGAAAGCTACAAGGATATTTTGGAACCCGAATGACCTTGAGAGGGTGTTGTTGGCAAACATTTGTGAAACTGTGCCACAGAAATTGTATTGACAAAACAAGATGGCGACGTTAGTTACGATTTTGGTCACTCAAAAAAATAACCTTGTAGCGCTGTACCAATAAATTGCAACAACAAAAAATGCGTTGATTCTAAGTTTAGTCATTAAAATCCGTAATAGCCAATAAGTTGAGCGAATTGATTAAAATAAAGTTTCGCCCTGCAAATGAAAGCAATACAAACTTTGGATACATAATAAATCAAGCATATCAATTATAATCATATTAATCAAGCAACTCTGTTATCGGAAGTGCCTCGCAACGCAATAAGTCGTAAACATAAATAAATCATCAAGAAATATACGCAGAAATGTAACTCTGTTCAAAACATACACAGATGTGAATTATTAGAAAAATACGGGAATATGAGAAAAATGTATTAGAAGTAAAGGTTTTCTTACAGACACCGATTTCGCTATAAGTGTAAAAGAATACAAACTAGCCAGAAAATAATAGCAGTCTTTTAAATAAGGCCACATCCAGACAGACTGTTCTATATCTGCGCTTTGTCCAGTAGGGTGCCGTGCTAACCTTCACATTTTTATCCAGGGATCAAAAAGCGGCCACTATTACAATTTCAACGCATTACCGTAATACAAAAGTAATTCAATTCCGTGTCTGTTGGTGGTTTCAACGTCCAATTCATTAATGCGAGCTTAATTAATTCACAACCGCATTATACTATCGGTTCATATAAATTAAACGAATTAAGTACTCCACTGATAACAGAACTGGGACTTGATTATCGAGTTTCGAACGGGAACGCTAATTTTACGAGTTATATGCTGTCCACAATGGGCTGGGTCTCCTGTGTTTTGACGTAAAGTTCGAATGGAGCACTTATTTCACCTCAATTAGCATTAATATCAACATCAAATTTGCTGGCCAGAAATAGTGGGACCGCAAACTGAGGACATAACACGAAGATAGTAATAAAACGTGAATTCTAAGCGGTAAAGCAAATGTGCTAAATAAACTCGCAAACCTTATTGGTCATATGCAAATTCGTTATTGCATTTAAATACCGACATAAAGGCTGAATGTTTTGATTATGACTCATGGCTTTGGCAGTACTTACACCGGCATCCTGTAAAAAAAATTAAAAGCATTAAATATAAAATTTGGACATCAAAGTAAAATGATGCAGGGCTATGCAATATTTTTACCAACGAATCGGTTTTAAAATTGGTCGTTTTTCTTTTTTACGTGGGGCTAGCTCGGTAGCGAGAGATGAAAATTTGACAGTAATGTAGGCAACCACTTTCCTGCGGTAGACGCACTGGCATAAATAAAACATGGACACCGGTAATGCACTCTTTGCTTCCCTCGAATATTTCGCTCCGCTAGAATAAAATGTTATGAGTATCGACGCTAGTAAAGCCGTTCCGAATTGATATTTTAGAGATTGTGCTGAATACAGCAAATGCTTTTGATATATCGTTTGACTGGCAATATAAAAGAGTACTTTTCTGGATTAAAAACGTAATGCCGTAGATTTTCGACGAGTTTTCCATTGGACCACCTTGCAGTGAAACCCAATATGTGGAAGCATGTAATGGGAAATCGCTGTAAAGTCACCAGAAGTGCACTCACGAGTTCATTCCATTACTTTAATGGATATTATCTTCACAGAAACCGCACCAATTTAAAAGAGCAAATCAAATATAACAACCAAGACGTCGTCGTGACGAAGTTAATCTTGGATTGACACTAGAACAAGAAATGTATTTGTGTATAATTCCACGAAGAGAAGTGACTCACAATGCTTGTAGGCGACAGACCAACACCCTGTTTATGCACTATTAAAGCATTTATGCACTATTAATGCAATAATGCAGCATTGCTTTACGTATCATTAAATGTTAACAAGCGGGATCGTGGTGGCTGACCGGTAACACACCTAATAAAATCTTACATCATACAAACATAACTTCTAAAACGGCCGAAAGGACTAACAAAATGGAGCAAATATTTCGCATAAAGCCTTTATAATTATGACCCACATAATTCTATATTAAAACAAACGTAAGCAATTCAAATTTAATTATCGTAAATAATAGCGAACATTAACGTTTAAGGGCTAAATGTATCACCCTCTATGCGGTAGGCCTTGACGGTGTTTTGTCACAATTGTAAACCCGTTAAATTTTCCGAGGACCTACAGAACAATAACGGTAACAATTATAATTTAAGCATGACCAAAGCCCAGAAAGTAACGTTTTCCCTTCGTTTCCCCTTTACCGAATTCAGGGTGAAACTCGGTGAAATTCGATTTTGATGCGTCCCATCAAATAGTAATTTCCTGTGAAAACAAAAGCCACCAAGAAAATTTCTAATTCGATCCAATCTAAATCCAATTACCTACACCCCGTGTTGGTGCTTACACTGTGAACACACTTACGTGCGTGCTCATTTTTTCCTACTCAAGTCTATCAATCGACAACCATAGGTGAAGTAAAACTGAAAAAGTTTTAGTTGTTAAACTTGGTGCCTCTCTCCCATAGATCAAGTGCAAATAAATGTTCTGTCAATAAAAATAACAAGGCGCTTGATCTTTAAGAGATAAATCGATCACTAATACTAAAAGCAAAATTTAAAAAGTTTTCCTGGGAATACGTTAACAATTTGATTAATTTTGATAATGAGTAGTCAACTGTTGATTGAGTATTTCGTCCAGACATTAATACACTTTAAAACAAAACATCAAAATTAAGAAAAAAAATCATAAGTCAAAAAAACTGTTGAAAAATCTACTCAAAAGAGGAATGAAGAATGATGAAAGATGTACGATATTGGTATAGAAGTGAGAAAACATTTTCTGACATTGTTTATATTGATTCTGTCAATAAATGTCGGCAATGCGTTTTCGTGGCTATTTTTTTAGGGTTCCGTACCTAAAGGGTAAAAACGGAACCCTATTACTAAGATTTCGCTGTCTGTCCGTCTGTCTGTCTGTCTGTCACCAGGCTGTATCTCAAGAACCGCGATAGCTAGACAGTTGAAATTTTCACAAATTATGTATTTCTGTTGCCGCTATAACAACAAATACTAAAAACAAAATAAATTAAATATTTAAGGGGGGCTCCCATACAACAAACGCGATTTTTTTGCCCTTTTTTGCTCGATATCAAAAATGGCAACAGGTAGGCACTTGAAGTATTCACAAAATACTCAGTTGTATTTTAACTTTAATAATAAATAATAAAATTAAAATAAAATAAATATTTAAGGGGGGCTCCCATACAACAAACGTGATTTTTTCGGCGTTTTTGCCTTGTGGTACGGAACCCTTCGTGTGCGAGTCCGACCCGCACTTGGCGAGTTTTTTCTTATAAATTGTGGCAAAAAAAAAGTGACATGAAATGCATTGAAACGTCTTTTTAAAAAGTTTCGGTAATCACTAAATGCAAAATATTCATAAGTAAACAAAATGACCAATACCGACGACAGTTGCTGTAAAACATAGTCTTAAGAGTGGAGACCACTATTCTGTAATCGTAAGGTAGGACGCCCTCAGGCTAGAATAGAGTTAATTGGCGTGCTATTGCGGAGGCTTACTTCTAGAGACCTGCAGTTCGTGGCGCCTAGCAAGTTAAGGGCATAGTCATGATTATTTAAGGGCAATATTTCAGCATACCAACATCAACACACTGCAAGCTGTAAATGCACAGAAGCATATAACTCTTAGCTGCATCATGGAAGATACTGCCATCAAAACGATATTAACCTCTCAACGCTGCGTGGGTGTATTTTACAATCCTATATTAAAACTATCAGGTTCTGCCACCTCATTTACCAGAGAGTACCTTACAGACTACTCGTAAATAATGAGGGTTATGGCCATAGTTACCACGCAATTTGTCGCTAATCCTCCGCCAGTTGTTATAAACCGCTTAAGCAAATTGTAAAAGTTTTATACCCGATAACAAGGGTTAGTGTTTCCGTTATGTTGGCACATAATACCAACAAACAGGATCATAATTTTTGTGCTGATCTTGGGATTAAAGGAAGGAGAGGATAACAGTTTGGTAATATGGTGATTATTTAGAGGGGCTCGTGACAAAATAACACCTGCATAATTCGATTGATCAAGGTTAAAGTACGTTTGCCGCGATAGGTCCGTGGATGGCTGACCATCCCTTTCATACCGAGACTCCTCCGTGCCTCGGAAAGCATGTTAAGCTGTTGTTCCCACCTGTCATTCGTAGATCTTTGGCAGTCGTTACGGATAGTCAGAAGACTGAAAATCTGACAACCAGTGTTACCAAGGGGTATCGTATTACCCATTTACTGGGTTATGGAGTTCAGACAGGTAGTCGTTCCATGTAAAATACTGGTATTCAGCATACGGTTAGACTTTAAGCTTCGGATATAATTTAATCAATGTAGTTGGGGGTACGGGTCCATATTGGCTCACCTAAAGTTCTTTACCCGAAATTGTTCTTCCTAATGATTTGTAATCCGAATGATCAGTCTTCCTAAAATTTTTCATAATAAAGTTTTCATTCATACTATTTGTAGTGCTACCGGCGATGTTCATAACACTCATGTTTCCGAAAATTGTAATTAATAATATCATTAATGTAAATATATTTAAACTCCTACTGTTTTTTATCATAACGCTTTTATCCCTAAACATAATTACCATAATATTAGAAGATGATATGTATAGTTTTAATTTGAGGGTACGATTATTATTTGGGGATACCCCCTTTACAGAACGTACTGACTTCCACACCCGGCGCTATTTTTTTTTGGATAGAATAGACTCTTTTTAGTGTAAATTTGAAAACCGCAAACTTCGCAAAATCATAGTGGCCGAGAAAAGAAATCCCAAAGTTTTTTTTTTATCTACAAAAATATGTGGTTAGGCGTAGTCGACGGAGCCCCGCTTCGCGGGGCCCCTATTTCTATCTACAGGGTTTAAAGGAACCTAACACGAAAGGGATGACGGGGGCTCGTTCGCTCGCTTTGCTCGCTCACTCGAGCCCCCGTCATCCCCTTCGAACCTAACCTGTCCGAGTCGGGGTGCCCCAAGTCCCGAGCTCGCTTCGCTCGCTCTTGCATCCTAAGTTGTCATTACAAATGTGTTACTTTGGTATATTATGTTGGTTAAAAAAATCTAAACAAAAAAAAAATCTATAAAAAGAAATCTAAACAAAAAAGATATGACTTTGAATAATAGTGTAAAAGATGGTTATGTTGATAAAATATAGGAAAACAAAAAAAATGTATAATAGATGTTTATTGCTACTAACATTATGAAGTTGAATGCTTCGGAATTATGAACATTAGAGACAGAGTAGTTAGGAATTGTGATTGTTAGGATGAAAAATTTTAGGAAGAACATTTTCGGATTTCCAATTATCGGAGTTAAAAATTTAGGTGAACTTTGGCGCACCCTGGGGGTACACTACATAAATACGAAAAACTTTATTCAGACAGTCACAAATACAAATTTCAAAATACTGATTTTTATGTTTCCGAATGGTTCAAAATTCCTAATATAACAACTCCGATTTATCATTAATCCTATTTTTATAATTCCTAAATTTAAATATTCCTAACGTTTATAATTACTATTCTCAAAATAGCGAGTTTCTGCCGACTTAATGATAATTCGAAACATCAAAAATACGAACGAAGTCCGATTAATTAGAATTCCGAACTAAAAACGCCTTGTGAAACTGAATATAGACAAATATACGAGTAGAATACGGAATTTCGACGCATAAAATATCGATAAATGCTAATACGATGCTACAAAATTGCGATGCACGTTACTGCGAAAGACCGTCTCTGCGAAGTCACCACACTTCGATGCACGTTACCGCGATAGATCTTCACTGCGATAATACTTGACTTCGTTGCACGTTACGGCGAAAGATTTTCACCGCGATACTACTTGACTTCGATGCACGGTAAAGGTATTTGTATTGTCATTCGCTCGCTCTTGCATCCTATGTCGCCTATTGGGTTCGTTGCGTTCGGGTGCGGTAACGTGCATCTAAGTCAAGTGGTATCGCACTACTAATTGAATCAGAATCCTAATTTTAGCAGTTTATTCGGAGCATTGAAAATCGGAATGTCGTTTTTCGGACTGAGAACCCATCGAGCATTTGATTCTTCGAACGTATGAAAATCGGAAAACAAACAAATCGCATTTACGACTTTCGATAAAATAAATTTCGTGATTTTTATTAGACATTATAATTTTTAGGTATTATGAAATTCGGACTTTTGAATATCGGAACACCGAAATTCGGAATAAAATATTTCGAAGTATCTGGGTGTTCCCGTAGTTGGAAAATGGCAAGATAGAAGTAGACATGCATATTGATAGATTAGACCAGACAGAAGTCGTCCCTATACATACAAATTAGGAACATTGCTAGACAGATTTGTATATCTATTGATTATAAATAAGGAAGAGAAAGACAGTACTGGAGCCAGCTAGGCAGAAATACACCACTTGTGCATAGTTGTCACTTCCAAAACCAAAATACTGCAGATATTTGTGGCCACCAACAAAGCCAATGCCAATACTGCAGTATGAAATTAAGATATGAAAGACATGCCAAAACAAATTCCGCATATAAATTTTACGTTTGCTATTTCCAGAAACAAGGTCGTGTTGATGACGTCTTTCATATCTATTAAATCTAGGCAAATATTGTTCACGTGTTGATATAAATAGGAAGAATATGGAACATTAAATGTCTACAAATCCGAATGATATCCAATACCTATAGCCAATTATGTTTCCATTTACATTCCCCAAGTTTTGTCATAATATAACGTACAGCATACATATTATAATGAAGGCAGCATGGGAAGGTCCTTCAACAAGTTGGACAAATAGTAAACGTCGCAGAAAGCCGCTGGGTGCGGGAAGTACAGGACCGGTCATTATGGCTATGAGGCGGGACCAATGTCCCCATGGAATGGACGTCTTTTGACTGAATGTTAATGTTGATGATGATGAAGAACAAATTGTTTATATTTTATTATTACTTAATATTGAACTGAGCAAGATTACCTAATAGATATTTAAGGAATAGCTTAGATTAGTTTTAGATTTGGAGATCGCATTCGAATAGGTAGTAAAGAAATCGCTTAAGCAAGACTTAAAACTCAAAATTCGCAATCAATACTCCCGATAAAATGCCTTTACAAATATGCGCTTACAAAGCTCTAAATCTCTAAACAACAAAAAACCAGTAGCAACCTTCACTTAGAAGGTAACAAGCGTGCAATTATTAGTGCAGTACGAAGTAACTTAGACAACATTTTGCGTCGAGCGTAAATTTACTTAGTTGCCAACATTTAATTACTTTACTGCAGCTAAATCTCGTGTTAACCTGTTCTTGTAACGTAATTGCGATTATTTAGATTGATTTAAATCGTTTTTATTTAGCTTACATCGTGGGAGTGATTGGGAATCGAATTGGCATGCCTGTACGTACGTGCCGCTATAGTAAGTGATGTGCCTTTAGAAGTTTATCTACATGTGATGATCTTGGTTGAGCAAAAACTAGAACTCTGAATAGCTTTCAAACACTGTACCTATGATATGCTACTGGTTATGGTATAATTTTCTGTTCAGTTGCAGAACTTGAGTCCAGGACTCCAGTGCATATCTTTGCCTATGACAACATGAAGATTAGCTGTTAGTCTATTAATTGCGAATAACAAAAGTGCTATGAGGTGGGAAGCTTATCGATGTTTTATTTTATTTTTTATTAGCTATTAATGTCCTTCCAGGAACATTTTTTTTTTATTATATCCTACTGCTGGGCAAAGGCCTCCTTACTCTCTTTTCACCTCTCTCTCTGTACAGAGCTACCACGGACCAATGTTTATGAAAGGAATCCAGCTCATCCCGCCGTCTCCGTCTGGGGCTATTAAGCGGGACCAAGTATGTATGTCGAAAGTTTGCCTCATTGATCGTCTGACATGTGGCAGATGTGTCCACTGAGTCCAGCACAATTCAGTTTAAGCAGCAGCTTTTCGAGTGACATCAGTTATCGTATGCTTTTCAAAATATACCCTAAATTCAAAGAAGACAGGAAGTTGGACCACCAAGAGATAACGCCATAAACCACAGATGCAACAGATTCTTTCGTAAAACACAATTGCGACCAAACCGAATTAATATCTCACCAGCATGCTTGTCTAATCATTACAGCAAAGGTACCAGCTAAGTTCAACAAAACACGAACCCAACAAGAATATTCTTGTTCGACATTTATCTAAAGCATTTCACTCGTAAATCTCCGACGATACATTTTTAATTGATAACCTTCCTATACAAAAGATATTTCTATATCAAAGGGCTCATTATTTCGGCTCAACAAAACGTAACTGTCACTAATTCATTATGTTATATCTCATTTTAATGGAATTCTATAAAAAATAGTTGCCGCAATGATTTATGAGTGTTATCGTAACGTCGGCTTGTGTTTTTTTTAACTTACGATAAGGGAAGTAATAGAGGAAGCAGTCTGTGATTTATTGTTCTGGTCAGTTAATATTTTTTCAATGAACCACTGTTTAATGGACACCCAAGCATAAAAGAATTTTTGGATGTAAAATTAAAATCAAAAGCATATTTATTTCCACCCACAGCTCTGATCGTCGCACATAAATTTATTGTATCTGATAAAGTCTGATTGATTTTTTGTTTACAATATTTCCCAATCTTCTTACATTACTTCGTTGCCTCAAGTACAAGAATAATATAGATTTAAATCGTTAGATCTGCCCTCAACTCAACTTATTAAGACGTGCGAAAAAGTCTCCATACTGAGAAAAGTGAGCTCACACAATAATAATGGCGTTTCCATGACAACCAAGTCAAGTCTCTGCGACATTGTGTGTATCAAAGGTGTCAAAACGAAACAGAAACGTGACCATGTTTTGACGTGGTAGGGCGAATCTACGATTTAAATCTTTGAAGAATAATGCATACTGGCGTGGGTTCCCCCCAGGTTTCGCGACGGATGTCTCGACATGCTAAAATGGCCGCACAAAAAGACGGATTATGATAATCGCCGTCCAAATTGGGCACGTTAAAGGAGAATGTAGCTAATATATTCACAGCTGCGTTTGAGTGCAGGTAAACAATAGGTTCACGAAGTTGTGTGGCAAGTATTGCAAGTCCATGAATCATCAGAACACCCTCACACTGCCGAACGTATTTACTGTTAATTAAAACCCGGAGAGAGACCGGAGTCCCGGCTGTCGTGTCCCCAATAGGGTTACCAGAAGACATGCTCATATGTTCGGAGAACTCTCAACGGAATGTTTCAAAGTTTTGAAGAAAATTATCTGGATAAAGTTAGAATAGGCATAAAGTAGACATCGCTGCTTGTTTTATCATTTAAATCATCATCATCATCATTTCAGCCGAAAGATGTCCACTGCTGGACATAGGCCTCCCCCAATTTTGGGGGGGGGTTTGCCATAATCGCCACGCTTTGCAGGCGGGTTGGCGATCGCAGTATGGTATGATGGTGTAATGCATAGAGAACGCTGCTGCCCATTCTCCGGTCTCCCTTAGTCGCCTTTTACGACACCCACGGAAGTATGGGGTGGTGATATTCTTTAAGTCCGGCACCACACAGAAAGTCATCATCATTTAAATGGGCAACTCGAATTCAGTTTTATTTTGACAATCTGCCAGAGCCACCTGTTTGACTTTGATTACCGTTCGCTACAGGTTTTTGTTCAAAACCAAAGTTCCTCTAAGTTCTAAAGATGTAGACTAGACAATCTGCCGAAATGAAAATTTGTCTAAACGGAAAGGAAACAATCCCATCTGGCGTCCCTACCAGATAATTAAAATGTAGCAGTCCTGTAGTAACGTATCGCCCCCAAACGTCACTTGCGCCATAAAACTTATACGAACACGCCTGCGATGACGCACGGACAGCTTAATGGAGGCGAGAGAATTCGGCGACGGTTTCTGAAGCTCAACGATAAATAATGAGACGAAAAAAATGGATTATGTGGCCTATATTTGCATCAGACGACTGTGTGCTGGATGGACTTGAAAAGAGATTTTGCATTGCTGAATGGATTTCAGACGGAGATGAATTTCAATTTGAAGGTGCTATGGTAGTTTTGTTAATTGAATGAGTAATGAGGATTTCGTTGAATTTCGCCATCATAATCAGTGTTTAATGTTTCCACTAATGGGACACAGACCTCCTCTCTTCAAGACTGAGTGGGCAGCTACCAGGCGGGCCCACCGCGGATTGGTAGATGTCATATGTATTCGAATTTTTGGTTCTAGGACATAACATGGCAGTTTCCTCACGATGTTTTCCGTCACCGTTTTCGGAGCAGTGGCGATGAAATTATTTACACAAAGTAAAGCGCCAGCCTGGGTTAGAACCTTAGAACCCACGACCTACAACACGTAAGTAACCGTTACCACTGGGTCACCACTGCTCTTTGAATATCGTCATGGCAAGTTCAAATCCAGTTTTAGACTTCTGCCATCGCGTAAACCATATTTCGACACTTCAATAACTTTAAGTTCTTGTATCTATCTTACACTCTTCGCATTTCAAATTCATTCGTCATTACGATGTTGCAAGTACTGCCAATTTGCGAGCCAGTCCCTTGCCAGTATGTTAATGTGAAGCGGTTTCGAAAATAGACGCATTCTGACGAAGTTCGGACGTTCAGGGAACGAACACATGGCGTCATTAGGCCGTCTGTCACACTGATAGAAGGATACTGTTACGTAGTACATACACATCCATCCTACAGTAACTAAACTCACGTGAAACTTCTCTAGTAGGGCCGCCATCTATAACGCTAATTACTTGGGACAATACGTTTCGAAGTTATGCAGCAGCGATTGGATATTAATTTGTTGTACACACTTGAGTAAGTAATATATCGATGGGCCGTATATCAAATATATGCGTGCCCCATTTTGCGAACTTAAAGTAAGTTTATAACTTAAGCTATAAATTGTGAAGGGAGAGAAGTTTATATCATTCTCTGAAGATACTAAATTCAACTTTATGTGAAAATCATACATAATATTTTAATGAGTGAGATTCAAGTAGGTACCTATTACTTTAATATGTCTGCTTTAAAATAGCAGGTTTCGCTTTCCACTAGGCGAGATCAAGCACAAGAAACGGCTCATTTATTTGAAAAAAAAAGCAAGACACAACAACGAAATTAGGACGCACACTATGTTCTCATAATTCAAATGAATCAAAACAAATAAAAAACGTTATTATGACAGAAAATATGAAATTGCCCACGATTAATAATGCGATGCAAATAGATCCAAGTGGACATGAAGAGATCCCGACAGATGGCAACCGTACTTATAGAATAAACGTTGCGTTTAAGAAAGCCGCCGAACCCGTGGGCGGGCACTACAGGCACTGCCTGAGTCACTAAGTGCTACAATAACGCAAACGCGACGGTTTGCGTAACAGTTACGTGTGAAAGTCCAAATCAATGCACTGATACCGATAACCTAACATTACTTCACTTAAAAGGACTGGTGATAAATAGTGACAACATTTTAAGACTAGATAAAGCGCTTTAAGTACTTACTTACTTAACGCTTTCACAAAGCATGTTGTTCCGAACTTCTATCGCGTAATATATTCTTCGGAAATAACGGATAAGAAGTCTAAAATATTCTTCAATAAATCTTCTTTGTTTATTTTCCTGAGTTTTAGTATCTTCTCTATTTATTTTTCTATCTTCAGCTAATTCGAGTGGAAGATTCGACAGTCGTAAAAGAACAGTCAAGTTAAGGGCCAATGTTTACTTTACAATGTTTATTACTGTTTGAATTTAAATGGAAGGAGCAGACTCGCAATAGAATGTGTATAAGGAAAAGCAGACGAATATTACTTTGAGACGACAAAGACAATGTAGAGTACACGAATAAATAAAAGACATCGAACGTTCCGTCTAGTAAACAAACATCTCATCGTAACAAAGTTAAGTCGGTCCGTCAATCGGTCCAATATATTTTATTCATGAAACTGATCCTGCTGAATTCACAACACTTCTTTGAATACGGTTATTCTGTCACCATATAATATTTTGCCTGCAGGACAAGACACTTATTCCGGAATAGATAGCGGCTACGTTACCTTTTGTCTCCCAAACATACAATGATTACAATGAAAGATTACCATAAACACCCTTGCCTATCGTGGGAAAAAACAAGCATTTGTCACGGCAAATACACGATGTTATACTTACACAACTTTTCATTTTGGACCCCTACACGAACAGACAAAACCCATTAGGTGTGTGATAATGCAAGTTCATCGTGGCACAGGTATTGTTTAGTGTTGCCAGCGGAACAAAGCCGTTGGGTTGCCGTCTCATCTACGGACCTATTACGATCCATTGTTGAGGAAGCATGTACAAAATTAAAATGCAGCATTGTCTGAGCTCGCACGCCAACCTATCGGTGTTTTGTTTTAGTAAACAGTGATTTAAGTTGCTTCGTTTCGAGTCAGTGTTTTTCATGCAATGGGTAGTTGGTGAGTTATGGTCAAACGCCGACTTATATTTCAATGTTTACTGTGTTCAGTCCTCTGAAATCATTATGTATCTGCAGCCTTCGTAAGTGCACAAGATTACTCTAAGGTTTAAACTCAGAAATGGCCTTAGGGCACTACACTCACTACCAATGGAGCCCTAAAAGCCTATGTAGGTATGCATCCGTAGAGAACACGTACCTAAACGTATAAAACAGCAGTAACAAGGTTACATCCACGTCCACAAGTTAGCATACAAGAACTTAACAATCAATACACAATTTAAATTTTAAGTGCGAAAACTTCCGAAGTAATGGCATCGTGCAATTTTCTTTCGAGCTACTTATAAAATGTGAACTCCCCTCGGCCGGTCGAGCAAGTTTAAATTGCTCTCTTCTTTTTTCACTATCTTTCCCTCCACTCACTTTTTCCTATTTAAACTTTTCCGTTTTATTTTAAAACCGACCACGACTTGTAACAACGTACGATTTTTATCGCGTTTTGTGTTCGAAACTAGATGTTTATAGAATATTCAACAGTATCGTTTGTCCCTATTATGGGGTTGGAATAATGCTAGTGCTACATCGATTGGGCTGAGACTTCCTCTTTTGTTGTTTTAGGTAGATAACACATTCGTTAAAATAATGTCAGACAGCTAAGAAACGCCGCGCCAACTAGTTTTTAAATAATGAGCAAAAAAAAATTACGTGTAAAAGTGTCTCACAAGATCTACTTACAGAAATAAACATCATTTACAATCCTGTAGCTTGAAAAGTTTAGCTCTAGAAGTTTAAACAATTTTTAAACCTTAAATAATTTCAGGCACAAATTACATAAAGGAAATGCCCGGCACAATGATGTGACCGTCACGAAAATTCACAGAATTATACTACTAAGCTTTTGTATAATTATGCAGACAGATACATAGCAAAAAGCCCCTTAAAACAAACCAACGCTTTACCAGAAATCAAACACTTATTAGCAAAGTCAAGTAAACAACTTTACAGTTCCTATAGCCGCACTCATCCCGTGTAGAATAGTCATTAGATTTCGATTGCTCTCTTCTCGAGCACTCTTGATTTTAATCGTCGAGATTCAAGCATTAACACCGAGTAAGGTGCAAGCACCTTACTCGGTGTTAATGCTTACGGAACATATTCGCAAGTGCTCTTCAAGAAGAGCACTTGCGAATATGTTCCGTTAGTCTTTTTGTACAGAAAGGTTCTTGGAAATACTTTAATGAGACGTGTGGATTTTGTGTGAGATTGTGTGAGAAACATTATTACCATACATGTCTTGTGAGATATGATAATAATTATTAATGTTGGGTATGTATGTACAGACACGTTTGTAAGTTTTTGGTCATCATGGTGTTTACCAACATGGAACGGAAAGTGTCAAGACTTTGTGTAAAGAAAATGTATGCTTTTTCTTTAGCCTATATTGTGCCTCACTGCTGGGCAAAGACTTGCTCTTTTTCCTTTCATGCCTCTTTTTTTTTGTCCGATCTCTGCCCATGATGACCTTGGATCTAATTATGTTTGCGGGGCCAACATGAAGATGATGAATAAAGGTCATAGATGGAGATGTATGAATAAAGGTCATAGCAAACATATCAACTCGGAAAGGGGTCGTAACCGTATCGCCTTTCGCCTCACCGGCAAACAGGCGTCAACCTAACATAAGCACATAACCAAAGCGAATCAGAAGCTCCGATACGTCGACTCGGCTACGGCTAGGCGATGCCGCGCTTACGGCTCGCCGACCGCTGCGCGCTGGTTGATGGTGCTGCAATCAGGCCGCGGGAGGGGTGGGAGGCGCAAGGGTGGACGAAGAGATGTAAGCTCGGGTACGGAGAGACATAAGCGTGGGGACGAGGTGCCGTAAGCGCGGGAACAGCATGTTGACCACGCACCGTACCGTGGTTCTTGAGCTTGTCCCGAGGCGAGGCGATAACGTTACGATTCCGATTAATGTGCGTTGCAGTAGGGAGTTTCATACAAAGAATACTGAATGGCTCGAGTTGATACGGTGACGATACCTTTCCGAGTTGATATGTGTAACCCTAATAAAAATATAAAATTGAAAAACTGTGAATTTGGTAATGTTCCAAAACTAGCAAACTAAGAACATAACATAAGTAATCGCCAAAGGGTAAGGCGGAGGTGTATCTATAAATCCTAGAATACACCCACACTTCGCCAGTTATGCTTAAGTCTTGTGTTGTAGGGGGCGAACCTATTGCAAGCTAAGAAATTATTAAGAAATACATTCAAATTATTTGTTTAACGACCACTTAAGCAGTTTAACTTAAAATCAACATGCTGTCAGTATCTACCCACACTCGCATAAATACACTCAAGTAATGCTTTTCACTTAGTCAAAACAAAGATGGGTATAATTTGTTCGATGCGTTTGCTAAATGCACGCAAACTGCCCGAGGTACAGTATATTATAAGGGAGAAAATAAAATTTTAAACAAAGACTCGAAATGTTAACCCTTCCGGACCCCACAAGGGTACAGTTTGGCACCATAACATAACATGAGCTATAAAACGTGTGTATAAAATCGGTAGGACGGTGTTACCCCTTTTGTAACGCAGTTTCCCCTAGAATAAGGGGTCCGAGAAAAAGAATGTTCTCTTAGAGATATTGCACTTCCTTTCTTTTATCTTTATCCTCCGAAAATATTTTGTGTACCTATTCTACAAAATCAATATCTTATAGTATTCCGTAAGTATATATTATTACTAGCTGCGCCCCGCAGTTTCACCCGCGTAGTTGTCGATCCCGTGGGAATGTCGGGATAAAACGTAGCCTATATGTTAATCCAGGGTGTCAGCTACCTCCATACAAAATTTTATCAAAATTAGTCCAGCCGTTTGAGCGTGAAGAAGTAACAAACATATAAACACACCCACACATTCACACACCCACTCACAAACCTTCGCCTTTATAATATTTGTGTGATATGTATACGGCGGTGTAATACAATGCGTAACACAATAACAGTTGCATGGTTTTCAGTTTGACAGTTCAATAACATTCATTGCGTCATTTACGTTGTTGAGTAGACAATTGTTTCGAACATATTACGCAATGGATTAGCAATGTCGTTCATAATGATTCAGATTGTGATTGAAAGTGCATTAGGGTGCTAATTCAAGTGCAAATTACAGGCTCTTATGTGAATTCTCTCTTATTATCGTATAAAAATTAAAAACAAGGTATCTGTATTAAAGTCTAACTTATATAACGGTAATTTATTGACATTAGAAACTAAAATAGGTCCTGTTGAATTATGGTAATATTTCCGAAGAGAAAGTTTTCTGTTGTTGTTCTCTTTTCACCACATTAGAATGACTTTGGGAAACTTTTTCGCGTGGCAACTCGTTGTATATTGTACCGAGTGGCACCACAATTTGCGTATCCACCTTGCCGTCAAAACTCGCCGGTTGCCATGGCAACCCCCTCTGCGGTCCGCGCCGTGCATTCAGCACTGTTTTGAAATTTTCCCTGAACTCGTTTAATCCGCATTAAAATAATAAAACGGCCCAATGTTTTGTCTCTCTGTATACTGGCCAACGATATTAAATTGTTAAAATATCTGCCATATATCCGGAACGTCGGAATGAAAAGCCGGTTTTATTGGTTTGCTATTTTTAAAACGAGTCAACAAACGAACGTGTAATTCATTCATTTCACATTGTTTGGTTCATTTCATATTTCAACATAATGTGGAGTATGTATGTTTTTAATTTACGGTTACTACCAAGAGAAATAATAAAGTCTTTACACTAATTTAATTTTCACTACAGTTTTAGACACTCAAGACTATTTTTATGACCGTCTTCTCCAAATATTTGCCTGCAGTACTGCAGCTTTAAACTTTGTACTGCGATTGCTTTGGATAAAGGCGAAGTAATTTCGTCGAGAACACATGGTGCATAACAATTGGTGTTAGGGAACAACATGAGCGCTAATACGACGGTACAGTAGAAATGGACCGTTAAACTCCACCGTTCGAGACGAATACGAGTGCTCCAAAATACGCCCGGCAGTAATAGAAATGGTACAAGTAAATTGTTATTGACGTGTATACTGAAACGTGCAGGTGATTTCGTGAATTAGTGCTGTGTTATTTGAAAAGTTATTTGAGTTAGGGTGAAATTGTACCAATATTCAGCTGTTCAGTCGCAGATGGATGGCCGCGGCATTTTAACTAAACTTCAGTACCTACATATCGTGTAAAATAAATATTTTTCATAATCACTACCACAAAGGCAATGATTTCATGATGCAGAATTCAAAATGGAAAATTCAATGATGATGAAATCGCATTTCGTCATATAAAAAAAAAATTATATGTTGTCTACATGGGTAGGTCACAAACTACCAAACCAACTTGACAGCAAGTGATTCACGTTCATGAAAAAGTAAATTACGTTACCTGACTTCTTCAATATTTCAGATAGTAGCCACTTTTATGACACCAAAGGGGAAGAGCAAGCAGGGGTGACTTATCCGTAGTCGGGATCACAAGATCAAGTGACTGAAACCAAAAGGAAACAAGTATCATGGAGTGGTACGTATGTTTTTCTATTTAATTTTAGACCAGTAGAGACGGGTACTTCTCCACCTGGACTCTACAAATATAACTGACAATGCGACAAATTCGTCTAATTCCGACCCAGCTTGTCCCTTAAATTGCTGCGGGGGACCTGTCAGGAACGAAGTTCCTTACGCAATACTCGCACTCACACACACACACACACACGTAAATAATAGAAAGAGACTGAGACACATTTTTACAATAAATGCTGTTTAATAAAATAGAAAATTGTCAGACAGTCACCTGTCACCTGTAACCGGTCGGTTTTATAAAATAGGGCACAGCATGTCAATAGTATGATATGTACCTACCTGCATGACACGTTGAGTTCGTCACACTAAGCATTCGATTTACTATTATCATCATCATTTCAGCCGAAGACGTTCATTGCTGAGGCCTCCCCCAATCATCACCATTTCGACCGGTACTGCGCTTCTCGCAACCAGCGATTTCCTGCGGTCTTCACCAAATCGATTTACTATGACTGTCGGGTTTGTAATGTTAAGGGCGCCCAAAAGACTCGATAATAAATCAAGTATAAATTAGAACAAGATCAATTTCATGAAATGATTGTCTTCTCACCAAAGAATGACAATGAAAGGTTTGCCTACCAATTAACTGATTAATGTTTGTCTACCAACAGTACCAACGGCTTATATTATGTCTCTTACTTGTATACAATGATGGTGAACGGTGGTTCCACATGGCTACAATTTCCGATGTCAGTTTGTTGACAGATTTCCATCAAAATATTTAGTTACTCAGGACGCATGTTGGCTTTCGTCGATCTTACATGTGTCTTTAAAATAATGCAGCAATTCATGCATGAAAACATGTTTTAGCTATTAAATCTGTGACAGACAGACCGACTGATGGACGGGTGGATAGACAGTCGTCTAAGGCCGCATCCTAACCAAAAACGATCGTCGTCGCGCAAATACGCGATCGTCGCATACTATGTCAGTTTTTGTTCAGTGAATCGGAATGTGTGGTCGAACGGCGCTTTCCGGTTTTTCTCTACAAGAGTCCCACTGGCCCCTTTTTAGTTTGAACCCTAAAAACTAGCCATTAAGATTATCTAGGCTAGGGCATTAAAATACGATCATTTCTAGTAAATACTAGGCCAGTGGCATGTCCCTTCATTACAAATGAAGTTATTTCCTTATCCCCTTCGGAATCACACGCAATACGTGTGACGTAGTCAGTGCATGGCTACATGGCGCTAATGCATGTGCTTTCAAGTGGGTTCGACGCACTAGATATCAACTCTGCGTCATTAGAAACATCATTCTTATCAACAGCGTTAAAAGAAAGACTTTCATTTAAAAAGCCAGTGAAACGCTATGCCTAAGAAGGTACTTCCGCATCAGAATATGTAGCAAAATGTTGTCAAAACGGCAAAGTTGCTTATAAAAAAGTAATACTTAACACCACTTTGTAAAAAAAAAAAGGTCTTCAACTAAATTGAAAATGAAGATTATGTCAAGAAATCAGAGAGGCAATTCTCGTAGTTTTAAGATCGTTTACTCCTATTGAGACTGAGACTAATCTCAATCTGTCAAAAGTACCTCTAATTTCCCTACATTTTGACAAGATGAGATTGCAAATATGTAGATGCAAAAAAACCTTTAGTGGATTCTTCATGGTCAAAGATACAGTCGTAAATTGACCGCACAACATATCAGCACCCACATTAAAACGGCATACCTACATCTAGTTAACCTTTACCAGCAAAGCCGCACCCTAGCCAAACAAAATCAAAATACACGGACATTGTTCAACACATTGCAGAGTCCATACAATAACAGACATACCTGATACCAATTTCCATTGCTATCTCTAAATGTATCGATACAGACATGTAATTAGGTAGACGCGACAGCCGGCGGGAAACGCCAAAATACCACGGTAAACCTATACGAGTAACCTATATTATTTTACAGAACTTTCCGTGGTTTCATCCAGTCGTCGAAATGTTATTCATTTGTTTGGGGCTGGAGAGCTGAACAGTTTTAATTTGACGTTGTATTGACCTGGGATGTCTACCTAAAGCAAATTAGTATGATACAAGTCGTGTGCCCGGTGGGATCATGGCAAAAATTACGAACTTCCATTCAAACTGTCATCCTGGGGATGACTTTTCAAAAATCCTACCTTTGTGCTCACTTTCGTCATAAAAGGAACTCTTGTGCAAAGTTTCATGCATCTAGTTTAGGCGGTGCGTTGTCTGCCAGTGCATGAATTAATTTAAGATTTTTATTAAGTAACTGCTGCTGACAGAAAAAAAAATTACAGTCTGGAGACAAACTCTTCTGTTACTGACAGTGTGGGCATTTGGAATTATGATGGATTAAAATCGCCAACCCATATAGAGCTATCGTGGTGATTTAAAAACCTGCAGAATACAAATATTGCCAAGGTAACGTATCTTTTAAAAACTTCAATTAATCAACCCAATTAAAGAACCAATAATTAGGTAACTCTTTGAATACAAAGGCACAATTTACACATAGGAAAACAACGGTCGTAACTGTTTATTTACACGTCAACATTAAACCAATGCCTGGGAAACATAGCTATAAAGGCACATTACATACCTACCCCACAGACACTGCAGTCAATCGACAAGTGAGCTGTGATGGGTCGTTAAACTTCACGAGGCTATCCGTGGTGCAGCCGTCAATCCGGAACTAGTCTCGCCGTGTAATGGCGCATTAGGTTTAAAATGTGCTACATATTGTATTAATTGTTGGAGGTTTACTTGATTTATTGCGATTAGGCAAACGAAATAGTGCACCGAATAAAACTAAAGTACCTATTTGAATGCGATCGAATTTTGTGATGTGATGTGAGTAGCAAACGATGGCGCAAAATGTTGGCCCATATACAAATCTTAACTAAGGATACCTACGAAATAAAGCATCTCAAATCTGAAATCATTACCTCTTTGATTGGTCGTTGACAACGTGAATATTCGTTGTACTAATCATCTAACTAATGCGTCGCTAGTCGCTACAGTTTTCATAATACGCATCACATCAAAGTCCACAATAATTGCAAGAAACTCGTTGAGGATGTAAGCGCTAAAAATAGCAACACAACATCCTGCAATCACAGCCAACGTTGAAAATCTCAATGAAAACAAAAACATTTTGTTACAAAACTTTAATCGAGACCTTGAGGTTCGCAAGAGGCAAGAGGGAGACTTCAACCGACCACTCGACGAGGCAGAGAACCTCAAGTGGACTTCACATCGAGCAGCTGTTACGACCGGCTGCGCCCCATCACACGGAGAAAATATACGAACTGTTCAAACAAATGTCTCTAAAATATACGGCCGCACCGACCGATAGAAAAATAATATTGGCTGTTTACACTGACTTGTACAAACATTTTTATAAGCGGTTTGTTAAATTAAAAACACATTTTTGGATGCGTTTCCAGATTTGAATGGCTGTGTGATTCTGTTACGTGGGAACAGTTTTGAAAAAGATTGGAATTGTTTAAATAAAAATACACACATCCTCTTGAATGGAGAGTAACACTAATTTTATGCGCAAACAATGATTTTACAAGTCACACTATTTATAGAGATAAATCGATACAATAATTGATGAATTATTAACATTAGGTATAATCTACGTTCGGGACAATGACGAAATCGATTTCAAACAATCTTCGAAGGATGATGAAACCAAAACTGTGCATGAATTATGGGAACCTTTGAACCATCTAAAAGAATTATTTTGTAAAACACCAACGATCGTCATGATAAGTTATTATGCACGAGAGTGCACAGATAAACACGCACATGTATGTGATAAAACAAATGACAAACATTAAGGAATTACGACACTGGCACTGGCACAAGCCAGTGTCGCGAGTGGATACAACACAATGACATTTCGAAATGTATGTCGCGGTGAAAATGAGGAATTTGGATGCATGCCTACTAAATTTTAAGACATTGCAACTCTTTGAAAAAGATATTGCCAATACTATTTCTGTATCGCGATTGAAAGATCCAAACAGTCGGCAAAACTCGACTATAATCAGATACACATATGTTAGCAATATATCAGCTATTATACAGGATGTGGCGTAAATAGTGGTCCACAGTTAAGGATTCGATATACCAGATAATTTACTATAACATATTACAATTTAAACCATTTTAGTTGTACATTTTTTGAAGTGAAAACTTCTTTAGCGGCGTTGTACACTTTTTTTGGAATGGGTAAAAAATGTTAAACTTGCGTCAGGACACGTGACCCTGATCGAAAATTCGTAAGATTCCAAAATATCAAAAATTGAAAACAAGTATACAGGATCAAATTAAATTAGCTAGCGAAACTTAGCTACAAGTATACAGGATCAAATCAAATTAGCTAGCGAAACTTAGCCACAAGTATACAGGATCAAATTAAATTAGCTAGCGAAACTTAGCCACAAGTATACAGGATCAAAATAAATTAGCTAGTGAAACTTAGCCACAAGTATACAGGATCAAAATAAATTAGCTAGCGAAACTTAGCCACAAGTATACAGGTTCAAATTAAATTAGCTAGCGAAACTTAGCCACAAGTATACAGGATCAAAATAAATTAGCTAGCGAAACTTAGCCACAAGTATACAGGATCAAATTAAATTAGCTAGCGAAACTTAGCCACAAGTATACAGGATCAAATTAAATTTGAAAATTTCTTTTCAGATATTCCCGTTTCAACTACTAAATCACTAAACTCATCACCTTCTGTTGCTGAGTCTTTGCTTAAGGAAAATGTTAATGGTTGCGATTCGGAATTTAATTTTGAATATATTACCTGTAGAGATATAATTAAAACCTTTCACACTTTAAATGTAAAAAAGACTGCAGATCTGTGGGGTAATTCTGTAGAAGTAGCTAAGTCTATTATTGACATTGTGGCACCTACTCTAGCTCTTATCTTTAATAGTTGTATTGACAATGGGGAGTTTCCTGACCTTATGAAAAATAGTAAAATAATACCTTTGTTTAAATCAGGTAGTACATCAGACCCCACAAATTATAGACCTATTTCTGTACTACCTACCTTTTGTAAAATTTTTGAGAAATTAATTTTAGACCAAATGCAAAGATTTTTTAATAAACATAAATTATTACATAGCAAACAGTTCGGGTTTACAAGGGGTCGTTCAACTACTGATGCCGCCGGTGTTGAACTTTTAGGACATATTTATAATACATGGGAAGATAAATGCGATGCCTTGGGCATCTTTTGTGATTTGTCCAAGGCATTCGATTGCGTTCTTCACGAAACGTTAATCAGGAAACTCCGCCACTACGGGATCCGAAAAACTGCTCTGGATCTTCTTACTTCATACTTGAGTAAAAGGATTCAGAGCGTTGACGTTAATGGAAAAAGATCACCCGGATCTATAGTAACAATGGGAGTCCCACAGGGCTCAATTCTTGGTCCTTTCTTGTTTCTTATTTATATTAATGACTTGCCGTACCTCATAAAGGATAATCATGATATAGTGTTGTTTGCAGATGACACTTCTCTTTTGTTTAAACTTAAACGTCAGCAGTTGGTTACTGACGATGTAAATAGCGCGATCTCGAAAGCAGTCCACTGGTTTAATGTTAATAATTTGCTTTTAACGAGAAAAAAACCAAATGCATTAAGTTTACGCTACCCCACGTTAGGCAGGTGAAAACTAATGTGTTGATAAAGGGCGAGGAATTGAATCCTGAAGACAACACAGTATTCTTGGGCATAACTTTGGATGCTAAGCTTCAGTGGGGCCACATATAGATAAATTGTCAAAAAAGCTAAGATCCGCAGCATATGCTGTTAGAAAAATTCGTAATTTAACTGATATAGAGACTGCCCGTTTAGTGTACTTTAGCTATTTTCATAGTGTATACGGTATTCTATTGTGGGGAAATGCCGCCGATATTCAGACTATCTTTGTTTTACAGAAGCGAGCTGTTCGATCAATTTATAAATTAAGTCCGAGACACTCTCTCAGAGACAAATTTAAAGAGATTAATGTAATGACTGTGCCTTCTCAGTATATTTATGAAAATCTTTTATGTGCCCATAAAAACATAAAATTGTTTAAAAAATACAGTGATATCCATAATATAAATACTAGATATAAACACAAATTTGTTGTACCTACAACAAGGCTCAAAAAAATAGGTGGCTCGTTCAGATGCCAATGTATACGCTTTTATAATAAGCTACCAAGCCACGTTCAAGATCTAAGCCTCAATAAATTCAAATCATTCATTAAACGTAAGTTGTGCCAGAAAGCCTTTTATACCGTTAAAGATTATATTGAGGACAAAAAGGCTTGGGATTGAGCTGCTTAAAATTTCTGCATTTTGAATGACTTTTTTTTTTATATACACATTGACATTAATGATTTTTTTATAAACAATGACATTTGCTTACTTTGTAAAGTATTATATATTATTTTTTTTTTCATTGTGATTTGTGAATGTGAAGACGATGTGGGTCATTTTATTAATTTTTTATGTTTTATTTTTCTCTCTGTTCTATTACTTGTTTTTTTTTTCTCTCATGGTCTGGCAGTTTGAGTAATTTATGTGGCCTACCCAAATGTCCTTTCTTTGGTATTGTTCGTCGAATCGTTGAGCTCCTTAAGTCTTGAGTTGAGCTGCACGATTTCTGACAAATGCGTGCACTGACTGGACAGGTCCTCTCAATCTGTGTGGTTCTTTCCTCAAAAGACCATCTCAGACATCGATCTACATGGTCTTCATATAACCTGACCAAGATTATGTCTGGACTTTAAAAGAGACTGTGACCTCTGAGTTTGTTTCGGCCTTTCTTCTCAGAGTAGTCAGATAGGAAACGCCGACCTCATCTAGTTTTAAAAAAACATGATTGACGTGTAAAAGTGTTTGTACAAACCTACTTACAAAAATAAATTCATTTATCATTTATCATTCATTTATCATTTATCATTTAATTAGCTAGCGAAACTTAGCCACAACTAAACAGGATCAAATTAAATTAGCTAGCGAAACTTAGCCACAAGTATACAGGATCAAATTAAATTAGCTAGCGAAACTTAGCCACAAGTATACAGGATCAAATTAAATTAGCTAGCGAAACTTAGCCACAAGTATACAGGATCAAATTAAATTCGCTAGCGAAACTTAGCCACAAGTATACAGGATCAAATTAAATTAGCTAGCGAAACTCTGCAGACGTTATGGGTATTGATATTTGAACACGTTAAAATAAAATAAAAAAATTAAAGGAGATTGACCCAAGGTCGTACCAAAAAGTCTCATGCATCAAGATCAAAATATTGTAGTACCTAATTAGTTTCATATTTTTTACGACATTTCGCGTCGAGGATTTAATTTTTGAAGTGAAAACTTCTTTAGCGGCGTTGTACACTTTTTTTTTGTAATGGGTAATGGGTAAAAAATGTTAAACTCGCGTCAGGACACGTGACCTGATCGAAAATTCGTAAGATTCCAAAATATCAAAAATTGTAAACTTAATAAAAACTTAATAAAACTTAATACAAATCGCTCTTGAATTTGCATGATATCTAAAAAAATTGGGTTAAAATAGAGAAGTAACTTTTTTTCAAAAGCTCTGAATTTACATAAAAAGCCATAATTTTACACGATAGCTCTAGGTTTCAGCAGTAATTAACAGAATTCAAAATGCAAAAAATATGGTTTTTTGTTGAAACTACAACCAAATTTGTAACAAAAGGTAGAGATTTCGTAAATAAAAAACAAAAAAAATATATTTTCGGAACCCTTGGGTAAAAATGGGTAAAATTGTAATATGTTATAGTAAATTATCTGGTATATCAAATCCTTAACGGTGGACCACTATTTACGCCACAACCTGTATAAGTCTTCGCATTCGTAAAAAACATACTCTGGTCAGGCCACTCTTGCGCGCTGTGGATGTAAGTCAGGTCCATTCCAAGTAAACAAAAGACCCTTCCAAATATTGTTTGCAATTGGGGTTCTCCCTTGTCATAATATTTGTATTAATTTTGTTGCAACTCTCAAAAATTATGCCAAAAGCAATTTAACAATATTTTGGTAATTTAAGCTTAATTGGTGTCCATGATCACCTGTTTTTTTCTTATAGCGGATATGTCCTTAGAAATTCCCATGGTCGTAACCTTAACAGCATTGTAAAAATAAAACCAAACATCTTACAGCGCTCTCAAACTGATGTTGCATACTAGGCACGTTCAGGCTTGCAAAACGAAACTTGAAACTTGGTGTATCCCTACTTTCGTGAAGTCGTAGTAGATTCCTTGTACTGCACCGTGTACCCATTACTTGTTTGCTTAAATTGCTTGTTTGAATGTCTCGGGACAATGTTTACGATTCCAACAGGTGACAATCAACAAAGGTTTGTTGCGGACGTCGAGCGAACACACGCACACCTGTTTAGTAATGTTGAGATTAATCTTACGCTTTTGGACCTGACTATGAATATGTTTCTGTTGAAGAAAATAGTGTTTATATGTAGAAGTTTTTTGTTGTGTACTTCAAACGTGACATCTATATTTATACAAGTAAATAAAATGTAAGTGTCTGTTCGTATAAATGACAAAATAACAGTTTTTTAACTACATACCTACATTATTATGATACGGTACTTATAACAAAAAAACATTTTTTTTGTCTATCTGTCTATCTGTTTGTTCCTGCTAATCTCCGAAACCAACCTGCTGGACCAATTTGGCGAGACTTTCACTGGTAGATAGCTGATGTTATTAGGCTATTTTTTTTTTAATAGTAATAAGACAGACGTTATTGTTTTCCGATATCCACGCGAACAAACTCGCGGGCACAGCTATTTATAAGTATAGCTATAGCATATTTATTAGCTATTGAGGTTTTTAATCCATAAACGCTTAATAACGGCAGGCAACTAGACAATAAGGAACCTTTTGATTGCCATTACAGGAGTGTTTCGAAGAACTCTACATTCCTATAAGGTTTCACTCTTTAAAAAATATTTTTAGAGTGGGGATAATGTTATTACACTTACGTGTATATATCATTTTATGGTTTTAAATGCTGTTAACAATAGTTAATCTTATAGTATGAATACGTTTGGTATGCTCTAGCGGCACCTGAAATAATCAAAGACGTGACAGGTAACAGTACTGACAGTTAAATAGCATTTACGTATGCACAGTATAAAGTGTATGTTACCATCATCAAAATGGCTACTATTTTCTGAAGCGCTATCGTATCCATAACAATTTTAATAAAGTATTTCTGATGAAAAGTTTAATGTAAGCGATGCCTTGTGAATACATTCGTTTAAAATTTGAATCAACTGAATTCTTGGCCGTACTGACACATGACAAATGACTCTTCAAAGCTTATATAAAATTAAATCAAAATTCTCCATGCTGATCGTTTACATATGGGATGACGGATTTAGAACGTAATAGATTAAAATAATAGTGCTATGCTAAGAGCATTTTCAACACTTCCAATAATAATAAGCTATAAGATTAAGAACATTTTTAAATCCGAATACAGTTTATGGATCATGTGCAACTCGTAAAAACCTTCATGAATTACATGGGATTAAGCCGAAAGTTATAGTTCTGCGGTAGGTCGTACACCCGTCCAATACGAATCGCTCAAAAGAAGAAACGTGCATGCAATTGTCTCCCTTATTTTCTAAGAAACATCGCCCAAAATCTCGTGAAATGCTTAGTTTAATGTGAATGCATACGACAAATCGAAACAACGTTCCGTGAAGTGCTAATCCGAAACATATGTGACAAAAAAAATCACTCGAGATAAGGGTCAGTTACAAGAACACGCCTTGCAGCGCATACATCGCGCTATAAAAAGAGCATCGGATCAACGGATTGACAATGACAAGCGTTTAAGGGCCGCGTTTATTTATTTGTACAAGTATTTCCTTTTAGCGACGCCGTAGAGACAAAACAAGGAACTTTTAGATAAGCATTGTACGTTTGACAAGACAAGCCAAGCTATATTATGGTAATAACTTCGGCTCTAAGCGGAGCGTCGAGTCAGACGGTTAGTTACGAACGAAACAGGATGTATTAAATTAGAAAATATATCTCTTACACGAGCATTCTTAAATGTAAAGCGAAATGTATGAAAGTAGTAAAGTTTGGCGATAAATTCAAGTCCGTGTGTCGAGCTTGCGCTTGTAAAACTTGAGTTACTTGTAAAACATCATGTATAACATCTTGCTTGGCGTTGTTTTATTTTATGGTACGAGTTTCTTATTTTATGTGAATAAAGTCCGAGAAAACTATGAAAATTAATTTTAAAGTAAGACAACTGTCTGCGGTGAAACTTTGTAAGAAACTGAAATATTTTAATGCGAGAAAATGGTAGTTGCTTCGTTTCAAATTATACGATTTGTAGTTCGGGATTATACAGTCAGATTTGTACGCACCAAATGTCTTAATCTGCCTTTATCAGCCGTAAAATTTAAATTAAAAACACACATACATAGTTGAATGTCCTCATAAAGGCGCATTTAAGTATTGGGAGTCGGGACAGAACACAAAACTATCGAATGTGTAATTGAGTCGTCGTGAGTCACCCGGGGCGGGCACACATCTGCTGTGCTACGTAGAGGCTGCGTAAGGGTAAGTTACTGGGTGAACTATCATTTACCATTTCATAGACAGAAGACAAATGTGCAGGAAGAGGCCAGGTCTACTGGAGAATTAGGTTCGGTACAAAAACAATTTATCTTACGATTACAAGTCATCATTATTCATCATCGGCTCATAACAGTCCACTGATGCTCCACCTACCGTAACCTACAATTGTATAACTTATAGGAACAAATTTTGTAGTGAAAACACTAAAATGTCATAACTCATAAGCAAAATTAATTACGGATTAAAAAGATGGTTCAAATACAAATACTACTTTTACATAAATGAAAAAAAAATCCTTATTAACAACCGATATACAACCTGTATTTGTTCCTAAATTACTCCACTCAACTCTTATACACTCTTATAGTCCACTCAACGAATGACCCAAAAGGAGATGTAGAGTACGTTAACTAGGCCCTAAGCGATTTCTTTAGAAAGTTGTTCAGGGTGCTTAGGGAGTAAACATACTAAAAGTCCCCGCGTCTAGGAGGTGAGCCGGAGTGGGGGGAGGGGATAAAAGCTCCCACTTTTGAGTTTTTTGCTAATATCTTTAAAACGGTGCGTCGTAGAGAAAAATATCTTCTACGTAATGAAAGCTAATACAATTTTGTACAACTTTTATCTTACACATTTTTTCGAATTTAGAAAAAGTGTATAGGACAATGCTGTTTAACTGCGTTCTCAGTTAGTGGGATGGAGCTGAAAGCCAATAAAATTTTCAAAAATTATTTTCTACACTTTTTCTAAATTCTAATCAGTTTTCGAGCATCACGCTTTGCAAAACTCCTCTGGTGTCTGTCTGTTACCTCTTCCGCTAAACCGATTTAGATGAAATTTGGTATAGAGATAGTTTAAGTCTCGGGAAAGGACATAGGATAGTTTTTATCTCGATATTTCCACGGGAAACTTATGCGGGTGAAACCACGGGATGCTGCTAGTACATAGATAAAAGTTTCTATAATTCAACGGCTAGTGAACGGATTTGGATGAAATTTGGTAGTTAATAGGTTAGGACCTGGATTAATATATAGGCTACTTTTTATCCCGAGTTAACGCCGAAGTAGCAGGCAACAACTAGTGTTTGATAAAAGTCGTATTTTTCGAAAATTTTCACTTTTCTGGAACGTGTAGTTCGAAAATAGGTACGAATTCGAAAAAGTGTGTAAGGTAAAAGTTGTAGAAAATTGTATTAGCTTTCATTACGTACCAGATATTTTTTCTCTACGACGCACCGTTTTAAAGATATTAGCGAAAAACTCAAAAATGGGAACTTTATCCCCCCCCCCCCCCCCCACTCCGGCTCACCTCCTAGACGCGGGGACTTTTAGTACGTTTACTCCCTAAGCACCCTGAACAACTTTCTGAAGAAATTCTCTCACTCTACAACTGCTTTGTTAAGTGGACTATCTAATCTGATAAAATTTTCGTTTTTCCTAATTATGTTAATATTGGTGTTTGGGTCGGTTAGGTTGGGTAGGCGTCTAAGGGAAGACGCCTCATGAAACAATGCTTAGACAATGTCACGACCTCCTTAGTTCTGTAGCAATTGTTCGAAGTATTGTTCATTGAAATGTCACATATATGTAAGCAGCTTTACATACTTATATGCCATTAAGTTTTTACCGACACAAATTTTATCGTGTCACCCTATGTAAAATTTCTACATTTGTAACTAATAAATTATTTTTTTATGGTGTAGATAATAAAGAGTATTATATTCTATAGTCTAGAAATACTAACTCATCTTCACAAGCAAAAACACCAACTTAACTTCACATATTCTAATAAATTAATAAAAATACCCCAGTAAGCTACCACAGCGCTACCTCACCTATTCCCCGAGGTGCACTACCGCGGTTTAGTTCCGGTACTTGCGTAGTCTTTTGTTTTGCGCCCTATCCGCCCACCGTGTATTATTTAGCTAAAACCAGGGGACCGTTTTAATGGACTACACAAAACTAGAAAACGAGGGGCCCGGAAAGATTAGATTTCTTATCAACTAAAAAAATCTTAGCACAAAAGTGTACCCTAATACAAATTGTATTGACTGTTTGGTGACCAAATATTATTAAATAAATAGAAGGGAGGGTTTTCGTGTTGGTATTGTTCTTTTTTTAGTTTTATTTCTTTCGTGAGACGTTCTTATTTTATTATTATTTTAGGTTTCACTTACGTTAAATTTCGGAATTTCCCGACTAGTTTCGGCCTCAGTACTCACAGCACAGCTCAAACATAAGGCATCCTTTCCTTTCCTTCTTAGACTGCATCTAGGTGGGTAATCGTAAACAAAACCAGTATTTTTTTGTGACTATAAGAAATGTACTTTGGTTTCAAATGGCCAAGGAAATGAATGAAGTAGCGTTTCCATGAATAATCTGATTTATAACGATATTGTTGGCTCCTGTAACAATAGGTATTTAAAGTAATTAGTCACTCGTCAACGGACGTAAACTATGAAAGATTGCTTGGCCTGTGGTTTATGTGTGTGAAGGTGATAATACGCCTTATGGCTGCATTGTACGTAAATAATAGTTAGAAAATATTATTATTCAATCAAATAGGACCATAATTTCATAATAATTTAGCGTTCAATTAAGTAAATAATGTTCCCGTGTAATTAATTACACTTATCTTCAAAGTTACTGTCGAACAAACTAGCCTCAATTTAATTTTCGAAACAGCTAATAAAATTTAAAAATAGAACAAATTGTTATACTGCCTGGCCGTAAAATTGCGCCCACATAAATAAATTAACCACAAAATATAAAAATTAACGCGAAACGCGAGAATGTCATTCGTTGTAGGGGAGAGTAGCCCAAAACGGGTAAGCTAAGGTTGATGATAAATAAAAACAATTTATAGATACAAATTGAACATTTATTTGTTTATTTTGAAATGTTTAGTTATCAAGGGCTATAAAATAAATGACATATTTAGTAGTTTTGTACATTAAGAATAAAAAAATAACAAAAATCTTTAACATTTGAATTACCCGTTTTGCCCGTAGGGGGGGCCTAAAGCAGGTAGGGCTTTTGGGCAAAGCGGGTAGGGACTGAATTACATTAGGTCAACGTCAATCAATGACTAGAACTGTTTCATAACAATCATAACTCAGATGGAGCTCCACCAGGATCATCAGCTACTTGCAGTGATAATGGTTGGAGCAATGGAACAGTATTCTTGGAATGGTTGCGGCACTTTGTAGACAACGTAATGAGTTGGCAACGTAAACAGATAATCCATATGAAATAGATACTCATTTAGCTCTAATTCTTGAGCTGCTGTAAAAACTATTGTGAATCTTTCTAGATTTTTTTTGACATCCTTTCTTTACATGTATCTGTAAAGTCAAAAAGTTAATGCAATATTTTTTGCTGCACCATTGACGGAAGTTTTGAGAGCTTCTTCTATCGCAAGCTTCATAACTCCCTCATCCCACGATGCATTTGCAGTCTTTCTTTTGTATTTATTAATCACCTGCAAAAATAAAAGAACTAATAAAGTCAATAAAATTATACAAGGCAAATCGGGTATGGGCAAAACGGGCACCCGCTTTACCCCTACCCTTTTTGCCCACAAGCATGTATTTTTTTCAATCGACTCATATCCTAAAAACCCAAATAATAAACGCCAACCTATTACACAAATAAAACGTCTATTTATTGCAAAATAATAACACAAAACTAGTAAGACCATATTGTAAACCATTTTCGAGTATTCAAAAGTAATGTAACTCAATTTTTTTTAGTGGAAATAGCAAAAAACTTCTTTCTTATCTTACCGTGAACGCGTGTCCGCCAGAGAAGCGCGACGACTCCCTGTGATTGGCGAGCGGCAGGCGCCGCGCACTGCACGCACACATTCTTATTAGCATTAACGGTGCGCAATTTAAAAAGCATACCCGTTTTAGGCGGGCTACCCGTTTTAGGCTTACCTCCCCTAATATCATTGTATGTACGTTATCCCATATGCGGGTAGGGATGGCGATAATATAATTAACGCGATTATGGTACGCCCACCTCCCTATTGTTAAGTTTTAATGTGATGTAACTAATCGATGCATTAAAGCTCAAAGTGATAATTAAGTTATCGAGTGTTACAAGCTTGAAATAAAATAAAGTTTATTTTACAACGATGAGTCACTTTTGATGAAAAAGTAAAACACTCTTGCAAAAAGATATAAGATGATTAATGGTTTACAGCACACGTTAAATGCTGCGTAGGACTTTTTGACGTAGGTTAAAAACGCTTATCTTACTTTACGCCCATTTTACCTTACGAAATGGCGCTGAATAAATCTTGCAGATTGACACATGTTAAATTTTACGAGGCACTAAGAAACTTATTTAAAGAATTTGTAGCGAAGTTTTTTTTTTTATTGCTGAATGGGCCCGCTCTTGACATTGATCACGCCTGATGGAAAGCGATGGCTGAGGATGGTCTATGATGGAACGAGCGTACTCAGAAGATGCCTAAGGCACTGGAACTCCCACGCATCGACGAAACACAGCAGCCTGCTTGACGCCGGACTCCGGTGGGAGGGTGGTCGAGAACCAGGCGGGCGATAGCCCTACCACGCAAGGGAAGAATTGGCCAGTCAAATAAAGTGTTGGGTGTGACTGTCCAGGATGTGCCGAGCGCTAGGGGGTTTAGGTGAGTAACTGGCGGAACAAACTGCGCTACACGAGGAGGCTTCTTCGTGTATCTCAAAAAGCTAAATCGAACTGAAAAAAATGCAACGCGTTTCAAAAATCAAATAAAAATGATGATGGGTGAAAAAACCGTTACAAAATACCTTATTTAGAAAATAACTAAATATGTCACCTTTTGTAACATGAACAGTTGATAAATATCATGAATAGGTAGCCACCCAGAAAATAAACCTTGCTTCTTAAAATAACAATATAATGTAGCGTATAATAGAAATCCCAACGGTATAAATTATATTGTGTGATAAACATCTTTGGCTCCCGCACAGTTGGACCCGCAGATTGTCCCCCGAAATGAGTGTGACAATATTAATGAATGGCATTGCCACAGCAAAAAATTCAATTAGGACTGCAATCTTTAATGAAGGTATTCCATCGTATTGATGGATTATGTCGTCGTCCGTACGTAGTAGACGAGTCCTTTGAAAAACCTTTTGATAGAGGATAAAATAAAATAAAAATCAGAATAAAATATTAATGAAGGACCATTGATTTCGCTATAACACAGGAACGTATGTTTTGAATTCGTTGCCAGTATTTTCTGAATGTTTCTCGGACAGTTATCGTTCTGACATTAAATTTTATTCAACCCGTAGCGAAAAAATATTGCAAGATTTTACAAGATTGAACAAAATATTCAAACACAATGCATGCATAATCCGACAATCTCCAAAGAAAAAGCACAATACACTACGAAAAATTATTCACAACATTCCAGAAAACATCGAATGCCCTAGCATAATAAGAGTCACTTAATAAAATTTAAGCGTTGAACAGTTTAGCCGTAGAGCCCATAAAGAAGTCGATGGGTCGGAGGAGCGCTACAATGACGGCGGCCGTCCCAGGACATTCGGTCCAAGTTTATTTTACTGTTCCCACTAAAATGTGCAGTAAAAGCCCGCCCACGCGATGTAACACTCATGATATTCCTACTGACCTCTGCCCTCGTATAAAGAATATCCCAGACGCATAATCCCAAGGAAACTTTATTGTCACCCGATAATTTAATACCGATTCGAATGTGTATGAATAAAAATGTTCATGCTTTTCAAGTATAGAAAAGTAAATAACGAGGATTTTAATGATCTCCCGGCTTTTAATACGGTCTCCGTCGTATATCTTCCCCTTTATAATTGTGTATCCTTTTTCGAATACAGGGATGTCTGAAGAGTGATTCAATAAAAAGTTTTTATTGTCTTTGCTCGCACTGCAGCGGTTATAAGCTGGCCACTCTCCAGTTTCCAGATTGTGTCGAAATTATAAAAGCTGTTCCATTTTGTGGACCGTACGGTAGACATCATTTTTGTCTACATAAACTACGACAAAGCCAAGGAAATGCGTTGTTCTGGCCAGTTTTATTTTAAAATTGAATCCATTTTCAAATTAAAATCTTCACATTTTTACGTTGGCAGGAACACAACAGTTTATAAACCGAACACAAGCGTCGTTGGTTCCATTCTAAGATAGAAGATAGCAGAAATATTATTGTGTTTCTCAACAATATCTAATAATTCATAAAGGGAAAAGATTGTAATAACAGTAATTTATTGCTTGCATGTATTCTTATGTCAATTACTTGATACATCTGGCGCATTACTCATCGTAACATGACTGACAAAGTAGGTAACTCAGATATGGTTATTGGTGCATCTTTAGGGCGGGAGCTTTATTGGCCCGAGTCGTTTAACTTATTTAGTTTTATTGGCCTTACACCGTTTATCGTATTAAGACAATCCAGTTATGCCATCTCACATTCCGTGGGGTGTTTTGATAAACCGTTCAATTTACTAAAGGATGATACTTGCGTCTAAATGGGTACTACTTCCTCTAGATGATGATAGTGGGAGGTTCTATTGCGGTGTAGATTGAAAGTGAGGTAATCCTTTAGCTTTCGCTTATTATAGCTTGGGCTAGAGAAAGGCATTGATCGCTATTGAATAGATATCTATTTCGATTATAAAATCTTAGAAATTCTATGTACGTAGGTAAGTATTGTGCCTCGCCGTATTGTAGGGTTATGGACTTGTGGCACTTAATGATAATTATTTGCGTGCGTGCCTTCGCTAGTCTTGCACCGTAATTGTAACTAATGAATGTTCATAGCTAGCTTCTAAGGTAGGTCTAACGAACCCCGTGCTGTGCGACTAAATGAAATGTCTACAACCACACTTACAACTAAAAGGACACAAGATGAGTTTTATTTTTTGTGTAGAAACTACCTGTTTCAGTGGTAGTGCCACAATTAAAAAAGCTTTGCTAGTTCATTACGTACTATCTACCAAAAACTAACATAAAAAGAGGATGCTACTGTCCATCATTATTAATATAGAAGTATATGAATCATATCTTTCGAAAACCACAGGAAGGGATCTTACTGGCTTATTTAGCCAGCATGGGCGTTACCAGTGGGCTGGCATCCTGATCCCACGAAGTTTTAGCTGCGTGCACAGAAATTATTATCAGAAAATAAATTGGTACTTAAATCAAATCACGGCAATAGCTCTACAGCTAGAGCTTCGGACAAGTCGGATAAAACCATCCGTTGCCACTTTTAAAATAATTTAACCCAGCTTCGAATGCTGGCTATGCCAATGATGTTCGGTCAACTGCATTTAAGTACCTATTTAATACTTCAATTACGAATTATTGCTACGAAATAAAGGCCCAAAGGCGTAGGTAAACTAAAAAATCGACAGGTTGTTTTTTTAGTTTCTGGGTACAATAATACCCAGATACTAATTTTCCTTCTGATTTTTTTACGTTACATTACGGTTTCCAACTACCAAATAACTTCTACAGCTAAGCCAACTCCATCTGAAATCCTTATTCCTGTCAAACGATCATGGCTAATTGATAACGGACGAACGCAGCAAATGCACGTGACACAAAATCAATATGGCCGTGATGGATGGTGCTGAATTTTAATTAAACCTACATCAACCTGTTAGCTGACAAAATGAGCTTATAATGGCAACGCAGTGTAGGTACGTAGCACGTGTCTAGCCATTAATCTGGGAGTAAATATTGAATATTAATGTCATATGATTTTACTGGTACTTACCTATATCTACTTAGCGAATCGGTTTTTCGTGTCATATATGTTTTGTTTTTATACCGATAAAAAAGACATGTTCTTTTCCGCATAGGTTGAAATGTGACATATAATATGTGATTGTAGAAATGAATGAATCCTAATACATTACCTATAATAAATAATGTAGGTAACTATGTAACAGTTTGGCATAAAGGTCCTAACACTTGGTACACAATTATTTAGAGACATTTCGTACTCTCCAGTAAACTATTCTTCATAAAGAGTTCATTGACAAACTGTAAAATTTTACTGCTTCTTAGATAGGTACACAAAATAAAATAAGACGTTGAGAATAGAATCGTTTTATGTTCGTTACATTCTATGTAGTCTAGAGTCTAGGAACTAGGTTAGCGCCATAAAGTCATAGCATATTTTTATCATAGGTTTAAAGACACGGTCTGTAAGAATATAGCAACTGATTCTGCTAGAACTAGATCGACGACTTGAAATAAAAAGGGATTGTAGGTTTGCTAACTTGGTGCTGTTCAAAACCTCCAAAGATTTGCTAGACAAATGAGGTAAAAGAAGCAGCGTAGCTCCTCCTCCACTTAAAATAAAACCGCATCAACAACTATGTAAGTAAAGAAGCCATGAATAGAAAAACAAAAAGCCCACATAACGAAACAAAATATTTTTAACAACCTGCCAAGAACTTAACGTCAACAGCCATTAATTAGAGGCACTAAAGTATTCATTACGATCACAATACGAGCATCCCATACAAAGTTGAGGCCAAGTATCTAACGAACTGACCGACAGCGGTGCCCCCTGCCGTGGCGGAATGAGCAACCGTGAAATTACTCGTAAAACTTGCATTAGTGAAGCGGTTAATAAAGCCAATGAACCATGTGGTCCTCTCATAAACCCACACAAAAATTATTAAGTCCTTAAGACACTTCTTCCCCGCAGTTATAAAAGTCTAAATGGGGATTATTAATAGCCATTACTTTGATGTTGTCATTAAACATTATGAATAGAAGCTCTCTGGCTCTGGCATTCATTGATCAGTAAAATATAAAATTAATATTATTATACGTCTATTAAATAATTGTGAACAGGTATAAGCACAGCACGGTTCTAATGGCCTATCGCGGCTTCGCTAGCAGTTCTTGTAGGTAATGATCATAATGAGACATGAAGAAATCTAATAAAATATCAATTAAAAATAACTTTTAATAGGCGTATAACTTTCATCAACTTCGAGATTTAATATAAAATCTCCACAGGTACCGGATTATGAGACACCAACATGAGCTTTTTGTGTACGAAGTAACTAATTAAGCACATAAGAAGATAAATTGTCAAAGGGTACAAATGATTGGTTTATTTCTTTAGCATTTTAGTTTTTGTTTTCCTGTCTTGCAATAATCTCTATGCAATAATCGCTATTTAATTGATCTCACACTGTTGATTTTATTTTGTTTAGTTTGATCTCACGCTGATGGCAATGTATATTCTAAGTTTATTTTTTATATTTTATTCTAATATGATTTTAGATTAGTTAAGTTTTAGTTTCTCTTTCCCTGTCTTATTATAATCACCTCCATTTTAAAAATGTCGTAACACAGACTCCCAAGATACAGGCAAACGCCTAGTTTGGGGGTCATCGTCTATTCTCTCCTTGTACAAATTGTGACTAATAAATAATTTGAATTTGAATTTTGAATTTCAGTACCAACTTAGATATTAATAATTATTATCATCAGCAGTGAATACATGTAATACAGTGAATCTTGTAACATCTTAATTCACATTATGGCATGCAAATAAATGAATATGAATATGAATAACTTATATAATAGGTGTTACATACGACCTATTTACGGAATAATATAATAAGTTAGTATTGTTGCTACCAATAGGTACCAATAACAATACTTGACATACCAATTCCACATCACTCGTTTTAAACTGACACGTCTATAATTGCGTCCCATTATTTCACATACTCCACAATTATATACACCTTACTAGCTGCCAGCCATGTCACAGTCCAATAGCTCCACAAAGGGGGCCTGGACACCATGACATGATGAAGTGTCACCTCTCCATGATAAACGATACTATACCTCGGGCGTCAAATGAGAAATTCAATTTCTCGCTCCCGTTAGTTCGCTTAGCTGCCGGCGTGATATTTAAGATCAATCAGGAGTTACAGTGATTTTATTTATGTTGTTTTGTTACGTGAAAGGCGTGGATAAAGGGCTTGGAGCTTAGAAAGAGAAATGGTTTTGTAAGTGCTGGCGTTCTTGGAGTTGTTCCGTTTACGGAGGAATTCCTAGGTTACCTACGTACGGAACGTACAGTCAACAAAAGAGATAAGTATACAGGATCGTCGGATATAGTTGAAGTTTAGTATGAAAACGATGGATGTTCTCGAATACAATTTTATTTTATTGATAGAAAACTAACAGCTCATTTATCAAATTAAATTTCAGTCGACAACTTCCATCGGTTTCTCACTAACTTGAACAATATCCGACGATCCAGCATACTTATCTCTTTTGTTGACTACTTGAATTTTTTTCAATTGCAAGAAACGATTTTGGCGCTTTTCAGAATGTCCGCTTTGAAATGCGTTTTTGTCATATCATCGATGTGATTTTTATTAGGAACGTAGACATCTCTAAATTCGATTCTCCTTATTAATAAATAGAGAAGCTTCTCAAATTAGAATGGTCCCAATCGGCGGTAAACATCAACATAATAATACAGGTAGCAGGATATCGACAGTATTCAGTAATGCTATTCCGTAAAAATCTCACCGTGAAAACTTAGGTGAAGTGAGCTGTCAATATTGTCAATCCCTAGCATCTCACCGTGAAAACCATTGAGATAGGAAAAACATGGAGAGGCCGCGTTATTCTATACATACATTTGCTTATACAAATATGAGTGAAATATGATTCAGAATACGAAATATCGTTTTGTCTCGTTCTTTCTAATAAGGTAATCGTATTTGATAAAAGAGACAACAATATTTTAAGTTGTTGCTTATTTTGGCAACATTTTGACGTGACGTAGTACAGTTGTAGGTAAGGTGCCGTAGCAGCCATCTTTTGCGACAAGTTTCGTGGTAGTTTTGCTGTCAAATGGTTGTTTACTTTTTGTATTATTGAGATTTGCGAGAAAATTACAAGGATTTTACCTTTTAAAACTGCATGCAAATGTTGGAAAACAACAATTTAACATGTCTGTGTGTTGTATTGTGAAGTGTGGTGCAAGAAAGAATGAAAATAAACCTCTAATGTCTTTGCACAGGTTAGTTGCCGGTTTACATGCAATAATACATTGAATAATACACATTCGATGATACAGTTGTAACGCGATCATGAATTTATGGCTAAAGTATTGATATTTGGGTTCATTTCCGTATAATAGACCTTTTTAGTATATTTTGTTAATTCATTTGTTTGTTTACAATAACATGTCAAATGGAATAGGGTTGTACCGTTGCCGTAATAGTTTTCTCCGCTGAAACGTCATCGGTATATTCTGCGATGTGAACATAAGTAATTCTGTGTCCTATTCGGTCCGAGTGATCTTGCCAGGTCCGGCCTCTGGTTCACAGCACCGAAATTAAAATATTTTATTTCACATAAACCTACATGGACACTTAGGAAACGTCAGAAGCTAGGTGCACGGTTCCAATTGGTTGTTTCCTATGGGGAAGATCTGGCAAGAAACTCCACAATTTTTACAATGTATTCAAAATGTACCTGGTACTGATTTTAATAAACAAATAACTCGTTTTTTATTAAATTTATGGACTATCTGTTTCTCTCTTCTCGCCACTGCAGATTTATTACCGAAAAAACTCAGTGAAAGCTGAAGTGACGGTAAATGAGAGTTGTTACATTTGGTACTTACGCTATCAGATGCATTTATAAGTAGGTATCTTATTATATTGCCATTTGTCTTCACAATTTGTTTGTCTTAAGCATAACTATAATATTTTTCTCTGAAAATTCTAACTCTAATAAAAGATTTTCTTTTTTGACTTGTATGTACCTATCGATAAATAGTTCAGTAATTAACCATGAGTCTTTCGTTTTACGCATCAGAAAAGATTATAAATAAAGTATTTTCGCACACTTTATTTTTATGCAAAACTGTAAAGTATATTTACCGAAAATAAAGTAGGATACGTTATTATAAAGTATGGTTGGCAACCGTAATTACAACGGACTTTAATTTAGTAAGTTATTATCCAAACGTGATAACTAGTAAGACTCATATTTTTAGTATCGATACTCGATAATAGTAACACCTATGTTCCTTGATTGGTACAACCCTAGCAGTGGCAGCCATTTTATGCGACAAAACGAGTTGTAGGTATGCACCCTTTTTTTGTAGGTATTTCCAGTCCATACTTTTTATATGTCAATGGTGAAAACTTAGGTGAAGTGAGCGTGGAGTGAGCTGTCAGTAGTGTCAATTCCTAGCTAAAACAAACTCACTTCACATAGGTTTTCACGGTGAGATTTTTACAGAATCGACCGGCTGTATGATTCTGAGCCCCCTCGTTAAAAATTTCGACGGTTATTTTAAAACAAATTAGCTGTTCCATAAATTTTGACGACGAATTAATTTTACGCTAGGGGATCTAGAATCATGTACTGAATCAATGGTATCACGTTTGGCGTCGATGTCCCTGCATCCTGTATCTATATGTATGAATGTAATTATATACTTATATATTTTTTTTTATTTACGAAATTTTGATCCTATATTCAAAATTTCGTAAATAACACCTTTAGGCTGTCTTTCCACCAGACACGAGCGAGGATGGGTAGCGAGGGATGTGTATGAAACCAACGACATCATAACATCGCTTCATTTTCATAGCTTGAAGTAAGTTAGCGTTGGTTCTGGTTAGTTTTACACACATCTCTCGCTACGCATCCTCGCTCATCTGTGGTGGAAAGGCAGCCTAACAGCTACAACGGCAATGCAATGTTACTACCACAAAGATACACAAACATCTACCTTACATTGAGTAGGTACCCAAAAATACAATTAAAAATACAATATACCTAGACGACAATAAAAAAAAAATTGTATGTATAATTATACATCACCTTTTGTATGTACCTGGTAATGGTAGGTGAATTATTTATGTAGGTGCTCGTCATAAGTAGAAGTCCATGTCTAGGTACAAGACAAGAATAAAGCCTGCGTTCCGCTCTGATAGAGGATTAATAAAATTATAATTGCCAATATACATATAACCGAATATGAGTTGGTAGTTCAAACACGAGTAGGCACCCAAGTAAACTACAAACGACGATGAAATCCAATTAATTTGGGACTGCATGCGTAACACAAGCAAAACCACATGCAATGTGTATTCAATCAGCACACACAACTGCTGAGTAGGTATCTAGCAACAGTGGTGGAAATATGCGAAACATTTCATGAAGCGATCATGGTAAATAGGGTAGGAAGGAACGTACTGAATAACCGGCCAAGTGCGAATCGGACTCGCACACAAACTAAAAGTTCCTTACGAGCCGCCCACTACCTGAACGCGCCCCAGAAGGTGGTAGCCATAAGGGCTATCCGGGGCTACCGCACGATCTCTGGCGAGGCGGCAAGCCTCCTTGCCGGACTGCCGCCATGGGATCTGGAGGCGATAGTCCTCGCGCGCCTGTAAGAGTGGCGCGCGGAGGCACTACGCCGGGGGGAGGATCCGCTTCCGCGGCAAATCGCTGCGGAGCGGACGGATCTCCGGCGCGATCTCATGGCGGCATGGAAAGAGCGACTGTCGCAACCCAGCGCAGGGCACGCCGCGATAGCGGCGATAAGACCCCTCTTTGAGGAGTGGCTAGAGAGGCGCCACGGCGCCCTCACCTACCGCCTGACGCAGGTCCTCACCGGACACGGAAGTTTCGGGAGGTTCCTGTACATCATCAGGCGGGAGGAAACGCCCGGGTGTCACCATTGTCAGGATCGCCCAGAGGACACGGTGGAGCACACGGTGGAGGTCTGCCCCGCTTGGGCGGAGCACCGCCGTGTCCTCGTAGAGGCGATTGGCAGCGACGGCGACCTCTCGCGTCCGGCCCTGGTGCAAGCCATGGTCCGGGCCGAGAGGGAGGGGGAGGCAGTCACCTCCTTCTGCGAAGCAGTCATGCTAGCGAAGGAGGTGGCGGGACGGCTCAGGGAGAGAGCCTCCCGTCCCAGCCGCCGCGGGAGACGCTCCGGGCGTCGGGAGCCGCGTGACGACTCCCGGCCACCGTAGGCGCGGGCCTGCGGGCGGAGAGTAATGGGTAGCTCACCGCCCGATCAGGACCAGGCCCGTGCCGGACGGCGCGTACGTGTTCCACGCGCGCCTCAAAGAGATGTCAGCATCGGGGAGGGGCCCCTTAGGGCCGAAGCCTGCCGGGTCAGCGGGATTGTCCGAAAGGGTTACCGCTGGCCCGGAACATAAAAGGCTAAGGAAGGAACACGGGTGGGTTTTAGTCAGTAAGAGTCTGACACTCCCTTCCGCTCCACCCAGAGCGGGAGGAGTCATTTGATGATTTCCCTTCCGCAAAAAAAAAAAACCACCGCACCATATATGACACTCAGTAAGAAGGTCGCATATGTTCTTTATTTCGTTACTTATAACTTGGAAACTATAAGCAGGAACTATATCTTAATATTTTCTGCTCACTTCGTAACTTAGACTAAAGTATTTCCTGCAAAACTGTAGCAAGTGGGAAGATATTGAATTTATTATGATGCCAAAGAGGAAATGTTTCTTCATAGAAACGCTCTCGCCTGTTTTCTTTCTGGTTAATGACCATAAAACAATGATTTTTTATAGAATAATAAATGTTTTCTTTTTTGATGATAAGTATGTACATTATTTTTTTAAGCATTAGCTAGAACCCTCAAAAAATGCCGATTTAAACCGCTGTCAACAGAGGCCTAGTGGACAACCATTAATGAAAAAAGAAAAACAGGGATATATATTTCATTCAATTTATGAAATATCTTTTAAATTAGTCCAATATTGAAGGAGGAAGTAGGCTAGAGCCAAACCTCGATTTACGACTTTTTACTTAGGAGTTTTCAAAAGTCTCTCCGACCGCATTTCCTCAATTTATAGGTATCTTTGAGGTACCAATCCAATGATTTGAGAATGAGCGAATTTATACAGGATGTACCGTAAAGGTGTGAATGTGTTTATATGATCTGTGGATGTAAACCCGACCATCAAACTGAACAACTTTTTCCATGGGGCCAACATCGTACCTAATTGCGAAAAAATATCATAATCAGCCGTCCAAAATATTTGGGTCGAGTACTTAGGTATTGACGTTTTGTACGGGACAGTGAATAAGTTTTTTGCGATTACGATGTTGGTCCCATGCAGAAAGTTGTTCAGTTTTATTGTTTTAAAAATTAGTTTGAACGAAACAACACCTTGAGCAAACAAAAGGTTTTAAAACGAAGAGTCCATTGATTTATTTAAGACCCGCACGGTTGAGTAGCGACGTTTATGTTTGTTAACATTATAACACCGAAACCCGACTACCGATGTATTCATAACTTCCTTTGTGGACGCCATAAAGCATCGTAAACGCTTATTGTTCAAGAACGCGATAATATTAAAGAAACTTTATCGAGGCTTGTGCCATAAAGTGTGGAATGTAGGAGCTGCCTAGTTCCATTCGGTAAGAACTGCAGCTATTGAGATAAAAAGTAAAACTGCACTTATTCCAAGTAAATGGTCATTCAATCTACTGGGAATAAGTGCAGTTGTTTTAAAGTTGAACGGTTACAAAGCGTGTCGAGCGTTTCTTTGGACACTTTGTTTCAATTTTTGCAGAATTTGTACTGCTTCGACATAGAAGGGTGTGCAAAAGCGATTTTAAAAAGCTTCATCAGATTATTTTTAAGTCCTGTATAATGGGGGCTGGCGGGTTTAGGTATTGCCATCAAACGGAAATATACAGGTGTTTTTTTTTTACCGGTTCCAAATTTTTACAGGGTGTTCTACCCATGAATATGAACAACTTTCACTAATGGGATCAACTCTGAAATCACGAAAAAAAATCAGCTGTTTCATACAAAAGTTCAATACCTCCTTGACCACAATGTAGGTACGAAACAGCTGTTTTTTTTTTTTACTTTTTTCTGAGAAATACCGTATCGCACTTTGCCCGACCTGGGAATCGTAACCTGCGGTGCTATTCTGTAAAAATCTCACCGTGAAAACTTAGGTGAAGTGAGTTTGTTTTTGCTAGGAATTGACACTATTGACAGCTCACTCCAGCTCACTTCACAATCGACCGGCTGCAGGACCTTACCTATGCCAACAGTAGCGCTTGCGACTATACTAGAACAACGAGGTACCTAATCAAATACGAAATGACGAAATAAGAGTGCACTACCTATACTATACGTACATAGGTGTGGTAGGGTAGTCGGTATATCTCTACCTCTGCTCTTGTTGGTTGTTAATTTAATTGTAAAAATTAATATTTTTTTAACCGACTTCAAAAAAAGGAGGATGTTCTCAATTCGGTTGTATTTTTTGTGTTTGTTACCTCAGGGGGCCTATAAAAGCCACTTTGGCAGAATCATAAAAGGATAACATAATGGACAGTTAACCGTTAGTTAGCATTTTTCAGTTATTTTTTTTTGTCTGTGCTAAAATACCAATCAATCCGATCCAAATCCAATCCCAATCTCTTTGATTATACCTACGTCATCATCATCTGCCTAGCCTTTTCCCAACTATGTTGGGGTCGGCTTCCAGTCTAACCGGATGCAGCTGAATACCAGTATTTTACATGGAGCGACTGCCTATCTGACCTCCACAACCCAGTTACTGGGTAATACGATACCCCTTGGTAAGACTGGTTGTCAGACTTTCGGGCTTCTGACTACCCGTAACGACTGTCAAAGATCCACAAATAACAGCCGGGACCAACGGCTTAACGTGCTTTCCGAGGCACGGAGGGGTCTCAGTATACATGTAAAGATGGTCACCCATCCACAGACCAACCGCGGCAAGCGTAGCTTAACCTGATCGATCGACCTGTACGGCTGTTATTATTTAGCCACGGGCCCCTCCTTTGATTATACCTACGTAGTGCAGCGAAAAAAGAAAAATACGGACTGACTTCGCCATATTGCAATTCATAATGTTATCCTTTTATGATTCGCCAAAGTGGTCTTTTAGGCCCCCTGTAGGCCTGTACGCTGTCATTTATAAACCGATTTGGAAAATTATTTTTTTTTATTTAAAAGGATATAAGTAGGTACTTACAAATTGGTCCCATTTTTATCAAAATCCAGTTCTGATGATGGGATCCATGAGGAATTGAGGGAACTCCTCAAATATTATAGGCACACCTATAGCGATTTGGGTATTTTTTATAGTAGCTGGTGCATTTGCTCTCGGAAACCACCATTTGGTGAAGTGGAGCTGATGAAAAAGACCACAGATGGCCACCGGAACTACTCAATAATAAGTATTTCACGGGTTGTGATTCGATTACTGTGATAAGCAATTTAAGCTCGTCACAATGCGAATGGTGAAATAGAGCTGATGGTGGAATACCAGGAGATCTCCTCAACAATGAACGTCCCTGCATCGGGAAAAGCAATATTTTGTAAAAGGCGATGGGCAAGTTGACATTAGGCTATTGTAACTTGTACCTATACATTACAACAACAGACCCACTAAAAAGCGAGAAATAAAAACTTTTTAACAAAAAAAAACCGACTTCCAAAAAAAACCGACTTCCAAAAAAAATACTATAAACTGAAAAATAACTTTAATTTCGGAAGTCGGTGGCAAAAATTAAAATAAAGATCCAAAGACACCGACTTCCAAAATTACACACACACACACACACACACATTTTTAAAAGAGTAACGGTGAAAGAAATTCCACCGTTACTCTTTTAAAAATGTTTACGAAAACTACCATTTGGAAGCGGCAACTAGAATCAATTCTATTTTATTTATTGTAATTTTTCGCGTTCAAAAGTGCCTTTTGTGTCTATTTGAAATTAATGCTTTGACTTTGTTGGTCCTGCGCCTGATCTCTCCGGTCGTGTCGGATGCATGCAGACCCATCGGACTATGATAGTGAGAGAAGGGAGAGTGCACCAGCTGTGTCTGCGTACACACTTGTGCGCGCCTGAGGCTACCCTCTTGAGATTGGCCGCCATGGCCGAAATACGGTCTGGAGGACTACCTTTACTCTTAGGCGTACCGGCTTATGTATTTATTCAACATAAATCTTATCTTGACTTATCAACATAAAAGCACCCTAGTTTTAAATTTATAAATTGTACTGTAATTTTTCAGCTAGACTGCTTGCTTCGCTTGCCAGTAAAACTAACAAACTACAACAAAAAAACGCACCCAACGCGCATCCGTCAGCAGGAGTGAGTAATCTGCGGCAAGAGCTAGAGTGCAATAAGATTTATGATTATGAGCCACAGCCGTGTACACGGGGACATCACAATTTATGCGATAACACTGTTTTGTCTTCACGATAAATTAATAGTCCACTTGCGACGCTACACAACTTTTCCATCCGCGGCCGTCAAAACGCGGGACAAAGCCATAAACTGTGTCAAATTAAAAAACCCTTTGAACTCGCCGTAAACATAATCGTATAGTACTTACTAAAATAAAAATATCGTTCAGAATGCAAGACATGTGTCCACATGTTGTTAAGACTAAGAGACAAACCGTGTATAATGTGATAAAGTGGCTGGCTGGATACCGTTTGGATGACGAACTCCCGTTTAATTGTGTTGAAAGAAAAAGTTTAGTTTTATTTTTAAATTCGGGGTGCCGACTTTAGCGCAGCGTGTTTTCGTTTGGTCACAGTCGTGATTGTTTTTCTCATTAAATCTCATAGCTTTTTTATTAGAGTTTATTTTTTGTGGCTATGATAATTTTTTGGGAGGCGAGCGGAGCGTCCAAAATGGGTGCATGCATGAAATATTGAAAATATGATGAAGTTTTCAGTCTTTATCCATGCATTCGCGTGTGGTCTCAACATTAAATATTACCTACAGACAAATTGATGATCTTTGCCGTGAATCTTTTTTTACGCCACTTCAAGATATTGGCTATGATGCCTCCCGTTACCTAAAACGATCTATGCTATAATCGTCCTCTAAAACCTTAACTACGTAGTTACCATCACCAGTGTCCTTATCATCAGTCTAGCCTGCAAAATGTTCACGAAACAGAACATTTATCAGTAGATAGGTGCAGGCTGTTTACCTTAATGATGCGCCTTCTCGTCGCCGAGACGAGATAAATCGACACACTTGAGAGTTCGAGACTCTCCCACGGCGTGACATGCGCACCCTGAGTCCTGACATCAGTGTCAACAAGGGTATCATATCTGTTTTCTTTGTCCGTTTAGTGCTTTTTTGTTGAGACATTATCGCTATGGAGGGTGAATTGTTATGAACGTTAATTATCTTGAGAGTAGTTAATTTTATGGAGATTACAGATGACTTGCTCTGGATGCGAGAAGCACATGGCGTATTTCCAGCAGCCGGGTGATGTCTTCCGACTCAATAGCTAAATGATGATGATGAACGCGCCTACAAGTGCTTATCCACCTCGTGCATATACCTACCTACATGCACGAGGTGGATAAGCACTTTTATACCTAGGTTATGTAGGTAAGGTCAATGGGGCGAAGACCGTCTGTAGGGCAAGAACGTACAGTAAGAAATACGAGGAATTCTGAATACTTACAAAGATGCCAACCCAAGATACATAAACGTTAAACTGTTTTAGTTTCTATTTTTTGACACCGGTGGCGCTCTATAAGACCCATAAAGAAAAAATGACATTTCAAATTTAGTCGGGTTACCAACTTCAATTACGACACACACGCTGTCGAAAAAAAAAATTAAGTGGTATTTTAAAAGTTTTCTAAGTATTTGTGTAGGTAAATTCATTAATGATTAATATCTTTACCTAACTATTATATTAGAATTGAATAAAACACGTTTTTCACGAAATTACATCTGATGAAAAAAACGTAACTTCAAATTTCAATAGTGGAGAAGTCCGTCTACTTCTTGGAGGCGAAGATCGGCGGCATACGCCGGGTCTTCGCCGATTCCAGATATCATAAACCTTTTAATACTAAACACATTTTCAAATTAAATTATCTAATAGGTAACTGATTCGTATAGCCTAAAACTACTGCTTTCTACGATATTTGACAGTTTACTATTAACTTGATATGTGTGACAGTTGAATATAGAAAAAATATTAATATGAGCGTCAGCGTAGGTACGGCATTTCATACTAACTTTCAAGCCCTTGTTTTTCGAAATGAATGAATCGATTTTAATGAAACTTGATTCGCATAAGCAGGATACAAAGGTCGAAATATCTTATTTATAAAAAGATAACTGGAAATCTCTGTTTCTATGGAAAATTTAAAATTGGTCTAATTAGGCTGGCTGTAACACTATTTTTTGAAAATGTTCTTAAGTAATTTTTAGACCTTTGTATCCTGCTTAGGCGTATGAAGTTTCATTAAAATCGATTCATTCATTTCGAAAAACAAGGGCTTAAAAGTTTGTATGAAATGCCGTACGTAGTAAGCGCTCTTAAACAAAAAATATTTTTGAGCTTCCTGTGTGAACCATTTGTCTAGGCCCGACTACACTTGAAAATTCCTTTTGGATGACCCCTTGTTAGTTTATTCTTCAATATTACGTTTTATTGCTTTTTTCAGGTAATTCTATTGGGCAATTTAAGTACCAAAGAAAATCCAATAGAGGATCATACTCTAAGTAGAAATTGAGAGAAGTTATACAAGAGGAGCTATACTAGAAGCAATTATACTTTTGACTACTACTACTACTACTTCTGAAGTATAATTAGGCTACTCCATTTTTATTTTTTAATAATTGTTTATCTTTGTCAGTATATTTAAATACGAGTTGCGTCTCATTTTTTCGTACTTTCGTTAATTAAATAAACTTTCGTGATTTCTATTTTCTAAATGTCTACCTGAAAATATTATTTATTATATTAAGTAGGTAAATAAAAGTTGATTTACCAACAAATGCATTTAATAAAAATATCGACAGCACACATTGAACTGCTGTTGAAAGACACACGCGTACCCAATTTCTATAGGTATTCGTGTAAACCGTCGATTTCTACGTTTTTTTCACATTAGACGGTTTTATCCGACATGGCAGTGAAATCCGTCTATTTTACCATTTTTTCAAAACGAGTGTCTAGTTTATAAACTGATAACGTATAGGTAAGTAAATCCGACAGTTTCTATTAATAGTCAACTAAATGTTTGATCACCCAATATAATCAAACTTTTCTAAAACGTTATACCTAGAGATGGCCAAATTTGGCTAATGAAGTAAATTTTTAATGAAGTATGCGTCTTCGCCCCATTGACCTTATACTTAATGTTTTATAATGTGTGTTTAGGTACCTAGGTATCAAATCGTTATCGTTCCTACCATTTTATGCTAGTTGTGATTTAGGGTAGGGTAAAGCTATAACACAATCCTAATTAGGATAAGCTGAGGGTAGGTATACCTACATGGCACTTAGGTATCTAGGCAGACAAACTAGAAGCACAACCAAAAATGTAGGTACTACCTAAGTAGGTATCATGTAGACCTTTTTTAAGTAAAGTAAACCATACAGTTTGATGTTAACCAAATGTGGTAAACAAACAGAAGTGGGGGTGTTTGCTCTCACATCGGTCGGCAGCTAATTTGTAAACGGTTATGATTATGAATTCATGAAAACCTAGCCATCGCCACCTTTCATCACATCGTTTATTATTTTTAAGATTACAAAGAAGCAACGAGCAGTGACAGAAATAGGAGTGTAGTTCGTTTATTATGACATGTTCGGTTCTACTTTACTTATATCAAAGTGATCATCTAACATAGACCATCCAAAATAGAAGATAAAATAAAAATAGCGCGTACCTACCGTAATGAAACTTATTGTAGGTAATTCGTATATTTTTTTGTAAAGGTAGGTATGCAGATTGCAGTTTCCGAACTTAAACTAACTTGCCATTACACGCAAGATCACAATCTAATTCTTACATTTTATGAGTTAAAGTGAAAGAATATTTTTTATTTTTCTGACGCATTTTAAAGTAAGTAGGTAGGTAATAAAAATGTATTGAGATAAAAAAAAATGTAGTGGGCGTTGATTTCTTTCAAAACAAAAAAAAAACACATAACCTCTAATTTGACAGCTGACATTGTGCTTATAGTGAAAATGGAACGTCTAGTTTGGTAATCTTTCATACGAATTAAATTTTTAACTATTTTATCATAGACATTTTTAATAATGAGCCTTTTGCGGCGAATTACATCTCCAGCTTTTGTTGGCCGTGTGCTAAGGCCAGAAATAAGCAAGAAATCAATACATTGTTGTGTGTATAAAAATGTAAACATAACCTCAAAACTTGTAAATGTTTATCATATTAACACAAATTTTAATGTAGTTCGTAGGAAATCAAAAAAGGTTTGTAAAAGGACTTGAATTAATCACCATATTTAGCAATAAAATACCAATGAAACAAATACTTAAACCTAACCTTTTTCTTATGTTCACCACTCAAAGGTCATCAGTTTCTTCAAGTAATTGTTTTGTTTTAGAGTGAATATGATTCTGATGATGAAGAAATAGATTTCGATGGAGATTCCTCACTTTCAAAAGATTCAAAAGTTGTCAAATTCTCTACAACATCTATGAGAACTGATGTGATATTAAAGTCAGCACTAAATGTATCAAGAAAGTGAGTTTTAACAACATTATAGTTTTATTTAGATTGTTTAAATAATTTTCTGTATAATAAGTTTTCTGTTCATTTCAGTAAAGTAGAACAACTGTTTTATGAAAGTAAAATTAGAGTGAATGGAAAGAAAATCATGAAGAAAAGTGCTTCCGTAAGTGTTATCATTGTAATATTTATTAATTTTGCAAGCTAGCAACAAAATGTTGTTCCTTGAAATAGTACATTAACTAAGGTTATTTGCAGATTAAATTAGGAGATGAAGTAGATGTAATAAAACTAGTCAGTCCGAAGAATCCACAGCATATTTTTGTGTCCAGAGTAGAAATATTGAATGCAACTCCGAAAGAAGACAGCATCCAAGTTACAGCAAGAAGGTTTAAACACTTACTCATAGACAACTATGAGGCTGATCCACATAAGATGGAAAGTGAAGCTTAAACTATTTGAGTCATTATGGGAATGAGTAGCAAAAATGAATAATTAGTAAAGAATATCTTTAAAAAATAATGCATAGTCTTAATTTGTAGATAATTATATTGCAAGTAAGTTTCATGGTACGTTTTGTGTTTGATAATGAAGAAGAATCCTGGCAATAATTAATTTTTGGTCATAATTTCAAAATTTCATAACCGATGCCTTGAGGCAAGCCAATTTATTGAACTGTGCAAGAACCTGATGATACGTTTATGTTATTCTTAGTTGTAAATATTACATGTGGATAAAAGTTGAAAATAAAAATTACCGAGAACAGTGTTGTATGATTTATTTAGTATAAAATTAAAAAGTTATTCTTGTAGTAACATGATTAAATATCTAAATCTAAATCACAGTCTGAACTTTCAAACATTGATATTTGCGAATTAGGATTAGACAGCTTTTGATTTGAAGAATTAGAATGGTTTTCTTTTCCTTTCACATCTGCAATAACTGTAACATCATTTAAGTCTAAATCGAAACACTTTTCTGTATCTAAACCTTCAAATGTTGATAACTTTTTATCTACTAGAGTTTTTGATGTGGATGGCTTGGTATAAGAAATTTTGGCACTTGCACTGTTTTCTTTTAATTTGGACTTTTCAGTTGTTAAACTGTTTGATCTTGTATTGAAAGACTTGCCAGCCTTATCATCATATTTATCAAAATCATGGTTACTGACAAACTGGAACTGTTTCAGTTTACTAACAGTCCTTTCTTTAACTTCAGTATTCTTTTTAGTATCACCTCCAATACTGATGTCTAATATACTATCATAATTTTCTGTAGATATATCAAGCACCGCTTTAGATGTTTCTAATTCTTTAAGCTCTTGCTTAACAACTTCTTTTTCAACATGTGTATCATTTTCAAAATTGAAGTCTATGCCTAAATTAGCTAATGCATCATTTACACTAGGCACAGCATTTAAAACGTTTCTATCTTCAACAAATTCTTCATCACTATTTGATTCCTGATCCTCATCAATGTGAACTTCCCTTTTGGATTTTTTACCTCTTTTAGGCAATTTATTTTTAACTTCACTAATGTCTACAGCGACTTCTTTTCGTTTACGTTTACCAACTTTCTTTTTAGCACTTGGTGGTTCTTTTTCTGTGTTGTTAAGTGTCTTGTGTTTCTTTAATGTAACTGCAAATCTTTCATTGATACCAACATCTTTAAACTCTTTATTCTCTATATAATCCTCAATTTTTATTTCATCATTTTTCTTTGACTTTTTATTGTTGAAATAGGAACTTGTTATAAGAGATGCAGAAAGTTGGATGTTGTCATCGGTGACATCTTCATGTTTCGCGAACAGTTTACAATTTCCTGTTTTTATATCAGTTTCTAAAGTTTTGTGGTCAACTTGTAATAGTTTTGCGTAGTACAACAGTTCATTTTTCCATACATCGATTAAGTTTAATCTTGTTAGAAGTTTCTTGGCTGTGCATAAATAGTCGTAATCTGGGTATTTCGGTACAGTGGAGTGTAAAGCGTCCACAGTATCGTCTAAGGTGCAATCTTGCATGGATAAATCTACAAGGGACACGGCCACGACTGCATCCATTGGTAGTATTGTTTTACGGTACATAAGGCGGCAGTGTGCTTGAGATAATCTGCAATAATGGACGAATTTTTAAAAGAATTCCCTCAAACTCTTATAAAATACTTGCTACTCTAAAATATTATTAAAATGATTAGACGCGACCTCTGCTTTGCAGTGGGACAATAACTAACTGGTATTATTATGGTTAGGTATATTAAAATTGTTTTGCATTACCTACAGGACAGGTTACTTTATTTTATAAGAAAATTAGCCATTTGTCTGATTGAATTTTGCTCTTAAATTAAAAGCCTTGGTTTTTGAAATGAAAATTACAGAAGCAACAAAATTAAACGCAAGTCAAGTGATGTGATCGACTGTTGATAATTCAGTCCACGATTCAGCAGATTACGCGCGCTTGACAATTTGTTGGCTAATTTTTGTGTTGATTTTCGGAGAAGATTGAGGGACGAACTGAAGATAAACGACCAGTGGTCCACCTTACACCAGGATCGAAACAGCTGGACGTCATGGGGAGAGGCTCAGCAGTGGGTTAATGCAGGGTAACAGTAACACACGGGATATTATTTATCTAGATAAAATTGAAACGCTGTTCGCTTGTAAGCGCATCCCTTGAGAACGTCAGGACCGATCTGACATTTTTTTCTTTATTAATGTTTTTATTAGACCAAATTATTATGGAAAGAACAAAAACCCAGATTTTTTTCAAATTTTCCTGTACTTCTAATACTTGTTAAAATTAAACTATAAAAATATAAAATTAATAAAATAGCATGTATTATGTACCTTACTAAACTGTCTAACATCCTCACAGTGGTACGGGAAGCATCTCTGTGTTCCGACTTCCTTTGAGCCATGTAATACTTTTGGAGTATCATGTTTGCGGATTTCGTCATTTCTGAATACTTCGGCCCAACGAAACTAATGTACATCTGAAAACAAAATTAAACACAGTTTATTAAATAAATAACATGAATTTTAAATATTAAATCTTTTTTTTGTCTTATCCTATACTGTCCCACTGGTGGGCAAAGGCCTCCCCAAATCCTTCCAGGAACTGTTTTTCCGCGTCACCTAAATCAGCCCTCGCGGTAAATCTTAGTATGTTATTATTATAATATTACCTGCAATTTTTCCAAATTCCATTTCTTCTTAAATTCTATGGGATTTGAGTCGCCATATAGTATGTAACATGACACAAGTTTGTCCCACGTTTTGTTCTTTGAGTCCAATAATATAAATATTAAATCGAACCTGAAAGCAGAACATTATTTTGGGATTTTGTAAAAAAGAGTTTTATCAAAACGGAATTTTTTTGTTAGCCTTTAACTGTATAGGCCACAGGACAGCCCACTGCTGGACAAAGGCCTCCCCCAAATCCTTACAGGAACTGTATTCCCCACTCCAACTCGAACCAGCCCTCGCGGTATTCGTCTAGGACTCTAGGTCATCTCTTTCTGGGCCGATCTCGACGGCGCCCTCCATCGTCAAAACGTAAGATTAAAAAAAACAAATGAATAATAAAGAATGAATATTACCTACTTAACAGGGGTGTTCCAAGAGAAACATTGACGCTGAGTGGTTGATCCGTATCATAATGTCCTTTCGGATTGCAAGCAGCTATTATTGCACAACGCGTGTTCAATTTACATACTATACCAGCCTGAAAAATTACAAAACCGTTTACATTCTGTTTGCTAAAACCAACCTTATTGTAAAAATATCATCATCTCATCTGCCTAGCCTTTTCCCAACTATGTTGGGGTCGGCTTCCAGTCTAACCGGATGCAGCTGAATACCAGTATTTTATATGGAGCGACTGCCTATTTGACCTCCACAACCCAGTTATTTGGTAATACGATACCCTTGGTAAGACTGGTTGTCAGACTTTCGGGCTTCTGACTACCCGTAACGACTGTCAAAGATCCACGAATGACAGCCGGGACCAACGGCTTAACGAGCTTTCCGAGGCACGGAGAGGTCACAGTATGTAATTTTTTTTTTTTTTTTTTATTTATATCAGACAACAATAGTCCATTTTGTTAGTACATCTTATAACTAGTGTTAGTAGTACATAAACAAGGATACGAATAGCAGTAGGTGACTGAGGCAGGATGTGCAGAGAACGATAACGCATGGGACAAGCTACCTGACCATTCTCCCCACATAATGCCTCAGAAAAGGGGAGTAAGGACTCTCCACCACTGTTTTTAGGATGCTATTGTCGCTGACCCGCATTCTAAGCATCAGTGATGCGACTCTCTTGCGAATCACTGCATGGAAGCCGTCAGTTCGGTTCTGAGCAAACATCTCTGATGCGCTACAGAAACGGGGCAGTTTCAACAGCATCCTAAAAACATTGTTGTATTGGACGCGCAGGACATCTAGCGATCTTTTGGCGTAGCTGACCCATAGACCCCCCGCGTACAGACCTTGACAAAACGCCTTGAACAGGGTGATTTTGACTTGGTCCGAACAACGAGAGAATCTACGGGCCAACATGTTCCCTCGGACCGCCAATGCCCTGCGTTCCCTTTCGATGTCTACATTATCCTTAAGGTCGTCGGTAAGTATGTGCCCTAAGTACTTAAATTGGTGAACTTTATTTATGCTCATACCATTTAGTGAAAAACTGGGTTCATGATTAGGGCATTTACCGGCGGCCTTAAAGACCATGTATTCACATTTACGGATATTGTACACAAGGCCGTGCAAGGCAGCATACTCCTCGCAGACCTTCAACATTTCTCTGATAGATCCCTCAGTCGGGCCCAGCAGTACCATGTCGTCCGCGTAGCTGATGCTATTAATACTAACACCACCAACCCGGCAGCCGACACTCATACTACTGAGCCCGGCTATGAGATCATTTATGTAAAGGTTGAAGAGCCGTGGAGAGGTCAACCCCCCCCTGTCTCACACCGCACTCCAACCCATACGACTCAGAGAACTTTCCGGCCCACTTTACATTGTTCGTTTGGTTCGCATACCAATACTGCATGAGCTTAAGCACTGATGCCGGTACACTCCTGTCACCCAGCTTTCTCCACACACACGACACCAGGTCGAAGGCTCTGGAGAGATCCAGGAAGCAAGCATATACGGCCGTTTTTCGGTCTGTGTAATATTGGACAGTATTCTTCAAACTCAGCACAGCACTTTCGGTTGAAAGCTCAGGTTGAAAACCAAACTGTGCATCGTGCAAACACAAATACTTTTTCAGGCACGAGTCAAGCATACTGTCCAATGTTTTAGCCGCTGTGGTTGCAAGAGAGATGGGACGGTAGTTTCCCATGTCCGAGATGTCCCCTGTCCTGTTTTTAACTATAGATACTACAATAGTTTGCATCAGTTCAGCAGGTAAATGAGAGTGACTCATGCACATTGTATAAAACCAGGACAGGACCCTCGGCAGGTGACCTCCCGCATTCTTGAAATGCTCGATGCTCAGTCCGTCGTGGCCGGGCGATTTACCTCTGCTCATGCCTTGAATGACTGATCTGACTTGTTTGGCAGAAAAAAGTGTGAGTGGTTCCGCCCCTCCACCATCAGACTCAGCATCGGCCATTGCAACTGAAGGGCCTAGTGGAGATTGCACTTTAAAATGTTCCATAAACATATTTGCAATTTCCCCCGGGTTACTGGTCCCTCCTACGCTCACCGGTAGACCAGGCCTAGTATCCAACTTACGTGTTGACTTCCAGAATTCACAAAAATTTTTCGTGGCTCTTTGTTTAGCTATGTTGTCCATTTTGACCTGTTCTTCGTTTTTTTGGCACCATTTCAGGCGTCCCTTGAAGATTCTACGGGTCTCACTCATCTCTTCGAAAACTATTCCACTATTTGGTCTCCTGTGTCTAACCCATTCCTTGAATTTAAGCCCGGCCTCACGGTAAGCGTCGCGAATATGACTATTCCACCCACACACCACTTTGCCTCTCCTTGGCCTACAACCTCCTACCACATTCGTTTGCTCAGCACAGTCACATAAAATACTTATAATTTTACCGAATATGTCATTCAAGACATATTTATGTTCTACTGAACTGCATGAGCCATAGCTACACTCTGAGAATTCAGTTGGAAAATCAACTTCACGAAACCTATCATTACATAAGTCCTTGTAACACTTGACCTGAGATTCGTCCCTTTCGCCCCAAATAATTCTAGAGCGCGGCGTATTCTGTGTTATTAGTTTAGACCTCACTACGTTCAGGTCACACTCAACGTACAATGGCAAGTGGTCTGACATATATACGTCTTCGTTTATTCCTACGTTTATAATACTTTGCCAAGCTGAAGAAGACAGAACACAGTGATCTAGCCACCTTCTACACCCATGAGCTTCGCTCACAAAAGTGTAATTATCCGTTTCGCAGCCCAGTTTTTCTACATCTGCACAGATCCAGGCTTGGTCATTGCAGAAATTGTTTAATTCCCTAAAAAACAATTCTTGTGGATGTGCATTAAAATCACCTAATATGAAAATACTTTCAGTTTCCGCACTTGCAACGATTGCACTAATCTCACCTAGAATCTCTGTAAACAAAGGCAAGTTGTCGGTTGAGTCTGTTGGCATATAAACAGAGAATACAATAATCGAGCGATCGCCGACAGTAGCTCTGATAGCAGCGAGACGCGAACTCGTGCACTCTAATATTTTAATATCGTTAAAAATGCCCTTTCTCCAAAGGATAGCCACTCCCCCATATGGTCTCCCTATCAGTAACCCCGCAGATGTATCAACAGCTGACCTACCCGTGTATTCAAATTTATCGCTTATGGTACTTAGGAAAGGAATATCATGGGGAAGAAGCCATGTCTCTTGAAGGGCCACTATGTCTGACATTTCACAGATTTCCCTAACACTATCAACGGAACGCTTAACAGATTTACAGTTAAAACTAGTCAACTTACAATGTTTGTTTTGATTACAGTTCATAATTAAGTCCCTTAATACCTATTACTTAGCCTTACGACTTCTTACGGTACGTAAAACGCACGAAGCGTCTAAAAGTTATGCCATTTGGCCACATTTCATCTTTTAAAAACACATCTAACTTGTTTCTGGAAACAAACACGCGTTGTATTTCTTTGGTACTTTCATATTTATAATTTTTAAAGTAACACTTTCACTCGTTTTTTCTTTTATGTAGCTTATTATGTCCTGCTCACTCGTTTCAGTACTTACATTTGAGATAAACAAAGGCACTTTGATATCTGCTGCTTTAAATTTACCGTCCACCGAAGTGGCCGCACATCCTTTTTGACCGATTAATTTATATCGTTTTGGCGATTTCCTCTGTACAACAGTCCATTCCGGGTCTGCATCTCGAGTACACATACCATCACCACCCATTTGTTGCCCGCTCAATTTATTTACATGTGTAGCTGGAGCCGACGATCGATTGGCACTGTCGGTGGCGGTAGTCCCAACCGCTGCATGTGCGTAGGTAGCCGGCAAGCTAACTGTATTTGACGAAACCGCGGTGATCACAGTGGCCTCCACGCGCTTCGTTTGGTTCGCTGTCTCGCTCGGCGTCTCACGGCCGCAATGTCCTTGATTCAGTTGACATCCACTCTCGCTCGCACTTGTCGGAACCACAGCTGTTGTTGGCGCCTCCACGTGCCATTGAATTTCCGTCGCATCATTTTGTTTGCGAAGAAAAGAGACGCAATCGTCCTCGCCGTCACTAATCACTGATGAGTGACTCACCGATACCTGACGGTTATTACCACTAGTATCAGCTGTTTCTTTTGTTGCTTTTATATGAACCTATTGGAGACCTATGGGACCACTATCAAGTGGGCTGGTTTGTAAACAAGCCCCTCTTCTTCTGTTCACATTGGTTGAAAAATTATCCAGTATCGATGCATGTTTCATGTCATGTACCTCGCGTTTAAGTAGTTCGAACTTCTCGGCTGTTACTACTTTTTCTTCCAATGCACTTAGTTGATTTTGCATCTTTAAAATGTCCTTTAGCAATCTGGTTACATCGACGTGGTCAAAGGTAACCGGTGGCAGCTTATGCAACTCCTTAGCAACGAAAATAGGGAGATCATCAGGGTTTGTTGTCTTCATGAGGCAGATTATGTCCTCTAGTTCTCGCATCATTTTTTTCTTCCCTTCACTACGTCGTATAGGCATCTTTTTCGCATTGGGTAGCGAATCAAAAAGCATCGACTTAGCTTTCTTCACATCGTCGGCCGAAAAAGCAGTAGTACACAGTTGATGAATACTCTGTTCATCCATAAAACCGAGAACATTGTTAAGAAATGCCAAGACTTCATTAATAACAATATTACAGTTCACACACTTGACTATGACCGAGGTCATTGTCCCTTCCGCGAGTCACAGGTTTGGCGCATCTGTACTACGTCGCATACGCGGGTAGACTGAAAAGACTGTAAAGATGCTCACCCATCCACAGACCAACCGCGGCAAGCGTAGCTTAACCTGATCGATCGACCTGTGCGGCTGTTAATATTGAGCCACGTGGGCCGCTTAAAAAAAACGCCTTCCTGTAAAAAGTCTGTCTGTAAAAAGATAAAATCGAGAATAAATTTAAAAAAAAATGTAATTTGTCGTACTTTAGCAACTGAGATGGTCTGCTGTTCCATGGCTTCATGTATGGCGGTGCGGTCATGTTCCCGAAGCTGTGAGATCTCGTCGATACAGCACACTCCACCATCCGATAGCACCAGGGCACCAGCTTCTAACTGCCACTCTCCATCTTCCTAGAAAACGGAATTTTCAACGTTAATGCATGCTACACACTTTTACGGGTCCGCATGATTCGGCACAGCCGGGCGGCAAAATCGAATACATTATGTGAAATAAAAAAGTAATTTTCAGTTTTAAGTAAAAACTGGAATATTTGTTTGTAATAAGTAGGTAATAGTTTCGTTGTAAATATTGCACTAGAATTTGACCAAGGTTTTGAGATGTTTTCCCTTTGACACTACACCCGTAGCTCGTATCAATAAGCCAGGCCGTCACACTTACACGTATTATTAGTTCATATCTTGAAAATTACTGAATCGATTTTCATAGGTATAATATAATGCAATTCCAATAATATTACATACATACGCGTCGAATTGATAACCTCCTTTTTTTGAAGTCGGTAAAAATAATCTGCTGTTTCATAGAAGTGCAATGCCTACGCGGTTAAAATGTATGGAACAGCTATTTTTATTTAATAACCGCCAAAAATTTTAAGGCAGGTTCAGAATCATGTACTGAATCCAATGGTATCAGGTTGCACATCGGTGGTCCTGCCACCTGAATATGTTGGGGAAAAAAGCAGCTCGGCTTAGCTCGAATTGTGCCGAGCCGATCCTAACATGATTCAGCGAGGGTAGATGCCGATCGGAGTTTGTTGATCAGCACAAGTCGAACGAAAGCCAAATGAACATGAGTCCTCGGGTCAGCTTTGTTGTTCAACAAATACTGCCAAGTCAAATCTCTGAACACATGTATCATTTTTATTTATTTTATTGCTGAATGGGCCCGCTCTTGACCACGATCACGCCTGATGGAAAGCGGCGGATGAGGTCTATGATGGAACGAGCGTGCCCAGAAGATGCCTAAGGCACTGGAACTCCACGCATCGACGAAACACAGGCAAGCAGGAACGCAGAAAAGCAGGCTGCTTGACCCCGGACTCCGGTGGGAGGGTGGATATATCTAAACGGATAGAAGTATTTATTTCGTAGCAATAAGGTCGGTTTTCATAGTTCAACACAGTACAGTAGGTACATATCTATTCAGATTACTTTCTGCTGCAACTTATTGACTTACGTACTGTTCAATTATACTAGTCATTCTGAAAATCAACTTAATTTAACATAATAATAACATTATACCTGTATTCCCCGAAGGTTTAAGCAGAGGTGTACCTATAGTAAACCCACATTTTGCCAGTTGTGTTTAAATCCCATATTATAAGGGGCGAACCTTTTGCCATTGACCGGGCACAAATCCAGACTCTGGGTTGCTACTGAGATATTCCAGATGGAAAAATCCTATAACACTTTACCCAACCCGGGAATCGAACCCCGGAGCTCAGTCCTGCTCAGCAGTAGAGCTTGGAACCACTAGATCAACGAGGTAATCCTTCCCCCGGAACATTCATAAATGTACTCTATGATAAAATAGATGTTTGTTTGTGCTAGACGTACTCTGAGCGCTGCACATGTGAGCCCAGCTCGTGTACTGCCAGCTCCTGAGGTGAACACAGAGCGCGCAGTCAACTCCGCACCAGTACGAAGTAGCTGAGATTTGCCGGTACCTGAAAAGTGATACATTAACAAATCATTTATTTTATATATATAATTAAATTAGATGTGCTCAGTAAGTGGGCAAGATAATACCAGCGTCAGTTGTCTAAAAAATAAGTAAGTACAGTCACGAGCATAAGTATGTATACAATATATAAATTTTATATTATTAGGAACATAGTATTTTCGAACCCATAGGTTTATGTAAAGTGTCGTATTTCAACGTTGCATTCGTTACTTCGTGAAAAAATCGCAATTTAAGGTTGCCAAGTGTTGACATATTAGTGCTTGTGACTGTACATAAAATTAAATATTTATTTACAGCAATATTTTTCATATATCTAATTAGTAGCAGCGCCCCGCGGCTTCACCCGCATAAGTGACGACCCCATGGGAATATCGGGATAAACATTATTCTATGTCCTTCCCCGGGATGCAATCTACCTCTCTGCCGAATTTTATCGAATGCTGTTGTGGTTTATGCGTGAAAAGGTAACACACAGACAACAGGCAGACAGACAGACTTACTTACTTTCGAATTTATAATTTTAGTATGGGTAGGGTTTGTACGGAAGCTGTCCGACCAGTGATTGCTCAGTTTATTCAGAATCTTTCTTTTAAGGGAAGATATACCTCGTAATGTTTAATGTGTGTGCATAACTTTACCTGGATCTCCCACTAGAAGTAAATGACATTGCCCTCGCACACGGGTCGCGTGTTTTTCATCTTGGCCATTTTTCTTACTGTCATTCTCTGCAACATGATTCGACCCAGTAATCACTGTCAGAAGTACTGCTAGTTTTACCAAATGAAGACCATAAACCTGGAATATTGAAATAAAAATATATATAGAGTTGAACTTCAAAAGGAACAATGAACATTTTCTAGAAGTAACCACTCTTTGTCCACAAGCAGAAAGTGCTTACATACAGAAGAGCGTTTACTCGAAAACTTTCCACTGTTTCTTGTGTTGTCGTCTCTGGTGTTGTCTTCTCCCGTAGGCTCATCTAATCTGCATTCGCGATTTGTTTTGAGAACAATTAACTTACAATTTGCTGCCACCAATTGGAACCATGCACCTAGCTTCTGACGTTTCATAAGTGCCCATGTAGGTTTATGTGAAATAAAACATTTTGATTTTGATTTTACTATTTTTCATAAATCTTACCTGAGGACAAACAGATGCCAAAATTCTATCCCTGCCTTTCATGGGACATGCTTCATACTTAGCCCAGAATTCATCAAAGCAGTCCTTTATGTCTGGAGACGTAGACACAACCTCTGATCTCTGTGCATAGCACACTTCTATGAAATTAGCTTGAAGAACCAGTTCCACTTCAGATTTTTTATTATGAACTGATGGTCGCCACCTGCGTCTTACTGTACCACTGAAATAATTAATGAGAAATGAAAACATTGATTGCGTGACACACTTTCAATCAAAATCTGAATCATTTTGAAGTTAGTGTGTCTAAAAGACTCGTCAGACCCTACAGTCAAACCATTACTACGGTTTTGTGGGGCTTAGTTTGTAACTTTTTTTTTTTTTTGCATGAAGTGAACTTATAATAAATAAATAAATAATAATAGTATATTGATAAATAATCCATTGCTTCATAATATTTTTAATTTTTATTTGTAATGGGTTTGCTCTTGACTCTAGTCTAGGTCAGAGGTGACAGAGACAAAGTCGACGATGGAGTGAGCTTACCCAGAAGAAGCCTGTTCACTCTTACTTTGAAGAGATTCGGGTTGTATGCGCTCGGAAACACAGACGCAGGTAAAGAGTTCCACTCTTTTGCTGTGCGCATTATAAAAGACATAATAATGTTGTAATAATGTTCGAAAAATTTGTCTGCTCAACAACATAAATACCTAATGCAATGAATGTTGATGAACTGTCAAAATAAAAGCCCTTGCTACTGTTAGTGTGTTTAAGCAATTACCCCGCAGGCTGTTTTTAAAACTTTTTGGGACACGAAACGCCCCGTACGTAATAACAATGAAACTACTATTGTGTCTCATGCAGTGTCTGTGAACTGATTATTAAATTGGAGTTTAAGCCACCTATGTACAGTCACGAGCACCAATATGTCAACACTTGGCAACTTAAAATTGCGATTTTTTCACGAAATAACGAATACAACACATACACTTTACATATACCTATGGATTCGAAAATACTATGTTCCTACTAATATATTATTCAAAAATAAAGGAGAAAATCAACTTCGAATAAAGTCAAGTGTATACATACTTTTGCTTGTGACTGTACACAATGTGGAATGCAACAAATATATTGAGTAAGTATAACTATTATATTTAACAGTTTCAAAAACAGAATCAATATCTGAGGAAAGATAGGCCTAACCCTGAAACAAAATTTCTTCATACCAAATAATAACATCATCCCCAGGTTTGCAGCAGTCCACTAGATCATCCTCTAACACCACCCACATGGAGCCAGGAATTGTTCCTATACTGAGCTTGTTTACTTGCTCCTGAAACACAATAATATCATTATTTTAGATTAATTGAACATTCAATATCCTAAATAACCTATACTAATAATAAAGTTGAAGAATGTTTTTTTTTCTTTGTTTGTTTGAACGAACAGCCTGTTATTTTTTTCAACTGGTTTGAAATACTAACACAAAATGGCTGAACCAGTTTGGACGAAATTTACACACAGATAGGCCATGACATGGGTAAGGACAAATGCTACTTTTCATCCTAGATCTACTACTAGTTAATTATAAAAGCATCCAGAGCTTCGTTTGTTTTTTTCTGTGTGAAAAACAAACAAAGAATAGGATACTCTCCATAAATGAGAATATTGAGATCCCCTCAATTTGTAGACAGCAGAGGGTTATGTCCCTACTGACGTGTACCTACTGACGAAAATCCCCCAGAGGCCTGGGAAATACTTACACATTGCATTTACAACCCTGACTGAATAGTAGCAATCCAAAGAAATTATTATTTATGAATGAATGGAGGAATGATTAATTCTTTACAAGCAATTTTTTTTTCCATAAGTCACAACTGGCAGACAGTTATCAGCAATGGAGTCAAATGTGAAAGAACATAGATAGATAGAATACTCTTTCTCACCATACAATTTACAGATATAAAATGTAGAAATTTTACAAGGGGTGACAGAATGGGCAGTCTTACTAAAAGCGACATTTTCAGTTCTACTATTTCTAAATTTTTTATACCTACCTACCTGTATTTTAATTTCCTGATAATCCTTGCAGTGTTCTCTGGACACCATAGGCACTTGTGAAAATGTAGAACTTCTACATGCTTTGATGTCATTGCCACATTTATGTGGGGCCCTCAGAATGTATCTGTTCTCAAACTCGGCTTCAACACAGTTCTCATATTTGCATTTCATACAGACATATTTTCTCTGATATTCTAACATTTTTGACTGTGTCACTCTTACAACTGTACCTGGAAATGCAAACACAATAGTCAATGGAATTTTGTTTTTGTTTTTTTTTTATTTCTGTTTTGCACTAGGAAATTCAGACAAGTTCTAACCTGTAACTTTTAAAAAACATCCCACATCTACATTTTTCGGGAAAACGGTACGATGAAGCTCAGGACAGACTGGCAAACCAAAGAATCTTGCATGGATATTACGTTTTAAGAAGTAATGATCCAACTTTGAAATTGATACTTTATATTCTTCGCGTTCAAGTATTGTTTGTTGAGCTTTTATTAAATCCTTATCGCAGGCCGGTAAACTTTCCACAGGGCTACATAATACTTTATCTCCGACATCTGGGTATGTTTCAAATAGTTTCAAAAAGCTACAAGAAGAGTAAAATTAATCATTAAATTCACGATGTAAACAGTGAAATTACCTAGAAACTAGGATAATAGGATTACAATGTATAAATATTTACTCGATTTTGATGCTATAGTAACCTAAGTTATCCTGCTCCGATAGAATATTTAAACATTCTTCCAAATGGAACTTGATAACATAGTCTAAAATCATTTTGTTAACTTAATCCAATAAACTTCATTACAAACAATTCGTGAATTTCGCGAATTCGCGGTCTCAAATTCACTTTTTCACCATAACTGTCAATCACAGCTGTCAGTGTCAATGTCATAAAGTAGGCCGCATTCCAAATTAGATATAATTGCTCACAGTGCTCACATCATCTCACATGCGTTCCGATTTAGATATTACGATTATGACAGCTGAGAGCTGTGAACAATTCGGAACACTCGTAAACGCGCTCAGAGTGCTTACTCAATGATAACGATATTATTACAGTATTTCTTTGTATAAACACCGCATTTCTTCTTCAGTTCTTCTTCTTTGGTTAGGTGGCGACTGTCAACCAGAAGCACAATTTCGAAAATGCCACGTTACACTGTGGAAAATCGTAGAACAATTGCTGATTAAAAATGGTTTTTGTCAATGTCGCTCCTGGCATGCTTTTTAGGGTTCCGTACTCAAAGGGTAAAAACGGAACCCTATTACTAAGACTTCGCTGTCTGTCCGTCTGGTCGTCTGTCCGTCTGTCTGTCACCAGGCTGTATCTCAAGAGCCGCGATAGCTAGACAGTTGAAATTTTCACAAATTATGTATTTCTGTTGCCGCTATAACAACAAATACTAAAAACAAAATAAATTAAATATTTAAGGGGGGCTCCCATACAACAAACGCGATTTTTTTCCCCTTTTTTGCTCGATATCAAAAATGGCAACAGCTAGGCACATGAAATTTTCACTAAATACATAGTTGTATTTTAACTTTAATAATAAATAATAAAATAAAATAAATATTTAAGGGGGGCTCCCATATACAACAAACATGTTTTTTTTGGCGTTTTTACCTTGTGGTACGGAACCCTTCGTGTGCGAGTCCGACTCGCACTTGGCCAGTTTTTTTTATTTTACTCAATAGTTTAGGGACCAAACTAGACTATAATATCAAAAAAAATATATATATTATATGAAATTATTTTTTTACAATACCACAAATATTTTTTTTTTTTAATCTTTATTTTTTTTAATACATTTAGGGGTTTTTGTCCCTTAAGGATATATCAACCCCATCATACCTTATAACAAAGTAAATCAACTTAATAATATATTACACACGAAAACAAAAAAAATAACATTATAGTAATACTAAGAAGCTGCTGCTCACTGCTGAACGACTAATACTAGACTACATAATTTTTTTGCTGCCTCCGATTTCGGGTACCTATGCTAAAATGCTTTGAATCAGACCTACATCCAGCCTATTTAACTTCAATTCGTTCAGTAGCAAGTCGCGTTCATCTTTATTCCGGACACACTCCATCAGCAAATGCTGCACATCTTCAATTTTATTACAAACTAAACAATTGGGAGAATCAGACTTTTTCATTAAGAAAGCAAACTTTGCTGATGGATAGTGTCCGGATCTAAGTCTAAGGGCTATTTTAACATATTTTCTACTCAAATTAATGCCATCAAACCAAGGGACGCGAGGAAGCTCACCCTGTATGGTCTTATACCATATTCCTTTATCTATAGATTTACTATCAAATAATTGTTTCCAATCATCAAAACATACCGATTTAAATCTAGGTACTAATTCCCAATGATCCGGTAAGTAGTCAATTACCCTGCCCTGTACTGCCGCCAATTTAGCAATACGGTCAGCTTCCTCGTTCCCTTTCAGACCAATATGTGCTGGAACCCATTGCAACTTTAAGTCTATACCCCTTTCATTAAAAATAATAATAGCTTTCAGGATATCATAGGCTATCGTTGCACCTCTGCGACCAGAGGCGCATCGAGCCACATGTTGCAAGGCACTCTTGCTATCTGAAAAAATAACAATTTTATTCCAGTTATGATTCATTACGTAAGATAAGGCCTGATATATTGCAATAAGTTCCAGCGTCATTATTGATACTTCACAACCGATTTTAAATCCTACTTTATGTTGTAAGGTATTGTCATAGAATCCAGCTCCTAGACCCAGATTACTTTTAGAACCATCGGTAAATATTCTGTGCCAGCCATTATAGCTCTCGTTTAATTCGGCGATGACATTGTTCACTAATATATTAGGGTCATAACAAGTTTTAGAACATTTAATACTCTCAAGATTTACACAAATTATTTTTCCAGTATCAATTCCTGTAACCCATACGTCTAAATCAAACATACTAAGAATTCGAACAGCATTAATATTAAATTGGCAAACATCCCTGTAAGTTTTCACAAGCAAAGGCTTTCTCTTGGTTTCCCAATACCTTACATTACAAAGAGCACTTAGATCCGAAATATCTCTAGCAGTTACATTATTGGTCCACGAACTTAATTTCAAACTATATTTATATGCCAAGTATTGCCTTCTCAAGCATAACGGTGTTATATTTAACTCGCTTTCCATTACGTGAATCGGTGTACTTTTAATGAAACCCCCTATTAACCTTAAGGCCTGGTTTTGTAATTTATCTAACTTCAGAGTATGTGTTTTCGCACTACAATCATAAATAAAACAACCATAATCTATTCGGCTTCTAATTAACGCGATATAGAGTCTGCGCATGTGAATTGTATGCATTCCAAAGGCGCTACCAGCAAGCACTTTTAATATATTTAAAAGTTTTGAGCATTTTTCAATTATTTGATTTATGTGTTTGCCCCAACGTAGACTTCTATCCAACCACATACCCAAGTATTTGATGCATTCCGAGAAACCCAAATTACATCCATATAATATCTTTAATGTGGGTAATATTCTTCTGCGACCCCTACTAAATACACAGTAATTTGATTTTCTAGGAGATAATTCTAAGCCCAGTTCACCTAACAACGTAACTATGGAATCGAGAGCACTTTGCATATACCTTTCACATTTATAGATATCCTTGTCTCTAATATACAGTACGTAATCGTCTGCATATTGCGACAAGACTACATTAAGTGGCAACTGGCTTATGCGATAAGTTATTAAATTAAAAATTAAAGGAGATAGAGGATCTCCCTGAGCTAAACCTCTATTTGTCCATCTGGTAAGTATTGAGTCACTATTATTATTCAACTTAATTTTTAACCGTCTTTCACTTAAAAATGACCATAAGTAATTACAAAACTTTGATCCTACTTTTAGTTGGTCCAACATGTTTATGGCTACATCAACCGACACATTATTATATGCATTTTCAATGTCCAAGAAACATGCTAAAGTTGGAATGTTGTTAGAGAATCCTATTTGTACATATGTAACCAAACGGGTAATTGCGTCCAAACAGGAGTGAGATTTTCTGAAACCAACAGTATGAGATGACAGAATACTTTTCTTTTCTGTGTACCACTCCAAACGTTTAAACAACATTAAGTGAAAAACCTTACAAAGACATGAAATTAAAGAGATAGGTCGAAGCTTCATTTCGAGGCTATCATTATTGGGTTTAGGTATAGGAATTACTTGAATATCTCTCCATTGATGGGGTACAATACCAGAACTGAAAATTTGATTATAAATGTTTAATAAAAATAATTTGGCTACATCAGGTAAATGATAAAGCATGGAATGTGAAATCGCGTCCTCACCCGGTGCTGAATCTTTTTTTTTAAGGCAGCATTCTAGCTCCTGAATACTAAAATTGCACTCCAAAGTTTCATTATTTGAAGCAAAGTTGGGCATAGAATTTAAAACGTAATCGGGAGTAAGTGAATACAGCAATTTCTTTTGTTTATCCGGAGGGGGATAACTTTTTGTTTGCCTGAAACCTTTTATCCATCTCATGCGGCGCCACATCTCAGGTGCAGAAACTACTTGATCAATGGAGTCGCAAAGTTTCTGCCAACCTAATGACCTGGCTTTGCTTATTAATTTTTGTGCTTCTTTTGTTTTTTACCGACTTCACAAAAAGGAGGAGGTACTATGTTCGGGTGTTTGTATGTTTTTTTTTTGTATGTTTGTTCATCGAATACTCCGCCAATTATCGACGGATTTTCAAAATTCTTTTTTTGTTCGAAAGTAGATAGTTCTGAGGTGGTCCCATTGTCACCAAGTTAGGATCTGATGATGGGATCTTAGAGAAATCGAGGGCAACCCTCAAATTTTATAGGCTCACTTATTGTTTTTCGCATATTTTATGAAGTATCTTGTGTATTTGCGTATGGTTGTACTGATGATGGAAGGTACAACTCCTTAACAGTAAGAAGTTACTCGAACAGGCAAGGACTGTTTTAGTAAATTTTTTTGATGTTTGATAGGGCATTTGCCACATTTGGTCTCATGATCATCAAGTTATGACCTGATGCTGCAGTCAGGATAGTCTGCAGAGTATCTAACTCCTCGACAACTAACAGCAGATATATCATGTTTAGGCTCATTGAAAAGGGCTCGATGTGTGGATAAACGTACTGTTAATGAGGAACACCGAAGTACATAGAGACCTGATGCTGAAGCCAGGAGCATCAGAAAAAGTACAAACCTTGAAATTACAGCACCGTAGTCGTGTTTGGGCTCATTTTAAACAGGACTAAATTTTAAGTTCAATGCAATGTGGACATAAGTCTGGCCCGATGCTGCAGCCAGGATTATCAGCATCTAGTCTAAAAACTAATAAATACTTCTTAAGGCCAGGACTCTCAAAATTGACCTATTTTTGATTCAACATTAAACAATCAAATATTCTTTGTTTTAATCTGAAAAAAATATATGTTGCAGTTCAATTAACACTCTTGATTATTCTACGGTTCAAAACACGATATTTACAACTTCACTCGATCATAAAAAATCGCAAACAAATCGAAAACAAGGAAGTTTTTGATCGTTTTTCAAGTTTTACTTGAAGTAGATCAAACTTTTACTCACAAAAAATATGTCAAAAAATAGGCAATGATGTATAGAAGAAAATTCTACGGTAAATTTTTCTCAAAACAGAATTTTATTGTTTTAACAAGATATAATATAACAAGGCGGCCCGCGCGCATCGCTTCAGTAGCCTGTCAGGCGTCACCGAGGTAGGACCTGTGTCGCTTTTCCTGGCTCGCTGCGTTCCCCCGCTAATCGATCGAAATATACGTTCAAAGACTGAAATATAATGCAGTATTGTTATTTACCGTGTTTGTGTATTCGTTTTAAAAATCAGTCTGTAAATATTGTTGTAGGTTCTAGTATTAATAATTAAACTAGATATTAGTTTATGTTGTTGAGGGGCCCGTGGCTAAATAATAACAGCCGCACAGGTCGATCGATCAGGTTAAGCTACGCTTGCCGCGGTTGGTCTGTGGATGGGTGACCATCTTTACATACCGAGACCCCTCCGTGCCTCGGAAAGCACGTTAAGCCGTTGGTCCCGGCTGTCATTTGTGGATCTTTGACAGTCGTTACGGGTAGTCAGAAGCCCGAAAGTCTGACAACCAGTCTTACCAAGGGGTATCGTATTACCCAGTAACTGGGTTGTGGAGGTCAGATAGGCAGTCGCTCCATGTAAAATACTGGTATTCAGCTGCATCCGGTTAGACTGGAAGCCGACCCCAACATAGTTGGGAAAAGGCTAGGCAGATGATGATTAGTTTATGTTGTAGTAGGTATATTATATAGTGATAATTAAGATTAAATTATGGGGAATAAAAACAGAAGGAAGAAAAAATGTCCAGCATTGAACTGCGGGAGCTTAAAAAAAATAAAGTAAGTTTGATTATTATTTTTCTACGTATTTATGACTACTTACCTATTTGTAAAAGTCGACGGGACAGAACAATATTGTAGTTGTTTATGTAATTAGGTACCTACTTGCTTTCGTCACAGTACTAGCAGTAGCAGGTAGGTACAGACGCCAGCACATCAAGATATCAGAAACTGTCAAATTTTTCCAATCAACTTTGAACCTTATGGTTTAGCGTTAAAGTTGAAAATCTATTAAAGAAATTTGACAGATTGTAGTAGCTTAATGTGCTGGCGTACCATAAATTTACAATAAAATTAAGTATAGTAATATCAAAGTAAATATAAACTAGTTGATATTTTAGTTTTTAATATTTCAGTTTATAGACAAAACAGTAGCACAACTACAACAAAGATAATTTTTGCTAATAAAACTTTTTGTCTTTGCAGTTCATCGATAACAAGATCTAAAGGCGTATTTAAAAAAAAAACCGGGCAAGAGCGAGTCGGACTCGCGTACCGAGGGTTCCGTAACGTTTATGTTTATGAAATTAAATGTTTTTTTTTTTATTTTTATATTTGAGTTGATTGAATGAAAGGTAAATTGCGGTTTACGATTTATGACGTATTAAAAAAAAAACTACTTAGTAGATCTCGTCAAACCAATTTTCGGTGGAACTTAACATCATATATTTTTTTAGTTTTATCATTTTCTTATTTTAGAAGTTACAGGGGGGGGGGGGGGGGGACATTTTACCACTTTGGAAGTGTCTCTCGCGCAAACTATTCAGTTTAGAAAAAAATATATTTGAAACCTCAATATCATTTTTGAAGACCTATCCATAAATACACGTATGAATTTGATGAAAAAAAAAATGAGTTTCAGTTCTAAGTATGGGGATCCCCCAAAATTTATTGTTTTTTTTTCTATTTTTGTGTGAAAATCTTAATGCGGTTCACAGAATACATCTACTTACCAAGTTTAAACAGTATAGTTCTTATAGTTTCGGAAAAAAGTGGCTATGACATACGGCAACGGAACCCTAAAAATGCACAGGCGAACAGTAACTACATAATCTACAACTCACTAAAAAAATCTTTTAGTTAGAGAATGGGATTTAGAATGACAACCGACGCGACGGCAGTATTTGCTTCTCGCTCAGGCGCAATAGCTACTACTACGTGAGCGACAGACATGTACACACTATTATCTATACAGTATTGTGACTCGGCCCTCTTCTAGAAATAATTACAGACCTACAGCCGCGCGTAAACACGCAATAGGGCTGCCCGCCTACAGTATTTTAATTTCATCAACCTGCCAGCTTCTTTCTAGTTTTGTGATTGTATAGGTAAAATATTATATTTTTTATTTAAAAATATGAAATTCGTTGTGAATGAAATAGGAAGAGTTCAAAAACAATACATATTTTTGTTTTTTTTTATTAGTAGATTTAATTTAAAAAAAAACTTATTGACGAATTCAAGCAACCAAAAACAGCACAATACATATAGTCTATAATTGCTCTTTACCATATTATTAAGTAAGTACTTGTATTAATTATTTTAATGAATATTTGTCACAAATAGCACGCTTACTGCTTACAAAACGATCACACCGTCCGGCGTCCGTTCATCACTGCGGAGCATTCGAGACTGTTTGTTTACCGAGTGTAAACCGGACTCTAGGCGCGTAGGTATAACTCGCGTTCCGACCGTTTGTATGAAGATAATATACTGTATAGATAATATTACCGTGCCTACTGTATTTATTCTATAAATTATAATAATAATGAAAGGTTGTTGATGTTGTTGATAGTAGAGTGTACGTAGATATTTGTTACCTCCTGATTTAACGACTGACTTACTACTCGACTTACCGACTGACTTACCGACTGACTTACCGACTGACTTACCGACTGACTTACCGACTGACTTACCGACTTACTGACTGACTTCCTGCGGGAAATTGAATAACGCGGGTAAAACAGCGGGGCAAGCTCGTCTAAAATAATTTCGATGTTTCACATCTGCCAGGCCTCTCACGATGGCTCAATAGATGATCTTTTTATTATAATATACATTACATAGGTAGGTACCTATGTAATGTATATTATAATAAAAAGATCATCTATTACTAAGTTTTATAGGTAATTAGGTAGGTACCTAATTACCTATAAAACTTAGTAATAGGATAAGCTTGCGAATGCGTCTACAGTAGGTTTTTTTTTTTAGCATTGATCTATCTTTCAGACACTCTGAAGCAACGGAAAGCACCAGTGGAGATGGCGCTGGAGAACGTGATCCAAAAACTCAATCGCTTATGAGTCGCTGAAGACATACTAGAACGAGTCAACTCCGACCCAACATTCATGAAACGCATTGTTACTGATGACGAGACGAGTTTGACATGCAAACTAGTCAACAAGCTTCGGAGTGGCGCCTTCCAACTGAACTGAAACCGAAAAAACCACGCCACGGCCAAAGTCGATCAAAAGTCAGTCATGTTGTCTGTTTTCTTTGACTATCGCGGTATTGTACACTCGGAATTCATACCGGAAGGTCAAACGTTAAATAAAATATATTATTTGAGCGATATGCGGCTTTTGAGAGAGTAAATTCGAAAAAAAGGCCAGATTTGTGGAAAGAAAATTGTTGGATCTTGCACCACGATATTGCGCCTTCGCACAAGGCCATCACTGTGAACGAATTTTAGCGAACGAAGGAGAATTCGCGGCGTAAACTAAGCTCAATTCCGGAAAAAGCGTTTAAAAAATGTTTTTATGATTTGGTTATTCGTTGGTGTAAGTGTGTCGTTTCTGAAGGATCATACTTTGAAGGGGATAAAATAAATTTGGATGAATACCTAACTAACATTTTGTGTATTATTTGATCTCGGTACGTCTTTGACAGAGCAGTATTTTAGTATTTCATATTTCTAATAAAGAATTTATTATCCTGTGCATTGTATTGTAATGAGTTTTATCAGAATTTATTTAGTCCAAAGTATATAACTAATAATAAATAACTAGCTTATGCCCGCGACTTCGTACGCGTGCACTATAAATTAGTTATTAAACATACCCTATGTGATGGATGAAAACCAAAGCTACAGAATATCGAAACTTCCATCAAAATCCCTTCAGTAGTTTATTATCAGACAAAAATTCGACAAAACGGATCATCCATAAGGGTAGTGCGGAAGCGATATAACAGTCATGAAAGAAAAGATTAGGTAGCAATTAAAAAACTGCGCACCGGACTGCGGACTGCGGACGCAACGAGGGTTCCGTACCATCATATGTTTTTAAATTTTCATCGACGAGGCCTATATTCATCAGAGAATTTTAACATTGTGCACTGCGGTGTATAATATTGCAGTTTTATGTCAGCGCCATCTCTTGACCCATAGTGAAACTAATATAACTTTTATTGATGATTTCTGAACAAGTGTGCTATTTAGAGACTTCGTTTTATTTTTCCTGTAATCTTTACATAAACTTCTATCACATAAAATAATTTCAAATTTTTCTGTTTGCAAACTTCGGAGATAAGGGCGGGAAAGGTTTTTTTTTTGCATTTTACATCAAAAGTCGAAAACAATGCGGCCCAAAAAAAAGAATAAATGTTTGAGAATGTGCAAACTGTTTTCTTTCATATGATACCCCACGTGCTCTAGTAGCCCCACTTCGAATTCTTCAGACTTCCTTTCAGGCCCTGTTGCAAAAAACGTACATATATTTTTATTTCTTTCTAATTTGCAAAATAGTTGAGCAAACGTCATCTAAAACTATTCCAAATTTCAAGTTGATGCATTAGTAGTTCATGACATGTCCAGCTGTGACAGACAGACAGACAGACAGAGAGACTGAGTCTCACCATAAGGGTTCCGTTTTACCATTTTGGTACGGAACCCTAAAAAGAAAATTTTTGACACCAGAAATATTTTAACATAAATTTTATACATAATATTAAAAAAATATAATATTTACAATCACAAAACTAGAAAGAAACTAAAGTAGGATGATGAAATTAAAATACTGTAGGCGAGCAGCCCTATATTTCAAGAATAGGGCCGAGTCACAATACTGTTAGATGAAATTACCGAGGCAGCAGTGGGGTCAGCGAGTTCATTCGAATTGCGCGTTCGCGGAACTTGCCACGCGCGGAGGGAGGTAACGCTAAATGCCTACTGCGCTCGAATATCCTGGCCTTAAGAGCGTTTACGCCGTACGGCATTTCATACAAACTTTCAAGCCCTTATTTTCCGAAATGAATGAAACGATTTTAATGAAATTTTATACGCATAAGCTGGATGCAAAAGTCTAAAAAGTTAGTAGAGAACATTTTCGAAATGTCTTATTTAAAAAAAGATAACTGAAAATCTCTGATTCTATGAAAAATTTAAAATCGGTCTAATTTGGCTGTAACACTATTTTTCGAAAATGTTCTCTACTAACTTTTTAGACGTTTGTATCCTGCTTATGCGGATGAAGTTTCATTAAAATCGGTTCATTCATTTCGAAAAATAAGGGCTTGAAAGTTTGTATGAAATGCCGTACGGCGTAAACGCTCTTAAAGTGAAATACTTTTGCGAGTTTTTCTTCTGTATAATTATCCTAACAAAGGTTGCCGGTAGTGCCTGGATGAGAGAAACGGAGGACCGTGAACGTTGGCGCAAACTTGGGGAGGTTTACGTCCAGCAGTGAACTGCAATAGGCTGATGATGATTTATAAAAGCCTCAATTGTTGCATTTCACGCAATGCCTTTTCGTCATGTGGGCTATTTAGCAATTTGGTAGGTTCCAAGTCGCATAATACAATGCCATCCAGCGTCTTTACACGACTAAGCGTAACATAAACTTGGCTCTTAGAAAATTTTTCTTGCCTAAGTCTTTTATTTATTTATTTATATATACTTTATTGTACACCACAAAAATACATAACATGAAAAAGATACATCAAACACTACAAAATATACAATGGGCAAAAAAAACAAAATACAAAATATACAAAGTAACTTGAGCATTTGCTCTCGGAAATTATGATTTGGTAAAGTGGAGCTGATGATGAAGACCACAAATGGCCATCGGAACTACTCAATGACAAATATTTCACGGGTTGCGATTCGATTGCTTTAATACAGCTGCTAAGCAATTTATGCTCGTTACAATGCGTATGGTGAAGTGGAGCTGATGGTGACTTCTCAATCAGCTCCAGTTCTCCTGGTTCTTACTAGGAGAACTCCTCAACAATTAACGTCCCTACACCGGGAAAAGCAATATTTTGTAAAAGGTTATAAGCAGTTGACATTAGGCTATTATAACTTAGATAAATTACAAACTGACCCGCTAAAAAGTGAAAAATAAAAACTTTTTTACAAAAAAAAACAACCGACTTCCAAAAACACTAAAGTGAAAAATAACTTTAATTTCGGAAGTCGGTGGCAAAAAACTAAAATACAAATCCAAAGACACCGATTTCCGAAATTAAAGTTATTTTTCACTTTAGTGTTTTTGGAAGTCGGCTGTTTTTTTTTGTAAAAAAGTTTTTATTCTTCTAGCTTACTTAAATTATCTGGCGTAGGGTTACGACGAAACTGAGACAAAGCCAATCTCCTCTGTGCAACTACTCCAGACAATTCTGCGTTCCAGTAGTTTTTTGGCTTAAATTGACTTGTGGGATTATAACAACATTTTCAACACACTTGCTCGTAAAGTGGCTCTTATTGAACCGCTTTTAGGTCCATAATGCAGTGTATTAAAAACGCGTGCTTTTTTTTTACTTTAATCCACAAGTGCTTTATTTCCACAGATAACTAGGTACTTATTTACTAGTCGGAGATGCGCGCTTTTTTAATCTCATCAATTCACTTTTTTTTTAAATAGTCTGTATTGTCCTTGGTCCCAAAATTAACTAATATTTGTTTACCCGGACAATATAACCGTATAGTTTCCGTTAGAATGGACCCGAACACACGAACCTCCGCCGGCTCGGTACTGGGTCCCATTGGACCCAGGAATTACGACATACGACACCCTACATTGATTTTGTAAATATTTGTTATGCTACCCATCCAATCTTATGAATGTGCGTTAACTAAGAGAGTTGGATAAAAAACTCTTAAGTTAACGCCATTAAATATTTCATATTTAGCGCGCAAGCATATTAATTTACCTTTATTAAATTCAAGTCTTTAAATGCGATAATCGCCATTTTGTTGACAGTGGTAGTCGAGGCTAAAAAACATAAAAATTGGGGATTTCGAACATCCAAACTCCACCACAGGGGCAGTGAATAATACATAATTTAATTGTTTGACGAATTCATCCATTGTTCAAGTTAAATAAGTAGCGGTAATGAAGTTTTTTGATATTTAATGTCGAGTTTCGCGCCAATCTGTTATACATTTAACTTTTCACAAATGTCACGCACACACATGTAGGTAAGATTTAAAATGTGACAAAATATTATAGATAATATATTATAAACAACACGAAAATGCCCAAATGTTAACGTAATATTGAAGCACAGGTCCATTATCACGTATTAATCATTACCGCTACTCAATTTGTGTTCAAAATCGCCGTCCATTATTGTTTTTTTTTTTATAGTAATAATGTGCGAAAGCGATTATGCTAAACGATTTTTTTTTTAATTCTCTACTATTATACTTTTAAATCGATACTCGGAAACTGAAATAAAATTATTTTAAGCATTAAATACGATAAGCATTGTTTATAATAATGATTTATGCTCTTGTAATGTTATTTTTAGTTTTTTGGACACTATATTGAAACTGAATCAATAGGTAACTGAGGACCTTTGACCATAGTCATTAATTATTGAATTTCGCGCCGAAGTGTTTCTATATTTGAATTTATCTTCGGAATGCGCTCGCCGTGCAAAATTATTTTTATTTATTGTACTTACTACATATTTATTTTTGATATTTTCTAATAGTTTGCTACAGAATGCCCGGTATATATTTTTTAGGTAGGCTTTAGCAAAAGTGCGGGAATGATTGTCAGGTTTGTATCTTGATCAAAATATGATTTGCGACTCTAACAGGTGCCTACATCTTTACAGAATTATAATCATTCGAAACATTAATACATCTTTCTTATGGAAAAGTTCTTAGGGAAAAAATCTAACTAGAAAGATTCTATTCTAATGACTATAATTCTGTAAATACATATACAGAGCGTTAGGTTAAACGAGGGACATACTTTAAGGGGAGTTAGTACTCATGAAAATGAGCAACTTTTATTTAGAAAATTTTAATTATCCACCTAAAATTGTCCGTGGTCCCTACCCGAAACCAAACGGAAAAGACCCTGACTGGCGTTCTATCATTGCGGATTCTCACTGAACGTATGTAGGTATATTTCTCTATGCCAATAGTACTTTCTAATTCCATACTAACTAAACTACAATTGTTTTTTTTTTTTACAATTGTTTTAACATGCTCTGTGGTCAGTGCTTTTATTTACACTTGCGCGCGCATTGCTATTGCTGGCTATGCGGAAAGACAAAACCAACGCGCCATTTTCCATACAAGTTAATATTTAACAATACGAGTCTGTTTTTTTCCTCGCAAGTGTGTTGAAAAACGTCGTATGAAACGCGTGTGCATCGATCATTAGACTCTCGGCTTTCTTATCGCACTCGCCTGCGGCTCGCGCGAATAATACCGCCTCGAGCATAATGATCAACATAGCACACATGTATCATAATGTACTATTAATATATGGAATATGTTTATCTCCCGCATAATTAATTAGCTTTACAAAAAAGTTATACATCTCTTGTAGATTATTATTATTGTTACAAGAATGAAAATTGTTTGATAATGTTTTTTGATATTCCACCCAATTAGCCTTTTTAAAATTTCGTTTTCTAGTAGTGCTGAAACTATTTGCAATATTTATTGACATTTTAATGATTAAGTGATCACTACCGATATTTTCGTTGAACACTTGCCAATCGAATTTTATCGCGATATCAGACGATACAAATGTAACATCTGGCGAAGTTTGTTGCAGATTCCCATTAACCAATTTAACCCGCGTAGCCATGCCATTATTAAGATAAGCGAATGAATTATCTAGGGCTGAATCCATAATTTGTATACCTCTAGTATCAGTTTTTACCGACCAGTTGGTGTGATGTCCGTTAAAATCTCCCGCTATTATAGTTGATTTGGTGAATGATGCAAAAATTTCATCCCAATGAGTTTGTTGGGTGTATACAGAGGAAGGACAATAAACACTTACCACATATTCCAAGTCTTTACAATTCATCAATTTTACACAAACAATTTCTATTCCCGAATTAGAAACATAAATTGGATTAACACAAGATTGAATGGACTTATGTACCAATATTGAAACGCCCCCATAGGAATCAACTCTATCTGATCTATAAACATTATAACCATTAATACTGAGGTGAATTTCATTATCTAGCCACGTTTCACTAAGTATAGCTATATGTATTTTTTCTTGATTTAAAAGCTCCCTAAATGATATTAATTTGGGACGTAAACTTTGTGCGTTCCATTGAAATATGTTTATACGTATATTATCTTGAGCATTATTACCCATTAATAAAACTAAAAAGCTTTTTAATAAACTCACATCATAAGCACTAATATCTTCAAAATTTCCTCCCAAATCATTTTTAAAACCGAGACAACTTTAACCTCTAATTTATCTTCCGACATAAAAATGTATTTCATTTTTAAAATTAGTTTAGTAAAATCAAATCTATACCGTAACTGTTCATCATGTTGGTTACCCTTTTCTTCCTCTTCTTTCTGCGTTACTCCACTTTCTTCTTCCACTACATGTTCTGACACAGATTGAGTTACCTCTGTTCTCTGCTTGGCCTTCCGGGATTTATTAGATTGAGCTGAAGCGGCCTTACTGCAACTTGGTTCTACAAGCGCCTCGTTAGTGCATACTATTGATTTTATATTCAATGGCCTTGGTTCTCGATGTACTGTAGTCTTAGCGACTATGTCACTATACGTTTCCAAACCTCTTACTGTACTTGTGGCAAACGAATTGCTATGGGAATTTTGAGATGAACCCACAGTCTGGTCGCGATTCTCCAAAAAAGATTGAAGAGCTCTTCGGTAAGGTACCTGCTCCTTACTCATGATAATTCTAATTTCCTTTTCTTTGAAATATGAGGGGCATGTTTTATCTAAAACAAAATGTGGACCTTTGCAATTTAGGCACTTAAATTCTTTAATGTCGCAGTTTTCATGGTTACCGCCACATTTTGGACATAACTTCTTTTTTGTTGGGCAAAACTTAAATACATGCCCGAACTGCCAACACCCCGAACATTGAGTCACAGGGAACACGTACGCCTCGACTTTAAAGCGACAGTCGAAAGCGTATATGTGTGGTGGTAAGACGTTTCCCTTAAAACAAACCCTTACGGTCTCACTGTCGGTCCATTTACCCTCTGCGTTCAATCTTTTGAGCCGGTTAATAGAAATAATTTCGGTCTCACTTTCTAATAAATTTTGTAGCTCTTTTTCACTCAATTCAATGTCTACTCCTTTTACAATTCCGTAGGATAATGACAGTTCATTCACCTTCTGACACCTGAAACCCATCTCTTTTAATTTTTGACAATCTAGTAACTTATTGGCCTCCTCCTCTTCATTAAACTGAAGTAGTACTTTGTTGAAACTTTTATATTTAATTCTGCTGATCCCCTTGATGTTCTCGGATCTAAGAAGTTTAGCCAAAGCCATTTGTTTAGGCAAACTTTCCATTGAAGTCACACAAACTTCATAAATTATCAATATCTTCCAACTGGTCATTCTGCTTTTTATTTCGATCTACCCTCTTGTTACCTTGTATTTCTATGGAATCACTTCGAATAAATCTCTTAGGCTTCCTTCTAACAACAGTAATAAAATCATCATCCGCACTATTATCATCTTCTCTCTGTTTTCTCTTCATCACATTTCTACTCCCTTCTTCACAAGTATTTTCATCATTTACATTATCCATTTGTATTTTCTCACGTTCTCGTTGATAACCAGCGATGCCCTCCGAATCACTGACATCGTCTCCATCATCGATAATTTCCTCCATTAAAAACGACCAACGTAGGTACACGTAAACTTATTAATCACTCGGCAGGAACAACAACACGCGTGCGCTTCGCGCGCGATTCACCGGGCGAGTGGACCACAAATATTTATAGTTTTGACGGACGAGCCTATACTACCTCAAATGGCTTAGCATGATCCTCCGTTACGTCGAAAATACCGCAGCATTAATTTTGAAATAAATATATGGTAAAGTTGAGGATTAATGCTAGGTACAATGTTAGCCGAAAACACGATTCCATAAAATTTTCTCGATAGAAAAAATTCCAAAGTTACCTCCAAATTGAACAATAAACCGCTGGTATTCGAAAAATACTTCAAATTAGATCATGAAACTTTGCATACTAACTGAACTAACTATAAAGCAGGTCTTATGTTATTTAGTTTTTTTTAATTACCTTTATTTTCACCGTAAAAAGCAAATACCTAAACTATTGGCGCTGCCTTCCGCCCAGCACTGCACTCTGTCTCGCTCTCACACAGTCCGCGAGCAGTATCGTGCGAGCGAGATAAAGAGTGAACTTTAGCTGAGGTAGTATAGGCTCTTAAGCCCGTTCACTTCATCACTTTCAAATTGATTTTATTGTTATACGTTACAGGAAAAGGTATAATGTATTATATATTTCTAGAAACCTCGTCTTTTGAAAAATATAAAACAACTAATATGTATTTAATATTAGGTTAACGTTTACCTTAAAATAATTGCATAATAAAATATGATGAAAAAAAAGTTTTTTTAAAGTTCATCGTGACTTTTGACAGTTGCCCAAGTTTACCCCTGATTTACATTTAATGTTGATTTATAGCCTAGCTATCCATAAACATAATCAAATAAAAAAAAGCTGCGGATATTTGCGATTTTCGGAGTAATTAGTAAAAATGTGATAAAAGTCAGAAAACGGAAAACCGCTCGCTATCTATTGCGGTTTGAAATGTTGCTGTTTACATCAATAGTTATGGCACTGGTATGGAGACTGCCAGGATCTATGTGAGCAATTGTGAATGGTACTACATGCCATCTTCAGTTCACAAAATTTTGATTCATGGAGAAAGTGTCATAAAGCATTTTGCAGTCGTCGTTGCCCCCCCTGCACCCGCCTGCCAAGCGTGGCGATTATGGCAAACCCTCCCAAAATTGGGGGAGGCCTATGTCCAGCAGTGGACGTCTATCGGCTGATTTTGCAGTAGGTACTTCCTATTGGTCAACTTTCGTAAGATGCACAAGAATCTCTTAATAAGGATTATTAAAAATTTCGTCTACATCATGCTAGAAAATGCTCTAGATCCGCTACAAACGAGGATGTATTTTATACTCTTCTTTATACTTCAGATCCTTAGGTACTATAACCAGCATTAGAAAACCGTATACTAAAAACGTGAAGGAACTTGATGAAGACACCTTAGATCTTTTGAAAATGAACGAATTAATTTTAGATCCCGAAGTTCATCAAGTATAAATTACATAACATTTAGTAAACATTACAAATAATTAATTAATCTGTGTTCGATTTTAATCACAACTTTTTTTTTTTTTAAATTAAAATTGTTTGTATTAAGTATTTAAATTGATTTGTATTTTGATGTAATATGTGATATTTGGTTTTTGTAAACATTAAAATAATAGTATTCATTGTTAAAAAATAAATATTGGACATTTTTGATAATTTTGAATTTTTAAAGAAGATGCAACTCAAAACAAAACACACACTGACACATCCTCCCACACACACACTGTAATTTTTGGTCGGCGTTATCGCAAGATGGCGTATGTTATCACGTCACCTAGGACAATAGGCATGACGAATGATTAACAAATCCTCTTCCGTAATGTACAGACGCCAGCACATCAAGCTACCCGAAACTGTCAAATTTTCCCAATCAACTTTGAAACTTATTCTTTAGCAATAAAGTTGAAAATCTATTAAAGAAATTTGACAGATTGTAGTAGCTTGATGTGCTGGCGTCTGTACGTACACATTTACTATTTACGAAAACACCTATATTTCGGTAATAAACTAAAATTTAACCAAGTTTGAAGCCATTTTTCTAATATTTTTTCAATAGGGCGCGAAAACAGCTCACAGTGTCATGGCGTCGGATCTGACGTCACGCCTAGGTAAACATCAAATGTTGTCAGTATACTCTGTGAACCACAGTGATGTTTACATAGGCGTGACGTCATGCGCTGTGATTGGTGTTTCGGTCAAAATGGCCGACTGCAGTATTTTAATCTTTTATTTTAGTGAAAATCCGATTAATTTCAAGTTTTTAAATTAAACTAAATCACTGTTTTAAATCCTTTTAATATGTATTTTCCCCTAACATCATTAAATTTTTGATTATTTGATACTGTCGTCACGCCTATTCACAGGACATCGTTTCTATCACAGAGTACATTATAGTATACTGAAAGTTTCTATATCGCACTCACGCTAATTCGGTACGGGTTGAAGCATGCCCAAATCGATTATTTTCCAACTCGGAACGCAGGGGTAGATTAAGTAGACGTGTTGCCAAAGAGATAGAGGCTATGCAAAGAAATGTCTTAGAAAAACTGTGATCCCATGTCTCAGTAACGCCATCTAGCGTATCATAGCAACATTAGAGCGGCATAATCACAACGAGTTCAGCGACTCAACGCTAGAGGGCGCAGTAATCAATTTACTCTATTTAGCACGCTAACATTATTGAAATAGATGTCATATTCGTATGCACCTGTTATCTATTTTTCTACTCTAGTAGAGATGCGACAAATATCGATAATTTAATGTCGATATTTATACAATGTAATAATTAAAATCTTTTATCTTATGTAATGGACCGTCCGATGTCCGTTTATTATAAAAGGTAAAATGGTTAAAAATGAAACGATATGAAGTAAATTAACAATATTTATTGTCCTTGAAATAACATATTTGTTTAATAATTGTCGTCTTGACAATTATTAAACAAAGTTACATTGTACACATTGTTTTGTATAAAATGAATGAATATCCTAAGAGAAAGAAGATATCAAAGGTTTATAATAACTCCGCAAGGCGGCTGGTCATGAGGGTATAAGTAATACTCTTTAAGTAATGGAATATAATTATTTTAGTAGGTTACTATCCTCAAATTAACGCAGGTGAAACCGCGGGGCACACACAGCTAGTAATAAATATTATCGATAACAAAATCGATAAACAATATCATATCTCTGCGCGGCAGTAGTAAAGCTACTCAACCATAGAGGGCGTTTATTACAAAATTAGCAAATTTTCTAGATCTATTTTATGAAAATTATTTAATTCTAATTACTGAGTAAATATAAATAATTCATACGAAAATAAACCGAAGTTAGGTCCAGTCGTTTTACCATAACGATATTTGCCAAATCGTAATGCGTAACTCGGCATATTCCCTTAGAAAATATTTTTCTTTTGGTGGAGACTCGTGGGACGAATGCGACTTGACGCGCAGGCGTAACATACTAGCACAGATTACTATATACTAATACTAGACTGAGAGACTTGTTACTCCTAGGTAACAAGTATCGGAACACTGTTTTGTTCGCAATGTCCCGTCTATTGTAAATACTTTAATGTCTTTGCGTGTTGCCATGTGCACCGTAATTAAGGTTGTAGAAGGCAGTACCTAAACGGAATGACTAATTATGCTAGTTATTATCAAACATACAAACATTACTGTTGAATTGTTTGTGTGGATCTTATAACATTTTACATACATAAGTAGATAAATATTAATCTTTTTAATTTCTTTAAGACATACTTAAAAAAAAATGTTGGCTCCACATTTGCCGTCCTAGGCTCCAGCCTACTCACTTACTCAGCCTGTTGGTAAATCCGCCACTGTTTATCCCCGATTAGAGAATAATTTACAAAATTATAATCATCTCACCTCAAATGTCATGATTTCATTCAAATCATTCAATAGGGTACCTATCTACAAATTAATGTACAATGCCCGTATACAGTAATATTCTGGTTGTAAGTATTGATGATTTTATAGAGTAGGATGATTTTATAGGAAAACACGATTATTGATAACCATTTTATTATCTAACATAACATAACATCAATTTTATTATCTAACATAACATAACACACCTTCTTTCTCCGAAGGGTTACGCAGAGGTGTGCCTATAGTGCACCCACATTCCGGCAGTTAGTCCCAACTCCGGGCTGATACTAAGGAATTCCAGATGGAAAAACTCTTGTAACACTTATATTACGCACTTACACTCATAGGTACTTTTATTATCTAGTCGTAGTATATTCCACACATCTTGAGGGATCAGTTGGGAAGTATTCTTGGCACTTTGTCATGAGTCTCTTCAATGCTTGGATGTATTTCCTTTGGGTTTCGTCGTTCATAACATGGGCCACGTTTTTGGAGAAGATCTTTTCACGGCCTGTTCGAGCGTGAATGCCGACCATAGTGACACCGATGGGCCACGGAGCGTTGCCTATAGCCATCTGAAGATATGCGTCGCTAGCCTGAATGAGAATTTATTAGTATAAAATTAATCAACAAAAGAAATACGACGACATCTTAGGGCGAATTGCACTAATGAAACTGGCGCGATCAGCACATCTAAAACGCGTTCAAGACCTGTTCAATGATGACTTATCATTGTTGTGGAATATTGACACTGAAAGCTCAAACTATAAAGGCTTCGCGCACTGACTGTCCACGCTGCTACTTTCCATGGTCACAGCACAGCAATCTCTCTACATAAGATAAAAATATATGATAGATAGTAAAAACAGTGGTTGCTGTGATTAGTCACAGCCTGCACTTAGCTAACAGTCTCGGTTGTTGTCGCCAAGTGCGCGCGAGGCGTTGCTAGTGCTGCAAGTGCGGTATAAAGCAAAGTCTTAATTTGTTTAAATAATACACACCATAATATAATTCCTTTCTAGCAAATGTTTTGTAATTTCACAAAGACTTTCACAGATATCATCTGGAAGGTTTTTCTTCTTCAGTTTTCGCACCAGAGGTTTCAAATACACCTGTGTCTGAGTAAAAGTGGCTCTTGTCATTTTATGTTTGACTGCAGTCTTTTCTGCTCCTGTTGCCGAGTTCAGCTGCTGGCCCCATAGTTTTAGAAGAAACTGGAAAGATAATGGCTTATTTATAACATCACATTTAATAAGGCTACTCAACTAATGCAACCTTTAGAGCAAGAACAACCAAAAACAATTAAAATTTTTTGTTTGTGCCATAGACTTGTAACTTTGTTTACAACAATGTATTTTAATGAGAAGTTTTTCTTTTCAGTATTAAAAAAAAAACATAGTTTCCAAGAACCCTGAAGATGGCGTTGAACTGACTACGTTACTACATTCCAAAGTCAAAACGCTTGGAAAAAAAAACATTGCGTCACGTCATATACGCTCGTTGAGTGACAGTTTCGTTTGCTTTCCTTTTACGATCTCAAAATTACATCCAAGTGAATTAATAAAAAAATTATGTGACTTCCGTTTCTTGCAGTAACTTACCAAGTTCAGCGCCATCTATCCAGCGACTAGGGAAGCGTTCAAAAAAAAAGAAAAAGAAAATCCCTCATTATAAATATTTTTTTAAATTATAAAATGATGTTGCTTACTTGTAACAGAGTCATAATAACATTCATGTCATGGTTTTTATCACCCTGTCCCATAGTCTTAGCCATCTCTTGAATGAACTCATATGTGATAGAATCGTCGAGAGCATCTTCTTTTAGTTGTTTATCATCTCTCTGAAATAAATAACAATAATATTATTTAAACATAAAGGTGCCTTTAGATTTGCTTGGTTTCTGTCAGTCAAAATTTGGTTTTCTTTCGTAGTACTTTGTCATGACGGCAGAAGTAAAACAAATACATGTTAGTTGTTAAATATCGTGGAAATCTATAGGCATTTTAACACCTTACATTATTTTAGGATCCTCATGGGAGATAATAAATATTGTTATGTAAAACTGTGTTTGTATTTACCTGTGTTCCTAATTCTAAGATTTCATTTAAATAAGCTTCATCTACTTTCTCCATAGCTTCTTGGAAGTCATTCCTTAGACCCTGAAAAATACAATATAATTTTTGTACTTATATTTAATAAAAAATGCCATTTTTAGCTAAATCTTAACATAAAGATTGAATAATAAAGAGAACTGCTGGATTGGCAAAACAGCCAAACAAGGAACGATGAAGGTCAACTGTCATCTGTTTACAAAAGTTTGTAATATAAGATGACAATGCTCTTCCATCAATAGTGTTTCACTTTGTGACATCAATGTGCCTTTCAATAATTTCTGACCAGACAATATTAGACGATAATGTTATAAGGCGCACATATATTGTCAAGATATAATTTTTATAAAAGTGAACAATCATAATGGCTTTTATAGCACTGTGTGTGGACTTACATAGTCCATTGTTCACAGAAAAGCATGACTCCAGTCAGATTAAGGTCACACAAGCTATAAAATAGTGTACAATATGTGTGACTTAGTTACTCTACTAATGTAACCTAATTTACTATTAAGTAGTATTGATATATTTTTCAATTACTTACTCTATTTGATTCTGGTTCCTGAATCTCTATTCTTCTCAATCTTTTAAATGAATTCAGTTCATTTTCACCAAATAACCAAATGGGATGTCCTCGCTCCCTCAATCTTTTAATAACTTCTTGTCTTGGAAGGCCAACTATTTCCGTGTTTTCAGCATCATTGGTTGCTTGTCTTAGACTTGCTAAAAATAATTAAGTATTAAAAGTAACTTAATAAAGCTCAAGGGGGGCATGTTGCTAAGTAATAACAGCTGCATGGGTTGATTGATCAGGTTAAACTACACTTGCCGCAGTTGGTCCACGGATGGGTGATCATCTTTACATACCGAGACCCTTCCTTGTCCCAGCTGACAGTTGTTAAAAGCCCGAAAGTTAGACAACCAGTCTTACCAAGGGGTATTGTATTGCCCAGTAACTGGGTCGTACAGGTCAGATAGACAGCCATCATCATCATTTCAGCTGAAAGACGTTCACTGCTGCACATAGGCCTCCCCCAATTTTGGGGGGGGTTTGCCATAATCGCCACGCTTGGCAGGCAGGTTGGCGATCGCAGTATTGTATGATGGTGTAGTGCATAGAGAACGCTGCTGCCCATTCTCCGGTCTCCCTTAGTCGCCTTTTACGATACCCATGGGAAGTATGGGGTGGTGCTATTCATTAAGTCCGGCACCACACAGACAACATAGATAGGCAGCCACTTCGCCGCTTCATGTAAAATAGTGGTATTCTGTTGCATCCGACCCAACCCCATCATAGTTGGGAAAAGGCTAGGCAGATATTTTACTACTTTGTGAAACTAAAATAACAGGAAAAAAAATTGCAACAAACCTCTTTCATTCTTTACTTCTTGTGATTCTTCTTGAACTTCTGGCTCCTTGAGTTGTGGACCATATTTTTTTAAATACTCTTCCTGTTCTTTAGCCAGTAGCTCACCTCTCTTGAAATATTTCCTGGTATTTGTAGGGTCCTGCAGGAACAGAATGTTTAGAAGGATGCAAGCAGAAACAAAATCACCAATATAAAAAAATATATATGTTTACTTACTATTAAATTCCTTTCTTCAAGTAACTTACGTTTCTTTGCGATTTCAGCTTTCAATATATCCATCGTCGTTTGCAAATGTTTTGATTTGATTACTAATTTTTGGATACGTAAACGCAATGCAACAACACCACCAGACAGTTTCACTCCGTCACTCCGGTTTTGACGTTTTGACCACAGACTATAAATAAACTATACTCTGTGACCACATGGTGCTCACAGAATATTTGCCAGTTGTTTTTAACTGTTCTTAACCGACTTCAAAAAAGGAGGAGTATATATTTTCAACTTAATCTTCGGCTATTAAGTTCTATTATTATCCAGTTTGAGCTCTACGGGTGGGCGGGCCGTTATTTTGGCGCTAGCGATATTCTATATAATAACATTGTAATATTGCTGGGCCCGTGGCTAAATAATAACAGCCGCACAGGGTCGATCCATCAGGTTAAGCTATGCTTGCCGCGGTTGATCTGTGGATGGGTGACCATCTTTACATACCGTGACCCCTCCGTGCCTCGGAAAGCACGTTAAAATTCCGTTGGTCCCGGCTGTCATTCGTGGATCTTTGACAGTCGTTACGTGTAGTCAGAAGCCTGAAAGTCTGACAACCAGTCTTACCAAAGGGTATCGTAATACCCAGTAACTGGGTTGTTGAGGTCAGATAAACAGTCGCTCCATGTAAAATACTGGTATTCGTCTGCATCCGGTTAGACTGGAAGCCGACCCCAACATAGTTGGGAAAAGGCTAGGCAGATGATGATGATCATTGTAATATTGCTATTTTTAACATTGCATAAGTTGAATGCTTCATTTAACTCCGGCAACCTTGTTTGGCACGCGATATTCGATTTATGTTACATTTTAATAAACAGCATGTTTGGTCTTGTGTTATATAGTAGGTACGCATAGTCGGGGTACTTTAAGCAAAAGAAACTCCAACTATTGTGCAAGTAGACAGGTTAAAAAAACGATGCTTGTATAGGAAAACAGTGTGACACTTATTTAACATAGATCTGTAATGGACGGCTCACAAGGCGCACGAGTCACGCCGAGCGCGTGCGCCACAGAACACAATGTTTTTTTTTTAATACTCAAAAGAAAAACCTCTCACATTTGACCACGCCCGGTAACTGCGCACGCCCGTCAGGGTATTATATTATATACCCTGACGGGCGTGCGCAGTTACCGGTTAGTTAAGTAGATAGTTAAAAAAAAAACGAGTGTGCTTATGACCACACGGCTGAAGTGAAACTTAAAGAGAGAAAGAAAATGTGCGCGCGCACTGCTGTCTCTTGCTTATATCCCCCACTTAACTTCCGTTCGCCTTGCCCGATCACACTTTTCGTAACGCTTACGTCACGCGTTCGCCAGCTTACTCCCCAAGTCAAGCGTGCGTAAAGAAGTTTCACTTCAACAACATTGCGTCACGTCATATACACTCGTTGAGTGACAGTTTCGTTTGCTTTCGTTTTACGATCTCAAAATTACATCCAAGTGAATTAATAAAAAAATTATGTGACGTTCCGTTCCTTGCAGTAACTTACCAAGTTCAGTGCCATCTATCCAGCGACTAGGGAAGCGTTAAAAAAAAAGAAAAGGAAAATCCCTCATTGTCATCGTTATTTCATTGAGTTTTGGTTAAACTGCCATTTGTTACTTAATAACACACAGTTACCATATATATATTTTTTTGTTAGCCTATATTGTGTCCCACTGCTGGGCAATGCCCTCCCCCTCCATTTTACCCTGTCTTGTGCATTGTCTGGCCATGTTGACCTTGCAAACCTTATCAGATCGTCACACCACCTCTAGTATTATGTCTAGGTCAGAATGACGGGTGTACTGTTACAGAACTGAATATGTTATATATGAAAGGAATGTACCAGCAATGTATCTGAATGTACCTTTAAAGAAATTCAATGTACCTCCAAGAAACAAGAACAATTGTAATAATAAAGTGAGCCGCAGTCCTGACAGTCAGAATGACGGGTGAATACTAATAATGAATGTAATAGATATCTTATGGTTACCTAATATTTACCAGAGGAATGTACCTTCAAAGTACCTCATAAAAATATAATCTGAAAATATAATGCGACGATTAATTAACGAGAAAATCAAGAAAATAAATTTTGACGCCTACCAATTTTTAATAGCAATGTGAGTATAGTATTATTTGCTCGTATTGAGAATTGAACGTGATTATGAGAGGATTATTTACATTTTTCACTGCTTTTCATAAACGTTGAGTAAATGATAATTCATTTTCTAATAATAATAATAATAATAATAATAATAATAAACCATTTATTTTCAGGTAACAAAGACCCATAGATACATACCTTAACCTAAGTATACATAATAGTATAGTAACAATTTTGTTAGTAAATAAAACTTAATAACTATGTTAGTGTAAAACAGTACTTCACTAGCTAACTCTAGAGCAATTCTGTGGTACTTGTCCGCGGAAGCGACGGAACACCACGTCCTGCGGCCAGAAGTCTTCATCCATGACGATTGGCAGATAGCAATTCGGCACGCGCACCACGAACGCCTTGAAGTTGACGTTGCGGTGCGACTCCAGTAACTGCACCCTCGGCGTGTACCTCGTCTTCTGGCGCACGTACTCCACGATGTCCTCCGCCTTAGTGGTGTAGTGTAGGCGGGAGATGTACACCGGTGTGTTCGGCTTTGCGGCACGCAAGCTGACTTCCGGCTCCATAGGAGCTTTGCCGCAGCGGTTCTTGTTCGTTCGCGACCGGCGCTTCCTCCTTTGCACGGTCACGAAACCTTCATCATCAGCCTTATTCGGTGCCTTTTTTGGCATTGGCTTACTACTTGGAGCTTCTGGGGCACCCGCGGTGACGCTAGCGGATTCCTTTACTATGGGCTTCGCTAGGGCTGCAGACACTGGCAGCGGGACGGGGCGAGGGGCTCGGGCGGCGTTGCGTGGAGGAGCCGCGATGACGGGTGCGGGGCTGCGGTGCACGCGGGCGGGGCGCTCTGCAATCTCAGCAAACGACGGGTGCGCTGGCGACGAAACTGCTGACGCGGAATTTGACGACGATAAATCGAGGCCAGCTCCGCGACACATGTTTACGTTAGATGCATCAACTGATGACCTAGTTACCGCCACACTGTTGCGCAACTCGCTAAATTCTTTGCGCAAATCGACGACGGTGTTTTGGGATGCATCTAACTTCGCCAGAACATCCGCGAGGCGGGCCTTCAGAAACACAATGTCCTTCAGAAGGCTTGTTACATCGACTTGTTTCTAATCAGTGTTTGTTGTATTTATCAAATCACATGTAGGTATGTACACCCGTCATTCTGACCTAGACTATTATATTCCTTTGATAAATTAGAAACAGCATTTTGTTTCTTGAAGCAGCTAATAGATGGCAGTGCTTACAGCGTACCGTGCATTGACATCCATCGTGCAAATCCTATCTCAATGGTACCGTGCCGTTTGTTATAGATACCACAGCATGACCGGGCGCTTGTGACTCACTGGCACGGCGCGCGGCGGGGTGACATTAGGGTTGTGGTAACACACGATGGACTCTAGAAGTGCCGGGAGTTGTTAGGGGCCGCGTTATATGTACAGTCAGCCGCACGTCTATGGTCACAATGTGAAAAAGATAGCGACTTTATTTAGTAGCTAACTACTGGTAGTTTTTGTAGTTCAAGTGGCGTGTGGTTGATCGTACTTCCTTTCTCCAGCAGGCAGTGAAGAAAGAAAGAAAGAAAATACGTTTATTTGCGGTAAACATGACGCAATAAAGAACATAAACAAAAAAAATAAGTAAGGGTTGGGGGAAACATGCGTCACATCCACGCAAAACGGCTATCGCTCTGCATTATGCTGCGACCCTATGCAAGACAGAGCCCCAGCGCTGGTTTTCAGCGACAGCCGGCGCCGACGTATTGACGTCGTCCAGTGTTGCTGTGTTTCGGTTTGAAGGATAATAAGCTGAAGGGACACAGATTTGAAGGCCTAACTCTGGATGCCCTGGCCCTAATACGAATATAATACCTATGAGGAGCAGGGATAGACTCTTAGGCATAATACCTACAATCAAATAGACAAACGGCAATATTTATCTAGATTTGTGTTGATCGAGGGCCTGGATTAACCGATTTTTTTTTATTGTCGGTGTCTTATTTACCTACTTATCAGTCCCTATTCAGTTTGATTTTAGCATGATAGATATATTGTAGAATGAGATTTATCAATAAGATAAATAACGGGGTTGATACAATGAATAACGATCGATATCGCAAAATACCTAACTAATTTGATTAATTTTTAGTTTCATGAAATTACCTGAGCAGGTAATGTTGTTCATAGAATGACGATTTTAAATATTGTTTTCGTCGTTCTTTTAAGTTTGGTTTTAGTTAAAAAAGGTGCTCAAATATTTTGTTTTTTTTTTAGTGTTTTATGTTCAAAACTTTCTACTTACGAGTGTGTAAACAGTTTCAGCAATAGACTTCAGGATAGTAGGTGGAAGCAAGGCTCCTGAAGAATATGGAAAGTTTCATGCGTCTATTCAGAATTTAACTGGTCATCATGTTTGTGGAGGTGCTGTGGTTTCCCAGTGGTTCGTGGTTACTGCTGCTCATTGTGTGCAAGGGTAAGTAGGTACCTACCTCAGTTTCATGTTAAATATTAAAGTAGGTACCTACCTACCTAGCAAAACATTGTTGCCGTTATGATGTTTGGCGAGGCAATGTTCCATCCTGCAACATAAAGTGTTAAAGGCTCTGTGCTGCAACATAGTGGCAGGGAGATGAGAGGAGGAGAGATTCGTCTTTGGAACAGGACCTAAACACAAAAACGCAAGTTTTTGAAACAATGAAAGTTTATGATCGACTACAGTAGGAAACAAAATCAGAAAAATATATGATATTCTTCAGGATATAATACCTATATGCTAGGTAGATAGTGTGTTAAAAACATAATACAACTAATTTGATAATATGATAGAAAAAAATCATGAAGATACCTCTAAAAACTTTCTTTTAGCAATAAAAACCATATTATTATACATTTACAATCATTATGATTTTTTTGCTAAATTATTCTACAAGCAACATACTAAAACACTACCTAGTGTTTTAACTTTTTAGTCCAAACAATAGATTTTTTGTAATTAAATAATTGCTTCATATTTTGCAATAAGTTACCGGCGTTGTGTCATCGTGTTTCTCTTTCTTTTATATGCAGTCTGACAGTGACCGCGCCTTAGGTCATGTAAGCCCCTTAAAATACTCGAGATAAATATGTCGTCTGTGGATTTGCTAATTAAATAGTAACGTTAGCTAGGTATGATTATTTATTCGTACACGAGATATCGAGTCACTAAAATCTAGAGAACCCTTCGAACCCTTTGTATACTTACAAACGTTTTTCTTGCCGTAAAAAACCGTCGTCAGTGTTGTATGGATCACTATGGAAGTTTGTTGACGTCACGGGCGGTGGCACTACGGCACGGCGCAGTCGCCGTATACCACAGAACCATGGCATATACAGAGTTACACGATTTTTCTACGGCGCAGTGAATACGCCGCGCCGTAACGAAAGTGAAACCGTCACTCGATCTCCAAAACTCAGATTGAAGATTAGAAAGTAAAAAACTGGCCAAGTGCGAGTCGGACTCGCACACGAAGGGTTCCGTACCACAAGGCAAAAACGCCGAAAAAAACATGTTTGATGTATGGGAGACCCCCTTAAATATTTATTTTATTTTAATTTTAATATTTATTGTTAAAGTTAAAATACAACTGAGTATTTTGTGAACATTTCAAGTGCCTACCTGTTGCCATTCTTGATATCGAGCAAAAAAGGGCAAAAAAATCGCGTTTGTTGTATGGAAGCCCCCCTTAAATATTTATTTTATTTTGTTTTTAGTATTTGTTGTTATAGCGGCAACAGAAATACATTCTTTGTGAAAATTTCAACAGTCTAGCTATCGCGGTTCTTGAGATACAGCCTGGTGACAGACAGACAGACAGCGAAGTCTTAGTAATAGGGTTCTCAATTTTTAGGGTTTACCCTTTGGGTACGGAACCCTAAAAATTGAGAACGCATACATTTTTTTTTTACAGCGTAAGCCCTCGATATATGAATATCGTAGCAGGCACGAATAATTTAGACGTTGGAGGGAAACGATGCAATGTTGCATCTATAATTATCTACGACAGGTACAATGCTACTAGCAGAGAGCATGATATCGCTCTTCTTAAAACAAAGACTCCATTTGATTTACGAGTCATACAAATCTTACAACTGAGAGGACAAAGGCTGCTAGAAGGAGACGAGGTCGTTTTAGTGGGATTTGGAGCACAAAAGGTTGGTAAACATGATTATGGTACCTACTCTAGGTATCTAAGGGAAAATTGAAAATAAAAATAAATCTAACCACCGACTAAGTACAATATAATAATGAAAGTCTACATCGTAGCGTATCTGTCTTACCCACAGAGTAACTACTAATTGTCTTACCCACTGTAATAAAGAAGTCAGTGGTCTTACCCATATTTATTAGATTAATAGTAGTCTATGGTCTTACCACTGAAGTCCTACCTACCGCAAGACTTGGTAGAAAAAAACGTATAGGTATTCAAAGTCTATCAAAAAGTAGGTACTCTGTGGTATTCAATGAATACGATGGGCCCACAGACTACAATATAATGCAGGGTGATGGGCCGAAAGGTTCTGGAGTGGCGACCGCGTACCCGAAGACGGCTAAAATGATGATGATTCATTGTTTTTTCAGCCACATGGGTCATCGAGCCGCAAAATGTACGCATTGGAATTACCAGTATTCAGTCAGGAAATATGTGAATATGCTATGAGATACTCCAAGCCGGTCTGCAAAGAAATGTTTTGTACGTTTACGAAGATTGGCGAAGGAACTTGTCACGTAAGTTGCCAAGATATAAACGTAGATTTATTAAACATATCGAGCCTTTACCGCCGTTTTAGCGCAACCGATTTTTGTCGGTTGCGCTAAAACGGCGGTAAAGGCTCGATATTAGAAAGAATACAGTTTGACAAACTATAAGTAGCTTCGACGTCTTTAGAACGATGCAGTTCAAAGGCTTGGCCCATCCGTTGTAACGTATCCGAAACTAAAATATAAGTAGGTAGATATTCATTTATTTTGTTTTTCAGGGTGATTCCGGCAGTCCACTAATAAAAGGCAACGAGCTGGTTGGTGTCGTGTCTTGGGGAATTCCTTGCGCTGTCGGTTTTCCAGATGTCCACACAAGAATATCTTCCTATGTTGAATGGATTCGGAAACATATTCGACAAGGTTATTGCCCCAAGTAAAATATTTAGGGGTTGAACCGATAATTATTACGATCTAAGATATTTACTTGAATCGCTGTTAATGCTCTTGGGATATCAACGCACAACCAGAAGGCCAATTCTCGTAAACGTTCAAAATCTAGTCGCAATCTTATCTCAGCGGCAATCAATGTCAAAAACTTGTCAAAAAGTACAGATTTTTGACAGATTTAAACTTAACAGACTGTGAACGTTCTTAAAATTACGAGAATTGCCCCTCTGTTACCATGTATGCAGTACATGATTCTGAACTCCCACGCGTTGAAATTATTCGTATATAATAAAAAAAAATTGCTGTTCGGTACATTTTGACAGCGCAGGTAGGTATTGCACTTTTCTATCAAATAGCAGATTTTTTTTTTTTATAACCGACAAATAGTTCTACGCTAGATCTAGGGAGTCTAGAATCATGTGCTCAAATTCATGGTAACAGTTTGTGCGTCAATGTGTCTGCGATCGTGCGACCCTGTATTACAAGTGTTACATTATGGGACCAACTATGAAAGCACGAAAAAAAGTCAGCTGTTTCATACATTTTGGTCAAGTAGGTACTAGGTATTGAACTTTTGCATTAAACAGCTGATTTTTTTTCGTGATTTCAGAGTTGGTCCCATAGTGAAAGTTGTTCAGTTCGATGGTCTAAAGCACCTCTTAAAGTTTGTCGGGTTAATTTTTTAACACTTTATGCAGGTACTCTATCACCTAATAAATTCGTTGTTAACTATGTATGATAAAAACTCTGCTCTCTCTACTACATAATTATGATGGAAAGTAGATGTTTGTTTTGATAAATAAAAAATCTGTTGTTTAGCAAGTAGGTATTATATTAATCTATTTGAATAAATTCAACTTATTTTAAAGTTTTTCTTGTACTTCTTTGTCTGAATCGACGCAATGCTTCCATTTTTATCTGAAAAATATAAACAGCTTATCATTAGACATTTTTCCGGTCAAAAATCGCTAATCAAATGAATCATTAAGAAAGTAATTCAAACGTCTCTTTATTCCTTATTCTCGAAAACGAAAACTCATGATAACACGAACTCCTGGTACAAACAGTAACTCTGGGTACAAACAGGAAATTAACGATTCATCGTCAGACAGATTGATAATATTTTCAGTAGGTAATTCTTAATAATTTATCAACCATTGCAATTTGCAAAACAGAAAATATTGTTTACCTTATATTCACGCTTATCAGCTATGATATCCATGATGACAGCCATTACAGGTCTTCCATGGGCACATTGAAATGGTGTCTTGCAGTTTGACAGTGCATTTAACAATTCAACGCAATCTCTTTTAGAAAGTTGATCACCAAACTTGATAGCGTATCTGCAAGACTAATAAATTCCCATGTTTTTTAGTTGCAATTATATTTAATTGTCATGATAAATGATCTCTATTAATATTACAAGATAACTTACCTCACTAAAAACTAAGTCCATGATAGATTTTGGATATAACGACATGCAACGTTTCTGTAATTTTATAAAGTTAATTTCTTCTATTATCAGATTCCTCACAGCTTTTATTACTTTTTCAACCTGATAACATAATAAAAATATGAGTTGTTTCACTATTCATTGATTGTTTCTCAAATTCATAACAAATATGACAACAAATCTCAGTTACCACGTCAGATTTGTATACAATGCTTGCTTATTACCTCTCTAGGATTTTTACCAAGAATAGCTTCAGGTATAGAATTAACAGTTACTTCGTTATCGCTTAAAATAGTCCATTGCAGACCTAGCTGCGTAAACTTATCCTTATAGTTATGCAGGTAAAGAACCTCGTCTTTAGACATCTTCAAAATAATGTTATCTACTGAGACACTTGTCCATCTTTCTTCGTTTAAGTAATCTGGAATTGAGAAACTACCGTGTGTTAAATTGCATTGTAACCAAGCTCCGTAGATACTTTTTCTTTCATATCGATAGGAGCGGGATTGTCAAGGTGAATCTTAACTTTACAACTCATTCAGTCACCAACATAGTTTAGATAATTTACCAAATTATTTTTATAAATCAAAGTCCTTTAATCAGTACCTGCTAAGTTCTTTTCTAATCGTATTCGCTCATGAACTGCATGTTGATCAAAAAATATAAGATACTCTGACGATTCTTTGGATTGACCACTTCGCTTCTTCATAATTGCTACAATGAATTTACAATCGGCTTGGCCAAGTACCTGAAATAACATTGTTATTATAACAAGGGCCTTAGCTATTGTCTTTTTTAAAAGGTGTGACGCCAGCACATCAAGCTACTACAATCTGTCAAATTTCTTTAATAGATTTTCAACTTTATTGCTAAAGCATAAGGCTCAAAGTTGATTGGGAAAATTTGACAGTTTCAGGTAGCTTGATGTGCTGGCGTCTGTACTTTACTGGGTCTAACTAGTTAATCTGTATGGCATTTTGTTTGCATGTTACCTTAGCATTTTTCAATGATGTCTCATCAAAAACCAGAGACGCGTTATCTTTTTTAACTTTATTTTGAAAGTTGTGAATGTCCTTAGTTGTGAAATCTTCAACGTTTTGTATTATTGGTTCATATATTTCAGAGTTAACTTGAACATCGTTGGCGAAATTGTCATAGATGTTCTGAAATTCACAATATAATTTAAAAAATGTTAATGTGTCTTAAAATATTATTAAGTGACCAGTAACCAGCAAATTTACATCTTCAAAATAGTCTTTATCCATATCATAGTCACACGCAGTCTTAGTGCGACAATTTTCGAAGATTTGAGACATACCTGAAAAGATTTAATTGAGTATTGAAGTAGGTAATCAAGAGTTTGAAGGAAACAATTTTTTTTCTGAAATAATGTAGGTACCTTTGGGCACAAAACGGGGTCTATTTTTAATATTAAAGTTGATTTCAAAGTCACAATCATTATGTTCAGCGTCGATGTTACCTTCATTGCTAAGATCACCTGGTGTAATTACTCTATTAGATGTTTCGTTTTGTTTCCTTTCCATTGGATCTTCGAAGTTTTTATCAATAATGTTGTTGATTAAGTGTGAATATTTAGCTTTTACTGCACAGCTAAAGTGATGTGACACACTTTCGTTGATATCATCATTGCCATTGACATGTTCATTCTCAACATATTCATCAATACCATTTTTAATGTTACCGTATAAAGAGTCATTCAGTTGGTTGTTTTCATTAAAGCTAACAGCAAACTCTTTTTCGTCCGATCCAATTTCATAGAAAACTGTTTCACAAACATTTAATGGTTCTACAATCATACTATTATCCGAAGGTTCAGAATGCTGTGACTTAGAAACGAAAACAATGTTGAAGTTTTTGCTATTAAGGGCAAAATCATCTTTAGTTGTTTTACATCCATTATTATCGTGGTTTCCTTCAGAGTAAGAATCATGGACAGAGTAAGTTTCAAGCAGTCCAGTGGACTGGATATTTGGTCTTCTTTTCATTTGATTTTCTGGTATTACAGTTTCGTCAAATGAGGAGTCTAGTGGATGTATTGTGTAAGTATTTCCCAAAATTGAATTTAGATAACTGTTTGGTGAAACAGGCTTATAGCTTACAGTATCATGTTTGTAATAATCATTGTCTATAATAAAATCCGCTTTGTTCGGAAGTATGTAATTATGTGCTGTATTATTATTTTCATTACTTTTGGAGTATTCAATTGTATACGATTCGTCTATGGTTTGTTTCACACGTATATCAAAGGGTTTTGTTGGCTTGTTAGATACGGTTTTAAAAGGTTTTATAAATCTGTTTGTTAAATCGTAAGAAGTGACAAAATTGTCTTTAGATTCTTTTGTGATAAATCTTACATTTTGTCGTTTATTAATCGTATAGCAGTATTCAGTATCGTTTCTTACAAAAACTTCATTTTTATGGTATTGATGACTATCATATGTTAGAACCCTTAATGGGCCACTTAGTGTACGATAAGATGTTTCTTTTTGTGCACAGTAACTATTCTGATTTTGACTAAACATATTATTTTCTTTATCTATAAATTGCTTTCTTTCTGAGACATCGGTCATCATATCGTCGCACATTTCTTTTTGTCCATTAAGACTGAGATATTCATTGAAATTCTCTTCATACTCGCTGCATATTTTATATTGTGCAGCAAAATCGGTTGTATACTGAGATACTTTTTCTGGTTTGCCATCATTATTTGAGTACTCGCTACAAATGTATTTATTTTTCCATGTATATCGTTTTGGGGCCTTGGTAATATAACGCAATGTGTCACCTCGTCTATGAAATTTCCTGTAAAGTTCTTCACTCATGTTATTTTCCACAGGGTCATCGTTTAATCGCTCTTGTTGACTTTTCAGAACTGTCTGAACTAGGTCATACGTTGTTTTGTATGACTTTGCTTTAAGTTTGTTCATAAAGTACTTTTCAATGACATATTTGTTTGTTTTTGGTAGCTGAGGTATATTATCACTACTTGCACAATAATTCTTTTGCAAAAACATAGTGTTTTGATTACCTTTCCCATATGCGTATTTCGATTGAATTGCGTTGACATTTCTTTTCTTTGTATGCTGCAAAAAATCTTCTACCTTCTGAGCTACTATTTTACTTCTTTTACACACCGAATCTGTACCTCCTACATTTTTAATTTCATCGTGGATAACTTTTACTTTTTTATGTTTATATATTGTATGTTTTTGCTTCATTTCTGTTTTATACTTTTTCTTTGTTGGTGATAAGATATTGGCTTTCAACTCCTTTTTCTTTTTGTGCATTTTTATCTGTTTGGTTTTACACTTTTTTGAACCAGGAATCTTAATTCTTTGCTTATGATTTCTAGGGTTTACAACCGTGTTGTGTCCTTTCTTTTTATCTAAATTATCGACTGTCTGCTGAATGATGTGTTGTTCAATATTATGTTCAGGTATATGTTCTAATTTACTTTTTACTGAACCGTTGTTGTTGTGATGTTTTTTTTCATTTTGAAGAAATAGTTTTGGAGTAATAGCGCTACGATGCGTCTTCTTTTTTACGTTTCTTTTAACCATTTTTCCTGTAATATTATAATTATTGTTTTCTATTTTTATACACATATAATTTTGAGTAAGTAACTAGTAAATTGTAGACATCCTGTTTACTGTTAATTTGTAGGTACATATAAATAGAAGACACGGAAAAATATTTACCTTTAACTCCATTTTGTAATTGTGAAACTCCTAACTTTTTTGAGTTACTTCCTAATATTTTATCCATGATTTTTTTTACTTGGTCCCGAGTATCTTGATTAACCTTAGTATTTATTCGTTCTTTATTCAATCGTTTATCTTCAACTTTCTTAATTTCTATTAGATGATCATCGCCGGCATAAAATTTAACCAATTTCTCTAAGAGTTTATTAATTTCTTCCCAGTTTTGAAATTCTAAAACTGATTGCTTTGGTGTGTAACTAACATCATAATCTATATACGGACAAGTCACGAAAATAAAGTGAAATGGTATATTTTGATTGAATATTTGATGCTCGTCATTATTTTTCTGAAAGAAATTTAAATGACTAAGAAATATGAGGATACTACCTTATTATAAGAAATTTAATCGCACATCCTTACCTTATATTTTAGTGTTCCTTGGTCTTTAATGTGCAGAGATTTTTTGAAATACTCGTTTAAGACCTTATGTAATTTGCTACAATTATGTATATACTTTCCGTTCAGAAAAATCCAATGCAAGTTAAGTTCATTATCCATCTTCCCAATGTAACCTTTAATTTTGTACTCATGTTTCTCTACCTGAAGCTCTATGACATTAGCTCTATCGACGTTAAATAAAGTGGATAATGTTTGATAAATATCCCTTTTCTTATGAATTTTAAAAACGATTTCGTTTTGAGAGTCATCCCGTAAACTTAATGATATGTGGTTATGTACTAAAGATAATTGTTCCAGAAATGATTTGATGTTTTGCAGCTCGTTTATGGAATTTATTCCTCTTTTTTGTATAATTAGATTGTAAAGAAAACCTTTTATGTCAACCTGTAAATTAAGTGCACAATCGTAAAACAAATTTGTGAACACTTTGTGTAGCCACACAAAGTTTTAACAAATTTGTTTTACGATTGTTTGACTTAGCCAAGTCCAGACATACAGAGTGACATCGACGAGCAAAGTGTAGCCATGGATTCAGTAGGTATATGGTTTTGAAAAACCCAGCGTTGAAATTTATAGTCGGTGATAAAAAAAAATGTTATTCAATACATTTTGACCGCATAGGTGTTTCACTTCTCTATGAAATTTCTACGTTATGGTACGCTTTCTCAAACTCAAACCATTTATTTCAATTAAACCATTTACAGGCACTTTTGAATTGTCAGGAAGTCGGTCAGTCAGACACTCTTTTAAATAGTATTTTTACAAAAATATTAGTTACATCATTAATTTTGAATTTACAATTATATGTGAGAACGATGTGAAAAAAAAAAACGTACGCGTTAAGAGCGTCCAGAGTACAGCAAATAGTAAGAAGACAACAATCCAAAAATAAAATAATTAGAAATAAGCCGAGGCAGCTGAGTGATGACCAGCCCCAACTGACGGCGCCCGTTCACGAACATGACGCATAGATCAGAATCATGTGCTGAATTCATGGGAACAGTTTGTACGTCGATGTCCCTCATGTCTCTGTCACCATTTAGGTATACTTACTGTAGTTCCCTTTGTGGGCCTTGTTGTCATTTGAGCAAACTTGTTCTCTTTACCATTAGTAAATGTCTTAGCCCACGTTTCTTCCGTACTCTCATGTCTCGATGTCACTTTGACCATTTGTGAAACTGTTATTATGTTGGCGAGAAATTCACCCCGATATCCATAGTTCTTAGGAGCAGCTTTTAATGTGGCAACATCCGTTACTTTGCTAGTCATATACCTTTGACCAATTACATCAAAATCATGTTTTGTAATACCATAACCATTGTCAATAACTTGTATTGTACTTTCTTGAATATGTATTCTTATCGCAATCGATGTAGATTTCGCATCAAGGGAGTTGTGGATCTAAAATCAAGATTATTAATTATATCTTTTATCGTCAACTACGTAAAAGCGGTGGCAATGTTTGATATCAACATTAGAAGTACCGTATTTGATTTTGCTTGATTTAATAATAGATAGATTATTTTTTATTAGGTACTATTCAATCTTTAATATCATCTGCCTAGCCTTTTCCCAACTATGTTGGGGTCAGCTTCCAGTCTAACCGGATGCAGCTGAATATCAGCATTTTACAGGGAGCGACTGCCTATCTGACCTCCACAACCCAATTACTGGGTAATACGATACCCCTTGATAAGACTGGTTGTCAGACTTTCGGGCTTCTGACTACCCGTAACGACTGTCAAAGATCCACGAATTACAGCCGGGACTAACGGCTTAACGTGCTTTCCGAGGCACGGAGAGGTCACGGTATGTAAAGATGGTCACCCATCCACAGACCAACCGAAGCAAGCGTAGATTAACCTGATCGATCGACCTGTGCGGCTGTTATTATTTAGGCACGGGCCCCTCTTTAGCCACGGGCCCCTATTCAGTCTTTAATAGTTATAATTATAACTAAGGGCTGATTTTTCAATAGTCAGATAAAAGTTATCTTTATAACTGAACTGAGGAATAAATATTGCGGTTTGATAGCTTTTCTATAGAAAATATGTCAAACTGCCATAATTATTCTTCAGATAAAAGTTATCTGACTATTGAAAAAAGTGAAAAATAAAAACATTTACCAAAAAAAAAAACACCGAATTCCAAAAAAAACCCTACGAAGTGAAAAATAACTTTAATTTCGGAAGTCGGTGTCGTTGGTTTCGCATCTTCGTTTCTTGACCCGACTTCCGAAATTAAAGTTATTTTTCACTTCGTAGTGTTTTTTTGGAAGTCGGTTATTTTTTTGTAAAAATGTTTAAATTTTTCACTTTTTAGTTGTACCTATCCCACACAAATTGATTTAACACTACTTTCTATGTGAATATCAGTGACAAGAAGCTATTAAAACATCATCAATCTAAACAAAGTGGAAAAAATTCGTATTATTGAAGCTAATTCAAAAACTACCCATGCAAAGCTCATTAAATTTATATGGGACTACCCCTGAAGCATACCTTATCCATTAAAAAATTAGAGAATTTTCAGTTTAGAGATACCCAACTTTGACAGAAATGAGGGTGCAGCGTGATGTACTGAACACATCTGCGTACCCCTTTAGAGGGTACAGGCGTGATGTTATATTGTGTGATTGCTTAAACAATGCATACATATGCGATAGTAGCAATCGCGGTTGACTTGCTGGCATTTATTGAAGAGTTCCGTTGTCTGTCTCCGAAACTCATCATCAGATCTTTACAAAATTTAAATGGGATCATTTCGGAATAAACTTTCGAAATAATTTTGCATATCGGTGTATATATGACGGAGTTATGCCCGAACATACATTAAAAATATATGTATATGTTTCTGTAAAAGCCCGAACTGCGGTAAATCCTAAGATTTACCAAGTCTAACTGGAAAAAGTACGAATTGTTCTATAATAATCTTTAATTTCAAACTTTTACCGGCGTTCAGTTGGTAAATCCTAGGTTTTACAACAAGACACCGGTAAATGTCCGAAATCAAAGATTTAAATACACTCGAGAGCAATGAATTAGGGTCACATAAAGATACCTGAAAGTCTAGGAAACTGAGAGTACTAGCTAAATGAAGTGAAGTTGAAATTGACAAGAAAAGAAGAGAAGAAGAAGAAAAGAAGAAGAAGAGAAGTCCGAGAAGTTGTCAGAAAATTCCCTTTAAGAGGAGGGAGAGCAAGGATTAAAAAAACAGTAATTTAAAAAATAAAAAAATTCGACTGCGAAACTGAAAAGCTACAAACAAGCCCATTTTAAATTAAATAAAAGTTGGAAGCAGGCGGGACCCATTTGAATTTGAAAATATAATAAATATAATATAATTTTTGATATACCCAGTGTCACTCTCACAATTAATACGAATCTAACGGCACCTCTCAAGCTGAAATCGATCAAGCCGTTTAGGCTATAGAGCGTGCCAAAGAAATATACATACAGTACGACACATCTTATATGTAGCATCGTAAAACAGATCACTTCCGATTTACACAACCAATAGAAAGGAGTTTTAGTTTTTTTATGGAGTTTGCATAAAGATCATTATCTCCTAAAGCAATAATAAAGATTAGTGATTTTGAAGGCGCACTCAGTTCGGATGTGTTCGGTTTTACGAAATTTGCCGATGCTACATCTAAGTTGTGTCGTACTGTACATACATACATACACTCGAAAAACATAACCCTCCTTCTGACGCAGTCGGGTAAAAATGCAACTGCCTTAAAAATGCTCGACGAAAAAGTGCGCTTGCAAGTCATCAGGATTACTTTGTTTTTAGGGTTCCGTACCCAACGGGTAAAAACGGAACCCTATTACTAAGACTTCGCTGTCTGTCCGTCCGTCTATCTGTCACCAGGCTGTATCTCAAGAACCGCGATAGCTAGACAGTTGAAATGTTCACAGATGATGTATTTCTGTTGCCGCTATAACAACAAATACTAAAAACAGAATAAAATAAATATTCCCACACAACAAACGTGTTTTTTCGGCGTTTATGCCTTGTGGTTGGGAACCCTTCGTGTACGAGTCCGACTCGCACTTGGCCAGTTTTTTAATTGATACTAATAAGAATGTTTAGCTTACTTGTACCTAGCCAAAGTAGGTGTTATTAGTGAAAATAATTTTATTTGAATTTTATTTTTCTAAATCATGTTTTAATATTTGAATAAACAGATAGATGGTATCTGTAGATTCAAAAATAAATTGAATAATAAATACCAAAAGCGTGGGCAACTTACTAATTCTTCGATAGCTCTCTTGTAGCTGTTAACTTGAACAGAAGCACATAACAAAGATTGAACATCGTTAGGTAACCTTTTCAAAGCCATTTTAATGTTGTATTAAAAATAACAGTTGAGCCCATTTTGACATAAAAGTACAATAGTTGAAATTGGAACATTTAAAAATATTAAAAGCAAAGAGGATTCAAGCGAATTTTTTATTGCACCTTATCTGTCATTCTGAAATCAATTAAAATTCCACCATGGAGTAGGTATATAACGGGTGTCATTGTAATATTTTTTTGTACTGGACATTCCCGGGTCCAGTAGAAAAAAAAAATTGCACCTACCTTCTGTTTACGGAGATATTGAAGGTCAAAATTCCAACAGTTACTGACGTTTTTTTACGAAAACTAGTTTTAATGCTTTTATAACCGTTGCATGCACCCATAAGCATAATGTTTTGCTTTGCGTGCGTTACGTTGCGCACTACCATAAACAGCGATTTTTCACACCAAAGGTAAAAGTCGTTTCCCAGCAATTATTTTTGCGCAAAGTTACTCAGTTTGATGTACAGAATGTGTAGTTGACGGCTATGTGTTGGGTCTTTTTACACCCTGCATTCTTCCGTATATGTGTGTATATTTGAGAAGTAGATATGTAAGTATTCTATTCGATAGAATAAAAAAGTATGACTGTTTTAAGCTTACAACTTGGAATACACAATGCTGTGTAGCACAAAAGTCTTAATTAACACGTGTATACCTAAGAAAAGAGTAATGAGCAGTTTTATACACACAGAAACCATGATGTTCTTAAATGACCAAACTAGCTAGTTGCAAACATTATTCTTAAATTAGCATATGTATTCTATTCTGTTGAATCCACCATTAGGAAAATATTCCATATAATGGGGCACAGCAAACAACCAGGCAACGAACACACAAAAAAATGCAATTAGCAACACACTTTCCATACCATTGACCCAATATTTCCTTTTGTTTTCAATGGCCTACAATTCTAGAGGTAGGTATATAATGGAAAGTACTTTTTAATCATTGGGAATCGATTGGTATTTAACCCTGAACTCTATTTGAAATAGACTACCCACTAACTACTATAGGGCCGACCGGCGAGTAGTCGTAGTACGGGCCCCCATATGACTGACCGTGTGAAACTAAATTGATGGAGTTTATACTTTATACGATAAAACTGACATTCGAACAATGGACTGCTGTACGTAATGTGAAAATATCACCTGAACTGCTTGATTAATTAGGTTTTCTTAGTGCCGCAAATATAAGCTATAAAGGTAATCACAAAATTGATAAAAATCTAAATTAGTTACAATCTTCATCATGTTTGCATGATAGTTATCAAAGTTTGTTGCTTGTGGAATTATGAGTGATTACGTTGAAAAGGAAATATTGTTGTTTTGGGAATATGTCAAACGGTAAGTTGTAACAAACCTCTTTTCTACGATGCACGTGTTTATTTTCCTTAAGACGTTCATAGACAAAGTATTTGTTGCTAACATAGATACAAAATTGTGTCTGTCTTTTCCGTAGATGGAGTATGAACCGCTCTTTTCCCTTATGAAATTAGAAACAGTTTCAATCTCAGGGTTCACTGGTTCAGTTCTCCAACACTAAAACTAGACGACTGGCAGTCGGAAAAACTATAGATAATCAAGACTGACAGTTGTCGGTCTAATTGGTTGAGTAGTAAATTCCTAGATGATGAATACTATCTCATTATCAATTGATCCACCAACTAGGTACAGACATTACGTAACCATTTCCTGCAAATGAACTAACGAAATAATTATGTCAGAAACTTAGAAGCGATGTTCCGATTATGGGTCACTCAGTCGTTTCCTGATAAAATGCACATTCTCAGAACTCTATCGGTAAGGGATATTGTTCAACACAGTACGACAGGAGACAGTGATGTGACTAATGATTGTGAATCACCCAAACGACTATTAGTTTAAGGGAAATTATAACAGCAACAAAAGTTTTCTTTAGCTCCTGCAATCTAACATCTTTTTTGTATGTAGGCTACGAGTTAATAGAACAACTTCTATTACATTCACTCATCATCTTTACTATTCCAAGAGAATATCAAAAAACCAGCGTCAATTTACGAACGTAAATTAATATCATCCCTAGAGTGTATATAAAAATCGGAGGCGCGAAGGGAGAGCAATCCACGCCCCGTCCGCTGAAACAAAGCATAGGCATCCGCGCGAGCTGTAGCGGCTGAGGCTGCTAAGGGCAGAGGGGTTGCACCTCCCGCAGCACCGAAGATGATGGTTACATTACATAGATAGGTGACTACATGAAATTAGAGCTTTCATTGACCATTTTTTAATGACAATAATATGGTAATTTTATGTTCAATTATAGTAGATTCACTCATCAATTACTTATGGTAACGTATAAAAATATAGATGACTATATGAAATTAGAGTACGTTGAAATTATTTTATAGATGCTTCATACACTTACGCAAACCGGGATGGCAAGGGATTTAAAATTCTACTAATGGACATTCAAACGTATCGATATAGAAATACGACATAAATTGCTATGCTTTAAAATGATGCCGTGGCATCGAAAGGGATTTCATTGCACGGCATTGAAAGACTCGCCTCGGGCTCTCGCGGCGGGATGCCGTGGTGTCCTGCGGTAGGCAAAACGGCATGCCAAGGGTTCCGGCGCTCGTTGTGACATACCGCGTGGTGAGGCGCCGGGGGTAGAGAAGCGGGGAAGCCGCTGGAATGCCGCGGTACCTAAGCGGCTAGTGTGCGCTGACTCACGGCAAAATCCCTTGCCATGCCGCATGCCGTCCCGGTCTGCGTAGGCCTTCACTATCCATACTAATATTATAAATACGAAAGTGTGTCTGTCTGTCTATTACCTCTTCACGCTTAAACCACTAAACCGATTTAGATAAAACTTGGTAGAGAGATAGTTTGAGTCCCGGGAAAGGACATAGGATAGTTTTTATGCCGGTAAAAACGGGAAGTTTATGAAGGTGAAACCGCGGGGCGCAGCTAGTTATGAATATAACTAAGATTTCTTTGTTAAATCGGTACTTATTACGGCTGTTCATGGTGCCATCGAAATTAAACAAAACTTTCTAATAAGTACTTGCATTTATGGGAACAATTGACGGCCTAGCATTCCAAAGGTTTGATAAATCCTTATCTTTCGGTTAAACCCTGCCATTATGCAAAACAATATGGAGATAATAGAAGTTACTGTACCGGGTAACTTGTCTCTGGGATGTCTTATAAAAAGGACAAATTAGGGACGAACACGCATAGTTCCTTCAAGGGTTTCGTTGGGACAGGAACAAAACAGACACACCTGCAAGGTAAGCATTCAATTCCTATCTTCTTCAAAAAAACTTTGTGCAAAAACTCCAATATCCTCATTTTATTTATAAATGTTCCAGATGTTCAAAACAGTACCAGTGTTCCTGTATCTTGTCGTCACAGCATTTACAGCTGAAATATCTTCATCATACGCCATGTTGGAAAAACAGGCTGTATTCAAACCTGAATTCAAAACGGAGCCTGTAGAAACCCACGTGATGAAGGAAGTTGGTCCTGAAGCTGAACATCCTGTGTATACAGCTGATGTTAGGAATCAAGGCAGAGCAAGGATTGAACCAGTGATCAAACATGATGCTATGTTAGCTGATCAACCGGCTGTCTCCACTGAAGTTAATAGAAATGTAAGTACAGTAGAATCAAATCATATGTACCTATACATGCTAGACCACGTGGACGCCCACCGGTGAGATGTACAGCGGTGCTATTCTGTAAAATTCTCACCGTGAAAACTTAGGTGAAGGGAGCGTGGAGTGAGCTGTCAATAGTGTCAATTCCTAGCAAAAGCAAACTCACTTCACTTAAGTTTTCACGGTGAGATTTTTACAGAATCGACCGGCTGATCACATTAAATCCGCATTGGGTGATCACTTGTATGAGTGCACAAAAAGTACCAGAAATCGGAGTAGGTGGCGAGAAATCGTGAGGCGAATCACATCAGCCTCTAGACAGGAGTGCTACGAAGAGGAAGATACGTGCACGTTATTTGGTAAAGTAAAGCATGACATGATCTTGTGTTAAATACGTCATTTATGGCATACAATTTTTAACAATGGGGTATACCAGTTATTTTTATTTCGATTTTGATCATCCATGCGCTCATAATATTTAGCTAACTTTCGACCCCGACATAATATCGCTCGATGTGTATTTGGTTGATAAATCAATAAAATAATCTTATTTAACCATCGGGCCTCATGCTCTTTTTAAGGAAATTTTGATAAGGCTGGTTAATACTTCCCGTGACCCAAGGGCTGGCTTTTACCTTGGCCAAAGGCCTTGCCATACAACGTGGTAATGCCACCAGTCTCTTGAGTACACTACCAGTCGACAGCGATGCGGTTGAAATTTTCAATGCTATATTTTAGTTTGTGAATAGTTTTAGTTAAGTTAAGTTAGAAGTTTGTTATTTTTATTAATTAGTTAGTTATTAGTTGTTATTTATTTACATATCATTTTAATCACACTAATATTATAAAGGCGAAAATTTGTGAGTGTGTGTGTGTGTGTTTATATGTTTGTTACTTCTTCACGCTCAAACGGCTGGATCGATTTTGATAAAATTTTGTATTGAGGTAGTTGACACCCTGGATTAACATATAGACTACTTTTTATCCCGATATTCTCACGTGATCGACACTTACATGGGTGAAACCGCGGGGCGCAGCTAGTGCTAAATAAATAATTTAATTCAACATCTTCTTTCAATATTTCAGGATGAAGTTGGTATCCTTGCAAATGGATACGTTCCAGGTACCGATGATGTAGCGTATCCTGATATCCCATATGCTCCGGGCTACTTCTACAACACTGCATACTCTGCCTCCAACAAGTAAATATCGATCAGACAATTTTTTAATGACACTTTTATGTGAACCAGAAAGCCAATTCTCGTAATTTAAAACGTTCAAAATCTAGTTGCTGTCACATCTCGGCGACAAACAAATGCTAAAAATTTGTCAAAAATGTAGGGAAATTTGAGGTATTTTTGACAGATTGCTGCGGGCCGGAATGCAACGTTTGTTTCGCTGTCATTTTGTGACGCGTGTTACTTTTGTGGGTTGCGTTCGCTGACAGTTCGCTGTCATTTTCGTCCGCATCCTCATATGAGTGGCTATGATCGGACCTGTGACAAGAAATTCTACTTAAGTTTTGCCGATACAATGTACTTTTACGAACACAATAATTCTGCATTTTCGTAATGCCCTTGATTTTTGTTATTACTATAGAGTATGTTAATTCCTTAGATATCTGATATCTGTACAAAGTGTGATATTATAAGTAAAAATACTTTTATATCATTGATTATTGAAATGTTTATTTCAGCTATGATATGTACGGTGCTAATAATGACTTGATGGAGCCTGATACATCCTCCTTCGGTCTGCTGTGGAGTCAAGTGCCTTATGCCAGGGTAAGTGTTGTAAATATGATACCAAATAAGAATATCTATGAAAACAAGTATAACAAAAATTGGGTACATTTGTTTTTATAAACTTGTCTCATACCTGATTCATAAGTTTTTCGGATGCTGTGGTTTTTTCGAATATTGGTTACGGTACTAATTTCCTCTAATAGCTATTATTTTTCTTTTCAGACCATGGTTGGCTTCGTAGGACGCACTATCGGCTGGGTTTTGAACAGTATATTAGTTCTTATCCTTGGATCTCTATTAACCATCGGTGTTTGCACTTACACAAACTTGTGTACTATTACATACCACGGTATTGGACCGATCCATGAAGAAATGAGAGCTTTTATGTCCCGAGCTAAATTGGAGGATGTCAGCCGTGCTGCTGACTTCGTGAAGACAGCAATAAATAAATATCAGACGATACAGTCAGTTACAGATGCCACTGGCATGAGAAGACGTCGCGCCATTTTTAATTAATGAATTTATTTAGAAGTTTTATATTGAATTCATATTTTATACAGATATTTATTTTTATTAAAGCTATGATAGATATTAAATTGGGTTTTAATAATATCCGTTTTATAAATGACTCCCACGATATTCCCACGGGATCGACATTTACGCGGGTGAAACCGCGGGGCGCAGCTCCCCGCGGTTTCACCCGCGTAAATGTCGATCCCGTGGGAATATCATAAAAAAGTAGCCTATATGTTAATCCAGGGTGTCAGCTACCTCCATACAAAATTTTATCAAAATTGGTCCAGCCGTTTGAGCGTGAAGAAGTAACAGACGTATAAACACACCCCCACACACCACACACACACTCACAAACTTTCGCGTTTATAATATTAGTGTGATTTAACTTTGCGATGTCATATATTACATACCACTGAGCTAATACCTAACTTCTAATTTAGTACTATTTTGGTGCCTAAATGCATTGAATGATAACATATTATTCTGTACAAGTTTGTCAACATAACCAGTTATTTCGATTCGTTTCGTAGCAAGTTCGTAGCAGCATTCAACCGTAGCCAATAGGAAGTTTTACACGCAAAATACGCAAGGGCTTAACACAGTCAATTAGAATTGTTAGGGCTAGAATATGAATTCCTCATGCTGCCTCGATGTCATCATCATTGGCAGTCTTGTATCCTCCACTGCTGAGTATAATAGACCTCCTCCCTTTTTACCCGACTACGACGAAGCACAAAAGGAGGGTTATGATTTTGAGCGGTATATACTCGTATGTGTGTCAGTATGTATGTATGAAATGAACTAACGAAACAATTATGTCAGAAACTCAGAAGCGATGTTCTTATTATGGGTCACTCAGTCGTTTTCTGATAAAATGCACATGCTCAGAACTCTATAGGTAAGGGATTCAACACAGTACGACAGAAGACAGTGATATGACTAATAAATTGTGAATCACCCAAACGACTATTATTAGTATATGGAAAATTATAAGCAACAAAAGTTTTCTTTAGCTCCCGTAACCTTACATCTTTTTTTGTATGTAGGCAACGAGTTAATAGAACAGCTTCTATTATTTAATACATCATCTTTACTTTTCCAACAGAATATCAAAAAACCAACGTCGTAATATGAATCAGAGCTACCGATAAATAACAGAATTGATAACTCAGCGACTAATGATGTAAGTGGCTACTTTATACATTTTAGAGATTCAAAATCTGTCTGCTAATAAAATCAAACTCCAGCCTGAAAATTAGCCATAAAAGCATCAAACTTGTTTATGCAATAACTAAATTAATAAATCATATTCTTTTGCATGAAAATTAGCAGTAGGTATAATAGCCTCGCCGACCGTTTTCGGTCACGGTGGCCAATCTCAATGGAGATTAGCCAGGTACGCAGGAGATATTATAGTGCACAAGTGTGTGCGCAAACACAGGTGCACTGTCTGTTCCTTTACTCTCATAGTCCGATGGGACGATAATCCGACACGACCGGGGAGAGTTCAGGCGCAGGACCAACGGCTTTACGTGCTTTCCGAGGCACGGCGTATTAAACCGCCGTCTTCCAAACTTCGGACTGTTACTAAGAAATTCCTAAAGGAAAACCCAATAACACTTTATCCGACCCGGGAATCGAACTCAGGACCCAACGCTCAGCAGTCGCGCTTGCAACCACGAGACCAACTGGGCAGTCAGCAGTAGGTATACAATGATAGTCAAGTCATCAATTAACGATTATTCGTTTCGTATAGTTTGAATAGATCGAATATGTTCCAAAACCGAATCGGGGCACCCCTGACTTCACGTAGTCTTTTGGCTGCTACCCTTAGAGTGTATATAAAAACCGGAGGCGCGAAGGGAGAGCAACCCCTGCCCGCTGTAACAAAGCATAGGCATCCGCGCGAACTGTAGCGGCTGAGCCTGAGGAGGTTAGCATGGGTGCCTACCTTTTGTTACGTAAGTAAGTAAGTAATTATTTATTTTACTAAAAGACTTAGCCTAAGTAATATCAGTGTTAATTCAGGGTGGAGGGGTTGCACTTCCCGCAGCGCCGGAGATGATGCAGAAGCAACTTTAAAGTGTTTTGTGGTTAGGTTACAATAAATAGATAGGTGACTACATGAAATTAGAGCTTTCATTGTCCATTTTTTGATGACAGTAACAAGGTAATTTTATGTTCAACTATAGTAGATTCACTTATTTACTTATGCTAACGTATAAAAATATAGGTGACTATATGAAATTAGAGTACCTACGTTAAAATTATTTTATAAATGCAGTTGACTTATTAGAAGCTGGCAAAGCGTAGACATATCACAAATTTAGTTGCTTAAGAATAATCACCATGCTGCGACATATTAACAGTAGCTTGTTTTACAATACATGGTTGCTTGAAAATAATTTTTTAGTCGCTAAAAGTTCGTCGCTGACCTATTAATTCTTTAGACAACTAAATATATTTGAAGACGAGAATGAAATTTTAAAGAAGCTGACTTAAATAACACCCTTAGTTTACCTGCATTTAAAGCAGTAGGTACCAATGTCCTTGTTTGATATTTTTAGAAATTACATGAGTAGCACTCATATTCATTGGGTACAATGAGTATGAGTAACGATTTATTTTTTAATTTTTAACATGTATTGGAACTGCTTATCCTGATTTACTTGTACAAGTAGGTAGATATAATTAATTCAAAAAAAAAAAGTAAAGTATTTCTTTCAACACCCTAGTCTTTGTTGTGAAATGTTAGGGAAGGAATTTTACCTATAAGCCTTTTAATAAGACTAATAATGTATGCATTAACTCATTCGGCCTTATTACAAAACAAGATTTATCTAAAGACCCAGGTTTAAACCATCCAGCCATTTTTAAATTTCGAACTATAATCCGACGAAGCTAAAGCTCTTATTACAAAAACTGACGTTAAACCCGAATCTAAGTTGTCAATTTTGCATTAAGAAATTTACGTTTGTCGGAATAAAGTTCAAAATAGAGTAACTGGCTCGAAGGTTTAGGCTAGGTCTAAAATTAGATCTCGTTTTGTAATAAGACGGATTAAGTCTACGATTCATCTTTAACCGGTCAAGCTCCGCGCGTAACTAATGTGTTACGATACAATAGAAAATCAATTGTGTCCATTAGTAGAGCTTAATTGTGCTTAAGACAAAGAATTCAATAAAATTGCATTAGGTAGGTACTTCAAAATGCAGAACCTAATGATCCGTATACCTTACAATATGGTTATATCTCCATTAACAGAACCAGGAATCGATAACTAGAAAACGGGGTCACTAACGATGACAAATTGCCTCGAAGTAGGTCTTCGAAAACAACTGTTCACTGGTAGCGGCAGCGGCCAGTTGCATTACTTATTCATATCCTAGTAGTAGCTGCCTTTCATTTCCGTACTTTTTCGAAATGAATAATTGATTCGATCGATTTCTTGCCCGTATTGTGAATTGTTTGAGTCTTTTCTAATGCTGGTCCTTTAGGCCCTTTGTACACGGCACGATTTCTACGGCGTATAAGCCACGCCGAAGAAAAAACGTGTATTTCTATAAGCTTCCATAGTGATCCATACAACTCTGACGATCGTCGAACACGGCGAATAAACTGTAGTTTTCAAGCAAGAAAAACGTGTGTGTACTAAGGGCCTAACAGTACTATAAGGTACTGTTATTATTATGTTAGTTTAATGAATGGACGTATTTAAGACGTTACATTACATTAAATATTTTTCTCTAATTGGTAGGGTTTTTATAAGGTACCTTAGTATCTATAAAAGTTGCTCTCCTTACAGAAATTACTTTACTTACATGGTATTTTTTTGGAATAAAGTAACACGCACTGTACATAATTACCCAGTTTTTTGATAAGAAGATACTTAAAACTGCACCGTTTGGATTTTTAGTTGAGTCACTATTATGAATAAAACTGAGATTTCTTTGTTAAAACGGGACATATTACGGCTGTTCATGGCGCCATCGAAATTTAACACAACATTCTGATACGGGACATTGCCAAAAATGTAAACTACTTGCATTTATAGGAACAATTGATGGCCTTATATTCCAAAGGTTTGATAAATCCTTATATTTCGGTTAAACCCTGCCATTATGTAAAACAGTATGGACATAATAGAAGTACTGGGTGACTTGTCTCTGGAATGTCTCATAAAGAGGACAAATTTGGGACGAGCACGCATAGTTCCTTCAAGGGTTTCGTTGGGACAGGAACAAAACAGACAAACCTGCAAGGTAAGCATTCAATTCCTATCTTCTTCAAAAAAACTTTGTGAAAAACTCCAATATCCTCATTTTATTTATAAATGTTCCAGATGTTCAAAACAGTACCAGTGTTCCTGGCTCTTGTCGCCGCAGCATTTACATCTCAAATAGCTTCATCATACGTCATGTTGGAAAAACAGGCTGTATTCAAACCTGAATTCAATACGGAGCCTGTAGAAACCCACGTGATGAAGGAAGTTGGTCCTGAAGCTGAACATCCTGTGTATACAGCTGATGTTAGGAATCAAGGCAGAGCAAGGATTGAACCAGTGATCAAACATGATGCTATGTTAGCTGATCAACCAGCTGTCTCCACTGAAGTTAATAGAAATGTAAGTACAGTAGAATCAAATAATATGTACCTATACATGCTGGACCACGTGGTCGCTCACCCATTTAACACATTGAACTGATCAAAGTAAATCCGCATTGGGTGATCTCTTGTATGAGTGCACAAAAAGTACCAGAAGTGGGAGTAGGTGGCGAGAAATCGTGAGGCGAATCACATCAGCCTCTAGACAGGAGTGCTACGAAGAAGAAGACACGTGCACGTTATTTGGTAAAGTAAAGCATGACATGATCTTGTGACCTGTCAAAGACGAACGACAAAGACTTAAAGAATCTAGGTAACGAGACTAAAACAGATAAATTCATATAGAAGTCGGGGGACCGTTCTGTGGAACATATATTATGCTAAAAGGTGGCGACTGCCATATGAATTTATCTATTTTAGTCTAGTTACCTAGTTTCTTTAAGTTGGGGGTTTTTAAATTATTTGATCCTTTTCCAATTATTTACATTTAATTTTTTTTTTGTGTCGGGGGTTTTTTATATTTTTAATTAAATTTTTTATTTCATGCTTTTTGTAGGGACTCCTTAATTTTTGTATTTCATTTCTTTTATTTTCTTGCGTTTAAGATTCAGGTAATTTAGTGTTTAATCAGGTTTTTTATCCGTCAAAAAATTATTATTAATTTATAGTTGAAGAATAATTTTTAAGACTAAACATATTTTTTTATTTCATTATATCCTTTTTCTAGTTCTTCGTTTAGTTATTCAACTTTCGTACAAGTATTTCATAGCTATTAGATATCTTAGGTATTTCAGATCTAGTTTATAAAATGGGACTGCGACACTATCTGATGTAGAAATACCTACGCTTTTTAAGTAGGATAATTCCATTCGTAATAAAAATAGTCAAACTCAGTGGTCGTAGGTACCAGTCATCACTCCACTTTCCTCATCATTCTAGAGCATTGATCAGTTACTTTTATCAATTAATTTTATTAATTAATTAGGTATTAGTTGTTATTTACTTACATATCTTTTTAATGCTAAATAAATAATTTAATTCAACATCTTATTTCTATTTTCAGGATGAAGTTGGTATCCATGCAAATGGATACATTCCAGGCACCGATGATGTAGCGTATCCTGATATCCCATATCGTTGGTCTAGGTATGACCCCTCGTAAGAAAATGACACATTTTCAGGAGTGACAAAAAACTGTTTTGGTAATTATGTATATTGCATGCTTTTGGTTATTTTATTGAATATAAATAAAATACGGTATGTTTTCTTGTATGTACATACAAAATTACCTTGGCATGCTTGGTGTCTATTAATTCGTAGATACGTGGTATCACTATCGTTTCTGTAAATATTTACTGTAACTCTCACTGTAAGGTCTCACTACCTTTTTATCAAAAAAATTATGTGATTCTTTCTTTTGATAAAAAGTCAATAAAATAAATGCCAGTGATAATGCATGCATAATTATTAATATAAAAGTGAAAATGTTAATATCTATCTGTTTCTAACTCCTTCACGGCAACGGCACGACACCTTGTTGGCAGAAGTTCAAAAAGAAATAAGTAGGTACCCAAAATTTACAGTTTTCTCTGTCAATGATACAGGCAACCCTCTAAATTACTTTATATAAGTAGACAACCTTTTGAAATCTGCCGTTGGATGTCAACAGGATGACCCTCTTTGGCCAGTCATTTTTAGTTTGGCAATAAATTCAATTATTCGACAGCTAAATTCTAAATTCATTCATTCATTCATTCGTTTGGTATTTGGATGACGGAACTCTAGGAGGTGATGTAGACACAGTCTTAAAAGATTTAACGTTTTCAAAAGAAGAATTCAGTTCCATTGGCCTATAGACTGTGCTGTCTTTTGTCTGCGCCAAATAAATGGTTTATCTATCTATCTACCTCCTAGGTTCCTCAATTTTTGACGAATCCTTTCCAACATTCAATGAGGACAAGATACAAAATTTCAACGATGTCTCGGAAAGACTTTTCATAATGAACATACCTTTCGCCTGGGCGGTCTCGGCGTTCGCAAATTTTCAAATATAAGTTTACCGGCCTCCCTCTCCTCGGACCACAGTACCGATAAATTAACCAGGAACTTTATCTTCCTCTCTGGTCGATTTTGAACTACCGTGTTTGACCGATGCGTTGAACGCTTGGAAAATGGGTTGTCCCAATACGGTTTTGCCCGACAACCCGTCCTCCCAGAGACGGTGGGACGTGCCGCTCTGGAGTATTATACGGAATACCCTTGTAAACACATCACGTAATACTGGTGAGCGTGCCCGTCTGCTGGCTGTGGGAGTGTGGGAGTCAGGCTTGTGGTGTTTAGGCGCGCTCGTCATCCACCATAGGCACTGTGATGGATGACTCATCATTTCGGCTCGCTAAGTGTCTCCGCTTGGGGGCACCATGTGTTGCTCCTCATCGCTGTCTCTGTGGTGAAGCTGTCGAACAGTCTCGGGCACCATGACCTGCACGAGTGCAGGTCGCATAGCACGGCACGCCAGCATCAACGATATTATTCGGCGAGCCCTTGTCACCGCCGGCGTACCAGCGGTATTAGAACCAAACGGCTTGGTATGTGACGATGGCATAACGTTGTTGCCTTGGAAGGTAGGTAGGCCTCTGGTGTGCGCCGTTGTGTCGATTCCCTTGGGCCATCTGTCATCATAGCACGGCGGGCCGAGCAGGCGCCGCTGCTGCGGCTGCTGAGACAAGACAAAAGACAAGCAGCGCAAATACTGTAACCTTATGGGTAACTATAGCTTTGAGCCGTTTGGGGTCGAAATGCTCGGGTCATGGGATCCAAGAAAGTCCTTTTTGATGAAAGAAATTTCTCGCCGGCCAATCGACACTTCACGTGACTAGAGGGCTGGGTCGTTCTTTGGCCAAAGAATTAGCATTGCCATTCAACATGGCAATGTTGCCAGTCTTCTGGGCATGTTTCCGGTTGACAGCGATGCGAACGAGTACTTCGACGACTAAATATCCTTTTGTTTTTGTATTTATATATATAGTTAGTTACTTTTTTAATTTAGTACCTAGTGTAAATAGTTAGTGAGATTATGAAAATTAAAGTAGGTACCCAAATCAACCGCCAAGTCTTATAACAGCTAGATAAGAGTTCTTGCCTTTTATCTAATAATCAAAAATATAAGTCTTATAAAGCTAAAACATCTTAATTTTCATTGAATTTTAATAAAAACAGGATTTTCTTGCATAATACACCGTTTCCTTGCCGACATTTTGAGTATTTTATATACGAGCTGTCACATAATGCATCAACCTCAGACGCAGATACAAGGAATCACAATTAGTAATTTACGAGTTCTCACCTTACAAAGTGCTTCTAAGTCTTGTTACGAGATGTCACTAAAAATAGACGAAGAAGTGAACCTCCTATACCTACATACAAGTTATCACTAGAAAGGTGGAAAATTGCATGATGGACAATTTTCGCATCAAAATGTCAAATTGACCAATTTTGCAGTTACGAGGTGTCACATCTAGACCGACGATATGGTCCGGGCTACTTCTGCAACACTGCATACTCTGCCTCCAACAAGTAAATATCGATCAAACATATTTTAATGATTCTTTTTATGAGAACCAGAAAGCCAATTCTCGTAATTTAAAACGTTCAAAATCTAGTTACAGTCTCATCTCGGCGACAAACGAATGCCAAAAACTTGTCAAAAATGTCGGGAAATTAGAGGCATTTTTGACAGGTTGCTGCGAGCCGGAACGCACCGTTTGTTTCGCTGTCATTTTGTGACGCGTGTTACTTTTGTGGGTTGCGTTCGCTGTCATTTTCGTCGGCATCCTCATGTGAGTGGCTATGATCGGACCTGTGGCAAGAAATTCTACTTAAGTTTTGCCGATACCTTACGAACTTTACGTACTTTTACGAACACAATTATTAATCTGCATTTTCGTAATGCTTTTGATTTTTGTTATTACTCCAGCTAGAGTATGTTAATTCCTTAGATATCTGTACAAAGTGTCCTGTTCATCTGCTTTATTAATGGAATGTTTATTTCAGCTATGATATGTACGGTGCTAATAATGACTTGATGGAGCCTGATACATCCACCTTCGGCCTGCTGTGGAGTCTAGTACCTTATGCCAGGGTAAGTGTTGTAAATATGTTACCAAATAAGAATATCTATGAAAACAAGTACCTATAACAAAAATTGGGCACGTTTGTGTTTTGTAAAATTGTCTCATACCTGATTCATAAGTTTTTCGGATGCTGTGAACAACAACATTTTTCAGTAATATTTGTTACTAATTTCCTCTAATAGCTATTATTTTTCTTTTCAGACCATGGTTGGCTTCGTAGGACGTACTATCGGTTGGGTTTTGAACAGTATATTCGTTTTTATCATTGGATTTCTATCAAACGTCGGTGTTTGCACTTTCACAAACGTGTGCACCATTCTATTCCAAGGTTTTGAACCGATCCATGAAGAATTTCGGAACATGGATGGCTATTTCATGTCCCAAGGTAGTTTAGAGAAGATTAGACGTGCTGCTGACGTCGTGAAGACAGCAATAGATAAATATCAGACGATACAGTCAGTTACAGATGCCACTGGCATGAGAAGTCGTCGCGCCATTTTTAATTAATGAATTTATTTAGAAGTTTTATATTGAATTCATATTTTATACAGATATTTTTTTAAATTAAAGCTATGATAGATATTAAATTGGGTTTTAATAATATCCGTTTTCTACATTATTTAACTTTGTGTTGTCATATATTACACACCACTGAGCTAATACTTTTTTTTTTTTTTTTTTTTTTTGAGGATGGGTAATCATCAAATGACTCCTCCCGCTCTGGGTGGAGCGGAAGGGAGTGTCAGACTCTTACTGACTAAAACCCACCCGTGTTCCTTCCTTAGCCCTTTATGTTCCGGGCCAGCGGTAACCCTTTCGGACAATCCCGCTGACCCGGCAGGCTTCGGCCCTAAGGGGCCCCTCCTCGATGCTGACATCTCTTTGAGGCGCGCGTGGAACACGTACGCGCCGTCCGGCACGGGCCTGGTCCTGATCGGGCGGTGAGCTACCCATTACTCTCCGCCCGCTGAGCTAATACCTAACTTCTAATTTAGTACTATTTTGGTGCCTAAATGCATTGAATGATAACATATTATTCTCTACAAGTTTGTCAACATAACCCAGTTATTTCGATTAAGTGTTAGCTTCGTTTCGTAGCAATCTCGTAGCAAGTTCGTAGCAGCATTCAACCGTAGCTAATAGGAAGTTTTACACACAAAATAGGCAAAAGCATAACATAGTCAATTAGAATTGTTAGGTCTAGAATATGAATTCCTCATGCTGCCTCGATTTCAAACTCAAACTCAAAGCATTTATTTCAATTAAGTAAATCATTTACAGGCACTTTTGAATTGTCAAGAAGTCGGTCAGTTAGAAAATATGAAGCTGGTTGCCCATTCCTAAGCGTAGGTACCTATGGCGAAGAACGGGCAAGAAACTCCATGAAAAAAAATCTCTTTTAAATTATATTTTTACAAAAATATTAGTTACACCATTAAATGTTGAAGTTATAATTATATGTGAGAACTATGTAAAAAAAGACGTACGCGTAAAAAGCGCCCAGAGTACAGCAAATATTAAGAAAACAATAATCCAAAATTGTCTGTGTGGTGCCGGACTTAAAGAATTGCACCATCCCTTACTTTCCGTGAGTGTCGTAAAAGGCGACTTAGGGTCTTACCGGAGAATGGGCAGCAGCGTTCTCTATTTATTCCACCATCATACCATACTGCGATCGCCAACCCGCCTGCCAAGCGTGGCGATTATGGCAAACCCCCCCAAAATTGGGGGAGGCCTATGTCCAGCAGTGGACGTCTATCGGCTGAAACGACGAACAATCCAAAAATAAAATAATTAAAAATAAGCCGAGGCAGCTAAGTGATGACCAGCCCCAACTGACGCCGCCCATTCACGAACATGACGCATAGATCAGCACCATTCAGCTGAACCATTTTGAAGGGAGCTAAATGATCCAACACGCACGCTACCGTCAGCGAGACATTTATGTGAGCATGACATACTATCAGCCACCAGGGCACATTTAAGTCAACGAAAGACATATTGCCCGGCAAGTGGAACATAGGATATAGTAGATACATAGAACTCACATATGTGCTATGCAATTATATAATACAAAGGAAGTTGAGTTTATACAATGCTAAGATAGTTTTACAATCTTCAGCAGCTCCAACAGTATGTTCAAGTGTTAATCAATTAGTTGTGGTTGTGGAGCAGGACCAGCATTGAGCCAGGCATTTTATCAGCGATGTAATCCCCTAACTTATAATATGCCTGACTGCATAGTGTGCGTTTTATACAAGACTTGAATTTTGTCTCATTCAGTTGAAGAACGTGGGGAGATATTCTATTATAACATTATAAACAGTACCACATAAAGATGAGTCTAGCCAGTCTGAAACCTGGTTGAACTAATAGGTCCCTATTCTAGTACTATAATTATGTCTTTCAGCTCTTTTACTAAAAATATGTAAATTTTTCGTTACATACATGATGTTTTCGTAAATATATTGACAAGGCACCGTCATGATGTTAATTTCCTTAAACAGTTCTCTTAGAGAATCGCGCCTGCGGAGTTTATATATGGCTCTGATGGCTCTTATCTGCAGAGTAAAAATATTATCGATGTCTGCAGCCCGTCCCCAAAGTAAAATACCGTAAGACATGATACTATGAAAGTAACTAAAATAGACTAGTCTCGCGGTATCTACATCAGTAAATTGACGGATTTTTCTGACAGCATAAGCTTAGCCTTCCTGCAAGAGATGTTAAATGAGGACCCCATTGTAGCCTTGAGTCGAGCGTGATCCCTAGGAAAACTGTTTTATCGACGAATTCTAGCTTCTCTTGATTCAATATTATATTATACAATGATTCATCATCATTGGCAGTCTTGTATCCTCCACTGCTGAGTATAATAGGCCTCCTCCCTTTTTACCCGACTACGGCGAAGCAAAAAGGAAGGTTATGATTTTGAGAGGTATGTATGTATGTTCATCTGTTTCCTCATAACTTCTAAACTACTTGTCATAATTAGACAAATGAGGTATCGTTGGAAGCGTATTGATCGACCGCTGGTTATAAGCTATGTGACGTCACATTAAATTGAATATGGTGCCCTCTACTAGATTTTTTTTTAATCATGCCGTGTGGGGTATCAAATGAAAGGACTTAATTAGCACATTTCAAAAATATAAAAAGTACTGAAATAATCCCCATAATAAATAAATAAAAAATAAGTTTAAGAACTAAAACCCGATTAATGAAAAAGAAAGTACCTTCCCATGGTCGCATGCTACCATTAGCTTATAATATGTTAGTACAGCGTCATGCGACCACGGGAAGGTACTTTCTTGTTTCATCCTTTTCAGTAGTCAGGTTTTAGTTTTTAAACTATTTTTTTTGGGCCATGCTTCCATGGTCTCTGCGAGTCTCCTCCAAGTCCGTCTGCAAAGCCTTTAGCCGTTTCTCGGCAACCAAGCCTCGACGTGAAACCATTTAATGTGCGTACATTTGTCATAGTCATAACCAAATGACGCACTTCCGCAGTAATTCAGTCTAAGGTTCCTCTTAATTAGACGTGAAATTATATTTATGCCCATGAAGTAAATAGAGACAAATTGTTGTCACATTACAAATAAGCAGGTCTGTACAAAGTAAGGTTAAGTAATCGTTGCCATTTGCTTTAAGGGGAATGTTATAACTAGTTTTAATCTAGTTGTATACTAGACACTCAAGAATCATCGCCATACAACGTGGCAATGCATCCAGCCTATCGGCACTTTTCCTGTTGACAGCGATGCGGACTATGATTATTTTCCCTCTTTTTAGAGTTCCGTAGTTCCTACAAGGAACCCTTATAATTTTGTCATATCCGTCTATCTGTCTGTCTGTCTGTCTGTCCGAGGTTTTGCTAAGAGACCGTTAGTATTAGAAAGCTGTAGTTAGGTTAGTGTAGGAGTACGTATATCAATTACGCCGACAAAGTGGTAAAATAAAATTTTGGAAAATATTTTTTATTAGGGTAGCTCCCCTACATGTGAAGTGGGGCTGAATATTTTTTTCGTCGTCTACCCCATCCTGTGGGGTATCGTTGAATAGGTCTTCTAAAATGACTTGGGGGTTGCTAAAATAATTTTTTGATTTAATGCTCCATTTACGAAATATTAAACTTTAAAGTGCAAATTTTTGTTCCAGTAGGGCGTCCCCCCCCCCCCTCTAAAACCTAAACTGCTAGCTTGAAAAATCTGGAAAAATTCACGATGATAGTGCATTTTATGAACTCTAAAGGAAAACTATAGCGGCTAAGATAACTTTATTAGTTTAGCGGTAATAGTCGTTGAACTTGGGTGTTGGATAATTTTGTACCAAATACAAAATCCTTAGCATTAATCCTTTAAAGTGACTAAGATAAAGTAGTTGCTTGTTTACAATGGGTAAATACTTGCATTGAAAACCTTTTTTTTTACCTATTCAGAATAAAGAACAACAGAATCGTACTACATTGTGATAACGAGCTACTACGGAACCCTACACTGTGCGTGGCCCGACACGCACTTGGCCGGTTTTTATATACATGTATAGTGACGAGCATAAGTATAAATACAATTGGCTTTATTCAAAGACGATTTTCTCCTTTAGTTTTGAATGAAACTTTATGTTATTACGAACAAAGTATTTTCGAACTCATAGGTTTGTGTAATGTGTCGTATTTCAACGTTGCGTTCGTTATTTCACGATCAAATCGCAATTGAAAGTTAAGTTTTTAGAAACCACAAGTTTTTAGAAAGAAAACAGATAAGTATTAATGTTGTAGTGTATTGGATGTGGGTATAAGGGAGGACGCACCTACTACCGAGATAAAAAAACAGTGGCACTCCGGGAGTGCCGATAGAAGTGAAAACTTGAACAACTACGATTATATATAAATTATTCGAATCGTCTTATAAACAAAACACGCGCGGTGTCAGTTACGGTAACAGTGTCGCGAATTTAATGGTTTTTTCCCCAACTCAAAAAATGTTCAACGCGCATATGAAAAAAATAATTATTCTTGTGTCATCTTCTTCGTCATCGGCCTAGACTTTTTTCCAACTATGTTGGGAACGTGGCTTTTCGTTTTTTCGGCGTTTTTTGCATTGTAGTACGGAACCCTTCGTGTGCGAGTCCGATTCGCACTCGACTGGTTTTTATTTTATTTTTTCTGGAATAATCACTGCTGTTAGGATCCTCTTATAACACTACAGTATCCACTGCTGTAATCAATACAACACAATGGTGTCATTACAATCATTCAATTAGAGTGACATCAAAATATGTAATCCTTACAAAAGCATCATTTTACGTAAGCCTGTGTCTATGTGATTAGGAACCGTAGTTTAGAACCAAGTATAAAATGCTCATTAGTAGCTAGTTTGATGACAGGTACTACTTAGGTCAAGGCTCATTATAGAAACGTATAATTTTAGGGTCATTAGATAATTATGTAAGCCTGGTGAGACATAATGTAGCCGTAAATGTTAGAGTAGGTTTTTTAAAAATGAACATTTTCGCTGTTTGTTTTCTATTAATAAAATTAAATTTTATTCAAGAACATCCATCGGTTTCTTAGTAAATTTCAACTATATCCGACGCTCCTGTATACTTATCTCCTTTGTTGACTGTACCACATAAAACGGCCCTATTTAACAAAAGCTTCTTTGGCATGGCATCAAAAATATACAACAAAATACCTATTGACATTCTGAGCACTAAGGAACTTCCAGTATTTAAAAATAAACTGCGTAAATTTTTAATTGAGAAAGCATACTACACGATCCAAGATTTCTTGAATCATTGATTGAATTGTTGACCATGTATTAATTTGACTGTATATTGATATTTTGACATTTTTAATAACTAAATTTGACATGTAAAATAATTTTAAATGTAATGCCACTACATAATTATTGTATGCCTATTAGGCAGGACATATTGGAACTTTAATTTATTGTTTAGACCTGTAACTAACATATGTCCACAATAAAATATTTTGAATTTGAATTTGAACATAAATGCGTCCTTCAAAATCTTCCATTTTAGCTTTTTCATGTCAAAACATTAGAAAATATAAATTATATACCATTAGCATAATCTGCACTTACTACTTAACTAATCTTTTGTAAGCGTATTCTTTAATTAGTTGCCAATGATTTACATTGTCACAATCCGTACCTACCTAATTAGACAGTAACAATTTACTAATCGATAATGTACATATTTATTAATTTATATTACCTGTTGAGCTTTAAATAGTCAGACAATTTTAATGTTAGTTCAGTTAATATTGGATAGTCCATGAAGACTACAGAGTACATTGAAGAATAATACAAACAGGAGTTTTTTTACAATTAAGGCAAGGTAAGTCTGAGCAGTGTGCACTGAGAGTTGTAGGTACGAGTATTAGGTACGACCTCAGATAGGCGCTTTATTTTGTGTAAATTATTTCTTCACCTTCAAATTATTTTCTTCTGTCTTTGTGGTGCCGGACTTGAAGAATAGCACCACCCCTTACTTCCCGTGGGTGTCGTAAAAGGCGACTAAGTGGCGTACCGGAGAATGGGCAGCAGCGTTCTCTATGCATTCCACCACCATACCCACCCCCCTTTTGGGGGAGGCCTATGTCCAGCAGTGGACGTCTTTCGGCTGAAATGATGATGATGATTTCTTCACCACTGCTCTCAAAACGGTGAAGGAAAACATTGTGAGGAGACCGGCATGTCCTAGAACCAAAAATTCGAAGACTGACATCTATCAACCCGCACTGGGTCCGCCTGGTCGGTTACGGCCCACTCCCTCTCCCTGAAAGGAGGCCTGTGTCCCAGCAGTGTGATAATTATATTATTATCTTCGATATTTTCTATCTTCACATATGCTCATCATCATCATCTACCTAGCCTTTTCCCAACTATGTTGGGGTCGGCTTCCAGTCTAACCGGATGCAGCTGAATACCAGTGTTTTACATGGAGCGACTGCCTATCTGACCTCGACAACCCAGTTAGTGGGTAATACGATACCCCTTGGTAAGACTGGCTGTCAGACTTTCGGGCTTCTGACTACCCGTAACGACTGTCAAAGATCCACGAATGACAGCCGGGACCAACGGCTTTACGTGCTTTCCGAGGCACGGAGGGGTCACGGTATGTAAAGATGGTCACCCATCCACAGACCAACCGCGGCAAGCGTAGCTTAACCTGATCGATCGACCTGTGCGGCTGTTATTATTTAGCCACGGGCCCCTCATAAAGTATGCTCATCATATACCCAAAATTAATATGTTGTAGTTAACCTTCTTGACGGTACAGATGCCAGCACATCAAGCTACCCGAAACTGTCAAATTTTCCCAATCAACTTTGAACCTTATGCTTAAGCGATAAAGTTGAAAATCTATTAAAGAAATTTGACAGATTGTAGTAGCTTTATGTGTTGGTGTCTGTACCTAATTTCGCGATTGGACTTTTTTGTGACTATTGAGCACTATCAAAGGTTTCGGCTTGTGATTATATGATAAAGGTGAGGAGGTCATAAAAACCTTTAACAAATGTTTTTCTCCTTATTAATGTCTTCTCTCTTTCTCATCAATTTTGTTAAGATGCCGTCTGTGAAATTCTTCTGTTTGAGTATAAGTATCATCGTCGGCATTGCGTCTGCGAACCCTGAACAACAATTATTCAGAGTAAGTTTTATTGCTATAACTATTTTATTATCCGACAATATTGTTTTTCTTTCTCTGTGCTTAAGTTTATGTTTTATTTTTAGGAAACCAACGGCTATTTGACTGACTTTGCTACTCAAGAAAACCCATTCCCATTACTTCTTCAAAGCGACGGTGCTCTAGCCGGATATCTAAAGGTAAGCTAAACTTTTTGACCAAACTTTTTAGGCATTAACTCGATAGATTTGTATTAAGAGCGTTTACGCCGAACGGCATTTCATACAAACTTTCAAGCCCTTATTTTTCGAAATTAATGAACCGATTTTAATGAAACTTCATACGCATAAGCAGGATACAAGGGTCTAAAAAGTTAGTAGAAAACATTTTCAAAATGTCTTATTTAAAAAAAGATAACTGGAAATCTCTGTTTCTATGGAAAATTTAAAATCAGTCTAATTTGGCTGTAACACTATTTTTTTAAAATGTTTTCTACTAACATTTTAGACCTTTGTATCCTGCTTATGCATCTGAAGTTTCATTAAAATCGGTTCATTCATTTCGAAAAATAAGGGCTTGAAAGTTTGTATGAAATGCCGTTCGGCGTAAACGCTCCCTGATAAAAATAACTGACTGCACCGGGGTAAATGCGAAACGCACTATCCGTAGCAATGGGTTTCATTTTGACAGTTCAACAACATTCATTGCGTTATTTACGTTGTTGAGCAGACACATTTTTCGAACATATGAAGCAATGGATCAGCAACATCCTTCAAAATGTTTCAGATTGAAATCGATAGTGTGTTACACAATTACGGTGCAGGCAGAAACATAATAATTCAGTTTAATTACACAGAAATAAGACCAAGTGTATGTGTGCGTGTGTGTGTGTGTGAGGGTGTGGGGGTGTGTGTGTGTGTTCGATAACACACGAAAAGCTCAATAGCTTTTCTATCAGGAATTACTCAATAATAATAATAATAATAATAAAAATGTTTATTTGCACCTTCAAAAGCAGCCCGGAGCCTTGATTTGTGCCCGGTTGATGGCAATTGTCTCGATATGGGACTTAAACACTATGATCGATATGAAACTAGCGAAATGTGGGTGTAGGTACTATAGGTACATCTTTGCCTAACCCTTCTGAGATTATAGGCGTGATGTTATGATATGTTGAGAGCCCTTTGCTCATCAAAAATCTACCTAGATCTATTATATCTAGAACACCTGTTCTCAAAATATATAGAAACTTATGAGATTATACCTTATTACCCGACTACGGCGAAGCAAAAAGGAGGGGTATGATTTTGACCGGTATGTATGTATGTATGTACCTATGTATGTATGTATGTACCTCTGTTAACTATAACTTCTAAACTACTTGTCATAATTGGATAAATGAGATATCGTTGGAAGCGTCTTGATCGTCCGCTGGTTATAGGCTGTGACGCCACAATAAATTGAATATGGCGCCCCCTAGCGGACATAAAGCCATGACCGAAAAGAATTTTTTTTTTAATCATGCCGTGTTGGGTATCAAATGAAAGGGCTTAATTGGCACATTTCAAAATTATAAATATTACTGAAATAAGCCCCAAAATAATTAAATAAAAATAAGTTTCAAAACTAAAACCCGGCTACTGAAAAGAATGAAACAAGAAAGTACCTTTCCGTGGTCGCATGCCGCTGTACTAACATACAAGGTTATGGTAGCATACGACCACGGGAAGGTACTTTCTTGCTTCATCCTTTTCAGTAGTTTGGTTTTAGTTTTCACACTTTATTTTTCGTTCTTTATTTTTTTTAACCCTTATTTTTCGTTTTTCCAGTCTGCTTTATCAACCACTGTCGACATCATGTCCTGGTTGGCTTCAACCTTCTTCTACATTATTTTGGCAGCCGTAATAAGCTTCTGCAGATTATCCAACTTATGTATGGGCCTAGAGGAGTATTTACCAATAAGCATGGTGACGCAAGCAATGACACCCGAAAATTTGGAAATAGCTGGGAGGGTCCTAGTACCAGTCATGGGAAACTATTATGAAGGAAGAAATTGAAGATTAGTTTTAAGTTAGCAATTAATTATTTTTTGAGAATAAAGACTTATAAACATAAGGCTCTTGGTTTTATTTGGAATCTGTTACCTCGATGTTTTAAAGTGAACACAATAATGGGATGCTGTCAAATAAATGATTATTGAAATGAACTCAAAATGCCTTTTAAGTCTAATTCTGACCCTAATATTTTATCTCTAATCTAATTTGGCAGAAATCGTTTCTGCCCGCGACTTCGTCCACGTGAAATTTCGACTTCTTTTCTGACTTTCTTTTCTTTTTGCTCGGTTTGTAAAGATGGTTGCAGATCAAGAGCTAAGCTAAATTAGTCTAGCTTAGCTCGGATAGCTGAGGTATTTTTTCATACTTCTGTTCATAGTTTGCGGTCTGTACACAAGTATGAAAAACTACATCAGCAATGCGTGCTAAGCTAGACTAACTTAGCTTAGGTCTTGGTCTGCAACCCGCTTATGGATCGTAGCGTGATGTTAGAGAATTTTTCAAATTCAACTGGTAGTTCCAGAGATTAGCGTGACAAACAAATTTTTCAGCTTTATTATTAGGATAGGTACAGACTCAGAGTCCTTTTGAAGTTGTTTAGAAAAATCATTGGTGGACTTTTGAAGTTGTTTAGAAAAATCATTGGTGTGGTGTGTGTCTCAATCACAGCCGGTCGATTCTGTAAAAATCTCACTGTGAAAACTTAGGTGAAGTGAGTTTGTTTTTGCTAGGAAATGTCACTATTGACAGCTCACTCCACGCTCACTTCACCTAAGTTTTCACGGTGAGATTTTTACAGAATAGCACCGCTGTTAATCCACAGTATGCTAGGAATTAACACTATTGATAGCTCACTTCGCCTAGGTTCTCACGGTGAGATTTTTACAGAATTCATCGGCAGATATAGATAGACCTAGATAACACAAGTATTACGATCTGTATGAAAATCAAGCGTGCCATTTTTTGACTACCTACTATGACGCTACAAGCACTATTTAGTGATGGGAAAATCAAATAGATTCAAAGACGCCGCCGCGCGCGGCACCCGTCTCGACCGCCGGGGCCCAGCATCAGCGCTCACGCTCACCCAGCCAGCAGTACTACAGGACTGAGCGCGAAAGTGGCGGCTTACGATTTTTGTACGTAAGCTGGGCACGCGAAGTAGTTGCTTTTGCGTTATCTAGGTGTATCTATATCTGTGGTCTCAGTCATCTCAATGTAAATAAATAATACTATCTGCCTTACACTTTATCAATCACAAAGGAAACTAATGCTAGGTGATAACTAGATAATTTGTATCCAACTGTAAAACAACAACTAAGTAAATGATAAAACTCAAGATAATTCTATAACAAGTCATTAAACTTAACACTATTGTATTTATCAATGAATTTAATCTTTATTGTTGATGCTAAATATAAAAATGTTTTAATATATAAAACTGTAGTTGCACTAATGCTTGCAGGCGCAGCAGGTGGTGACAGGTGGCTTGCTTAGCGCCTAGAGTCAAGCAAGTCACCTTCTTTATTATTTATTTATTTAATCTTTTCGCACACATAAAGGTATAAAGGCGGACTTAATGCCTTAGGCATTCTCTACCAGTCAACCAAGCGAACCTTACGAGTAGCAAAGTGAAATGAACGCTCTAGAATTTTCGCAACCGGCCACCATGCACGCCTGGCGCCTGGCGCCTTCGCTAGTCGCTAGTCGCCTAGCGTGTATCGAAGGATGTTAAGTCACTAGGCTCTAGGCACTAAGCAAGCCACCTGTCAGTACTTACGTAGCCTTAGTTAAAAAGGATGTTAAGTCACTAGGCTCTAGGCGCTAAGCAAGCCACCTGTCAGTACGGACGTAGCCTTAGTTAAAAAGGATGTTAAGTCACTAGGCTCTAGGCGCTAAGCAAGCCACCTGTCAGTACGTACGTAGTCTTAGGTAAAAAGGATGTTAAGTCACTAGGCTCTAGGCGCTAAGCAAGCCAGCTGTCAGTACGGACGTAGCCTTAGTTAAAAAGGATGTAAAGTCACTAGGCTCTAGGCGCTAAGCAAGCTACCTGTCAGTACGTACGTAGTCTTAGGTAAAAAGGATGTTAAGTCACTAGGCTCTAGGCGCTAAGCAAGCCACCTGTCAGTACTTACGTAGCCTTAGGTAAAAAGGATGTTAAGTCACTAGGCTCTAGGCGCTAAGCAAGCCACCTGTCAGTACTTACGTAGCCTTAGGTAAAAAGGATGTTAAGTCACTATTCTCTAGGCGCTAAGCAAGACACCTGTCAGTAAGAACGTAGCACTGGGTAAAAAGGATGTTGAGTCACTAGGCTCTAGGCGCTAAGCAAGCCACCTGTCAGTACGTACGTAGACTTAGGTAAACATATACTTTATTGCGGATGCAATTCTCGACACATTTAGGTGGATTTCCATTTATTTTTTGATAACGATAGACATGAAGATAAGAGTAGGTATTTACATAATTTATAAGCTAACAGGCAATAAATCAACGCCAGCAATAAATCAAGCTACCCGAAACTGTAAAATTTTTCTAATCAACTTTGAAACTTATACGTTAGCGATAAAGTTGAAAATCTATTATACTTTGACAGATTGTAGTAGCTTGATGTGCCTTTTCACTCTTTTTAGGGTTCCGTACCCAAAGGGTAAAAACGGAACCCTATTACTAAGACTTCACTTTCTGTCCGTCTGTCCGTCTAGCGTCTGTCCGTCTGTCCGTCTGTCTGTCACCAGGCTGTATCTCAAGAACCGCGATAGCTAGACTGTTGAAATTTTCACAAAGTATGTATTTCTGTTGCCGCTATAACAACAAATACTAAAAACAAAATAAAATAAATATTTAAGGGGGGCTCCCATACAATAAACGCGATTTTTTGCCCTTTTTTGCTCGATATCAAAAATGGCAATAGGTAGGCACTTGAAATATTCACAAAATACTCAGTTGTATTTTAACTTTCCCCTACAACAAACATGTTTTTTTCGGCTTTTTGCCTTGTGGTACGGAACTCTTCGTGTGGGAGTCCGACTCGCACTTGGCCAGTTTTTTTATAGTAATCATAGAAATTAAAAAAATTGTCCGCATCGCTATCAACAGGAAAAGTGACCATAAGGCTGGCAGCATTGCCACCTTGTATGGCAATACTGATTCTTTGGTCAAAAATAGGCCAGCCCTCTGGTCACGGGAACACTTAACCAACCGCTTGGCGATGTCTCATAAAACCTGGAGATAGACTATATTTAAAAAAATGTTAAGTGTGTACGAGTCCTTATCTACTCGCTGACGTAGCTAAAACAACTGTGAGTGTTACGACGAAACAGTGTATTATTATGGCACAGCAGTGCATACGTTTATGACTATAAGGGCTGATTTTACCAAAGTCAGATATCTTTTATTTGTGGAATAGGATTGACGTCTGACAGTTCTAGTATGGTAAAACTGTAAAAAATTCACAATTTATTCTCAGGATAAGAGTTAATCTAGTACAAAAGTTTGGTGGAATGCGCCCTAAGATCCCTTACTGATATGTTCCCATATAATTTTGAACAAAAAAGTTCACCTTGATTTGCTTTTATTACGTTGCGTGACTGGTCAAGTCAAAGTATACGAAAATTATGCTTGAATTACAATAAAGGCTCCTGCAAAAAGGCGCGAAGCGATTCTTGTGAAACAATTTCTATGAAAACTCCTTTGAAAATATTGTTCTACCGGTGTCACGTCGCGCCTGTGTGCCGGAGCCTTTGTGTGTCCTCCAGACCTCCACTCTGTTCACTCCTATAGTGATTAAAAAGATATCACGCAAAAAAACAATCAAAGTACCTTTTCGTTGAAGGACAATGGATTGAATTATAATAGAGACAAAGGCAGGCAATATAATATGAACTTTAAGAATAAACCACCTGAATCACGTGGTTGTTTTGAACGCTGCACGCTGTCTATTTGAACACCTGGTTTGAAGGTTCTTATATTTTCTATTAGCTGACCCGGCAAATGTTGTTTTGCCATATAAATAAAATTATTTCTAGCTGCTCGGCGCTACTTCGTTCGCGTGGAGTCCTACCCTTTACCCTACCCTACCCCTACCCTACTTCTACCCTACTCCTACACTACTCCTACCCTATTCCTACTCTACTCCTACCCTACTCCTAGACTACTCTTACCCTACTCCTACCCTACTTTTACCATACTTCTACCCTACTCCTACCCGACTCCTACCCGACTCCTACCCTACTCCTAACCTACTCCTACACTACTCTTACCCCACTCCTTTAAGTAAATAAAAGTATTAAAAATAAAAATAAAACCGATTAAAGTATCATATGTCCGTCTCCTGGTTCTAAGCTACCTCCCCTCCAGTTTTCAGCCAAATCGGTTCAGCCGTTCTTGAGTTATAAATAGTGTACCTAACACGACTTTGTTTTATATATATAGATAGATTTAATCTCCTTTTTAGAGTCTTCTAACATAATCATAGGTATTATTATTTAAATGACTTTGACATATATCGGGACTCTAGGGTCCCGGACCTTTGGAAGACCTACCAGGGGCCAAAGCCAACTCCCAGAGGCCCCTTAGACAATTTTAAATTATTACTACTACTACTTTACGCTTCGCCAAAGATCCCGTGACAAAAACCATTACCCATCACAGTAAAAGTACACATATAATGAAGCTGGTGTGATAATGTAATCCATTTTTAGAAATGACATAGTTACCCTACTTTTTAACTCTCAAAAACGCACTGTTTGTTCTGTGAAGTCATTATATAGACACGCCGTCCTTGAGTGCTCAAAAGCAAGATAGTGATTACAAGTGTATGTATATAGTTACTAGTTACTTTATCTTGTTGACATACAACGCTCATTGTTTTTTATATTAGTTCATCAAGTACATGTATGTATGAAAACAAGGTGAATCATTTTATTGTTCCTATTAATTAACGGAAAAATTGCATTTGTTTAAAAAAATGCTCCATTTTCATTGCTTTCATTACCTATTGAGTTGTGTTACGGTAAGTAATTTACTACTAGATTCTTCAACTCTTACGACCGAAGCCAATATTACCTATCTATCACCAGTTTTGGTATACTGGAGGTAGAAAAACCTATCTAACTATATCTGGTTTTAACGACCCAATAATCTATATTAGTAGCGATCTGTATGATTATAATTATTATACTGGCAGTTAAGAATAAACTGGCTACCATCAGTAGCAATCTGTCTTTAACTGAAAATAGATTATTTGGTTCGGCCGTTAATCTAAATTCCTTATTGTATCATTGTGGTATCATTATCAATACAAAGTCTAAACCCATAAGCTTACTAACCTTTAAACACTTCAGATATTCTTGAAAACACTTTAGGTTGAGGAGTGCGAGTGTGAGATTCCTAGCATCACCTGAGGAAAACTAATGTCTGTTATCCATACGGTACTAGACTAGCCTTAAAGAACTTATGAATCTAAAAAAATAACTACATAGAATGAACAGAATATACAAAGATAGCAGAAGTAACAATTAAAAATCATTTATTCTCACAAACTCTCATTTTATTGTTTGAAATGACATACAAACATCCGGTCAAAAGAACATTTATGTACGGGCGATGTGTCATTGTCACCTTATCTTGTATATATTTATATATCAGTACTTATGTTTTGACTGTATATCTTTCACTAACACTGCTTACTGCAGTTTCATTTTCACTTTATTTTGAAACAAACTTATCAGCGGGTGTGCTAGTACATTTAATTACAGAGATTCCCTTATCAGTATTTTTATCTTCGTTGAAGTAAGGATCATATTTGATACCGCACTCGTGCATGTGAACCGGTGGATCTCAGACACAAAATGGGCAACTCAAAAAGTAAGAAAGTGAAAATAAGCGATGAGCAGACTCAGCATGTTTCGAAGGACAGAGTAGAAAGCCGTGAAAGAATTAATTCTTTGAAGCCTGATACAGCTGATATTGGATCGAAAAACGCTAATGAAGGATCTGACAATGGAGAAAATAAGGACAAGGATAATGCAAGTAGTGCGTCTACAGTGGAAGTGCTCGATGATAAGTGAACTGTTAACAAACTTATAATTTTAAGAATTATTTTCAAATCAAAATGTGACAAGGTTAAGTACATTGTTCCAGTATGAGTGCGATAAATAAAACATTTTTTAATAAGTTGGTCATGTAATGTTGTGTTTTATTTCGATTGTGGAATTTCTAACGTTGTTTTATGGATGTCGATAAACTAGTGAAGGTATAAATAAGTTATAAAACTGGTGACACAATAGCTTATATTATTTTGTGTTGTTTCTAAAGATTATAGAACTCCCACACTCCATACACAGAAATGTAAATCAAAATCACTACCCCCAAAGAGTATTCTGGGGTACCTTTATTTTGGGATCGTGTCTTTTATTAGGAATAATTTGTTTGAATTTGCGTATGGCGTATAGAAGTTAGATTATACATTTATCAACGAGTTGATATTGATAGCAGCTTAGTTACCAGGCTGCTCTAAAATCAATAGCTCAGAATTCTTTCAGGATCGTATACTTATGTTACTTTCCACAAACTGACACTATTAAATATAATAACAAGGTTATCTTTCGCCAACAATCTATTATTGCTACGCTATATTTTGTTCGGGAAAACAAACCATTCCAATGCACTACAGTCCAGCTGCGAGAGAAGCCGTTCCTCATATCTGTCAGCCTAGTGCGACAATTTAAGTAGTTAATAAAGATCAAATTCGCAAAACACATATTCGTTTGTATGAAACTAACAGGTGTCAAGAAGGCATTCTTTCGTCAGTCGCACTGTTGACGATGACGAACAAGATGACTCAGAAGTGTCTTGCATGCAAGTAGGCGTTGACAGACCGCCTTATCATATTTCTAGACCGTAGAAGCTTACAATGAACACTCGTGTCACACAATAATGTAGGTATCCTAAATGTATAGAACTCATTTCAGACAATGTATATGTTTAATATGATATGAAACAAGCAGATGTTTCAGTACAACTGTAGGTATCTACTCATAATTTCATATACCTAAACATATATTATTATTAGAGATGAGATAGGTAGATTAATATGCAGTTAACTGCCTCGTTGGTATCGTGGTTGCAAGCGCGACTGCTGATCGTGGGGTCCTGGGTCCGATTCCAGGGCCGGACAAAGTGTTAATGGGTTTTCTATTATGGATTTCTTAGTAACAGTCCGGAGTTTGGTAGTTTGGCGGTTTAATATCCCCGTGCTTCGGAAAGCACGTAAAGCCGTTGGTCCTGCGCCTGATCTCTTCCCGCCCGGTCGTGTCGATTGTCGCCCCGTTGGACTATGAGAGTAAAGGAACAGAGAGTGCTGCTGTGTTGACGCACACACTTGTGCACTATATCTCCTGCGTACCTACCTGGCTAATCTCCGTTGAGATTGGCCACCGTGACCAAAATCGGTCGGGAGGCTATTATTATCATGCCATTGTTTACATGAAGAAAAAAGATAGGAAACGCTCATTATCGTCGTGTAAAATTTGTTTAAGGTCATTTAAAGTACGCTAGGTCACTGACAGCAGACACTGGTTTTGATAAGTTTGTCCCTCAAGATACGAGAGAGTAATGTATGACCTCCAGAGGAACTGTCTCTTTGTGCCTCTCTCATGGTATGATTGAAAATTCGCGGCTTCACTTAAGGTCTACGAGCCCCCACAAGACCCCCTTCAGTTTGCAGTCCAATTTTTCAGGATAGTTTCGTTGTGAGGTTCAAACACATCGCCTAATAATCGTCTATTCATATTTAATCGATTACTGTTTATTTATTGTTCGAATATGACCTTTTCTATTGGAGGATTGTGATAAGAAAGGTGAACATGCACTTGATCACACGCTTTGAGTCGATGAAAGCCTCGTTCGTTTATCTGGCACCATAATTGCACACTATCAATGTCAATTTTGAAGGATATTGCTAATCCATTGCTGCCTATGTATGTTCGAAAAAGTCTACTCAAAAACGTAAATAACGCAATGAATTTTGCTTAACTGTAAAAATGAAAGTCATTGTTACGAATAGTTACGCAATTGCCCCGCAGATTAGTGGGTGTTCACATTGAGTCTGTAATGGTAACTTCCATAATTTAACATAGATACAGTAATTTCGTAAGCCAAACCCAAAAATATAGGTAAAATATAGGTAAATACGATCAGTAATTACAACGAATAGCAATTGTTAAATAACACGTTGATAAAATAAATTATCATGATTGTTATTGGAGAAAGTTTGTTGATTGTAAGGGATTCTCGTAAAATCAGCTAATCTGTATTAATAATGATAGCGACCATCATTAAGTATCTCTTATCAAGTGCAAGACTATAGTTGTAATTCATGTTATAACGGTTTTTTGATTTGTTCATCACCTTGTTGGCTTTCTCGGTTCATTTCCTATGCTAGAAGAGAATTAAAGATCCAAGTCTTTATGTAAACCGAAGAGGATAGTGCCACGCTTGTTCAGAATAACAATCACTCTTCTACGTCACTGAGTAGATACTGTGCAGAGTGAGGACATAGAATCCAATGTCCAACATGGTGTTCGAACAGGAGTTCGAACACCATGTACAGACAGAGATAATCAGCGTGAAATAACTGTTATTTTAAAGTGGTTCTGCTGGAGAGTATGCTCTGTAGCATGACCAGTTTGAATTGATATTTTGCAAGAAACTAACAATAGGTACACAATTAGAATATAATAGAATACTCTTTATTATGTACACCATATAAATTACAGACATATAAATCTAGAAACTGTACAAAGGGTGACACAATTTTTGATATTGAGCTACAAATATCCCGCGGTTTCACCCGCATAAGTTTCGATCCCGTGGGAATATCGGGATAAAAAGTAGCCTATATGTTAATCCAGGTTGTCAGCTACCTCCATACCAAATTTTATCCAAATTGGTCCAGCCGTTTGAGCGTGAAGAAGTAACAAACATATAAACACACACACTCACACACACCCCCACTCACACACTCACACACACACTCACAAACTTTCGCCTTTATAATATTTGTGTGATTAGTGTGATTATCTACATTTTATCCTGTAATTTTAACATAATATAGTCAAAGTGGTTCTGCTGTGGAGCATGACATCTTTCTGTGGCAAGGTGGGGTCTCGATATAAAATGGATGGTCACCCATCCACGGACCGCCCTCGGCAAGCGCAGCTTAACCTTCGATCGAACTGTGCACCCATAGTTATTGTGTCACGAGCCTCTCATCATCCACTCATTTCAGACCTTTGTTCCCATAATCTGACGCCAAATTAGCAACAATTACATAGCATAAAGGAGAAACCCGTTTCTGGGCCTAACCGTTACACGAATAAGATATGTACCAAAAAAATCGTCTATTTTGCTAAATTAACCCATTTAAATCTTAGCCTCATTTACAATGGCCAAGTGTAGAAAATAATTAGATTTCTATTTTTTTGTTTTAAACCACCTTTGTGAACCGTTACAACACTTATTTTGTTATACGTCACTAACTTCACAAATGCTGGTATTCTATCAATAGAGCGTACCTTAAGAATATGATCGATTTAACGGTCTCAAACTGAAGTTCTCTGAAATTCATAAAACTAACACGGAGATAGAAAAGTCAATGGAGGACATTAATGGTAGATACGAGGACATGGAAAAAAAAGTCGCTCGGCTTGAGAAAGATAATTTTGAGAGCTGTGAAGTTATTAGCAGTCTTCAGAAACAGGTTCAAGAACTACAGCAGACATCACGTTCATCGACCATTGAAATTAGAAATATGCCGCCGGTCAAGGAAACGGAAAACGTGGTTGACTTGATATCTGTTGTTGAGAAAATTGGTGTGGCTACTGGATCTATTGTTCAAAAGTCCGATATCCGCGATATATACCGTTTGCCTGGTAAACCAGGAAATACCAGATCGATAGTTGCCGAATTTGCTTCAGTCGTAGTCAGAAACAACTATCTGTCTGCAGCACGTGCTTTTAACAGAGGGAAAAGAGTTGAAGAAAAACTCAGCACAACTAATGTGGGGATGCATGGAGATCGGAAGCCGATATACATTGACGAACACCTGTCTGCATCGGCAAGAAAACTCTTTTTCCAAGCGCGTGAGTTTGCAAAAAACCACGGATTTAGTTTTTGCTGGATAGCAAACGGCAAGATACTGATACGAAGAAACGCAGATACGAAAGAAACCCACGTGATCAAGACTGAAAAATGTATTCTAGATCTAACACCAAAACAATGACTGTGCTTAGTTAAGTTTCAAAAGTTCCTTTATCTTTATTTCTATGTTAGTTTTTATAAATTATTTTTCTACCACTTATTATTTCCTAATGTCTGTATAAAATATATACCTCATATTCTTACTTTGTTTAAGGGCAACCAATACGTCTTGCTTTGTGAGCTAACACTCTATAACAATGGTTAATAACATACAAGCTATAACAAGCGATCTTGATGAGCTGAGTGTGGCAAATTTTTATGAATGCCTGCCAGACCAGTGTTCAAACATTATAAAGGATCCTACTACGCAATTAAAAATAATACACATAAATATTCGCAGCGTAAATAAGAATTTTGATCAATTCATATCAGTTTTAACTATGGTGAAGTTTCAATTTGACGTAATAATTCTAACTGAATGCTGGTTAAAGGGCACCGGCCATGTTCCAATGCTGGACGGTTATACTTCGTACGCTTCCATTAATAATCCAATCCAAAACGATGGAGTAATCATTTACACTAAAGCCGATATTCTGTGCGATGTTTCTGAGCCGATTTTCCTAGATGCGAACTGTTTAGTGTGTAGCATAGGGGATACTTCCATTGTCGCTATTTATAGGTCACCATCTTACAACGATCTCAGCCGTTTCTATAATAGCCTAGAAAGTCTAGTAAATACTATGAAAATGTATAAAAATATCGCTATTATTGGTGATTTAAACATCGACATAAAAAATAATAGTACAGACAAAAATGCTGGTGATTTTCTTAACCTGACAGCATCCCTTGGATTCCTACCTGGACATGTCCACCCCACAAGGAAAGGAAACTGCCTGGATCATGTGTTGTTGAAAATATCTGTGCCACTACCAGCGACAACGGTGGTATTAAATGCTCACGTCACTGATCATCTACCAATAGTTTTATGCCTTAGTCATAGAGCTAGCTCTAGAAACAACAAACCAAAAAGCTGGCTTAAACTTGATTACACCACAATAAAAAATGAGCTCGACATTTGCAGTTTTAAAAAGGTCATTGATGAAACTGATGTTAACGAAGCTACCGATTGCCTTATCTCTATAATTCAAACTATTATAAACAAAAATACAAAGACTATAAAAAAAACTGAAAAGTGTACTATTTTAAAACCATGGATCACCCCCGGTCTACTACGGTGCATCCGAAATCGTGATAAAATGCATTGGAAATTCAACAAAAATCCGGACAATGATACACTTGCTGTGACATATAAGAGATACCGCAACTTTTGCAATACCTTGCTTCGAAAACTTAAGCGGGCATATGAAACTAACGAATTTACTAAGGCAAAAAACAATCCCAAGGCCACTTGGAGCTTGATTAATGCAATAGCTGGTAGAAAGAATAACTCTCAAGCTCCAATTGAGCTTCTTAAAATGGCTGTAAATGAAAAAAAATCTGCAAACTGTGTCAATCAGTATTTTGTAAATATTGGCAAAAACCTTGCTTCCGGGATATTTAATAACAATGATACACCCCCCAATATGCATTACCAGACTAATAAATCGCATTGTAATTCGATGGGTATTATTCCGGTTAGCGAAGAACAAATTGAAACCGCAATTATGTCACTAAGGGACGATTGCGCCACTGGTTGGGATAATATACCGTCGAAGGTTATTAAGCTTTCGCGAAAAGCCTTAATTGCACCTATTACTCATGTATGTAATTTAGCAATTGCTACGGGCGTATTCCCAAGAGCTTTTAAAAGAGCAAAAGTTACACCGGTCTTCAAGAGTGGGAAAAGGGACCGTGTGGCTGACTACAGGCCTATTTCTGTGCTAAGCGCACTGTCAAAGATTCTAGAACGTATCCTAAATGGTTACTTGACTAATTATTTGGATAAAAATAATATCATCTCAAGCAACCAATACGGATTTAGAAGTGGTCTATCAACCGAAGATGCGGTTGCAAACTTTAGTAATAAGGCAATAACATTACTAGATAAAAAGCGGAAATGTTTTGGAATCTTCCTAGATCTGTCGAAAGCGTTTGACACGGTCTCAATTCCCATTCTTATCTCCAAAATGGAGAGCATCGGCATACGTGGACTGACTTTAAGCATTTTTAAAGATTACTTATCGGGTCGGACGCAGTCTGTTTGTATCGGTGCAGTGATGAGCGATGAAGAACCCATTAATTACGGGGTTCCCCAGGGGAGTATCTTGGGACCAACTATGTTTTTAATCTATATTAATGATCTATGCAATCTTAAAATTCCAAATTGTGACATATTAACTTATGCAGACGACACTGCTCTATTATCACACGGAGAAGATTGGATTTCTGCCAAAAAACATGCCGAAAATGGACTGCGGGTCGTAATGCAATGGCTTTCTAACAACTTGCTAACCCTTAATGTAGATAAAACGAAATTTATCCGTTTCTATCTTCCGAACTCCCCTGAGCCACCCGAAGTCACCAATACACTCAAAGCTCACATCTGTGCGGTGGCAGCGGACTGTGTCTGCATGTCATTGTCACGAGTTAGCAATATTAAATATCTTGGGGTCCTACTGGACGAACGACTCGACTGGCGACCACAAGTTGAAGCTCTCACTAGTCGCATCAGAAAACTAATATACATTTTTAAGAATTTGAGACACAGCGCTGATGCTTCAACAATGTATATGGTCTACACTGCTCTATGTCAGTCAGTGTTAATTTATTGTATACCCGTATGGGGTGGAACCTATAAGACTCTCTTGCTTGTGCTGGAGAGGGCGCAGAGGGCAATTTTAAAGGTGATCCACTTCAAACCACGGCTTTACCCGACTGACAAACTGTATGCCGAATGCCAGGTCATGACTGTGAGACAATTATATATTTTAAAAACAGTACTTCGAAGGCATTCGCTACTACCACTGGATGACAAAAGCAAAAAAAAACGCTCCGGTGCAGTTGTTTGCCCTGGTGTACCTTGTAGAACAGCTTCCGCCAGTAGGCAATTTGACGCAGTAAGCTCGAGACTGTATAATGCAGTCAATAAAATCATCAACATTTACAGCTTAACTAAACACGAGGTTAAACATAAACTAAGTAATTGGTTGCAAACTTTAGATTATAATAAAACTGAGATGCTTTTATGTATAAAAAAGTAAAACATAATTATTTTGTTGATGGTATATATATTTATTTCTTTCTTTTTATTATTATTTTTATTTTTGTTTGTATTTTTTAGATAATGTAGATGCTATAATTTATTTCCAATTGTATATTACAGAATTTTAATTTAATTTATTTACAGTAAAGCGTTTGAAGTCAATTTCTAGGCTACAAGGTTGTGCCTATGTAAGCCCTTCGTCATAAGAACCACTAACTCCCAAAATACAAGTTTGACTTAGTTTGGGAGTTGGTAGATCATCAATTACGTGCTGATGTACAACCATCGAATACCTTATTTAAATTGTACTGTACATAGATCTTTTTGTTGTACTTTGAATGCGAAATAAATTATTATTATTATTATATTATTATTATTATTTAGTGGAAATCGATGCTGATGCAAATAATTAAATAACACTCCATTGTTTTAGTATAAATGACTTTTTAGGTATTAAAATCAATGTAAAACAATTAAATCTGGAAACTAATTGATATTTAACGTAATCGCCATTAAAAAACATTAAAAGTAATAAAAAATCGATAAAATCGACTGCACCATGGATTGCACTAGTAAACGGCAAATGTCAATGTCAACGTCTGTCAATTGTCATGGTTGTAATGTCATGTCATTAATGTCACATGTCACTCGCTTTTCGGATTATTGCGCAAGTCAATCTGTTGTTTTTCTGTATTTCTGGGGATTAATTTTTTTGATAAGACCTCTAATCGAATACTGGACTCCGCAATTGATTGCATTCTGACTGACTCTCACTTGAACAATGGACACCGTTACATAACCTGCCACCTGTGCTGACTTTTGCTGGAAAACCGGATCTGATTATTGCTCTTTTTGACGACTGGCACGACATCATGAACCTGTGCATTAATTGCGGAATAGCAACGGCCCACTGCCATACTGCTGTCCTGCACAATTTCTGGATACCTACTGTGTTACTATATTATGATAATCCTAATGAAGAAAGTAATTAATAAAACCATCACAATTACCTGTTTTTTTTATTTTAATATATTATTGCAATCTCAGATTACTTGCTGTAGTGACAGTAAGTAATCTGAGATTGCATCAAATCCCTAGGTACAGTAGTGATGTAAGTGGGCCTTGTATAATAAACATAGTTTTCTGCTGAGATTTTCAGTACCGCTACAAGAACAATCAGATAAATCGGAAGTCATCCCCTAAGCGCTTTTTATATAAGTACCTAAAACCTCATCGTGATAGGCGGCAGGTGCTGCAGCACAGCACATGTGCATTCCAGATTTACGTAGGAAACGAAAGTCTCAAAAATATCATTGTTTAACTAGGTACTAAAAATAACCTAAAAAGTGAACATTGTTGTCTGATTTTACCAATTTGGCCATTGCTGGGAGACGTGAAAATTGGGCTCGTGAAACCTTCCTACATGCTCTAATTTATGGCCAAATTCCAGCCCTGTAACGCCAGGCCCAAGTTTCTATGGAGTTTGGGTTTCTCCTTTGTGTGAAACACAGCTCATTATTTCAGTTTATACCATCACAGTATGGAAGCGACCTTGACAAGCGTGTATAGCAGTCACATCGGTTCATAATAACTAATAACATGTTTCAAGTTATCTGGTGAACAGAAATAACATGCAATTGATGTGTCATCCGTTTATCATGCCGTGGAATGTTTTTGTATACCATATGTACATAAGGGATAGTGGGCACTGGAGTGTAACTTCACGATACATTATAAGCGATACACACACAACATCATGACTGTATTCCCCAAAGGGTTAGGCAGAGGTGTACCTATAGTACACCAGTTTAGTCAAGTCCCATGTATAGACGCCAGCACATGAAGCTACACAAAACTGTCAAATTTTACCAATCAGCTTTGAACCATAAGGTTCAACCATAAGGTTCAAAGCTGATTGGTAAAATTAATTAGCGATAAGTTGAAAATATATTAAAGAAATTTGATAGATTGTAGCTTGATGTGCTGGCGTAGGGGACGAGCCTATTGCCAACAACCAGTCAGTGAAAAATTCGTCTGCTCAACAAAGTACTTATAGTAAACGCAATAAACGTGACTGAACTGTCAAAAAAAAGATATTGTCATAAATTGTCATTTTATGAGTGTTACGCAATTACACCAAATTAAACCAAAACGATGCATAGACGTCCTAAATATGTTTTTTGAACAAACATTGAATTATCATGAACAACAAAAACGTGATTAGGTACTTAAATAAAAAGTTTCGAACTATCTTTTATAAACATCATTCCATGAACGTTTGTTTACTGCGGTGCTATTCTGTAAAAATCTCACCGTGAAAACTTAGGTGAAGTGAACGTGGAGTGAGCTGTCAATAGTGTCATTTCCTAGCAAAAACAAACTCACTTCACCACAAGTTCTCACGGTGAGATTTTTACAGAATCGACCGGCTGTAATGGTTTAAAAATAGAAATCAATTATAGTGTCCAGTGCAGCTTTTGTTAAGCCTGGTTTTCACAGGCCCAGTAGCTGACCACCCAGTAGTCAGCAACTATACATTCTGCTGTCAATACAGTACTGTCACTGTCCCGACGTGTTCTCACTACTGGGTCTGCATAGGAGACAGCAGTACACAGCTACTGTGTTCACAGTACTGGCCAGGTGCTTCTGACCCATTGTGCGTTTTCACAAGGCCAGTAAAATGGCTGATCAGTGCGATCAATCTTTATAATCTTTATGGAAGAAATTCCACAACATTTCTCTATATCTGTATAAATTGAGGAATTTTGTATTATCAGCATCACTCCAACGCACCACCGCCATTTTAAACGAAGATAAAACGATTTCAAACTAGATTAATCCGACTGTCCAGGCGTTTACTGTCCTTCGGCACTGACCGGCTACTGTCTAGTTGCGTTCCTATGGAGCCAGTGACGACCCAGTAACTGTCCTTGTGGGAGTGGGGGGGATGGTCAGTGGACACTAGAAACAAAATATTTTGAAGTTGCTGACCGACAGCAACTGACCGGTCAGTACTGGCTCAACTTTGTTTTCACGGACCCAGTAGCTGTCAGACAGTAACTGTCCTTTACTGTCCGCCAGCTACTGGGCCTGTGAAAACCAGGCTTTACTTATGGATTTTTACTAACAGCTCAATGAATGACTTGAATACCCCATTGGCCTCGTGGTCTGCTGAGCGGGTGACTGCTGAGCGTCCTGAGGATCCTGAGGGTCCTGTGTTTGATTCCCATTTTGGGCAAAGTGGTATTGGGTTTTTTCAGAGAAGTTGGTAGTGTGTTTCCCCCGAGCCTCGGAAAAAACGTAAAGCCGTTTATCCTGCACTGTCGGTCGTGTCGGATTGGCGTCTCTGTTGACTATGAGAGCGAAGGAACAGAGAGTGAACCTGTGTTTGCGCATATAAATGTGCACTATAATAAACTTTCGAATCTGGCTAATCTCCATTAAGATTAGCCACCGTGATCGTAATCGGTTGGATTGGGAGGATTACTATTAATGAGAACGTCGACTCTTCACTGATAAGTAAAGAGGTGGGTTCGCTTGAAGATAAGAAGCTTATGAAAAAGCTAAATAATAATTGATAAATAATTTAACATCATAATTTATAAAATCATATACTGTAGACATGCGTCGACCCATTTGCATGATGTTTCATAAATATAATCAAGATCATAAACTGAAGTATGAATAATTAGGCAAACAGTTGTTAGCATACATTACATTACCACAGTATTACAATATTTCCTATTACACTTGAGCTCTTGATGTGTACAATGAAGGATCGAATATCTCTTTATAATGGACTATTAATAAAAATAAAAATAATTTTTCTTTAAATATAACTTGAACTTTATTTCGACCACGTTGAAGATTGGAATACAAAAAGCGGACTTTAAAACGGAGTTTGAGAGGGATTGCGGTTGGAAAGACTTTTGAAAATTAGGTATTTGAAGAAACTATCGCTGTCGCTCTGCGAGCGCTCAGCGTCTGGCCGTGCGATAAGGACAACTGCAGATCCGACTGAATAGCTCTCGCCTATTTCCTCCTCCAATATTGGACCAGTATAAAATTATTTCATAAACTGAATAAGAAGAATATACCCGTTATATGCCCGTCCTTCTCCATAGAGATCTACGTTTTGGAATGGGCAACTAGCTTCAACTTTCGGACTAACTGACAGACTAGTGCCTGTACAAGGTCTAATTGAAATAAATGCTTTGAGTTTGATAATCTATGTCCCTATGTTTTTGTTTTTTCATGAATAGTTGTCAATTTTGTACACTAGGCGTTTGTTGGCAGCGGTTTAAGTCGGCAATTTTGAGCATTTTTTGAGGGTTCTGTGGTTATTAAATAAAGTATCATCAAAAAGGAAAACAAAGGGACATACAAGTAGTTAATATTTATTATTAATCAGAAAGAAAACAGGCGAGAGCGTTTCTATGGATAAAAGACCACTCGCCCACATTTACTCTTTTTTTTTTTGTTTTTTTTGCGGATGGGAAATCATCAAATGACTCCTCTCGCACTGGGTGGAGCGGAAGGGAATGTATTAAGAACTTAGGTAAGTCGAAGTAAAACTTAAATAATCTAAAATAACTGGCCAGACTAAAGTTCTGTAATAAGACAGTTTAAGTTTCACAAAACTATCAAGAAGAGGCTTTATACTCTTGAAACTGAAGCAAATAGCAGCGAATCATGACCTAGCAAATATTCTACTGATATCATTCATAATATTTACCTTTTTCACATACATAAGTACCTACCTACCAACGTTTGCCTTTTCAGTAAGACAACGAAACAATAATATAATAAGTACTTAGATAGGATCCATAATTTCGATCCGTGATTTGATGGTCACCATGACTTGTCGTTATGATGGCTCCGCCCATCGTTGCTATGGTACCCATGGTCATAACAGGCTCTGTTCACAATCATAACAGACTACTTATAAATCAGTATTTCAGTGGAACGTGGTTGGCGCGCCGACTTTTATTCAACGTCCGTTGAAAGCTTTTTCAGAAGTACGAGTTGAATTTTCACCAAATCTTTCGGTCAAGTGTAGGTTTGTTTTCAAAATAAAAAATATAATTGTGTATGTTATTCTAAAATATTATTTGAGTCGAAAGTGTTACAAAAATAATTCAAACTGGGCCAATGTATGGACAAAACTGTTGTAGAAAAAATTCAAAAAGCGAAGTGAGTTTTGGGGCGAACTTTGAATTAATTTTTTTTTGCTGTTTTGCATGTTACATTTTTGTTTATTTAAAATAATTTTTCTAATTACCTATATTCTTTTAAATTGAGTGTTAAAAACGTAGGTACCTACATTAGTTTTCTTTGAAAATACATGATATTATTTTGTTTTAACTGTAGTATGTTGAATTGAATGGATAATAATACTTTGTGTTATTTTTACGGTTGAGTATAAATTTTACAGAGCATGCGTGTGTTGTAGGTATTTGTTAGTAGACATAGGACATAATTATCATGCTTGACAATACCATACTTGCATGTTTGATAGGCCATGCTTGACAATGGAATTCGATTGGCCAGTAATTATGAAGTTGTGGAACCTGATTAAATCAAAAAATATACAAAGCAGCTTTCTTTCTTTATTTGATTGGTAATATTTCAATATTATTGTGGCTTTAGGTTTCAAAACTGCAACTAAGAAGCTTCCAGATTTAATTAATTGCTTAAATTAATTAACAATGAGAGGCTTAGCATGTGTAGTCGCCCTGTTCATTATCAATGTCGTTGGGTAAGTTATAATTTGTCTGAATTCGGTGGTGGATGAGTGTACGCACAGAAAATAATACATAAGTTTTTAAGTAAATAACTAACTCGTGTTCGCGACTATGACCAATCGAATTTCGACCTTTTGAACATAAGCTTAGGTTAATTTTTAAGGGAGATTATACCATACTCCCTTCGTACGATACGAAAAATCGGTTATGACTGCATCTCTATATCTTTTGAGAAATGTAGTTTTACTTGTCAAATACACAATATGTATCTATTACGTCGATGGATTGCAGTGTAATTACTCTAGATATAGTATTTGTATCTATACTTGTGGTTAACAAGTATACAAACACGCTATGAATGTGTGTATAAAGCTCCGGAACTCTCGGTACCGTCCGGGATAATGCCGAAGTCGAAAGTGTGTGTGTGTGTGTGTGCGCGCGTGTTATATGCTGACGCTACTCGTTTTCGCATTCACAGCGTGTTTGAACACTAGGTTAACACAAGTAAAGCGCGCGTCGCTTCGTGAGAAAAAAAATCTGCACCTACTTGTTTATTTATTTGAACTGACAAAGAAAAGGTCAAAGTTTACACGAACCATTCTTTGCATGCTGAAGTTTAACATTCACTGTAAGCTTTACGTAAGACTAGAATAATTTATCAACACGCAATGGTAGCAGAAAATAATAAATGAATTTTTTCATAGTTTTCACATTCATTGCAGAAGGTTCGTGGTAGCAGTGCATGGACTAAGGACTAACACATTTACTTAAAAAAAAAAATACTAACAAATGCTAATTAACCCAATTATGACTAAAATAGGCATGAAAGTTCATCAGTATTTCCAACGTGTGGGTTTCGAACCTATAACTACTTGCTTGCAAGTCCGATGTCCTAACCGATAAGCTATTGTCTATACTAACTAGTATTTGGTAAAAAATGGGCTTCAATAACCCTTTGCCGCGTCCTCAGTATTTTTTTTCGAAACTAGTTTGAAAAAAAAATACTAACTAACTTAACTTTATGTATAAACTGTACTTATAGTTTGTTTAACTATAAGTACGGGTATAACCTACGGGTTATACGCTCATTAAATCATTGACGTTTCTGAGTACGCTCAGAAACGTCAATTAAAGTTAATGAGTGGTGTATGTTTGTTTGTAGGTACTATCAGAATATGGGCGTAAATTAGCTTCTTTCGTTTTCGTAAAGGTAAAATATCGTTGGCTATCTGTTAATATTTTTATTGGATTAATTTCGGCTCTATGATTGATAAGTATAGGTTATTATATCAGATATTCGGTGTCAAGGCGGAAAGTAAGCAGCTGTACAGACGCGGCACGGAATTTCTTCGTTTTTCATGAATATTTAATTTGATTAATTTCGGTAGTAGGCAGTGTTCGTAAGTAAAAGCACTATAGGAAGTAGTGAAGGGCGGGCGTTTTTGGGAACTGTCTTTTGTTATTTTGACGTTCAAAAAGTGCTGATTTTCAGCACGGTTTGAATAAAAGACTTTAGATTTTGACTTCGAGTCTTTATTCATGTCGTCTTTATTGGAAGGTTAGGTATAAGTACGGGTATCAAAAAGGTGTGGGCATATTTATGGGTGTAGTTCAGACCAGCAAATTGAATGACTTTCTCCATGTGACAAACACCATAATCGGAAAAAAACTCTGCTGACCCAATTTGGGTCAATTTAGGTGTTGAATGGGACAGCAGATTGGACACATTTCTGATAAACGCTGTATAGAGATGGCACACACGGCAACACAACAAGCTATAAATATCCAGTTTAAGCTGACCTCGCATTGTATAGGTTTTTCGTACAATCAGAAGTCAGCTTATACTGGTTATTTATAGTTTCATGTGTAGCCGTGCGAACGAATTCTAATAAAATATAAACAAAATAGTAGCATTGAAGCAGAAAGGGACAAATAAACGATCCATTGATTGCATTTTTAAAAGACAGCATTTTCTTTGAATCGAATAACTTGATGTGATTAAACTTCTTTAATTAAATTGGTATCATTTTCTTTTATTACCCTCAATATTTTCTGCTAATTAATTCAGTAGATTGTTGTCAACATTCGTTGTGTCATTAATTCATTATTGATTGATCGTCAATTAGTATGTTTTAACAAGTATAGTGAGAACTTTATCATGTTTCTCGTTTGTTTAATTTGACTGGCTCTATAACATTTCAAGGCTTTAAACAAGCCGCGATAAGTTCTACTAAATGGTTTTTTTTTAGGGATCCGTCCGTCCTTCACAGGGCTGTGCCTTTTGAACCGTAATAGGTACACTTTCAAGCACATTCATAGTTTCAGTTTGTAGTAGGTACACACTGTGTGTGTGTATTTTATTTTTATTATTTGTTGTTATAACTATGGCCACTATCATAATTGGGCCTCTTTTTTCTTCATTTACCTTAGATATTCTTAACATGGAATTATTATGTACTACATGTAGTACATAGTAATTCCATGATTCTTAACAATAAAAACAATTGACAAATTGCTTTGCGATGTCTTATTTAGGTTGGTGCAGGATTTATATGTACATATATTTGTTAGGGCTGATTTTTCAATCATCTGACAACTTTATTCGAGGAATAATTTTGAAATTTTGACAGTATTTCATACAAAAACTGTCAAACGTCAATTTTGTTCCTCGAATAAAAGTTATCTGGCGATGGAAAAATCAGCCCTTATATTACAATTTGCCCATAACATTCATGTCCTTTCATTCTCAATTTTTTTTCGTTATACGAAAATATTAATGGTGCCTAATGATATCCAAATGCGTACCATTTACTGCTTACGTAATCATGTCACCACATATCTATGTAGGAGTACAGTCACGAGCATAAATATCTTACACTTACGCAAGGTTCAAAAGAGATTTTTTCCTAAATCAGGTATTGACAGATATTTTATGGTGTTACGAAACCATACTGTTGTAATATACGTCTACATGTCTCCCTCAAAGTTGATCACGTGATATCTATATTTTTTTGAACTTGCTTATATCTTGTTGCATAGATGTTTAGTTATTTATAACATGTAAGCAAGTTCAAAAAATGTGGATGTCACGTGATCAACTTTAAACGTAAATATCTTGGAAACGTGGCACTTTCCGGGGTTTAGTCTTACGATGTTTTCTGTTTGCATTGACGTCATCTATTAATTTATACATAAAGGTTCGATGCGAGACAGGTAAGTATGCACGGACCTTCAAAGCCCTTTTGCGTAAGGTATTTATGCTCGTGACTGTACATCGATCATGTTGACCTTTGTATTCTTCAACAAGGAAGTCCACTAAGCTATAATAATGATGATGATCTAACCTTAAAATCTCTTAAAATAATCTTAGTTATATTTTTTGACAGCAACGCGGCAGCACGTTCTAAGAGCAAGATGCCTAATCAACCGATAAAGGTATATTATCTGCCGCCGTCACCGCCATGCAGAGCCATCATCATGGCTGCAAAAGTGATGGGGGTGGAACTGGATCTGGTGTTGACCAATATTATGGAAGGGCAGCATATGACGCCGGAGTATCTCAAGGTATGTGATAAGTGCTTTCAAATTTTCATTTCAACCTTACCTCCCCAATGTTGCTAGTTTTCAAAATTTGACAAGGATGACAGATCAACTTCTTCGTCGTATCGATAATTTCATTTATTAGTTTTAAATAAGCTGCGATCAGAATTTGGCCACTTCGACCGACAGCGATATCGTTGGGCTCGCAAAGGTCTTCCATAGTGCAGGTGTTATTGCACAGAGTGTACGACAAGGGGGGGGGGGGGTCGTTAGCGATGAGTTTAATTATTTATAAGTTTAAGAATACAAATGATGTATTAGGTATGTGTGAAACCGCTTGTACTCCCCGTCGCTTGTCCTTAAAGGTTCATTAGAAAACCAGCGTCAGACAGCATCTGTCTGGCATTCATTCTAAAATTAACCTTTTTATCGCAGCCGTGAGGCAAACACTATTGTAGCTAAAACATTATTTGCACTTTTTTATTTTGTTATTTGTATTTTGTGTTTCACGAACTGTGTTCATATAAACGTTATTATTTCTTTAATTCTTTTATGTGGCTCCACAGTCGCAAAGTGGCTTAATGGACATTAACATACTACTTAGGTATTATAATTATAATTTAATGGAAATTAACATTAACATTTCCATTACCATAATACCTAGTATTATTCCTCCACAATACTATTATTCAAGAGGAAATCAAACTAATTCTCAGTGCTAAGGATGAGAAGACTAATGATGTTAATTGAGTTGATGATGTTACAACCCATTAACATTCTTGTTTTGGTCCGAAATGACCCAGAGATTATTGTAATTTTTGTACAAGATCTACACCCACATTTCCTAACACTACCAATCAGTGTCATGCTCTGCCGCAGAGCCACCATTTTAGAAACCGATCAAATATATCTTTAAATCATGTACGTCAAACGTACATAATGTACGTATACCGTTATCGCGTGTACGTGCATTAGGTAATGATAAAATAGACAATGATGCTGCTGCAGAGCATACTCTCTAGCAGAGCCACAAAGAACATGTACTCAGGAAATATAAACGCTACTGTTTTTTTATGAATAATTTTGAAGGATACTGTTAATCCATTGCTTCTAAAGTTTGAAAATTGTGTCTTCTCAACAAAGTAAATAACGCAATGAATGTTGTAGCACTGTCAAAAGTGACTTTTCCTTAACTACCCTAGGCTGATAAAATTTTCGTTTTTCCTAATTATGTTACTTATTAGTGTTTAGGTCGGTTCCCCCTACCCATAGCTACTAATAGTGTGTTACGCAATCATACCGCAGGACAGGGTCTGATAGTGTCAAAGTCAAAGCAGTTCAAATTGCAATATTGCAGATATGCTAGTGGAAACAAGATTGTCAACATCGCGTGTTGAGCTCACATTTTTATTTGTGCCAGCAATAAATCATGTTAGGGTTGCCTCTTTCACGAAGTTATGTCTGTTGGTCGATTCTAAATACAGAATATATTTTATGACCTTTTTGTTAATTCTGCTCGAAAATGTTGGCTTTACTTTAACTTGGTATTTTGCTTCTAGATGAATCCTCAGCATACAATACCGACTATGGATGACAGTGGATTCATTTTATGGGAAAGGTAAGTTATTTTTGTACAATATGGAGCAGTGGAAGCTAAATGGTAACGACCGTAACTTACGTAGGTCGTAAATTCAAACACAGACAGGTGCTTTAGTTTGTGTAAATTATTTTATCACCACTGCTCTCAAAAAGGCTCCTACAAACAGGCGTGACACGCGATATAATCGCGCGCGACACAAAGGCACCGCTCGTTGCGCGATTTGCGGTGACTTTGTGTCGCGCGCGATTTTATCGCGGTTAAAAAGGAAAACATTGAGTGGAAGCCGGCATGTCCTAGAACCAAAAATTTCGAAAACATGTGCCATCTAACAACCCGCACTGGGCTCGCGTGGTAGATTACTGCCCACTCTCACTCACCGAGAGGAGGCCTGTGTCCCAGCAGTGGGAACATTATCGGCTGATTATGATTTGGGCGATGTGAGGAGTAAAAACGTTATAAAAATGACAGTCTTCTTTCTGAATAGGTAGGCCTTACTGGAAACTTGTACACATTTTTATTCAGTAAAGCTACTTTATAGTATTTTATATTGAAAGTTCAAGTAAGACTTTGGGATATTAATAGTATACAACAGTTAACATGATTATTGAATAGTGTTACCTACTGACCAGCGATTCAAATAGTCTTCTAGAGTCGAGAGAGAAAGATAGAGAGAGAGTAAGCGAATTCTTTCATATTCTAGAAAGATGTGACTGAAAAAATCGTGGAATACCTTTCCACTCCTCAAGCACTCAGGATATGTTGCCCCATTCGGTTCGTCACTATGTGCTACCGACAATTTTTGGGCCCACTATTGAGTGTGCCAGTCAGGGCCTGCCCTATATCCGTGAATATATAACACATTGATTAGGCAGGGGCCATTTGTCTTTCCATAGGTCTAGGTAAGCAGTCCAGTTTATCTACCCAACAAATAGTCCTACACCAACCGGGGGTTGTCCTAGTAGGCACTTGCATAGTGCTTATATGAGCACGTTATGTTATGGATAATCGTTGGTTGGCTCCTCTTTTCATTAAAAGCGTTTAACCGGCCTCAGCGAGTAGGTTTCGGCCCCTCGTATGCCTTCCAAGGCTCCAGGACCCAGGGTCCCAAGAAATCATCTTATCTTTACTGTATAATTTTAAATCCTTGCTTGCAGCCGCGCAATCCTGGCTTACCTGGTGAATGCTTATGGTCGTGACGATACCCTGTACCCCAAAAACCCTCGTCTTCGAGCTATCGTAGACCAGCGCCTCAACTTTGACCTTGGCACGCTGTATGTAAGATACTCCGCTCTTTACGTAAGTTGGTTTTCTTTGTATATCTTTTAGCCCTTCAAATGGTAAATGACGTAGGTACATTGTTGTTTATTTTAGGGTTTTGAGTTAGGATTGCCTCGTTATTTTTGAACAGTCCTAAAGCAGTAGGATTTGTGCCCGATCGATGGCAATGGGCAAAAATATAGGCGTGATGTTGATGACTAATAAAAGTAAGATTGAAATTGATAACCTATATTTCATTGCGCCCGCGTCATACAGGGAGGGATAAAGTTGAACAACCTCTTGTACCTATAATTTCAAGCCGGAACAGATCAATGTTACTAACCGGCTGATGTTTGATGGGGTGTGATGATACGCTACAATATAATAAGTTTAGGCAACATTGTACAGCAGCAAGAAACAAGACATGTTAGTTGAATTTCAGTGAACATTTTTCCTGACATTCTCCAACTTTTGTCATTGAAGAAAGAACTGTCACGAGCATAAATATCTTACAGCTCGGCAATAAAATCAGATTTTATGATTCATCCATTAATATCTGTTGTCAAGATGACAGCAAATATATGTAAAAAATATTTGACATCAAAGGAATGCTAAAAGTATCTGACGGTCTCGTTAGATAGTCTAAACGATGCCAAAATATAGGATGCTGCATCGGTTTTAAAAATGTTTGTTACCTCTTAAAATGCAATAATATCGGATATATCTTGCGTTATAGTATTTATGCTAGTGACTGAACCTACTGATTTATTTCAGGTTTTTTTTCGTATAAAATACATACCTATTTTTCGAAAACATATCGCATGCTTAATGGAACATTGACCCATTAGCAAATAGGTCAGATTTTTTTTTTGTTCAAATCTCAGCAATAGTTAATCATAATATGTTCAAAATACAAGCAATCATGATTAATTAATAATCAAATCAAATCAGTTTTAATTTTATGCGTCAACAGTAAGTTTATAAGTCCCCATAGCAAGATCTTCTTTTGCGATTTCCCAAGAATCATCTTTTTTGAGTTAAGTCAGTATTCCATGAGGCATGCGATATATAATGCAGCAGCAAAATAACAACGAAATAATGTAACAAACAGTTTTGGAAGACGGTGACAAAAGCATTTCAAATAAATTTAATCAATGGCTAAAAATATACTTCTTGACACTTCTCGTGGAAAATGTATGTTCAGCAGACATCAAAAACATAATGGTGTTCCAGCTACCGATACTGTTCCATGGCGAGGAATACAATGAGGAGAAAGCTGCCAAGCTGGACGAGGCACTGGGTTGGCTCAACACTTTCCTCGACGGAAAAGCCTTCGTCGCCGGAGACGATCTCACTATCGCTGACATCTCTATCATCGTTACTATTACTAATCTGGATGTAAGTTCCATTTGTTTTTTTTTAACAGATGTCTTAAGGGAAGTGTTGTGAATGTGGATGGCGAAAAGAATGGGAGGAAAAAGAGATGATGAATGGGTTTGTAAAAGATGATATGGTTAGAAAGGTGTGACTACTGAGATGACGGCTAATAGATGTATCGAAGCGCTCACGCCAAAGAAATTCAAAGAAGCGCATGAGGAGGATGATGATATACATAGGTAGGTAAGTAAGAAGTGTACAGCAGAACATAAGTCTTATGAAACGCTAAATTGTACCGATATTCTCATACTCACCAAACTTGGCTTTGGTCTCGTTCCCATCTTGAATAAAGCTTCACATATGTCTTCACTCTTGTGTCTCTTGTGGGTATCCATTAAAGGTAATTACAATCTGCGGAATTACGTCAAAGGGGCATGCAGCAGTGTCTTTAATGTATGCATATGCTAAATAAATTCTGAACAATAAATCGAAATCGCTGTTTTGTTCAGTAGTAACAGTCATGTCCCTCACGTATGAAAATGATGAATGATGGAATACCTGGGAAATTATAAACGTGAATTCCATGTAAAGGAGTAGATTATGTGAATATTTCATATTGAAAGAGCAGAATGTTGATGTTTTTCAAAATTCTTGGTTAGGATTGTATCAGATGAATGAATGAATGATGGCAAGTAATCTCTGACAACATCCGACAGCAAATACCTTTGATACACGTACTGGGATATTGAGAAAACATACGCAACGGTATTTATATAAAATGGTTTAATGGGTTAATTGTTTTTATATATTTATTTTTGACACATTTAATTACTTATTATTTTTAATTGATCACAATTTTATTTTGGGGTTTTTACCTGTTTTGAATTTTAATATCATATTTTATAAGTAATTTTAATGTATGAGTTTGAGTTTGAAACTAAGGACTAGAATTATATCTTTGAGGAAACGTTGGTACCTATATGAGACATTTCTAGGTATTGATGAAACTTTATAATAATAATGCCGGACAAGTGTGAGTAGGAGTCACGACCTGGAGCCGCATCTGGGGGCTCGGCAGTGCGCCCGCCAAGTCGAGCAAAAAGCGGTACGGCCGTACCATCCTTTTCTCGAAGCAGTTCAGGACATTTTTGACCCCCTGTAACTTCGTTGTGGGAAAAACTAGAAGCCTGAATTTTATATTATATTTCAAACTTCATTCAATTTGAACCAGTAGTTTAAGAATTATAACTAGTCAAAGTTTCTTAATTTTGTCACTCACTCACTGACTGATTATCTGACTGACCAATCATCAAAACTCTAAGGCACTTCTAGCAGACATAGAAGCTTCAAATTTAGAATACAATTAGTGTTTAGTGTATAAACCAAGAAAAAACTAAAATATTTTGCAATCGTTCCACTTTTCTAGATACACCAACTGCATAAATAACTTTGTAATCCCATATAAATATTACAAAGTTACATTTGCAGTTAATGAATCAGTATACCTGTATATGTATAATATAATGGAATAATAATAGGTGTAAATACCTATCTACCTAGATACAATTATGTTCAAAAGGGTAAAATGGTCGACGGATAATGTTAAAAAAAGTTGAAAAGGTACCGGAAAGGAAAAACAGTAGGACTACTTATCTACAAAAATATAACTTGTAAAAAAAGCCAAGTCTCGCAACTCAGTTCTTCTACCGTAAAAAGTTGTGAGATCCATGTAACACCAAGTCGGTTTTCTGTTAGTATTAGCTAATAGTTTTCTGTTAGTATTAGCTCGAATAATGACAAGGTAGGAAACTTGCTTCATTGTTTATTACACATATTATAATGGAACTATGGTTAGTGATTTGAAAATAAGTAGACTTTATGTGAAGCGCGCTTCAAAGTGCCCTTCGTAGCATCTGCTATTTCTCAGTCTTCATACTTACCAATGCCATAAAAAAGTAGTTATTTATTGACGTTCTATATACCAACCTGCTACCAAGTAGCATAGGAAGTATGCCTAGCTCGAAAAAGTTTGAATTCTTAGTTTAATGTTGTTATTTTAATGCTGAAGCAGCAGCGTTTATCAAGAGATAGAAGAAGTGGAGGTGCATTGTTCCTAAAGTTATATTGATCCCTTTTCACGGCTGGCTCGTTTACGTCAACCCAATAGGTCTATATAACACATTAATATGTTCTATGTTATTGGGTTTTTTCTACCGCACTTAGTCCTTAAGTGGACTAAAAAAGACATTACTTACTATAAAATCATCGGATGTCATCTTCGATTAACATTGATCGAAGGATGTCATTCATACTTATAAACCTAGGCTGTAGACACGAAACACTCTGCAGCAGCAAAATCGATATCCATGCCACCCTGTATAATTTGCGTTCGCAATTTAATTGCCAAAAATGTAAACAAATTTGAATTCATGGAAAAATTACTTTAATTCCTACACAATAAAGTCCAGTTTACGCTACAACTTCAAAAATTTTTATAACTTTTCAATAGTGCTAGTCACTCTGAAATCAACTTAATGTCCATTGAAATAAAGTTGATATTTGTTTAACTTGAAAGAACATCAATTGCCAACATAAATTTGAAAAAAAAATCAGCTGTTGCCTATATTTTGACGAGTTATACGAACATAAATGGAACAGATTTTTTTTTAAATTAACGGTTTCATAATCATTTCCAGAATCCATGGTAACAGGTTGAGCGTCGATGTGGGATGTCACGTTGTATTAATGTTTTGTAAGTAAGAGAAGAATAATTTATGTATTTTCAGGCTTTCGGATTCGACATGAGTGCCCATGAAAATCTCACGAAATGGTTCGAGAGGACCAAGAAGGCTTTGGAACCATACGGTTACAACGAGGTGGACGCCGCCGGTGCCAATATATTGGCTTCATTCATGAAGAAAGATTAATAAGAAGAATTTAGATTTATTCGTTATTTTTTAAATTAGTTTTTCACGGATACACAGGTTAAAATATTAAACACTTGTACCTTAATTGTGTTATTTTGTTTGCTTGTCTCGTTTTTATCAATAAAAGAGATATGTATAAGTTACTATTATTTTGGTGTTTTATTGTAAAAAAACAACAAAAGTTGGCAATGGTCACCCATTCAAGACTAAATCACTAAGGGCTGATTTTTCAATCATCTGACAACTTTTTTCGAGGAATAATTTTGAAATTTTGACAGTTACTTCATACAAAAACTGTCAAAGGTCAAATTTTTTCTCGAATAAAAGTTATCCTGGCGATGGAAAAATCAGCCCTTAATCAGAATTTGAAATCAGGAAATCTGGAAGTTTAAAGGGAGGATCTCTGTAGTTGCATTAAAGTAACGAATAAAAAATCCGCGTGCACGTGGTGGACTATGGCCGACTCCCTCTCATCAAGAGGAGGTCTGTGTTCCAGCAGTGGGAACATTATGGGCTAATAATGATTATGATAACTAATAGAAGCACTTAACTAATTTATAATCGATGAACCATGTTGTGTTGTGAGGAACACGTTTAGGCACGTTACAATACAAGCTTTGTTACGTTAACTCGTAGCTAACATAAAGCTTGACGGTTTGTTTCGACTTCACATAAGTCCATATAGTGATGTAGTCAATATGACACAATAATTAATCGAGGTGTTAACCGTTCGATAAACATACCACGATAGTAAGGAGCGAGCTCGGTGCGAGCCGACGTCCGGTCGCACGAGAACATACCGTGGAGCTATTGAATTGAGGTAGGCATTTCTATGTGGCATAACAATGTGCCGGCGCATGCAAGAGGGTCGCGCGCCGCGCTCCTACCGTTCTACGTTTTCAAAACAAAACAGCCGTTCGATTGTTCCAATTTGAAAAATCCACCACAAAACGATCAAACACATCGCAGTATTCACAAACAACCAGTAACAAGTGAAACAGAGTGTGCCTTCGTCTTGTCGTCTCTTAGCGCTTGTTCGCGTTACACGATAGCTACAATACTCTACAACAGAGTCTGGAACTGAAAATGTGGTGTGTGCAGTGCTGCGGTTGATATGTGTTGTACAAGTTGACACAGCTGTGGATTGTGCTACCGAAGTACCAACACGATGATGTTCACAGTAGGTATTTTTAGTTTTTACAATGCATTTTGTTATTCCTACCTTTTGCGATTCGTAAACATAAGTGTGGTTTTACAAGACTATTCTAACTTTGTTAGTGTATTTCTCGTGATAACGCAGGTAGTTGCCATTAATACTTGCATTTATAGTGCACTGCTATTGAAGAACTTATGTAGGTTCTTGATAAGTTGAAGTAAGTATATCCTTTATTGATGTAATGGATGTTAAACTTAATACTTTGCTACAGTTTCACAGTTCCAATTGATAATATTAATGTTGAATTGAGGTCAAATTATATAATTTAAAAGTTTTGACCTTTTAATCTTAAATTCGTTAGTCTCGTTATGAGATCATGTACCTAATCCATTAGATAAGTGTTACGCTTACCCAGATTATTAGAAAAGCTTAAAAAGATAACAGAGATCGTTCTTGTTCACATTTCAAATGAAGCAACAAAGAAAAATAGTCACAAATAGCATTTATCAATTTATTAGATTTAGAATTAGATGTCAGTGTTGTCATGAACACTGACCGACCCACCGGGCAACATAGACAAGAGGATATGGTCATTATTCAACTACGTTACTGCACTTAGGCTATTGTTGAATCGCTCTGATCTCACACGATATCTGATACGGCACTTACGTATCATCTAAGTCTAGCGACACATCTACGGAAAATATGTGATGGACGTTCCGCAAATCCAGCAATGTAATATATCGGGCCGAAGTTACGTCGGGTTTTGGCGTAAGCGTAAACATTGGTCGGGCGGATATTCGCCAACAATCGAATGTGTTTTGTATAGGAAGCGACACGTGACTGAAAGATCGGCGTTCCTTCATTTTGTTTTAAAGACTCTGTAATTTCTATTATTTTCAATAATCCATGTCTTGACCACATGGCGCTAGCCCTGAATGAACCAATGAACTGAGTTCATGTTCTTAACGCATGATTTTTGACATGATCGGTCGCAGCTGGCAATAGCAGCCCATAGCAACTGTATCTAATAAATATATTTGGCCATAGCCACCGCATTCCGGCGACGTAACAGCGGTAGATGTGTCCCTACAATTACATTGGCCTTAAGCTAACCATTGAACTGTATCGTAGATATCGCTGACTCCTGCGTCCAAAGGCGTTTCGTTCAAGACGCAGACACTTGTGTTGATAAATAATGCACCAGTTTAAAGACAATAACAAGGTTTCTTGTTGCAGCGGTTAACATGCATTCTAATATTAGCGTCAACGTCAATGGCTGTACAGTTTTCACCAAATCCCACGTCAGATATGTCCGCAGATGAGAAGACGCAGAAGACTAATAAAACATTGGAAGGGTCGGAAGAAAGCGGCCATGAAATAGAAACAGATATTGATGAAATTAAGGAAAAGAAGTTCTTAGATGATGCTATGAGAACAGTACTAGATCCAAAATCGATGATCATTAAGACAAATGATATAGTTGAAACATTCAAATATCAGTTAGAAGAGTTAGACAAAGTTAACACAAGTCTCGATGTGTTTATGGAGGAGATGGATAAGCTAAGCTTGGAAGTTTGCAAAACATCACAAGATGCACTTTGGTCATACGTTACAGATATAAACAATGAAGCAAAGAAAAATAAAATGGTGAGAATGAGAGTGAATAAGTTATAATCGTAGTTCTGCAGATTGTATGTATTGTATTGAAGAAGTTCTTGGGTTTAATTGCTTAACGTGATTTTCAGGTACGAATTGCAGCCGAGGAAGATGAAATAAAGAAACAGTATTGGAATATACTGAAAAAGAAATATTTGAACGACGAACAACTGATGAATGATACGAAAATGAAAAGGAAAATTAGAATAATAAAGGAACGAGGTACCAATGTGCAGATGCCACAAAGCAAGGTATTTGTCACTTAAATCTAGACTACGATATTACAAACACTAAAACATTGTCCATTACGTTGGCTAAAAGGCGTAAGTACACTAAGTATTTAGGGATATAGCAGCTGGATCAATACTAAATTTTCAATGATGTCATCCATTGCATGTAGTGAGAATAAGTGGTTTTATATTATAGTATTAACATCGTCCATATGAGAATGGTATATACCTACAAAGATCGAATAATTTCTGAAATCGCAAATCAATGTAATTCACTTCTGCCTCTAATCAAAGGAATAGGCTGTAATTTTCTTTCCGTTACAAAATTTTAGTAACTTTCTTTATTTTATAATATTCCAGCAAAGAGAAGAAATTGACACAATGCAGAGGATTTGGAGTCGTGTCACTGTGTGTGCTTACAATACAAGTTGTAGCACGGAAGATTCGGTACGAACGATGAGTGGTCAGTCAGTATTATTTACTTTTTATCATCGATTTATTTTTGTGTTATTGGGTTTTTCCATTGGAAATTTCTTAGTAACAGCCCGGAGTTCGGAAGTTGGCGGTGTGATACCCCCGTGTCTCGGAAAGCACGTCCTGCGCCTGATCTTTCTGTCGTGTCGGATTACCGTGACATCAGACAGTGAGAATAAGGGAAGAGAGAGTACAACTGTGTCTGTAAATACACTCGTGCACATATCTCCGGTCTCCCTGAGATTGACCGCCATGGCCGAAATGCGGTCTAAAGGACTTAATTTTATCAGGCATTTAACGAAATTGACAAAAGTATTACTAAGACTTCCATTAAGATTCGAGTCTTGGTTATTAAAAGTGATGATGTCTTATTACTTAGAAGTAACATTGTGTTAGCTGTTATATTAATTAATTATCTTGTTCTGTTTTCTTAATCAACATTGATAATATTGATCAAGTCATCTATGCATAAGAATTCGATCATGAATGTTTCCATTTAATGTAATGTGTCATTACATTTTGCTATAACATAAATCGTAAGTAAATTTTCTGTTAACAATGAAACAATTTTTCCAGACGTAATATCGATCTTCAAAACAAGCAACGATACAAAAGAATTGGCGTATTATTGGAAAGTTTATCGCGATACGACTGGAAAGAAAATACGCCCGATATTCAAAGATTATGTAGTGAGAATGAACAGAGTAGCAGAATCAGAAAACTTTACTGATGCTGGTGATATGTGGAGATACGCATTTGAAGACGACAATTTTGTTGAAACGGTAGATAGAATCTGGAAAGAGATCAAACCATTCTATGATTTACTACATGATTATGTCAGAGCAAAGCTGAAGCTTGTTTACAAAGACATTCTAAAGAGTAACGATCAATTAATTCCTGCGCACATTTTAGGTGAGATTCCGTTTTAGAAACGCCTGATAAATATTGAATCGCAATTTGTGTGTAAAAAAAAATTCAAGCTATGAAAATATTATATAAACGTCCCAATAACAGACTCGGTTTTAAACAAACTTAGTCCTTTCCTTGTTTTATGCAAAAAACCTATCCAGTTCTCTTGAAAAAAATTTCAGGTAACTTATGGGCACAAGAATGGCAGGCAATCTACCCAAAGGTAGTCGCGTACGCAGATCATATGAGACCGAAGCTTCCAGAAAACGAGACCATATTTTCGAAAGACCTGTTTGATGCAGTCGACGAGTTCCATCAATCCCTTGGCTTCGATAGCGCGAAGGATTCCTTCCAAGATATTAAAGAGACCATGTCAACGGCCAACTGCTTGCCTTCCAGCCATGACATGTGTGATGGAGTTCATTACAAGTAAATTTAAATTTTTAATTACCATCTAAAACCATTTTCTTATAAATTGTCATAAATAATTATTTTATTGGTTATTTTATTATTTGAATTATTTATGACGATATTTTTAGTTTTCTTCCAATATCAACATGCATTGATGGATATGACCATAAATACCGCAATCCTGAAATCAATAGATGTGCAATAAATTGATTACATCATCTCCATAGGACATATAAAACACCTGAATTCAAATCAAATAATTTATTTGCATAATACATGTTAAAAAGGTGTTACAGTATAAAAGGTACATTGTATTATAACCTACTCAGGTGTGCAAATTAATATATTAGTACTAATAGCAACATTAAATAAACAGAATAAATTTAACACACACAGACACACACACACACACTTTAACCAGAATAAAGTTAAAAAATACGAGTTACGTTAAAAAATAGAAATGTCAATATCTATTATACACAAATACTCATTATATTTGTGACGTCTTACGCATATTTTATTTTTGTGTCGTGTGCTTTTTGTATGGGGAATATTTATTCAAAGATAAAAAGATAAACAGGAGAGGTACTTACTTAAAGCGCAAAAAAAATGATTTCTGCAGGCGTTTATCCTACAGTTACGATATAGATAAAAAATAGTTTTTTTATTAATTATGAAAATAGTCCATAGTTGATTGATATATATTAGTTGTACCTTTCCTTTGTTCAGTTTGGGCGGGGTTGTCATTAAAATATAGTTTTTAGTGATAATACCGCTCATTGTCAAACTCACGGATATCTATGGTCAACCTCAAACTCAAAGCATTTATTTCAAGTAAACCAATTACAGGCACTTTTGAATTGTCCAGGGGTTTGTCAGTCAGAAAGATGAAGCTAGTTGCCCATTCCAAAGCGCAGTAGGTACCTATGAAGAAGAACGGACAAGAAACTTCACGGACTCTTTTAAATCAATAGTATTGGTTACATCCCCCCCCAAAATTGGGGGAGGCCTATGTCTAGCAGTGGACGTCTATCGGCTGAAATGACGATGAGATGACATATGATGAGATGAGATGACATTTGAATGAGAGAACATTTTCGAAAAATAGTATTACAGCCAAATTAGACCGATTTTAAATTTTCCATAGAAACAGAGATTTCCAGATATCTTTTTTTAAATAAGACATTTCGAAAATGTTTTCTACTAACTTTTTAGAACTTTGTATCCTGCTTATGCGTATGAAATTTTTATTTAAATCGGTTCATTCATTTAAAAAAATAAGGGCTTGAAAGTTTGTATGAAATTCCGTACGGCGTAAACGCTCTTACAAAGGTACCGTCATGATGTTAATATCTTTTCAACACACTTGCTCGTAAAGTGGCTCTTATTGAACCGCTTTTAGGTCCATAATCATTATTTCTAATAAAATATTCAAGTATTGATGCAGGTAATAAAAAAAACCTGTCCATGTCATGTTTTTGTTGCAAATATTTTGAAGGGTAAAAGTTAACATTTTTATTAAAATGACCTTCAATCAGATATAAAGTTCTATATAGTACTAGCAGTGCCCCGTGGTTTCACCTGCATAAGTATCGATCCCGTAGGAATATCGGGATAAAAACTATCCTATCTCCTTTCCTGGGACTCAAACTATCTCTACGCCAAATTTAATATCGCTGACCGATTTGTCAGCGATTTAAGCGTGAAGAGGTAACAGACAGACACACTTTCGCATTTATAATTTTAGTATGGATAGCATGGATTATTGATTAATATCTACACTCGAGAGCAATGAATTAGGGTCACATAAAGTATATGTATATTCACATACCTGAAAGTCTCGTAAACGAAGAATGCTAGCTTAGTGAAATAAATTGTGTTTAATAGACAATTAAATGTTTTGAATGTTGAACATTATTGAAGCTGTTATAATGTCGCTTACACCTGAAAAATGCACCAGAATTCTCACAATGCTGGAAATCGGCCGAAGTCAGCGTGATACAACAACGAGTTCTCCGAAGGAAACCGGCTCTAACCTACGCAGACCAGGAACAGGCAGGGCCGGGCCAGGTATAACACAGCACGAGAAGATCGATACTTGGTCAACACAATGCTTCAAAACGCGTGGGCATTACGGATATCTATGGTGGGCATCGTATTTCGAGATTGACATATTCCCGAAACCTCTTAAATTGGAGTATTGAAGATCGGTCAAGAGGTATGTTCTCAGATGAATCAAGATTTATGGTCTATAAGAACAACAGAAGAACAAGAGTATATAGAAGACCAGGGGAGCGAATCAAGCAAGCATGCATCGGAGCGACTGTGGTCTATGTTGGTGAACCTGTACTTGTATGGGCCGGAATTTCTGCAGAAAGTCGTACAGGGCTGGTGGTTATAGAAAACGGCATTACAACTGGCGAAAGATACTATATATATCTATATAGATAACTAGGAAGAAATCCTAAATGAATTCGTTGTCCATTTATCGTCAATTTGGGAGTGGATGCTATCTTTATGCATGAAAATGCCCTGCCTCATACTGGTGAAATTGTGAATGACTACTTTCAAGAGGTGAACATTAACTGTATGGAGTGGCCAGCACGCAACCCGGACCTCAACCCAATCGAACATGCTGAGGACGAGCTGGGACGATGTGTGAGACGCCGAAACTCTTCCCCGATCAAGCTTCAAGAGCTCAAAGTTGCGCTCGTAGAGGAATGGGAGAATATTCCCGAACATCGTATAAGAAACTTGGTGTACAGCATGCCAAACAGCATAACCACTGCGTCAAAGAAATTTTACTTTGTGTCACCAAAGTACTAAAACTCAAGAAAATTTTAGTGGTAGGAAAAAAATTTGGTTTTCTATTTTTGTCATATGATGAGATTGATTATTTTTTTGTTTATGAATTTTTTTAAGAAGATTTTACAAAGTGTCACATCCACTTTATTACTTTCATATAAGGAACATTTGATTGTCTATTAAACACAATTTATTTTATTAAGTTTGCATTTTTAGTTTCTTTATGAGACCCTAATTCATTGCTCTCGAGTGTATTTAGCACTTGTACGTGACTTTGCTTAGCAACTACTTGTGCACGGAAGTTTTTTCATGAGCTAAGTTTGTTTTTATTTACTGCTTCATTTCGCGTCACGTTGTATATTTTTTCCTGATGTTTTTTTGTGTTTATTTAAGAAGTTGCTCCGTCATTTTTTCCTTATTGATGATTGAAAGATGATGATGAAAAGTATAAATATAGCCGACCTTAAATTTTCTTCTTCTTAGCGTGTCGAACTGTCGATGGCAAAAATAACCCGAAAAAGTATGTTCAGATTTTTTTTTTCATCCGAAAATTCAGCAATGCGAATACCGTTTGTCGACGCAGTCATTAGTTCCTCACGTGTACAGATGACAGGGCATGCGGTTATTTTTTTAGTTTTTCCTAATTATGTTCTAATTAATATTTAAATTTAGTTAGCAAAATTGAAACTTTCATCAGTCTAGGGTAATTTAGGAACGGTCACATGTCGTGTTCATGAAACAATACACTTACTTCGTTTTTTTTCAATCTTATTTTATTTAATGCATTGGTACTTAATCTTATCTTGTAACCTTTCCTACTTCATTCCTGTTCAACTAAGTTTCTATAACAATGGGTTTTATATGCCAACGCGGATGCGCCTATTTATTTAGTCTCACAAACGGTGTTCATGCATTTGAACGCAACAAATGGCTCTTAAAATCATCCAGTTTATTATATTGTGTGGCAATTTTATCATTCATTGCTATTGAGACAATAACATTGTTATGGGGCTCCCATTTTTTTTTTGTGATTTAACGGATAAGGTTCGGTAATAAGGTACATATTTCAATAATTGTTATAAACAGGGAAATAATAATGTACCGTATGGTCCTTGAACAACTTCAATAAGTACATTTTCAGCGTCTTTTTTTAAATTAAAACTAAGTTTCTCATTTATTGTTGTGAAAATTGTTATGGTCTGTGTGGTGCCGGACTTAAAGAATAGCACCACCCCATACTTCCCGTGGGTGTCGTAAAAGGCGACTAAGGAAGACCGGAGAATGGGCAGCAGCGTTCTCTATGCATTACATCATCATACCATACTGCGATCGCCAACCCGCCTGCCAAGCGGGGAGGCTTATGTCCAGCAATGGACGTCTTTCGGCTGATGATGATGATGATGACATTTATTGTTTGCAGGATTAAATGGTGCGGTGAAAAGGTGACGGATGTCGTCGTAGGTTTATCTCGAGCCGCAAGACTTCTAGGACACGTCCAATACTTCAAGCATTACAGGAGTCTACCTCCGCTTTACAGAGATGGACCTAATCCAGGTATCCTATACATTCATGTACCAAAAGAGATAAGTAACCAGGGTCGTCGGGTACAGTTGAAGTTTAGTAAGAAACCGATGGATGCAACCGATTTCCATTTTTTTTTCCTAGCAATTAAATTAATTTTATTCGAAGACATCCATCGGTTTCTTACTAAATTTCAACTATACCCGACGACCCTGGTAACTTATCTATTTGGTGACCTTACCTACCTACTTAGCAATGTCCTTTCTAGCCAAACTATAGTAGGCACGGATATCTATGTAAGTAGCTATTAATTTTGTTGTTAGAAAACAGGGGAATAGCTGCTGATGTAAGACGAAAGTGAAACGGTTGCAATGAAGTAATTACTGCAACCAGGCTATCAACTTTTACTATCGTGCTAGTAGGCTACTTAAATTCTACAGTAGGATTATCTGAAGCGGTATCTGTAGCTCAATAATGATACAATCGATTGAATACACTCGCCAGTGACCTTTCAAAATGATTGTCACCATGCTTTTCTCAACTTGCATGTTAAAAAGTCCTAAAAGAAAAAAAAAGTTTTCTACTATGTTGATGTTAGCGTCCAGTCTAACCGGATACAGCTGAATACCAGTATTCTACATGGAGCGACTGCCTATCTGACCACCACAGCCCAGTTATTGGGTAAGACGATACCTCTTGGTAAGGCTTTTTGTCAGACTATCGGGCTTCTGACTACTCGTAAAGACTGTCAAATATCTACGAGTGACAGACGGGACCAATTCCGAGGTACCGAGGGGTTTCGATATGTAATGATGGTCACCCATCCACGGACCGACTTCGGCAAATGTAGCTTAACGATTCGACGCGTGCGGCTGTTATTATTTAGCCACGAACCCCTTCCCCTTTAATCGGAAGTCAGACATTGATATTGATAAATCTGTTCTACACTTTAAATAATATAGTTAGGTACTTACTACATGCAGAAGTAGGTATATCCAGTGCTAATGGTCTGTGGACCGGAATGCCATTGTCAAATTCAGCAAAAACAAGATTGGAGCTTTGTGTTGTTCAAAATACAAACTAGTTTTCTAGTCTTTTGTAGTCTACGAATAGTTAGCTCCTTAGCGTTAGTTCCTGCATGAGAATGAAACATTCTTATATGCCAATCTTGAATGTATGACCTCAGTTTGACCTTCCAAGGATCAGAAACGTGATAGTTTTAAAAGATAAATAATTACAATTGAATAATTAATTTCGATCGTGTTACAGCGTTCCACGATGCAATCTCCGATATCGTCGCCGTTCAGTTGACCTCGCCGGAGCACCTACAGAACCTGAACTTGGTTAAGGTACAAGAAACAAGCCCCGAAGTCACTTTGAACCATCTCCTTTGGGTCGCTTTGGAAAAGTTTCCGCTAATGGCTTATGCATACGTCCTCGATAAATGGCGCTGGGATGTGTTTGGGAATAGCAGTTTGGAGGACTGGAATCAGCATTGGTGGGATCTCAGGTTGGTTTTTCCTGCTAAGGTTGGTGTTAACGAAACGTAAATTATCGATCTTATACTCGTACATGTTACCCGCCAAACCCGATTTTAGGATGAACTAGTTTCGCCTAGGCCAAACCAGTTCACCGGCGACGTAGGATGCAAGAGCGAGCGAAGGGCACCCCGAGGTTAGGTTTGGTTAGGTTACTTTAAACCCTTGACACAGAAATAGGACCCCCGCGGAGCGGGGCTCCAGCGACATAGGATGCAAGAGCGAGCGAATGAACTGGTTTGGCCTAGGCAAAACTAGTTCATCATAAAATCGGGTTTGGCCGGTAACGTACATAATATTAATATAACTAGATTCGATTGTGGTCGCGACAAGTTACACGATATCGGGACATCTTGAACAGAACCTAAAACCATGCCCTTGAGTTTACTTAAGACATGCACTCAGTATGATTAAGAGATAGGTCGTAGGTTCGAATCCAGGTAGGCAAAAAATAATTTAGACAAAGTAAAGCGTTTTGAAAGCAGTGGTGATGAAATAATCACCAAAACTGTGAAGGAAAACATCGCGAGGAAGCCGGCATCTCATAGAACCAAAAATTTGAAGACATGTGACATCTACCAACCCGCACTGGGCCCGCATGGTGGATTACGGCCCACTACGAAGGATCTGTTGCTAAGCTTCAACTGCAAGCTGTTTTAGTTTCAATATCTAGCACTTTCATTCATTTGTGTATAAACCAATAAACCTCTATAAAATTACGTCCCTACGCACTCAGCCTCAACTTAATTAATAATTACCAAAGAATTTGAAAGGAAACTTAATTATGATAACTTAATATAACTTCATGGCTGTCTTTCCTGAAGTGCTGGGCAGAAGTGTATAGCAACACACACATTTCGTCAGACATCTTTAAGTGGTTAGTAACGACTAGCTGTGCCCGCGACTTCGTTCGAGTGCATGTCGGAAAACAAATTGGATTTTATGGGATTTTTTTTTGTGCGGATCCCTAGTATTTTTCTATAACAAAAGTAGTCTAGTAAGCCTATATATACATTAGCTATCTGCCAGTGGAAGTCTCGTCAAAATCGGTTGAGCCTTTTCCGAGATTAGCCAGACAAGGTAACAGAAAAAAAAAGTTCTAAAAGCTGTTATTTTGATATCACAAACAGACACTTACTTTTTTAATTTGTAGAGATTGTCTTTAATTTGTAGAATCAAGAATCAAAAAGAAAAAACTTAGCTTATAAAATATGTAGATAACTTGTTCGAATCAATAGTTGTGAAGAGAGATCAAAGTAGATATAAGTGTGATTGAGGATTTTTCGATTTATGTTTTGAGTAACTTTTGCCACGGTTTCACCCGCGTGGAGATCAGAAGTTATCCAATGGAATTGTACTTTAACCCAGGTCTTCCTGTATTCCAAATTTCGTCAAAATCCGTTTAGCCGAATGATATACAGACACAGTTACGTTCGCATTTATAATCTGTATAGAGTGACGATAATGGTGATAAGGGGCGAGCCCATTGACATCAACCGGGCTGGAACCCAGACACCGGGCAAAAAAAAAAACAATAATTTATTCTCTCCACTTCTGTCTATATTCTTCCTATACGAGATCTTCCGTGTTAATTAACTAATGATTTTACCTGTTCAACCACAGATATAGATATACCTAGATAACGCAAGAGTAACTACTTCGCGTGCCAAAAATTGCACCAACTTATGATTACAAATCGTAAGCCGCCCCTTTCGCGCTCAGTCCTTTGTACTGCTGGCTGGGTAAGTGTGAGCGGGTGCGCGAGCTTGTGACGTCATAGTAGGTAGTCAAAAAATGGCACGCTTGGTTTTCATACAGTTCGTGATACTTGCGTTATCTAGGTATATCTATATCTGTGTGTTCAACCAAAGGCCTAAATACTTTATTGATGCTAGGATGCTCACTCAATGTCAGCATTAAGGCCTCTTTTATAGCCAATCGATTATATTATTATACATATCGCCGTCCCCGGCGAATAAAGTGGTAATCGTAAAAACTAAATTTTACAGGAAAAATAAAAAACAGTTTTTCGTGAATATCTCAATAACTAACATACGTATCAGGATTGTTTAAATACCAAAAGAAAGGTGATTTTTAACAAAGTAATTGTTTACTTTAATAAATAATTAGAACTTTTATAGAAATGAGTTATTAATTAAATTCAATTTACCATGAATTAAAGGCACAAACTTAAACTGTAAAGCGACATTACGATACTATTCGCGTAAAATCTCATGTAATACGTTACCGTAATAATGGATTGCTATGTTATTGTCTGATAAATTGTTATAGGAACCCATATCGTAATGTACTATTACCATTTTATTTGCTGACAAACAATCAATTACACATTACAATAATAGCAACTTACGTGTGTATTCCATGGAAAATGTTTAATACTAATTGGAGGCAAGTATCAAATACTGAATAAATATTTTGTACGTGTACAAGGTAATGTGCGAAGAAATAAAAGGAATCTGCCTAATTATTTTTTATTTATACATAATTAATAACAACTATTTGTAAAATTCAACAAATTAGGAACTATCAACTTAAATTGAATACTTAAATCTTTATTATTATGAAGCAGCCCTGGGTAGCTCTACTTCTCGTCATCTACATGTTCAGAGACTTCAGAGTCTGAAAGTTCGCTCGGGTTAGCCTCACAGCTCGTGAGGGGGTCATTAAACGCATGGTAGTGTTGTGGCATTGCATCGCTGGTACAAAAACTTAATAAATCTGCATGTAGCGCTTTACTTAAGGGTATTTGCTGATTATAAGCTTGCTTTCAAATGCAAACAGACTGATTCAGTTTCTGTTGCAATTGAGGCTGTCGGTCTTCGTCCTCGCCTGGGTCTAGTTATTTGCAACTCCGTTTCTAGTTCCAAATACTCTTCTTCGAAGTTGTACTTGAATTTAAGAAGTGAGGGTGTCCTACCCTCACTTCCATTATTTTTGCCCATTTAATTTTGTTTCCTTCAGTGTCTTTTAGCCAGTTTTTTCCACAAAACAGGCTTTTTATATAATAAAAGTCACCCTACTTCATCTCATGGACCTTATATTTCTTTTCGGTTACTTTTGCATTCATGATGATGTTGTAAACTTCGTCAGGAGTATTTAATACTTTATTGTTCTTGTTCTTTATTGTTGTTGTCTTTGTTGTTCTTTCTATGCATAAATGCATGCTACCACCTTCGTTCTGACCGAGGCCAGTCTCAAAAAATCAGTGGGTTATAATTTGTTGGTCATAAGCTAGCTTAAAACCAACAAATTATAACAAAAATGTATCTGTTTTTGTTCTGACCAGCGCAGCCCAGGCATTGGAATGTAAATATAAATTGTTGATACCTTGGAGTCCTTCTTGCTCGATGAACTTCATTAGGCAACTGCCTATTTCGATTGATCCTCTTTTGGGAATAGATTTTGGGATTTTTTACTACAAGAGAAAATACCCCGTATTTAATTTTACTGTCTACGACTCCTTGCGCAAATTTGGTCACTGCTTTGTCTGGAATCTGTCTATTCCCAAAAAAGGATCAATTAAGGTCCATGAAATGAAGCAGCGTGACTTTTATTATATAAAAAGTCTATTTTGTGGGAAAAAACTGGCTAAAAGACACTGACGGAAACAAAATTAAATGGGCAAAAATAATGGAAGTGAGGGTGTCCAATTTAACTCTTCAATTCAAGTATAACTTCGAAGAAGAGTATTTGGAACTAGAAACGGAGTTGCAAATAACTAGACCCAGGCGAGGACGAAGATCGACAGCCTCAATTGCAACAGAAACTGAATCAGTCTGTTTGCATTTGAAAGCAAGCTTATAATCAGCAAATACCCTAAAGTAAAGTGCTACATGCACATTTATTAAGTTTTTGTACCAGTGATGCAATCCCACAACACTCATCATCATCATCATTTCAGCCGAAAGACGTCCACTGCTGGATATAGGCCTCCCCCAAAAGGGGGGGGGGGGGGTTTGCCATAATCGCCACGCTTGGCAGGCGGGTTGGCGACCGCAGTATGGTATGGTGGTGGAATGCACAGAGAACGCTGCTGCCCATTCTCCGGTACGCCCTTTAGTCGCCTTTTACGACACCCACCACTACCATGCGTTTAATGACCCCCTCACGAGCTGTGAGGCTAATCCGAGCGAACTTTCAGACTCTAAAGTCTCTGAAGATGTAGACGACGAGAAGTAGAGCCACCCAGGGTAACTGCTTCTTAATAATACACAAGTGTAGGTACTCACTATTCCAAGACTCCCATTACAAGATGGGACGGTAAATGACACACAATATCAAATAAGCCTTTGAAAACCTCCATGCCGGACGGCGCGTACGTGTTCCACGCGCGCCTCAAAGAGATGTCAGCATCGAAGAGGGGTCCCTTAGGGCCGAAGCCTGCCGGGCCAGCGGGATTGTCCGAAAGGGTTACCGCTGGCCCGGAACATAAAGGGCTAAGGAAGGAACACGGGTGGGTTTTAATCAGTAAGAGTCTGACACTCCCTTCCGCTCCACCCAGAGCGGCCATCCGAAAAAAAAAAGATGGGACGGTAGACCTGCACGACCGGCGGGAGATCAGGTGCAGGACGGACTAAGTTACGTGCTCCTCCGGTACCGATAGCACGGATCATCTTTTTTGTCGGACAGTCAGGTGATCAGCCTGCTAGGTCGTAGCCCAACTAGAAACAATACTTGAAGTTGCTGTTCCCCGCGGGAATCGAACCCGCGACCTCCAGATCGAGAAGGTAGCACTCTTACCACTAGACCAAGGCGGTTTTAGTGACCAGTTATCTTGAGAGCTCAGTTAGTTTACGTTGTTATTAAAATTTCGTAATGTTGTGGTTTGTAAGGCAGAACGGGGGAAATAATGCTGCCATTATTTCCTCAGTGTAAGGCAGAACCCCTTACTTCCCGTGGGTGTCGTAAAAGGCGACTAAGGGTCATACCGGAGAATGGGCAGCAGCGTTCTCTGTGCATTCCACCATCATACCATACTACGATCGCCAACCCGCCTGCCAAACGTGGCGATTATGGCAACCCCCCCCCCCCCCCCACCCCCCAAAATTGGGGGAGGCCTATGTCCAGCAGTGGACGTCTTTCGGCTGAAATGATGATGATGATGAAGGCAGAATTATCACAGCATAAATCGTTAAATCGATTACAGAAAAGATGTTAGTGAAAGGATACAGTAATAAATATTTACTTTCTTTAATTTTTAATGAAATATATCGTAAAAAACTTAACGATTCTAAAATAAAGTTGTCTGTTATAGAATAAAATTGTATTAAGCTTTACGCAAATTATGTCGAATATTTTTCCCGCGAATATAATGGTAAGAGCATCTTACTGGAAATGTAACGTATCGAAAGTATTGTAATAGTCTCTAACAATTTTATTCGTTGCCATAAGTCTATTAAGCATACATATAAATAATATTATTAAAGTAATTACAATACTGATAAAAATCTTGTATCTTCTGAGATAACCGTAGGAAACGTTTGAAAAAAATTGACACAGTGTAATCGGACCTCTAAATATCGAATATGCAATAAAGTTAAAACTATCGTAATAGTGCATTACCATTTTATTCGTCGGGGACGGCGATATTAAATAGTAATATGAGTAGTAATATATTATTTTACGCCCAAGGTTGAATATCATGGCAAGACAGTTCATGGCGATGAGTCTAAATATACAATACCTACTTAAAAATATTCTAAATCTAGACAGGATCTAACTTCAAATAAATACATTTTTTTTATAAGTACAAGGTTGAGAATTGCGCTCAAATACGTAACATGATTTGTTTTTAGTCCAAATAAGGAAAAAAACAAAATTATATAAAGCTAGGTAACAGGTAAGGATTTCGCTACAGTTTTTTTTACACTGGAGAACACTGGTAAATAAACGAGCTTATAAATAAATAAGTCAAATTCCTACACATTACGAAATATACGGTGTTCCTTAAACGCACGTACCACTCTTATCTACCTAGTTGAAAAACCAAACCAAACTGAACCAATCTAAATATCCTATGCGGCGACTCTGAGACGTCACGAACTCATGAGACACACTCTCGAGGTACAATATAATGAAAACCAAACTCAACTTTTCGTACGTATACTTATGTAATGTTGAGGGTCTTGTGGCTAAATGATAACAACCACACGGCTTGATCGATGGTAAAGTTACGCTTGCCGCGGTTGGTTCGTGGTGACCATTCATTAGATATCGAGACAACATCGAGACTCGGCAAGCACTTTGACAGCCGTTACGGGTAGTCAGAAGCCCAAAAGTCTGACAACCACTTTACTAAGGTGTATCGTGTTCCCCAGTAACTGGGTTGTGGATGTTAGATAGGCAGTCGTTTCATGTAAAATACTGGTATTCAGCTGCATCCGGTTAGACTGGACGCTGACCCGAAAATAGTTGGGAACAGGCTAGATTTTCGTAATCAAGTTTCGAAGTCCTGGCACGAACGCGCGAAGTAAACGTTACAGGGGCCGGCGAACTACGTATGCTAATATGTAGTTCATACAAACGTAATACCTATCAAAATAATTTGTAAATCAAACATATACTGAAGTTAGTGTGTATTTATTCCACACTTCCAAATGTATATTTTGAATGGACACTGATTTAAAGACGAGTTATGAGAAAAATAAGTTTTTAGAAATTTGAAATTCCTAGTTATTATCTCGTCCTTAGTCCTTTCAAAATATATATTTGGGAACCTAGATATTCTGTAATCCACACATCGGAATAAAAACACACTACCTTAAGAATATGTTTGATTTAAAAATTATTTTGGCATTTACGTTTGCATGAACGAACATAATAAAGTTGTACATTCGATTAAAAAATTTCGAACAATTTTTTTAATCGAATGTACAACTATATGAGCAAAGTTTTGATTATGAAGGTCGATGGCTATAAGAGTAGGGAAAGACCAAAGAAACGATGGATGTTCTGTGTGGACGACGATGATATGGTTAGAAAGGGGGTGACTACCGAGATGACGACACTAATACATGTAGATTACTATGTAAGAAAAAACTTGTTGCGCTGACCCCAAATAAATTGGAATAAGGGCAGGGGAACGATGATGATGATGATACGAATAAAATCTTCAAACTGAGTAAATAATATGTGCGAGATGAATATTTCAACTTTCAAATCGTTCGAATTTACACTACGTTGACTAACACTAATTTACACGCGTTCGTCCTAAGTCCAAAGTTCCATTTGCTAAAAAACACGTGCCAAAAGGCCAAGAAATTGAAATAAATTATTAATTCAAGTCATACATCTAAGCAGTGATGGCTCATTAGCAAGTCAAATCATGTGGTCCATTTATAGGTACCTATAAGCTAACTGTGAATATACCTGTTTATTTACTTATCTTCTATTGCCATCATGTGCACTAGCCGTCGTCATACAAAAGTAATAAAAGTTGCAATTAAAAACACGCGATTTATTACTTCGGTACTATAATCAGCCTATATGTCCCACTGCTGGGACACAGGCCTCCTCTCTGTGAGAGGGAGTGGGCCATAAGCCATCACGCGGGCTCAGTGCGGGTTGATTGACGTCACATATTTTCGAAGTTTTGGTTCTAGGACATGCCCGGTTTCCTCACGATGTTTTCCTTCACCATTTTAAGATGAATGATGATGATGTATTTTTATTTGTTTAGCACAATACTGATATTCAGTTGCAACCGGTTAGACTGGAAGTCTATCCCAACATAGTCAAGAGTCTGTCAAAAATACCTTTAATTTTTCTACATTTTTGACAAGTTTTTGGCATTTGATTGTCACCAAGATGAGACTGCGACTAGATTTTGAACGTTTTATATTACGAGAATTGGCCTTCAGACGTTCTGTTTGTATGAGTTTGTGAGTGTCGATTGACAGAGTTCGATCTGAATAGACGACCAGCGTTAGTTCGATCTGACCGAATGCGTTTTCAAGGACATCCTATGAAAGACAGTCCCATCATAAGATGTCCTTGAAAACGCATTCGGTCGGTTGGTGTAGTAAACACTAGTACTCAGTAATGGCTGTAACTGCCATGCGACGGCCATAACGTTTACGACTTGAAACATGCGCATAGATCTTGAGGCCGTTACATCTAAAACTGGAATGGATGTCAGTGACGTCAGTTGGATCTGAAGATACACAGTACTGACCATTATCATGCGAGGCTTGAGACAAATAAATAAAACTAAAAAGTGTTGGAATAGAAAGTACAGAATATTTTTTTGGTTTCAGAATAAAAGAGACGGGAGTATCGCCTCCAGTACCTAGGAATGAAACCGACCTAGATCCAGCGGCGAAGTACCACGTTGTGTCTCACGTACAGTACATTACGTAAGTAATTTTTATGTAGGTATGCTTAATTATTTATTTATCGGTGAAACTGCAAATACGAGAAACATAATGAACAGGATAAAGTACAATTGCTATGGTTACGATCGTTTCACTTTTGAAAGAGTATACAACGTTATTTTTAATACCTATATGTGAAACCTGAATATAGTTTGTTCAGAATAAGTAACTGAATCGATTCCAATAATTTTTACCCCATGTTATATTTTATCCCAAAAATATTTAAAAAAGGTTAAAAGTTGGACACCGAGCGACACTAAGTAGGTTATCCAATCTCCGCGCCGAACGGTTAGGTACCTAGGTACTATTAACGGACAAACAGGTAACTTAACAAGCTTATAACTTTGTGATTTTTCATGATACAGTTTTTAATTTTGTACATAGATTCTTTATATAAAAATACTAGACACGTGTTTCGGATTTCGCATATACTAAAAATAATGTTGTATAAAGGACATATTTAACTAAATGTAGGATGCTAGGTTTTTTGGTACAGCTGAGGGACTTTGTCGAGGACTATAAAACTAGACTTGATACTAAAGGAATAACCGCTGTAGGCTTAATCCATACCAATATTATAAATGCGAAAGTAACTCTGTCTATGTGTCAGCCTGCCTGTTACTTTCACGTCTGAACGGATTTCGATGATTGGCACCCAAGTAGACCAAGTGACCTGGGTTAGGAAATAGGACTTTTATCCTGGTGGCAGTTTCTCGTGGGATAATTTCCGACCTCTACGCGGGCTAAGTCATAGCTAGTCACTTACAGTGGCCTAATAGTGGCCTGATCGAAAAGATTAATATTATGAACTCATCTTTTAGTCATCTAAAAGATGAGTTCATAATATTAATCTTTTCGATACATCATTCGTCACAATTCTAATCTTTTTACATCCTTCTGTGTGAAAGCGCGAAGTGTTATCTTATCCCAATATTGAGTGACATTAATTTAGGTTTGAAAATGGCTTGGTGAAAACTCTGAATCATTCTGACATAATGAGTCACTAACACTATGAGTCGTGTTGCTCGAAATAAAATATTATATTATTATCATAATTCTCCTCGATTAGTTTTATTAGGGGTTTTCGAAGAGTTTCCTTGATACTGCCCAAATGTTACCTTAACTTATTGTGATCCATAGTATATGATATCTTTTTTTTTAGGTACCTGATATCTCATGTTCTAGAATTCCAAATACTGTTATCTCTTTGCAAGAGGGCGAATCACACAGGACCTCTTCACGAATGCTCCATATATGGTGTGAAGGAAGCAGGAAAACTTCTCAGGTATTCTGTCTGCCTAATTAAAATGCATGAGAAAATAATATCATTGACTCTTTGTTAGCCAAGGATGTGAATGGCGCAATTCACAGATATGCAGATAGGATGTGTCGTATTTATAACTTTTATTACCACCTTAATTACGACATTATATACACCATATCAACATCATCTTTCATAACATGAATCAATCGATGATTGAAATCCCCATTTGGATTGAAGAGTCGCCTTTAAAAACTGTGCTAATCCGAAAATTTAACAAGCATAGTTTGTTCTTTTATTTAGTTTAATTATCATCACAACCATAATAATTTTACTATTGACGTCAAGTTTTCAAAGGATCATGATAAAACTTGACTAGGTATGCACTCCATGAACCAATTACCGTTCATTATTGAATGTCAAGCACAATCCTGATCTTTGATCCTGAATGCTGTGAAGTGGCATCGAATGCTGTCAGCATTATATTGCCGATAGGGTTCAGGATTTCGCAAACTTTTCCTACAGACGTCGAGCGGCAAACGCTCGTATACCTTCTGATACTTGCTGCAATTCAAATACATGGGCATACGACTACTTGTATAATATACATTTGCCCAGACAAGCCTTAACCGAAATATTGAGGGCCTTGTCTAGGCCTAGGCTCTCTGATCTATAAATTTGTCGGAATTTAATTCTGTAATATTTAATACTTATCCGTATTTCAGCGATGGCATGGCTCTTGGTGCGAGTGAGGACTGGAGAACAGTCCTCAAAGCTATAACTGGTGAAACGGAGCTATCAACTGAAGGCATACTGCAGTACTTCTCAGAGCTCCAAAAGTACCTGAAAGAGGAGAACGTGAAAATGGCGAGTCTAGCCGAAGGTGACATGGACCAGAGTGCACCCATTATTGTAGGTGTCATAGTAGTGTTATTGACAATACTAATAATAGTACTTTACTGTGTAAAGAAACACGATGTTGGTAGCAAAGTGTTTTCCGCTTGCGGCTTGAGCAAAAATGGCTCTTTGGACATAGTGACGAACGAACTCCCACAGGGGAAGAACAATGAGGTGGACGGCATAAGCGAAGACAAGGTTTAAAATACAACCTAGTAGGTATAGATCTGAATGTGATTACACTAATGTTTATTTTCTGAGTGAAAGTATTGTAGAAACCTAGGACAGGACCAATAGAGATAAGACAAACAATTATTAAGCATTTATCGTACCAGATTATCAACAAGTTACGATTTGATTACATCGTTAAGATTAATTTTAAATGTATTTGTGTGAAAGTTTCGGAATACTGTTTTATAAATAAGTTTTATTGCCATGGGTATGTTATCTACGAATAAATTTTATTGAATGAATATTTCTTTTTTATGAACATAACATTACATAATATGATGCCTGTATTGGGTGGAATACAGGCAAAAATATTACCTACACCCGCATAACCCACATTTCGTCAGTTACGTTAAAGTTTCATGTAATGGGACCAAATCTGGAGTCCGGGCTGCTGCTAAGTTTCTACTGGGAAAACAAAATAAATACACTTTATCCGACCCGGGGATTGCACACAGGACCCCATTTTCAGTAGTCGCTTATTGCTTCTTCCAAATTAAACGTGTTTCTAACGGCCTATAGAATACTATATCAGCCAAATTAGTGGATAACGTGAACCGAATTACATCTAAAGGTAATGAAGTGAGTGCTTATACAAATAAGCAGAGGTCATCTAGCGGTGAATGGTCAGCGTAAACTGTTACTGTTGTTTGTATGAAAATTAAACTGCATGGTGAATTAAACAATGCAGTAAAATGCTCTCGTCACGCAAGGCTGTCGCTTGTAGCATGTTTTGTGAGCTGTATGTGTTTTGCTTTGAAAACGTTATGGACCACAATTTGACCAATCATAAATTAGGGCAAACCTTGGGTATTTTTAAAGCGGTTACAATATTCAACTAAATCGTTCTAGCATTTTCTTTGTGTCGATGTTGACAGAAATGTCAAACCAGTACCTGCCAGAATATAGCTATATCTTTTACACTGCAGACGGTAGCAGGACAGGGTTTCATTTAGCCATCAAGCAGGTTAATACTACACATAAAGTGAAGTGTCGTGCGTAGAGCTCAGAGATTATTCACCATTTGAGGAGCAAATGTCATGGACTTGCCATACACATCAAATTTTGCAAATAATAATAATATGGTCTCTGGCCTCGTTGTTATCTGTCGTGTGGCTCCACATTCAGTCCTTCTAATAGACTGCAGAGGCCGCTACATTAATTGATAATGGAGAGGAATGAACACCATTATTGTCAGATATGGATAGGTGATCATATCCTGTTACTTGTGCTCAGGGAGATGCTATGTTTCAAACTCACGATTTGTGCACTCATATTCGAGGATTCTGACAACCAGTTTTACCATGGGGTATCGTATTACCCAGTAACTGGGTTGTAGATAGGCAGTCGCTCCGTGTAAAACAATTGTTTGTGATCCTGTACGAGTCGCAATAAATACTTTTTCTTTCTTTCTTTTCTTTAAAATACTGGTATTCAGCTGCATCCGGTTAGACTGGAAGCCGACCCCAACATAGTTGGGAAAAGGCTAGGCAGATGATGATGACGATTCGAGGATTCTGACAACAGCTTCAATGTTGGTGTATTTAGAGGTCTTCTCGGTAAGTAGGTATTAAGGTAAATGTGAAGTAAAGATACAAATCAAAATCTACATTTGCAGTCGTAAATTTTCTACACCAAATAGAGTGTAGAGATATAGACTGTTGTTATCAAATTACAATTTACTTAGCAGGGACATAGTACAATAATATGTTATGGTCTAACAGTTTCGATCATTTGAGTTGCTCTATTAAATTAGAGCTTGAAGAAAGGATACTTTAGTCACCAATTCCAAATCGGACTGTGTTACGTGGTCAATACAAAACATCGTACAAATTTACACATTAAGGCCGTGAGGCTCATAATAAATGTTATGAAATTGGGCAGTAAAATTACGTTGGAATAACAGATTGGTGCGAACCAGCACAATCCTAAAATCGAAGATAATAACACACATGAGAACTGGAAATGTGAACGTAACTGCCATTCCACGAGTCATGGACAAACGGAATTTTCAGTTGGAATTACATTTAATTAATAAAAAAAAACTTCTAGTCAAGAGGTGGAATTTTTTGATTTACTTATTTGTTTACCCGGAACGGAATCAACATTACTTTTCCGAATTTATTGAATGAAGTCATTGTTGTAAGAATTGAAATTAAACAATCGATCGTTCCTCGGGTTCGTACTATAAGCAAATGACTGCTATTGACGGGCAACGATGTCCGCGACTGGCTGTGGACATCCGCTCATAGCCGACTTGTCGAAATGGTTAAGAATGTGAGCCGGTGTGAACTAACTGCAATCACCTAACCGTTACCGCTTGTGACGAACGCGCGCACCTAGGATCGCAGCGCAGGAGTTCGCGCGCTATTTGCATATTCAAAAATCGAACACTGCGACTATACGTTACGAACTGATGTTTTATTTTAACAAGTAAATAGATTTTTTAAATAAGATTATTTAAATAGAATAATAAAATAAATAATAAGGATTTATAAATAGACATTACAATAAACAAACACGCAAGGGCCACAACAAATGAAGCTTAAGTGAAGTGATGATACATGGTTGTGAATAAGTTATAATTAGAAGGTAAGTTTATAAATACACTTCAGCTGGTCGATTCTGTAAAAATCTCACCGTGAAAACTGAGGTGATGTGAGTTTGTTTTTGCTAGGAAATGACACTATTGACAGCTCACTCCGCGCTCACTTCACCTAAGTTTTCACGGTGAGATTTTTACAGAATAGCACCGCAGGACTACTATCAAGAAACAAAAATATTTTTCTGCATAATTGTGAATGATTATTTTCTTAGTCGAAAAAATTATAAATTGTTAAAGGAATATACTGAAATTCAGTATTATAACTGAGGGAAACTACCTACATAATATCGGACCAAGGCCTTCGCTTATAAGCGTCAAAATAAGCTGTCAAGAAATAATAATGAATTTATAATTACTTCCTCGCTATTTTCCAGTAATCGCCGCAGACTTTTTTATTACAGTAATCACAAAAAGTAAAATAGTCATTCATATGACAATTTACAAAATACATGAAGTTTTTTATTGTAAACAACATAATCACTCTTTAAGCTGTTCACTAAATAATTACGTACGAAGTATTTTTCTGCTAACACTTTTATAATACTATTTTTTATCATTATCTGCCTATAAAAAGGTAAGAACATAAAATCTACGTGTAGGTATATATTATGTTAAACATATATACCTATGTTATTTTGTGTCAAAGTTTTATTCGAAATACATAAAATCGCATCTACATACATACACGGCTATAAAGAATTAATATCTTTTTATATAACAGTTTCTTTACTCAGCTGCGTTTTAATTCAATTAAAGAAGCCAACAAAAACACGCAACTTCTTATTAAAATAAGGATCATCTTTCAATACAATTCTCACACTACAAAATAAACAAAAACATAAGTACTTTTAATAATTACGCAAGAACAAGTTTATGCAAAATCTTATTTACAAATAATTAGTACTTATGTTAATTAATGCCGGATTTAACTGAATACAGCTACCAGAGTCGTGACTTTAGGTTTCATAAGTGAATGTTGCTTGAAAACTTACATTTAAAACTTGTATAAAATTGACCTAAAATAATAATAACCTCATTAATTGCATAAAAAGCGCTCGATTCGTTTAAAAAAATTATCGTCTTTTTTTCAAAAGAATTGAATGAAAACCGTGATGTAAACACTGATTTAAATTTACATAGTTATTACTATGAGTTGGATATCGGGTTTTTATATCGGTCGGTGAACGAAAACATTCAGCAACCCGCACTGGACCAGCACTGGGCCCGCTTCGTGGATTACGGCACGTCCCCTCTCGAAGAGAGAAGGCCTGGGTCCCAGCAGTGGGAAAATTATAGGCTGGTTATAGGGTTTTTCTATCTGGAATTTCCCAGTAGCAGCTCGGAGCCTGGATTTGTGCCCGGTTGTTGGCAATAGGCTCCCCCTTATTATATGGGACTTAAACATAACAGGGGGCCTAAAAATGCCACTTTCGAGAATCATATAAGGATAACATTATGAATTATACTTAATATGGCGAAGACAGTCCGTGTTTTTCTTTTTTCGCTGCACTACGTAGGTACAATCAAAGAGATTGGGATTGGATTGATTGGTATTTTAGCACAACAAAAAAAATAAACTAAAAAATGCTTTATTAATGGGATTTGATACGATTAACTTAACAGTTAACTGTCCATTATGTTATCCTTTTATGATTCTGCCAAAGTGGCCTTTTTAGGCCCCCTGGTGAAATGTGGGGGTAGTATAGCTACACATCTGCCCAACCCTTTGGTGAACAAGGCGTGATGTTATGTTGTGTTACTAACAAAACTGTGTGGTCCTTATTTTTACATCCTGTTTATGATAGTAGAAGTCAATCTGAGGCTGAGATCAAGTTTATAGCGTACTTAGACTTTGCTCTGACTTGACTTACGTCAAACCAAAGTAAATTAAATCACAATATTTCATGTAAATAAAATGTGTGTGTAAGTATGACCAGCAAAAACAGAAAAGTGCGAACCTCCGAATCTTCTATACTTTTGGTTTTTGATTCGAAGTCGATGCACTTAATGAATATGCTACACAAAAAACTTAAAATAAAAACTTTATGTAGATACAGTTACCTAACATAAGCTAAATTCCAATTATATTTTCTTCTAAAATATTGATATGACATTTTACAGTGGTATGAATATAATTATAGTTTATGTAGTATTATCGAAACCATACTATTATGAAATAGTTTTTTTCTCGAAGTACCTAGCTATTTACACAAAATTCAAAAGCGTTTTTTTTTGTGTATTTATTTCGCTTTTCAATTTTGTGTAAGTAACTGTAAGGTAGTTAAGAGCGTTTATGCCGTACGGCATTTCATACAAACTTTCAAGCCCTTATTTATCGAAATGAATGAACCGATTTTAGTGAAACTTCATACGCATAAGCAAGATACAAAGGTCTAAAAAGTTAGTATAGAACATTTTCGAAAAATAGTGTTTTAATGGACTACCAACTAAGTTTGATTTTAAATTATCCATTTAAACAGAGATTTTCAGTTATCTTTTTTTAAATAAGACATTTCGAAAATGTTCTCAACTAACGTTTTAGACCTTTGCATCCTGCTTACGCGTATGAAGTTTCATTCAAATCGTTTCATTAATTTAGAAAAACAAGGGCTTGAAAGTTTGTATGAAATGCCGTACGGCGTAAACGCTCCTAAGTAAGTTTACTTCATAACTGTAACCGTGAATTCAGCACATGATCCTAGACCCTATCGTATAAATTTTAGTCGGTTATAAAAAAGATTTGCTGTTTCATACAAAAGTTCAAAACTTACGCTGTCAAAATGTATGGAACGGCAATTTTTTTTTATGTGCTACAAAAAATATCAACGCTTTGGGGTTCAAAATCATGTACTGAATCCATGGCAACAGGTTGCGCGACGATGTAAATGCCACCCTGTATGTAATAAATATGTTTAACGCAAAATTACCTAAGTATAGTAAAAGTGCGCAGTATTGCACACCCCTAAACCTATTTCAAGTTAAACAAATATCAAATTTATTTCAATGATAATTAAGTTGATTTTAGAGTGACTAGCACTATTGACAAAGTTATAAAAATGTTTGAAGTTGTAGCGTAAACTGAACTTTAATGTGTAGGTATTAAAGTTATTTTTCCAATAATTCAAATTTGTATACATTTTTGGCAAAAAAATCGCGAATGCAGTGTAGTGTAGGTAGGTATTTTTTCTAAAATCACGGTGGACACGATAGAGTCACGCTATCGTCTTTTGCAATCAAACAGCGCACTCTACATACACACGACTTGCGGTACGTTACTAGCATAAAAACTTGTGCCGAACGATCTTTTCGCTAAATCCGACACAGCCGAATTTTGTGTCATGAAACTTGACAACAAAGAAGGAACCAGATATGAGAACACATAGGTAGACAAATAATGATATGAAACTAAACAGGATCATAATTACTAAAAAGTAAACTGTGTAAATAGAAAGGTAACTTTTTAGTAAATTCTTGAAGGCGGCAACTAGCTTCATATTTTCTGACTGACCGACTTCTTGATAATTCAAAAGTGCCTGTTAAAGGTTTAATTGAAATAAATGCTTTGAGTTTGAATCATGATTAATGGCCGATTCCTTTAATTTACGGATCATTATTAGTTAAAATTAAGACTCTTTTATCTTTACCACTAATGAAGCAAAAACCTCATAGCTTTGCATAGTAGACCCTTCCTTAAGAAATTAGCTATCACATCTAAAATTTGCTTATGTTTATTTAGCTTATCCATTTATATGCCCAGTTTGGCAATAAAAAATGCTACCGTAGCAAAACGATTCGTTTTTGTTTATAGGAACCGAGTACTATTCAACTTTGTCTTTAGCTATTCTATGATATTGGATGGCCAAGATTGCAACGGCTGACCCCACCTATAGACATCTACAATACCAGAGTCATTGCAGTTGCAGGGGTTATTTTTTTTAAATTAATTTTCGTGACAGTCCCATCAAAATTGGTCCAGCCGTTTTGAAGATAAGCGGTATAAACAGACACACAGACCAAATAATTTATTTTTTAAATGTAAGTAACGTATATACTTTCTCTAAGCTTTCAGTCAAAATATGTTATTTTGACATTACAAACAGTCACTTTATTTTTATTTATACAATATAGCTTGTATAGATTTCCAATAATGGCTCCAACATTGAAGTAAGTTTCCGTCATCTCATACTCACTATTCGTACTGTCATGGTCACGGTCAGGTTCACGAGCTAAGTTAAAAATACACTATCGCCATTCACTATTTAGTTACTATCACAAAACCTTACACCAAAGTTCCTTCCTTAAGGCAATTACTTAACAATGTGACTTGTATGACGTATGTTAGGTAATTATTCTCCTGTAAGTAGGCATTTACATATGTAACTGCACAAGATACAGGTTTTATTGTAGCTACTAACTAGAAAGTCCTGTGAGGTTTACTGGTTTACTGTTTTCCTTATAACCCGAAAGTTTATTCTAGCTGTTTATTCTACTTTAATATATATAAATGTTAGCTTCTGTGGAAGTCGTAAGACATCACAATTATACTAAAATGAAAGCCCAGCATCGCATCGTCCGCCCCGCGTCATAGCGTATTAAATATACTCTCTATATATGCTTTATAACCTTTTTCGAATCCGACTAGTAGTTCCAGGGATTAGCGCGTTAAAACAAACTTAATCTTCAGTTTTACTATATTATAGTCCCAGTTTTAATTAGTTGCAGTTAAATGACACTTCTAAATAACTCATTTCGGACTGAGTTTAGAGATATGCATGTCTAATAAGTTTCGTTTGTTACACTATTCTGTACTAGAAAAACAAGATTCGATTGATGACCGAGAAAAAACAAAAAGACGCCAATTCCAGTTATTTAAGTAACACATAAGCTGTCATTTTACTGCTGTAAAATCCTTGTACCCCATCTATACATATAAAATTCAAAGTCTTGACTGACTGACTGATATATCAACGCACAGCCTAAACCACTGGTCCTAGAGACATGAAATTTGGAGTGTGTGTTCTTTGTGAAGAGTAGGTATCCACTACGAAAGGGTTTTTCGAAATTCCACCCCTAAGAGGGTGAATGGGGGGAGGGTGAAATTTCACACGGACGAAGTCGCGGGCAGAAGCTAGTATCTATATATTATGGGGTATAAGGATTTTACCTAAATATTGGTGGCGAGATGACATTTACGTTTAAAAAAAATGTATTTCCATTTTCCTTTATTTTTCTATTCTATAACAAATGCATATACTCTTGATATAACTTTAATACAACTTTGAATTTTACTTTCACAAAGTTTCGTTTTCTATCTAGTAGTAGTATTCTTCTAACCTTTCCTCGGTTCACGACTTTCTAGCGGAGTTTACGAAGAGCGAAACCGCACCATCTCATGTAACGTGCCGAAGTCTTTAGGTGAGGATATCAATCCATACTATTATAAATGCGAAAGTGAGCCTGTCTGTCCGTCTGTTACCTTTCCACGCCTAAACGGCTGAAAAGATATGGATGGAATTTGGCACACAGATAGACCATGGCCTGAGTTAGAACACATAACTTTTAGGGTGCGTTTCCACTGAAGCGGAGCGGGGCGGAGCGGAGCGGAGACGTGCAGGAATCAACCAATCACAGTTGTTGAAATCCTCATCGCGTCACTCGTCTCGTCTGTAATTGGACGGTTTCTGCACGTCTCCGCTCCGCTCCGCCCAGCTCCGCTTCAGTGGAAACGCACCCTTATCCCGGCACTATAAATGCCCGGCAAAATAAAGCCGCGGTAACTATATTGCTTGGAAAGGAAGTCCCTTTAAACTTCCCTGTTCACTATTTTTTTTTTGTTTATATTTGTTTTTAGTCTGTGCTAAATAAATGTACAGACGCCAGCAAATCAAGCTTCCCGAAACTGTAAAATTTTCCCAATCAACATTGAACCTTATGCTTTAGCGATAAAATTGAAAATCTATTAAAGAAATTTGACAGATTGTAGTAGCTTGATGTGCTGGCGTCTGTATGTATTTTCTTTCTTTTTAGGGTTCCGTAGTTCCTACAAGGAACCCTTATAGTTTCCTCATGTCCGTCTGTCTGTCTGTCTGTCCGAGGTTTTGCTAAGAGACCGTTAGTACAATAAAGCTGTAATTTTGTAGGAGTGCGTATATCAATCACGCTGACAAAGTGATAAAATAAAATTTTAAAAAATATTTTTTATTAGGGTAGCTCCCCTATACGTGAAGTAGGGATGAATATTTTTTTCGTCGTCTACCCCATCGTGTGGGGTATCGTTGAATAGGTCTTCTAAAATGACTTGAGGGTTGCTAAAATTATTTTTCGATTTAATGCTCCATTTACGAAATATTAAACTTTAAAGTGCAAATTTTTGTTCCAGTAGGGCGTCGTCCCCCCCCCCCCCCCCACTAAAACCTAAACTGCAGGCTTGAAAAATCTGGAAAAATTCACGATGATAGTGCATTTCATGAACTTTAAAGGAAAACTATAGCGGTCAAGACAACTTTATTAGTTTAGCAGTAATAGTCGTTGAACTTGGGTGTTGGATAATTTTGTACCAAATACAAAATCCTTAGCATTAATCCTTTAAAGTGACTAAGATGAAGTAGTTGCTTGTTTATAACGGGTAATGACTTGCATTGAAAAACAAAATACGAAGTATTTTTCTTTTATATTCAGAACTAGCTTCTGCCCGCGACTTCGTACGCGGATCCTGTTGCTTATGCCAGCGACAACGGGTTCGTCAAAATTGAAGATCTGAAACGTCTGATGTCGAATTCTAAGAGCTCGGGGACGGGACGGGTTGTAGTGTCAGCGAGACACCACAACCCGTTAGAATTTCCGCCTCAATGATATTTCTCTGCAGCGAGACTACTTTGAGCCGGGTCCCATTGCACAGTTTCGGCGGAGTGAATTTCCGAAGAAGCATAATTGGGACACCGACCTTTAACTTAATGGTGTGCGCTGGTAGTCCACTTGCACTGAGGGAATTGAGAAATTCTACGGGGTAATGTGTGGCGTCATCTTGGTCGACAACAGTGTTTATTGAAGTGCAATTTCCCTCAATTTCCGCGAGAATGCATTCATTGATCGCTGAAGCTTGGTCGTTTCTGGGTGTTAAAATGGCTCGTTGACATACCCAAGAATTAAGTTGGTGCGGCATCCTATTGATGTCCCCGTACACCAGGCGAATCAAATCTTCTAAGGTAGACACCACTCTCCCAAGTATCTCAGGTAGAACCACCTGGCCACCGTCTACTGGTAGCGTTCCCTCACTCAATTTTAAGAGAACATCAGAAAATTCTTGGGCGTGTACATTCCCGCCAAGATGTGATCTCATATTCATCGTTAAGCGCAACCTATGAATATGTGGCCATAAGAAAGAGTATTTCAACAAAGCATTCACCTCATCAGCCCTAGTTCCTCGCGTCACCACAGGCAGCGTTTGTCGGAAATCGCCGCTAAACAGAACTGTAACGCCACCCATCATTTGCTGGTTCCTGCGGATGTCCTGCAAAGTCCTGTTTACCGCCTCTACTGTTTTTCTGTTTGCCATAATGCATTCATCTCACACGATTAAACAGCAATCTTTAAGCACGCGCCCTTTGTCACTGTTGCGTGACACTCCACAAACAGGTGTTTCATTACTCTCTAAATCTATGGGAATCATAAACATTGCGTGCGCTGTTTTGCCACCAGGAAGCAGTGTTGCGGCGATTCCTGACGATGCTACTGCAATGGCAATCTTGTCTTGCCTCCTGACCTCTGCGAGAATGCCAGCGGTGACAAATATTCTCCCTGTTCCTCCAGGAGCATCCAAGAAAAACATTTACCTTGGCCGAGCCGAGTCAAGGATGGTGTCGAAAATTTGCTTTTGCTCTGAGGTAAACTTAGAGACATGGTCATTGACGACGGTACTCATAGCTCTTGGATCATAATTTATTTCAGAGTTGTACTCTCTGTTTCCAAGCTCTGTACATCCAGATGTTGTGGAGTCGGTAGCCCATAATCCACCAGAGAACTGCCGCAGATCGAAATTACCATATCTTGAAGTGAACTAAGGCAACTGTTTAGAACGCGCTCATCAGTTGCCTCAGTATTATCTTCAGTAGTGCGTCTCAGACCTCTTAGGAAGTCTTCGGACAGAAGATGCCGATATTTCTCCCACAACAAAAGCGGATTTGCAATACCGCAGAACACCAACATGACGACAAACAGATGTCGCAAACGACTGAGATTGTCACTAATGCTAGCCTCCTCAAGTGCGTTATCCCAGAGCTGATCACCGTCGAGAAGGTGGCATACTACGCAAGTAGCGCGGTATGTGGGATACTCAATGTCATCGACTGTCCTTAGAAACGCAAATGATGTTGGGCTGTTCACTGTGTGCAGTAACATTCGCAAATAATAGCACTCGTCAGTATATGGGTGCACAGTGTAAACCCGTCCCAATGCGGTATCCTTAAAAATTCCCGGAAACCCGTCCATGGCGTGTCCGCATCGACGTCGATTAAATACACCTCTTTGCTTGTCGTACGTGTAGTACGACGGCACCTCATCATAGGGGAGTGATCTAGCAAAGTTGTCCCCTTCACAGAGTCTGCAAAAGGCCAATTTCAGTCTATCAAAAAGTAATCTGTGAAGGCCAACAGGAAAATTAAACACATCAACCAACAAAGTCAACAAAGGTAACCCCCGTTTTTATAGCATGAGAGCGGCACATCGGCACCTATAACATCACTTTTTGGGAACAAACCATAGCGCGATCTAACTCGACGCCAACGCCATCCATCTAGTTAGAAAACGGAAACTACATAAATTATTTAGCCAAATTAATTAAATTATGAATAAAACTAAATTGTCGTTAATTTAACAGACAACTACATTAGTTTTGCATTACAAAAAAATATGGTAACAGCAGCAAGGATCAAAACTAAGAATTACATACTTAAATGAATTACCTACAACAAATGTGCTTGGTAAGATATAGCTTAGAACCAAAAGTTTGACTTGACTTCATGATAGTGTAGCTTGTTGTACCGCCAATCAATCTGTTTAGTAATATTGGTGTGAAACTCTCCATACAATTAGATATAACATGTGAATTTCTCAGATTTCATAACAGTATCGTTCCTAATACACATAAAAAATGCAAAATCTAAAAAAAAATAATTTTACGATTTTTTAAAACAATATTATGGGATTTGAACTCGCACCATTTAGTACGGTAAACGGTCGCCTGACCTTACCGCTAAATTCCCCGTTGACATATTGTTGAAATAGCTGTTCCCTTGCAATTTATAATACATATTACTGCCCCGCTTCTTTATAAAAATAGCGTAATTATTACGTTCCCAGAGTTAAAGTTTTATTTTTAACTAAATAAATAAATAAACATGTCATTTTGTGCATTCAATTATTTTGTGCATTCAATTACGAACAAACACATTTTAAAATCAATATTGCTTACCACCCATAACATACGGCGTGATAATATGTAGCCTAAAGCCTTCCTTGGTTTACTAAGAACATTTTTGCTGAATTTCAATTCAATCTGTCCAGTAGTTTTGGCGTGAAGCTGTACCATACACACAGACAAACAGACAAAAATTCTAAAAATTCACTTTTTGTCATCAGTTACGTTTTTCTAACAAAAGCCACTTATTTTTTCTCGAAAATTCACAATGTACAGTTTTTCTTTCGTTACTGTTTTATTATATGTATAGATTGTATTAAAGTTATTTAAGAAAATTGACAATTCGGGGCCCTTTATCTCCGAAACTACTGAGCCTAAAATTTTGAAAAAAAAAATACAGAAAATATTTCTATCAGTACCTACAGATTACAGGACAACCTACAAAAAGTCTGTGGTCTAAAAACAACATGGTTAATTTCTCAATATTGTGAGTACAAACTTACATTTTCAGTTGGAATGTATGGGAGATAATGTTCTTCAACTACAATGTTAAGTTGTTTGTCCTTGGGATAAATTCATTTCAACTACGGAACCCTTGTCCCATTTGACTTTAAAACAACTCGTTGTGTACTGTAGAGATGCTAGTACTAATGCTGGTATCAGTGTCAATTATTTTCCAAATCTGGGGTTCGGATACGAGGATATTTTCAAAAACTCTACAATACAGTTCTTCCGCAAAAGCAAATAAGTGCATTTTTACTCAAATTCTGGTTTAAAAAATCCGTATTTTGGAACTGTAAGCTGCGGTGGCCAGTGTCTCAAGTCTCGATCCGATAGTCTCGGGACGAGACAGCAAAATGTACAAACATTCCCGGGACAAGGGATGTCCCGGACACAAATCCTACTTACTACGTTATGTTCTCCTACGTTTCACTTCATAGAGCTTCTTTTTGTGTGCGCTGTAGAAATCATTTTGCTACGCTACCTTCCAATATGTCACACAATTAGCTAGCATATTAGCGCGAATCTCCCCGAAAATCGGAAATCCGTTCGTCAAACCTTGAACATGAATTCCTGGTTGTTTTGTAGCATTGTGTTACAGTATGTTATTTACAGAGAATCAGTCTATTGATCCGATTACCTGATCTTTGCATATTGTGGCCCACAGGACCACTATTACCAAAATACAGCAATCAAAGACCGAAGTTACCAGAACAATCAGAATTCGTCATGGGAAACCCACCAAACAAACAACTGAAGTACCTAATTATCATTGATGTCAATGAATTTTGAAAATTACATAAAGTTGGCAGCGCGAGACGAAGTAAATAGGATAATTATGTATTTGATATATGACATTCAGGCTGTTTTTTTTTTGACATCAATGCGTTTTCACACCTATGGGTGACTTGCAGCAATTTTGGCAGTTTTTTGCTGGTATGTAATTTTAAGTGACAAACCCACAATTTTATAAAGTAGGTAAAAATATTTACACCGCATTCCGGACGATGTACATAAACTTCGAACAGATTGAACATCTGTTGACCATGAAAATAAGAGTTTTTAAATATGGACACATTAATGAATTCTTATTTTTTTAGTTTTTGTTAATTTTCATACAAACTAAATACCTTGACGTGAATCACCCGATATGCATATTCCCTCTTTATCCGAATTGGCAACGACGTATTTTCATTCATAAGATTTGGCGGGCTGAAACTTGTCAAAAATAAGTTAAGACTCTTTCTTACTGCATAGCTCAATTAAATTTCATTAAATGAAATTACAAATATCTTTGTAACGAAGCCTTTTTAAATACTACCTCCTTTGTTAGATTTATTTTGTAAAAGCTATAGAAGCGTTTGACAAATTTTATGGATAACGTGAAGAACACGGTGTATAAAACAAAGTCTGTCTGTGTGAACGCGTTGCAATGGATTTTGTTGCGATTTTCACCAGCAGCATAACAAAAGGTTTGGTTCTATAGAATATATTATTATTAAACTTACATTGTCTAAAGAAAGGATTTCTTTAGCTGTTGTGTGTCAACTGTGTCGAGTCGTAAAAACCATGCAGCGGTCTTAGTTAGTGTTTGAATAGAGATGACCCATTAGATACACTATTTTCAGGGTACCTGTATTACTTAAACAAAATCAATTTTGAAGATTTTAAATGTAAAGGCCATTGTGTAAAATTTAAAACTTTCGGTCCTGAAAAACATTAGTACGTGGCTTATTCAGAATCTTTTAATTTTTTTACTTTACTTTACTTTACTTTACGATAAAGGCTCTTTTCAACAAACATTTATATCAAGACTAGCTGCGCCCCCCGGTTTCACCCGGATCCCGTGGGAATATCGGGATAAAAAGTAGCCTATATGTTAATCCAGGGTGTCAGCTACCTCCATACAAAATTTTATCAAAATTTGTCCAGCCCTTTGAGCGTGAAGAAGTAACAAACATATAAACACACACACACACTCACACACACACTCACAAACTTTCGCCTTTATAATATTAGTGTGATTTCACGGGAATTGTAATTTATTTTAGACTACCTTCCGTTCGCGACTTCATACGCATGAAATTTCTTGTACCCCGACCCACCCCGTCGCGTCGCATCACTTGCCCGTAAGGGCGAGGCCCCATTAGTGCCATTAGCCCCATTAGTGTCCATTGTATGCCACACCTGCGTTGCGTTGAAGCTGCGACAACGCATCGCAAGAGGGTATGCACGCCGTCGCATCTGCGTCTCAGTTCATTTGCTAGGAGTAATAGTGTTCTGTAAGTGGATCACTGTCCGTCGTCGCAGCGGAGCTCCGACAACGCAGCGCATCACCCTCCCTTCCGCTTCGTCTCTTGTCCGTCTATCCGTTGAAACGTCGCGCGCCGCGACGCAACGGTCTAATGGGGCATGTCATAAAAAATATATGGAAAACGACGCAGCGACGACGCTGCGACGACGCTGGGACGACGCAACGCAGCGCAACGCACTAATGGGGCCTCACCCTAAGTTACTTCGTTTTCGCTTAGCGTGCTTAAAGGGCATATTGTTTTTAAATATTTCTTCGCAACAAAGTAAAGTACGTAAACTTATATATATGAAAATAAATGACGCTAATTATGTGGAACGATACATAATTGCTGTACACAGGCTAATAAGTAACAAAAGAAGATCCTCGTACTGACCTTTATTTAGGTGTGACAGTATTTAGTATGCAATATAGATCGATATGATAATAATGAGAACAGAAAACAGAACAAAATAATTTAAAAAATAAAAAAAAACCGACTGCGAAACTGAAAAGCTACAAACAAGCCCATTTTAAATTAAATAAAAGTTTGAAGCAGGCGGGACCCATTTCAATTAGAAAATATAATAAAAATGGTATGGGTCCCGCCTGCTTCCAACTTTTATTTAATTTAAAATGGGCTTGTTTGTAGCTTTTCAGTTTCGCAGTCGTGTTTTTTTATTTTTTAAATTACTTTTTTTATTTCCAGCTTTTTAGTTTACAAATGTGAAAGATTTCGCAAACGATTTAGTTCTTGGTACATGTTTTGTACGATTTGTCACTTCGAATTACTTTTAGCCATATAAGTTATATATATTTTTGTAATCACCTTTTAAAACCCTTTATTTTGATACCCCACTCGACAGGTTTCGAGAAAATGAAATTTTTTTTGAAGACATATTGCGCCAAAAATCAGCCATTTTAATTTTTTTTCAATTTTGATATACCCAGTGTCACTCTCACAATTAAGACGAATCAAACGACACCTCTCAAGCTGAAATCGATCAAGCCGTTTAGGCTACAGAGCGTGCCAAAGAAATATACATACATACATTCATACACTCGAAAAACATAACCCTCCTTATGACGCAGTCGGGTAATAATAAGGTATAGATTACAATTTATTTAGAAAAAGTCATAATAATAGGTACCTAATTTGTTACTGCATGTAGAAAGTATATTTTATTCTCTCAATGGCTTTTTAAATATAATGTGTCCTCGTAAGGTTCATCTTCTTATTCTAACTGTAGATATGTATGTATATTCTAACTGTATATTATTTAGGTATGACAGTATGTAATAGAGATCAATATGATAATAATGAAAACAGAAAACAGAACAAAATAATTATGTATAGATCACAATTTAATTAGAAAAAGTCATAATAATAGGTAAGTACCTAATTTATTACTGCATTTTATAGTATATTTCATTCTCTCAATGGCTATTTAAATAATGTGTCCTCGTAAGGTTCATCTTCTCACTCTAACTGTATCGAATAGAAAGTAACTAATAAGAACCTACGCAGTTATGTACCTGCCTATATGATTTCAATTGTTAACGTGAATAAAAGCTATCATGGATGGCCCCACTATTGACGTATTTATTTAGCTTTACATGTTTTTATAAAGTGTTGTTTATATAAAGAGTTTGATACGCTACGTAAACGCTGCGTAGATGCCGCGTGGACACTGTGATAAGTTTGTGGAATAACGAGGTGCGTAATCAGTAGATATAAAAACGAAATTGTTCAAAACCTAATTCTTAATATGACTGCGACTAACTGTTGGTTTATAACACTTAAATTGATATTCAGGCCTTTCACCAAATATTTAAAATGAAACTTCACAAGTACCCAGATAAAATTAAGAAATTCTTCGTTAGTCCGTCCGTGCATATTAACTTCACTTTACAATAGATATACCTAATGTTCATGAGACATTCTCGTGTAGGTAACTCATGCCGAAACGAGATGAGAAAATTGATACTTCGGGTCCATAATTTTTCTGATTAGTGTTCCAGGATGTTTGTAAAGTCTGTCATACTCAGAAATTGGCGTATTCCTATGCATGTTATAAAGAACAATACCAACATTAAATACACAGCTATAAATGCAGTATTAAGAGGAGATTCTGATGGTATCTTCACTAATGGTGGTAACCTTGCGAGTACTGTCATTCTATTGTTGCCTAACTTAACGTACCTACCATCTAGTAATTGCTGTGCAGAACAATTGCCTCCCGGATGATGTGCTATTCTTTTATGTATCTATTGTAGTAAAGTATTCTTCATTATATTTGATTAAAAACTTCAGAAATTCAGTATGAGCCTAACCATGACCGCTGCATAAAGTGGTTCACCATCCAAAGGTTGTCTTTAAAAGATCGCTTTTAGCGATAAGACCGCCCATTGTGTCACCCTTTGTACAGTTTCTATATTTATGTCTGTAATTTATATGGTGTACATAATAAAGAGTATTCTATTCTATTCACAGGACTTCTTAGCGGTCTTACGGCCGAACCCAATAACCTATTTTCAGTTAAAGACAGATCACTACTGATGGTAGCCAGTATAATCATAACAGCCAGCATAATATTATAATCATACAGATCGCTACTGATACAGACTATTCTGCCGTCATAAAAAAGGACACATCTAAAGTGTTTTCCGAAATTGAGTAAACAAACTGGCAGCGCCTTTTATTTCTGATTCCAAATATCTATATAAAGTCGTGTTAGTTACACTATTTATAACTCAAAAACGGCTGAACCGCTTTGGCTGAAAATTGGAAAGACGGACATAGGATTTTTTTTATTTTTTTTTGTTTTAGAGGGGAGTCGGGTAGGAGCACTGTAGGAGTAAGGGTAGGAGTAGGGTAGGAGTAGGGTAGGGGTAGGGTAGGATAAGTGGTAGGGCACAACGCGAACGAAGTAGCGCTGGGCAGCTAGTATATGTATATAACTCAATTTTGGAAAAAAATGTTAGTTGTGCCCTTTTGCTTTATGACGGCAGTATTGGGACGTTAAAACCAGAAATATATGTATAGGTTTTTTCTATTTCCAGTATGACAAAACTGCAGGGTTGTTATGTAACACACTATCAGTAGCAATGGGTTTCATTTTGACAGTACTTACAACAACATTTATTGCGATATTTACGTTGTTCAGCTGACAGATTATTCGAACATATGAAGCAATGGTTTAGCAGTATCCATCAAAATTATTCAGATTGAGAAGGGCAGTGCCAAATTAGGGTGCTGGTTATAGATATGTAATTGGGTTCGACCGTTAAGGGGAAAGCACCAGGAAGGAACACGGGTGGGTTTTAGTCAGTAAGAGTCTGACACTCCCTTCCGCTCCACCCAGAGCGGGAGAGGTCATTTGATGATTTTCCATCCGCAAAAAAAAAGGTTAACCCGCGAAATTCAATTTTTATTACGTTTTTTGAAATTTGCAGATCAGTGTCAGGTTGTAGGTATGTTGAACAAAATATGATTCGCGACTGCAACAAGTATGTACATAATAATATTTACAAAATTATAATCATTCAAATCATCAACACAACGTTCATATTGAATGTCTTGTTCATAAAACATCAATATGCTGTGTGTTGATCTTTTCATGAAAATGTGCGTCAAAAGGTGACAATAGTCTTTTTATGTCTTTTGATCGTATTGTTACCGGCAGTGTAACCACAAAATACATACTATCTGTATTTTGTGGTGTAACTATGGTGTAACTAATCCTTCCAGGCCAGACTACTCTTAACATCAAAACATTAGCTACGGAATGAAAAAAACGAATAGGTACTTATATTACGCAGGTATTTCACATAAAAAATCCATTAAGTACATTTTTATTCACCTCAGGATTTATACATAACATCTTGCTATTGTTGGGATTCTCCTAATTAAGTAAGCAGTAGCAAAAAATTGTGATAATTATTATTAACAATCCTTTTAGACACCGACTCCTTACATAGGTATACTTAAATTGGTTGTTAGGGTTCCGTAGCCAAATGGCAAAAACGGAACCCTTATGGATTCGTCATGTCTGTCTGTCTGTCCGTCTGTCTGTCTGTCTGTCTGTCCGTCCGTATGTCACAGCCACTTTTCTCCGAAACTATAAGAATTATACTGTTGAAACTTGGTAAGTAGATGTATTCTGTGAACCGCATTAAGATTTTCACACAAAAATAGAAAAAAAACAATAAATTTTAGGGTTCCCCATACTTAGAACCGAAACTCAAATTTTTTTTTTTCATCAAGCCCATACTTGTGGGGTATCTATGGGTAGGTCTTCAAAAATGATATTAAGGTTTCTAATATCATTTTTTTCTAAACTGAATATTTTGCGCGAGAGACACTTCCAAAGTGGTAAAATGTGTGTGTCCCCCCCTGTAACTTCTAAAATAAGAGAATGATAAAACTAACAAAAATATATGATGTTTACCATGTAAACTACCACAGAAAATTGGTTTGAACGAGATCTAGTAAGTAGTTTTTTTTAATACGTCATAAATCGTAAACCGCAATTTACCATTCATTCAATCAACTCAAAAATAAAAATAAAACATTTAATTTCATAAACATAAACCTTATGCATAAACCCGGATGTTACGGAACCCTCGGTGCGCGAGTCCGACTCGCTCTTGGCCGGTTTTTTTTTAATTCTTCTAGTAACGAAAAGTGAATAAGTACTTCGTGCGCCCTTGTTTTAAAGCCCTTTTAGCAAACCCAATTTAAAAACTCATAGAAATATCTACTAGGTAGGTAGAAATTGTAAGAGTTCCTTCCAATTGTAAAGTTGTGGTGAAGTAATTGCAAAATGTAATGGCGCCAACTGCATATACGAGTAGGTAATTACAAGACGCAACGATGTTACGTCTAGTCCTGCTTCTTGGCTCATGGTAGCAACAGAATAAGGCTCTTCGTCCACGATATTGTATAATAATAGATTAGGTACTGCAATAATATATTTAATTATTCAGTAGTAAAATTACATGCATATTGAACTAGCGACCGCCACTGCTTCGCACGGTTTTTGCGGCTTACCAAAACATCAATAATTCTTTAATATATAGAAAACAAGCAATCTGCCTAGCCTTTTCCCAAATACGTTGGGGTCGGCTTCCAGTCTAACCGGATGCAGCTGAATCATCATCATCATCATCATTTCAGCCGAAAGACGTCCACTGCTGGACATAGGCCTCCCCCAAGCACCTCCACTTCGACCGGTTCTGTGCTTCTCGCATCCAACGGGTTCCTGCGGCCTTCACAAGGTTGTCAGACCACCTTGTAGGAGGCCTTCCAACGCTACGTCTTCCGGTACGCGGTCGCCCCACCACCCAGAATGTCACAGTACTAGTACTCATATTGTGACATTCTGGGTACTCATTATTGATATGAGTTTATAACACACTATACTTTTGAGTCGGTAGCGTCGTGGGTCGTGGACGATGGGCTTTAGTATTCTTAAGTTTTTCTAATCGTCTATCGTTTATAAAAGTTCCATGAATAACTATCAAGTACGCTTTTTCTATCAAGTTACACAAGGAAAATGTACTGCGTAAACAACATACTTGATGGTGCCTTATTTCAACGGAATTCATCGTGAAAACATCATTGTAACCCCGCGTTGCTTTTACTTCATTTTCCGCGGAAAGTGACGAAAAGATAACAATTTACTGTACCTACTTACTTTACTAGGCAGGGTATTTGAGACTTTATCATTACCTAAAAGATTTGTTCAGTTATACTTTATGGATATTGTGTTCCTCAGTATTATATTGTTTTTAGTTACGCCGCCGCATTAGGTTAAGCTGCGCTTGCCGTGGTTGGTCCGTGGGTGGGTGACCATCTTTACATACCAAGACCACTCCGTTCCTCGAAAAGCACGTGAAGCCGTTAGTCCCAGCTGTCATTCGTGGATCTTTGACAGTCGTTACGGGTAGTCAGAAGCCCGAAAATCTGACAACCAGTCTTACCAAAGGGTATCACCCAGTAACAGGGGTTGTGGAGGTCAGATAGGCAGTCGCTCCATGTAAAATACTGGTATACAGCTGCATCTGGTTAGACTGGAAGCCGACCCCAACCTAGTTGGGAAAAAGACAGATGACGATGACCTATTATTATAAATATTTGCTTCAGCTTAAGATTTCATACTTCGTGAAAGGTATAATCTACATAATTATATATGTGTATACTAATAATAAAGCTGAAGAGTTTGTTTGAACGCGCGCTAATCTCTGGAACCACCATAGATATCCGTGGGAACCACCAATGGGATTTGAGAAAATCTTTTTGTATTCGGTAGCCAAATTCTTGAGTAGGTATTGTATACAGAGTGAACAGAGTTTAGGCTTAACAGACAGTCCCCTGTGCAGGGCTTGCATGGAGGCTGATGAAACCATCGCGCATGTGCTCTGTGAGTGCACAGGCGTCACCCAGATGATGTCAGAAACCCTCGGGACACCCAGATCGTACACAGATGTTCTCAACAGACCAGGAGACTTGATCAGCTTCTGGAGGGAGGTGGGCTGGTTGGAATAACTACCGACGGCCGCCATGGCCCACGCGCAATGGTCCACTGACGGACTAAGTGCGGAAACCAAACCCATAACAAAGAACATAGATGTATACAGAGTGAAATCGAACACATGCGACAAATCGAAATGGATGATTGTACTCTTCATCACGAACAACTTTTACTAAAGGACCAAACCTGAAATCGCGAAAACAAAATCAGCTGTTCGCTACATTTAGGAATGTTCGCTTAACTCGTCAAAATGTATGGAACAGTTGATTTTTTTTTTGAAAAAAATCATCTGTTCCCTTTGGTCCCTTATTAACAGTTCTTCATAATGATGAGTACAATCTCCTATTTCGGTTTGTCGCATGTTTTTAATTTCAACCTGTAGTTGTGGTATGCCAGAAGTGTGATGGTAAATAGCCTATACTATAGCCCTTGGGAGTCGAGCAAACGAAAAATTTGGAAAGAACAGTAGGTAAGTTAAAACGAAGTAATAGTGCAGGCAGGCGATGGGATGTGACGTTGTTGGGGGGGGCGCTCAAGAAATTTCACGCGGAAACGCGGGCAATTGGAATTGGAAATTGGTTGTTCGTCCAAAATTGCATTTTCGGGTGACTTTTATGACCTTTTTTTTATTATTATTAATGGGCTCCGCTCTTGACCCCGATCACGCCTGATGGAAAGGAAATGTTTTTTAAGCTTCAAGAAGTGCATTTCTAACTGTAAGTTACTAATTCCCATACCGGTCTTTTGAGTCATGATAATATGGTAAGACTGGCTGTCAGATTTTCTGCTCCTGCCCTAACTTAAGACTTACCTACCTCTTAATGGCATCAAAATCTCATAACGTTTTAATTACAGTACTTACCTAGTCGTAGTTATTACTTCAAGTAAGTATAATTAATAAATGTTATCTAATGAATCCGGTGAAGAATGTTATTTAACATGTCAGTAAGCGGGAAAACCACAGTTTCCATGATAAAGCGATTTAAAATATACTTTTTGCTCAAAGTACGTCTGTTCAAACTAGTACAGTCACGAGCGCCAATATGTCAACATTTGGCAACTTTCAACTGCGATTTTTTCATGAAATAACGAATGCACCGTTGAAATACGACACATTACACAAACCTATGGGTTCAAAAATACCTTATTCGTAATAACATAAAATTTCATTCAAAACTAAAGGAGAAAATCGTATTTGAATAAAGCCAAGTGTATACATCCATTTGCTCGTGACTGTACATAGAGCAAAAAGCAGATGTTAATTCATAAATATACGAATCATATGAATTAGTTTACGCTGTTTTTAATTGCTTGACCAATTAAGTTCAGCACAGTTGCTAATTAAATACCGATTTAATGTGAATTTGGCGTAAAAAGTTCTAAAGTGTTCGTTCCGAAAACATGCTTGTCGATATGTCTATTAAAGTGTATCTATAATTATTTTGTTCCAATGACAGCCCCATTTTTATGGTTCCGTACCCAAAGGGTAAAAACGGGACCCTATTACTAAGACTCTAACTGTCCGTCTGTCTGTCTGTCACCAGGATGTAAATCATGAACCGTGATAGCTAGGCTTTTTTTTTCTTTTTCATTTTTTCAGCGTTTTTTCCTTGTGGTACGGAACCCTTCGTGTGCACGATTCGCACTTGAAAAGTTTTACGTCCACGCAATCACTGTCCATTCCAAGGTTGCCTGGAAGAGATCGCCGAAAGCGATTGGTCACCCATTGTATGTTTGGAATGTTAAATGTGTTTTTTTATGTTATGTATTTTCTGGTGTGCACATAACACACATAACATATACCTAATCAGCCTATACTATACTGTTCCCACTGCTGGGACACATGCCTCCTCTCTGTGAGAGGGAATGGGCCGTAATCCACCACGCGGCCCCATTGCGGGATAGTAGATGCCACATGTCCCCAAATTTTTCGTTCTAGGACATGCCTGTTTCGGTTCTGGTTTACAATAAAGTTTATATAAATAGATAAATAAAATTAGTTAGGTAATATCTAACAGGTAAATCGTCTTCCTAACATCTGAATGATCAATATTTTAATAAGTCATAATCACATCACTTGACAGATAATTTAGTGATTAGGTATTGTATCTGTATTTTTAGCTGATATCATGATAAAATATTAGGTTCTAAAACTTATCGTAGTCTATGTTATAGCGGCATGCTTACTAACTTTTACTTTCATTTAGTTCAAAAGGTCTTTTCTATCAGTCGTCATAAATTCTCTTTTTATTTTTCCCGATGAGGCTATCTAGCTTACCAATCTCAACTTTACTATACTTATTTTGTCCAAAATTATCAAAATGTTGTACCTATGTAATGGTGCCCAAGACACAGGACGTGCCTAGTTCGGGACGAACGATACCTCCATGTTGTAATTTTGAATTAAGAAATAAACAATTTATTTATTTAAATGATCTTCAAAGAAGATCTATAGATACAGGATGACAGGGACATCTTAAAACCAATGGGAATTTGTAAACTTTTTGTCCACTAATCCCCATTATGTACTCTAATGAGACTTCAAAGGGGATTTGTGGAATAACCCGATGCGCAAATATTGTAGCAGTGCATGTTTTTGAAACCCCTGCAATGAAATTTTTTGTCGGGTATAAAAAAAACAGCTGTTGCACAGAAAAGTGTCCACGCAGTCAAAATGTATGGAACAGCTTTTTTTAATAACTGATTAAATAAATGATTTGACTTTGATTCAGTAATCAAAGTTAAAACATTTATTTCAAATAGGCACATAAAAGGCACCTTTGAACGTCAAAAATTACAATAAAATAGAATTGATTATAGTCACCTCTTCCAAAAGGTAGTTTTCGTATGGAGAAGAATGGGCAAGAAACTCCACCGTTACTCTTTTAAAATGTTTTACAATAATCATGGCTTGTACATAGAATTGGCTCTTCTGAGAATTATCCATTTCTAAAGTTGGGCATTTTGAGAATTAGCCGTAGATATAAAGAATTAACCATTTTGAGAATAAGTCCATTAAAGTCTCACTTATATTTTGAGAATTAGGCATTCTGTGCCTAACCCGCAATTTTGTTCCTTCAAGGCCCTTATTTGGTCTCATCTTGTTTCTAAATCTCTTTGTAAAGATTTGGGACAAGGCTAGTGCTTTTTGTTTCAAAAGATTTCGTGCATTTACCTACGATGTTAATTTTACCTGCCATAGATATAAGAAGTATTTAAAGAAATCACACTTTCAAAAAATAAATAGATCTTTACATAATGCTCTAAAGATCTTTAACGTAGGCGAACCAGTCGGATTAATACGGCAAATGTTGTCGTGCCCGTGTCACCTCAGTCGTATTTATACGACTGAGAACCTAAGTTCATTTTTTAGGGTTCCGTAGTCAACTAGGAACCCTTATAGTTTCGCCATGTCTGTCTGTCCGTCCGTCTGTCTGTCTGTCCGTCCTCGCATAATCTCTGTGACCGTTAGCACTAGAAAGCTGTAATTTTGTAGGAGTACGTATATCGGTTACGCCAACAAAGTGGTAAAATAAAATTTTGGAAAATATTTTTTTTTAGGGTAGCTCCTCTACATGTGAAGTGGGGATGAATATTTTTTTCATCATCTACGCCACCGTGTGGGGTATCGTTGAATAGGTCTTCTAAAATGGCTTAGGGGTTGCTAAAATTACTTTTTGATTTAATGCTCCATTTACGAAATATTAAAGTTTAAAGTGCAAATTTTTGTTCCAGTAGGGCGTCCCCCCCCTCTAAAAGCTAAACTACTAGCTTGAAAAATCTGGAAAAATTCTCGATGAAAGTGCATTTCATGAACTTTAAAGGAAAAGTATAGCGGTTAAGATAACTTTATTAGTTTAGCAGTAATAGTCGTTGAACCCCAAGTTCAACGACTATTACTGCTAAACTGCTAAACTGCTGGATAATTTTGTACCAAATACAAAATCCTTAGCATTAATCCTTTAAAGTGACTAAGATGAAGTAGTGGCTTGTTTATAATGGGTAAAGACCTGCATTGAAAACCAAAATATGTTTTTTTTTTACCTATTCAGAATACAGAACAACAGAATCGTACTACATTGTGATAACGGGCTACTACGGAACCCTACACTGTGCGTGGCTCGACACGCACTTGGCCGGTTTTTATTTAATTGCACGACCCTATTCGTCGTAGGATTTGATTTGTAAATTTATGAACTGAGCGCTGGGGGCACGGCAAATCATATAAAACCAAGTGGTGGTGGTGGTGGTGGTGGTGGTGGTGGTGGTGGTGGTGGATTAAAAGTGTAAATTCATTATATCAAATAGTGTTGTAATTAGCTTATCCTTTATTTGGATTATAGAGTAACGCCACGGTTTTAAAGCATTATCTACATTACATTGCCATGACATTCAAGATTATGTCTTGATCACCAGTTGTTTTGAAAACAAAGTTATTACTAAAAACAAACAAATTACTGCCTTTAGGCGCCGCACCGCGCCGTTTCAATTGTGTTGAGTGTATTTTTGTTTATTATTTTGATCAAATAATGTAATGCATCTATCATAATAATAATAGATATGTTTTGTTCAGGAAAATACAGTATAAACAGTATGACCAGTGTGTAAATAAAATTAAGTAGGTTTATACAAAGCAGTTTCTTACTTGTATCTACATAAACTCTGGAAGACATTTGGTCTTCCATGTTGCGTTGGGCGTTGATAACCGCGCCACAGTATTTTAGGTACTTTTGCAGCTATCTACGTGTCTTTTGTTAAGTTATACCTAAATTGTTCTTAATAAACTTTTATTATGTTTAAAAGAACTATGCAATGTTATCGTTAACAATTTAATTGTTTGCCTGTCTCTATGCCTCTGGAGTTCTAAGCTATAGAGCTTAGAACTTCGAAGGCAGAGACAGGCAAATATAGATACTAATTAAAGGGTTAGCTATTACAAAATTAACCTAATTGTTCCAGCCTACCAAGTAATGCACTTACCAACGAATAGCATTCTATGTTTATTTATATATAGTAGATGATTTTTTTGATTATTAGCGTCATCATATGCCTAGCCTTTCCCCAACTATGTTGGGGATGGCTTCCAGTCTACTTCTCTTTTAACAAGCTTATTCTTTCAACACTAACCGGATGCAACTGAATACCAGTATTTTACATGGAGCGACTGCCTATCTGACCTCCACAACTCAGTTACTAGGTAATACGATACCTCTTGGTAAGACTGGTTGTCAGACTTTCGGGCTTCTGACAACCCGTACCGACTATCAAAGATCTTTAAATAACAGCCGGGGCTGCTTAACGTGCCGAGGCACATAAAAAGCATTTTTGATTGTTAGTATAAGTACAATAATAATCATTGCCCGCGTTTACCCACACGGTAGGTACCTACCTACTTTATCATATCGTTACGCAATAAAGGCGTAATTTGTTTGCAAACATCATTGTGTTTTTTTTTTCTTAGCATCACTTCCTTATAATGAATTCATCGGGGATTCCATCTGTCAGACGTAGTGTAATGGCGTTCAAGAATGTAACGTCACATATATTGTTTATTTATGTTGCTAAAATAAAACAATTAAACTCGAGTCTATTTTTAATGAAACTGCAAACAAGCATTCGATTTAATAAAAGAGTAGTTATTTCTTATTTAATGACACTGGTAAAGAGTTCTTGGCTGTGTTTCGGTAGTTAATTTTTCTTCTTTTTCAATTAAAAATCTTGCGCAGGTATAATATAGGTACTGTATAGTGAATAAGGAAATTGTAAACGAATCTTATCGAAAACCGAACGAACGTATCGAAAAAAAAAATCTAATCAAATAAAATATCATTAAAAAAAAAAAACAATCAATTAAATCTGGTGCGTCCGACCGAAGGTTCGGTTTTGGTTTCGGCCAGTTTCGGCCAAAAAATCACGTTTCGGTCGCACTTTCAGCCCGACCGAAACTGGCGTTCGTGATCTGTCGGTTTTGAATCAAAATCATCTATTCTCAGACTAATAGGTATTGCTAACAGATATTTTTCCACGATTCGTGGAATTAAATTTATCCTGAAATAGAACTTAGGTCATTAGATTCCAAACAGCTGCTGTTAGAGTGAAGAGATTCAAAAACAATTCCAATTAATACAACAAAAATCTTTCAAAGACATTCCTAAGAGATGTTGTACACCAAATTAGAGTCCTATTAATATTATCATTCTCAACGATGTAAGCATACCTATCAGCACAGTGGCAGTGTCCTAACGATTGAGTGGGATGGCAGGCCAATCAACCATTAGACCAAGATTCCTTGAACAGCAAAGCCAACTTCCGTCCAACTCATCAGAGCAATAAACAAGTTTCGACGGAATGGAACATACGGTCTAACATTAAAGGAACTTTTCCTCTAGGTAATCTTGAAACTTGTATATAAACATGGTCCAGTCAACCTTGCTATCAAACACGGAATCAGCAGGACAAGGTCGATGTGATGACACTGCCGACTTTTTGTCACGGCCCCGGTGTATTGTCGAGTACACAACAAAAACTCTTGTCAACATATGCCAGTCATATCGCAATTACATTACAGAATTCAAAAATGAACAGGGTTGAAGGACCAATAGATAAAATGTTGATCCTTTGAGATGAAATGAAGTCTAGTTGTTCAATTTAGTAAAGATCTTTTAGAATCAACAGGCTTACCTACTAGAGCAGCAATATTTATTAGTTAAAAACAGTAAGTCATTGTACTTGCCACAGTTCAGGAATTTTAATTTCTGATTGACTAAATAAATAAATCTATTAATAGTGTCTAAAAGTGCAATGAGGCAAGAAATGTGTTGGCTATTTTTTGCTCGATTCACTGCTAAACAAACAACAAATTTATTAAATCATTGTAACGATCAAATAGGTTTTACTTGATCTTTTTATAATAGACTAGCTTCTGCCCGCGACTTCGTCCACGTAACATTTCTTGTTCCCGGGGGAACAAGAACAAGAAAGAGAGATGGTTCGGGACCCACTTCTATTTTTGCTCGGCTTCTAGTCCTAGCGTGACGCTAATTATCCCAAAGCGTTCCTCAAGGGTTGGACCATCAAATGCAAAAAATTTTTTTTAAATCCGACTGGAAGTTCCAGAGATTAGCGCATTCAAACAAACAATCAACAAAACAAACTCTTTAGCTTTATTATAAGTATAATATACCTTTACTTAGGTAGATAACTCAATTTATTAACGAGAGACATTAGAGTAAATATAAGTCTTAATGGATTCAACGGCTGAATGCATTTCTGTTTTGTACTGCAGGACCAAAGAATAAAATGTCGCGTCTATACCCTATACCCATTGTTGATGTACCGGAACCACAGTACCAATTCATTTAGTGCTGTATCACAGACTTCAAATTCACAATTGTGTAATGTATTGTGCACAAGAATCATGCCATAGACTAGCAGGATTGGATTTAAAAGCTGGTACATCTACATAAATAAACACTGCTGTGTCATGAATACGGGCGACACAAATAGTTGTACTATTGTTGAATCGAATACAAGCCAACAATATGAATGTGTACAAATGTAAGTTTAATGTATATATCAGAAAAAAAACATGTTCCAGCGATTTGCAGTTAAAATTTCCTTTATTCTTCCTATATCATTTGCATATTTAAATGAACGAATACCGTTAAGGTGTTATTCTGAAACTTGTCTGCTTCTCTGTTGATTACGTAAATTAGATTTTTTGTTCAAGTCCTCCTGGGATGTGTCCTACATTGCATCGCACTCGTCATTCAAGGACAAAGTTGAACAAACTGATGATTGTGTCTGTAATTTCACTGGCACCCATATCCTTCAAACCGGAACAGATCAATGTTGCTAAGCGGCAGATCTTCTATATCTATATTATCTCAGTAGGTACTCATTGAGACATATTATGCATATCTGACATTTCTGTATACCATCATACCTAATTACCTATAGGGTTTTGATATAAATTGTGACTTGGACACTTTCTAATTAAAATGTTGTTTTCTCTCTAATTTGTTTCTCACGTTCACGTACTTCGTACTTCACTGTTACGGTGAATATGTATTTTCATTGTTATCAAAAGGCATTGATATCAATTGAGGCTCGTGCGACGATTCACTTGCTGGATCCAGTAATGTCGCGTGACCACTGTAATCTAATTTCTTCCTAAACATAACATCACTCCCGAATGCACCAACAGGTAGGCAGTGTGTTTAAAAAAATCAACAACTCCCACTAACCGGGCTGAGATTCAAACTCTGGGCTGCTACTGAGAAGTTCTCGAATGAAATACGTAACCACACTTTGCTCAAAATGGGAATCAAACCTAGAACTACAGTTAGTTCAAGGGGTAGTCCTTCCAGTTTCTGGCATCGTGTACCTACTATACCACTAATCTGAAGGCTCATCGGTTCTGCAGATCAAATACGCGTGGGTTTATTTTCTTTATTCTTAGTAAGGTGGCTCAACTAAATACTATATTGTATTATTCCAGTTATAACGGGGATGTAATTCTAAAACATGGTCCTGTTGATAATGATTGACACTAAATTCGTTGCGATAAAGCCTGAACCGCTTGCCGGAAAACTTATTTCCGTAACACAAATTAACTGTAGCGAACCGTAAAATTAAATTGTATTGTTAAACATTAACCATTCAATCAATATGAAAATCCGTGTCGTATCACTGTTTTTACAGCAACGTGTGCAAAAGTACCAGCTTGTTCTATAAACATAGATAAAGAACCTACGCAAAAGCAATTTGAATAAAAGATACACGAGTACCTACATAGTACTGTTTTCCGTGGCTTGTAATGAAAAGGATTCAACAGAATGATAAAACTATTGTTAACTGGGTAAAATTGATTCAGTCCAACAGTTAGAGACGATTACGTTAAGCATGTAGGCAATCATGAAATGATTACCGCGTCCGGTACTTCATTTACCAATCAAATGTACAAAGCCCAATGAGAAAAACATGACATTCACAATTAAACAGATGTAAACTGTCATAACCTTTAAAATGTAGATACTGCAAAATTAAAATCTTGCACGAATATCGTATGCAACGGTCGTAAAGAGAAACTTATAATTGATGTTTTTGTTTCAGGTACGCGTGACGTAGTCATGGCTGTGGATAGCAAAAATGCGGAGAATAACAAAACTGCTGATAAAACTCTTAATGTTAATGGTGGTGACTTAAATGGAACTAATGTAATTAAGAATAGTTTAAGTAAAACTAAAGAATACGACAATATGACAAACATTAAATTGGGTAAAGAACATGAGAGCAATAGAAACGAGAATGACGAAGAAGAGAGTTGGGAAGGACTAAGTCATTTTCAGAAGTTAAAGCGCATGATCTCTCTCATCACTGTAGAACCCATTTTGGCTTGTTATGTGATGCCTTCAGTCTTGTCTGTATTAGCAACACAAAATCTATACTTAGAGAAAGCCTGTCGAGTAAATCTACAGTTTGATCACCACATTTGTGATGCTTTAACTCGAAGAGAAACAGCAAATTACACTGCAGAGGAAGAAGCAGTACAAACATTAGTAGCGTCAGTAACTGGGTGGAAGACTGTACTACAATCATTCTTACCATGTGGAATATTAATATTTCTCGGAGCATACAGTGACAGAGTTGGTCAGAGAAAAATTTGCATGCTTTTACCGATCATTGGAGAATTTTTGACCAGTATAGGCTTGATTATAAATACTTATTTTTTCTACGAGTTACCAGTGGAAGTTGCAGCTGTGACGGAGGCTATATTTCCAGCCATGACGGGTGGTTGGTTTACAATGTTCATGGGAGTGTTCAGTTATATAGCAGATATAACGACAGAGGAACAAAGGACGTTGAGGATAGGCATAGTGAATCTGTTTCACTCAGTGGGTGTGCCAGTTGGGGCGGCTCTTAGTGGAATATTGGTGCGAAAAATTGGTTTATACGGTGTGTTCTCTGTGAGTGCAACACTGTATATATTGGCTTTTATCTACGGCTTCGTTCGCATCAAGGAAGTAAAGAAATGCGATCCGTCTGTGGTGAGTTTAAATCATTATAATTGTCATATTATTTCCATAATCGTGATGTTTATTTTCCATGAATGTTTATTAATTAATGTCAATAAGTAGCTATTTATTGTGTTGGATGAGCTCGGCATCAGTATGTTAAACACCTTGGAAGTGAGACGGTTCATTGAACGAAACAAGAGGCTTTGTGTATTTATCGTAATTACTGGATCGATAACATAGATATTCACGGTCCAATTGATGTTTGCAATTATTTATAGTGTCAGTTTAATTTGAATAATTTTATACACGGGTTAAGCATTCACACGATGAGACAGATATGACTTTATTAACATGAATAGTCTAGTTGTTGTGTGTAGTCGTTGTATTAATAACATTTCCATTACTTAATAACTATAAATAGTTAGCCTCCATAGCCTTTACCCTTCTAAGCTATATAATAATTTAATTGAAAAGCTTAATTGGTTAAATGCTCATTTATTTGTACTGTTATTAACCACTTAAAATGAATATTGGGAACGATTTAACAGATTTTGTGCTTACAATGGCAGTCGAATTTATTTATTTAGTTTAACGTGATATTTAAATAGGTTCAGTGTAAGTATACAGTAAGCCTTTTTGGAAGCTTTAGGTAGTAGGTAATTATTTCTGTACTTACTTACCTGCATGTTCTTCTGTCTGTTTTTTTTATGTTATTGTTTAACCTGAAAACAAATCAACGGACTTCAATGAAAGTTGTGTTATTGTTTGTTTACCGGCCCAGCCTGTGGTGCATTTTAATTCGTTTACTACATAAGTAAAAAAAAAAGTAAAGTAAAGTAAAAAGTAAAGTAAAGTGATAAAGTCAAACTTATGTATAAAAAATAAAGAAAGTTTGACTTTCTTATCATATACAGGCCTATATTATTATATTGTATACAAAGCAGGGTTTATGCTTGATACGTATTAATTAATAACATAATATATGCTAACATTTAAAATAATAATAATATGTACATTTATATCAAAAAATAAGCAAATAATCATAGGGCATCAAAAAATTCGTCCGCATCGCTGTCAACCGGATCAGTGCCCAAAAGGCTGGCAGCATTGCCACATTGTATGGCGATGCTAATTCTTCGGCCAAGAAATAGGCCAGCCCTCTGGTCACGTGAAGAGTCGACTAACCGCTTGGCGATATCTCAAAAAGCCAAGTGGGCAATCGGACCCCAAGGCCCTAGTGTTTCAACCCCAAACGGCTCGAACATATAACTCCCAATCAGGTTAGAATATTTTCGCCGTTTGAGGTTTATGCTTGATTGGTTATAACAATACGATTTGATTTAGGTTTAACTCTGGTTGAACAGTTGCTTGGTTGATTTGGTAGCTGGTGACAGGCAGACGTTGCTTGCTGCTAGTTGAGGATAGATACCTAGTTGATATCAGATAGATGACAAATAGTTAAAAGGTCTAAAGTAGCACAGAATAATAATGATTAGTGGTGATGTGTTTGTTGTTTTAATTTTTATTTGAGTTGCAGTCACTGCTAGTATTGAAATAAAATGTTTTATTTCCGCTTAAAAAACAACATAACGTCAAGGAAACATAAAAGTATAAAAAAGTTATAGCAAAGGTAAATAAGTTAGGTTCAGGTAGATAAGTTATAACCTGCATTTCAGCATTTTAAATAATAGATTGTTTGCCAAGGTAGCAAACAACTATTTTGAAGGCGAGAGTGTTTCTTTGAATCCAGAGCGAAGCGAAGGACTCTAGAGTAGAATCCTGAGCGCAGCCAGGGGTTCTAAAGTAGAATCCTGAGCGCACGAGGGATTCAAAGTACGTCACTCGTGCTTAAAATAGTGTTGCTCCCGAGGTGGACACTCTACTTTTTATCACCCTCTATGAAAAATAAGTAAGTGCAACTTATGAATAAGAATAGTACGTATATTTATTTACATACAATTACTTGAGGAAGACATACTCATCTATATCTATATATATAAAAGAAAGTCGTGTTAGCTACACTATTTATAACTCAAGAACGGCTGAACCAATTTGGCTGAAAATTGGTGGGGAGGTAGCTTCTAAGCTACCTCCCCACCAAATCCCCACTAAAAAATGATAATAAAAAAAATTATCCTATGTCCGTCTCCTGGTTCTAACCAGGAGACGGACATAGGATAGTTTTTTATTTAATACTTTTATTTACTTATAGGAGTAGGGTAGGAGTAGTGTAGGAGTAGGTTAGGAGTAGGGTAGGAATAGGGCAGGAGTAGGTTAGGAGTAGGGTAGAAGTAGGGTAGGAGTAGGGTAGGAGTGGGTAGGAGTAGTGTAGGAGTAGGGTAGGGGTAGGGTAGGGTAACGGGTAGGACACCACGCGAACGAAGTAGCGCCGGGCAGCTACAAATAATTAATATGGCAAAACAACGTTTGCCGGGTCAGCTAGTATGTATATAAAATAACAAAGTCGGGTTAGTTACACCATTTATAACTCAAGAACGGCTGGACCGATTTTTATAATGTTTGATTTGTCTCCACCGAATAGCAGAATAAATATTAAAACATGGGAAACATTCTCGAAAAAAATAATAATGAAGATACTTAATTAATTACCGACTTCACAAAAAGGAGGAGGTACTGTGTTCGGATGATTGTATTTTTTTTTTTTTTTTGTATGTTTGTTCATCGAATACTCCGCCAATTGTCAACGGATTTTCAAAATTCTTTTTTTGTTCGAAAGTAGATGGTTCTGAGGTGGTCCCACTGTCACCAAGTTAGGATCTGATGATGGGATCTTAAAGAAATCGAGGGCAACCCTCAAATTTTATAGGCCCACTTATTGTGTTTCGCATATTTTATGAAGTATCTTGTGTATTTGCGTATGGTTGTCATCATCTCAGGTAGCTGGGCTGATGAACTCCTTAACAGAAAGAAGTTACTCGAACAGGCAAGGACTGTTTTAGTAAATTGTTTTGAGGTTTGATAGCATTTGCCACATTTGGTCTCATGATCATCAAGTCATGACCTGATGCTGCAGTCAGGATAGTCTGCAGAGTACCTAATTCCTCGACAACTAACAGCAGATATATCGTGTTTAGGCTCATTGAAAAGGGCTCGATGTGTGGATAAACGTACTTTTAATGAGGAACACCGAAGTACATAGAGACCTAATGCTGAAGCCAGGAGCATCAGAAAAAGTACAAACCTTGAAATTATTAACCGACTTCCAAAAAGAAGGAGGTTATAATTATGTTCGACAATATATATGTTTCTTTTATGTATGTTCACCGATTACTCAAAGACGACTGGACCGATTCCAAAAAATCTTTTTTTGTTTGAAAGGGTATCGTCTCGAGGTGGTCCCATTGTAACCAAGTCGGAATCATATGAAGGGATCTCATGGAAATCGAGGGAAACCCTCAAATTTTATAGGCACACCTATAGTAATTTGGATATTTTTTATAGTAACTCGTGCATTTGCTCTCGGAAAGCACCATTTGGTGAAGTGGAACTGATGATGAAGACCACAGATGGCCATCGGGACTACACAATAATAAGTATTTCACGGGTTGTGATTCGATAAGCAATTTATGCTCGTCACAATGCGTATGGTGAAGTGGAGCTGATGCTCACTTCTGAACTCCAGTTCTCCTGGTTCTTATTTCCTAATAAGAACAATGAACTCCTCAACAATTAAGGTCCCTGCATCGGGAAAAGCTATATTTTGTAAAAGGAGATGAGCTGTTAACATTATGCTATTGTAACTTAGATAAATTACAAACTGACCCACCAAAAAGTGAAAAAAAAAAAAATATTTTTTACAAAAAAAAAAAACAACCGACTTCCAAAAAACACTACAAAGCGAAATTTAAGTTATTTTTTGCTTTGTAGTGTTTTTTGGAAGTCGGTTGTTTTTTTTTTTGTAAATAAGTTTTTTTTCCTCAAGCATTTAAGCGGTACGAATTTTTTTATAAAACTAAATAAAATCCTAATTTGAGTAGATAATTACGAATAACGGCAAAATGCATTCCGCGCGTTTTTTATTTTACGCAAACTTTTTTTTTAATTTCTTGCGTTCCTCATTCTTTATCATATAGCCTGTTACTTGTTCATACAATGTTCGTGATTGATCTTTTTGGTGATTTGAAGCATTGGAACTCTTACTAACAATATCCACAATCCAATTTCAAATCACTTTTAGTGCCTAGGGATTAAAGAGCTATTTTAGTGCCTGATTACGAAGAATACACTAGTTCTTTTTGAATAGACGTGATAAAAATCCTTTTTTTCTTATTATATTTTATGGTGCGGAAGTCCAATTCGCACTAGGTGGTTTTTATATCTGATGTGTCTAGTTTTATAATGACTCAGCATAGTTGTACCAAACGTTCAATTCAAATTATTCACATTTTTATATGCCAATGTTTACATTAAATTTAAATTAGTTGGTAGACAGACAGCTGTCTACCAACTAATTTACATAAAGTATTTTATCAAAGTGCACCTGACCTTTTCGTCTATGGGTAATAATTATTTTAGCAATGTTACTTCCTTTAAGGAAAAATAATCTTTCCGTATTTAGTTTAAAGCTTCTTATTTTTGTCTAAGAGGTACGTCTCTGCTCCTCAAGGCTACTTCTACAATTATGTCTAATACTCAGCAATCTTCGTAATGTCATCAACCTCCACCTTTGCCCTATTTGACTCGCCTCCGGCTAAGAGACAAAACAGCATGATTCAGCCCGAGAACATCTGCTTTATAGCCGACCATTATGAAGTGTTTTTGGAGTTTCGTACCAAAATTGAAAAAAGAGCACCCTATGGTGCGACTTCGTCCGTTTGACGCAAGCGTAACTACAAATGCAATCGACTTGGGAACATTTTGAAAACCGATTCCAAAAGAATGTAAATGATTCACTGTTAATCTTTTTGTACAATGATGCTTATGATACTAAACATTACATATTTATTTTCATTCTTCATTAGGTGTGAATGATGACAACACTTAACAAGAAAGAAACCTCTTGACCACTTATCTAAGGTGATTGTTTGTTTTGTACCAGGATTCTATGACTAGTGAAAGAGCTCTCCAAACGGAATTTTGAAAAGCAACTGAAACCTTTTATCTCAAAGAAAACTCGCTAGAAACGCTGTGTGCGTTTGTGTCAATAAATTCTTGTAAGTCAGGTTAAAGTTCTCGTAAACATGTCTATCACCTCTAACTAGGTCTTCCAATTAAAAGCACGGGCTTGCGAATGGCTAGCGTAAATGTGAACAATTTAGTTTACCTACGTAGTCAATTTTGTTTATGAAAACTTCGAGACTTGCAGAACTGCAGACATCTACAACCGCTACCGTATAAAAGTGGTTATAATTTGACCTTTAAGCGGTTGGCTTTACGGTGTTGTCAACGATTTCGTTTGCAAAGTGAAATAAATTCAATAGATTGACTCAGGTGAGATTTAGAAAACTTTCCAGTTTTTCCTCTAATAAATAAATCTTGGTTTAAGGGGCCTAAAAGTATATGATCGACTACAGTAAACAAAATCGGAAAATTATATGATATTCTTCAGGATATATGCTAGGTAGACAGTGTGTTGAAAATATAATACAATTAATTTGATATGATAGAAAAAAATCATGAAGATACCTCTAAAAACTTTCTTTTCACAATAAAAACCATACTAATATACATACAATAATTCTGATTTTTGTCAGATTATTCTACAAGCAACATAATAAAGCGCTAGTGTTTTAATTTTTTAGTCTAAACAATAGATTTTTTGTAAATAGATAATATTAGTTATGCTTTATATTTTGCAGTAGGTTACCAGCGTTGTATCATCGTGCTTCTCTTTCTTTTCTATGCAGTCCAACAGTGACTGCGCTTTAGGTCATGTAGTCCCATAACGAAAACCCTACACAATAAAAAAGTATTAATATACAAAAACCATACTAATATTATAAATTCGAAAGCAGCTCTGTCTTGTTTTGTGTGTCTGTATGTTATCTTTTCATGCCTAAACCATTGAACAGATTTCGATAAAATTTGGCAAGGAGATAGATAGCATCCTGGGGAAGGACATATATATAAGTTTTTGTCCCGGTAGCACGTTCCCGTCGTATAATTATCGACATCCACGCGGGCGAAGCCGCAGGCAGAAACTGGCTAGGTAATCAACACATGAGGAGGAATGAGGAGTTCTACAGGAGAACCAAGGTAACCGATATAGCCCGAAGAATTGCCAAACTTAAGTGGCAGTGGGCAGGGCACATTGCTCGCAGAACAGATGGCCGATGGGGCCGAAAGGTTCTGGAGTGGCGACCGCGTACCGGAAGACGTAGCGTTGGAAGGCCTCCCACAAGGTGGACCGACGACCTTGTGAAGGCCGCAGGAACCCGTTAGACGGGAGAAGCACATAACCGGTCGAGGTGGAGGTGCTTGGGGGAGGCCTATGTCCAGCAGTGGACGATTTTCGGCTGAAATGATGATGATGATGATGAATCAACACATAGGTATAGGTACACGCTTTGTGTAAAATATTAAATTCCAACTTTCACTTTTTTTATTCTTGATTCACTTACCGAATGTGTCGCTTAACTTTCACTCTTAATGAGACACGTCCAATTACTTTTCTGCCTTTCATAGATAATCCAGTATTTTCTATTGTCGCAAGGTCCTTCCTTGCAGCAGAGTGTGACACCGATTTGGGTCAAGTTGACGGACTTTTTGTACTGTTACGCACGAATAATCTATTTTAGTCATTGAACTTGCTAACTGTTATATAATTACGATTTCATGGCCACTTAATCAATTACTTGTAGCTATTATTTTAAGTTTTAGTGCAAAAAGTTACGTGAAAAAATTTATAGACTTTTTAGGCGCACTTTTGCGGAAGGCTTGTTTTAATAAGGGTCAGTTCACATGACATCGTACGATAAAAACAATTCGGTTTTAGTGGTAATTTAAATATAATTACGAAAGTACTTGTACAAGGTTTGACTAAACAACCTTAATCTATTCGATTGCCCACGTCAAAAGTAAATAAAGTGCAGTTTGGCACTTTAAAGTTTTGAGAATGCCTACGTTTCGGAACGTCATTAATTAAATCTCTAATACCTACCCCTTCTTACTAGACTTCGGCGACGACCCCCAGAAGGGTTATGTTTTTAGTAGTATGTATCTATGTATATTTGTTTTTACTCTAAGCTAACAGCAACAAAACTTCTACCTACTGGACTAGTTGTCAGATTTCTTGCTACTTTTACTTTTGATGCGACTATCATAGATATTCGCATGTCTATTTTTAGCCACTCTAATCGAATGACCTGTAACTGGTTTTTTGCTTAATTTATAATTTGATCTCAAACCATTCGTTATACACGTAAGCGTCAATATCCATATTATATAAATAAATTAAAGTCGCTTATCGTGTCTCTCTGTGTGACCGCGTTGTTCTTCGAAACGGATTTTGATTCGGTTTTCACTATCATTAATTATCATTAGAATAGAATAGAATACTCTTTATTATGTACACCATATTAATTACAGACATAAGGTATAGAAACTGTACAAAGGGTGACACAATGGGCGGTCTTATCGCTAAAAGCGATCTTTTAAAGACAACCTTTGGATGGATTAAAAAGGGTAAGGACAGACAAATACTGCAGGTAGTCTGTGTCTGTGGTCTGTATCATTTATCATTTAGAGAATTTATACCGGCAGACTTATGTGTATAACTAGTAGCGGCTCGCGGTTTCACCCGCATAAGTTTCGATCCCGTGGGAATATCGGGATAAAAGTATTCTATGTGTTAATCCTGGTTATGTGTGTCAAGTTTCATTCAAATCCGTGCAGTAGTTTTTGCGTGAAAGAGTAACAAACATCCATCCATCTATCCTCACATACTTTCGCATTTATAATAAGTATTAGTAGGATTAATAGGATACATTCTTAATAAACTTACAAATAATAATGAAATCTTGATGTCTTCTATCTCTCTTCTATCTATACAAAAAAAAAAGGTATAAATAAACAGAAAAGTCCTGACTGACTGACTGATTGACTGAATCATCATCGCCCAGCCCAAACACTTGGACCTAGAAATCTGAAATTTTGCTGGTCCTAGAGACATGAAATTTGGAGGGTGCGTTTTTTGTAAAGAGTAGAGTACCTAGGTATCCACTAAGAAAGGGTTTTTCGAAATTCCACCCCTAAGAGGGTGAATAGGGGGAGGGTGAAATTTCACGCGGACTGTGTGAAGTAGGGGCGAGTCGCTTATACCGGCGGGGCAATTGCGTAACACATTAACAATCGGAATCGGTTTCATTTTAGTTTATAAATCTGTATAAATAAGTCATGTGCTGAGTTCATGGTTACAGTTTGCGCGTCGACGTCCCATGTCACCCTGTATAAAATAAGTATAAATAGGTAAAACAAAAAATGAATAAATAATAAGTTTAATAACAATAAGTTTATAGATCTGTATAAATAACTCATGTGCTGAGTTCATGGTTACAGTTTGCGCGTCGACGTCCCTTGTCACCATGTATAATTTATTCTACGTATGTACTGAAACAGCAAGTTCGTACGAATTCCCTTCACTAGCCTACATTGCCGTGGCCCTGCATGTATGTATCTCGATTGGCAATACAATCACTTCACGTGAGTGTTATGCAATAAATAATCTTCAATGACACGGCTACAAACATCTAAACCTAGACATAGACATTCAATCAATCGAAGTGTGCTATAGCAGCTTTGTATATAGGTATTTTTCTACTACTTCAACTTAAAATGTTTTTACTAAGTTTTAGGCACGCGAAAATCATTACCACCACCAGAACTCAGAAATACTTAGGTACATACACAATTAAATGCCTATTAAATCATTGGGCGAGTGTGTAAGGTTGAATGATTTATACTCTGCTCATCCATTCTGGCCTTACGCGACCGACGGCGACGATACGCGACACATCTTCCGTCACATGTGAAACACCCTTTAACTGCCCGTTAGTACGCCCGACGCACTAACGCAACATCGCATCGGTTGAGTGTGTAAGGTTGAATGTTTTATTCTCTACTTGGCCATTCTGGCGTTACGCTACCGATGATACCCTACGCATCTTCCGTCAGATGTCCCTTAATCCTCAGATGATCCCTTAGTTGTATCGTTGATGCGATTCCGATTGGTAATTGTGTTTTGCTTGGGCAATTGAAAAAGATTTGATTTGAGACGTTTTGAGAAAAAAATATTTCCTTCCTAAACATAGATCCGCTTATCATAAAATGTTAACACATAGCCACATTTTGCGTGCTTAAAAGAGTTCGTGACCAGTAAATGTACATATAAATGTTATTCTTTTTCACGAACATAGTAAAATGCGACATAAAACTGTAAACTGGAATGACGATAAAAATGATTGCCTGTGAAAACGTTGACAATGTATAGACGGGGCTAAAGTCTGAAGGCTTAAAATTTTTTCCCACGCACGTCTAAAGCCAACAAATAGGTAGTCAGATTTGTGGTTGGAAGGTTGCTTTTGTTTCCAAAATACCTGTCACCACATGAGTTATACCACAGATATAGAGAGACATATCTGTGAATCTAAATATATAAAACTCAAAGGTGACTGACTGACTGACATAGTGATCTATCAACGCACAGCCCAAACCACTGGAGGGATCGGGCTGAAATTTGGCATGCAGGTAGATGTTATGACGTAGGCATCCGCTAAGAAAGGATTTTGATAAATTCTACCCCCAAGGGGGTAAAATAGGGGATGAAAGTCTGTATGAAACTTTGTCAATTTTAAACCGATCGGGCTGAGACTTCGCACGCATATAGCTACTATGACGAAGGCACCCCCTAAGAAAGGATTTTGATAATTTCAACCCCCATGGGGATAAAATAAGGGATGATGGAGGATGTAAATGTATTAGTTTTTTTTAATAATACTTAGCGCGAGCGAAGCCGCGGGCAAATGAAAAAAAAAAAAAAAAAAAAAAAAAATGAAAAATGGTTTATTATTTTAACAAGTAAACTTTAAAAACTAGTGATTGGAGCCTCCTTTTAAGCAGATAAGCCTGTATTAGGAGACTCCGCTCTTCCATAACTTAATAAGTATCATTTAGGTACTTGTTTTAAGCAAAACTAAAAGGAATAATATTACAAAAACAAAAAAGAAGAGGAAATTAAAGCTAAACATGCAGCACGCACGCAGGCATGCGAGTGTCTAGGTGATAGTGAGTGTGTGTGTGAATGCGTATATATATGAGGGTGTGTGAATGCAGATGCGAGGGTGTGGTGAACGTGATCACGAATGAATCAGAGTGTATGCATACGGTTATGAATGTGCAGGCATTAGGCAGGTGTACGGTTACATTTTATCCTAGCAGCGCCTCCGTGTCATCATAGGTTAGTGGTTTTATCCAATTAGTTACAATTTTTTTAAATTCATTTTGTTTCTTATTATATACGTAAATATCTTTGTTAAGTCTGTTGTAAAGCTGAGCTGAGCGTTTTTGGAATTGTATACTGGCGAACTTGGTTTTGGTTTGAGGAACTTCCGCTATCATATCTTTTCTTCTTTTCAAAGTTAATCTGGGGTCAAAAGGAAGTGTTTTGTGTTTCTTTAGAACAGTTTTAATTATGTATAGTTTTCGCACCGAGAGTAAATCGCTTATATGGTAAAGACTTTGTGTAGGATATCTAAGGTTTTTAAAGTAGATTAGTTTTATTAAAGCCCGTTGTCCCCGCTCCAGGTCTATAAATTTAGTCTTAGCCGCACCCCCCCAAATGGGGATGCAGTACACTAGAACAGACTGTACTAAAGCTACGTATATTTCGTTAAGTAGGTTTCTGGAAGTATTAGTGCTGGTGGGTACTTTTTTTGGTACGATATACCTCAGCGTTTTAAATATCCAGCTTAGTTTTCTGATTCTGTTAGTGACCTGTTCAAGATGGGGGTACCACGATAATCTCTGGTCAACAATAACACCAAGATATTTAGTTTGTGAGACTTTGACTAGTATTGGACATTGACAGTTATTTGTATCACCGCACGTATGTACTCTTATGTTAAAATCTGTATTTGGTTGTGTTCTGTGTGATATACTGAAACATATGTAATTAGTTTTAGCTGTATTAAGTGTAAGCAGGTTATTTTTGAGCCATTCAGCTATTCGGGTCATACAGGCTTCAGCACTTCTGGCAACTTCGTGCCAAGATTTCCCGGAAAAAACTACAGCAGTATCGTCGGCATAAGAAAACACTCTAGCATTATTGATTTTAAGGTTGCACAGGTCGTTGATGTAAAGCAGGAACAACGTAGGGCCCAGCACACTTCCCTGAGGGACTCCGAATGTGACATTTGCATCATAACTAACGTGTTCTCCCACCTTAACCCTTTGCTTCCTATTTGTGAGGTAGTCCTTAAACAGTTTGAGCGGAATTCCTCTCACACCTGACGCTTCCAATTTGTTTATTAGGATGGGAACAGAGACGGTGTCAAACGCCTTTTTTAAGTCCAGAAAGACGGTCAAACATTTGCTACCATTATCCAGATTATCAGCCACTAGGGAGCTGAGGGCAGTAACTGCATCCTCAGTTGATACTCCTTGCCTGAATCCAAATTGTGAGCTACTTAAGGTATTAAATTTGTGTAGGAATTTCAAGAGCCTGTTATTTATTAGTTTTTCAATAATTTTCGATATAGCTGGCAAAATGGAAATGGGTCTGTAATTGTTGACATCGTCTCTGTCCCCACCCTTGTGCACAGGAATGATGATAGATTGCTTAAGTGGCGCGGGGAAGATACCCATTGTAAAACAAAGATTAGCCAGGTGGGTTATGATAGGAACAATTTCCTGGCTTATGTGTTTCAAAAATCTTGTGGATACGTTGTCCCAGCCAGGAGCGCTGTCAGATTTGAGGCTCATCAAGATTCTACTCACTTCTTCAGGATCAGTTTCTAAAAGAACAAACGATTTCACTTGTGTCGATAATGTTTCCGATCGAAAAGAGTTTGAATTATGTGCTGAAGGTTGAATTTTTTGGGCTAGCTCTTTACCAATATTTGCAAAATAATTATTAATGAAATTTACAGACTCAGTAGAGTTTGGTTTCATGTGAAGTAGTTCTGTATTTTGACTCTTGGAAATATTTGTGTAGGTTAAAGTTTTAATATTTTTCCATAATAATTTATTGTTTGTAACAGAATTAGCAAGTAGCTCCCTTTCAAATTTTATTTTTAATTTTTTAATTAGATTATTACAATAGTTGCGATAACGGCGGTAGGTTATTTTTAAGATGTCATTAAATGGATCATTTCGTGTTTTCTTTTGCAGTTTGTTGCGGTTCTTAATGCATCTTAATAAACCGGCAGTTATCCACGGCTTAACTATACGCTTGCTGCTGGGATTTTTTTTGATAACAGTGTTGTGATTAATAGAATCAGTTAGTTTATCTAATAGTAGGTCAGTTAATTGGTCCGGGTCGTTGCAAAACAGCAGCAAAATATACATATTTATCTTCGTATGTTCGAAAAATTTGTCTGCTCAACAACTTAATTAGCGCAATAAACGTTGTAGAACTGTCAAAGGCTAAGTAATAACAGCCGCACGGCTCGATCGATCAGGTTAAGCTACGCTTGCCGCGGTTGGTCCGTGGATGGTGACCATCTTCACATACCAAGACTCCTCCGTGCCTCGGAAAGCACGTAAAGCCGTTGGTCCCGGCTATCATTCGTGGATCTTTGACAGTCGTTACGGGTCATCAGAAGCCCGAAAGTCTGACAACCGGTCTTACCAAGGGGTATCGCATTACCCAGAGCTGTGTTGTGGAGGTCAGATAGGCTAGGGGAGGATTGAATAGTTGAAAACCAGTATTTTACATGGAGTGACTACTCCATGTAAAATACTGGTTTTCAACTATTCAGCTGCATCCGGTTAGACTGGAAGCCGACCCCAACATAGTTGAGAAAAGGCTAGGTAGATGAAGAAGCTACTGTAGTGCTGTGTAGTACCCGCTGATTGCAGTTAAGTGTATTAGTCAAGGTTTGTGAGGAACTTTGGCTCCTGAGATACATCATGTACCTATCTCTTTACTTAGTTCAGGAACCAGCTATTCAATCTGTTTTTAACCAATGCTTGTACAATCAAGTTTAATGTATGTTTATTTTTATGTGTTGTTCACCGTCCAAACTGCGTTATAGGATTTTCCGTTTTAAGTATAATTATAAAGTCTACTGTAATATCCAGTAGATTACAGTGTTTGCAAGTAAGACTACCTATACTACTAATATAGATTGAATCAGATTTATAATAAAACTCTAAAACATGACATGATGAACATCGTTATGTAAACACGCTCCATAATCTTGCATTCGCGTAATTTCAATATTCTTACGTTTTTGCAAACGTGAATCACATTTTGATTAATTTCAACTTCTCTTCTTCTCTCTTTTAAAGTTATAACTGATGGTTAAAAAGAGATATGTAAAGGGAACCCGAATTCTTTTAGTGTATTCTTTTTATTGTTTGTTCTGAAGAGTAACAGGTAAATATCCAAGCCATGTTAAACTGTTACATGACTTTCAAATGGCTTACATGCGCTTTCTCTTCAAGCCAGGAAGTGCTTAGTTGCATGTCAATAATCTTACCGCAAATCTTGCTCTTTCTGAAATTGTTAGGTAAAGGCTTCACGCGCATAATTTATCGATCAGCGTTGAATGAAGAAACACTCATTAGTAGGTCCCTAAAATTTGTTTGCTAGTTTTAATCCATTATTGACAAGACCCGGCAGAATTTCAACATTATTTTACAAGGAAAAATACTCAAAGGACTGCCATAAAATTCCCAAATAAACGAAACAAACGTATAAAATGTAGCATACGCGATAACGTTATCGTGCTTTCTTTCAAATATTCTCACAGTTTTTTCATTAATTTCATAAAAACATCGTGTTGAGTTAGCTGCAAAGTTGATATTAATAATTCGCCGCTATTTATGACTTAGTAGCTTCTGCCCGCCACTTCGTCAGCGTGAATTTGTTGTATTAACATAATAACTATATTCTATGCCGATCGGGAATACTGTAGCTTCCCATTAGTGAAAGAATTTTCAGAATCGGATTAGTAGTTTCCCATGTTCTTACATAGTATAAAACAAAGTCGCCGAAATGTTTGTACGCGCATAGCTTCCGAATGCTGCACCAAATTGTTTATTTCTTTTTTGATGCAAACTGCACCAAATTGGATAATTCTTTTTTGATGTGTTCGGTATTGCCAGGACATGGTTTGTATGAAAGATTATTTCGGAAATTCGAAAAAAAATTTGCACCCGTGCAAATCTGGGGCGGGCCACTATAATGGCCACCTCCAAATATATGTCCAAATATATATCAACTCTCTGCGTTGCCGGTGGTGCTGATAGCGCCCTCCATGAAGACGCGCGCCCAGTTTTCTTCCTAATCGCTTACAGTACAAGTTTGCAACATTCCGCTAGTGTTTTAGTTTTGTCGTTACACAGTAATTACTTATTAGTGGGTAATTAGTTTGTATCAAAAATCTAAAACACTAGCGGAATTAACTAGCGAGAACCACTAGCGATTAGTAAGAAGAGTGGGGCACGTCTTCGTGGATGACACTATATCTATAATAGGTTACACGTGGATATCCCTGCCGCTCTGTATAGTATAGAATAGCCAATTATCTAACGTTGAACCTTACTAGCCAATGAATAAGTACTAATCGCATTTACACATTAATTATAGCGTTTTATTATATTAATTTTCGTAGGTAGTTATGACAGCCTTTCCTTAAGATGGCATCGATTAGGCAATTGCAGTAGCTCATCGTCGCTGATAGGCAATTGTAATATGAATTGAAACTATTTTCGTAAAAGCGTTGCGTTGTTGAAGTAGCAATGCTCTCTTGAAAATAAAGCTAAAAGCAAACATCAATTATTTAAATTCCTACTTAACATTTACCTTTTAATTTTGATCAAAAATTCATACAGACTCTTTTTTGTGTCTTTAAGGGTCGTGGATTAATGATACATCAGTTTGTATGAGTTTTTTTTTTATTAACCTAAGCGCTCATACATACGAGCGACACGTGTCAACGACAGAGGCTACTGCAACTGTCGTCGCGGTCAGCGGCAGCCGTCGTCGGCGCGTCTGCGGCAGCCGTCGACAACATACCGCTCGTGTATTTGATCTCTGCACCCAAATACACGAGCGGCACGTTGTCGACGGCTGCCGCCGACGATGCGTCGACTGTGGGCGTCAGTGGATGTCGACAGCAGCCGGCGACACTCGTCGATGGTTGCAGTTGCCTCTGTCTACTAACTCTGTCACTAATACCTACTGTCCCACAGCTGTCCAACGGGAGACCGTTACAGACTTTCATCTTCTTCTGGTCTATTCTCTAGCAAATTCGACATAGGTAAATGAATCCAAGTCAATAGGTATTGTAATTCAAATGTAAACTTTTCAGAAACCTCCGACCAACTGCTGCGAACGGCTGCGAACGTTCTTCGATACTCGATACGTGAAGGAGACTCTGGTGGTGGCTTTCAAACAAGGGCCAAACAACCGGAGACTGAGGGTCATCATGCTAGTTATCGTCATGTGTGTTATAATAGGACCAATTTATGGTGAGTATTTCTTTGATACTAATGAATTATGAATGTGGAGGGTACAAGAGTAGGGGGAGACCAAATAAACGATGGATCCGACTGTGTAAAAGATGATATGGCTAAAAAGAGAGTGACTAACAGAGAAGTATGGAAGAAAAAGACACGTTGCGCCGATCCCAGATAAATAAGGATAAAGTCAGGAGAATGATCTGTGTGTGTTGGGATGCATGAAGAAGCCTCCTCGTGTAGAGCAGTTTGTTCCGCCAAACACTCAACTGAACCGAGCGCTCGGCGCATCCTGGACAGTCACACCCACAGCCACAATTCTTCCCTTGTGGTGGTAGGGCTAACGCCCGCCTGGCTTGCCATCACCCTCCCACCGGAGTCCGACGTTAAGCAGCCTGCTGTGTTTCGATGCGTAAGAGTTCCAGTGCCTTCGAGATCTTCTGGGCACGCTCGTTTCATCATAGACCTCATCCATCGCTTTCCATCAGGCGTGATCGAGGTCAAGAGCGAGCCCATTCACAAAATAAAAAAATAAAACAAATGATGATTTCTTTGATATTAACCGGCATTGCGCCCACGTGGTGGATTACGGCCCATTCCCTCTCTGAGAGGAGGCCTTCGTCCCAACAGTGGGAAACATTATAGTCTGAAAATTATATGATTTCTTCGATAAGACCAACTTTTGATGTTTCTAGTTACCAGCATGCCATTTTCATTGACATCTACAACTAGTTCTTTTTTGTTATTCTATTAACTGTTAATGTTCGGTTCCTACGAGTATAAACTAAAACAAATCGTTTTGCTTACCAATGGTATTGCCAAATTGAGCATATGCATATATTTATAAATCAATTTTACTTGTGATAGCTACTTCCATATAGGAGGGTTTGCTTTATTATTGCCTAATTATTATTATTATTGTACAAGTCTTAATTTTTAACAAAAACAGTCCGTAAATTAAAGGAATCGCCATAAGTTCGACAAAAAAATTGCTATCCCTGTTAAATGTTAGTTTAGGAAAGTTATGTCTCGTTATTTTTAATACATAGTTAGGGTATTTTTGTATCAACCCTGACGTCTCTTGGTATTTCAGATATTTTCTTTGACCATAGTTTAATTGATCAAAGAATTGAGGTTTTCGGAAGCAGGCATGAAAATGTTATAAGTTCTACTTATCAAATATTAGGTACATTACGCTGGCGTAATGCACTTTAAAACCTAGAATGAATTTTATCTATCCAAGGTAAAATACGATATAGTATAATAATATAAGCTGTAGGTATAAACACAAGTTTGATAATAATCGCCGCTTCAAATTATCTTTTATTATCAATTTGTTGACCGTTTGAGATTGCAATTTAGTTAATTTGTTTGGACCACTTGCAGTGTTAGCATTGACCTAAATTATGAATAAACTGCAGATTAAATCAATTTTAATAGTCATAGGTAATGTTCGACTAGAATGAGAAAAATAAAAATGGTTTTGTGCTCACAGCAATCAAAATACGAAATCGATAACAATTTCAACGTATAACATTATTTTACGGTTAGAACCTTAGAGGATTCGGTCATTCTAGGGCAAAACAATTTACAAAATATTTTTTTGTATAATCTGTTAGATTGTAGATAAATTGCTTGTTTATAAAAAATATATATTAAAGTACAAAAACATATGATCGATAAAATTAGTGATAGGTAAAAACTCTAGAAAATCTATAATTAAAGTAAAAAATGTCCGTCGTATTTTAGCTAACCTCAATAAAAGTCATTGAAAATAACAACAGGAAACGGATTTCTAAAAGGATATTACTATCAAAATTATCTTTATTTCATATAAATTAAAATGATTAAATTTAATATATAAAACAAGCAACTATTTACACTAGGTACTAAATTAAATGACTAACTAAAATTTGTAAAAGTAAATCAATTTTGTAAAAAGCAAATTTACACTAGTTGATTTTGTTGGTATTCTGTAAACCGTCTAACTTATCGGGGTGATCAGTGAAAGTGGCGAGAAGTATCCTGAGACCGGATTTTCTTGGCATTATCTCTCATACGGTACGCCCTTGGCATTGAACTGACGTTTCCATCGGTCGCAGTTACGGGTTAGTTACGCCACTGCTTTCTCTTAGTTTCGCTTTCTATAGAGCCGGCTGTACTAACGACAAGTCAAGGCATATGCCTGTTGTGTAAAATAGGAAAAAACGAATACATAGCCATTCATATGAATTCACGTTCGGTAATTTAGATCTAATGCATTTGGTCAGATAGGCAGTCGCTTCATGTAAAATACTGGTATTTCAGATGCATCAGTGAGACTGGAAGCCGACCCCAACATAGTTGGGAAAAGGCTAGGCATGATGATGAGTAAATTTTGCTTCACAATTTATTTTTATGGCTTTAAGTTAGTTTCAATTTTGTGATTGATGGTAAAACAAATAATCAACATTCCTTCAATTGCAATAATGCACCGCAAATGTTTTCCAGTCATTAACAAAGTCACGTTAATTAAGCACAGTTGATTTAGCTCACACATTTGAAAATTCAATCAAATGAGTTATGTATTAGGAACGTAGATAATAACCATTCCCGTGGTACCTATAACTGGGGTACCGTGCCTACTTGTTTATCGTAATTATGAACTCGACGAAATTTGAATTTGACAAAGTTTTTAGCAATGTACTCGTATGACTTCTACATCCTTTCACTAATACCATTCGGCAGGTTTCCGCTTCAAATATGACACATTTTCGGTTACCAGATTTGCCAAGTCCCCTGACAGCAAATACCTGTCAGAAGAATAGCGGTCGTTTATTTGGCTCAAACTGTCAAAATTTTCAAGTTTAGAATTTGTGAACAGCGTTTTGAGGACTCCTTCGATGACGTTCATTGATATCCTATTTGGCACGGAAGCGTTTCGAATGCTTGTGAATAGCTCTGGTCCATCCAGTTAGTTTAGGGCAGTGGTTCCTAACCTTTTCAATGTTACTACCCCTGTGAACAAGTATGGGAATTGAGTTTACCCCTAGCTAATTTAAAATAATTAAAACCACACAAATTTGAACGAAAATATGTTTATTATGTAAGAAATTGCCCGTTTAGGTAACTAGTAAAGTAATATATAATTATATATTACTTTACTAGTTACCTAAAAATCTCGGAGTTAACTAGTGTGAAGGTTGAAATTGCTTTGCATTCGCAAGTTTGACAATATTAGGTTCGATTTCACTCAACGCGCATCTCATGTCATGCTCAACATTCAGACGGTTTCTGGCTTTTGTTTTTAATGTAACACAATGTTGTGTTTACCGTACTATTATTTTGTTTATTGCTATTATAATACTACTTCGTGCGATCCCGTGTTACCCCTCTAGAATCTCCGTTTTACCCCTGCGGGGGTAATTACCCCCAGGTTAGGAACCACTGGTTTAGGGGATAGTGTCAGTACTGATTTCCTGAGAAAGTACAATCCTTTTACAGTTATTTTGCCTGTGACATCGACTCAAGTAGTAGATTCTAGTTCTTTTGTGGTTGCTAATGGGTTAGCAACCACAAAAGAACTAGAATAAAGATCACTGAAGTCATTTTTATCGAAAAATCATAAAGCAAAATCATAGATAACATACCTGTGAACGGATTGTAGCTTTTCTCTAATTAAGTCATCATCATCTGCCTAGCCTTTTCCCAACTATGTTGGGGTCGGCTTCCAGTCTAACCGGATGCAGCTGAATACCAGTATTTTACATGGAGTGACTGCCTATCTGACCTCCACAACCCAGTTACTGGGTAATACGATACCCCTTGGTAAGACTGGTTGTCAGACTTTCTGACAATCAATTACTTTCTTTCCTCTAATTAAGTAACTGTAGACATTGTTTTTGTTTTCTATTTGATTAAAAATCAAGAGCAGTGCTGGCCCATTGGTAACGGCCGCGACATACGAGTTCTAGTTCGTAGGTTCGAAGTCAGACAGGCACTTTACAAAAAACGCGCGACGCTAGACGCATATCAATTCGCGACTAGAAAATAATTGTTTTTAATGTTACATAATTGTTATGTTACGTAATCGTGTTGTTGTACAGAACTTGAATAAAAAAATTGGTGCTATACCTAGACGCGGAAACAATAATACAAACAGTGAGATACATATAAATTGAGACTTTCGTAAAAAAAAACTATAACAAATTGATCCCGACCTACACCAACGTTGTCATCGACGTAGCAACGAAGGCGGTCTTAGTTTGCTTTGGAGTAACCGTAAGTCACGGTAAACTAATCACAGACACCGTTTTGTTTACCACGACAATTGTGAAATAACTTAGTGGAACTATCGTAGTACACGCACTGATTTGAAAAACTAATACGCAATGAATTAGTTTATAAAATGAGTTTAACTCCGACTAATGATGGCAGCAGGAAAGAAGCTAAGGGAAATGCTTATGATTTGCAGATTGGGGATATGGTAAGCTCAGGACACAAATAGATAACTTAGTCGCAATCACCTTGAACACCTTGTCATAAATAAAATTATACAGGATTTTTCCTTTCTTACCGTACCAACACCGTCCGGGTAGGAGAAAAAAATCGAAAAAATACTACGCTATGACGATAGCTGTTGTACGCAAGTAGTGCTATTTTTATCCTTATAACTACACACTTTTTTTTTACACTTATCACAATAAACATTTAATTCACTCTGAGACCTACGTACCAGGTACCTATGCGTATGTGTATGTACAGTGTAACAAACAACATATTTGGTATACGGGCAAGAATATTCATCTTTTGGCTAGGTACACTGTCATTTTAACATAGCATTATTATCTGTAATCCTCGAAGACAGGCACATTTCGTCAGTTATGTTTAAGTCCCATGTAATAGGAGGCGAGACTATGGCCATCAACTGGGCACAAATGCAGACTTCAGGCTGCTACCTACCTATAGAGGTATGAGGAACAGGGTGTAAAGTTCACTCATACTCTATAGAAATGGGAGGATCCTCCGATCAGACGGGTGTTGTGTCTGGCGGGCAACTGCCCGATGATTCATGTCGGGCCGTTGTATCTATGCTAGTTGCGCGGCAAACTCTGCTTACGCGATGCTGGATTTTGCGTGAATTTAGTATGACGTGTTGTTCGCATGTGGCGTTGTAGATACCGCTACATACCTAATACAAAAATCCAATAACACTTTGGGTAAACTATTATCCTTTGAAACTCAGAATCTCTTGCTCAGCAGTAGCACTTACGACGAATAGACTAACGAGGCAGTCCATTTATCGTCCAAATTCATTTTTTATTGTGTGCGTAATGACTTTTAAAGCTTATAGCATACATAAGTTTTTGGAAGGCATGAAGAAGCCTCCTCGTGTAGCGCAGTTTGTTCCGCCAGTTACTGCCTGGTCAGTCACGCCCAACACCTTATTTGACTGGACAATTCTTCCCTTGCGGTGGTGGGGCTAACGCCCGCCTGGTTTGCGACCACCCTCCCACCGGAGTCCGGCGTCAAGCAACCTGCTGTGTTCCGTCGATGCGTGGGAGTTCCAGTGCCTTAGGCATCTTCTGGGCACGCTCGTTCCATCATAGACCTCATCCATCGCTTTCCATCAGGCGTGATCAAGGTCAAGAGTCCATTTAGCAATCAAACAAAATTCACAATCAGTCTATAATGTTCCCACTGCTGGGACTCAGGCCTCTTCCCGGTGAGAAGGAATGAGCCGTAATCAACCACGCAGGCCCAGTGTGTAGATGTCACATATCTTCGAACTGTTGGTTCCGGGGCATGCCGGTTCCTCACGATGTTTGCCTTCACCGTTTTGAGAACAGTGTTGATGAAATAATTTACACAAAGTAAAGCGCCTGCCTGGGTTTGAACCTACGACATAGAACTCGTAAGTGGCGGCCTTTACCACCGGGCCACCACTGCTCTACATAAGCGATTGATGTAAAAGAACGGGCTAACTAGTAGTTGCAAGTTAGCTGTCTGTGTACAAGTAGCTTGTTTGACGGTACTCAGGTACCTTTTGAGAAAATGCTTATCGCATACCGCATCGTCCGGGGAGACGACGTGGTTATGTGGGACTTGCACCCACTAAAAACTCCGCCTGTGCACCTACTTTCGCCTTGATGGGCGGGCCGCGAGAACTGCTACGTATGACATTCGCGACCCATCCAGCGTGGCCCACTTCTGGGCTCCCTCTTCTTGGCCCGCGTCATGGCTCTATCTTCCTTCGGCGATGTCCGGATCATAGATACCTACTTCAAAAGGAAGAAAAAAAAAAGAGTCGGGAAGGGAGGGTCGGGAGGGGGGTGTAGTTGAGGAATTCTCTATGATTGAAGGGAAAACTTCTTTCGGGTAGGAGAAAATTTTGTGGGTTCGGGTCGCCGACGTGCTGTAATATCAGTAGGTATAGCCTGGGTTTTCTGCAGCATTAGTACAAGTAAAGTTAACTTCACAGTTTTAAGTTTTCACTTTTGTGAGCAGTCCCTATGTGTATTTTTTCATTAACCAATTCTTTTTATTTTTAATTTCAGGTGAAATGTCAGTACTGTACCTCTTCACGAGATACCGTTTCAACTGGAACGAGGTTGATTTCAGCATGTTCTCTACTTACGCCATGTGTACTTCATTAGTAGGTAATTATCGCTTAATTATGGTTATTATAATCCATCTTGTTGGCGTATCGTGAACAGAAAAAGACATTGTATTGGATGTGAAAACTACTGCGCAAGTGTTCAGTCGTGTGAAGGAAAATTCCATTTTATTTACATAGAAATAGACAAAGAATTCAGTCTCCAATAATGCTATTAGGTATAATACAAAAGGGGCGTGAGATCAAATAATGGTGGTCACCATCTACCACAAGTCGATCGTAAAAGCTTCGGCTTCGGGGTCGTAAAATCACTTATTTGACGCAAATAGATGACTTTGATTCGAAGTACCTACCTACCTAATACCGCTTAGTGTCCTGGCTGTCTGAGAGTACAAAACGCTGGAAAGTTGGCAAAAGGATGAAGAGGAAATTAATAAAACTAATTGAGCTAGACGTCAAAAGTTTGATAGTACCGTAAATGCAAGTTTCTTTTCCCCAACCCTTGGATCCTAAAGGATAGTAAAGAATCCATTAAAATACCTAATAGCCCTACTTAATAATTTCACTATTGACACACAGTATTATAAACATAAATGTTACCTACATCTTCCGTTGGTGCGTTTTCATAGATAAATAAACAAATACCTACAAGAAAAGAAAGGTTTTTTCTAAGTTAAATAATTATGTATGTATTTTTCTACAGTTCTATAAATTGTATTTTCCAGGTACTTTATTTTCGGTGGGTGTATTTAGTCATCTACTTAAGTTTGACGATGCCATAATTGGTGTGATATCGTGTACCAGTAAGATATTGGCTGGAGTCATGTACGCATTTGCCACAAAGACGTGGCACATATACATAGGTATGTATTCTTTATAAACAAATTAAAAAAAATTGTGGATATGTATTTCTTGATTTGGAAGCTGGATGCTGATAGTTGACACCATTTAGAGCATTTTGAGCCATACATGTCTTAGACGAAGTATGTTTTTTAAATTATTTTCCCAGTTAAAGTTGGTACTTTTGACTATAAGTTTGCAGTAAAAAAAAATCATACTTCGTTTATGACATGTATGGCTCAAAAGCTATAAATGTTGTCAACTATCACTCCCTTAAAGCTTTGCACTCAGCTTCCAAACATTCTGTATATCACGATGTACAAGGTTATTGGTAAAACAATAACAACCTCTTAAGACGTCAGTGTACCTACTCATCATTATGAACAACTTTTACTATGGGACCAAACCTGAAATGGCGAAAAAAAAAACAGCTGTTCCGTAGGGAACAGCTGTTTTTTTTTATATTTTATGTTCGTATAACTCGTCAAAATGTAGGGAACAGCTGATTTCTTTTCGCGATTTCAAGTTTGGTCCCATAGTAAAGTTTGTTCATAATGATGAGTACAATGATCTCTTAAGAGGTTGTTAATGTTTTACCAATAACCCTGTATCTCATTTGATATTTATTGATAAAACTAGAAACTTAGCGGATTCAGTTTACCCTAGCTAGCAACAATTGACAAAAAAATAAAATTAGGATTACCTTTCCCGAAGTGGCAAACTAATCATATCTTAGGATGCCGGTCGCAGTGCACGGTCCCGCCTATATTTTATGCAAAGCAAAGTTAAGCACACGTGCGCAGCGTCGCCGTAAGCTGCTTTGGAGCAACGCCTCAAGCCCTCAACTTCAGAAACCCATGCTTTGTTTGTTTAATTTCTATAGGTAGGTAGCATTTTTTGCCATCGTGGGGAGAGAATGCTCCTTATCTGTTTTGATTGACAGAATGATATTTTAACCTTTTTTTATAATTGCAGCTCCTTTGATAGAAATATTCAACGGGACATCATTCATAGCGATGAGGTCAATGGTCTCCAAATTGGTAGATAAAGATGAATTGGGTAAGCATTATTTATGTTTAGTGCCATCTATGCCTAAACCATCTTTATACAATGGCGTTTGTTTTAATGTGTATTTACTAATTATTAAAATTCCCTTTTTTGTGATTTTTTATTAGTAAAAAAAAAACACTTTATTGATGACAAATGACGTAGCTTCAATTAATTTATTGACGTCAATAGTACCTAAACCACAAACTTCTGTTTTCAGTACGTAGAGTATTCTTATTTATCTGTAGTTTTTAGTAACTTTTCACTACCATGGATAAAACTGCTCGAAAACTCAGTTATAGTTGCTACGCTAAAATTATCACTAAGCAGGTCGATCGATCCGGTTAAGCTACGCTTGCAGCGGTTGGTCTTCGGATGGGTTACATACCGTAACCCCCCCCCCCCCCTTTGCCCCGGAAAGCACGTTAAGCGGTTGGTTCCAGCTGTCATTCGTGGATCTTTGATGAGGTTACGGGTAGTCAGAAGCCCAACAGTCTTACAAGCAGTCTTACCAAGGGGTATCGTATTACCCAGTAACTGGGTTGTGGAGGTCAGATAAGCAGTTACTCCATGTAAAATACTGGTACCTATTCAGCTGCATCCGGTGAAACTGGAAGCCGACCCCAACATAGTTGGGAAAAGGCTAGGCAGATGTGATACAATAAAAGATTTTCATTTATTATTTTTCTTAATACCAGGAAAAGTAAATTCGTTCTTCGGCGTGGCTGAAGCTATGATGCCGCTTATCTACGCCCCCATGTACACTACGTTGTACACCAAGACTATCAAGACCTTCCCTGGAGCGTTCTTCCTTCTCGGAGGAGGGTTGACTATGCCAGCCGTTGCCATATTCTTGTAAGTATTGATTTTAAATTTCTTAATGTTGTATGCACTTAATGTTATATTTCACCTCCGGACTGTAATTTACAGTAACAGGGTGCTATGGTGCTACACTCTTGATCGAAGCAGCATGATTCAGTTTGCTAAAGGCTTTGTCTGTGTGGTGCCGGACTTAAAGAATAGCACCACCCCATACTTCCCGTGGGTGTCGTAAAGGCGACTAAGGGAGACCGGAGAATGGGCAGCAGCGTTCTATATGCATTACACCATCATACCATACTGCGATCGCCAACCCGCCTGCCAAGCGTGGTGATTATGGCAAACCCCCCCCATAATTGGGGGAGGCCTATGTCCAGCAGTGGACGACTTTCGGCTGAAATGATGAAATGCTTTGGCCTGGCGTCAAAAATCAATCATGTCGTCCGGAATAAGTGTGAAGCACACACCTGAGAAACAAAAGACTAATTTTATACGTCATTTACCAAAGAAGTACTCTTTTGCAAATAAATCATCATTTCATTTCATTTCATTTAATAAAATGAGGTACAAAATTAGTCGTGTTTAAAAAAAAGTCGCTGAACTTTAAACAGTTGGTACTGCTATATTCACATGTTATTGACACGGTATGTATATATTTGTCATTTCAGATGGTTGTATCTGGCAAATAAGAAACACATTCAAGCGAACTTAGACAAAGAAGCTGAAAGCAGAGCCAATACAGAGAAGATCGGCATGGAAAACAAAGCGTACGAGACTGATGAAACCGAGAAAAAAACAAATACAACAGTTGACAAAAATGATAGTGTCACACAATCACAAATAGAAATAGGATTCATAGAAAGTATTGTAAACAATAGTAAGGTACAACACTAGCTAGCTTAGAATGAGACACATGCCTAGACTGTAAATAATTTAAAGGGAATAGATACTTTTATATACAGAGATAAATACATTATGGGTATAAGAATGCTTAATAGAAATTTGTGAGAAAAGCGTAGGTAGGCACAAGGAAGTCAGACTGGCAGTCCAGTCCCGAAAATGTTTCGAAGTTATGCACTTTAGCTAGGTACCTAAAAACGTTAATCATAACTTAAGCAAGGAGGTTAAAGTCCAAGCGGCGATTGCCTTTACATTTTCCTAATACAACCATATTCACTCGCTCTAAGTTTATGTAGGTCTCTCTGGGATAGTAAAAATCCATCGTGTCCCGCGTGGATCCACGTTCCGCTATAGGAAAGGTTAAAAGATGGAACTACAGATTACTAAGGTTCAGGTTAATGACAAAATGTCTGCCTGTTGGAAAAATATCGTCTGCGCAAACAATTGTATATCTGTTAAATGTAATGAAATATTTTATGTTAAAGTTATTTTACTCAGATTTTAGTAAACGTTTTATTCAGCGCTTGAGACTGAAATAGTACGGATGTTAAGTATGAAAGAAAATTTGCCAACCATTCAACCCAATAATAAACTAATAGGTACAGTCAACAAAAAAGATAAGTACTTATGTTATCTCTTTTGTAATCTGTTTGTTTTCTTACTAAACTTCAACTATATCCGACGATCCTGAATACTTAGGTATCTCTTTTGTTGACTTGTACATTGAAGATTAAAGTTAAATCCCAAAATGACTGAAAAGCCAAGATAAGAAGCGAATATATAACTCGTCAATCAAATTGTTGAATTCAATTTGATTTATGTAGGTAATGGACGATAAGGCATTAGTTTAAAGCAACTTATTATTTATTTTCTACATTTAAATTCAAAACAGTGTGGCGCAACCTGTTACCATGTTTTCAGTATATGATTCTGAACTTACTTCTTTTTTTTTTGAGGGTGGGCAATCATCAAATGACCCCTCCCGCTCTTGGTGGAGCGGAAGGGAGTGTCAGACTTTTATTGACTAAAACCCACCCGTGTTCCTTCCTTAGCCCTTTATGTTCCGGGGCAGCGGTAACCCTTTCAACAAACATACCTGCGTTAAAATTTTTCGTCACACAGTGTTCACCGACGAGAAATTAACTGTACTGTACTGTGTTATTAACTGTTTAGTTATTTAAAAAAAAATGTTCCATACCGCGTAGCTGATTTTTTTTTAAACGAAAGCTTTCTACGTTAGCCGTCTAGAATCATGTGCTGAATTTTAATCATTGTCTTATCTTTACAAAAATATTGTTGACACGGCACTTTAAATTCCTATGAGGGATTTCGGAGTTAAGCTTTTCTTCTTCAACTAAATTGCAAGACTAAGTTTTGCACACCCAATGAAGTGATATAGTGTAGGTACTAAGTTTAAGTTAATATATACGTAGATGTATGTTATCCTAATAATTATGTGTGAGTACTTATTTGATGAAAATAAAGAAATATTTTTAATGGCCTGGTTTTTATTTTGAAGTTGGTAAAATATTTTCTTCGTGGATAAATAGAGCGAAACTTTTTTGCCTTTATGTGCAAACTTATAAAGTGTACAGGAAGTATGTCAATCAACCCAACCTATCGCAGTGCAATGCTTGACATAGGCAGTGGCCTATGTCCAGCAGTGGGTCTTGTGGCGCAGGCCCAGAGCGCCCAGAGAGAGCCCAGGCTGCACCACAACACCATGTCCTTCGCCTTCCGCATTTAGTCCGTCCCAGCCACCTTTGTAAGGTCGTCGATCCATCTAGCTAGGCCAGTATTTACTTAGTGATACATAATTAATTACGGATCATCTAGAATAATGATTTCAGGTAAATTTCTAACACAAAGGTTACGAAAAAAGTAAAAATCTCACACCTTACTAGAAACATGAATTTATTCCATACTCATTTCGAATATAAACATATCTATGAGTAGGTATACTAATTACAAATATATGACGTAAAGTTCCAATAATATATTTCCAAAACAGTAGAATATTCAACGTATAAAAATATAACAAACCAAGAATATTTGAGACTCCTGCTACAGATTCATTTAAAAGATCTTTCAACATTCGTAAGCGTTATAAAATTCATGCATTGTGCTCCTAGGGTAGCAGTTTACCTTTTTATTAGTCTTTCAACAAACCAGTCTTAGTCTTTGTATGCACATAATCCATTTAAAACTAGCACAAACATGTATGACAATTATTATTATAAAATCTTAGACAGAAATCGAAGACATAGCTATTAAAACATTTATACTGTGCACAATATTTCGTACACTTTATGAGGGATTTCTTTTCCTGAGAACGAGATGTACAGCGTTTGATGGCTGGGATGAACCTGAAAATAGAATTACGAACCTTCAGTAAATACAAATAGTTAAATAAGCTGGTCTGGCAGTTTTAATTCCTCATTTAGGACATACCCACGCATTACGGGAAATTATAAACTCCCAGACTCTCAAATCGAGCCACCACGCATTTTTTTTTGTATAAAGGTATGATAGAAAAAGGTCGTCAATTCAAATTCGAAACTATGGTGACGAAAAAGTTATGGTCAGTGTGTCAGCTTCAAAACTACATCAAAACATTTTCTTTGACTCATCATTGTTTTCATGTTTTAGTCATATACAGGGTGTTTGGTTCATCGTTTGCCAAATGGAATTGGCCGAAAGGAGAGGTCATTTGCTATCTTTTAAGGCCCAGTTTGCTTTGATAGTGTAAAATTTAAAATTTATAATTTAGTACTTATTAAAGAAAAAATTATTTTTTATTTCAAGTTCGAGGAAAGTTCGAACCCTAGAAAGAGATAAGAGACTGCGTAAGAGTGAGATAACACTATCCACCTACTTAAAGAATGTTATTTATGGGAAAACAAGTGTTCTTACCGTAATATCGAATATCAGCCTGATGTGTCTCGATTACACATTTAGCGAATTACTGAAGTTATTAAAAGTTTTTTTTGGTATATTGCACACCGTTGGAAAGGGGACAAACTAGATAACTTTTTAAAAGAATTCGAAGATCCCGATCGCTTTTAGTTTTTTTTTTACAGCAATTTAAAGTTGAGTGTTAAGTGTATTTTTGTTTTTTTCAAAAACTTTATGAGTTATTAAAAAGGAACTAGATGTTATTAGCAAGTAATTTTGAATTTCATAGAACCATACAAGAGTAAACATAAGAATTAAAATGAAATTTGAAGGCTATACTCATAACTTTAAAAAAAAATTAAGCTTAAATGCAGAGTTCTTGTATTTTTCTAAATAAAATTTAAAAAGTCGTAATAAAAAAACCGGTGTAACAAGGAATGAGTTACTGGGCCTTAAGAGATAGCAAACAACCTCTCCTTTCGACCAATTCCATTTGGCAAACGATGCACCAAACACCCTGTATATCTAACATGAAAATGCAGGGTGGCTCGATTTAGGAGTCCGGGAGTGTACTTTCAACTAAGCACATAAGATTCTAAAGGTCCCTCTCGTATAAGCGCACCTTCAGAATCCTTTAATTGCGTGATTCTTGGTAAATTTTGGCTATTCTGTGACGTCTTGGCAATAGTGAGCTATCGTTGCAGAGACTGTAGCAATTACCAAGAATTGCGCAATTTCATTGCCCGTGCATAGTGCAGAACAAGCAGGTACGGTAGGCCGCAACGTTAGAGGTAATAAAACCAGTACAAATTGGCTTCAAATTCTTTTGAAACTTCGTTAGGCCAGCTCTAGATCAAGGCGTTACCACAGAAGTGTGGACTACTGTACGTAGGGTGCATTAGTGTATGTTCATTCATGGAATCCGGTGCTGCTGCTTACCTTGCCAGGAGTCAATGACCCTTGTTCCCTAGCCCTGCCCACGTACAGAGGTTCTCCGCTGGATGTGTTACCACCGACCACCGCGTTCGGAGGTATGCTTGCATCGCGGCATTCCTGCCATCTGATCCTATCGGGGCGAGCGCACAGTACCTGTAATGTCAAGGAAAATTCTGCCTGTTACTTTATTGTTTCATTTTCGATCTTTTATTTTCTTCATTTTTACATTAAAACTCACGGAAGGTCACATTAATTTAAGTTAGTTCAATATTTTTCAAATTCGAGTACAAAATGTTGGTAGGTATAGGTATTCACTAGGCTTGAACTTTATAATTAATATATACTACTCAAAACAAAATAAGGGCCACCATGTATTTTCTGTATGTTAATAAATGTATTGGGTTTGAGGGTAGATAAATAATTAAATTGAATTAGCTAGCTAATTTTTAATGCAAAAACCTTAAAATTAAATTAATTGATAGATAAAAGAACATCTGATTAAGTTTTTGTAAAAAAAATGCAATTTCAACAAAAATATACACTTAAGGTGAATGGGTAGTTGAGACCGCGAAATTAAAATTTTCTTATGTTTTTTGCAATTTGCAGGTCAGTGTCAGGTTGTTTCTTGACCAAAATATGAATCGCGATAATAACAAGCACATATTTAGAGAATTATAATCATTAGAATCATTAATATATCTTTCCTTGTTAGATTTCGACCACTAACACTTTTCCATAAGAGATTGGTGGTTGGTAGTAGAAATCTAACTTAGAAAGATAATTATATTAATGATTCTAATGATTATAATTCTCTAAATATGTACCTGTTATTGTCGTGAACCATATTTTGATCAAAATACAATCTGACACTAATCTGCAAATTGCAAAAAAATTAAGAAAATTTGAATATCGCGGTCTACCACTATCCATTCACCTTAATGAAAAAATAGGTTAAAACAAAAATGTCGAAAGATTTTTATCTTTTTTGCACTTCTTTAGTATCGTGTGTGTCCTTCTCGTTTTCGAAAACATTCTTGACGCCTGGATGGCACACTCTCCACCATATGTCCCACTGTCTCTTCTGAAATTTGTTCCCAGCTTGACTTGAGCACATTCATGAGCTGTAGTTTATTATGTATGGGTTGATTTGTGTCCCGGACACTTCTTTTAAACAAATCCCACATGTGTACGATGGGGTTAAGGTCCGGACTGTTGGCAGGCCACGGCAAGACACGTATACCAGCGTCGTCTAGGGCTCCCCAAGTGGCTCTAGCTGTATGAGCGCGGGCATTGTCGTGCATTAATGTGTATCTTGCACCAATTCTTTGTGCAAATGGCACCACATGAGGTCTTATGATCTCCTCAATGTATCGCACAGCCGTTACCGTGCCTCCGCTGAGTATTGCGAGTTCGATTCAACCTGATAGAGAGATTCCTCCCAGACATTGGGACCCTCAAATCTGCCACTTTCATGGATACAAGCATCCGAAAATCGCTCACCTTCTAGTCTCCATACTCTAATGCGATAATCATCACTAAAAAAATTCACTTTACACTCATCAGTGAACAATACTGTGCTCCATTCACTGATGTCCCAGTCCAGGTGCAGCCTTGCGAATGATAATCGGTTTGCACGGTGTACACTAGTCAATGGAATCCGCACTACGCGTCTTTTAGAAAACTGCTGGTCTTCATGTAACCGATTTCTAATCGTTTGGTCATTCACGCGGGTACCGGTTGCCTGGAGTAAGCGATTTTGTAAGGCGCGGGCGGTGACGACAAGCACTCTTCGCGCAGTCAAACTTATGTAGCGGTCTTCCTGTGAGGTGGTTGCTCGATTCCTGCCAGATCTCCGTCTTCTGGTAACTCCCACTCTCTTGAAATCGATTCCAAGCATTCTGGATCTCTCTCGGCTTGAAAATCCAAGCTGTGAAGCTACAGAACGCTGCGAATGTCCCTCTTGGATCAATTTGATGACTCTAGTTGCGGTTTGCAGGTCCATATGTCTTCGAATCCTCGGCACAGCGCTTTCAAAATGTTTATCCACGTTTTAACTTAGCAAATGTAAGACTGTTCACAAAAGAATCCACAATTTAAATGACTTAAGAATTCGTCTTAGAATAGGATAAATTCAAGTGGTTACAAGAAAAAGTATCAAAGTACCCACTTTAAAAATGATGCAAGGTATCCTCACATTATGTTTGTTAACACTTCAGGAAATACCACACAAAAGATTATGTCGTTTAAGAACGCTTTAAAATAATTAAATCAATCCGGATGTTAAAATTCACAAGTGGCCCTTATTTTGTTTTGACTAGTATAACAATTATAACAAGTATAGCAGTAACAACAACAAGTGTAACAGTATAAGTATATAATTATAAGTAGTACAATTTGTAACTGAATTAATCCACATTATGTAGTGTAGTGAAAGTAGTTGGTTCAGAATCGTTTACTAAGTCTATTTCTGTTATATGTAACTGTAATATGGTAACTAGCTGTTGCCCGCGACTTCGTCTGCGATCCAGAATGAAAAGTAGGTAGCCTATGTCCGTCTCCAGGTCATGGTCTACCCTTATGCCAAATTTCATCCAAATCGGATCAGCCGTTTTTGCGTTACAAACACATAAATTTACTTCCGCATTTTTAATATTAGTTACGATTTTATTTCCCAACATTAATTAAAACTACCTACGTAAGTTTATTACAGTCACATTCCAGCTGTGCATAACATAACAAACCAAAAGTCGCAGTCGTTCCATTCATACGGTTAGACTGGAAGCCGACCTCTACATAGTTGGGAAAAGGCTTCGCAAAAATTCGAAAATTACTCGACCGATAGTGATGAAACTTTGGTAAGTTGTTGTGTGCGCGCTGGATTAGGTTCCTAACAAGAAAACGAAAACGTTATTGCAACACATCAGGCAAGGCCAAGGCATTAGCCAGTCATCGAATAGAGCTATTAACATTTTAAAATGTTAACACCAAGACATGAAAAAAATAGATAAAATAAGTACTTCATATACTATTACTCATACATTGGCTTCACAATAGGTTAATTAAATATGGTAAGTAGATACGACATTCTAAGTAAACAAAAAGAATGAGTAAAATTATTCGTCACACATACACAATAATAGCAGCAATCATTTCACAATAACTACCTACTATTGAGTCAATCTCTGATGTGGCATACTTAAAACAGGATGATTATTGTGCCACGTAATCGCTAGAGCAATCGTTGGTTGCGGGCTCGAACCCAGACAGGCGCTTTACTTAGTCTAATTTATTTCATCACTTTTGCTCCCAAAAACGGTGAAGGAAAACATCGTCAGAAACCGGTCCGTCCTAGGACAAAACATTCGAAGACATGTGACATTTACTAACCCGCGCTGGGCCCGAGTGGTGAATTACGGCCCATTCCCCCTAACAGAGAGGAGGCCAGTGTTAGAGCAGTGCTAACGTTCTATGCTGATACGTGGGTATATGCTAATCGCAAATTGGCATTGTGCTGATAAAAACATAGTATAAACTATGTATTTAATATATGGGTGTTTCCTTTCTTTTACTAACAACTACAAACTATAGCCATACTTTTCCTAGTAATTAGTAGGTTAGAGTTATTATTTATTTATTTATCCTCCTACTGGTACGCCATACAGCAATGACACCAACGGAGCAAAAAATTACTTCATGTGCTGCTTTCCATCCATCCGTGCATCCTGTGCGCGGTGGACATCGAACGGGCGGCGATGGAACACGCATGCTCACACAGCGTCAACTCCACAGTTCCATTACTCCAACCAAATTGCGCAAATTCTTTGCGATTGTATTGAGACTCAATTAATTTTTCAAAATAAATACATTAAAATTCTAAGAACGGACAATTTTGATGTGTCGTCCTGCTTGACAGCAATAGCTGACAATAGAATGTTTGTGTAACTGCAGAATGAATTGTAGAAATGGGCCCTGCGGTACTATTCTCGTAGGATTTTGTGCACGATTATACCTAATAATTACCCCAGTATTTTTAGAAAATTCACAATTTAACGCAGTCGTTTGTTGCAAAATAAAAATAAAAAAGATTACTTACCGTAAATCAAAATAAAACTTAGCAATCTTTGACAATCATTTTATGAACTATGACTTTAACACGATAAATTCACGTAGCCATAGTCAGATAGGAAACGCCGACTTTATCTAGTTTAAAAAAATATGATTGACGTGTAAAAGTGTTTGTACAAACCTACTTACAGAAAATAAATCATTTATCATTTATTATTTAATGGCTAGTTGGACACACGTTATATAGTTCGTCAACTGTCAATGGTTCCACCCAAAGACTACAATATAATGCGGTGTAAGTTCCACCATTTTTCTTCGGAAGGATAGAGGTTTGGCGAATAGAACAAGTGCGTCAATCTATTATGATTTAGGTGGGAATAAATAAGGCGCCGCTCCACAACGGCAGGGAATTGCGTAACACACTAACAGTAGGAATGGCTTTAATTTTGACATTTCAACAACATTAATTGCGTTATTTACGTCGGTGAGCAGGCAAATTTTTGGAACATATGAAGCAATGGATTAGCAATATGCTTCAAAATTATTTAGATTAGGATGCAGGCTACGGGTAAGTTCTCTTACTTAGATTCACTTTGTGAAAATGTAAGCGCGATAGTCCACGACCCAAGGCCACGTCATGCACGGATGCGTTAGCTAGCAAACAAATGGTCCGGTTTCTCCGAAGTTATACGACCTTTGAACGTTGAGAAACTATACAGCGTTATCTACGTACTTATAATAATTATGTTTTCCTTCAAAAGTCCAATGAGGATAGCTTTATGACTCATCTATGTAGGTACAGCGAGTACTTCTATACTAATAATTTAATCCTTAAATTAATCATTTCCCCCCCTTTGCTTACCCCCCCCCCCCTTTTTTTTTTGGGCTAAGGCAATATCTTTGCCAATGCCCGTTTGTGAATTTTATTTGGCAAAGTAATTGCCAATGATCAGTTTGAATTTGTCAATTTTTCGTTGCCAATGCCTTGTTTTCACCTAATTACTTCATACATTTTGGCGCAACTTTTAAAAAGTGGTTTGGCAATTATTTTGCCAATGGTCGCGATAGGGTTAATAACGCTGAAGAGTTTGTTTGATAGCGCTTATAACTGGAACTTCTAAGAGAATTTGTAAAATTCTTTTTGAATTTGATAGCCAAGTTATTGAGGAAAGCTATGCTTAAAATCATGCTACGACTCTAAGGAGCCGAGCAAAATAAAAAAATAAGACAGAAAACGAAGTAAGAGCGCTTTCGGGAGATAGTAAGCGACGCGTAATAGGAATTTCACGCGAACAAAGTCGCGGGCAGAAGCTAGTGATATAATAATGAACTTACATAATGCTGTTACTATCTGGCTCAAACGTTTGAAGATAACATTCTGTCAATGCATGCATGTGAACAGAATAATCCATAAAACCTTGAAAAAATCCTGCACTGATTACACGTCAACTCACTCAATACATGAGCGTTTACTATAATTAACACCGTTATAGTGTTCGATCATTAACGTACACATAATGCCGTTTTAAGAATATACCGTACAATTTGCGTACTAACTACTTAAACAGCAACGTTCGTGGCCGTCACGGTTACAAAAAGAGAGAGACAGACGACACGAGACTCTGCAGAGTTTTTAGTAATTCCGTTCAGTGTCCCATTTGTGCGTTTTATGACCCAGACTACCACGAGTTTTGCCATTTAGTTTTTCATAATAATAATCGTCGTTGATCAATCAATTTGGAATCAGTCTTTAGAATAACGTACCTCGATGCTCCTCACAGGATTTTCATCCCCTCCCCAAGGTACGTAAGCTGCCTTGTGTTTCAGTGCCAGTTTGCCGGGTATGAGGTCGCCTTCAAACCTGGCTCGGATGACCCAGAGTGGGCTACCGTCGTAGCCTTCAAAACCACCCACGACTGCGCGGTCACTGAGCATGTGAGCATCGTTCGGTGTTGTAGCAACCCATTCCACTGGACCTGGAATTAAATAAGAAATAACATTTTACTCACCAGAAGATAGTCTTCTTTTCGTACGAGTAGGACCACCATGATTGCTCCCTTACTTTTTTAATGTTATAATATTGTTCTAATCTGTAGATTAGAACAATATTATAGCAACCTTTGTCCTTAGTATCCAGATGTATCTGGATACTAAGGAATCGTATTGCTGTGATTACATATGCATTTGAAAGCAATGGACAAGAATTACAAGCGCTGCCAAAAATATTGGATGGGTTTTTTTCTAGCATCTGTTACTATGCGTCATTGAAATTTTAAGAATTCTAGCTAGTCGCCAGGAAAACTTATTTGCAAACAATTTAGAGGAATTTGATATTGGTTAAAGTGTTATAAAGTTACGTAACACGTCCTTATTATGAAACACTGGCTTCCAAAGTAACGAAGAACAACAGAGTTAGTCAATAAGACAAGATAGTAAGGCTGCATAAGCATAATCAGAATATAATATTCCCACTGGTGGGAAACAGGCCTCCCCTCTTCGAGAGGGAGTGGGCTGTAATTTACAACGCGGGCCCAGTGCCGGTTGATAGATGTCATATATCTTCGAATTTTTTGGTTCTTTGACATGCCGGTTTCGTCAAGATGTTTTCCTTCACCGTTTTGAGAGCAGTGGTTATGCTGGTTGATTGGACAATCGTATTATCTATACTGTATCAGTTATTAAAGTCCATTGATCAGTGTCAGCTTGCAAAAGAGGCATTAGAAAAACTGGACTAAACATCCAATAACCTTAAAAAGTTATGAACTTAGGTACTTATATGAAAATAATTTACCTCCGTAAGCTGGAGCTGGAGATACATTGGGGTATCCAGGAGCGGGAGCATAACCAAATCCTGGCGCAGCGGGTGCTGAAGCATAGGACATCGCTGATGGTGGCTGTCCAGGTTGACCCGGCTGGCCCGGTTGGTACGGGTATCCGAAACTAGGTTGGTATTGTGGTTGGTACTGCGGCGGGAAACCGGGTTGGCCCGGCGGTGGGGCGCCTGCATTTACAGGGTTATATATCTGAGGGTATATTTGTTGACCCTGTGGTGGCGGGTACTGCTGAGGGTTGCCGTATGGATCTGAAATGTTAAAATAATGAATAAGCAAAAAATGTTAACAGCTCACCAGAAAGCAATATTTTTTTTAACTTCTGTGGCCTGTTTCTCCTGGGAGAATATTCCAGATAAATTACTTGGCAGAAATTAAGTAATTTCATGACAATTCTGTTCCACCTTTAAATTTATTTCGGACATTCTGAAACAGACCGTTGAAGTGTCTAATTATGGTCGAAAGTTCTAATCGACTTTTCACAATACTTACAAGATCATCAGTTTTATATTTCTAGCTAACCCGTCAGGTTGAATTTAGCTCACCTTAGTATCTATTTCGATTACTTACGTATAAAAGACTAATCCAAACCCAACCACAGCATAGTATCCATACGTAGAATACAAAAAACTATATACGAAAACATTTTTCGTTCTGTGAAGTTTTTATTCATTCTCTCAGTTAAAATGTAGGTAAGTAGTGGGCAAACGCGTCTATCCGAATTTTATAAACATGATGATCTCATAGTTCCAAATATAAAATGATACCAAAAGTATTTGCCTGTGTCGATACGGGTGTAATGCAATCATGGTGTGCCACATTCCATACCTAAGTGTTTTAGAAAAATGTTTTTATCCTTATAAAAATTACTATTTGTCTATTTCCTTTAACATTAATGACGTAGACAAGATTACAACATCCAATTGTTCTAATATCTACCTAACATGGAATAGTTTTCCGTATGTTTCTGTGTCAGCTATGGAATCAGACTACCAGAAAACTGCCTAGTTGTGTACCTACTCAGTTGCCTATTTTGTTTTGTAGTTTGGATTAAAATATAAGTTCCCTACAGTTATCAGACCAGAAAGCTGTCGTGGCATATAAATCTTGTGGCGAGTATCTAAATAGAATAGAAAAAAAGAAGAGCAGGAATAATTATCAAGCATAATGAGCCTATAATGTGTGCACTGGTGGTAAACAGTCACACAGACCTCCTCTCTGTGAGAGGGGTGGATGTAATCCGCGGGGCAATTGCGTAACACATTATCGATCGGAATCGGTTTCATTTTGACAATTCAACAACATTCATTGCGTTATTTACGTGTTGAGCAGACAAATTTTTCGAACTTATGAAGCAATGGATTAGCAGTTTGCTTCAAAATGATTCAGATTCCGACTGATAGTGTGTTACGCAATTAGGGTGCCGATCGAACTATGAAAGCTGCCCTTACTATAAGCGCTGCCAAAGTCAAATTGAAACCATAGACACGTTGTTCACTGTAGCCGTGTCACTAGATACAGCACCCTAATTGTGTGCAATTACAATCCATACTAATATTATAAATTCGAAAGTAACTCTATCTGTCTGTCTGTATGTTACCTTTTCACGCCGAAACCACTGAACGGATTTCGATAAAATTTGGCAGAGATATAGATTGCATCCCGGGGAAGGATATAGGATCGTTTTATTGACATACCTCGCAGGCGAAGTCGCAGGCGGAAGCTAGTCTGAATTATTTTGAAGGATATTGCTAATCCATTTTGCTTTATATTTTCGAAAAATTTGTCTGCTCAACAACGTAAATGACGCAATGAATGAACTGTCAAAATGAAAGCCATTGCTACTTTTAGTGTGTTACGAAAATTGCACACCCCTTCTCCACTTTCTGGTTCTTTAGTGGAGGGCCGCACAATTTTCGATTAGAAGATCTTTATCTGCAGCTCACCTATATTGAGCTTTATTGCGTTCATGCATTATACAATGTAGATGTCTAGGTATAACGAGGTAGGTAAGGCCTAATTAGTCAGATTAAAGCGCACTTCCTTTCTCCTAATTTGCTGTGCCCAACAGGGTCCACAATCCTTCTCGCTTCTCCCTTCTTATTCTTCTTCCTTTCTTTGGTCTTTTGTGAAACTTACCATCTAACATCATATATAGTGGAATACAATAAATGTATTGAGTAAGCTGTTGCTTGCGACTTCATCTGCGCTTCAGGATGAAAAGTAGCCTATCTCATGGTCCACATGTGCCAATTTTTATCTAAAGCCGTTTTTGCGTAAAAGCGTAACAAACATATAAAAATCAAATCTTTATAATAATACTAGTTTAGATAGTACAGCATTCAACAGCCAAGATGGGTGGGCAACTTACAGAAGATCCTGGGGAAAGTCTGGATGAAACTCGCACATATACCAGGGAAGCATGACACAAAAGGGATGGGTCCTAAACTTAGCAGTGGACAGAATGAGGCTGATAATTATAATGATGGTGATGTAATCGCATTAAATTATAAAGGCGAAAGTTTGTGAATGTGATTGTGATTTTGTTACTTCTTCACGCACAAACGGCTGGACCAATTTTGTTAACATTTAGTATGGAGGTAGCTGACACCCTGGATTAACACATAGGATACTTTTAATCCCGATATTCCCACGGGATCGACACTTATGCGGGTAAAATCGCCGGGCGCTGCTAGTGATAGTATATTTATAGAAAGTCCTTGAGCTTCCGGGTGCGCGGCACGTAGGTAGATAAAAAGTAGCCTTTGTTCTAGCCCAGGGCTTAAAGTTTAATGTATCCCCAAATTGCATCAAAATCGGTCCAGCCGTTTTGGAGATTAGCCGGAACAAACAGAAACAGACATAAACATTGAGTTTTGTTTGTACCTTGTATATGCTTTCATATATGCATTTAGTAAAAAGATGTTATTTTGACGTTCAATCAGATATTTTTTTTCTATAAAGAAAATATAGTCAAACGATACCATTTTTGCGCATTCATGCGCATTTTAATTCGACCTAAACTACGACTATCCCGACGAGTTAAAAAAATATGGGGATATTTAAGGCGTCATAATTGGTTACAGATTGCTAAGATCATCAACAATCCGAATACTTACCTACTAATTAGATGCCTACGTGGTTATACCGTAACAAGACTGTTACCTAACAAGCATTCTTTTGGAAAGCTAGAGAAATTGCGACGCTATTGGATGATGAATGATAAACAGAACAAAAGTACCCAAGCAAAGTAAATATTATGTAAATACATACTTAATTGTAATAATCTACCGAAGTAGGTACTTTATTTGTGGGCGTATTCAGCACGTTACCTATATCACGTTATGGCTGATTCTGAATATATTTTTTATCTGTCTTTTAATTAAAATCCCAAACGTGAAGATAGATAACACTACCTATATAAAAACCAAAAACAAAGTAGCTATAAATAAACAAATATATAAATATTACTACTAATTTTATAGTAGTACCTACTAAGTACCTAGGTTTAATAGACAAAAAATTAATATATTATTTCAAGGTCATCGTCCTTTTGAGCCACCCAAGTGTCTTCACAAAAGAAATACCTAGGATTGCGTTGGGATGGCACCAGTAGGTACCTATAGCTACGTTAAACATTTATTTAAGTATTAACGATTCCAATTAGGAACATGACAATTAAAAATTCGTTAACTAAGTAGGTACCTACTAGATAGAGGCCATACTTATTTAATAGTACCGTAATGACGACTTATCATAAAGTGCAGACAACTGCTTTCATGCGCTTCTAACGATTCATTTATTAAAGATGGGTACTTTATTACAGGTACCAAAGTGAACAAAACTGATGTAAAATTGTGCAACCGGCAAGCATCATTTTGGATTAACAACGGAATCACATGACAACGTGTTTGTTTGGCATCTGTAGCGTTAGTTTATAAACATAACCTAAGTAAACTACAAAATACTATTAAATTCGTCTAAAACCTAAAGAAATCTTAAAGAATACTTACACCCAGACATGTTGGAAATGTTTTAGTGATCACAGCACAAATAAATGAACGAACGTGAAACAGCACACGAGCACTATTGCCGACTGCCGGGTCGCGGGTGGTGATACGTAACAACAAAATAAATAGAATGGAATGGAATGACGCGGCCTTTGCCGGAGTGTCGGAGTGTCAGCTTCGAATTCAAAATGGTGGCGCTACGGAGGGCGCGAGAGCGGCGTCGCAGAAGCACGGGAGGGAGAGGAGGAAAGTCACAGATAAAGTAATAGTATGTTCCGTTAGGGCGCTCGCGGACAGCTGATTAGAACCAACTAACTGTATCTGTTTTTTTAATCGGTCGTCAGTGTCAGCCAATAGGTACTTAGTAAGACAAAAATGACAAATTATGCAAATAAATAGTCAGTTCTTGTTCATCATAGGATAGGCCAGGTTCGCCCTTACTCTGTTAGTTATTAAATGCGTGTGTTGCTCTATTTTAGCATGTTTATCAAGTCTGCCTACAGTATACTTTTATCCTCGACAGTCAGAAACTGGTTCCAGTTCCAGCAACAATAAATTTGTCTCTATTATTTTAACTTTAATATTTCACATGTGCGCGCCATCTGTACTTTCAGACAAGAACTGCTTAGTGTTTGTTCATGCGCTCCGCCATGAATCTCAGGGAAGATTATCATAGATAACTCAACCAGCTGATTGTAGATGGCGATATACATTATTTTATTTCCGTTTTGTGATCAGTGTCCACAAAAAAAACTGTAAAAATGAGAATGTATGTTATTGTATTTATTATGAATGGATTTTATGTGTCTTCCTTGTCACAATGAGCCTCTTGGCTCTGTCGTCTTTTTTATAAACACATCATTAATATAATCGGTAGTAGGTAGGTACTTAGGTATATTTAAATAAAACCACAATTTCATCAGTTTTTTTTTATTAGATTAAAAATCGGTCTAGGACCAAACACAATAATAGGAGACAGTGCGAAACTAAAGGGTCAAATTCGTTAACTTGGCAAAATTTTACAGACGTGATAATTTAAGTACCTAGGTATTGAAATCTAAAGACAATAAAATAAAAAGATTTTCTAAATTCATTATTTCATACTACATTTTCATATTAGTTACGCCAGCTAATTTTATTTGACCTTCTAAATTAAAAAGTTCATGTTTTTACTTTAAAGTCACGTGGCTATAAAAGTACTGAATCATGAGAACAGTGTAGGATATGATTCGTCCGGCGAAGTTCATGACAGTCCGTACATTTATTGTAAAAACGTTCGCAGATATATCTAGTTTCCGCGAAGCTACCAGTGTTAACATAGTTTTCACTTGACTAAACGGCTGACTATCTGGAAAAAAAAACATCGAGGAGTTAAGCAAGTTACAAAATAAGTACTTCAATCAACTCAGCCTATCGCAGTCCACTGCTGGACATAGGCCTCTCCCAGACTGCGCCACAACACCCTGTCCTCCGCCTTCCGCATCCAGTCTACCCCAGCCACCTTCTTTAGTACGTCCATCCATCTAGCTGGGAGGCGTCCCACATTATGCTTGCCGATAGGCGGTCTCCACTCTAGGACTCGTCTGCTCCACCGGCCATCGGTCCTTCGACTGACATGGCCAGCCCACTGCAACTTCAGTTTGCTTATTCTGCAAGCTATGTCGGTAACTCCGGTTCTTTTCCGGATAATTACTTAATGGCATTGTATGGTAATGGAAAATACTGTATGGTGCCGATTAGGTTGTTAACAAACTAAACTAAATTTAAGTTCAGTGCATCTTTTTCTTTCTATTTCATTAAGAAAAGGACAAAAGATCAATTTCTAGTCTGAACTGCAGACAGTCACACTGCACACAACGGTTACTTACTTCACTAAGAGCTGATTTTTCAATTATCTGATAATTTTATTCGAGGAATAATTTTGAAGTTTTGACAGTTATTTCATACAAAAACCTTCAAACGTCAATTTTATTCCTCGAAGAAAAGTTATGTGGCGATGGAAAAATCAGCCCTAAGGCACAGAATAAGATTGATTCACGGATTCAAAACCAAAACCACAAAACCAAACAAAACCTGGCGATCTCCTGGTTATCTGGCGATGGAAAAATCAGCCCTTAATAAAAAAAAAAAAACGAAGTGGCACATTGACGTGGAAAGCGTAACCATGAATTCAGCAACACTGACACTGATTCTAGACCGTTCTAGCGTAGACATTTTTCTTCGGTTCGCAGGGAGTTTCAGAGCATGTGCCTACTGAATCCAAGATAATAGGTTGCGCGTCGATGCTGCCTTGTATACTGAAATAGTGAGTAGCTGACTTCAAGTTTGGTGCCATATAATTCGATTTGACGAGTCCAATATATTGCACTTGGTTTCGAGGCTCTGATGATTGAGCCAGGACAGGTGGACAGTGGAACTCTTTAGGGGCTACTTGTAAACCCCTTGAGTTTGCTAGTAGCCACTAATCGTCATAACTTCGTTGGCTTTATACTTATTGACTTAAGAAAGAATATACTAGACGCAAAAGTTAAAATAAAAATATGTAGTTTAAAGAAAACCAAAAAAACACGCTTTTAAAACGCACTAAAAATTATATAATAATTAAATTGACTTGAATTGAATTCTAAAAGCGTGGAACGCACTTACCTATAATTAAACCACAAAGCGTGAAGCGCTTAAAGAATAGATTTTTTCATCGTTTATAAAATTGAAATTATTTTAAATATGACTGTGATACTTTAGGTACTGTTATTTTGGTTTCTTAGATAATTGCTTATGCACTATAACAGGTATCATTTTATTTATTTTTTAAAGTATAAAGGCGGACTTTAAATTAATTTAAATCTTACCTTTTTCAATTAATTGTAAAATGTGCAATAACAATGCTGAAGTTTTCTTCTTTTCCCTTATGAACATCTCACAAATGGTCGCCAAAAATATAGGACGGAAGTTAATGCACGAATAAAGAAATAAATCACTCAGGAATACTTCGGAATACTGCAAAGAAAAAATATGTATTATTCTTTTTAAAAATACAAACGTTTTACACTCGTAATTTTTTCCTTTGTCACATAAGATTATCTTTTATCCGCAGTAAAAAAAAAAAAATCAATCCTCGAACAAAAATATCGGGCGTTGGAAAAACCTACCCTTGAATGATTAAGGGTACATTTCAGCTTAAACCGCACTGATACGAACCTCAGCAGCAAAGTGAAATATACACACGACACAGAAATATACCAACGATAGGCGGTAAAGTTAAATTAATTTGATTCTTTCATTTATACGAGCAAGCTGTAACCTCATTCATTTCAAGCGTCGCCATATTGGTTTCAGCTGGGCCTGTCACCGTGCAGCAGTGATGTCACAATCTGTTTTTGTGTTTGTATGTGTATTACTAACATAGTTTGTAAGTATATTGTTACTAACGCTATGAGTCTTGTTGCTCGAAATAAAATATTATTATTATATCGGCGGGTTCTGTTATTATCGCATATCTAACGGATTCCCGTTGCCTAAGTAATTAGTGACCTCATTAATTGTTCATAATTCAATCCAATTACCACAATACAATTATTATTAATTTAATACAATTACCGTTAAAGATGGAGACAAGGATCGACATATCGTCAATAATGTGCATAATAACCACGAATTGTACATCGCAAATACCTGTAAAATAGTAGGTGATACTTACAACAGATAAGTATAATATTAAGAATAAGTATTTTATCAAATTGTATGCGATCCATTATTACCTGACCACAATACATTACATTAAAGATATGAATGCAGTCCGCCATTTTGTCGTATATTTGCATCAGCTCAAACCAACAACAGTGCAAATCCTCTTCTCGTATTACTTTAGGTTCTATGCAAATATTCTGCAACAGAGTAGTTTTGATATATCAATTTTAAAGTAAATGAATTATATTATTTAATTCAAAAAAACATGTTGCGTCGACCCCAAACAAATTAGGATGAGGACAGGAGAAGAAAGATGATAGATTTAAGTATATGTTTAGGAAAACAAAACGGGTATTTTTCGGGGATCGATTAAATATATGCCTTACTTACCTTAATAATAAAGTCGCAAATTGTATCTTGGAATATTATCTTCTTTTGTTTTGACATCGTGTTCTTCACAGCCCTCAGCAGCAATGTATTCAACATTACAATTCTTAAGTAAATATTTACAACGACGAAGTACAAGATCGATCCTTGCAGCATGATCAAAAAGAAATTTATATGGGCACCAATATTTTGTAAGTGAAATTTTCTTAACCAAAATGTGCTTGACACTTGCAAGATTGGTAATACGACCAGTATTATTGAAATAAGACGTCTTCTTCTAAATACTGTTTTAGATATGCTAAAATGTGTATTTATTTATTATCGAGTTTATTAAATAATTTAACATAGTATTTTGTGTTAAAAACACAGGAGAAAACTGAATAAACCGCTTCAACAATGCTTAACGTGCCAAAAGTTTTTGTTAAGATGTTTAACGGCACGTCAGATTTTGTGTCATGCCAACTGCGTGGTGTTATGATTACCATTGTTAACACCAGGTGAGTTATGATAAGAAACAATGAGTAGAACTTGCTAAAGAACTTTGTACTGACAACGTAGTTTTCCTCGTATGACACGAATTTTGATCCAAATATAGACGCGAAATGAATTAATGGTTTTGCAGCAACGACTAGTGAATACGGGGACACTTTCTTATCCACTTCATTCTTGGAGAATATGTTATTGAATGGTTTCTCGTTAGAAAAGAAAAAAATATTTTTCCCCGTCTGGAAATCGGTAACGTAAAACATCGTCCTTTCTTTCAAAGTGTCTGTAAAGTAGTCATTGAAAATGATAGATACGCTTTTATATCCATATCTTTTAATATAATAGATGGATTCTATACCATTCAGGCTTCTAATGACTTGACATTCATTAGACTATAGTGCAATCTCTTGTTTTGAGAATTCAATTTAATTCATTATAACTATTAGGTATGCGTAGCCATAGCCATCCTACTGATTTGATACTATCTGTTTAGAATTAGGACCCTGGATATAACAGGTCGAAACGGAACCCTTTTAGACACTTAATTATTTGGAATAATTGGAATAAAGTATTTACACTGATTTGCACTATCGGGGGAAAAACAACAGACAACATAAAAATGGACTTTGACAGATCTTTGTTATGTGTTTAGGTTAAGTTTTAATTTTTTTTTGGACGTCTTCTTTTTGTTTGGTTAAATGGGAAGCTCAAAACAAGAGAATTTCGATAATAATTACACAGAAATAGCATGAATAGCTAATAGCATAGCTATCCCACACATTTGTGTTCACAAAGCTCACGTAAGACAACTTTTATTCGAGGATTAAAATTGACTTTTGTCAGTTTTTGAAAGAAATAACTGTCAACAAATTTATCCCTCGAATCAAGATATCAGATGATTGAAAAATCAGCCCTAAATCGACAAAATTTATAACAACTGATTTTGCTGATCACGGTTAAGTGTAGTTCTATTGCATAGTTGCATAGCTGCACAGTTTTTTGTATAAAATCAAGACCCTGATATCATAATGCGTTGTATACAGTCTGCCGGTACCTAGGTTTGTACTTATTTAAGCCTTTTTAATGATTGAAACCATGTGTTCCCACCCAGCGGGGCCCTGCGATCTAGGCTCATAAAACTAGTGGCAATGCTTTGTTTGTTCAGTGTTTCTCATGAATATATCAACAAGGCCCAATGCACCTCGATCATTTTGATAGAAATCACGATAAATCGCCTCATCTATCCAGCGGGGACGTCGGCTGTATTACGCTCGTGATAATTAAAAACACATTGATCGCATCTACTCCTAATGTACAGACGCCAGCACATCAAGCTACCCGAAACTGTCAAATTTTCCCAAACAACTTTGAACCTTATATTTCAAAGATAAAGTTTAAAATCTATTAAAGAAATTTGACATATTATAGAAGCTTGATGTGCTGGCGTCTGTAGCTCTCGACTCATGTATTAAATTCAAGGAATTTTTGATAGAGCAGGAAAAATTCGTCATGAAAGTTTTGTCATATGGAAGGGACCGTTCTATGAAACACCTTCTATTCTAAGAGGTCCCCCGACTGCCATATGAATTTATCTGTTTTAGTCTCGTTACCTAGATTCTTTAAGTCGGGGGTTTGTAAATTATTGTATCCTTTTCCAATTAGATTTAATTTTATTATTATTTTGTGTCGGGGGTTTTTAAATTTTTAATTTATAATTAAATAAACTAAGCAGATCTCAGTTCATAAAAAAGAAAAAAACACAATTACAATATTAAAGGACGAAACAAATTATTGTAATAAACAACAATATTAAATACCTCATACTTCACAAATGCCATTATTGTCTGACGTAGACAATGAAGTGCTACGATTTTTCGTGTGTTATTATTTAGTTTAACGGTTGTACATAAATCGTCAAAACATTCCCACTTGTCATTTTTTGTTCGCAAGCAATGAGCTTTGTAGTGACATACCACTTGAAATAGCAGGATATTCATGATATTCAATCACAGATATCAATCTATAGGACTCTTTTTGACACAAAAACAACGTATTAGGAACTTCGGACAAATGTATTTTATTAATCCCATTAACATCCAGAGCTATAATATTTTTTAGGGTTCCGTAGTCCGTAGTCCCTTGTAGTTTCGCCATGTCTGTCCGTCCGTCTGTCCGTCCTCGCTTAATCTCTGTGACCGTTAGAACCCTGAAAATTTGTAGGAGTGCGTATATCAATTACGCCGACAAAGTGGTAAAATAAAATTTTAGAAAATATTTTTTTTAGGGTAGCTGTGAAGTGGAGATGAATATTTTTTTTGTCGTCTACCCCATCGTGTGGGGTATCGTTGAATAGGTCTTCTAAAATGACTTGGGGGTTGCTAAAATTATTTTTCGATTTAATGCTCCATTTACGAAATATTAAACTTTAAAGTGCAAATTTTTCTTCCAGTACCAGTCCACCCCCCTCTAAAACCTAAACTGCTAGCTTGAAAAATCTGGAAAAATTCACGATGATAGTGCATTTCATGAACTTTAAAGGAAAATTATAGCGGTTAAGATAACTTTATTAGTTTAGCGGTAATAGTCGTTGAACTTGGGTGTTGGATAATTTTGTACCAAATACAAAATCCTTAGCATTAATCCTTTAAAGTGACTAAGATGAAGTAGTTGCTTGTTTATAACGGGTAAAGACTTGCATTGAAAAACAAAATATGAAAATTTGTTTGTTTTTTTTTTTGTTTTATTTACCTATAAGTATTTAGAATAAAGAACAACAGAATCGTTCTAAATTGTAATAACGGGCTACTACGGAACCCTACACTGTGCGTGGCCCGACACGCACTTGGCCGGTTTTTTATGTCTATGATAATCTACGAACCCGACTACACCCACTGTAATTACACTGTATAATGTATTTAATATTTTTGATACAATAATTTGTTCCGTCCTATATTATTGTTATTGTTTTTTTCTTTTTATGAACTGAGATTTGCTTAGCTTATTTTATTAAAACAACGTGTTCCTAACAATTAAACTGTTATCTTTCATTTAGCATATCTGTTTTGTTGGCCTTAACTTACCAAGCGAATACTACTATTTACTGTTATCACAATTTTGTATCAATACTCGGTAAAACGTGAAGAACTTTAAGGTACATTGGTAATACATAAAAATGACATGCTTTTTCTGTTCGTATTCATTCTAAGTACAAAGGGCCCTGCTGGAAACACAAACCTTTCATGCTGAATTTCTCCTGTTCTATTTAATTTATGAGCCTAGTTCGCGGGGGCCCCTCTGGATGGTAACACATATTGAAACCAGCTCGCATCATCAAACATTACATATACAACATTATTTTTAGTATAAGCGAAACCCGAAACACGTGTCTAGTATTTTTATGTAAAGAATCTATATACAAAATTTTAAAACTGTATCATGAAAAATCACAAAGTTATAAGCTTGTATAGTTGTAGCTTGTTGTTGTGTGTTGTGTTGCTTGTTGTTGTGTTGTTGTTGCTTGTGTAGTTGTTTAGTTGTTTGTCCGTACAAAAACATGCTCACCCACGCCGCTCGCGCCGCGCCGTCTTGCGCTCATTGATAATAGTACCTAGGTACCTAATCGTTCGGCGCGGAGATTGGATAACCTAGTTAGTGTCGCTCGGTGTCCAACTTTTAACCTTTTTTAAATATTTTTGGGACAAAATATAACTTGGGGTAAAAATTATTGGAATCGATTCAGTTACTTATTCTGAACAAACTATATTCGGGTTTTGCATATACTAAAAATTACATTGTATACAGTCCTCATAAACTCCCCAACACTGATCTAAGCTTGATTATTTCATTACTTACTTAGGCACATGTTCCTCAAAGGCTTTCTCCTTGTTGCTAGTAGTTACCCTAAACCTGATATCAGCCGATTTACTGGAGTGACACATGACCCGAGTGACTGATATGTTTTTTTACATACCACTTTTATTTGACACTAAAAAATTATATAGGAATTAACATTCATCTGCTCATTTCATCTCATTTTTCGATCATTCTATGCGAGTGAAAAATGCCGAGTGCAGAAATCCAATCCCAGGATATTGGATCACTAATTAATTAATTTAAGATAATAAGCAGTGCTTTTATGCATCATCATCATCATCATCATTTCAGTCGAAAGACGTCCACTGCTGGACCTAGGCCTCCCCCAATTTTGGGGGGGGGTTTGCCATAATCGCCACGCTTGGCAGGCGGGTTGGCGATCGCAGTATGGTATGATGGGGTAATGCATAGAGAACGCTGCTGCCCATTCTCCGGTCTCCCTTAGTCACCTTTTACGACACCCACGGGAAGTATGGGGAAGTATGGGGTATTATTGCTTTTATGCAATAAAAATATAAATAAAAAAATTCATAATATTAACGTTTTAGTATTCATAACTTCGTGTTAATTGTATTTGAAAATAAAGTTAATTCCATTCTATTTTTTCATTTTTGATTTATTTTGTGTTCAGACGTTTCACTTCGAATGAAAGACGAAAATTAACAAAAAGTGAAACGTCTGATAACTGTTTAAGCACAATTACTATGTTACAATTTTTCTACATATATATATGTTTTTTTTTTGATGTACGGTACTCAATATATTTAAATAGACAGGTAAAAATAACAAAATTAAATTGTAACTTAACTAAAACTATACAGAAACTAGAAAATAGCGTCGAAAAACTCATCCACATCGCTGTCGACTGGTAATGTACCCAAGAGACTGGCGGCGTTACCACTCTGGCCAAGGTAAAAGCCAGCCCTAGCCCCAGAATTTTTATTTTATTTATTTACCTATTTATTTTTTTCAATTTCTTTTTTATTGACTGCGCTGTGTCAAAGAATTTTTGCAGATTGCTACTTTTAGCATTAGCGATCGGTGATTTTGCATCTATGTCAATGCTGGTTCGTGTTTTAGCGATTCGCGTTCGGCCACTCAATGTACGCGGTAAGTATCAAAATTGCACGTATTTACTAATCGGTTTTTGTTATTCGCTATGTAGAGCTTCCGAAAAGCGACTACAAGAGTGAGGCCATGCGGGATTTGCTGGTGCGTTGCATCGTCGCACCGCTTACTACGACGTCGCAGCGTCTCAGTGTTGGGTGTTTCAGTTTTCTCAAGTCCTGCAAGCTACACTGCGCTGTGGGGCTATGGCCACTCTGTTGTTCGGCATTGCACCGCAACATCCTTTCCCGCTTCTTTTCTCTGGTCTTTGTACGTTGAGTGTGCGTTGCGTCATTGTACGTGGTCACTTTGATTCGTATGAAAGGTGACGTAGCGTCACCGTTCATGTCGCAACGCAATGGCGCGGCGGCGCATCTTAAGGCGTGGTTAACATCAGTAATAACAGCGTGGTACCGTAAAGAAACCGTGCCCTGAACATACAAACTGCCTGACTCTACCATAGAATCTCCAGTTCTTGACAAAAGTTCAGACGGACACCTTAAATATATCATTATTTAATCAAAATGAATATCATAATTTAAAATAAAACTACAACTTGTATTAAATTATTATTATTTATTCATTAACACCTAGTGTTTGATCATTTTTTCGAAACACAATATTAGATAAATTCTTAATTTTAGAGTGAAGAATCACTTGTATTCTTAGGCAATTCTTAGTTCATTTTAATGACTTTAGACTTATAATCTAAATACCAATCTTGATTCCTGAAAATATTATATTTATATTAATTTAAAGTTTGTAGTAGCGTACTGGCTAACTACCAATATAGCCACACCTTCTTTGATGGGTGGTAGGACAGTTCTGGTGATTTGTGATGTATTGAAGTACTTATTATGTGGACAATTCGTGGCTAAATAATAACAGCTGCACGGCTCGATCGAAGGTTAAGCTATGCTTTCCGAGGTCGGTCCGTAGATGGGTGCCCATTCATCGAGACCCCTCCGTGCCTAAGAAAGCACATTAAGCCGTTGGTACATCTTTGACAGACGTTACGGGACATCTTTGACAGACGTTACGGGTAGTAAGAACCCCGGAAGCCTGACAACCAATCATACTGAGGGGTATCGCGTTACCCAGTAACTGGGTTGTGGAGGTCAGATAGGCAGTAGCTACATGTAAAATACTGGTATTCAGCTGCATCCAGATAAACTCGAAGCCTGGACCTCAACACAGTTGGGTAAAGGTTAGACGGATTGATTGGTTATGTGGACTCTTGATGTTCTAAAGTGATAGTAACGTTCCGACTGCATATACATAGGTCTCAATAATACACCCTAAGGGGGAAGCGTTAAGGTAGCCCACGAAATTAAATTTTTCTTACGTTTTTTGCAATTTTCTGGTCAGTATTAAGTTGTAAGTTGATTAAAATATGATTCGCGACCGTAACAAATATGTATTTACAGAATTATTATCATTAAAGAGCATCAACACAACTCCCTAAGACCTAGTAATCCCACTGAATGACTATACTTATCATGAAATTTCGACATTTTGGAATTATACTAACTTAACAAGTTGTGTTACTGATTCTAATGATTATAATTCTGTAAATACATATTTGTTACGGTCGCGAATCATATTTTAATCAACGTACAACTTAATACTGACCAGCAAATTGCAAAAAACCTAAGAAAATTTGAATTTCGCGGGCTACCTTAGCGCTTTCGCATTAAAATAGAAGAAAATGCTGGTTTACAAATTAATTACTTACTCTGAAGAAATTGATTGGAATCTTAAAAAAGCCGTCCGCTTCTAAAGGCAAACCAAAACTGAAAAAAACAAAAAGAAGACTCGTTAAAATCCACTCTTCTAAACCAAATTCATAATAACTATTATTATAAATGTGAGAATAACTCTGTCTGTCTGTATGTTGCCTTTTCATTCCTAAACCACGCTTGAAATAAGAAAATTTGGAAAATCCAAAACTGAACGACTCATAAAATGCTCATTTGGTCGTATAAAAACCATACATAGGTATTATAGATTCTATATTAGTTAGTTTTTAATTAATTATAATTAAACTTTAAATAAAAGAACCATTTTCAATAGGGTTCCCCTATGGGTCAAACGAATCTGTTAAAAAAAATTGATTCAATTAATTGTTTTTTTTGCAAGCTACAATGTTTTCTGGTTTAACACTTGATTGACGGGATTTTTTTTGAAATATTTTGATGTTTTTTCGTTTCCACTGCATTAAATAAAATTTTTGAAAGATACAGTACTAATCTCCATTAAATTATAATTATATACCATGGTATATAAATTAAGTAGGTTATGTGTAATAGCAGGAGTATATTAGTAGAAACAGTTGCAGAAAGGAGGCAAACAATTTTTTTCGATCGTGAAGCACTCTCTAATGCATCGCATTATGAGTCGTGCAAAATTGTTGACATACTTCAAATACTTATTATGATATTAGTTAAAATAATGACGTACAAAACAGCTAGTATCAAAATGTGAAAGTAATTCTATTTGTCTGTGTATCTGCTACCTTTTCACGTCTAAACCACTGAACTGATCGTTATATTTGACAGACACGTCCCAGGCTACCTAAGCCTGGGACCTGGTAGCCTGGGACCTGGAGAAGGACATATGCTATTTTCCATCGTGACTATGAAAATTTCATAAATTAAATGGATAAAGTTCGGCCGAAAATAGACAAAGACTTCATTAAGCCTTGTACGGACTAAGCGTTCCACTGTACTAAAACCAGAACTCGGGAACGATAGTCCGTACCTGCAGGTACGAACTATCGTTCTCGTTTTGGTAGCGTAACCGACTGCGCGTACATTGGAACGCTCAGCCCGTACAAGGCATTAGATATGTTTAAAAAAGACTATATGCGGGGTGGTAGGGCCATCGACCCGCCGCCTGAATCCAAGGATTCAGTACATGATTCTGAACCCACCTGCGTTGAAACAAAATTCAAAATTGTTATTAACACAAAATAATAATTACAGTCTGATTCATTTTGACCTTATTATTGCACATTTCTATGAATGTGCTGATTTTTAGGGTTCCATACCCAAAGGGTAAAAACGGAACCCTATTACTAAGACTTCGCTGTCTCCGTCTGTCCGTCTGTACGTAAACAAAATAAAATAAATATTTAAGGGGGGCTCCCATACAACAAACACGATTTTTTTGCCCTTTTTTGCTCGATATCAAAAATGGCAACAGGTAGGCATTTGAAATATTCACAAAATACTCAGTTGTATTTAAACTTTAATAATAAAAAATAAAATTAAAATAAAATAAATATTTAAGGGGGGCTCCCATACAACAAACATGGTTTTTTCGGCGTTTTTGTCTTGTGGTACGGAACCCTTCGTGTGCGAGTCCGACTCGCACTTGGCCAGTTTTTTTGGATAGCCGACGAAAAATTTCTATGCTTTATATAATAACTAGCTGACCCGGCAAACGTTGTTTTGCCATATAAATTATTTCTAGCTGCCCGACGCTACTTCGTTCGCGTGGTGAGTACCTCTTACCCTACCCTACTTCTACCCTACTCCTACCCTACTCCTACACTACTCCTACACTACTCCTACACTATTCCTACCCTATTCCTACCCTACTCCTACCCTACTCCTACACTACTCCAACTTTACTCCTACACTACTTCTACCCTACTCCTATAAGTAAATAAAAGAAGAAAAAAAAACCGGATAAAAAAATATCCTATGTCCGTCTCCTGGTTCTAAGCTACCTCTTCACCAATTTTCAGACAAATCAGTTCAGCCGTTCTCGAGTTATAAATAGTGTAACTAACACGACTTTCTTTTATATAGATAGATAAATTGAAGAAACTCGAAAATGGCTCGACCAATTTGTTTTTTTTTTTGTTTTTGTGCCTCAATAGATACTGGGATGGCTTAGGAAAACCCAAAGGAACCGTCGAAGAATCGAAAAAATCGCAACTTTGTATGGGAATGTCGCCAATATTATCGATCTCACATGGTATGAAATTAGTGGACTACCGAGTATTTCAAATTCCATCACAGCTTTCGTTACTTCATAAAATTTTGCAAGAAATATGATTTTTGATTCAATTACCAGTTTTGGAAATAAGATGGTATTTGAAAGATAAATGTAAGAATTTTTATGATTTCACTAGTATTTAAGAAATTTGAAATATTAATACTAATATTTTAAGCGCACTGAATATAAATACACGCATAAATATATATATAAAAATACATGCAGACGAAGTCGTGAGCAACAGTCGTCTATAATTTGATGGGGAGTAAAAAGCAATTTTTATTCGACTAACAACTACACTCGACATTAATATGGGTAAATACTTACCACTGAATAACCACTTGATTAACCAGAATACGCAAACAACGGAAAACAGTATGCACATAATACCCATAGTCAAGCTGCATAGCTGACAAATGATGGTGCATATGAAGCTGTAAAAATAATAGAGATTACCTGTAGGAGCATATTATTCACGATACAAATGTTTTACATAAAACTATTAGTATAAGACATTGCAGTGTAAGTCTTATATCACTAACTACTCCATATTTGAGTCAGTAATAGAAGATGTTCTAGCAAAACTTGGAACTGGTAAAAAATTGCTAATTATCTGTGGTGACTTCAATATTAACATCTTAGAGAATAGTTCAAATAGCAGTCAATTATTAAGTCTCTTTAAATCATTTAATTTGTCAAATGTGTTTACAGAACCAACCCGCATAACTATAAATTCTGCTACATGTATTGATAATGTTTTTTGTTGCTGCGACTACTTAGATAAAGCCATTGTAAACTATCTCCCTTCTGATCACAGTGGTCAAACCGTTGTGTTCAAGTCCAATACACCATTACAAAAAATTCAGATACAAGCTAGACAAATAACACCAAGCAATCTAAATAGATTTAATAATAACTTAATTAGTAAGTTAAGTGTACCAGGCCAAATTAAAAACAATGTAAATGAATTATATGAGGAGTTCTTTTCGATAGTGCGCACCGAGTTCAATAACACTTTGAAGAAGAAAACTAAAACTATTTGTCCAAATTTTTTGTTCAGTGACTGGGCAACTAAGGGTATTAGGAAAAGTAGAGAAGAAAAATTGTTTGAGCTGTATGGCCTTAAGCCTTATATTAACTCTGAAACTTTTAATAAATACGTTGGTACCTACTCCAAAACGTTTAAAAATACTTGTAAGGTAGCTAAAGCCTTGTATATTAGCAACAAGATTAAATCAGCCGATAATAAAATAAAGACGGTTTGGAAAATTATTAATGACGAAACTAACCGGAATAAAAGACATAATAATGATTTCGCCCTAGAGACTTCGCGTGGTCTCATAAGCACTAACAAAGAGGTTGCTCAAGAATTTGTAAATTTCTTTACCAGTATCCCGCATAAAACTACTGAAACCTTAAATTCGTCGCCCTTACGTTCTATTGATTTATTAAAAGCAAACGTTTCATCCTGCCAGATTGAATTTAAATTCAAGCATATAAACCCCAAAATTGTAATAAAAGCTTTCAAGCAAATCAAGATCAAATTAACCGAAGATATATGGGGAATGTCTATCAAAGTATGTACCTCCATTATTGAGACAATAGCGCCGTACTTAGCCTTAATATTTAATTTGTGTGTCGATCAAGGAGTTTTCCCGGATCTAATGAAATACAGTAAGGTAATACCACTTTTCAAATCGGGGGACAGTAAGGATACCAATAATTATAGACCCGTATCCGTGTTACCGGTTTTCAGCAAGGTGTTTGAAAAGGTGATGCTGAATCAAATGCTCAATCATTTTAACACCAATAAAATATTACACGACCAACAATACGGTTTTACCAAGGGACGTTGTACGACTGATGCCGGTGTCACCTTATTAAAACACATATTTGCGGCCTGGGAAGAGTCCCAAGACGCCATTGGGATTTTTTGTGACCTCTCCAAGGCTTTTGATTGCGTCGAACACGAAACCTTACTCTTAAAACTTGAGCATTACGGACTGGGAAAACTTGCGCTCAGTTTAGTAAAATCTTATTTAAATGATAGACAACAGCACGTTCAAATAAATGGTGTCAATTCACCTGGCTTAAAAGTAAAAATGAGTGTACCACAGGGCTCGATATTAGGTCCTTTCCTCTTTTTAGTATACAACATGTCCCAAAATTCAACGATAAGCCAGCACCGGAGGATAGACCTGCCCATGACTACTCGGGGAAAAAAAGAAAAAAAATATATATCTCTTTTTTTTTGAAGTTATAAAAAAAAAGAAGAAATTCTTAAAAAAGTGAGACCTTTTATGATATTTTTCACTACCATGACCACACTTTTTTAAATATTTCTGTTATTTTTTTTTATAGGCAACCTGAATAGCACTGCTATCTACCACAATTCTTAAAAAATCCAGAATACCTCTAGTTTTTTCACGTAAATTAATGAAACTTAATTTATTCCCTAAATTTTTTGAAGATTTTTACTTTTAATCAACTTTAACTCATCGTGGTGTAAAAAAAAAGTATGAACACTACTATGGCAAGTTTTTTTATAAATTGACGCAACTAATCAAGATTCCAAAATGGTATAATACTCTAGGAAAATCAACCACAAAAAAATTATATCCATACTAGTTCAAAACAAGAACCAAATTCCTTAAATTATAGTTGACAGTAATCACTTTCACTGCGTGCCCAAAATGGGTTCTTGTTACAATTTCTAGGAATTTGAGTGGGGCATACATACCTTAGAAGTTAGAGAGAGATAGATAGATAGAGATATTTACGTTAAAAAGAGACAACAACAGGGCAGGTAGTGGGTTCTTGTTACAATTTCTAGGAATTTGAATGGGGCATACATACCTTAGAAGTTAGAGAGAGATAGATAGACAGAGATATTTACGTTAAAAAGAGACAACAACAGGGCAGGTAGAGAAGCTGTTATTATTCTCAGAGCAAGTCAGTTCAGTACGCTCTGCTCCTTTGTTTACTGCGCACCGTTCCGTATTCAACTGACGTGGCTCTCGTACGTACTAACGACTTTTGGCTTGGCTTTTTGGACTGGAATCGATCTGCAAACTGAACTGACCTGGCATTATCTTGGACTACGATTGTGTGTTTTGTGACTACGATTGTGAGTTTTGTGATTTGGAGTTCTGGCGCATTTTGGACTGTTTAACGATCAACATGCCGCAACCATACACACCACAGGAATACGCAAATATGCACCTCATCTATGGAGAAACCCGATGCAATGCTAACGCTGCTAGCAGACTGTATCGAGAAAGGTACCCAAATGCTCAAAGATATCCTGATTATCGAGTGTTTATTAATGTGCATCAAGCGTTTTCGGAGGGTCGTATGCCATCCAGTAGGAGAAACGCTGGAAGACCTAGTTCGGATCGTGATGAAGAAGTTCTCAATGAGATAGAAAATGATTCGACTACTTCGGTACGCGCCATAGAAGAAGCTACAGGAATCCCGAAAAGTTCTGCACATCGAATTTTACAACGTCACAAGCTTCACCCATATCATTACAGGCGTGTGCAGACGTTGTTACCGCGGGACTATCCATTAAGAGTCACATTTTGCCGTGTGATGCTGCAAAGGCACAGGGAAGATCCCCAATTCCTGGACAAAATTCTATGGTCGGATGAAACAACATGCAAGAAAGATGGATATTTAAATCTACACAACCTACATAGTTGGAGCAATGAAAATCCGCACTTGATGAGACAAGACAGATCCCAATATCAATTCAAGGTTAACTTATGGACCGGCATATTAAATGGAAAAGTAATTGGGCCCTTTGAGTTACAAGGAAACTTAGATGGCAATAGTTATTTAAACTTTTTACAAAATGACTTGCAAGAATTGCTAGACGACGTGCCCTTAAATGATCTCCAAAACATGTGGCTCCAAAATGATGGTTGCCCAGCACACTATGCCCGCCCTGTGCGAGAATATTTAAATCAAGAGTATCCAGGGCGTTGGATCGGGCGACTTGGTCCTATCTTATGGCCACCTCGTTCACCCGATTTGAACCCCCTGGACTTCTTCTATTGGGGTTGTCTTAAAGACAGGGTCTACTCAAAACCCATTGCGTCATTGGACGAGCTTCGTCGAAATATCAGTCAGGCTGCGGATCATATTAATCGCAGAAGATATGCAAGACAAATAAAACGGTCATTTTTAAGGCGATGTCGTGCATGTATTATTGCTGGTGGCAAACAATTTGAACATTGGTTATAATGTTAATAAATTACATGAGAAATTGTTTGACCATTTATTTAAATATTAAACATTTTCCAAGAACTAATACTTTTTATTACCAGACCGTCATTTGGCCCCTGTTTAGAAATAATAGGAACATTTTTTTTTTTAACTTGTTTGCCTAGAGTATTATACCATTTTGGAATCTTGATTAGTTGCGTCAATTTATAAAAAAACTTGCCATAGTAGTGTTCATACTTTTTTTTTACACCACGATGAGTTAAAGTTGATTAAAAGTAAAAATCTTCAAAAAATTTAGGGAATAAATTAAGTTTCATTAATTTACGTGAAAAAACTAGAGGTATTCTGGATTTTTTAAGAATTGTGGTAGATAGCAGTGCTATTCAGGTTGCCTATAAAAAAAAATAACAGAAATATTTAAAAAAGTGTGGTCATGGTAGTGAAAAATATCATAAAAGGTCTCACTTTTTTAAGAATTTCTTCTTTTTTTTTATAACTTCAAAAAAAAAGAGATATATATTTTTTTTCTTTTTTTCCCCGAGTAGTCATGGGCAGGTCTATCCTCCGGTGCTGGCTTATCGTTGAATTTTGGGACATGTTGTATATTAATGATCTACCCCATTTGTTAAAAACTCAACCACAAATGGTGTTATTTGCTGACCGTACGTCCTTGATTTTTAAAATTAATAGACGTGCATCAAATCTTGACGACGTAAATAACGCCCTACTGCAGATCCAAAATTGGTTCACTGCTAATAATTTAGTATTAAATGGGGAAAAAAACGAAGTGCATAAGATTTTCTTTACCAAATGTCAAAAGTAGTAATTGTGAGATAGTATTGAATCAAGAGAAACTAGAATTCGTCGATAGTACTGTTTTCCTAGGGATCACGCTCGACTCAAGGCTTCAATGGGGTCCCCATTTAACATCCCTTGCAGGACGGCTAAGTTCAGCAGCATATGCTGTGAGAAAAATCCGTCAATTTACTGATGTTGATACCGCGAGACTGGTCTATTTTAGTTACTTTCATAGTATCATGTCGTACGGTATTTTACTATGGGGACGGGCTGCAGACATCGAGTCTATTTTTATTCTGCAGAAAAGGGCTGTCAGAGCCGTATACAGCCTCCGCAGGCGTGACTCTCTAAGGGAACTGTTTAAAGATATTAACATCATGACGGTACCTTGTCAATATATCTATGAAAATATCATGTACGTAAGGAAAAATCTACATCTTTTTAGTAAAAGAGGTGAAAGACACAATTATATCACTAGAAATAGGGACCAATTAGTTCAACCAGGTTTCAGGCTGGCTAAAGTAGACTCGTCTTTCATGGGCTACTGTTTAAAATGTTACAATAAAATACCTACCCACATACTTGAACTGAATGAAACGAAATTTAAATCTTGTATAAAACGCACACTATGCAGCCAGGCATATTATAAATTGGGGGATTACATCACTGACAAAAATGCTTGGCTAAACGCTGGTCCTGCTCCATAAGGACGCACAAATAAATTGATTAGCATTGAAAAACACTGTTGGAGCTGCTGAAGATTTTAAAATACTATTTTTGCATTATATAAATTCAATCACCTAGAATTGTATAATTGCATAGCACATGTGTGAGTACTATGTACATACTATAAAGCTTCCATTTACTGGGTACGCCTTTTATTGACTTGAATGTGCCCTGGCAGCTGAGAGTATTTCACGCTCACTCAAATGTCTCACTGATGGTGGCGCGTGTGTTGGATCATTTAGCTCCCTTCAAAATGGTTGAGCTGAATGGTGCTAATACATGCGTCATGTTCGTGAACGGGCGCCGTCAGTAGGGACTGGTCATCTCTTTGCTGCCATGGCTTATTTTAATTTAATACCTATTTGAATTGTTTTTTTTTTTTTTATTTCGTGTTTTCATTACGGACGCTTTTAACTTTCTGCATCGTTCTCACATGTATAATTTTTAACATGAATGATGTAAACAAGACATTGTAACCATATTATTTTGATTTAAAAGAGTGTCCATGGAGTTTCTTGCCCGTTCTTCTCCATAGGTACCTACGCTTTGGAATGGGCAACTAGCTTCATCTTTCTGACTGACCGACCCCTTGACAGTTCAAAAGTGCCTGTAATTGGTTTAATTGAAATAAATGCTTTGAGTTTTGAGTTTTTGAGTTTTGACTGTTATAAAGTATAAATTGAAGTGATGTCGTGAGTTTGATACAACTCTCTACAATCGTTCTAATTAATACTTTATGAAAATGAGTTATTACTAAGAATGACAAAATGTTTAAGTTTTGTCAAGAGAATGCTTTTTTCTACCCTATCAAATGTTTTTTGTGTAAACAGAGGCAAAGCATTTCTCGCTATATCTTACTCTAAAATATCATGAAAAGTATGCTTTTTCTCTGGTTCTATGTATTTTGATCTAAAACGTGGAGGACTATATTTGCGAATATAAATAATTATGTGAACACGACCAAATAAAACAAAAAAAAGATTTGATGATCTTTTTTGAAGTATAAGTTTTTTTTATCATGTTCAGATAACGATACCCATCACGAAGTTTCGCTAGCTAATCTAATTTGCCCCTGTATATGAATGCATATTATAAATTAAAGTCCCTTTTTCTGTCTGTCTGTGTTACCGCATTGTTTTTCTAAGCTACGCAACTAATTATAATGCAGGCACCACCATTTAAAGAATTGACTAAGAAAGGTTCATCTAGATTTACATATGTCACGTATAGTTATGAACATACATTATGTAGTTAACTAACGGTGCTCACTGTCATACAGTGACATATACTATACTAAGGGCTGATTTTTCAATCATCTGATAACTTTCGAGGAATAATTTTGAAATTTTGAGTTATTTCATACAAAAACTGTCAAAACGTCAATTTTATTCCTCGAATAAAAGTTATCTGGCCATGGAAAAATCAGCTCTTATTCCATTAATATTAAACGAACAAATTAAAAATTAAATCTTGAAGTTTTATCAAGTTGTAAAAATTGTGCGAAGTCACTAGTGTTTCATAAATCACCATTACCAACCGTCACCAACGCATAAAACTTCGAAATAGAATCTTCCGCGACCATTTGACTATTGTTTACATATTATTTATTTACAGACTCGCTGTGAACTTGTTCTGTAGTGTTTTATATTCCCGAAAATAACACATGTTTATGATGTGCTGCGGGGTGTATGTAATTATATTCTATACACAAGATGAGAATGAAATTCTTCGGATACGTGTGTTTGGCATGGATGGACGTCATTTAAACGAAATACAGGTGCTACTTCCTCACCATGGGCTTTTTATGAAGGCTAAAAGTCTCCCAAAAGGCAGTGGAGAGGGCTATGCTTGGAGTTTCCCTGCGTGATCGAATCAGAAATGAGAAGATCCGCAGGAGAACCAAGGTAACCGACGTAGCCCGAATAATTGCCAAACTTCAGTGGCAGTGGGCAGGGCACATTCCTCGCAGAACAGATGGCCAATGGGGCCGAAAGTTTCTAGAGTGGCGACCGCGTACCGGAAGACATAGCGTTGGAAGGCCTCCCACAAGGTGGTCCAACGACCTTGTGAAGGCCGCAGGAACCCGTTGCTTGGGGTGAGTGCTTGGGGGAGGCCTATGTTCAGCAGTGGACGTCTTTCGGCTGAAATGATAACGATGACAGGTGCTACTGGACATCCCTATCACTACGTCACATCACTACATATTATAAAAACGAAGTCCCTCCAACTACCAAACGGATGTTCATATGGTTTTCACCAATGGATAGAGTGATTCATGAGGAAGTTTAACGTGTATAATTTTGTTAAGAGCGTTGACGTCGGTGTGCCGCGTAAACATTGAATTAAATTTGGCACACAGATAGTTTATAACCTGGATAAACACATAGGGTACTTTTAGTCCCGGTAATACATCACCGTGGAATACTTTCCAAAATCCACGCGGCAGAAGCCTAGGAAGCTATAATATGTCCAGCAGTGCACAAAGTTACTAAATGGTAGTTAATAATATAATAGGTACTTTGACTCAAAATAAAAGCTACATAATATTATTGATGCTTAGCACATAAAGCTGACGTATTCTAGTTATTCAAAACTGTTTGTTATTAATATCTGCTTGCTTAGCTGAAAACGACGAAAGGGTATGGCAAGTAAAATGTGATAACCTACCACATTTTATGTGTTTGGCCTATTCTCACATAGGAATATGTTCCCAATACAAAGCCGCCAGTTGCTGTCGTCATCAACTTTTGTTAACTTACGAATAAACACTCAAATTGAAATATTCCGTGCAATAAGACCGAGCTATAGACATCCATAATGACTTTGACAAATGGCCACCCATAGAACTCATAGAAAAAATTGTTTATGTTTAAATAGTTAGATGATAAAAATAATAGACCAAAAGAGGTACGTTTGTACTTTTTACTGTGAAAAAGCTCATTTGGTTAGTCCGTGGGTCCAGTGGCCAGTCATGGCCCAGTTAACCTGACTTTCAGGTCTAATAATGCGTCGGTGCTCCATGGACCAATTCAAATTTGTCCAATTGGACTGTGGGGAAAATGACATGTTTCCATCGTCCAATTACCAACTGGACTATGGAGAACACTGGACGTAAACCAAAACTATGTTCCATTGTAACATTATAACCCTTAGTTCACATCAGTTTCCTATTCTTTCGGTTCAAAGAAGCTTTTGTTATATTTTTTGGTTCATATCAAACTGAATTCAAAAATATTATAAATAAATAGGTACAATATAATGATAGCTAATTAAGTATAGTTAAATAAAATAGAAACTTCAATGAAAAGATAGGAAAAAGTAAAACCATGAACTGTTCGAACTGTGCTGTTCATGGTTTTGCCATTATTAGTTCACAGTTATTTTTCCTCTGATTTTGCATCATTGTTCAAATCACAGTTATCTTTATTCTCCTTCCAATAAGGTTGCTGTTACGTTGCTGCTGTCAGACGTAAAATAACTGTGAACGGACTGTAGTCTAACACGTTAGATTAAGTAGGTAGTTACTTTGGTAATGGCTCCGTCCGAGTCACCCGCAATCCTGGCAGGTGTCGTACATTTGGATTTAGTTTCTTAACGCCCTAAATACAGTCCACACGTTCGTCAACAAACACATCATTGCAAAACCAATTATAATGATGCCATCTTCCACACAAAAATACTGAAATGGAGATAGGCTGGTCATATGCTACACGATAGGAACAATAGCGGAGCTGGGCGGAGAAAGAGCGGAGACGTGCAGGAATCGACCAATAACAATAGTTGAAATCCTCATCGCGCCACTCGTCTCGTCTGTGATTGGACGATTACCGAGCGATAACGGAATTGCAATTCAGAGATTCATCAAAAAGGAGTAGAGGAAGACAACGTAAACACTGTAACGATGACATAGTTAAGACAGCTGGTGCCCTGTCGGCTAGAGACACACGAGACCATGACAAATGGAAGAGCCTGGGGGAGGCCTATGCGTTAAAGGACGTGCTGATTGACGAAACACCGAAGTGCAATAGTTATGTTTTTGCTTAATTTATTTTATATTGTATGTTTCGCTCCATGTAAAATACTGGTATTCAGCTTCATCCGGCTAGACTGGAAGCTGACCCCAAAAGAGTTGGGAAAAGGCTAGGCAGATGACGATGATTATGTGTTTATCGCAATTAAACAAATTTTCTTTCTTTCTTTGATTTTGTGATTATGTACTTGATGAATGTATACAAAGTTACAGACTAAGACTAGGCTTAACTAATGAGTAGGTACATGACACTGTTAGGGCGTATGATTAGGTACCTAGTACGAATTCAATTTCACCCTTGTTGCGCGATGACGGCAAAGCCAAAAGAAGTTTCAAATCGTATTTGTTTTATTTGTAAAACTTGGTGTCGTCGTCTAACGGGCCCAAATTGATGACCATTTCACCATCCCTTTTTTTTTTGGGTGGGAAATTATCAATAACTTCTCCCGCTCTGAACCGAGCGAGGGCGTGTCAGACTTTTACTGACTAAGACCCACCCGTGTTCCTTCAGTTGCCTGTGCCAGGGGCCACGGTATCTCTTTCGAACAACCCGCGACCCTGGCAGGCATCGGCCCTAGCGCACCCCGTCAGTTAGTGCTGATATCTCTTTGAGGCACGCGTGGAACACAACGCGCCGTCGACCCCGGCCTGGTCCTTACCAGACGGCGAGCTGTCCATTGCTCCCCGTCCGCAAGCCCGTGCCTCCGGTGTCCGTGAATCGGCTGTCGACTCCCGACGCCCAGGGAGACACCCTGGGCGTCGGGAGTCGACAGCCGATTCCTGTGGCGACTAGAGACGTGAGGGCGCAAAGATTGCCTCTCCCTCACGCGTTCCGCCGAACAAGGTACAGGCAATGTCAGTATGCATACTTTATAATAGGAAGCAGTTTATTAAAATCCAGCATTTTCCTTAAGTTTGCCATATGTCATTGTTGCATATGTGGGTAATTAGGAATAAGCGGACAGTCTTGTATTTGTACCTGTCTCCAGTTGAATATACGCTCGGTTCGAACGCACGTCTTTTATTTAGCAGTGGCGACGAGGATTAAAAAACAAACTTTGTTCGGAAATAATAGTGTCGTGTAATCGTGGACAATCGTTACAATGTCTGTGGGAAAAATCAGAGACTTTGATGTGAAAACCGGTAACTGGTCAACATATGTGGAGCGGCTAGAAATGTACTTTGTGGTTAACAAAATAACGGACGATTTAAAGTTGCCAACATTAATCGCGATAATCGGAGAACAGGCTTACGAATTGTTGTCTACATTAGCGAGTCCTAAGAAGCCATCAAACTTATCATATACAGTCGCGGTGGATCTACTGCGTGCACATCTGCAACCGACACCGTCAATCTTGGCAGAGAGGTATAGATTTCGACAAAGACGGCAAGTTGCAGGCGAATTGATAGCGGACTACGTGGCGGACTTGAAAAAGATGGCTAGGTACTGTGAGTTCAAAACGAACTTGGAAGAAAACCTACGGGATCAGTTTGTGTGCGGTCTGCGGAGCGATTTTATTCGGCAAAGGTTATTCGCAGAAAATGATCTAGACTACAACAAAGCACTACAGTTAGCCAATACCCTGGAGGCAGCCGAGCGGGACGCCGGAGCTGTTGAGGGCTCGCGGGAACAAGTTCCGGACCGGGAACTTAGCGAGAAGATGCACAAGTTAGAAATCAGAAATTGTTCAGCGTGCGGTGGCAATGGACATAGCCCGCTAAACTGCAGGTACAAAGATTTTGAATGCAGTTACTGTGGAAAAATAGGCCATTTACGAAGAGTATGCATGAAGAAAGAATACGAACGCCGTAGGACATCGGCTAATTCAAAGTCCAACGACAGCGACACGCGAGGAAGGTCACGCAGAGGTCGCGCGCTCGGTCCGGGCGGCCACAGCGCGTGGAAGGACGGCGGGAAGCGACGCAGGGGCGCGGCAGCGGCGGCACGCGGTACACGCGGCGGAGGAAGCGCGGCTGACGCGGCCTGCGACGCTGCCGGTGCAGCGCACTGGCTACGCGAACCAGCAGCGGGTGACAGCTCCGGGGAGGAACGGGAAGCGTCGGGCTATGATGAGGAGGCAATGTACCAGATGTCTTTAGCGAAGTATAGACCGGTGTGTATGACAGTGAATGTAAACAATAAACCTTTAAAAATGGAAGTCGATACGGGGTCGGCGTTATCTTGCATAAGTTATTCAACATACACTACATTGTTTAAAGATTTACCTCTAGAAACATGTAAATTAAAGTTAAAATATGTAAACGCAATATAAAAAAAGCAATTAAGGCGAAAACAGACATACACGCTTCCTTGTGTAGATTCCTACTAGCTTACAGAAATACACCACACTATACAACCGGGGAAAGTCCGGCAAAGATGTGCATAGGGCGCAATTTGCGCATGCGCCTAGATTGCTTAAAACCTGATCAGAAAGAATTAGTAAAGGCCCGCCAGAAGCAGGCGGAAAAGTCGGCTGGGGGAACGGTTCGACAATTTACATCGGGGGACGAGGTCTGGTCACAGTATAAAGATCATACAGTATTGTAACTCGGCCGTAACCTTGAAATAAATGCCTACAGCCGCGCGGTACGTAAACATGCGATAGGGCTGGCGCCTCCAGCATTTTAATTACATTTGCCTACTTTGTGTTTCCACTTAGTTTTCTTATTGTATTTTACTGTGTGTACATAAATAGATAATAAAATAAATAAATAAATATACTTACTTTTTTATATAAACAAATAAAATACTTTTTGAATTGAATAGGAAGTGTTTAATAAAAATGCGTGTTGTTTTATGTTTGGTAGATTTAATTAAAAAACCATGCCTATGTTTGAATAACAAATCTTATAAATTTGCGACCGAAAAATATTTGCGCCTGGACTGAGACGTACGAAATGCTTTATACATTTTAAAGTATAAAAATCCGCATTCTAATATAAAGCTTAACTAAAAATTGTTTTGGGAAACATGGACAAGGTGGAGAAAAAGGAGTATCTCTTACTTGGTTATGGATACCTGCAGCTACTTTACAATTTATATGTTTGGTTTTAAATGAAGTTCGGAATATTTCCTCCATTTTTGTATTTATTCCACAAAATCTTCGCTGGGTACAATCAAAAAAGTTTGCGAATTAATTTGATTGTAGTCCGTATATCTTAATCATAGTATAATCTTATTGTAGTCTTATTGTAGCACAATATAGCCTACTCGTCATATTAAATATGTACTTGAACTTATTTTTAGTGAAAAAATCGCGCGGTTATTGTTAAAAAAACAACACACCGTCCGTTCGTCACTGCGGCACAGTCGCGACTGTCTGCATGCCGAGCGCATGCCGAGGTCGAGGCGCGTAGGTATAGCTCGCGTTTCGTCCGTTTGTATGAAGTCGAAATACTGTATGATCTTTATTCTGTGGTCTGGTTTAGAGACTATCGGGGCTTTGATAAGTGGACGGCGGGGACAGTAATAGAGAGGACAGGTAGTACAGACTACAAAGTGAGATCGATCAATGGAACCGTAGAACACAGACATGTCGACCAACTAAAGCTTAGAGTGTCAAAAGATGTAACTGAGATAGTAAAATTAACACGTAATAATTGTGACAATCACCCTGTACGCGAAAGATCTGTAAAACGATTCCGCCCTTCGCTAATTTTTCCAGTAGACAACGATCAGCTGTCCGGTACACCGGCACCGGTCAGGGGGCCGAACCCGCCCGCGCCGTTGGTAGCTGAAGGCGCATCACCAAACCCAACCGACGATACGGACATTGTGTCAACAGCAACCCCGCTAAAAACGGCTAGCGTGCCCATTGTGCAGGAAATAGATAGTCATGCCTCGAACAATAATGTACCTAATGAACCGCCTAATGTTCGGCGTGTACGTAAACCAGTGAGACGATATGGTATCGAGGACTGTTACAAGTAGTTAAGGAGGAAAGATAAAAGTTATATTTTAATTATTATGTTTTAGGAAATTGATTGTTATTTTGCTTGGTTCAGATATTTGTGGCAGTCTAATAGTAAGTGAGTTTTAGTAATTAGATACAGCTGTTGTTAATGTGTTAGTAATAAGTATTGTAGAAATTAAGGGTGGAGGTGTTGCATATGTGGGTAATTAGGAATAAGCGGACAGTCTTGTATTTGTACCTGTCTCCAGTTGAATATACGCTCGGTTCGAACGCACGTCTTTTATTTAGCAGTCATTACTTCCCAGAATTTGGTCCTTATTAACTACTTGCATCGTCTAAACACTATGTAGACGATAGAACTTTTCAACACACTTGCTCGTAAAGTGGCAATTATCGAACCGTTTTAGGTCCATAATGCAGTGTATTAAAAACGCGTGCTTTTTCTTTATATTATTCCACTAGTGCGATAATGCCACAGCTATAACTATTTACTAGTCGGTGATGCGCGCCAAAAGAAATCCGCGGACCATATTTCACTTTTTTTTATAAATAGTCTGTATTGTCCTTGGTCCCAAGATGAACTAATATTTATTTACCTTAACGTGAACGAGTAGTGGTAGACCGCGAAATTCAAATATTCTTACGTTTTTTGCCATTTGCAGGTCAGTGTCAGGTTGTATCTTGATCAAAATGTGATTCGCGATACTAACAGGTACATATTTAAAGAATTATAAGTAATCATTAGAATCATTAATACATATTTCTGAGTTAGATTTCTACCATTAGCACTTTTCCATTTTTGGTTCTTATGGTAGAAATCTAACTCAGAAAGATGGATTAATGAATATAATTCTCTAAATATTATGTACCTGTTATTAGCACGAATCATATTTTGATCAAGATACAATCTGACACTGACCTGCAAATTGCAAAAAACATAAGAAAATTTGAATTTCGCGATCTACCACTACCACTGACCTCTATAATACAAGTACGCTGTATTATAGAGGTCAGTGACCACTACCCATTCACCTTAGGGTGAATGCACAGGGACCACGGACAATTTAAGGTAAATGCGCAGTGGTAGACCGCGAAATTCAAATTTTCATAGGTTTTTTGCAATTTTCAGGTCGGTGTCAGGTTGTATCTTGACCAAATATGATTTGCGACTATAACAGGTACGTCTTTACAGAATTATAATCATTAGAATCATTAATACATCTTTCTAAGTTAGATTTGTTCCTTAAGAACAAATCTCTTATGGAAAAGAAAAATAGTACTTTCTAATTCCATACTAACGAAACTACAGTTTGACATACGACAACACTATGATCAGTCTAAACATTATTTTGTTTTTTTTTTCTATAGGCTGTTTAGTGGTCTGTTGTCAGTGCTTTGTGGGTGCTTTTATTTACACTTGCGCGCGCAAAGCTAGTGCTGGCTAATGCGGCGCGCGGAAAAACAAAATCAGCGCGCCATTTTCCATACAAGTTAATATTTAACAATACAAGTCTGTTTTTTTCCTCGCAAGTGTGTTGAAAAACGTCGTATGAAACGCGTGTGCATTGATCATTATCGCCGCCGGCGAGCGCGATAAGGAAGCCGAGCGTAATAGTAACAGTACATTATGATACATAGCACCCATGTATCATAATATACTATTATTGTTCCTTCAACATGCACACAATAAACTTGCATCGTGTAAATGGTTAGACAATGCAAGTTTCTTACCCGTGGCAAACAGTAAAATAGAAACAATAACTGACTTGCATCGTCTAAACAATATTTAGACCGTGCAACTTTTATTGTTGCTTCAACTTACACTACTGGCAATTAAATTGAATCGGATAAATCAGACTTAAGTTCAATCAATCGACTGCTATTAGTATCACAGACTAACATTGATTTTTGTACATAGTACGTTTTTAGACGCTAGGGTAGCAGTATATTAATATGTATACATATATAACTAGCGATGATGACTATAATGTAATAATGTATAATTATAACTTAACGCTAAAATAACTAGGTACTTATTTATTTACAATTAAATCTGGAGTTAAGAAGGAATGAAAGAAAAAATTAGGTACAACAAGGGTTTGAAAGTGGGTAAATAACTTATACTCTATTTAATAAATCATTACAAAACAGTGGAATCAAGTCACAAAGTTATCTTAGAAGAAGAGTTTCAGGTTATCTTGAATATTGATTGACCGTTAAAGCATGATAATGATTTAGATCCCTGCTAGAGACAATCACAAATTATTTTATCTTGCTTAAAATCGGTCTTATTTGTCAATAGAGTAGAGATAATCATAATAATAAGCAATATAAAAACATTCAGAGAAAGTGTTTCAATTGTTCACTTTGACCATCGTCGTTTGACATGGAGATATATAGAATGAATGTTCGATTTATAGGAGAAGAAGCAGCAGTACGAGGTGATTCAATTAAATTAGTTTCGGATTATTGTAGGTAATTTCGTTGAATCTCAGCGAACCAGGAGTAGTGGTTTTGATGTCATCTTCTGTTGGACAAAAAAATGTAATTAAAATGTTGTTCCATTTAAAATACCAGCATAACATCACGTCTTTAATCCGCAAAAGGTTAGTCAGAGGTGAACCTATAGTGTACTATGTATAGTATACCCACATCTCGCCAGTTATGTTTATGTCCCATGTAATAGGGGGCGAGCCCATTGCCATCATCATCATCATCATTTCAGCCGAAAGACGACCACTGCTGGAGATAGGCCTACCCGAAGCACCTCCAGTTCGACCGGTTCTGTGCTTCTCGCATCCAACGGGTTCCTGCGGCCTTCACAAGGTCGTCAGTCCACCTTGTGGGAGGCCTTCCAACGCTACGCCTTCCGGTACGCGATCGCTACTCCAGAACCTTTCGGCCCCATCGGCCATCTTTTCTGCGAGCAATGTGCCCTGCCCACTGCCACTTAAGTTTGGCAATTCTTCAGGCTATGTCGGTTACCTTGGTTCTCCTGCGGATCTCCTCACTCCTGATTCGATCACGCAGGGAAACTCCAAGCATTGCCCTCTCCATTGCCCTTTGGGTGACTTTTAGCCTTCTTACTACTGGTGAAAAACGTTCGTCTTAAGACACTGCGGTATGTGGGGCGAAAAGATATAGCGTAGCTTCCTGAACGCTGCCCAGCCGAGTCAGATTCGTCGATTGACCTCTTTCTCAAAGTTAGACCTACCTAACTGGACAGTTTGTCCTAGGTAAACATACTCGTCCACGACTTCGAGTGTAGCGTCTCCAATCTTTATGAGAGTGGGTGTTACATGGGCATTTAACATGACCTTAGTTTTGTCCATGTTCATTTTAAGACCCACTCTTTCGGAGGTCATCGAGCATTGTACTGAGGTCCTCCATAGTCTCAGTCATGGCTACGATATCGTCGGCAAACCGAAGGTGAGTTATGTACTCGCCATTGATGTTGATGCCAGCCCTTTTCCAGTCCAGAACCTTGAAGACATCCTCCAGTGTAGCGGTGAACAGTTTCGGAGAGATAACGTCTCCCTGTCTCTCACCTCGCTGCAGAAGGATAGGTTTCGAGGTCTGATCCTGGAGTCGGACTGACATGGTGGCATTTTCGTACAGACTTCAGCACCTCGATGTACCGATAGTCGATCTGGTACCGTTGAAGAGACTGCAGCACAGCCCATGTCTCGATCGGATCAAAGGCTTTCTCGTAGTCCACAAACGCTAAGCAGAGAGGCAGGTTATATTCTTCGGTCTCCTGTAAAACCTGTCACAGCGTATGTATGTGGTCTACGGTGCTAAAGCCTTTACGGAATCCGGCTTGTTCGGGAGGCTGGAAGTCGTCAAACCTGCGCGCGAGACGGTTCGTGATGACTCTCGATCAGATTGTAGACATGGCTCAGAAGTGTGATATTCTTAAGAAGGGCATTATCGCCCTTCTTAAAGAAAGGTATCACCACATCTCTGTTCCATGCCTGTGGTGTTTTGCCCTCGAGTATGACGGAACCAAACAGCTTCTGAAGGGCCTTAAGAACGGGTTTTCCGCCGGCCTTCAGCAACTCGGCCATAATTCCGTAATCACCCGGCGCCTTGTTTGTTTTTGAGCTGCTTCAGAGCCATCCTAATCTCGTAAAGGCTGACGTACGGGATGTCTTTGGTATAGTGTCGGGTCAATCTAGCTCTTGGGTCGTTTGCCAGATTCATAACGGGGTTACTTGTTGACGTGTATAACTGTCCATAGAACCTCTCGATCTCTCTCAACTGCTCAGGTTTGGCGGATACGATCCTGCCATCATCGGTCTTCAGTTTCATAAGCTGGCTCTGCCCAATAGACAGATCTCTAGCAAAGACCTTGGAGCCTTTATTTCGCTTTATCGCATCCTTAATACGATCTGTATTAAAGCGGCGAAAATCGCTTGTCAAGGACTTAGAGATCCGTCTATTGAGTTGCCGGTAATTTAGCGCATCATCCGAAGACTGCAGGATCATCTCGCGCCTCTCCTTCATGAGCCGCAAAGTAGGATCAGAGAGCTTCTTTTTTGAATTCGTACGAAGGGTCTTGAAGATCTTAGACCCGACCGTATAGACAGTTTCCACGAACCCATCGTTATAATCGTCCACGGAGCTCCCTAGGCATCCGAAACGATTCTGGAGTTTGAGCTGAAAGCTCTCGGGATGGACCGAAATGGACCTGGATCGGTGCTGGACGGAGCGTAGACTTCATCAGTCGAGATCCTTCCAGCTTGTTATTTAAGTTTAATGTGCCTCTTACCATGCGGTGATCACTTCCGGTTTTCACCGCGTTGATCACAGAGACATCATTTAATACTTGCTTCTTCGTCGATATAATGAAGTCAATCTCCTTTTTAGTTGCACCATCCGGGCTCTGCCAGGTCCACTTTCTGTGGTCACGTTTTCTGAAGAAGGAATTCATAATAAAGAGGCCTTCCTTCTCCATAAAACTGGCCAGTAGGTGGCCCCGTCGGTTCCGGCGTCCAACTCCAAATTGCCCGACTCGCAGCTCATCATCGTTTCATCGCGCGGCTCGGCCTCACGGAGCCGTGCGGCCTAGTGGGCGGCTTAAAATATCTCGAGAGGAAGTCAAAACACTCACTAGAGGGATGAGAGCTACTCTTCAATTAGTATTCATTAGGAATAGGTATCATTGATCTGAATGATTTATACAAAAAATCAAAAGTACTTACTTCCGCATATTACTCCAACGCCCCATAGGATGAGAATTATCAGTGGTACGATGCACAGCAGTGACAATAGTAAACCGATAATATTGCACAGAAGACTACACACGCAGCTGTAAAATCCAAAATACAGATTTAATATAGGTACTATTTGTACATTACATGTGACGTCACACAAATCTTACATATCAAAGACAAAGTATCCAGCATACATACACACAACTGCTCGACAAAAGCCATCGAGTAGTAGCCGGAGGACTACTGTCAAAGATCCACGAATGACAGCCGGGACCAACGGCTTAACGTGCTTTTCGAGGCATGGAGGGGTCTCGGTATGTAAAGATGGTCACCCATCCACAGACCAACCGCGGTAAGCGTATCTTAAGCTGATCGATCGATCTGTGCGGCTGTTATTATTTGGCCACGGGCGCCTCCACACTACACTGCACTGCTGGACAAAAATACAATAATAATAGCTTTCTAGGCTTCTGCCGCGTGGATTTTTGATTTTTGTGGATTTTTTTACCATGGTGCCTTACCGTGGGATACTTCCCACGGTAATGTATTACCGGGACTTAAAGCACCTCATATGTTTATCCAGGTTATAAATAAGTATCTGAGTTCCAAATTTAATTCAATGTTTACGCGGCGCACGCCAGTAAAGATTCCAGTTGGCATGATTTTTTCCGACATCTTAACAAAATTATACAGGTTAAACTTCCTCATGAATCACTCTATCCATTCGTGAAAACCGTATGAAAATCCGTTCGATAGTTTTTGAGTTTATCGCATTCAGATGAGGCGGAGGGACTCTGTTTTTATTACAAGCTTTTATTTAGCTTACAAGCTTTTTACCCGACTGCGCGACGCAAAGGAGTGGTAATGTGTTCATCAGCCTATGTATGTATGTATGTATATAATAATATATAATAATCATAAGATTTATTCAAAAATATAAAGACTAACGTAAACCCGGGGGCACGGAAGTGCCCCCACCAAGTCGAGCAAAAAGGGGCACGGCCGTACCATCCTTTCTCGAAGCAGTTCAGGCCATTTTCGACCCCCTATAACTTCGTTGTGGATAAAACTAGAGACCTGAATTTTCAGTAATTAAGCAGGCATTGTATAAACACGATATATTTCAAATTTCATTCAATTTGAACCAGTAGTTTAAGAATTATAACTAGTCAAAGTTTCTTAATTTTGTCACTCACTGACTGACTGACTGACAGATCATCAAAACTCTAAGGCACTTCTAGCAGACATAGAAGCTTCAAATTTAGAATACAATTAGTGTTTAGTGTATATATCAAGGAAAAACTAAAATATTTTGCAATTTCGTTCCAGTTTTCTAGATACACCAACTGCATAAATAACTTTGTAATCCCATATAAATATATAGTATTACAAAGTTACATTTGCAGTTAATGAATCAGTGTACCTGTTTATCACTGCATAGTATAAAACAAAGTAGCTTCCCGCTGTCTGTCTGTCCGCATGTATGCTTAGATCTTTAAAACTGCGCAACGGATTTTGATACGATTTTATATGTATTATACATGCATAATAGAGTAGAGAAACTAGAGTAGAAATACTGATATTCAGCTGCATCCGGTTAGACTGGAAGCCGACCTCAACATAGTTGGGAAAAGGCTAGGCAGATGATGATGATGATGAATAGAGTAGAGAAACACTGATAATAATTTTAGAGGTTTCTAATGTGATGTCGTAAATAAACACATTTTTTGCGCTTATATTGCAAAAGCTAGGTGAACCCTACGAGATAGATCAAAATAATGTACCACAGCATTGTACACCTTAAAAAGGTCTACAAAAAAGTCCACGATGGTATATGTCTATCTCTTAGGGATAACCCACAATAACCATTTTTTATCCTTTACGTTTTACAAGAAATAATGGCTTATTTACGAAGCGATTTTAAGCAATACAGCATTAATCCTTATCCAATTAAGTACCTTAAATACATTGTGCATTTAATATAGATCAATTTGGCCCTTACAGCATGTAATTTAAATGAATATTTTCGAAGATATTACAGATTTCAAATGTAGGGACATAGCGGTAGCGCTGGTGAGTTTACTTAAGGCAACCACAGGATAGTCCGGTTAAGTAGTCACGACCTCTCATCGTTTGGGGTGGGGTATCCATCGAGAACAGCAACTCCCCTAAATATCTTGGTGTTACCCTGGACAGGTCTTTAACATATAGCAAAAACTGCAGGAATATCAAGCGGACTACTGGACTGGCGCTATCTTTTTCTGCGGGAGAATTCGCGTGCCCCATGTGAAGCCGTTCTGCTCATGCAAAGCTGGTGGACACAGCTTTGAATGAATCGTGCCGGATCATCACTGGCTGGCTAAAACCAACCCCAGTACAAATGCTGTATCCACTAGCAGGAATAGCGCCACCAGTGCCTCGCAGAGCGGTGGCAAGCTCCAGCGAAAGAGCCAAAATGGTCTCCGACACACAAAACCCTTTGCACGACAACATCCTTGTGCCACAAAGGCTGAAAAGTCGAAACAGTTTTTAAAAGTGTGTCGTTCCACTCACTGGCGAACCATCACAAGAGAGACTGAAGTTGTGGCGAGACAGTGCTTTCTTACCCAAACCGTTCGGTCCACCCGCTGACCTCCCACCTGGACATGAGTTTCCTTTGGGTAACCTGGAAGTCTTTAAACAGACTCCGCACCCAGGTTGGCCGAAGCAAGGAAAACCTGTTCAGGTGGAAATTCATAGACGACTCCGCCTTGGAGTGTAAATGTCTACAGCACTTTATGATTAGCAGCGATCGGACGCGTTTATCGGAGCTCTCTAGCAAGGAAAATATCATTATCCATACTAATATTATAAATTCGAAAGTAACTCTGTCTGTCTGTCTGTATGTTACCTTTTCACGCCTAAACCATTGAACGGATTTCGATAATATTTGGCAGAGAGATAGATTGCATCCCGGGAAAGGACTTGGGATAGTTTTTATCGACATACCTCGCGGGCGAAGCCGCGAGCGGAAGCTATAGTGTATAATTGAATGTACCTAGATCTTCAAAGGTAACTTGTAAAATGGTCAACGGATTAGGTTAAAAAAAAGTTAAAAGTGTACCGGAAAGGAAAAAAAGTAGGACAATCTACAAAAAGAAGTGAGATGCCATCAAAAACAAAACTTGTAAAAAAAACCAAGTCTCGCAACTCAGTTCTTCTACCATAAAAAGTTGTGAGATCCATGTAATACCAAGTCGGTTAATTTATTCAGTCCCTACTTAAGGGACCTTCTGTCCTCAGTTATTACGTAATTAGCTAACCTAACAATATCTTGTAGTGACGATATCAATATTAAAAATTTATTATGTTTAAAATACATAGATTGACTTGGCAATCGCACTGTGAGATACATTGTGTTTTCATGCGATGGCCAAGTCAATCTATTTATTTTAAACATAATAAATTTTATGTGCGTGTGGTGTGAGGGCCACTTTGTTAAAACTCTTTGAAAATGTGCTTAGGATTTAGTGAACATTCCCAAAGAATTGTGAAAGTTGGTTTCAGATTTTGTGAAAGTCTAATAACCGAGTTATAGACTGAAAAGTTGGGCCCTCAGTTCTCACATAGAGGATTGAGGGCCCACCTAAAACTGATAAACTATGGACACTACAGAAAAAGTCTTAATGCCAAAATCTAAGCAAATGCCAAACAAAATTTGTGAAAACAAGATATTATCGCAAAACACTGTCCTACTTTGTATATCTTCGTACAAAATGGGCCCTCAATTCTCATACACGTAAAAGTTTATTACGCAATTATAATGAAATCATTAACTTACAGCTACTGTTTGAAATCCTATATGCTACTAAATAAATTGTGAAAAGGAAATTGCTCATTTCTCTACTGACCGCCGTTGCGCATCAAACAATTTTGTATGCTACCATAAATTGGATATAAAAGCGGGGTAATGTCGTACTTTCATAGGAAATTAAAATTATCCATTTCTTTATTGGGGTTTTTGTTGTACTTTGATTTTCTGCTCAGTTTTGAGGTTAGTTTTGTAACAAATCTTTCACCAAAAAAACAGTATTTTACAACAATATGATTTGATTCACATAAAACAACAGAAAATAGTTCCAATAAATCAATGAATGATCCCAATTAAATAATATTACAAAAGTAGGTCATGCTAAATGTAGGTTTTGATAGGAAATAGAAAATAAAAATGCTTGAATATAGGAATGCAATAGTTTCATTGGTCCATACTATCATCATATTCATAAAATATGTCGTCTAAAAGCGGAGCCGGTGGCTCCACAGACCTAAATCGAGCCCAACTAAGATACCACAAAATGGTCATAATGAGAGCACATCATCCCATTGTCTGATTACCCACCAAACAATTGCAATAATAGCTATTAATATCACCTAGGTACTGAGTTACTTATTAATTAAAATGTAAGCGTAACCTTTCTGCTGAGATGTCGTGACTTAATTCTTCCCCTTACGTGTCCGTTCCCAGTACCATCGGCAAGTCAACCTCAATGTCGTTTGCTAGTTCAATTCCGCATATTTCGTTCCTACTCACATGCTCCCAATAATACGACTAACATCTAAAAATAAATATAATAGATATATCATATTCAGTAAAGAAATTGATCTTAGCATTAGTTTAATAGAAAATATACATATTGTATTAGTTTAATAGAAAATACACATATTGTCACAGACAGGCAAAAGTCACAAACAAAATCAAATCAAACTAAGAAAAGTATAACTGGTGGTTCTTAATTATCATCTCATCATCTTCCTCTTAGCGTGTCGATAGCAATCTAAATGGACTCGGCCCAGAATTCAGCTACTTGTTTGCCGCCATCACCAGCGTCCTTCAGTTCCAGTAAAGTGCAGCAGACGGGACACGATATTAAGTGTCCCATCGTTTGTGAAACAGCACAACATTTACACTCCAAGGCGGTGTCGTCTATGAATCTCCTTACTTCGGCCAACCGTGGTCCGAAGGTTACCCAAGGTAACTCATGTCCTGGTAGGAGCTCTTCAGCCGGTGGAACGAATGGTTTGGGTAAGGAAGCACTGTGTCGCCACAGCTTCAGGTTGTATTGTGATCGTTCGCAAGTGAGTGGTACAACACACTTCCCCACTTTTCTCATCATGGTGCATTTAAATGTATATTTTGAACTTAGTTAAACAGCTTCTAGTATTAGCTGTAAACAACAAAATACAAATGTGCTGAAAGACTTCCATTATATCCGTTGCCTCTCCGACTTGATGACGGGGTAGACACAGCTCCCACAGCGTGACATTTTTAACGAAATCGTTGGTGATTTACTGCACTGAAAACACAGGCCGTAGTCGTAAAACCGTTCTACACAATCCACAGTACAGAAACAGTACAATGGTCTCTATAAGAATTCTTGACCGTGCAGAAATCTGAAGACTCAACTGGACACGATGTTAACGCAATGATAAGTTATTTTTTAGCACAACAAACTCAACAACTATCAATAAACAAGTAATAACAATGTTCGCTGCGAAGTGCTGGTCGGCAGGTCGACCGACATGAGATGCTTTGTTTGACAAATAATTATTGACAGTGAGTGACACTTTTGACACATTTGGCAGTTCACCTTTCACATTGCCCGTGATAGTGTTACCAACAGTTAATCTTAATCACCCTGACCATGTGATTTGTCAATAATAGAAATAGTTTTAATTAGTAAAGTAATGTAACTACACTAACAAGTATGGACAAATAATTAGTCTGAAATAAATGATTTAATTTAATATTATTTTAAAGATCTTAAAAATATATAATTATATTAAGTTAATTATGTTAAGTGGAGAGCAGTGGTGGCCAAGTGGTAACGGCCGCGACTTACGAGTTGTAGGTCGTAGGTTCGAACCCAGACAGGCGCTTTACTTTGAGTTAATTATTTCATCACCACTGCTATCAAAACGGTGAAGGAAAACATCGTGAGGAAACCGGCATGTCCTAGAACCAAAAATTCGAAGACATGTGACATCTGCCAATCCGCACTGGGCCCGCGTGGTGGATTACGGCCCACTCCCTCTCACCGAGAGGAGGCCTGTGTCCCAGCAGTGGGAACAGTATAGGCTGATTATGGTATGGTTATGTTAATTAAAAAATAATAAGGAGGACAAATGATAAAAAAATACTTTTACACGTCAAACATATTTTTTTAAACTAGATGAGAAGGGCGTTTCCTATCTGACAACTCTGAGAAGAAAGGCCGAAACAAACTCAGAGTCACAATCTCTTTTAAAGCCCAGACATAATCTTGGTCAGATCATGTGCAGACCATGTGTAAAGGTGTCTGAAATGTTCTTTTGAGAAAAGAACCACACAGATTGAGCGGACCTGTCCAGTCAGTGCTCCCATTTGTCAGTAAACGTGCAGCTCAACGCAGAACTTAAGGAGCTCAACGATTCGACGAACAATACCAAAGAAGGGACATTTGGGTAGGCCGTATAAATTAGGTACTCCAACTGCCAGATCATGACTAAAACGGAATCAATGACCCAGGAAGAATGTCATAGTTGAAATTATTTTTAAAACTCAGCGTCTGTCTTTATACTAAGCGTAAGACCGATTATGGGGAGGTTCTTAAAATTGGCAACACTGCTTTTACAAAAATACTCCATTTAAAAAAATATGCAATAAAATCGAATTAATAACTAATTAAATACAAAATATTAACCTCACATACGATTTCAATCAACTGAACTCAGAAAAGATAAAAAAATATTTTATAATTTATAAGTATATTTTTATGGCCATACTCTATTGCTTTAAAGCGGTACTGGTTATGGGCAATTTCCTTTATGAAAGCAAGAACAGGTCACCACCTTTTGTTGTTTAAAAGTTATGACCTTGATAAAATTCGGGCCCTCAGTCCTCCATTTTATTTTGTTTTCGATTTATTACGCTTATCGTATGAAAGATAAGACAAATACAAAATTGTGTCTTTTTGTGAAAAAAATTGTGCAACAAATGCGATAATAAGCGAAAAATCGAAGAAAGTTTATTAAAACCTATGACTCTACATTTACTAATCTTTACTGCAATCTAAAAGAAATTGTGGTCACCCTATTTGCAAATTCAGATAATAAAAATAAAACTCGATTTTCTTATATAATAAAGGGTCTTTTAATTTCTTTCTGGTATCGAATTTGTTGCACAATTTATTTCACAAAAGGTGACAATTTTGTATTTGTCTTATCTTTCATACGATAAGCGTAATAAATCGAAAACAAAAGAAATGGAGGACTGAGGGATAACTTTCAAACAACAAAAAGTGGTGACCTGTTCTTGCTTTTATAAATTTTCACAATTTATTTAGTAGCATATAGGATTTCAAACAGTAGCTGTAAGTTAATGATTTCATTATAATTGCGTAATAAACTTTTACGTGTATGAGAATTGAGGGCCCATTTTGTACGAAGATATACAAAGTAGGACAGTGTTTTGCGATAATATCTTGTTTTCACAAATTTTGTTTGGCATTTGCTTAGATTTTGGCATTAAGACTTTTTCTGTAGTGTCCATAGTTTATCAGTTTTAGGTGGGCCCTCAATCCTCTATGTGAGCACTGAGGGCCCAACTTTACAGTCTATAACTCGGTTATTAGACTTTCACAAAATCTGAAACCAACTTTCACAATTCTTTGGGAATGTTCACTAAATCCTAAGCACATTTTCAAAGAGTTTTAACAAAGTGGCCCTCACACCACACGCACATCAAATTTTTAATATTGATATCATCACTACAAGATGTTGTTAGGTTAGCTAATTACGTAATAACTGGGGACAGAAGGTCCCTTAAGTTGGGACTCAATAAATTAACCGACTTGGTATTACATGGATCTCACAACTTTTTATGGTAGAAGAACGAAGAGTTGCGAGACTTGTTTTTTTTTTACAAGTTTTGTTTTTGATGGCATACAGTTTTTCTTAAATCTATGTCGAGTTCACCCATGATTTGTGCCTGAACTAGGTAAGCCTGTGTTTCAGGCGATTAGTGCATGGTAACATTAATTGATTAAATAATCACATACTTATAGTATTTGTCTTATTGGTACATATGTAAAAAGGTGTATAAAATTATATAATACTAAAAACAATATTTACTTTAACACAAGTAATAACTTCTCTGTATCTTCATAGGACATAGTTTGAAGAGTCTCCATAAGGATTTTCTTGCAATTACTATTATTTAAGGAGTAGATGTTTCCTTTATCATTAAGCCTATTATAGAGTAGCGGTCCGAGGTACATATAAAATTTGGCTGTGAAAGCATGTTTTGTACTTCTTTGAGGGCAAACTATATCTTTCCGTCTCCTTTTTGTAAATTCAGTGCTGTATGGAAACGCTGCGTGTTGTTTTAGTACAGTGCTCATTATAAATAACTGTCGAACTGTAAGTACTTTACAAGCTTTATACAGGATGTTAGTGGGGAAAAGAAAAGGGCGGCAAGTAGCCACCTTGAGAAATAGCTCTTTGAGCTCTTTCAATGGGCAATAACAAAGTTTTATTCGCTCCACCCCATGAAGTAATACAGTAAGTCAAAATTGACTGACAAAGAGCAAAGTATACTTGCCTAATTATTTTTGGATCTGCAATAAATCGTATCTTTTTGAATACGTATATCAGCTTACGAATTCTATTATTTAGAGCTTCCATATGTGGTTTGAAGGAAAGGGTTTCATCTATTATAATACCCAGGTATTTTATTTTATCTGTCTTTTTAATATTAGGACACTTACACTGGCTATCTGCAGGGACTGGACAACAATGAGCATGCAACGCTGAGGGGATCTTCGATATTTGCTTGCGCATCGAAAATTTAATGTAATTAGTCTTATCTGCATTTAGGGTCAGTGAGTTATTTTGAAGCCATTTATTTACAATGTTGAATCCGTGTTGCGCAAGATTGTAGACTTCATTTTCTGAGTCAGCCGAAAAAAGTAGAGCAGTGTCGTCAGCGTAAGTTATAATAGTGCCATGCTCTAGCTTTAGATTGCTAAGGTCATTTATGTAGATCAAAAACAGTGTGGGCCCTAAAATACTTCCTTGAGGAACACCAAAAAATGTGTTTTTTTGAACAGCGCTAGAACATTGCCAATCTTTACGCACTGGGAACGTATGTATGTTTGTATGTTCCTTTGAAGTACTATACAGACCAAACGCCTGGGCCGATTTTTATGATTCACACGTTAATCGATTCCTCTTAGTCCGGCGAATGTCACTAAAGTCATGACGTTACTGAAAATTCAATATGGCGACTACTGGACGCCATATTAAATAAATTTTTTAATTTTTTTTTTTTCAAAACCTATCGAGTTGGGTATCAAAATAAAGGGTTTTAAAAGGTGATTACAAAAATATATACAACATATACTATACTTAAAAGCAATTCGAAGTGACAAATTGTAAAAAATACCTACCAAGAACTAAATCGTCTGCAAAATCTTTCGCATTTTGTAAACTAAAACGCTGAAAATAAAAAATTTATTTAAAAAAATAAAAAGCCCGAACGCGGTAAAAAACTTAAGTTAAAAAAAAAACTGAAAAGCTGATAACAAGCCCATTTTAAATTAAATAAAAGTTGGAAGCAGGCGGGACCCATACCATTTTTATTATATTTTCAAATTCAAATGGGTCCAGAAGTCTTAAGAAGAAGAAGACGGGCAGATAGCAATTCGGCACGCGCACCACGAACGCCTTGAAGTTGACGTTGCGGTGCGACTCCAGTAACTGCACCCTCGGCGTGTACCTCGTCTTCTGGCGCACGTACTCCACGATGTCCTCCGCCTTAGTGGTGTAGTGTAGGCGGGAGATGTACACCGGTGTGTTCGGCTTTGCGGCACGCAAGCTGACTTCGGGCTCCGTAGGAGTTTTGCCGCAGCGGTTCTTGTTCGTTCGCGACCGGCGCTTCCTCCTTTGCACCGTCACGAAACCCACAACCTGATCAATCGAAACGTGCGGCTGTTATAACAGCCACAAGCCCTCTCTAGCTTTTTACTAAATAATCTGTGCAATAAAAAAATCGCTTCAAAAAGTCGTCCCGTGAATGCCGACCCTTATCAAGCCATTACGTTACCTTAGTGTAACGCATGAATAAGCTATGGGGTTGAAAAGCTATCCACGACACGGCCTGAAGGTGTTTGAGGCATCTTGTACCGTATCGAGATAAGATAGCGCAAATTATAAGACGGGGACTGAAAAATATTTTACCAAGCGGATTTTTAGGATAAATGTCAACAGGTTTTGTTTTTGGAAGTTTTTCACTGTGACAATGTTTTCGGCTGAATAAAATAGTGGGTGACTCATGGTTACTTAAATTTGATACCTTTTAAATACAAACAGGGAATAATACGAAATACAAAGAAAAATACAATAAAAGCTAATTAATATTAATTTAAGGGGATTACAGGACCTAAACGCAAAAAATGCAAGTTTCAGAAATAATAAAAGTATGATCGACTTCAGTAAATAAAATCAGAATAAATATATGATATAAGGAATATCAGTTGTATCTGGGGGCACGGGAGTGCCCCCGCCAAGTCGAGCAAAAAAAGCGGCACGGCCGTACCATCCTTTTCTCAAAGTAGTTCAGGACATTTTCGACCCCCTATAACTTCGTTGTGGGAAAAACAAGAAGCCTGAATTTTCAGTAACCAAGCAGGCATTGTATAAACACAGTATATTCAAAATTTCATTCAATTTGAACCAGTAGTTTAAGAATTATAACTAGTCAAAGTTTCTTAATTTTGTCACTCACTGACTGACTGACTGACTGACCGATCATCAAAACTCTAAGGCACTTCAAGCAGACATAGAAGCTTCAAATTTAGAATACAATTAGTGTTTAGTGTATTAACCAAGGAAAAACTAAAATATTTTGCAATTTCGCTCCACTTTTCTAGATACATTAACTGCATAAACAACTTTGTAATCCCATATAAATATATAGGATTACAAAGTTACATTTGCAGTTAATGAATCTGACCGCATTAATTCAGTGAGAATCCGCAATAACAGAACGCCAGTGGTCTTTTCCGGCGACGACGGACAATTTAAGGTAAATGCGCAGTCGTAGACCGCGAAATTCAAATATTCTTACGTTTCCTGCAATTCAATTTGCAATTTTTTACGATTATATAGGTAGGTACTTACTGTATCATTTATATTTCCGATGATCTCATATTATATGGTCACCCTACTGCACTTTTCCCTAACAATAAATTAAAAAATGTAATATCTCTTAAATTATATGTCTCGTAATTATTGTTATATCTCGTAAGTATATAGTCTGTGTGGTGCCGGACTTAAAGAATACCACCACCCCTTACTTCCCGTGGGTGTCGTAAAAGGCGACTAAGGATCGTACCGGAGAATGGGCAGCAGCGTTCTCTATGTATTCCACCATCATACCATACTGCGATCGCCAACCCGCCTGCCAAGCGTGGCGATTATGGCAAACCCTCCCAAAATTGGGGGAGGCCTATGTCCAGCAGTGGACGTCTATCGGCTGAAACGACGATATAAATGTAAATTATTTTTATGTAAAACTTTCAAATTCAAATTCATTTATTTCGTGTTCACAGGGTACATACAAAAGGTGTTATAAATACATAAGATCCGAGCTGTGCCCCGCCAAAAGGCATACAAAATATCAAAGGTTCCATAATGCCATGTGATAATTAAATAAAAATAAAAAAATTACAACAATAATCAAAATTAACAAAATTATTTAGTATGTCATAACATGAGCACAGATTGGATTTAGTTAACAAGTAGGTACCTATCTCACTCCTGAGCCATGTCTACAAGCTGTTTTCGAGAGTCATCACGAACCGTCTCGCGCGCAGGTTTGACGACTTCCAGCCTCCCGAATAAGCCGGATTCCGTAAAGGCTTTAGCACCGTAGACCATATACATACGCTGCGACAGGTTATACAGAAGACCGAAGAATATAACCTGCCTCTCTGCTTAGCGTTTGTGGACTACGAGAAAGCCTTTGATTCGATCGAGACATGGGCTGTGCTGCAGTCTCTTCAACGGTGCCAGATCGACTATCGGTACATCGAAGTGCTGAAGTGTCTGTACGAAAACGCCACTATGTCAGTCAGACTCCAGGATCAGGCCTAGAAACCTATCCTTCTGCAGCGAGTTGTGAGACAGGGAGACAATATCTCTCCGAAACTGTTCCCTGCTGGAGTGGAGGATGTCTTCAAGGTTCTGGACTGGAAAGGGGCTGGCTTCAACATCATTGGCGAGTACATAACTCACCTTCGGTTTGCCGACGACATCGTAGTCATGGCTGAGACTATGGAGGACCTCAGTACAATGCTCGATGACCTCAGTAGAGCCTCCAAAAGAGTAGGTCTTAAAATGAACATGGACAAAACGAAGGTCATGTCAAATGCCCATGTAACACCCACTCTCATAAAAATCGGAGACGCTACACTCTAAGTCGTGGACGAGTACGTTTACCTAGGACAAACTGTCTCGCTATTCACTCTCACTTCGCATAAGGTTCAAAATGACCTTGATTTTGCATTCTGTAAGCATCACCTAACCACTTGCGAAGTGAAGTGAGTTCCGCAGCGACCAATGTTGTACTAGTGACTGCCACACTCAACAAAATGTTAGTCGAGTTTTGTCTATTCCAGTTTTTTGACACAATTGTTGCGTTTTTAGCACAGAATATTAGCTAATATGATGTTTAAATTAAAATGTTCTATTTTATTTTTTTTATTTTTCTTGTTTGAGGCAGCTAATAAGTAAAAAAACGGAAAATTCTAATTTCGTCCCATGCATATAATCTATGCTTCCCTTACGAAAAAAAAAATGTCAGACAGACAATATGTGTTCTGTGGACAATATTTTGATAGTGCTTTGCGTTGTTTTGTTTTGTTTGTGTTTGATTTGATCGTTCAGTGCCGAAAATAATTGTGAAATAATCATGAAATAAGTTTATATTTGTGGTTGTGAAGTTTAAAAATGATATTAATTATAATAGTATTTATTTAAAATCTAAATAGTATATAGGTGGCACAATCAAAAATTACAAACAGTGGACCAAGGTCAGCATCGCTTTTTTACTACATGTTAGTTAGAACTACTTAACATTCCTCAAAACAAACCACTTAAAATGTGCGACGAATCTTGGTTTAAAGTGTGTTCCTTGGTTTCAAAAATGTTATCTTATTTTTAGGAGTTTTTGAATAGAGTTTGAAAAATAGGTACCTACATGTGTATTTTAACAGTAATTTTTTATAATTTCTTTAATTACACATTTCGAATTTGGTTAGATTTTCGACGCATTTTTAGTTTATCCAAATCATGAGCCTCTTCTTATAAAGAATTAAACAAAACATTCTTTGTTCTCGCTGTATCCTTATCGCTGTATTCACTACAATCGCCCAAAAAGTAGTTTTTAACCGCAAATTATATAGTTATTGTACTAATTTTTAATATTGTGACATAAAAATATTATTTTAACACTATTTATATATGATTTCTTCTATTTTCACTCGTAAAATAGATGCTTATTATTTGACACTTTGAATCGGGTTCAAGTGCGAAGGGAGCGTCGAAGTGACGGCGGAATTACCTTACAGAATGCCACTTCTTACGTCATTTCATACTTTACCTGTCAAAATCTCACGTTCAATTTAGATCAACTCGCTGACACGCTCGCAAGGGTAGCGCTAGTGTAAATTCGAATTATCAACCGAGTTTTTAGAATGCCAATTAAGAAACTCACAGCGGATTCAGATGCGAAGTTTAGAATGAGGTCTTACAGAATCACACTGCTGTTAGGTAGGTCTAACTTCGAGAAAGAGGTCAATCGACGAATCCGACTCGGCTGGGCAGCGTTCGGGAAGCTACGCAATATCTTCTCGTCCCACATACCGCAGTGTCTCAAGACGAAAGTCTTTGACCAGTGTGTGTTGCCAGTGATGACTTATGGAACTGAAACGTGGTCGCTCACAATGGGCCTTATAAGAAGGCTAAAAGTCACCCAAAGGGCAATGGAGAGGGCTATGCTTGGAGTTTCCCTGCGTGATCGAATCAGGAATGAGGAAATCCGCAGGAGAACCAAGGTAACCGACATAGCCCGAAGAATTGCCAAACTTAAGTGGCAGTGGGCAGGGCACATTGCTCGCAGAACAGATGGCCGATGGGGCTGAAAGGTTCTGGAGTGGCGACCGCGTACCGGAAGACGTAGCGTTGGAAGGCCTCATACAAGGTGGACCGATGACCTTGTGAAGGCCGCAGGAACCCGTTGGATGCGGGAAGCACAGGACCGGTCGAAGTGGAGGTGCTTGGGGGAGGCCTATGTCCAGCAGTGGACGTCTTTCGGCTGAAATGATGAGGTACCTATAATTAAAATTTGTCGTTTAAATATTCGTCAACAGAATAATACACCTTGCTATTTAACAATTTGAACAGATTTATTTTAAATTCGTTAATGTTAATACTTGAGATAACTTGTTTTGAGATAACATTAGTCATAAAGTTGTACAAAAATTAATCGTAGTTTGTGTAAATCAATACGAAACAGATAGTTACCTATAAGTATTCTTATGGATCACTCAGTTCAGCAAATTTAAAAACATTAAGTTACTCATAAATTTTTAACAAAAGGAATTTGTGTTGTGATATTTATTGTATAAATATATTCGGAACATTAACATTTTAGGATGAACAATACATCTATAGAATAAGTCAGCCGAAACCTTATTACAATGATCTCAGACAAAATGGTGTCTCTACCAACTGAGTGATCCAATGATAGTGTCCAAAGATACCTGGAAGAAGCTTTAAATGCCTTGATGGGTTTAAAAAATGTTGTGACAAATTTTAAACAAATTTTTGAGATTATTATTCGCGCGAGCCGTCGTAATGTACTATTGTTGTAAGTTAAATGCTAGTTAGTTATATTAGTTTGTCAGTATCATACAGGCGGCAAACATCACATCAGTACTATTATTATTTTTGTAGATCATTCATTCATCCTTATCGCTCTGCCCCGCGCGCCATCCAGTAGTTGGGGAAATGCAAACAGCAGCTTATAACTTTACTTAGGTTACCATTCAACACATACAGTAAAATTTAATGAAAACAAAGCAAATTCCTTACCATTCAACGGCGAAAACTGAACAAAAAACACTGCAAATTGCAATTACAGAAACGATTCAATTCAAAAACAAAGTTGTCTTCCCCGCCAGCCAAAACACAGACTTATAAATAGTAGTCTATGGCACAGACCGTATCACCACAGTATAAAGATCATACAGTATTTCGACTTCATACAAACGGACGAAACGCGAGCTATACCTACGCGCCTCGACCTCGGCATGCGCTCGGCAAGCAGACAGTCGCGACTGTGCGGCAGTGACGAACGGACGGTGTGTTGTTTTTTTAACAATAACCGCGCGATTTTTTCACTAAAAATAAGTTCAAGTACATATGTAATATGACGAGTAGGCTATATTGTGCTACAATAAGACTACAATAAGATTATACTATGATTAAGATATACGGACTAAAATAAGATTAATTCGCAAACTTTTTTTATTGTACCCAGCGATGATTTTGTGGAATATATAGAAAAAATGGAGGAAATATTCCGAACTTCATTTAAAACCAAACATATAAATTGTAAAGTAGCTGCAGGTATCTATAACCAAGTAAAAGATATTCCTTTTTCTCCACCTTGTCCATGTTTCTCAAAACAATTTTTAACTAAGCTTTATATTAGAATGCGGATTTTTTATACTTTAAAATTTAATAACTTTCATACTATAATAATACTATAATTCTTCATACTATAATTTTTTAACTTTTTTATTTGCATTTCGTACGTCTCAGTCGAGGCGCAAATATTTTTCGGTCGCAAATTTATAAGATTTGTTATTCAAACATAAACATGGTTTTTTAATTAAATCTACCAATAAAAAATAACACGCATTTTTATTAAACACTTCCTATAAGTTTATATAAAAAAGTATATTTATTTATTTTATTATTTATGTACACACAGTAAAATACAATAACAAAACTAAATGGAAACACAAAGTAGGCAAATGTAATTAAAATGCTGGAGGCGGGCAGCCCTATCGCATGTTTACGTACCGCGCGGCTGTAGGCATTTATTTCAAGGTTACGGCCGAGTTACAATACTGTATGATCTTTTTATGGTATCACAGAGCATGTATGGACCGTATTATAAATTGTAATCAATCTTTGGGTTTTAAGTTTTTTTTTTTGATCCACCCTTTCTGGTTAGGCAAAGGATTCTAAGTACATACAGCCTAGTCTTCAGTACACAGACTTAACCATGGTGACGGCGGCGGCGGCGCAGCGTCGTCGCTAGAGATGAAGTAGTACTTTTAATAGGTACTAGTTATACAAAAAAGAACGAAGAGAACACACAAAAGATGGGAACGCAAAGACGACCCTTTTGGAACAGTTTGCGTTCTATTTTACGCATAACGTAAAATAGAATGCAAACTGTTCCAAAAGGAACAAAATGGCATCTTGGAGCGGCAGCCATATTAAATTTAGTGTGATGTTATTAACTTTATCGTTTTCTACTCTTCAAGCCCTTTCATTTGATACCCATATTAAGGGGGGTGAAAAAATAATTTGTAATCCGCCATCTTGGAGCGGGCGGCCATATTTAAATTATTACAATATTGAGTAGGTATTGAACATTGTATTGTTACCAGAACTAAAGGTGTATGCCAAATTTCAGGTCAATCGGATACCAACAAATGGTTCAAAAGTGGTTTGCAAATTTTGACGGACTACTTACATACATACACACGAACAGTGCAAGCTAAATAAAAGCTTGTAATAAAAAGAGTCCCTCGGCCGCATCTGAACGCGATAAACTCAAAAACTACCGAACGGATTTTCATACGGTTTTCACCAATGGATAGAGTGATTCATGAGGAAGTTTAAACTGTATAATTTTGTTAAGATGGCCGGAAAAAATCATGCCAACTGGAATCTTTACTGGCGTGCGCCGCGTAAACATTGAATTGGCACTCAGATACTTTTTATAACCTGGATAAACATATGGGGTGCTTTAAGTCCCAGTAATACATTACCGTGGGATTCTTTCTAAAATCCACGCGGCAGAAGCCTAGAAAGCTATTATTATTATATGTTTGTCCAGCAGTGCAGTGCAGTGTGGAGGCGCCCGTGGCTAAATAATAACAGCCGCACAGATCGATCGATCAGGTTAAGATACGCTTGCCGCGGTTGGTCTGTGGATGGGTGACCATCTTTACATACCGACACCCCTCCGTGCCTCGGAAAGCACGTTAAGCCGTTGGTCCCGGCTGTCATTCGTGGATCTTTGACAGTCGTTACGGGTAGTCAGAAACCCGAAAGTCTGACAACCAGTCTTACCAAGGGGTATCGTATTACCCAGTGAATAGGTTGTGGGCGTCAGATAGGCAGTCGCTCAATATAAAATAGTGGTATTCAGCTGCATCCGGTTAGACTGGAAGCCGACCTCAACATAGTTGGGAAAAGGCTAGGCAGATGATGATGTCCAGCAGTGCACAAAGTTACTAAATGGTAGTTAATAATATAATAGGTAATTTGACTCAAAATAAAAGCTACTTAAGGATGCGAATCACATAAAACTGACGTATTCCAGTTATCCAAAACTGTTGGTTATTAATATCTGCTTAGTAGCTAAAAAAAACGACGAAAAGGTATTGCAAGTAATATGTGATAACCTACCACATTTTATGTGTTTGGCCTATTTTCACATAGGAATATGTTCCCAATACAAAGCCGCCAGTTGCTATCGTCATCAACTTTCGTTAACTTACGAGAATAACTCAAGTGGAAATATTCCGTGCAATAAGACCGAGCTATAGACATTCTATCAAAAAATACTCTGTGATAATGACTTTGACAAATGACCACCCACAGATTAGTGTATAGTCTATGGATTACATGAAAACCTATAGAACTCATAGAGAATGCTTAGTTAGATAATAAACACTGGCCAAGTGCGAGTCGGACTCGCACACGAATGGTTCCGTATCACAAGGCAAAAACGCCGAAAAAAACATGTTTGTTGTATGGGAGCCCCCCTTAAATATTTATTTTATTGTTTATTATTAAAGTTACAATACAACTGAGTATTTTGTGAATATTTCAAGTGCCTACCTTTTTTTTTTTTTTTGGATGGAAAATCATCAAATGACTCCTCCCGCTCTGGGTGGAGCGGAAGGGAGTGTCAGACTCTTACTGACTAAAACCCACCCGTGTTCCTTCCTTTGCCCTTTATGTTCCGGGCCAGCGGTAACCCTTTCGGACAATCCCGCCCGCAGGCCCGCGCCTACGGTGGCCGGGAGTCGTCACGCGGCTCCCGACGCCCGGAGCGTCTCCCGCGGCGGCTGGGACGGGAGGCTCTTTCCCTGAGCCGTCCCGCCACCTCCTTCGCTAGCATGACTGCTTCGCAGAAGGAAGTGACTGCCTCCCACTCCCTTTCGCCCCGGGCCATGGCTTGCACCAGGGCCGGACGCGAGAGGTCGCCGCCGCTGCCGATCGCCTCTACGAGGACACGGCGGTGCTCTGCCCATGCGGGGCAGACCTCCACCGTGTGCTCCACCGTGTCCTCTGGGCGATCCTGGCAATGGTGACACCCGGGCGTTTCCTCCCGCCTGATGATGTGCAGGAACCTCCTGAAACTTCCGTGTCCGGTGAGGACCTGCATCAGGCGGTAGGTGAGGGCGCCGTGGCGCCTCTCTAGCCACTCCTCAAAGAGGGGTCTTATCGCCGCTATTGCGGCGTGCCCTGCGCTGGGTTGCGACAGTCGCTCTTTCCATGCCGCCATGAGATCGCGCCGGAGATCAGTCCGCTCCGCATCGATTTGCCGCAGAAGCGGATCCTCCCCCCGGCGTAGTGCCTCCGCGCGCCACTCATACAGGCGCGCGAGGACTATCGCCTCCAGATCCCATGGCGGCAGTCCGGCAAGGAGGCTAGTGGGCGGCTCGCCGCCGCATTGAACACGCCCACACCGGGGCCCCATATAGGGCCATGGACCGCACGACCCCGCTTGAAGGCGGCCCCGGCCCGTTCCAGTTTAGGGGCCAAACGTCGGAAATGCTCAACGAAGTTCCACCGGCTGTCGAGGACGAGACCCATGTATTTCATCGTCGTCTCGACGCCGATGTGAACCCCTCCTACCGTTAGTTGGGATCCCGATGGCGGCGCGTTCCAGGGCCCATGAAACGACATGGCCTCGGACTTGTGCAATGCCACTTCGAGACCCAACTGCCGGATCCTCTCCACGACTATCGCAACCCCGCGTGTCATCGCGTCGGCCGCCGCCTGATGCGACCTCCCCTGCGCTAGGACCAGCGTGTCGTCAGCGTAGCAAACCACGCTGACGCCATCAGGGAGGTCGGCCCGCAGCACCCAGTCGTAACCGATGTCCCACAGGAGCGGTCCTACAACCGATCCCTGCGGGACACCGCACGACATCTCTCGCCGGTTCCACTCCCCATCGCGACCGGGAAAGCTGACGGCTCTGTCCGTCAGATACGCTACGACTATTCGACGGAGGTAGGGCGGCACCCGGTGATACCGGAGTGCCTCCACAATGCAGCTCCAGGGCAGGGTGTTGAACGCGTTGGCGATGTCGAGTGACACCGCCACGACGACCCTACCCCGGGACACCGCGTCCCCCGTCGTGAGGGCTCTCACGCGCATGATGGCGTCCACCGTCGAGCGCCCCTTGCGGAAGCCAAACTGGCTGTCCGCAAGATCCGGCCCCGTCCTCACCAGGTGCCACCATTTTATAAGGGCGCTCCCACGGATCTCTGTTCAGAGTCTCCACCATTTCCTCGTGGGCCACATCCTTGGCCCGCTGGACAGCCTCTTGGAGGGCGGTCTTCGCCGCTCTGTACCCCTCGTACAGCTCCGCCTCCGTGGCTTCCGCATCCGGAGGGCGAATGCGGAGCCTGCGGTGCCTGGTGTACAGGTGTCGCGCATCGACGCACGCCTTGTGTAGCGTCTCCAACTCCTGCGACCACCAGTACACCTGACGTCGGGCGCAAGTGCCTACCTGTTGCCATTTTTGATATCGAGCAAAAAAGGGCAAAAAAATCGCGTTTGTTGTATGGGAGCCCCCCTTAAATATTTATTTTATTTTGTTTTTAGTATTTGTTATTAAAGCGGCAACAGAAATACATACTTTGTGAGAATTCCAACAGTCTAGCTATCGCGGTTCTTGAGATACAGCCTGGTGACATACAGACGGACAGACGGACAGACAGCGAAGTCTTAGTAATAGGGTTCCGTTTTTACCCTTTGTGTACGGAACCCTAAAAATAATAGACCAAAAGAGGTTTGTTAGTACTTTTTATTGTGTCATGATTTTGACGTCTAAAAGCACATTTGGTTAGCCCACAGGGTTAGCCCGTGGCAGTGGCCAGTCATGGCCCAATTAATCCTGACTTTCAGGTCTGATAATGGCAAAACCATGAATGGTCCACCTATAGAACTCATAGATCTGGTCTGATAATGGCAAAACCATGAATTGTTCATGGTTTTGCCATTATTAGTTCACAGTTATTTTTCCTCTGATTTTGCATCACTGTTCAAATCACAGTTATCTTTATTCTCCTTCCAATAAGGTTGCTGTTACGTTGCTGCTGTCAGACGTAAAATAACTGTGAACGGACTGTAGTACACGTTAGATTAATTAGGTAGTTACTTTGGTAATGGCTCCGTCCGAGTCACCCGCAATCCTGGCAGGTGTCCTACATTTGGATTTAGTTTCAAACTTCGCCACCAGCCAAGGTATACAAAATACGCTGCGTGAAGAATATACAAGCGACCTAAGTTTGGAAATATAGGCAAGTCCAGGACTCTTAAGCCCCTTAACCGTATAGTTCGGTAGCGCCCCCGAATGGACCCGAACTCACGAACCTCCGCCGGCTCGGTACTGGGTCCCATTGGACCCAGGAATTACGACATACGACACCCTTCATTGATTATGTAAATATTTGTTATGCTACCCATCCAATCTAATGAATGTGCGTTAACTAAGAGAGTTGGATAAAAAACTCTTAAGTTAACGCCATTAAATATTTCATATTTATCGCGCAAGCATATTAATTTACCTTTATTAAATGCAAGTCTGTAAATGCGTTAATCGCCATTTTGTTGACAGTGGTGGCAGAGGCTAAAAAACATAAAAATTGGCGATTTCGAACATCCAAACTCCACCACAGGGGCAGTGAATAATACATCATTTAATTATTTGACGAATTCATCCATTGTTCAAGTTAAATAAGTAGCGGTAATGATGTTTTTTGATATCTAATGTCGAAGTTTCGCGCCAATCGTGCGTGTTTACATTTAACTTTTCACAAATGTCACGCACACACATTTAAGTAAGATTTAAAATGTGACAAATATTATTGAAAATATTATAAACAACACAAAAATGCCCAAATGTTAACGTAATATTGAAGCACAGGTCAAATAACACGTATTATTCATTACCGCTACTCAATTTGTGTTCAAAATCGCCGTCTATTGTTGTTTTTTTTTATAGTAATGATGTGCGAAAGCGATTATGCTAAACGATTTTTTTTTAAATTTCGATTGACATGGATAATTAATATGTCGAATTTCTGAAATCGATACTCGGAAACTGAAATAAAATTATTTTAAGCATTAAATAAAATAAGCATTGTTTATAATAATGATTTATGCTTTTCTAATGTTATTCTAATAGTTTTTTGGACCCTATATTGAAACTGAGTCAAAACTGAGGACCTTTGACCATAGTCATTTATTGAATTTCGCGGCGAATTGTTTCTATATTTGAATTTATCTTTGGACTGCGCTCGCCGTTCAAAATTATTTTTATTTATTGTACTTACTATTTATTTTTGATACTTTCTAATAGTTTGGTACAGAATGCCCGGTATACATTTTTTTGGTAGGTTTAGCAAAAGTTTGGGAATGATGATAAATTAATGGTATAAATTGGGTATTCCACAATCACTTTACATTTCAATATGTTTTGTTAGTTGTATGAGCTTGGTAGTTTTTGTTCCTATTAGTTTATTTGAGTAATAGATTTTTTTTTTGTGGTAGTTTACCACGAAATTTTAAAAAACTGACCATGTTTATGTCGGACCACGCACAGTGAAAGGTTCCGTAGTTAGGTTGAATATTTACGCATGCACAATGCAATCATTAATTTGATCGACTGCAAAAATAAGTTTGTATTTCTATTTCTCATCATTCATAAGTTCATAACGTACCCAATAATTAAAGTGCCTGGCAGAAAAGAAATGTACTTACTGTTTTCTTATGGGGAATAACATCTTGACCATTTCTTACTATTACAGCCATTGTCTGCAATTAACCCCCTTGACCGCTATTTGAGATTGAAAATGCCAAAAATCTTATTTTTATATCAAGCGTTTTAAGCATAACATTAAAAAAAAACCGGTCAAGAGCGAGTCGGACTCGCGCACCAAGGGTTCCGTACCTTCATGTTTTTAATTTTTGATCGGCGTGGGCCTATATTCGTCAGAGAATTTTAGCACTGTGCACTGCGGTGTAGAATATTGCAGTTTTTTGTCGACGTGATCTCTTGACCGATTAACTTTTGTTGATGATTTCTGAAAAAGTGTGCTATATAAAGACTTTGTTTTATTTTTCCTGTAATCTTTACATAAACTTCTATCACATAGAATCATTTCAGATTTTTCTTTTTGCAAACTTCGGAGATAAGGGGGGGACCATATTTTTTTTACACTTTTCATCAAAAGTCGAAAACTATGGCCGGCATAAAATAAAAAGAAATTTTTTTTGAGAACGTGCAAACTGCGCTCTTTCATGATACCGCACATGCCCTACTATTTTATACTTAGAATTTTTGAGACCCCTTTCAGTCCCTGTTGCAAAAAATATACATATATTTTTATTTCTTTCTTATTTGCAAAATAGTTGGGTAAACGTCATCTAAAACTGTTCCAAATTTCAAGTTGATAGCATTAGGAGTTCTTGAGATATCCAGCTGTGACAGACAGACAGACAGACTGAGTCTCACCATAAGGGTTCCGTTTTACCATTTTGGTACGGAACCCTAATACCGACTAAGTCTATTTTATATAAAAATCAGAGTCCTGACTGACTGATATATCAACGCCTAAGCCGCTGGTCCTAGAGACATGCAATTTGGAGAGTGTGTTCTTTGTGAAGAATAGGCATCCACTAAGAAAGGGTTTTTCGAAGTTTTACCCCTAAAAGGGTGAGTGGGGGGAGGGAGAAATTTCACGCGGATGAAGTCGCCGGCAGAAGCTAGTTGAATATAACATCCCGAACATATGTGACCCTCACGACAAGCACTTTTATTTGATATATTACACGGTACCTACGTAAGCAAGGCTTTTTTTAATTTTCTAATGTCACTCCAAAAAGTGACCCCTTTCAAAATTAATTATTTATGTTACACGTCCGTGTTTGAGTCTCAGAAATTTATATGTGTACCAAATTTCAACTTAATCGGTTCAGTAGATTCGAAACAAATCGGTTGTGACAGACCTACAGACAGACACACGAGTGATCCTTCATAAGGGTTCCGTTTTTTCATTCGGACGTAGGGAACCATAAAAAGTTACACCCCTATCCACACTGTACGTGTAAGTACTTATTAAAATAATTATATTTAAAAAAATAATTACTTCATGAAAAATATACCAAAGAGTTTTTATTCAGTTTCTGCAAACATTTTTTTTTTAAACATCGATTATTATCGATTAGGCTTTATGACATTTTTGAATCGAAATAAGAAAATTGGGTGGATGGTCAGCACTAAGAAGTGACATGTCGCATCACATTTTTTAGTAATTTTTATAAGATTTGATCATGTTTTATAAGTAGTTTATGTATGAAAAATGGTAAAAGTAAGAATGCAGAGAGAATGACAATATCTTTATTTTTCTTTTTTGCATATTTTCATCAAGAGATTAGGTGTTATGTATATATTTTCAGCGAGTTTAAGGTGCCTACCTTTTGGATAGGTGTAGTAATATCTATTTTATAAAACTCTCGCAGTAAAATGACGCGGTTTGACCGACCTCAGCATATAGTTAAAGATATTTGCCACAAACTTATTGTACAAAATAGGCGCGGTAACACATTTTTCTTAATAAATTCGGATGCTGAAAGTTGAAGTAAATTCCTGAATACCATGACGTAATTCGCAACATCCCGTCGAGTCAGCTGGTACGTCATATGTCAAAATCTAGTCGAGCAGAGAGGTTAAACCCACAAACTAGGTACACGGCTACTTATAACCGTAAAGAAGCTTACTTCTCCAACACATCATTTCAAAACCGATTGTAATGATGCCATCTTCCACACAAAAATACTTAAACTCAAACTCAAACGGCCTTATTTCAAAACAAGATTTATCTTTAGACCCAGGTTTAAACCATCCAGCCATTTTAAAATTTCGAACTATAATCCGACGAAGCTAAAGTTCTCATTACAAAAACTGACGTTAAACCCGAGTCTAAGTTGTCAATTTTTCATTAAGAAATTTAAGTTTGTCGGAATAAAGTTCAAAATAGAGTAACTGGCTCGAAGGTTTAGGCTAGGTCTAAAATTAGATCTCGTTTTGTAATAAGACGGAAAGCATTTAGGTATTTCAATTAAACCTTGTACAGGCATTTTTGAGTTGTCAAAATTAATTAGTATGTCAGTTAGTCAGAAAGTTGAAGCTAGTTGCCCATTCCAAAACGTAGATCTCTATGGAGAAGAACGGGCAAGAAACTCAATGGATACTCTTTTAAATCAAGATATTACAAAATCAAATTCTTGTTGCTTCTATATGTGCGAACAATGTAAAAAAAAGACAAATGAAGAAACAATTCAAAATATAAGATTAAAAATAAGCCTTGGCAGTTAAGAGATGACCAGTCTCAATCGACGGCGCCCGTTCACGAACATGACGCGTGGATCAGCACCATCCAACTCAACCATTTTGTAGGGAACCGAATGATCTAACACACGCGCCACCATCGGTGAGACATTTAAGCGAGCATGACACGTTCTCAACTGCCATGCTCTTTCAAGTCAACATAAAAAAAAATCATAATAAACGGAAACATGGTTTACAAAATTTAAAAAAAATGCTTCTAAATTATACAAAACTATAGTTTGCAATTTATTTAGGATGTTAATATAATTTACTACCAAACAGGAAGAGATATTTAATATTACAGTATTCAACAATTAAACCTGGATTGAATAAAATAAAAAAGTTACGTCCGTAATGTCAGAAATATTGAAAAAGAAAAACGGAAGCACCTATTCCAAATACTGAAATTTTGACTAGTGAGCCCAAGTGCCTGTGGAGCAGTTCCAGCATTAAGCCAAGCACTTTTATCTACGATATAATCATCCAACTTGTAATATATGCTTGTCTACATAGTGTGCGTTTAATGCATGTTTTAAATTTCTTCTCATTTAATTGAAGAATATCGAGTGGTATTTTAATATAACATTTTACACAGTAACACAAAAAACTTTTTACAAAAAAAAAAAAACAACCGACTTCCAAAAAAAACACTACAAATTGAAAAATAACTTTAATTTCAGAAGTCGGTGTGGTTGGTTCCACGTTTTCGTTTATTGACACCGACTTCCGAAATTAAAGTTATTTTTCAATTTGTAGTGTTTTTTTTTGGAAGTCGGTTGTTTTTTTTTTAAAAAAGTTTTTATTTTTCACTTTTTAGTGGGTCCGTTTGTAATTTATCTAAGTTACAATAGCCTAATGTCAACTGCTCATCACTTGTTACAAAATATTGCTTTTCCCGATGTTGGGACGTTAATTGTTAAGGAGTTCTCCTGGTAAAAACCAGGAGTACTCCTCAACAACCACTCACCACACGCATTGTGACGAGCATAAATTGCTTAGCAACCATATTAAAGTAATCGAATCGCAACCCATGAAATATTTGTCATTGAGTAGTTCCAATGGCCATCTGTGGTCTTCTTCATCAGCTCCACTTTACCAAATGATGATTTCCAAGAGCAAATGCTCAAGCTATTTTAATGCATTTAGTTTTTTCTCATTTAATACCAAATAATTCACATTAAACCAATTATGGACCATAATCATAGCGTTATTTACGTCGTCAAATTCCTGTGCACGTCTGCTTACTTTAAAAATCAGTGATGTGTCATCAGCAAATAACACCATTTGTGGTTGGTTTTTCAGTAACTCATTTATATATACTAAAAATAGGAATGACCCCAATATTAAGCCTTGCGGTACTCCCATTTTGACTTTTAAGCCCGATGAATCCACACCGTTAATTTGAACTTGCTGAAATCTATCATTTAAATATGATTTTATTAAGCTAAGAGCAAGTTTACCTAGTCCGTAATGCTCAAGTTTCAGAAGCAGTGTTACGTAATTCACGCAATCAAATGCCTTGAATAGGTCACAAAAAATGCCTATTGCATCGTGTCTCTTCCCATGCGTTAAAGATGTGTTTTAATAAGGTGACACCGGCGTTGGTTGTACAACGTCCTTTGGTGAAACCATACTGTTGATCGTGTGAGATGTTATTACGATTAAAATGATTGAGCATTTGATTTAACATTACTTTTTCGAACACCTTGCTAAAAACCGACAAAACCGATACGGGTCTAACTATAATTATTGTTATTAATTATTGCGGGCGAGGAATTTGAAGTTTCTGTAGTTTCAATTGGGATATTGGTAAAGAAAGTTGCAAATTACTGAGCAACATCGATGTTATAGCTAATGAGACCGCGGGAAGTGTCCAGTGTGTAATCAGTGACTGAAATGGAGATAGGCTGGTCATATTATGCTACACGATAGGAACAATAACGGAGCTGGGCGGAGAAAGAGCCAAGACGTGCAGGAATAGAACAATAACTGTCTCCTAAGATACAGGCCATCCCTAGTTTAGGAGACAGGATTTAATTTTTTAGGTTAATATAGACAACTGTTTTTCTCACCTTGTGTCTAGTTGTTTAAGGCTTAGTATGTAACTCCTTACAACCTGTGTGTATATTTTTAGATCAATAAACTTTATTATTATTATTTTTCTTTTTTTCTTCTTTTTTCTCGGAACCATTGGGTCCCGGTCCTTTGGAAGGCGTACGAGGGGCCGAAACCAACTCGCAGAGGCCCCTTAGGAAATTTTAATGAAATGCGGCACCAACCGACGATTATCCCTGTATGCGCTATGCAAGTGCACCCAAGGATAACCCCCGGTTGGTGTAGGACTATTGCAGGATATGGAAAAATAAAAAGTTGGACTATGGGTTTGGGTGGCTAAAGTGGACTGGTTACCAAGAAATATGGAATAACTACGACCCCTGCCTGACCAATGTTTTATATATACACGGATAAAATGGCAGGGGGTGACTTGCACACTCAACAATGGGCCCCCGGAAACGGTCGCTAGCACATAGTGACGTAGCAACAAGGGGGCAACATGTCCTGAGGTGCTTATGAGGAGTGGAGAGGTATTCCACGGCTATCAGGACAATCCCGGAAGTACGGTCAAGATCCCTACCAGCATCTTACTGGAATACTTCCTTCCTCCGAGCACGTTTGCTCTTGCGAATCTCCACTCAAGCCGGCCAATAAAGGCAAGAATGAGGTGGGAGCTCTGTTCATCGTCATTGTTCACTCCAGCCGGCCAATAAAGGCAAGCCAGAGGTGAGGAACAAGACTTCTCCCTGAAGATAGGGTCCGTGGGGTCGCTACTGCCCAACAGCTCGCCACATGCTGCCCTGCGGATTTCTGTATCTCTCTTGGTCTGGCTCCTCACCTTAGACCTGTTCCAGCAAAGTAAACTCTTCCGGCATAGGCCTAGAGTTCGGAGCGCGCAAGCCCCACCACGGCGTCAACGTAGAGATACGGCGGCGGGGTTATTATTATTATTATTATTAATAACAATGGTTGAAATACTCATCGCGTCACTCGTCTCGTCTGTGATTGGACGATTACCTACCGAGCAATTGCAATTCAGAGATTCATCAAAAAGGAGTAGAGGAAGACAACGTAAACACTGGAATGATGACATAGTTAAGACAACTGGTGCACTGTCGGCTCTCGAGCCGACTCTTCGAGCTCTCGTGTGTCTCTATACACGAGACCATGACAAATGGAGGAGCCTGGGGGAGGCTTATGCGTTAAAGGACGCGCTGATTGACGAAACAAGCAATAGTTATGTTTTTGCTTAATTTATATTATATTGTATGTTTATCGTAATTTAACGTATTTTCTTTCTTTTTTTGATTTTGTGATTGTGTACTTGATGAATGTATACAAAGTTACAGAGTAAGACTAGGCTTAACTAATGAGTACATGACCCTATTAGGGCGCAAGATTAGGTACCTAGTACAAATTAAATTTCACCCTCGTTGCGCGTTGACGGCGAAGCCAAAGGAAGTTTCAAGTATTTGTAAAACTTGGTGTCGTCGTCTAACGGGTCCAAATTGATGACCATTCCAACTATCCCTTTTTTTTGGGTGGGAAATTATCAATAACTTCTCCCGTTCTGGGCCGAGCGAGGGCGTGTCAGACTTTTACTGACTAAAACCCACCCGTGTTCCTTCAGTTGCCTGTGCCAGGGGCCACGGAACCCGCGACCCCGTCAGTTAGTGCTGACATCTCTTTGAAGCGCGTGTGGAACACAACGCGCCGTCGATCCGGGCTAGGTCCTTACCGGACGGCGAGCTGCTCATTGCTCCCCGTCCGCAAGCCCGCGCCTACGGTGGTCGTGAATCGGCTGTCGACTCCCGACGCCCAGGGCGTCTCCTGTGGCGCCTAGAGGCATGAGGGCGCAAAGATTGCCTCTGCCTTACGCAATTCGCCCCCTCCTTCGTAACGCCTAAAAAATATATAAATAAATAAATATATAAAATATGTAAAAAATTTTAGGACTCGAATGTCCAGAATAAAAATTTTCGGGTTTCTGGTTAAACTTGACCATAGAAACTATTTAGGTTCTAAGAAGCATGGCCCTACGACGCACCATTTCCGAATTAAGGGCCTCTGAATTTTATTTATTTGATATAAAACGCTCTATTTCTAAGTCTTTGCGTAATCGCCTTTGCGTAAAGGCCTTTGCGTATCCATCGTCGAAGGTAACTTCTCTTCTAAGTCTGTGCATCGTCGTCGATTTTTACATAGCAAAATTCTGTTCCCAATATGTAGTTGGTGTTGCTATCGTAATAAACGTTTTTTAACTTAAGAATTAACATTCAAATTGAAATATTTATATCGTGTAAACACTGACCTGTATTAAGCAAGTACTTGTATAGTAAAGGTCAGACACCAATGCACAGACTACAATATCATGCAGGGTAATCAGACACTGAAATAGACATACATAATAATTACTTTGACAAATGTTCATCCTAGAACTCCAAGAAAAATCTAAAATAATAGACCAAAAGAGTTTACTTAGTATATACTTTTTATTATGTCATGATTTTGACGTATAAAAGTACACTTGGGTAGCCCAGTGTTCTTGATTGACAGGACAAAATGTGATTGCCAAACCATAAACTGAGGTCGAAGATATTAAACCAAAGGTAGTTAGAGTGTTACAAGGATCTTTTGGCGCCGAAATGACAGGTGGGAGTTGTAGATCGACATTTGCGAAATCATCACAGGAATTGTATTGAAAAGAAAACATAATGACGTTAGTTCCGATTTTGGCCAGGCGTCAAATAATCCTTGCACAGTTGTACTGTTACTTTGGTAATTACTCCGTCTGAGTCACAGGCAATCAGGTCAGGTGTCGTTCATATGGACTTAGTTCCTTACTTCACCACTAGCCAAGGTATACACGACACGCTGCGAGGAAAATATAGGTACAAGCGACCAAACGTTGGAAATATAGGCAAGTCAAGGACTCATACGGCGGTTCACTGTATCCATGCCACACTTCGCAGTGATTTTTTATAGATAATGCTTTCTTTGATAACTTTTCAGTAATGTGCCGAACTTTGAAGCCCCATTTACAAGTTGCAATTATAAAAGTGGCATACAATAAAATAGAAGCAACAAATTACTTGCATCGTCTAAACACTATGTAGACGCTAGAACTTTTATCGTTGCTTCAACAGGCACACAATAAATTTGCATCGTGTAAATCTGTGGTGTAAATGGTTACACGCTGCAAGTTTCTTGCCCGTGGCATACAGTAAAATAGAAGCAACAACTGATTTGCATCGTCTAAACAATATATTTAGACCGTACAACTTTTATTGTTGCTTCAACTTACAATATGCCCACACTACAGGCAGTTAAATCGAATCTTGTAAATCATACTTAAGTTCAATCAATCGAGTCTCACAGACTAACATTGATTTTTGTACATTATATATTACGTCGATTTTTAGACGCTAGGTTAGCAGTATATTAATATATATGTATGACTAGCGATGAGGACTATAACGTAATAATATATAATTATAACTTAACGCTAAAATAACTAGGTACTCTTTTATTTACAATTAAATCTAGAGTTAGGAAGGAATGAAAGAAAAACGTAGGTACAACATGTTTGAAAGTGGGTAAATAACTTATACTCTATTTAATAAATCATTACAAAACAGTGGGATCCAGTCACAAAGTTATCTTAGAAGAAGAGTTTCAGTTTATCTTGAATACTTATTGATTGACCGTTAAAGCATGATAATGATTTAGATCCCTGCTAGAGACAATCACAATATTATTTTATCTTGCTTAAAATCGGTCTTATTTTTCTGATATTATAGTCAATAGAGTAGAGATAATCATAATAATAAGCAATATTAAAACATTCAGAGAAAGTGTTTAAATTTTTCACTTTGACCATCGTCGTTTGACAAGGAAATATAGAGAATGAATGTTCGATTTATAGGAGAAGAAGCAGCAGTACGCGGTAGATTAAATTAGTTTCGGATTATTGTAGGTCATTTCGTTAAATCTCAGCGAACTGGGAGTAGTGGTTTTGATGTCATCTTCTGTTGGACAAAAAAATGTAATTAAAATGTCGTTCCATTCAAAATACCAGCATAACATCACGTTTTTAATCCGCAAAAGGTTAGTCAGAGGTGAACGTATATTATGTACAGTATAACCCACATCTCGCCAGTTATGTTTATGTCCCATGTAATAAGGGGCGAGCCCATTGCCATCATCATCATCATTTCAGCCGAAAGACGACCACTGCTGGAGATAGGCCTCCCCCAAGCACCTCCACTTCGACCGGTTCTGTGCTTCTCGCATCCAACGGGTTCCTGCGGCGTTCACAAGGGCGTCGGTCCACCTTGTGGGAGGCCTTCCAACGCTACGTCTTCCGGTACGCGGTCGCCCCTCCAGAACCTTTCGGCCCCCATCGGCCATCTGTTCTGCGAGCAATGTGCCTTGCCCACTGCCACTTAAGTTAGGCAATTCTGCGGGCTATGTCGGTTACCTTGGTTCTCATGCGGATCTTCTCATTCCTGATTCGATCACGCAGGGAAACTCCAAGCATAGCCCTCTCCATTGCCCTTTGGGTGACTTTTAGCCTTGTTATAAGGCCCATTGTGAGCGACCACGTTTCAATGCCATAAGTCATCACTGGCAACACGCACTGGTGAAAGACTTTCGTTTTAAGACACTGCGGTATGTGGGACGAGAAGATATTGCGTAGCTTCCCGAACGCTGCCCAGCCGAGTCGGATTCGTCGATTGACCCCTTTCTTAAAGAAAATTATCACCACACCTCTGTTCCATGCCTGTGGTGTTTTGCCCTCGAGTATGACGGAATCAAACAGCTTCTGAAGGGCCTTAAGAACGGGTTTTCCGCCGGCCTTCAGCAACTCGGCCGTAATTCCGTCATCACCCGGCGCCTTGTTGTTTTTGAGCTGCTTCAGAGCTATCCTAATCTCGTACAGGCTGACGTCCGGGATGTCTTCGGTATAGTGCCGGGTCAATCTAGCTCTAGGGTCGTTTGCCAGATTCATAACGGGGTTACTTGCTGACGTCTATAACTGTCCATAGAACTCTCTCGATCTCTCTCAACTGCTCAGATTTGGCGGATACGATCCTGCCATCATCGGCATAAGCTGGCTCTGCCCAATAGACAGATCTCTAGCAAAGACCTCGGAACCTTTATTTCGCTCTATCGCGTCCTTAATACGATCTGTATTAAAGCGGCGAAAATCGCTTTTTAAGGACTTAGAGATCCGTCTATTGAGTTGCCGGTAATTTAGCGCATCATCCGAAGACTGCAGGATCATCTCACGCCTCTCCTTCATGAGCCGCAAAGTAGGATCAGAGCTTCTTTTTTTAATTCGTACGACGGGTCTTGAAGATCTTAGACCCGACCGTATAGACAGTTTCCACGAACCCATCGTTATAATCGTCCACGAAGCTCCCTAGGCATTCGAAATGATTCTGGAGATCGAGCTGAAAGCTCTCGGGGTTTTGAACCTGGATCGGTGCTGGACGGAGCGTAGACTTCATCAGTCGAGATCTTTCCAGCTTGTTATTTAAGTTCAATGTGCCTTTTACCATGCGGTGATCACTTCCGGTTTTCACCACGTTGATCACAGAGACATCATTTAATACTTGCTTCTTTGTCGACGTAATGAAGTCAATCTCATTTTTAGTTGCAACATCCGGGCTCTGCCTGGTCCACTTTCTGTGCTTACGTTTTCTGAAGAAGGAATTCATCATAAAGAGGCCTTCCTTTTCCATAAAACTGGACAGTAGGTGGCCCCGGTGGTTCCGGCGTCCAACTCCAAATTGCCCCACTTGCAGTTAGCCTAGTGGGCGGCTTAAAATATCTCGAGAGGAAGTCAAACCACTCACTAGAGGGATGAGAGCTACTCTTCAGTTAGTATTCATTAGGAATAGGTATCATTGATCTGTATGCTTTATACAAAGAATCAAAACTACTTACTTCCGCATATGACTCCAACGCCCCATAGGATGAGAAGTATCAGTGCTACGACGCACAGCAGTGACATTAGTAAACTGATGATATTGCACAGGAGATTACATACACAGCTGTAAAATCCAAAATACAGATTTAATATAGGTACAATTTGTGCATGACATGTGACGTCACACAAATCCTACATATCGAAGACAAAGTATATATACACACAACTGCTCTACAAAAGCCATCGAGTAGTAGCCGGAGGAACCCCCATTTTCCATGAAGGTTATGGAACTTTCAACCCTATTCCTTATCCCTCTAAAGGTATTATGTATGTTTCAAAAAGTGTGTTAAACAAATTTTAGTTTCGGCCTACCTCCATGCGAAGATCGCGTGAGTTTTTGATGAAATCATTCTTTCTTTCAATATCCTTACGAATCATACTATGAATAAGCATGATTAGCTATGATCTTTAAATAATTCTCTTTAGCATGACTGGTTTTCAATGAATTTTAACATTATACAGTAGGTACGGTCAACATTACAGTGTCATGTCTTAACTAGCCTCTTCTTTATTTATGTAATACCCGACTCCGGTACATTAAATAATGTTTACGTGTTTTTTGAAAGAGCATAAGGACTAAAATCAATTCACACTGTGTGTTTTATACAGTGTGTCCGGTCATGGACTAGCGATATTCTAGGTACTTATATAGCAACTATTCTAGTACACAAATTCACTACACACTAGGGTCCAATCTGCTTCCCCGCTATTTGGCAGTCATTTTGTTGAGATATTCTCTACGTGTGTACAAAGAAAACATATCTCTCAAAGTTTTGGTCCTACTGAGATAAAAGTAGGCTTATGCGGAGGGTAACAATACTGTCTATCGTTTCCATTACGATCCAATGGGTTCACATTCTCGTAACTTAAAAAAAAAAACTCAAAAAAAATTTCAAAAAATTATGCCAATCAACAAATTATTGTAAATTACTGCAAAAACAACCCCTATGAGCCTTTTTATTTTTTTCTTAGATCGACAGATTTTGAGCTAAGTTACAATACAACATTAAATTAACATAATTTTTTTTGTGGATTGGACCCTAGTGTATAGTGTATTTGTGTACTAGAATAGTTGTTATATAAGTACCTAGAATATCGCTAGTCCATGACCGGACACATTGTATAACAAATGTAGGTAAAACTAGTTTTATGTCCACTGCTTTCATCATCATCATTCTCATTTATTGCTTTGCTTGTACACTATTAAAATTTTACGACAGTTCATAACTAGAGTAAAATGGGCCAAAGTATACCTACTTAGCACAAGTCCCAAATACAATGGCAATCAAATGTTCGTTTATTTGTTGCAGTGTCGTATCAAGAAATCAATAAGCATTTGTACACACATGTTTTTTTGCCGTGAAAAACTATGGTTTATCGCTGTGTGTACTTAGGCACGGTCGTCAGTGTTGAATGGATCACTATGGAAGCTTGTTAAGGGCGGGCCCAAAGGAAAATCTTCAATCTTAGATTTAAACAGTAGTAAATCATGTTCAAATTGGAAAAGTATATGGCAGGAAACATCATTTTAATGTAAGGGTCGACCCAGACTATAATATAGTACGATAACCACACGGTGCGGTGCGGCGCCGCACGGTAAAGATTTCGACGAATCAGCGGGCATACGGGCTGCACAAAACAAACACAAACACACCACAACACAAAACACAAAATTACCTCTAACTTTCAATTATTTTGGTTTGCATTCTATTTTGGTGCATATTACTAAACCACTAATTAGATAAATAATAACACTCATTATAATCTAGAGCTTACCCAAGCGATTTTTTAAAATAATATCTATTTTAAAAGATAATCGAATGAAAAGCATTTGGCGCTTACTACATTTTTAATCCGCGAGATACGCAGTCTTCCGTCTCACGTTTCACCAGTTCCGTTTCACCAGTCAGTCAGTACCCCTAGCTGTGTTGAGACGGGAAGTCTATGACAATTTTTTCCGCGCCTAGCACCCATTTATTATTATCGACATTTTTGTTGAATAATAAATGGGAAACAAAAAAATACAATGAAAAAGCGAGAACTGAAACACTTGAAGACTCAAATGATTGCTAATTGCCGAAGTCGAAGGTTTGTATTTATATCAAGGTCCTTATGCGTATAGTATACGCAAAATAAACAGATGATTTGACCGCTCGATATAATCGTGTAATGTTTTCACGCGAAATTATATAATTTAGCTAGAATTTATTTTGATTTTTGTGAGTGTTGTTCACGCTTCTCACTAAAATTAGAAATACGAAAGTATTACGATATGCCTTCCTCTCGCCCCGTCTATTTTTTTTTATTTGTTTTTTTTTTTTTTTTTTTTGCGGATGGGAAATCATCAAATGACTCTTCCCGCTCTGGGTGGTCCCGTCTCTTTCTTTGTTTGTTACTTTTTTACAACTAACCGAGTGAGGTATTAAAACAGACTGTTCCAAAAACTTGCTTGTTTTAGATATCAGTTCCCGGAAAAGGATATTAATCGAGTGATCGTGTACATCCACCCTTAACAGACGCCACGTAAGGCCGCCACATAAGGGACGGTAATGAGTCCTTAAATGAATCCTTAAAAGGGGTCATTGTACTCATCATTATGAACAACTTTTACTATGGGACCAATCCTGAAATCGCGAAAAAAAAATCAGCTGCCCCTACATTTATGTTCGTATAACTCGTCAAAATGTAGGGAATAGCTGTTTTTTTTTCACTATTTCAGGGTAGGTCCCATAGTAAAAATTGTTCATAATGATGAGTACAATGACCTCTTTTAAGGATTAAAACGATCAAAATGTAAGGGTGTATAAATAAGTTCAAAATGTCTGCACCATGCGACCAAAGGTTACAGACGGATAGTAGACAGGAATTCCAGGTTCGGGAAGGGTAACTGTTACTGGTACTATGTGTGATAATTATGTTTTTAATATTGTTGAAGTTCATCAGTCATTATCATTACGTACCTACATTATGTAGATGCCAAAAAATAGTAGGTGCCGAGAGGCCCGTGGCTAAATAAGCTAAATAACAGTCGCACAGGTCGATAGATCAGGTTAAACTACGCTTGCCGCGGTTGGTCTGTGGATGGGTGACCATCTTTGCCTCTCTCTTTATTATTTTACATACCGTAACCCCTCCGTGCCTCGGAAAGCACGTTAAGCCGTTGGTCCCGCTGTCATTCGTGGATCTTTGACAGTCGTTACGGGTAGTCAGAAGCCCGAAAGTCTGACAACCAGTCTTACCAATAGTTATCTTAGTACCCAGTAATTGGGTTGTGGAGGTCAGATAGGTAGTCGCTCCATGTAAAATACTGGTATTCAGCTGCATCCGGTTAGGTTACAAGGAAAATCTACGTTTATCCTCCAGTCTGCTGTTAGATTGAAAAGATGTAAGTACTTTTAAATATTATTGAGTAGTTCCAGTGGATATCTGTGGTCTCCATCATCAGTGTCACTTCACTAAAAGGTGCTTTCCAAGAGCAAATTCACGAGTTACTTTAAAAAATACCCAAATTGCTGTAGGTGTGCCTATAATATTTAAAGAGTTCCTCCGATTTCTCCAGGATCCCATCATCAGATCCTGACCTGATGACAATGGGACCACCTGGAAAGTATATCCTTTCAGACAAAAAAATAATTTTTGTAATCGGTCCAGCCGTCTTTGAGTAATCGGGGAACATACATAAAAAAAGATGCCGACGAACTGAGAACCTCCTCCTTTTTTTGACGTCGGCTAAAAATCAAAAGTCATTTCTTCAAATTAGGCTGAGAATCAGCACATTTCGAACGTCAAAATTACAAAAGACAGTCCCCTAAACCATTTTTTATTTTATCAAGTACTTGGTACTGGTTGACAGGCCTACGCTGTCCTCCCATACCTACTGTAATTTGGAAACATTGTAAAAGCCAATTATTTTTAAAAAGAGTAACCGTGGAGTTTCTTGCCGGTTCTTCTCCATAGGAAACGACCAATTGGAACCGTGCACCTAGCTTCTGACATTTCATAAGTGCCCGTGTAGGTTTACGTGAAATAAAACATTTTGATTTTGATTTTTTGAAACCACGTACCCGTCCTTCACCACTTTTTTTTTTGCGGATGGGAAATCATCAAATGACTTCTCCCACTCTGGGTGGAGCGGAAGGGAGTGTCAGACTCTTACTGACTAAAACCCACCCGTGTTCCTTCCTTAGCCCTTTATGTGTTCCGGGCCAGCGGTAACCCTTTCGGACAATCCCGCTGACCCGGCAGGCTTCGGCCCTAAGGGGCCCCTCTTTGATGCCGACATCTCTTGGAGGCGCGCGTGGAACACGTACGCGCCGTCCGGCACGGGCCTGGTCCTGATCGGACGGTGAGCTACCCATTACTCTCCGCCCGCAGGCCCGCGCCTACGGTGGCCGGGAGTCGTCACGCGGCTCCCGACGCCCGGAGCGTCTCCCGCGGCGGCTGGGACGGGATGCTCTCTCCCTGAGCCGTCCCGCCACCTCCTTCGCTAGCATGACTGCTTCGCAGAAGGAGGTGACTGCCTCCCACTCCCTCTCGCCCCGGACCATGGCTTGCGCCAGGGCCGGACGCGAGAGGTCGCCGCCGCTGCCGAGTCCTTCACCACTTCCTAGTGTTTTCGCTGGGAAGAAGAAATGGCGCAACAAACTCCCCAGCAGCACAGCAGCTGTCTGTTCATTTAGAAAATACTTGATTGTATACATTACTATGCAAAGTAATTAACATTACAAGACACAGAACATTAAATTAAACTATTTGCCCAATGTCAACTAGCCACGCCATCGCCAATACAACAAATACAATAAAGCAGCTAAAATAGTGAAGAAATAAATATAACCGTTACTTTAACGTTGTGACGTTACTTTGGCTGTTACTATTGATGAAGAAATTGGCCGTAAGTCGATTTGTCACAAAATAAAAATCAGCCACCTCGAATACAAAATTGGAGTGTTTTGGGATGTATGAAAGATTGGGGAGTAGGAAGTTTTGTAAGTAGAATAGGTTTTCTGGCAGTTGGATTATTTATGGTTGGTTATTTGCTTTCAGAAGCAGTAACAAATGAAATAAATAATTTTATTAAAAAAAAAAATATTAGCGCAATTTGGAGCGGCGGCCTTATTGAAATTATTACGATATTGAGTATTGAACATTGTATTGTTACCAGAGCTAAAGGTGTATGAAAAATTTCAGCTCAATCGGATACCAACAAAATCTGGGGGCATCTGGGGGCACGGGAGTGCCCCCGCCAAGACGAGCCAAGCGAAGCGCAAGGGCACTACCTACCTTTTCTCGAAGCACTTCGTCGTATTTTTGAACCCTCTTAGCTTGGGTTTGGATTATACCAGATAAACAAAATTTTCGGGATATGATATCAGTGGTTGACTTATTAAACCTATAAAGTTTCAATTGCATAGCTCTTATACTTTAGATTTTATTAATATCTAAAATACCCCGATTTCGTCACTGATTCACTGACTGATGATCATCAATATTCTTAAGGTTCTTCCTGAAGTCCTAGAAAGCTGAAATTTTGTATGTAAGCTAGTAATAGTACACAAACAACAAAAAAAAATCTAAGAATTGAAACTTTTACCCCCCCAACCCCTTAAACTAGGGGGGGAAAGTTTGTGTGAGACTTCCGTAAATTTTGATGCTAGAGGTTTGAAAATTTATATAGGGGGTCCTTGTTATAAATAAACCCCAAAAAAAGAAAGAAAAAATGTACAACAGAAAAAATACTCGTATAAATATCAAGCAACTTACAAAAAGAAATGAAATCCCACAAAAACATTTCATGTTAAATGTTGCCAAGACGAGACCATGTAGCTCGCACTGTCAAAAAGTAATCAGATCTCATGTAGAGCCAAGCTTCTAACTCTACACGCCCTAACTCTACAAGGCCTAACTTCGCAAACTATACACCTTAGTCAAAATATATGGCTTGGCCATTTCGCTACATTCGCATGAGCGTAAGGTGAAAAACTCTCATACTGTTAATGGTTCTTGTAGTAACGAAACGGTCAAGCCATATATTTTGACTAAGGTGTAGAGTTTGCGAAGTTAGGCCTTGTAGAGTTAGGGTATGTGAAGTGGGGATGAATATTTTTTTCATCATCTACCCCATCGTGTGGGATATTGTTGAATAGGTCTTCTAAAATGGCTTAGGGGTGGCTAAAATTATTTTTCGATTTAATGCCCCCCCCCCCTCTAAAAGCTAAACTACTGGCTTGAAAAATCTGGAAAAATTCTCGATGACAGTGCATTTTATGAACTTTAAAGGAAAAGTATAGCGGTTAAGATAACTTTATTAGTTGAACTTGGGTGTTGGATAATTTTGTACCAAATACAAAATCCTTAGCATTAATCCTTTAAAGTGACTAAGATGAAGTAGTTGCTTGTTTATAATGGGTAAAGACTTGCATTGAAAACCAAAATATGTTTTTTTTTTACCTATTCAGAATAAAGAAAAACAGAATCGTACTACATTGTGATAACGGGCTACTACGGAACCCTACACTGTGCGTGGTCCGACACGCACTTGGCCGGTTTTTTTATAATCTGGATAAACACATAGGGTGCTTTTAGTCCCGGTAATACATTACCGTGGGATACTTTCAAAAATCCACGCGGCAGAAGCCTAGAAAGCTATTATTATTATATATATGTCCAGTCCGCCTGCCGAGCGTGGCGATTATGGCAAACCCCAAAATTGGGGGAGGCCTATGTCCAGCAGTGGACGTCTATCGGCTGAAACGACGACGACGATATGTCCAGCAGTGCAGTGCAGTGTGGTGGGGCCCGTGGCTAAATAATAACAGCCGCACAGATCGATCGATCAGGTTAGGGTACGCTTGCCGCGGTTGGTCTGTGGATGGGTGACCATCTTTACATACCGAGACCCCTCCGTGCCTCGGAAAGCAGGTTAAGCCGTTGGTCCCGGCTGTCATTCGTGGATCTTTGACAGTCGTTACGGGTAGTCAGAAGCCCGAAAGTCTGACAACCAGTCTTACCAACGGGGTATTACCCAGTAAATGGGTTGTGGAGGTCAGATAGGCAGCCGCTCAATGTAAAATACTGGTATTCAGCTGCATCCGGTATTCCGGTTAGACTGGAAGCCGACCCCAACATAGTTGGGAAAAGGCTAGGCAGATGATGATGTCCAACAGTGCACAAAGTTACTAAATGGTAGATAATAATATAATAGGTAATTTGACTCAAAATAAAAGCTACTTAAGGATGCAAATCACATAAAACTGACGTATTCCAGTTATCCAAAACTGTTGGTTATTAATATCTGCATAATTATGCAGGATGGCAAGTAAAATGTGATAACCTACCACATTTTATGTGTTTGGCCTATTTTCACATAGGAATATGTTCCCAATACAAAGCCGCCAGTTGCTATCGTCATCAACTTTCGTTAACTTACGAGAATTAACACTCAAGTTGAAATATTCCGTGCAATAAGACCGAGCTATAGACATTCTATCAAAAAGTACTCTGTGGTACTCTGTGATAATGACTTTGACAAATGACCACCCACAGATTAGTGTATAGTTATTACATGAACACCTATAGAACTCATAGAGAAAAAATTGTTTATGCTTAGTTAGATAATAAAAATAATAGACCAAAAGAGGTTTGTTAGTACTTTTTATTGTGTCATGATTTTGAAGTCTAAAAGCACATTTGGTTAGCCCGTGGCAGTCATGGCCCAGTTAATCCTGACTTTCAGGTCTGATAATGGCAAAACCATAAATAATCCACCTATAGAACTCATAGATCTGGTCTGATAATGGCAAAACCATGAATTGTACAGTTCATGGTTTTGCCATTATTAGTTCAGTTATTTTACCTCTGATTTTGCATCACTGTTCAAATCACAGTTATCTTTATTCTCCTTCCAATAAGGTTGCTGTTACGTTGCTGCTGTCAGACGTAAAATAACTGTGAACGGACTGTAGTACACGTTAGATTAATTAGGTAGTTACTTTGGTAATGGCTCCGTCCGAGTCACCCGCAATCAATACTTCGCCACCAGCCAAGGTATACAAAATACGCTGCGTGGAGAATATACAAGCGACCTAAGGTTGGAAATATAGGCAAGTCCAGGAACTCTTAGGCCCCTTAAACCCACAAACTAGGTATACGGCTACTTATAACCGTAGACAAGCTTACTTCTCCAACACATCATTTCAAAACCGATTGTAATGATGCCATCTTCCACACAAAAATACTTAAACTCAAACTCAAACGGCCTTATTTCAAAACAAGATTTATCTTTAGACCCAGGTTTAAACCATCCAGCCATTTTTAAATTTCGAACTATTATCCGACGAAGCTAAAGTTCTTATTACAAAAACTGACGTTAAACCCGAGTCTAAGTTGTCAATTTTTCATTAAGAAATTTAAGTTTGTCGGAATAAAGTTCAAAATAGAGTAACTGGCTCGAAGGTTTAGGCTAGGTCTAAAATTAGATCTCGTTTTGTAATAAGACGGAAAGCATTTAGGTATTTCAATTAAACCTTGTACAGGCATTTTTGAGTTGTCAAAATTAATTAGTATGTCAGTTAGTCAGAAAGTTGAAGCTAGTTGCCCATTCCAAAACGTAGATCTCTATGGAGAAGAACGGGCAAGAAACTCAATGGATACTCTTTTAAATCAAGATATTACAAAATCAAATTCTTGTTGCTTCTATATGTGCGAACAATGTAAAAAAAAGACAAATGAAGAAACAATTCAAAATATAAGATTAAAAATAAGCCTTGGCAGTTAAGAGATGACCAGTCTCAATCGACGGCGCCCGTTCACGAACATGACGCGTGGATCAGCACCATCCAACTCAACCATTTTGTAGGGAACCGAATGATCTAACACACGCGCCACCATCGGTGAGACATTTAAGCGAGCATGACACGTTCTCAACTGCCATGCTCTTTCAAGTCAACATAAAAAAAAATCATAATAAACGGAAACATGGTTTACAAAATTTAAAAAAAAATGCTTCTAAATTATACAAAACTATAGTTTGCAATTTATCGGCTGAAATGATGATGATGATTCATGTACACACATCAAAAGTGTCTAGGGATCAAGCATTTTTATGCGGATTTCTTGAGATTGAGATGTGGCTTTGTAATAAATTTATGATTTTATAAATTTATATGGATCCTTTTTGGTGCATTTCATAATTTGAATCAGGAACTGTGAATCAAATTCGAGTAAAAGATGAAAATCAGCTGTCAATATTTTCCCTATAAAAACATACAACGCATTGAAGACATTATTAGTGCTACTGTTTCCCTACTACTGATTAAAACCAACGTTATTATGGAGCGGCGACGTCATTTAAGCAGGGAAGAAATGCTCAGAGCCGTGGGAATGATAGAAGCTGGTTCCCGGCAACGTACTGTGGCTTTAGCTCTGAATACAAGTCAGAGTGTTATCAGTCGACTTTGGACACGTTACCGAAGCACTGGTACCGTGGCTGAGCGCCATGGAGGACGGTATCGCTGCACCACACGGAGACAAGACCGATACATTCAAATCTTAACTCGAAGAGCTCCAACAATAACCGCCATGATGTTAGCCGTGAGGCTTCATCACTCTTCAGGGAACTTAATTAGCGACCAAACAGTCAGAAACCGCTTGCATGAAGTGAACCTTCATTCCCGAAGACCGCTACGGGTACCACCTATAGCAATGCACAATCGTAGGATTCGATATCAATGGGCTCTTGAACACAGAAATTGGGCAGAAGAACAATGGCGTTTCGTGTGCTTTTCTGATGAGTCTCGTTTTGGTATGAGACCGGATACAAGACGTATACGACACTGGAGAACCCCTGGACGCCAACAGCGATTAAAATCCTGCCAGGAAGTCCATCCTTATAGTGGTGGAACCATCATGGTATGGGCGGGTATTTGGATCGGCGGAAGAACTGAGTTGATTTGGATCAGAGGCAACCTCAACGCTCAAATTTATGCTGAGACGATTGTATCAGACGTCATCGTTCCTCTACAAGTGCAAATCGGTCCCTTATTTCAGTTAATGCATGATAATGCACGACCGCACACCGCAAGAGTTGTAAGACAGACTCTCGCCGCAGCTAACATCAATGTCCTGCCCTGGCCTGCTCAGTCGCCAGACTTGAACCCGATTGAGCATGCATGGGATATGCTACAGAGAAGAGCTTTGCCGAATATGGAGGGTATCCAGTCGCAAGAAGACCTTTTTTTGTTGTTGCAACGAACATGGGCGGCCATTCCACAGCGTGATTTGGATGAACTCATTTTGAGTATGCCAAACCGATGTTCTTGTGTTGTTAGTGTTCGCGGTAGAAACACGGATTATTAATTGTTTAAGTTACCCAATAAAATTTTAAAGAAAACTGTTATTTCAGTCTTTTTTTCGAACTTTTGTGTTAGTGGTTCAAATGTCAAAAATCCCTTTATTAGGAAAATGGCAAATTTCTTTATTAATGCAAAGGTGACTTGGTTTATCGTTACTGTGACAAACGAAAACACTTTATTTGATGAATCCTTAAAGAAAATTTTAATTAATATCAATCAGGAGAAAAGTTATTGCAAAAATATATGTTGATCCCTAGACACTTTTGATGTGTGTATTTAGGATGTTAATATAATTTACTACCAAACAGGAAGAGATATTTAATATTACAGTATTTAACAATTAAAACTGGATTGAATAAAATAAAAAAGTTACGTCCGTAATGTCAGAAATATTGAAAAAGAAAAAGGGAAGCACCTCTTCCAAATACTGAAATTTTAACTAGTGAGCCCAAGTGCCTGTGGAGCGGTGGTGTTCCAGCATTAAGCCAAGCATTTTTATCTACGATATAATCATCCAACTTGTAATATGCTTGTCTACATAGTGTGCGTTTAATGCATGTTTTAAATTTCTTCTCATTTAATTGAAGAATATCGAGTGGTATTTTAATATAAAATTTTACACAGTAACACAAAAAACTTTTGTTGCTGTGGTTGGTTCCACGTTTTCGTTTATTGACACCGACTTCCGAAATTAAAGTTATTTTTCAATTTGTAGTGTTTTTTTTGGAAGTCGGTTGTTTTTTTTTTTGTAAAAAGTTTTTATTTTTCACTTTTTAGTGGGTCCGTTTGTAATTTATCTAAGTTACAATAGCCTAATGTCAACTGCTCATCACTTGTTACAAAATATTGCTTTTCCCGATGTTGGGACGTTAATTGTAAAGGAGTTCTCCTGGTAAGAACCAGGAGTACTCCTCAACAACCACTCACCACACGCATTGTGACGAGCATAAATTGCTTAGCAACCATATTAAAGTAATCGAATCGCAACCCGTGAAATATTTGTCACTGAGTAGTTCCAATGGCCATCTGTGGTCTTCTTCATCAGCTCCACTTTACCAAATGATGATTTCCAAGAGCAAATGCTCAAGCTATTTTAAAAAATACCCAAATCGTTATAGCTTTGCCTATAAAATTTGGGGGTTTTCCTCGATTTCCATGGGATCCTCTCATCAGATTCCAACTTGATGATAATGGGACCACCTCGAGAGTATACCCTTTCAAACAAAATAATAATTTTGAAAATCAGTCCACAATTGGCGGAGTAATCGCGTAACAAACACAAAAAAAAAAAAAAAACATACCGTCGAATTGAGAACCTCCTCCTTTTTTGAAGTCGGTTAATAAAAGAAGTTTTTACTTTAGATAATCTGAAACGCGGTTGATCTAATTTGTCCCTATTTCTAGTGTTAAAATTATGCCTGTCACTTATCTTACTAAAAAGATGTAGATTTTTTCGAACGTCCATATTGTTTTCATATTTATATTGACAAGGAACCGTCATGATGTTAATTTCTTTAAACAGTTCCCGTAGAGATTCGCGTCTGCTGAGCTTGTCTGACAGCCCTCTTTTGCAGAATGAAGATAGAATCAATATCTGCAGCCCGTCCCCACAACAAAATACCGTAAGACATGATGCTATGAAAGTAACTAAAATAGACCATGTCTGTTAATTGGTGAATTTTCCAAACAGCGTAAGCGGCCAAACTTAGCCGCCCTGCAAGTGATGTTAATTGCGGACCCTACTGTAGCTTTAAGTCAAGCGCGATCCCCAGGAAAACCGTATTTTCGACGAATTTAAGTATGGGAGATACTTAAATTCGTCGAAAATACGGAAAATATTCAATACAACATGACATTCATTACTTCTAACATTCGGTAAAGCGAATCTAATGCATTTAGTTTTTTCTCATTTAATACCAAATAATTCACATTAAACCAATTATGGACCATAATCATAGCGTTATTTACGTCGTCAAACTCCTGTGCACGTCTGCTTACTTTAAAAATCAGTGATGTGTCATCAGCAAATAACACCATTTGTGGTTGGGTTTTCAGTAACTCATTTATATATACTAAAAATAGGAATGGCCCCAATATTGAGCCTTGCGGTACTCCCATTTTGACTTTTAAGCCCGATGAATTCACACCGTTAATTTGAACTTGCTGAAATCTATCATTTAAATATGATTTTATTAAGCTAAGAGCAAGTTTACCTAGTCCGTAATGCTCAAGTTTCAGAAGCAGTGTTACGTAATTCACGCAATCAAATGCCTTGAATAGGTCACAAAAAATGCCTATTGCATCGTGTCTCTTCCCATGTGTTAAAGATGTGTTTTAATAAGGTGACACCGGCGTTGGTTGTACAACGTCCTTTGGTGAAACCATACTGTTGATCGTGTGAGATGTTATTACGATTAAAATGATTGAGCATTTGATTTAACATTACTTTTTCGAACACCTTGCTAAAAACCGACAAAACCGATACGGGTCTAACTATAATTATTAGAGTCTTTGCTGTCCTCAGATTTGAAAAGTGGAATAACTTTACTGAACTTTATTAAATCCGGGAAAACCCCTTGATCTACACACAAATTAAATATTAAAGCTAAATAGGGTGCAATTGTCTCAATAAAGGATTGACAACCTTTAGTGGACATGCCCCACAGATCTTCGGTAATTTTGATCTTAAGTTGCTTAAATACCTTTATAATGACTATGGAGTTTATATGTTTAAATTTAAATTCCACAGGACAGGCTGAGACATTCGCTCTTAATAATTCAATAGCTAGTGCGGGCGAGGAATTTAAAGTTTCTGTAGTTTCAATTGGGATATTGGTAAAGAAAGTTGCAAATTACTGAGCAACATCGATGTTATAGCTGATGAGACCGCGGGAAGTGTCCAGTGTGTAATCAGTGACTGAAATGGAGATAGGCTGGTCATATTATGCTACACGATAGGAACAATAACGGAGCTGGGCGGAGAAAGAGCAAAGACGTGCAGGAATAGAACAATAACTGTCTCCTAAGATACAGGCCATCCCTAGTTTAGGAGACAGGATTTAATTTTTTAGCTTAATATAGACAACTGTTTTTCTCACCTTGTGTCCATTGTTAGTTGTTTAAGGCTTAGTATGTAACTCCTTACAACCTGTGTGTATATTTTTAGATCAATAAACTTTATTATTATTATTATTTTTTCTTTTTTCTCGGAACCATTGAGTCCCGGTCCTTTGGAAGGCGTACGAGGGGCCGAAGCCAACTCGTAGAGGCCCCTTAGGAAATTTTAATGAAATGCGGCACCAACCGACGATTATCCCTGTATGCGCTATGCAAGTGCACCCAAGTATAACCCCCGGTTGGTGTAGGACTATTGCAGAATATGGAAAAATTAAAAGTTGGACTATGGGTTTGGGTGGCTAAAGTGGACTGGTTACCAAGAACTATGGAATAACTACGACAGGGGTCGTAGTTATTCCATAGTTATATATAAAACGTTGATCAGGCAGGGGCCTGATCAACGTTTTATATATACACGGATAAAATGGCAGGGGGTGACTTGCACACTCAACAATGGGCCCCCGGAAACGGTCGCTAGCACATAGTGACGTAGCAACAAGGGGGCAACATGTCCTGAGGTGCTTATGAGGAGTGGAGAGGTATTCCACGGCTATCAGGACAATCCCGGAAGTACGGTCAAGATCCCTACCAGCATCTTACTGGAATACTTCCTTCCTCCGAGCACGTTTGCTCTTGCGAATCTCCACTCAAGCCGGCCAATAAAGGCAAGAATGAGGTGGGAGCTCTGTTCATCGTCATTGTTCACTCCAGCCGGCCAATAAAGGCAAGCCAGAGGTGAGGAACAAGACTTCTCACTGAAGATAGGGTCCGTGGGGTCGCTACTGCCCAACAGTTCGCCACATGCTGCCCTGCGGATTTCTGTATCTCTCTTGGTCTGGCTCCTCACCTTAGACCTGTTCCAGCAAAGTAAACTCTTCCGGCATAGGCCTAGAGTTCGGAGCGCGCAAGCCCCACCACGGCGTCAACGTAGAGATACGGCGGCGGGGTTATTATTATTATTATTATTAATAACAATGGTTGAAATACTCATCGCGTCACTCGTCTCGTCTGTGATTGGACGATTACCTACCGAGCGATAACGGAATTGCAATTCAGAGATTCATCAACAAGGAGTAGAGGAAGACAACGTAAACACTGGAATGATGACATAGTTAAGACAACTGGTGCACTGTCGGCTCTCGAGCCGACTCTCCGAGCTCTCGTGTGTCTCTATACACGAGACCATGATAAATGGAGGAGCCTGGGGGAGGCTTATGCGTTAAAGGACGCGCTGATTTACGAAACAAGCAATAGTTATGTTTTTGCTTAATTTATATTATATTGTATGTTTATCGTAATTTAACGTATTTTCTTTCTTTTTTTGATTTTGTGATTGTGTACTTGATGAATGTATACAAAGTTACAGAGTAAGACTAGGCTTAACTAATGAGTACATGACCCTATTAGGGCGCATGATTAGGTACCTAGTACAAATTAAATTTCACCCTTGTTGCGCGTTGACGGCGAATCCAAAGGAAGTTTCAAGTATTTGTAAAACTTGGTGTCGTCGTCTAACGGGTCCAAATTGATGACCATTCCAACTATCCCTTTTTTTTGGGTGGGAAATTATCAATAACTTCTCCCGTTCTGGGCCGAGCGAGGGCGTGTCAGACTTTTACTGACTAAAACCCACCCGTGTTCCTTCAGTTGCCTGTACCAGGGGCCACGGAACCCGCGACCCCGTCAGTTAGTGCTGACATCTCTTTGAAGCGCGTGTGGAACACAACGCGCCGTCGATCCGGGCTAGGTCCTTACCGGACGGCGAGCTGCTCATTGCTCCCCGTCCGCAAGCCCGCGCCTACGGTGGCCGTGAATCGGCTGTCGACTCCCGACGCCCAGGGCGTCTCCTGTGGCGCCTAGAGGCGTGAGGGCGCAAAGATTGCCTCTGCCTTACGCGTTTCGCCCCCTCATTCGTAACGCCAAAAAAATATATAAATAAATAAATATATAAAATATGTAAACATTTTTAGGACTCGACTTTCCAGAATAAAAATTTTCGGGTTTCTGGTTAAACTTGACCATAGAAACTATTTAGGTTCTAAGAAGCATGGCCCTACGACGCACCATTTCCGAATTAAGGGCCTCTGAATTTTATTTATTTGATATAAAACGCTCTATTTCTAAGTCTTTGCGTAATCGCCTTTGCGTAAAGGCCTTTGCGTATCCATCGTCGAAGGTAACTTCTCTTCTAAGTCTGTGCATCGTCGTCGATTTTTACATAGCAAAATTCTGTTCCCAATATGTAGTTGGTGTTGCTATCGTAATAAACGTTTTTTTAACTTAAGAATTAACATTCAAATTGAAATATTTATATCGTGTAAACACTGACCTGTATTAAGCAAGTACTTGTATAGTAAAGGTCAGACACCAATGCACAGACTACAATATCATGCAGGGTAATCAGACACTGAAATAGACATACATAATAATTACTTTGACAAATGTTCATCCTAGAACTCCAAGAAAAATCTAAAATAATAGACCAAAAGAGTTTACTTAGTATATACTTTTTATTATGTCATGATTTTGACGTATAAAAGTAGTAGCCCAGTGTTCTTGATTGACAGGACAAAATGTGATTGCCAAACCATAAACTGAGGTCGAATATATTAAACCAAAGGTAGTTAGAGTGTTACAAGGATCTTTTGGCGCCGAAATGACAGGTGGGAGTTGTAGATCGACATTTGCGAAATCATCACAGGAATTGTATTGAAAAGAAAACATAATGACGTTAGTTCCGATTTTGGCCAGGCGCCAAATAATCCTTGCACCGTTGTACTGTTACTTTGGTAATTGCTCCGTCTGAGTCACAGGCAATCAGAAGACCTAAAAAGGCCACTTTGGCAGAATCATAAAAGCATAACAGAATGGACAGTTATCTATTAAGTTATTCGTATCAAATCACATTGGTGAAGCATTTTTCAGTTACTTTTTTTGTCTGTGCTAAAATACCGAACAATCCAATCCAAATCCAACCCCAATCTCTTTGATTGTACCTACGTAGTGCGGCGAAAAAAAAGAAAAACACGGACTGTCTTCGCCATTTTATAATTCCTTTTATGATTCTCCAAAGTGGCCTTTTTAGGCCCCCAGGTCAGGTGTCGTTCATATGGATTTAGTTCCTTACTTCGCCACTAGCCAAGGCATACACGACACGCTGCGAGGAAAATATACAAGCGACCAAACGTTGGAAATATAGGCAAGTCAAGGACTCATATGGCGGTTGACTGTATCCAGGCCACACTTCGCAGTGATTTTTTATAGGTAATGCTTTCTTTTATAACTTTTCAGTAATGTGTCGGACTTTGAAGCCCCATTTACAAGTTGCAAATATAAAAGTGGCATACAATAAAATAGAAGCAACAAATTACTTGCATCGTCTAAACACTATATAGACGCTAGAACTTTTATCGTTGCTTCAACAGGCACACAATAAATTTGCATCGTGTAAATCTGTGGTATAAATGGTTACACGCTGCAAGTTTCTTGCCCGTGGCATACAGTAAAATAGAAGCAACAACTGATTTGCATCGTCTAAACAATATATTTAGACCGTACAACTTTTATTGTTGCTTCAACTTACAATATGCCCACACTACAGGCAGTTAAATCGAATCTTGTAAATCATACTTAAGTTCAATCAATCGAGTCTCACAGACTAACATTGATTTTTGTACATTATATATTACATCGATTTTTAGACGCTAGGTTAGCAGTATATTAATATATATGTATAACTAGCGATGAGGACTATAATGTAATATTAGATAATTATTACTTAACGCTAAAATAACTAGGTACTTATTTATTTACAATTCAATCTAGAGTTAAGAAGGAATGAAAGAAAAAATTAGGTACAACATGTTTGAAAGTGGGTAAATAACTTATACTCTATTTAATAAATCATTACAAAACAGAGGAAACAAGTCACAAAGTTATCTTGGAGAAAGGGTTTCAGTTCATCTTGAATATTGATTGACCGTTAAAGCATGATAACGATTTAAATCCCTGCTAGAGACAATCACAATGTTATTTTATCTTGCTTAAAATCGGTCTTATTTGTCTAATATTATAGTCAATAGAGTAGAGATAATCATAATAATAAGCAATATTATAACATTCAGAGAAAGTGTTTAAATTGTTCACTTTGACCATCGTCGTTTGACATGGAGATATAGAGAACGAATGTTTGATTTATAGGAGAAGAAGCAGCAGTACGAGGTAGATTAAATTAAATTAGTTTCGGATTATTGTAGGTCATTTCGTTGAATCTCAGCGAACTGGGAGTAGTGGTTTTGTCGTCATCTTCTGTTGGACAAAAAATGTAATTAAAATGTTGTTCCATTTAAAATAACATAGCACAATATCACGTCTTTAATCCCCAAAAGGTTAGTCAGAGGTGAACCTATAGTATATTATGTACAGTATACCCACATTTCGCCAGTTATATTTATGTCCCATGTAACAGGGGGCGAGCCCATTGCCATCAACCGGGCATAAATATAGTCTCCGGGCAGCTACTGATAAATTCCTGATTGAAAAACCTATCAACACTTTGCCCGACCTGAGAATCGATCCCAGGACCTCATGTTCAGCAGTAGCGTTTGCGACCACAAGACCAACGAGGGAGTCAATTAAAACAATAGCTACCAATTTATAACTTGACTATACAGGGAGGGTTATTGATACAGGGTAGTAAGGGCAGGTTTGGTCTTAACTTTTCGAGTATAGCAATTACTCAAAAAAGTTAAGGTCAATCTCCTAAGAACGTTTTCTTGTAGCTGTGCATTCACATGTTTTAAAAAAATGGCCAAGCCAGCTTGAAAACCGAGAACTTAGTCTGTATAAATAATAATAAATAAATAACTTTTAGGACGACATTCAATGCAGTTTTAAAATATATATGGGAAAACTTTTCCCATACATTTCGTAAGACATAATGCATTTATTTCAATTTAGACAAGTAAAAATAACAAAATTAAATTCTAACTTAACTAAAACTATACAGAAACTAGAAAATAGCGTCGAAAAACTCATCCGCATCGCTGTCGACTGGTAATGTACCCAAGAGACTGGCGGCATTACCACGTTGTATGGTGGTAGCCGTGGTACCCTTAGGTCACGGGAAGTGTCAACCAGGGCTGGCTTTTACCTTGGCCAGAGGCTAAGCATCGCCATACAACGTGGTAATGCCGCCAGTCTCTTGGGTACATTACCAGACATAATTGAGTAGTACAATTATTTCAATGTCACCGTCATGCATCATTGCCCACTAAGGGCGAAGCCGAAATAAGTTTCAAATCTTATAGGCTTGTTTTATTTGTTAAACTTGGTGACGTCACCCAACGGGCGCAAAATGATGACCATGTCACCCATCCATTTTGTTGAGAGCGTTTTTGACACCGTTAACGCAAACAGTGGGCTAATTGTGTAACACGTTAACAGTACCAATGGGTTTGATTATGACAGTTCAGCAACATTCATTGCGTTATAAATTACGTTATTGAGCAGACACATTTTTCGAACATATGAAGCAATGGATTTGCAATATCCTTCAAAATTATTCAGATTGATATAATAATAATAATAAATTTATTTAGATTGATATAATTATAAATATATTGTTAGTGTGTTATGCAATTAGGGTGCAGCAGTGCGATTCTGTAACCATCTCACCGTGAAAACTTAGGCGAAGTGAGCGTGGAGTGAGCTGTCAATAGTCTCAATTCCTAGCAAAAACAAACTCACTTCACCTATGTTTTCGCGGTGACATTTTTACAGAATCGACCGGCAGGTTCCGTTATTTCTATGACGGCCTACGCTGTCTTAGGAAATTCAAGCTTAAAGGCGCGTCCCCACTTGGGCCTCGTGGCCTGTTAGCTTGCTATTGTTTGCAATGTGTCCCCATTATTAAGAACTCACGAGGAGCGGCCGCGCGGCTCGGCCTCACGGAGCCGCGGCCTAGTGGGGAAGCGGCTTAAAACATCTCGAGAGGAAGTCAAACTACTCGCTAGAGAGCTATGAGAGCTACACCCGGTCGATTCTGTAAAAATCTCACCGTGAAAACTTAAATGAAGTGAGTTTGTTTTTGCTAGGAATTGACACTATTGACAGCTCACTCCACGCTCACTTCGTCTAAGTTTTCACGGTGATGTGGTTACGGAATCGCACTGCTGTTTAGTTAGTTATTCATTAGGACTAGGTATCAGTGATCGGGGTGCATGTTGAAAGCCTCCTCGCGGCGCACCCTGGGCAACGTCAGGTAACGTATAGGGTGACCGCCACTGGCGCCCGCATGTTGGAGATCCCCGGTGCGACGAGTGGCCCCACCGCTGACGCCCTAGCTGAGAAGCTTAGGGCGTCCCTCAATACGGATGAGGCTCGAGTCTCCAGGTCCGTCAAGTGCGCAGACATACGCATCTTGGGCCTGGATGACTCCGTAACGGAGGGAGAGGTGGTTGCCGCCGTTGTCAGGACGGGCGGGTGTCTGGCCGACCAGGTGAAGGCGGGCACCATACGTCCTGACTTCACGGGTATGCGTACCGTAACGGTAAGCTGCCCCGTGACGGCGGCCAGAACGATCGTGGAGGGCCGAAGGCTCCTGGTGGGCTGGGTTTCAGCGCAGGTCAAACTGCTGGAACCCAAGCCTCTGAGGTGCTTCCGATGCCTTGTGGGACACCATGTTGACGTCCAATGCACCTCGGAGGTAGACCGCAGCTCACTATGCTTCCGCTGCGGTCAGCCCGGACACAAGGCTGGCTCCTGCAACGCCGCGCCGCACTGCATCGCATGTGCGGCTGCTGGCAAGCCGGCCGATCACCGGGCGGGGAGCAAGTCCTGCGCTCCACCCGCCGGGACCAGGAGGAAAGGCAGGCCCTCCGCCGCCGTCGCCACCACCACCGTCGCCGCCGCCGCTGCCGCCGCCACCAACGCCGCTGCTGCCGCCGCCACCACCGCCGCCGCCGCCGCCGCCACCACCGCCGCCGCCGCCGCCGCCACCACCGCCGCCGCCGCTGCCGCCGCCGCCATCGTCGAGGGGCCCTCACAAGGGGCCCGGGAGGGGGCTGAAATGGAGGAGTAATGGCTCCTCTACGCTTCCTCCAGGCGAACATCAACCACTGCGCCTGCGCTCAGGACCTGTTGCTCCAGAGCGTGGCGCAGTGGTCGATTAACATCGCCGTGGTCGCTGAGCCGTACTTTGTCCCGCCCAGGGATGACTGGGTGGAGGACCTGAGCGGCTCAGTGGCCATACTTTCGTCGGCCGCCGCCGGCAACCCGTCCCTCGAATGCGTCACGAAGGGACAGGGGTGCGTAGCAGCATGGTTCGGAGAGATAGTAGTAGTGGGGGTGTACTTCTCTCCGAACCGAACTCTCGCCGAGTTCCACAACTCTTTAACAGAGTTGAGTGTCGTCGTCGCCGGAAACCATCCCTTCCCCGTACTAGTGCTCGGGGACTTCAATGCCAAGAATTTGGCCTGGGGTTCCCGTTACACGGATGTGCGGGGCAGGATGGTGGAGGACTGGGCTCTGGAAACAGGCCTGGTCGTCCTAAATCGGGGTTCTGTTCCCACGTGTGTGCGGATGCGGGGTGAGTCCGTGGTGGACATCTCGTTCGGCAGCCCCGCTCTGTCACAACGCGTCATTGACTGGCGCGTCATGGAGGGGGTGGAGACCTACTCCGACCACCGGTATATCCGGTTCGACGTCTCCGCCCAGACCTCTAGCGCGCTGGTCCAACAGGCCCCGAGTGGTCCGCGGTGGGCGCTGAAGCAGCTGGACCGGGAGCTCCTCCTGGAAGCCTCGATCGTGCAGGCCTGGGTGTCATCACCGGACAGGCCTGCCAACATCAACGATGAGGCGGAGTGGTTCCGGGAGGCCATGTCCGAGATCTGTGACGTGGCAATGCCCCGAGTCCGGCCAGGACGCGCCCGACGTCAGGTGTACTGGTGGTCGCAGGAGTTGGAGACGCTACGCAAGGCGTGCGTCGATGCGCGACCATGCTTGCCTACAATGCCGACAATACTAACAAGAGACGGAATGATTTAGTATGCATATCTAATGCTACCTCAAAACATGTCTTTGTAGAAAGGTTTATAACTTTCTTAGGCCCATTCCTGTACAATAGATTAAATAGAAAACTAAGTATTTATAAACTAAATTACTATAACTGAATGAATGAATGAATTGCACCGATCCCAGCGTGGTTAAACCAGACTCGATTAATCGAATGAACCCCAAGATTCGCACTAGCTCCTGTAGCCTCATGTTCATGGTGCTACAGCGACCATTGCATATCAAGGAATAGACCGGGGGGCGCGGTAATGGTAGGGAAGACGTGCCCGTAGGATAGGTAAGGATTTAAGAGCCTACCGGATATGCATCCTAGAGCAAGCATTGGACTAGTGGAGAGATGGGTAATTATTGTCTGTGGATGGGCATCTTTTATCGACCTTGCCGCCAGGTTGGTTCAGGTCGAGCTTCCTCGGTGTGTCTTTTGGCGGGCTTCTCCTGCTTTCTCGGTTCTTCTGTATGTCATTGCTCTGCTGTGTTGTGTTAGATGTTGCTGTTTTCAATGACTTCGTCGGAAGTTTCGCTACTATCCGTTTCCAGTTTTTTGTAAATCTCACTAGCAGCTATCTTGATCTTACTTCTATCTTCCGCTGTATCCATCGAAAAATTGATTCCCTTGTCGAAGTACTTCATGTCCTGTTTTAGATTGTCGTTCCATGTGTAAATAGGTCGGCCGACCTTCTTGGGTTTGGCCTTGTACTGCATTGCTGCATGCAGTAGGTGTGGTTTGCGGCGCCTGTAGACATGTGCGAGGTAGCACATCCTGTGGTTCTTGATGCGTTTGGTTACTGTTTTTCCGTCTAAGATTTCATGCATTTTCTTTTGTCTTGGTTTATTCCTAGAGTGGTTAATCAAGTCTCTCATGATAACTCGCTCATATCTTCTGAGTCTTGACCTGTTAGCTTTGGTAAATGCCGATACTTTCAGACCATTGTATCATGCACGGTACGATCACCATTCGGTACATGAGTCTGGCTAATTTCCAGTCAATATTTGAGTTATCTATGAATGGTAGTAACGATTTGGCGTTTTTCATGGCCTGTTTGCAACGTTTTTTTATAGTACTTTTTCTGCTTAATGTAGATGTAATGTATGTACCTAGGTATTTAATTTCATCACTTGTGGGTATACTTATTCCATTAAGGGTCACGTGGGCCGTTATCTGTGTAGCTATGGGGTCCCTAATTATTATTTTTGTTTTTGTTTCATTTATTTGGAGGCCTAAACTATCTAGTAGGGGTTTTATATGGTATAGGATACCTTCTAACCTTTCTAGGTCATCTGAAATGAAGATAAGGTCATCCGCAAATGATAGTACTAGGGGGAGTGAGATTTCACGATCCTGGTCGAGTTTTATTAAGTGGGTTTCCTCGTCGAGGGTTCTAAGGACTTCGTCGATGACCAGTGTAAACAGGCGAGGGGACAGAGGGCAACCTTGTTTGACTCCCTTACCTTTAATAATCCAACTGCTTTGCTGGCCACACCATTTGATGGATGTTCGTTCATTCAAGCATACCTTAATTATCTTGTTGGTCAGCGATTTGTTGGTTCGTTGTAATAGGATATCCCTCAGTGCATTGAGTACATAAGTTCTTTTACCTGCTCGCCATTCTTCGCCCAAGACCCTTTTAAGCGTAAATATATGGTCGTCTGTTGATCTATTGTTTAAAAAGGCCGCTTGATAGCTTCCCAGTTCCGTTATTGTTTCGTCTAGTTTTTTTTTTTAGTACGTAGGAGGCGTAAATTCTGTAACCCGTGTTGCATATCGATATGCGGCGATATTCATTCGCATTTTTAGTGTTATTGTTTTTTTTGAATTGGTACTTGTACGGTCTCCAGTCACGTGTCGGGTGCTTCGTTCTGTGTCCAAGCTTTGTTCATGTGTTTGGTGACGGCTTCTTGTAATATTTCTGGCATTGCTTTGTAAAGCTCGATAACCACTTGGTCAGTTCCGGGGGCTGTCCCGTTCCGCATTTTATTAATGATTCCCATTACTTCATCCGCAATGAGTCCATCACACTGTGCTTCGGTTATCGGATTTTTTATATTAACTGTTGGTATAAGGTGGCCCTCGGATTTTTTAATATTTGCTCCCATTTGGTCATCGGTATATAGGTAGATCTTTTTCGACGTTTTGCATGAAGTTTGTTTCTACTGTAAAAAAGTATAGTATCGGCATGCGTTTTGTAGGGTGGTTTTTCCCCAATCCATTGAGGCAGGCTCTGCATGCTTTTTGCTCTTCCTGATATTTGACCTTTTGAAGTGTTGCCTGACATTCTTTTACTAAGTTGTGCCTATTTGGATTATCAGGTTGCCTACTTTGGAGGAACTTAGCTTTTTGTTATAAACTAAATTACTATAACTGTAAACAAATTATACTTAAATATTTATTAACCATCGACTATGCACAGACAGAGGACCTACTTATTGTCTGCAAATAGAACTGCTAACATGCTATTTTACTTTTATTTACCTATGTTTTAATTTAGTTTTTACGTTATACATGATTGTTAATTTATTACATTAAATACTTATATGCACTTTCTAGCCTGAAGCACAGGTTCAACCTAGTTCAGGCAAATTAGCAACTGTGCGCTATTTTTATTTGTTAAGCTATTCATTGTAAATGTATCCCCATTTTATAAATAAACAATTATTATTATTATTATTATTATTTACCTGTACACCAGGCACCGCAGGCTCCGCATTCGCCCTCCGGATGCGGAAGCCACGGAGGCGGAGCTGTACGAGGGGTACAGAGCGGCGAAGACTGCCCTCCAAGAGGCTGTCCAGCGCGCCAAGGATGTGGCCCGCGAGGAGATGGTGGAGACTCTGAACAGAGATCCGTGGGGGCGCCCTTATAGAATGGTGCGGAATAAACTCCGCACCTGGGCCCCCCCGCTGACGCAGAGTCTCCGCCCCCAGCTGTTGGAGGAGGTGGTGAGCGCTCTGTTCCCTTCACGGGGGGAGCACACTCCCCCGCCCATGGCTCCGCCAATTGCGGTGCCCGAAGCGGACCACGCGGACGACGACGACATCCCTGCTGTGACCGGGGTAGAACTGAGAGCGGCGGTAGGAAGGCTGAAGGCCAAAAATACCGCCCCAGGACCCGACGGCTTGCCAGGTAAAGCCTGGGTCCTGGCCTCGAGGGCTCTCGGGCCTCGACTGGAGGCGTTCTTAAGCGCATGTTTGGAGAGAGGCCAGTTTCCACGCCGTTGGAAGACGGGGAAGCTGGTCCTCATTCGGAAGCCAGGGCCCCATGCGGACTCTCCGTCCGCATACCGGCCCATCGTGCTGCTCGACGAGGTCGGCAAGCTCTTTGAGAGAGTGATTGCGGGCCGCCTCGTCGGGCACCTGGTGAGGACGGGGCCGGATCTTGCGGACAGCCAGTTCGGTTTCCGCAAGGGGCGCTCGACGGTGGACGCCATCATGCGCGTGAGAGCCCTCACGACGGGGGACGCGGTGTCCCGGGGTGGGGTCGTCGTGGCAGTGTCACTCGACATAGCCAACGCGTTTAACACCCTGCCCTGGAGCACCATTGTGGAGGCACTCCGGTATCACCGGGTGCCACCCTACCTCCGTCGAATAGTCGAGGCGTATCTGACGGAAAGAGCCGTCAGCTACCCCGGTCGCGATGGGGAGTGGAACCGGCGAGAGATGTCGTGCGGTGTCCCACAGGGATCGGTCCTGGGGCCGCCTCTGTGGAACATCGGGTACGACTGGGTGCTGCGCGCCGACCTCCCTGATGGCGTCAGCGTGGTTTGCTACGCTGACGACACGCTGGTCCTGGCGCAGGGGAGGTCGCATCAGGCGGCGGCCGACGCGATGACACGCGGGGTTGCGACAGTCGTGGAGAGGATCCGGCAGTTGGGTCTCGAGGTGGCATTGCACAAGTCCGAGGCCATGTCGTTTCATGGGCCCCGGAACGCGCCGCCATCGGGATCCCAACTAACGGTAGGAGGGGTTCACATCGGCGTCGGGATGACGATGAAATACCTGGGTCTCGTCCTCGACAGCCGGTGGAACTTCGTGGAGCATTTCCGACGTTTGGCCCCGAAACTGGAACGGGCCGGGGCCGCCTTCAAGCGGCTCTTGCCCAACCTGGGGGGGCCAAACGCCTCCTGCCGGAGGCTTTACGCGGGAGTCGTGCGGTCCATGGCCATATACGGGGCCCCGGTGTGGGCGCGTTCACTGCGGCGGCGAGCCGCCCACTACCTGAACGCGCCCCAGAAGGTGGTAGCCATAAGGGCTATCCGGGGCTACCGCACGATCTCTGGCGAGGCGGCAAGCCTCCTTGCCGGACTGCCGCCATGGGATCTGGAGGCGATAGTCCTCGCGCGCCTGTATGAGTGGCGCGCGGAGGCACTACGCCGGGGGGAGGATCCGCTTCCGCGGCAAATCGCTGCGGAGCGGACGGATCTCCGGCGCGATCTCATGGCGGCATGGAAAGAGCGACTGTCGCAACCCAGCGCAGGGCACGCCGCGATAGCGGCGATAAGACCCCTCTTTGAGGAGTGGCTAGAGAGGCGCCACGGCGCCCTCACCTTTCGCCTGACGCAGGTCCTCACCGGACACGGAAGTTTCGGGAGGTTCCTGCACATCATCAGGCGGGAGGAAACGCCCGGGTGTCACCATTGCCAGGATCGCCCAGAGGACACGGTGGAGCACACGGTGGAGGTCTGCCCCGCTTGGGCGGAGCACCGCCGTGTCCTCGTAGAGGCGATTGGCAGCGACGGCGACCTCTCGCGTCCGGCCCTGGTGCAAGCCATGGTCCGGGGCGAGAGGGAGTGGGAGGCAGTCACCTCCTTCTGCGAAGCAGTCATGCTAGCGAAGGAGGTGGCGGAACGGCTCAGGGAGAGAGCCTCCCGTCCCAGCCGCTGCGGGAGACGCTCCGGGCGTCGGGAGCCGCGTGACGACTCCCGGCCACCGTAGGCGCGGGCCTGCGGGCGGAGAGTAATGGGTAGCTCACCGCCCGATCAGGACCAGGCCCGTGCCGGACGGCGCGTACGTGTTCCACGCGCGCCTCAAAGAGATGTCAGCATCGAGGAGGGGCCCCTTAGGGCCGAAGCCTGCCGGGTCAGCGGGATTGTCCGAAAGGGTTACCGCTGGCCCGGAACATAAAGGGCTAAGGAAGGAACACGGGTGGGTTTTAGTCAGTAAGAGTCTGACACTCCCTTCCGCTCCACGCAGAGCGGAAGGAGTCATTTGATGACTTACCATCCTCAAAAAAAAAAAAAAAAAAAGGTATCAGTGATCTGAATGCTTTACACAAAGAATCAAAAGTACTTACTTCCGAATATGACTCCAACGCCCCATAGGATGAGAAGTATCAGTGCTACGAAGAACAGCAGTGACAATAGTAAACTGAGGATCTTGCACAGGAGATTACACACGCAGCTGTAAAATTCAAAATACAGATTGAATATATAATCATGAAATCTGACGTCACACAAATCCTACATAGCGCAAACAAAGTATTCAGCATACACACAAAGGCTCGACAAAAGCCATCGAGTAGTAGCCGGAGGATCCATTTTCCATGAAGGTTAAGGAACATTCAATCCTATTCCTTAAACCTCTAAAGGTATTTTACATAACATACATTCAGTCGTTAGTGCCTATAGTGTACAAGATATATATTATGTATGTACAAAAAAGTATGTTATACAAATTGTAGTTTCTGCCTACCTCCATGCGAAAATCGCTTGAGTTTTTGATGAAATCATTCTTTTTTCAATATCCTTACGAATTATAGCATAAATAAGCATGAGTAGCTATGATCTTTAAGTGATTCTCTTTAGCATGACTGGTTTTTAATGAATTTTACATCTCTCATAATCGGTAAGTAGGTCCTTATTACCCCCAAATGGGGCTTGTAGGTGACCAATTAGCGCTCTAGGGTAATAATGTAGCTAGAAAAGCCCTAGGGCGGTAAGTAATTTAAAAAAAACTTGATGGTTAGATGTACGCGAACTGTTTGAAAGAGTGAAGTTTTTTTTAAATTACTTACCGCCCTAGGGCTTTTCTACTTTTATTTTGTTTTTTTTATTGGTCACCTACAAGCCTCATTTGGGGGTAATAAGGACCTACTTACCTCACAATCGAGATGTAAAGCAGAGTAGTTAGCTCGGGTGTAAGCATCAATTGCACCCTCGAACTATAGGCGCCCTCGCTGCGCTCGTGCGCCTAAATATCTCGGGCTGCAATTGATGCCTTACAGCCCTTGGCTACTAATCTACTATTAACGTTATACAGTAGGTACGTCAACAGTATAATGTTATAACTAGTCTCTTCTTTATTTATGTAATACCAACTCGGTACATGAAATAATGTTTACGTGTTGAAGAGCACAAGCTCTTACAAAAAACACGTAAACATTACACACAAAGTGTGAATTGATTTTAGTTTTTTGGACTAAAATCAATTCGCACTTTGTGTTATAATTATGTAACAATGTAGTTTTATGTCCACTGCTTTCATCATCATCATTCTCATTTATTGCTTTGCTTGTACACTATTAGAATTTTACGACAGTTCATAACTAGAGTAAAATCGGCCAAAGTATACCTACTTAGCACTAGTGCCAAATACAATGGCAATTCAATGGTTGGTTTATTTGTTGCAGTGTCGTATCAAGAAATCAATAAGCATTTGTACACACGTGTTTTTTTGCCGTGAAAAACTATGGTTTATCGCTGTGTGTACAGTGGGCTGCATCAATTGGGTACCCCAGTTGTATGAAAATTTCAATACAACTGGGGTACCCAATTGATGCAGCCCACCGTACATAGGCACGGTCGACAGTGTTGTATGGATCACTTTGGAAGCTTGTTAATACAAGTTTTTTCTATAGCAAGTTTTATACGCCGTGTGTGGGCACGGTCGTCAGTGTTGCCTGAATAACTACAGAAGTTGTTGACACACACGTTTTTTCTGCGGCGCGGTTCATACGCCGTTCCATAAAGAAAACGTGTCGTATACAAAAGGTCTTTCGCACTCATAGCGTGTTTTTCTCACTTCTTTAGAACGTACTATATTCAATTTTATGTCTTAATATAGTACGAATATGTCTTAATGTAGTATTTGATTTTATATTTTATGTGTTGTGTGTCGTGTCGAAACGTTATAACTATAATAGTATCTAACAAGATGTACTTTTCTGTTGATTTAAGGTATTCACATATCTTGAAACCTCCATTGAAAAGGGAGGATGGTTCGACCAGAATTGTTCAATCTGTGAACAATTCTGGTGGGGTACAGCGTGACTGTTTGTATAACGTATAGTCTACCTATTTCATAAGTGTATGTCCGGAAGTGTAATCAAACCCTATTTATGTTTTATTCTTACTCAATCACGCATTAAAGGAAATTCACACATTCAAAATCTGTATTTAGGTTTAAGTATATCACACCACTTTTTAAAATAGCATTACTTATTCAATTTTCATTGAAAAATCGTCAACGATAATTGAGGTTATAAAATTAACCTTAATTGTCAAATAAAAACAATCTTTCAGGTGTATTTTGAGTTTTTAAGGATTCAAATAATCAAACCAAAGCCTGAGGAGCCTCGGTTTTATTATTTGAATTCGTAAATGTAAAGAAATTTGTTTACATTTTCTTCAGATACTTTTGTAGCAAACCATACAAAATATGCAGTTAGGCGAATAATCTTGCAAACGGCACAGATCGTGTAACATGCAAACGGGATGTAGAATTCTGTGAAGGTAGTGGTGGCGTGGCGTTAAATAGAACCTCGTACTACGTTGGCTGGCGTCGTAGTAACAGCAAAACCGTATAGGTGTCGCTACAGTATACAACGTGGCAGAGACATCGACGTGGATTCAGTACATGATACTGAAACCTCTGCCTATAAATTGTTAATTGGTTCATCATCATCATCATTTCAGTCGAAAGACGTCCACTGCTGGACATAGGCCTCCCCCAAAAGGGGGGGGGGGGTTTGCCATAATCGCCACGCTTGGCAGGCGGGTTGGCGATCGCAGTATGGTATGGTGGTGGAATGCATAGAGAACGCTGCTGCCCATTCTCCGTTATACCCCTTAGTCGCCTTTTACGACACCCACGGGAAGTATGGGGTGGTGCTATTCTTTAAGTCCGGCACCATACAGACACGTCCAGTAATTGGTTATTAAAACAAAAATTTGCTGGACCGTAGAGTCACGAGCAAAGGTATGTATACACTTGGCTTTATTCAAAGGCGATTTTCTCCTTTATTTTTGAATGAAATTTTATATTAGTAGGAACATAGTATAATGTAAAGTGTCGTATTTCAACGTTGCATTCGTTATTTCGTGAAAAAATCGCAATTTAAAATTGCCAAGTGTTGACATGGTGCTCGTGACTGTACATTTTGACGTTGAAAACTTTCTATGCTATGAGGTCTAGAATCATGTGCTGAATTCTACAAATTGCGCGTCGAGTACCTTTACTCTCTCAAAAGTGCCTCGGAAAGCACGTTAAGCCGTTGGTCCCGGCTGTCATTCGTGGATCTTTGACAGTCGTTACGGGTAGTCAGAAGCCCGAAAGTCTGACAACCAGTCTTACCAAGGGGTATCATATTACCCAGTAGCTGGGTTGTGGAGGTCAGATAGGTAGTCGCTCCATGTAAAATACTGGTATTCAGCTGCATCCGGTTAGACTGGAAGCCGACCCCAACATAGTTGGGAAAAGGCTAGGCAGATGATGATGACTCTCTCAAAAGTAAATCTTTTACCCTAGGTACATTATGTGGTTGTCGTTCTATTTACACTGCATTTCAAAGCAAAACATTGATCAGAGTGCCTATTGCAAATCTTTATGATTCAATAATAATATAGTCTTATCTAAATTATCCTGATATAAGTGCCAATTTAACCAACAGTTTCAGATTACGTCTGGGGAAATACATTCTTAGAATGCTTTCCACTACTTCGCACAGCATTCACCGAATTTACTTTAAAACAAAATGGTAGGTTAGTTGGTAATGTCAAGAGATAAATTCAACAACAACAATCATAAACAGTAGAAAATAAAACGTTTGCAGACACTTTGTTGTTCATTCAATACATTATCTACAAAAAAAAAATTGCGTGCTTTATGTGCTTAATTATTCATCTGTTCTTTGATTGCTCAATTTGTTTGCCATCAACATCTCAGACTAATTTATTGAATGTCATAGACATTATTTATATTATAGATATTAAGGGCCTATTAAGGGTATTTTGCGTACTACTATATAATTAGCTATAGTTTTTATTGAAAGGGCAATGTACTATTTTAATGTATCTCAATGCGACGACAGATGCATGTCGCCATTTTTAAGGTCGTCTTATGGAAAACGCCAGCAGAATACTTACTAGAAAGTCGAGGTCGTTGGCAGCGTCGAATAAATTAAGTATGTGCACGTTATAGGTAACAGTAGCAAAAAAAAAACAGGCAATTGCACTTTTTTTTTGCGGATGGTAAATCATCAAATGACCCCTCCCGCTCTAGGTGGAGTGGAAGGGAGTGTTCTGACACTCCCTTCCGCTCCACCCAGAGCGGCAATAAGAAAGATTAAGATTAAGAGTAAGAGTCAGATTAGATTAGATTAAAAGTCTGCTCTTACTGACTAAAACCCACCCGTGTTCCTTCCTTAGCCCTTTATGTTCCGGGCCAGCGGTAACCCTTTCAGACAATCCCGCTGCCCCGGCACTGGCTGTTGTGTGGAGGTCTTTAACCTATAGGTGGCCCTGGATAATTTAGGACAATGGGGCGCTAATGGAGAATGCAGGATGCAAGAGCTCCAAATTAAAAGTCCGGGCTAATTTAAGTTTTCTTTTGACAGCCTCTAGCTAAATGCTGGCAAAAACTATGAGGCCCAATGAATCGCGGGACCCTTACACAGAGTGGCCAATGGGAAAGACGGTCCTGAATTATAGCAAAGAGGTAGCTATACTAGTTACCTAGTTGAGACTAAGAAATTGATTGAAAGAAATGCTCTCCCTAAGATTCCCGAGTATTATTCTGCGTAAGATTCAGATGATGTCACTTTTGTATGAAGGAAAGTAATTTTAAATAACCTTATCTATGCGGTATCAAAATCTATTCAGCGATTTCGACGTGATTCAGTCAGTAACATAAACATTTTTGCTCGATTCGATCATCGATATGACATACAGGTAGGTTGATTGAGTAAGCAGATTTTCAAAAAAACCCGGCCAAGTGTAAGTCGGACTCGCGCACCAAGGGTTCCGCACCACAAGGCATAAGACGCCGAAAAAAACGTTTCTTTTATACCCCTTTAAATTTTGACTTTATTTTATTTTTATTATTTGTTGTTATATCGTCAACAGAAATACATCATCTGTGAAAATTTCAACTGTCTAGCTATCACGGTTCATGAGATACAGCCTGGTGATAGGCAGACAGATGGACAGTGGAGTCTTAGTAATAGGGTCCCGTTTTTAACCTTTGGACACTGAACCCTAAAAATCAACAATGTCAAATTTATTATTTTCCTGAACACATGATAATACTGTTAGGCTTATAATTACTATCATGCTTAATTCGTTAACTTATTTAGGATAAGATTGTTAGATATATTCTATTGGAATGTTTAGTTTTGCCATTATTGCTATCTTTTACCTACGACTACATACATGTGTTTCAAACTTGTCGATGGAAAAACTAAATTTCCTTACACTAGTTTTCCAAGATACTGATAATATTTGTGTTTATACCAACTGAATTCTTAGAAACGTGAGATAATTAGATGTTTAATTTATAGGAAATAAAGTAAACATGTTTAGTGAAGAGCGTGAAACAAAAGTAATTGCAATGAGTTTATTTTAAATGATTCTGTTGGTAACTGTACTTACGTGCGCTCGGCTGCATTATGAAGGTGATTGGTCAATGCTGTTTACGTCATAAATGTAGCAACTGGTGGCGAACATACGAAGCCAGTGCCACGCTCTGACAGGCCTTGCATAGACGGATAATAATAGAATGTCTGACGATAACCATTTCCACCACAAAAATAATTAAAATCTCTGCTGTTCTTAACCCAGTACACACAAGTGACTATTTTTAAGCATCTACGCTTTTTTTTTTTTGGTTTAGTCTGAATGATTGCTAAGTTATACCGTTTTGTGTCAAAAAGTTATTTTTTTGCGGGCAAAAAAACAAAAGAATGACGTTGCGATTACGAAGAAAGTGCATGCTATTACGACGATTTACTTCATTGCATTAGGTAATTGCCGCATAATTTAAAATATGTATACATAGTAAGATTTTTATATGTTTTCCTATAACTTTACACTCAGCCAACAACATAATTGCAAGAAAATATTTTCGTCGCGTGTGTTTAATTGAATTGTGCACTGCTGTGTTATTATTGCTCGTTTTTCACACAACTTATTTAGTAAACAAAACACAGTGTCACTAAATGGAAAACAAAAAACAAAACAATGATAACTTACCACATTTTGTTGTTTTAATAGAAATTATTCCAATCACTGATTATAAGACGAGCAGTTGCCTACGACTGGAGTGAAGTGACCGTTGTTACTGTTTAACTCTAAAACAAAACTTATCACCACTTATCTTCATTTATCTCTGACGATCGATACAATATTTCGGTACAAAAGATAATACTTGTACAGAAAAACACCTGAACATCTAGTAAATATATACGATTTACTGAGTAATAACAACTTGTATCAAATTTATGAAGTCAGTTATGACTAAGTAATAGGATATATCCTCACTTTTTTGGCTTCACAGATAAGGTGAACATGTTATTTTTTTAAATGTAACTGTCTGAGTGATGCCCTGCCAGCACTGGCGTCTAACGAATACTGAACAGTTGTTTAATATTTATTGATATACAACATTATTTTTAGTATATGCGAAACCCGAAACACGTGTCTAGTATTTTTATGTAAAAAATCTACCTATGTACTCAAAATTGTATCATGAAAAATCACAAAGTTATAAGCTTGTTAAGTTACCTGTTTGTCCGTACAAAACCATGTTCACCCGCGCCGCTCGCACCGCGCCGCCTTGCGCTCATTGATAACAGTACCTAGGTATGTACCTAGCCGTTCGGCGCGGAGATTGGATAAACTACTTATTACTTAGTGTCGCTACATTGACATGAGCGTAAGGTGAAAAACTCTCATACTGTTATGGACTTTTACTCCTGAAATTTAAACAACTCTACACCTTAGTCAACGCTCTTGTGAATGTAGCGAAATGGCCACGCCATATATTTTGACTAAGGTGTAGAGTTTGCGAAGTCAGGCCTTGTAGAGTTAGGGCGTGTAGAGTTAGAAGCTTGGCTCTACATGAGATCTGATTACTTTTTGACAGTGCGAGCCACATGGTCTCGTCTTGGCAACATTTAACATGAAATGTTTTTGTGGGATTTCATTTCTTTTTGTAAGTTGCTTATGATATTTATACGAGTATTTTTTCTGTTGTTCATTTTTTCTTTCTTTTTGGGGTTTAATATTATTCGTTAGTATTTATAGGTAATACAAATATAACAATGTAGTGAAGAACATTCTGAAACCTTATTATACACTTTTATCCCGTAATGCAAGGGTTTGAGGGATGTTTTTTTTTTTAATTATGTTTCAATTTGTAAGAAGAATGTACTTGTATAATTTTCAGATCTCAAGCTTGAAATTAAGTTTGTATGGGGATTTTAAGTTTGTATGGGAAAACCGAATCAAATCATTCCTTAATTTGAAGGGTAGGGGATGATTTACTAAAAATCCTGAAATACATATCTTATTATTTATAATAAGGACCCCTATATAAATTTTCAGACCTCTAGCATCAAAATTTACGGAAGTCTCATACAAACTTTCACCCCCTAGTTTAAGGGGTTGGGGGGGTAAAAAAATCAAGATTTAAGATTTTTTTTGTTGTTTGTGTACTATTACTAGCTTACATACCAAATTTCAGCTTTCTAGGACTTCAGGAAGAACTTAAGAATATGGATGATCATCAGTGAGTCAGTGAATCAGTGATTAAATCGGGGTATTTTAGATATGTTTATTTTTATTTATTTTATTTTTATTTATTTATTTGGTATCATAAGTATACAGCATGCAAACATTTGTGAAATCACTGGTGCCTGTGGTAGGTAATGAAAACCTGTATTACAGGTCACCAGGTTTCCAACTCTCAGAAGATTTTATACAAAAGCACTGTAGGGTACCAATATATTAAAAGGTAAGAAAACAAAAAAATATTAAGAAAAACAAAGACAAGCAAATCAAGTACGTATTATACGGTTACAAGAAGGTACAATAGTAAATGGTGTGATGATATGTTGTGTGTAAGTATGGATGTGTGTGGTAAGTGTGTGTAAGGGTGTGTATGTGGATGTGGGGTACGTATGTGAATGGGTCGAGTGGAGCTGTGGGTCTTTTACTACGCTAAAACCTGCATCAGGTCTTCTGTTGTGGTGTACGTCTGGTTTAGGAGCCAATTTTGAACTGTTTTTTTGAGATTGTATCGATTTAGTGGGTGCGCAGATAATACTTTGTTAATTTTGTTGTAAAGATATGGACCCAGGAAAACAAAGAATCGCCGACTGAAGGCTGTTTTTGTAGGAAAAGATGTCGCAACGAGGTGGTTTCGACGCGTAGTTGCTTGACTGTACACTGTCACGGGGTGCTGCTTAATGACGGTGGCCAGAATAAATAATTGTCTTACAGTCAGCACTTGGCAGTATTCGTAAAGGTCGGCTGTGGGAAATAGGCGGGGTTTGAAGCAGCAAACCTTGAGAACCGCTCTTTGGGCGCGCTCAACTTTAATTAAGTTAGATTTAGCGGCACCTCCCCAGGTGGTAGTGCAATAATTTAAAGTTGATTGGCATAGTGCTTGATACACCATCCTCATAACATCTGCGTCTTCGGATTGGCGCAATTGTTTAAATATATAAATAAGCTTGCGCACACGGTTAGAGAGGTGATCGATATATTTTTTGAAAGTCAGATTACTGTCTATCACTATGCCAAGATAATTTATGTGTGTGTCCTTTTCTACGTTACTAGAGTTATCAGAAGCAGTAATTTGGAGAAGTGCATCAAGTGGACTTACAGTATTGCGAATGGAGAAGTTAAGTAACTTGGTTTTGGACACGTTTAGGGTAAGTAGATTATTATTCAACCAGTCGCTAACAACACCAAAACCTCTCTGTGCAAGACGATACGTTTCAGGCCAATTGCTCGAAGAAAAGACAAGTGCTGTATCATCTGCATAGGAAAATATTGCCCCGTTTTCCAAAATAAGATTACACAGATCATTTATATAACACAAGAAGAGGCTCGGTCCGAGGATGCTGCCCTGTGGCACGCCGTAAGCAATTCTCATCTCAGAACTGGTATGAGCCCCTATCTTCACACACTGAGTTCTGTTGTTGAGGTAGCTCTGAAATAGGGATAACTGAGTGCCTCTAATGCCCAGGTTCTCAAGCTTTTGTAATAGAACTGGAATCGAAACCGTGTCGAATGCCTTTGCGAGATCCAGGAATAGAGCGACACACTTTTGATTTTTATCAAGTTTTCTAACTATGTGATCTACCAGATTATGTACTGCATCAGCCGTTGATATTTTTTTGCGAAAACCGAATTGATTTTTTGATAGTAGTTTCCGTGATTCTAAATAATCTACAAGTCTATTGTTGATAATTTTTTCTAAAATTTTGGATATGGTTGGGAGAACCGATATAGGCCTGTAATTTTCGACACGGCTTCGATCCCCCGACTTGAAAATAGGGTGATATCAATAAAATCTAAAGTATAAGGAGCTAGCCAATTGAAACTTTATAGGTTTAATAAGTCAACCACCTAAATTGGGGGAGGCCTATGTCCAGCAGTGGACGTCTATCGGCTGAAACGACGAAGTCAACCACTGACATCATATCCCGAAAATTTTGTTTATCGGGTATAATCCAAACCCAAGGTAAGAAGGTTCAAAAATACGACGAAGTGCTTCGAGAAAAGGTAGGTAGTGCCCTTGCGCTTTGCTTGGCTCGTCTTGGCGGGGGCACTCCCGTGCCCCCAGATTCAGGTTACGCATATACTAAAAATAACGTTGTAGATATCTACGCGAATGCACGCCAGTTTCCCAGATTACAGGCTACTGTATATATATTTTTTTGTAAATCAGTTTTGTTTCAAATTCAAATGGCTACGTGTAGGTATACCATGAGCATAAATTCTATTTTTCTGTAAATTTTGACGTTCAAAAGTGCCTTTTATATGCCTATTTGAAAGAATTTGACGGCACGGTTGGCGCAGTGGTTAAGCGATTGACTGCTGCGCTGCGTGTCGCGGGTTCGATTCCTGCACGGAACAAATATTTGTATGACCTACAAGTAGTTGTTCCGGGTCTGGCTGTTTGTGTATGTGAGTTTAAATGTTTGAGACTTGACTTTTGATTGACTTACCTACTGAGATTTTAGTTTATTTTTAAAAGCAAAAACTAAACATCTATACATATAATAAATCTGTAGAAGGGTCAATTCTGTACATTGAAAATATTGAAAAAATAAATAGCGGGGGGTGTTGCTGGATCGATACCAAACCCAAATATGTGATTAAAAAAATTTTTGTCTGTCTGTCTGTATATGCAGGCATCACGTGAAAACTAACGGTTCGATTTCGATGAAACTTGGTATAATTATACCTTATTATCCTGGGCATAAAATGGGATACTTTTTATCCTGGCAAAATACGTAGAAAAAAAAAATCTTATTTTTCAGTTTTATTCATAGACGTTGTTCTGTAGAACCGCGAACACACGTTGCATTACCCGCAGTGGATAATTTTCCATTTCAATTTAAGAGAATACAGTTTCCTGTAGCTTTGTGTTACACCATGACAATAAATAAGGCTCAAGGTCAGACCCTAGGAGTTGCTGGCGTAGATCTTACCGCGAGTTGTTTTTCACACGGGCAACTTTACGTAGCTCTTTCCCGTGTGAGCAGTCCAAGAAATCTTCATGTTCATATTCCGGACGAGCTCACTAACAATGTTGTGTATGCTGAAGCTCTCAATTAACTTTCTGTCGCATTGTCACGATCACTTTTTTATTATTGCAAACTTTTCGTCACTGTCAGTAATTTATTGCTACATGCTACTTATCAAGGTCGGAATTACTATGAAAAAAATACTTACTACAGAACGCGAGCTCAACAGCAGTAGCTCAATAGAGGGATCTCCTTAATTATTATAGGCTTAGCCGTATTTGGGTCCAATAGATATTTATAAGATGTCATTGTCAGAGTTACTCAAAATGGAGAAATAAACCATCCACGCGAAGACCGACATCCGCGCGGACGGAGTCGCGGGTGGAAGCTAGTCTTTAATAATAATAATAAAGATGGGTCAAAATGTAACTTTCACAATTCTTGAAATATCATATATCATATGATATTAATTTATTGTATCATATGATTATTAATTTATTATGTAATAATACAGGTAGGATAATTTTATTAGTTACTACCAGCGCCCCGCGGTTTTACCCGCATAAGTGTCGATCCCGTGGGAATATCGGGATAAAAACTATCCTATGTCCTTTCCCGGGACTCAAACTATCTTTGTACCAAATTTCATCTAAATCGGGTCAGCGGTTTAAGCGTGAAGAGGTAACACAGACAGACGGACACACTTTCGCATTTATAATATGAGTATGGATTTGTGTATTATCCAGGCATTAAACACTTTTTATCAATTACAGGGAAGTTCTTATTTCGTACAAAAGATTCGGCTTATCAAAAAATTATTACAGATAACGGTTACCGATAGATAAACGTAAATCATTCGCACAAGGATCTCAACGTGACCTTTGATATATCTGCTGTGGTAGCAAATGGAAACGTGCTGCAGGTCGTTAGGTTCGAACCCAGACAGGCACTTTTACTTTGTGTAAGTTAGTTCATCACCACTACTCTCAAAACGATGTAGGAAAACATCGTGAGAAAACCGATATGACCCAGAACCAAAAATTCGAAGACATGTGACATCCAGCACGCCGCACTGCGCCCGCGTGGTGGATTTCGGCCCACTCTCTTTCACAGAGGGAAGGCCTTTGTCCCAGAGTGGGACATTATAGGCTGATTTCACCCAGGATGCTGCTGCATGGATACCATACTGGTCAGCGTTCGTCACAACCCCCAAAAACAAGAATTCAAGATGTAAGATCGCTCCAGTTTTAATCGACCTCTCCCTTTACTGACTTGACTAACATTGGTTCTGAATTAAATAGTTTGGTCAAAGTTAGGTACCCGAAACATTTCCAAAGTTATCTAGTTAACACATGGCATTTAAGGGTTAAAAGCGACACGACGCGGTGATCGACTTACTACTTAGTTTTGCCATGCTCCCAGTCAAGTTAACATTCAAGTCACATAATTAATTAATTAGGTTTGGGAAGTACAGCCAAGGAATAAATATGTTATGTGTCTTAAGGTTTATTTTTGCTTAGATTTTTAGAATACGTCATTGTAATCATAGTTAATAATCAAAATTAATCATATTTATTTATGAGGATAATAGGCGTTATTAAAATACGAATGATACCTAATCAAAAACTAAAGATAATAAACTAAAAGTTCCTTATCTACAAGTATTTTTCCAACGTTTCTGAATGAAATAGTACCTAATGCTTGGTTTGTGTTCTGAATGTGTTAATAGATTATGGGATGGGAAATAATTATTAGCTGGTACAGTACCTACCGTTTTAATATGGCATATCGAACTTTAGATAGTGACTGTAACTCAGCTATGAGTGACAGAGAAGACGCTCTTAAAAGTCAAACTTTTCCTAAAACTGTATGTGCGTCGCAGAACGGTCGGATACTGTAGGTACTATAGGGACTATTAAATGATGCAACATTGTAATTATTACGTTTATTCCATGAAAACGTGTTTACATCAATAATATATCAGTTTTTTTTTGGAACAAAAAACCTATTCGAAATAATCTGAAAGCTAATTCTTATTTCGCTTGAATGTTCGAATACAACTAAAGTTATTTTACTACTAGCCTGCACTACATAAGGTCGACTTTTGTAGACAACCTTCACAGTAAGTACCGATGAGAATTGTACCTACAGCCAACCGCGTATAACACTTGCACTACAAAAGTTACCCTTACTGCTACGACATAAAGGCGCTGTCAATGTCAAATTGGTTTCATTGTAATGTAAATTTTTCATTCACGTCCTAAAACCATTCTCTCAATACACAAATTATGCCGTAACTAGTGGAAAAACTAATTTGAAACGCAGCACTATTTACATAACGCACTTTATTTATATCTCAGGAAGCGATGCGCGCTTTACATGTGGTAGGTAATCAAATGTACAAATACAGTTGTAAATAATTATGTGCGTGAAGACGTGTAGCGTCAGCACATGACACACTCTCGCACGCACACAACTCCAACTTCGCCATTGTCTCGGACGGTACCTAGAGCTCCGGCGCTTACACACACATTCACATTGTCTTGGTAACCACAAGTAAAGCATGTGTCACTTCGTGAGATAAAAATATTATACTCTAGTCAAGCTAGTATAAGTACAGTAGGCCGCACATCGCAATGTCTGTGTGGTGCCGGACTTAAAGAATAGCACCACCCCATACTTCCCGTGGGTGTCGTAAAAGGCGACTAAGGGAGACCGGAGAATGGGCAGCAGCGTTTTCTATCCATTACACCATCATACCAAACTGCGATCGCCAACCCGCCTGCCAAGCGTGGCGATTATGGCAAACCCCCCCCAAATTGGGGGAGGCCTATGTCCAGCAGTGGACGACTTTCGGCTGAAATGATGATGATGATGTTGAAGCCGCACATCAGGTGGTAACCAAACCAGAATTAGATGGCCTCTTATTTCAAAGTATTACCAGAGACGTGGAGTCGACTATATACTTTGATAAAACTAAAACTATTGTACCGCAAAAGAATCTAAATAACTTTTTACGCAATATGGCGACGTTCTCAGGACGCTCGAAGATATTGACATGAAATTCATTCTAGCATTTACCGAGCATTATTGGTATGTAACTGATGTTGCAACTATTTAAACAAAACAAGTAGTGATTTCTTGAACATATACCTATATAAACTCACACCTTTATCCAATGGGGGGTAGGCCGAACGCTACCTGCGATACCTTACGTACTTATTTTGCTTTGTTTGCGTTCATACATCAGCGGGGTGATTGCGTAGGTAAACACACTGTCAGTGTAGCAATGGCTTTAATTGTGACAGTTCAACAACATTCACTGCGGTATTTACGTTGTTGAGCAGACAACTTTTTCCAACTTAAGAATCAATGGATTAGCACTATCCGTCATGATCCAGATTGAGATTGATAGTGTGTTGTTACATACACGCACGCTGGTGGTTTCTTGTGCTTTTATAATTTTTTTTTTTTTTTGATATGGCAGTGTATTATATATTTAGACAGGTAAAAATAACAAAATTAAATTCTATCTTAACTAAAAATGAATTAAAATATTTAAATTTAATTCAATTTCATCGACAAGAGGGATCAATCAAGTAAACCTTGGTTGAAGCAGACGGGGCACATAATTACATTTTCGGACAAAAGCGGTTGGGGCCCGGGTGACGTTCAATAAAATTTATTCTTATAACATAATTGAGGAAAGTAATTTAAAATACCCACTCTGAAGAAGTAGGCACCTACCTAATAATGATTATCTGCGGATTGGAATAATTTACTTTTATTTTTAAATATCTAACATGCGACAGGATTATTCCGAACAGAACAAAATAAAATGATTCTGGTCTCGTAGTTTTCTTATAGTTACTATGTATTTATGTAGGTATAGGTTTAAGTCCAACGAGGCTTTGTAATAAAAAGTTTTGTATATTTTTTTAACTTTTTCCATTAGAGCGGATTCCCCGGAGTGAAGCGGCGGCCGTTCGCGTGAGAATGAGCAATTTCCTCCCGACCGCCACGATTTCGATCTGACTTCCTGTCTGGGCAGCGATTTTAAAATTTATAGAATCGCTTTACATGAAATTGAAAATAAGAACAAAGGTTGGCTCGTGTGTGGAAGAAACGATATTTTTTGGACGATTCTCGTGATCCGAATATTAATCATTCGTTGCACGATTTAAAAATACACCATTACTCATTCACAAGAACGTTTTTCAACGTTTATCAAAAAGACGACTGTAAAAGATTTTAAAAGGAAAGAAATGAATTTCAGAACGAACTACGTAGTCGACGTTCTTTAAAATTGGAAGCCATTCTTCAACATTAAGATATAGAAGCAATTTTTATAGCAACATTGGCCTTAGTTGGTACCTTCTAAAGTCTATAAATCAGGGTGATTGCAGATCGGGACCGTAAGTCGTATTGGCTGAACAATGCGTCGTTGGAATAACGAACTCAATTGTGTTAAGTCAGTTGCACCTGAGCGAACCGAGCTTTTTCGTAACGATGCCCCTTTACTTTTATTGAATGACGGCTACCGGTGACTAGAGGTAGTAGAATAGAATAGAATACTCTTTATTATGTACACCATATAAATTACTGACATATAAATCTAGAAACTGTACAAAGGGTGACACAATGGGCGGTCTTATCGCTAAAAGCGATCTTTTAAAGACAACCTTTGGATGGATTAAAAAGGGAAAGGACAGACAAATACTGTACGTAGTCTGTGGTGTACCATTTACATAAATAAAGTATATTATACTAATATATATAAATATATACATATAATAATAAACATGAAACATGAGCAAAGAAAATATAATGATGATGTTTAAGGAGAGAGGACGTGCTTTTTAACCATAATTTTAAAAGTGGACAAAGATTGAGCACGCCTTACCGGCACGGGCAAGTCATTCCATAACCGTACCTACTGCTTGAACTGTAAAAGATTTATCGTAGAAACTGGTGGAATGCATCGGCATCTCTAGTCTCAGGTTTTCCGATGACCTGAGATATCTATTATGTGTGTCATGAAGGAACTTGAAACGTTCTTTAAGATAAGTAGGGGTAATAATCTACCTTCTTTCGTTGGATGAACGTTGACGTTGCAATGTTTGTAGGAAAATGTCTTAGAACAGACTTGAACAGGGTTTTGGGGTATGAACATCGATGTGTATGTAGTGCCATAGGTAAAATATCAGCCGTCATCTGGATGGTTTTGATTCGATTTTAAGAAAGTTAGAAAATCATTTACCTAAAGCGCAAAATAAAATGGCCAAACCACATGTTACACGGGAGCAGTGGTGACCAAGTGGTAACGGCCGCAAGTTACGAGTTGTAGGTCGTAAGTCGAACCCAGACAGGCGCTTTACTTTGTGTAAATTATTTCATCACGACTGCTCTCAAAAACGCGAAGAAAAACATCGTGAGGTAACCGGCATATCCTAGAACCAAAAAAGAAGACATGACATCCACCAACCCGTACCTGGCCCGCGTGGTGGATTACGGCCCACCTTCGTACCGACAGGAAGCCTGTGTCCCAGCAGTGGAAGCGTTTTAGGCTGATTATGCTAAATGTGAAGCTGGCATTAAAATATTATGTCCTCACTTGAAGAAACCTTAAAAATTTAAATTCGTAACACAATGTGTTAATTTTCCCAAGCATTGGCGCAAAACAAATAAGTAATAAGATTACAAAGTTTACACTTACAATAACGAAACCAACCATAACTATGAAGAATAGTAAATATTTGATTTCTATTTTACTTTATCATAAACAAGATAGCCAAAGCTTGATGTCAAAGTTGTCAGAACTGTAACATTATCTAGGATTGTTAGTCGACGTTTCAATTTCCTTTTGTTTATTTTTTTTTGTAGTTTTTTTATTCTCTAGGACACTAATTCTATTTATAAAATTAATGGAAAATTAATGGATAATTAAGTAGGTGTCATGCGTATTTGAGTAATATTAGTCTGAAATGGTTTCTTATCGAGTTTCTTCAAATGGAAGTTTAAAAAAATACTTAAGAAGGAGTTAAATCAAAAGTTTCAATTCAGCAGAAAATTCCAACTCATTCCATTCAGTTGAAATGAAACAGCAGCAGATATTTTAAAATGAACCTCATTGGCGAGTTTAAAAATTTCATCAAAGTCCAGAAATGAAAAAGACTTCGCTGGTCACAAGTTCGATTCGGAACTTGAACTGCTTCGTTCGAACCGGTCCGTGATTGCACTCCATCTTGAAAATTTCGAGCAAATACTTTACAAGCTTTGCTAAAGTTTCGGGACGCACGATGAGACTTTAAATGTAATATTACTTGTGGGTCAGTTCGTCGGTTTGCTATGTTTGTTTTGTACTGAATTGTAAGTGTTGGTTGTCCCGATTAAACAAACAGTTATGGTTAAAGGTTAACTAATATTAAGGTTATTAAACTAGTAAGTAAGAATGATAATAATACACTGAAAAAAAAATTTCTTACTACACCACCTTTTTTTTTATTATTTGAAATGGATTTGCTCTTGACTCTAGTCTAGGTCAGAGGTGACAGTTGGTGTACCGGCCCATCGTGCTGCTCGACGACGTCGGCAAGCTCTTTGGGAGAGTGATTGCGGGCCGCCTCGTCGGGCACCTGGTGAGGACGGGGCCGGATCTTGCGGACAGCCAGTTTAGCTTCTGCAAGGGGCGCTCGACGGTGGACGCCATCATGCGCGTGAGAGCCCTCACGACGGGGGACGCGGTGTCCCGGGGTGGGGTCGTCGTGGCGGTGTCACTCGACATCGCCAACGCGTTCAACACCCTGCCCTGGAGCTGCATTGTGGAGGCACTCCGGTATCACCGGGTGCCTCCGTCAAATAGTCGAGCGTATCTGACGGACAGAGCCGTCATCTACCCCGGTCGCGATGGGAAGTGGAACCGGCGAGAGATGTCGTGCGGTGTCCCGCAGGGATCGGTTGTGGGGCCGCTCCTGTGGGACATCGGCTACGACTGGGTGCTGCGGGCCGACCTCCCTGATGGCGTCAGCGTAGTTTGCTACGCTGACGACATGCTGGTCCTGGCGCAGGGGAGGTCGCATCAGGAGGCGCCGACGCGATGACATGGTTGCGATAGTCGTGGAGAGGATCCGGCAGTTAGGTCTCGAGGTGGCACTGCACAAGTCCGAGGCCATGTCGTTTCATGAGCCTCGGAACGCACCACCATCGGGATCCTAACTAACGGTAGGAGGGGTTCACATCGTCGTCGAGACGACGATGAAATACCTGGGTCTTGTCCTCGACAGCCGGTGGAACTTCGTCGAGCATTTCCGATGTTTGGCCCCCAAACTGGAACGGGCCGGGGCCGCCTTCAAGCGGCTCTTGCCCAACCTGAGGGGGCCAAACGCTGGAAGGAAGGTGCCGGAGGCTTTACGCGGGGGTCGTGCGGTCCATGGCCCTATATGGGGCCCCGGTGTGGGCGCGTTCACTACGGCGGCGAGCCGCCCACTATCTGAACGCGCCCCAGAAATTGGTAGCCGTAAGGCTTATCCGGAGCTACCGCACGATCTCGGGCGAGGCGGCAAGCCTCCTTGCCGGATTGCCGCCATGGGATCTGGAGGCAATAGTCCTCGTGCGCCTGTATGAGTGGCGTTCGGAGGCACTACGCCGGGGGGAAGATCCGCTTCCGCGGCAAATCGCGGCGGAGCGGACGGATCTCCGGCCCGTGCCGGACGGCGCGTACGTGTTCCACGCGCGCCTCAAAGAGATGTCAGCATCGAGAAGAGGCCCCCTTAGGGCCGAAGCCTGCCGGATCAGCGGGATTGTCCGAAAAGGTTACCGCTGGCCCGGAACATAAAGGGCTAAGGAAGGAACACGGGTGGGTTTTAGTCAGTAAGAGTCTAACACTCCCTTCCGCTCCACCCAGAGCGGGAGGAGTCATTTGATGATTTCCCATCCGCAAAAGAAAAAAAAAAGAGGTTACAGAGACAAAGTCGACGATGGAGTGAGCTTACCCAGAAGAAGCCTGTTCACTCTTACTTTGAAGAGATTCGGGTTGTATGCGCTCGGAAACACAGACGCAGGTAAAGAGTTCCACTCTTTTGCTGTGCGCATTATAAAGGACATTTGAAAACGCTTAGTGCGAATTGATGGAATAGCAACTAGGCAGGGATGGTAACTTACAGTGCGTCTGAATGTCTGAAGGTAGAAGGGGGCCGGTGGAATGAGGTCGTGGAGTTCTTGGGCACACTCACCGAAGTACAATCTTTTTTTCTTCTCAATTAAAGCGATTTCATTAAGACTTACTGACTTTATACAGTACGAAGAAAGGCTGGCGGTGGCTGTTGCCAGTGGCTCGTTTGCACCTAGCCGTAAGGTCATTATCATCTGCCTAGCCTTTTTCCAACTATGTTGGGGTCGGCTTCCAGTCCAACAGGATGCAGCTGAATACCAGTATTTTACATGGAGCGACTGCCTATCGGACCTCCACAACCCAATTACTGGGTAATACGATACCCCTTGGTAAGACTGGTTGTAAGACTTTCGAGCTTCTGACTACCCGTAACGACTGTAAAAAGATCCACGAATGATAGCCGGGACCAACGGCTTAACGTGCTTTCCGAGGCACGGAGGGGTCACGGTTTGTAAAGATGGTCACCCATCTATAGACCAACCGCGGCAAGCGTAGCTTAAGCTGACCGATCGACCTGTGCGGCTGTTATTATTTAGCCACGAGCAGTAGGTATACTAACGTATTGTTCACTATGGCTTAGTTGTCGCATGCGCTACTGATGAGCATGAGGTGCTGGGTACGATTCCCGGGTCGAGCAAAGTGTTAATGGCTTTTCCATCTGGAATTTCTCAGTAGCAGCCTGGAGTTTGTATTTGAGCCCGGTTGTCGGTGATAGGCTCGCCCCCATTACATGGGACTTACATGCCGAAGTGTGGGTGTACTATAGTTACACCTCTGCCTAACCTTTCGGGAAATACAGGCGTGATTGTATGTTATGTTAAGTTGAATGCGCAGTTGTAGCCCGCGAAATTCAATTATTCTTACGTTTTTTGCAGTTTTCAGATCAGTTTCAGGTTGCATCTTGATCAAAATATGATGCGCGACTCCCTCCTCCTTTTCTGAAGTTTGTTAAATCAAAAAAACATTACTGTAATGATCAGTGAGATTAGCAGACGGATTGATAATCGAGTATGTTGTATGTAAAGAAAATTTAAATTTAAGTAAACCGTATAGGAGGGGCTCGTGGCTAATTTTAGCCGCATGTGTCGGTCTAAGGTTAAGCTCCGCTTGCTTAGGACAGTTTGAGGATGAGTGACTGTCCATTACATTATCGAGACCCCCTTCCGTACCTCGGAAAGCACGATAAGCCGTTGGTCTCGGCTATCATTTGTAGATCTTTGACAGTCGTTACGGGTAGTTACAAGCACGAAAGTCTGACAACCAGTCTTATCGGGTGATCGTATTACTCATTAACTGGTTTGTGGAGGTCGGATGGGCCGTCGCTCCATGTGGATTACTGGTATTCAGCTGCATCCGGTGAGACTGCATGCTGACTCCAATATAGTTGGGAAATGGCTAGGCAGATGATGATGAGGTAGGTTGTGTTACATCACATTATAGAAAACCTAAGATGAATAGTCTAATGTTAACGAACACTCGGAACAAGCGCATAAGCACAGAATTACTATGGCATAAGTACCTACGTCATTTACCACGTGTGTCGGCAAAACAATAGAACATATACATTTTTTATCAGTAGATAGATAACGAGTTAAGTCATTAGGGTCCTTCTAATTTATGAATCATATGTTGATGACTAAAGGAAATGCTGTTATTTGACGCAATTCAAAACACTGTTGATTACTTTCTATGTATTAATGACTCAGTAATCGATTTCTGTTCGCATTATGCAAGCAACACGTTTCTGAACACTTGATGAAAACCTGGCGAGGAAACCTGGACTTATCACATATTATAACGTCGAAAGCTTGTGAGTGTGTTTGTATATTTGTTACTTCTTCACGCACAAACGGCTAGACCAATTTTGATAAAATTTGGCATGGAGGTAGCTGATACTCTAGATTTATATGTAGGATACTTTTTATCCCGATATTCCCACGGGATCGAGACTTATGCGGGTGAAACCGCGGGGCGCTGCTTGTAGTTCATATGTATAAGTCTGAAATTGCCAACCCGTTTTGGATATCACGGGATGGTGATAAATGCTCGTGCCTTTTTAATAGAATAGGCATGTGCCCTGTAGTGGGACAAAAATAGGCTGATATTATTAAATGAACACTTCTGATAACATTATCTAACAGCCTGTCGATTCTGTAAAAATCTCACCGTGAAAACTTAGGTGAAGTGAGTTTGTTTTCGCTAGGAATTGACACTATTGACAGCTCAATCCACGCTCACTTCACCTAAGTTTTCACGGTGAGATTTTTACAGAATAGCACCGCTGTCACACTAACATTAAGAATTTTTTTTTGTTTGTAGAGCCTCCTTAGTTGTAAGGCTCGTCTGCTGTATCTACTACCACAAAACCTTTATGTACCAAGTAGTGAATAAGGACGTTTTTTGTGTCACGTGGAGTAAGCCCGCATGCAGGAGGCATCTGTAATGCAACTTCACATATTTTGTCCTTGTCCGTCACGCGTAATTATAGAGCGTCCGTGTGTAGCGTAATTGTCCGCTTGCGACACAAACCCGCATGCGTAAACGAATTCGCATTTCAGTCATAAAGACCAGCCGATCTATTCTGTAAAAATCTCATCGTGAAAATTTAGGTAAAGTAAATTTAATGTGAGCTGTCAATAGTGTCAGTCTTTAGCATCAAGTGGGATGCCAGCTCACAACACCTAAGTTTTCACTGTGAGATTTTTACAGAATGCACCAGAACGTCTCCGAGATTACAGCACATAGTATTACAATGTATTTGTTTCACCAATTCTTTTTTTTTAAGGCCAGTTTTAACCAGTTGAACGCCGTAATTAGAGAAACAATTCAAGAGATACTGTGTTTCGCGTGAATCCACGTTTCATACGAAGGGTAAAAGGCCCACTAACATCCAATTAAACATAAAAAAAACTGGCCAAGTGCGAGTCGGACTCGCACACGAAGGGTTCCGTACCACAAGGCAAAAACGCCGAAAAAACATGTTTGTTGTATGGGAGCCCCCCTTAAATATTTATTTAATTTTAATTTTATTATTTATTATTAAAGTTAAAATACCACTGAGTATTTTGTGAATATTTCAAGTGCCTACCTGTTGCCATTTTTGATATCGAGCAAAAAAGGGCAAAAAAATCGCGTTTGTTGTATGGGAGCCCCCCTTAAATATTTATTTTGTTTTGTGTTTTAGGATTTATTGTTATAGCGGCAACAGAAATACATAATTTGTGAAAATTTCAACTGTCTAGCTATCGCGATTCTTGAGATACATCCTGGTGACAGACAGACGGACAGACGGACAGACAGCGAAGTCTTAGTAATAGGGTTCCGTTTTTACCCTTTGGGTACGGAACCCTAACAATCGTTTCAGCTGCTCGATAAACAAAGTCATCATTTCAGCCGAAAGGCGTCCATTGTTAGACATAGGCCTCCCCCAAGCACCTCCACTTCGACCGGTTTTGTGCTTCTCGCATCCAACGGGTTCCTGCGGCCTTCACAAGATAAACAAAGTGATACCCACCAACTCCGCTAGTCGCTAATTCAAACACTCTAGAACTCAAACTATAAGTCATCCTTAATATCTAAGTAAGTACGTATTTGTCTTTGAATAGAACTACGCGAGCATACGGCTATAAAGTTTCCACCAATTAATATTTGCTAAAGGTACTTTGGTAGTTCCAGAACTTGGATGCAGTTCCAAACTGCTGAGAGGCAAACACACACAGATCTCTAATTAAATGTCTTTACGATATATTGATGCTAGGGATGGGAAGTTTGATATTTGTCGTACCGTTGCAGATTATATCTTTGATAGGATATTTTTGTCCCAGTTTCGAGAAAACAATTAGACTTCGAACGTGGATTTTCTGTTATTAGTTATGCACTCAGAATACTTTAGTATATTTTAATTCGTAGCAGACTAATCGGTGACTTGATATTATATCGATTAAGTATATTGATTTATTATTATCGGTGACTAAACGCAGATCAAAAATGAAATAAAATTAGATAACCCCATTTTTATGGAAACTCATTTGATTTTGCATTAAAAACAGCCTCAATCCTCGGCATATTATCTAATATAATCTACGTAAACGAAGTGGTGGTATTTATTATTTTTATTGCCAACCACTTACATAACTTTTGCCCGCGACTTAGTCCGCAAAGTCGGAAATCGTAAAAACACCACCGACTGTGTTTTCCGATAGGATAACATAAAGTTAAAACCAGTGATTAAGTTACTTCTGGGTAAGCGTGTATTATCATCGCTGCCGGCCTTCTTTTAGTTGTGATACCCAGTTCTCAAACGAAAAACTATCCACTAAAAAAAACCGGGCAAGAGCGAGTCGGACTCGCGCACCGAGAGTTCCGTAACATCCGGGTTTATGCATAAGGTTTATGTTTATGAAATTAAATGTTTTTTTTTTTTTGAGTTGATTTAATTAATGGTGAATTGCGGTTTACGATTTATGACGTATTAAAAAAAAACTACTTACTAGATCTCGTTCAAACCAATTTTCGGTGGTAGTTTACATGATAATGTACATCATATATTTTTTTTAGTTTTATCATTCTCTTATTTTAGAAGTTACAGAGGGGGGACACATTTTACCACTTTGGAAGTGTCTCTCGCGGAAACTATTCAGTTTAGAAAAAAATGATATTGGAAACCTCAATATCATTTTTGAAGACCTATCCATTGATACCCCACACGTAGGGGTTTGATGAAAAAAAAATGTTGAGTTTCGGTTCTAAGTATGGGGAACCCTAAAATTTTTTTTTTCTATTTTTGTGTGAATATCTTAATGCGGTTCACAGAATACATCTACTTACCAAATTTCAACAGTATAGTTCTTATAGTTTCGGAGAAAAGTGGCTGTGACATACGGACGGACAGACAGACAGACAGACATGACGAATCTATAAGGGTTGCGTTTTTGCCATTTGGCTACGGAACCCTAATAAAAAAAGTAATCTAAAAAATTAAAAAACCCGACTGCGAAACTGAAAAGCTACAAACATTAAGCCCATTTTAAATTAAATAAAAGTTGGAAGCAGGCGGGACCCATTTGAATTTGAAAATATAATAAAAATGGTATGGGGCCTGCTTCCAACTTTTATTTAATTTGAAATGGGCTTGTTTGTAGCTTTTCAGTTTCGCAGTCGGGTTTTTTTATTTTTTAAATTACTTTTTTTATTTCTAGTTATTCTTGCTGATTTTCGTGCAAAACTTTTCAATATACTTACATACCTTTTAACCTCTACGACTTTAGTATTGTAAATTCAATTCAAAGCATTTATTTCAATTAGACCTTGTACAGGCACTTTTGAATTGTCAAAATTAAAATTAAATAGTCTGTCAGTTAGTCCGAAAGTTGAAGCTAGTTGCCCATTCCAAAACGTAGATCTCTATGGAGAAGAACGGGCAAGAAACTCCATGGACACTCTTTTAAATCAAGATATTACAAAATCCTGGGTACATTATTCTTGTTGCTTCTATATGTGAGAACAATGTAAAAAAAGACACAAATGAAGAAACAATTCAAAATATAAGATTAAAAATAAGCATTGGCAGTTAAGAGATGACCAGTCTCAACCGACGGCGCCCGTTCACGAACATGACGCGTGGATCAGCACCATCCAGCTCAACCAGTTTGTAGGGAACCGAATGATCCAACACACGCGCCACCATCGGTGAGACATTTAAGTGAGCATGACAAGTTCTCATAGCAAGTAAACATAGCAAGAGTAGATGAGTCACATCGTCATCATATGCATCATCTGCCTAGCCTTTTCCCAACTATTTTGGGGTCGGCTTCCAGTCTGACAGGATGCAGCTGAATACCCGTATTTTACATGGAGTGACTGCTTATCTGACCTCCACAGCCCAGTTATTGGGTAATACGATACACCTTGGTAAGTCTGGTTGTCATACTTTCGGGCTTCTGACGACCTGTAATGTCAAAGATTCATGAATGACAGCCGGGACCAACGGCTCAACGTACTTTCCGTGGCACGTATGTAAAGATGGTCACCCATCCACGGACCAACCGCGGCAAGCGTAGCTTAACCTGATCGATCGAACCGTACAGCTGTTATTGATTAGCCACAAGCCCCTCAAGATGAGTCATCGTAGTTAGTTATTAATGAAACTGATGATTCATTCATGTGCGTAGGTTACATGACTGATTAAACAAATATAACGAAGCATGTAGTAAAAGCAAAAGTCGATGAATGTTCCACTTTTATTACTGAAAGAAGGCCGAAAGCAATAAATGTGGTTCACAAAATAAATATGACACTAACACACATTACGGTTCGGGACATACCTACAAATACTTTTCGTAGAAATTATTTTCTTGATTAAGGGCCGGCTTTTCGATCGCCAGTTAACTTTTATCCGACGAATAAGTTTGTCATTTTGACAGTTTTAGTATGGACAATCTGTTAAAACGTCACATAAATTCTTCAGTTAAAAGTCGACCCTACGGTAACTAAAAATACCTATTTGAAAACAAAACGCCCCTCATTTTTATACGACTCTAGAAAATAGAACTAATTGCCTTCTTGACAATTATTTACGCAAACCCAGTACAAATACATAGACAATCAGTGCCGTAGCGTCAATAATGCCTTGTTGACAACCAACAAATAGAATCATATATGCATACATACCTACAACTAATTACGTGTCTAATGTGTAATTTGTGCGATGGGCATTCAGCCGTATAGGTACAACAGATAAAGGCTATCCAACATCAATTAAGCATTTAGATTAACCATAAATTTAGTTGGAATTTTTAATCAGCCAGGGAAATTAAAAGTTAAGCAAATTGACACCCAACGTTAATATGCCAAGTTATAGCCATTTCATACAACTATCAAAGAATTTGAGATGTGATTTGATTATACGGGCAATTTAAGTTGGTGGTGGTGGTATGGTTTTCAATTGAACATCAAGCAACGTTTTTTAGCGCCTAAAAACATACGAGAGCAAGCTGTAGTAAGAACGCCAATAACATCTAAAGCCTAAGGCAAGAAAATGCTCGTCAATTTTCACTAGAAAAATTGCGGGAGGTCGAGGGAACTGTATTTCACAATAAATCTGGCATATAATGTTAAATGTGGCAACCTAGGGTGCCTCAGAGGGCAATATGGATGGAGCACATAAATTCTTCTTTGCATCAGTGATGCTGGCCGCATATGATGGCGGTTTGAGCGTTAAAGATGCCCGTCGTTTGTCTTGCCTTTCACACCTTATGAAAATTACAACTGATGACATCGTGAGTAAGTACTGAGGAGTGAGGAACTAGGATTGGAGTTTGATATAGTTACAGTTGTATCTTCTGTTTTATAGAATGGTGATTATAATTTTATATTACGAGTATTTATTTCTTCCTACTATTTTGCCATAGGTAGGCCGAGAACAACAAAAACATTGTTAGACTCATATAATACTCGTATATGCAAAATACACATTTGGACGTGGAGTTGCAGGCACCGGACCGTTATACAATATCTTCACGGTATATCACACTAATATTATAAAGGCGAAAGTTTGTGAGTGTGTGTGTATGTGTTTATATGTTTGTTACTACTTTACGCTCAAACGGCTGGGCCAATTATGATGAAATTTTGTATGGAGGTAGCTGACACCCTGGATTAACATAAAGGCTACTTTTTATCTCGATATTCGCACGGGATCGACATTTACGCAGGTTTTTCACCCACGTAAATGTCGATGGCATATAATGTTTAAACTTCAAGACCAAGAACTTTGAGTTAGTTTCGGCGTTTTTTCTCAGAGATCTGAAGGTCAATTCCCGTAATTAAAAGCGTTCAAAATTTAGTCGCAATCTCAGCGACATCATCATCATCTGCCTAGCCTTTTCTCAACTATGTTGCGGTCGGCTTCCAGTCTAACCGGATATAGCTGAATACCAGTATTTTACATGGAGCGACTGCCTATCTGACCTCCACAACCCAGTTACTGGGTAATACGATACCCCTTGGTAAGACTGGTTGTCAGACTTTCGGGCTTCGTAACGACTGTCAAAGATCCACGAATGACAGCCGGGACCAACGGCTTAACGTGCTTTCCGAGGCACGGAGAGGTCTCGGTATGTAAAGATGGTCACCCATCCGCAGACCAACCGCGGCAAGCGTAGCTTAACCTGATCGATCGACCTGTGCGGCTGTTATAATTTAGCCACGGGCCCCTCAATCTCAGCGACAATCAATGTCAAAAACTTGTCAAAAATTTAGGGATTTTAGAGGCATTTTTAACATATTTAGACTGAGATCAGTTGTGAACGTTCTTAAAATCACAAGAATTGCCCCTCAGCTAGACAAAGCCACCGCTATGTAGTTTAAAAATTTTGCCCAAAAATTGACTGTAAAAGTGTCTTACAGACATAAACATTACTTCATGTCACCATTTCATTTTGTTGACGAAATTGGTAAAAGTCCTATCACAAATTTTTTTACCTCTGATTTTTGCATCACTGTCAAAATCACAGTGGTCTTATTACCCTTATTTCCTTAAAATAAGGTTGCTATTGGGTTGTTGCCACTGACAAGATCATTGTGATCTACACCACTCTCAAAATCATTGTGATCCAACCATCCACTCTCAAAATCTTTGTGATCTATATTCTCGTTGGTTGGGCAGTCGATGTAACAATTTTCGCGGAATAGTATTTCGAACTCGTATAGGGAACCCTTTTGAACCACGTCAGATATATTTGTTTTGGAGCGCAGTATTGTGTTTCGAACACGATCCGTTAATTTAACGTGCCAGTCATAATGAATCATAATATAACTATAGGTAGGTTCCATTTCATTAATAAACTTAATCTTATCAAAGTTTAGTCATCCGACAAACCTTATCAATGATAAACTGGTCATACAAAAATACTGTTTGCAAAAACACGTTCCATTCTGTCTGTGGCGGTTCATATCTTATCAGAAACAGTATTACATAGCAACACAACAAGCTACACATTTCCAGTTTTAGCTGACCTCGCATTGTATAGGTTTTTCGTACATTCAGAAGTCAGCTTATACTGGTTATTTATAGCTTGACGTGAAGCCGCGCGTACAGGCGACCGCACGTGCGTGGTAACACTGACCTTGAACTGGCCTAGCGTAACATGGAGTTTCAATGAAATAAGTAGCCAGCTTAGACTGGTGTTATGCTTTACCGTATAAACAACGGTATTTTTAGTATATGCGAAACCTGAATATACATAGTCATAGTAGAATATATATAGTTTGTTCAGAGTAAGTAGGTAACTGAATCGATTTCAATAATTTTTACCGCATGTTATATTTTTTCCCAAATATATTTAAAAAAGGTTAAAAGTTAGACACCGAGCGACACTAAGTAGGTTATCCAATCTCCGCGCTGAACGGTTAGGTACCTAGGTACTATTATCAATGAGCGCAAGAAGGCGCGGCGCGAGCGGCGCGGGTGAGCATGTTTTTGTACGGACAAACAGGTTACTTAACAAGCTTATAACTTTGTGATTTTTCATGATATAGTTTTGAAATTTTGTACATAGATTCTTTACATAATTAATACTAGACACGTGTTTCGGGTTTCGCATATACTTAAAATAATGATAAAATGTATTGATAAAATATCCAACACTCCGCCACTTATTCATCATGTACCAATAAGATAAATATGACAATTATGTGATTATTTAATCAATTAATGTTACCTCCAATCACCTGAAACACAGGATTACCTAGTTCAGGCATAAAACATGGGTGAACTTGACATAGATTTCAGAAAAACTGTACATATTTAACGTTAGTCATAATATTTTTGAATATTTTTTTTTTATCCTCACCCTCAAAATTAAAGCAAAAAGCAGATATAAGTACAATCTTTCCGTTCATGGTTAAGTACATCCCATCTGGTATGGGGTATTCCTCTGTTGCCGAAACAAGAGGAAAATATCAAGAAAATACAGGAAACACTTAAAATTTACTGATAATAAAAACTAAAGGTTCTTGTAGCTAAGTGATTAAATTAAAACAATTTCGTGAAAACATCTTGCTCGGGCGACCACAAAGTGGTTATAATTTTTAGGAGAAACCACTTGTAATCTTCATAGAAATTAAAATGAACATAGGTACTCAAGCTGAAACTCACTTTTTTCAGTCTCTTTCAGAGGTCAAATACTAAACACGCATGGTTCCAAATAAACCGCCCGAAGCTTCAGCAAGAAACTCCATGTACTTACCTACTTTTTTTTTTTGGGTGGGAAATCATCAAATCACCCCTCCCGCTCTGGGCGGAGTGGAAGGGAGTGTCAGACTCTTACTGACTAAAACCCTTGCCCTTAGCCCTTTATGTTCCGGGCCAGCTGTAACCCTTTCGGACAATCCCGCTGATATACTTACCTATTTACACTATCTTCAGAAATACTAAACTCGCTGATCACAACAGCAGTTACCTGCTACAAACTAAGTAGGTAGGTACCTAAATAAATACAACATTGCTAAGCTGTGTGATCTCGAGCAGAGCAACGAATGCTTCGTAGCGATAATTGCGAGCAGTTTACTAACGCGCAGTGGATATCAGATCCAGCTTAAACAGGATCTTCCGTCCTTGCCGCCGAAGGACCGTTTCCTCCGGAAGCCGGACGAGGGGTGGTGGGGGGTGCAATAATGCTGGGCGCACACTGACCGAACGGCACGAAACGGCAGTTTTATGTAAGTAAATAATATTTATGACATCGCTAGCTTTCACTCGCAGCTTTGCTCTTTGTCTGCGTTTATTTATCGCGCTGTTTTTGAGGATAAAAGTAACCTATGTCACTCTATGGCCTTCAAACTACATACGTATTTGTGAACATAGCTCATTTTCGATTTATTTTGTAACTAATTTAACTAACCGTTAGTTAAATTCTTACACTTCTTATAAGTTTTCCGCTAGTGCTGTACACTTCTGTAAGTGAGGAATTCCCAATACTTAAAACAAAAGTTCTTTTTTTAATCCCAGATACTAATCTGACATTTAAGACTTTTATGTTTGCGTTTTTTTTAGTATAGCTGTTTGCAATTACTCCTGTCAAATTAGTATCTAGGTTTAAAAAACGAACTGTAATGTGATTGTTGTTTGTGTATGATTTAGTGAGCAAGTCGTTTAAGTGCCATAAATAAAAAAATATACAAACAGCAGAAAATCAGATCGATCCGTTGCTCCGTTGATGGACGAACCACCAAACACTTTCGCAATTTAACATAATTACTACTCAATGACTGCCAGAATGTCTATTTTATCTAAGGAGTATCTAACGTTACAATATGCGAGAATTACGGAATAAGAGGGAAAGCTTTAAATTGGCTCAAAGATTATTTAAGTAATAGGCAACAAAGCGTTGAAATTCTAGGAATGAATGAAGACAGAGAAGTTACACAGTACAAATCACAGAATAGAATAAACACATATGGTGTGCCTCAAGGTAGCATATTGGGGCCATTACTCTTTCTTCTATACATTAATGATTTGCCAGCAGCAATAAAGGATAAGTGCGTTTTATTTGCTGATGATATTTCACTTGTAATATGTAAAGAAAGTAAAAATGACCCGTATGAGGAGCGAATAAATGATGCCGTAGAGACCATACTAGAATGGTTTGAGCAAAATAATTTAAGTGTCAACATCTCGAAAACAAAATATATTTGTTTTCGTAACTACAAAATGTCAAATCAAACATTGAGCATTATTGGTCGTGGCAATAAAATTGAAGAAGTTGACTGTACAAAATTTTTAGGCATATTAATAGATAAACATTGCAATTGGAAAAATCACATTGAGAATGTGTGTAACAGGTTGAATAGCTTTGCATTTGCACTAAGAAATCTTAGGAAAACTGTAGGAAGAAGTGCCGCCCTGATGGCTTATCACGGATATGTTTCATCTGTGTTAAGATACGGATTAATAATATGGGGTAATTCCACTGACAGTGACAGGGCCTTTATTGTTCAAAAAAAGTGCTTAAGAGCTGTGTTTGGTATCGGTCCATTAGAATCGTGCAGACCTATCTTAAAAGAGCATAAATTATTAACGCTGGCATGTTTATATATTTTGGAAATGGGAGTTTTTGTAAAAAAACATCCTACTCTGTTCAGTAAAGCAGATAGCGAAAATGTTTACAAGTTGGGAAAAATGTCTAGAGATCCTACAAAATTAGCGATGCCTAGGAGTGGAACAGCATTTTGCCACAAAAACACGAGTCGGATGGCAATAAAAATATTCAACAAGTTACCTAAATCAATTAGAGAATTGCCAACGAATTACTTTCAAAAAGAGCTTAAAACATGGCTTATTGAAAATTGTTTTTACAGCCTTAATGATTTTTTTAATTATAACCATAAGAATAAGAATTTATCTCGGAATTAATATACTTACCTAATGAATTGTTTTAATATGTATTTTTTTTCCTTATTTTTGGACATTTTGTTTTAACATAATTTATTTTTGACATTTCTAATTTAATTTATTGTGTTTTATTTTAATTTAAATAATTTTTGACATTGACATTTAATGTTATTGACAATTAAATTATTTTATTGGCATTTCATTTTAATTCTATTTATTGTAGACATTTTAAATTTAATTTATTGACATTATATTTTAATTTAATTTATTTTTGACATTTGTGATTTAATCTAATTGACTATTATAATTTAATTTATTGGCAATTCATTATAATTCCATTTATTTTAGACAATTTGTAATTTATTTTATTGACATTATATTTGCATTATATTGGGATTTAATTTATTTTTAACAGTTGTAATTTAATGTATTGACATCATTTTATTTACATATTATAAAAAATTGTTTGTTAAAATGTAATGTTTGGTTTTGAAAAAATATTTGCCTGTCTTAAAATTTGCATGCTGATTATAAGGCGGAACATGAAGAACCATGTACCTGCCTATTGTATTTTAAGATCTGTACCACCATGTTTCAAGCAAATAAAATGATTATTATTATTATTATTAATACCTTTGTACCTAAATAATTTCAAAGATTTATTTGTTAATATTTTACCAATTTTATTTCTGGATAAATATTTATTATTATAAATTACACCACACGGTATAGTTACCCAGATGGTTACTATGTGTTTACATCTAGGGATTCCGAAGGATCCGTAGCCGAGCCGTCCCATCGATGAGTGCTAGCCCTAAGCGGATTCCAAACCGATCGCAGTAGGTGTATACATTATACTTAGGTGTTTCCTGCAAAATAATTATTCAACATCGAGGTTGTTGGTTACGATTAGGTATTGCGTTCGAATGTGTGGGAATATTCACACAAATTTCTAGACACAATTTTATGAAGGTTGTAGGTACAGTTAAAAGCAAAGAGATTTGTCGTTGCAAGTGAGTTTATTGACAAATGTCTATATGCGTTGAAATTGAAGATATAAGTTTTATTTTTATTCTTACTTTTAATAACGTTTTTAACAAAATTATGATGGTGAAGTTCCCATTGATGAAATACTTCCGTGACTGTCGTTTTTGATGTTGACTTGTTTTGTGATAGAAGAGCCTTTTTAAGAGAACTTACGATACTAAAGTATACAGGCATCCCCATACACAGCACCACCCCCCCACAGGCCCCTATACAGGCATTACTTGCTTAAAGGGAGGCTCCAATCACTAATGTGTTTAGCTTAAGTTATGTTGGAGAAATAAATAATTTTTGATTTTTTTTTTTTTTTTTTTTTTTGATATGCGGCGCACCCTGGGTAGTCTCGGAGTACGTAGCTCTGCTAACAGCAACCTGGCAGTCTAGCTAATCTTTTAATTAAATTAAATTTAAGACATGAGCAGCAGCTCTCCTTGTCTCTATAGTCGCAATAGGAACGCTAAGGACGACGATACTCAAAAGTAAAAAGTTAGGCTCAAATCACACCGCCGCGGAATGGAATGGAAGCGATTTTTTTTGTACAAAGCATTACGAACTTTATGTCAATAATGTAACGTACAAATTAGATACCCATACGCACAGGTCACGCATCTTCTGGAGAATTATCGCGCATCCTCGGGAATTCCCGCAGTAACAAGCTAGTTTTTACGTTAGACAATTGACATAAAGTTAATTTTTCTATTACGAAAATTCGCTTCCATTCCATTCCGCGGCGGTGTAAATTGAGCCTTACAAACCAGCACTCTAACTGCGTAACACACTTAAAATTACAATATTAGATATTGCTAATCCATTGCTTCTTTTGTTCGAAAAAATTGTCTACTCAACAACATTAATAACGTAATGAATGCTGTTGGTCTGTCAAAATGAAAAAAACATTGCTTCTGTTAGTGTGTTACTTGATTACCCCGCAGTGCGGTCTGCCATTGAAATACTAGTGTTGTGTAGCGTTCTGAACGATAATAGGTACAGAAAGAACATTAAGCTACTACAATCTGTCAAATTTCTTTAATAGATTTTCAACTTTATCACTAAAGCATAAGGTTCAAAGTTGATTGGGAAAATTTGACAGTTTCGGTTAGATTGATGTGCTGGCGTCTGTAGACCTACGTTAATAAAATAAACATTGAAATGTTAGACTTTTAAAAGAGATTTCACTTTTATCTCTGAGATGGGAGGCCCAGTGGTATCGACACCGACTGACGCGTCGTAGATCGTGAGTTCGAAGCCAGGAAGGCACTTTACTTTGTGTATTTAATTTCATCACCACTGCTCTCAAAACAGTGAAGGAGTCATGTCTTAGAACCAAAAATTCGAAGACATGTGACTTCCACCAACCCGCACTGTGCCCGCGTGGTGGATTACAGCCCACTCCCTCTCATAGAGAGGAGCTAGGTCTGAGTCCCAACAGTGGGACAAATGCCTATAATGATAGGCTGATTATGCTTATGCTCGGAAATGGCAACGTCCTTAGGTAGCGGTAACCACCTACCATTACTAAAACAACTATTTAGCACATCAAACGGGATATCTACCATGTTCAAGTGTCCTGTGAACGTATTGCTGACTTTCTAAGTCGCCGAGCCTAAAATAACAGTACAACCCGCAAGAGTTCACTTGAGACACGACCGGCCCCTTTCGACCCCCGCGCTGTGACCGCTCTCGCCATCGACATAAAATACAGAGAGTACAGAAGGCAATCACATGTACAGACGTCAGCACATCAAGCTACTCTTGCAATCTGTCAAATTTCTTTAATAGATTTTCAACTTTATCGCTAAAGCATAAGGTTCAAAGTTGATTGGGGAAATTTGACAGTTTCGGATAGCTTGTTGTGCTGGCGTCTGTACGTATGTACGTCACTTTCATACCTACGCTCGGCGATCGCGCTATGGTTGTCAACTTTGGCTTATGCACAAAAAATATCGTGGTAGTGGCACTCGTTGTTTGATTTAATGTTGAGCTTATTCAATAAACATAGTATTACAATACAAAAAGTTTACAGAACAAAAATATATAAAATTTTACATTTACGCACCTTCGGTAGAACAAGGGCACAATTGTCAAAAATTGCAAAAATGAGTTAAGTATACAGAAATGCCTTAAAAATGCTATTTGAACTGGAGGAACAAAGACAGTCATTTAATTCCTTTAAAAATCCGCTAGGCGAAAATAGTGACTTTGTCTTATTGGTGCCTTTTTACTGCTCTCTTGGCTGGACATAGTCTCATTGGTCAAATGCGATATATATACGCCTAAAAAGGATATAGTATATAGTTTATATCATGCAAAGAAGAAAAACTTTCGAGCAATATTAACAGAGCAAGACCTCACTGAATGCAATAAATATCTTAAAATAGCTCTCCTGTAAAATAGCAAAAACTGCAATTATGCCCTTGTTCTACCGAAGGTGCGTTTGTCAATTTTCACTATCGAAAATTCAAAACCGATTACCCTATTTACACAATTTATTTTTCACAGAAGACGATCCAGGAGGGGATCGAGGTGGGGGAGGGGGGTGGAGTGGGGGGTTTAGGGGATCAGACCGGAATAACTCCCGTTTTAGACCTAAACCTATCAAATGACACTAAAAACAACACAATATGTACACAGACAAAAGTCACGTTTTCAACTTACGTAATAGTTGGTGGCGTGAATTTACCTTACAAAAAAGTTACTTCGTTTATATTGATTCAAAATAGGAAACTATTATATAAATCGAGCTTAGCTTAGCGGATGGCACCCGCGCTCGCACTACTCCCAACCAGTCCGAGATAACGTGTCCGTCAGCGGTGTCTATATGTGCGTTGCTCGAGCACACTTTGTATGTAGATTGCCTTCTGAACTCTCTGTATTTTGTGCCATTGACGCGTACTGAGAGCGCGCTAACATTATCCGGGCAAATCTCAAGCAAAATTTTGCGGGTTGTAGCCTTTACACACAATAAACAAACATTACTTACCCAATCGCCTCACCAAAATTACAGTAAGGTACTTAATCTCATCTAAAACTTATCCATTAGCATGCTAACTACATTTACATAAGACGTAGTCAACAACTACGGCTTAGCGGCTTTAACGTAAACGCAAACGCAACGTGGGTAGTCACTAGTTGTGAGAGATTGATAGAATATAAACTGAAAGATATTTTTATTAGATCTATTAGGGTAGTAATTGATGGTTACGTACTGAATACGAGTGGAGGTTTATGAAACAAAAATTGCTGTTTTTTACACCCCATTATCTACCATAATGGAGAGTAAAAAAACTCTAATAGGTTATTCTACATTTAGATACCTAATGTGTTTTGAACATCATGTGCAGATAAAATAAGTGACATCACTTAGGTAAATAGCATTAATTCCATAAAATATACAAAATGCAGTTAGAAAACATTTTTAACTCAGTTTGAATAAGTAGGTAACTCAAACTGAGTTTGATATAAAATAATTTAACTTTTCAGAAATTCACATTTTACCAAAACTTATCAACTTCACCTATACAGAAACCTTAAAACTACATTTCCTCTTAAACCAGTGTTACTTTGTAACGGAGTAAATTTGAAACTTAATTTAAATAAGTAATAAACTCATAAGAACCAGAGTGGCTTGGCACTTTTATAGTAAATCCTTTCTTTTACGTAATACTTTTGAGGGCATAATGTACATAAGTTTTTATCATATTGCAGGTATCCTAGATCAGGATTTTGCTGCAAGTCGTTATCGTGCTACGTGGCACTTAAAACTTTAGAACAATATGAATAACAATTTACAAACTTTTGTTCATTGAAAGTCTTCACGAAGCCACGAGCGTCATCTTTGCCAGCCGTAAATAAAACCGCCGTAAATAAAATGTCGCAGACAACTACAAGTTTTAATAAATTCGTCACCGAACTTCGAGCCGAAAGCCTCACCTAATTAAGATAACGTCCTTGGTGGTGGGGTTTCCGGTACCCTGCGGAGGGAACTTCAAGTTTAGCAGTTTCGTGTTTGTCTTAGACAACTTGGACAGTGAAGTAACTAGTCAAACAAACTGGGCGCCCGTCGTCGGCACCGATTTAAGCCCAGCTTAACATCCAAATTAAATGCTGCTACACGTACAGTTTTACGGATTGTTAAATACCACAGCAGCCCACAAAGTGTTATGAAACCAGACTGTGTTTAAACTTTCCGTTTGTGCAGGAATTCTGTTGAATACTTACATTGTGGTTTAAAAACGCGAAAAACATTTTCATTCGCCGCAGGCTGCAGAGCTGCATCAGTGGTTGTGAACAATAATACACACAGAATAATGACGACTATTTTATTTTGTGGTTTTGTATGGAGAGGGCGAGACTGTTCATTCGATGTTTCAGTGAAACGTGGTCGAGTTACACTAATTCGACACTTTCCGTAGTTTTGAGCTTTCTGCGTTTGCGTTTCGTTACCAAAAGTTGGCCAGTATTAGTAGATACATAGATTGTACAGCAAAGTTTTAAAGTATAGTTTAACTTGACCTTGGATTTTAAAGCATTCTTAAATCCGTGTAGCATCAAATGTCAAACCATTGCAGAGTGCGGGTACCCACCAAAACGGAAATCAACGTGTCAATACTGTGAAAAGAAATACGTTGCACTGAAAGAAATAAGCAGTAATTAAAAATAAAAAAAAACATTTAAACAATTCCATATAAGCCTAATATTTAAATCAGTATTTTTACAGATCCGAAAACAGTTAAAGCTTGAGGCAAAATGTTACCGTCATGACAGTAATAACGTTAAGTAGCTAAAAAGTTACATCGAAATTTTCTTACATTACAATAATGGTGGTTTTCCTTTTTTTGGTATTTTTTTTCAGTAACTTTTCTAGTAACTGTTTTACAAACATTTCTTTTTACTGTATGGCATTTTTTCAGTGTGGCTTTACTACAGGTTCCCTTACGATTGTTCCAAACTTTTGTAGGTAAACCATTACTAATATTTATAACCTTCCAACTAGAAATTAAATCTTAAGCAGGAATTCTCCTTTCCCACAAGATTAACACTGAAATACATTGACAACTTACACTTACACGGAAGTAAATTTACTCTGTACGAACTTAAACACATCTCGAACGTCGGAAAGTTTGTAAATATGTAAGCGAGTGCGTATAGTAGCGATCTAAGTTATACGGGTCCCAGTTCCAAGTTTCGCATTAACTGTGAAACTTAAACATCAAAGCAACAACGCGAACTTGCCGCGAGACCTCATACCTGCTGACAATTTCAATAACTAACTTTGTCATATCGCTTTACTAAAATACCTGCCGTAAATTAAACCTTTCGACAGCTGCTGGGCCCATTGCTTAGTAATTGTTTGCTCATAATTATTACGTAACTTCGTGTTTATTATATTTTGAGCAATTATGAGAATAGTTTCTAGGGTTAACCACAGTTGATTGAAATTATAAGTATAAGAAACTACAGACATACGTAACGCACCATACGGCAGTAAAAATTCGCCTTAAAAGATGCAAAATGGACAATTCGAGACATCACCCAGCGGTTGGTCGACTCTTCACGTGACCAGAGGGCTGGCCTATTTTTTAACCGACGAAAAAAAAACGGAGGAGGTTTTTAATGTATGACCACACATAACTTTTTACAGAGTAGTCCAATTTTAATAATTCTTTTTTTTTTTTGGAAAGGGTATACCCTGAAGTTGATCCCATATACATTTTGAAAAACAATTCCAACCCCTTAGGGTTGGATTTTTTTTTGTCGCGCCGCCCCGCCCATCGTGTCACGCTTTACGTAATTAATTAATTTGCTTGTTTGGCGCTGACTCAAAATTACTTAGGTATAAGTACCTACAATTAGCTTAAGAACTTGGTTAAATAAAATAGGTTTATTATTTTTTGCTTTTCGGTTTTTTCGGCGACGATGATCATGAAATTTGAACACAGAAAACACGTGGTGTATAAAAATAAATTGTAGGTAGGTATTTTATTTTAGGAAAGGTGACATTGATGTCGTATTAAAAGGTACGCTACAGTAATTTTATTATACCGTACCTACAAGCATTTTCGTAGAACATGTTATTGTGAAAAAAAAAGCTCTAAATTTTGTTATTAATCTTTCGCAAATATCACACCAATGTGCAAATATTAAATTCACGATACTATATAGGTATAAAATGTTGAAAAACAAATTAGAGAGTGAGTGAAGCGTTCTCATTCAAGGGATTAAGGTACTTAGATAGAAATAAGTGATGAACATTTTCTCCTGATCTCTTTGTGGGAACACGTTCATTAATTCCAAAGCCTCAGGCTGTTGTCTTTAAGCCATCTCTTCGTTCTAATGAAAAACGATTTTATAATTGAGTATAGAGATGAAACTTGGTACCGTTTTAAGATCTTCGTTTTGACCCACAAAGTTGTTTCAATGTCAATATGACAGATCTACGTCTTGCTAGTCTACTTACTCTCTTGGGACCAACTTTACTGCATAATGTATTGCTTTAAATGTTTCAAATAGACACTGTATATACAACATTATTTTTAGTATATGCGAAACCCGAAACACGCGTCTAGTATTTTTACCGACTTCACAAAAAGAAGGAGGTACTATGTTCGGATGTTTGTATGTTTTTTTTTGTATGTTTGTTCATCGATTACTCCGCCAATTTTCGACGGATTTTCAAAATTCTTTTTTTGATCGAAAGAGATAGTTCTGAGGTGGTCCCGAGAGACCATCGAGAGCAACCCTCAAATTTTATAGGCTCACTTATTGTTTTTCGCATATTTTATGAAGTATCTTGTGTATTTGCGTACGGTTGTCACCATCTCAGGTAGCTGGGCTGATGATGGAAGGTTCAACTCCTTAACAGTAAGAAGTTACTCGAACAGGCAAGGACTGTTTTAGTAAATTGTTATGATGTTTGATAGAGCATTTGCCACATTTGGTCTCATGATCATCAAGTTATGACCTGTTGCTGCAGTCAGGATAGTCTGCAGAGTACCTAACTCCTCGACAACTAACAGCAGATATATCGTGTTTAGGCTCATTGAAAAGGGCTCGATGTGTGGATAAACGTACTGTTAATGAGGAACACCGAAGTACAACATAGAGACCTGATGCTGAAGCCAGTCGAGCATCAGAAAAAGTACAAACCTTGAAATTACAGCACCGTAGTCGTGTTTGGGCTCATTTTAAACAGGACTAAATTTTAAGTTCAATGCAATGTTGACATAAGTCTGGCCTGATGCTGCAGCCAGGATTATCAGCATCTAGTCTAAAAACTAATAAATACTTCTTAAAGTGAAATATTTTTGCGAGTTTTTCTTCTGTATAATTATCCTAACAAAGGTTGCCGGTAGTGGCTAGATGAGAGAAGCGGAGGATCGCGAACGTTGGCGCAAACTTCGGGAGGTCTACGTCCAGCAGTGAACTGTCATTGGCTGATGATGATTTATAAAAGCCTCAATCGTTGCATTTCACGCAATGCCTTTTCGTCATGTGGTCTATTTAGCAATTTGGTAGGTTCCAAGTCGCATAATACAATGTCATACAGCGTCTTTACACGACTAAGCGTAACATAAACTTGGCCCTTAGCAAAATTTTTCTTGCCTAAGTCTATTATTAAAGTAACTTGAGTATTTGCTCTCGGAAATTATGATTTGGTAAAGTGGAGCTGATGATGAAGACCGCAAATGGCACTACTCAATGACAAATATTTCACGGGTTGCGATTCGATTACTTTAATATGGCTGCTAAGCAATTTATGCTCATTACAATGCGTATGGTGAAGTGGAGCTGATGGTGACTTCTCAATCAGCTCCAGTTCTCCTGGTTCTTACTAGGAGAACTCCTCAACAATTAACGTCCATGCATCGGGAAAAGCAATATTTTGTAAAAGGTGATAAGCAGTTGACATTAGGCTATTATAACTTAGATAAATTACAAACTAACCCGCTAAAAAGTGAAAAATAAAAACTTTTTACAAAAAAAACAACCGACTTCCAAAAACACTATAAATAAGGAGAAAAATAACTTTAATTTCGGAAGTCGGTGGCAAAAACTAAAACTTCCGAAATTATAGTTATTTTTCACCTTATTTATAGTGTTTTTGGAAGTCGGTTGTTTTTTTTGTAAAAAGTTTTTTTATGTAAATAATCTATGTACAAAATTTCAAAACTGTATCATGAAAAATCACAAAGTTATAAGCTTGTTAAGTAACCGTTTGTCCGTACAAAAACATGCTCACCCGCGCCGCTCGAGCCGCGCCCGTCATGCGCTCATTGATAACTATATCAATGAGCGCAAGACGGGCGCGGACGGACGAAGGGCGCCGAACGATTAGGTACCTAGGTACTAACCTAGGTACCTAATCGTTCGGCGCGGAGATTGGATAACCTACTTAGTGTCGCTCGGTGTCCAACTTATAACTTTTTTTCAATATTCTTGGGACAAAATATAACATGGGGTAAAAATTATTGGAATCGATTCAGTTACTTATTCTGACCAACCTAATTCAGGTTTCGCATATACTAAAAATAACGTTGATAGCTACAAATAGGATTGTTGGAAGTCATGAACAGTCGGGTAATAAACAAAGCATGTTTTAACATTTTCACTTGTATCATTAAATAGGATGTGGATATCAATTTTGTAAAACACTAATTTATAACAGATTATTGGAATTCCCATTTATCCAAAATACACTATTTTCTACGAACTAAGTACAAACTAACAACAAAAACAGAGTAGGGTTAAAATCTACTATAAATTGTGCATGGTTTGAACCTATCACATAATGGGCATTATAGGTCCAAATGTAGGCACATTACAATATAACACAATTCTACATATTATGCTTCCTAACTCCAAACTAATATTATGATGCGAAAGTGAGTTTGTTTGTTTGTTACGCTTTCACGCTAAAACGACTGAACGGATTGGATGAAATTTGACACATGCGTAGACCATAACCTGTGTAGGATACTTTTATCCTGAATCGCAGACGAAGTCTGAAGTCACGAGCCAGGCCTAACTGGATGGAGCCGACTGCAAGTTTTAATTTACATGGATTGACAGCCTATCTGACCTCCACAACCCAGTTACTGGGTAATAAGATAGCCCTTTGTAAGACAACAGTCTTACTAAGGTGGGTTGGTTAATTAGGTACGACCATGTTAGTACCCAATTAACCAACCTATCTTTAAAAAACTTAAACACCAACTTCAATAATCTGCACAATATAGTAGACTAAATAACTCCCGCAGAAGTTAATTATAAAATACACATGCCGTCAAAAATACACAACCGAACCGTTAATGTTGAAGCAACAACATTATATATGCAAATTGTGGTGTTTCAGTGAAATATCGCTTTTAATAGTGTGCGACCGTTGATGCGGACAGATGCTGATAACATTAATATCATGCGGACGAATTCATCATGCGAGTATGTTACGGATCTGCGGAACTGAATATTTGTATTATTGTGGAGACTTTGTATTGTCATATTTTGGACTGTTTATTGGAAAGTGGTGGCCCAGTGGTAACGGCCCCGACTTTCGAGTCGTACGTCTTGGGTTCGAACCCAGACAAGCGCTTTTCTTTATGTAAATAATTTCATCATCACTGTTCTCAAAACGGTGAAGGAATACATCGTGAGGAAACCGGCATGACCTAGAACAAAAACTTCGAAGACAAGTGACATCTTCCAACCCGCACTGGGCTCGCGTGGGGGATTACGGCCCACTGCTTCTAACAGAGAGGAGGCCTGTGGTCCAGCAGTGCTTGGGAACGTCATAGGCTGATTAAGGGTCATGTGGACTGTTTATGGATGGCAGAAAGGAGTCAGGATATTATTTGGGCATGTGATACGAAGGGATGAGGAAAATGTCCTCAAGAAAGTTTTGAGTATGAGTGTGGATGACTATAAGAGCAGGGGAAGATGAAAGAACTATGACTGGACTGTGTGAAACATGATTCAGCTAGAAAGGGGATGACTAGTGAGATGACGACTAATAGAGAAGTATGGAAGAAAACATGCTGCGCCGACCCTGAATAAATTTGGATAAGGTCAAGAGAATAATTATAAAAGTTCACATTAGTCCTGAATCAAAATAGCTGGAAGTCATAGGGGAAGGTGTTGGCCCAGTAATGGGATAATACAGTAACCAGTAATAGTTTTTTGTAATAGTCTTCTTATAAGATATGCGCTTGCTCAAAAAAAAAAATCATGAGTTACTTTCTAGCAGTTTTAGCATGTAGGCAACCTCGACACGGAAAGATGTGATCTTTAGAAAGAACTACTTAAAGAGTCTCTCATCCGGACAAAAGTTACCGTGGCCTACTTGGAAAACCTTAAACAGACTTCGTACCCAAGTAGGCCGCGGCAAGGACAACCTCCACAAGCGGGGGTTCATGAAAGGCTATGACCTCCGGTGTGTATGCGATGTCTCTCCACAGACAATTGCTCACCTCCCATCTTGTACCGCATGCCCCTGTCACCTGCACACGAGAGGACCTAATGACTGCGTCAGCGAATGCTATCCGCGTTGCTGAATTTTGGGCCAAACAAATTTAAGAAAAAAACTATCCTAAGAAGAAGAAGAAGCATGCAAAAGTGGAGTTAGGATATTCCTGCCCATGTCTGCCATAGGATCGATTGTTGGAGCAAAATATTCATAATGTAAAGGCCGCAAATCGATAGTTTTAGCGTAAGACCTAATTGGATGAACCAACATGATGACTTTAAGAAGACTTCAGAATGTATGCAGTAGAAAAAATAACTCTCAACTGCTTATTAAATCATAAGGTATTAAAACCTGAACAGATCAATGCTGTTTGGCGACAAAAAGATCGGTGTACCTTTTACAACGAAGTCGAACTGTTTCACCAAGATGTTTGCTACTGTAGTATTTCGACTAGTAGGTATGTATTCAATGGAAGTTATTGTGAAGGTAGCGAACAGGAAATCCATCTAGCACACACGTTTAAATGTGATCTTCGGACCCCTCACGTAAGTAAAAGCTTCATGTGGCGTTATTGCCAAGCGCTTGGCTGTAGGACGTAGGTGTACATATATTTGGCGTCTCATCCACCGAATTCTAATGGAATACGACAGGTGAATTTGAATATGTAGGGCAGCATATATTTGTTTATTTCTTGCTTTAACATTTTTAGTAAATATGTGATGTTCTCCAAGTAAAACCCAAAAGTCTGTCAGTCAGTCTTTTCAAGGGGATCGCGTTTCCGCAAAAATAAAAACTGTGCTGTGGCCCTACACAACGCTTTAGAAAGAAAGAAGAAAGATACAAAATGTTATTATTTTTTCTAAGAATCATCTGCCCAGCCCTTTGCCAACTATGGTGGGGTCGTCTTCCAGTCTAACCGGATGCTGCTGAATACCAATATTTTACATGGAGCGACTGCCTATTTGACCTCCACAACCCAGTTACTGGGTAATACGATACCCCTTGGTAAGACTGATTGTCAGACTTTCGGGCTTCTGACGACCCGTAACGACTGCCAAAGATCCACGATTGACAGCTGGGACCAACGGCATAACTTGCTTTCCGAGGCACAGAGGAGTCTTGATAATGTAGATGGTCACCCATCTACGGGCCAACCTCGGCAATCGTAGCTTAACCTGACCAATTGACTCACGCGGCTGTTATTACTTAGCCACAACCCCTTTTATTTCTTTAGAAATACATGAATCATTATTTCAAAGTCTACTAACCTAGAATACCTAAACTTAATACAACCTACTATGTAAGCAACATGCCTATTTTATCTAAGACTAGCGGCCCGCCCTAGCTTCGCATGGCTAAGATATTGGTATTTAACAAAAATAAGATTTAATATTATAAGGATTTTTCGGCGTTACTTTGCATATTTTAACATGGAAAAGTAGTTACTGTTACATAACTGTATTAGTTAGACATATTATTATGGTATCCCGGACTTTTTGGTAGATATTCATGTTTTCTATAAAACTGTAGTACATCACTTTGCTCTATTGCCAATAGTTTCCGCAGCGTACGCGATATAAAGATTTTTTTGCAATATTTTTCACACCTTGGGTTACATTATCGAAGTTTTCATACGGATCCCTAACTTTTTTGAAAATATTCTATCGCCCATGTTCATCAGGGATAATGTAGAATTCTAGTGGTGAAAGAATTTTTTAAATCGGTCTAAAAGTTTCGGAGCCTATTCAATTCAAACAAACAAACAAATCTTTCCTCTTTATAATATTAGTGTAGATAGGCAATCGTAAAATAAAAATAAATACTGTTGTAAAGAGGTGGCGGTGGTAGTGGTGATGATGATTCCTGGGGCAAATAGTAGCGTCCTGTTAGACTGGAAGCCAAAACCAAAGTTGGGAAAAGGCTTAGCAGATGACGATGTTCTCCTTGGTGAAAGATAAATAAAAAAATAAGATAATAATATAAAGGATATTCGATAACAGCACGTTTTGTCACTACTTTACTAAATGAAACCACGACCATCAACATCGATTGTATTACCTACGTGACTCTTTTTTATTGCCAATGGATTTCGTGTTTACGCTGGGTGCTACATATTTTTCTTCATCGGGACTATCTACTCGTATATATATAAAAGAAAGTCGTGTTAGTTACACTACTTATAACTCAAGAACGGCTGAACTGATTTGGCTAAAAATTGGTGGGGAGGTAGCTTAGAACCAGGAGACGGACGTAGGGTATCCTATGTCCGTCATAGAAAAAAGACAAAAAGTATTTTTTGTCTTTTTTTTTAAATAATTTTATTTACTTATAGGAGTAGGGTAGGAGTAGTGTAGGAGTAGGCTAGGAGTAGGGTAGGAGTAGGGTAGGAGTAGGTTACGAGTAGGGTAGGAGTAAGGTAGGAGTAGTGTAGGGTAAGGGGTAGGAGACCACGCGAATGAAGTAGCGCCGGGCAGCTAGAAATAATTTATATGGCAAAACAACGTTTACCGGGTCAGCTAGTTAGAAATAAAAATAGGTGTTTATTCAGAGGAAACGATTTTTGTGAGTATAATAGAAATATTATATGAGAGTATAATAACCTTGTAGAACAAGTTAGACATAACAAGCATTTAGTAGGAACTTACTTTAATTCAAATAGGTACTCGTTTAGTTTACAATTTATCTGGAAAAACTATTATAAAGATAAAAGGGAGCATTCGTTACACATGACACAGTAAAACAATTATTATTAATTTAGCGTGAAATCGTAGACAATTAAAATAATAAATCATTGGGATATTTAACACAGTGAACTGGTATATAAAACATAATTATTTACTTAATAGCTTAAAACATTCTGCTTGAGGTCCAATTGGGATGATACGTTTTGTTTCATTAAGAGCGTTTACGCCGTACGGCATTTCATACAAATTTTCAAGCCCTTATTTTTCGAAATGAATGAACCGATTTTAATAAAACTTCATACGCATAACCAGGATACAAAGGTCTAAAAAGTTAGTACAGAACTTTTCGAAATGTCTTATTTAAAAAAAGATTACTGGAAATCTGTTTCCATGGAAAATTTAAAATCGGTCTAATTTGGCACTACTACACTATTTTTCGAAAATGTTCTCTACTAACTTTTTAGACCTTTGTATCCTGCTTATGCGTATGAAGTTTCATTATAATCGGTTCATTCATTTCGAAAAATAAGGGCTTGAAAGTTTGTATGAAATGCCGTACGGCGTAAAAGCTCTTAAAAGTTAATACCAATGATTTACCGTCAAATCTTTTTTAAATCAAATATTCAATGTTATTTCCAGAAACTGCAGATTATTGGAAAACCGAGAATTAAACTTTATTCGAAGAATTGAAGTTCCGGGAAAGAATGGAATTCTATTGAAAACACACACAGGAAAACACATTGTTATGCAGGCAAGATGCTGTAACATCGAGCGAGCAGATTCCTGAAGCAAACACGACTTAAAAGTTTCCTCATCGACGTACTTTATAACAGATTTCAGCACTAAGAAAACTCACACGAAAGTCTGAGATAGACATTCGATTTCTTCGTTTTGTCAGCAATATTCAAATGGGGTCCAACCCGGAAATATTGCCCCGTAGCCTATATGCAAATTCTATTTGAAATGGGAAAGTTTCCACAAGAGCGTCGAACATTCAATCGTGAAGGCAAACAGTTTCTATAAGATTAGTCGTGAGATGCTTCTTCTGCAGTCAATATTGACTTAGGCGGCCGGTGCAGACGGCGACTCGCTTTAAACATGGAAAAATATACCCAGTAGTGTAACGTTTCTTGGCTTTCACGTTGATTGTGTTTCTGCCATTTTATTTTATGGAATGAAATGGAAGCAGTAGGGTTGACATTCGAGTGGGTGCAGCCATGTTTAGTTTTTACAATGTCGTTTGTGGAGTGTAGCTGTGCTTTGAGCTTCGCAGCGGATTCGACTGGGTTAAAATTATAGTCCACTTTCGATGTAGTACAATTTGATATTGGATTGGAATTGTGCTGCACAGAGTGCTACGCGCTCGTGACGTAATGTCGACGTATAATCAACATTGCACGGTCCAACATTTTCTAGGAAACAGTAATTAGAATGAGCAATTCTCATAACTAAGCATTCTCTTTTCTGTGTAATTCTGGACTTGCAAAGTGGTTGTGATTAGTCTAATTGACGTACCTAAAGGATTATATTTTAGCTTTTTAATTTTACTAGTGGTGTACAATTACGGAATGATCCATACGATATCGCGAAAGGTACGTGGACATTGGTATCAATATGTAACCCTTCGGATTAATTGGAATCTCAGTAGTTTTTTCTTTCAATACACAATCCAACCACTCTCTTTCTTGCAAAACATTATCTAAGATTTGAAATAACATCCAACATCATCTGCAAAAGTGCTCTTTCAATTTCTCACAGAAATTAAATTTCCTTTCACAGTACTCTGGTATTACTGTACATTTCTCTGCGAAGCTATGCAGCCCCCATTGCTGCAGGGTTTCTTCTTTTTTTAAATGTGTGCGTTTCCTTCGCTTACCGACTTATTGTCTAGCGGACGGCCAGCTGTTTGCATTGCGGCTCTAGCATTCCCGCATTATGTTGCTCTACGAAATGTAAAGAATTATTGCATTTTGTGAGACGAGATGAAATGTGAAGGGGTCTGTTTGGTACTTGGATTTTTGTAGTTTAAAATTGAAATACAGTGGTACAAAGAGCGGCATTATACTGCAGTAACTTAAAAGATTATGTTAAGAACGATATATTATTATTGGTTAATTTTTACTACTGTTGCTATATTTGTTAACAGCTGGGTCATTGAAAAAGTGATCAAAGAGCACGATTATTAAAGAACACGAAACTGCATTTTTCGTGTTTTAATTGTAAAGTAATAAATACCACAGCGAGTAAAACTCTTCAGTATAAATCATCATCTGCCCAGCCTTTTCCCAACTACGAGTATGTTGGGGTCGGCTTCCAGTCTAACCGGATACAGCTGAATACCAGTATTTTACATGGAGCGACTGCCTACCTGACCTCCACAACCCAGTTACAGAGTAATTCGCTACCCCTTGGTTGTCAGACTTTCGGGCTTCTGACTACCCGTAACGACTGTCAAAGATCCACGAATGACAGCCGGGACCAACGGCTTAACGTGCTTTCCGAGGCATGGGGGGGTCACGGTATGTAAAGATGGTCACCCATCTACAGACCAACCGCGGCAAGCGTAGTTTAACCTGATCGATCGACCTGTGTGGCTGTTATTATTTAGCCACGGGCCCTTCAGTATAAGTATGATTAGATATTACTATGCTTTGGAATGGGCAACTATCTTCATCTTTCTGACTGACCGACTACTTGACAATTCAAAAGTGCCTGTACTTAATTGGTTTATTTGAAATCAATTATTTTTTGATGACAGTGGTTTGCATATCAGTGGCAACAAAACCTGTTTATGCTGACCTCTTATTCTATTGAAACTCCGTACTGCGTTAGGCGGTTACCTACGTACTACGTTAAACAATAAAGTATAGAAAAAAAAAAGACGCTAGCGAACTGAAGTGAAAATGTTTTTCAATGCAAGTCTTTACCCGTTATAGACAAGCAACTACTTCATCTTAGTCACTTTAAAGGATTAATGCTAAGGATTTTGTATTTGGTACACAATTATCCAACACCCAAGTTCAACGACTATTACTGCTAAACTAATAAAGTTATCTTAACCGCTATACTTTTCCTTTAAGGATCATGAAATGCACTATCATCGTGAATTTTTCCAGATTTTTCAAGCCAGTAGTTTAGGTTTTAGAGAGGGGGAGACGCCCTACTGGAACAAAAATTTGCACTTTAAAGTTTAATATTTCGTAAATGGAGCATTAAATCGAAAAATAATTTTAGCAACTCTCAAGTCATTTTAGAATTCCTATTCAACGATACCCCACACGATGGGGTAGACGATGAAAAAAATATTCATCCCCACTTCACATATAGGGGAGCTACCCTAAAAAAAATATTTTCCAAAATTTTATTTTACCACTTTGTCGGCGTGATTGATATACGCACTGCTACAAAATTACAGCTTTCTAGTACTAACGGTCTCTTAGCAAAACCTCGGACAGACAGACAGACAGATATGACGAAGCTATGCATAAGGTTTATGTTTATGAAGTTAAATGTTTTTTTAAAATTTTTATATTTGAGTTGATTGAATGAAAGGTAAATTGCGGTTTACGAATTATGACGTATTAAAAAAAAACTACTTACTAGATCTCGTTCAAACCAATTTTCGGTGGAAGTTTACATAGTAATGTACATCAAATATTTTTTTAGTTTTATCATTCTCTTATTTTAGATGTTACAGGGACACACACACACATTTTACCACTTTGGAAGTGTCTCTCGCACAAACTATTCAGTTTAGAAAAAAATTATATTAGAAACCTCAACATCATTTTTAAAGACCTATTCATAGATACCCCATACGTATGGGTTTGATGAAAAAAAAATTGAGTTTCAGTTCTAAGCATGGGGAACCCCCAAAATTTATTGTTTTTTTTTTCTATTTTTGTGTGAAAATCTTAATGCTGTTCACAGAATACATTTACTTACCAAGTTTCAACAGTATAGTTCTTATAGTTTCAGAAAAAAGTGGCTGTGACATACGGACGGACAGACAGACAGACTTGACGAATCTATAAGGGTTCCGTTTTTTGCCGTGTGTTTTTATTAAAACGTGTGTTTTTTTCTTAACTTCATTGCATACAATTCTAAATGTACCAAATTGCATAATACATATTTTTGGAGTTGACGACTCGCCCAAAATAAATTAACTTTGTGCTATAGAGAAAAAAAAATACTTAAAACTAGACGATTCACCCGATTCGGGCGAGTAAATTCGTACGAATCGACTAATAAGCCCGTTACCTAATTGCTTAACACAATATCAATCTCAATCAGAATCATTTTGAAGGATATTGCTAATCCATTGCTTCATATGTTCAAAAAATTTGTCTGCCCAACAACGTGAATAACGCAATGGATGTTGTTGAACTGTCAAAATGGAAGCCATTGCTACTTAGTGTGTTACGCAATTCCCGCAGCTCATGTTCGGTGCTATCACCAGCGTGCGGTATTCTGTACCAATTTAAGGGTACTTATGGATAATGCAGGCAATACGTGACGGACAATAGAACCTAGGTAGGCATTGTAGGCAATAGGCAATATGCAAGTACTGTTTCCATCAATTTGCCCAACCGGCGTGGTTATTATGCCTATACTTCGCTTTAAAGTCATTGTTTCAAAACAAAGGGTTGTACTCCGGCGTAGTACAGCTTGCAGCTAAAAGGCTGGTTTTGATTGCCCACGTTTGGTTCCACTACGCTATTCTTTCTGTATAGGCATTTCAGTAAAACTAGATGTTGTGTGAGTGAAGAATTTGTTTAAGTGATAAAAAATACTTTTTTTTTATTTGAAATGGCTCTTGACTCTAGTCTAGGTCAGAGGTGACAGAGACAAAGTCGACGATAAGAGAGCTTACCTGAGCTTAAGGTTTTTTTAACATCAAGAGGAATGTAAAAAAATCTAAAACAACATTAATAACTGCTAATTACTACAAAATAAACAAAGTCATGCATAGAAATATTCATTCAGTACGTAGGCCAGAATTAAATGGTCAAATGTTTATGAAACGAATAATTTACAATTTAGCGCCATTTTAATGCAGTGATTATTATCTAAAATAACGTATAATCACATTGGGCACTAAATAATAGTTAATGCACAAATTCAACCGTATATTAGCATAACGTGAACTGATTGCTATTAACGCACTTAACCTATTCACGGCAGTAAATTAAGTAATTATTGTGTACTGTGAGGCGTTAGAGTTAGTGTATAGACCATCATCGTAATCGCGGAAAAATTATCGGTACAAAATTTTGATATCTCTCGACCCAAATGTATGCGAAGTAATTTTTTTTTCCAAATTACGACGTTGTTCCTTTCGAGAAAGATGTTCAGTTCCTAAAATTTGACACTTTTCTGATATACTCTGTTTAATTATGGTTTGTTCCAAAAAAGAATCGGATGAAATTGTAAACAAATGGATCAGAAAACGTGCTTGAAGTTTCCAATCAAAGCACGAGTGCTTTAATTTGATTATTTAAACCCGAATCCTAATTATTAATCACCTTAGAAATGTTTTTCATTTGACAGATTGAGGTTAACTTTATACCTCAGTTTTGTCGATGATTCTTTAATGACAATTTAATAATGTTATTCAAACAATAATCGTTCATAAAGTGGTACGATATGACGTTGAAACCTTCTAAATAAATGAATCTGTTACTAATTCCCTTTAGTGAGTGATTGCGTAAGAATTTAACCTAAACACGGTTTGCTTACACTTTCTTCAGTTACTTTTAGAACAGACTATAGACTTAACTACTGTTCTGATTGATGAAAACCACGTTTATTATTAGGTCATACCATAACGACTTCCAGTTGATGTGCATGTGGGCAACTCAAGGAGGCATACGTTGGATAACCGTTGTAATGATATTGATTTATGTTTTTGTCTTTTAATGAGACAAAATTTGTTTGTTTGTAAGTTTGTATGTAGGGGGTAATCTCTGGAACTACCAGTCGGATTAGAATGTCCTCAAGATTTGTCCTATCAAATGCAAAGTCAAAAAATTAACACAGTCTGTTATAATATGAATCTAATACATATAAAATCTGAGAATGTTTTATTATTAATTACTAGCTTCTGCCCGCGACTTCGTACGCGGATCCTGTTGCTTATGCCAGCGACAACGAAGTCGTCAAAATCGAAGATCTGAAACGTCTGATGTCGAATTCTAAGAGCCCGGGGACGGGACGGGTCGTAGTGTCAGCGAGACACCACAACCCGTTAGAATTTCCGCCTCAATGATATTTCTCTGCAGCGAGACGACTTTGAGCCGGGTCCCATTGCACAGTTTCGGCGGAGTGATTTTCCGAAGAAGCATAATTGGGACATCGACCTTTAACTTAATGGTGTGCGCTGGTAGTCCACTTGCACTGAGGGAATTGAGAAATTCTACGGGGTAATGTGTGGCGTCATTTTGGTCGACAACAGTGTTTATTGAAGTGCAATTTCCCTCAATTTCCGCGAGAATGCATTCATTGATCGCTGAAGCTTGGTCGTTTCTGGGTGTTAAAATGGCTCGTTCACACACCCAAGAATTATGTTGGTGCGGTATCCTATTGATGTCCCCGTACACCAGGCGAATCAAATCTTCTAAGGTAGACACCACTCTCCCAAGTATCTCAGGTAGAACCACCTGGCCACTGTCTACTGGTAGCGTTCACTCAATTTTAAGAGAACATCAAAAAATTCTTGGGCGTGTACATTCCCGCCAAGATATGCTCTCATATTCATCGTTAAGCGCAATCTATGAATAGGTGGCCATAAGAAAGAGTATTTCAACAAAGCATTCACCTCATCAGCCCTAGTTCCTCGCGTCACCACAGGCAGCGTTTGTCGGAAATCGCCTCTAAACAGAACTGTAACGCCACCCATCATTTGCTGGTTCCTGCGGATGTCCTGCAAAGTCCTGTTTACCGCCTCTACTGCTTTTCTGTTTGCCATAATGCATTCATCCCACACGATTAAACAGCAATCTTTAAGCACGCGCCCTTTGTCACTGTTGCGTGACACCCAACAAACAGGTGTTTCATTACTCTCTAAAATCTATGGGAATCTTAAACATTGCGTGCGCTGTTTTGCCACCAGGAAGCAGTGTTGCGGCGATTCCTGACGATGCTACTGCAATGGCAATTTTGTCTTGCCTCCTGACCTCTGCGAGAATGCCAGCGGTGACAAATATTCTCCCTGTTCCACCAGGAGCATCCAAGAAAAACATTTACCTTGGCCGAGCCGAGTCAAGGATGGTGTCGAAAATTTGCTTTTGCTCTGAGGTAAACTTAGAGACATGGTCATTGACGACGGTACTCATAGCTCTTGGATCATAATTAATTTCAGAGTTGTACTCTCTGTTTCCAAGCTCTTGTACATCCAGATGTTGTGGAGTCGGAAGCCCATAATCCACCAGAGAACTGCCGCAGATCGAAATGACCATATCTAGAAGTGAACTAAGGCAACTGTTTAGAACGCGCTCATCAGTTGCCTCAGTATTATCTTCAGTAGTGCGTCTCAGACCTCTTAGGAAGTCTTCGGACAGAAGATGCCGATATTTCTCCCACAACAAAAGCGAATTTGCAATACCGCAGAACACCAACATGACGACAAACAGATGTCGCAAATGACTGAGATTGTCACTAATGCTGGCCTCCTCAAGTGCGTTGTCCCAGTGCTGATCACCGTCGAGAAGGTGGCGTACTACGCAAGCAGCGCGGTATGTGGGATACTCAATGTCATCGACTGTCCTTAGAAACGCAAATGATGTTGGGCTGTGCACTGTGTGCAGTAACACTCGCAAATAATAGCACTCGCCATTATTTGGATGCACAGTGTAAACCCGTCCCAATGCGGTATCCTTAAAAATTCCCGGAAACCCGTCCACGGCGTGTCCGCATCGACGTCGATTAAATACACCTCTTTGCTTATCGTACGTGTAGTACGACGGCACCTCATCATAGGTGAGTGATCTAGCAAAGTTGTCCCCTTCACAGAGTCTGGAAAAGGCCAATTTCAGACTTTCAAAAAGTACTCCCAAGTACTACAACCAACACAGACAACAAAGGTAACCCCCGTTTTTATAGCATGAGAGCGGCACATCGGCACCTATAACATCACTTTTTGGGAACAAAACCATAGCGCGATCTAACTCGACGCCAACGCCATCCATCTAGTTAGAAAACGGAAACTACATAAATTATTTACCCAAATTAATTAAATTATGAATAAGACTAAATTGTCGTTAATTTAACAGACAACTACATTAGTTTTGCATTACAAAAAAATATGGTAACAGCAGCAAGGATCAAAACTAAGAATTACATACTTAAATGAATTACATACTTAAATAAACCTACAACAAATGTGCTTGGTAAGATATAGCTTAGAACCAAAAGTTTAACTTGAATTCATGATAGTGTAGCTTGTTGTACCGCCAATCAATATGTTTAGTAATATTGGTGTGAAACTCTCCATACAATTAGATATAACATGTGAAGTTCTCAGATTTCATAACAGTATCGTTCCTAATACACATAAAAAATGCAAAATCTAAAAAAAAATAATTTTACGATTTTTTAAAACAATATTATGGGATTTGAACTCGCACTATTTAGTACGGTAAACGGTCGCCTGACCTTACCGCTAAATTCCCCGTTGACATATTGTTGAAATAGCTGTTCCCTTGCAATTTATAATATATTACTGCCCCGCTCCTTTATAAAAATAGCGTGATTATTATGTTCCCAGAGTTAAAGTTTTATTTTTAACTAAATTAATAAATAAACATGTCATTTTGTGCATTCAATTATTTTGTGCATTCAATTACGAACAAACACATTTTAAAATCAATGTTGGTTACCTCCCATAACATACGGCGTGATAATATGTAGCCTAAAGCCTTCCTTGGTTTACTAAGAACATTTTTGCTGAATTTCAATTCAATCTATCCAGTAGTTTTGGCGTGAAGCTGTACCATACACACAGACAAACAGACAAACAGACAAAAATTCTAAAAATTCACTTTTTGTCATTAGTTACGTTGTTCTAACAAAAGCCACTTATTTTTTCTCGAAAATTCACGTTGTACAGTTTTTCTTTCGTTACTGTTTTATTATATGTATAGATAATACATTACTCTTTTCTCTTTCTCTTTTGATATTATTCTGACTATCAAAAACCTTTGAAAATTCTACTAAAATGGTTTTGGTTAACACAAGTATGTCGAAAATCTTTGACTTGGAATTATATTTAACTAGCTGCGCCCCGCGGTTTCACCCGCGTTATTGTCGATCCCGTGGGAATATCGGGATAAAAAGTAACCTATATGTTAATCCAGGGTGTCAGCTACCTCCATACAAAATTTTATCAAAATTGGTCCAGCCGTTTGAGCGTGAAGAAGTAACAAACATATAAAAGCACACACACTCACACACACACACTCAGACACACACACACACACTCACTCACACTCACACACACAGTCACAAACTTTCGCCTTTATAATATTAGTGTAATTAGATTACTCTGAAAGAACTCATCATCTGCCTAGCCTTTTCTCAACTACATATGTTGGGGTCGGCTTCCAGTCTAACCAGATGCAGCTGAATACCAGGATTTTATATGGAGCGAATACCTACCTGACCTCCACAACCCAGTTACTGGGTAATACAATATCCCTTGGTAAGACTGGTTATCAGACTTTCGGGTTTCTGGGTTTCTGACTATCCGTAACGACTGTCAAAGATCCGCGAATGACTGCTAAGACCAAACGGCTCAACGTGCTTTCTGAGGCACGGAGGGGTCTCGGTATGTAAAGATGGTCACCCATCCACAGACCAACCGCGGTAAGCATAGCTTAAACTGATCCGGTCGACCTGTGCGGCTGTTATTATTTAGACACGGGCCCCCTCCTTACTCTAGAAATAACTCTAAATAAAAAAAAGACCGGTCAAGCAGTTCTTGAAAATCTCAATGTTATTTCTTTAAAGCTAACTTAACTTTGTCTGGAAAAGGTAAACTTATAAATAATATATTTTTCTTAATACTTATCAGCCGATAGACGTCCACTGCTGGACATAGGCCTCCCCTAATTTTGGGGGGGTTTTGCCATAATCGCCACGCTTGGCAGGCGGGTTGGCGATCGCAGTATGGTATGATGGTGGAATAAATAGAGAACGCTGCTGCCCATTCTCCGGTAAGACCCTTAGTCGACTTTTACGACACCCACGGGAAGTAAGGGGTGGTGCAATTCTTTCTTTCGGCACCACACAGACAATTTTCTTTTCTTAATGTTTTAGTGAAAATAGTTTACTTTATCGTAACAGCTGAAATATTATAATAAGAGTCACTAGAGACATAGAGAAAACATCAAAACTTTAAAAAAGTTACTAGACAATCTCCTTAGTGGCTAAAAATTTTATGAAAAAGCATTGCCTCTCAAGGGCAGTGGTGTCTCAGTGGTAACGGCCGCGAAAATGATTTGTAGGTCGTGGGTTTAAACCCAATAAGGCACTTTACTTTATGCAAATTATTTCATCACCACTGCTCTCAAAACGGTGAAGGAAAACATTGTGAGAAAACCGGTATGTCCTAGAAAAATTCGAAGACATGTGACATCCAACAACGCGCATTGGGCCCGCTTGGTGGATTATGGCCCACTCACAGAGAGGAGGCCTGTGTCCCAGCAGTGGGAACTGAAAGCTGATCAATTCTATTTCAAGAAATTAAAATTATTTAAAATAATTTGTGTCTTTCTGATTGAACAAAACATGTGTTTAAGCAAACAAATATCCTAACCAAATACAAACTCTTTGTAATGACGAGTGTACAATTAGCATCGTCCTGGCCGCCGCAGTCGGATAACGAAGCGCGACGCCGCTCTTCACATGCAACTTGACTTCCAACCTTTATTAGAAACTGACTCTTATCGACCTTAACACTTCCAATCTAAACCAAACTTTAAAGAAGCAGGAATACGGTTTATATTGGATTGGAAACTAAAAGGAGGTAAGGATGAGATTTGTGGTCACTGAAACTTGTAGATGTTGCACTTGCCTAGCTCGCGATAGTGGATATAGTGAAGGGCTCTCCAGTGAAGTAGGTATACATACCGCAACTTTCAGGCACCGCTAGGATTTCGGATTGGTTCTGAATCGTTATAATGAAGATGATACTCGTTTGTTCAATGTCGTTTGTGGTTTAATGTATTTGTGATCGTTTGTGGTTTTTCTTTGGTTAAAACAAGAAAATAGATGTTTCTTCTGATAAAGTCTAAATTCATTTTTGATGCAGATTCTTTCAGTGAGAGCTTACTTTCCTCAAATGAAAATGGAGGTTTAGTGTTCTAATTGACTTCTTTATCCTGAATATTTTTGTTGTTCTGGATGAAAAATGGAAACAATTAATTACATTTACATAAACACGCCTTGTTTCTCCGAAAGGTTAAGCAGAGGTGCAATGTACAGACGCCAGCAAATCAAGCTACTACAGTCTGTCAAATTTCTTTAATAGATTTTCAACTTTATCGCTGAAGCATAAGGTTCAAAGTTGATTGAGAAATTTTGACAGTCTTGGGTAGCTTGATGTGCTGGCAGACGCCAGCACATCAAGCTCACACACACACACACCACCATTTTACCAGTTATGTTTTAAGTCCCATGTAATAAAGGGCGACCCTATAGCCATCAATCGGTTACAAATCCAGACTCCGGGCTGCTACCGAGAAACTCCAGATGGAAAAACCCAATAACTTTTTGTCTGAACTGGGAATTGAACCCAGTACCTCACGCTCAGTAGTAGCGGTTTCGACGACTCGGCCAACGAGGCGGTCAATTATAATTATTATTTACTAGCTGCGCCCTGCGGTTTCAACCGCGTAAGTGTCGATCCCGTGGGAATATCGGGATAAAAAGTAGCCTATATGTTAATCCAGGGTGAAAGCTTACTACTTACAAAATTTTATCAAAATTGGTTCAGCCGTTTGAGCGTGAAGAGGTAACAAACATATAAACACACACACACACCCTTACACACTCACAAAATTTCGCCTTTATAATATTAGTGTGATAGCAAAATATTTAAGAACATCATCATTCTCCTGCCCATAACCCAATTTATTTGGGGTCGGCGCAACATGTCTTTTCTTCCATACTTCTCTATTAGTCGTCATCTCGGTAGTCACCCCTTTTCTAACCATATCATCATTCACACATTCCATCCATCGTTTCTTTGGTTTTCCTCTATTCTTATAGCCATCGACATCCATACTCAAAACTCTCCTCACGATATTTTCCTCATTTCTCCGTAACACATGCCCATACCATGACAGCCGATTTCCACACAACTTTTCAGTTACCGGTGCCACTTTCAAACTTCCTATTATGTACCCATTTCTTATTCTGTCCATTCGTGTAACACCACACATCACATCTTAGCATTCCCATCTCAGCTGCATGCAATTTCCTTTCATTCATCCCTTTTGTGGCTCAACATTCTGATCCATACAAGACAGCAGGTCTAATCATGGTCTTATATATCTTCCCCTTAAGTTTAAGGGGAATGCGGGAGTCGCAGATTGTTCCCGTGACCTGCCGCCATTTCATCCATTCGATGCTTAACCGTCCGATCTACTTCGCCATCGCTTTGCACGAGTGAACCAAGATACCGAAAGAAAAAAAAAATTAATAACATAACTGCTACAAATACCTACCTATATGTATAAAACAAAGTAACTTTTTACTTGAGTAAACATGAGCAAGAGCCAAGCGAGGCCAAAAGGAAATCAAGTAGCTGCAATAAAAGAAAGCAATGGAGTCGCCTTTTGTGCAGCGCTGCAGCGCAAAGTTGCAAGCGCGAACTGAGGTATCAAGTAACTTGCAAAGTGTTTCACTTCTATATTTTATCTTTAATCAGCTTCAGTCGATGGGAAATGTAATAACTGGGGTGTTGAAAGAAACATGGCGTTTAAATTAAAACAAGTTTGTTTTGTAGTTTGCTTCGGTTGCGAGTATACTTACATAGTTTTAATTTGGTTTTCATAAATGATAATATCAATTTCTGTATGTACTCGCTTTTCTGGTGTAAATATTAGCCAATCAATAAGCTTGATTATATTACTATCGACACTCGTCACAAACTTTTATATTTAATTAAGTACTTTTTTGCTTTGTAGTTTCAAACATGACCACCTTTATGTCCATGGTCATTGGGCAAGCAGTGTATCTATGAAGCTACAAGGACCCTTTGGCACCTGAACGACAGTGACAGGCGGGTGTTGTTGGTAAATATTTTTCAAATTGTCACAGCAATTGTATTGAAAAAACAAGATGGCGGTTAGTTTCCATTTTGACCACGCGCCAAAACAACTATACACACCACTGCACACCGGTGTACATCTCTCGCCTACACTACACCACTAAGGCGGAGGACATCGTGGAGTACGTGCGCCAGAAGACGAGATAGGTACACGCTGAGGGTGCAGTTACTGGAGTCACACCGCATCGTTAACTTCAAGGCGTCCGCGTCGTGGTGCGCGTACCGAGTTTTCTGCCCGTCGTCATGGAAGAAGACTTCTGGCCGCAGGACGTGGTGTTCCGTCACTCCCGAGGACAAGTACCACAGAACAGCACAAGAACAAGCTAGTGAAGTATTATTTTATGATGAAAATATGTATGTTTAGGTTGAGGTATTTATATTATAGGCCTGCGTCACTTGAAATAAATAAATATAGGTACTATAAGTATTCATTTTTCTTTTTACGTATCTGTACCTCAATAAAATTGTTCCCAGTTTCCTACATGGCTACATTGTGGCAGTGGCAATATTGACGCGGGTGTAGGAAGGTTCATTAGTAAGTTTATAAATCAAACATACGGAAGCTGACGCGAGGGTAAGTTTTAAGCGGAGTTACAGGAAACAGATAGTGTTGTGCGCACGAAGTAATGAGTCATCTGTTTCTATGTTTAATGCTGTGAGTTCAAATAATATATTTTGATGTCGGTTTGCATGCTAGAGTTGTGGCATAACATAAAATGCAATGCAAATGCAAAATGTTATTCGTAAATGGCTTTGTTTCTGTCAAATATCTTCAAAACAATACTTAGAATTTATCCATTACGCGCAGTTTTTGAATTCAGCAAAAAAATCGTTTTTGTTGTTAATTTTATATTACCGTCTTGTCTATTTTAAACTAAATATTGAATACCGACGCTTATGTTATATGTGACGCGGCACGCGTAGTCTGACCGCCGTAGAAACAGGTTTTGTCGATGGAAAAATAGACAAAATTACGGATAGTAGAAATATTTGTATGCATTCTACGCGTCTAAGCATAGGAATGTGTCATTTTGTCTATTATTTAGTCGACAAAACGTCGTCATGCTACGCGTGCTGGTTTACATTTCGTAAATAAATAATAAGTATCTACTTGATTCCACCAGTCACTTATGTTATTGCTCTCATGTAGCGACTACAATATTGAATTTACGTTTTAAATCTCTGATTATATTAGGCAGTATTTTTATAACTCAACGGTGCCTACAGATTTGCTAGATTTTTTACAATCGTTATCGTCACTTATTATGCTGTTATTTGACGATCTCTAGATTTGTCAGCTTTTTACTTGAAGGCGAAAAATATGATGTCGATATCCTGTTCAGTTGCTTACACAGTTTCTCTATTTTGTTTGATCACATGTGTGTCGATCGTCAAAAATCGAGCCACTCTGCAGGAACCTTTAAAACTTCGTTGAGTCGTAAAAATACTGAATTTCATTATAATCCACATTCGCAACCACACATTCAGGGCATTTGTAGACAGTAATTTTTTATTTACGTAACATATACACGTCACATAAATATAATATAAGCTTCAGTATTCAATAAATAGTTTAAAATAGTCAAGTAGGTAATCCATACTATTAATATTATAAATGCGAAAGTGTGTCTGTCTGTCTGTTACCTCTTCACGCTTAAAACGCTGAACCGATTTAGATGAAATTTGGTATAGAGATAGTTTGAGTTCCGAGAAAGGACATAGGATAGTATTTTTATCCCGATATTCCCACGAGATTGAAACTTGTGCGGGTGAAACCGCGGGGCACTGCTAGTATAAAATATACAACAAAAACGATTTTCTTACTTCATTCAAAAACTGCGCACATACTTCTTACAGTCGTCAGACGTCGTCGTTTTAATAAAAAAATCATGTCTGTAACAAAACATTTTAATCTGGAACTGTATTATTTTGAACGTCTGACGACTTCGAAATTGTTTCGAAATTGAATTGTTTTTGTGAACGCACAACACCCTATATTCCTTCCCCTATATTCTTTCCTTATTTATTGTTTTTTTTATTTCATCAATAACGATTGATGAAATAAAAAAATCACGTCTGTAACAAAACATTTTAATCTGGAACTGTATTTTTTGAACGTCTGACGACTTCGAAATTGTTTTTCATCTCAAACCACAAAAAATGCAGGTTGCTGCACCTTAACAGTTTTCTCCAGTATTACACCACTGCAAAAAGTCTTATCAACAAGAAAACATAATATTTTTTAAAGTAACAGACGTGATTTTTTTATTTCATCAATAACGATTGATGAAATAAAAAAATCACGTCTGTAACAAAACATTTTAATCTGGAACTGTATTATTTTGAACGTCTGACGACTTCGAAATTGTTTTTCATCTCAAACCACAAAAAATGCAGGTTGCTGCACCTTAACAGTTTTCTCCAGTATTACACCACTGCAAAAAGTCTTATCAACAAGAAAACATAATATTTTTTAAAGTAACAGACGTGATTTTTTTATTTCATCAATAACGATTGATGAAATAAAAAAATCACGTCTGTAACAAAACATTTTAATCTGGAACTGTATTATTTTGAACGTCTGACGACTTCGAAATTGTTTCGAAATTGAATTGTTTTTGTGAACGCACAACACCCACTGCACTATTTTACGAACTTATAATAACGAAGAGGTTAACCTATTCACTGAACAGCTCTTAGTGATTTTTTAGGTTATAATCATATTTCTCAGTATTCCCGTTAGACGAAGTTTAATTATTAGATACTACCACTGTAATCTAGAGATCATAAGGAACAAATGAACATGCGTTTCATTAATGTACGCCCCAATTTTTGATGGGCCTAATCCCCGAAGAACCAAAACCTGCAGATAGTTTTTGGTTTTATGAAAAGAAAATCTTATTAATGTTGCCAAGTATTTGCTTGGTCTAAAACCTGGCCATGGGCTTATTTTCTCCAAAGATGTAGGTACTGAACTGATAGGCTTGCCCCCCTATCTAAACATAACAAGCGAAATGTGGGAGTACAATAGGTAGACCTCTGCCTAACCCTAGGAATACACGCGTGATGTTATGTTGTGTAATGTAATGAAAATCTGAAAATCTGTCAAAACAAATATCACAGTTTTACTTCTCTGCCCTCTGGATTTGATGTCAAAGAACGCTGCACACACGTCACAATGCAAACAGAAATTTTATAGAGAGTTGATACAACATTATTCAGAACAGAGCAGATAATACAATATTTACCGACCAACCCGTATGAGCTAACATTTGTTTCTCATTACGTCGGCTATCGCAGCCATTCGTGCCTACGCCGATTATTTCAATAATATTTTCATTTAAATTTCAATGTTGGGACTCTATTATTTTTGCATTAAAACTTGGATTATAGAGGTAATTGAAACGATTTTTGTGAATATTATTTCAAAATGTAAAACACGTGTTTTATACCTAGTTAATTTGTATTATTGTTACTGCATTTCAAGTGCATAATACCCTTGTATCTTTATTGTCTACAAAGCTTAATAAATAAATTGTTGCTATTATTCTTGTTTGTTAATTGACTGACACTTTGACAGATGAATAATAAGTATTGTTTTAAAGTATATTGTAGCAGTGTCGAATAATTTACTGATCGATAAACCACGACGATATTATCAAGATTGCTTAAAAATAAAGAAAAACTAAACTAAACCAAGGATTCCTAAAGTAGCTATGCTGCAGTAACAGGATTAGCGAAGCGAATATTCATGACCATCGTCTCAAGCAGCCAGATGTCTGGGAAACCACTGAGCACGTGATCTTAGCGGAGCAGCTAATGAGGGCATTTCCTTGCTGTTTGGCTGGCAGACGCGTACTGATGCTATTGCTTAGAATAAGCTAAGCCCCACCTTGAGAAAATGCTTATTTGCAAAGGAGAAACAAAAGAAGAAATGGTAAAAAATAATTATATCTTGAAGAAAGTCTCCTCGTCTTCATCGTAATATTGTTAAATTTTGTACAGCCACATGTGTTGTTGGAAAAATGTTACTGGCAACGTGGCATTACATCATTTAAATCGTTTGGGATTCCAGTTTGATTTTATGTAACTCTAATGTTGGTCTGTGTGGTGCCGGACTTAAAGAATAGCACCACCCCATACTTCCCGCCGTGGGTGTCGTAAAAGGCGACTAATGGTCGTACCGGAGAATGGGCAGCAGCGTTCTCTAGGTATTCCACCACCATACCTTACTGCGATCGCCAACCCGCCTGCCAAGCGTGGCGATTATGGCAAACCCCCCCTTCTTGGGGGAGGCCTATGTCCAGCAGTGGACGTCTTTCAGCTGAAATGATCATGATGATGATGAATGTTGAGCAATTTTTGTTGACCATAAAGAACCTTTAAAAATGTTATCGTAGCTGCAATGTTGGGAGGCAGGGACTCAGCATTAAAACACAGTGGTCGAGCAATGACTGGTTTATTTTACATCGTTCACATCAATTTACCATGCCTACCTTTACATGCGTTATTATCATATTGATAAGTTGAACCATAGTTCAAAGTAATTTACTTATACCTATGTAGCACGCTTTTACATAATTAGTTTGGAATTTTAATTCCAACCAGAAACAAAATTATATGTAGTTCTGTATAGTATGTGCTAAGTACTTTATAGTATAATCTAAGCTGTTCGTAAAAATCCGATATTTATAAAAAACACCAAAATATTCAATATTTGTTAAATATCGGATAACAGATCGTGTATAAAGAAAGTTGACGATTTTCATTCTGTAAGTGGTTTATATCTGTTATTACATGAATAAGCAACATTAATGTGTTTTTCTAACGAAGTTAAAGTCGATATTGGATAGAAGCATTCTCAAACGGTACGTACGCGTGATTCCCATAAAATTGGAAATTATCAACTATAGGAGAATACCTTTTCTAACGTAACCTACTATAAACCCTATGTCATTGATATAAGGTTTGAATGTCAATAAAAAGCTAACCGAATTTGCACGTTATTTGGTGAATCCCTGAAACTTATGATTAAATTGCCACTTCGGGAAAGATAATCTAAATTGTAGTTTCTTGTCAAGGGTTGCTAAGGTAACCTCTGAATCTGTTTTTCTATTATAGGCAATAAAATATATCAATTGATTTTTATCGTGATATATATCATCATCTGCCTAGTCTTTTCCCAACTATGTTGGGGTCGGCTTCCAGTCCAACCGGATGTAGCTGAATACCAGTATTTTACATGGCGCGATTGCCTATTCGACCTCCACAACCCAGTTACTGGGTAATACGATACACCTTGGTAAGACTGGTTGTCAGATTTCCGGCTTCTGACTACCCGTGATATATGTATATCATGATATATAACAGCAAACCCTGAATTTAAGTCTCTAAAGAGCGATCATAGGGTAAATTAGATTACCTAAGAGCAATGGCTAGGAACAACAAACGAGCAATTAGTTGTAGGTACAGACGCCAGCACATCAAGCTGCCCGAAACTGTCAAATTTTCCCAATCAAATTTGAACCTAATGCTTTTGCGATAAAGTTGAAAATCTATTAAAGAAATTTGACAGATTGTAGTAGCTTGATGTGCTGGCGACTGTACCTAATTGGTTTGGATAGCTTTACTACGTCTTAAACTGGTGTAGCAAAAAACACGTGAAAAAAAGGCACTGAGTTAGCCCAAGTTTGCATGGGCGTATTTTTATCGCGGTCTCGATTTTTTTTTGCTCTGCTCAGCGCCGAGAGTCGAAAATCTAACTAGATTTTCTTGACGTGATGGGATGCGCTCTGTTGGATTCTCAATGCTCGGCTCAATACTGAGAATTGAAAAACGAGTGCACGAAAAAAAAACGCCGGGATAAAAAATGTCCTCTGCGAAACTGGGCTTAGTAATTAACAATGTACAGTCAGCAACAAAAGTCGATTAACACTTCAGTTTTTTTAATCTCACTTATTGAGCAAAATATTTGTTCAAAATTGTATTGTACTTCTGCTGCAATTTTGAACAAATATTCTGCTCAATAACTGAGATTAAAAAAACTGAAGTGTTAATCGACTTTTGTTGACCGTACCTATTCGCTTATTATCACGCTCATTAGAATCCACTCTTAGTTTGCAATGTTTCTATTTCTGTTGCAAAACAAATTGTTTTTTCTGTAAACTAAGCATAATTATTTGTTCAGTTTTAGTAAGCATTTTCACTAGCAGAGCATAGCATAATCAACCTATAATGTTCCCACTATTGTGACACAGGCCCCCTCTCTGTGAGAGTGGGCCGTAATCTACCACGCGGGCCCAGTGCGGGTTGGTAGATGTCACATGTCTTCGAATTTTTGGTTCTAGGACTTGCCGGTTTCCTCACGATGTTTTCCTTCGCCGTCTTGAGAGCAGTGGTGATGAAATAATTTACACAAAGTAAAGTGCATGTCTGGGTTCGAACCCACGACCTAAGTAAGTCTGATTTTTACTAGAAAATTGAATAATTATGTAATACGAACATGTTTGTTGTATTACTGTGAAAGTTTTGTTTAGACCCGGAGCCCTCCAGTCTACGTATAATATATACAAGCATTCTGCTTCATATTTTTAACAATGTTTTCATATGGCTCTCACGGTTTTGGATGAACTTATTCGTAAAAGCTATCCCTAATTTATACGTTAATAATCGTTATTAATTTCGTAGTAAATAAGCAGAAAGAGCACAAATGTATTTCTTTTGTGCTCTTTATTTTAATAAATTCATGGCCAATATTTCAAAGAATTTGATCGCTGAATGAAATCGGATGCATGCTTTGTGAGTGCATGACAGTTTTTTAATCTATTTATAAAATATTACTTGCCCTGCTATAAAATGGAACCTTTTTTTACATTTTAAAACTAAACTTGCTCTCAGGGCACGTTCAGAGACTCATCACAAAGGCTTCGTTGCACCACTCTACGCATTCTAATGCAAATTTCATTGAAATGCCCTCCCATTGTTATCACTTCCAGTCTCCAAGGAGAACTTGGTACTCACACATCTGCGATCTTTATATATGCGACTCTACGAGATTATTAAAAATGTAATTTGAAGGGAGAATATTTTGTGGAAACGTTCACGGGAATTTAAGGATATATTTGTATAAATTAATAAGGCAAAGTGCTTGGGGTCCCAAAATTTGGACGGTCAAAAGTTTTTTTTAATGGTATATTCCAAAAGGAACCCCTATTTGTGAGGAGACAACACATTGGGATCACATTTATCTGTCAAAAATTTTAACCTGGCAACGTAATTGGTCCAGACCTAGTCCTGAGTCATGACTTGAGCGATAACCATGAAAAGAATATGGAATATGGTCTATGAAGTTGAAAAGAATAGGACTGTTGTATTATGAGTTTATATTACGTACAGACGCCAGCATGTCAAGCTACCCGAAACTGTAAAATTTTCTCAATCAACTGTGAACCTATTAAAGAAATTTGACAGATTGATGTGCTGGTGTCTGTACACTGAAATATGTTAGTCGTAACGACCAATAAGAAAAAAATAAAGCCTTTTTAGTTTAGAAATCAGAGTAGACAGAAAATATATTGGGTAAAAAGTTCTTCCATTAAAAACATGAAACAACTTCGAATTTATGGAACCAAAGTGAAATGGGATGAGTAATTACGTACATCCGTCGCTAAAAACACGCCTGAAATAAATCTAGAAAAAACAACATATTTACAAACATCTTGTTTTTTCCTCAAGTTTCGAAGTAAAAGTGGTAACGTACAAAGTTAGAGAGGAAAATAGTTGCCTAATAGGTGTTCTTTTTGTTAACGAATGAGTCAGCTTCGAGATCAAAGGTAAAGGTATTTATTTATATCCTGAAAAGAACCTTGTTTTTCGAACTCAGCTGAAAAGAGATACAAAACTCATAGAATTTACTATGGTATAAGTAACAATTAACAAGTACCTATAAAGGTCGGATTTATGTTATGTATGTAGTAATTTATGGTTATTTAGTGATTCCCCGCTAGTATTTTGTGAATATTTCCGTTTATGTAGCAGGCGAGTTTTGGTTTTCTACTAATTAAAACTGTCTATACTCACCGAACTTTTTGTGGCTCACATCCGAAACAAAAAGGTACCTACCGTAATAATTTTCATCGTAATCACTTTATTTCAGTAAGTACAAACGTTACTGTGAATAGGTTTGTGACGGTTTGTTGATTATAAATCGAATTAGAATGCCGTTGTAGATTTTTGGCAAAACGATGCTTCAACTACATTTTCACATTATAACTGTGACGAAGCAATCTGAATAAACTCATCATCATCTGCCTAGCCTTTTCTACTATGTTGGAGTCGGCTTCCAGTATAACCGGATGCAGCTGAATACCAGTATTTTACATGGAGCGGCTGCCTATCTGACCTCTACAACCCAGTTACTTGGTAATACGATACCCCTTGATAGGGCTGGTTATCAGTCACTTTCGGGTTTCTGACGACTATAATGACTATAATGCTCCAGGAATGATAGCTGGGACCAACGGCTTAACGTGCTTTCCGAGGCACGGAAGGTTCTTTTTTTTTTAGTATGCGAAATCATCAAATGACCCCTCCCGCTCTGGGTGGACAGACTCAGACTCTTACTTACTATAACCCACCCGTGTTCCTTCCTTAGCCCTTTATGTTCCGGGCCAGCGGTAACCCTTTCGGACAATCCCGCTAACCCGGCAGGCTTTCGCCCTGACGGGCCCCTTTGTTGATGCTGACTTCTCTTTGAGGCGCGCGTGGAACACGTACGCGCCGTCCGGCACGGGCCTGATCCTGATCGGACGGTGAGCTACCCATTACTCTCCGTCCGCAGGCGCGCGCCTACGGTGGCCGGGAGTCTTCGCGCGGCTCCCAACGCCCGGAGCTTCTCCCGCGGTGGCTGGGACGTGAGGCTCTGTCCCTGAGCCGTTGGATGGTCATTCATCCACAGACCAACCGTGGCAAACAGCTTTACCTGATCGATCGACCCGTGCGGCTTTTATTACTTGGCCACAAGCCCCCCAGCAATCTGAATCATCATCATCATCATTTCAGCCGAAAGACGTCCACTGCTGGACATAGGCGTCCCCCAAGGGGGGGGGGGGGGAGTTGCCATAATCGCCACGCTTGGCAGGCGGGTTGGCGATCGCAGTATAGTATGGTGGTGGAATTCTTAGGGAATGCTGCTGCCCATTCTCCGGTACGATCCTTAGTCGCCTTTTACGACACCCACGGGAAGTATGAGGTCGTAAGGGGGGTATAAGCAATCTGAATATACCTACTTAATATTGAAGTGAAAGCTTCTTTAGGCGCGTTGGGCTTTTTTTGAGATGGGAAAAAACCATTGAAGTCCGCTTACAGTTACAGTGGCGTCACTGTTACTGTAAGCGACACCGTGCGTGTTTTGTTTATAAGACGATTAAAAAAATACCCGCTTCGGATGTGTTTGGCTGTCCTCGGGATGTACTCGGTTTTAATGTATATCCGATAATGTCAGTGAGTGATGGATGAAGTATTCTGTTTGTGTTTTTGTCGGCACTCCCGGAGTGCCACTGTTTTTTTTTATTTATTTTAAGCCGTTAATGTCCCACTGCTGGGCAAAGGCCTGCCTGTCCAGAGCTGCCAAGGACAAATCTTTATCGAGCTCATACCGCTACCTCCGTCTTGGCCTGCCGCGATGTCGTTTGCCACTAAGCGATATGAATAAACTACATAAGGTTATTTATTACATGGCATAGTTGCGAAGAATATAACATTAATTTTATGGCGTGAATATGCGCCTAGCGTATGACGGTTTATCGGTGTTTTTACAGCAATAAACACGTTAGACTTTAATATGACATACTGACTTTTAGTGCGATGCTATTTTCAGATTTTAACTTGTCGTAAAATTATGTGGTTTTGATATTCAAACACATTGTTATTTTTTTTTTTGGGTTCCGTACTTAAAACTGAACCCTTATAGGATCACTTCGTTGTCCGTCCGTCTGTGTCTGTCAACACCCTTGTTCTCAGGAACGCGTGGAGGTATTAGACCTTTAAAAGGTCTACTAACGGTCCCTTGAAGATCTAAAAAAATCAAGCTCACTAAAAACTTCACGCTACATATTTTGATACTCACAAATAAATAAAAACATTTAGGGTACTTCCCGTTGACCTAGAATCATGAAATTTGGCAAGAAGCAAGGTTTCACAGCACAAGTTAATTTGTAGTTTGATCACATGCAAATAAAACTTTTTTGTGATTACAAACTTACATTTGCAGTTGCAGAATTGACCATGACGTATCGATGTATGGGAAAACATTTTATCAACTACAAAGTTAAGTTTGTCTTCGGTATAAATTCATCCCGACTGCGGAACCCTTCATGGGTGTGGAGCGACACGCACTTGGCCGGCTTTTTAAGATAGATCTCGAACAGATTTACCGACAGAAAATAATCAGCCATCCCAAATATTTGGGTCGAGTAGGTATTGAAGTTTTGTAATCCCCAGTTGATAATTTTTATTTTCGCGATTACGTTGTTTTGAGGTGCCATGCTGCCATGGATAAAGTTGTTCACTTTGATACCACACTTAAATATGACCATTCTGATACATGCTTTAGGTATAGATGATAGCTATATCCAATATGTAACGGGTCTGTGGGTATATGTAGGTACAGTTTTAAACTTGGTTCAGTATTTCGTTCTTATTTCTTTAATAAAATTATTTCACAATTCTGCTTATTTACAAACATTTCAATTGAGTATCGACAGAACAGTTTTAGAAATTTGGTATTATGTTAGTTATTTAACACAACAAACAGACTTGGACTCATTTCATTAACCCATTCGTGGTACAATACGACCGATGTAACTTGTCGGGCCCGGGGGTCTACTCCCTAAGCACGAAGTCCGTCGCTGCGGCCTTCGTTACGGGCGTTTCCTACTCCCTATGACCAACGGACGGATGATTCGCTCGGGGTCCGGGCGAAGAATGAATTTCAACGCGATTTGACAATATAATTGTCCCTACTCCCGATGTGTTTTTGCCCGTCCGAACAGTTGAACTTGACATTGGTTTCGACGGATAGTTATGTCAGTTGATACGACATCAAAATAGTTCTCGTGCTGTAGACGAAAGTTAAGAATTTGAACTATGGCTGCTTTTTTAATTATTGAAGAAGCTTTACAGGAAGAGCGGAGGCAACGTCGATATAATTTTCGCCAAAACTTTAGGTTGGCGAGTATTCCCGACGTTGAGTTCATAGGGAACTATAGGCTCACTCGGGAATAATTCGAGGACTTATGTGCGGATTTAATTCCTCTTTTGAAGACATGCGTACATAAGTACATAAATATAGACTGATAAACATATTACCCTCCTTTGCGCCGCGCAGTCGGGTAAAAAGAGACAATGTTTCGGGATTTTACCATTAGAGTTTAGTACATGCTAAGTTTTGCCAATATTGGATTTTTTTTGGAATAAAACAATGAATTAACTTTAATCGTTTATTTCATTTATTTTCATTATGCACCATCAAGAGTTGGTAGGTACATCTTAGGTTTTCCTCAGTGGATGTAGAGAGTTGCTCCTGGCTCTGGATCTCTTACAGGTGGAAGCTGTACAACAAAAACTGAATATCATTGACGGATACATCAAAACATATATAATTGTGTAGTTATCTGAAATTTATTATTATTTAATAAAAAAAAGTCACGGGAAAGACTCATAATTATAAGTACAATACTTATTGCTTTTAGTTTTTTTACCATTGAACAGACTTACTATCATAAATTATAAATGTAATTCTTACCAATGGAAAAGCTGGTACTCTTGCTCCGGTTTCCAGCTCTCTAAAACCCTCTCCCATTATCGATAGTATCTTTAATTCCACTTGGGAGAGGGTTCAGAGGGGCCTTCACTTGCCGACCTTCTGGCAGCTCCAGCAGCCTTTTTGGCAAGGCGTTTTTTGTCAGACCACACCTAAAATTTGAATATTTGGTTAATTTCATGAAGCTATATAAAAACCACTATACTCGTAAGTACTCCTACAGATAAGTATTTGGAGGATGACTGGTTATTATCATTGTATTCACTTTACTGATGACATGACCTTAAAATCATATTAATATTGACGAGTAATGTATAAAACTCACCCTTTGCCACTGCTAGGCGGACTTAGTGCAACTTCCCATTGAGTTATAGGAGTTGCACAGGTTTTCCTACAGCCGTTTTGAGTAAACTCTCCCGTCGGCACCCCTCAATAACCCGCGAGCTAATTCATGGTTCTCACCCATAAAATCGAGAAGGGCCTCAATTTACCCGTGTGTTGCTGCAGCGGTTGGGGCCATATAAACAAAATTAACTAGTAAGCATATTGAAATATTGGAAATTTTAAAACTTCCCGGTTGACAATTTGACATTTCATTTGAAAGTGTCAAAAGTAGTAGGTAGTCTGTGGAAAATGTCCTTCAAAAAGTAAACAGGCAAAGGTATCAACAGGATGATGCCGGTTTCCGGACAAAAATGGCAAAAATAATTCAATTCTATATTTAAAGACATAATAAAAAGGATATTTTTTTAAATGTGGTAATTTTCTAACGACAAAAGTATTATTTTTTGTTAAATAAGCTAGAAAACTACAAAATAAGTAAACCGGTAATCGACCGGTAAAATAGGGCAACTCTATCGCCATGCGTCGTTCGTTCACGAATATTGTCTATGATTCCGTTTGAAACTGATGAATCCGAAATCGTTAGGGAGTAGGGTTTATTCCGACGTAACGGACTACTATCGGACGGGCTCATTACTTCGTTAACGGAGTTAGGGAGTAGACCCCCTGAACATAGGCTCTAAGAACTTTCGCGCATGTGTTCTCACTCGCACTCGCCTCATGTTGTCACCATTTGGTTCCTAAAAAATCTTACTGCGCAGCCTTCTGCGCAAAGTTCAGGCTCGCCAAGATACATCGGTCATATTGTATATTCGTATAAGTGTGCATGTTTAGTAATGTCAACGTCATGTGTCATAGTTGTCAAAATAAATATGGGCTTGACAGTTGGTCGGCTACACACGAGCCACACACGTCGACGGTTGCAGCTGACTCTGTTTGAAAGTATGCTTGATGAGAAACATAATTTTCGTTTGGAAAACTTAAAACATAACATAACCCAACATCACGCCTGTAATCTCCAAAGAGTTACGCAGAGGTGTACACATGAGGACATTTTATCCTGTTATCAAGTTATAAATTTCCAGTTTTAGCTGACCTCACATTTTACAGGCTTTTCGTACAATGAGAAGTCAGCTTATAATGGAAACGTATAGCTTGATATTTCGTCGTGCGCACCTACATACAGAAAGATTTTTTTATCACCATCCAAATTTTTACAGGGTGTTCATACATTTTGGTCAAGTAGGTATTGAACTATTGTATTAAACAGCTGATTTTTTTTTCGTGATTTCAGAATTGGTCCCTTATTGAAAGTTGTTCATATTCATGGATAGAACACCCTATGAAAATTTGGATGGTGATAAAAATATCTTCCTGTATAGTAACATTCTGTCAGAAAACTTATAAGTACCTACCTAAAAGCCGGTGTGAGTTAGTATCTTATACAATAAACAAATACTTTACATTACAAACAGCACCCCTTTAAGTTTCTCAGTAGGAACAAGTTGCGTACATACAGTGTTATAAGTCGTATAGGTACATCGGGAAAACAAATAAACTTCCTGCTGGAAAGTTCGTTTCGCAGAACACTCGTAATTTTCTCTATCTGTCCCTTCATCTGGTTTCCTTTGGTAAATTAAATTCCACTTACGTACCTACTTTATAACTTAATTACCAACTGGTAAGTATTGTATTATATATATTATTATTATTGTATTATTACTGGTCTTGTATTGTTTTTGCGATGGTACTTAATAGATATTTAGTTAGTTGAACATGTAAAGTGAATTTGATCTTAGGATGGGTATCTTTACATACCGAGAACTTTACGAGGCACGGAGGGCCGTGCCTCGGAAAGCACGTTGAGCCGTTGGTCCCGGCTGTCATTCGTAGATCTTTGACAGTCGTTAAGGGCAGTCAGAAGCCCGAAAGTCTGACAACCAGTCTTACCAAGGGGTATCTTATTACCCAGTAACTGGGTTGTAGAGGTCAGATAGGCAGTCGCTCCATTTAAAATTCTGGTATTCAGCTGCATCCGGTTAGACTGGAAGCCGACCCCAACATAGTTGGGAAAAGGCTAGGCAGATGATGATATATATTATTATTGTATTATTACTATTCCTGTGTTGTTTTTGCGATGATACCTAAGGATATTTAGGTAGGTATTTCAGTTGAACATGTAAAGTGAATTGGGTTTGACGATTTTAAATACCATGCATGTTCTGCCCCGTAACTGATTGCCATGTTGGTGTCGTGGTCGCAAGCGCGACTGCTGAGCCTGGGGCCATGGGTACGTTAAGCCGTTGGCTTTGCGCGGAAAGTGGCCTTGCGCTTGATCTCTCTCCGCTCGTGTCGAATTGCCTTCTTGTCGGAAAATGAGACTGAAGGAAGAGAAAGTGCTCCCCTGTCTCCGTTAAGATTGGTCGCCATGGCCGAAATACGGTCTGGAGGACTTTTGTTTGGTTCTACGACCACCATGCTTGAGAAAATTAGGAAATATGAAAGCTATTGTCCATTTCACAAATGAAATTGTTTAGAAGCATCCTCATAAAGACAAAATGAAATAAACGTGAGCGAGTCATTGGTGTCATTGGTGTTGTGACCACCTTTTATATTTTCGATTTATTCATAATCTCATCTCACACATAAGTAATCAGTCAACATTGCATATAATAAAACGAACGCATTAATAATATTTTTACACGCGCTCATAAGCTATTAATAACTTTTAATATATTTTTCTCACGCACAACTGAAATATCTCTGGATAATTTCGTTTACGTAAACAAGAAGTATAAACGAAAAATCCGAAAATATATTCCGTAATAAATGCGGATTTATTACGAGCTATCCGAGGCGGAATGCGTGACGCGAACTGGATTCTAGCACAGGAATCTGAAACGTGAACCCTGGTATTTTCAACTCCATTGCTTCGTTCGCAGACAATTGTATTGCAATCCAAACAACAAGAGCAATGGAAACTGAAATGAAAAACTCGAAATACTCACTTTTGTAATTCGGCTTCAGCCCCGCTACATGGCCTCGGTGGGAATTATTCAATAACACTGACGAATGGGTTTTATAACGGAATTGATTACGGGCCAGATAACGAGATGTAATCGCACCGGGGGGAATAGAGACAAATGTCGTATTGGTTGCAGATTTACAGCGCGGCGCGCGCCATCTGGCGTGCCAATTTATGAGTTTAATCAGGAGCCGGCGTTGCCACCGGTTTGGGATCGCAGCGAGAACGGGCGCGCCGGCTTGTTCGCTGTTCAAGCTTGCAAGCCGCACGTAGGCACACCCCTTTATATACTGCATTGGCTTTTAGCTGCTGCAAATTGATTTTAAGTGGTTTTGCTCGTTTTTATCCTTAATACCTCTTTCGAATGCTGATTTAGATTCAAGCTTTTGAGGATTGATTACGTTTACGTTTAATTCGATTGGATTCAATCAAACCTACTCTGCTTTGTGAGCGATAACCTTCGTTTTATTTCAACGTAGTTTGGTTATGTTTTGATCTGAGCCTTAAAGACATGGTTTATTTCCAAAGATCTTGTCTCACGAAACGACGAAGGTTTTAAAAGATTCAGCAAATTATCACGAAAGTCATGATATTTTCGTGCGTCGTATTGGTATCGCGTGATAATTGAGCATTTGAATCGAATACAATTAAAAGAAATAGGTAGGTACCACAGTAACTTCTTATGAAGTCTTACACAAACTTTAATTGAAGTTTGTTGAACTTTAATCTCAACCAATACTCAGTAAATCCACTACGTACATTACGATTAAGATCGCAATTCTCTACGTGTAATGGCAAATCGCTAGTTCATCGCTAACGATCTCTGGAATAGCCCATTTCGGTTGAGCCTTGCAAATTGTACGGGTAGGTCCACGATACGATTCCTCGTGCCGTGGTTGCCATTAAACACGCAAACATTCGGGCTAGAAACAGATATCTGTATTGAGCTTGCATCTCTAAGTACTGATGCCATTACGTTAGCAAATGGATGATCTTCTCTCGTGTTAGCTAACGATGAATGTGAACAGCTTACATAGTGGTTAACGATTAACCAGTTAGGAAGGGTGGTAGAGGGGCTTATTGCTTGGGTATACTGATTATATAATGATAATATAATATAACAATCTTATATCATTATATTTTATATAATAATACTAGCAGCGCCCCGCGGTTTCACCCGCATAAGTGTCGATCCCGTTTGAAAGACACGTGGCGCCATCTATTATCATAATAACGAATAAAACTTTCATCCCGAAAAATGGGTACCCCCTATGTCCGAGTTATTCCGGTCACACCTGACGATGTAATTATGCAAAATTTCAGGATGGTCGGTTCAGTTGTTTAGGCGTGAAAAGGTAACAAACAAACAAACTTACTTTCGCATTTATAAATTAGTTAGGATAACATAAGCAACACTATCTGTGCTAATAGGTATCCAATATCCATCAATAGGTACTAATATTATAAATGCTCTGTCTGTCTGAGCTTGTCCCGAGGCGAGGCGATTACGATGCGATTCCGTTTAGTGTATTATTCGATAGTACTCGTATAGTGTAGTGTATTATACGATTCCGTTTAGGGTATTTTACTATGGGGACGGACTGCAGACATCGAGTCTATTTTTATTCTGCAGAAAAGAGCCATCAGAACTTACCAGTATTATAAGTGCTCTATGATCAGAACCTTAAACAGCCTCCGCAACCGTGACTCTCTAAGGGAACCGTTTAAAGATATTAACATTATGACGGTACCTTGTCAATATATCTATGAAAATACGTAAGGAAAAATCTACATCATTTTAGTAAAAGAGGTGAAAGGCACAATTATATCACTAGAAATAGGGACCAATTAGTTCAACCAGGTTTCAGGCTGGCTAAAGTAGACTTGTCTTTCATGGGCTACTATTTAAAATGTTACAATAAAATACCTACCCACATACTTCAACAGAATGAAACGAAATTTAAATCTTGTATAAAACGCACACTATGCAGCCAGGCATATTATAAATTGGGGGATTACATCGCTGATAAAAATGCTTGGCTAAACTCTGGGCCTGCTCCATAAGGACATACAAATAAATTGATTAGCGTTGGAAAATACTGTTGGAGCTGCTGAAGATTTTAAAATACTATTTTTGCATTATATAAATTCAATCTCCTGGTAATTGCATAGCACATGTGTGAGTACTATGTACATACTGTAAAGCTTCCATTTACTGGGTACGCCTTTCATTGACTTGAATGTGCCCTGGCGGCGGAGTATGTCATGCTCACTCAAATGTCTCGCTGACGGTGGCGCGTGCGTTGGATCATTTAACTCCCTTCAAAATGGTTGAGCTGAATGGTGCTAATACATTCGTCATGTTCGTGAACGGGCGCCGCCAGTAGGGACTGGTCATCTCTTGGTGCCATGGCTTATTTTAATTTAATTTAATATTTGAATTCTGTGTTTAATATCTGTGTTTGCCGGACTTAAAGAATAGCACCACCCCATACTTCCCGTGGGTGTAGTAAAAGGCGACTAAGGGTCGTACCGGAGAATGGGCAGCAGCGTTCTCTATGCATTCCATCACCATACTTTACTGCGATCGCCAACCCGTCTGCCAAGCGTGGCGATTATGGCAAACCCCCCAAAAATGACAAGCTTGGGGGAGGCCTATGTCCAGCAGTGGACGTCTTTCGGCTGAAATGATGATGATGATGATGAATATTTCAATTGTTTTGTTTTTCGTCTTTTCATTACGGATGCTTTTAGCGTTCTGCATCATTCTCACATGAATGATGTTAACAAGACTTTGTAACCATATTATTTTGATTTAAGAGTCTCCATGGAGTTTCTTGCCCGTTCTTCTCCATAGGTACCTACTCTTTGGAATGGGCAATTAGCTTCGTCTTTCTGACTGACCGACCTCTCGATAATTCAGAAGTGCCTGTAATTGGTTAAATTGAAATAAAAAGCTTTGAGTTTGAGTTTTGAGTTTGAGTGTGCGTTGCAGTAGGGAGTTTCATACAAAGAATACTGAACGGCTCGAGTTGATACGGTGACGATCCCTTTCCGAGTTGATATGTGTGCTAAGACCTTTAACGGTTCAAAGGATTTGTACGTTTGGCATACGGTTAGAGGTTTAGGATAAAGGATACCTACTTCTTATCCCGGTTGTACGGTCCTGTGGGATAATCAATTTAATTATATTTCAGGCAAAGTCGCCGATTACAAGGACTTTCTGTCAAGTGAGCCGAGGTTGCTTACGAACCCATTAAAAACCTTATTACTTCTAGCGCCTATTACCTACCTTATGTGTGTTGCATACGCCTTAAAGAGATGTCAGCATCAACGAACGGGCCCGAAGCCTGCCGGGTCAGCGGGATTGTCCGAAAGGGTTACCGCTGGCCCAGAACATAAAGGGCTAAGGAAGGAACACGGGTGGGTTTTAGTCAGTAAGAGTCTGACACTCCCTTCCGCTCCACCCAGAGTGGGAGGGGTCATTTGATGATTACCCATCCTCAAAAAAAGAAAAACCCATTAAAAAACCTCATTATTTCTAGCGCCTTTTACCTTATATTAAAGGTACCTTTTAAACAGTAAGAGGAGGTATCCGAATAACAACTAAACAAAAACCAATAAACAATGTTGGTAAAGTAAACAACACTTTCATTAGTTTCTAGACCAGGCCTGCCCGAGGAACGTTATAATTTCGAAACTAACCAACTACGAGTAGATATTAGCACATCTAACTTTTCTAATCAAACTCGCGTAGACTTATATAGTAAAAATGTATGTCGAACACAGATATAGTGGAAGGTGGAAGGTAGAGAGGGCAAGCTACTGGGAGTACCCCGAATCATGGATAAAAATACGTTTACACTCATGCCAAGATCTATAAACATCTCTTAGCCCTTTGCTCGCAGATCAGATGGCCGATGGGGCTAAAAGGGTCTGGAGTGGCGACCACGTGCCGGAAATTATGGCGTTGGAAGGCCTCCCACAAGATGGGCCGATGACTTGGTGAAGGCTGCAGAAATTCGCTGGATACGAGAAGCACAAACTGGTCGAATTGATGGTGATGCTTGGGAGACCTATGCCTAGCAGTGGACGTATTTTAGCCGAAATGATGATGAAGACTTGGCCCTTTTTTCTAACACCCGGGTTCACCTTAAGTAGTGTTTGACGACTTCTCAACTTCAAATTCTCGGTTCAGAAACCAGAAGGTCAAATCTCGTAATTTCAAGAACGTTCACACTCTGATCTCAGTCTCACTCTGTCAAAAATACCTGTAAATTCCCTATATTTTGTCAATTTTTGACATTTGTTTGTCGCCGAGATAAGATTGCGACTAAATTTGAAACGTTTTAAATTACGAGAACTAGCCTTCAGGTATTAGAGCAGGGGCCTGTCGATCGATCAGGTTAAGCTACGCTTGCCGCAGTTGGTCTGTGGATGGGTGACCATCCAAGACCCGTAGATGGGTTATCATCTTTACATACCAAGACCTCTTCGTGCATCAGAAAGAACGTTAAGCCGCTGGTCGTGGCTATTATACATAGATCTTTGCGAGTCGTCAGAAGCCCGAAATTCTGATAACCAGGAGGGAGCAAGGACAAGGAGTATCGTATTACCCAGACACTGGATTGTGGAGTTCAGATAGTGGCGCTCCATGTAAAATACTGGTGTCCAGCTGCATCTGGTTAGACTGGAAGCCAACTCCAAGATAGTTGGGAAAAGGCTAGGTAGATTGATTGTTTTATTTTGCCGTAGGTGTAAAATAAGTATGTCAGTAACACGTTTACACCTCATTTCAATCACAATAAAGAAAGCTGTAGTGTAGTGTAGTCTGTGTGATGTGGCTGTGTGTGAGTGTGTGTGTGTGTGTGACTGAACGATGTGGATGTGGAGCCTTCACGAGGAAAAAATGGCTTTTTCATTCGGTTTATTGAATAGAGTCGTCGTCGTCGTCGTTTCAGCCGATAGACGTCCACTGCTGGACATAGGCCTCCCCCAATTTTGGGGGGGGGTTTGCCATAATCGCCACGCAATAGAATAGAGTATAGACGATAAACACACAAAGACTGTGTTAGGCATAAATATTGCTAAGTTATCGCTTTAAACCTCAATGGAGGTTGGGACGCTGCTTATCGGTCGCTTGACAGTTATTGCGTTTTTTATGCGTGAAGTTTGGGAGAATTCTATTTGTACATCTATGTTCACCTATTTGCTTACCACATGAAAAGTGACAAACACTTGTATTGTTTTTATTTCAATTATGGCTGCTCTGATTTTATGAGGCAAAAAAAAAGACTTACTTGCCTGTGACTTTTTATTTGTTACTACTTTCTCATTCATATACAACGTTGTGTAACTCAATTAATGCATATGTAAAAGTAGAATGTTCAGAATTGTACTGAATCGATCTGACACCTTTACTAGGTATTTTTATAGGTAATTTTTTTATCCCAAAAATAATTAAAACACACACTTCTCTGTACAGTCAAAACAAATCAAAACGAACGAAATACTACCTACTAGGTACGCTAGACCTTCATACGTGTGCGACGTGTGCGTGCGTAGATGTAATGCGACCACGATTTTTTCCCACAATCTGTCTATCTAAATGTATAAATAAGCTACGTTTTATACATTATAGTAAAATACCAGTGTATGTATTATGATTATAGCATAGGTATCTAATATTATAAGTGGGATATTTGGTGGTGTGCGTTAATTACGGAACATATTATAAGAGCTGTATTGTTTACCTACACATGTTTTACAAAATAAATATACCTTTATCTTGGCATCTATGTCTTTTTATTTGGTTCATATAAATCCGCAATCACAGATAAACATGTCATAATTTAAACTACTAATATTGTTTGTGAATGTACCACATAAATTAATACATGAAAATGTAATGAAAGTTCATTATCGTATTCATCCCGTCTTGCGACTGCTTCTGACTATTAGAAACGCAGACTTTCTGGAGACTGGAACTTAATTTTTTATTGCTATTTCATTTTGCATAGAACACTTTTCGTCACAGAGAAAGACAAGGTAGTCAAAAAGTCTCACTCGCCCTAGATCTAGAGCAGTCCGTTGAACGTAAATTGTACTCTGTATAGTCAGAGTACAAAGTAACCATGCAAGCAAGTTACAAAGGGAAATTCACTTCCCTCTCACCTCTTTAGTTACAAAGGAAGAACTGGATCTGAGCAATTTTACTCATTGTGTACTTTACAGTTAGCGTCCGAACGGTTTCATGTTAAAAGCTAATATTTCGAAGTTCGCCATAGTTATTATAAAGTTAATGGTTTCATAATAGATTGGGCAGGAAATAAGGCAATATAGATAGGGATGTATAATGTAGGACATCTTAGGACAGAAGAATTAGACTGCATATAAAAAAAGATATTAAAAGCTAATAATACTATGTTATTTAAGTTAGGATATCATTTTGTTATTTTTATTATTTAATTTGGAATAAGTTGTTATTTACTTAGATATTATTTTAATTCTGAATATAAAATATACAGGGTGGAATTTTCGAACCGTACCTGGAGGGAAAGTACTCTAAATACTGAAGACAGCAAATTTTACTCAAAGGAAACATTCCTTTATTTTTAAAAAAGAAACAAAACTGCATTTAAAGATTATTGAAAATACGCTTGGCACACCCGGGAATCGAACCGACTAAAATCCGAAAAAATAGCATCCTGTACTTTTATGGCATCAATCGTTTGGGTCAATCATAAGGAACAATTCTGAGGCAAAACCAGATGGCTTGCAAGATCTCCGGATCTCACCCCTTTAGATTTTTTTTATATGGGGATATATGTAAAAAATCAAATTTACCAAAAATCCTATACAAACGAGCGAAATCCTATTTAAACGAGCTAAACACTGAGGTTCAAAATAATTTGCTGTCTTCAGTATTTAAGTCTTGACGACGGTAAAATATGATAGCGCCTGTATGTGCCTAACTATTTCAAAGTTTTTGAATATTGCTAGAGTTGTAAACCTCACTTCAACGAAGTCGAAAATCAATCTAAATCACTGCCATTTACCGAGCCTGAAAACATAAATCTGTTCTATTTTATCTCTCAAATATATACCTACTTAAGAATAAGTTAAGGCTTAATGTTGAATACATAGATAGAATGGAGCCATTAAAATGGACATTGTCGTAAATAACTTATAGCAATAACACATCGATGCTCCCGAGCAATAAGTTGGTAATGTACTATTATGGACTTCTTACTGTTATGGCAAATTTGGCTTCTACGGACTGGATTACACCTTAGCAATTTTTTTTGTTTTTTTCTAACGATAATTTACAAAGATATCTTGACATCCGTTTTTATTGTTGGGAAATTTACAAACAAAATGATGTCAGCAAAAATACTGTTATAGGTCGGTACAAAGAAATATTTTATATTTTATTTTGGTAAGTAGCTTTTACCGGATTATTGGCGTAAATAATCTTCATAAGTTTTTTGGTAAACTCAAACACGGGGTTTTTGTCTAACTAATTGAAATATCCGTATTTCTTAATATACACTAACCATGTTTTTAAAGTTTAGTATTGGTTCATTAATATACGCAACATTTCAATACGGTTTACTTCTTCCAAATTTCAATACTTTTATCTCTTTTCTAGATGTTACCGTTATCGTCTAGCCGCGCGATAGTTTGCAAAGCGCATTTATCTCTTTCTTATAATAGCAGTTAAACAGTAATAGACAATATAAAACCAACCTTCTACGTCGGGAATACAAAAAACTCGGAAACGGAAGCAGCATAGTAGTGAGTGGCGTTCTAAAAAAATAAAATCCTAAAAAATTCTGGTAAAGCCTACGAAGGTTGCAATTCGAAAAAGAAATTTCCTAATAAAACTATAGGCTCTCCATGTGCATGTAAAAAGGGTTGTAACCAAAAATTCGGTTCTTCAGAAAGACAAATTATATTAGACCAATTTTATGGTCTAGGTGTTCGCGAAAAACAATAGTTGTATATCAGCAGGCATGTCCATACTAAAAGTATTACAAAAATGACTTCAGATCGTAAAAATAACCGCACGCAAACTTTAAACTATTCTTTCACCTTAAATAATGAAAACATTGCTGTCAATATGACTTTTTTTTTAATACATTGCGAATTGGAGAACATGGTTTATGCGGCAATGGATAAAGTAATGAAAGCTGATGAGGGACTTAAAGATCTAAGAGGAAAGCATAATAATAGACCTAACAAAATGAATAATATGACTGAAGCAACTATTAAAGCACACATTGATATATTTCCTAAAGTGGAGTCACACTATACGAGGATGAGTTCAACCAGAGAATATCTTTCAGAGAACTTAAATATTTCAAAAATGTATCGCTTTTATACTGACTGGTTTACACATCAATATTACACTAATGTTGTAATGGCAACAAAACGACAATATGAATCTGTTTTTAACTCCCAGTATAACTTATCATTTTTCAAACCCAAAAAAGACCAGTGCCCTTCATGCTCCTTATATGACAAATCAGACAATACTATGAAAGTCACTCTAGAGGAAAAACAAAGACTTCATTTACAGAGAAAAGAAAAGGTAAGATTATTAAAAAAAGAAGAAATAGAGACAGCTGACAAAGATAATACTACAGTAGCAATATTTGACTTGCAAAAACTTTTGAGTGTACCTCAATCCGAAGTGAGCACGTTTTATTATAAAAGTATCCATGTTACAATTTCATCGTGTTTATGCCATACGAAAAATAGGATATTGTTATGTATGGCATTTTCAAATAGCTAAAAAAGACAGTACGGAAATAGGGAGTGCTTTGTTAATTATTTTTTAATCTGAACGCGAGGGTATTACAAAGTTTTCACTGTATTCAGATGGCTGTTATGGGCAAAACAAAAATCGTTACATTTTCGCCCTATATGTTTATGCTTCCAAACTTCTTGGAATTTTCATAACCCATCGTTTTTTTGAAACTGGGCACTGGCAAAACCTAAAAAACAAAGTTTTATATACCCCTGAACAAATGTACAGCGTCATTTTAAATTCAAAGAAGACTGGCGAAAAATATCGTGTCATAGAATTAGAGCAATCTGAAGTTTACGATTTAAAACCACTTGTAGACGAAAGGCATTGGCGGTGTGATAAAGACGGAAATGTGATCCATTGGGCAGACGTGATGGAGGTGAGTGTGTCTGATTCACAAGCAAATAAGTTGTTTTTCAAATATAATTTTGAAGACACTTATTCAGAACTTGATTTAAACAACACTCACTCTGCCTTAGGTAGACGAAGAGGACGAAAGCGTACACAAGAGAATAGCGCAGATGATGCAACGTGCTTACCACCAACCTATTACAATAAGCAAAGCTTTACAGACAGACCTTTTAAGTTTGTGTAAAAGTGGAGCTATTCCACGGTTTTACCATCCTTTCTATGACTCTTTGTCCTGTTCTGAATACAGGAACGAAAATTTCTCTGAAGAAGAATAATACTATATGAAAGTTATGTAAACCAAAGTTGTTTGCAGGATGTGTTTTATTTAATTTACTTTTTTTGGATTGTTATTATTGATTATGTTTCTGGAGCGAATTTATAAATAATAAAACTTTGTTAAGTAATTGAAGAGTGTGTTTTTCGTTTCAATATTTAAAATATTACATTTACACGTTTCAAAAAAATTAACAGGTACTGGGTGATAACAATAACACTGTTATTAAAAATTTTCCCGTAAATAGTATTGGTATGTATCAACACCGTTTCTACAATTATTTAATATTACTACAATAACTGCATAATAACACATTATGCATCATCTCTACGATAAAAAATAACTTGGTAAAAGTTCATAATATAATGATACGAAATAAATTGTTTGACAAATTTACTGCAATAACTCTGTAAGTACTATTACTGTAATATGTGAACAATATAGTTTCAGGTATTATTTATTTTCTGAATTTGTAAGGTTTTGAATGTAAAGAATTTCATATTAATAGCACAGTTACACTTTACAAAAAAATAGCTTTCATTTGATACATCAATGACTTGAATATTCCCACTAGCTGAAAAGATATTCGACTAAAACCGTAAATCTTTTCTCCTGTAAAATTTAGATTTTTCGATTACCGACTTATTGCTTGGGAGCATCGACATTATTTTAACATAACGCTTTATTCTTCTATTGCTTATGTAACCGTTTTGTTCGTCTAATCGGTACTTTGTAACCCTCCGTAACGCGTAGTGGATGATTAGAATGAAATATTGTATTGTAACGATACTGTGGGAGTTCGTAAGTTTTGACGAGGTCAGACTTCTTTCTTCCTTTTTTATAGGTGTTTGTAAAGTGAACAAGCAGCACTAAAACCTTTTTTTTGGTGGTTATAGCACAATAAAAATGTACGTAACTATTTTTATATTGTTACAGATGCAATGGTATTTGTTTTGGGCCTTCTATAGTCACACATAAAGCGATAAATTAAGTTCGACAAAATGGGACAATCGAACAGCCATTAAAATAACTATACGAACAAATACGCATGTACAGGCCTGTAGTACATAACCCTTTAATCGAAATACCAAACCGAAACATAGTCGAAGTTCGCTCGTAAACGTCAACATAAACTTGCGCCGTAAACCGATCAGTGTTCATTGTGATCACGCGTCTGGCTAACTAATATTCAAATTAGTGACGTCATCGGATTAGGCTCGACGCCGCTCAATTCCTGTTGATTACTCCGCCACGGGTTATTATGGAGGAAATGTATGTGTTCATTAAAATTCGACATCTTGTGACGCTGTAATTTCGTTGGCTTATTATAACTGAAGTGGGTTGCTTGATTAAAGTGTGGCGTTATTGAATTGAAGCTTGAGTTTGTATTGCAGGAATATTTTAGGCGAGTTTTTTACAATTTTGAACATTTCATTTTGGAAATTTAGAAGGATTGTACCTAGCTGGCGGATTTTGTATTGCATAGTTTTCTACTAGTTCCTGTTCTGAGTAACATAACCAGATTTCAATTGAGCATATGCACAGGAACTGAGTAAATGACATCTCCTTAATGCCATGTCAGAACGTCATGTTGGATTAAATTGATTATTCAATGCTTATCTTAGTTGGAACTGCCACGTCACATCGAGAACCTGTTCAAGCCATCCGATAGGCGAGATTTCATAGAATTGATACGAGATGATGGTAAATCTGATAAATCATTGATATAGTGTTCTGGTGGTCAATCAAATCGAGTCTCTTGCATCTCGTTTGTATGGTTAGAAAACTACTTTTTATGTTGTTATCAAAACCAACAAGTGGCTATTTATACCTACGTGTAACATGATCTATCCACTCAAGGATAAAAAAAAAACTAATCATCTCAATTTTTTTCTACTATTCATTGACTAAAGCTATGAAGTTTGATGAGACGACAATGTGTCGTCTCATCAAACTTCATAGCGACAAAAAAAAACTTTCTTTTTGAAATTCAGTATAATCTTCTTAGCGTATCGATGCTAAAAAGTTCAAATATGAAATAACTAGCTTCCGCCCGCGGCTTCGCCCTCGAGGTAGGTATGTCGATAGAAACTATCCTATATCCTTCCCCAGGATGCAATCTATTTCTCTGCCAAATTTTATCGAAATCCGTTCAGTGGTTTAGCCGTGAAATGGTAACATACAGACAGACAGACAGAGTTACTTTCTTTAGAGAATTTATAATATTAATATTATGGATGTTATAGTATAAATTATTGCTATAAAAAAAAATCAGCTTGTTAGTAAATATTCGTGTATCCAGAAATAGCTGACGTCGTTTGCAACTGTGACAAAATGCGGGTTGGGAGGCCTACTTGTGCTACCGAATTTAAGGGGGCAATCCAGTGCAGCATCATTGTTAGTTAACAAGCTCGGGATTTAGAACGGCCGCTTCGGTTTTGCTAGCTCGAATTTTGAATTTTAACATCATGAATAATCTTTTTAAATAATAGGTATTTGTACGTTACAAAACAAAACAGAATACAGGTGGCCTACCATGATCTAATTAAAAACGATTCAAAAGCAAGACATTTCAGTTTAGGTTCGTAAACTGCATCGCTTCAAAGTCGTACCATGACGTCCAATACGCTCAGCGGCATTTGAATCGTTAAAAGTGAATGAAAGATCGCAATTTGTTGCTGAACCGCGTTTGAAACGTTGTTGGTGAAAAAGAGACAACGACAACTATTATTATCAAATAACTTTGTTTCGCGCACATTTTAGTGTCAGACACGTTCAGAAGCAAGTAACATTTTATTTGTTCTTAGACACTCAACAGTTGTTTTTAAGATTCCACGATACGGGTAACTATTGTTAAAATACGTTTTTTTTTATTTCGACGGAATATAACAAATTAAGTATGTTTCTGTTTCGAACATACTAAGAATGCGGTTAAAAAAGTCATGTAAAAAAGGTTTTTGTAAAATTCCACTAAAATAGCAATAAAAAACTTTATTTTCGTCAATAATTCACCAAACGTTTCAGTTTATGTTAGAGAAATAGTTACTTTTATTGAATCGCTTATTTTGACAGTTGAGCGTTTCAGTTGAGCTGCTCTATGAACGTCATGGTAATAAACAAATACAAATATAAATGAATGAAACCAAAACTTGCGACTCAGTTTGGGACAATCGCTGTCAGATGGCATGGCCTTAATTGAATCGTTAAACTGACGTCATGGTGCGAATTAAAAGAACAGTTCAGTTTAGGTCCTAAAATGGATCGCGTTAAGAACTCGTGGTAGGTTAAATACAGGTAGCAATAAAAAACAATAAAATAAAATTGCTGTGGTGAAACCACACCAATCTTCTCACGTCACCCACTTGTTTCGGACTGAAATAAAAAATCATGAAATCATTCACGACCTCACCTCTCGGCAACGAATATACAGGGTCAAATTAAATTAGCTAGCGAAACTCCGCAGAAGGGATCTACGAGTATAATTATCTAATCAAAAAAAATTTACTGTTCCCTACATTTTGACGAGTTATACGAACTTAAATGTAGGGAACAGCTGATTTTTTTCGCGAATTCAGGTTTGGTCCCATAGTAAAAGTTGTTCATAATGATGAGTACAATGAGCTCTTAAGAGGTTGTTAATGTTTTACAAATAATCCTGTATTTAACATAGTATGAACAGCACAAATCTATATAAAATAAATTCACAATATTTTCAGATATTGGCAATACAGGACGGGTGGAAAGTTTACTCTCTCCCTCAGTTTTCATAAGATTGAACCAGCAAATAAAGAAGCTTACAAATCAAACAAAAACCAAGTAAATATACCAAACATTGAAACGCATTGTCTCATAATACAAACTATGAGAAGCAGACGGCATTGCAAAAGATTCAATTTTCTTTTCATATTTTCTCTACGTTTTATTCAAATGTGTCCGTACCAATACTTTTACATCAAAATTTATATCGTTCACACAGCTCTGTGTCTAGAATATTCTGTTAATCCGATTACTTTGTCAGAAAGCTGAGATAGACGAATATATTTTAAGAGATTTATGATCATTAGGTTTGTTAGGAAATATAAAGACGTTTTCAGCACGATCTTGGAATTACAATATCTTTTTGTTTTGTTGTTATCATGGATCTTGTTATCTTTAGAGGTAATTAATGTCAGCTGTATTTTTTCTTCGCTCTCATTTTATACGGTAAATAGGGACATAACGTGTTTTGCTTTTAATTTAAATTCCTTTATAATTTAGAAACATTTTGAGTGTGAACCCTAACACTGTCCAGAGATCTAAATCATTTCCTTATTTTTACGCTAGTAGGTCGGTAATTGGGTATATATGTTACGGGCAATTTCATAAGTCCGGGCACTATTAATGATGGCCGGTCTGTATTCATAATGCCCGACTCAATTGGGCAATGTGATTAAAACAGCATGATTAATCACTTTTCCCGGCCATTATGAATAATGCCCACCCAATCTTGGGCAAAGTAATAAAATAGGTGAACTGTAGTGTTTTTGTTTATTAAAAATGCTATGTACAGTCAATCTCGTACCTACGTGCGGTCGGCTGCCGGCAATACCGACGAGTTCAGTGTGGCTGGAGGCTTGCACCAGGGTAGGGATCGGCTTTAAGTCCTTACCTCTTCCTGTTGATTATGGACGCTCTTATGTCGGACATCCAAGGAGGCACCAGGGTGCCTCCTCCTGGATGTCCGACGTAAACGGCAAACAACATGCACCAGAGTGCATGTTGTTTGCCGATGACATTATCCTTGTCGGTGAAGATGATCCTGAGATCCAGAGCAGACTAGAGAAATGGCAACAGAAGCTGGAGAATGTTGGCTTGAAAATCAGCAGAACCAAAACCGAATATATGTTCTGCGATTTCAGCGGTCTCTCCAGTTCTGGAGCTATAGCACTTGATGGTGCACTTCTTCCAGTCTGTTCCGACTTTCGGTATCTCGGTTCACTCGTGCAAAGCGATGGCGAAGTAGATCGGACGGTTAAGCACAGAATTAACACTGGATGGATGAAAGGGCGGCAGGTCACGGGAACAATCTGCTACTCCCGCATTTCCCTTAAACTTAAGGGGAAGATATATAAAACCATGATTACACCTGCTGTCTTGTATGGATCAAAATGTTGGGCCACAAAAGGGATGAATGAAAGGCAATTGCATGCAGCAGAGATGAGAATGCTAAGAGGGATGTGTGGTGTTACACGAATGAATAGAATAAGAAATGAGTACATAAGAGGAAGTTTGAAAGTGCCACCGGTAACTGAGAAGTTGCGTGGGAATCGGTTGTCATGGTATGGGCATGTGTTACGAAGAAATGAGGAAAAAGTCGTGAGGAGAGGTTTGAGTATGGATGTCGATGGCTATAAGAGTAGGGGAAGACCAAAGAAACGATGGATGGAATGTGTAAATGATGATATGGTTAGAAAGGGGGTGACTACCGAGATGACGACTAATAGAGAAGTATGGAAGAAAAAGACATGTTGAGCCGACCCCAAATAAATTGGGATAAGGGCAGGAGAATGATTGCTCATGTCGGCAGAAGGCTGTTGTTTATCGGCTGCTCGCGGGTTTTCATTTATTATGTCCACACTCACAGTGGGTTGCTGATTTTCTGGTAGAATGTTCTTCCAGTTCAGATGAAGGCTGTTGATCGTCTGGTCGAGGGTTATCACATTGCCCGGCTACAAGTATGGAATTATTCATACTGCCCGGTCCAAGTGATAAATTCAAGCTATCTCATACACTGACTTATTACATGGACCACGGGCCGTCGGGCATTATTAATAATGGCCGGTCAAAGTGTTAAATTAATCACTTTGCCCGTCGCTCTTGGGCATTATTAATAATGGCCGGTCCTTATTAATAATGCCCTATTAATCACGTTGCCCGTAACTTATATATAAAGTAGTGTTATTAGATCGTTATTAATGTATATTAGTTTTATGGGGACATTAAAATGTTGTTACCTTTTAACAGATACATGTCAAATATTTTAATAAGCTCTAATTTTGCAATCAATGACATACAGAATACTTCCAATTCCTACAACCTTTTTAGAATCCTAAATCTTTTCCTTAAGATAACTTCAAGAAACTCTTTCACAATTAAAATAAAAACTATAAAAGAAGAAGTACAACAAGATAACCGGCACATCAACCAGCCTTTTCATTTTAACTTTGAATTAAGATAAAGATGGCGTCGATTGCGCGGCAAATTGAAATGGAAATACCTCGCGGTGGCCGTTTTTATTCGTTGCGTGGCGCGGGTGCTCCGGTCGACGAATACCCGTTATTTCACCTCAAGCAATTCCCCCGCAGATGAAAAAGTTTGACTTATCAATTCTACCCGCTATTCTGTATGCAGTCTTTAATTTTTCCCGTTTTCCACTGAGTTTTTCATTATTAAAGCAAGATGCTCGTTACCTCCATTTAGTTCGCTGAAAAGAAAAGCCAACGAGGGCGGTTGTTTCAGTTGGAATGAAAATAATAAATCACGGGGTAGGTAGGTCGTAGACGGCGCCTGGTCTATTTCATGCCCTCTGCATATATAACGGATCCTAGACTAAAGTGTTCGAGATTTATGTCTTAGTTTATTGTGTTTAAAACGTTAATTTAATTTGTTTCACTGAACAAACACATGGTTGAATTGAAACTTTTTTTTTTGTTCGTAACCGAAATGTGTTCGCTTGTCAGGCCAGCTTAATATATTTTCTTTTTTATTTCGTTTTGCTTCAGAAATGTTTCGAGTATTTTCCTTTCTTTCAGATACGAAAGAGTAAAAAATCTGTGAATAAGGCGTCGTCTGCAGCTGCGAGTATGATAAAACAAAGCCTGTAATATGACTTGGTAATGTTACAAAAGAAAAATTAAATCGTTTGGGAGGCAAGTCGGTGGAATTCAGAATAAAATGGATGGATAAAGACTAGTTATTCCTTTGAAACCTCTGCTGTTAGAAGATAAGTGATTCTGTCTTACATTCACAAAGTTACGACTAAGAGCGAGGCCCCATTAGTGGGTTGCGTCGTCGCAGCGTCGTCGCAGCGTAGTCGCAGCGTAGTCGCAGCGTCGTCGCAGCGTCGACTCAACACTGACTTATGGTTAATTAAATTAGGACAATTTAATTATTATTTCAATTAAATTAGTCAATAATGTCTAATTTATTAGTCATTATTATATTCACAATGACTCAACGCAGGTGTGGCATACAATGCGTTGATCCGTTGCAACGACGCAACGCAACGCACTAATGAGGCCTCGCTCTAATACTTTTTATAATTGCTATGATATTAAAATATATTGCTAGAAAAATTATTCTTAGTAGTTTCTATTCATTATCTGAGGGCTACCGATATAATTATAAATACAGTTAAGTTAATTACACACATTAGATATGTATAGTTTTTGCAACAGTTATCTGGAAGTATGAAAACAAGACGCTAATCACTTTACATATTAAAGTAAATTAGTTGTTTTGTTGTTGTTGTTGTTAATTTGTTCTTGAAACACACACATATTTCAAATAAGTTGATTTATCAACAGCTCGTCTTATTTCGGGGATCAAGAGAGATAATCGTCAAAATCACTTTTCCATGAAATAGACATTACCGTGCGAATTTCTTTTGGTATAATTCAGTATATCTAATTCTGAGATACAATTTCATACTCCCAAACCTACTATAATTTGAAAACATTGTAAAAGCCAATAATTATTTTTAAAAAGAGTAACCGTGGAGTTTCTTGCCGGCTCTTCTCCATAGGCGACGACCAATTGGAACCTAGCTTCTGACGTTAAATTAGATAATAAAATATTTTGACTTTAATTTTGATTTTGACATATTCTCTGATGATTCAAATCATCTCACGATATTCGTTTAGAAGAACAAAGAGTACTAAAAAGCAACAAGGAATTTCCTTTTTATATTTTACAGATTGAGTTGGACGTATGTTAGTCCTAACCGGTTTTGCCGAAATGTGGGCTTATTGGGTGCTCAAATTTGACGTGGAAAAGACAGAGGCCCATCCGCTGTCAGATTTGGCACTGATTTGCTGGCTGTAGCTGAGTCAGCATAATATAATATTGAGCCAAATTCATTGCGAAATAAAAAGACCTTTACGGCTTCAATTACGAAGGAAAAATGGGACAAAGAAGGTAATTGTTGTTGAGGAAGACCGTGGTGTAAATGAAAATTGATTGCCTGTTGATTACAGCGTTGAATAACGCTATTATAAATAAGTATTTATTCTTTTGTTAAATTACTTTATAGCTGGTAATTTTATTCGCGCAAATATTTTCATAGAGAAAAACGACTGTAGATTTGGTAACAGGAATTGAAATTGTTTGCTTTATGCGAATTTTTCCACTTTTTTGTTTTCGAATGGTGTGGTAATCCTGTTTCCATATAAATTGCCTGCTGGTATGGTGGGTATTTGTATTGGAATGGTGCAAGCTATAGCTTTATGGGAGCTACAAATGGCGCATAAATACCGCTTAAAGCTGCTGAAATACCGCATGGGATTTGGTAACGTTCATGATTCTGGCCAATTCTAAAGGAACCACGTACGACAAGAGAATGTTGATATTTATTTATTAAGTAGTTACTGGGATGGTTTGGTGTCTCTCTTTTTGTGCACTGCTGTTTCAGGAGAATCATTTAACCCAGCGAACATTACAGACCCCATTTGTTGTTCTTTGATCAACATATCTACATAATAATTTGGGTAGGTAAACGGTGGTAAAACGACATATTTAAACATTAAGTAATGAACGGTTGACCCATTTGTTAGGTACATATCATTTTTGTATTCATGCGATGAAAACATAACATCATGAGTTTATAATTATTCCCCGACGTGGTAGACAGAGTTGTATTGTCCACCCTCATTCACCACTTAGGCGATTCACACACTGAACCGCATTACGCAGCGGGACGCAGATAACGTGCCCAGCGCGTGATTTTTCAATAATGTGAATTTGGCTCCGTTTCACGCACCCCGCTGCGTAATGCGGGGCAGTGTGCCTGTCGCCTTAAAAGTATCTATCTAATAATTTATGTATTACAACATCATCATAAACAATCACACCTAACATTTACGTAGGTTCACTTACGTACAACAGTAGTACGAGGAAATAGCCAGTGATATGTCATAATTGTGGCAGGCCATAATGAGGCGACGGCGTACAAGCCTCCATGGTTACACACAAAGCCATGATTTATAGCTCCGTGTGCCATTGTTAGCTTAATGAGATTGCACCGTCAGCACAATCGGTCTATAGCCACTGAGTTTGACTGTACGGCAGGGAGTAAGATGGTTATTGAATCAAATGGTTGAATGGAATGTTTTTATGACGTCATTTTGTAAGTAGTTTTTTTTGTTTGTAAATGGCTAGAATAATTGTTGTTGACATTATAATAGTTTCAATTTTTTGTCGCAGTTGATATTTATATGAAAATTAACAACGTTCCGATTACCTATAATAAATGATGTAGTAAATTGGGGTCCAGGACAAATGACTCACATTTATGTCGTCATATGACGTCACAGTCCATTAACATTGATATTCAATATTTTGTTGTACCACATAATTATACCATTATTCATAAGTACCTACCTAGTAGTATTTATAAGAACAATCTACCTAACCTTTTCCCAAATAAGTTGGGGTTGGCTTCCGGTCTCACCCGATGCAGCTGAATACCAGTATTTTACATGAAGTGACAGCCTATATGACCTCCACAACCCAGTAGGTAATACGATACTTCTTGGTAAGACTGGCTCTCAGACTTTCGGGCTTCTGATGACCCGTAATGACTGTCAAAGATCCATGAATGACAGCTGGAACCAACGGCTTAACGTGCTTTCCGAAGCACGTAGGGATCTTCTTATGTAAACAAATTATGAGGAAATGTATTAAAAAGTATTAAAAAAATATGAGATGGTCATTTCGCAGAAATTTTTTAGATGAAATGACAACACTTTAAGCGCAAGGGAATAAGAACTCGCCAAGGCAAAAGGAAATTTAATTAAACAACTAATGAAAACGCGGAACCGAAGTTATGTGTCCATAAGTCTGGTCTGTTTAAAAATGTATTAATTTATGTGCTGAGTTGAGTTTTAAGAATTCATGGAGAATATTCTATTCGTATTGTTGTTAGGTACAACTTCTAATTCTGCCTTTTATTGAAAAGGCTAATGACAGGGCCACAGCGTTTGGAAATTACAACCTCCTTTGTGTAACACCTCACATCAAACAATGTTTATCGATCAGTACAAGGTGTCAGCCAGAACATAAAATAAAAACATGAATATAATATAAAGTCTATTCAAAATGTTTCAAATGAATATTATTTCAAATTAAACAAATAATAACTTTATTTTAATGGTAATTAAGTTGATTTCAGACTGACTAGCACTATAGAATGAGCTACAACTTCAAATATAAAAATGTTTGAAGTTGTAACGTAAACTGAACTTTATTGTGTAGGACTTAAAGTTATTTTTCCATAAACTCATATTTGCTTACATTTTTGGCAAATAAATCCCGAAAGCAGATTAGGTATTACATAACATAACGCCTGTTTTCCCGAAAGGGTTAGGCAGAGATGTACTTATAGTATTAATGAATTTATTTATGTTACCTGCCGATAGTTCTAATTGTTATACAGTGAAATAAATCAAAACTTTAATTTTTTGTTTTGGTTTTAGATTGGAGCAAAATAATTTGAGGAATCATAGCATGTTTCGATGAAGCCAATCGGGTATTCGCTACAGAAAACCGTAGCTTGCTACGCTGCTACGTCGCGTCGTAGCAAAATTGTGATCGAGTTGGTAAAAAGTATAAACTTTTCCCAATTCCACAAAAATTGCGTAAGTTGCTGTTCATCTCAAAAAGGAAATATCAGCGTGAAAATACCTTCTGCATTGTTAAACAAACACCGCCTCTACTTATGCAAAAGCCACGGCTCTGTAAGTAAGACCGGCTGTTTCAATTTCGTCACGTACCGTTTGCTTTAATTTTACTCGTAATGGCGTCGTAAAAATAAAACTTCGTTAAATAAAGGTAATTGTCACCGTGCTCAGTTTTAAGACAAAACATCTTGTAAGATTAACAGATTAATCATTTCACTTAAGTTGTTATTTTCGTACGAAAAGTAGTGTTGGTCATATTTTTTCCACCACAAAGTAAGTTCTACGAAAGTTTCAACGCCCGTAAATGAGAACACAGAATACCCATTAACGAGAATATTATTTCTAATTACAAAAAGGTGTGGAAACAAAAACTTTGATAACTTCTTCAGATATTAAAGCCAAGGAGCGTCTCCTTGGGGGCACATTGTTGTACGAGCATTATCAGAGCGCTTTCTAAGATATATGAGTTGTGGCCCCGCCTTCTAACTGTGCAATGAACTTTAAATCCCCTTTACACCTGGGCCCGCCCACCAAATACAGTTGTTGTGGAAATAAATGCGATAAAATCGTACTTTATACGACATGCAAAGCTGAACTTAGTTTGTTCTGGTTTGAATTATGGTTTGAGCGTGTGAGAGCTAAGTGTAGTGCCCTAATCGGCAGAGTTCGTGAACTTCTTTGTTCCTAGCACAACTGACGGTGACAGGCTCTGTATTCACTCAACGTTTTCCGTCGCTAACACTAAAAACTCCTTTGCCGTTATCTGACGTCTTCTGGTGGTGGTAAACGGTTAACGTTTACTTAACCCAATTAAGCTGTGGTTTGACTGTGAGCGGTTTTTATTGGAAGTTTTAACTAATAAAAATCTTTGTGTTTTGACAGTCAAACCACAGCTAATAAACTCAAGACTCATATGAATAAATAGAAGAAAAGTTATATAATGTAACTGTTTAGAAGAACAGCGTTGTTTTGAGATCCTTTTTTTGTTCAGTTTCCAGATATGTCATGGTCATGCCATGCAAGAAATAGAAAGATTTTTTTTTAGATTTTCAAAAATAGCTGTAGTAGGTAAACAATGAAAATCAAATGATAGTACTAAATCCTTAATGTTACGCAATTTAAGGGCTCCTTCAACAAATCGCTAGAACTCTAAACGTTTCCTCCTTAAGGAAACGTATTAGCATTCCCGTCGGATAGCGTCGAGCGCGCAGGAGTTGAAACCAAACATGGCGGCTGCGCTACGAATCGCTTCCTTTACATTCAAATGCCGGAACAACACTTTCCGCTGTACAAATCACTCCGTCACTCCTGTTTTATTCCCACACTATTTTAGTTTTTAAGTACAAAGATGTTTAACTGGATTAGGTATTTAAATATAAGTATTTCCATTATAATGTGGGAATTGAAGATTATATGCATACGTTTGTAAAGCTCATGTGATGTAACAAGATTAATGTGATACAGAATTGTCAAAAGATCTACACAATGAATGACTAAATACGGTTTTATTCAGACATTAAGCGTGCAGATTAAGCTGATTAGCTTGTCACTGCTTTTCACTAGACACCTGCGAACTCAACCGCCACAGGAACTCCAATTGTAGCTCCGTCTTGGAAACCTGCCACCGCGATAAAGAATCGAAGACTTATCAAATCGTACATTAAAAGTATCAAATGGTGAAACAAAATATTTCTGTAAAGTTATCGCCGGGCATACTGCCAAAGAGTTCACCGCACTGATTGGATCGCTTGTGCCAGATATCGCTGAATTTTTAAAAGAACCTTGAAACAATAACTCAGCATATACTCAAGTAGAATTCATGCTGAAATGAAAAGCTCTGCACATTTTCTATTCAAATACAAAAGCTGTTTGACCACCTTCTTTTTGTATTACTACAGACAGAGAAATGAAACCGTACTGTTCTAATAAATGTAAGAAGCAAGTTCTCCGCAAAAAAAAAGAACTAATTGAAACTAAAACTACGCTTTTCTTGACAAAGCTATAATATCCTGAACAAAAAAGCTACTACAATACAAATTAAACACTATCTTAGTTCCCCGTCCAACAGAGATTATGCACAATAATTTCTTTTTAAATGCAAAAAGCTTAATAGAAGAGGCAACTTTCCACGTGAAAGTGCATTAACATTTCTTGAGCAAGGCTTCAGGAGAACAGATGTTAAAGCCACAAGTCAAATAGACGTTGGAGAGAAACAAAGGCGATGGCTCGTAACACTGAAACTTGGGAGAGATTATACAAGATTGAATATTACGTAGTACAGTTAGGAAACTCTTGTACAGACGCCAGCACATCAAGCTACCCGAAACTGTCAAAATTTCCCAATCAACTTTGAACCTTATGCTTTAGCAATAAAGCTGAAAATCTATTAAAGAAATTTGACAGATTGTAGTAGCTTGATGTGCTGTACATCGTAGTGATTTTACCTACATTCTGCTTTGAAGCAAGAAGACGTTGAGATGTAACCGTAGACTATTAGGTAACTGCACACAATTTTGGTTGACATGGACAGCTACTAAGCCGGTACATGCTTAATTAGAGGCTTAAGACTTGCTCTAACCTACGTCAGACTATGGAGTAGCTTTTGAGGCTTAACACTATCTGGCCTAATGTGTTGATGGCCTATTTTATGATTAACGTTAATACTACTGCGATTATTTTTATCAGTTTCATCTTTAAGACTGTCATTGTAATAATTTCTATTGTCTGGACCATTCTGATCGAAAAGCATTATGCCGCTTAACTTTGTGATAAGAATGGCCATTGATTTACACAATTATATTTACGTTATGTTTGAGTCAGTAAATCATAACTTGACTTTAGTTTATCCTCAACCTCAATTCGTTGTTAATCTTATTCATATTCTTGTCTGTGTGGTGTCGGACTTAAAGAATAGCACCACCCCATACTTCCCGTGGGTGTCGTAAAAGGCGACTAAGGGGCGTACCGGAGAATGGGCAGCAGCGTTCTCTATTTATTCCACCATCATACCGCGATCGCCAACCCGCCTGCCAAGCGTGGCGATTATGGCAAACCCTCCCAAAATTGGGGGAGGCCTATGTCCAGCAGTGGACGTCTATCGGCTGAAACGACGACGACGACGATCTTATTCATATTCCTGTAAACCAACCATAAGTATTAACATTTCAAAGGATTTTAGTCCTACAAAAGTAACCAAAACGATTTAAGTTTCAAGGTTGTCTCATAAATAATACCTGAATGCGTACAACGTAGGCTGTATACCAGGATTAATCTTATGTAATATGCCAGGCTCATACTTGTGCGAAGTTGTAGGACAGTGTACTGGGGAATTCATAGCTCCTAGTTAATTATAACCGCGTTTGGTACGATATTGTACGCCGGCATTATCTTAGAGCTGTGTGAGACAAGGGCTATTAGCAGGGCTGCTCGTAATATGATATTTAATAGAAGCCTGCTCTGTTATGTGATTAAGGAACCTGCGGCAAGCGTAGGATTTGAATTATGAATAGTTTTGGTACTTGTGACTATGTCGTAGGCTATGAACAAACGATAACTTAGAACATTGGTATGAAACGGGCATTGCGAAGTGTGAAGTAATTATGTGTAGGCGTAAAATTACAAACATCCTAAAAAAAACATTATTTATTTAATCATTTATGTACACACATCATCAATTCAGCCGAAAGACGTCCACTGCTGGACATAGGCCTCCCCCAAAATAGGGTGGGTTTGCCATAATCGCCACGCTTGGCAGGCGGGTTGGCGATCGCAGTATAGTATGGTGGTGGAATGCATAGAGAACTCTGCTGCCCATTCTCCGGGGAGCTGTTTCATACATTTTGGTCAAGTAGGTATTGAAGTTTTGTATGAAACAGCTGATTTTTTTTCGTGATTTCAGAGTTGGTCCCATAGTGAGTTGTTTATATTCATGGGTAGGACACCATGTAAAAATTTGGATGGTCTTTGAAAAGTAACCCTGTATAGGCTAAATAATAACAGGCGCACATGTCGATCGATCAGGTTAAGCTACGCTTGCCGCGGCTGGTCTGTGGATGGGTGACCATCTTTACATACCGAGACCCCTCCGTGCCTCGGAAAGCACGTTTAGCCGTTGGTCCCGGCTGTCATTCGTGGATCGTTGACAGTCATTACGGGCAGTCAGAAGCCCGAAAGGGCATAGGTATTACCCAGTAACTGGGTTGTGGAGGTCAGATAGGCCATGTAAAATACTGGTATTCAGCTGCATCCGGTTAGACTGGAAGCCGACCCCAAAATAGTTGGGAAAAGGCTAGGCAGATGATGATTATATGTATACACATAATATATAAACACAGAAGAAAAAAGAAGAACAGAAAAATAGGTACAAAGGTGATGCTTATTTCTAAAAGGAAATCTCTTCCAGCATACCTGCAATAGGAAAGTAGGTAAAGAGATGTAGATAGCGTGTGTAAGAGAAAAGAGAAAATAAAAAACCGGGCAAGAGCGAGTCGGACTCGCGCACCGAGGGTAAAGAGAGGTAAATTGCGGTTTACGATTTATGACGTATTAAAAAAAAAACTACTTACTAGATCTCGTTCAAACCAATTTTCGGTGGAAGTTTACATTGTAATGTACATCATATATTTTTTTAGTATTATCATTCTCTTATTTTAGAAGTTACAGGGGGGAGGGGGGGGGGGGACACATTTTGCCACTTCGGAAGTGTCTCCCGCGCAAACTATTCAGTTTAGAAAAAAAATATATTAGAAACTTCAATATCATTTTTGAAGACCTATCCATAGATACCGTATACGTTTGATTTTGAGATACGGTATGGGTTTGATGAAAAAAAATTGAGTTTCAGTTCTAAGTAAGTATGGTAAACCCCCAAACCTTTTAACTTTTCTATTTTTGTGTGAAAATCTTAATGCGGTACACAGAATACATCCACTTACCAAGTTTCAACAGTATAATTCTTATAGTTTCGGAAAAAAATGGCTGTGACATACGGACGGACAGACAGACAGAAAGACAGACAGACATGACGAATCTATAAGGGTTCCGTGTTTTGCCATTTGGCAATGGAACCCTAAAAAAACATAAAATGTAGAATGTTAATTCATCATTTTTAACCCCCGACGCAAAAACGATGGGGTGTTATAAGTTTGACGTGTCTGTGTGTGTGTGTGTGCGTGTGTGTGTGTCTGTCTGTGGCATCGTAGCTCCCGAACGGATGAACCGATTTTGATTTTGTTTTTTTTTGTTTGAAAGGTGAATTAGTCGGGAGTGTTCTTAGCTATTTTTGATGAAAATCGGCCCATGATGGCCGCCGCCACAAAATGGCGGATTACATATTTTTTCACAACTTCCTTAATATGGGTATCAAATGAAAGGGCTTAAATAGTAGAATACTATACACTATGATAAATTTCAAATCCAAGATGGCCGTCACCACAAAGTGGCGAATTACATTTTTTTTTCACAACTCCCTCAATATGGGTATCAAACGAAAGGGCTTGACTTGTAGAATAGGTACTATACGCTATTACAAATTTCAAATCTAAGATGGCCGCCACCACAAATTGGCGAATTATATATTTTTTTCACAACTCCTTCAATATAGGTATCAAATGCAAGGGCTTGACAAGTAGAATAATGTACACTATATTGAAAGGGAATGAGGAATATTAACCAACGAAATGAAAACTAAAAACTTGAAAATATTTTTTTGTCTGATCAATGCTCTAGAATGATGAGGAAAGTGGAGTGATGACTAGTACCTACGACCACTGAGTTTGACTATTTTTATTACGAATGGAATTATCCTACTTAAAAAGCGTAGGTATTTCTACATCAGATAGTGTCGCAGTCCCATTTTATAAACTAGATCTGATATACCTAAGATATCTAATAGCTATGAAATACTTGTACGAAAGTAATAGGATATAATAATATATATAAAAAAATCTGTTTAGTCTTAAAAATTATTCTTCAACTACAATTCAATTAATACCTAATTATTTTTTGACGGATAAAAAACCAGATTAAACACCAAATTATCTGAATCGTAAAACGCAAGAAAAAAAGAAATGAAATACAAAAATTAAGGAGTCCCTACAAAAAGCATGAAATAAAAAATTAAATTAAAAATTTTAAAAACCCCCGACACAAAAAATTAAGTTAAATTAAATGTAAATAATTGGCAAAGGATCAAATAATATAAAAACCCCCAACTTAAAGAATCTGTTTTAGTCTCGTTACCTAGATTCTTTAAGTTGGGGGTTTTTATATTATTTGATCCTGTGCCAATTATTTACATTTAATTTTATTTTATTTTTTGTGTCGGGGGTTTTTTAAATGTTTAATAAGAAACCAAATTGAATATGAACGCAGCAATGAGTGAATGAGAGTGTATGTGCGGGAAGGAGAAAGGAAAGGGGGAAGATGGCAAGCGAGCTAAAGGGATAAGACGTTTGTCGTTTTTGTAAGAAGTTATTAAAAATATATATGTATATATATATAAAGAAGTTATCATGAAATGAAGTTTATTTCGGTCATCTACACACCCTCTACATACATACATGCAATACTCAAACAATACAAACACCACTATAATACAATGCTACAATTAACAACTACAAATAAACAATACTACATTATAGTATTGTTTTTCTCGGCTTGAACGCAGTAGTTTCTACATCGAACAGTAGTAGGTACACTAAATTAACGAGGCAGTCAAATTACAATTTAGTATCAAAATACAAAAGAAGATTTCAAAAATGAAAAATATGAAACGAAACTCGCCATATTTTTTGTGAAAAATAACAAAAATATAGAGGGTTCTAGCAATTTATCTTTTTGTGTTACTTATTAGAGTCAGCTGAAGTAAATGGGTGACTTAACCCGGAGTCATTGTTGTAAGAAATTACTTGTGGACATTGAAGAGGGTCGTTACGACCCTCTGTCTTTAATTTAATCTGTTTTTCAGATAACAGGTTCCTGTAATGTATCGTGAAAGTAAGTTTTAAATATACACTGTAGTCTATTTTTATAATAGGTTAATTAATGTTATTTTTAGGTGTTGACGTATTTTTCATCATAATAGGAAAAGGCTAAGCTCACGACAAATAAATATATTCTCTCTTTGTTTCTTTGTGTAGACAGTGTAAGTACCTATTTATACATAGACATGAATTTAAAAGCGATTTCAACAGCAACGTCAATAATTGACGTCATAGCAGTTTTAATCGCTTTTGAATACTTAAATACATTTAATAAACCGTCAATGGAACCTAGGTAACAATTACTTTAAACGATCATACAGTTATGAAACTAGTTATTTCAAACGTAATAGCATAGACGGATAGTTTAATTTTATATTTCTCCTTCATTTGGTGACAGCCCTACTTTATTGCCAGCAAGATTGAGTGAAGTACTATTACAGGTAAAAGGGAGATGGAAATAATAACAATAAGAACGAATTAAGTGGTCTTAATAACAGGGTCTGTCGTTCCACAGTAATAGCGAGGTAAGTTTGTGACGGTTCCCTAATTGTTTCTAAGATTCTTACAAACAATGAGAATATTGTTGGTACTAGGAAGGTATGTCCATAGTTTACTAGCGTGTTCATTGTGGAAATAAAATTTTGCGAGCACTATAATCGAGATCCGAAGACGTACGAAGGTTTGCGATGTCGGAAATCGAGTTATGGAATCCAATGGAGTTGGGCAGGACACCTGGGGAGGCGCAGTGATGGCAGGTGGAGTGAGGCAGTGATCGAGTGGCGTCCAAGGACTGGAAGACGAAGTGTCTGTCGTCCGGCGGCGAAATGGGCGATATTTTTACCATTGCGGGTAGAACCTGGATGAGGCTCGCATAGGAGCGTGGAAATTGGACAAGAAAGGAGAGGCACGTGCTCTGCATTTGATGAAGTCTGCCTGTCAATGATGATAATGAGCACTATAATTACATTGGAAGAAAACGTACCTACTATTTATTGCACGACTCAAGCATAAGAGAGTGCCTTATGATCGAAAAAAAAAACCAGCAACTGTTTCTATTGTTAATACTCCTGCTAGTACCTACTAGTAGAACCTATTTTTTTTTTATACCATTGTATAGATCATTTACTGGAAATTAATTCTGTACTTATCAAAAATTGATTGAATGCAGTAGAAACGAAAAAAAAACATTAAAATATTATGAAAAAAATCCCGTCAATCTAGTGTGAAACCTGAAAACATTGTAGCTTGTGAAAATATCAATTATATGTTTTCTTTTTATAGATTCGTTTTAAGAGAAACCCTATTGAAAATTGCTCTTTTATTCAAAGTAGTTTAATAATAATTAATAAAAAACTAACTATATTCATACATCATCATCATCATACTCATCATCATCATGATCATTTATACTTATCTATGGTTTTTATACGATCAAATGAGCATTATGAGTCATGCACTATTGGATTTTCCAATTTCTTTTGTTTTGCGTTGTTTATATTGATACTTACACAAGGAAATAGGACTCTTTGGGTAGTAGTAAACCATGTGAAAGAGCTGAACTGGGCAAGTTACTACCAATAAACAGACTTCTGTTACTAAGCGGCTTTGCTATGTTACCGAAGATGGGTGTGTGTAGAACGTTCTATAGCATTTTACGTTTTGTGCGCGTAGGTAAACACTTTTTACTGCATACGAAAAGGGTCGGTCAAAATATAAAATAACAATAATTAAATCAATGCTATTATTGTACAGATGCCAGCGCATCAAGCTACTGCAATCTGTCAAAATTCTTTAATAGATTTTTAACTTTATCGCTAAAGTATACGGTTCAAAGTTGATTGGGAAAATTTGACAGTTTCGGGTAGCTTTATGTGCTGGCGTCTGTACCTATAGCTTACTATACTTGGAATGTCTTATGGAAAATGGATGATTATTTTTTATAAAGTTGATTTTTTATTTTTTTAAATGGCATAAGACTCCCTCGGTCTGTCTCACAAATAAAATATTAAATAATAATTAATTTTGTCTCGCTAGTCGTTGCTAAACATGAAGGGGTTTGTGTATAAATAATAACACCCACATGGGTCGATGGCTTGCCGCAGTCAGTTCGTCAATTGACCGTTCATCACACATCGGGACCCCTCCGTGCCTCGGAAAGCACGTTAAGCCGTTGATCCCGGTTGTCATTTGCAGATCTTTGACAGTGTTATGGGTAGTCAGAAGCCCAAAAGTCTTACAACCAATTAAGACTGGTTGTCAGACTTTTGGGCGTCTGACTACCCATAACAAACAAGGGGTATTCATAAATGTTACGGGCTATGGGCTATAGGCAGTCGTTTCATGTAAAATACTGGTATTCAGCTGCATCCGGTTAGACTGGAAGCCAACCCCAACATATTTGTGAAAAGGCTAGGAAGATTCAGTCGTCGCTCAAAAGTAAATATTTTAGGTGTGACTACGTTGGAGAAAATTTCAAAGTATTCTTGAAGACTTGTAAAACACAAAAGCGACGACAAGAAATTTAATATTGTTGCCACGTGTAATAAGGTATGTTTGTGCTTCTTGTACATATAAGGGTGATGAACGACGGTAAACATTTTTACGAAATTAAAATATCACTCGAGGATAGACGCGAGGAAAACGGTGAGAAAATAAATTTCAACTAAGTACGTAAATCTCTCCGTAAAATCTTTGACACTTATAGCCATTTTAATAAATGACCAGAATTAACAAACAGAACGAGTTAAGGTCAAAGTAATTGCACTAGTAATTTTTGATAACATCAGCTAACGGTATACCTAAGAAACAGTACACTCAGTCGAACAAAGAATAAACTATAATCCTTTATCATCGCAACCACTGGCATCCCAACTTACACTAAATCCACGCTACCACAGATCATTGCGACAGATAAATCAAACTGTCCTAATTCGTCCTTTACAATTGGCGAGCATGTACCGGTAATCCATGATCACGAGACGACCGGCTTCTGGACCCCCGAGACTCGTGTAATAAAGCTTACCCCGATTCGATTAAGCCAGTAAATCAGACTGTCGTCTCGCATAGATATAGAGGGTTAACTTCTGATTTCACGTGTTCCTGACTCCTATCTCGCAGGACGGAAATTGCCAAGAAAACATGGCGACCACCCGAGGCCTGCTACTTCTTATTTATTTTTATTTCTTCGGACCGTACCGGTATCCGGACACAGCGGTCGGTAAATAAATTGTAGTTTTAGGGCGGTTTATATTGCCATTAAAGACGAATAGAGTCATAAATCAATTTATTACCGACGTAAATGCTGGGACGTCGCTAAATAGCCGTTTACCTGATTATAGAGTGCCTTACTGCCGTTTGTATATAAACTAGTGTTATGGGAATTAGAATAGGGTTGTTGTTACTTTGAGAAGTACCTAATTACTATTCAATATTATGCCATTTATATTTTATTCGTTTTGTACCAATGATAAAGCAATAGCTAGCTTTTACTGATCTAATCAAAAGATCAAAGTATGTATATTTCGTATTCTCATTGCAACAATACCACTAACACAAATAAACATTAATTGAAACCTGAAATGTAAAACAGTTACCATCGTCTTTATTGCTATGGTACCTATATAGGTACTATTGGAATAACTATGAACCTACGTTAGAGCTGCAGTAAAAATTGCATTATGGCGAGTTTTATAGCCATATGAAGACTCCTCTAGTGCATGCCTAAGTACCCTTATGGTCTAAATGTCTATCTTTATAACTGGATCTACGGTACCTACCCTCTCTAGGCTTGAGTAGAATGCAAGTACATTTTTCTTGGTTGAAATGGAACCTAATAATGCTTTTCTTTGCTCGGTGGTCGAATTCGGGGGACAAAGGACGTCTGTAATTTTTTTTTTTTTGTAAAATACAGCATTACCAATCATCTGCCTAGCCTTTTCCCAACTATTTTTGGGGTCTGCGGCTGGTTGGCGACTGCCTATCTGACCTCCACAACCCAATAACTAAGTAACATGATACCCCTGGTAAGACTGGTTGTCAAAACTTTCGGGCTTCTGACGACTCGTAACGACTGTCAAATATCCACCAATGACAGCCCGGAGTCCCGGACCAACAGCTTAGCAAGCTTTCCAAGGCAAGGAGGGTCTCGGGGCTTGAAGATGGTCACCATCCACGGGCCGACCGCGGAAAGCGTATAGCTTAATCTGTTCGATCAACCCGTGCGCCTATTTTTACTAAGCCACGAGCCCCTTTTGTAAAATACAGCCTTAATTAAATATTGTTTTAATGCTGCTTACTTATATCTTACTTATATCTTTACAGATAGATCTGTATTGCATTTTTTTTTTTTTAATTTGTTTAACAACTTAAACATGGCTACCCTAACAAGGCTTGAACAAATCCACAATACAGATTGCAACAGAAAAAAAAACCGGGCAAAAGCGAGTCGGACTCGCGCACCGAGGGTTCCGTAACATCCGGGTTTATGCATAAGGTTTATGTTTATGAAATTAAATGTTTTTTTTGTACTTTTGAGTTGATTGAATGAATGGTAAATTGCGGTTTACGATTTATGACGTATTAAAAAAAAACTACTGACTAGATCTCGTTCATACCAATTTTCGGTGGTAGTTTACATGGTAATGTACATCATATATTTTTTTTAGTTTTATCATTCTCTTATTTTAGAAGTTACAGGGGGGGACACACACATTTTACCATTTTGGAAGTGTCTCTCGCGAAAACTATTCAGTTTAGAAAAAAATGATATTAGAAACCTCAATATCATTTTTGGAGACCTACCCATAGATACAACACACGTATGGGTTTGATGAAAAAAAAATTTTGAGTTTCGGTTCTAGGTATCCCCATACCTAGAACCGAAACTCAAAATTACCCCTAAAATTTATTGTTTTTTTTTCTATTTTTGAGTGAAAATCTTAATGCGGTTCACAGAATACATCTACTTACCAAGTTTCAACAGTGTAGTTCTTATAGTTTCGGAGAAAAGTGGCTGTGACATACGGACGGACAGACAGACAGACAGACGGACAGACAGACGGACAGACAGACAGACAGACATGACGAATCTATAAGGGTTCCGTTTTTGCCATTTGGCTACGGAACCCTAAAAATACCACTTCACCCTGCAACAGAAGGCTGTGGTCCGTTGCACTATTTACTTGAACCCACTCCTATCCTAACGTACTCGTATTGGGTTTAGTTTGAGAGGCTGGCAAAGGTTTATTGAGCATCCACCTTTTACTCCTCTCTAGACCAAGAAAGGAGATTACTTAGAATATTTTAAGACATATCTACGTCTCGACAAAGTGTGTTTGCAATTTCACAAAACGTTACTTAAATCGAGCATTAGGATATCAGGTGGTTATCTTCCCACGCAAGTCAAGCATCCCTGCGACGACGAGAGGGGAGACTCCCCTTTGTTGTATTAAAGCTTCTTATTCATGGTAAAAGGAAGGTGAGCTATATTTGCTGAATATTATTTTCCGTAACATCAAAAAATGTGTGTAATGTATGTGTAACATATATTGTTCAGCACATTTTTATATACGGTAATACTAACGCCAAAAGCTTATAGTATTCAAAAGAAAAACTAAATAACAAGAAATAATTTCTTGACTTTAAAGTTACTTAGAGTGAGTAATAATAAAAATGGATGAACATACATGAAAAACGTATAGACGAACATAATAAAACCTCCTCCTTTTTCGAAGTCGATTAAAAATAACCCTTGGTGTAACCAACTCTCAAATTTCATGTTCGCAAGAGAATTCCGCTGTTGCCAGCAGGAAGCTAAATAAATCGTACAATAAGGGAATGTTTTTGACCCTCCTTTTTTTGGGACCGCAAAATAGTACACCCACTAAGTGGTACTTACTCACTTTAAAACAATTAGCTACAGTCAGTTCCTAGTTCCAGTAGTCTGTGTGGTGCCGGACTTAAAGAATAGCACCACCCCTTACTTCCCGTGGGTGTCGTAAAAGGCGACTAAGGGTCGTTCCGGAGAATGGGCAGCAGCGTTCTCTATGTATTCCACCATCATGCCATACTACGATCGCCAACCCGCCTGCCAAGCGTGGCGATTATGGCAAACCCTCCCAAAATTGGGGGAGGCCTATGTCCAGCAGTGGACGTCTATCGGCTGAAACGACAGTCAGTTCCAAAAATATCTGATGAAAATGTAAACCAACCCTGTTCAAATTATCTGTGCAAATTATTAAGCAATCACTCACTAAAGGCAATTTAGTAACACTTATATGTACTTAGAAGGTTTCATCTTTATATTTCATCAGTTTTCCAACAATTATTGTTGTTAACGCAGGTACGTTTTCTGAAGCATTTCTTTATATTTTTATTAGATACTATTGAAACACACCATAAATAACTTGATGTTTTTAACTAAGAACAACCTCTATCGTCAGATCTTATTTACGGCTCTATATACCTAGACATAAATACATAGGCAAACAACATAAGACCACAAGGTTGACAGCTGAATAAGATATAAGATACTGTGAGCGCTGGATCGACGTTACCTCGTAGCGCTTGTAATTCAAGGAGACAGGGGATACCTGTCACCATTTCCAGAACTTTATTTACTAGAATGTAAGCTTATGCAGGCTTTACACAGGTGAGTATAGCCGCACGATTTTTACCGTGCGGTGAAAATCGACTGTCTGAATAGCAATTTGGTGACTAAAATCGCAAGTTCCAAAGTAGGTTTCGACTATTGTCGAGCGGCGACAGGTCGCATGCGGTGGGTGACTAAAATCGACCTTGAACATGCTCAGTAGCAGGCGATCGCCCGCCGCATTTTGATGCAAAATAAACTAGTCATTTGCGATTTTTGTCGACCTGTGTAAATGGCGCTTCGGCTTACGTAGCAATTTGGTAAGCACGGCGAAAATGCGAGGCGACCTAGTGTAAATCCCCTACTATTATACATACATTTTCCTGTAACAGTATTCCTGGTAGACGATTTAGAAGGTGTATTAAGGCCGCGTTCACACCAAACGTATGTGCGCCGACCTTGAGCATCAAGTTCAAAATGTATGAAAAAACAACGTCAACGTCAACGTCAGCCCCGGCTATCCGTTCTTTTTCATACATTCTCATACTCAGTGGCCGACTATACGTTTGGTGTGAACATGGTATAAATCTCTCTGATGCAGAACAGCTACGTCATATTGAACTGAATTTGAAAAATATCATATTCCTTGCTTTATTTTTGATAGAACCAGCCATATAAGACGATCCTATTAAAAGGCTGCTTTTCATGGAATTATTGCATAAATAGGTTTTACCCTGAAAATAATAATGGACATATTCAGTGGAAGTCTACGGGGCCGTCTCCACGAGCGAGAGAATCGCGGCGATAGTCTCGCAGTGCCATCAAATTTTCACCGCGATGAAATCGCCGTGAACACGTTCTAAGGGAGTGTATAGAATTACGTGGCACGACGATAATATCGCCGCGATTCTCTCGCTCGTGGAGACGCCCCTACGGGCTGGTAAGATGGGTATCTTATAAAAGCATCTTGTAACTAGTAAATGTAATCTTAACTCACAAACTAAAATTAAATGAAATTGTCATTTTATGAAATGAATGATAATGTCAAAAATACTAAGAAAACGTTGATAATTACACATCTTCTTACACATGGCTGTACACAAATGTTGGGATTAGCTTAGGATTTAAGCGTGATGTCGTACTTAGGCGTCGTGATGATACATAAATGATAACTGAAGCATATAAATATTAACAAAAGCTCACCCTTAAAATTATAATATTGCCAACCTGGTAATTGCTGAAGGTATCACTTTTCGTAACAACAATTCCCAGACAATAATAAAACATGACTAAGGTTGAAACTGTAATTAGGTAGGTAGCTGTTTTAAATATGTTCTCAACTATGGGCTGATTTTTAAATCATTTGATAACTTTAATCGAGGAATAATTTTGTAATGACCGTTATAATGACAGTAATACTGACAGTTATTTCATACAAAAACTGTCAAATGTCAATTTTATTCCTTGAATAAAAGTTATCTGGCGATGCAAAAATTCAGTCCTTAGAGCTCGTACAGATCTGCGACACCGTGCCGCGATGGCTGTCGCAAGCGGTCGCTGACACAGGTCAGCGACGACGATCCCCGACCGTCGCGTGACCACCTGCGACTGCCCACGACCAGCACAGATACCAGGGGGCCTAAAAAGGCCACTTTGGCAGAATCATAAAAGAATAACATAATGGACAGTTAACTGTTAGGTTAATCGTATGAAATCCCATTGGAGAAGCATTTTTCAGTTTTTATTTTTGTCTGTGCTAAAATACCAATCAATCCAATCCAAATCCGATCCCAATCTCTTTGTTTTACCTACATAGTGCAGCGAAAAAAAGAAAAACACGGACTGTCTTCGCAATATTATAATTCATAATGTTATCCTTTTATGATTCTGCAAAGTGGCCTTTTGAGGCCCCCTGATGGTTTCCGAATGAATGTAGTATGGGAGATAAGGTTTAAGGCTTTTATTCCTTACTTTAATCATTCTATAAACACTCATATTTTTAATCAAATCAATCAATAAATCGATGTCCAAGTCGTTCATTTTTGCGAAAAGAAGTACGTCATGTCTCGTCCATGCGCTGCCGACTGCTGGATAGAGTGCCGCGATCGAGGGACAGCAACCGTCGCCGACAGTCGGCGACCGTCGCCGGCAGTCAGCGACAGCTGTCGCACAGTGTCGCAGATGTGTAAGAGCTCTAAGTGAAATCTTTGTAATTTCTTATTGAGAATTAAATTTACAAACAATAACTGTAACATAGACAAATAGATCAGCGGTGCTATTCTTTAAAAATCTCACCGTGAAAACTTAGGTGAAGTGAGCGTGGAGTGAGCTGTGACTAGTGTCAATTCCTAGCAAAACAAACTCACTTAACCTAAGTTTTCACGGTGAGATTTTTACAGAATCGACCGGCAGCGGTGCTATTCTTTAAAAATCTCACCGTGAAAACTTAGCGTGGAGTGAGCTGTCAATAGTGTCAATTCCTAGCAAATACAAACTCACTTCACCTAAGTTGACACGGTGAGATTCTTACAGAATCGACCGGCAGTAGTGTTATCCTGTTCTTTTTACAGAATAGCACCGCAGGTAGAATCACAGCTCACTTTAAGCTCACTTCACTTAAGTTATCACGGTGATCTTTTTACAGAATTCACCTGTCTTAATGGTGAGATTTTTACAGAATAGACCGGCAGGTCATTTTATGAAATGCAAGTGACATTGAAGCTTAGGATTAAGTAATAACAAGGTCAACTATACTTTGCTCACACACACATGGTCTTTGATTGACTTTACCGACGATTATACAACATCAAACTCATCGCAAGTAGAAACCTGTAACTTTGAAACAAAGTGCCTAAAACGTCTTAACAATATCAGCTCCAAAGTTTTTGAAATCGATCCGTCTTAATTATAAACGTTCGTTCAATGTGATTAACAAATGGCTTTAATCCTAAGTTCGACAAGATAATTAATTTGAAACGTAAGTAGAGTCAAACTTTAGGCAAACGATTTTAGCTTGACTGATTGTGTTCGGCAAATAACAGCAATTTGGGGAGGGATGAAGATTACTTTTGCGTTTGATTATTACGCGTGCCTACTAACTATAAAATATCTTTAAGACGCATGTAGACAAAGATTCACAGATCTGCACAAAGTGATATCTATTAAAGAATAAAAAAACCTAAAAATAAAATATGAAGAAATCACAACTGTCGGACTATTTAGTACATTACATTATGTACAGTTACATACTAATATATTTCCAAAACTTCAGTTTAAGTTACATCAATGAGGTCTCGACCCCAAAAACTAGGACATCCTGTATGACAGGGGTCTAGATTTCACCAGTTACATGGATCAGCATGAGAATGCTTAAACTAAATACAATCTAGTGATTTTTTAAATTTTATTAGGAAATAAAGTGTATAAAAAATCTCTAATTTTGGTGGAAATACCAAAAAACAGGAATTTAATACAACAGATTTTATTACAACAACAGTATACGCGCCTTTCATCTACCTGATACCAATTCGTACGTTATAAATGTTTATTTTCCGCCAAATATAAAGCTGAAACCCGATTCAGCGGTGTGACGTAACGTGAATCCGCGATTTCAGTCTGTCACATCACATCACGGCACAATTCGCGTTTGTCTCGCGTTCGATACAACAGCAGCGAGGCAAATTAACTCGCGTTAACGCGAAATAGCTCAGTGGTTGCGTTAAATGTAACATTAATTACTTGTTATACAGGTTTAAAGGGAAATCGAGGCTTTAATATGTCCCCGATAACTTTAATGGTTTGCCGATGCAAAATTTTCCTTTGTACGCTTGTAGTTTGTGCGGAAATTGTAAGTGCTAACCATATATCGCCTGATATATAGTTTTGTGGAATTGTTTTGGAAATTTCAAAGCTTAAGTATTTATTTGATGTCAGGCTAAGTTGCAAGCATGATCTCAGATGAAAGATATTAAGAATTATTGGCTACTTAAATATTTATTAGCTAATTATTTGAAAGATATTAAGAATTATTGGCTACTTAAATATTTATTAGCTAATTATTATTTACTTAGCTATTTTTTCTGGTATTGTTCGTCGAATCGCTGAGCTCCTTAAGTTTTGAGTTGAGTTGTACGATTACTGACAAATGCATGCTCTGACTGGTTAGGTCCACTCAATATTTCAGGTTCTTTCCTCAAAAGACCATTTCAGACACCAATCTACATGGTCATCACATGATTTGACCAAGATTATCTCAGCGGGGTAATTGCGTAACACACTATCAGTAGCAATGGGTTTCATTTTGACAGTTCAACAAAAGACCATTGCAGACACCAATCTACATGGTCATCACATGATCTGACCAAGATTATCTCAGCGGGGTAATTGCGTAACACACTATCAGTAGCAATGGGTTTCATTTTGACAGTTCAACAAAAAAACATTTCAGACACCAATCTACATGGTCATCACATGATCTGACCAAGATTATGTCAGCGGGGTAATTGCGTAACACACTATCAGTAGCAATGGGTTTCATTTTGACAGTTCAACAACATTCATTGCGTTATTTACGTTATTCAGCAGTCACATTTTTCGTAAATATGAAACAATGGATTGGGTAACACACTACCAATCTCAATCTGAAACATTTTGTACGATATTACAAAATGTTTCAGATTGAGATTGGTAGTGTGTTACGTAATTAGGGTGCTGCGGTGCTATTTTGTAAAAATCTCACCGTGAAAACTTAGGTGAAGTGAGCGTGGAGTGAGCTGTCAATAGGGTCAATTCCTAGCAAAAACAAACTCACTTCACCTAGGTTTTCACGGTGAGATTTTTACAAAATCGACCGGCTGGACTTTAAAAGAGACTGTGACCTCTGAGTTTGTTTCGACTTCTTTTCAGAGTATTCAGATACGAAACGCCGACCTCATCTAGTTTCTTATATAAGATTGACGTGTAAAAGTGTTTTTATAAACCTGCTTACAGAAATAAAAATCATTTCTCATTTATCTGTATTAAAATCCGCATGTTGTTGCTGTACAAACCATACAATGCTACACAACAAATGGCAGAAAACTAGAGTATAACTTCTTATTGTAGTCAAACTACAACAAGTGCATTGTTTTTATTTCAAAGAACTTGAATCCCGGGTCATAAGACCGGTGGTCCTTCAGACAGAATAATAAAATCCGGGAAATTTCCGGCATCCCGCCTTCGTGTATGTCCGTTTTAATATTTTATTTCGCTTCCTTGTAACGCAGTAACTTGGCCGGAATGTCGTCCATGATTAAATGTTTCGTATAACATATTATGTAACAAGATGTGGTTACATATTCACTTAGTGTTGTCTGTTGAAATTTTCGGGCAATCAGTAAAGGAAAACAGGGGGCCTAAAAAGGCCACTTTGGAGACTCATAAAAGGATAACATTATGAATCGTAATATGGCGAAGACTGACCGTGCTTTTCTTTTTTTCACTGCACTACGTAGGTATAATCAAAGAGATTGGGTTTGGATTTGGATCGGATTGATTGGTATTTTAGCACAGACAAAAAAAAAATAACAGAAAAATGCTTCACCAATGGGATTTGATACGATTAACTTAACGGTTAACTGTCCATTATGTTATCCTTTTATGATTCTGCCAAAGTGGCCTTTTTAGGCCCCCTGGAAGCTATACATAAAATATTATCACTTTCGAACCTTTACTTTACCTTTACATGGAATTTGTGAGCTTCAAGGTTATCTTTTATTGCAAACTAGATATTCATATGGTGACTGCCTCGTTGTCAGTTTTCAGTCTAGTGGCCGCAAACGCTATTCCTGGACCACGAGGTCCTGGATTCGATACCCAGGTCGGGAAAAGAGTAATTGGGTTTTTCTATTAGGAATTTCTAAGTAGCAGCCTGGAGTCTTGATTCGTGCCCGGTTGATGATAATAGGCTTGCTCCCTATTACATGGGGCTTAAAAATAACTAGCATTATGTGGGTGTGCTATAGGTACACCTCTGCCTAACCCTTCAATCAACACAGCCTATCGCAGTCCACTGCTGGACATAGGCCTCTCACAGACTGCGCCACAGCACCCTGTCCTCCGCCTTCCGCATCCAGTCTACCCCAGCCACCTTCTTTAGGTCGTCCGTCCATCTAGCCTAACCCTTTGGTGACTTTAATTATTTTGGAATAAAATCTTATCTAAACTAATATTATAAAGACAAATAAGATTTGATTTCTTTTTGTATGTTTGTTTGTCACGATTTCATGCTAAAACGGCTGAAAGAATTTTGATGAAATTTGGCACATGGGTAGACCATGACATAGATTAGAACATAGGGTACTTTTTTACCTGATATTCCACGAAATCGATACATATGCGGGTCAAACCGCGGGGCGCAGTTAGTTGTAAAATAAAACAGCTTTCTCACCGAGCTGGAAAACAACATTTCTGTTAAGTCTCCATTTAAGAAAAAAGAAAAGCTGTACTTTTCTGCGCCAATAAGAACAATCAAGTTGGTTGCAATGAAGTTTATTTTCCTCCTTCCTTACCACTAAGATTCCTAAGCTCTATGGTCGGTCCATTGAGCGTGGGGGTGAGTTTTCCTAAGTGTGTCACGTTTAAAGACATTTAAGTAGGTTGTAGAAGAATCGACCATGAAAAAATCCTCGGTACCATAAAATAATATAGGTACAAAACACGACAATATGAATAAATTAAACTACGTATATCTAGTAACGCTCCCAGTCTACATACAAAAATTCAGTCAAATATATCCAATAGTTTAGTCACTATAGATAGTTAAAGATTGGCAAAACCCATATTCAGCCCATCACTACTATGTATTTAGTTAAATACTCTTATGCATTAGTATTACCAGTCTTTTCATTTATTGTCGTATTTTACCTGCACATTTTATAAAATTAACCTGTAGTTGGCTTTATACCTACAAAGTAATTTAAAGCATCTATTCTTGTTTTTAGGTCTATCACGTAGTATTAAAAAAAAAACCGGGCAAGAGCGAGTCGGACTCGCGCACCGAGGGTTCCGTAACATCCGGGTTTATGCATAACGTTTATGTTTATGTAATTAAATGTTTTTTTTTTTATATTTGAGTTGATTGAATGAAAGGTAAATTGCGGTTTACAATTTATGACCCACACGTATGGGTTTGATGAAAACAAAAATTTGAGTTTCAGTTCTAAGTATGGAGAACCCCAAAATTTATTGTTTTTATTTTCTATTTTTGTGTGAAAATCTCAATGCGGTTTACAGAATACATCTACTTACCAAGTTTCAACAGTATAGTTCTTATAGTTTCGGAAAAAAGTGGCTGTGATATACGGACGGACAGACAGACAGACATGACGAATCTATAAGGGTTCCGTTTTTTGCCATTTGGCAACGGAACCTCAGAAATGAAATTGTTTTATTTTGCGTATCTCGGGACCATGGGGCCCCGGTTCTTTGGAAGGCGTACGAGAGGCCGAAGCCAACTCGCAGTGGTCCCTTAGGAAATTTTAATGAAATGCGGCATCAAAATGTTTTGTTATTACTTATATTTTATAAACGCTACTTTGCATGCCATTTTAAAATTATACATATTTTCTTTTGTATAACGTACAGGTATGCTAATTAACAGTAACGTGCTTTATTATAATTTAGATACGAGGACATGCGAGATCTATAATTATGATCTAAATTAAAGGTTAATGTTGTGTATGTATTTATATGTATAAATAAACTTCAAGTAAAGCATGGCCATGAGTGTTGAGGCAAGATTCTCATTTCACATTATTTATTCAACAAGAAACACTGCATTGTTTTGTGGCCTTACACTATGATGTAAACGCAATTTTCAACAATCTTCTTTAGTTATCAACACTTTAGTTAAATATATTCGCACTGTTGAAATAGACTTACTGTTAAAATGCTTACTAAACCAATTAATTGTAAAACGTCTGTCAAAAGGAGATATTATTATTTACTAGCTGTGCCCCGCGGTTTCACCCGCGTAATTGTCGATCCCGTGGGAATATCGGGATAAAAAGTAGCCTATATCCAGGGTGTCAGCTACCTCCATACAAAATTTTATCAAAATTGGACCAGCTGTTTGAGCGTGAAGACAAACATATAAACACACACACACACCCCCACACACACACTCACACACACACTCACAAACTTTCGCCTTTATAATATTAGTGTGATGTGACTAGCTTCTGCCCGCGACGTCGTCCGCGTAAAATTTCTTGTCTCCCGCCCCACCCCATCGCATCGCATCGCCTGCCCACGCTATTACTTCGTTTTCTTTTTGCCCGGCTCCTAAGAGTCCTGGCGTGAAGTTAAATAGCTTATAGCCATCAATGTTCTTCGAGTTCAATACAACAATGCATTCTGGATGCTGTTGGGGCTTCCACACTTCTGCAGTGCATCGGGAATGTTTGCTGATGCGCACACTGATGGCTTCGCAGCGATCAGACGTAAGCGTATCGCGTCGCTGCTGCAGAGGGTCCGGGGCAGTTCTAGCAGTCTCCTGAATGTCATTGCAAGGAAGTTTGATTGCCCGCTCGTCCATTATTTGACCAACCTGCATGTGTACTAACAGTTTTTTTTATGTTTTACTAACAAATTATGGATTTATAATTCTGAAATAAAATGATTATTATATTACTAGCTGCTGCCCGCGACGTCGTCTGCGTGAAGGCTCTACAGCACCAAAAATACCTAAGATGCCAGTGTCGCTATAGCATTATAAGTAAACAACTTTTAAAATAGCATTAAAATATTTTTTTTTTTTTGCAAGCGAAGCAAGTGAAGGGATTTATATGGGAATCCTGCTGAGTTCAGTCATAATATGTGACTGAAGGAAATAGAGAAAATAATGCAGGAATATATTCCAGGACACAAAAGAGTAAAAATACATACAAAGGTATCATACCTTACAACACTTCCCTATAAACTACGTTGGTAGTTATGCTGCCAGGAGCCAAAATGTAAAGAGAGTCAGGACTGGTGAGGCGCGCAACTCGTCCTGAGGTCGACACCCGCTGCCCTCAGTGTCTGCCCCTGCGACTTATTGATGGTCATTGCGAAGCAAACACTCACGGGGAACTGTACGCGCTTGAACTGGAACGGGAAGTTATGAGGTATGAGGGGAATGCGTGGTATGAATACTGCCTCACCGACGCCACAACCCGTATGAATTTCCACCTCAATGGTGTGTCTGTGGAGCAAGATGATTTTAAGGCAGGTCCCGTTACACAACTTCGGAGGAGATAGGTTCCGAAGAAGCATAATCGGGACACCGACCTTCAGCTTGATGGTATGCGCTGGAAGTCCACTTGCTGACAGGGAGTTCAGAAATTCCACGGGATAATGTGTGGCGTCATCTTGCTCGACAACTGTGTTTATCGAGGTGTAGACCACTTCATTCCCCTCAATTTCCGAGAGAATGCATTCGTTAATTGCTGCAGCCTGATCATTTTTGGGCGTCAAAATGGCCCGCTCACACACCCAAGAATTCTGCTGGTGCGGTATACGACTGATGTCCCCGTACACTCAGCGAGTGAGTTCTTCTAAGCTGGATACCACTCTACCGAGAGACTCTGGAAGCACCACCTGTCCACCTCTCTCTTCTGGTAGAGTGCCTTCGCCAAGACTTAGAAGGACATCGGAGAATTCTTGCGCACGTGCATTGCCGCCGAGCCGAGCTCTCATATTAATGGTCAAGCGCAGCGTACGAACTCGTGACCACAACGAAGATCGTTTCAACTAAGCATTCACCTCGTCAGCCCTCGATCCCCGCGTCGCCACGGGAAGCGTTTGCCGGAAATCGCCACTGAACAGAACTGTGACACCACCCATCAAATATGGTTCCTGCGGATGTCTTGCAGGGTTCTGTCCACGGCCTCAACTGCCTTCCTATTGGCCATCGTACACTCATCCCATACGATCAGAGAGCAATCCTTGAGCACGTGTCCCTTATCGCTGTTACGTGACACACCACAAACAGGCGTTTCGGCGCTCGATGGGAATTTTAAACTAAATCGATGGGAATTTTAAACATGGCATGTGCTGTCGTGCCACCCGGAAGCAGTGTGGCAGCGATTCCCGACGACGCAACAGCAATAGCAATTTTGCCTTGCCTCCTGACCTCTGCAAGTATGCCAGTGGTAACAAATGTTTTTCCTGTTCCACCAGGAGCATCTAAGAAAAACATTTGACCCTGGTTTTGCCCAACGCTTTCAAGGACGGTGTCATGAATTTGTTTTTGCTCTGAAGAGAACAAAGCGACATGGTCATTTCGTATGGTGGTCATTTCGCCCGGGTCGTAATTTGTCTCAGCGTTATACTCCCGATTTCCACGGTCTTGATGCGGTAATGATTGGGGAGCTGGTAACCCATATTCAATCAGTGGATTGCCGCCGATAGAAATGACCCCATCTTGAAGTGAACTGAGACGGGGTTCAGCACGCGTTAATCAGTTACTTCGACTTCGTCTCCAGTAGCACGCCTCAAAGCTCGTAGAAAATCTTCAGACAGATGATGGCGATACTTCTCCCACAAAGCTACCGGGTTAGCGACTCCACAATACACCAAGATGACGGCAAACAGATGACGCATGCGGCTCGCCGGACTGTCACTGACGCTCGCCTCCGCGAGGGTGTCATCCCAATTTTGGTCACCGTCGAGAAGGTGACGTGCTATAATGCCATTTTAAAAGTTGTTTACTTATAATGCTATAGCGACACTGGCATCTTAGTTATTTTTGGTGCTGTAGAGCCTTCACGCAGACGACGTCGCGGGCAGCAGCTAGTTAGGTATACGACATGAAAATATATTAATTACCAAGCAATAATCAGACAGATAAATACCGAACAAAAGTATTAACAGTCAATGTTTATTTTGTACTAACAACATGAAATTGATGAAGAAATGATCATCATCAATGAACATAACTTTTTGTAGTACTTAACACCGCATTTTTTTTTAATTGTCTTCCTCAACTCTGCTCAAGATTTTGAAAGTTTTGTTGGAACTTGAATTTGTCAAAACGAACTATAGGATACAACTTTTATGAAGAAAATGCACACTACCAGCTATGAATTTTATGAATAACTAACTACTAACCTCGCCAACATGATCAAATTTAAATTATTAATTTCCTAAAAGTGTTAACATGTAACTTGGTTTGATTTTTATGAAATCTCATAGATGGCGCTGCTTCAAAATTGTCTTTATACTACTAACATTCATTAAACTATGTTTCTCTGTCCAAGTTACTTAAATAGCGTAGTTTTTATAGTGTAAAGCTAGATAATAGCATGGCTTACTCAAAAGCAACATTTAAATATGCGTCGTTAGATTACACGCTGTCACAGAATGAGTAAGAAAAATAAAGATTCACAGCTCCTCCCCCGTAGGTGATAGCGTGATAATATGTAGCCTATATATTGACCCGACCTCTTAGTAATATTTATGCAAAATTTGAAGTAAATCCATGCAGTTCTTTTTGAGTTTATCCCGGACATACATACAGACAAACGGACAAACAGACAAACAGACAAAAATTCTAAAAACTATATTTTTGGCTTGGGTATCGATTGTAGATCACGCCCCAAGTATTCTTTTAAAAAATATTCAATGTACAGTTTTGACTTTCCTACGATTTTATTATATGTATAGATTATAGCCTACCTCAAGAATTGGGCCCTCAAATGCAAACAGAGCTTTTCAAATCCGACTGGCAGTTCCAGAGATTAGCGCGTTGATATAAACAAACTCTTCAGCTTTATTATTAGTATAATACCTATCTAATCTAACTGGCCTGTATTGTCCTGCTGCAGGGCAAAGGCCGCTCTCTCCCTTTTGCATAGAATTCCAGCATAATATAATATAGATTATTAAACACAGTCAATTTGACACCGCACCTAAAAATTCCAGTTTAATATAATATAGATTTTATTGAACACAGTTAATTGTACACCATACTTAAAATTCCAGTATAATATAATATAGATTTTATTGAACACAGTTAATTGTACACCTTACTTAAAATTCCAGTATAATATAATATAGATTATTAAACACATCAATTGTTCTTCTTCTTCGTAGCACTCTTGTCGGAGCGGTCGTGGTCCTCATGTAGTTTCTTGTTTAGGGGCTGATTTGATTCGCCTCACAATTTCTCGCCACCTCCTCCGATTTCGGGTCTTTTTTGTGCACTCATACAATGGATCACCCACTGCGGATTTAGTTTGGTCAGTCCATCACATGGATGAGCGTCTGCGTGGTCTAGTACCCTCCACCCTACCCTGCACGACAAGGCGCTCAATAGAGTCTCCCTCACGCCTCGAGACATCAATTGTAGACCACACATAAATAAAAAAATGGTCAAATACATTTAAAACTAGTGTACCCATACCGCCCGGTAATGGTAAGGGTAGGTAGTATTTGTTCCTTCGGTTCTTTTGTAAGCTTTACATTCATTATTATACTATTGAAATGACCGTTGTGGGTTTTGGGGTGAAGTTTTTATATATACTGAGGTCATTGCCTCTTGTCGATACGAATACACAATACCCTCGCACCGGCAAGTGGACCTACATCCACATAAATCATGTACCCTTCTACGAATCGACAGAATATCGTGGCAGTATACGGGCATCGAGGTATTTCACCTACATGAAATAAATAATATTATTAAGAATGGTCTTAGTTTGTTGAACAGTAAACGAATTCTTACATACTTCGTAACAAACGTTTTGTATTTTCTTACTTACTATAGTACCTACATAAGTATATGCTGTATGTATGTATTTATTATATAAGTTTATTTTATTTCCCACACGACAGTATTGCTACCTGCAATACTGCCTTTACTTCTCCCTTCAATTCCATCCAAAGGTTGTCTTTAAAAATCGCTTTTAGCGATTAGACCGTCCATTATATCACCTTATTTAAAAATTTTACAATTATTTCTGTAATTTTTATGATGCGCATAATAAAAAGTATTCTATCCTATTCTATAGCAAATACTGTGGCTTATATGCCTGTCGCCTTAGACACAAAAATCTCGTTATGTCGCAAAAAATTGCACTGTAGGATTTTGTGGGATGTTGTAAGCATGACTTTCCTCGTACAATGAGTATCTTAGCCGATACTCTACTCGGAAGACAGCTCAAACTATAGTTCTGTTCTTGTGTTAGTATTTGGAAAAATGCTTATAATTGAAGTGCTGTATTACGACTTACAGAGCTACGGCTGCGCTCTAATTGTAAAAAAGGTTGTATACTTTAAAAACGTACGGGATGATTTACACCAACACACGATGCATAGCTTTCAGAAGTCAAAAAATGAAAGAAGTTTTTTCGGATTTTTTCGAGCACCACGCTGTTAGCACAGGGTATTTCGAAGCTGCAAACTTCGTTTTACACTACTGGTATCTATCCTAACAATATCCTAAAAAATCAATGCAGTGCATTTTTTTGCGACCTATGATGTCTTATATAGCAAGAGACAGGAAAAAATGGAATGATGGAAGGGAGGCCTTTGCCCTGCAGTGGGACATAACAGGCTCATAATAATAATAATAATATGATGTCATATGTGACTTACGACTATTAGAAATTAAATGATCAATAATTTCCTACAATTATTTTTGTATGTGTACAGAAAATCAACTTTCATATTATTATTCTGCTTATCCTGCAACACGTGTAACAATTTCATATTTTTCACAATTCACAATAAAAACTAAAAGCAAATACTCAGGTAGAAAGTCTTCATAAATACCAACGTAACTGTCAACTGTTATATCCGATATTAAATAAAAAAGCCAACACTAGCGGTATCGCTGTTCCGTTAACAACGTTATCGCTCCCGTCAAAGTATCAAGCCCTTCCGACTTGCACACGGATCATGATATTACACAAAAAATATAGGTTCAGAAGGTTGGCTTCATAGAACGTGCGAAAACATCGCACGTATTTCCTAAAGTATCGGCTGAAAGAGTAAGCAAACCCTGTTCAGGTTACATGTTTACGCATTCAATAAAACTGAAATTTTACTTTTGGAACAGGTCAAACTGTGCCATTAGCGAGTGCGCTTGCACTAACTGTACTTGAAGCATAACTGTGTGTGCGTGCGTTTTCGTTCGTTGTATGAAGCTGACCTTCTGAATCCATCTATTTTGTGCCTCCAACTTGTTTACGGATCACGGTATAATGGAAATGCGACTGGAATTAAACCATTTTTTCATTAAAAACTGATACGGGCGGTTGCCGGCTGCTGATTTAAATGATCGAGGTGTTTGTTTTTATTTTTTTGCTTTGTTGCTATTAGTGTTATTATTTAATCACATTATGATTATTAATTTTATTTATTTATTTAACATAAAACGGCCAATGCCAATTACATTAGTTAAACACAAACCCATTTTAAAAGCACAGTAAACAAAAGTATATAACTAATCGCCAGTCATACGCTCATCTCACAGTACCTCAGAATACTGACAAGATCTATAATTATAATTTTGTAGATAGGTACCAGATGACGTATAATTTCATAATACCTAATGTTGTTGGATGGGTAAAAAGTCATAATTTACTTGATATTATTAGATACCATACCTACCAGCCAAACACTGTCAAATTTAAAACCCAACGTTTTTATGCGTCCTATAGCTAATAATAGTTTTTGTTTAAAGGTTAACTTTAAACAACACTATTATTAGCTATGATTGTTTTTAAACAAATATCTAATCGATTTAATTATTATTTGCTACACATATCTATCTATTTTTATTTATATATTTACACAAACTATAAAACTGATTTACTTTGCAGCTTTTTTGTAAGACGTCCTCGTAACATAGGGTCCAGTTGAAAACCAGTTTCAGGCACTAGTTTCCTGGCATTTATGCTGAATTTATCTGGCGGAGTCGTGAGGCACACAAAACTATTGCATGTTTTTTTCTGGTTTTTGTGTGAAAATTGTGTACCTGGAACAAATAATTTTTGAAGTAAAAACGTTTTTAGGTGCGTTGGGAATTTTTTGACATGGGAAAAAACCATTGAACTCGCGCCACTGTTATCGTAACACACCGCACGTGTTTTTTTATAAGACGATTAAAAAATTATCTGCTCCGGATATGTTCGGCTGTCCTCGGGATGTTTCCTGTATATGTCAGTGATTGATGGCAAAGTATTCTGTTTGTGTTTTGTTGTCACTTCTATCGGCACTCCCCGAGTGCCACTGTTTTTTTTCTTTCTTAATAAGAGACCATGACAGATTAAAAACACTTCGTAAACAAATTTTGTATGGTAAATCCGTCTATTGTGAGATTGTGATTGTTCTTGGTAAGTTGCAGCTGATCGATTCTCGCTGGTACAAACAAGAACAACCAATCAGATTGTCTTAATCAGTATCTACAATGCTACTCCTACAATTCTCGTTGTCTGAGGATCGTGACCCAATTCCAGCAGATGCCTAGCTGCTTAGCCATCTCCGAATGCCTTACGATGCTGCGTTCTAAGACATTCGATCTACTAGAAACCGCTTACACAAATTGAGCACTGATAATGACTTTGAATAATGCCGTAGTGACAGTAGATGAGTTGCAGTTATGCAACTTATCTAACATTTAATAATGTACAGTCAGCACCAAAAGTTGATTAACACTTAAGTTTTTTTTAATCTCAGTTACTGAGCAAAATAATAACACTTCAGTTTTTTTAATCTCAGTTCTTGAGCAAAATATTTGTTCAAAATTGCATTGTACGGTCGAACAAGCTATTTGGTATACATGCAAAAATAATTATCTTTCCACTACACTGCCAATATTTAGTTTTATTTTGTGTGTTATGACATTTTCAGCTTATGAGTGTTGTAAAAGAATTGACTACTCAGCACACCCACATCATTGTTCAAAAGTAGTTGCATGTTAGCTGCCTGTATACCAAATAGCTTGTTCGACCGTACTTCTACTACAATTTTGAACAAATATTTTGCTCAATAACTGATTTGTTGCTTACCGTATAGATAACTATTTACACTAGATACTAAATTAAATGACTAGCTAACTACTCGTAACTTTACAAATAAATACAAAAACAAAAGGATACTTAGGCGTCGAAGCACTCGTCCGCATCGCTGTCATCCGGAAACGTGACAGAAGACTGACAGCATTGCCACGATGAATGGTAATGCTAATTCTGTCTTCAAAGAGCGACCCAGCCCTCTGGTCACGTCGTGAAGTGTCGACCAGCTGGAGAAAATTCCTTAAAAAGAAGACGCGCAGTCGGGCCCCATGACCCCAGCGTTTCCACCCCAAACGGCTCAAAGCTATAGTTACCCATAAGGTTACAGTATTTGTTATACCACTAAACATTCGCCGGCTGGTCGACACTTGACCAGAGGGCTGGGTGTCTAATGGCTGCCTGTTGTGTAGGCTGTCTTTTTCAATCAAGACGATCAAAATAAACTTAGCATAATCAACTTATAATGTTCCACTGCTGGGACACAGGTAAGAGGGAGTGGGCCATAATCCACCACGCGGGCCCAGTGTGGGTTGGTGGATGTCACATGTCTTTGAATTTTTGGTTCTAGGACATGCCGGTTTCTCCATGAGTTTTCCTTCACCGTTTTGAGAGAAGTGGTGATGAAATAATTTACACAAAGTAAAACGCCTGACTGCGTTTGTAGCGGTATCTACAACGCCACATGCGAACAACGCGTCATGCTGACGTCACGCAAAATCCTGCAACTCACAAGCAGAGTTAACCACGCAACTAGCATAGATACAACGGCCCGACATGAATCACCGGGCAGTTGCCCGCCAGACACAATACCCGTCTGGTCGGAGGATCCTCTCTTTTCTATGGAGGTTAAGTGAACTTTAGACGCTGTTCCTCATACATCTATAGGTTCAAACCTACGACCTACAACTCGTAAGCCACGGCCATTACCACTAGGATACCACTGTGCTCGAATTTTATTTCTTTCTGTGGTAAGTAAAATGCTAAGAAAAAAATAAGTCGATGCTTTTACTGACTCTCAAGGTGGCTGAGGAAAAGCTAAAATGAAACGAGGTCGACAACAGCGTTCAATTGCGTAGTAAATAACACTCTAGTGCGGGTCATTACCCTTACAACTGTGCCATTCTATGTGTCAATGACCTGTCCTTACTTCTAGATAGACCATAATAAAGCAATAAAAGATAATGTTCGTGACTGCTTCGAAACGAAAAAGTTACTTATTATGTACAGTCAACAAAAGAGATAAGTATGCAGGATCGTCAGATATAGTTGAAGTTTAGTAAGAATCCGATGGATGTTCTCGAATAAAATTTAAGTTTATTAATAGAAAACAAATATCTCATTTATCAAATTAATATTCAGTCGACAACATCCATCGGTTCCTTACTAAACTTCAACTATATCTGACGATCCTGCATACTTATATCTTTTGTTGACTGTACATTACCACTTCCCAATATATGTATGTGCATACGTAATTGTTGGCTGGCCTTCTTGTAAAACAAGGCGAGGCCAGCCACCCCTGGTTTAATTAATATGACCAGAGCTATCTGATATATGTTGTATAGCTGGTCTCAAAAAGCTCTGATCATAGTTGATGGTCTGCCACCTTCAAACTGAACCACTTTCTCAAAGGGACCAACATCGTAATCGCGAAAAAATTATCAATTGTCCCATACAAAACTTCAATACTCCACCCAAATGTATGGGACGGATGATTATACTGGCCATATCTGAAAAAGAGTTATGCCAAAAAAAACCTGATCAGACTAATATATAATAATATAAAGGCGAAAGTTTGGCGAGAGCAGTGGTGGCCCAGTGGTAACAGCCGCGACTTACGAGTTGTAGGTCGTAGGTTCAAACCCCGACAGGTGCTTCACTGTGTGTAAATTATTTCATCACCACTGCTCTCAAAGCGGTGAAGGAAAACATCGTGAGGAAACCGGCATGTCCTAGAACCAAAAATTCGAAGACATGTGACATCTACCAACCCACACTGGGCCTGCGTGGTGGATTACAGTCCACTCCCTCTCACAGAGAGGAGGCCTGTGTCCCAGCAGTGGGAACGTTATAGGCTGATTATGTATGTATGTATGAAAGTTTGTGAGTGTGTGTGTATGTTTATACGTTTTTTTCTTCTTCGAGCTTAAACGGTTGGACCAATTTTGATAAAATTTTGACACCCTGGATTAACATAATATAGGCTACTTTTCATCCTGATATTCCCACGGGATCGACATTCACGCGGGTGAAACCGCGGGGCGCAGCTAGTTAAAAATATTTTTGAATTTACTTAGTTGAGACGACTGAAAGCTAAGTTTTCAAAGCTTCCTATCTGCTACTATTTTGTTGGGCTCGACAGGGTCCACAATGATCACAGTCATTTTAAGTTTCCCCCTAACTAGCTACACATTGTGGATTGCAAATAAACTGTTGAGTACTGAAAATACGGAATTAAAATACGTATAGTGTAAAATAATATGTTTAATTTTTTTTATAAAAACTCATAACATAGCGAAAAAAAACCAATGTTCTTTTTCGCTGTTATTTGAATGCAAACAAACCGGATTCATTTCAAAAACATATCCAGTCAGTAGCAAAAATGTAACAATATTATTCATAACACTATTCCGATTAATTTTTAAAACAAAAAGGTTTTATAAATGTATTTAACCAGTACCTAACCTACATTTATTTTTTTAATCAAATGAATATACATCCTGGTGAAAAAGCTATTATATACTTCAAACCGATACCTGTGCTTCAAACATTGATAAAAAATCTGAATAATTGCATTGGTATGAAATAATTTCAGCAATTTTATTATTCATAAGGTAAAAGAATTTGTCTCAATATATGAACGGTATTTTATGAAAAAGACTTTGTTTTCGACTTCTTTGTCGAAACGGGGTCAAGTATTCTGTAGCCGGTCTCCAGACCTGATGCAGTATGATGACATAGTCCGCATTGCAGGGAAGCTTTAGGTGAAAATAGTATAGGGCACAGACAAGTCACGGAAGAAAGAAAAGGCTTAGGTCACGTCGAGGAGCTGAGAAGACTGAGATTGTGATGAGGCAATGTCAGATATCGTTTTTCTAAATAATATAAATCTGTGGAGTATAGTAGTGCTTGATAATCTGATTTTTATATCCATACTAGCTTCCGCCCGCGGTTTCGCCCGCAAGGTATGTCGATAAAAATCCTATGTCGTTCCCCGGGATGCAATCTATCTTTCTGAGAAATTTTATCGAAATCCGTTCAGTGGCTTAGGCGTGAAAAGGTAACATACAGACGACAGACGGAGTTACTTTCAAATTCATAATATTAGTATGGATTTTCTGGTAATAATAATGCCCAGCAGCTTACAGACCAAAAGGCACAAAAACAAATAGAAAATTGAAAAGTCCGATGTTAGAAATTAGCAGAGAAGTGTACCTGACCACTGGTGCCTGACGCTGGGTTGCAATATCACCTGATGAGTGAGGTGATGTAAATCAGTTTTATACTGCAACTTCCCATTGTCATTCTCTCAACTTTCAAAATGGCCGCTATTACGTCACAAACACGTTAATTATAGCGTCTATCAACGAAGCATAAAACGAAGAGCGACAATGAAACAGATTTAGTCGCATTCAGATGGCCATTTGCTCTCATTCGCCATTCCGATTGTGTCAGGGCGACGACGGTCCAAACATGTTGGTTTTCTTAGACCATTAGTTATGCAAGGACTATAGCGATTCGGTTACAAGTGTCTGATGGTAATGGAATGGTGGAGATTGCTAGTGTGAACTTAGTAGTGTTGAATTTGTATACAGATGTAGATAGTATAATACCTATGTAAATGAAAAGCCAAGTTAAGCCACTGCTAATGCTGTTGTGGTCAGAAAAATCAGACAGAATTTGAATTTCATTTCTTGGTCCCCATTACACAACAGGCCAAAAGTGGAGGATATTTTCATTATTTTGCCCTATTAATCTTGGCCTTGAGACACAATACACAAAACCTTTGTGTGAGACGGACAAAAAGTGATCTTATAAAGGTTCCATTACGTGAAACCCTAAAACCTTCGTTGTTTCAGCCGATAGACGTCCACTGCTGGACACAGGCCTCCCCCAATTTTGGGAGGGTTTGCCATAATCGCCACGCTTGGCAGGCGGGTTGGCGATCGCAGTATGGTATGGTGGTGAAATACACAGAGAACGCTGCTGCCCATTCTCCGGTACGATCCTTAGTCGCCTTTTACGACACCCACGGGAAGTAAGGGGTGGTGGTATTCTTTAAGTCCGGCACCACACAGACAAAAAACCCTAAAACCTTAGTTTGCGGTATCGACAGCGGTAAGGGTATCATCCATCAGTACTAGTACGTACTACTTTATCATCTCATACTTATCTTCATCATTATCTGGCCCTTCTCTTGCCCAGCGCATCACTAATATAAAAAAAGAAATACGCACACCATACCTATCTATAGGTACGGTGGGCTGCATCAATTGGGTCGTCGTTTCAGCCGATAAACGTCCACTGCTGGACATAGGCCTCCCCCAATGTTGGGGGGGGGGGGTTTGCCATAATCGCCACGCTTGGCAGGGTATTGGGTACCCCAGATGTATTAAAATTTTCATGCAACTGGGGTACCCAATTGATGCAGCCCACTGTACAGCGTACAGAAAAAGGTCATCATTTTTGTAAAAGAAAAAGTCACCCACTCAGAGCTAACAACTTTTATACACCCTTTCAATAAAATTAAAGCGCGTTTTTACGAGTATTTACAGCTTACTACCTAAGACGGACATCGAGGAAACACATTGGAGAATTACCGTGTATTTCAAATTGCACTAACTTGTTTAGCACCGCACACGTGCTAGTGAATTGTTAAATCGGACCCGACTCAGCTTAAAGTAATTCCTTTAAGGTGCACTACGTACTATTTCCAGTTTTATCGTGACTGTTTCTATTTTACACCGGTTTTCATTGAGTGTATGCTGACTTCCGTAAAATTGAGTGTGGGTTAAATTTAATTCGAGGTAAGTGAACGTGACATGTTTTTATAATACAGACTCTTAATTATTTTCAACCGGCTGCGTGACAGCAAAGACAGGCGGGGTAATTGTGTAACAGAATAACAGTAGGAATGGCTTTCATTTTGACAGTGTTGAACTGACAAAATGAAAGTTATTGTGAACATTCGTTGCGTTATTTACGTTGTTGAGCAGATAAATTTTCCGAAAATATGAAGCAAGGGATAATAATATAATATAATATAATATAATATAATATAATATAATATAATATAATATAATATAATATAATATAATATAATATAATATAATATAATATAATATATATAATATAATATAATATATATAATATAATATAATATCCTTCAAAATGATTCAAATTGAGATTGTGTTGTGTGTTAAGCAATTGGGGTGCTGGAATATTTCAATGATCACTTGATAATGTTAGTTTTAGATTAAACAAATCCTAATGTCTACGAACAGAATACCGAATAAATCATTAATAGATTTTGTTGAAAAAAAAAGATAAATTAGTTAAGTTTTTTTAAGTATAATACGATTAAAACAATACTGTGGGTCCAAATAAAAAAAACTATCTCCATTCAAGGTTATGAAACGGAACGTCATGTAAAGGGAATAAAATAATATCAACACTTTTTTACTTTAATTTAAATTCCCTGTTCAAAAATCAAATCCCCGACGCGTAATGTCGTAAAAAAACTATGAAAATAATTACTATCATATTTTGATCTTGATGGATGAGACTTTTTGGTACAACATCAGAAGGCCAATTCTCGTAAAAAAAAAACGTTCACATTCAAGTCGCAGTGCCTCAAAAGTTCCAAAATGTCACAAAAGGGATTCTACTAAACCAAAAAAGTATGTCAAACGTAACGTTTACTGCAATGATATTGCGACTAGACCGAAAACAAAAAATGTACCAAAACGGTATTCTGCTAAAGTTTCGACATGACATTTAAAATATTATTGGTATTCCACTAAAAATAAAAATGTCAAAACTGACGTAAGCATGAGATTATTTGTACACCGGACTGTGACAAATAATTTTAGCTTCTGCATAGTTAAAAGCGTATATAATTTACATTTCCCGCCTAATTGTATCGATTTCAGTAAGATTCGATATAAACTCCACAGAATACGAATTGCTCTAATGTCAAATAACGGAATTACAAGAAGTTAGTCAAAAGCAACATTTCACAAATCGGATTGGAGGCTTTGTGCAGAAATATTGTTATAATGGCAGAAATAGCCATTTATGAAAAATTTCTGGAGCACGCGCGGGTTACGACGACCCTTTTATATCGCCAACAAAATGCAGCTCTTCGGAAAATGGACATAGCGTTCGAAATGCCGGATCTCGAATTTGTTGGTATAGACAGGCTAAATAAGTGTGTGTCGCGATCTCATCCACGAGCCGTACATTAATTTGTACCCGCCGCGATGGCATAAGTACTAAACCCAAGGCAAGTAAAAGGATTGTTTTACACTGCCCTTCAAGATACAGGATTCTTCTAGTTTGAAGGGCAGGGGTCTTCTCAAATGTAATAGCCATTCCCAACCCCTATTGAATTAACACTGATGTTACCTATGCTAAGTCTTTTGGTAAATAAATAATTACTTACTTACTTTCTTGTAAAAGTAGTGTTGTAACACTTTTAACTTATTGGTTCTAGATAGACACAGTCATCTATTACTATAGAGGTTTTGGGTACTCTATACCCCTGCCCTCGGTGAAATACATACAATCTTCTATTCGCATTTTAGGTTTTCAATAGGTACACCTCTGCCTAACCCTTCAGGGATTTAAAGGTGTGATATTTACTTCAATTGTATTAAGTAGTACTTACCTATATAATAAAATATAAGAGAACCCTAGAAGAGGATACCTTAGTATACATTTTACTAAAATAAAACAATAGTGGTATGAAAAATACTTTAATAAATTAACAATTCTCATCTTAAATTATTAAAACACGAATATAAACATAATAGTTAATTAGGCTTTTTTTCATTCATTCGTTTAGGTTTGCGACTAATTAGTGTTGATGGTAGCCTCGGAGGGGCAAACCATGTCTCCTGTTTTATAGAATCACCATCCACTTAAGACCCACTTGGAACAACTCCACCAGGCTGAAAAGGAAAATTTGTGGTTTTTAGTAAGTCAAATCATCATCATCATCTGTCTAGCCTTTTCCCAAATATGTACTATGTTGGGGTTCGCTTCCAGTCTAACCGGATGCAGCTGAATACCAGTATTTTACATGGAGCTACTGCCTATCTGACCTCCACAACCCAGTTAGTTACTGGGTAATAAACCCCTTGGTAAGACTGGTTGTCAGACTTTCAGGCTTCTGACTACCCCGTCATTGTTTAATTTGAGTACTATTATAATAATAAAATAATTGTTTCAGGTAGCGCAGGCTATCCCTTAAAAAATCAAATTTGAAGATACCACAAGTGGACACAGATCCCGATACCTTTTTCCCTTTATGCAAAGTTTTTGTGTTATTTAAATGTTATAATATAGTATGTTTTCCTTTGTATTTCTTTATAATTATATTATATGAATGACTTGATTTTTTTATTGCATGTACAAAAAATTCATACTTTACCTCTATGGGACACCAATAAATAGTCTTTCGACAGCATCAGCAAGCCTCCCAAGGTTCTGCACTATTAATTTGCTGTATCAGCTGTGACATGTTGCATCTCCACCTGAGGTAAAACTCTCCGAGCCTCATCTAGTACAGCCAGAGGGCGACCTAAAAAACGTAATAAAAATACCATACTTAATCGTTATCAATAGTCATCATAAGTCTTAACTGCAATATGAATAGCTGTAGGGTTAGAAAAATCCACTCACTGCGGTATCTCGCTTGCAGAGTTCGAGCACTGTTGTAGCATCGGCAGGGCTAGGGTTTGGGCTGCAGTGATCTCGAAAATCGATCGGCTCAGTGATCGCTCAACACCGACAGCGCTTCCACTTTGACTGTAGAAAGTTGAGCAGTTTGTTCCATTGTATCTCAGGCACTAGCTGCACGTCTTTCCATTCCTACAAAATATTACGTACATTTGAATACATTTGCACAGCATGATAATTAAATAATGATTTAAGTCAAACAATTATACACTTACTTTGTATTAAAACGATCTTTCTCGCACGAAATACTTGTTATAAACTACACACGATATTGTTAAGTTATTGTTTGATTCAGTTTGATGTTGACAATGTGGTGCGTTCCGAGTTGCGATGTAATCGATTTGAGTGTGCTTAAAAACTAAAGACTAACTAGTCGCTATAAATCGTAGGGATCAGTGTAGGGCGTAGTTAACTACTATTTTGTAATCAGATTACTAATTACGATTAAAAGTAGTTCACTACATGTAGTTACGATTACATTTAACTTAACTAAAGTAATCAAACTACATGAAGTAGTTACTAATTTGATTGCTGTAATCTAGTAGTTATAACTACTGATTATTATTTGACTTCTAAGAACTTGTATTTTGCAATTAAATAAAATATAATGTGTTGGAATTATAGGCAGATTTTGAACTGAAACTGAATCGGGTACTAAAATTTAAGGCTTTGACTGCCAACGCGGTCACCGGTGACCGCGAACAATAGATTTTCTATTGTGTCTGCTGTCTGGCGTTCAACGTGTTAATGAAAAAATAAAACGGAATCTGACTGTATAAAAAAAACTTCAGTTTATTTCACGTATGTTTATTTTTATGAATAATTATTTAACAATTATAATTGAATACAAGGCTTGAAGCTGTAAATTTGTTAACATTAATTAGATATTGTTATTGAGCTGATTGACAAGTAATCAAAAAAATCAACTTTATTCAGCAAAAATCAACTTAATTCAAATTATTTACGAATAAAATGAAAAAAATGTCGATTGGGCTAATCATTCAAATTAGCCTTCAATACTACTCGTTTTTCGAACATTTCATCTGACAGCTTGTGGGATTTCGGATGATTTATCATGGTGGCGTATGAAAATAGTCTTTCCACTGGAGCCGAAGAAGGTAAAGGGGTATTGTATTTTATAAATACTTTTTTCACCTCTGGGTATCTATGAAGAGCATTTAAATCTTGTTCAATATCTGATAAATAATAGGAAACTATCATATCGGCTTTTCGACCTCTGCACTCGGTATACGTCTTCCTCAGTATCTGAAGAAGAGCTATCAAATTGAAAAAAATCATTTTTATTTTGATTTTTTATTGCTGAACTAGAATCAGTATTTTCCGAAACTTCTTTTGCAATAGCTGCTTTGAAAAATGTTTTCAAAATTTGATGCTCTTCTGTGGGAATACACGAAAACCATTTTGTTTTAAATCGTGGTAAAGACATTGCAGCGATCGCTGCATTTTGTGCTTTGGCGGTAGAAAAATCAAAAATGTCATTAAACCGGTTATTTACGCTTTCCAAGTGCGTTCTTGCCAAACTGTTACAGTAAACAAAGTTTTCATTGCACAATTTTTGTAATTTTCTTCTCAGAGATAATAAACAAGGAAGTAGTAAACCATAATACATATCCTTTTCACCTTGCAAAATGTCAAGTGCCTCTGCTATTGGTTTAGAACATTTTAAGTATTCTTGGATGTAATGGAATTCGTTTTGCCGCAACTGACCACTGCCACTGATTTTTAAAGTTTCATACAGCGGAATGCTTGTTATCTTTTATAGCATATATTTGTCCTAGTGCGTCGTAAGTACTATTCCACCTAGTGTCTCCTGGCCTTGATAACGTGTGTCCTAAAACCGTTTGGATTATTTCTGCTGATTTTGGCCGACCAGCAGCATTCCATAGTTTGTTGCATTTATTTATTACTCGCTCATGCGTTTTAGATAGACTGGTATTTTGATGTCGAAGCACTTTTCCAGCATCTGTGGTTGCAAACAAGTTAAGTTTATGAGCAGAACATCTCAGGTGAGCTGGCAGTTCAGGACACACATGAACATTTTCAAGAGATAAGGGATCGGTTTCAGACTTGTCATGCGACGTTGTACTACTAACTTCTGATTGAACATCATCTTCTTAAGCATTAAAAATGTATTCAACTTCTGAGTCTTTATCTTCAAATTCAACTATTTCGATCGAATCAATTTCTACACCAAACTCTGCGAAAGCCTTTACAAAATTACTTCCATTATCAGTGATAGTAGATAGCACTTTTCGCGAGTCAAGTCCAAATTCACTATGAATATCTTCTAATAAAACAGCAATTCTGTCATAGCTATGCGTTCCTTTGAATCTTCGAGATGCCAGTGTCTTAGATTCTCTTTGCAAATCAGACGTAATCCAATGTGCCGTGACTCCTAAGAAACTTCTTTTTTTTCCAGACCAAATATCTGCTGTGGTACATACATATGAAGTATCTTGAAGCACGGTTTTTATATCATGTATTTCTTTAATATGATAATCATTAATAAAACGTCCCAAAAATCGTCGACTCATTAAGGTTAAGCCATTTTGACACATACCTGCATTTTCATAGGTTTTTTTCAGGTACGGATCCTCAATTGCTCTGAGGGGTATCAGGGAATGTATGAAAAATTTGACAATGTTTCCATTAAATTCTTCTTGTGATGCCTTAGCTTTTGACTGTGACTGAGTTTCTGGAGTTGTTTTCTTCGTTTTTTTATTACTGGCAAAATATGTTTTATAGTCGTTGAGTGCACTTTCTCCATGTTTTCTTTTTAGGTGCGTAACAAAGTTAGACGTTGAAGGTAACGTTCCAGATATTTTGACTTGTTTTGGCAAGCACAACGTACACATTCCAACTCGTTTGCGATCTGTAGACTCTTCTTTACAAAATTGAAAGAACTTGCCATCAAGAATACGCGGCAAGTTTTTGCCAACATTTTCCACTACACTGTTAGAACTTGAAGTTGAAGCTTCATTACACAGTGGTAGAAACTCATCTGAATCGTTCATATTGCACAACTAACTAGAATCACAAGAAAATAACAAAGTGGCGTACGCGCAGCAGCGTTTTAAAAGTACGATAAGTAATGGCAAACGGATGTACACACTGATAGACGCAATTGCATACACTGCCACCAAAAAACGACTCGTACCGACATGCAACGAGCGAGAGTGACAGCGCGCTATAGCAACAGGTAGTGCGTTCTCGCTCTAACAGTCACGACATCACACTAACTACCTAACTAGCAAACGACAAGTCGGTACATGAACGCGCGTTTGATTATTTAAAATGTGTAAGTAGTTATAAAAATTAATCTCGTAATCGTGATTGCAACTACAATTTTATTTGTAGTTAGTAATAAAAAAATTTAACTACTTTTTACGATTATTTAATGTAATTTGTAGTTTTGATTACTAACTACAATATGTAGTTGTAGTTAGTAATCAGTAGTTAGATTTCATTTTGCCCAACACTGGTAGGGATGCGATTACACTCACCTAAATCGTAAACAATTTAGGTATTAGTGCGGTCGGAACCTTCCAATCGCACTAAACCGGAATCTAACAGCTCTAACTTCAATTACATCTTTCGATTTCCTACAAATTGAATAGAGTATAAAGCGCTTAATTCGGAATGCGACCTGGCGATTACCAATTACGTTTCATGTTAGCTTTCTAGCCGATTTTTTCTTTTAATGATTTTGTATTTTCAAAGATATTTAATAACAAACGGGAAATGAAAATACTATGAGCACACACTTAATCAAGCAAACTAATAAAGACATTAAACAAATCAGAAAATAAGGTTGATAAAAATTAAAGTATCACAATATAGTCTGCGTACATTGAACCAACATTAAAATATGTTTAATTTCGTAAACGAGAACAAAGTTGACTATACTGCTTTGATACTCAAAGCTATACTGCAATGATATTGCGACTTGAATGTGAACAAACCGAATTTTAAGATTAGTAGAATACCGTTTTTTGATCTATTCACAATATCATCGCATTCCGGTGTCATGTTTTTCACATTGCACGTTAATTAGTAGAATTGACCTTCAGGTCACTTCATTATCCTTTCGTAGTTGACCACGTAGTATGGACAAGCAGCGAAAAAACGACAGCCCTCACCGGGTTGTGGGATTCTTTATGCCCTCGAAGCATACTAACGGTTAGGTGTCTATCGACTCTTCTGGGTCGCGCGATGGATATAGACTAGATTGATCTAAGTAACTGCCACCAACTGCATCCGACTGCTTGAGAAGTGAGCTTGCATTGAACTTTTGGCAACGTTCGGGTTTACAGTAAAAAAAAACTAGATTTATCGAAACAATCAGGGATTGGCGCAGCATGTCTTCTCCTTCCATACATCTTTATTAGTCGACATCTAAGTATCACCCCTTCGCTTGTGGCTAAGTAATACAATACAGCCACACGGGTCAATCGATCAGGTTAAGCTACGCTTGCCGCGGTTGGTCCGTGGATGGGTTATCATCTTTACATACCAAGACTTCTCCGTGCCCCGGAAAGCACATTAAGCCGTTAGTTAGAAACCCGAAAATCTGACAATCAGTCTTGCCAATAGGTATCGTATTACCCAGTAGCTGGGTTGTGGAGGTCAGATAGGCAGTCGCTCCATATAAAATACTGGTATTCAACTGCATCTGGTTAGACTGGAAGCTGACCACAACGTAGTTGGGAAAAGCTAGGCAGATGATGATGATATGATGATCTAAGTAGTCACCTCATTTCTAGCTATTCCACACAATTCTTCTAATAGTAATTTCTTTGGTCTTGGTCGAGCTTTCCTATAATTTAGATACATGTGAGATCAAGATAGAGATTGTTGTTTAATAATGCTTTTATACGGGATGGCAGGAAGGACGATGCGCAAACTGTAGTGCTTGGTCAGACTGGCAGCGCGGGGAGCGGCGCGGATGCTGGAACGCGCGCGATTTTTCTATCTGCCGTCGAGCGTGGCTGCGTTCTGCGTGCTGTCGTGTCCAGTGTTTGTCAAAATATAATATGGATGAATAAGACTTATTTTTACTAGAAAAAAGCTCGAACTAGAACCCCGGACCCCGCGCGAGCCGCCCGCGCACCCACTGCGGTCACTTGTATGAACTAGCTGTGGCGTGAGTTGCCCGCGCGCTCCCCGCGCCGAGCAGTCCGCACCGCTCACCGCACCCCTTTGCTGACTATTGGCATTCAAATGAAGTTCCGCCCGCGCCCCGCTGCTAGTCTGGCCAAGCACGAACCATAAATTCAACGCATAGAGATTTCCTTCGGTTATTTAAAAAATAAATTTGCTTTGACCGCGTAGATTTTGTTTTTTTTTGTTTGATAACCGACGAGAAATTTCAACGCCCCTTGAATTTCTTTTTTGCTAGACGCATATACGGAATCCATGGTAGCAGGCTGCATGACAATTTCCCTGCCACCCTGTATAATTAAACAAATATTAATTCATTCATACATCATTCATACTCATCATTCATATTCATTCATTCATTGTCAAAACTTTCCTCACAGCTGTGCCTCATTCCTCTGCACCAAATGCCTACCGTTTTCCATACAACAAGTCCGTGTAGTTGTTTGGTTTTATACGTACAATTCAACTCGTAAAACTTGACCGAGTCGTTATATTTCACGGTTTTATACACACCCTTGAGTCCGTGATATTAAATTTCTAAAAATATTGGCATTTGTGGACGAGCACGAGCATTCAGTTGTTGATATTAAAAATTCCTCATGCATTGCAGTTTATACGATGTACAAAAGAAATTATAGCTCTATGTATATACATAACTGTTAATAAAGATTTTACAAAAAAAGATATATTCAGAATTTTGAATGTATTCAACAAGAATAAAATATGAGGGAAATCTGATTCCAAAATACACGACGAGAAAATAAACAAAAGAATGTTACGGTCGGGTTCACACATGAAGTTATATTATGTCCAATAATAATAATTACAATATGTCCCACTTTACTGGAATAACTTCTGGTGAGTTCGTGGAAGCCACGGATATCGAGTGGAAGCCATAAAGCTATGTTTAGAAAATGGGCAAATCTAATGTTACATTGTCGAAATATCATTATTTTGTTATCATTATTTTGTTGTTGGTATTGGCATAATACCAAGATAAAATGTCCAACACGCAATTGACAATTGAAAACAATACGGAATAGTTAGGAATTATCCACGTTTAGCGCACCATGGGAAATGACTTAGACAATCGCTACAATCCTTGTTGCATGACTATTCAAAACGGCACACAAAGCTGAATCTAACACGGATTACCAAATAGTTACCGCTAATCGCATAATACCAATATTGTACGTGTAGCGGCTCTACGAAATAACCGTAGCGTTCGTAGCAGTGCTACGCCACGTAGCTTATTCGCTACGACAGCGTAGCGAGCTGTATTTAGTTCTAAGCGTTAACAGTACTGATACAATACTCAGAGTCGGCGCACTAATGCGTTTATAGTGTTTAACAGGGCGTGGTCACGATGTACACAGGATATTGTTATTAATAAATTAATTTGTGGACTATGTAGTTAGTAGCACCTGAAAGGATGTTGAGTTTAAGAAGTTGTTCTAGTGGTAATTTCAAAATACTTATAGAACAACTTTGAAAATACTTAATTATAAGCAATTGTGATACATGATTATTTAATAATTTCATTTTATTTACAACTATCGACACGGTTTTTCAAACTTGACAAAAAACCGAGATTTCTATAATATATGTAAGTTTAACATTTATATATTACGTGTATACACATAAACCCCGTCTGTAATAAATTCCCTAATTAATGGTACCTAAAGAAGGTGGTTTAGAAGAATAACTTGGTCACGCAGACAGACACGAAAAGCTACTTTAATCAATAATATGTATCACTAATTCAATAAAATTGTCAACTTCACGTCGGGTTTGTTTTTTATTTATTTTATATACTTTATTGTACACCAGGAAATAAATAACAAAAAAATACGATTTTTAATACAAAATATACAATGGGCAGCCTCATCGCTTTCTGCGATCTCTTCCAGGCGACCTTGGAATGGACAGTGATTGCGTGGATATAAAAAATGGGGTTGTCAGTGGTGCAAAATAATATACTATATTTTATACATAAATAAATACGTACTAAATATATATATAAACCACGAAAATAAATAATGACTACAGATAATTGCAGCTACGAAAGCAATATCAAAACAACAAGTACAACCGGTCGATTCTGTAAAAATCTCACCGTGAAAACTGAGGTGATGTGAGTTTTTTTTTGCTAGGAAATGACACTATTGATAGCTCACTTCACGCTCATTTCACCTAAGTTTTCACAGTGAGATTTTTGCAGAATAGCACCGCTGTTCCTTCACGAGTCTTTTAAATACAGCTAACTATTGCGCGCGTTTTATTTGATCTGGCTATGCATTCCATAAACGAACGGTATGAACAGAAAAAGATTTGTCGTAAAATGTTAAATTATCTAATGATATCAAAAACTTCGTATGGGAGTCGCGAAGATACTGAAAACTTTTTTTAAGATAGAGAGGGGTGGAAGGGGAATTATACAATAGGGAAAGAATATTAGCGTTCCGGCGAAGGCGAATTGGTAATCACGTGAGCTTCACACGAAATTCGGAATCATAGCTATATTTGCGCAAACCGAATATGAACCTTATACAAACATTTTGAAGCCGCCCAAGTTTATGGAGTTGGTCTTGGGTAAGATCAAGATAGCTGGCATCAGCATAATCAAGAATGGGTAGAAGAAGTGATTGTGTAAGCGCAATCTTGAGGGCAGTTGGTAGAAAATCACGCGATCTCTTCAAAGATGAAGCGGATGCAAATAGCTTGCGGCTAACTTCCTATAGCTGGGCAGTCCAAGAGAATTTCTTGTCAATGAATATCCCCAAGTTTTTAACTTCTTCGCTGAAGGGAATAATAGAGTTGTCAAAAGAAACTTGGGGAAGAGTCGTCCACTCAATCCTTGAGACCGTCCTAGAACTGCCAACCACAACAACCTGCGTCTTTATGGGGTTGACCATACCTCTTCCTCCAGTCGCATATACGGGTCAGATCGCGATTAATCATTAAGATAGCCTCGGATAGATTTCCAAGAGGAGCTCGCACGTAGATTTATAAATCATCAGCATAAAGGTGGTAGGAAGAAATTAGTTCTAACTGCGAAAAGAAAAGGGGAAAGAACGCCACCCTGTGGTACACCGGCAGAAGTATTACTCCAGGAAGACAATGTCTCTCCGATGCAAATACGTTTCTGCCGACCGAATAGGTAACTTCAAAACCAGTCAATTACTGTTGGAGATATATTAAGAGACCATAGAATGCCAAGCAAAACATCAAAATCGACACTATTAAAAGCATTACTGAAATCTAGTAAAGCTAAGACCGTCATATAGATTATCGTTTTCCATGGCTGACCTTATATCATCCGTAATATTCAGAGGCGCTGTGGTGGTACTATGACCAGCACCCTAATTGCGAAACACACTATCGATCTCAATCTGAATAATTTTGAAGCTTATTGCTAATCCATTGCTACATAAGTTCGAAAAATGTGTCTGCTTAACAACGTATAAAACGCATTGAACGTTGTTGAACTGTCAAAATGAAACCCATTGCTACTTCATGTGTTACGCAATTACCCCGCAGGACGGAACACAGACTGGAAAGGGTTAAGGAGATTATTTTTGGAGAGGAAAGTTTTTATTTGATCGTGGATTAACTGTTCAAAGACTTTGGATAGAAATGGTAAGACGGATATTGGACGATATTCAGAACAGGATGACGGATTAGATTTTTTAGGTAATGGAATTATTTGAGCATCTTTCCATGAACATGGAAAGACACCACTAGATGCAGAAAAATTGAGGTTCATTAATGGTCTATAGAAGGTTGGTTCCGAAAATAGTCTCAGTTTACCCAGAAATCACGCTTAGCTCTCTTCCTCCTCTTATTTTCAATGGTACCGTCATACCCATTACCCCTACTGTGAAAGATCTCGGTTTGCATCTTGACTCTACACTTAGCTGGCAATGCCAGGTCTCTAGTGTTAGTCAAAGGGTCAACGGTACTCTGCGATCCCTGTATCGTCTGAGGAACTTTTTGCCCGCTAAGACGAAAACCATGCTTGTGCAGACTTTGATTTTCCCTATAATCGACTATGCTGACGTGTGCTACTTTGACTTGAACGCGGTTTTGCTGGATAAGCTCGACAGATTACTCAACAATGGTATCCGGTTCATATTCAACCTCAGGAAATATGACTATGTATCGAGCTATAGGTCTGAGCTCAAATGGATGTCCATTCGTCAAAGAAGAAGTTTGCGCGCTTTGACCACGCTTTTCTCCCTTCTCAACTCTCCCACTCCTCCTTCTTATCTCGTGTCTCACTTCCAATATCTATGTTCTTCTCACGCTAAGAATCTGCGTTCTTCTAACAATCTTCTCCTACTCTGTCCTTCTCATACTTCTGACTTTGTTCATTCTTCCTTTCATATTCAGTCCATTCTTCTTTGGAATGCACTTCCTCTTGATATCAGGACGGCCACCAGTCGGTATGCATTTAAGCGGAAATTGCAGAGTTATTTTCTAAACAAATAGAGTAGAGTCATCTCAACACCTCTCTCCCTTGAATTTGTATGTATATATATATATTATAAGTATATATTATAGTAAATAGTATGTCATCATCTGCCTAGCCTTTTCCCAACTATGTTGGGGTCGGCTTCCAGTCTAACCGGATGCAGCTGAATACCAGTATTTTACATGGAGCGACTGCCTATCTGACCTCCACAACCCAGTTACTGGGTAATACGATACCCCTTGGTAAGACTGGTTGTCAGACTTTCGGGCTTCTGACTACCCGTAACGACTGTCAAAGATCCACAAATGACAGCCGGGACCAACGGCTTAACGTGCTTTCCGAGGCACGGAGGGGTCTCGGTATGTAAAGATGGTCACCCATCCACAGACCAACCGCGGCAAGCGTAGCTTAACCTGATCGATCGACCTGTGCGGCTGTTATTATTTAGCCACGGGCCCCTCGTAGTAAATAGTATGTATGTGTTTATAATCTATTTATGTATTTGTGTACCTAGTTTTAATAGTTTTTTAAATTTTATCATTGTTCCTCTCAACCAAAGCACCTGCCATCCAATCTCTTCACCACCCTTGGTTGACTGGTAGAGAATGCCTAAGGCATTAAGTCCGCCTTTGTACCTTTTTGTGCGAAAAGTTTAAATAAATAAATAAATAAATAAATAAATCAGAGAGGCAATTCTCGTAATTTTAAAAACGTTCAGCCTGATCTCAGTCAAAAATACCTCTAATTTCCCTTCATTTTAACAAGTTTTTGACATTGATTGTCGTTAAGATGAGATTGCGATTAGATTTCGAACGTTTTTAATTATGGGGATTGGCCTAATTTATTTTTTATATAACATTATATTTTATGTATGGATAACTAACTATTTACATTAGATACTAAAATAATAATAAATAATTGGCCTTGATATTTGAATATCGTAATTTGATTTCAACATAATTGGCAACATTGACATTCTAGTGGCAAAGCCAGTAATTTTTTTACGTGAGCACTGTCAAAGGAGTTTGAGCGATAGCTACGTTGATACCTAACGACAACCTTATTGTTCCTGTCGAACGTCACTACGCATAATGAACGGGGAATTTCACATGCGGGTTGGTAAATACTACCGAAGGTTGTTCTCGCTGTTTGTAATTTGCCGTACCGTGTTTACATATACTTACACAATCCATTATATCGCATGCCGAGATAATGGGGAAACGGTAATGTGCCGTCCGATTGTCATTGTTGATGTAAATGGTGTGAGGTCAACTTGAAATTGAGATTACGGTTGGTTCAGGAGTAGATGTAGGACATTTTTATCCTGAAAATTCTCTAATGTCTTTTAACATTTGAAGCACGACTCGAAGCCATAAAATCAAGGAAACGGTAACTGGTCCGCCGTGTTTCAATTCATCCACAGTTATGTCATTGAAACCAGTACCTGTGAAAAATTCAAACAAGGAGATATCTTGAAAATTGTTGCCAGAAACAGAGTTTCAACTTAAGTTTTTACACTATGTTTTAGTGTTTGCGTAAGCTGACTAAGTGGTATGTGAGTACTGCTTCACACCAGCACGGTCGTAAAATTAATATCGGTACAAAATTGTACCATGTTACCTCAGCAGCTTCCCGTGGGTATCGTTATAGCAACTAAGGGATTATTACGGAGCGTGTGCACCGAAGTCCAGCTGCGCTCTAATAACAACGTATTTAGTAGTAGACTCAATAGTTTAAGCTACAGGTAGAGTAGATAACATGCAGAGACCAAACTCCATACTGTCACTTTACATACAGTACAAGATTAATTCGGCGGGTGGTTAAAATCGGATCTAATGCCGCCATATTGTTTTTTCAGTACATTTTCACAGAACGATTTAACAAATGATTACCAACAGTGCCATCCTGCCTAAAAGTTACTTAAGAACATTTTCGAAATATCTTATTTAAAAAAAGATAACTGGAAATCTCTGTTTCTATGCAAAGTTCAAAATCGGTCTAATTTGACTGTAACACTATTTTTCGAAAATGTTCTTAAGTAACTTTTTAGACCTTTGTATCCTGCTTATGCGTATGAAGTTTCATTAAAATCGGTTCATTCGTTTCGAAAAACAAGGGCATGAAATGCCGTACGTCGTAAAGGCTCTTATGTTCATTTCACCAAAAAAAAAAACAGATTTTTACCAACAGCGCCACTCTGCTAACATCATTCAAGCGTCAAGTCTTTGTAGCACTTTACTTGGATGGCGCGGTTTTGTATGTGTGTGTGGTTGTGACGCCAAAGAAGCACTTCTCGTCAAAGGTACCGATTATGTAGTGATTACTTATCTTAATTTAGGCCATTATTAACTTTTTCTCTCTAATAACCTACAGAGACCTAACTTCATGCAGTCATTTTACATACTTGGATGACGCGGTGATGTGTGTGTGTGTTAGAGACGTCACGCCGAAAAGTCACGTCTTGACAATGTCTCCTTTCTAGGTAGGTATGTGTATGTGACACGTATGGTCGCAAAGAAAGTGGTCTATCAGCTTTCACAATTTTTCCTGACAAATAAAAACATTACTAACTTTGTTAAAAGTGAAAAAGGACTTTTCTGTGAAAATCCAATTTGAATCTTAGAGTTTTAGGTAGACCACTTTGTTGGTCTCTATCGAATATATCGTCTCAGGTCAGTCATGAAATAAATAATTTAGTTCTACTCAGTTTCGTATGTATAGAATACGGTCAGTCAGAAATTATGTATGCACTCCCAGCACATGGATACACATTGTCAAAAACTATCCTGCACAGAATAAATCCAACTTGTTAATTTGAACTGACGAATGAAAAAGCATAAATAGTCGCTTCGACTCGCTAACTAAGGTTGCCGAATAACTGAATATGTATCCAACTGCGAAAGCAAGTTCTGAATACAATTGCATCTACATACGAGTGTTGTTTTTTCTTTCATATCGGTCGGTCGGTGCGGGTAGTATGCAAATATTTCTATCAATATTCATAGCTGGCGGCGTCATCGATAATTGAGTCTTACCTGACAACGTTGCCTTTGATTTTCATATTCGTTATCTCGCTTTTCGCCTGAAAAACTTCTAAAAAAATAGTATGAGGTGATTTTTGTGTCTGCGTGACGTCTTATGTCTACATTTTAGGTAAAGTACATATCGAAATTTTAACGCACATATTCTTTCGGGACCTGTTTAAATATTGAAAATATTTAAGTCTTCTTACTTGTCTAAAATAGGCCCTTATATTTTTTCCGTGTGTGCTCCATTTTGCAGACGAATATAAAACAAATCTTTTTGAACACAAGTAGGTAGTAAACTAAGTAGGTACTTTCATATTTATGATTTCTACGAACTGGGGGCCTAAAAAGGTCACTTTGGCAGAATCATGAGAGGATAGCATTATGAATCATAATGGACAGTTAACTGTTAAGTTAATCGTATCAAATCCCATTGGTGAATGATTTTCCAGTTATTTAGTTTGTCTGTGTTATAATTCCAATCAATCCAATCCAAATCCAATCCCAATCTCTTTGATTACCTAATTAGTGCAACGAAAAAAAGAAAAACACGGATTGTCTTCGCCATATTATGATTCATAAGGTTATGCTTTTATGATTCTGCCAAAGTGACCTTTTTAGGCCCCTTGATATCATTGCCTATAGACGGTACAAGTATAAAACTGCGTGGTATTGATATAATATTTTAATACTAAAGCTCCTTATGAAAGCTAATTAGTACTATAAATCTCAAATATTACTTATTATAGATTATTTTTGCTATATTTTTCTTATGCTTTATGATAATTTATTTTACAATAAGAGATGGATATAAGGTACTCCATTCTTTACAGAATACAAATATACACAGAACGTACAGCAATATCCACAATCCGAGCTCAAAGAATATATACAAAATCTCAGTGGCGCTACCGTTTTCTTCTAGCTCGTAATGAATTTTTATCAACGAAAATGTGGCGAAAAAATAGGGCTTCCGCTGCTTAGAGACGAGAGGCAGCCGAAATAGAATAAGGTCTGACTTTCAAGGCAATCTAGATTGTGAGAGCGAATATCTTTTTTTAAATCTACGATCGTTTCGTCGAGAAAGGTGACCTAGAACCATACAATTGTACGGAGTAAAGGGTATCTTCCACAAAACATTCAAAGCGAAGTACAACTTTACATCAAGATGATTAATGTTTGAGAATCTGAATAACATCAAGTTAAATAATGGACCACAAAAGGTTGCATATTGTTCCTTTTATCCGCTTGCATTCAAGTAAAAGTTGCGAAGTAATAATTCATTTCCGACAATGATCCACTGTTATAGCTGGAACTGAATCCGTTTGCGACCATTTAGCTGTAGTGCTGCACAAACATCGTGTTTTTTTCTCTTCACTCCACGTACTTCGCTGACACAGCTTTATGGGACCGCAATCTTCATAAATCTCAGCCAGGACGACCTTTTGTCTTTGTTCCATTCTCTTAGGGTTTACGCAAATTCTGATCCCCGCAAATTGGCCACATTGCGTCCCAAACCGAAACGTGCATGTTAGGTATATCTTTGAGAGACCAGTGCCGTACAGGTAAATAAAAGTGAAGAAAAACTTGGGAACTTATGTAAATCGGGTTATGTGTGCCTTGAATATCTAACTGGGTACACAATAAGACCACCCTTTTTCTTTTATTTTTACCTCTCATAAAAAGTCTGCAAGAACCTTCATGAATACAGGTATTGTTCCCAGTTGTTAAAGAGTGTTTGGCGAAACTAGATACACTTTTTTCATAAGTTCAGACCAAGTTTATGAATAATGAAAGCTAAGCTTCTTAAGGATTCTTCTCTCTCGCCATAGTCGTTATATATTAGTAATAATCCTTACGTAGGAGGTGGGTGTATTTAGTAAGCCTAATTCATTATGCAGGTTTCCTCGAATCGTCCACAAAGGAGGTCTTTGAATATCGCCATTACATTAAATTGTTATCTGCGACGGGGACCTCGGCACACGGTTTTTTAATTAAAACAGGCAATTTGGCGCTGACTTAACCCAAGTTTTACAATTATGTTTTTGTCGTCGCGGTTACAAACTTTATGTACTGAAGGAAATTTATTTTAAAGAAAAGTTTCGAGGATTCGAGATAAGGAATTTAATATTGAATTTAATTGTTGTTTAAGAATTTATATAAGTTTAAATTGTGAAGGTTTGATGGTTTATAAAGTTTAGCGCTGTGCCAAATTGTCTGGAGCTGGACGTGGGTACTGAGCGTGATTCCGATCGTTCGGTGGCCGACGATTTATCGAGTGGCGCGTGCTACTGGCGTGTTCCACTACTCTCGTCCGACGTTGCTGGCAAATGGAAAAGTTCCCCCGAAGTAACCCCCGGCTATCGAGGCCCCGATGTGTTACAACAAATTTTATACCAGCCAACGCCGGCAAACTTTCCGCGTACTGCTCAGCAATAAATAATAATGCCTGAATATTGCAAGCGATCGATACATAATATTTTAAAGTTCCTGTTTGTAGTTGAAGTGGACTCGCCGAGAGTTCCCACAGTATATTTTAATAGCAGTACTCTTGACAGCGTACGTTGTGAAGCTTTAATAAACATAATACAACGCAGAATGAACAGCCAAATAAGGTAGGAATATTCATGAACGAAACTCGGTTGAAAGTTTTTGATAAGAAATTATGGTAATGATTTTAAATTGACCTAATCCATATTGCGGGGCCTGAAATTTGGGCAACAAAACTTGTTAAGGCGGCGGCCTGATACGTCAACTCAAACTCAATTTTCTAATTAATTTATACTCGCTTACAAAACTTTGTTTGCAAGAATCGTAAAGCTTTTATTGCGCTGTAAGATTTGGCAAAGTTCTTAAATGGCTCATAAAAGGATGGGCAATATTATTTTGAATAATAATTACGATGGTTCACTTCGTAGGCCCAAAATTTGGTATACTTTATAATTCAATTAAAACGAACGGTAGTCTATCCAATAAAAATTTATGTAAAATAAGGTGTACATTTTCCATGACGGATTTTCATGGCGCCGGATAAAACCGTCAGTAATACCTATCCCACGTGTTTATATGTAACGCGGTTCATTTTAATACTCCGCGTTGGAGCTTAAAAGCTTTCATAATATTAAATTGACACTTTCCACGTCTGTGCAAAAAAATATGACGTGGAAACGCGTCTGCGTGAAAATGACATCACGTCACTACGTCCGCTAGCTAAGGCCGACGGCACACCAGCTTGATGAGTAGGCAAGCTTTAAATAAATCACCAATTAGCCATACAGCGTGTTTAGTATCAAATTAGCAAAATTATGCGTTAATTTGCAATTATGCTTTAGTAAACCAACGCATAATTTTACACACACGAGCACAAGCTAAACGTATAAGTTTGCACACAGGCACGAGCTGAGTCTTGGGTTGTACTAACAACCCAACACTCAGCTTGTGCCTGTGTGTCTTCGGCCTTAAAGTATAGTGGACCTCGTAATTGCTTTATCGCTTTATGGTTCAATGTCATTTGCACGTATTTAAACGACGAGGTCTGATTGTCTATATGACAGTTAGAAGTCTCAAATTCTCAATAGACGCCCGCGTTGGTCTAGTGCACGCAAGCGCTACTGCTGAGCATGAGGCCCTGGATACGATTGCTAGGTCGGGCAAAGTGTGGATTTGTGCCCGGTTTGGCAATAGACTCGCTCCCTTTTATGCGTGACTTAAACACCGGATGTTGCGGCCGTTCTGCGCGATAGCGCGCAGGTGTGGAGGTACTCGCGCGATTACGCCGCGTCTACGCCGCGTCTGATTAAAACGACAATATCTCTGAAGTTGCGATAGCTAGCTCTCTATGAGTTATGTCATTGGAATCGTTATTAAATTAGCTATATAGATTAGTATAGTTTTGCCTTGTAATCGTAAGGTGTGTACAGTGTGAGAGATTTATTTTTTATTTTTTTTTTATTTAAAATTACAAAAATACATTATAATTACAAAAATTTATTGTTTAATTTCCATAAATACACTTCATATAACATAAATCAATGAAAAAATCAAAAGAACATACCCAGTCTTACATTTTTTTCTTCCCACAAGGAAAACAATAACATGACGTCATTTGCAGGGGGCGCGGCGGCCAGTTTAGTTCGATTATCGAGGGCGTCATTCGTCAATTTTTAATACTTGACACAGATAAAATATCTGTCTCGTTTTGTCTCCTATACTCTATGCTAAGCTTATGCAAGATACACACACTTTATTTTAGTAACTTTACGTAATAATCTGAGGTAGTGACGCGCAGACCGATTCGCCATGTGTCACAGATAAAAAAAATTTCGCCGTCATGCGATTTGGATTGCGTAACAGCCGAATAACCGGCGAAATGGAGTGTACTACAGGTAATCCTCTACCTGACCCTCCGGGGATTACAGGCGTGATGATATGTTTGTATTAGGTCTGTAGGTTTTGTAGAGAAACAACCAGTTCGTAACGCTAAACGGTATTAGCTTTATTTCTAATAAACTAACAATTTTTTACATATTCATAAAATAACAAAATACGATTGCGGGCCCTTTAAAAACATTGCGAATCACTGCACAGCACGTATTAGTCTGTAGTTTATTGAACTCCCAACACGAGCACTACCATTGCGGTGACGGTAGCAGAGCGCTAGGGCTCCCACGGTCGGCATAAATGATGATGCAGCTACATTTGTAATGAAATTTTGAAAGTTCGGTATTGCTGTCAAAAGTGGTAAAGTAATTACGAGGTTCACTATACTGACATAGATTCGTGACTACCGCCATTCGGGCCAGGAACAGGGTACAAAGCAATCGATGATATTGTTACAAGAGCTGCGTATCTTTACCTATACCACCAGTTGAATCCCCCTCTACTATTTATGTTTACGATTAGTAGCGTTGTTAGAGGGTGTAGTTTCGTACGTATTATACAGATGCTGAGAATTTGGTTTCTGGTAGTAATAGAATGGGCTCTGTATTGTTTTTTTTTTTTTGGGCATGGAACCATATGATAGTGTTAGTAACCTATAGATAGCCACGAACGCGCGTCAAGTGAGTTTTATTGTCATTGACATAAGGTTTGGAATATAATATTTGAGGCGCGCTCGTAAAATGAAATAGTTGTTACTACTAAAGATTTCGTTATACAGTATAAACATAAACCTTCTTATTACAAAACGAGTTCTAACTTAGCGTGAACCTTCGAGCCAGTTAATGTATTTTGAACTTTATTCCGACAAACGTAAAGTTCTTAATGCCAAATTGACAACATAGACTCGGGTTTAACTTCAGTTTTTCTAATAAGAACTTTAACTTTGTCAGATTATAGTTCGAAATTTAAAAATGGCTCGATGGTTTAAACCTAGATCTAAAGACAAACCTTATTTTGTAATAAGTATATATGTTACGGCTAATAGCCGTGCGGCTGGCTACACATAGTTTGAACCAAACCTAACCTCGGGGTGCCCTTCGCTTGCTCTTGCATTTTACGACGCCTTCCGAAGTACACAAGAACCGCATGTGGCCGGCTGCACCTAGTTATACCCGGCTAAAACTAGGTGAAGCCGCAGGTGTACCCGGCTAAAACTAGGTGTAGCCGCACTTCTTCTATTAGCCGTGGCATATACATGAATAGGATTCTAAGAAACAGGTCCCTTCGCCTTATAAGCAGCTGCGTACAATTTCTCGAAAGCGTAACGATTTTTCATTAATGAACGAGTGCTTGCTAAAGCTTAATATTTCAATCTATTTTGTTCACTTTCCGCGAAAGGTGTTAAGAGGAACTCACTTTGCATTACTATTCCATCAAGAATCTTTCAGATTTTCTTAGAAACTCAACCAAGCCAACTGAAGAGGTAAGTTCCATAAACAATTATTTTTTTAAATGCCAGTATTTTACATTTATGTAAGGTGTTCGCTTTGAATGAAAGGCTCGAATTATGCTTTAGCATGCTCATAACGCATCGGGCAGTAGGTACAGTCAGTGATTAACACATTTCTTTTTAGGATTCCGTGCCCAAAGGGTACAAACGGGACCCTATTACTAAGACTTCGTTGTCTGTCCGTCCGTCTGTCTGTCGCCAGGCTGTATCTCAAGAACCGCAATAGCTAGACAGTTGAAATTTTCACAAATTATGTGTTTCTATTGCCGCTTTAACAACAAATACTACAAACAAAATAAAATAAATATTTAATAATATTTAATAATTTTATAGGGGGCTCCTATACAAGAAACGCGACTTTTTTGCCCTTTTTTGCTCAATATCTATAATGGCAACAGGTATGCACTTGAAATATTCACAAAACACTCAGTTATAATAATAAATAATAAAATTAAAATAAAATAAATATTTAAGGGGGGCTCCCATACAACAAACGTGTTTTTTTCGGCGTTTTGCCTTGTGGTATGAAACCCTTCGTGTGCAAGTCCGACTCGCACTTGGTCATTTTAAGTTAAATTAATATTTAAATAAAATCGGAAATAAGTGATATTAAAAGAATCTCTCCTCAATCCTTTCAGGTTATATGAAATGCCGAACTTCAATAAATCGAATAATTTGTATCAATTATGATGTGTTAGTTGATGTTTGTCGCTGATCGTACTAGCTCCACAACCGCCATATTGACTGGCGGATCTATTTATCATAGGACTAACTGCACTAATCTGCATTCGCGATTTATTCGCCAAAAATGTAAACAAATATGAGTTTGTGGAAAAATAACTTTAAATCCTACACAACAAAGTTCAGTTTACGCTACCACTTCAAACATTTTTATAGTCCTAGTCACTCTGAAATTAACTTAATTACCATTAAAATAAAGTTGATATTTGTTTGACTTGAAATAATATTAATTTGAAACGAGTTTGAATAAACTTTAGGTCAGAAAGAAGAAACGTTTTCTACGCGTTATTTTTCTCGTTGCGTAGCACACGAGACAATCCAAATGATTACGCAAAAAACCAAGTAACTCTATAATATAGAGTTACTTGGTCTTTGGTTCTTTTCGACTGAGATATTATCTCTCAGTTCAGTCGAAAATACGATGACGAAAATGAGTGAAAATCTATTGTAGTAAGTCTTGCTCATCATCTGCCTAGCCTTTTCCCAACTATGTTGGGGTCGGCTTCCAGTCTAACCGGATGCAGCTGAATACCAGTATTTTACATGGAGCGACTGCCTATCTGACCTCCACAACCCAGTTACTGGGTAATACGATACCCCTTGGTAAGACTGGTTGTCAGACTTTCGGGCTTCTGACTACCCGTAACGACTGTCAAAGATCCACGAATGACAGCCGGGACCAACGGCTTAACGTGCTTTCCGAGGCACAGAGGGGTCACGGTATGTAAAGATGGTCACCCATCCACAGACCAACCGCGGCAAGCGTAGCTTAACCTGATCGATCGACCTGTGCGGCTGTTATTATTTAGCCACGGGCCCCTCTAAGTAAATTTTTATCTTGTAGTAAGTCTTGCTACAAGATAAAAATAGACATTGGACACCTCTATTTTGGTATTGAGGATATTGGTCCTAAATACCAAAAAAATCTTAACGCAATCACTATGATATTACATTTCACTAATGAAAATGTGAGTAACCCTGTATTATGTCGGCAGGGACCTGTTACCATGGATTTAACACATGATTCTGAACCCCAAGCAATTTTGTACTTACGTTATTAAGGGGCTTACATGACCTAAAGCGCGGTCACTGTCGGACTACATAGGAAAGAAAGAGAAGCGCAATGACACAACGCTGGTAATTTATTACAAAATTTGAAGCAATTATTTAATTACAAAAAATCTATCATTTGGACGAAAAAATTAAAACACTAGTATTTTAGCATGTTGCTTATAGAATAATCTGACAAAAAATCAGAATGATTGTATGTATATTAGTATGGTTTTTATAGTAAAAAGACAGTTTTTAGAGGTATCTTCATGATTTTTTTCTATCGTATCAAATTAGTTGTATTATGTTTTCAACACACTACCTACCTAGCATATATCCTGAAGAATATCATATATTTTTCTAATTTTGTTTACTGTAGTCGATCATATACTTTTATTGTTTCTAAAACTTGCGTTTTTTATGCTTAGGTCCTGTAAGCCCTTTAAAAAAATTATACTGTTCCATAAATGTCCGCGTAGGCATTGCTTTTTTCTATGGAACACCTGACTTTTATTGATAACTGAAGAAACATTTCCACGCTATGGCGTCTAGAATCATGTGCTGAATTATTCACGATTAAAGTTTGCGTATCGAAATCCCTGTAACCCCGTAGTTTGTACCTATTAACACAAACACAATTGGGTTACCTGCTAGTACCTAGAATAGTGATGTGAAAATTCAAAATACCCGCGTGCGAAGTATAATCCGTGAAATTGATATCAGAGTGCGGCGTTCGGGCGCATCGGAACGTCACGCCACGTGACATGCCAATGTTTCAGACGAAAAACGTGGATCCATCCACTCATATCCGAACATTAAACTTATGTACAGCAACTCGTTTTGTCTGCATGAATGCCATAAATTCTATATTTTTAGTACGAAGACCATTTTGAGGTTCCGTACCCAAAAGGTGTCAGCGGGATCCTATTCGCGTCTGTGAGTTTGTCTGTCACAGGGGCGTATCTTTGTGCCGTAACAGGCAGCAAGTTTTCAAAATATCTGTGGATAAGGCTGCTAAAGTAGCAGATACTAAAAAGAAAGTATAATAAAAATAGTTTTGTTGGAACGGAACCCTTATCGCGTGCGTCTCGACTGGTTTTTTCAACTGTATTACAGAAAGTAATACATTTATCGCGTTCAATGCGTGTAATAACGACGTGAAGATACATCCACACGAAGTTTAATCCGTGAAATTGATATAGGAGCGTGTCGCGGCGTCGACGTCCCCGTCACGTGGCTTGACACGCCAATGTTTCAAAGCTTGAAACGCGACTCCATTCCATTCTTTTATCCGCGTATCAACCTTTTGTTCTGCAAACCTTTAGTTTTGATATTGGATTCGCACCACGTTCCCCTTCTTTTTCAAGATTTATTGGATAACGGTGCGCGCTGCTTCGTGTTAGTCGTGGTGTGCAGTAGTTATTATGTAATTTCTCATTGTGACGTAATAATTGCGTGAATAAATCTTTAAAGCAGAAATTACTGAATAAAAACGATAGCACTCTCAAATTAAGCTCAAGTATTTTAGATTTCGCGGTTATATAAGTCCTATAATTATGCACCTCAAATTATAAACTGTGTTTAACGCTAAACTTAACATAGCCCTACAAAGGACATTGGGAGGAAAGGACCCCCCACAAATTACAAACAAGTGTCATTCGAAGAGTCTGAAAGTGTTTTGATTTTAAAGAAGTTTTTTAATAACAATCTTTTAACGATACCCGTCCTGCCAGCTCTTTAAGAGTCAGTTTCCAATCGGATAATTTTCTCAAAATTATGACATGGTGGAATTTTTTTACTTACCATTTTTGAGGTTCCGTGCCTCAAAAGGAAAAACGGAACCCTTATAGAATCACTTCGTTGTCAAACTGTCTGTCCCAAACTGTCTGTCCATCTGTCAATACCCTTTTTCTCAGCAAAGCGTGGAATTATCAAATGGAAATTAATATCAAATACATCCCTTGAAGCAGTGAAAAAATCAAACTTCTAAGTCACCGCAATCAAAAGATACGGGCGCTAATTTTCCACTTATGCCGCATATTTTGACACTCCCAATGGAATCAAAACCTATGGGGTACTTCCCGTTGACCTAGAATCATGAAATTTGTCAAGAAGTAATGTCATGTCTGTGTGGTGCCGGACTTAAAGAATAGCACCACGCCATACTTCCCGTGGGTGTCGTAAAAGGCGACTAAGGGTCGTACCGGATAATGGGTAGCAGCGTTCTCTATGCATTCCACCACCATACTATACTGCGATCGCCAACCCGCCTGCCAAGCATGGCGATTATGGCAAACCCCCCCAACTTGGGTGAGGCCTATGTCCAGCAGTGGACGTCTTTCGGCTGAAATGATGATGATGATGAATGTCATGTGGCACAAGCAAAAGGGGAAAATCCGAAAACCGTAAATTTGTAAGTACAATTACATTACAAAAAAAAAATTAAAACTGTTTACATACATAGAAATTGTATGGAAACCTCAGTGTGTGAGTCCGACCCGCACTTGACCGGTTTTTTTCCGTAATCAGCACACCATAATCTAGAAGAAACACTACTTGAACTTAAAAATGTTATTGGTTGTAAATCTGTGTAATTAAAACATCTTTCTGTTTCTAAGATCTTCGAAGATAACGACTGACAGGAACACAGTACGATATTTTAAATTCGTTTAGCGCTAAACGTATTTAGTGATTTGTGGTGCAAGTGAGCTTATACATCTATCAAAATTCATTATAACATTTGTCATTGTCGTCTTACAGTACCTAGACGCAAATGAGGTATATAAATATTTATGAAAAAGTATCTTAAAATCGTTGTATCAATCAAAACACGACAGGCAGAAGCACGTTACTCTGAAAAGACCCTGGAGACAGTATTATTACATAGCTTTGGCTACCCCTGAGGGCATAATGTCATAACTTTACACTTGGCAAGCACAATGGTAATACCGGAACTTAGTTATGTATTAGATATATGAGCAGGTTTGCACATGGTCTCTTGATATATATAACCCTCAGGTCATTGCTTATTGTGACATTTGCAGGGATTGATTAATATTGGTGCGTTCTAAACAGGCACCCCAGTTTCTGAACTGAGAATTTATCAAACATGACTTTCACATTACTAAAGGTCGAAATACGTGTCTTACGTTTAATGCAAATAAAATTTGAACTTCGCTGACTTTCACTTTAAATAATGCTTAAAAAGTGTTAGACACTGGGCCCGCGGGTCCAGTTCGAGTGGGTCCAGTTGACAAAAGACTCCAAGTTCTCAACTTCAAATTTTCAATTCCGAAACGAGGTACAACCGACTACACACTTATACTGTGTAAAATGTTTAAACTGCAACTGTTTTAACATAAACAGTTTAAGAAAGAATCTGTATTTTATTATTTAATTTAAAATACCTATTTCGTTTTTGCTACACACGGATGTGACGCACGTTACATGTCGCATATCTAGTTTTATAGTTTTAGTACTTCAATAATTTACTCCTTACTCACTTATATGTATGATAAAGGGTCCTAGACAACAACACACAATACAACTTTGACTTCAATCACCGGCAGTTACATCTTAACCATCACAATTTATACATATAGACCTACCACTATGTAAATACATTAGTGTTGACGCAACCATTGCCTGTGCACCAAATGTAAATGTAATACTGTTGCATTGGCTTTGGCACCATTAATATTAGAGATTCATAGATTAAGTACCAACGCTTGTCCCGGCAAATTATCGACTATTATTCATACATGTGTAAACACAAACGCCACATTAGCTTATGACTGTACATAATATACATAGAAATTATATTTGCACCAATAATTACGATATTGGCTGCGATGTATTAGATGCCATAAATTATTTGCGGTTGTTCAGTATGCGTAATGGTATAGGTTATCGCGGATTTGGATTGGTCGATGTTTACTGTGTAGCTGAGGTCGATGACATAGTTAGGTATAGCAAATTGACGGCTAATTTATATAGGTATGCAGTCATATCAAAATATAGATTACTATGACTTTAAAAAAAAAGTGGTCGAGCATTGTCGTACCCTATGCGGACACGATCAACTCGAAAAAAATTAACTCAAAAACTACACAGCTTTTTAAAAATCGTAAAAAAAAGACTATATTATGACCTAAAGCGCGGTCACAGTCGGACTGCATAGAAAAGAAAGAGAAGCGCGATGACAAAACGCTGGTAATTTATTGCAAAATATGAAGCAATTATCTAATTGCAATAAATCTATTGTTTGAACTAAAAAATTAAAACACTAGTGCTTTAGTATGTTGCTTGTAGAGTAATCTGACAAAAAATCTGAATGATTGTATGTGTATTAGTATGGTTTTTATTGTAAAATGAAAGTTTTTACAGGTATCTTCATGATTTTTTTCTATCGTAGAATTTTCTAATGCATAAAAGTAAAAGGTAGATATTATCTACCTAGCATATATCCTGAAGAATATCATATATTTTTCTGATTTTGTTTACTGTAGTCGATCATTTACTTTTATGCATTATAAAACTTGCGTTTTTTGCGTTTAGGTCCTGTAATCCCCTTAAAAGCAATTTGTTAATAGCAAGCTGTGTGTGTGCCTCTGAAATACCTCCACGCGCCTTACAGCCTCGAGAGGAGATCTGTGCAAATAAAATTACCTTTTCAACGGTTAATTTGCGATTGAATCACTTTCATCCGCAGGTTGGCCGTTGTTTTTGTTGAAGGATCCCGCCGGGAACCGAACCCTGTGCCTGTCAACTATGAAATGAATTATTACCAGTATTTACCGGAAGATGACATTTCTCGAATCGGCCCATTAATTCCTAATGGAGCGTCGACGGGCTACATTTCATCTGTTTGGCTGCACACCAGGCCTTCGCCGCAGAGCTATTTTCGGTAGCGTATCCGAAAATGTATAACTACGTGTTAGTTCTAAATCGTTGGATAGCGGCAAAGTAAGTGGGATTTATGATATGACGTTCTACGCTCTATTTGTTTGTCGGGTACCTTTTTTCTCGAGGGCCTTTGCCAATTCCAGTGTCTCAGTTTACGATTTATCCTTTTGCATTCGCTACGATTAACATCAGACTTATGTTTCAGTTGCGAAGGAGAGACTACAGCGTCAGTTCTCCGCATCTCCTACTTAATTACTTCGTTTCGGGTCTTCATTATGGAAACAAACATTTACATAATCTGCAAGCAACTGTATACAAATATTATGGATGACGTTTCAATTTAAAGTTGGCTGTTCATGTGCGTCATTCCTTTGGGACGAAACATTTGGAACTCAATTTGAATTTGAAAACTAGATGTCAAAACTACTTTTGATATTTAGTTTATATGCAAAACTATCAGCGTGTTTGTGTTTTAAATTTTTGCGAAGAAAATAGTGAAAAAAAAACTACGTGAAAACTGAACTTTTCAAACGCTAATGGTCCTGTCAAAAACTATGACCGTGGACAGCGCCCCGCAGTTTCACCCGCTTAAGTTTCTATCCCGTGGATATATCGGGATTAAAAGTATTCTATGTGTTAATACAGGAAATGGTCTATCTATGTGCCAATTTCCATCAAAATCTGTTCAAAGGTTTACGCGTGATTGAGTAACAAACATCCAAACATCTTCACAAACTTTCACATTTATAATATTAGTAGGATAGATCGAGTTAATAAAGTGCTTTTAAAAGCCACAAACAAATGTGCGCTCACAGTGGACGTTTAATATAAGGATAATAATTTATTACTAAAAGGTAAATAACATATAGTTACTTAGCATAACCTCAATAGGTAGTGCTGAAGTTGGACTAGCTAACGGTAGAATGCATGAGCATTTCTCCAAGATAAAAAAAAAGGTTATAATATTCGGTTCGTCGAAGGCGCACAAGTTCCTATGATCCCCGGTCACCGGGGAGGTTTTTAGATAGTAATAGTCTGTCAGATCCCGCCGCCCGCCCCTGCGCGGACGACATCTATGAGGATATTCCACACCGGAATAAAAGGAAAGGTTATCATAGGTTAGATTATACCATGAAAAGTACCACAGTGCAGTTCTCTATCAAAGAAGGTCAACAGGCTTTGGTTCTGGGTTCCGGTTTGAAAACAATTCCGACAATCTTCACAAAACTATGAATATTATACTTTTGACGACCAACTTCATTAAACTAAAATACACTGCCAATTTTCTACATGTAGGTAAGTAGTAACGTGTCTACCCAAAAGTGGGCAGCACTAACATCTACTTGCAGAATTAATTCCGGTTAGCGCATCCCATTTTGCTGAATTTACAATGAAAACAGACTTACAAATGATAGTGACTGATTAAAAGGCCATGTTTAGTAAATGAAGGACAGCGGAGGGCAGAGCATCTCAAACTTAAGTTTCTATCACGAAACTTAAATTACCAGCACGCCGATTCTCGTAATTAAACTCGTTCAAAATATAGTCGCAAGCTTAAGGCCAATTCTCGTAAAAAAAAAACATTCACATTCAAGTCGCAGTGCCTCAAAAGTTCCAAAATGTCACAAAAGGTATTCTACTAAACCAAAAAAGTATGTCAAACGTAACGTTTACTGCAATGATATTGCGACTAGACTGAAAACAAAAAATGTACCAAAACGGTATTCTGCTAAAGTTTCGACATGACATTTAAAAATTTATTGGTATTCCACTAAAAATAAAAATGTCAAAACTGACGTAAGCATGAGATTATTTGTACACCGGACTGTGACAAATAATTTTAGCTTCTGCATAGTTAAAAGCGTATAAAATTTACATTTCCCGCCTTTTTGTATTGATTTCAGTAAGATTCAATATAAACTCCACAAAATACGAATTGCTATAATGTCAAATAACGGAATTATAAGAAGTTAGTCAAAAGCAACATTTCACAAATCGGATTGGAGGCTTTGTGAAGAAATATTGTTATAATGGCAGATTAAGCCATTTATGAAAAATGTCTGGAGCACGCGCGGGTTACGACGACCCTTTTATATCGCCGACAAAATGCAGCTCTTCGGTAAATGGACATAGCGTTCGAAATCTGGAATTTGTTGGCGTGCCGCAAAGCCGAACACACCGGTGTACATCTCCCGCCTACACTACACCACTAAGGTGGAGGACATCGTTGAGTACGTGCGCCAGAAGACGAGGTACACGCCGAGGGTGCAGTTACTGGAGTCGTACCGCAACGTCAACTTCAAGGCGTTCGTGATGCGCGTGCCGAATTGTTATCTGCCCGTCGTCATGGAAGAAGACTTCTGGCCGCAGGACGTGGTGTTCCGTCGCTTCCGCGGACAAGTACCTACCACAGAACAGCACAAGAACAAGCTAGTGAAGTGAAGTTCTATAAATAGACAGGCTAAATAAAAGTGTGTGTCGCGACCTCATTCATCCACGAGCCGTACATTAATTTGTACCCGCCGCGATGGCATAAGTACTAAACCCAAGGCAAGTAAAAGGATTGTTTTACACTGCCCTTCAAGATACAGGATTCTCCTAGTTTGAAGGGCAGGGGTCTTCTCAAATGTAATAGCCATTCCCAACCCCTATTGAATTAACACTGATGTTACCTAGGCTAAGTCTTTTGGTAAATAAATAATTACTTACTTACTTTCTTGTAAAAGTAGTGTTGTAACACTTTTAAGTTATTGGTTCTAGATAGACACTGTCATCTATTACTATAGAGGTTTTGGGTACTCTATACCCCTGCCCTCGGTGAAATACATACAATCTTCTATTCACATTTTAGGTTTTCAATAGGTACACCTCTGCCTAACCCTTCAGAGATTTAAAGGTGTGATATTTACTTCAATTGTATTAAGTAGTACTTACCTATATAATAAAATATAAGAGGACCCTAGAAGAGGATACCTTAGTATACATTTTACTAAAATAAAACAATAGTGGTATGAAAAATACTTCAATAAATTAACAATTCTCATCTTAAATTATTAAAACACGAATATAAACATAATAGTTAATTAGGCTTTTTTTCATTCATTCATTTAGGTTTGCGACTAATTAGTGTTGATGGTAGCCTCGGAGGGGCAAACCATGTCTCCTGTTTTATAGAATCACCATCCACTGAAGACCCACTTGGAACAACTCCACCAGGCTGAAAAGGAAAATTTGTGGTTTTTAGTAAGTCAAATCATCATCATCATCTGTCTAGCCTTTTCCCAAATATGTACTATGTTGGGGTTCGCTTCCAGTCTAACCGGATGCAGCTGAATACCAGTATTTTACATGGAGCTACTGCCTATCTGACCTCCACAAACCAGTTAGTTACTGGGTAATAAACCCCTTGGTAAGACTGGTTGTCAGACTTTCAGGCTTCTGACTACCCCGTCATTGTTTAATTTGAGTACTATTATAATAATAAAATAATTGTTTCAGGTAGCGCAGGCTATCCCTTAAAAAATCAACATTGAAGATACCACAAGTGGACACAGATCCCGATACCTTTTTCCCTTTATGCAAAGTTTTTGTGTTATTTAAATGTTATAATATAATATGTTTTCCTTTGTATTTCTTTATAATTATATTATATGAATGACTTGATTTTTCTATTGCATGTACAAAAAATTCATACTTTACCTCTATGGGACACCAATAAATAGTCTTTCGACAGCATCAGCAAGCCTCCCAAGGTTCTGCACTATTAATTTGCTGTATCAGCTTTGACATGTTGCATCTCCACCTGAGGTAAAACTCTCCGAGCCTCATCTAGTACAGCCAGAGGGCGACCTAAAAAACGTAATAAAAATACCATACATAATCGTTATCAATAGTCATCATAAGTCTTAACCGCAATATGAATAGCTGTAGGGTTAGAAAAATCCACTCACTGCGGTATCTCGCTTGCAGAGTTCGAGCACTGTTGTAGCATCGGCAGGGCTAGGGTTTGGTGCTGACGCACGAGTCTGGACAGAACATGGGGCTGCAGTGATGTCGAAAATCGATCGGCTCAGTGATCGCTCAACACCGACAGCGCTTCCACTTTGACTGTAGAAAGTTGAGCAGTTTGTTCCATTGTATCTCAGGCACTAGCTGCACGTCTTTCCATTCCTACAAAATATTACGTACATTTGAATACATTTGCACAGCATGATAATTAAATAATGATTTAAGTCTAACAATTATACACTTACTTTGTATTAAAACGATCTTTCTCGCACGAAATACTTGTTATAAACTACACACGATATTGTTAAGTTATTGTTTGATTCAGTTTGATGTTGACAATGTGGTGCGTTCCGAGTTGGGATGTAATCGATTTGAGTGTGCTTAAAAACTAAAGACTAACTAGTCGCTATAAATCGTAGGGATGCGATTACACTCACCTAAATCGTAAACAATTTAGGTATTAGTGCGGTCGGGACCTTCCAATCGCACTAAACCGGAATCTAACTGCTCTAACTTCAATTACATCTTTCGATTTCCTACAAATTGAATAGTGTATAAAGCGCTTAATTCGGAATGCGGCCTGGCGTTCTATTCTACGTTCCATGTTAGCTTTCTAGCCGATTTTTTCTTTTAATGATTTTGTATTTTCAAAGATATTTAATAACAAACGGGAAATGAAAATACTATGAGCATACACTTAATCAAGCAAACTAATAAAGACATTAAACAAATCAGAAAATAAGGTTGATACAAATTAAAGTATCACTATGTATCACAATATAGTCTCCGTACATTGAATCAACATTAAAATATGTTTAATTTCGTAAACGAGAACAAAGTTGACTATACTGCAATGATATTGCGACTTGAATGTGAACAAACCGAATTTTAAGATTAGTAGAATACCGTTTTTTGATCTATTCACAATATCATCGCATTCCGGTGTCATGTTTTTCACATTGCACGTTAATTAGTAGAATTGACCTTCTTATCTCAGTGACAATTAATGTCAAAAACTTGTCAAAAATGTCAGGAAATTATGAGTAATTCTGACAATTTGAGACTGAGATTAGAATGGGAATGTTCTTAAAATACGGGGACTGGTACTTGTGGAAAATTGGTTGTGTATTTTAATTTTAGTAATGTCGGTTGACCCTTCTGAAAAAACTTGTTACAATGCATTTACATGAAACTATCACAATTGATGACACAATATAGTGTTCTTCATTATAATTATAACAAGAGTAGAGTCAAGAGCAAAAACATTTCAAATAATACCGTACGCAAAATACGCGCATTGACGTGGAGTTGCGGACACCAGCCCGTATTACCTATTAACTATAATAATAATAAATCTTGCCCCACCAATCTCTACGTTGACGTCGTGTTGGGGCTTGCGCGCTCCGAACTCTAGGTCTGTGCAGGTAAAGTTAACTTTACCGAAACAAGTCAAGGGTGAGGAGCCAGACCAAGAGAGATACATAAACTCGCAGGGCTGTATGAGGCGAACTGTGGGGCAGTAGCGACCCCACGAACCTTTTCTCCTGGGAGACGTCAGGTACCTTATCTCTGGCTTGCCTTTATTGGCTGGCTGGAGTGGAGATACGCAAGAGCAAACATAGTCGGAGAAAGGAAGTATTCCACTAAGATGCTAGTAGGGATCTTAACCGTACTTCCGGGATTGTCCTGATAGCCATGGAATACCTCACCACAAGCACTTCAGGACATATTGTCTTCTTGTCGCTACGGCACTATGTGCTAGCGACCGATTTCGGGGGCCCATTATTGAGTGTGCAAGTCACCCCCTGCCATTTTATCTGTATAGTTTATATTATAAAACATTTGTAAGGCAGGGGCTATAGTCTTTCCATAGTCCTAGATAACTAGTTCACGTTAGCTACCCAATCCATTATCCAATGTATTTGTTTCCATATCCTGCAATAGTCCTACACCAACCAGCAGTAGTCCTTGGGTGCACTTGAATAGTGCGAACGGGGCTAGTCGTCGGTTGGTGCCTCATTCAAAACTTCTAACGGGCCTCTGCTAGTTACATTCAGCCCCTCGCCTGCAAAGGCCTGGGACCCCAGGGTACCGAGACATGTCAAATATACTTTCAAATTATAATAATAAAGCCGCAGAGATACTTTCATTTTCCATAAATATTTCATTGAGAGCAATTACGTCATAAGTACCTGGGTACTAGAAAAATATGACTAAATTCTTTCAAATACGTTTAATCTTAATCAAAGAAAATTTTCCTTTTTCTATCCACTAAAATATCGCTACATAAATGCCCATGGTAAATCAATTACCAAATGCCCACTGGATTAAACATCTCTTGAGAGCGGTATTCACTTTGAGCAACGCTGGCATCGAGCGAGGCGGTACCTATCTATTTGAAACCGCCTTTATATTTCAACTTCACCTTACTAGACCGCACTCCATCCAATCTGCTGTAAAGGTTAACCGGCGGTTGATTTTGTTATGGAGATGTAACCTCTGCTTGTAATAGTTTTGCTTTAATATCACGCCTGTAATCACTTAAAAGTTAGGCAGAAGTGGACACCCGCATTTCGCCAGGTATGTTTAATTTTTTTTATTTTTTTCCATTCCAAGGAAGACGGTGGCACAGTGGTTGGTGGTGGTGGTGGTGCTACCGTGTATAGCGAGGCTCAGGGGAGGCCTCTTTACAGTCTTCGCAGGGATGCCCTACAGGTGTTGCACGGGGGGTTCCGGAATCGGTCTTTTAAGAGGAACCGAGACCACCCCTTTGTGCTGATGGTGATCACCTGGTGGTTTTAGTGAGGTAAAAATCCCACAATCCCCGACCTCCCGGAGGTCGGGTGCCTTTTGAAGGTTTCACCCCGGCAACAAAAAATTAGGTAGGTATGTTTACGTCCCATTTAGTCATAGGGGGCAAGCTTATTGCCATCAACCGGAGACAAATCCAGACTCTGGGCTGCTCGTCTGCTACTCAGAAATTCCTGATGGAAAAACCCAGTATAAGGCTTTGACCCACCTGGGAATTGAGCCGAGGAAATCATGCTCTTGCAACTAGACCAACGAGGTAGGAAAAAAATTAATGCCTATTAATGAATGTTCAGTCAAACAAAAGAGATAAGTACATTCGGCTCATTTATCAAATTAAATTTCAGCCGACAACATCCATCGGTTTTTTACTAAACTTGAACTTTATCCGACGATCCTGCATACTTATCTCTTTTGTTGACTGTACATAGGCCGCACGTCACGGGTAGCACTGTGAGCTGACCTAGCGTAGTACGGAGTTTCATTAGAATAAGAGGCTAACTTATACTGGTTATGTTACTACTGACCGTCTGCCTTCAAAGCAAGAGTGAACAGGCATCTTCTGGGTACGCTCGTTCCATCATAGACCTCATCCATCGCTTTCCATCAGGCGTGATCGACGTCAAGAGCAGGCCCATTCAGCAATAAAAATAAACTGACTTGCGGAATACCATGCCTATTCTTGTCTACTCTTACCCTCAGACTAGGCTTTTAATAAAAGGTTGATTTTCTCCGAATGTCGAGATCAGAATTGAGGCTTGCCATGTATACATACAAACATATATACATATATAATAAATAACTAAAATTGCAGTATCTGTTTGTAATGTCAAACTTATAGCTTATTCCTAAATGCATATGAAACTCTCGGTAGGTAATTATATATATTTTTTTGTTTTTGTGTTATCTGTGTGTTTATTCCGGCTAATCTCTGAAACCAGATTTTTTTATAAGGAGTAAGCCAGGCTTCGGACCTTTATTTTAGGAAAAAGAATTAGGGTTCCGCGCATAAAATTCAAACCCATGATTTCCGAAATGCACGCGAACTAAATCAAGAGCACAGTTAGTTGGTAATAATTTGGTCCAGCTGATGGTGCTGCAGCTGATGCTGGTGATGATGATGATGACGATGATAAATGTGGCCAATCTCAATGGAGATTAGCCAGGTACGCAGAAGATATTATAGTGCACAAATATACGCGCAAACACAGGTGCACTCTCTGTTCCTTTACTGTCTTATTCCGATGGGACTGCAGTCCAATACGGCCGGGAAGAGGTCAGGCGCAGGACCAACGGCTTTACGTGCTTTCCGAGAGTATTAAACCACCAACTATCGAACTCCAGACTGTTACTAAGAAATTCTTAATGGAAATGAAACACTTTGTCCGACCCGGGAATCGAACCCAGGCCCCCAAGCTCAGTAGTCGCACTTGCAACCACGAGACCAACGGGGCAGTCGATGACGATGATTCTCCTGTAAAAAATATTACAATTAATAATTTATTATGGTTTCATTTGACAGCTGTAGTTATAATTATTTTAATCTCCAAAGCGGTGTTAGTTTTCTTTTAAAAATAGTTTTCGTCACCTTTGCTTGTATTCCTTTTGGCTTTTAGCGATAAGTGCTTATTCGAGTAGGTATAAGTTAGCGAAGGATTTATGCTTCATACCGATACATCAACTTAAAGTGCAGACCTTGTTATATTACATAACATTATGGAAAGTAAGCATATAGAATTTTTAAATAGAGTAGCCACAAGCTAGCTCCGTTGTGTATTCAATACTGAATTAAAACACAAAAAAAAACAAAAAAAAAATATAAATTTATACTTTTTCATTTTCATTTATAGTTTTTTTCTTTTTCTTTTTTTTTCTTGAGTTTATTAAAATCTTAAGTATACACTGAAGTCATCATCATCATAATCAGCCTATAATGTTACCACTGCTGGGACACAGGCCTCCTCTCGATAAGAGGGACTGGGCGGTAATCCACCACGCGGGCCCAGTGCGGGTTGGTAGATCTCACATGTCTTCAAACTTTTGTTTGTCTCCTTCACCGTTTTGAGAGCAGTGGTGATAAAATAATTTACACATAGTAAAGCGGCTGACCGGGTTCGAACCTACGACCTACGACTCGTAAGTCTCGGACGTTACCACTGGATCACCACTGCTCACTTAACTTAAGGTGAATGGAAGACCGCGAAATTCAAAGTTTCTTGCGTTTTTGCAATTTGCAGGTCAGTGTCAGATTGTATCTTGATCAAAGTGTGATTCGCGACAATAACAGGTACATATTTAGAGAATTATAATCATTAGAATCATTATAATAATAATTAATAATAATTAATTATAATCATTAATCATTTCTAAGTTACATTTCTACCACCAACCACCAATCTCTTATGGTAAAGTGTTAATGGTAGAAATCTAACTTAGAAAGATGTATTAATGATTCCAATGACTATAATTCTCTAAATATGTATCTGTTATTGTCGCGAATCATGTTTTGATCGTGATACAACCTGACACTGACCTGCGGGTTGCAAAAAACGTAAGAAAATTTTAATTTCGCGGTCTCAACTGCGCATTCACCTTAAACTTGTATCTTATAACAATGTTGAAGTATTTCCCCGAAGTAGGTTGCTTTGAATAATTTGTATGAATATCTTTCCCCATTATCCATACCGAAACATTTTGACGACAATATTATTAAGGGATATTCCCCTACATTCTTTACCAAGAGTTTTTGGTTCCCTAGGAGATTGTTTCTCGAGATCACCGAGAAAAAGCAACAAAGTATGTTTATTTACAAAAGAATGTAGTTTTTTAATCCTCTTGTAATACCTAGTAAGAGAATACAGTTTTTTTGTTACTTTGCATCTGTTTTATTCTGGTTTTGTATCTTCTTGTCTTTTTAACTACAAGATGCTTTTTATGGAGCGAGTTCGAAAGTACGACGCCTTGCCTCTTGGGGAATAAACAGAGAAACAAAAAAGTTACAACTGCTGTATTCTTGCTACTCTATGCATTTATGTTGCGAAGTTAGTTTACGAGTAGGTAGGTAGGTATTTAGAGTATGTACCTACATTGCTTGCGCTGTGTATAACTTTATAATACACTAGCTATGCCTCGCGTTTTCACCCACATAAATGCTAAGCACCACCCCACCACCACCCATGCACCCCATGTGCTAAATTTCAGCAAAATCCGTTTAGCTGTTTTAACGTGAAAGCGAAACTAGCAAACTTGCAAATAATCAAATATTTTCTCTTTATAATATTAGTTTATTTATATATATCGGGGAAGGTATGGTGTGTCTCGTTATTATCAGCCATATTTGAACTATGTGTGGGCTTCTGTGGGTAAATGTTGGATAATGCACAATAGAAAAACGGTTTGCAGTTCAAATCAGATTATAATTTCACAAACAATTTAATCACACAGCAAATTACACACTGTAGGTACACGACACAACCAGATACGGAACGCGGGACAGTTTCTGAGCACATGTTGTTCGTACGATGTCCAATGTCCAAGAGAGCTCCATATCGTTCTTGTCGAGCTGTCTTCGAGCGTCGACCCCCCCACGAACTCAGGCTAGACTCTGTCAAGCGCCACCAGATGGCGCTGGCGTTCCGAATAGTCGTTGTCGTCACACTGCTACCGCCTCGTTGTCAAGTCAGCTCCCGTACTAATGATGTCTCCGACATCTATACATATAATAAATCTGTAGAAGGGTCAATTCTGTACATTGAAAATATTGAAAAAATAAATAGCGGGGGGTGTTGCTGGATCGATACCAAACCCAAATATGTGATTAAAAAAATTTTTGTCTGTCTGTCTGTCTGTCTGTATATGCAGGCATCACGTGAAAACTAACGGTTCGATTTCGATGAAACTTGGTATAATTATACCTTATTATCCTGGGCATAAAATAGGATACTTTTTATCCTGAAAAAATACGTAGAAAAAAAATCTTATTTTTCGGTTTTATTCATAGACGTTGTTCTGTAGAACCGCGAACACACGTTGCATTACCCGTAGTGGATAATTTTCCATTTCAATTTAAGAGAATACAGTTTCCTGTAGCTTTGTGTTATGCCATGACAATAAATAAGGCTCAAGGTCAGAGGAGTCCCTAGAGCCCTAGGAGTTGCTGGCGTAGATCTTACCGCGAGTTGTTTTTCACACGGGCAACTTTACGTAGCTCTTTCCCATGTGAGCAGTCCAAGAAATCTTCATGTTCATATTCCGGACGAGCTCATCACTAACAATGTTGTGTATGCTGAAGCTCTCAATTAACTTTCTGTCGCATTGTCACGATCACTTTTTTATTATTGCAAACTTTTCGTCATTGTCAGTAATTTACTGCTACATGCTACTTATCAAGGTCGGAATTACTATGAAAAAAATACTTACTACAGAACGCGAGCTCAACAGCAGTAGCTCAATAGAGGGATCTCCTTAATTATTATAGGCTTAGCCGTATTTGGGTCCAATAGATATATAAGATGTCATTGTCAGAGTTACTCAAAATGGAGAAATAAACCATCCACGCGAAGACCGACATCCGCGCGGACGGAGTCGCGGGCGGAAGCTAGTATATAATAAATTCTCTTTTTGAATACAGTGCTTAATTTAGTTACCAACATACCTCGTATGCACAGTTACCAAAGTGTGCATTTCATAATTATTTCACGAAGTTATGAGGCAAAACAGACCTTGTTAAAAATATTATAAACGTTTTAGGATTTTTAATTACATATTATGTTTTTTTTTATAAATAAAATGGTTATAGCTATCAAAACTTGCAAATCTGATAAATGAAACCATCTACGCGTATTTCGTGCCAGAAACTTCATTTAAAATATCGAGCAAAAATGCTAAGCGAACTCACTTATCTCAACTCTATCTACTGATTAAAACTTTTAATCCAAAAACGCAAAGTGTTAAGCTAACGCTTTCAAATCTGGTGAGAAATTACTAAGATTAATGTCATTCTAAAAGTTTCACAAACATCTCTTAAGACCCCGGGAAAAGTTTTGAAATTTTTCTGCAAGGTGCAATGAATCTAAAGAGTAGAGCGTTATTAGAAAGTTCTCCAAGTAGGATTATTCGTACTCAGTCTGAAAATTTCTCGCGAAGAATATTATGGTTTCATAACTGAAAAGTTGTATACTGGTCGTGTTTATTGCGCGTTTCCCGCCTTCAGTTTATAGAGAGATAAAAATGTTTCGATTAAACTTTGTGGTATAAGCTTACGTGGCCCGCTGTGTTTGCAACATTTATTGTGACCAGCGAGAACATAAAAACTGCAACGTTGATAGAAGACAATCAAACCATAAATAAAGATCTACTAACATTACACACTACAAATAAAGAAAGCGATTGCTGTATAGATAACATTAACATTGAAACATTTATAAGAGTATCTTACTACCTTACCTTACGTACAACTCAATAAAAATTTTGTAATTTTTTTTTCGTTTCATCTGCCAGCTATCAAGTAAAATAAAGACAATATCCAAGCCATATATCTTCTTGAGAAATGGATGTGAAAATTGTAGATGCTAACAGAAAGGCAATGTCAAGGGGAATAGTTTGCTGTCTCGTAGAATTAAGCGATATTCGAAAACAAAGGCACCAGAATCAACGCTAATACGAAAAGTTAAACGACTGTTGTTTTACTGTTGTCAAAAAGTAAATTTTATTCGAGCTTGTGTCCCCTTATTCCTTATGTTTGAGGAGTTTCTTCTCCCCAGAGATAAATTATCGTATGAAAAGTTTACAGCAAAATGACAATCATTTATTCTCATTATTTCCTGAAACAAGGGAAAAATCCAGTGAATATTACACAATTTGTAAAAGTACGTTTGTCATTCTCTTTCTTTTTTCTTTTCAGCCTTTTCGTAACCCCAATATGTTGGAAATCGTGAATCTGAGTACAAGAAGTTACGCCATCCTTTTTTCTAAAGGCTGAGTGATTTAAACATTTGCTTCCCCAATTTAGGAGGCCGTCTGAAAAAGTCACGGGCCGACAGCTTTGGATGAAAAAATACTGTTCGATTTTAGTTCATTTACTTGAGTATTTCACGGTTCCCTCTGTTGTTTGCTGTTATTAGTGAAAAGTGCATTACGAGTAATTTGTATCTACTAATAACTACCAACTATTTATTACTAACTAAATATAAGTAGTATATTATTGGGCATTCTGGACCACTTTTCGCTCGGCGAAACAAGTTCGCCATCGCTCCGGTGGTCCAGAATGCCCAATCGTGAACGGTCGACTCGGTTTAGTAGTTAGTAATACAAAGTGGTAGTAGCTTCGCTACTGGACAGTGCCTCAGAATGTCCAATAATACACAATCGACTTGACTGACACAGTGATTCAAGACGCTCAATAATGAAGAATCGACTCACCTGTTCGGTTTACTATGATACATCATTCAATGTATTTGAAATGCAAAACGACTGCAGCCAGCTTCATGTGAACTATTTGTCGTTGTGACTAACATCATTCAAGGTATTTGAAATGCAAAACGACTGCAGCTAGCTTCATGCGAACTGTTCGTCGTTGTGACTAACATTTGAAATGCAAAACGACTGCAGCTAGCTTCATGCGAACTGTTCGTCGTTGTGACTAACATTTGAAATGCAAAACGACTGCAGCTAGCTTCGTGCGAACTGTTCGTCGTTGTGACTAACATTTGAAATGCAAAACGACTGCAGCTAGCTTCATGCGAACTGTTCGTCTTTGTGACTAACATTTGAAATGCAAAACGACTGCAGCTAGCTTCATGCGAACTGTTCGTCGTTGTGACTAACATTTGAAATGCAAAACGACTGCAGCTAGCTTCATGCGAACTGTTCGTCGTTGTGACTAACATTTGAGATGCAAAACGACTGCAGCTAGCTTCATGCAAACTGTTCGTCGTTGTGACTAACATTTGGAATGCAAAACGACTGCAGCTAGCTTCATGCGAACTGTTCGTCGTTGTGACTAACATTTGAAATGCAAAACGACTGCAGCTAGCTTCATGCGAACTGTTCGTCGTTGTGACTAACATTTGAAATGCAAAACGACTGCAGCTAGCTTCATATATGCGAACAGTTCGTCGTTGTGACTAACACAGCTTCAGCTGAGAAAGGAAACATCACATATTATAAAAAAATATATTTAATGATAGTTATAAAGTTAACTACAGTTTTGATTTGAAATAAATGTAGGGTGGCCCACACAAAGTGCATCTATGGAGTGAACCAGAGATTGAAGCTTGCGCCATTGCGGTGTATCATCTTCCGTTTGGCATTTTATCCGAACCAGCGCTTTCTTCCAAAGTTCTTGAGAATCAGTATTGTGCGCATCGTTGGTTTGATATACTTTCAAATCGATAAGGTAGTCTCCCACCGCGTTGATCACTCGACGCTCGTTGCCGTTCGCAACTCTATTAACGAAGTACGAGGACAGTACGGACGAAGAAGTATTTTTGGGTTCGCCATCGCCACGACTTAGATTAAACACGTCCACAGACTTCGCCTTTTTTCTGAAACAAACATAAATAACCCGTATAAGAATGTTTCAAAATCATTACAAAAATAACACAATTAATACAGCCTCAGTAGGTACCATAGTAGTCAGTAGGCTAATAAGTATAAAAACTGCAAAGTGATTGTCATGTTAATAAATTGTTGTTACTCGTAAGTGACAGTATCGATTCAATAATATCTATTATTTAGTACATAACAACTCATTATTTACTAAGTTAAAAAATATAGTGTTACTGTGATTTACATATCCGAACACTGATACGAAAATGATATGGAATAAATTAACCAACTACTAACCAACGCTGTATAAATATATCAGACATAAATACAAAAGTTGATAAAAATATAATATAATTGATTGATATAAATTAAGTATGATTACCTTATACTAGCAGGCGATTTCTTAACGGAAGTAGATTTACGCTTGCTTGCAGGAGTAGAACGCTTTCCCAAGAACTCGGCACTGCGTTCAACATCTGTAGAGTTGCTGCGTTGATCACACTCTGAGTCCGACCTGTAAAATATTAAAAAATAATCAGATTAATTTAAATTAATATCACTTGAAATAATTATGCTGAAAGAAAACAAAATATTTACGTTAATTATTTGGAATTAACTAATACCTAATATGTGTACTCGAACTCGTACTTATTTAATTGATTCTAATTATCACTAAGTTAATAAATATTAAGTAAAAGTAGATATTTGGCTACAAGTGATCTGTATAGTATTTGTTGAATTAAATTAAACAAAGGAAATAATATAAAATATAAAGACTTACATTTTAAATGGTGGACACTTAATTAAAACAATATGATAATTATTGTTTTAAACACTGAACTGCAGACTGCTCGCACTGTAGTATCGAGGGATCAGGCTCGAATTCGATGAATTGAACTCCGAAAACGCTAGCTTATAAGGCAGATTAGTCATGTAAAAATGATAAATTGAATGTTAGTGTATATTTAATAAAAACAACAAAAAAAGAGACCTTTCTTATTAGTACGATTATACGTACATGTAAAAATGAAAACTAGCAATTATGTTAATCGCTACTTGCTAACGTAGCGAAAGCACTCAGGGCTATCAATATAATTGTCATACATCTTTTCCTTTCTACTTAAAATATTATAAATGCGAAAGTTTGTGAGGATGTATGCAATTATGCATGTATGTTTGTTACTCTTTCACGCAAAAACTACTGAACAGATTTGGATGAAACTTTGCAGTAATGTAACTTACCTATACATTAGAATTACACATAGGCTATAAATTATGCGGGTACGCAAAGTAGTTCCCTCAGGACGCGGGTGAAAACGCGTGGGGAAAGCTAGTGCTACATAATATGTAAGAATTGAATCCATTTTTACAGTAAATGTGTGGAAGTGTCATCCCTAACCAAATTCGCTGCGTTTTAAATACGTAGTGCAGTAATCAGAAATATTTTGTTGTAAATATGATACTTTTATTATCATATAGGTACCAAGCAACTATTAAAATTATTCTAATTAACGTTTTTTATTAGGGTTGACCGACAGGATATATTTAAAACGATACAACTTAAAACTGTGTAAATAAAAATACGAAGATAAAAAAATATTTGTGATCTATGATTAAAAGGGTCTTTTATATAGTGTAATTGTTTATCAAAAAAAATTATTAAGAATGATAACTACTTAAACAATTTATTAAATAAATTTATAGACCACTAGCACATATAAGTAAACTAGCTGTTTCCCTCGGTTTCACCCGCATCCTGAGGGTACTACTTCCCGCACCCGGATAAAACGTAGCCTATGGGTTAATCCAAGTTACCCTCTATGTGTGTGCCAAGTTTCATCAAAATCCGTTTAGCGGTTTGCGCGTGAAGAAGTAACAACAAACAAATAAACATACAAACTTTCACAAAGAACAAAACTATAATTATTTTTAAGGTAAGTAAACCTTGGAATTATTTATTTCGTATTTTATGCTTCTTATTAATTACCTATATCAATTAACCCTTTACAAAATTTCTATGTAGCGTTTAAAAAAATAATATCTACATGATTTTTACATTTAGATCACAACCCTGTGCGAAATTGCATTCTTGCAAAATACATTTGGGTAAACTGCGACCGGATGCGACGAATATTAACATGATACTTTTGTTTTTGACAATGCACACATTAGGTATTGCTATTACTTGCACGTAAAATGTGTCTTCAATTTGTTAAAACTTCTATTTCGTTTTAAATAAAACTTGACCGCTAACTGAATAACAATTATATTTATAGTAATTGCAAAATTGCTATCAGAATTATTGTAAGGTAATAGTAATTATGTTATTATATTATTTAATTTAGAAAGAAAGCACTTTATATTAGATGTTTTATAATTGATGCCATTACCAGAATTATTATAATGTGATTTTTAATTTCAGGCGATTACTAATTACGAATTGAGGGTCAGCAGAGGTGCCTGTTCAAGCAAAATATATTATATACTACTATATTGGAAATGTATAATAATTGATATTATTGTTTGTATCGATTAGATACTTTGCAGGTAAATTTTAAATCTAATATTAACTTTGTTGTTTTGTCACCGATAATCTTTTTATTCATTTATTTTATTTTATTTTTTCAGAAATATTTGATAGATTCAATCCTGTGAAAAATTATTGTATTTGAACAACTGGATAATTCTACAATCTTCTTATTGAAGTTACTCCAATGACTTATTGAAGCGGATATTATCTATGTATTAATAATAAGACCATGATTATTAGTTGTAAGTATTTAATGTCATCTTTTTCCTACACTACGATTTCTATAATATCGTGATATATCATAATCTTACCTACACATTACACCTAAATCCGGAACAACTAAATGTAAATCATAAAAAATATTTGTGCTGTGAGAAAATCGAACCTGCAACACTTAGCACAGAAGCCGATCGCTCAGTCATTGCGCCCACCGCACTGCTAACTTTTAATTCATTCTATTTTCTGATAAAATCCATTAATAATGCCTCACTGTTCGGATTGCAAAGTATTTGTAGATAATCGTCGATGGTCTGGTCATTTACGTAGTAATGTTCATAAAAACAATAGCGCCATTCCTTTTTGTGATAATACTGCTATTATTAATTCTTCATTTAAACATCGCATTGCAAGTTATAAGATCATTGCAACTAACGATCAAAAAAATTATTTCCCTGAAATGTTTCTCAATGAAAATCGTAAACAAATAAAAAATCTAATAGATCGATCATTACAGAAACATACATCTGTGAAAATTAATTTTGAACTTTTTTCCTTTTTTCTTTTGTTTAAAAATGATCAACAAGAACTGAAATCATTTAGTACAAAAAATTATATTGTTCACTTTAATTACGATTTTGATTCAATATATAAATCATCAGTTGTGTCACTGTTAAAGAAAATCGAGGAATTTCAAGAGAGGGATAGTGGTTGGACGTACCTGTGCAATTCACATTTAGAAATAAACATAAGTAAATATCAACCTCTCGGCGGATCTAATATTGCCTGAATTTATCAGAAATAAAAAAGCTTGTTTGAATATTCAAAACAATGACGAGTATTGCTTCTTATGGGCTGTTGTAGCTGCCTTGTACCCCGCAACCCACCATCCTAATAGGATTTCATCTTATCCTCACTTCATGGATGTTTTAAATGTTGATAATTTAACATTTCCAATCACATTTTCAGACATAGCTGTTTTTGAGAAAAATAATCCGTCTCTAAATATATTTGTGTATGGATTGAAAGATGATAGGACAATCATAGGACCTTTGTATACTTCAAACAACAATAAATCTAAGAGCATACATTTACTGTTTTTACAAAATAATACTAATTCTCACTATTGTCTTATCAAAGATTTACCTCGTCTAGTTAGAAATCAGATGACTAAGCATCACGGTAAACTCCATTTTTGCGAAACATGCTTATTGTTTTTTCCAACGTCCAGTGAATGTGAAACACATGCGTGCGGAGGAGTTGTCACGGTCTTACCAGAAAAAGGATCATTTTTAAAATTTACAAATTATAATCGAAAACTAAACATTCCATTTGTCATTTATGCCGATTTCGAAACATTACTCGAACCAATATCCAACGATGAGTTTGATACCGCTAACACGACATACTTACAACGGCACGTGCCGGCTGCGTTCGGGTATAATGTAGTGTCATCATTAAACGCTACTGTCGATAGGTATAGAAATTATCGCGGTGTAGATTGTGTTTCAAAATTTGTAATGTTTTTAATTGAAGATGCTAGAGACATTTATAGAATTATATCCAAAAACGAACCCATGAAATTCACCGACAAAGATGCTCTTGATTTTAGTCAAGCTGTTAAGTGTCACATATGTGGTCATTTACTGTGGAATGATAAGGTTAGAGACCACTGTCATATAACAGGTCGATACCGAGGTGCAGCACATCGGCATTGTAATCTACAATATAGAGTACCAAAATTTGTTCCCGTATTTTTTCATAATTTATCGGGATACGATTGTCACTTATTTATAAAAAAGTTAGGTGAAATTCCGGGACAAATTAAAATAATACCCAAGACCAAGGAAAAATATATCGCATTCACAAAGTTTATACATATTGGTGATGATTATATACAATTAAGGTTTCTAGACTCCTTCAACTTTTTAGGCACTAGTTTAGATAAACTTGCTAAAACACTACAGGTAGAAGATTATGTTAATCTTCGAACTCATTTTCCTGACAAAAAACAGTTTAATTTGTTGACACGAAAAGGGATATACCCTTATGATTATATGACAGATTGGAAATGTTATGAACAGAAATCGTTACCGTCTAAGTATCATTTTCATAATTCCTTAACCAACGAAGACATTAGTGAACAAGATTATAATCACGCTCAGACAGTTTGGAGCGAATTCAATATAAATGATTTAGGGGAATATACAGATCTATACTTAAAAACAGATGTGCTTTTGTTGTCAGATATATTCCAAAGTTTTCGAAAAACATGTAAAAAATACTACAAACTGGATCCAGCATTTTACATAACTGCCCCTAGTTTATCATTTGATGCAATGTTGCTAAAAACTGGGGTCACGTTAGAACTCGTGTCAGACTTGGCTATCGTCAGAATGATTCAAAGTGGAATACGTGGGGGATTGTGTATGTGTTCCCGACGGTACGCAAAAGCTAATCATAAGTATATGCAAGAATATAATTCATCAGAGCCTAACTGTTTCATAGTATATTTGGATTGTAATAATCTTTATGGCTTTAGCATGTGTCAGTATTTACCTTATTCTAGTTTCAGATTTCTTACTGAAAATGAAATAGCTAATTTACATATCGAAAATGTTGAGAATGATGCCGACTGGGGATACATATTAGAAGTTGATCTTCTGTATCCCGAGCATTTACATGACCAACATAATGATTTACCATTTTGTCCCGAAAAGTGTATTCCCCCAGGAGGTAAAGCAAAAAAATTAATTGCAAATTTGTATAATAAGTATAAATATGTAATACATTACGTTCATTTAAAAAAGTGTTTAGAGCAAGGGTTGGAATTACGTAAAATTCACAGAGTTATTACTTTTAGACAGAGTTCGTATTTAAAACAGTATATAGAATTAAACACTCAATTAAGACAACAGGCAAAAAGTTCTTTCGAACAAGACTTTTTCAAATTGTTGAACAACAGTGTTTTCGGTAAAACATTAGAAAACACTGAAACTAGAGTAACTGTTCATTTAGTTAATCAATGGTCCGATACGTTTAATCGAACCAAGAAAACAATATCCGCCGAGAGACTTGTAGCTAGCCCTTATTTCCATAGTGCAACTATTTTATCTGAAAGTTTAGTTGCTATCCAAATGAAACCAGACGAAATAATTTTAGATAAACCTATTTATATTGGCTTTAGCGTTTTAGAGCTTTCTAAGTCACACATGTATGACTTTCATTATAATATTATCAAGCCTTTTTATGAAAATCGAGTGCAGCTATGTTATACAGATACCGATTCTTTTGTATATAAAATATATACTGATGATTTTTATTATGATTTAAAATTTCATTTTTTGCAATACTTTGACACCAGTAACTATGACAACCAAAATGATTTTAGAATACCAATAATTAACAAAAAAGTACCCGGTTTGTTTAAAGATGAATTAGGAGGGAGATATATCTCCGATTTTGTGGGCTTGAGATCGAAATTATATTCTATAAAAACTCCTGATAATATAATTAAAAAAGCGAAAGGTGTAAAATCATGTGTAGTGAAGGAGTTAAACATCACAGATTATGAAAACATATTATTAAATGATGGAGTTATTCGTAGAAAGAATATAATGTTTAAATCAATAAAGCACGAAGTATTTACACGGAGTGTCAACAAAATTGTCTTATCTAATAATGACGATAAACGATCGATATCATTAGATAAAATATCAACGCGAGCCCAGGGGTCACTCATTTATTTTAAAGAATAATAACGAACTTTGATAAATAAGTTGAATATAATATACTTCAGTAGAACACAGTACAGTTGAGCGCAATACCTGAGCGATCGGCTTCTGTGCTAAGTGTTGCAGGTTCGATTTTCTCAGAGCACAAATATTTCTATGATATAAGTCAAATAGTTGTTTAATTTGTTTAAATTTAAGGTAATAATATTAAAATACCAAGTAAAATATGAAATGTACTTTAATGATCATTGTGAAAGCAATTTTGCAATTACTATAAATATAATTTGTATTCAGTTAGTGTTTAAGTTTTATATAAAACTAAAATGTATGCGAATTAGATTGTAAGTAAATAGTATGTTAATTTTTTATGTATTAGTATAAATAAACTGATTTTTTTAAAAGTATCAACTTTGATTTATTGAACTTACAAATATAGTCTTACCTTTGTTCGGTTAGCATTTAATTCATACTACTTAAAAACAGTATTTACAACACATAACAATGGCTGAAAACATAATCCTTACTAGTATTAATATTGTAAATATGAAAGTAACTCTGTTTGTTTGTTTGTCTATTACACGTTCACTGGAAAACGGCTGAAACGACTGAGATGAAAATTTGGTTTGAACATAGACTGAAACCCGAGGAAGGACAATAGGTTAGTTTTTATCCGAGTACGGGAAGGAGTTCCTACGATGTGCGGGTGAAACCGCGGGGAACAGCTAGTAATATTATAATACTCTGATATGGTAGATATTGTTTATACAGGTATGTACACGTTTTGCGTATAAGGTCACAGTTCATTGCACTATATGAAGTGTATGAAATATTATGCAAGCTAGCAGTTTACAATTCATACTAAAGCCTTTTATTATATTGAGCTATAAGACTATTGCCTAAAGAGTGATTTTCAAACAACTAATGTAAGCTTGATTTAATGCTAAGTTAGCAATTCTAACAAAATATATACAGTTAATTGCCAGTTTATTTTTTATTATTTACATAATTTTACTAGAATTGGCTAGTGTTTTTTTTGCAATATTACAGGATATTATCATAGTCATGTCAACGGTGAGTACAGTGCCTGTTTCAATCTAATCTTCTAGTGATTTTATGTATGTGTACATCAATTTTTAACATGCATTATGTATATCTTGTTCCAGGTATCTGATTCTGAGATTGTGTTTAGCCAGTATGCTCAGGATCCTTACGAAGGATTATCTGAGATGTATCCCTGTGAACCCGAGCAATGCAAACAGACGAAACAGACACAGACGAAGAAGCAACGTCGCAGAGAACTTTTGAAAAAACATAAACCCACGAAATCTTTTGTTATGAGCCGATTACAACGACGAGGCACTAAGTTAATTAAAATTACTGTAATTGATCTCTGCAACAATTCTCAAACAAGTGACAGTGATAGTGAAAGTGAGAACGTTGTGATAAGTGCGCAGTACATTGTTAAGGACGCTATAGACAGTGTTATGGACGAAACGGAATCGTTAGTTAAGAAAATATCGAAATCTTTAATAGACAATGATTTTTAGTTAGCTTTTTAAAGATACTCCTGTTATTATATTGTTATTATAAGTTATTATTTTATGCTAAGTATAGTTTTCTCCAATAATATGTTATATTAATTCATTTACTTTCTATTACTTATGTATTTACGATGTGTAACAAATAAAAATGCATTTTATTAAAGAAACTTATTTTTATTTTCAAAAACAATACACTTTACACTTCATATCCCAAGTGCTTTTTTACACATAAAACATTTTTTAGAGCACAATGATTTAAATGTACATTACAATTAAAATTAGTTTTTTTGTCACAGTATTTCTTATGCAATTCAAACAAGCTGGGACACTGGTCTTCACCAAGATCGGACACTTTACAATTTTCACAAATGTTTTTTATCCACTTCACCTTCTCCAAACCTTTGACTAATATATTTTTGTTTTTGTTATGTATGTAGATGTAACGTACCGCGGCTGCGACCCGGCTAAGTAACCCGTCGTTAGATATTAAAGTTAGTGTGTCATCGACTAGCGTGTTTGACTGTTGTCCGTCCTATACCTACATATCTAACAGTGGCGACGAGGACGAATTTACATGTGCATAATGTCTACTTTTGGTGTTTCATTCGGTATAATGACGAACTTTGACCATTTATCCCAGGACTGGATAAGTTATAAGTCACGGCTACAACAATGGTTTATTGCCAATGATATTACGGACGAATCGGACAAGCTGAAGGTCAAACGGAGGGCAATTCTTATAAGCGCTCTCACCGGACCTACTTATATGCTAGCAAGGGACCTGGCGTTGCCTAAGAAGTTGGAAGAAACAAATTTTGAAGATATCCTGAAACTTCTAGACCGTCATTTTGAGCCGAAGCGGCTCGGATTCGCAGAAAAATCGATTTTCTACGCGGCGGTGCAGCGACCAGACGAGAGCCACACTCAATGGGCGGCCAGAATTAGGGGATTGGCGGCACACTGCGGCTTTAAGAACTTGGAGGAAGCTCTTCTGGATAAATTCATCATGGGCATGATGCCAGGACCCGAGCGAGACAAGCTCTTTGCCCAGGACCATACGGACTTGACGCTAGCCAAGGCGGTAGAATTAGCAGAGGGCGTGCGGTGTGCTCGGCGCGCCTCCCAAGCCGCTCCGGTAGCACGTGGTGCGAGCGCGGCCGCCGGCAGCGTCGATGAGGGTTCCGTGTTCGCGGTTAAGGAAAAGTGCAGTGTGTGCGGTTATGCAAATCACAAATCCAATCAGTGCCGGTTTAAAAACTATAAGTGCAAAAAGTGCAATAACAAGGGCCATCTAAGACGGATGTGCTCAAATGACGCGAAAGTAAAACACGTGGAGGAAGGTAAAGTGGACGATGAGGGCGACGATGGTAAGTTGTGTTTAAATATTCGTTGTGATAAGGGTCGACCGATGCTGGCAAGCGTTTCCGTCGGTGGACTAGGGTTGGAGTTCGAGATAGATAGTGGTTCCGCGGTTAGTATAATATCACACCAGATATATAACGAGCATTTCAGCAAAGTACCGTTATCAGTTACAGATAAAAAGCTATTCAGTTACACGGGAGAACTTTTAGAAACAATTGGTGTTATTCATTTAGATTTAGAATATTCCAAAATGACGCGTAAACTACACTTGTTTGTAGTACGTAACGGTGGCCCACCATTGTTAGGCCGAGATTTTATTAGTAAGTTCGACTTGGAACTAGCACCAACAGTAAAATCAATTAGCCGATCGAATGACAATTCAATAGTGGACTATTTAATAACAAGGTTCCCCACCGTGTTTTCTGGCAAAATAGGGAAATTTAATAAGTACGCCGTGGAGTTGCATTTAAAACCGCACTCGAAACCATTATTTTTTAAAGCACGGTCAGTACCATATGCTTTGAAGGACAAAATTAATAACGAACTAGATCGACTCGTCGAAATAGGAGTATTGGAACCAGTTAAGTACTCAGATTACGCGTCACCAATCGTACCCGTTTTGAAAAAGGACGGTGGAGTGAGAATTTGCGCAGACTTTTCCGTGACAATTAACAAGCAACTAATCGTCGATAAGTATCCATTGCCAACGGTAAATGATTTGTTCGCTAAGTTGCATGGTGGCGTACAATTTAGCAAATTAGATCTGTCTATGGCATATAACCAATTTTGTTTGAAGGAACGATCACAGAGTATGACCTGTATCAATACACATCGCGGACTGTTCAAATATACAAGGTTAGTATTTGGCTTATCGAGCGCACCAGCAATATTTCAACGCGCCATGGAATGTATATTATCAGGGTTAGATGGAGTAGTGTTTTTCCTCGACGACATATTAATAACAGGAGTCGATAGTAAACAACACATGAACCGGTTAGTCACGGTACTAGAAAGGCTGGCGGAGACAGGTCTCACAATACAACCAAGCAAGTGTCAGTTCTTCAAAAATGAAGTAAACTATCTAGGGCATATTATAGACAAAAATGGTATAAAAAAGTCGCCGGATAAAGTCACAGCAGTTACACAAGCACCAACACCACTTAACGTGTTACAATTGCAATATTTTCTAGGATTAACAAATTATTATCGCAATTTTGTTCCAAATGCTTCAACCATACTAGCACCGTTATATAACTTGTTGCACAAATCGACAAAATGGGAATGGACACAAGTACACGAAAATGCATTTAAACAAATTAAACAGCAGTTGGCATCGGATGAGGTACTCGCACATTTTGACCCAGCGGCGAAATTAATCTTGACAGTAGACGCTTCTCCATACGGGTTAGGCGCTGTGCTGTCACAAGTAGGAAGGGACGGGCGTGAACGACCGATTAGCTATGCATCTAGAACGTTAACAGCAGCGGAGAAAAAATATGCGCAAATACAAAAAGAGGCAACAGCTATAGTATTCGGGGTAAAGCGTTTCCACCAGTATTTATATGCCCGAGCGGTGCCCTTCACCTTGCGAACGGATCATAGGCCGCTATTAACCATCTTCGGTCCACACCGTGGTATACCGGAGGTATCAGCTAACCGACTACAGCGGTATGCAATATTTTTATCTGCATACAATTATGTAATCGAATATGTTAGCAGTAAAAATAACAGTGCCGATTATCTGTCGCGCGCTCCGGTAGGGAATGAGTCACCATCATCAGGCAGCGCGGGCGCCGACACCGGCGGTGCGCGTGCGGGGGCAGGGCGAGAGCGCGGCCAACCGCGCGCCGCTGATGACCGAGCCACATATGTTTACTTCGTCGTTGACGGAGGGCTGCCTGTTACTCTAGCTGTTTTACAAAGCGAAACCGAGAAAGATACAACATTGCGTAAAGTAAAAGATTATGTAGTGTTAGGTTGGCCGAGAAAAGTATATGACGACAAGTTGTTGCCGTACTTTTACTGTCGTAACCAACTATCGGTAGAAAACGGCTGTCTGATGCGTGGCCACAAAGTTATCATACCAGAATTGTTAAGAGATCAAATATGTAATGAACTTCACAGTTCACATTTTGGAGTGGTAAAGATGAAGTCAGAGGCGCGCAAGCGGCTGTGGTTTCCAGGTGTAGACGGCGCGCTGGAGCGGATGGCCAGCGAGTGCGCAGTATGCAGCGCGCTGCGGCCCGCGCCGCCCCGCGCCCCGCTCATGCCCTGGCCACATCCTCCTCATGCTTTCCATAGAATACATTTAGATTTCCTAGGGCCCTTTAATAACCAAATGTTTCTAATCGCAGTTGATGCTTATAGTAAATGGGTAGAAGTGTATATAATGACTTCATCATATGGCTCGAAAGCAGTCATTGAGAAACTTATAGATTTAATGTCACGTTTCGGTATTCCACATACTATAGTAACGGATAACGGTACTTCGTTTGTTTCGCTAGAGTTTCAAGAATTCTGTTCTAAGAATGGTATAACACATACGCTTGCTCCGGTATATCATCCGTCAAGTAACGGACAAGCCGAAAGCTTTGTTAAAATTATTAAAAGGGGTCTCAAAGGCATTATTTTAAATCAAAAAGGGAAACCAATAAAGGAACAGATTTCAAAGTTTTTGTTTGACTATCGGAACTCCAGGCATAGTACCACCGAGAAATCACCCGCAGAGCTCGTGTACGGCCGGTCGCTTCGCTCGCGGCTCGATTTGTTGTCACCGACATCGGCGTCGGCCTCCTCTTCCACTTGCCTCACTCAAACCGTGGAGCAAAACCAGTTCTTACAGCGTAAATACTATAAAGGAAAAGAACGTAAACAATTCCAAGAAAATGAAGTGGTGTGGATAATGAAAAATTTAAATAATAAAAAGTTTGTATGGGTAGAAGGAATAATAAAGAAAAAGATCGGAAACGTAATGTACGAAGTTTATGTTCCTGAAATGGATCGCTTGGTAAAAAGACACTTGGATCAGATTCGGGCACACGGACAAACACAAATGCCAGAATACGACTCAATCTGGGATTCGGATGACATCCCGGATGTTCAGCGTGACCCACCAGACGCAAACCAGACTACACTGAATGACGACCGCACCAGCAACAACACCAGCTCTGATTTAGAGGAAGTAGGACCACCATCACCAGTACACATTACGATATCACCGTCAGTCACTAGTACACCGCTCCGAGGAGGAGAAAGTGAAGGTGGTTCAGAGCGAAATGTGACCTTCGCCACGCCACTAACAGAGTCGGACGGCTCGGTCGATGCGCAAACGCCCATACCAGCGATAAATCCACGACGTCTCGAGATGTCACCCGACAACTTTACTCCTTAGCATATAGTTTTCTTTTAATGTTTATTTGATTGGGGTTGATTTGTACTTGCAAAATAAAGGGAAGGGGATGTTATGTATGTAGATGTAACGTACCGCGGCTGCGACCCGGCTAAGTAACCCGTCGTTAGATATTAAAGTTAGTGTGTCATCGACTAGCGTGTTTGACTGTTGTCCGTCCTATACCTACATATCTAACAGTTTTCTAAATAGGGTACAATTATACGGTGAAATTCTCTATAGTCAATATATCCTTCGTTCCAATGAATACCTCTGTTCTTTTCCAACCACTTTACCTGCCTTTTTTCATCAGTTGTTAAATATTTGAATAAGTAAGGTGGTTTTATTAAGAACAGTTGTGTATAATCACGTGTAGCGAACGCTAGTTCTTTTACTATAAAATTGTTGTACAGATCTTTAAATCCTTGAATATCTAATATTATAGTATCCGAATTCATGATATTTTTCTCACAATATTACTTAACGGCTTATACTCTATTATACAATCATTCAATATAAGACAGTATGCAGAAGTTTGGTCAGGTATCTCGGATTCACTCTCAATTTCTACTCTTACATCCACAACAGGACCTGACTTAATATTATCCACTTGTCTAGAACAATCGATAACAAATAGAGGCGCCAAGTCTTTAAATTGTTTCTCGTTTAATAAGGGTTCAGGACGACGTCCGTAATATGACTGTTGAAATCGTACATATTGCTCGTATAATAAAGCAATTCTGTTATTTGTGAAACTAACATTGAGGTTTTCATATGGAAAATAGTTTGAATTGAGATACACTTTTACATTACGAATATAGCAATGATCAAACTGAGACATGTCTGAACTTGCACTGTTTTTTCTATTTGTCTGTAGACCAACAATGATGTATCTAGGTTTCTCTATTTGCGATGAAGTTTTGATCGACCAAGTATGCTTTGTAGTTTTAGGTAAAGCTGGATATTCGTAAAGATCCCAATTTCTGTATATCATTTGAAGTGGACGGTCTTTTTCTAACACTTTTAACAAACTTATTTTCTCTTTATCTGATACTTTTACATGCGGTACGCGCCATATGATTTTATTAATTTGAACATCGTCTATAATTTCACCGGTGTTAAGTTTTACAGCATTCAGGTTAGTGTTACTTCTTAGTAATATCAGTTCGTGTCTACTATTTATCACAACTTTTTTTAAATCTTCTGCGAAACCAAGAATGTTACAGAGTGGTATAGAAGCTGAAAAACTACCTCCATTAATATTTTTTACACCATCAATATTCCAGCCCCAGGCATTGCAAGCCTTTGATTCACTTTCATTCATTGATATTAAAGATTTTATGGTGGTCGTTATGCCCGCATTTTTTATTTTGTCAATCTCTACACCATTTAGTTCGTATCTTATATCTTGGAATAAGTAGAGGAGAGCATTATTTGTAAAATGCACACTAGTAGCTTTATCCTTTGAATCCGTTTTGCTAACTATAAAAGATCCTTCTAAATACAGGGTACTGGCTGACGGTAGTATATACAGGTCCTGTTGATTGATAGGTATTCGGATTTCATCGTTTCTATTGAAACTTGTTACATATGGCTTGTATGAATGAAATTCAATTCCTTCCACAGTGTTGTCGTAAGTTGGAGCAGCCAAAACATCTAATATATTCATTTTAACTAGCTTCTGCCCGCGACTTCGTCCGCGTGAAATTCGTACTTTCCTCTTATAATTTCGAAAATGTATGTTTATATGATTTTTATCATTTATTTAGATGTAAATAAGTATTAGGGCCAATTTTTCAGTTTATAGCTCAAAGGGATCAGATTTTTCAAATAAACTGTATCCCAGCTTTTTACCCCCCAGGAGAGTAATTTTGAAAAATCGTTTGGGATGTGTTCATAACTTGACTCAAAGACCCATACCCATTTTCGAGTTAATCTAAGCAAGCAGTAGAATTTTCCACCTTCGTAGGAGACAATTTTTGAAAAACCCTAAATCACATTTTTTAAGTAACTATTTTTTGTTTTAGTAGTACCGAGTTTCGAATTAATCCGACAGCGGGTTAAATATTTATCTTTATTATTTACTGACCCAAATATTGCCAAGTTTCTAATTTATTAACCAAATGAATAAGATTTTTCATATAAACTGTATCCCCTCTTTCTATCCCCACAGGGGTGGAATTTCGAAACATAATCTAGATTATTTATACCAATTTTCCAGTTAATCAAGCCTTGTAATAAAATTCTGCCCTGTGAAATTGACTACCCCTCTTCACCCTATTAGCGGTAGATTTTCGAAAAACCCTGAACCACTTTATTATTTATTTTGGTCTTAGGTAGATAGGTACTGAGTTTCGAGTTAATTGGACCGCGCATTAAAATTTTTCCGTACTAAATTTGACACCCCGAATCTCCCCTTTGGGTTAATTTAGAATTCTAAAAAAATTCGAACTTTATAATTAGTTGTGCCAAGTTTCAAGTCCAAATTTATTTGTACCATTTTTTTTTTGAGTTTATCAAGGCACTCATTAAAATCCCCTTATAAATCGAATTACCACTTTTTGTCCCGTCAGGGGTCAATCATTTTCGAAAACCCCATACACTTGCTATTGATTCTTCATCTGCCTAGCCTTTTTCCAACTATGTTGGGGTCGGCTTCCAATCCAACGGGATGCAGCTGAGTACCAGTATTTTACATGGAGCGACTGCCTATCTGACCTCCACAACCCAAATACGATACCCCTTGATAAGACTGGTTGTCAAACTTTCGGGCTGCTGACCACCCCTAGCGACTGTCAAAGATCCACGAATGACAGCCGGGACCAACGGCTTAGCGTGCTTTCCGATGCACGGAGAGGTCACGGTATGTAAAGATGGACACCTATCCACAGACCAACCGCGGCAAGCGTAGCCTGCGTAACCTGATCGATCGATCTGTGCGGCTGTTATTATTGATTATTTCTGTCAAAAGTATTAATACTGAGTTTCGAGTAAATCGGACCGCGCGTTAAAATTCTTCCACACAAACTTTAACACCCCAACACAAGGGGTGTTGGGGTGTTTTGATAAACGAATAATGATAAAATTTATTACTTGCTTAGGCAAGTATTCTTGCCAAGTTTATTAACCAAATGAATAAGATTTTTCTTATAAACTGTATCCCCGTTTTTCACCCCCACAGGGGTGGAATTTCGTAAGATTGTTTGGGATGTGTTCGTTACTCGACTCAAAGATTGTTTATACCAATTTTCGAGTTAATCAAGCCACGCAGTAAAGTCTTCTCCTATAAAATTACCTTTTCACCCCGTTAGGGGTAAATTTTCGGAAAACGATGATACACGTTATTCTTTATTTTCGGTCATAAGTATAAATACTGAGTTTCAAGTTAATCGGACCACGCGTTAAAATTCTTCCATACAAACTTTGACACCTCCCAATCCCCCTTCAGGGGGTAGTTTAAAAAAAAGGCAAAATTCATAATTTATTTAGATAAGTATTCGTGCCAAGTTTCATGGTTATATTAACTCAAAGAATAAGATTTGTCATACAAACAAAATCCCCTCTTTTCACCCCTTAAAGGTTAAATTTCCAAAAACCCCTTCTTAGTGGATATCTACTCTTCACAAAGAACACACCCTCAAAATTAATTTCTCTACCCAGCGGTACCGACCAGCGTTTTAGGCTGTGCGTTGATAACAGTCAGTCAGGACAAAATTTCATCCCACTTTTCACCCCCTTAATGGATGATATTCTAACAACACCGTTGTGTTAGCTTCCAATCATAAGCCTAGATAATAAATTTTGTGATTTTTACGTCGAAAATTAATGACTTTCTATTCACAACTTCATCCCCCTTTTTAACCCTTCGGGGTTGGAATTATCAAAAACGCTGAGACACGTATAAATTAATTTTCAATTGTCAGCCTAAATACAAAATTAGAAGATCCTAACTTCAAAACTGTCGGACTTTCATATAAACTTCCATCCCCTATTTTAACCCTTTAGGGGTTGAATTCCCAAAAATCCTTTCTTAGTGGATACTTACTCTTCACAAAGAACAACCCTTCTAAGTTTCAAGTCTCTAGGTCCAGCGGTTTGGGCTGTGCGTTGATATATCAGTCAGTCAGTCAATCAGTCAGTCAGGACTTTGAATTTTATATATATAGATAATCCAATCGCTTTAAGAAATGCCTTATTGTCTTTAGTTAATTTTATTTTCTTTTTTGTGCGAGCTCTTATTTGTTTGGATGCTTGAGCAGAACTGATGCGCTTGATTTGATGAACATATTTATTATAGTCAATCATTTTTTCTTCTAAGATGTAGATATAGCTGCACTTCCTCACCACGTAAATTGATTAAGCGATTGTTTATATCTAAAAGTCTAATATGTATGCAGCTTATGTTGTTTTGGTTAATTGGATAGTATATAGCGTTTTTCGGGATTTCTATAATCCTGTACCCTGGTGGCACGTTGAGTGCAAATTCGTGGATAATGTGACTGGGTTCTCCGTTTATGTATGAACCGCTTACAATATCACATTCTATCCTGATCACTGTCGTAGGTAAAATGTTGACTGGAAACTGTGACACATGCCATTTATTTGCTTTCAAGTTCTGCTCACTAAACCCTAACAAACTTCTAAAGGTGCCTTCTTTACTAAAATTAATGCTTTTTGTGCAGTTAATAGTAGTTTTTAATGTATTATTATTGCACTGTAGTTTAATTGATGCATCCTTAATTTCAGATTTTAAATAATCACTTATATCTTGCAATTCATATGTACCTTCTGGTATTTCAATAACTTCGTTGGAACCGTAGTAGAACTTGTTATTCGTTTTGTCAATGTTGGGAATCGAATTAAATGTTGAGAAATGTAATAAGGCACACTCATACTTTCCATATAATTGCAATGTGGTAGGATAGTACGTAGATAAAGTGGACGAGTTTCCAGTAATCGACAAAGTGAGGGACATTTTGCAAATGATTAAAATGAAACAAAAGCATAAAATTTATACAATTTATTCCAAAAAGTCCATAGATATTCTAAACATAAGTGACCACAAATTACAGTGTTGGACTTCTGATATCTTGTATAGTTATAATTAATGTTACAATTCTTAAAATATTTAATCAGTTCCATTGGAGGTTTCAAATCCCCGAAGCTATCAAAATATTCACAGTAGTTGTATATTTTAACGTAAGCTACCCAATGTGTTCCTTCATTCTTAGAATCATCTAAATTAATGATACCACATTCAATCCGTTTCGGTGTCTTGGGCAACCTATCTCTCATGTAAACTCCTCGAAAGTATGGGATGTGGTGTGCATACTTTTGGATGTCTATATTTGTTAGAGCACGATTAGGTAGCTTGAAATTCAGTTTTTTGGAGATTTTATATACAATCCTTTACCATTTTTATGTGCTTTAATATATAAACCCTTGCCTAAATTCAGTGACTCCATAGCACGATTATGTCGTTCTGTTTCTCGCAAATTTTGATGACCAGCTTTGTAATCATTAACTGTTTTCGCAATACCAGCCGCACCACCTGCTAGTGTTCCTAAAGCCGATAAACCAGCAAAAATCGGAATCAAAGGTAGTACACCTCCTGTTTTTGGTAATGGTATCACTCGCGGTACTCGAATCTTCTGCATGCAAGGAATTATTTTCCTTGCCGCTGAATAGGCAGCTTTAATTAATGTTTTACTGTCCTTGGGATCCAGTTTCTTTATTTTTGATTTTATTTTTGATACAAAACATTTAAATGTTTTAGCACCAGATCCAGACTTCATTTTGGCTTTCATTACTTTACTTACTATCCATGAGCTAAGTTTTTCACCTTTACCAGCATCTTTCGATTTCAGCCTTTCTTTCGCCATGTTTAGTAATTGCAAATCAGCCTTGTGACGATTGTCTAAGTCTTTATGATTTGCATATGCTATATCGTGTTGCTTGCAAGCTTCGTCTAGCTTATTTATACCTCTATCACCTCGTGCTAACCGTTTGTTAAGTTTAGTTCCTGGCCCGCAATAATTGTATCCTGGTAAATGAACTTCGAATGGCAGATTATCAATTATAGTGTTAACTAGTTCACCACCTTGCATTGTCCAAAGCTTAATGAAGCAAAGATTACAATAATTAATGTTTATATAGGTAATATAAAAATGATTTAACACATTATAGCAGATTTATCAATCCAACTGTTTTCTTCTTTGTTTAAACCAAGCCATTTCACAAATAGTTTTGATCCTTTTCTTTTTAAAACCTTTTTAATCAGATAAACACTAGGACAGTGAGATTTTTGTAGTTCTTGCTCATAAAAGGTTCCTAATATGGGTTGATTTCGCTGGTCTTCTATGTAATACGTTAATGGGTAGGTACCATTAATTTTTTTTATGGTAAATAACTCGGTCGACCAATTAGGTGTATAACCTTTCTCAAAATTGTGTTTGTATTTACTGATGCGTACATAATCGCCTACTTTAAACTTAGATTTCATTGTATGGAGAGGGGATATTTTCTTTAATGTTCTGTTAATATTTTCTTTTATAACGTGTTCATTATATTTATTTACTGCAATCGGCTTACATTTAATAGTCTGATGCTTTGTATTATTATATGTCTTCAATATTACTTCTAACGGTTGTCCTAACCACTTGTAGTTTCCATTGTAGCTAAAAGATTTATATAACTTATTTTTAATAGTTCTTATTAGTCTTTCAACAATCGAAGCTTTTTTGGTTGAAAACGTTGAGTAATGGTTAATATTTCTCGTCTTCATAAGATTCTGAAACGTATTGTTATAAAATTCGGTCCCCATATCCGTTTGTAAATTATCAGGTCTGCGATTACTATCAATCAATATCCTTTCAAATGCATGAGTAACATCTTGTTTATTTTTTGATTTCAATGGTTCTGCCCAAGCATACTTTGAGAAGCAATCAATAACCACTAGCACATAATTGTAACATTTATTATACTTTTTTAAGTTTTGCATGTCCATCAGATCGGCTTGCCACAAGTCATCGATTCCTTTTAAAATAACTGAACGCCTCAGGAAACTTATTCGCGCGGCTTTGTGTAATTCATTGACTATTTGCTGTTTTGCCATTAGGGAGATTTTTAATTAAATGGTCTACCTCTGCTTTGGTATAAAACTTGTCTTCGAAATGAATCAAAACGTCCGATGACTTTGTTTTTAAATAAGACTTAACTGCATTTTGCCCATCCAATATAATTTGAGAACGCAATGAAGAAAACAATCTATTGAATTCTTGTACCGTGTGAGCATTCATTCGATCTACATAATCCTTGTTCACAACTTCGTCTCCTTCTACGGGAGATCTTATTCCTTTCAGTCTAGTTGATTTTAAATCATAGTCTCCCGTTTCTGACTTGCACAGAGCATTCTCATTAAAGTCTAGTAACTCTGTTAATCGTAATCTTTTATGAACGTGATGTCCAAATTTGTCTACGTTCATATTTAGATGTATATTAATGGAAGGTTAACAATAAAATGAATACATTTTTTAAAATCATTTATTTATTTATAATTTTATTTTCACGCAATTCTTCAATGATAGATATAATTTCATTGTTTACTCCAGTGTTACCAGCATCTCGAGAAGCTATCAGTAATTTTAACCTATTCACTAGTTCATTTGGATCATTCCAATATACAAAATCTGTATTCTTTTTCCACATTTTTGTCAATAACATTCCTTTTCCCTTCGGCAGAGGGTCTTGAATGGTACTTCGTAGTTTAAAAAGTGGCTTAATAACTTGTAGATATTTCTGTCCCTTATTACTGTTTATCGGTTTACTGGAATCATAGTCTCGCCGATGAGCATTTGTATCGAGTAGCATTGACTTATAGTGTTGCATATCACTGTCGGTTACCAAACTCAAATCTACATCTTTCTTTAGCAACAACTGTTTCAAACCAGGTGTATTTTGATATTTGCGTCCAGACACGATAATATATTCATCGCCGATAGTTATGCGAGCTGAACCTAGCATCAAGTTCCCATCCTTCACTCTAACACCATATGGAACCCCGGCGAGTGCTTCTGGTGATATTGACCAAGAGGATGTATCACCCTGTTTATTTTCAACTAATGATTGAAACGAACAATCACTTTCCTTGTCAGATTCATAGTCGTTGTCGACGTTAATCCGGTTTCCTTTCTGAGAAGACGAATCAACAAATGAAATATCTGCTTCTTCATTTCCCGTAGTATGTAAACGAGGCGGTTGCTGGCTTGCATTTGCAATTAGGTTGAGAGGTTCTGTTACAGGCTTGAACACTGACTCCAGTGTCTGTTTATTATCAATCTCAATGTCTTTCATCTTTCGTATTTTTTTCTTAACAGCTTCTGCAGCATTAACAATTTGTCTTTTTAATGATTTTTCCATTTTTAGATCTTGATAGATTAAGCTTTGTTTAATGAATAATAATATTGCAAAGGTAAGATACTTAAATATTAATTATCTTAATCAAAGACTACAAATGTGTCAAATTTATTTCTGTAACATCCTTTATTTTTGGAACAATCCTTATTAATGACTACATAATTGTAAGGTTCATTCCATATTTTTGAACACATTTCACGAAAATCGAGCCATGTCATATCAGTGTTGACATGTTCTTCATAAATATGTTTCAAATTAATTTCATCTTGTTTAAAAAGTATAATTAAATTAGCATTGTCCCTAACTAACTGTTTAGGAATTTTACTATATGTCTGGTTAAGGTAAAAACAATCAATACATTTGTGTCTTCCCATCGCAAAGTAATCACGCATATTGTTTTGGTTTTCGCAAGCAACATCATCAAATATGATTACCGAATTAGGTTTTGCCTCCTGGACACTCAGTACTTCCTCATTACCATGATATTTCTGGAATGAGACACCAGAAACTCGTTGTAAAACTTGTTCTAAGAAAATGTATTTGGGTTGATGTAGAGTTTTCGAATAAACATAAACATTTTGAAATCTTAATCCATTCTCATGTATGAGAAGACCTATTAACAAATTAGTTTTTCCACAATTGGAAGGCCCGCAAATAATGCAACGTACAGAGTTAGGTAGTAGCTCTCCATGACGAGAACCAGTATTTTGAGGCTCAATGCAAACTGTATTCACATGTAATGATTGTGGTTGTTTGACAAACTTCATAGTTACACATGAAACAAATAGACTAATAATGACTCAATTAATTTGTTACATTCACAGTTATAAATAATATTACGTCAGCATACACTAAATAGTCAGAGGCCTTAGTGTGAGTTTTTTCACTCACGTTCGATTGCGAGCGCGTTAGAATTTTGGTCACTATGAGAAACCTAATTTCCCATACAAAATTCTAACGAGCTCGCAATCGAACGTGAGTCGAAAAAACTCACACTAAGGCCACTGTTCTCATGCTTGTTTGAGTTTTAAACTATTAACAATGCTCAGTGATAGAATACCATGGTAAACTGAACAGCCCAAGTAACATTTAATTCGGGCCTAGGTTGTAAAAAATGCCTTAAGGTTTTATAAGGGTCGTAAAAAGGTTAATGCTTTGCTATCTGGTCATATTAAGTACTTGAGAATAATTAATAAGTCCTAAAACTAATTGTTTATTATTACAACCTTGGAGCCGATGACAAGAGTTTAAATTAACGTTATTTTGACTTGGGTTTCAAGAGCATATAGTCCTAGGATCTTATAGTTGTTGTAGACTCCTGATTAAGTTCTGGAAAAGCTAGCATTATTCTAAAGTGAGATCTAAAGGTTTAACTTTTAACTTTGATATAACCATAAAGTTATGGAATGTTGAAATCGCTTATTAGTAATTTCTAAAACCTACTTTAAACTTTTAGGCTGTATTAGAGTTGTCTAGGTAAACAAATTAGGACTGTGTGGTGAAAACCCAAACCAATAAGCTATTTTTACAAGCTGAAGGCATGCTTAAAGTCCTACTAGAATATTTTAAAGCTTTAGATGCATCCTCTAAAAATGTTAGTGGTGTCCGCGACTTCAAAGCATTACGTTGTCTTGCAAAATGAACCGACACAGAGTGTTATCAAAAAAACGGAGTGGATGTTTCAGCACTCTTGTCGAACCGTCGAACGCACGTCCTCCTACAACCAAAACTTAAAAGCAAACAATAGTGCGTAGAGGTTTTTTCGCGACTCGCAACTCTTGAAGGACTCCTGGAGATAAACTTAAAGCTGCGAAAACAGCTTTGTCGTTTTAAGTAGCTCCGCGAGATTACCTTTAGCTCTTATTTTCGTAAACAATAAGAGCTTTTAGCTGTTACAGTTCTGAAAAGGTTAATTGTAATGCTTTCTAGTAATTTCCTAACGCCAGCCATTTTGTTCACTGAAATAAAAAATCAATCTAAACAAAAAGCAATATTTTCAGTCAATAAGGCAAAGTTAAGTAATGTGTGCAATGTGATTTAAAATATATGTTTTTTTATATGAATAGAAGTTTTATTTCTAATGCAACTTACTACCAACCACCTAATTTTATAATTTTAATTTCATTAAAATATCTTGTAATTTTTTTACTTTCGGAAGGCCCGTCTCGTATACAGCACTATTATCCTAAAGTGTCACGATAAAGTGCCAGTCGCACTATTTTTTTTATTTTCCCTGACTTCAGCAAGCTATTTATTACTTTTTATGATTATAACACTTACTTACATCTAGCCATTTTGAAACTTAGTATAATGACAGGGAATGGCGCCATTATAAATAAGTATTTAAGTCCACGATTGGTGTTTCTGTGTAGAAAAAATCTTACACAGAAACATTTTAAAACCTGAGAGTCCTGGAAAGGTATTTATTCATGTCCATCAAAAAGGCTTTAAGTTGTCATTGAGTTACATCCATGACTAATTTAGAACTTAAAAGCTGCCTTACAAGGTTATATTAACGTTAAATTAAGGTTGTGAAGGTTATATTTGGGTTCTGTGTAAGTAGTTCGAAAGGTTCTGGATTTGAGCTTTAGGTTTTGCTGTAGCTCCCAGAAAGGTTCTAAAACGTGGGCCCTTTTTGCACTCAGGAGGTTATTATAAGTTTAATATAACGTTATTAAGTCTATTAAGACTTACGAGCAGATGTCCATACAAAGGTTCTAGAACCTTTTCAAAACCTTTCTAAAACCTAAAATGTTACTTGGGAGGTGAGTTGATTCTTCATTATTGAGCGTCCTGAATCACCTTTGTCAGTCAAGTCGATTGTGTATTATTAGGCATTCTGAGGCACTGTCCAGTAGCGAAGCTACTATCACTTTGTATTACTAACTACTAAACCGAGTCGACCGTTCACGATTGGGCATTCTGGACCACCGGAGCGATGGCGAACTTGTTTCGCCGAGCGAAAAGTGGTCCAGAATGCCCAATAATATACTACTAATATACTAATAACTATTTATTAGTATTTCTCATTACTAATTAATGCACTTTATGTTATTGTTATTACTAACATACCAGATGATTTCATACTACGTTTTTACTTACGTTACACTGCAAGTACATAATTATATTGAAATCTAAAAATTTTGTTACCTTTCGATTTTGCGATATACTCAATAATAAAAACAGGGGGCCCGTGGCTAAATAATGACAGCCGCACAGGTCGATCGGTCAGGTTAAGCTACGCTTGCCGCGGTTGGTCTGTGGATGGGGGACCATCTTTACATACCGAGACCCCTCCGTGCCTCGGAAAGCACGTTAATAAGCCGTTGGTCCCGGCTGTCATTCGTAGATCTTTGACAGTCGTTACGGGTAGTCAGAAGCTCGAAAGTCTGACAACCAGTCTTAACAAAAGGGGTATCGTATTACCCAGTAACTGGGTTGTGAAGGTCAGATAGGCAGTCGCTCCATGTAAAATACTGGTATTCAGCTGCATCCGGTTAGACTGGAAGCCGACCCCAACAAAGTTGGGAAAAGGCTAGGCAGATGATGATGATGATGACTCAATAATAAAAACAACCGATAAAAATTTAAGTTTGAAAAAAAAAGCCTCATTTTTATAGCCAGGAGCGTGACATGAAAAATCTCGAGCGTCGATAATTCCGCGTACGTATTCCGTGTCATGGCGATGTTAATTGATTTAAAGCAGGTTACAATCTAATTTTCTGCTTAAATCGATACGGGACTCGTCGACGCAAAATTGTATTATTTTGTACTGCAAATTGGATTCTGTGATCGGAGGGGACGTGACCGAAATATCTGATACGTAAATGTTTTTGAACTTGGAGACTGAGTATCAGAGGCTAAATACACGTGTTTGTGTCAAGAGTGTATTGAGCAGCTCAATCACTTCGCTGATAACAATCGCCATCCTGTAGTTCTTATCTTTATTTATTTGGGGTCGACGAAGCTCGTCTGTTGGTTAAAGATCATTTCGTTGTCCGTCTGTCTGTCCGTCAGTCAAGACCCTTTTTCTCAGAAACGCGTCGAGTCATCAAGATGAAATTATTATCAAATACTTAGGGTTGTAATCGCTTGAAGCAATGAAAAAATCAAACTTCTAAGTCAACTCATTCAAAATATTTTGACACTCACAAGGGAATCAAAACCTATAGGGTACTTCCCGTTGACCTAGGATCATGGAATTTGGCAAGAAGCAAATATCATGTAGCACAAGTAAAGGGAAAAATCCAAAAACCGTAAATTTGTAGTTATAATTACCTACCAATGTGTACGGAACCCTCGGTGCGCGAGTCCGACTCACACTTGATCGGTTTTTTACAAATAAAAACAAGTAAGAAACCTATTGTTTTCATTTCATTCTGATGCTCATTACACAAGAAGTACATTCACTGAATTTGTGACACGTACTTGTATCTTATTTTTGAAAACACATTTTCGTAAGACATCGAAAAGTAATTTGAATATGATTGATCTAAATGTTAGTTTGATGTAGCTAATCAAATTTTTACTTTGCGAACTTATAACACAATTTCAGAACAAACTAGACAGACTACCAATCAGGAAACTTTTTGTTTGTTTTTCTTACGAATTTTACTCATTAATCTGCCATCATGTAATCAGATCGTTGAATTTATTGCCAAGATAACAGAGAACTCTGCCGACAGGAATTCTCAACTGTTAATAAATGTTCCGTTTTCATTAGAACCTTACATAATTAGTGTTGCTAATTAACAGCGAGATGTTTCCCAAGTAATTTAAGAAGAATATCAAAGAAATTTAATTATGGAAATGTAGGAAAAAAGGCTAAAGGAATATCACAGATAAAGTTTTTTACTTTCTTCAACTTTCCTACATTAAAGTTGTAGAATGTACATAATTAAACATTAAGCCTGGAGTAATTGCGTTTAATAGTAAAAGAATTTCGATTATCTACATCCAAGGTTTTGGTACAATTATCTGAATGATTAAAATAAGTTTTTAACAAAGCTATTAAGAGAACGACCGTAGGAAACTGGAGTTCAGTCGGGGATCTAATTACAAAGACGTTCGCCAAGACGTTCACAGTTCTACGAAAATTATTACTGCAATTTTTCACTCAAAACTTTCATGGGTATAACTTTGGGAGGAACATGAGACTCAGAAACTTCACTGAAGGAGATTTATTCTCAAATAAACAGAATTACGTAGGAGAAGGCTGTTTGTTGTTTCTTTATAAATTTCACGTTGCATAAAATTGCAAACATAGGTCCTTAATAAGAGCATGTTTATTTATTACAGACACACACACACATTTTTTTTATTTGTTACACGTTATCATACATATCTATAATCATAGACAAATGACAATTTAAGAGTCATTTGTGAACGTTTATACTTTTTCTTATAGGATAAGAAGAAACGGAAACCGTAGCTTTGGAAGGCCTCCCACAAGGTGGACCGATGACCCCGTGAATGCTGCAAGAAATCGCTGGATGCGAGTAGCACAGAACCGATCTATGTGGCTACTCTTGGGGGAGGCCTTCGGCTAGCAGTGCACGAGTTTCGGCTGAAATGACAACGATGATGAAGATATATGATCTTAGATATTTTATACTCAATGAAATCTTGAATTCATTCATTCATTTTCTGAGAGACAACCCACGACCTTGAACTGCTGGGTCTAGAAGTATGAAATTTGAGTTATTCCGGTCGGATCCCCTGAGACTGTGTGTGAAGTGACTCTCGACTTCGTTAAGGGTGTTCATTTGCAACTAACAATTTATTTTTCTTTTGCATTTCATTTCATTATCATATCACTACGCGAAACTCTACTCGAAAACAATTATATTATACACGAGTCGTGATTGAAGTAAAACGAAAAAGACAATCTCAATGTTCTTGCATCTGCATTTGAAGACGGCGGTTTTAATAATGTCGTGCACTGTCTGCTTGTCTTATATAATTAACCTGGCTCTTGAGTTTTCTTCTTAACGAAATAAAACTATTAAATTTGGTACCCAATAATCAACTTTAATTTATTTAGACAGGTAAAAATAACAAAATTAAATTCTAACTTATCTAAAACTACACTGAAACTAGAAAATGGCGTCGAAAAACTCATCCGCATCGCTGTCGACTGGTAATGTACCCAAGAGACTGGTGGCATTGCCACGTTGTAAGGCGATGCTTAGCCTCTGGCCAAGGTAAAAGCCAGCCCTTGGGTCACGGGAAGTGTCAACCAGCCGTAGCCGTTTTAAAATTTCTTTAAAAAGACCATGAGCACTCGGACCCCACGGCCCGAGGTTTTCCACCCCAAACGGCTCGAAAATAATTTCCGATGAGGTTATTATATTTTCGCCGCTTGAGGTATAATCAACTTTAAACAATGTAATATTAGCTATATTACATTGTTTAACCTTTTGACCGCCACACGTCAAAAAATCATAAACGTGCCCTCGGCTTCAATGTCTGTTATGTAGTCGAACCGTGGCGTGCTGGGCACATTTTGTTTGTCATCTATACATGACTGTGGCGGTTAAAAGGTTAAATGTGTTTATTAGGTTCATATTTGCAAAACGAACTGAACACTTTCCAATGCTATCTAAGGCCTTTTGTAAAGACGCCAGAACATCAAGCTACCCGAAACTGTCAAATATTCCCAATCAACTTTGAACCTTATGCTTTAACGATAAAGTTGAATATATCTATACATATAATAAATCTGTAGAAGGGTCAATTCTGTACATTGAAAATATTGAAAAAATAAATAGCGGGGGGTGTTGCTGGATCGATACCAAACCCAAATATGTGATTAAAAAAATTTTTGTCTGTCTGTCTGTCTGTCTGTCTGTCTGTATATGCAGGCATCACGTGAAAACTAACGGTTCGATTTCGATGAAACTTGGTATAATTATACCTTATTATCCTGGGCATAAAATAGGATACTTTTTATCCTGGAAAAATACGTAGAAAAAAAAATCTTATTTTTCGGTTTTATTCATAGACGTTGTTCTGTAGAACCGCGAACACACGTTGCATTACCCGTAGTGGATAATTTTCCATTTTAATTTAAGAGAATACAGTTTCTTGTAGCTTTGTGTTACGCCATGACAATAAATAAGGCTCAAGGTCAGACCCTAGGAGTTGCTGGCGTAGATCTTACCGCGAGTTGTTTTTCACACGGGCAACTTTACGTAGCTCTTTCCCATGTGAGCAGTCCAAGAAATCTTCATGTTCATATTCCGGACGAGCTCACTAACAATGTTGTGTATGCTGAAGCTCTCAATTAACTTTCTGTCGCATTGTCACGATCACTTTTTTATTATTGCAAACTTTTCGTCATTGTCAGTAATTTACTGCTACATGCTACTTATCAAGGTCGGAATTACTATGAAAAAAATACTTACTACAGAACGCGAGCTCAACAGCAGTAGCTCAATAGAGGGATCTCCTTAATGATTATAGGCTTAGCCGTATTTGGGTCCAATAGATATTTATAAGATGTCATTGTCAGAGTTACTCAAAATGGAGAAATAAACCATCCACGCGAAGACCGACATCCGCGCGGACGTAGTCGCGGGCGGAAGCTAGTATTAAATAAATTTGACAGATTGTAGTAGCTTGATGTGCTGGCGTCTGTACCCGAACGTTTTTCTGGAGGTTATTAGTTGAAAACTATGGTTTATTTGCCGTGTGTAGGTACGGTCGTCAATGTTGCATTGATCACTATGGAAGCTTGTTGACAGACATTTTTTTACGGTGCGATTTATACGTATTTACAGTAAAGAAACCGTGCCGTGTAGGTACAAACCAAAGGCCCTATGGCTATGCGTAAAACTAAGTCAAGAATGTCTTTGTACAGAAGGCCAATTCTCAGAAGGCAAAGTCTCATGTCAGCGACAATCAGTGTCAAAAACTTGTCAAAAATGTACGGAAATTAGAGGCATTATTGACAGATTGAGACTGAGATCAGATTGTGAACGTTCTTAAAATTACGAGAATTGAGATGTGATTACGCGCAAGCTCGTAACATCAAAGTCAAACTTCTCAAAAATCCTGAATACATTTATTAGCATACAAAAAAACTGTTCTGTCTACGATTATCAAAACTGATCTGTCATTGGTGTGGGCACTGACTGAGAAACTAACAATATGCGGATTATCAGTAGGTTAGAAAATTTACTACCAACTTAATTTGACTATAGAGGTGTGAGGAACAGGGTGTAAAGTTCACTCATACTCTTTAGAAAAGGGAAATCCTCCGACCAGACGGGTGTTGTGTCTGGCGGGCAACTGCCCGTAGATTCATGTCAGGCTGTTGTATCTGTTGTATCAAAGTTTACCGCGCAACTAGCAAGTTGCGCGGTAAACTTTGCTTGCGCGATGCAGGATTTTGCGTGACGTCAGTCAGACGCGTTGTTCGCATGTGGCGTTGTAGATACCGCTACAAGACCATATTTTCAAAGCACAATCGTCATTCTTTGACAGTTGTACAAAATGGCACACGAGCAGTTGCCTCTGTCCTCGATGCGTGTCGCTCGTTTGCATGCACACTAACACGGCAAATTTGCTAAACAATTATTTATCTTATTTATTTCCCAATCACCTTAGCAGGGGGTTTCGTGTTACCCTATTACTGGGTTTTGGAGGTCATATAAGCAGTCGCTCCATGTAAAATACTGGTATTCAGCTGCATCTGGTAAGGCTGGAAGCCGACCCCAATGTTGGTGAGTTAAACGGGGAGTTACAACTACAGTGTAGTCACCGTAATTAGGTACTAGGTAACTACTGGTTTATTTATGCCATTACCGCTTTTCCCCGATCACGTCGAAAATGACGCTAAAACACACTTTATAAATGTTACATAATGAAAATATTGAGCAAATATGCTCAGCACTTGAGCGCCGTGCATCGAGCTCAATATCGTTAATTTAAATTACATTCCCATCAAATATGGCGCCGGCTAATTGTTAATAAAGCGATAATTAATCTTGGAATTATTAATGCTGAGCAACATTGAGTTTGGGCGTCGAATATTAGGTTGAATAATGCCAGGTAGATTAAGTCAAAAGCTCTTAGGGCGGTATTAAAATGAAAGAGAATTGGTTATAGCTAGGTATATTGCACGTTATGTATTAGTACCATTGTGATAGTATTAACATAGTCTCACATTTTTTTTCTATTTCAATTTGTATAACTTATTTTTTATTTTTCGACGCTATTTTTTAGTTTCTGTATAGTCACGCGAAGAATTGCCTAACTTAAGTGGCAGTGGGCAGGGCACATTGCTCGCAAAACAGATGGTCGATGGGGCTGACAGGTTCTGGAGTGGCAACCGCGCACCGGAAGACGTAGCGTTGGAAGGCCTCCCACACGGTGGTCCGACGACCTTGTGAAGGCCACAGGAACCCGTTGGATGCGAGAAGCACAGAACCGGTCGAAGTGGCGGTGCTTGGAGGAGGCTCATGTCCAGCTGTGGATGTCTTTCGGCTGAAACGATCATGATGATGATAGATACGCTAAGCTAGGATTAAATTTTTTTTTTTTATTATTAATTAATTAAGTATATATATATTCATTAGTCATTTAGTATAAATAATTATAGATATATTTATTATTTGTATCAATCTATATTTATCTTTGCTAATAATAAAGCTAAAGAGTTGAGTTTTTGTTTGTTTAAACACGCTAATCTCTGGAACTACCAGTCGGATATCAAAAAATATTGTTTTATTTGTAAGCCTAACTCTTGAGCAAGGCGCTTCACGCTATGACCCAGAAGCCGAGCAAAAGGAAAAAGTCAGAAAGAACGCTAAGTGAAAACGAAGTAGTAGGGGCGAGTGATGCCGAAATTTTACGCGAACGAAGTCGCGGGTAGTTGCGAGTTTTTTGTGTGTATACGGTTTGGCATGCGAATGCTTGGGATTTGATTGTGGCGATTAAAGGGCGTAACGGTAAGCTGGAACAATTGACACAAACAAACATGTGAGTTCAAATAACATTTCCACACGTCGGTCTCCGACTAGTCCTTGCACTGCTATGTGTCCTTTAAACTCACGGTCACCTTTCTTTATTAATATCTATTGAAGGTCATGATCTTTTAAATTATTACATACACAAAAAGAGGCCGCTCTGACAATGGCCAGGATGAACGGCCAGGATTAACGCGACCCTTGACACCGCGGTCCACAAGGCTTGTGTGCTACCTATAATAGTACTAACTTAATTCAGGGTCCAGGTCATCTCTTGTAAAATGACATCATTACAAACATGACACACAGAACTATAAGTATTTTACACTTATGAATTCCCGTCGTTCCCCTAGAAGTTGTGTCAAGCGTAGAGGGGAAAACTTAAGCAGAACCACCGGCTACGAATTCCATATCTAGCGGTAGCAATGTATAGCAACCATAGCAAACGTTCACTTTTATTATTTGTAACGTGACGATATTGTAACACATACGATAACACACAGAAGTAAAATGTATAGAACTATTTGAAGACGTTGTAACTTGCTCGTTTTTACCGACTTCACAAAAAGGAGGAGGTACTATGTTCGGATGTTTGTGTTTTTTTTTTTTTCTTTTTTTGTATGTTTGTTTATCGATTACTCCGCCAATTGTCGACGGATTTTCAAAATTCTTTTTTTGTTCGAAAGAAGATAGTTCTGAGGTGGTCCCACTGTCACCAAGTTAGAATCTGAAGATGGGATCTTAGAGAAATCGAGAGCAACCCTCAAATTTTATAGGCTGACTTATTGTTTTTCGCATATTTTATGAAGTATCTTGTGTATTTGCGTACGGTTGTCACCATCTCAGGTAGCTGGGCTGATGATGGAAGGTTCAACTCCTTAACAGTAAGAAGTTAGGTACTCGAACAGGCAAGGACTGTTTTAGTAAATTGTTTTGATGTTTGATGGGGCATTTGCCACATTTGGTCTCATGATCATCAAGTTATGACCTGATGCTGCAGTCAGGATAGTCTGCAGAGTACCTAACTCCTCGACAACTAACAGCAGATATATTGTGTTTAGGCTCATTGAAAAGGGCTCGATGTGTGGATAAACGTACTGTTAATGAGGAACACCGAAGTACATAGAGACCTGATGCTGAAGCCAGTCGAGCATCAGAAAAAGTACAAACCTTGAAATTACAGCACCGTAGTCGTGTTTGGGCTCATTTTAAACAGGACTAAATTTTAAGTTAAATGCAATGTTGACATAAGTCTGGTCTGATGCTGCAGCCAGGATTATCAGCATCTAGTCTGAAAACTAATAAATACTTCTTAAAGTGAAATACTTTTGCGAGTTTTTCTTCTGTATAATTATCCTAACAAAGGTTGCCGGTAGTGGCTAGATGAGAGTAGCGGAGGATCGTGAACGTTGGCGCAAACTTCGGGAGGTCTACGTCCAGCAGTGAACTGCAATTGGCTGATGATGATTTATAAAAGCCTCAATCGTTGCATTTCACGCAATGCCTTTTCGTCATGTGGTCTATTTAGCAATTTGGTAGGTTCCAAGTCGCATAATACAATGTCATACAGCGTCTTTACACGACTAAGCGTAACATAAACTTGGCCCTTAGCAAAATTTTTCTTGCCTAAGTCTATTATTAAAGTCGTCGTCGTCGTATTATTAAAGTAACTTGAGCATTTGCTCTCGGAAATTATGATTTGGTAAAGTGGAGCTGATGATGAAGACCACAAATGGCACTACTCAATGACAAATATTTCACGGGTTGCGATTCGATTACTTTAATATGGCTGCTAAGCAATTTATGCTCATTACAATGCGTATGGTGAAGTGGAGCTGATGGTGACTTCTCAATCAGCTCCAGTTCTCCTGGTTCTTACTAGGAGAACTACTCAACAGTTAACGTCCATGCATCGGGAAAAGCAATATTTTGTAAAAAGTGATAAGCAGTTGACATTAGGCTATTATAATTTAGATAAATTACAAACTGCCCCGCTAAAAAGTGAAAAATAAAAACTTTTTACAAAAAAAACAACCGACTTCCAAAAACACTATAAATAAAGAGAAAAATAACTTTAATTTCGGAAGTCGGTGGCAAAAAACTAAAATACAAATCCAAAGACACCGACTTCCGAAATTAAAGTTATTTTTCTCTTTATTTATAGTGTTTTTGGAAGTAGGTTGTTTTTTTTGTAAAAAGTTTTTATTCAATACATTTTATGGACGTGGACGTGGAACTCAACTATAATATCGTTACATTTGAAATTATAAAAGTGAAATTATAAAACACTTAAATCATTATATCGGAAATATTCACAAAATTCCATATATAATATACATATACTCATACAGGACAATTACTCTGGCATATTATAAGTACTACGTACGGGTACTCCCTTTCTTCTCCTAAAATTGTTTGTCTGACAATCATTATCCATACCACGTTTGCTATAAACTTCAGTACCTAACCATAATGTTACAAAATTCGAAATTTTGTTTTACATAATTATCTTTACTTCTAAAACTATTCTGTAATAATGTCGAGTACTCTATTAATTGAATCTCCTAATTTTGCATGAAATAAAGTCATATGTCCTAAGTCATATGTCATGTGTTATTCCGAATGTTCATCTATAGGTACATATAATAAAATCGTAGGAAAGTCAAAACTGTACATTGAATATTTTTTTAAAAGAATACTTGGGGCGTGATCTACAATCGATAGCGAAGCCAAAAATATAGTTTTTAGAATTTTTGTCTGTTTGTCTGTATGTATGTCCGGGATAAACTCAAAAAGTACTGCATGGATTTACTTCAAATTTTGCATGAATATTACTAAGAGGTCGGGTCAACATATAGGCTACATATTATCACGCTATCACCTACGGGGGAGGAGCTGTGAATCTTTATGCGCTTTTGAGTAAGCCATGCTATTATCTAGCTTTACACTATAAAAACTACGCTATTTAAATAACTTGGACAGAGAAACATAGTTTAATGAATGTTAGTAGTATAAAGACAATTTTGAAGCAGCGCCATCTATGAGATTTCATAAAAATCAAATCAAGTTACATGTTAACACTTTTAGGAAATTAATAATTTAAATTTGATCATGTTGGCGAGGTTAGTAGTTAGTTATTCATAAAATTCATAGATGATAGTGTGCATTTTCTTCATAAAAGTTGTATCCTATAGTTCGTTTTAACAAATTCAAGTTCCAACAAAACTTTCAAAATCTTGAGCAGAGTTGAGGAAGATAATTTAAAAAAAATGCTGTGTTAAGTATTACAAAAAGTTATGTTAATTGATGATGATCATTTCTTCATCAATTTCATGTGGTTAGTACAAAATAAACATTGACTGTTAAGAGCGGCCAACCCGTCGTAATTTTCATACAAACGCTCGTGCGTGATTATGTCGTTATAAGACATCTATCTTTGATTTTTTTGAATTAATAGATATCTTGTGCACCATATCTAGGCTTCTATCGAAGCAAAAATAAAAAATTGGAAGAAACAAATTCAGTATGAGCCTCCAAAAATCAGCTTTTTTGCGTAAATTTTACCTGAACTTTGGCCGTTCATAATGTACTCATAAATTGTAAAAAAAAAGAAATCATTTCGATAGAAGCCTTGCACATGTAATGGAAATTCTAAATGACAAATATTTTTTCCAAAAACTTGTAAGGCTTGTTCAAAAACACGTATATCCTGGAACAATTTTTCGTAGTCAAGGCGGTATGAGGTGCGAGGGGGCCGAGTCGTGCGGGGTCGGGGCGGGTGGCAACCGAATGACAACCGAGCGTTCAAACGCTATCCCTTTCTTTTCGCTTTGCCTCTTTTTCAAACATTGCGTTGGATGAAACAACAAGCTTTTCGGCCGTGCTCGCGTTGACGACAGACGCGCCGGGAAGGGCCCTCTTAATACTTTTTTACCGACTTCGCAAAAAGGAGGAGGTACTATGTTCGGATGTTTGTATGTTTTGTTCGGTATTTATCTGTCTGATTATTGCTTGGTAATTAATATATTTTCATGTCGTATACCTAACTAGCTGCTGCCCGCGACGTCGTCTGCGTGAAGGCTCTACAGCACCAAAAATAACTAAGATGCCAGTGTCGCTATAGCATTATAAGTAAACAACTTTTAAAATGGCATTATAGCACGTCACCTTCTCGACGGTGACCAAAATTGGGATGACACCCTCGCGGAGGCGAGCGTCAGTGACAGTCCGAGCCGCATGCGTCATCTGTTTGCCGTCATCTTGGTGTATTGTGGAGTCGCGAACCCGGTAGCTTTGTGGGAGAAGTATCGCCATCATCTGTCTGAAGATTTTCTACGAGCTTTGAGGCGTGCTACTGGAGACTAAGTCGAAGTAACTGATTAACGCGTGCTGAACACCGTCTCAGTTCACTTCAAGATGTGGTCATTTCTATCGGCGGCAATCCACTGATTGAATATGGGTTACCAGCTCCCCAATCATCACCGCATCAAGACCGTGGAAATCGGGAGTATAACGCTGAGACAAATTACGACCCGGGCGAAATGACCACCATACGAAATGACCATGTCGCTTTGTTCTCTTCAGAGCAAAAACAAATTCATGACACCGTCCTTGAAAGCGTTGGGCAAAACCAGGGTCAAATGTTTTTCTTAGATGCTCCTGGTGGAACAGGAAAAACATTTGTTACCACTGGCATACTTGCAGAGGTCAGGAGGCAAGGCAAAATTGCTGTTGCTGTTGCGTCGTCGGGAATCGCTGCCACACTGCTTCCGGGTGGCACGACAGCACATGCCATGTTTTAAATTCCCATCGATTTAGTTTAAAATTACCATCGAACGCCGAAACGCCTGTTTGTGGTGTGTCACGTAACAGCGATAAGGGACACGTGCTCAAGGATTGCTCTCTGATCGTATGGGATGAGTGTACGATGGCCAATAGGAAGACAGTTGAGGCCGTGGACAGAACCCTGCAAGACATCCGCAGGAACCATATTTGATGGGTGGTGTCACAGTTCTGTTCAGTGGCGATTTCCGGCAAACGCTTCCCGTGGCGACGCGGGGATCGAGGGCTGACGAGGTGAATGCTTCGTTGAAACGATCTTCGTTGTGGTCACGAGTTCGTACGCTGCGCTTGACCATTAATATGAGAGCTCGGCTCGGCGGCAATGCACGTGCGCAAGAATTCTCCGATGTCCTTCTAAGTCTTGGCGAAGGCACTCTAACAGAAGAGAGAGGTGGACAGGTGGTGCTTCCAGAGTCTCTCGGTAGAGTGGTATCCAGCTTAGAAGAACTCACTCGCTGAGTGTACGGGGACATCAGTCGTATACCGCACCAGCAGAATTCTTGGGTGTGTGAGCGGGCCATTTTGACGCCCAAAAATTATCAGGCTGCAGCAATTAACGAATGCGTTCTCTCGGAAATTGAGGGGAATGAAGTGGTCTACACCTCGATAAACACAGTTGTCGAGCAAGATGACGCCACACATTATCCCGTGGAATTTCTGAACTCCCTGTCAGCAAGTGGACTTCCAGCGCATACCATCAAGCTGAAGGTCGGTGTCCCGATTATGCTTCTTCGGAACCTATCTCCTCCGAAGTTGTGTAACGGGACCTGCCTTAAAATCATCTTGCTCCACAGACACACCATTGAGGTGGAAATTCTTACGGGTTATGGCGTCGCTGAGGCAGTATTTATACCACGCATTCCCCTCATACCTCATAACTTCCCGTTCCAGTTCAAGCGCGTACAGTTCCCCGTGAGTGTTTGCTTCGCGATGACCATCAATAAGTCGCAGGGGCAGACACTGAGGGCAGCGGGTGTCGACCTCAGGACGAGTTGCGCGCGTCACCAGTCCTGACTCTCTTTACATTTTGGCTCCTGGCAGCATAACTACCAACGTAGTTTATAGGGAAGTGTTGTAAGGTATGATACCTTTGTATGTATTTTTACTCTTTTGTGTCCTGGAATATATTCCTGCATTATTTTCTCTATTTCCTTCAGTCACATATTATGACTGAACTCAGCAGGATTCCCATATAACTCTCTTCACTTGCTTCGCTTGCAAAAAAAAAAAAAATATTTTAATGCTATTTTAAAAGTTGTTTACTTATAATGCTATAGCGACACTGGCATCTTAGGTATTTTTGGTGCTGTAGAGCCTTCACGCAGACGACGTCGCGGGCAGCAGCTAGTTTATAATAAAATTGTTTGTCCTAAAACATTTGCTAAAATTTAGGTTTTATTGACAGAAACGAATCGCTGTTAATCCGGCAGTCTTGTCTGCACTACCCTTTTTTTTTTTAGAGTGTAATTTAGAATCAAGGTAAGGGCGAGGCGGCCCGCGGGCTGAGGAGCAGGAGGCTGCGAGCGAGCCCCCGCGGCTGAGGCTAGCCGGCGAAGCCGGCCCCGAAGCAGTGGTGGTAAGCGAAAGCCATCTTCGACGATTAGCACACCTGGGACCGCCGGAGACCCGCAGTGCCAGAGCTGTGACAAAAACCATGCTTGCAAGCAAGCATGCAAGCAAGCATGATGATAACATCTACTAACCCGCACTGGGCTATGTAGTATGCTACATAAGTACCTAAAATTGTTAGTTATGACTAACAATTTTTAACCGACTTCAAAAAAGGAGGAGGTTCTCAATTCGAGGGTATGTTTTTTTTTTTTTTGTGTGTTTGTTACGCGATTACTCCGCCAATTGTGGACCGATTTTCAAAATTCTTTTTCTGTTTGAAAGGGTATACTCTCGAGGTGGTCCCATTATCATCAAGTTGGAATCTGATGAGAGGATCTAATGGAAATCGAGGGAAACCCTAAAATTTTATAGGCAAAGCTATAACGATTTGGGTATTTTTTTAAATAAAATAACTTGTGTATTTGCTCTCGGAAATAATCATTTGGTAAAGTGGAGCTGATGAAGAAGACCACAGATGGCCATTGGAACTACTCAATGGCAAATATTTCACGGGTTGCGATTCGATTACTTTAATATGGTTGCTAAGCAATTTATTCTCGTCACAATGCGTATGGTGAGTGGTTGTTGAGGAGTTCTCCTGCTAAGAACCAGGAGACGTTGACGTCCCAACATCGGAAAAAGCAATATTTTGTAACAAGTGATGAGCAGTTGACATTAGGCTATTGTAACTTATATAAATTACAAACGAATCCACTAAAAAGTGAAAAATAAAAACTTTTTACAAAAAAAAACAACCAACTTCCAAAAAAAATACACTACAAATTGAAAAATAACTTTAATTTCGGAAGTCGGTGTCAATAAACGAAAATGCGGAACCAAAGACACCGACTTCCGAAATTAAAGTTATTTTTCAATTTGTAGTGTTTTTTTGGAAGTCGGTTGTTTTTTTTTGTAAAAAGTTTTTGACTACATTATTGCTACACTACATTGTATGCTTGAAATACTAGACAGCAGTGAAAATTAATTATTACCCAAAACTAATATAGCTGACGTGCTTCAAAAGGCTGTCCAACTCAACAAACAATATGTGGGCACGAATAGCACTGGTTCCCGTAGACCGAACGATGTGGTCGCGGCAGGCCACTAAGAAGGTGATGAGATGAACTGCTATAGATTCCGCCCAAATTGGATGGAGGATGCGCAGGCTCGCGAAGGATGGAAAGTGTGGAGGAAGGCCATTGCCCAGGATCAGGGCAGCAAGCTAGAAAAAAAAAAACATTCTTAAATGTAAACTAATTGTTCAGCTAAAGCAAAAGTTTAATAAATCATTAATTGCTTTACATGATTTCATAAAAAGGCAAAAGAACTAATTAATAAAAGGATTTCATATTGCGTACGAACACATTAATTAATCCACAGATCCACCTACTCTCCGTATTGCCTGTTAACATTTTTCCATCGGCGAATTTATAGGAAAAATCGCGTGTATATTTTATAAATGCTTCACAGAGGCTGGTCAATGTTTTGAAGCCCTAGAGCGCAATTAATCAACTGAGGTTTTAATTAAATCCATATGAGCTACGATACGCTACTGCGCCGTTTTTCATCGAACGTAAATAATTTTCATACATCCACGGCACTTGATTGACGTGGTTATTACTCCTTGCTACTTAATGGAGGGAAATAATGTTGTGATTTTACGAAAGTGGTAATTAAGGTCTACAGTTTGTAGCGTAAGTTCTCATACACACGAGCGGCAAGCATCGATCGTTTGAATACGGTGCTCAAATACATGAGCGGCATGTTGTCCACGGCAGTCGCTGACGCGTCGACGGCTGCAGTTGCCTCTACCGTTGACGCCTGCCGCTTGTGTATATGCACACTTATACATGTATTGTAGGTACCATTTTTAATGTTGACAACCTTTCTAACACACTCGATAAAAACTGCAGCTTCACTTTGTGTGGTAAATAACAGGAGTATGCTTTGTGTTGTACAATCAAGGCGCTCTTGCTGCACTATAAAACCCAAAGAAAATATATCAAGGAACACTAATTATAATACACAGAATATTGCGGGGTTCGTTAACTTTGAAAAGAATGAAAACTACATAATAATTGAAGACGTACTGAGACTAACGAGGGCATCCAAAAAGTACATCAAAATCCGCAAACAGGGCGCAAAAGTAGACACTAGAAGAAGCTTTTGTAAAATATGTTCTATTGCGAAGGGATAAAGTAGAGTTTAGTTTAGGGGTTAATGCGCTTGTTTACGTGTACAAAGACGAAAAAGTTTCACAACGCTTCGTTAAACTAGACGCTTGGGATTACATGCCCGAGACACTCATTTAGACTGTGTGGCGAACTGAAATCTTTGAACGCGTTTAAGGAGAAAATTTTAGTTTACTTTGTTTACCGTGTTCTGAAGAAGACTGGTAGGTACTTCCTTCTTAAGATTTATTAACTGTTTTGAAGTCTAGTTAAATGTGAAATTTTAAGAGAGTGTAACGAAACACCACACGAATAGCGTAATCTTTCAGGCAATTATATCTACCTATAGATTGTAAATTTCATAAAATAGTCAAAATATGTCATGGGAACGCTATAGTAATCGTTTCTTAAACCTTAAAACAGTGTGTACCAACATTTAGCCAACTAAAGTCCTTCAATTAAAATTTTCCCTACATTTGATGAATACTCACCGTTGCATAAAATAGCGCTCACGTAAACTCCCTAGTGCAGGATAACTGCTGGACTAATCTTAACCACAGTATAAATAAATATTTATATACAGCAAAACGTTGGAGTTATGCATAACGTAATTTAGCTTTCGCGTGCAGAGAAACCGTTAACTTTAAAAATATTCAAATCTACAATGTTTCAAAAGTTCATATAAGCGAGAGCCAATGGGTTTCTAGAGGTGCGGTATTTATTTTTTTGGGTCGTGGGAGAAATAAAATAACAAATTGTGGTAGTTTTAGATTTACTTAAATTATGACTGTTCTCAAGGGTATATACATTCATACAAGAATCTCTAGACCAGTTACAGCAACCCAGTTGAAATCTTCACAAAATACGTATTATTATTAATATCCATAGCATGGTAAATAAAATTAATAATGTATAAAGAACTTGCTCGCAGAATAGATCGCCGTTGGGGTCGAAGGGTTCTGGTGTGGCAACCGCGTATCGGAATACATAGCGTTGGAAGGCCTTCACAAGGCCATCGTTTACCTTATAGGAACAAGGTGGACTGATGGCTTTGTGAAGGCCGCAGGAAATTGCTCGATGGGAGAAACACAGAAATCGAAGTGGCGGTACTTGGGTGAGACCTGTCTCCAGTAGTGGACGACTTTCGGCTGAAATGATGATGATGATGAAGGAACTTTATTAATTAAATAAGCTGCCATTTTAGTCTTATTACTTACTCAAAATGCTTTATACATTTTCTATGCGCTATTACATTAACGACCCATAATTTATATTACTAATTTATTCATTTGACTACCAACAACATATCGCTGTTTGTGTCACCTAGTTAGCATTTCATAATTCACATATAATACCTGTGATATCCAAACAAATAAATTGAACTAATTAACAAAGTGCTAATTGCAACGCACCCAATTACAATAGAAATTCCATGGGACACGAATACCTAACTTTATCAACGCTCGCTCTATAGACGAGTATCAAAGTTTCGTTCGGAGTGAGTTTTCATTGTGTCTTGCCTGGATTAATACGTGAACTTCGCAAAGGGTTATCTAAGTTTTGGGGACCACGTTTCTATTAATTACCCAAGTTTCTGCTCGATCGATTTTAATTAATTAAGAATGAAGTTGTCTCCAGTATCGCGCCAACATTTCCACAGAATTTCGGTTTTATTGAAGTGGAAACTTCTTGAGGCGCACTTTGCGATTTCTGAACAGTGAATAAAACCGAGCCGTCATACACGGGTTGGTGACGCTCAATCGGGTATACTCGGCTCCAGTCGGTCGGTGACACTGAATCGCGTATGCTGGGCTCATATAAGCTCACGCCCTCTTTTTTAATTTATTTCATGGTACTTTTGGAAGGTGTTAATTCTGCTGAGCGTGTGAGAGAATTTGTGAAACGTTTCGTGTTGTGATAACTTTTGTCGTTCCAAGTCACGCTATTGTTACTGTCGGCGGGTTTATTTTATTTGTGGCGTCACTAAATTGTGTTCGCAACTGCATTTATTATAAAGTTTGCTACTAAGCTGTTATGTTTATGATGCTACCTGTAGTAGAGACGCTAGCACATCAAGGTACTACAATCTGTCAAATTTAAAGTTGAAAGTTGTTTGGGAAAATTTGACAGTTTCGGGTAGCTTGATGTGCTGGCGTCTGTAGCTATCAGTAACTTGTTGTTGCTCTTGGAGTTTGATCCATATATGAACTAATAACACATAACATCACGCCTGTAATCCCCAAAGGGTCAGGGAGAGGTATACACGTTATGCCGGTAATGTTTAAGTCTCATGTAACAGGGGCGAGCATATGAGGGACTGACAGGCTTGATGAGAGCCCCAAAATGGGACATGGGATTTAGGGCTGATTTTTCCGAGTAGAATACGGAATGTCGACGCACAAAATATCGATAAACGCTAATACGATGCTACAAAATTGCGATGCACGTTACGGCGAAAGACTGTCTCTGCGAAGCCACTACACTTCGATGCACGTTACCGCGATAGATCTTCACTGCGATACTACTTGAGTTCGATGCACGTTACCGCGAAAGATTTTCACTGCGATACTACTTAACTTCGATGCACGTTACCGCGAAAAACTACGGAGCAATTTGGCTTCGATAATCTATTGCGAAACATCGTTACTGAGAAACTATTACACTTCGACATCCCTGCTCGTCTTTCGTTAAGCTTGCCATATTAGCTATCTACATTTATTTTATTTATTTATTATATTATCACTTATCAGAACGAAAATATGTTTTGAATGGGCCTAAAAAAAAATATAAACCAAAACGCATAGTGAACAACACATAACCGCGAAATTATTGGGGGAAAATTAGTTTTACTGCTTCTTTTTTATAACTTAATTATGCTAGGCCATCTAAATACGTTAAAATATCCATGCCATCTTTTATGTTGAGATGGTCTTGCAGTTTGTTTCGTCTGTATTAATTTGTTTTGTGTGCAACAAATATAATCTATCTTACATTGCATTTACTTACATATTACATTCAATATTAGTAAAATGTAATAATTTTTTGTACAGCAATTTATGACGCCTTCAGATTTTTTGTGAGCAAAGTATTTCCGTGTGTAATTGCTATCTGTAGATCTGTGTTTATCTTTTCCTAACTGTTAGTCTGTACCATGCATGTACATTTATTATTAATGATCTCTAGGATGCAATGCATTATTTGTTTGTAATAATACTTATAATGTTGATGAAGCTATCATACAGTATGCTATTTTCTGTTATTAATTTATTTTATTACCTCATTTCCTATTTTGATACGAATTTAATAATGAGGGTAATTGGAGATTTTGTTCGATTCTGTGTTGACATTATATAGTTAATCAGTTCTAGGTTAACATTGTAATCATGAATACTCCTTGTTTGTTTATTAAATCAAGAAAAGGCAAAGACCAGTTGTTTTTGGATAGTTTTCTGTATAGTTTGAATAAAAGGTCTGAAGACAATTTTTATTGGAGTTGTGTAAGAAAAGGATCTTCGAAGTGTGCTGCAGCGGTCAAAACCAAAAAGATTGGTGAGCATCACTATGTACAAAGTAAAAATTGCATAGACCATAGCCACGAACCCGACCATGACACAGCACGATCTTCTGTATTAAGGAAATCATTAAAGAAAAAAGCAGCCGACAGTTTCGATTCTCCGGGACAAATTATTCAAAAAGTAATCCAAGAAGTACCTAAAAAAGTTGCCCCGTATATGCCCACTAAAAAGGCGATGCGAATGATAATACACCGCGAAAGAGTCAGAACTGAGCCAGCATTACCAAGATCGTTAAACTCATTTACCGTTCCTCATCAGTATACTGTAGTTGGTCCTGAACAATTTTTGATCGGTCATTATATAAGCAATGATAATGATAATGAATCGATTCTTGTTTTTAGCACTGGAAGTAATTTACGTTTACTAAACAATTCAAAGTTTTGGATCGTTGATGGCACTTTCAAATGCTGCCCTAACCTGTTCTGTCAAATTTTTACACTGCACGGGATGGTCGGGTCTGAGTATGGTGCTCAAAAAATTGTACCACTTGCGTATGGGTTGCTGTCAAACAAATCAGAAAACTCGTATTTTGTATTTTTTGAAATAATAACAGTTTATTGCAAAAATGTTTTGAACATAGATCTAAATCCCGAAATAATAATTTCTGATTTCGAACTCGCTATTATAAATGCCAGTCAGAGGGTATTTCCGAACAGCAGTCACAAGTGTTGCTTTTTCCATTTAACACAAAATATATGGAAGCACATACAGAAAGCTGGCTTAAGTAAAAAATACACTAATGACAGCGAATTCGCTCATAAAATGCGACATATTTTAGCATTGGCATATTTGAAACCTGAAGATATTCCAGCGGCCTTTGAGCTTATTCGGCGAGAAGTTATACCGAATGAGTCGAAACCAGTGGCAGACTGGTTTAGTAAGTACTACGTAAATGGAACATATATCAGTAAGAGATCATCGTCTTCTCCAAATAAACCAAAATTTACTATAAAGAAGAAACCACCCCTATTCCCACCTAGTTTATGGTCTGTTTGGGACTGCTTTGTCACAGGTATACCTATCACGCAAAATGCAGTTGAAAGCTGGAATAACCGTTGGAATAGTCTACTTAACAGAAGGAAAATAAATATATTCAAAACAATGAGAGAACTTGTAAAAGAGCAGAAAAATACTGAGTATGAAATAGAGAGGTTAGCTGGTCTGATAGAAAAAAAAGAAAAAACAAAAACGCAGTACTACAAAAAACTCCAAGAGCATATTAATAAGAAAGCTGATATGGATATGTTAACCTATTTAGATGGTCTTGCATATATATGCTACATAAAAAAATAAAACAAATTTTCCTCTACGAATTCTTTGATTCATTTATATTTTTGTACCAATCAGTAACATAATTATTAAAACTTTGTTTATATTTTGTTAACATTTTGGTTATATCTAACTCTGTATTTATATCAAGTTGATTAAATATACTTATAATGTGATTAATTATACATAATTATATTATGATTGTTTATTATCTACTTACTGTACAAACCATTATGGAATACATATTATTTTGTTCACTATGCGTTTTGGTTTATATTTTTTTAGGCCCATTCAAAACATATTTTCGTTCTGATAAGTGATAATATAATAAATAAATAAAATAAATGTAGATAGCTAATATGGCAAGCTTAACGAAAGACGAGCAGGGATGTCGAAGTGTAATAGTTTCTCAGTAACGATGTTTCGCAATAGATTATCGAAGCCAAATTGCTCCGTAGTTTTTCGCGGTAACGTGCATCGAAGTTAAGTAGTATCGCAGTGAAAATCTTTCGCGGTAACGTGCATCGAACTCACGTAGTATCGCAGTGAAGATCTATCGCGGTAACGTGCATCGAAGTGTAGTGGCTTCGCAGAGACAGTCTTTCGCCGTAACGTGCATCGCAATTTTGTAGCATCGTATTAGCGTTTATCGATATTTTGTGCGTCGACATTCCGTATTCTACTCGATTTTTCCATCGCCAGGTGACTTTTGTTTGAGGAATAAAATTGACGTTTGACAGTTTTTGTATGAAATAACTGTCAAAATTTCAAAAATATTCCTCGAATAAAGTTGATAACAGATGATTGAAAAATCAGCCCTTAATGCAGTAGAAACGAAAAACATTTAAATATTTCTAAAAAAAAAATCCCGTCAATCCCGTGAAACCTGAAAACAAAAAATCAATTAAGTCTGTCCCATTTTTTTTTAACAGATTCCTTGCACCCATAGGAGGAATCCTATTGAAAATGGCTCTTTTATTCAAAGTAGTTTAATTATAATTAATAAAAAAACTAACTAATATAATATCTATATTTATGGTTTTTTACGATCAAATGAGCAACAGTCGTGCAGTTTTGGATTTCCTAAATTTTTAAAAGCTACAAAGGAACTTAACGCGCCGTAGGTACTCCAGTACATAATTATTACCAGTAATTACTGTGTAAGTACACGGACGCAATTAGTCATGCTTTTAAAAATCAAAGTTATTTTCTGCGAGCGTGAAACAAGGTAGCACGCGAGAAAGTCCTCGGTTTGTGCCACTTTACGCCATGAAAATTGACCGACTCAACGAAACTTTCCAATTAAGCCATTACATAAGTGACGGGTGACGTAACTTTGAATAAATATTGCTCTGGGTTGTTTTGCAGACTTTTATACTGCGGGGCTTGGTCAAGTCAAGAGTCAAGTGTAAATGGAGTGCTGATAAAACTTATTTGTAAAACGCGTGACCATTTGACAATCGGAGACGTTGCGTCACGCTGCGTATTTCCGGCTGTTAATATTATAGACATATGAATTATGACAGACACATGCTGCTGATGTTTCCAATTCGTACGTGCGTTTTTCCTCCATTCCCTAACTCCTCTATGACGTCAGCTGAAAGCGTGACACGTTGCGGAGTCGTGTCGTGAAGTTATCGCCTTTCCGACTTTCTGCCATGTTCCTAACTTTATTGACATAATCACTCCGTTATTAATGTTGTAGGTACATAATAAACAATGGTTTATATCTTCCGTACTACTACGACGACGTGAATATGGCTAGTAAATTTTATGTGGACAAAACAACTTTTGGAAGTTTAATAGTTTTTGTTTGCTTTTTATCAAAAGTTTGTGTTCTATTAAAAAACCATCTACATCTTTATACACCTACCTAGTGTCTGAAACACCCTAATACCAAGCAACAGCAGCAATATTTGAAAAGTGCCTCAATATTAAATATATTTTTTCTATAAACATGAAATAAAATTAATAACGCCTGCAGTCACGTACAGCAATAACGTTTTATACAAACAATTCAAAGAAAATAAAATTCTTTAAAACGTTTGAACACGCCAACTTTGTTTCCACTTTATTGGGAGCAGACGTTGCAAGTTCAATATAGACCGTGTCACGCGTCAGTCCGTCTCTCGACCGACAAACGGACACGTAGGCAATAACATCGACTCGATTCCACAACTTAACACATTGAAAAACACAGAAAAAACACCCTTAAACCAAAGATGTGAGAGTGAGGTGAGTGGCAAATCAAAATTGGTTGCAAAGTACCTGCGTTATGAGTTGGACACTTTGACGGCACACGCAACTACAAGTTGGAAACAGGAGTGGTGAAATGGGTAGGTATCCAATATTTGTTGTTTTTATATTATATCACTGATATATTGAGGTCACGTGCAAATGTGAGGAAAATAAAGCTCTTATTTCACTAGGGAATTAATTAAAATGTAGATACGAGACCGGAATAGTCTGGATATGAAAGATAAAATTAAATGGAATAGTATCGGTCGTTTGTTTTTGTAAGTCAAACGCATGTAAATTGCAAGCCAGCAAATTGAATTTTCAGTAAAAGAAATGTACTTAAAGACAACAGACAATTCTGTTTTTAATTAACTACGACATTGCAGATTTTTTAATGAATCACAACACAATAAAATTAAACACGTTCCAATAATTTTCATTATCCGAATATGGAGATACAACAGTAATAATTATAATAGCAATGTTTCATTAAGCAAAATATTTTGTTTATAATCTTGTTTGTCGTAGCAAAACAAGATTATAAACAAAACACTTATGACCTGTGTCCTTTATTGAGGAGTCATGAAATAACTCGGGTCTCTAAAACAGCTTTGTTTTGTCCAAGAGCGAATTTGAGTTGTTTTTAACCGACTTATTGACTGTATTTTTTTTTAACTATGTTACGTAATCATCATCTGCCTAGCCTTTTCCCAGCTATGTTGAGGTCGGCTTCCAGTCTAACCGGATGCAGCTGAATACCTGTATTTTACATGGAGCGACTGCGTATCTGACCTCCACAACCAGTTACTGGGTAATACTATACCCTTTGGTAAGACTGGTTGTCAGACTTTCGGGCTTCTGACGACTGTCAAATATCCACGAATGACACCCAGGACCAAGGGCTTAGCGTGCTTTCCGAGGCACGGAGGGGTCTTGGTATGTAAAGATGGTATTGGTCACCTATCCACAGACCAACCGCGGTAAGCGTAGCTTAACCTGATCGATTGACCTGTGCGGCTGTAATTACGTCATTACGTAACATAAATGAGGGGCCCGTTACGACATTACGTAACATATATGAGGGGCCCGTAGCTAAATGCTACGGGCCCCTCATATATGTTACGTAATGTCTACGACAATTGTGGATCGATTTCGACAATTATGGGGTGGTCAGATTAAATTTTATTAACTTTGCTTGGGTGGTTTTCGAGTTAGCTTCAATAATACATATCTAATCAATTTTGTGTAGCTTTATGATGTTATAATACTTCCAGTCAATGTTGTTTATATAGAAAGTATACGGATTGTTGTGGGGTAGGAACCGTAACTAAAAAGTGAAAAACAACTTTCGGAAGTCGGTGGCAAAAAATTAAATGCAGATACAAAAATACTGTCTCCCGAAATTAAGTTATTTTTCACTTTGTAAAGATTTGGAAGCCGGTTGTTTTTTTTTTGTAAAACGTTTTTTATGGTCTTTCTTCTCAGAGTAGTCGGATAGGAAACACCGACTTCGTATAGTTTTTAATATATAGTTGACAAGTAAAAACACTTTTACAAACACTTGTACAAACCTTCTTTTACAGAAATCAAATCATTTATCAGTTTTGTGAGTGTAAATTATTAAAAGCGTGTGACTACGCTTTTACTTGTGATCCAAACGAGACCCAATAAACGCCAAAACAATGTCCAACGAATACGTCCGAGCAAACCCGAATCGATCACAAAGGCCGCCAAAAGTGAAATATGACAGAAAAAACACACGTCCCGACAAAACACTCACGATGAAGCTTTAAAAATCGTCCTTTTGTTTACGACGCAATGAATTTGGAAATTCAGACGCCTGGTTGAAAAGGTGGGTGTCGCTTTGTTCCGTGTGAATAATTCGGTGCCGCGGTGCCGATGCCTTTATCGAAGTAATTCGCTTAAAACGAAACAGGTTAGGTAAGATTGATAAATGTAGTCGAGCCTCCTCCGCTAACGAAACTGAAGCACTTTTGAGGCGAACGTTAGCTCCATGAACTCGAGCTGTTACGGTATTTCAATGTTGGAACACAAATGGAGTAGCGTAATCAGCGTTCCCACTACTGCATCACATGCCTCCTCTCTCTGAAAGGTGGGCTCTTAGTGATCCACCAATGCCAGTACCGGGCTCAGTGCGGATTGCGAGATGACACAAATGTCATCGAATTGTTAGTTCTGGGACATGCTGATTTCTTCACGATTTTTTCTTTCACCGTTATGAAAACAGAGGTGATGAAATAAATTACACTAAGTTGGGTGGAGGGGTCCGAAGTATGTAAGTCGAGGCTGTTGTGAGTGAGCCACCACTGCTCACAAATTAAGTGAGAATTGGCATCTTCCCATGACTTAGAGAGAGAGGACCGAACAACATCGATTACTTTTTCTACACAGTTACACACCCTTTTCAAAGTTCCCCCGTTTTCGTGGGTATCAAATAGTGGAATACTTTCGTTTGTAGAATATTAGCTTTGCCCTGCCACTTCCCTACCGAATTCCGAACCCGCGATGGGTTTGGGAATTTGAGCAATTTAGGGCAATTAAGTAGACAGTTTTGTTTTCTTGTTTAAAAATATATATATCATCCGTGATTACCTACTGATCTACTGTGCAATATTTAAACGGAAAAAAAATAGTTTGTACGTTTACAGTTTAAAAAAACCCTTTTATTTTTAAATATCTTTTCTTCGATTCTTCCTAATAAATAAATGAATATAATATAATTATACCTAATTTAAAACTACAGCAATGACTACTATGGTAACTGCTACTATGGCAAGCAGGTGCCTGTTATTTACTTAATTAGATATCATATTTCTACTTATCTAATTATTAGATATAGTATATTATGTCAAATAAATAATAATAATTTTTGAGTTAAATGTGTCTTCACAAGACTGCACCACTATTTCAGGCTACTGCCTAGAAATAGTAGTTTGATGTTTGGAGAACAAAAATTTTCCATATTTTGTTATTTGAAAATATTAATGACATCGTTACAGCGTCGAGACGGTAGTCAGTTGAATCGTTTGTTTGATAATCGAGAACATGAATCACAATAAAACTCAGAAGGACGAAGTTATAAATTCTTATTATAAGAGAAAACTATTCGAAAACAATAACATCGATTCTGCACCGACTTGAATTAACTAAAAGTATTGCTATCTTTTACTACCAGGGAATACAAGAAAGAGCTAGAAGTTAGGTATAAGTTTCTGCAGTATTTTGATATTATTCTCAAAATAATAATTATTTGCTTCGCTGTTTACTTCGCTTCGGATGTGTTCGGCTGTCCTCGGGCTGTACTCGGTTTTAATGTACAACATCCGATATGTCAGTGAGTGATGGCATAGTATTCTGTTTGTATTTTGTTTTCACTTCTGTCGGAGTGCCACTGTTTTTAGGGTTCTGTAGCCAAATGGCAAAAACGGAACCCTCATAGATTCGTCATGTCTGTCTGTCTGTCTGTCCGTGTCTGTCTGTCTGTCCGTCCGTATGTCACAGCCACTTTTCTCCGAAACTATAAGAACTATACTGTTGAAACTTGGTAACTAGATGTATTCTGTGAACCGCATTAAGATTTTCACACAAAAATAGAAAAAAAACAATAAATTTTAGGGTTCCCCATACTTAGAACCGAAACTCCATTTTTTTTTTCATCAATCTTATACGTGTGGGGTATCTATGGGTAGGTCTTCAAAAATGATATTGAGGTTTTTAATAATTTTTTTTTCTAAACTGAATAGTTTGCGCGAGAGACACTTCCAAAGTGGTTAAATGTGTGCCCCCCCCCCCCCCCCCCTGTAACTTCTAAAATAAGAGAATGATAAAACTAAAAAAAATACATAATGTACATTACCATGTAAACTACCATCGAAAATTGGTTTGAACGAGATATAGTAAGTAGTTTTTTTTAATACGTCATCAATCGTAAACCACAATTTACCATTCATTCATTCAACTCAACAATAAAAAATACATTTAATTTCATAAACATAAACCTTATGCATAAACCCGGATATTACGGAACCCTCGGTGCGCGAGTCGACTCGCTCTTGCCCGGTTTTTTTTTTTACTTTTAAATCGCCCTAAAAATGACTTTTAGTTGTCAATTGAAACTAGATTAAAAACCTCAGTTTTTCGTCGAATATTACATTAGCCCCATTTTTATGTCCACGCAATCACTTTTCCAAGGTTACCTGGAAAAGATCGCAGAAAGCGATAAGGCCGCCCATGGTATGTTTTGTAGTGTTAATTTTTTTTTACCACGTTACTGGACACTTAACGCCCCTCGACGTAATAACAATGAAACTTTTATTGTGTCAAGTTCAGTGTGCTTCTGTGTGTTAATGTATTTTCTGATGTACAGACGCCAGCACATCAAGCTACCCGAATTTTCCCAATCAACGTTGAACCTTATGCTGCAGCGATAAGGTTGAAAATCTATTAAAGAAATTTGACAGATTGTAGTAGATTGATGTGCTGGCGTATGTACAATTCTAATCCTAACTCATATTATAAATGCGAAAGTAAGTTTGTTTGTTTGTTTGTTACCTTTTCAGACCTAAACCACTGAACATTTGCAAACATTCCATCCTGAAATTTTGCATATTCGTTGTCAGGTGTACAGGAGGTGTTGGAGGTGTATGTGTGTGGAGGGTTCCGTGGCTAAATAATAACAGCCGCACAGGTCGATCGATTAGGTTAAGCTACGCTTGCCGCGGTTGGTCTGTGGATGCGTGACCATCTTTACATACCGAGACCCCTCCGTGACGCGGAAAGCACGTTAAGCCGTTGGTCCCGGCTGTCATTCGTGGATCTTTGACAGTCGTTACGGGTAGTCAGAAGCCCGATAATCTGACAACCAGTCTTACCAGTATTACCCAGTAACTGGCTTGTGGAGGTCAGATAGGCAGTCGCTCCATGTAAAATACTGGTATTCAGCTGCATCCGGTTAGACTGGAAGCCGACTCCAACATAGTTGGGCAAAGGCTAGGCAGATGATGACTGCTATGATAGACTGATATGTGTGTTCTATGTCTACCTTGCTGCTAAATACTGTTTAAGTGCAGCCTACATCACTTCTATTTGAAGTCGAGTCACATTATATGATATAGATATTAATGACGTTGTCAAGTGTACAGAAATGGACACCTATGTCCATTTCAAAAAAGTGCTGTACATAGGGTACCCCGTAGGGTACCCTATGTACAGCACTTTTTTCGGGGTGAAAGTTATTTCACCCCGAAAAAAGTGCTGTTCTCGAGGAAAACAACAATAACGACAATTATATTATGATAATAGATGGTGACAATTAACAATAATTGTTGGAAAAGGTGGAGAGGCATAAAGTTGAAACCATCTAAATACACGTGAATGTATTACTAATTTCGTTTAGTGAGTGATTGCGTAAAACAGGGTTTGTTTACAGTTTCATCAGGTACTTTTGAAACAGACAATATAACTAAATTACTTAAATGTGGTTTAATAACGGTCCACATTGACAGCTCTACATTTCTTAGGGCGCATTCCACCAAATTTTTATACCTAGAATAAGTCGTATCCTAAAAATAAATTTTAAATTTTTGACAGTTTTTCCTTACTAGAGTCAGACGTAAATTTTATTCCATGAATAAAAGATAACTGACTTTGGTAAAATCAGCCTTTAGTCTGCAAAAGACACCAATGGTAGTGAGCCCAGAGGGTTTTTAGGAAAGCATATGCAGGGCGAGAAAACCAGGTCCGTGCCGGACGACGCGTACGTGTTCCACGCGCGCCTCAAAGGGATGTCAGCATCAAGGTATAGCCTGCCGGGTCAGCGGGATTGTCCGAAAGGGTTACCGCTGGCCCGGAACATAAAAGGCTAAGGAAGGAACACGGGTGGATTTTAATCAATAAGAGACACTCCCTTCCGCTACGCCCAGAGCGGGAGGCCTGACGTGGCCGTCCCTGCCTCGACCCAGGTGGAGACAACGACGTGTGTAGGTTCGTCGACCCCCAGTGCGGCACCGCGCTGGCGGGACCCAACAAGCTGCTGCGTCCTTTGAGGGTCGAGAAGTTGGAGTCGCGTCACAACACGAACTTCAAGTCGTGCGTGGTACGTGTTCCGACACATCATCTCGAGAAGTTCCTCAAGAAAGAGTTCTGGCCAATTACTGTACCGCCGGTTTCGTGGCCGGCAACACGACGCAGACACTTCGTGTGCTTTAGTTTATTAGTTTTTTAGTGTAATTATAATGTTGTATGTATTTATAGTATTTTTAAGTTATATTCATATTGTATTGTATGTGTTTTATATAGGCCTTGATGCCTGAAATAAATGGATAGTAATAACATAACCATCCCGAGAAAGATAAACAAATTAAGTATCTTGACTTGGCTCGCGAGGTTGTCGACATGTGGGATGTGGACTCAGCAATCATTGTGCCGATAGTCGTGACAGCCAATGGATTAATAGCCAAGAGCCTCGACCAACACCTGAAGAGACTCACGTTGGGCAGCTGGATCAAGGGCTTGATTCAGAAAGCAGTAGTTCTGGACACGGCTCGCATTGTCAGGAGGTTCCTCTCTCTGGAGCCCTGACCGCCGGTAGCTTGGACCCTGATCCCGATACCGGTGGGCAACTATTTTTTATATTTTTAAATGTTTTTATATTTTTTTATACTAATATTTAAAAATATAATTTATATGTATTTAGTTGAATAAAGGAAATAATAATAATTAGCTTGGGGTGGGAGGTGCGGCATGATGAAAGAATTTCGAAAATTTATTTGAGAAGTTTCAGATAGGAGCCCGTGGGACAGGTGTCTATTTTCAGATTTTAAAAATAGACCAAAAATAAAGATATCTTCAGAGATCATTTTATAAAGATCACTTTATTTGAGTTATTCAGTTCTTATCCCCTGAACCCCCCTCCACCCCCCTCCTCGATACCCTGCTTGTTCTGTTTTAATCTCTGTCTTCTGTTTTAATCGTCTTCTGTTTTAATCTCTGTCTTATCCACCATTTTCGAAATCTGAAACCCCCACCACAATATTTTATTCATGAATGTTTAATCGGTTTGGAGTCGGATCGAAACCAATACGCCCAAACATTTTCTCATTCACATCATACGACTTCGTAAATCTTCTTTTTATAAGGATCAGGGATAAGAATTATGATAAACCGCCTTTCGATGTCATCCTTAAATTATTTATAGTGGCTGTCCCGTGAGTGGAATTTAATATTTAGTTTTTTGATTCAGAGAATATTGTATTTTGTAGGTTAAATATGATCAAAATATTTATTTCAAGTAGGCTATAAACATTTTTGGGATGAAATTGAATGACCACCAAAAAAAAACAATCGTTACCCTAAACAGCCTCATCCAAAAAAAATATAATATGTACAAATAAATGAAACCTGTACCAAAATCTTTCGGGCTATTTAAGTCATGCCTGCACTACAAAAACTTTTCATAACCCAAAAAGGCCACACGTGCACCAAATTTTAACTATCAAAGTTTTGTGGCATTACTACCCAAATATATCACTACGTTTGCCATAAAATGTATGCAAATAACCAAGTATATTATATTGATGGCAAATTAGTTGAGTCTCGCGGCCTCATTCCCACCCCTCCCACCCGTCGTTATTTGAAGACTGATTCTTCATTAATATTTTAAAATAATTATGACTATACAAATGACTGTTTTAATGTTGGTTGTTTGAAGACTCATTTATCACTAAGATAAAGTTTTTTGAAGATCCACTCTTCATTAAAATTTTAAAATTACACTAAGGAGTGCCTTATTAAGTTTATTTGTATGTAGAAATATAACATGTGGTTTATAAACTATTTTTTTTTGTGGCCGTTATTTTATTGAAAGCTCTAAGAAGCTCAGCCTTTAGTAAACATTTTACGGTAGAATCGGTGAACCTTTAGAACTTAATTTATATTTTTTGGGTAAACAATGATGTATATTAATTTACTTTATTAGGATAAAATTGTGTAACATATTTGGATGAAATTTTTAAATAAAATTCGAGTACATATTTGGTGCATGCGTGACCTTTTTGGGTAGCTCAGCGATTATCCTGAATATACTTGCCTTTTTTAGGATATCAGACTTTACGTTTATTGGTGAAAATTTCATATTAAAATGGGGATTAAATTCTGGTAAGTACTTACGATTTTTTGGGCGTTATATTTCTTTATATCTGGTGATTGCTTAAACCTTTTTTTTTTTTTTTTGAGGATGGGAAATCATCAAATGACTCCTCCCGCTCTGGGTGGAGCGGAAGGGAGTGTCAGACTCTTACTGACTAAAACCCACCCGTGTTCCTTCCTTAGCCCTTTATGTTCCGGGCCAGCGGTAACCCTTTCGGACAATCCCGCTGACCCGGCAGGCTTCGGCCCTAAGGGGCCCCTCCTCGATGCTGACATCTCTTTGAGGCGCGCGTGGAACACGTACGCGCCGTCCGGCACGGGCCTGGTCCTGATCGGGCGGTGAGCTACCCATTACTCTCCGCCCGCAGGCCCGCGCCTACGGTGGCCGGGAGTCGTCACGCGGCTCCCGACGCCCGGAGCGTCTCCCGCGGCGGCTGGGACGGGAGGCTCTCTCCCTGAGCCGTTCCGCCACCTCCTTCGCTAGCATGACTGCTTCGCAGAAGGAGGTGACTGCCTCCCACTCCCTCTCGCCCCGGACCATGGCTTGCACCAGGGCCGGACGCGAGAGGTCGCCGTCGCTGCCAATCGCCTCTACGAGGACACGGCGGTGCTCCGCCCAAGCGGGGCAGATCTCCACCGTGTGCTCCACCGTGTCCTCTGGGCGATCCTGGCAATGGTGACACCCGGGCGTTTCCTCCCGCCTGATGATGTGCAGGAACCTCCCGAAACTTCCGTGTCCGGTGAGGACCTGCGTCAGGCGAAAGGTGAGGGCGCCGTGGCGCCTCTCTAGCCACTCCTCAAAGAGGGGTCTTATCGCCGCTATCGCGGCGTGCCCTGCGCTGGGTTGCGACAGTCGCTCTTTCCATGCCGCCATGAGATCGCGCCGGAGATCCGTCCGCTCCGCAGCGATTTGCCGCGGAAGCGGATCCTCCCCCCGGCGTAGTGCCTCCGCGCGCCACTCATACAGGCGCGCGAGGACTATCGCCTCCAGATCCCATGGCGGAAGTCCGGCAAGGAGGCTTGCCGCCTCGCCAGAGATCGTGCGGTAGCCCCGGATAGCCCTTATGGCTACCACCTTCTGGGGCGCGTTCAGGTAGTGGGCGGCTCGCCGCCGCAGTGAACGCGCCCACACCGGGGCCCCGTATATGGCCATGGACCGCACGACCCCCGCGTAAAGCCTCCGGCAGGAGGCGTTTGGCCCCCCCAGGTTGGGCAAGAGCCGCTTGAAGGCGGCCCCGGCCCGTTCCAGTTTGGGGGCCAAACGTCGGAAATGCTCCACGAAGTTCCACCGGCTGTCGAGGACGAGACCCAGGTATTTCATCGTCATCCCGACGCCGATGTGAACCCCTCCTACCGTTAGTTGGGATCCCGATGGCGGCGCGTTCCGGGGCCCATGAAACGACATGGCCTCGGACTTGTGCAATGCCACCTCGAGACCCAACTGCCGGATCCTCTCCACGACTATCGCAACCCCGCGTGTCATCGCGTCGGCCGCCGCCTGATGCGACCTCCCCTGCGCCAGGACCAGCGTGTCGTCAGCGTAGCAAACCACGCTGACGCCATCAGGGAGGTCGGCGCGCAGCACCCAGTCGTACCCGATGTTCCACAGAGGCGGCCCCAGAACCGATCCCTGTGGGACACCGCACGACATCTCTCGCCGGTTCCACTCCCCATCGCGACCGGGGTAGCTGACGGCTCTTTCCGTCAGATACGCCTCGACTATTCGACGGAGGTAGGGCGGCACCCGGTGATACCGGAGTGCCTCCACAATGGTGCTCCAGGGCAGGGTGTTAAACGCGTTGGCGATGTCGAGTGACACCGCCACGACGACCCCACCCCGGGACACCGCGTCCCCCGTCGTGAGGGCTCTCACGCGCATGATGGCGTCCACCGTCGAGCGCCCCTTGCGGAAACCGAACTGGCTGTCCGCAAGATCCGGCCCCGTCCTCACCAGGTGCCCGACAAGGCGGCCCGCAATCACTCTCTCAAAGAGCTTGCCGACCTCGTCGAGCAGCACGATGGGCCGGAATGCGGACGGAGAGTCCGCAGGGCGCCCTGGCTTCCGAATGAGGACCAGCTTCCCCGTCTTCCAACGGCGTGGAAACTGGCCTCTCTCCAAACATGCGCTTAAGAACGCCTCCAGTCGAGGCCCGAGAGCCCCCGAGGCCAGGACCCAGGCTTTACCTGGCAAGCCGTCGGGTCCTGGGGCGGTATTTTTGGCCTTCAGCCTTCCTACCGCCGCTCTCAGTTCTACCCCGGTCACAGCAGGGATGTCGTCGTCGTCCGCGTGGTCCGCTTCGGGCACCGCAATTGGCGGAGCCATGGGCGGGGGAGTGTGCTCCCCCCGTGAAGGGAACAGAGCGCTCACCACCTCCTCCACCAGCTGGGGGCGGAGACTCTGCGTCAGCGGGGGGGCCCAGGTGCGGAGTTTATTCCGCACCATTTTATAAGGGCGCCCCCACGGATCTCTGTTCAGAGTCTCCACCATCTCCTCGCGGGCCACATCCTTGGCCCGCTGGACAGCCTCTTGGAGGGCGGTCTTCGCCGCTCTGTACCCCTCGTACAGCTCCGCCTCCGTGGCTTCCGCATCCGGAGGGCGAATGCGGAGCCTGCGGTGCCTGGTGTAAAGGTGTCGCGCATCGACGCACGCCTTGCGTAGTGTCTCCACCTCCTGCGACCACCAGTACACCTGACGTCGGGCGCGTCCTGGCCGGACTCGGGGCATTGCCACGTCACAGATCTCGGACATGGCCTCCCGGAACCACTCCGCCTCATCGTCGATGTTGGCAGGCCTGTCCGGTGATGACACCCAGGCCTGCACGATCGAGGCTTCCAGGAGGAGCTCCCGGTCCAGCTGCTTCAGCGCCCACCGCGGACCACTCGGGGCCTGTTGGACCAGCGCGCTAGAGGTCTGGGCGGAGACGTCGAACCGGATATACCGGTGATCGGAGTAGGTCTCCACCCCCTCCATGACGCGCCAGTCAATGACGCGTTGTGACAGAGCGGGGCTGCCGAACGAGATGTCCACCACGGACTCACCCCGCATCCGCACACACGTGGGAACAGAACCCCGATTTAGGACGACCAGGCCTGTTTCCAGAGCCCAGTCCTCCACCATCCTGCCCCGCACATCCGTGTAACGGGAACCCCAGGCCAAATTCTTGGCATTGAAGTCCCCGAGCACTAGCACGGGGAAGGGATGGTTTCTGGCGACGACGACACTCAACTCTGTTAAAGAGTTGTGGAACTCGGCGAGAGTTCGGTTCGGAGAGAAGTACACCCCCACTACTACTATCTCTCCGAACCGTGCTGCTACGCACCCCTGTCCCTTCGTGACGCATTCGAGGGACGGGGTGCCGGCGGCGGCCGACGAAAGTATGGCCACTGAGCCGCTCAGGTCCTCCACCCAGTCATCCCTGGGCGGGACAAAGTACGGCTCAGCGACCACGGCGATGTTAATCGACCACTGCGCCACGCTCTGGAGCAACAGGTCCTGAGCGCAGGCGCAGTGGTTGATGTTCGCCTGGAGGAGGCGTAGGGGAGCCATTACTCCTCCATTTCAGCCCCCTCCCGGGCCCCTTGTGAGGGCCCCTCCACTATGGCGGCGGCGGCAGCGGCGGCGGCGGCGGTGGTGGTGGCGGCGGCGGCGGCGGCGGCGGTGGTGGCGGCGGCAGCAGCGGCGTTGGTGGCGGCGGCAGCGGCGGCGGCGACGGTGGTGGTGGCGACGGCGGCGGAGGGCCTGCCTTTCCTCCTGGTCCCGGCGGGTGGAGCGCAGGACTTGCTCCCCGCCCGGTGATCGGCCGGCTTGCCAGCAGCCGCACATGCGATGCAGTGCGGCGCGGCGTTGCAGGAGCCGGCCTTGTGTCCGGGCTGACCGCAGCGGAAGCATAGTGAGCTGCGGTCTACCTCCGAGGTGCATTGGACGCCAACATGGTGTCCCACAAGGCATCGGAAGCACCTCAGAGGCTTGGGTTCCAGCAGTTTGACCTGCGCTGAAACCCAGCCCACCAGGAGCCTTCGGCCCTCCACGATCGTTCTGGCCGCCGTCACGGGGCAGCTTACCGTTACGGTACGCATACCCGTGAAGTCAGGACGTATGGTGCCCGCCTTCACCTGGTCGGCCAGACACCCGCCCGTCCTGACAACGGCGGCAACCACCTCTCCCTCCGTTACGGAGTCATCCAGGCCCAAGATGCGCATGTCTGCGCACTTGACGGGCCTGGAGACTCGAGCCTCATCCGCATTGAGGGACGCCCTTAGCTTCTCAGCTAGGGCGTCAGCGGTGGGGCCACTCGTCGCACCGGGGATCTCCAACATTCGGGCGCCAGTGGCGGTCACCCTATGCCGGAGGCCCCCGGTGATCCCCAGCTCCTGGAGGTCCACCGTCTCTCTCGCTTTGGCGAGCACGTCGCGGTACGTCACGCCCCTCTTGACCGCGTCCGGCTGTAGCGTTATTACTACAGCCGCGGTCTTTGGGGCGCGAAGCCTAGCCGCGACGGCTCGCTCCTTGCGGCGCCGCCTTTGCGCCTTCTTTCTGGCCGCCTTGGCCGCCTTCTTCTTCTCCCCGACCACCTGCCATTCGGCGTCGGTCGTGGGAGGAGTGGGAGGGTTTTGGGGGCGGGGCGTTGGCTCTGGGGCCTTCGCCTCCCGTGCCGGCCTGCCCCTCTTCCGGGCCTGCGCCGGGGTGTTGCCGGTAGGCGCTGGGGCCCCGCAAGCCGGCGCTGGCGCCGGGGCTCCTCCAGCCGACGCCGGTTTGGCCGGCGCCGGTTTGGCCGACGCCGGTTTGGCCGACGCCGATTTGGCCGACGCAGGTTTGGCCGACGCCGGTTTGGCCGCCGCCGGATTGGCCGGCGCCTGGGCCCGGCCAGACGGCCCGGGTTTAGGGGCGGCAGCTGCCGCAGCGGCCGCGTACGAGGCCGCCTTCGGCCTCGGGGCCGTCCCGCCCGCCAAGGGGGGGCGCAGGACTATGCCCTCCAGGACGGAGAACCGCGCCTGGAAGGCCGCCAGCTCCTGCCGGACCAAGTTCAGGACCTGATTCTCCACCGGGACGGGCTGGCACGGCGGCTTCGCCTGCGCGCCCCCGGCGGCCCTCAGGCCGGCCAGGTCCGCTCGGAGTCGCCCGTTCTCCTCTTGGAGCTTCCCCATGGCGGCCGTGAGGCGGGTGACCTCCGCCCTCAATTCGGCCACTTCGCCAGTAGAGGGGCCGGTGTAGTTGGCCACCTCCGCTGCCGCCATTATGGAGGCCATCGCCGAGACTACGGCCTTGTTCTTTGAAGCTTGGAGCTTCTTCAAGGCCACGTCCCGGATCGCGGCCTCCACGACCTCCGCAAACCTGCGCTTGCAGTCCGCCTCGGGGTCACTAGCCGCACTCTCCTCGTCGCTTGAGGGCCCCGAAGTGACTGCGGTCCCTCCTTCCTTTGCGGGCTCCTCCGCTCTCTCTGCCGCCTCGCGGGCAGTGAGCCCCCTCCCCTTGCCTCGCTCGCGCACCCCACCCCGCCTACTGGTGGGGATCTTTCTTGCCGAGGCCAGCTCTTCGTCGGAGGACAGCCCCTGACCGTCCTCAGACCTTGGCCGCTTGCTGAGCTTCTGCGCAACAGCGGCCACCTCCTTGGCACGGCAGGGGCTCCCTGAGCCTCCCGTGCTCGCGCCTCCAGATGCGGCGTCGGACTCCGAGCCCGCATCTCTCCTCTCCTCTCTTTGGTCCCCTAAGGGACAGGAGCCTCCTCGGCTCTTGTTGCCAATGGCAAGTGGAAGACATTCGTTGCCCCCCCCAGAATACGAGTGGGGGCTTGACGTTCCCGATGGGAACGTGGCGGATTCTCCGACTGCTGAGCAGCCGGTACCGCCCTGGGGTAGTTTTTTGCCGTCTGTCTGTTCCATGATTTTTTGTTCCTTTTAAGGGTGAGGTCCCTGTTCGCGCTAATGACCGGATACCCTCCGGCCATTCATCCCGTCGGCACGCTAGACCTTGGGATTGGGGTAATTTTTTATAGAGGTTGTCTTCCTCGCGGCCCGGACCTCAGTGGCCCGGACCCCCGGTCCTGAGTTCAAGGTTACGGGGTGGCCGACGATTGGGCAGAACCAACCGCCGCCCCGGCGTCCCCACGCTGCCGCCGGATGCCGGACAGACGCAGCGCGGGCATGGGACACCCTCCAACGCCCCACTCTCGTGGGTACCGCCCCGTGACGGTCTGCGCCCACTCACCTCCCTCTGTAAGCAGAGGGGGAGTAGACGCATGACCGTCTATAGCCCGGTTCCCTTCACCGACCATCCAGGATGATCGGTGATTGGAACCATGACCTTTCCCCGTGTGTTGAAAATTAGCCGCCAGCCCCAAGAGTCCACCAGAACCAGTGGGCAATTGGTGCTGACGTTGCCCAGGGTGCGCCGCGAGGAGGCTTTCAACATGCACCCCGATTGCTTAAACCTAAGCCAACATTTTTTGAACGTCGAAATTTACAAGAAAATAGACTTGATTTTAGGTGCCCCTTCCTATAGTGGTGGTGGTGGTAGTTTGTATGAATAAGAATGAGCAAAAACTGTCTAAAACTAGTTTATATGGTTTTTAAATTAATATTGGTACAGACACCAGCACGTCAAGCTACTACAATCTGTCAAATTTCTTTGATAAAATTTCAACTTTATTGCTAAAGAATAAGGTTCAAATTTGGTTGCGAAAATTTGACAGTTTTGGGTAGATTAATGTGCTGGCGTCTGTACCTAACTATTATCTTGTGGCATTGTTTCATTTCTGTCATCGGACAGATATGAAATTTCGATTCGAGGAATTGTCCTTGAAATGTTATCACACTATAACATTACACAACTAGCTATTACATTGTTGTCTAATAAATGAAATCTATATTATACATCACTCATTGCTTTAATACCTTCAAACTCCCCCTTCACATTATTTGCTGTAATACCTTCCCTATTAAGGGTTTAAATCAGATACACTTCGCTTTCCCATAAATGTTCCTAATTCTTTTCAATTTGCACTTAAGCCTCTTTCAGAAAGTGAGTCACGGTTTGTTTATTCCGAGCTTGTTTTTGTTAAAAATCAGGTCATTGATAATATTATTTTGGCTGACCTAGTACGGCTGATGATATTAGATTTAGCAAAGGCTACAGGCTGGGAACTAGTGCGTCCTGACTAGAGATGTGCCGTTGCCGGCAATATTGCCCGGAGGGGGAATATTGGTGGCAATATTGCCGGGAGTGGAAATATTTGGGAATATTGCTTAATTATAAGTCAAATTAACCACGGAAACTATGTACAATACTTAAAATTTGCATTTAAAGGCTATAATCTACATTGTGTTCAATAAAATATTGTTTTGGGTAAAGTTGCCAATAATGCCAGCATTTTTCATTATTGCCAATAAAGCCAGCATTTTTGGCAATATTCCCGGTATTTTACCGGCAGTGTTTATTGGCAATATTGCCAATGTTGGCAATGTTCAAAATGTGATTGGCAATATTGCAAATGTTGCTGGCAATATTGGTATTTTACCGGTAGTGGCAACATTGGGAATATTGCCGGCAGTGGCAATATTGCCACCAGGCACATCACTAGTCCTAACGTTGTCACTTACCCTTATTTCCGATTGAGTGGATTCACTTGTTACTGAAGTATTTTTTCAAGATGAAAGTGTAAGAAAAACTTTTGTGTAAAGAACGCTAATAGAGCTACGAGAGTGTTTACAAATCTGCTCAATTAGTAATATACCTTCGACGTAAGTACCTACGTTATGCTAGGAGGACTGTTTTAATTCTTCATTCATGAAGAAATGAAGAAAGTCCTACCGAATTTCATGTCACCGAAGACTGTATACGAAATTCTTTTCACAGTAATATTGATTAATCGATTTTAATTAATCCCTTTTCATAACGGTTGAAGATTTCATCGAAAATTTTATTCGAATTCAGCTTGATCCTTACAATAAATTTTCATCGAATTTTGATTTCAAAGTACTTACAGTAGATTAACAAAGAGTTGAAAATTCATATTATTTTCATTGAGGAAGAGACTACATTATTCGAGAAAAGGAAAACAAATAATGTTGAATGATGTGATGTACTCCGACGATTTGTAGCTAAAATTGAATATAGAATTCAGGAAATAGTGTGGTGGAAACAAATCAATGATTCGATTTTCGGAAAAGCGACGGATTACCCTTAAATGTATATTTCTTGGCAAAACAATATAAAATCTTGGATTTGACTAAACCTCTTCCTTGTTCGTTTCCTTATAATGATATTTTGATGTCGGGTATCGGAGCTCAAATCCCTTAATCGACTTACTTTTTAAGATCACGTTGTTTAAGTCAAAAGTAGATTTATCTTACATTAGGCCGCAATCTGAAAGCAATTTCATTTTAGTTGACTTAATATAGAAATACATTTTCTTTATCAGTGTTAGTGTTTAATCCTTTTAAAAGATTAATCGCTTATTAATGAGAAGAAAAAGGTAGGTATATTTTATAAGCGAAACTGGATTTTTTTTGTTTGATAACCGATTAAGTTTGTAAAGGTACGGTGGTGTCGTTAGAATAACAATATTGCTGTATTAAATTTTAGCTAAATTAGCATACCTACTAGGAGCCCAGGTACTGTTCTTTTTTGTTCTTTTTTTTTTTTTTTGCGGATGGGAAATCATCAAATGACTCCTCCCGCTCTGGGTGGAGCGGAAGGGAGTGTCAGACTCTTACTGACTAAAACCCACCCGTGTTCCTTCCTTAGCCCTTTATGTTCCGGGCCAGCGGTAACCCTTTCGGACAATCCCGCTGACCCGGCAGGCTTCGGCCCTAAGGGGCCCCTCCTCGATGCTGACATCTCTTTGAGGCGCGCGTGGAACACGTACGCGCCGTCCGGAACGGGCCTGGTCCTGATCGGACGGTGAGCTACCCATTACTCACCGCCCGCAGGCCCGCGCTTACGGTGGCCGGGAGTCGTCACGCGGCTCCCGACGCCTGGGGCGTCCCCCGCGGCGGCTGATACGGGAGGCTCTCTCCCTGAACCGTCCCGCCACCTCCTTCGCTAGCATGACTGCTTCGCAGAAGGAGGTGACTGCCTCCCACTCCCTCTCGCCCCGGACCATGGCTTGCACCAGGGCCGGACGCGAGAGGTCGCCGTCGCTGCCAATCGCCTCTACGAGGACACGGTGGTGCTCCGCCCAAGCGGGGCAGACCTCCACCGTGTGCTCCACCGTGTCCTCTGGGCGATCCTGGCAATGGTGACACCCGGGCGTTTCCTCCCGCCTGATGATGTGCAGGAACCTCCCGAAACTTCCGTGTCCGGTGAGGACCTGCGTCAGGTGGTAGGTGAGGGCGCCGTGGCGCCTCTCTAGCCACTCCTCAAAGAGGGGTCTTATCGCCACTATCGCGGCGTGCCCTGCGCTGGGTTGCGACAGTCGCTCTTTCCATGCCGCCATGAGATCGCGCCGGAGATCCGTCCGCTCCGCAGCGATTTGCTGCGGAAGCGGATCCTCCCCCCGGTGTAGTGCCTCCGCGCGCCACTCATACAGGCGCGCGAGGACCATCGCCTCCAGATCCCATGGCGGCAGTTCAGCAAGGAGGCTTGCCGCCTCGCCCGAGATCGTGCGGTAGCCCCGGATAGCCCTTATGGCTACCACCTTCTGGGGCGCGTTCAGGTAGTGGGCGGCTCGCCGCCGCAGTGAACCCGCCAACACCGGGGCCCCGTATATGGCCATGGACCGCACGACCCCCGCGTAAAGCCTCCGGCAGGAGGCGTTTGGCCCCCTCAGGTTGGGCAAGAGCCGCTTGAAGGCGGCCCCGGCCCGTTCCAGTTTCGGGGCCAAACGTCGGAAATGATCCACGAAGTTCCACCGGCTGTCGAGGACGAGACCCAGGTATTTCATCGTCATCCCGACGCCGATGTGAACCCCTCCTACCGTTAGTTGGGATCCCGATGGCGGCGCGTTCCGGGGCCCATGAAACGACATGGCCTCGGACTTGTGCAATGCCACCTCGAGACCCAACTGCCGGATCCTCTCCACGACTATCGCAACCCCGCGTGTCATCGCGTCGGCCGCCGCCTGATGCGACCTCCCCTGCGCTAGGACCAGCGTGTCGTCAGCGTAGCAAACCACGCTGACGCCATCAGGGAGGTCGGCGCGCAGCACCCAGTCGTACCCGATGTTCCACAGAGGTGGCCCCAGGACCGATCCCTGCGGGACACCGCACGACATCTCTCGCCGGTTCCACTCCCCATCGCGACCGGGGTAGCTGACGGCTCTTTCCGTCAGATACGCCTCGACTATTCGACGGAGGTAGGGCGGCGTGCCTCCACAATGCTACTCCAGGGCAGGGTGTTGAACGCGTTGGCGATGTCGAGTGACACCGCCACGACGACCCCACCCTGGGACACCGCGTCCCCCGTCGTGAGGGCTCTCACGCGCATGATGGCGTCCACCGTCGAGCGCCCCTTGCGGAAACCAAACTGGCTGTCCACAAGATCCGGCCCCGTCCTCACCAGGTGCCCGACGAGGCGGCCCGCAATCACTCTCTCAAAGAGCTTGCCGACCTCGTCGAATAGCACGATGGGCCGGTATGCGGACGGAGAGTCCGCAGGGCGCCCTGGCTTCCGAATGAGGACCAGCTTCCCCGTCTTCCAACGGCGTGGAAACTGGCCTCTCTCCAAACATGCGCTTAAGAACGCCTCCAGTCGAGGCCCGAGAGCCCTCGAGGCCAGGACCCAAGCTTTACCTGGCAAGCCGTCGGGTCCTGGGGCGGTATTTTTGGCCTTCAGCCTTCCTACCGCCGCTCTCAGTTCTACCCCGGTCACTGCAGGGATGTCGTCGTCGTCCGCGTGGTCCGCTTCGGGCACCGCAATTGGCGGAGCCATGGGCGGGGGAGTGTGCTCCCCCCGTGAAGGGAACAGAGCGCTCACCACCTCCTCCACCAGCTGGGGGCGGAGACTCTGCGTCAGCGGGGGGGCCCAGGTGCGGAGTTTATTCCGCACCATTTTATAAGGGCGCCCCCACGGATCTCTGTTCAGTGTCTCCACCATCTCCTCGCGGGCCACATCCTTGGCCCGCTGGACAGCCTCTTGGAGGGCGGTCTTCGCCGCTCTGTACACCTCGTACAGCTCCGCCTCCGTGGCTTCCGCATCCGGAGGGCGAATGCGGAGCCTGCGGTGCCTGGTGTACAGGTGTCGCGCATCGACGCACGCCTTGCGTAGCGCCTCCAGCTCCTGCGACCACCAGTACACCTGACGTCGGGCGCGTCCTGGCCGGACTCGGGGCATTGCCACGTCACAGATCTCGGACATGGCCTCCCGGAACCACTCCGCCTCATCGTCGATATCGGCAGGCCTGTCCGGTGATGACACCCAGGCCTGCACGATCGAGGCTTCCAGGAGGAGCTCCCGGTCCAGCTGTTTTAGCGCCCACCGCGGACCACTCGGGGCCTGTTGGACCAGCGCGCTAGAGGTCTGGGCGGAGACGTCGAACCGGATATACCGGTGGTCGGAGTAGGTCTCCACCCCCTCCATGACGCGCCAATCAATGACGCGTTGTGACAGAGCGGGGCTGCCGAACGAGATGTCCACCACAGACTCACCCCGCATCCGCACACACGTGGGAACAGAACCCCGATTTAGGACGACCAGGCCTGTTTCCAGAGCCCAGTCCTCCACCATCCTGCCCCGCACATCCGTGTAACGGGAACCCCAGGCCAGATTCTTGGCATTGAAGTCCCCGAGCACTAGCACGGGGAAGGGATGGTTCCCGGCGACGACGACACTCAACTCTGTTAAAGAGTTGTGGAACTCGGCGAGAGTTCGGCTCGCCGAGTTCCACAACTCGGCTGTTCGGGTGGTGGTTGTGGCAGCAGCGGCGTTGGTAGTGGCGGCAGCGGCGGCGGCGACGGTGGTGGTGGCGACGGCGGCGGAGGGCCTGCCTTTCCTCCTGGTCCCGGCTGGTGGAGCGCAGGACTTGCTCCCCGCCCGGTGATCGGCCGGCTTGCCAGCAGCCGCACATGCGATTCAGTGCGGCGCGGCGTTGCAGGAGCCGGCCTTGTGTCCGGGCTGACCGCAGCGGAAGCATAGTGAGCTACGGTCTACCTCCGAGGTGCATTGGACGCCAACATGGTGTCCCACAAGGCATCGGAAGCACCTCAGAGGCTTGGGTTCCAGCAATTTGACCTGCGCTGAAACCCAGCCCACCAGGAGCCTTCGGCCCTCCACGATCGTTCTGGCCGCCGTCACGGGGCAGCTTACCGTTACGGTACGCATACCCGTGAAGTCAGGACGTATGGTGCCCGCCTTCACCTGCTCGGCAAGACCCCGCCCGTCCTGACGACGGCGGCTACCACTTCTTCCTCCGTAACGGAGTCATCCAGGCCCAAGATGCGCATGTCCGCGCACTTGACGGGCCTGGAGACCCGAGCCTCGTCCGCATCGAGTGACGCCCTTAACTTCTCAGCTAGGGCGTCAGCGGTGGGGCCACTTGTCGCACCGGGGATCTCCAGCATGCGGGGGCCAGTGGCGGTCACCCTGTGCCGGAGGCCCCCGGTGATCCCCAGCTCTCGGAGGTCCACCGTCTCCCTTGCCTTCGAGAGCACGTCACGGTATGTCACGCCCCTTTTGACCGCGTCCGGCTGTAGTGTTATCACTACAGCCGCGGTCTTCGGGGCGCGGAGCCTAGCCGCGACGGTTCTCTCCTTACGGCGCCGCCTTTGCGCCTTTTTTCTGGCCGCCTTGGCCGCCTTCTTCTTCGCCCCAACCACCTGCCATTCGGCGTCGGTCGTGGGAGAATTTTGGAGGCGGGACGTAGGCTCTGGGGCCTTCGCCTCCCCCCGTGCCAATCTGCCCCTCTTCTGGGCCTGCGCCGGGGTGTTGCCGGTAGGCGCCGGGGTGTTGCCGGTAGGCGCCGGGGCTCCTCCAGCCGACACCGGTTTGGTCGACGCCGGATTGGCCGACGCCGGTTTGACCGACGCCGGTTTGGCTGACGCCGGTTTGGCCGACGCCAGTTTGGCCGGCGCCGGTTTGGCCGACGCCGGCTTAGCCGGCGCCTGGGCCCGGCCAGACGGCCCGGGTTTGGGGGCGGCAGCTGCCGTAGCGGCCGCGCATGTGGCCGCCTTCGGCTTTGGGGCCGTCCCTCCCGCCAGGGGGGGGCGCAGGACTATGCCCTCCAGGACGGAGAACCGCGCCTGGAAGGCCGCCAGCTCCTGCCGAACCAGGTTCAGGACCTGGTTCTCTACCGGGACCGGTTGGCTTTTAGTTTGCGCCTGCGCGCCGCCGGTGGCCCTCAGGCCGGCCAGGTCCGCTCGGAGCTTCTCGTTTTCCTCTTGGAGAAGCCCCATGGCGGCCGTCAGGCGGGCTACCTCCGCCCGCAGTTCGGCCACTTCGCCGGCAGAAGGCCCGGTGTAGCTGGCCGCCTCTGCTGCCGCCATGATGGAGGCCGTTGCCGAGACTATGGCCTTGTTTTTGGAAGCTTGAAGCTTCTTCAACGACACGTCTCGGATCGCGGCCTTCACGACCGCCGCAAACTTGATCTTGCGGTCCGCATCGGGGCCGCAACCCGCACCCGCCTCGTCATTCGAGGGCCCCGAAGCGACCGCGCGACCGTCCTCCTTTGCGGACTCCTCCGCTCTTTCCGCTGCCTCCCGGGCAGTGAGCCCCCTCCCCTTGCCTCGCTCCCGGACTCCACCCCGCCTGCTTGTGGGGATCTTTCGGGCCGAGACCAGCTCTCCGTCGGAGGACGACCCCTGGCTGTCCTCTGACCTTGGCCGCTTGCTGTATTTCGTCGCAGCGGCCACCTCCTTGGCACGACAGGGGCTCTCTGAGCCTCCCGTGCTCGCGCCTCCAGATGCGGCGTCGGACTCCGACCCCGCATCACTCCTCACCACGTCTGTTTGGTTTTTGTTTTTTAAATCATTATCCATATCTGTTCCCACGAGTATATTTCAAGTTGTACTGGCTCAAAAAATATCGGTTCGCACTAGCGACTAAATCAAGCTACCCATTAGCCATGCTTACAACCTCCCTCACGGTGCGCCGCCGCTTGGAGATTTGGGGAATTTTTTATAGAGGTTAATCTTCCTCGCGGTCCGGGCGGTTAAACCAAGACCCTCGACCCCCTTCAACAGCCAGAGATATGACCTTAACTGTCTCCAGGGCTACGAGATTAGCGGTGGCAGGAGGGTTGCCCCTCATGCCTGCCCGGCGGCAGGGTAAGTGCACACCGAGCCCACTATGACCCCCCACAATTGTCGCTCTACTACTCAGAGCGATCCTGTGTGGGACGATCCTCTTGGCAGAACATTAGCATGCGGACAGCAAAATCCCACTGGGAAATAATCCCAATGGGAAATACACGTGGAGGCTTTCTGCCCTGGCACCCCGCCCAGGTACCTACTTACCTAAGTCTTGCATCAGGTAAATCGCCTGCAGCTGGCGTTTGAGGTACTGCTTTTCGTTTCAAGCAAAATGGGCCATTTCTTGATATCTTCCAAACCTCACTACGGCATCTCAAAATGTTGTTTTAGCTCATTGCAGACAGTAAGTACCAAAGTAAAAATAAGTAATTAAAATGTAAACGTGAATATCTAATTGAATAATATTAGTATATTTTATTTAAGTCATAGAAATAAAACTAAAAGATTCAGCTTTACTCCGTGCCTGTACTCTTGATGAAATTTGGCAGGGGGTCCAGTCGACCTATTCAAAATGTGATTGGGTTGAGTGATCTCGTGGGTCCATTTCGAGTGGGTCCAGTTGACCAAAGACTCATAATAATAGTCATCATTGTTTTCGCAAAACAAGTTCTTATGTCGTGTCGTCAATCCATTATGTAAGTAGCGTAAGCCAAAGATGTTTCCAGTTCCAACATGCATAAGTACAATCTTCTTTCTTCTTCTTCAAATCTAATCTTAATTAGATTTCCTTTTTTTTCAGAGAAAATAAAAAATAAACTTGTTTACCGAATCTTCATGTTTATTACATTTCATACAGTCTTTTTTCCATGGATACCTAAATTCCAAAAGCATTAGTAAAAGTACTCACCGATTTATTCACATTTCATATCGGCGTGAACCGGCTTGTAGATCTACGATTTTATTTATAGTTTGGAAAGCACCAGTATTTAATTTACATAGAAACGGCCATTACTTTCAAACTATGATGAATATTTTGATAACGATTTATTTCTATCATAGATAATAAAATATTAGTAAAATGTATTTTTGTAGATAGTAAAATGTATTTTGTGGCTGCTACACATTTGGATAGATAAAAGCAAAGAAATTGCTGATTCACATATTTCGAATGGAGTTTACGAATGTTTATTTCATACGGACGCCTCAGGAAATTTACCGAAATTACACGTCACAAGTGTAAATTCCGTACATCTTTAGTTGAGGAATTCATTATAAATTCAAAGTTTAAATTGCTGCCTCGAGCTACAACTCATCAGCGTTAAAACTTTTTGAGAATAGCACTCCGTTTTATGTGGCATACGTCTGACGTCAGCAACGCCTTCCGTTAGTTTAATTAGTACAGCGAGCCTAATTCCCCCAAGAGTGCATTTAATGACCACAATGAAAAACTTAAAGAAGCGAAGAACACGCTGTTTGCCCTCAAACTTCGAAGCTATTGTAAATTTTTCCTGGGTTTCCACTTAGAAAGGTCGGAAGAAAAATTGTGCGGTTTACAATGTTTTTTTGGCGAGATCTTGGCAGCGAAGCTTGCCTTCACTTTTCGGTCGGTGTGGAATTTCAAGCATTTTTATCCACAGGAAGGATGCAATGCTTGATTATAAAATTGTGGACTGACCTATCATTACAAGACTCTAATAAAAACATTATTTTCTTATAGAAATAAAAAATAAAATTTCTTTTGATTTTATGTCTATCGGTCTTTGTCGTCGGGGTGGCTATATTGGCTACATTTAGGTGCCATAATTTACAGTTTTGCTAAATATGTGTCCTTATGCATGTATTTACATAAAGAAAGTAGTGAATTCAACTGCACATAAGTAAAAAAAACTAAGTAGGCAATATTAGATACTTAGTGAGTAGTATTATAATTTAGAAGTCGGTTAAAAACTATTCTTTTCAATAGGGATAAATACTTGCTTCTTAAATAAAAACAGACAGCATAATAGGTAAACCACCACTTACAAACCGATTAAAAATTCATACTTAATTACAGCAGAACCGTACAAAATAAAACGCTTTTTCTTTGTGGCACTAACTTCCTGACCGAGGTGGCATAAATAATTCATGGCATATTGCTACCAGTCGTTTGCCGTTATTAAGGCATCTTAACTATTGGCTGGAGCCCCTTTCCGTCTGTGTTTAACTTAATAGCTCTATTACTTGAATGAGCAACTGCATGCATGCGGATCAAACAACTTTATAATACTGTGCAGAAGTTACTTGAGCAATCAAAAGTTTATTGTGAGTTTCATGGTGGTTGGGTGGATGATATATTAATTAGAAACAATAACTGTTTTATGTTAAAGTTGTATATTTGTAATTATAATATTTAGTTGATTTGCTTATTTCCTTTAACTGCCTTGGCCGCAACTGCTACTGCTGGCCATGAGGTAATGGGTTTCCAGATCGGACACAGTATTATTGGGTTTTCCATCAGGAATTTCTCAGTAACAGCCCGGTCTGATTCACATCATCTCAGCCGAAAGACGTCCACTGCTGGACATAGGCCTCTCCCAATTTTGGGGGGTTTGCCATAATCGCCACGCTTGGCAGGCGGGTTGGCGATCGCAGTATGGTATGATGGTGGAATGCATAGAGAACGCTGCTGCCCATTCTCCGGTCTCCCTTAGTCGCCTTTTACGACACCCACGGGAAGTATGGGGTGGTGGAATTCTTTAAGTCCGGCACCACACAGACAGGTCTGATGCACGGTTGATGCAATAAATTCGCCGCGTATTACGTGAAACTTAAGCATAATTAATAGGCGAAACATAGGTGTACACTCTACTTAACCCTTCGGGGATAAACAGGCGTGATTATATACTTACAGTTGTAAGTTATTCGAAACCTGGCAAGTTCTAGAAAAATCACGGAGAGTTAAACTTACAAAGCAACATGTAACTATATAGTATTCCTGAAACCATAGTTTATGATACGACGCAATGCATTTCAAACTGATATAATTTTCGGATCCTATTTGTTGTTGCAGTACGGTACTCTGTACCTACTGTTATGCTAACAATGTTGTTACGGTTTAAGCTGCGTACAGGCTTGCGAGCACTACGCCTAAGCAGCTCAGCATGTGGTCTGAGTTAGCTGTAAAGCATTGTATACATAAAGGAGTGTTGTTTTTTCTCTGGCATTTTAATGGTGTACCTATTATGCGGAGAAATACAGGGTGGCAGGGACATAAAAATTTCAACGCAGGTGGTTTCAAAATCATGTACAGAATTCTGTGCCTGTCTGTAAATGGTGCACGAAGATACTTCCACGTTGTGCATAATAAGTTAGTAATTTAATGCATTTAGTCAAAAGTAGATTGTACAACTAGTGCATAAAAGAAGCCATTTTACCCCGAGACGTTTATATTCACGCGAGCCGCAGACGAGGGTGGATAGATATATTTATCTACTCTGCTTTTCACTTCGATTGCAAGAAAATGAAATAGGTATAAAGTATTTATCAGTATGTTCACTTGTTCACTGTTCAAAAATGTTGCAAAATTGAAGAAGAGAATAGCTAATTCCCGCCACGAAACTTTTAAAAGTTTTTTTTTTATTTTCAACATGGTGTCATTCGATTTAGGTACTTACTTCATATTGCCAAGTCATAAAAAACTTTTCTTTGCGTTTTCTAATAATAAATGACAACTAGTTTAACTGTTTTTTTTAAAATTAACGATAGAAAACACAGAAGTGATATAAATTAAAGCAAATTAAATAACTTTAATCTGTGAAGTTTTATTGTGCATTTTCATCAATTAGGCCCAACCGCCACGTTGGGCCTAATTATCTTAGTATTAGAAAAAAAAAATACTTTATGCTTGCAGAGCATAAAAAGCGACTTTATGTCGCATATGCACAACATAAAGATGAACTTTTAGAGCATGAAAAGTGAAAAGATACTTATTTCACAGAGTTTCCAAAGAGAGCTAATTTGACTACCGGGTATATTATGAAAGAAAATGAAACGAAATTTGCTTTAATATCAGTTGGATTAATGCAACGGGAACAAGTACTACCCAAGATCAATCCACTCGCAACCGCCAGATCAGACAAAAGCGTAGGGACACCAACGATCCGCCATAGATCAAAGTGCAAAAGGAAGTATCTTTTCCTCAAAATTAGTATTTACTCCAATACCAATTTGGTTAAAAATCCTTCCATAACCGACATCACTGACCAAATTCAATCCACTCACAACCACAAGGTAAGACGAAAGCGTAGAGACAACAAATATCCGCTATAGATCAAAGTGCAAAAGTATCCGAGGAGCATTACTCTTTCCTGTCAGCCACACCGTAGGGATTCGTCCCACAATGCACGCCATCGCCGCCCGGGACCCACTCAATTTTAGTTTCTTTGTGACACACTTGGCCTCGCAGTGACAGTTCGCCACTTTTATGTTTTGGAATGAAATTTCCGGTCCTTGTGAATAATTTCGAGGTTGGAAAACAGATACCTAAGTAATTATTACCCGACTGCGGCGAAGCGCAAAAGGAGGGTTATATGTTTGACCTGTATGTATGTATGTATGTATGTCCGTTTCTTTGTTCCCCCGTAACTTCTAAACGAATGAACGGATTTTGATAAATTATACGTCTTTAGATTTGTCTTGGTAGCGCAAGTGTCACTGGGTATATCAAAATTGAAAAAATATAAAATGGCCGATTTTTGGCGCAATATTATGTCTTCAAAAAAAATTATTTTTCTCCAAGCCTATCGAGTGGGGTACCAAAATAAAGGGTTTTTAAAGGTGATTACAAAAATATACACAACTTATATGGTTAAAAGTAATTCGAAGTGACAAATCGTAAAAAACATGTACCAAGAGCTAAATCGTCTGCGAAATCTTTCAAATTTGTAAACTAAAAAGCTGGAAATAAAAAAAAAGTAATTAAAAAAACTAAAAAACCCGACTGCGGTAAAAAAATTAAATTTAAAAAAAACTGAATAGCTAAAAACAAGGCCAATTAAAATTAAATAAAAGTTGGAAGCAGGCGGGACCCATACCATTTTTTATTACATTTTCAAACTCAAATGGGTCCCGCCTGCTTCCAACTTTTATTTAATTTAAGTTGCCTTGTTTTTAGCTTTTCAGTTTTTTTAACTTAATTTTTTTACCGCAGTCGGGTTTTTTAGTTTTTTTAATTACTTGTCTTTTATATTTTTTTGAATGAGAGAGGGTAACCTCTGGTTTTCGTAAGTAGGTAAATACATAGTACCGTAAGCAAAATACGCGCTGACTTGCAGTTGCGGACACCAGCCCGTCTTTCTTACTTACGTTCTAGGACGTGCCAGTTTCCTCACTATGTTTTCCTTTACCGTTTTGAGAGCAGTGATGATGAAATAATTTAAACAAAGTAAAGCGCCTGTCTGGATTCGAACCTACGACCAATAGATATCCGCGGCCATATCTACTGGGCTACCGCTGTTTGTTGTTACGTATTAGTACTTATCTGATAAATTTCTATATTCTTTGGATCACCACTCCAAACGAGTTTGTACAAATCATCATGTGCACATACAAAGAGAATGATTGACCCTTTCAATTACTCACTAAAAGCAAAATATAAGCTCTAAAAGTAATATGAAATCCTATTACTACGGTTCAAGAACCTAGAGTTAAGAAGAAATAAAGGTTTTGATCGTTAACGAAGTAAACGCTCGTGAAAGGCTTGATTACACATTTTACGAGGCGAAAATTAAGTTCGAATATTCTATTAGAGCAATCTTGTCCGTATGCAATAATAATAAATTGGCCTTTGTAAAAGGTTTAAAAAAATTACCTAGAAAAGACATTTTTTATTAAATTAGTATGTTTTTTGTCTATTGAAATCTACCTTTTTATGTTACTATGTCGTGTACTCCCCACTTAAGGAAAGGATGTCTCGTCTCGTCGTGGGTCGTAAGATACGACAAAGGTAGTTTTACCCTGGAGACATCTTTCCCATGCTCTTTTCTTTGAGTATAGTACCTTACTCCACAAGGTACGATACGAGATAAATATTTTCGTTTTCGTTTCTGCATTTTAGTAAACGTTCATCGTAATAAACATTTCAGAATAGAGAACAGGCTTCAATTCCAATCAAATCAAAACATTTATTCACATAATGTGGGTAGATAGATGGTTACAACACATAACACACAACGACTGGTAACTGGTTGAATAACATAACATAATTAGAATCCTCTTATTTACCATTTCAAACAATCAAGCCATTAAAGGTCTCTGCACACAGCCGGCGTGGCGTGGCGGGGCGGCGACGCGGCGCTGGCGCGACAGCATCGTTCACACTGCGGGCGCGATCACGTCCCGTCCCGCCGCGCCCATGAACAGTGTTTTTATACTGCCTAGGGCCCAAATCGTACAAACATACGTGAGCACGAACACATTTGATTACTTTTTCGACATCCATTTTTGTAAAACAATACAAAATCTCATTCACGCTCCGTCTCGTCCGACGCGACGTGTTCACGCCCCGCCCCGCCGTCAATTCGCGCTCGGCGCGGCGGCGGCGTGGCGCGACGGTTACCGTCGCGCCGAGCGGGACGGCTCTGTGTGGTGTCGTCAGTAATATCTAGTACATTACAACTGCTCAGCGTCGCGTCGCCGTCCCGTCCCGCCGCGCCGCGCCCGCTGTGTGCAGAGACCTTAAGATGTGTGGAGAATAAATATTTAACATAATCAGCTTATGAGGTGGGAACTGCAAGAATACAGGCCTCCTCTCTATGAGAGGGAGTGGGTTATAATCGACCATGCGGGCCCAGTGCCGGTTGGCGGATATCACATACCTTGGAATTGTTGGTTCTAGGACGTGCCTGTTTCCTTAAAATGTTTTCCTTTACCGTTTTGAGAGCAGTGGTGTTGGAATAATTTACACAAAGTCAAGTGCCTCCTAGGGTTTGAACCTATGGCCTACACCACTGCTCTTTCTGAATAAATATTTAAATCTTTCTATTTCGGGTATCAAATTACCTACTATTAATGATACGAATGTTAACGGAAAGATACAGGGAGATAAAACAAGAAAGTCAATACCATAAACATACCACATTAAATAAATTTCCCTGTATAAATAAACATTACATCTTGAAATATGAGTACGTGGCAAGTACATGGATTGGTTCACGAAAGAAAATATATTTAGAATAAACTTAAGTGACCTTTTACAAGAAAACCTCCATATTCCGAACTCTTTAAAGATCTATATCAGCTTTCAATAAGTTGAAAGCGTTGAAAAGACTTGGAACATCTACGAGTCTTTCACTAAAATGTGTTAAAGCAGTTGCCACCGTGAAGGAAGCTAGCTTTAAATGAACAGCTTGTTCGGAGATGCCTGGAACTTGGTCTTAAGGAAGTATTTAGTAAATTCCTGGAAAACTATTTGACATTGCTCTAGAAAGACGCAGAATTGTATAAAATAATTCCTGAAGGATATTTATTTAGTTGTCTAACTGTGACGGTGAGTATAAAATTGGGGTAATAAATATAGGCATACTACGTAAGCTGTTAAATAGGCAACCTTTAACACCACATCACATCAGACCAATCAAATTTCTCGTCTGAAAAATTTCAGTTTTGATTAAATAAATGATACAATCTTCGTGAACAGAGCTCAGAAAATTAAAGCTTTTCATAACATTTGGCATAAGAATGGAAACATTGTTACGAAAAATGTAATAAAGTCTTTAGGCCAAGGCTAATTAAAATGGAAATCACAAATTTTAATACACGCATTAGCACCCAAAATATTCTAATTATAACATTTTAAAATATGAAATACAAATGCAAATTACAGCAGTATTACAAGTATTCTGACAGGACTCATAAAAAAGTTGGCACACTGTGAACTTTCCCTTTGCATATTCATGGAGCAAACTCACTCGGAAGTTTTTGGTGAGAAATTATGATAATAATTTTATACTAACTTCATCCGTCTTGGCGCTTTCATAAATTATGACTTGTATTGAGGTGCATGCGGTTTGTCGCACCCCGAACTCTGAATAGAATTAATTCAGGTAATTAAAGATTAAGTTCATCGGAAGCTCGAAATTAATTTTGGAAATACTGCCCTTTGAACTCGTTGAATCGCTTGGAATTACTGCTGAAATTAAAACGAGGTAGACTGTTACTGGCGGTAGAGGCTTAATTACTAACGCCTTCTCACAAATGCTCCGGACTACAAAATGATATTCAAGAAATGTCTTGCTATGAATTAATTTTGTATATTGTTTTTGAGATGTTCAAATTATCTAATGAATGCCTGTTAAGTGACAATAATAATATTAAATAAGTACACAAAACAATGTTGAGCTTGAATAATCCGACTTTAAATTAGTAAACAAAATATGGATGCTTGAAAGTCACAACAGTATCCGGAGCTAAAGCGTTAAACGCAGCTGCTGAGGCGTATCCTGTTCTCTTAACTATGTGCTAACAGCTCGCATGTGCTTCTCTTAAGTGATTTCTGAACAGGGAATTTCTCGAAGCACGTTAAACAATAGGTAAACTAAAGAGCGAATTCATAATCCACTATCATGTGATGTTACTATACGTACACACTATGGTCTCATTCCGTCCAATTTCTCTAAAGGCGAACTCGAATTTGCCTAAGCCTCGTGGGGTATTCACGCTGGCGGGCTAAACAAAAGACGGCATATAGGAAGATTTATGAACAATTCACGACGCAATGATATGGGGTATCTATTCAAATCCTCCTCTGAATTCGGGGGCAGGTACTCGTATCAAGATGATGTATGCCCACGATACAGTACAATGGGCTCGTGGGTAATTTAGTTCGCTCGTTTTCCCCGAATTGAATTTTTATGGGATATACGACGTACCTTATTGTTTGTTTACAGCTTTACTGTTACCAATTGTTACAGTCATATCAATTTTGCAGAAAGGTTGTTTTTAATTATTTGATTTTGTTACTTACTTTCTTACTCAAGTTATATATTTAACTCAATAACGGTCGCCTTTGAAAATAATTAAAGCAACGTTATTCTTGATTAAGTTTAAGGTGACTTTGTGAGCAATTTATATAACCTTGACGGAAACTTGAAAGGTTTTTCAGTAATGAACAGACAATTTGTAATACTGTACAAAACTATTAATAACACGCGCCAGTAATGTTTATTACACAGGGCACGCGATACAGTGATTCCACTAAAAGCATCTCGACATAGGTAGGCCTCTTACAAAACTCTCTCAGGGAATGAAGGGTATGAAGCACGCATTTTCTATTGAGAATTTTTTTATTCACTCAGCGTAGTCCACTGAATAGTGTTTCAAATGGTTCAAAGAAATATTTTTCGCGAAGGTACTCGGTGCAGAGCATTAAATATTCACGGCAATATGCCGCGCTCGCGTTCCAAAATAACTTATGCAAATATACGTAAGTTTCAGTGTTTTAGAATGTCTACTGGAGCTTGAGTTAAATATCTATGAAGTAGGTGTGAAAAAAGTGAAATGGTGTCGTTTCGTCAAGCCTCAGGTGTCCTTTTTGTATCGTGTTAGACACACAATGTAATGCATACCTGTATATTTTCAGCTCTCGTCTCACACACCCACCCTATTTATAACCAAAGGGTGTGTCACCATTACGTTAAATATTAACGGGACGCTCCGCAAGCTTGGACAGTTTCAGAATTGGTAAAAGGATAGTAACCATAGGGTAGCTATGTTTTATTTCAGTGCGGGACACAGAATGAAAAAGTTTCATTGAAAGTTAAATTTGTTTCGGCGCGTTTCGTTTACCCGTTGTCCAATCGTGCACAATACAACTATGGGGCACCGGCTGTCTACATGGACGTTTATTTTTCAATAAAACTGGGAGTTGTCTCGGTAAAAACAAGTAGGTTGGCGACACGAGGCAAAAGGTTATTTGGTAAAAAGAATATTGGTTTCTCTCATGCTATTCAAGTGTCACTGGAAGGTCCTTTTTCAACTTAAGTACATTAGTGGGACCCTTTTAACTTCGCGTTTGTTTGTCTAGTCACGTCGCTGCCAAATATAAATAAGAAACACAATTTATATAGGCCCAAAGTGTAAAACCTAAGTAATAAATTAAGTTACTATAAATCTAATTTACGTCTTGACCTTTTACTTCAGAGGCTTAACTTTATTGTTTAATACTTAATTCAGTTAGCTGTGTAACGATACTAGGTGAGGTTGTGACTTCGTATAGAGTTTATTTTTTTATGAAAATATATCGATAGGTACGAAACATCGTTTATCTTTTTCTCCGTAAATGTACCAAGAAACCTCTTTACCATTTTTTTTTTCAAAATCCTTCTGTGTTTAGGATACAAAGAGAAACTCACTATCGGATATTATGTAAATTACATGGGACTCAAACATGACTGGCGAAATGTGGCTTTATAATAGGTACACCTCCGTCTAACCCAAAAAACCTAAATGGTACACCACTGACTTCTTGCAGTATTGTTTTTCCTTCTCACCTTAATCAATCCAAAGGTTGTCTGTGAAAAATCGTTTTTAGCGATAAGACCGTCCATTGTGTCACCCTATGTAAAATTTATACATTCATATTTGTAATTTTTATGGTGTATACAGAGTATGGTGTAAAGGGTATGGTGTATATATGTCCCTGGAAGTATGGATCAAATCGAATAGGGGCGTGGGCCAGATCATTTCCGAACTTTTTAACTCTGAGAATGTGAGTTAATTTTTTTGAGGTTCAAAAGTTCTGACCAATTTATGTTTTTAAAGAAAAAAACTGGCCAAGTGCGAGTCGGACTCAGACACGAAGGGTTCTGTCCCACAAAGCAAATACGCCGAAAAAAACACGTTTGTTGTGTGGGAGGCCCCCTCAAATATTTATTTTATTCTGTTTTTAGTGTGTGTTGTTATAGCGGCAACAGAAATAGGTCATCTGTGAAAATTTTAACTGTCTAGCTATCACGGTTCATGAGATACAGCCTGGTGATAGACGGACAGATGGGCAGTGGAGCCTTAGTAACAGGGTCTCGTTTTTATCCTTTGGGTCGTCGTCGTCGTTTCAGCCGATAGACGTCCACTGCTGGACATAGGCCTCCCCCAATTTTGGGAGGGTTTGCCATAATCGCCACGCTTGGCAGGCGGGTTGGCGATCGCAGTATGGTATGATGGTGGAATACATAGAGAACGCTGCTGCCCATTCTCCGGTACGATCCTTAGTCGCCTTTTACGACACCCACGGGAAGTAAGGGGTGGTGGTATTCTTTAAGTCCGGCACCACACAGACATCCTTTGGGTACGGAACCCTAAAAATCATAAAACAAACCTATCAGATCTATCAGGGCTGATAGGTTTTTTTATGTTTTTTTTTCTTTGAGCAATATGCGAAGTGATTGGAACAAACATAAATTGGTCATAACTTTTGAACCGACATTCTCAGAGTTCAAAAGTTTGGAAATGACCTTGCCCACGCCCCTAATCTTTTTGATCCATACTTCCAGGGACACCCTGTATAATAAAGAGTATTCTTTCTAACCCTTCGGAAAATACAGGCGCGATATTATGTTATGGACGTGTTTTTTTTTTATTATTTTTTTTTTTATCCTTTTGATAGATTATTATTTTGTAAATATGAGGACTTTGTAGGCCTTATAGACTTTAGATCTGTAGACCCTTTTCTATTTTATCAAGTACTTGGTACATGTTGACAGGCCTGCGCTGTCCTCCCATACCTACTGTAATCTGAAATATTGTAAAAGCCAATTATTTTTAAAACGAGTAACCGTGGAGTTTCTTGCCGGTTCTTCTCCATAGGAAACGACCAATTGGAACCGTGCACCTAGCTTCTGACGTTTCGTAAGTGCCCATGTAGGTTAATATGAAATAAAACATTTTGATTTTGATAATATTTGAAAGTCAATACCTAGGTAAATGAACAAGGATAAATACTATCCAACTTACAAACGTTTGAAGATATTACTATTATAAGGTAGGTAATTACAATTTCACAATAAATAAACAAATATAGTCTAGTAATAACTTTTAATTTAAATCTTATGTACTTGTTAGTAGTTGATAGCATAAGTATAATCAGTCTATCAAGTTCCCGCTGCTGGGACCCAGGCCTCCTCTCAGTGAGAAGGAGTGGGCCGTAATCCACCACGCGGGTCCAGTGCGGGTTGGTAGATGTCACATGTCTTCGAATTTTTGGTTCTAGGATATGCCGGTTTCCTCACAATGTTTTCCTTCACCATTTTGAGAGCAGTGGTGTTGAAATTAAATACACAAAGTAAAATGCACATACACGCATACAACTTGTAAATCGGAGCCCTCACTTGATAATTACGTTACGAATTCCCTGAATGAGTCAAGAGATACAAAAATATTTAGCCTAGTAATTTTGAGTTTATCACAACATTTACGTCAGCAAAGATTCTAATTATACCTGTCGAAACAATGAACTAAGATATTATTAAATACAGACTTTGAAATAAAATTTCTTTCTAGTCTTCATTTTCTATTACCTACGAAAGTTACCTTTGAAGGTAATAAAAGTATCGCTATGTTTAACTACTTTATGTTTGTGACTGTACTTTCAAATTTTCCGAATAAAAAAGGAAAGAGACTGAGTCGGAATAAAAATGTAAGTAGTTGTTGTCGTACAATGACAAGCAAAGGTTGTTACAATTAGACTGGATGACTGAATTTAGACCTAAACTCGCAGGTGCAAAAATGCGCCCTATATTTTATAACGTAAAGCACTGTCACGATCAATGTAGGTACCTACTTTATTGTGTAAAGTGCAGCCAAGTCCTAAAATATAGGGAGTTTCAAATTATATCCATTCGCAACATTATCAGAGAGCTCAAACTCCCCCTATCTTACCAGATCAGAATTATAAACATCCCACCGAATCCTTAGTTATATCCAGCATAAATCTGCGAAAACGTGAAGTGAATTAAACAGTACATAGTGAATGGTATCATAAACTATATTGTTTCAGTGCTATAAATCACAATATTCGAACGAGAATTGCGTCTGAATCCTAAATCGTAACAAGATAAACCGAGCCGTCGCGAAATATCCACATAAAACCGCAAAACATACGAAAATGATTTATAGTAGCCCCGATCTGTTAGGGCGGATTCGCGGAACAAAAACAGATTATCGAAATCCCAGTTATACGCAACAATCGGTTCAGTTTGGCGATGTACGAATATCTTGACAAACGACAAAATGAACACTCAATTAAAGACATTATACGTTTCTTCTGGGATTTACCCATAACTGTTTCAAAGAAAATCTTAATAAGGGTCTATTTTTAGGGTTCCGTACCCAAAGGGAAAAAACGGAACCCTATTACTAAGACTTCGCTGTCTGTCCGTCTGTCTGTCTGTCTGTCTGTCCGTCTGTCAGTCTGTCTGTCACCAGGCTGTATCTCAAGAACCGCGATAGCTAGACAGTTGAAATTTTCACAAATTATGTATTCCTGTTGCTGCTATAACAACAAATACTAAAAACAAAATAAATTAAATATAAGGGGGGCACAAACACTAAAAAACACAAAGGGCTAAGGTAGGAACACGGGTGGGTTTTAGTCAGTAAGAGTCTGACACTCCCTTCCGCTCCACCCAGAGCGGGAGGAGTCATTTGATGATTTCCCATCCGCAAAAAAAAAGGGGGGCTCCCTTACAACAAATGCGATTTTTTTGCCCTTTTTTGCTCGATATGAAAAATGGCAACAGGTAGGCACTTGAAATATTCACAAAATACTCAGTTGTATTTTAACTTTAATAATAAATAATAAAATAAAATAAATGTTTAAGGGGGCCCCCATACAACAAACATGTTTTTTTGGCGTTTTTGCCTTGTAGTAGGGAACCCTTCGTGTGCGAGTCCGACTCGCACTTGACCAGTTTTTACATATGGCGGTACGCACATTATAACGTGCCACGCAACGGGACGCAGATAACGCGCCCCTGCGTGTGATTTTTTACATACAAATTCAATAAATTGGGGAATTTGGCTCAGTTTCCCGCGCCCCGTCGCGTGGCGCGTTGTAGTGTGTGATGCAGCTAGTACATATATGTGTGCCCGAAACACTGACCAAAGCAAATAGTACAACGTTTGTTATTCTCTAATTTTATTCGCACTATCTTATTAAGATCAATGCAGTCAGCAAGGCGGACACCGGGAATGCTTACCAAAGATGTGAATAATAGCGGTGATTTATAGCTATCAGTATAAAATTGATATAAGATATATTGATATTTTAATAAAATATGTAAACAACACGATTTGGATCTCTTTACAACCAGTGTGACCTCAGCTAGAAGGTGCTTAAGCCTCAATTTTTTAAAATAGCTGCAGTGCTTTTTGTTTTCTTTTTTCTTTTTCTCTCACTTTTTAATTGCAAACACAAGTAGTTATTTTAATAGTTCTGACTATCAAATAGAGCATAAAGTGTTATGTTACTGCTTGTATGTTCACAACACAAATTCTATATGTCTAAACGTGAAGACTTGTAATTGGCTTTCTGTCGACTATTGTTTTCCTTTTTTTTTGTTATCTTTTAGCTGTAAGTCTTCCATGATGTAATAAATAAATAAATAAGTACTATTCAAGTAAACTGTGTGAAAACATTCAGATATGCACACATGTCGCTTCTTTCATCACCGGAACGTACTTCTAGTTGTAGGTATTATCGAAATATGGGGAGTTTGTTGCGTAACTTTTTCTTCTCTGCTAAAGCTCTAGGAATGGGGAAGGGCCGGGCGTTTTGGGGGACTGTCTTATGTAGTTTATGTAATTTTGACGTTCAAAAAGTGCTGATTCTCAGCCTAGTTTCTATAAATGAACATACCAGTGATTGTTTGATTATTCATTAATATTCAAGTAAACAAACAGCATGTCAAAGTCAAAGTCAAAACATTTATTTCAAATAGGCATAAAAAAGGCATTTTTGAACGTCAAAAATTACGATAAAATAGAATTGATTCTAGTCGCCCATTCCAAAAGGTAGTCTTCGTATGGAGAAGAATGGACAAGAAACTCCACCGTTACTCTTTTTAAAATGTTTTTCAATATTTTGCATACTTACCGTATTTATATAATAAAATAATATGTGAAGACGATGCACCTAAAATAAAATTACTATACCACAATAGGTAAAAGAATTAAAAGTGAAAACATGACATCAATTAATTATCTGATCGATACATGGTGCTCACATATTTACAAACATGGTAAAAGTAATGTATTATGTATTATTTCAAGTAATGTATCATGTATTATTTTGCAGTTTTCTCACTCCAAAAGTAATAGCCGTGAAGTTGTGTACACACAAAATCCTTCATAAAATCTCTGAAATTATAGGTAAGTGGGAAGAAGCACCATTATTTTATAAAATGTTTCTGAAGTCTTACGTTCAAAGAAGATTAAGTGAAAGCTGCGTAGTAAGTGTTGTAAAATGAACTGGCTTGGTATAAAACAATATGTGAGCCTCCTCGAATAGGTACCATGGCATTTGAGTAGATCTTTGATTGTAACAGCGTTCAGGTTAAGATCTGGTCACGTTCCACTTAACAAGTTCGAACACATGACGAGGAAATCAAATTCTCCAAATTGTGACGTGTGCGGTGTAATTGAAGACGTTCATCACCTGTTGGTGGAATGTGTACGTTACGAGACGGATCGAGAGTTCTTTATAGGAAATTTCTACTTGAGCAGAACTAATGTGGGATGTTCCACGAGATGTTGTCCTCTCCTTTGTGTGAAGCAGCTAAAGCGCTGTTTATGTTATTTAGTCGTAAATTTTAACTTTGTAAGTAGATGTAGTTTAGTTTGGAATTGACATGTACAGTCAACAAAGGAGATAAGTATACAGGAGCGTCGGATATAGTTGAAGTTTACTAAGAACCGATGGATGTTCCGGACTGAAATTTATTTAAATAAATGAGCTGTTTGTTTTCTATTAATTAAATTAAATTTTCTTCGAAAACATCCATGGGTTTCTTAGTAAACTTCAACTATATCCGACGCTCCTCAAATTCAAATTCAAATTCATTTATTTGTCCGAACATGGTACATATGGTCTTAAATTAACAAATGGTCTCATCACATTCTGCCACGTGGGCGCGCAAATATCAGGTAGGTACAACAAATAAAACTTTACAAATACAAAATACAAAATAAAGATATTTGGTTAATATTGATACTGTTGAATAAATAATTACGAATTAATATCACAATGAGGCATGTCAGTTAAATATTAGGAATCTAGGTTAATGTCAGAGTATTATTCAATGTCAAACTATCAACTAAGTATGAAAGAGAGATTTCACAGTACAAAAGATTACAATTAAATTAGGATGGCAAAGTCGTATCGTTCAAAAAGTCGTTTAAGGTATAATAACACTTTTTACACAGCAATTCTTTAAGTTCCTTTTTAAACCCATTTAAATTTAACTGTTTGATTTGCTTACTCCTGTATACTTATCTCCTTTGTTGACTGTACCTATGTAAAAAAAATCCTTAAATAAATAGAAAGAAAAAATAAACTAGCTTCAATGAGACCTTGTTTGTAAGTTATAATTTATTTTTGTACCTGCAATTTTTTATTTTATTTATCTTTGAATCAGGCACATTACCCATCATTTTGTCAGTACTATTTAAACTTACATAACATTAATCAGCCTATAACGTTCCCACTGCTGGGACACAAGCCCACGTGGTGGATTACGGCCCACTCCCTCACAGAGAGGAGGGAGTGGGACGTAATCCACCACGTGGGCCCGGTACGGGTTGGTAGATGTCACACGTCTTCGAATTTCTGGTTCTAGGACATGCCGGTTTCCTTACGATATTTTCCTTCACAGTTTTGAGATCAGTGGTGATAAAATTATTATGCTAGAAAAAATAATACAATACAATTTAAGGAATACCAATTATACCATCTTCTGGAGACACCTGGCAACAATGCACTGCGCACGGGTGCCTCATTAGGTGGTCTTCAGTCTTGTTAGCAACTTACAATGGTCAGGACTTTCTGTCACTGTCTCGCATTCGACGCAGTAATAATGCGGATATTTTACTCGTGATCGCAAAAAAATCATCTGTACCCGCTGCTGCTAACATCCGTGTCGCGCTAAAGAAACGTGGCAAAACATATACAGATATTTTTTGTCATTACCTACAAAAAATTGCAATACTCTTTGAGGAGGTGGAGGGTGCGTATCCCAATCATTAAGGGCAGTTTAAGTGTAGGGTAAGACAAAGTGACACTGCACAAGGTATAAAATTACTTGACACTTAGCAATTTTTTCAAAACCTGCCTACTATAAGCGTGTATGCCTTAGTTTTTGCTGAACTTTCTTTGTTTTTAATTCAGTTTTAGAATGCCCCAACATACAGAGTTGTGTTTTTTTTTGTTATGTAAACGCACAGTAAAACATCTTCATATCTATGTGTATTCATCCAACATTCCCTACAATTTATTCCATTACATGCACCCTCTAATCTTCTTACATCGTAGTACAGATCTGTACACATTTATGTCATAAAAGACCCGTCTCCCATAAAAACGGCCGGACAAACCTGCCTCTAAAAAATATTACAGTATATTCAACTGAGATTTTATCGCATTCTGATCGTGTTAGCCTGTGAGAATGTTGTGTCAAATTAGAATCACGATTTGAACCTTGTTTTTGGTAGATTTAATTTAATACATATATCTCTATTTGGGAGCAGTAGTGGCCCAGTGGTATAGTGGGCGTGACTTACGATTCGTAGGTCATGTGAACAACGAGTAATACTAACGTCATGCAAAATCCTGCATCTCGCAAGCAGAGTTTACCGCGCAACTAGCATATATACTCGTACATACGCCCGACATGAGTCATCGGGCAGTTGCCTGCCAGACACGACACCCGTCTGGTTGGAGGATCCTCCGTTTTCATAGAGTAAACTTAGAGAGAACTTTACACCCTGTTCCTCATACCTCTGTAGCATTAGGTTCAAACCCAGAAAGGTGCTTTACTTTGTGTAGATAATTTCATCACCACTGCTCTCGAAACGGTGAAGGACTCGTGAGGAAACCGGCATGACCTAGAACCAAAATTTTTAAGACATGTGACATTTACCAATCCGCACTGGGCCCGCGTGGTAGATTATGGCCCCCTCCCTCTCACAGAGAGGAGAACTGTGTCCCAGCAGTTAGAACATTATACGCTTATGCTATCTCTCTTTGATTTCGGTTGATAGATGTGTTTATGTATAAATAGCATTCAAGTTGCATGTTAAAAAGATTGTGTAGGAACAAATTGTATTCGTCCTTAGTGTGAGAGGTTTTTGTAGACAACATGTATTAAATAATCAATTAAAAATTAATTGACCACTCCTTACTTCATTCGTAACGATAATACAATGAGCTAAGATTAAATCCTACCTTCATAAAGGTTTGAAGACGATGAAAATGGACTGTAGGTATCTATTAGTGGTTGGTGGAATGAAATTAAACTAAAGATGAGTGTGATAAAAGGATAAAAATGTTACATAAATCGGAAACAGAAACCAAACCTTTGAGCAGATAATAAAAAACAAAAAAACTTCTAAAAGGTAACCAACAAGAGCCTCACGTCCCAGCCGCCGCAGGAGACGCTCTGGGCGTCGGGAGCCGCATGACGACTCCCGGCCAACATCGGTGCGGGCCTGCGGACGGAGATTAATGGGTAGCTCACCGTCCGATCAGGACCAGGCCTGTACCGGACGGCGCGTACATGTTCCACGCGCGCCTCAAAGAGATGTCAGCAACAAAGAAGGGGCCCGCTAGGGCCGAAGCCTGCCGGGGCAGCGGGATTGTTCGAAAGGGTTACCGCTACCCCGGAACATAAAGGGCTAAGAAAGGAACACGGGATGGTTTTATAGTCAGTAAGAGTCATGACACTCACGTAAACAAAATGTATCCCGCAGAGCTAATTTCACTGTTTACTCAACCATAAATAACCAAAGTCTAGCCGTTTCATGCTGTGTTATAATAGTACATTATGATATAAGTGCGGTAAGTTGAAAATTACAACCGAGGCGATATTGCTAGCCCTCGCCTACGGCTCGGGCTACAAGAAAGCAGAGGCTGTAGTTATCAAAGCGCACGTATGTCATACGACGTTTTATAACATATTTGCGAGGAAATAAATAAAACTCGGACTTTCTTAAACGAATAAATCTTTAATCATTTGTTAGAGCAGTTACAAAAAATTGATTATTACGTTGCCAGTTGCCATTTTTAATGTTGTCAAGTTATTATTATTAGTTACAATTTCACCAGTCTCTCTCTCACTCTCTTGAGTGAAAGTAGAAGAAACGAGACCACAGAGTTCTGCAGTCGGTGGCGGGGACGGAGGCGGCTGCGGCGGCGGCGACGATGGTGGAATGTACGTGTGTGTGCTCGTAGATGGTCGAGAGTCAACATTTGGCTCCAAATTTATATTCCTTGTAATGCGGGAGCTAATTTCTTCTTTACTTCTCATCGAGTCATCTATGTAGCCCTCGGCTACACTGTTCGACCGCCACCCTCCGTGGCGTTTTAGTGTCAATAAGTTCGCTGAATCGGCGAACAATGTAGCCGAGGACCTGAAACTGTGCCCTGTGTGTTCATCTAAAGTTAAGAAAGTGGCAATTTGTTTCGGCATTGCTCCAAATTTATTTACGCCAATGGGTTGGCTAGTGCATTTTCAATTTTGGTAATTTTGAAAAATCTGTTAGACATCGCTTTTGTTGAACGAAGCGCTTCGTATTTCATCACTATGTCGTGAAAAGGCCCCTGTATTGTGAACGATCTTGGAATTTTATTTTTTGTGTTTTTGAACTGGACAAGAAGAACCCGCCGATGGTTCTGGAAATCATTAGTTATGATGTTTGCCAACTCTTGACGTCTACATGCACCATTTATACTGAATATTAATACAACCTGAAAAGAGATAAAAAAAACTGGCCAAGTGCGAGTCGGACTCGCACACGAAGGGTTCCGTACCACAAGGCAAAAACGCCGAAAAAACAGGTTTGTTGTATGGGAGCCCCCCTTAAATATTTATTTTATTTTAATTTTATTATTTATTATTAAAGTTAAAATACAACTGAGTATTTTGTGAATATTTCAAGTGCCTACCTGTTGCCATTTTTGATATCGAGCAAAAAAGGGCAAAAAAATCGCATTTATTGTATGGGAGCCCCCCTTAAATATTTATTTTATTATGTTTTTAGTATTTGTTGTTATAGCGGCAACAGATATACATAACTTGTGAAAATTTCAACTGTCTAGCTATCGCGGTTCTTGAGATACAGCCTGGTGACAGACAGACGGACAGACGGACAGACGGACAGACGGACAGACGGACAGACGGACAGACGGACAGACGGACAGACGGACAGACGGACAGACGGCCAGACGGACAGACGGACAGACGGACAGACAGCGAAGTCTTAGTAATAGGGTCCCGTTTTTACCCTTTGGGTACGGAACCCTAACAACGTGCAAAATACCTATAGGTATTGTAAAGAAATTAATAACAATAATTTAGTTTCAACTGACCTTTGTTGCCAAATATCGGAAATCCGGAGCTTCTTTTAGAAACTTCTTGACATTGTCAGCCAAAAATACTTTCGACTTTTTAGTCACATGGCCACTTAAGCGTCTTTTTAGAAATGCCAGCAAGTTGGAGTATGACTTGATATCAATACCATGTTTTGTTTTCACAGTCCTTTTTAGCAATGAATAGTAGCACCAGAATGAGCATGACTTATATTTTTGAGAAAATTCCATGAAATAGGCTAAAAACACACTTTCTGAAAATAAATTTGCATCTTTGCTTGTTTTCCATAAGATGAAATTTTGATACGCTTGTAAGTATCTATCGGTCGATTTTTCGGGCAAGAGACAGAGTAGCCTTTTTCGCTGTCTCTGAGACTTCTGGCGGTGTCGAATTAATAAATTCATCGTTATTTGACGAAATTTTCAAATAAAAACAATACAGCGAAAAGAAAAAACGCGTGGAAATTTTTTTACTTTTTCACAAATTAGCGATGCGCGCGCTTTAGCGCTTTTTTTAAGGCAAAGGCACAAAAACAGCCAGTATTACTAATAATAGTGTAAGTAAAGTCTATTGAAATAAGAATAAATAAATAGATAACACACTTTGATCACTTTTAATTAAAAACCAATTATTTAATTACAATATACATTTGAGTATTACATTTTACAATAATTTATAATTTACGATTTTATAAGTATGATGTTTCTCCGATGAAGCGCGAGTAGAAAGAGACCCCCAGCCCACCGAGCTCGGGGTTTTGAAGACTCGGTATTCCCCCGCCGATGTGACGTCAGCCATACTCGCCAGCAACGTTCCAACGTCCGGTTCGACGCAGGTGGCAGCACTGGACCCACGGTGCGTCGATTGACTCATTACACTGGCGCTATGTTTGGTCGCCGGAAGTAGTGGCGCCAACAATAGTAGATTTTACAACAAGTGCACAAAACAAACCATTTTTATCCGAGACTTTTAGCAGCCCGAGCCGAAGGCGAGGGGTGATAGTAATGTCGAGGATAAAAATGGTCTTGTGGACGAGTTATAAACTCTGCTTTTCACTTCGATTGCGAGGAAATAAAACAGTAGTATAACATAACATTTCTTTAATTAAAATTCAAAGTAAAATTAGAACAGTTTTGAATACTGAAAGAAATTGTTTTTCCCGGCATACTAACGGTATTTTTCTGAATTTGTGAAGACGACATATTGTGAGAAGATGGCATATTATGAGAAGATGGCTCTGACGACAACAAGGAATCTCTGGATGTAGAAGGGACGGGCTCGCTTGGGATTAAATTAATGGCTTCTGTTATACGGTCGGTAATCTTGCTTTTGTTCTGTACGGATTCTTCAATGTATCCCTCAGCAACCTGATCAGACTTCCACCCGCCATGTCTTTTCAGCATTGTTAAGTTTGCTCCCGAATCTGCTAGAAGGGTGGCTGAGGTCCGGCGGAAGCAATGACCCGTGTAATTTTCGGGATTTTCTAATTTTAGAAAAGTTGCGATCTGTTTGGGAAAGGCTACAAATTGATTGCGTCCTATAACTTGCTTAGTGCACTTCCCATTTTGATAATTGAGGAAAAATTTATTAGTCGACACGTTTTGAGGACGTAGAGCTTGGTAATTTTTAACTATTTTTAGGTAATCTCCTTTGACAACAAATGTTCGCTCCCGTTTGTTTTTGGGTCGGGTAGGTTTATTGCTTGCAAAAGCGTGTCCGTCTTTACGTCATTTACGGTAATGTTCGCAAGTTCAATGCCAAGTGCCACCTAAAACAAAATTAATAACTTTTATACACTTTAGAACAAAAGAGCAATAGGTATATGAGCAATAAAATATGAAAGGAATGTGTATTACGTACTTTTGTGGCCAGATATGTTTCATCTGGAGCGGTATTTAAGAAGGTTTCCACTTGATTAGCTGAAAGGACCTTGCTTTTCTTGCTTTTGTGCCCACTTGAAAGCCTCTTCAACAAAGATGTAAGCTTCGAATAATTTTGTATATTAACATTGTCCTTCATTTGTAATGTTGCTTTCAGCATGGAATATATACTCCACAGTGTAGACGGCTGAAGTTTTTTGGATAATTCATTAAAATAACTCAAAAGAACACTTTCCGAGAACGTAGTTACTAGTTTTTCTTTTCTTCAATTTACAAAATTGTCGTAAACTTTGAGATATTTTTCCCGAGACTTTGGCGGTAATATCTGTTGCACAACTCTCTGTACATTCATTTCCATAAGCGTATTAGGAGAGACTGTTAAATCCTCTTCTTCACTGGACATTTTTAACAATTTTAGCAAATTGAAGAAATTAATAAATGCACGAAAAAAGAACAAGAGCTGTTTCCCGCCGCTTTATTTTTTTTTTAAATCTTACGACATTGATATTAGGCTGCAGACCTATACAGCCTACTATTAAATTACTTTTGTAATAATAATTTTCTTAAATCAACTAACCTACCGTACTTGAATTAAAATTTTAATATCTATTACTTATATCTTAAAAAACACATAAGGCAAATAAATTAAAGTGAATATTATATAATAACAAATTCTATCTATGAACTGGTTATTGCATTTGGCTGTATGGCTCATTTTCTTTTTCTTTTTTTTTACCTTAATATAATACATTTATGAGTAGATACGTTAATGCTCTTGTGCACAAAATTTGATTTTGTGCAGCCTATACCCTGCACAAAGAAGCACTTTCAGAGCATGAGAAGTGAAAAGTAAATTAATATTTTTGTGTTTTTATTACAGATAAATGGTTGTAATTTATTGTAAATATTAATTAAATTAAACACTGACCTCTATAATACAAGTACTGTATTGTTACGAGCTTCGGGTTCGTGACAATAAAAGCTGCCGATTTAATAACCAAAAAAATGACACTTTAATAATTAACACTAATTACAACTCAAACACACTAATTACAAAACACAATTGCACTACTGATCGCTTTAAGTCGCACTTGAATATCACTTCGATGCTTTCACTTCGATCGCTTTATCCAAACTGTGTCGGTCGTGGCGCGTCTCGGCCTTATATAGCGCCAAAGAGAGTTCTAGAACCTTCCATTGTAGAAACGTCTAGAATGTTCCAGTACATACAGGCCCCGATCGACCAGATGTCGATAGTTCGGGAATGTTCTAGAAAGTTCTCGCATCGAAATTTCTAGAAGGGTCTTGACTACTAGTTCCGCTACTCGATACTAGATGGCGCTAGTGGTACCTACTGTCGCCATGTACTAGGCATTAATTGTGGCGCGCAACAGTATTATAGAGGTCAGTGAAATTAAAGAATTAAATGTTTATTTATTATATTTTATCTCCCAAAGTTAATTTTATTCATAAAATGTTGACCACTTTTCTGACATAAAAACTCTTTGCTCAGATTTAAAAAAGTACCGTTCGTTTTAGACGGAGCATCTTGATAAACCGTGCGTTTTACTTTATTAAAAAGAAACTCGTGCGTTTTACATTACAATAACGCATACAATACGATATTGTAATTGGTGAAATAAGAGAATTATAAAAATATTACATGCCCATTGCCCATTGCCGCAGCAGCCATTTGACATTTCACAATTTACTTTCCCTTCCTATGTGGAACTGGCAGACAAAAACTTCAATACAACAGACTGGTGAACTGTCTTTGCTATTGGGGTGTGACATATTTTTCCAGGTGCTAAGCCGTGAGTCCCTGCCAGTAACTCCGTCAGGACCATACCTGATAAATACAAGTTAGGGATATGTTGTAGCGGGCACTTTACCTATCACCTCAGGAGGGATAAGCACTTCTAATCATTGTTTGGTAATAAATCCAGACAACTGTGTTTGATGGAAGTGCAAAAACAACAAATGGTTTAGCATTAAATGATATTTTGTTGAATGGACTCGTTGTCCAAGGTGATTTGTTTGACATGTTGACGTTGTATAGAACATACAAGTATGTGTTGCTCTGTGATGTTGAAGGCTATGTATAGTCAAGTATTTCTAGATGAAAAAGCATTGTAGTTTACAAAATATTCTTTGGCGCAAATCCAGGGAAAGTCCTGTTAAGTGTATTCAACTACAGACTGTAACCTATGGCTTAAAAAGTTCTGCCTTCCTTGCCACTCGCTGCTTGATTGAATTAGCACATAATAATGATACATGTGTGCTATGATCAATGCACACGCGTTTCATACGAAGTTTTTCAACACACTTGCGGGGAAAATAAAAACAAACTTGTATTGTTAAATATTAACTTGTATGGAAAATGGAAATGTCTGTGTGGTGGCCGGACTTAAAGAATAGCACCACCCCTTACTTCCCGTGGGTGTCGTAAAAGGCGACTAAGGGTCTCACCGGAGAATGGGCAGCAGCGTTCTCTATGCATTCCACCATCATACCATACTGCGATCGCCAACCCGCCTGCCAAGCGTGGCGATTATGGCAACCCCCCCCCCCCCCAAAATTGGGGGAGGCCTATGTCCAGCAGTGGACGTCTATCGGCTGAAATGATGATGATGATGATGATGGAAAATGGCGCGCTAGTTTTGTCTTTCCGCATAGCTAGCACTAGCAATGCGCGCGCAAGTGTAAATAAAAGCACTGACCACAGAGCGTGTAGGCACTGACCACAGAGCGTGTAGGCACTGACCACAGAGCATGTAGGCACTGACAACAGACCGTTATATAAAAAAAAATAAACACAAAACAATTGTAGTTTAGTTAGTATGGAATTAGAAAGTACTATTGGCATAGAGAAATATACATTAGTTCAGTGAGAATCCGCAATAATAGAACGCCAGTCAGGGTCTTGTCTGCATAATTCTAGTTATGTCAATGTCACTTAAATGTCTCACCGATGGTGGCGCGTGTGTTGGATTATTCGGTTCCCTACAAAATGGTTGAGCTGGATGGTGCTGATCCACGCGTAATGTTCGTGAACGGGTGCCGTCGGTTGAGACTGGTCATCTCTTAACTGCCAAGGCTTATTTTTAATCTTATATTTTGAATTGTTTCTTCAGTTGTCTTTTTTTTTACATTGTTCTCACATATAGAAGCAACAAGAATAATGTACCCAGGATTTTGTAATAACTTGATTTAAAAGAGTGTCCATGGAGTTTCTTGACCGTTCTTCTCCATAGAGATCTACGTTTTGGAATGGGCAACTAGCTTCAACTTTCTGACTAACTGACAGACTATTTAATTTTGACAATTCAAAAGTGCCTGTACAAGGTTTAATTGAAATAAATGCTTTGAGTTTGAGTTTTGAGTTTGAATGATATACAATTAGGCAGTGATAATATCTATGAGCTAAACCAGACCAAGAATGAGCTTTGCAAATTATTGAGCATGGGGAGCTTCGCATTACACAAAGTGTGCAAATTATATTAGCTTACTAAAGGACATTCCTGATAATTTACATCAATTAAATAATAAGGATTTTGACAAATACTGATTATATGTTAAAACACTAATGTAACACGGCCTTTATTGAATGTGTGTGAACGTGCCCTTATGCGCGGCAACGGTGAGCATACACCTTCGCCCGCGCTCCCGCGCTAACCGATAGTGGACGAAGGAACGCGAGTCTGTAGCCGCATAAAAGTTATAATAGTTCCTTCAGATTGTTTATATATATTTTATCCATATTTACTGTTTTTGCCCTGCTGTGTTTTCCAATGATGTACCTACTTTTACTGATACGTGCGTTCCAAGAATTTACCACAACACCCCTGAGAAAAAACCTCCTACACTAACGTTTTAACTTATAAACAGTTTTTATCAAAACGGCGACGCCAGACGCATCTGAAAATCCTACTAGTTCAAAGCTATTACACATTAAACTTTTAATATTCCTAGGAACAGCAATACATGGCATATTTATCAAATCTTTGGCAAATTCAACCCATTTTTTATTAATATTTGATGGCAAAAGCGGATCCTAGTAGCTTTGCTAAGACGAATATAGGTCCCACAAGACCGAGTGGGTCAAAAAATTTACTTACAAAACTTAGCATTTGAACCCGAAATAAAACCTGCAATAAAAAATTCAAGCAACATAATATGTGTTAAAGGGTATTGGGATCTTTACCTTTGGATAGCGTAAATATGACAAGGCCATTTCAGATAGTTGATACCGATTATGGTGGCCCTTTTTGCGTCAAGCATACTCGTATTCGCAATCCAGTAATAACAAAAGCATACATTGTGTTATTTGTTTGTTTTGTAACTAAGGCCATACATATAGAACTAGCATCAGATATGTCAACAAAGACTATTTTGGATTGTTTGAAAAGATTTATATCCAGAAGGAACAAGCCCACAAAGATTTATTGTGATATAAAGGTGCTGCTAATGTGTTGAAAGAATTGTATGATTTGCAAGCTTCTACAAGTCACCAAGACATTGTAATAGAATTCTGCAATACAGAGAGAATAACCTTTCAATTCATACCAAGTTATTCCCCTGTGTTTGGTGGATTGTGGGAAGCGGGCATTAAAAGTGTCAAGTATCATATGAAAGGGGTAATAGGAAATACCGTGTTAACTTTGAGGAATTATATACTGTTATTGTGCAGATTGATGGCATTCTTCGCGGCCGTTGACGACTCTGTCTAGAGACCCAGATAATATGTCTTACTTGACACCGGGTCATTTTTTAACGGGATCACCATTGTCTTCTTATCCTGAATTCGTCGTCGTCGTCGTTTCAGCCGATAGACGCTGGACATTGGCCTCCCCCAAATTTGGGAGGGTTTGATGGCAAACCCACCCAAATTTGGGGGAGGCCTGCGATCGCCAAACCGCCTACCAAGCGTGGCGATTATGGAATCGCCACGCTTGGTAGGCGGTTTGGCGATCGCAGTATGGTATGATGGTGGAATACATAGAGAACGCTGCTGCCCATTCTCCGGTACGACCCTTAGTCGCCTTTTACGACACCCACGGGAAGTAAGGGGTGGTGGTATTCTTTAAGTCCGGCACCACACAGACCAATAATATGCTGAATTAAATCTAAGTAATGTACATGTTGGGAGATTATCCTTTTGGCAACAGTGTGAACAAATGCAACAATTATTTTGAAAAAAATGGTATAAATATTATTTAGTTATTTTACAAAATAGACCAAAATGGAAAAGTATCCAACCAAACTTGAAACCAGGGAACATGGTAATTTTAAAGTATGATAACATAAATCCACTTAACTGGTCGGTAGAAAGAATTTTAAATACATGCCTGGTAAAGATTGATGTGTTCGGGCTTTAGAGGTTAAGACTGCTAAGGGATCTGTCATCAGAACTAGTGTTATGAAAGTATGTCCCTTTCCTATTAATGAAGATTAATTGAGTTTAGATTTGTGTAATTAATTGGTTCAACTGTTATTCAGAAGGCCAGAGGTGCCCACAGTATGTTCGTGTCCGAACATAGATTTTAAGTTTATTCTTGTGTAATAAACTGGCGACATTTTTATGTTACTTTTTTCTACTGGCAACATGATTGTAGAGATTTTGCCCTTGATAGAAATGGTCCAAATGTCATGGACCAACTTACATTAAATAATCAGATACCATATCAAATAAAGTGATTTTCTTTTTATCTCACCAAATAAGTTTATTTATGTTTTCGCCACGAACACGCTCCACCCAGAGTGGGAGGGGTCATTTGATGATTTCCCATCCTCAAAAAAAAAAAGCCAAAGGCTAGCAGCAACCACTAGCAACTACGTTTATAACTAACCAACATATTATTATAGCCTCTAACTACATTGACAATTAACATTGATTATGCCTTTAACGCCAATATTAAGGCCTGCTATCAATTTTGTTTCCCCAAGGAGCCTCTTGTAAACATGTTGATGAATACGTCATCTATTTCAGTCGTATCAAATTCAGGCGACGTGGCTTGCCTGCCATTAGACCGCGCAACACATAAGGAATACAAATTCACAATACGTACCTCTGTTATCAGTGCACAGGTGGATGCTACGTACCCTTATTCTCACGACACTCGTGGGATGACGTGGGGTTGTTTATTTTTAGCAGGGGAATTCACCTGTATAGAAAAAACATAAGTACCTTAAGCTGTAGATCAATAAAAGCTTCAGGAAATTTAATATTCAGTTTATTTAGGTATTATTTTGAAGCTTGTGGCAGTGACAACGATAAAAAAGTTCAGCGATAAAAAAATATAAATTACTGTGTACTTCTACAAATATTTCGTAGACCCTCCCTTCTAAATTATACTAAAGAGGCACCCATTACTCCACCAACCCATTTTTTGTCTAGTGAAGTCATACCATAATGATGACAATCTGCGACTAAAATCAAGCTACTTTGTGAACTTTGTTCTTCGGCTAGCGTTCGGGTGTTTCCGCCGATTGCCGAACGACTCCTTCTGTCTTTATTTGCAGTCGGTGTTTGCAGCCGTAGCTGTCCGCGGCGTAGCACGGCAGTTGCGTCGTAGCGCTCGTAGCGGTTGGCCTACGCTCCCCTCTACGACAGAATTGGCGTAGAGATCTTTCTCATTTTCATTCTGAGATTGCAACTGTAATTGGACGTTTTATTAGTAGTATTCCGTAATAGTATAATTAGTATTGGTGTTTAAATAATCGTTACTTAATAAGTGCTTGGAAATACTCATCGCAACAGGTAAGTAATTTTTAAACTACATTAAAAATGTTATTGAATTTTCATAATTTCAAAAAAATCTGTAACTTATTCTTTCTGTTTCTGGTTATATTTCATTTGGTTTCGACGTGTTTATTATGCGTAATAAATTATCAACACTAATATTATGTGCGTCATACTACTTCCGTTTACATTATGAGGTACCTGCTAATATTATGGTAATGGAATCTCGCAGTATGGTGCTTAGCATTTACATAAACAAAAATAGGGTTTATATCGTGCCAACGCAACGGTGTTTAGTACGTACGTAAGTAATATTTCATGTCGCGATACGAGCTTAACCCCAGCAACAATAACCGTACAAAAACTCTCGCAATTGTTCTAGTTTCAAACTTCCACTTGGTGCCAGAAACAATACGTTTGCGGCGAGATAAACTGCTTGAATAATTATGATAAAAAAACGACGCGTTTTTTACGAGCGCTGCTTTTTCAATTGTAGCTTTATCTTGCCGTCAACGCCTTTCGCGTGAGTCTTTATGACACACTTTATTTTGATAACCATCTCTCGACGTCGTCTTGGAACTTCCTTTCTTTAGCATGAATCGTTCCCTAAGTGTGTTGACTAAGTCGTTGGATGCTCGCTGTGTTTCGGGAGTAAATACTGGAATGTGCACAATGAGCACGCATTACGTTCCTTTTACGGATATACAAGTCTGTTTGGGACTTACCCTCGCTTACACCCCGGGGTCGTATTCTATAGCGTCACGAGCGCTCGAGGTAATTAATTAGCCTCTTTGATACCGACATAGACAGCCGCTCCATTCCTCGTGAGATCCTTACCGGAGAATGCTTCTCTTTTTGTTTAGCTATTATACCTTGTTTTCTGCTCTTAGTTTGTTTGTACAGCCTTAATGAGTTATTTTTCCGCGCTTAATTTCTTTTTTCAATGCATAATGTAGTGTTTCGTGAGGGTGATTACCTTTTCGTGTTTAATTTTGTAGTTATAGCGCTCTTTGAGTTTTCTCTCACCTCTGAGAAAACTACTAGCGTCGACTTGAAACAACTACGTTATATGAACCTATATTAATTATCTACTATAAAGTGTTCGAGTATATTTGTTTTCCTTAATCCGGAAAATTTTAAGCTGAAGAACCAACTTTGATCGAACATTAATCAAAAAAATTTTCAATATCGAAATTTTTCTTCATACTTTTATAGCGGAATTTTCCCCTAATATTTTTTCTTCAATGCTTTTCATGTTGGCATTGTTCCATCTCAGTGAAATTAAAAAAGGGAATTCATCATCTGCAGCGAGCGTTCAAATAAGGCCGAGGGCAGATGTTGATTTTCTGACAAGAATATTTAAAAACTCCTTGCGTAAGCTAACTTTATATCCTGAAGGTATATTATATTTTGTTCATGTAAATTGCCCGTATTTCCGCCTCGAATTTAATTGGACCGATGTTCTCATAATAGGACTATTGGATAGAGACTATTTATAAATGTTGTTGGGTTTCTTTTAAATTCATCGTAACGAGTCTATAGGTAGAAAGCACAAAATTGTCTCTCTATTACAATAGATAATCACATAGATTTGTTGTCGGGTATTATTCTAAATATAATTATAGTCGATCAAGTTAATGAGCGTGTAATTTATAAAATGTATGAAATAAAACAATTTTTTTTAAACTTTGTGTAGAACCCAAAGGTTACCGAAGGTAATTTACTGATATCTGGTATTTTGACTTGACAATTCACTTCTACCTCACATCGGCAAGGGCGGGTTGTATATAATCATTAGATGGATATCGGATTGATATGTGTGTGTTGATGGTCAGTAATCAAAGGTATCGAACTCTGTCATCAGAAATGTTCAATAAATTGACAGTTGCAAGGTTATCAGATTAAATATTATGTGCAGGTTTGCACCGTCAGGCTCTTTTTTGATGATATCTAATGCTGAATATCTCATAATAGGCCATAAAAAGAAAGAAATTAAAATTGCTTTTATTAGTTTTTGGTTAGGTTTGGTTAGTTGGTTTTAGTTTTGTGACCATAATAATAATTCAGATTTGAAAATTCGTAATGAAAATAATCTGGACGAACATAGTGGTGATTGGCTGATTAATAAGATTAAACTTTCTTAGGTAATTCTTGGAATTAGTGACTGTTGTAGAAGATTGAGTAGTCTTTATGCTTCAGGTATGCTTGCATACAACTACATAACTTTATCAAGTCATTATGTAGGTACTTACATTGAATAAATGATCAAGAGAAACCAGCTGTCCTCGTCTGGGATACTCAGTGCAGTATTTCTCTGAATGATTTAATGCTTTGACATACACTGGCATAACACCAGGCTTATTAATAACTAGCGACCAGTCCCTACTTTGCATAGTGTTTAAGGCTTGATTAAACATCGAGATTTATTTATCATATTATGTAAGTTTCCTATTAAAGAGGGGCCCGTGGCTAAATAATAACAGCCGCACAGGTTGATCAATCAGGTTAAGCTACACTTGCCGCGGCTGGTCTGTGGAAGGGTGACCATCTTTACATACCGAGACCCCTCGGTGTGCCTCGTAAAGCACGTTAAGCCGTTGGTCCTGGCTAACATTCATGGATCTTTGACAATCGTTACAGGTAGTCAGAAGCTCGAAAGTCTGACAACCAGTCTTACCAAGGGGTATCGTATTACCCAGTAACTGGGTTGTAGAGGTCAGATAGGTAGGTATAGGTAGGTCGCTTCATGTAAAACACTGGTATTCAACTACAACCGGTTAGACTTGAAGCCGACCCCTACATAGTTGGAAAAAGGCTAGGCAGCAAATTCTCTGAATTCCAGTGAAAGCTGCATCAAAAATCGTTTGCATGCATTAGAAGAACGCGGTCACTCAGGTAGATACGAAAAGCGAATTTAATTTATAATATGTATAGATATAGAGATATGGGCAGACGACATTGTTGCGATCACGTGCAAAACCTGGATGAGGTTGCCACTGGAGCATGGGGACTGGCACAAGAAAAGAGAGGCCTGCAGGCTCAGCAGTGGGCGTGGATGATGATGATAGATATTATTATTTATTTTTATCAATGAACTTTGGATCATACAATTTATTATTACTATATGCCTGTGTTGTCCCACAGCAGGGCAAAGTCCTCACTTCCTTTTTTCCATTTTTCCCGGTCTACTGCGATTGTGGGCCAATCTTTTAAGAAGGAGTCCAGCTCATCCCGCCATCTCTTTCTGGGCCTGCCACGCAGTCGTTTCCTGCTATTGCGGATCCATTGAGTGGTGGCTTTTGCATATTGCTGCTCCAGCATACGACAGATACGGCCAGCCCAGTTCCACTTTAGTCCAGCAGCTGTGCGGCGAGCGTCCGCTATTTGTGTTTTAGAACGAAGTATAGAGTTCTACTGTTACTTAAGAGCGTTTACGCCGTACGGCATTTCATACAAACTGTCAAGCCCTTATTTTTCTAAGGGCTGATTTCTCCATCGCCAGATAACTTTTATTCGAAGAATAAAATTGACGTTTATGATAAATGATAAATGATTTTATTTTTGTAAGTAGGTTTGTACAAACACTTTTACACGTCAATCATGTTTTTTTTAAACTAGATGAGGTCGGCGTTTCCTATCTGACTACTCTGAGAAGAAAGGCCGAAACAAACTCAGAGGTCACAGTCTCTTTTAAAGTCCAGACATAATCTTGGTCAGGTTATATGAAGACCATGTAGATCGATGTCTGAGATGGTCTTTTGAGGAAAGAACCACACAGATTGAGAGGACCTGTCCAGTCAGTGCACGCATTTGTCAGAAATCGTGCAGCTCAACTCAAGACTTAAGGAGCTCAACGATTCGACGAACAATACCAAAGAAAGGACATTTGGGTAGGCCACATAAATTACTCAAACTGCCAGACCAGAGTGAAAAAAAAAAAAAAAAACAAGTAATAGAACAGAGAGAAAAATAAAACATAAAAAATTAATAAAATGACCCACATCGTCTTCACATTCACAAATCACAATGTAAAAAAAAAAAAAAATAAAAATAAAAAAAAAATTATATATAATATAATACTTTACAAAGTAAATGTCATTGTTTATAAAAAAAAATCATTAATGTCAATGTGTATATAAAAAAAAAAAAAAAAAAAAAAGTCATTCAAAATGCAGAAATTTGAAGCAGCTCAATCCCAAGCCTTTTTGTCCTCAATATAATCTTTAACGGTATAAAAAGCTTTCTGGCACAACTTACGTTTAATGAATGATTTGAATTTATTGAGGCTTAGATCTTGAACGTGGCTTGGTAGCTTATTATAAAAGCGTATACATTGGCATCTGAACGAGCCACCTATTTTTTTGAGCCTTGTTGTAGGTACAACAAATTTGTGTTTATTTCTAGTATTTATATTATGGATATCACTGTATTTTTTAAACAATTTTATGTTTTTATGGGCATATAAAAGATTTTCATAAATATACTGAGAAGGCACAGTCATTACATTAATCTCTTTAAATTTGTCTCTGAGAGAGTGTCTCGGACTTAATTTATAAATTGATCGAACAGCTCGCTTCTGTAAAACAAAGATAGTCTGAATATCGGCGGCATTTCCCCACAATAGAATACCGTACGACATTACACTATGAAAATAGCTAAAGTACACTAAACGGGCAGTCTCTATATCAGTTAAATTACGAATTTTTCTAACAGCATATGCTGCGGAACTTAGCTTTTTTGACAATTTATCTATATGTGGACCCCACTGAAGCTTAGCATCCAAAGTTATGCCCAAGAATACTGTGTTGTCTTCAGGATTCAATTCCTCGCCCTTTATCAACACATTAGTTTTCACCTGCCTAACGTGGGGTAGCGTAAACTTAATGCATTTGGTTTTTTTCTCGTTTAAAAGCAAATTATTAACATTGAACCAGTGGACTACTTTCGAGATCGCGCTATTTACATCGTCAGTAACCAACTGCTGACGTTTAAGTTTAAACAAAAGAGAAGTGTCATCTGCAAACAACACTATATCATGATTATCCTTTATGAGGTACGGCAAGTCATTAATATAAATAAGAAACAAGAAAGGACCAAGAATTGAGCCCTGTGGGACTCCCATTGTTACTATAGATCCGGGTGATCTTTTTCCATTAACGTCAACGCTCTGAATCCTTTTACTCAAGTATGAAGTAAGAAGATCCAGAGCAGTGTTTCGGATCCCGTAGTGGCGGAGTTTCCTGATTAACGTTTCGTGAAGAACGCAATCGAATGCCTTGGACAAATCACAAAAGATGCCCAAGGCATCGCATTTATCTTCCCATGCATTATAAATATGTCCTAAAAGTTCAACACCGGCATCAGTAGTTGAACGACCCCTTGTAAAACCGAACTGTTTGCTATGTAATAATTTATGTTTATTAAAAAATCTTTGCATTTGGTCTAAAATTAATTTCTCAAAAATTTTACTAAAGGTAGGTAGTACAGAAATAGGTCTATAATTTGTGGGGTCTGATGTACTACCTGATTTAAACAAAGGTATTATTTTACTATTTTTCATAAGGTCAGGAAACTCCCCATTGTCAATACAACTATTAAAGATAAGAGCTAGAGTAGGTGCCACAATGTCAATAATAGACTTAGCTACTTCTACAGAATTACCCCACAGATCTGCAGTCTTTTTTACATTTAAAGTGTGAAAGGTTTTAATTATATCTCTACAGGTAATATATTCAAAATTAAATTCCGAATCGCAACCATTAACATTGTCCTTAAGCAAAGACTCAGCAACAGAAGGTGATGAGTTTAGTGATTTAGTAGTTGAAACGGGAATATCTGAAAAGAAATTTTCAAATGCCTCGGCGACTTGTGAGTCTGATTTTATTATGTTGTCATTAATAGACAGGCTGTAGTCAGTATTTCGGTTACTAGATCTTCCCGTTTCACTATTAATAATATTCCAAGTCGTTTTAATTACATTACTGCTGTTTTTAATCTTTGAACCCAAATAGCGTGACTTGGCCATATAACAAAAGTTTGACAGTTTTTGTATGAAACAACAGTCAAAATTTCAAAATTATTCCTCGAATAAAATTATGAAATCATTGAAAAATCAGCCCTAAATGTAAGAACAGATTTTAATGAAACTTCATATGCATAAGTAGGATATAAAGGTCTAAAAAGTTAGTAGAGAACATTTTCGAAAAATACAGCCAAATTAGACAGATTTTAAATTTTCCATAGAAATAGATATTTCCAGTTATCTTCTTTTAAGAAGAAGACTGTAACTACAGATTTTAATCTTATCATTACACTTTTAAATAAGTTTGAAAATGTAACCGACCCAACATTTTTAATTAATAGATAATTTACAAAGTTCAATGCCGGTCGGAGGACTTTATAAATGTTGTCTCTTGCTATTATCTCAAAAGTAATTAAAGCCTGACAAAACTGTGTAGAATAATAAAGGTAAAGAGAAGCTTGTTAATTTCTTTTTTTTTATTCAAAATCTGTAGGTAATTAAACTTTATCTTTTGAATAGGTCAGCTTTTATATTATAAAAGTAAAATATGGTTATTACATACACTAAGACCCAGCGTATACGGTATTGATCAGGGGGCCTAAAAAGGCCACTTTGGCAGAATCATAAAAGGATAACATTATGAATCATAATGGACAGTTAACTGTTGTTAATCGCATCAAATCCCATTGGTGAAGGATTTTTCAGTTATTTTTTTGTCTGAGCTAAAATACCAATCAATCCAATCCAAATCCAATCCCAATCTCTTTGATTATACCTACGTAGTGCAGCGAAAAAAAGAAAAACACGGACTGTCTTCGCCATGTTATGATTCATAATGTTATCCCTTTATGATTCTGCCAAAGTGGTCATTTTAGGCCCCCAGTACAATTTTTAACTAATTTCGGGATTATAATCAGGGCAGTTTCATACAGCATTTTGTTCGTAACCATATGAACATTGGGATGTTGACGTGTGATCCGAAGTTTTTACCTCAAAATGATTATCACAGCGTAATATTACATCTGTGCCTCTCAAATGTCTACGCAAAGGTTGTAACTTCACTTCCAATCCACTTAAAACCAAACATGCTAGTGACGATCGGTCCACATAAAAGAGATGGAATATTAGCACCCAGGTGTACTTGTAGTCACGCGTTTTTAATCTATTTGGAGAAATACAGGCGAGATGAATATTTTATGTTAAACACACTTCACAAAAGGCGCCTTAAGAGCTTTTAAAAAACGCTTATGTTTTACTTAGTATTAAGGCAGTAAGACAGAAAACGTCGATATACGCTAGTAATAATTTATTGGCAGCGGAAGATAGAACGCCCATTCTGTTCTTTTCATACATTCTTAGTGTATACGGAGTGTAAATATTTTCTTCGAGTAAAATACGACGTCCTCGCTAGGAGTGCAATAGAAACAAAGAATGTATTGTTTTGATGGCCACCAGTTCTGTTTTCATTTCCCCAAATGCAAGATAGGGGTAGAGAAGAGATACTCTTAAAGCACAAAATATATTACCTGGGTTGGAAGATCCTGTTCCAGGTAAAGGATTTTTTTTACATATTCTATCCCACTCCTAGACTAAGGCCTCTCCTTAGTCCTTCCAAATGTATTTAGGTTAAAAACCCGACTCCGCAACACAAATGCAATCCCTTTCTAATTCTGAAATGTCCACACTATTCCCTCTCCCAAATTCAAGACCACAAATAGTTACCTACATACATAGAATCAGTTGATTGGTAGCATTGCCTAGAGCCTCTATTGAGTCACTCCACCAATATGTAGATACTATTAGATTCAAAAAATCACAATACTACGTATCGGCCCGTTTTTAATTGCATTAGGGAATAGGAGACTTCGTAGGATTTCGTTTATTTTTTGTTATTCAGGCGTCGGTCAGATATTTCTTTATAAAAAAGACATATCAGGGACGTATGACCCACTGCCCCCAGGGCATTCTCCGGGATGTATCGTATTACCAACTTTAACTCAGAACATGTTATTACATATATTATAACACAAGGAACTCTTAAAAAGAATATGACATGTGTTGTGTAACAAAATATAGGGTATATCAAACTTTGGGTTGTTTTTCCTGTTTAAATGCGTAAAGAAATTGTATTTACGAAGTTGGATATCTCTGCGGAAGTCAAAGTAAAAAGTGACATTAATTAAAGAGATCTTGCTGACAAGACTTCGTTGCCTTTTTACATTTAATTTCACTGACATAAACATTATTTCATTTATTATGTAAACTTTCTGGTTTATGATGAAAGCATACCACTAATTGGTATGAAATAGAGGGAAAATTATCTTAGACTAAACTCCAATCAGCTATTTTAAATTCGGATTCGAATTCGGATTCGGTTCAGGATACCGAACGTATTTTTAGAAGCAATTTAATCATTACGTACGTACTCCCCACATCCACTTTTAGAGCCCAAAAGGGCCATACAAATATTTATCTGGATGCAAGAACAAAGCCCTGACCTGAGGTCATGGTTTCTGGTCTGCGTTCGACATAGAAGGCCGAATCTCCGCCACTGCGCCATTTGCAATTGGCATCGATTGCTATCGAGTAACGCAAAGATCCATTTCCGACGATTGACTCTTACAATTCCGCGAGGTGATGGGCAGCTTGTACTCTTTTCCTATTTTCAGTTGAAATGGAACGTTATGTAAAAGCCTAGTCGATCTTTTAGGGGTACGATTTTAAATTGGAATGAGGACATTTGGTATGGCAATGCATTCTTCATCAATCTTTATCGGTTTTATACGGTTGATATGCAGCAAACACAATACATTTACATAATTATATGCCATGCTCTTTTAATCAGTCTTCTTTAAAGAGTCTGAGTAACGTCACGTCGATATATTTCGATAAAGTCATTATCATCATCTGCTTAGCCTTTTTCCAACTACGTTGGGGTCGGCTTCCAGTCTAACCGGATGCAGATGGATACATGGAGCAACTGCCTATCTGACTTCCATAACTCAGTTACAGGGTAATACGATAGCCTTTTGGGTATCATAACCTGTCTTAGCTGGTTGTCAGACTTTCGGCCTTCTGACGACCCGTAACGACTGCCAGAGATCCACGAATCACAGCCGAGACCAACGTCTTAACGTGCTTTCCGAGGCACTGAGGGGTCTTTGTATGTAAAGATTGTCACCAATCTACGGACCATCCCCAGCAAGCGTGGCTTACCCTGATCGATCGACCCGTGTAGCTGTTATAATATAAAGTATACTCATGTTAATAGAACGGATCAACAAAACAAAATAAGGTACTGTTAAGTTTAGTTTTCCCAAATCACCAGTCAATAGAGCCTTACCTTTGAACCGTTAATTTGAATGAAAACAGCGAACAATACAACAACTCCAACTATCTGAATTGCGATAAGCAAACGAGTTGGGTCGGCCGTACTTTTGTCACTCAACCGCCCCTAAATGACAAATTAATTAAATGAATGACCCTGAAACAATAAAAGCCAACCCTAAATCGTCCGGATGGTCCATTGTTCCTCATTGTTATCACTTGAGTGATCAGCCAGCAGAAAGAACAACAGGTATTAAGAGTGACGTCACAAAAGAGAAGGAAATAAAATTATTACGACAGTTTTTTTGTAAACAATGCTGATGGGAGTTTTATATTTGTAACAGAATTATGTTATGTGCTTGCCTCTAGTTTTATTGCGTTATCACGTAAGTAGGATTTTATTGCAGAAGGGCGTTTCGTGATTCTTTCTGTGTTATTTTTTTGTAATGCTACGATGTTTTTATACCGGTGGAGTTAGGATCAAAAGTATTCTTTAGAAGCCTTACCTCATGCACGTTGTTATAAAGTTAACTTGTGAAAAGTTTAACTTTCACGATGTTGAAACAAAAATAGTTGAGGTTCATTTGAAAGCACGCTACATACAGTTTTGTGTAATAAAATACTTCGTACCAGAAAAAGAGTTTTGCTCGCAAATAAACTGGAGATTTAAACTAAACGGACTCCTATTTAGTCACGATCTTTCAACGACCGAGTCCTAAATTACGTTAGAGAAATGATTTTACCCAGCTTTGATAGCTTCGAAAGTTTTCAAACTAAATTCATCCAAAATTATGTAGAGCTTTCTTACTGAATCTCTTCAGAATCTCAGAGAAATTCAAATAAACTACGAACTTTAGATAAATTATACGGAATAAATTTCCAACATGTCAAAACCGTTTGTTACATCGATTGAGATGAAGATGTTGGAGATGAATGTAACAAAGATTACATCTGGACTTTAATAGAGGCTTTGACCTGTGAGTTTGATTCTCCATTTCTCCACAGGGGTAGTCAGATAGGAAATGACGACTCCAGCATATTTTTTTTTTATATCACGCGTAAAAGAGATTTCAATACTTATCCTATTTACAGAATAAACATTTCATTAATGTTCTACAATCATAAATAAAGCCTTGTTTGTAATTCTATGGGCGATAATAAAATACGTGTCACAGGCACGTGACGTCGACGGGGAGGTAAAGGTAGAATTATTAGAAATGTTCAAAGGAGCGTGAAATATCGTCTTATTATGTAGTTGCCACGTTCTTTGTGCTCGAAGATAGTTTATTTACTTGTTGTATATAGCACACTATAGAAACCGTTTATCGATTAGTATCAGTCAGTTGAACATGTATGTGGTATTTGATTTTGTTTATTAAACAACAGATATTCGTATGATCCACAATCGTAATAACGTGACCAAACATATTTTTTTACTTAGCATAATTAACCTATAATGTTCCCACTGCTGGGATACAGGCCTCCTCTCTGTGAGAGGGAGTAGGCCGTAATCCACTACGCCACGCCTACACAAGCCCAGTGCGGGCTGGTAGATGCCACATGTCTTTTTGCTTCTAGGACATGCCGGTTTCCTCACGATGTTTTCCTTCACCGTTTTGAAAGCAATGGTGATGATATAATTTATTGTATTTGCTCAAAGTAGAGCGTCTGTCTGGGTTCGAACCTACAACTCGTAGTCGCGGCCGTGACCACTGGGCCACTACTCCTCCTCCTCCTTTTTACTTAGTGCAAATAAATTTATGAAATCACTTTCTTTGTAATGTCTTATTAAAACAATATTGTAAATGATAATAAGTTTAGAAAAAGATTCCTGCCTCGTTTCGCAAACGCTACTGCTAAGCATGAGGTCCTGGGTGCGATTCCCGGGTCGGGCAAAATGTTATTGGGTTTTTACATCTGGAATTTCGCAGTAGCAACCTGGATTCTGGATTTGGTTGATGGCTATTGGCTCTTACATGGGTTCGACTTTGAAAACGTACCCATTTACTAAAAAAATTCTCAGCTCGCCACAAAAGCCTTCCTGTATCGCGTAGGTACAAACACTATTGTCCCCCAACTCTAATATAAATGCAAAAGGGGACTAGTCATTGTTCTTTTTACCATAATTACATGACAAGGACAAAAAGCAAGCGGGGTGTGAAACCCCTAAGTGTGACAAGCACGTGTTTAAATTCCCAGACGAGAAATGAAAAACCCGAAGCGCACTAAGGGCTTCGTACCATCAAAACTTTTCGAGTTGACCTTAATTTTTATTATTTGCCATGATAGCGGCCTAAGCAACTCGTATCCTATGTAAATTTTAACTAGCTACGAATTACGGTTATAAACCTTGTGTTCACCAACATTTAAATCAACTGATTAAATGTTTAGTCAGTTCTTTATTTAAAATTTCCTTAAGAAATTTGACATAAACCAATACCTTTCTTTTTTTTTTTCTGGTGGGAAATCATCAAATGACTCTTCAAATACCTTACCGGTGGTTTGAATGTTGGTGAACTCAGGCCTTAAAGTTACAGACCCTATGTCAGCCAGGCAGACAGATAGACAGCGTAGCCTTAGTACGCTAAGGGCTCACTGCTCACCCTTACACCCTAAAATTTCTTCTTTAATATACCTACAAGTGTAAGCAAACCTCACGAGAGCTGAATTAATAAAGTTATGAACTCATCTACAATAAGTAACTTTTGGTATTATTAGTCAAAATTAACTAAACTTTCTTTAGAAACATATTGCTATTTAAATCTTAAACTTATAATTAATTTGTGTACCAAAACTTTCGGTTGTCTGTAATAAAATAAATCGTCCTTTTTGAATAACTATTTTTGTAATTCACCGATTCGTTTTTTGCAAACACAGAATCAATGAGATTTTTTTTGATTTGATCCCAATTAACCCAATTTTCTTGAAAAAACTTGTAGTTTTCTGAAAAATCTTAAAAGAAAACTTGAGATTGTAACATCGAGTCAATTTTCTATAACGAGATGAAAACACTACTCACCTGCACTCCAATTTCAACGAACTGCTAAAAACCTCATTATACCAAAGTAACAGCGTTACCCGGTATTACCCAGTACTACCCAGTGTTACCCAATGCTACCCAGTGTCTCATAAACAACATCAATTTGCTGAGCCCGTCTAATTGTGAGACTGTACCTCAGTTTCGTAACACCTGGAATGCGACGCCTTAAATCCGACGAGCTTACGACCTCACCACACCTGATACCGTGAGTTTATTCTCAGAATCTTTATCATACGAAATCAGACTTTATGTCTTTGGAATAAATTAGTTTTAGCAATCGATGCGACAATTCTGTAGGTATACAATTATGTGACTATAAAAATGATATGAGTGCATTTGACCGTGGCCTAATAATCTATTGTTGGATATTGAGCCCATAAGCTGGTTTTAGGTAACTCGGATCGTGTGCCAGCACATCAAACTACTACAATCTGTAAAATGTCTTTAATAGCTTTTCAACTTTATCGCTAAAGCATAATGTTCAAAGTTGATTGGGAAAATTTGACAGTTTCGGATAGCTTGATGTGCTGGCGCGATATGTGCTGTACTTACTAATTGTTACTTTCTTAGAATGTTAAGAAATAAGATAAAGCGATTTCTTGTACAGAGATTTTTAATCACACTAATATTATAAATGCGAAAGTTTGTGAGTGTGTGAGTGTATGTTGGGGTGTGTTTATATGTTTCTAACTTCTTCACGCTTAATCGGCTCGACCAATTTTGATAAAATTTTGTAATTAAGATATAGGCTTTTTATACCAATATTCCTACGGGATCGACATTTACGCGGGTGAAACCGCGGGGCGCAGCTAGTAATAAATAATTACTAAAAAGTAAGGTCGCTTTCGAATCTGTCTTTGTGACGCGTTGTTCTTTTAAGCTGCAAAACAGATATTGATGCGGTTCATTCACCATTATTTACAGAATGTATTCTGAAAAGTTTATGATTGTGATCCATTAATAATAAACTTATACTTATAAATCATTTTCGATGTTTTGTCAAGTCGGTCAAACCGTGCGAAGTATGGAGCGGCGGATCGCTAGTGTCGAATAATACAGGTTTCATTTTAACTGGTTGAATGTTAAATAACTGTTTGTAAGGTGTAGGAATCGGACAACATTGAAAGCTCCATTAATTAATGCCTTGCATGCAAAACGCTCCTTGCGTTGGACACTACACATACATAGGTGTACATAAGTGGTGCTTACAGCCAGTCCAAGGAGACACATCATTACCATACCTAGATTACAAGACAATTCCTTGTAGTTAACGTCAGTTGTATTTTAATTTATTACTGTTATTACCATTCGTTATTCTTATCTCACTTGCATAAATATTATTCATCAAGTATGGGCTGTTTCAAAACTACCTGATGAAAGTATAAATAAACCCTGATCAAGTTAAATTCTAAGGCAATCAGTCAGTAAATGGAATTAGTAACACATTAATCTATATTTTTATAAAGTTTAAACTTCATATTATCTCAATACTTTCTCATTTTCATCAATAAACATTATTAAATTGTAATTGAAAAACCATCGACGAACCTTGAAATTAAAATAAACTTCAACTGTCAAATGAAAAATATCTTTAAGGTGATTTAAAATTGGAATTTCGATTGAAGTATTCAAACAATTAAATCAAAGTACTCAATTTGTAAATGCGACAGCATCTGATCCATTTGTTTACATTTTAATCAGATTCTTTTGGAATAGATAATAGCTATTAGAATCATACATCACCTGGTCCAAGTATTGCTTTAGTGAATGTCGAGATATATTATGATTGTGAAGTGGACAATCTTAGCCAGATACAAATTTACGCCAAACTGAATTCTGACTATGCTCCCAAGAATTGCCTTTAGTCTAACTTTGTGGTAGGAAACTCGGTCCAAGCAACATCCGTTGACGTCACTATCCGATCTCTTACCAGCTATGCTACTATTAGCAGATGCGGCCTGCTATCTGTCTGCGTCATGCTTGTTTTGCTATTTATTGACCTGAAAAGCTTGGCTTTAGATATCTTTAGATACTATCCCAAACAGTAACAGCGATGCGGAGGAATTTTTCGACGCCATATTTTACTTGTTTGTTAACAGTTTTAGTTAAATTAAGACATTATATTTTTACTTTATTAATAAGTTAGGAAGGTAAAGTAGTTATTTATGTACAGTTTTTAATTCTTAATAAATGGATGCTTTTAAAACAAACTAGTCATAGGAGAGGTAATATAATTATGGTTTCTCACAGCATATTTCGTGAGAGGACTTGACTTGTGTGTGTGTGTGTGTGTGTGTATGTTTTAATGTCCACTTATATCTCAAATTTTTGACTGCCCTGTTGGTCTCATGGTTGCAAGCGCGACTGCTGAGCGTGGGGTCCTGGGTTCGAGTCTCAGGTCGGACAAAGTGTAATTGGGTTTTCCATTAGGAATTTCTTAGTACCTAACAACCCGGAGTTAGGAAGTTGGCAATTTAATACTCCCGTGCCTCTAAAAGCACGTAACGCCGTTGGTCCTATGCCTGATCTCTCCCCGGTCGTGTCGGATTGCCATACCATCCGACTATGAGAGTAAAGGAACAGAGAGTGCACCTGTGTTTACGCACACACTTGTGCTCTATAATATCTCCTGCGCACCTGGCTAATCTCCGTTGAGATTGGCCACCGTGACCGAAATCGGTCGGGAGGCCTGTTACATCACAAATCTTAATTTTTGTTAATTTATGTCTTTCATTTTTTATATAAAATTAATCGCCTTAATAAGAACAAATTGAAAATTTAATAACAATACCAGTTACCTATTATAGCCTAATTGCGGGGCAAAGGAAGAGCTTCTTCTGATGCATAGAAGGCAGTTTTATTTATATCATACTTATACCTAATGCATCATTGCACTATACAAGGTGTAAAAGAATAAACGCAAGTCCTAAAAGTATTTTGTTCATAATTGACTACTGAATCAATTTCAGTAACTTTTAATAAACTTAAGGTATTTATTTTTAATTTTGTATTTTGCCATACCTACTGATCGAAGATTGAGCCAAAGAAAATTAAATCTTATTTCAAGGCAATAAGACTCAATTTTAAATGCATAATGTAATTCCAGGGTCAACACGATTTTTAGTTATCTCTAAAAAGAAGTAATTTAAAAAAAACCACTTCAAAAAGAAATTAACTCAAAATTATGAAATAACTTTAATTTCGGAAGTCGGTGTCTTGGGATCTGTATTTTAGTTTTAGTTTTTTGCCACCGACTTCCGAAATTACGTTTTTTTATCGTAATTTTTAATTTTAAATAAAAACTGGAATATTTGTTTGTAATAAGTAGGTAGATAATAGTTTTGTTGTAAATATTGCACTAGAATTTGACCAAGGTTTTGAGATGTTTTCCCTTTGATACTGCACCCGTAGCTCGTATCAATAAGCCACGAAAAAATGGTCACGATCTGATTAATAGTTGCGGAGAAATAAGTGGACAAACATACATACATACATCTATTACATTTTGTATATTTGTTTGGAAGCCTTAATAGATTGTCATAAGTGAATATAATGCAGTTCCAATAATATTACATACATCCTCCTTTTTTTTGAAGTCGGTAAAAAAATGTTTTGGTCATTGTATTACGATTTTAACTCAATACCCTAATTGGGGTCTTGCGTTAATTATGTTACATATTGTATGCAGCGTCAGTATACTTTTGCTTAGTTAAATTTAAACAGCATACACTATCTATACAGATGCTTAGTGGTAACAATTATGTTTTGCAAGGTTTAGTTCGAGCTCGAACTAACTTCTTGAGCTCTTGCTAACAGTTTGATTAAGGGCCTGACGGTTCCCAAGTCGAGGGCTTCCTTATAAACTTGACTACCGTAGCTTGCTGGAGTACCTATTTGTATCTTATTTACAATGTAAAGGAGAATTTGTGCTCGTTCTTTGGGATGAATACAAAATATGACGAGTGCGTGTGAATTTTTACATATTTTTGCTGTAACTGATCTACTCTCAATTCTTGAGTCATATGAAATGAACATAAGACTGCAACATCGAAAGGGGAGTTTGTTGTTATGATAACCATTTTATTTTTTTAAGAACGTATGATCCGTCTAATCACAGAATGCTCAAATATAAACAGAAATCACTCTTTTATGGCTAATACTTTCTAATCTACAACTGTCCTGTTTCACAATCCATACAAAACTGGGCTCTGTACAACATTTAACCACTTAAAATTACTTTTATGATATAACCGTTATTTCTAAATGTTGTCAAACTAAAATATTACATCGAGTCGCCATAACGAAAAAAAAAACATTTATTTGTTTGATACAATATTAGTATTTTGTATATTGACAATGTTGCCACAGTGAATGTTATAATTCGGTATAAAAAATAATACATTAAAAAAAAACAAAGAAATCACGACACAGAGTTAGGTAGTACCTGAAGTCAAACGTACCTACGGTAACTCTTGATCAACGAAATCCACCCTTACTGTTACAATATAAAGGCGATATAAACTGTAAAAGTCAAATTCACCTAGACCCTAGAAAAGCAATGACAGTACGTTAGTTTGTAAAAAAAAACCTCCACATGGTTTATCCGATCAATACAAAAAGGAGCGAATGGTGCAGCCATTAAAGAGATTGTGTTTTAAAATCCATCAATATATACTAATGTATGAAATAGTTAACGACATTGTAGGATTATTTTGATCAGATGTATTATTTTTAGTGTTGTTTAGGTAGCTATGTCAATCATCATATTATTGCTGTTTACTTTTGCTTTATAATACACAGTAGCTAGGTAAATAATTTTAGCAAAGCTAGCTTGCTTGATTACACAGAAAAACAAACCATAAATAAAAGTCATAGCAAAAAATATTACAACAAAACAAAAACTCTTGTAACGCTACTTAGTCACTTAGTAAGTTAGTTTTTCCTGAAAAAGTTGTGTAATGCAGTGGTCATTTATCTCGAACGCCAGCCGCATATGCCGTCGCGTCTGCCCGTAGCATCGTATTTTGTATTTGTTCCATATCTGTCGTTGCCGCTATTATAATCGGCTTTATGCGAGTTTGGCGCGCTGTATCTATTGGTACCTATTCGTTTTGTTGTGTGGTGTAGGTTTTTGTGTTGGGACATAAATAGGAACGTTATTATTCATTTGTTTATTTTCAACAATAAATTAATCGATAAGGGCTCATTCACGAAGACGATTCGTTTTTATTGACGAATCGTCTTTTTTCACGATCCGTTTTTTTTTGACGGCGGCTATCCTTCTTAAATCCCCGTGTTCACACGCATCACGAAACTTGAAAAATGTCGGACACGTCTTAAATCACGTATTGTCTTTTAAAAAACACGAATCGTGATTTTTTGTGACGGATTTGCTGATGCGCTCGCCGGCCCGCCTACGCCCGCCATCCAAGACTAAACTCTGAATCACGAAACGAATGTGAACAGCAATTCGGATATTTGACCAAATCGTGATAAAACACATCCGTCATGACGTATCGTGTTTTATGACGAATCGTCAATGACGGAATCCGTGTGAATGAGCCCTAAAATTTTCGATGACCACAAATATGTTGTGGTCTTAATTTGCAAAATAGTTTTTCAACCTTATTGCTTAGAAATTATATTTTATTTTTCCATAAATACTATTCTTGATCTCATTTAAAAATACGTTTACTTTTCAATCGAAGTAGTAAATATATTGCAAACGATAATAAAGTTTATGTTTGAAAGTTAAGGTTTAGAATCAAGTTATATGCAAATCGCGGCCACTTGAGCGTGGTTTTGTTCCTAATCTTTGATCTAGTGCTATTGTTGATCGAAGTCTTACAGCCTCGAAAGCTTTACAAAGACCAACTATGTTGAAAGCGTTTATGGGTCTTGGGCTTTGAATACTAACATTAATAAACTATAGTAACAACCACAGATATATATAGACCTAGACAACAGGACTGAGCGCGAAAGTGGCGGATTACGATTTTTGAAAGTAAGCTGGTGCGATTTTTGGCACGCGAAATAGTTGCTCTTGCGTTACAGATATAGATATAACTAGATCTATATCTGTGGTACCAACTGAAGGGTTAGTTGTTAAATAATAACAGCCACACTGATCGATCGAATGTTATGGTTAGGTTGGGTTGTGGGTGGCTTGTATCAAGACCCCTTCGAGCATCTGAAAGCACGGAGGGGTCTTAAGCCGTTAAGCCGGTTAAACTGGAAGCCGTACCCAACATAGTTCTTCCAATAAAGAAAAAAAATTTTAGATTTAGATTTTAAAACAATTTTTAAATCTATTAATTTGGACTGTTTGCTACAAAAATAAATATAGATTAGAAGAAGCTTTATGCCCTGCACACTTTTAACCTTGCATATTGTGCTTGTTCAAACACTCTCTGGACTTTTACCACCATTAGGTCTATACTTGAGTGACATAAAACTTTATGATTTTTTTATATTCTTTTATAATTCGAATTATACGTTCCTTATTTTATATGTTAAATATATATTTTATCAATCAATTATTTATTCATAATACCTATAAATGTTTTCATTAAAATTAATTTAATAATTAATTTTCTTTCTTCAGGGGGATTACCCCCTTTTAACTGAGTAGACATTTCCTTATCTATTCTTATGCATATGTAGATTAGTAGAAGACTAGTTACTCCATTACTCTGACTCCACATTGTATCGTTTACCGACCTATCTGTTTCATAACTTCCCAGACCAATAAACAAGTCTCAGTTCGGTTTATTTGCAACACCAGTTCAAAAGCATGCAAAGCAAGTGATCAACATTCTACAAGGGTACCTTGTTTATGCAAACTAAATTTTCACCTCTTCCATGTTTCCAATCCCAGGAGAAACTATCAAAACGAACATGGATATTAACCGTCGCTTCGCAAATTCGATTTACCTTTTTCTATCAATGTTTACCTCGATAAACAAGTTTGGGTTATACTAAATTGCTGTCAGTACCCGAAATAATTTCATATTCTATATCTTGTTTGTTCTTTCTTTTATTTACAAAGTTAATCTTTATTCTTCTTTTTACATAAAGAAAAGCTTTTCATGATTCTACTTTAGTTGTAACTTGAGAAAAACGGCTTGTTCTCAGGCGCAGGATTAACAACCGAATTTAAATTATGTAAAGTACAGACTATTTAAATCCCAAATCCTGTTGCTATGTAATTTGTATGTTCATTAATGAGGTTTGAACAGTCATTACCATCATCCTACCTGACATTTGGCATTTTCTTACGTAGTTAAAAAGGGATTGAAATCATAACTCTAATATTACTGCGACATCAGTCCAACCTTTGTGAAGTGTGTGGACGACGAAAATGATTTCCCTAAAAAACTCACTTTCATAAAACAAGTGAATAGAGGATTGAGAACCTAAAAAAATACCTTTGATTTTGTGTAAATTGTAGAGAGAGTATATCCAGTCGCGGTTATTGTAATGATTTCGATCTCAAAATGAATAAAAAGCAAACTCATTTTCTCGTCGGTCTTCATTTTGTTAATCATGACTGTCAGTTACTTAAACGCTGTCAGTTGTTTAAAAGTTCTCTTCATTACGAATATCGAGCACTGGAAATGGCGTGTGCTTAGAGCGACTATGACAAAAGGGGATTTAAGATTATTTAATATGAGAATTTCGGTGAAAATAAATGGTATTAATACCAGGAAAGAGAATAAGGAAAATTGATTAGCATAAAAAATTGAGATTTGTGGTGTCCTTCAAAAAGGTATAATAAAGTGCGTCTTAATTCCAGGGTTACCGTTATTTAGGTCTTCCCAAGAAAATTACCGAATTAAAAAAAAATACAATAGTATCACAGGTTTGTAAGGCTTATCCTTCTTTTTAGGGTTCCGTGCATCAAAAGGAAAACGGAACCCTTACAAGATCACTTCGTTGTCCGTCTGTCTGTTCGTCTGTCAAGACTCTTTTTCTCAGGGATGAAAATAAAATACCTGAGTATTTTATATTCATTTCATCCCTGAGAAAAAGATACGATCCCTGAGAGAAAGAACTCCACGGGATTGCAGCGTGGAGCAGTAAAAAAATCAAACTTCTAAGTCAACGCAATAGATATAGGCATTTATGTTCCGTTTATGCCGCATATTTTGACACTCGCAAGGGAATCAAAACCTATAGGGTACTTCCCGTTGACCTAGAATCATGAAATTTGGCAAGAAACAATTTCATGTAGCACAAGTAAAGGAAAAATTCCGAAAACCGTAAATTTGTAGTTACCTACATATTTATACGGAACCAGCGGTGCGCGAGTCCGATTCGCACTTGACCGATTTTTATCTAGACAATAGACCTAAACAAAATAAATCCATCCATCACAATTACTGTTATTTTAGGCGGTAGCCTAGCTATGTAATTTTATTAAATGCTTCATACATCACGCACATAAAGTATACACTCTCATTTTCCTTCTCTTACAAATAAAATACCCATCTATAATATCGATATCTGAGATAATATCTAGACCGTAGTACTGTGACATAAGACACAATATATCCTCAATCCAATTTCGATTGTCTTCAGGAAGGTCTCGGAACGCCAGATATTTCCCTACTCGATAAATTCAAGTTGGAGTCTAACAACTGGACTGTCTACTTGGATTATCTGATAGCTTGCAGCTTAGTGCTTGAAGTTATTGCACAGCATAGACACTTAAGCAACATGTTTTGTTGCTTAGATTTGGATTCTTGAAGTACATTTTTTACTCTGTGTACGCCAAGATTTAAACCGGATTTGAGTTGACCGAAAAAATTAGTTGCTTTCTTCGTCTTAAATTAATTTGGTAATGAATATTCCTAATGTTATTGAATCATGGTAACGGTATTTCAGAGCGAATCAATAATACATATATTTATTTAATAACCAACTTATATTAAAAGTTTGCATATTTCCATAATCTAACTCATTATTTTGACTCAATTTCCCGAACCACGTTTTCAATAAATTCGTAAAAATCCGGACGCATAAAAAACAAAGGCAATGTGTTATCCGTTGAAAAAACATGTCCGACCAAACACGGTTCATTAAAACAAACCTAATCCTATTGCGGAAATTGTGATGGCGTGTCGGGTGGAATCGTGCGGTATCGGGCGAAGTCGGACGATGTCGGGCGGTGTCGCGGTGGCCAACAGTGCGGTGTGGTGCGGTTGCTACACTCCCGCTTAAAAGTCACTTACTTAACTTAAAGTAACCTTTGATTGTCTGGTCCGTTGCATGGGGTACATTATCTACTCTACGCAGTGGCATGCTGTCATTGAAGTACATGCTTATAACATAAATGTTTTACCATAAGTGTTTAGTAGAAAACTTTCACAGGACTACAGCACAGATTACTAAATAGTGACTACAGACTGAAATACCTAACTGGAATGTGATTATAACAGCAATTAAAGGATGATATGAAAAACAATCACCATCTTTTTTACTATAATTAATTAAAACTGACCGATTGATTAATAGCGTTGTGCGTTTTTAAATCGTCAATCTGTATCTCTCGTTTAATTTATATTTATTGAAATACTTAATTGTTATACAAATTACACAATTAAAATAAACACCAGACTGTTTACAATCAGTTTTTCAGGATTAATATGCGAAAATATATTTTAATTTATGATTAATATTATGTTAAACACCAATGAATAAAAATGACATCATTTTAATTATCTTGCGATGGATTTTATTAATATAATCGCAAATATCCGTGTGCGGCGTACCGAGATAACTGGCTATCGCACAGACAGTTCCATTATATTTTGCCGCCCGGCAATTTATTTCCCAGCGCTTTTTGTTGGCGATGCTTGTAAACTATGAATAGCGGAATCAATTTCAGTGTGCACTCGAAACCAAATGAAAACCAATACTTGTACATCAGTTTATACGTTACAGCAATCATTTTGAGTTTCTAATTGTTCGCAGATTCGTTGAAAAGGAAAACATGGGCTGGACAAGGATATACAAAACGATAAACCTACAGTATGTGATGAAACAGCGGGTGAAGTAAATGTTGTTAGTGACAGCGTGGTTTTAGCCATGTATCGCAAAGTAATATATGCAGCGGTGGCCGCGCTGACACTGCAAATAATTGGTGCAGCGCGGCTGATGTGCCCGAGTGACCCTAACTGCGTTTGCGGCGGCACGCTCGCCGTTGAACTCAATTGCAACATCGATGGTGAGTGCACTTAAATGTTGACGCTTACGAATGCCTTTTAAAGCCGCGTCGCAAGTTTCGCAGCGTGATTTCAATTTTTCTTCACACAAACTTCCTTCCCCACTTTCTATTACGACACCGTAAGCGCATTACGTCATGTTCGATTTTAATGTCGCGTTTTAAGTGTCGTATATTTCAGCAGTATTTTTACTAACGTAAAATAAACTTTTCAGGTCGAACAGTAAAAATAAATTTACTGCCAAACATCTACATAAATATTAAATGTGAGAACGCATCGAGTCTCGACTACAGCAAGTTACCAAAATGTGCCAACAACATGAGTTCATTTAAATCTGTCAGTTTTAAGGATTGTCCATTGCCAGCGTCCTCATTCAAAGATGTGCTGACGAGCATGGGAGTATCGAAGACAATGGCACTGATATTCCAGAATGCAAAAAACCTGTCAGGATACTTTGACAGGAAGCACTTTGCAGGATTACAAGACTTGACAAAGTTACTTTTGTCGATAAACGGGATCACTCATCTTCCAGACAATTTGTTTATGGATATCAATAAGTTAACATGGCTCAACATAAGATCGAATACCATAAACCTCTCTGAAGAGTTGTTCAAGCCATTAGAAAAGCTAGAAACTCTAGAAATTAGTCATAATCACATGACCAATATTTCTTCGAATTTATTTTCTCATTTATCTTTCTTAAGAAAACTTTCCCTGTGGCAGAGCAACGTCACCTGGTTTTCTAAAGATCTTTTTACAGGCGTCGACGTTCTCGAAGAATTAGATCTCAGTTCTAATGGTCTTAACGAACTTCCTGCGTCAATATTTAAGCCCTTAAAGAAATTAAAGAAACTGACGTTATTCTCAAACAAATTTTCATCGCTACCACAGAATTTGTTCCGAAATAATGCGGAACTGGAAACAGTGGTGATACTAAACAATGACGTCAAACTGAAGGAGCTACCTAAATACCTTTTTGGGGATTTGCCAAACTTGAAGCAAATATATATTCAGAGAAGTGGTTTGGAGACCGTGCCGTACGACGTTTTTGCCAATTCACCGCTAATTACGAACATATCACTAGCATACAATGACCTTTCAACCTTACCGGAAGCCATTTTTAACGATCAAATAAATCTTCTCGAGCTGGACTTGAGTTATAACCGATTGAGCGAGCTGAAGCCTAAATTGTTTTCATCTTTAGTGAGATTGGAAAGGCTCAAATTATGTCATAACTCTCTTATGGAAATATCTGGGTAAGTAAAATAAATTCTTGTGAGCTCAATATCCTTTTATACAATTATCGGGTATGTGACGTAATTTACTTTTATTACAGCCAAACCTTTTCGTCGCTACTTAGCCTAATATACTTGGAAATGGAGCATAATAATTTGAAAACGATTTCGTCGTATTTGTTCAGTAACAATAAACAAAGAATGTCAATATCATTGGCTTACAATAAACTTGATTTCGAAGACAAAGAGTTGACAAACAATTCTTGGATGGTGAAAAGGGCGTCGCCTTTTGCCCACACCTATAATTTGAAGCTATTGAACATAAGTCACAATGAATTTAAAGTGGCTTTCGAGGACTGGTGGGTGAATGGGCATGAGAATTTAGATATTAGTCACAATAATATACAGAACCTTTGGGTAAGTGTTTAAAGTAATTCAAACACAGGGTCAAATTAAATTAGGTAGCGAGACTGCACAGAAGTGATAAGTATTAATATCTCTGCATGATAAAATAATAAATAAATAAATTAGACAATTTTTTTCTTGGGGTCACCGACCGCAATTAGTGTAGTCACTTGAAATATCAGTTAAAAATCATCTTTTTACTATGTAAACTTCACAGACTTGATGAGTGAGTTCGTTTAGTTCTGTCGTGTTCAGATATATCGATATCTGAAAACAACAAAACTGAAAAAAAAAACAGATTTACATACTTTAAGTAACAATTCAACCAGTGGTCGTTGAACCCCAAAAGAAAACCATCAAATCTTTTATGTTTTTATTTTGTAGTGTTTCGATATCGATACCTATCTCGTCGCAGAGTTTCGCTAGCTGCTTTAATTTGACCCTGTAGATGTTTTTGTAAGAAAACTCTTGTGGGTAATTTAAAATAATGTGTTATGTTACAGACTGATGAGGAGGCTTTAAAAAATTACCGAAACGTCATGAAAAAACCCATGAAGAACGTATGGATTTCTAAAAATCCTCTCAACTGTGGATGCGAGAACTATCTATTCATTGATTATATACTAGAATATACAAAAACTAAGGTGGGTTGTAGATTTGAGAAACTATCGTTCATCATCATCATCATTTCAGCCTCTGCTGGACGGCCTCCCCCAATTTCGGGAGAGTTTGCCATAATCGCCACGCTTGGCAGGCGGGTTGGCGATCGCAGTATGGTATGATGGTGTAATGCATAGAGAACGCTGCTGCCCATTCTCCGGTCTCCCTTAGTCGCCTTTTACGACACCCACGGGAAGTATGGGGTAGTGCTATTGTTTAAGTCCGGCACCACACAGACAGAAACTATCGTTCCGAAATTATATTTAAATATACATACTTATATAGCGCGAAATACAACTAATACACACTCAATTGTTCCAGATTGTCGACTTGAGACATGTGCGGTGCCCACTATGGGCTAAAGAAGCCTGTTACATGAGATTCACAATTCTAATTACGCTCATGACCATCGTTATATCACTATACACAATTATTTTAATAGTATTCATAATCTATAGGAAGCAAATTAATTCGATTGTCAAGAAAAAATTAAATACTTTCCATCCTTCAACTCCAAAAAAATGTAAGGGTAAGGGATTCAGAATTAACCTGGATTTCTGTCCTCAAGATGAAGAATTTGTAACACGAGAAATGTTACCAATCATGGATAACACGGAATGCCTGAAAAGTCTAATCCCCCCGATAAAGCGAACAGAATATAAAGACAGTTGTTTTAAGAAGTCGGCAAATTTTAAACGATACGTGAAAGATGTGAAACCACGAGCCAGAATCGTCGTGTTCTCATCCAACTACTTAACCCAACGTTTTGGTCACGTCGACATCAAGAAAATACATAGTGAAATGTTGAAAGCTGAAAACACCGTTTATGTTTTCGCCGATATCGGTCCGGAGAACTCGATATATGCATTTCTGGAAGAACAACGTGATGTTCGGAGGACACTAAAGTGGGATGAAGAATACTTCTGGACGAAATTGCTCTTTATGCTAAAAGATTTTGTACTAGCTGATGAACCAAAACAAATGAAGGAAATATTTATCGCTCCACCGGAATCCTTCGTGGCTGCAAATCTGAAATCTCTTTCTCTGTCAAATCTACCGGAATGGCCCAACGTGTACGATGTGAACTCCCAGGCACACAGTTTCAACACACTGACATACAGTCAAGTTTAGTTACACTCTCTATACTTAATTTAGCGAGGTAAAGACTGACTTCTCCGCTACGATAACATCTGAACTCAATCATAGTTTTCGAATCTTCATTTCTTTTATATCGTTATGTTAAGATGAAGTAGTACTAAATACGAATACGGCTCGTATAAAATTTTTATAAAACTATTTTATCATGTAAAAATTAGGGTAATAACTTATTGTTTGTAAACAGTTACTGTGAATAGTAAGCAAACCCACTCGTTGTACTGCGGTTTAACCATGTGGTGCCTACTTCAAAGAAGTGTGTATCATCAATAACAAAGGCAAATGTAATCAATATGTAAGCGTTTATTTTAAGTAAGTGTAAATAAATTTAATGAAACATTAATATAAACGAAAACATTGAAGTTTCCTGGAAACTGCATGTTGTTAAGAGTTGTAAACTGCAGCTTATAATAAAACCTGTAATTTAACAACAAGCTCGTATTTTATTTTGCCTGCAGCCTTTCAGAAATAATTATTTTTGAGTACACTCTTGTGTTTAACGATTCATTTAATAGGAAAGTATATTTTTATTTTAAAATTCTGTATTTATTCCATAACTTTCGGCAGATAAATTCATACGATAATATTAACGAATCAGTCGACGATCTTTTTCGTTCAAAAACTTCTAAAGAATGCATTATGTATGCTTAAGTATGTTTGTAAGCACAGAAGACTATCAGAATAACATAAACATTCACTGTTTAATATTATTGACTGATTGGTGATCGCAGTTTGTTGTTGTCTAGCAAACCTCTCGACTTTATCCTTCAACCGATATTTTAACACCTACTAGTATGGAATAGCTGAGCTCCGGCAACAGTAATTGACCTCTTGGTAAAAAGAGCTCGTCGGGTGAAGTACCAACTACAAAACCGATGCCTTTCCGCTGCTAAACTACGTTGCTGGTGCCTTCTTCAGGCTTCAAGGGTATGGAACCTGGTGTAATTACAAGTGCACAAGTGTACAAGTGGGTCATTATAACTTTGACTTTGAAAAGTATAGAATATTATTTATTGTTGTTGTAGGTAGTTAGTAGTTAACAAATAAAGTATGGAATGTAGTACCTTCGATGTTTCTGGTTTTACCAGATGTTCACTATGTGAGATATTTTTATCCACTTACCACAAGTTAAATATATCAACCAGTCAATGTACCGTTTGATGGAACCCTTAAAAAATGCTACCAGATTACCGTCATTCCGATCCGATCACATACGTTATTCTATCGACCTCAGAAGCCCTATCAATTAAAGAGTTAATTGAAAGGGTGGATGGCGTGGTATTGATTACTCTAACCTTCGAAGTAGACATTTTTCCACATAAAACCTTATACTGATCGGTATCTTCGTTGTAATAAATAAAAGTCGTGTTCATTGATTTTTTAATGTTTCTTACTTAAATGATATTGAAGGGTTATTCAGACACTGTGTGAATGTACTTTTATGTTTGTCGTTAAAAATAACGGTAAAGAATATTATAATATAGTTCAGACAGGAAAATTAAATAATACCTAATTATCTGAACCACACAACAACTCTGGTAATCAATCTATGATAAACAGTTATATAATATGATTTCAAAGATATGATTCAAGAGAGTCTATCCATTTATGTTCAAATTAAATTATTGACTATTCGAACGCAATTCAATCACAAATACGGTGAGCCTATAACCCAAAAGTCAATAAGCAATATAAAAATCAACATCAATATCGCATGGGAATAAATTGCGAGTGACAGTTGGCCGAGAACCTCCATCAATGTTAAACCAAAACCATAGCAACAAGCAAGCGAGGGGTGCTGAGCGTAGCCGAGTTGAGCCGACGGAAGCCGAGAAGACCCGAGCACCGGTGAAAATATAACGGCACTTTTATATCGGCAATAAATTGTCGGTTATGAAAACCTACGTATGTACAATGTGCTGGTAATGGTCGTGAATAATAAGCATGTACTTTTTATTTGGAATAGGTTTTTATGAAATATTACATAGATTTGATGAAAATATATAGGGCAATTATTCCCTCACTCTTTGGGTCATAAAAATGCCACTGATGCCGCGATTAACGTGGCATATAAAACATGAATTTACCTAAAAAAAATGGTACAAGCCACTTGTAAAAATAAACTTTTTTGTTTCGGATCGACGGTTTTATAATTTAATTTTGCTTTTCTTGATTGGACCTAGTAGGTAAGCCTTGTGATAGCGGCATCAGTGTAAAGCAGTTTTCTAGAAGAGCGAAGACTGTCGCATGCGGCCGTAATGTCCAATCACAGAGCGTTTTTTGACACCTTATAATGACAAACACTGGTGAAACTAACAGAGGGGCTTGGCCAAATAATAACAGCCGCACGGATCGATCGATCAGGTTTAGCTACGCTTGCCGTGGCTGGTCCGTGGATGGGTGACCGTCTTCACATACCAAGACCCCTCCGCGCCTCGGAAAAAACCTTAAGCCGTTGGTCCCAGCTGTCATTCTTGGATATTTGACAGTCGTTACGGGTCGTCAGAAGCCCGAAAGTCTGACAACCAGTCTTACCAAGGGTTTTTTACCCAGTTACTGGGTTGTGGAGGTCAGTTAGGCAGTCGCTCCATGTAAAGTACTGGTATTCAGTTGCATCCGGTTAGGCTGGAAGCTGACCCTAACATAGTTGGGAAAAGACTAGGCAAATGATGACTGGTGAAAATACTGATTTTCATGACGTCCGTTATAAATATGACGGAAATGCTCTCCTAGGAACCCGTAGCTTAAGTACACTTGGGACACTAGCAAGTGGGTCATGGTTTGGTCAATGTATTCGAAGTATTTTCCTGTGTGGTCGGACATGCTACCAAATCTACCTATAATAATTCAAATAATTTGCCCGCACAAAAGAGAGAAGAAGTCTATTACAGCAACATTTTAAAGTCTTCACAAATAGGTATTTACAGCTTTTAAATTAGTATGAAAAAGTACTGAAAACCAACTGTCAGACTTGAAACCACTGTTACTACATAAAAGTCGTTAAAATCACATAAAGCTAGAACAGATTGGTTTTCAAGATCACTATCTACACTTCGACAAATGGAGCTTTCTTTTAATGGCTTTCAACACTGCAGTGAAACTACTTTCTTTGATTCAATAAACGTTTGATACTAGCATTTTCTTCATTACTGCAAATGCTTTTGCAGTCAAATACCTACATTTCACAAAGTATAAAATACGTAAACCCGCACCTTAATTGTGTAACACACTCACTATCAATCACAAACTGCATCTTTTTGAACGATATTGCTCAACCATTGCTTCATATGTTCGAAAAATTGGTCTGCTCAACAACGTAAATAACGCAATGAATGTTGTTGAACTGTCAAAATGAAAGCCATCGCTACTGGCGCCGATTCTGTTGTTCACAAACTAAACTAAATTTAAGTTCATGCGTCTTTTTCTTTCTATTTCATTAAGAAAAGAACAGAAGATAAATATTAGTTTAGTCCTGTCAAATTAGTCAGCGCCTGACGTAAATTGACGTATTTTTGATAGCCAATTTTTTAATCTCGTCTAAATTGTCTATGGAGTATCTTAATTTGACAGGACTAAACTAATATTTATCTTCTGTCCTTTTCTTAATGAAATAGAAAGAAAGAGATGCATGAACTTAAATTTAGTTTAGTTTGTGAACAAGAGAATCGGCGCCTATGTGTGTTAATCACCCCACTGGAACTACTAATATAAAGGTTAAGAGCCCGCATATCCATTAGCTTATTGCTAGGAACCATTGGCAACTACCAAAAAAGCCAGTTAGTTTCGATGAATTCTATTGATATTAATTTCAACTAAAGTCTGATTTATATGGTACGATTTAATAGCCTGTGGCATGCCATAGGTTGAAGCAACAATAAAAGTTACGACGTCTAGACAGAGTTTAGACGATGCAAGTCATTTGTTGCTTCAATTTTATTTTATGTCACGGGCAAGAAATTTGTATCGTGTGAACGGGGCTTTAAAGTACCAGTCCGTAACAGTGACACATCGAATTATATGAAAAATTGGGGATTGTTAAGCGTCTTCTCTACCGCTCACTACCCTTTTAAAGTTCAAAGTGTCATATTTACGGCTGCTATGCAGGGAAATTGGGACATCGGCGCGTATGCTATAATCATGAGTTCAGCACATAATTATATATCTTAGCGTAGAAATTTTTCGTTGGTGTGTAAAATAAAATCCGCTGTTTCATAGAAAAGTGCAAAATTTATGGAACAGCAATTTTTTTTAAATGACCGTCGTTAAATTTCTACCCAACCCTTTTTCTACCTTTTTTTTTAGATTCAGAATCATGTACTAAATCCACGGTGACAGCTTGCGCGTTGATGTCCATGCCACTCCATATTGTACAGACGCCAGCACATCAAGTTACTACAATCTGTCAAATTTCTTTAATAGATTTTCAACTTTATCGCTACAGCATAAGGTTCAAGGTTGATTAGGAAAAATTGACAGTTTCGGGTAGCTTGATGTGCTGGCGTCTGTACTATAGTTGCAAAACTTCTGAAAAATTCCGAATAATTCCGGAATACTTCTGGGAAAGTTTCATTGAATCAGAATTATTCAAAATGAGTGCGCCGGCTGCTACCGCCGCGCTGGCGCCGCGCCGCGCGCGGCGCGCCCGACTGCCACGAGTCGTACGTGCAGGCGATGGCGGTGCGGGGTGCGGTAAGAGGGGAGATGCTCCCCGGAGAAGTTTTCCCCCCCGCGAGAAAGATTCGTACCCCGCAATCGAATGTTTCCGCCGAATATTTCGCCCGAATAATTCAATGGGAATAAACGTGTTTGTTTGTGGTGTGGTGAGTAAGTTAATTATTGTTCAGTGGCACATACGTAAGTAAAATATAAATGTTTATTTTATTATAAATGGGATTAATTAATTATGTTGATATTTTTATAGGTAAGTAGATTTGTTAGCCTGCGATTAACAGGATTTTTTTTCTTTTGATTTTAGGTAGGTACCTACTTATTTCAAAATCGAATGCTATTTTTATAAATGTCAGTTGTGGAATAAAAAACCAGGCCTAGCATATTTGATTTGTTTTTTGAAATAGGGTTTAAGGGACACGCATGCGCAAACGGCACGGCGCCCGGCCCCCGCGAGCCCCGCGCCCAGTCGCGCTCGCGCTGCCCATGACGTGACGTTGCGTGTGCTTGAAGGCTCGTACACACAGGCGCGACTTGTCGCGCGACACGTCGCGTGGCGATTCTGCGATATTATCGCGCCGCAACACCTTTCACACAAGCGCGACGCGAATCGCGGCGCGACGCCATACAAAATGAACATTTAGTATGGTGTCGCGGCGATATCGCGGCTACATGGTGTCGCGCTACTCGACACGGTCGCGGCGCGACAAGTCGCTCCAGTGTGAAGTGTCACGCGCGTTTCCATAGAAATTGTTCTACGGATATATAGGTACCATAACCATACACTTAATATACATACCTCTCACAACACAACAAGGGTCAGTTCACACCGAGACGCGATGCGACGCGCAGTTGTCAAGATAGCAATACAATTATAGACCTTATCTACTACACAAAAAGATACACAATTCAGTGGGGTGGGCCGCGCGGCCGCGCGGCGTAGCTCGCCGTAGTAGGAACTGAATTGTGTACCTTTTAGTGTATTATAAGATCTATAATTGTATTGCTATCTTGACAACTACGAGTCGCGTCGCGTCTCGGTGTGAACTGACCCTAAAGATAATATAATTTACAACTTCCAAGCGCGAAATAAGTAGTAAGGTCGATTTTCCAGGTTTTTTTTGACAATTGAAATATTCCCAAAGTTTCGGAATATTTCGGAATACTTCCGAAGTATTCGACGGGAATGATTCGGAATTTTTCCCGCCAGCATCTATAGTCTGTACATATCTACAACAAAAAATACGCCACGTTCCCACGACACGGGCTCATTAAAAGTAAGTACTACATGTTCCAGCAAAGTATGTTCCATATTAATTTATACCAGGGACTCGCAGCCTATAATACTCCGGTCATACAGCACACACATTCAAAAGTATCAGTAAATACCATCAACCCGCCAACATACTCTCAATCACGTTGCGGTAACAGAATGCAATAATGATTCAGTTTTAACTGATCGTAATTCTACGATCTGATGTTTGGTAGGCGGTTACATTAGCGTTGGGATTGCTATTAACTGTACCTACATATGTAGTTTTAATTAAAACTGATAAATGATAATGATAAATGATTTATTTTCTGTAAGTAGGTATTTTACAAACACTTTTACACGTCAATCATATTTTTTAACTAGATGAGGTCGGTGTTTCCTATCTGGCTACTCTGAGAAGAAAGGCCGAAACAAACTGAGAGGTCACAGTCTCTTTTAAAGTCCAGACAAAATCTTGGTCAGATCGTGTGAAGACTATGTAGATTGGTGTCTGAAATGGTCTTTTGAGGAAAGAACACCACAGATTGAGCGGACCTGTCCAATCAGTGCACGCATTTGTCAATAATCCTGCAGCTCAACTCAGAAGTTGAGGAGCTCAACGACTGGTTCTCATGTATCTATGGATGACACTTAACTAAAAGACTATGGTTATATCATAAGCATAATGGATATGGATTATCGTAAGTATATATCCATAGTTTCTGTGATAATGGGTATCCTCAATATATTTCTGGTGACTGTGCTACAATTATTTTTTAATTAGTACAGGCAACAACGATACCCTTTTTTTAACCGACAAAAAAAAAACGGAGGAGGTTCTCAAGTCGATGAGTAGGTATATTTTTGATGTAAATTTTTTACAAAAAAAAAAAAATTAAAAACCTCAAATGTGTTTTCTGAAACTAATGAATTAATTTACATAGAAAATACGATTTCACCATTATTGGCAAAGTAATTGCTGGTAATTGAAGGTATGGTATGGTTTACAGTTTCTATGACATAATTAACATAAACAGATAGGTATAAAAGCTAGTATCATTTTAGAAAAGTGGGTATCTTTAGGATTATTTATCACTTTAATAATTATCATAGTTTTCAAAATTTAGTTTTAGGTAATATGGGGTGAATCTCTAAAGATCTCTTTTCTGAATGGAGTGATCCGGAGGGATGTCCTATTGTTTACCGAAAGTCACTCAGCGTTAATAACAAGATGGTATCAAGTATCCGAGTAGGGGTTGCTTACCTGTCGATTTATAAAGACAATGTATTTAGGAGAGTGTGTGCGTGTGAAAAATAGCCCCACTTTTTTATCTCTGTCGTCAAATATTTATTATATGTATTTTTGCTATGACCGGGTTACACGAGGCTAGTTTTTGAAGCTAGGATAGCAAGATTGGGCTAGTAAGCTAGCAAGCAAGTACGTAAGTAAGCTACAGAACTATTCTCATTTTTAGGTTAGTAAGCTATTGTAATAGTTTAATAGGATGGAGTTATATTTTGCTGGGGAGCTAGTAGTGCCCCCACCACCAATTTTACTAGGTCCTAGTTTGTGTGTTATCCTCGCGGTATGGCCACTGAAGATAGTACCCAATCGGGTCATTTTGATTATTTGGATTAAATCACCGCAATGCTATTTGCTTAAAATTTACTAGCATCGTGTAAGCAGTTATAACATGGTGCTAAACCAGGATAGTTAACCCTTTAAGCGCTTGGCTAAATATCAATTGCCGTGCCCCTAGCGCGCATCATCTGCCTAGCCTTTTCCCAACCATGTTGGGGTCGGCTTCCATTCAAACCGGATGCAGCTGAATAGCTAAATCGATAAAATAATACCTACAACAAATAAGGAGGAGCAATCGTTGAATAGAACGAAAAAATTATGCATGTTCTCTGTCGCAGAAATACGACACGCGCGGTAGGGGCAGGGAAATATGTGTCGCATAAATGACGACACAAGCGGTTAAAAGGTTAATTAGTTAGCCAGCGGGGTGGTTACGTAATACACTATCAATAGCAATGGGTTTCATTTTGACAGTTCAGCAACATTCATTGCGTTATTCACGTTGGAGAACAGACACGGTTTTTGAACTTATGAAGCAATGGATTCGCAATATCCTTCAAAAATATTCAGATTGAGATTGATAGTGTGTTATTAGTGGGTGGATATTAGGTACTTGTTTGGTGTCCTAGCTTAAAAAAACCTAGCCTCGTGTAACCCGGGCATAGCATCTACTCGGGTTCTTGATATTTCACCTCTTTGTTCCTACATACAAAGCTTTGTAGTCTGTGAATATTACCCGAAGAAAGGACTTTGTTGAGAAAGGTTACCCGAGGCGAAATGCGAATGGGAATAAGATATCTTTAGAGCACGAGGTGCATCTTTACTTATCTTCGTGTTCTGTTTGTTTCTGAATACCAATATTGATTGTATTACCACTTCGTATTATGCTTACGTAATGGGTGATTTTATCATTTGTAGCGCGACGATAACTTGCGAAGGCGATAATACACTGAAGTATGGAAGTTCTCGCGTCTGTCCGTGACTTCGTCTGCTTAATTTTTTGTTGCCCTGACCCACCCCATCGCATCGCATCGCCTGCATGCATTACCTCGTTTCTTTCTGACTCCTTTTCTTTTTGTTCGGCTCCTAAGAACCCTAGCGTGATGTTTCGCCTATGGCCTTCCTCAAGAATTGGCTCTGAAATGCAAACAAATAAAAAATCAAATCTATCTGGTAGTTTCAGAGATTAGCGCGGTCAAACAAACAAACAAATAAACTCTTCAGCTCTTCCACGATAACGTAATAAAGTGCACGTATATCCTAAGATTTTACTTCCCTGCTGCGTCGGCGACGTCCACGATAATATCATCATCATCATCATCATCATTTCAGCCGAAAGACGTCCACTGCTGAACATAGGCCTTCCCCAAGTTGGGGGTTTGCCATAATCGCCACGCTTGGCAGGCGGGTTGGCAATCGTAATATAGTATGGTGGTGGAATGCATAGAGAACGCTGCTGCCCATTCTCCGATACGACCCTTAGTCGCCTTTTACGACACCCACAGGAAGTATGGGGTGGTGCTACTCGGTGCATCCCAAATGGAAGGAAACAACTACGCGGCAGGCTCAGAAAGAGATGGAGGGACGAGCTGGACTCCATCCTAAAGGATTGGAGTGGAGAAGTGGAAAGAGGGAAGGGAAGCCTTTGCCTTTGGTAATAAAGAAATAATGAATAAATATAACGTGACGATATTATCGTGTCTGTGTATTATCTGTCTGTGTGGTGCCGGATATGTCTGTGTGGTGCCGGACTTAAAGAATAGCACCACCCCATACTTCCCGTGGGTGTCGTAAAAGGCGACTAAGGGGCGTACCGGAGAATGGGCAGCAGCATTCTCTATGCATTCCGTGGTGGAATGCATACCATACTGCGATCGCCAACCCGCCTGCCAAGCGTGGCGATTATGGCAAACCCCCCCCCCTTTTGGGGGAGGCCTATGTCCAGCAGTGGACGTCTTTCGGCTGAGATGATGATGATGATGATAATTGCGGTCTGTGAGTTCGTCACGTTAGAAATTTTAAAACTGCACATTGGGTAACTGAGAACAGTTGTGGCCCAGTGGTAACGGCCGTGACTTACGGACAGGCGCTTTACTTTGTGTAAATTATTTCATCACCACTGCTCTCAAAACGGTGAAGGAAAACATCGTGAGGAAACCAACATGTACTAAAACCAAAAATTCGAAGACATGTGACATCTGCCAACCCGCACCGGGCTCGCGTGGTGGATTACGGCCCACTCGCTTTCACAGAGAAGAGGCCTGTGTCCCACCAGTGGGAACGTTATTGGCTGATGATGTACATTGGGCAAAACATGAGTATCATGTAATATACATTATTGAGTTACAGTTAACATCACCTAAATTGAAATAAAATGAATAGTGGCATCTGTCGCTTGGGCATGAACTGTCACTTAACATAGCCGTGTTCTGTATAGTCTACTAGATAACTGACATTTATTGGATAGCTGAGCTCCGCAGCTGGCGCCTGCGTGTAGATTTTTTATTATTCTGTAATATAAGCCCAGCCTGATTTTGGAAAGCAAGCTACCTCTTTGAAAACATATCTTTCAGCGTTTTAGTAACTAGTAGTAATAAAATGGTCTCCACAGACGGCGACCTACAATATGTACCTACCTATAGGTATACACCCTTATATTTTGATCGTTTTAATCCTTAAAAGGGGTCATTGTACTCATCATTATGAACAACTTTTACTATGGGACCAACCCTGAAATCGCGAAAAAAAAATCAGCTGTTCCCTACATTTAGGTTCGTATAACTCATCCAAATGTAGGGAACAGCTGTTTTTTTTTCACTATTTCAGGGTAGGTCCCATAGTAAAAGTTGTTCATAATGATGAGTACAATGACCTCTTTTAAGGATTAAAACGATCAAAATGTAAGGGTGTATAAGCTATTCAGATGATACGTAAACATTCGTTACACCCCAAAAGGAGCCGGTTTTAATGTTATTACCACTATCTAAAATTACAATTCTCATAATAATATTTTTGTGCTGACATAAGAGAATGAAAAGAAGAAGAAATACGCAGACCCACAGTCGGATATAAGAAACAAGAAATGTTATTCAAGCAAAATGACTGTACGAACTTACCCCGCATTCTATTGACTGCGTCTAAATTCCCGAAGATATCTAACTCTATAGAAATCAAAAGAAACCCATATAATACCATCTCGGAAACGGGACCGCAATAAGCGGCTTATATCCTTCGTCAAATCAGCATAAAAGTTTTCATATCGATATCAGAGCTGCGCTGTACAATACGGGTGCATTATTGCAATGTTTCACGGAACGATGGCTGTATTCGCGGCACGTTGCTCGTCGGCGCGTCGTGTCCCCGGGGGGGTACCAAACGAGATTCGTCCGCGAACCCCACAGATGTATACACTCCCTCGGCTGTCTACATTTGCAACATTGATTAGTTTTGAATTACAATTTTTGGTGAGGGAATGTTGTTTTCCTTGTCTGGAGTAGAATGCTGAATCTGAAAAAACATTGTGAGATTAATTATTTGAGGATTGTAATGCAAACATACGATTAACTTAACACTTAAACGGTACATTAGGATTCACAATGCTATCCTTTTATGATTCTGCCAAAGTGGCCTTTTTAGGCCCCCAGAAGGCAAGTTTTCGTACTAAAGAGCGTTTACGCCGTACGGCATTTCATACAGATTTTCAAGCCCTTATTTTTCGAAATGAATGAACCGATTTTAATGAAACTTCATACGCATAGGCAGGATACAAAGGTATAAAAAGTTAGTAGAGAACATTTTGGAAAAATAGCTGTGTTACAGCCAAATTAGACCGATTTTAAATTTTTCATAGAAACAGAGATTTCCAGTTATCTTTTTTTTAAATAATACATTTCGAAAATGTTCTCTACTAACTTTTTAGACTGTTGTATTCTGCTTACGCGTATGAAGTTTCATTAATTTAGAAAAATAAGGGCTTGAAAGTTAGTCTCTTAAGAAACGTAGTACGTAAATTCTAGTCGCAATCTCATCTCACGAACAATCCATGTCAAAAATGTATGAAAATTGATTGTATTTTTTACAGATTGAGGCTGAGATTAGAAAGCGACCGTTCTTATAAATACGGGAACAGCCTCTTTATGGTTATCTAAAAAATCAAGGTAGGTATTATTTTCTTAAGTGTAACTTTTCTCCAAGCATTTTATTCCTTCTAATATAACTGTGAAATTACAAGGACTCACAAGGGAACTAACGTAAAGAAATAAAAGTAAAAGAACTTTTTAAAAAGCACTTAGTGCTATTAAGTTCTATTTGAAAAAATACTAGGTACAGTATTAAAGTAACTCCTAACCTTTTTTGCTCAATTCCCAAACCACTTAGTATTCACACGTCATTTTGCTAAAAGCAACAAAAAAAAACTATGATAATAAGTCTGGCTGCATTGCAATGTTTCACTGCGAGGGAGGGCAATGTTCGCGTTGCTACCCCCGCGAGGGTTGTGAAATGAGATTCGTCCTCATAACACGCAGCTGTATGGTCTCCCTAGCGATATCTATTCCGCATTGATTAGTTTGAAATTATAACGGAAAATAATATAGCAAAATTAATATCAAAACTTGGTAACTGTGACTCAAACTTAATTTTGCTTTTGAAGATAGAAATAGACTTTGAGCTGCAATAGCACTGTATTGCAGCTCAAAGTCACCAAAAAAAAAAATCTGAATGAAGGTAGGTAGTTAGAAGACAATGTAAATCCATATACCTCGCCTAGCGCCAGAAAACAAGTGCGAGTCGGACTCGCACACGAAGGATTCCGTACCACAAGGCAAAAACGTCGAAAAAAACACGTTTGTTGTATGGGAGCCCCCCTTCAATATTTATTTTATTCTGGCTTTAGTATCTGTTATTATATAAGCGGCAACAGAAATGCATCATCTGATCAAAAATTTCAAGTGTCTAACTATCACGCTTCACGAGATACAGCCTGGTGACAGACAGACGGACGGGAGTGGAGTCTTAGTAATAGGGTCCCGTTTTCACCCTTTGGGTACCCTAAAAACGCTTCGATATACTTACCGAAAAATTCCAAATACGTAAAGAAAGACCTAAGCCCTCCAACCAACTCTGCTGATTACGCTCACGCTAAGAAATAATAAATTTCAAAGGGTCGCCCTAATCGAAATCGATAAGGACTATACAGAATGACTTGCAATTTGAAATTTTCAAAAGTATACAAAAATTTAGTTTTGTCGAATCCCATGAATTTTCGCCTGCACTTTATAGGGTGCTTTATTGTTGCAAATAGGTGACTCTATCACGTCTTGAAAGGAATACGTCAAATTACAAGTCAGCCTGTATTTATATAAATCCATACTAATATTATAAATGCGAAAGCACCTCAGTCTGTTGTTACACGCCTAAACTTCGTTGTGGTACTCTGGGACCTGGACAAGTACCTCATAGGCTGCTTTCATTATCCTAAATACTTATATGGATAAAAATTAAAAATACAAACAGACGAAGTCACAGGTAACAGCTAGTAAACTACGTATATATTTTTCTTTGCTTGATTAATAAAAATATTTTTAACAGAAGTTGCATTAATGAAAAATAATAAATAACGAACTCAATCTGCTGAACAACGGTACCCGATTGAGACTGATCAAAAAACTCTTGAACCGCACACCGGAATATCTCTTTCATTTTTACAGTCCCAAGCATTTTCTGTAAAACATTGGTGAGTTGTATTTTTTTCACATCATTCACGTGAACACGGAAAACATTATCCCTTTATACGCTTCCTCGATCCATTTCCTTTAGGAACTGGAGTACGCATTCCATCATAAAAAACACAAAAACAAAAGAACGCTACAGCCAGTGACGTCATAAGATTGAGCGGTCCACGAATTAAGTACAAAGTCTGTCACCAGTACGTCGGTGATCAGGGCTGCTCATGAAATATTCATGTGCACGGATGCGGTCGAAAGTACCGCCACGATATATTTACCGCTGACCACGTCAGCCGGACGCCGACGCCGAAATAATAACTGTGGGTACATCGGTACAATGTATCTATACGTAGCACTGCATTTGAGGGTTCCTTTGTCGTAATTATAGTGGACAGGGGTTCTTTTGATATAAAAGGAAAATGGGGTGGGTTTTTCCTCGTTAGTCAGTTGATTGAGGAATAATTAAGTGGCGATATTGAGAATGGCTCTGTTTAATCCAATATAAAAACATTCTTGGGTATTATATAGGTGTCTCTCGTTTAAAAGAACGTACAGGGTAAACTAATTATTTTGTTAAAGCAGTAAAGTGCGTTATAAAATAAAAAGAATTGAGACTGAAAGCGTACCCTATTGGGTACGGTTTCAGTCTCAATTCTTTTCATTCTTTTCGTTCTATTGAATAGAATAATTTATTTGTAAAACATAGGTAATTTCATACAAAGATCTTAAAAATTGATAGTGCGCTATGCTTTGCCAATATTGACATACAAATGATTAATGTGATTAAAAGACAATTAAATGAGTGGGTACCTACTATTAAATTACAATTATAAATTTATTACAATAATAATAGTACCTATGAGTATTTCATTACCTAATTGTATTAACGCATGCATATAAAATTGTCTGTGTGCTGCCGGACTTAAAGAATAGCACCACTCCATACTTCCCGTGGGTGTCGTAAAAGGCGACTAAGGGTCGTACCGGAGAATGGGCAGCAGCGTTCTGTATGCATTCCACCACCATACTAAACTGCGATCGCCAACCCGCCTGCCAAGCGCGGCGATTATGGCAAACCCCCCCTCTTAGGGGAGGCCTATGTCCAGCAGTGGACGTCTTTCGGCTGAAATGATGATGATGATATAAAATAAATTTCATTACAGTTCATAGTCAATTTCATTTCATGTCAGAATTTAATGTCAATTCAATTCATAAGATTAGTATTGCTGTAAAGTATTAAAACTTATGTCAGCATTTTATATAAATAGGGAAATTCGTCATTAAAAAAATCATCTACAGTATAATAACACCTTTTGTACCCAAGCAACTTCGTTCGCTTTTTTTGTTGTTGTTTGATTAGGTCTTTCATAATATACCTACTTTTATGCTTATAAAAGTAGGTATATTATGAAAGACCTAATCATATTGAATATCTTTTTTAAGGCAAAAGCGTCAAGATAGCCTGCAAAATTCGCAAAAATCATCAATACATCTCTCTAAGTTAATATGAATTACCCTATTGAATGATAATTTCATGATATCATGACATTTGAGGCCAATTATATTGCTGATTCTTATGATTATAATCCTGTAAAACCAGATTTGTTACGGTCGCGAATCATATTTGAATCAGCTTAAAACCTAATACTGACCTGCAAAATTTGAATTTCGCCGGCTACCTTAGCGCAACCCGAAATTCAAATTTACTTACGTTTTTTAAAATTTGCAGGTCAGTATTAGCTTTTAAGCTGATTCAAATATGATTTGCGACCGTAACAAATCTAATACAAACCATATCATCATCATCTGCCTAGCCTTTTCCCAACTATGTTGGGGTCGGCTTCCAGTCAAACCGGATGCAGCTGAGTACTAGTATTTTACATGGAGCGACTGCCTATCTGACCTCCACAACCCAGTAACCAGGTAATACGAAACCCGTTGATAAGACTGGTTGTCAGACTTTCGGGCTTCTGACGACCCGTAACTACTGTCAGAGATCCACGAATGACAGCCGGAACTAACGGCTTAACGTGCTTTCCGAGGCATGAGGAGTCCTGGTATGTAAAGATGGTCACCCATCCACGGACCAACCGCGGCAAGCGTAGCTTAACCTGATCGATCGACCCGTGCAGCTGTTATTATATTAGCCACAAGCCCCTCCTAATAGAGATAGGGATAGGGGGTATTAGGGAGATGCCCTAATACAAACTATATTACATTTTTAAATATTACGTATCGCACACCTAGATGAAGGGTAGCACAACTCAAAATAATCCAAAATCGAGTTATTGCAATTATCGGAATCAGCGCCGAAAACTACATAAACTCCAAAGACACCTGTGTACAAACTTCATTCCTAAAAAACTAGATAAAAACTAGATAAAAATATTGAACAATGATTTAGTCACGATTACTAATATAACACGAAAAAAAATAACAAAAAATGTATACGTGTATTTGAAGGTAAGTAATTGATCAAATTAATATCTTAGTAAAATAATATACAACCTCATCCAACAATCATTTAAATCGGTCAAATAGAAAACGAGTAAAACGTTTTTTGCTGTTCCTGAAAAAAGAGGTATTTTGAGTTGTGCTACTCTTTATCTAGGTGTGCGGTATTATTTATTTTACCACTTTATGTACACACACATATATAAACAGACAAGAAAAAAACAGAACAGAATAATAGGTACAAAGGTGAAGCTTATTTCATAAGAAATCTCTTCCAGCATACCTGCGATAGGACAATAAATAGAGAGATATAGACAGCGTGCGAAAGAGTAAAGGAGACCAAAAAAATAATACATAAAATCTAAAAACAATTCACTTAATAAAACGTAACGTTCGTATTAAAAATGTAATATGGTTTATATTCAGTCATCATCATTATTTCAGTCGAATGACGTGTGACATCGACCATCGATCGGTCGATCGATCGATCTTCGATCGGGTGACCATCTTTACAAACCGAGACCCCTCCGTGCCTCGGAAAGCACGTTAAGCCGTTGGTCCCGGCTGTCATTCGAAGATCTTTGACAGTCGTTACGGGTAGTCAGAAGCCCGAAAATCTGACAACCAGTCTTATCAAGGGGTACCGTATTACCCAGTAACTGGGTTGTGGAGGTCAGATAGGCAGTCGCTCAATGTAAAATACTGGTATTCAGCTGCATCCGGTTAGACTGGAAGCCGACCCCAACATAGTTGGGAAAAGGCTAGGCAGATGATGATGACGTGTGACATCGACCGGTCCTGTGCAGGGACTTGAAACGTTACTCAAAATAACGTAACGGGTAGCTACGGTACCGATAATTTGTACTGTTCCACCAGGATCGTAACAAAATGAATTCCTTGGCTATAACGATATTAACAAACAGAACGAAATCTTAAATTGTTCACTAACAATATTATCAATATATCGTTCACCTGTAACGTTATTACAAGCGGATAAGCTTAATGTTACTGATACCTATCGTGGTACTAATATGTCTTCTGTGCCTATAACGTTACTGATAATATTGTTCTACGAAAATTATATTCTATAACGTTTTCTGTTCAGGACAAAATTCATTTCGTTTTCAGGTCCCTGCCGTGTTTCTCGCATTCAGTGATTTTCCACGACCTTCACCAGGCGATGTCCAACGCGCCTGCCCAGCGTGGCGATTATGGCTACCCGCCCCCCCTCCCAAATATCAAGCGCAACGAACACCTATTTAGATGTATTTTTTTTTATAGTCAAAGTCAAAGCATTTATTTCAATTAAACCATTAACAGGCACTTTTGAATTGTCAAGAAGTCGGTCAGTCAGAAAAATATGAAGCTAGTTGCCCATTCCAAAGCGTAGGTACCTATGGAGAAAAACGGGCAATGGACACTCTTTTTAAATTATGTTTTACAAAAATATTAGTACACTAGCTGTGCCCGCGACTTCGTCCGCGTGGAATAGTGACTTTTCGGGCAGCATATTTTGAATTACATATACCGTCTACAGACCGGGCATTTGCTGTCCGAACCCTCTGAGAACTCAGGCGAATTTCAGTGAAAGTCTCAGACTCTAGTGCTTGAGCTTCACGATCGGCAGTGAGACGTATTTCTCGTTCTTCCTGTGTTTCCTGAGACCGAACATTTGCTGTCCGAACCCTCTGAGAACTCAGACGAATTTCCCTATCAGTGAAAGTCTCAGACTCACGCGATAGTGTATGAGCTTCACGATCGGCAGTGAGACGTATTTCCCGTTCGTCCTGTGTCTCCTGGAATCGAGCATTTGTTGTACGTACTCTCTGGGAGATCAGGCGGATTTCCCTGACAGCAAAAGTCTCAGACTCACGCGATAGCGCGTGAGCTTCGCGATCGACAGATAAACGTGCCTTTCGTTGTTCCCCGTTTTCCCTATTTCGAGTTGTCATCATTCGAGAACGATTTGAACTCAGTCGAGATTCTCGCTGAGTCGAAGTTTCTGCAGCACGAAACCTAGCCTGGTGCAGAGAGCCTTTTGCCTCACGACCTTCCTCAGATTCCTGTGATCGAACTAATCTCATCCTTTTAGCATTTCTGCTACATTGGGAGAGGTTGGATCTTCTTCGAGGCATTCTTACAATAAAATGTACTTACTACTTAACACACAGTTATTTAGTAGACACGTACTATCGTAAACAATTAAATTATAAATACTTACAGATTATTATACAGTCTAAAATTATCACAGTTTAAGTAATAAGTGTTAAGACGTGTAAACCAAACGTCATTATCATCATCATTTCAGCCGATAGACGTCCACTGCTGGACATAGGCCTCCCCCAATTTTGGGGGGGTTTGCCGTAATCGCCACGCTTGGCAGGCGGGTTGGCGATCGCAGTATGGTATGGTGGTGGTATGCATAGAGAACGCTGCTGCCCATTCTGAGACCCTTAGTCGCCTTTTACGACACCCACGGGAAGTAAGGGGTGGTGCTATTCTTCTACACAGACAAACGTACTAACTTTATAAAAAATAATTACTAACCTAAGCTAATGAACTTATACTTAATAAAGAAAATCAAGATAAGAAATGCCTAACCTATACTAAATACTTATAATATTTATATACAAATTAAGATAAGTATACCGAAAATCAGGGAAAGAAATGCCTAACCAATAATAAATGCTTACAATATTTATTTACAAAACCCTAAATAAAAATTAAGATAAGTAAGTACCCAATAATCAAGGAAAGAACCGCCTAACCTATACCAAATACTTACAAAATTTTAAAGAAAATTAAGAAAAAGAACCTAACCTACAAACCCTAAAATATAAATAAATGAAATATGCAAACAGTCAGTATTCAAGTGAATCGCAATAATCGAATCCAACTATTCGCCTATACTCTCCAGGATACGTGCGTTCGCTACGAATAACTGAATCCTTATGGCAGCGGCGCGTTTTCTTTTGAAATGGTCATCTCGCAGTTCAACCTGAGGGGTTGTCGACTGCTTAACCTGGCTTTCCTGTGGATGCCTCAATAAATTAAGGCCTCCAGCCAGGGCATAATACACAACTTAACTACACAATATAAACTTAAAAACTAAGCGACTACACGCTAAGGGCACCCCCTGTGGGGTACGGACCTCGGCTTAGGGCGTCGCTGGGAGAGGGCAGCAAGGGACAGGCTGGATCGGAATTATGGCAACGGCGCGGCTCTCAGCGCGCTTTATACAAGGTGTAACGGAAAGGGGGTATCAACCCTGAAGGAGGTGAATGTGCTCATGAAACTGAACAAATTTCCCCAAAGAACATAGGTCGAAATATGAAAAAAAATTTGGACCTCCCATAGTATTAGTAAATCATTGATGTGCTATTACTATGGGAGGTCCAAATTTTTTTTTTCATCTGCATTCACCTCCTTCAGGGTTGATACCCCCTTTCCGTTACACCTTGTATATATAGCCACGGACGCTCAGGCGCGAGGCGTTTACGTACTCTGATAGAATACCTTAACAAATGTTCGCCGTGATTCTTTAAATTGACATAATTTTTTTATTTATGAACCGATTGACATGAAATAAACACTAAATGTTAAGTGAAGCTTACTACAATATATTAGTGAAAACCGCATCTAAATCGAATAAGCCGTTTCTGATATTAGCGTGCACAAACATAGCAGACAAACAGACAAACAGACAAACAGATAAACAGACAAAAAAAAATTTAATTACATTTTCGGGTTCGGCATCGATATAATAACAACCCCTGCTACTTTTTTTAAATATATTTCTATTGTACAGACACCACTTTTCTACAATTTTATTATATGTATAGATAATTACTTTTGAATTTAGTATAGCCATTTATTCGAGTTATTTTGATTTATTTTAAGTTAATTTCGTTTGTTTATATTAGTTTGATTTATATTGATTTCATTTTACCTATTTGATTTGATGTACTCTAATTATTTGGATTTAATTTTATTTAATTTTATTTATTTAAGTATTATGTTTTCTGTGAATTTATGTCGTGTGATAATGGGTGTTCTTTGCCTGAAATAAATGAATTTATTATTATTATTATTAATAATATCCCACTGCTGGGCAAAGGCCTTCCCACCTCTCTATGTACAGAGCTGCCAATAACCAATCTTTATTAAAGGAGTCCAGCTCATCCCGCCATCTGAACGAACACCTATAATTGCATTATTTAAATTCATGATCTAAAGGTAATCAAATTAGCATTAACAAAAATCAGCAAAACTTTGAACAGATTCGTGTACGAATAAATTCACGAAACCGTAAGATTGAGTAAACTAAATTAATATATTCGCCAAGGCGACTATGAACAGTCAGAAGTCTGAGTTAGCCGGGATCTATTTATACACAAGTTAGTGGCAGATTAACAAAGAAGTTATAACTTGGATGTTCCAGCACTTCTATTGTCTAAATGGAGATTAGGCAGACCCTCTGTGGATTTGCGTTATTTCTAGACAGACTGTTTGCAGGCTTAGAGCTTAGTATTCGCGAAACAATACCTCCCATAAGTTTCATAATGAGAGTTTTAGGCCGGAGATAAGTTGGCGTTATGGTAAACTTGCCTTTGTGGTGTGTAGTTTATTGGTACCTGAATGTGGAACAACGATGTCTGTTACTAAAACATAACATGGTTGATAAATCAAAGAAACATGCATAAAGGGATTTTTATCGAAACTAAAGCAAACAAAACCATGTTAACTTTTCATGAACATAATCAGCCTATAATGTTCCCACTTGTGGGACACGGGCTCTCTGTGAGAGGGAGTGGGCCATAATCCACAACGCAGGCCCAATGAGGGTTGGTAAATGTCACATATCTTCGAATTTTGGGTTCTAAGACCTGCCGGTTTCCTCACGAAGTTTTTCTTCAACATTTTGAGAGCAGTGGTGATGAAACAAATTACACGAAGAAAAGCGTCTGTTAGGATTCGGACCCATGACCTACAACTCGTAAGTCGCGGTTGTTACCACTGGGCTACAACTGCTTTTTTTTATCTTAATACTTAAAAAAAATATTCAGAACACATATCCAATGTAGGTATAAGAATCATTGGTAAACTTTTGAAAACCTCGTCCAGAAGTCAGGTATATTATACTCGTACCTATTTACCATAAAGTCATTAGTTTCCTACTGACAGTTTACTACGCCCCAGATCTACAACTACAAGTAATTTAGTCCCTATTTATTATGGTTATGACGGGTTTCATGCTCCACTATAATATCTCACGCTGATGTCGCTACAGGGTACAATTTATATGTGTGTACATGGTAGTAACATGTGTACAATTACTGTATACATGAAACTGAAAGTGTATACTACTCGTAACATTATCATACATATCGGTTAGATTGAAGTTCTACTTTACAGGGCAAACAGTTTGCGTTTGAAATAACCTGTCAACATGTTTTTTAGGGTTCTGTAGTTCCTACAAGGAACCCTTATAGTTTCGTCATGTCCGTCTGTCTGTCTGTCTGTCTGCCTGTCCGAGGTTTTGATAAGAGACCGTTAGTACTAGAAAGCTGTAATTTTGTAGGAGTGTGTATTTCAATCAAGCCGACAAAGTGGTAAAATAAAATTTTGTAAAATATTTTTTTAGGGTAGCTCCCCTATATGTAAAGTGGGGATGAATATTTTTTTCGTCGTCTACCCCATCGTGTGGGGTATCGATAAAGTCCAAATTTTTGTTCCAGTAGGGCGTACCCCCCCTCCCCCCTTTTCCATGAAACTTCACGGATACGGTATATACTGATCTAATACCAAAAACGAAAAAAAAAAAAGATATTTTTAAAATAATTATTTTCAGTTACTACAGCTGATCATGCCGTCAACGATAACTACGATTTACGATTTAATCTGATCCAAAATCCTTAACCAATACTGAGGCTTTCCCTGAAATAACCATGAACCTAAAACATTATAAAGTTCGTCTCTTCGATACTGTTTCAAACATTATGTAACTGGGCCATCTTGTGAACGGTCTAGACAATCCTATTGTCAGCTTGTGACCTAAAAAACTAAGTGAAATGGAGTTTTGAAGACAGAAGGCAACGCTCCATTTATCACTGAGTCGACGATAAATCAATTATGTTCAATTTGCAAATGCTAGTTTTAATTTGCTTTTAAAATGAGTCTATAATTGCGTACCTATCAATTTAATCGATATCGTCATCTGCTTGGCCTTTTCCCAACTATGTTGAGGTTGGCTTCCAGTCTAACCTTATGCAGCTGTATACCAGTATTTTACTTGGAGCGACTGCCTAGCTGACCTCCACAACCCAGTTACTGGGTAATACGATACCCCTTGGTAAGACTGGTTGTCAGACTTTCGGGATTCTAACTACCCGTAACGACTGTCAAAGATCCACGAATGACAGCCGGGTGCAAAGGCTTAACGTGCTTTCAGAGGCACGGAGGGGCTCTGTGTATAAAGATGGTCACCCATCCACAGACCAACCGTGGCAAGCGTAGCTTTACCTGATCGATCGACCTGTGCGGCTGTTATTATACAGGGTTATTGGTAAAACATTAACAACCTCTTAAGAGGTCATTGTACTCATCATTATGATTAACTTTTACAACGAGAACAAACCTGAAATCGGGAAAAAAAATCAGCTGTTCCCTACATTTTGACGAGTTATACGAACATAAACGTAGGGAACAGCTGATTTTTTTCGCGATTTCAGATTTGGCCCCATAGTAAAAGTTGTTCGTAATAACGAGTACCTACAATGACCTCTTAAGAGATTGTTGATGTTTTACCAATAACCCTGTATAGCCACGGGCCCCTCAAATAAATCGATAATACATACCTAATTGCTCTACGGACCCTATAAGAATGCCTGAAGGCCAATTCCCGTAATTAAAATTGTTCAAAATCTAGTCGCAATCTCATCTCGACAATCAATGTCAAAAACTTGACAAAAATGTAAGCAAATTAGAGGTATTTCTGACAGATTGAGACTGAGATCCAGACTGTGAAAGTTCTTAAAATTAAGAGAATTGCCCCTCAGTGCTGCGGTATTTATGAGCATTTTTGGCCTCGCACAGTTCCTTTAGTTTTCATAGTTTTCGAGGGTGTTGAAGCCGGTAGTGAGGTCAAAATGAAAATCCAAGATGGCGGCTGCAAAAATGATAAACATTTTCGCCATGGGAGTCGTTTTCTGTTTTTCAAGGACAAAATGAAAATAGAAGAGGGTGATTTTCATTTTGAACTTCATTCCTGTCGGCGGTGCCCCGAGCCCCACGATTTTTTTTGGTTGTTTTTGATGTAACTTTGTTAGTTTTAAATGCTCCTTTTGCTATTTGTTTTGTTTGTTTATTTGTTGCTATTTGTATTTTCTGTGTGTGTCCCAAATAAAATATTTTCTTTCTTTTATTTCTTACTTTTCTTTCAAATTGAGCATCATGTGCTCAATTTGAATAAATACAGCGCGTAATATCTATTATCAAGAAGCCTTCCCAGTTAAATGTTATTGGAGATGAGCAAAACTTGAAGCTAAATGACGTAAATTCCCCTAGTCGGTCGGCGACGGAAAAAGCGTGATGAATTCCGTGACGAATTGGCTTAAAAAAAAAAGAAAAGTAAGTAAAGTAGAATTATTCGCAGTTTCATTTTTTTGTGGTAATCTGAACAACTTTCTTGACCCTTGTATGACAAATGCTTTTGTTTTATAAAAAAATCGCTACATTACTGTAACCGTAACACGTCTGGAAAGAAAATATTGACTTATATTGAATTGACTAATTTAAACGTGTTGGGTTGAATGTTCGTTTTAGCTTAACTAATAAAGCAGTGTCACGTGTGGAGCGTGACAGTGGATTGACGACACATGTAAATATAATGAAAAATGAAGTGACATGCAACTTCAGCACCTTTTCTGCTAACACATCAACATTTTTAATTAATAGAGTTGTTTGACAAAATAAAAGTGGGAAGCTTATGTTCTGCAGTGACTTGAATAAGGGGTAAATGAAAATGATTGAATAATTCGTTTTAACATTGAGCATATAATTTTACTTGTTTTTGCAATTGAAACAAGGGGTTAATGATAATTTTCCTCTCCCTCTAAGATTACGCAAAAGACTTTGTTTGGAATTTCAAAAAATACCTTGATATAATGTTTGTAGTTAATCTACCTCTCTCAACTATTTTGGGGTCGGCTTCCAAGTCTAACCTGATCCAGCTGAATACCAATATTTTACATGGAGCGACTGCCTATATGACCTACATAACCTAGTTACTGAGTAACACGATACCTCTTCGTAAGACTGAATTTCTGACTTTTACTACAACTACCCGGAACGACTGTCAATGATGAAAGATAATTATGTTTGTAGTAAAAGATACAATGTGATGTAGACTAGCATGACTTACAACTTTTGTCGATATTACCTCATACATAATACAATGCGTTGTTATAGTAGTGTTCATACAAAATTGCATGGTGTCAACTACATCAAAGGAAAGAGCTTGAACGTTTATCAAAAAGGTTTTGTTTGTAATAGACCGTCAACGCTGGGAGCGTGACATGCATGATTGTTATGAACACTGAAATTTCACGGATATTAGGACGCCCTTTCACCTTATAAATTGAACCGTTATCATCATCGCTTTTGAATCGATAACAAATATAATTTAAATACGATTGTGTTGCAAGTACTGTCATACTTTGGGTCTCCCTTGTTTCATCGAAAAGGAATTGCCAAATTATCACTTCCCAAACAATTTTCCATTTGCCAAATCATTACTTAGCAAATAAACCTTTCACAAAAATTGTAACGCTAACCTAATGTTTGGCAAGTAATTGTTTAAACAATAACTTGCTTACCAACTAGTACTTTTACCAATTTTAATTTAGTCTAATATTTCATTTGGTATAACATATTTTACGCAAAATAAAATAAGCCAAATATTTAGTACCGTCGTTGGGGCCCCTATTTCTGTCTGCCTATGATTTCAATTGGCCCTGTTTAATGTGGTATAGGTAGGTATTTGTATTCTCATTCGCTCGCTCTTGCATCCAATGTCGACGAAGCCCCGCTCCGCGGGGCTCCTATTTCTGTGAAAAGGGTTTAAAGTAACCTAACAAAACCGAACCTTGGGGCCCTTCGCTCGCTCTTGCATCCTACGTCACCTATCGACCGACCGCAACCATGCAATGTAATCAAAAAAGTAATTACTTATGTAAGTAAAACCATGTAATTCCCAAAAAAAAAATTGTTTGTCTATATTTTTTTCATAACAAATCATTTGACTAAATGTTTATTGTCTAAGGATTGTTTACTATAATAAATCATTTGATTAAAGTCCAAATGCCGAAATGACATTATCCTTGATAATATTCTGTCAATTAAAAATTTGATCAAATGAAAATGTGCGTACTAAAATAATTCCAAACATTGCATTGGTATAAAAAAGGTTGCCAAAATTTGTTTGAGTAGTGACATTTTGGCAAATTTTTTTCAGCAAATCGGCAGGATCCCTCATACTTTACATACATTGCGAAGGTATAATTCGCACGTGTTGAAATCTTAAAGCTGTTTAGAAAGGGGTGATGTTCGTAGCGTGACATAATCTCCTGAGCAACAACACAACTTCAAATGGGGTTATATTGTTTTGCTTCTTGCTGCCTTCCTGATCTTGAAGAAATATTTAAGTTAATATTCGAAAGACCTAAGTCATCCAACGTACCATAAAGATTCGTGGACGTCGTCTACATTTGAATATGACTATAATTTAATTGTTACACCGCCTTACATATTTGCAGAGGCTCAAAGAGAAACAGCAATTTAAATTAAACAAACAAACGGTTTGATTAAAAGGGTGTTGAAAAGTCTCTTCAATAGGTAACTAACATGTAGTCATAAAGCGTTGGCGCTCGCAGCGTTACAAGCGTGACTGTCACGAAAAATGACGTCAGGCGGATATAACGGGTCAGTGACCTTCAAAATTTACTGAAACGTTTGTTTTTTACATTGACGTGTTTTTACTAAATTGGAAAAAGGTAATTTTGCTTATGAACGCACATTTCTATTGCAATGAAGAAACATTTTGAATGTGCGTTAATTGTGGTCGTTTTAAAAAGTTTATACCTAAAAGCCAAGTGTGTATCAAATAATAATGTATTGAATTGAATAATTAATAATTATTGAATTCTTAGACCTTACCCTAGGATTCCCTGTATTGTGAGATCTAGACTCCGTCGTCGTTCCGTTAACATTTTTTATATTAAAAGGTACAGACGACAGCACATCAAGCTACTACAATCTGTCAAAGAAGGATGCCCATTTTTCACCTGACAATGTATAGAAATGAAATAAATATTAAAATTCAGTTAATTTAATTGTACATTCATTACGCTAATCACAATTTTAAAAGAAGGCCAGGAAAAAAATATTTATTAATTTTTCTTAATGCTAACTCTATGTCTTATTACCTTATTTTGAACGCATCTCAATTATCCTGAACGCATCCAACTACTCATTTTTTACAACGTTCCGTTTTGCACACTGCTTCTTGACTTTATTCAACTCTTTTTCTGAATTTTATATATTATTTTAAGTTTTATTTAATCAATAACTATTTTTTATTAGTCTGTGCATAATAGAGATCAATTCAGAATAACATGATAATTAAATAAATTAATTATGCAGATTTTAGATATTTTGACAGTTCTGCGACTTCGTTGTTGCGCTTGCGTCTCGTTGTGTATTGTGCCATTTTGTGTGTGTAACTACTGACATGGGCTAGGTTTCAAGACAATATCTCTGCTCCAGCAGAATTTCTGGATGACGTAGTAGGTAGGTATATGAAATGGGTAGGCAAGTGATCCCTTTTGACAATACAATAGCAAAGTTAGACTTTTTATACGTAAACAAAACTATCGTAAAGGCAAATCCTAACCTAAAAAGTAACATTACTTAATATTTTTTGGCCTTTGGTAGACTTTAAATCGTAAAAAACTGGCCAAGTGCGAGTCGGACACGCACACGAAGGGTTCCGTACCACAAGGCAAAAACGCCGAAAAAAACATGTTTGTTGTATGGGAGCCCCCCTAAAATATTTATTTTATTTTAATTTTATTATTTCTTATTAAAGTTAAAATACAACTGAGTATTTTGTGAATATTTCAAGTGCCTACCTGTTGCCATTTTTGATAGGTATCGAGCAAAAAAGGGCAAAAAAATCGCGTTTGTTGTATGGGAGCCCCCCTTAAATATTTATTTTATTTTGTTTTAGTATTTGTTGCGATAACGGCAACAGAAATACATCATCTGTGAAAATTTCAACTGTCTAGCTATCGCGGTTCTTGAGATACAGCCTGGTGACAGACAGACAGACAGACAGACGGACAGACAGCGAAGTCTTAGTAAAAGGGTCCCGTTTTTACCCTATGGGTACGGAACCCTAAAAATGACTATATGACATTATTTTCTAATCTTACAGGTACTCTTTCTACTATACCTTATAACTATACATTAACTTTCATTATCAGGTTTTTAAATGTATGGAAAGTGGGCATTGTTCTTTGTTTAATATATTTTCAACTTTATTGCTAAAGCATTAGGTTCAAAATTGATTGGGAAAATTGGACAGTTTCGGGTAGCTTGATGTGCTGGCGTTTGCACATAGGATAAATTCATCCCAACTACGGTACCCTTCATTGTGCGTGGTCCGACAACTACTAGGCCGGTTTGAAGAACAAAGAATTAATTTGAGATACCTATGTAGTAACACATTAAAATGTTACAAATATTTAAATATCTTTTTCCTGTTTTCAGCAGCCCTCGACTTAACCCAGGCACTTTACTTTGAGTATTTAATTTCATCATCACTGCTCTCAAAACGGTGAAGGAAAACATCATGAGGAAACCCGCATGTCCTAGAACCAACAAACTCGAAGACATGTGACGTCCACCAACCCGCATTAGGCCCCGCGTGGTGGATTATGGCTCACTCCCTCTCACAGAGAGAAGGCCTGTGTCCCATCAGTGGGAACATTATCTATGCTGATTATGCTATCCTCTTTTACCTGATGAAATGTAAGTATAAAATTGCCTAGGTATATAAACCTACGATATTCGTTATTAACTTTCAATACGTTTTGAGTAGGACAGTAATAGCAGTATTTTATGTCTCCGCATTGTATAGTGTCTGCTCGTGACCGCAGACTAATTATTATAGTGATTAATGTCGCCCCAACACGTACTTATTCATATTATTCATGACGGTTTTTATTTATATGGAGTAGTTTATCTCTTTGAGCTTTTTCTACTTTTCACATAAATGAAATAGGTAGATACAGACATTATTTGTCGGTTATTAAAAAAGAATTTGCTATTATGCACAATATTTTTTTAATAAAATTTCAACGCAGGTGGAGTTGAAATTTATCGAAGGAAATTAAAAAAAAAAACAAATTCCGTCGTTTATTAAAAAAATAATTTGCTGTTCCATGAATGTTGTTTTTTTAGGGTTTCGTACCCAAAGGGTAAAAATGGGACCCTATTACTAAGACTTCGCTGTCTGTCCGTCTGTCCGTCTGTCTGTCTGTCTGTCACCAGGCTGTATCTCAAGAACCGCGATAGCTAGACAGTTGAAATTTTCACAGATGATGTATTTCTGTTGCCGCTATAACAACAAATACTAAAAACAAAATAAAATAATTATTTAAGGGCAAAAAAATCGCGTTTGTTGTATGGGAGCCCCCCATACAACAAACGCGATTTTTTTGCCCTTTTTTGCTCGATATCAAAAATGGCAACAGGTAGGTACTTGAAATATTCACAAAATACTCAGTTGTATTTTAACTTTAATAAGAAATAATAAAATTAAAATAAAATAAATATTTAAGGGGGGCTCCCATACAAAAAACATGTTTTTTTCGGCGTTTTTGCCTTGTGGTACGGAACCCTTCGTGTGCGAGTCCGACTCGCACTTGGCCCGTTTTTTTTAATTTCTCTCGAAAAATTTCAACGCAGGTGGGTCCAGAATCATCTACTGAATCTATGGTTACAGTTTGCGCATCGATGTCTGTATTTTATTAATTCAGTTCACACATCTTTTTACCGAATTGTTTGACCCGTTATGTTTTTAAGTCAGAAAACCTCCTAAAACTTACATTACATACTATTTCATGTCTCCCGATGAGGGGCCCATGGCTAAATAATAACAGCCGCACAGATCGATTGATCAGGTTAAGCTACCCGCGTTTGGTCTGTGGATGGGGGACCATCTTTACATAAGCCCGAAAGTCTAACAACCAGTGTTACCAAGGGGTATGTGTGTATGTTGTGGAAGTCTAATAGGCAGTCGCTCCATGTAAAATACTGGTATTCAGCTGCATCCCGTTAGACTGGATCCCGACCCTAACATAGTTGGGAAAGGGCTAGGCAGATGATGATATTTCATATGTCAAAATCTATCAATCAAATTAGCGATCGATGGTAACACTGTGTGTTTTTATGTAACCTAAATCAGTATAAGGCACATCCCTTCATACAATTCGAGAAAATTATTCATAATAATTTTCTTTAGGTTGAAAAAGTTACCAAATTGCAAATGACTTTCAAGGCTCGTAACTTTGCAAATTACGAATGACGAGATTCGCATTTAAGGTTCAGATTGTGCTACGAAGTCGCTGACGTAAAATTTATGTTCCTATAAGTAATAAAAAATATTCAGAAATGCAAATACAAGAAAAGTATTTGCGGAAACAAAATGTTACAGGAGATATACCTTCAACTTCGTATGTAATGAGTTCCTTTTAGCAGTCGTAAATAATATATTTACTAGCTTACCAGAATAATTGATATTGAGGAAACAATTCGTGTGTATTCTGGAACAAAAAAAAAATATAATCTCGATTCAAAACTGTCAGTTTCAGAGCTTGATAATCGTTCTAAAATAAAAGCTAAAGTTTCTTATTACTTCGCCAGAATTTTGGTCTTCACCAAAGTAAGTTCTAACGATGAGACAGGCCACTGAATAGCAAATAAAACTTGAATGTCGTATCTTACAAAGGAGGATCTAAACTCAAAAAACTCAAAACTCAAACCATTTATTTCAATTAAACCATTTACAGGCACTTTTGAATTGTCAAGAAGTCGGTCAGTCAGAAAATATGAAGCTAGTTGCCCATTTCAAAGCGTAGGTAGGTATGGAGAAGAACGGGCAAGAAACTCCATGGACACTCTTTTAAATTATATTTTTACAAAAATATTAGTTACATCATTAATATTGAAATTACAATTATTTATAAGTGAGAACGATGTAAAAAAGACATACGCGTTATAAGCGTCCAGAGTACAGCAAATAGTAAGAGAACAACAATCCAAAAATAAAATAATTAAAAATAAGCCGAGGCAGCTAAGTGATGACCAGCCCCAACTGACGGCGCCCGTTCACGAATATGACGCATAGATAGAGCACCAAAAACCAAAACAGAAAAAAATAACTAAGTTTAATTACATCGCCTTTGTTTGGACTGTAAATAGAAGGAACACTGGTATTTAACAATAAAAGCGTGACCTTAAATCCTTAGAACAGGACTTAAATTAAGTTTTCCCGCCCATCATCATTATCCGTATCTTAGAAAATTTTAAACGCACCCTTTTACAAGCTATGAGAACCCGCCTTGTTCTTGTCTTTTGGCTTTGTCGTAATAAAAGTTATAACCCTGTCTGTATATATACTTCATTACTGTCGTTATGTACAGACGTACAGACGCCAGCAGAGCAAGCTAGTACAATCTGTCAAATGTCTTTAATAGATTTTCAACTTTATCGCTATAGCATTAGGTTCAAGGTTGATTGGGAAAATTTGACAGTTTCAGGCAGCTTGATGTGCTGGCGTCTGTACATATAATATTAAATAATACCTCTGGCTGTAAAAAGATACAATATTCTATTAAATGCTTGCTTTTTAAATCCATTATTTTATATAGAGAAACAATAGAAGTTGTTTATTTTTTTTTATTCTATTTTTTTGTGCCAACTAATACAAATGTACGAAGCGAACTGCGAAATATGCGTAGTATTTCCAACATCAGCATCAACTTCTGCTTAGGTTTTTAGATATTTCAATTACCTAAGTGTACTTAACAACGGACTTTACTCAACGGACAATATAGGTAGTAACCCTATCGAACAATATTGAAATCACAAATTAACCAAAATTTAAAATAAAAACTCCATAAAAACTGCCCAATTTTGTTCGCTAAAGTAGTTAAACATGTAAAAATATGCATATAGCACACAGGTTCACTTATATGTCATCCACAACAAAGCTGCATACTGTTATAAACTGTAACACGTTTGAAACAAAAACCATAATTGCATATCAAAGTCCGGTAGACGGATAAGCAGGACTTTTGCTGGGTGCGTAATTTCATTTGTTTGGAAAATTTTCTTCCCCTAACCTCATCTGTTTTCATTACTCGCCCGTCCACTGAGCTCATTATTACTTTCAATATTGCTGTTTTACCTAAAGACCATTATTTATCATAATAACTAAGTACGTGCAATATATTATGTTCTTTGTGCATTAAAATTTTTTCATGTTGTTACAGTAACTCAGATTAATTGAACATCATTTGAGATAATTGTTGTTAACACACAATTTGACTTTTTTTTTTGAAATTGGAGAACAGTATATCTAAACACAATGTTATATTGATTACAACATTTTATTCACTAGCAAACGCACATATGGTCCACCCACTACTGCGTCAACCGACAGAAAGGAAAACGTTAATTTCCTTCAACGACCTGCAAAGAGAAGTTTTTTGCTTAAATTTTTAACGTTCACTTCAGTTTTTCAACGTTCACTAAAACGAGGGTTTAAAAATTAACATCTTCGTAAGCTTCGAGTACCGTCGACCCGCGATGAAATATAGCATTCTAGAGAAGCACAATCGCTGAGAACGGTCAATTTTTATCTATAACGTTTCACTGCAGTAAATCGACAGTGATTTTTCAGTCTGAAATATTAGCGGTTTCCGTCCCCATATCTCTAGGGCCGCACAGCGACGAGATTGTTAATAAACACAATTTTTTCACGTCCGAAAAAAACGCGGAAAATCGAAACACAACAGAAAATACAGCCTCCTTTTTTTCTGGGCTGGTTTTTACGCAGTGACATGTAGTGAAGTGACCGAATAATTTGCTCATTTGTCAACGTCTTCGCTTTGCCGAGGAGAAAAATGATTCAGTGAATCTGTCGGGGCGTCACGTCGCTGAATTAATTGAAATAAATTACCTACTTCGCGTCAACAGTTTAATCTTCAACGGATATAATCTGACGCTTGTCAAAATTACTCACGAAGATAATCATACCCTTAATTTCAAATTTCTAAAAAAAATAACTGAAAACTTAGTTCTTAGATGATTTTAGTTTGAGAATAATTTATAGCAACATAAATTCGTGTACGACGGAAAATTTTAATTTTAAACGCTGATCATGAAAAGCAGTGAGGGGCCTTTTATAGACAAGTTGAGTGGAAAAAGAAAAGTGATTGTAGAAACCCTAATATCGAATTCCTACCATAAATAATTTTCTGGTCAAACAAATTAGCTTACGTATCGACTATTTGTAATGTCGGATTCAAGTATGTAATGTCGGCGCGTGTTCATCGTACTGTAAGTTTGCTTTGCTGTAGCTCAAACATTTCGGTCAGGAGCCTTTCAACCTCAATAGAATATTCAAAGGTCGGCCTGTGAAAATATGGCTCAATTGGAGCTACGATCCGTGCGGGATTTCGGCTTTAATATTCAGGCGATAAAAAATATCCCGTCATAAAAACCTGGACCATATGAGTTTTTAGAGGCCACGTATTTGAATATTGATGTTTATGGAAAGTGCGGAACGAATACGGCACCTTCGGTTAAAGGTCCTGTTATAACGGTATGTATGTATCATAAATCCTGTGTAATGGAACTATAGATTTCTTCCGCGCGACGAAACTGGTGTAAACTTCATAATGGACATTATTTATCATTATGTTTGCTTTTACGTATAAATATGTTACTGTTATGAACATAACGAAGAGTTCATTTTGTTAAAAAATGTGCTGTTTTTTGCCGTTAAAATTGTGATAAATTGGTGATATTAAGTCCCCTCTGCTGATGCAGGCTTTGAGCGTTGTCAATGTACATAAAAATATATGAAGGGGCATTCTTGTTGAGGATCTCATTTGGTTGGGTAAAATTGTTCTATATTTGTAAGCATGATTGCCCATGTCCTTAATATTACTTTTATGGATATTACGTACTTATTGATAGCATACATATGAACCCAAATATTTGACAAAATTATCCTAAAACAACCCCTCTAAATAAACTAAACAACAAATTTACTGAAACACCCAACAGAGTGTTCATTGCACATTAAAGATAATCTTCCGCATATAAAATTTTCAAAGCGTCTCTTTTAACTTTTTTTTTAAACTTCAAGCGGGTGCGCACGCATGCATTACCGACAATAAAACAAGGTCCACTTAACGATAGGCCCGCTCCAGAGAAAAAAGGCATTAAGGCGTAATTTATCACAGTTTCCACACCATTAAACATGGAGACTGCAAAAACCGCGTACTATACGTGATAAGCTCCATGAGAACTGGATTGTCTGCGGACGTGAAAAAATGCTAGCAAATACGATGATAATCTTTAAATAGTATGTGGAAAGCTTGGAGTTTTGTCGCTGTAGACAGTGGGAATAGAAATAAAAACTTTGGGTACATAAATACGTCAGCAAAAAAAATACAATATGGCCATTGTATTTTAGTTCAAGACTTACCTAAATGTCGAGATGAGGACAACTGAGACATAAAGAAAACGACTTGAAGAGTTCAAAAATACTTTGAATGTAATACTTGTGTAGTACTTACCTAATGAAATAAGTACATAACAACAGCCTTCAAGACCATCATAGCAAATAACGCAAAAGCTATAAGCTGCCAGTAAAAAACTCCAAGGCATTATAATTTCAAAAGCAAACAAATCCATTTTCATGCTCTTACAGTTATGAAAGGAAAACAGAGCGAAAATTCTTGTATTGTAAATCAGCTAAGCAGAATTAAATACAGACTTGAGTTTTTATTAATATATTTTTTGCAAATTTTCGTAAATAGTCAAATAGTCAGCGGGACGAGTCGAAAAAAACAAACAACCAGGTAGTCCACATAAGCCTTGGATCGAAAAAGCTGGAAGTCATGGGAAGGGGCGGCCGAAGCCTGCCGGGTCAGCGGGATTGTCTGAAAGGGTTACCGCTGGCCCGGAACATAAAGGGCCTAAGAAGGAACACGGGTGGGTTTTAGTCAGTAAGAGTCTGACACTCCCTTCCGCTCCACCCAGAGCGGGAGGGGTCATTTGATGATTATCCACCAAAAAAAAAAATAGGCCTTTGTCCAGCAGTGGGATGACGTAGGCTTACAGTAACAGTTAGTAGTGAATCACTTAAACGATCAACTCAGCCTATCGCAGTCCAATGCTGGACATAGACCTCTCCCAGGCTGCGACACAACACCTTGCCCTTCGCCTTCCGCATCCAGTCCGTCTCAGCCACCTTCTTAATGTTGTCGTTCCATCTAGCTGGGGGGCGTCCTACACTAACCCGGAAAACCGGAAGGCTTCCTCTGTCGGCGCGTCCGTCCATGCGTTCGAATTCGCCGAACAAAATAAACGCGACGGTCGCATGTTCACATGACGATCGCTCTGGTTAGGATGCGGCCTTAGTGTCATAAAAATAGCCAACCAGATACGAGCAAAGCAAACGATTGCAATACAATATAAGAAAAATACGTGACTGGCTCTATCAAATGATCTGGATATAATACATTTTATAAACAAGAAGTTATCACAAAAAAGCTCCGAAAAACAAGGTAGGTTAAATAAACGACATTTTTACCAAAAAATATTGAAATGGTAGCATAAAATAAAAAACCTTTCAAAGGCTTTGTTTGATAAATGGGAAGAAATAAAGAAAGGCTTAGGTCGAATGTACCAAATGGTTCTGTCATTCAGAAAGTAAAATTTGAATAATTTTCTGAATTTTGCTTTATATATTTTGTTTAAATTGCTGTTCTTTATTTTTGGAATATTTGTTTTTAGTTTTAAAGCAAGTCTCATCTGTGAAAAGTATCAAACTTATGAAGACCGCATCATTTGCCTAGAATCGTTTCGGCTTTCAACTTGTTTTTAGTAACTTATGTATCTTCTACAACCGATAAAGTTACGTATGTAAATTCTAAAAGTTATATATTTATTTTTTTTACAGCAGAATAATAGTTTTACCAGTAGATTAAAAAACATTATTTATTATTTGTATCTGTCTTGCATTGTTTTCGTTCTTATTTCAATATTTTTTTACAACTTTAACCAATTGAAACTCGAAAGCCAAAGTTCTGCCCAAAAATATTTTGTACTCAGCTTCCAAAAACGGAGCTTAACAGTACACTGTGTGACATTTTTATCCTAGCATTAATTTCATATGTAGCTTCAAGCTGTGGTGTTTTATTTCTAGTGTTTGCAAAATTTGGAGCACTGCCCATCACAAGAGGAAAATGAAACGGTTATATTTCCAGCACATTTACAATGGCTAAAATAATGCAAATTAATTTGGCCTGTCATCCGACCTCATCCAAAAAGTAGGTCAACGACCTAATCATCATTGGTGGTGAACTTTGCATAAAGGACATGCAGACTTGGAGTCCGCTCTTCACCTATACCCATTGTTTCGTCTAAAGGCTAATGGGCGCGGGGCCGACCGTGTTATTCAAGTGTCAAGAAGATGAATGTCACGTAATTTATGAGGTTCCGTTGAAAAAACCCGGTTTATTTTGATACCTGGCTTTCCGAGTCCGTTGCATGACAACACATAATGCCGGTTTTCACGGTAATCCATGTTTTCATATTACGGTTTTGATTTTTTTTCCGTGACACGAAGTGGCTATTAACATTGTTGATGGGTTTGTACGCAATCGTTTTGAATTATAAAAAGAACTGAGTATGATATACTGTCATGGAAAATGTAATTTAATGGTTTCACTGAGTTATCTGTAGTAATAAAGGATTTTATTTGTATCTAGAATGTTTATAGGTACAGGTTGGTAGGGATGTCAACTCGCAGACTGAAACCATGAATTCAGCACAATTCGAAAACCCTTGCGTAGACATTTTTCATGGGATAACAAAAAAAATCTGTTCCTTCATAGGCAAGTGGCATACCTACGTGGTTAAAATATCATCATCATCATTTCAGCCGATTGACGTCCACTGCTGAACATAGGCCTCCCCCAAAGGGGGGGTTTGCCATAATCGCCACGCTTGGCAGGCGGGTTGGCGATCGCAGTATAGTATGGTGGTGGAATGCATAGAGAACGCTGCTGCCCATTTTCTGGTACGATCCTTAGTCGCCTTTTACGACACCCACGGGAAGTATGGGGTGGTGCTATTCTTTAGGTCCGACACCACACAGACTAAAATGTAAAACAGCATTTTTTTTTCAAGCCGACGAAATATTTTAACGTGGGTTTCATAATCATGTACTGAATCCACATTTACAGGTTGTGCCTCGATGTCTCTGCTTCCCTGTAAAAAAAAAATAGAAAAAAAACTCAACTCATTTTATCTTCTACGAATCTTAGTCGTTTGTTACGCAATAAGCTCAATGCAAAGTGTGCAGAAAAAGATTTTTCACAATACGAACAAATAACTATTAGCGAGGAGGAAGTTTTAATTACATTGGAACAAGTTACAGCGCAGAAAATAATATACGAGTTTAAGTTATATTACTTGAACAATACTAAAAACTAACTACAAAACTATTACGTAGGGCTTATAGGGAAGCTACCAAGACCCCTCCGTGCCTCGGAAAGCACGTTAAGTCGTTGGTCCCGGCTGTCATTCGTGTATCTTTGTCGTTACGAGTCGTCAGAAGCCCGAAAGTCTGACAACCACGGGGTTTTGTATTACCCAGTAACTGGGTCGTGGAGGTCAGATAGGAAGTCGCCCCATTCAAAATATTGGTACTCAGCTGCATCCGGTTAGACTTTGGGGAATGTCCATTAAAGTCTGTGCCTCCATAATTGAGACTATTGCACCTTATTTAGCCTTAGTATTTAATTCGTGTGTTGATCAAGGAGTCTTCCCCGATTTAATGAAATTCAGTAAGGTAATACCACTTTTCAAATCTGGGGACAGTAAAGACACCAATAATTATAGACCCGTATCCGTGTTGCCGGTTTTCAGTAAGGTGTTTGAAAAGATAATGCTTAATCAAATGCTCAATCATTTTAACACGAATAAAATCCTTCACGATCAACAATATGGTTTCACCAAAGGACGTTGTACGACCGACGCCGGTGTAACCTTATTAAAACACATTTTTAACGCGTGGGAAGAGGCCCAAGACGCCATAGGAATCTTTTGTGACCTCTCTAAGGCATTTGATTGCGTCGATCACGAAACCTTGCTTTTGAAACTTGAGCATTACGGGCTTGGAAAACTTGCGCTCAGTTTAGTTAGTTCTTATTTAAATGACAGACAACAGCAAGTTCAAATAAATGGTGTCAATTCACTTGGTTTAACAGTAAAAATGGGTGTGCCACAAGGCTCGATATTGGGTCCTTTCCTCTTTTTAGTGTATGTTAATGATCTACTCCATTTATTAAAAAATCAACCACAAATGGTGTTATTTGCTGATGACACTTCCTTAATTTTTAAGGTAAATAGACGTGCTACAAATTATGACGACGTAAATAACGCCCTAGTGCAGGTCCAAAGTTGGTTCACTGCTAATAATTTAGTATTAAATGGGAAAAAAACTAAGTGCATAAGATTTTCTTTACCAAATGTAAAGAGTAGTGATTGTGAGATAGTATTGAATCAAGAGAAACTAGAATTCGTCGATAAAACGGTTTTCCTGGGGATCACGCTCGACTCAAGGCTACAATGGGGACCTCATTTAACATCTCTTGCAGGACGGCTAAGTTCAGCAGCTTATGCTGTCAGAAAAATCCGCCAATTTACTGATGTAGATACCGCGAGACTGGTCTATTTTAGTTACTTTTGTACCAGATACCTACGAGCAGCATAAAACATCCACGCGCGATGCGCGCTCATCGATTACTAAGCGCGCGCGCCGGCCGCAGAACTTTTATACTTACGCCACGACCGCGATCTCGGCGACAGCAGCGACACATCATTGTAGGACGGTGGATCCGCGCACTACTAGCCCGCTTATGATTGGTTTCCTATATTTTGGAAGTATGTTCAAATTGTATAAAGAGGCTAAGCAAACTCTCTAATAAAGCATTCTATTCTAAACCTTCGCTCGTGTTTTTACTTACCATACTCCTCGGTAAAGTGGTGACCCCGACGAAAGTTCTTGAGCATACCCTCGCACCGACATGGCATCAGAAGAAGTGCAAACCATCTCCGTCAAAGCTCGCATACCATTGTTTTGGCGTGACCAACCAACATTATGGTTTGCCCAATTTGAAACTGTCATCAATCCTCAGAAGCCCAACGAAGAAGCCAAATTCAGCCTGATGGTGGCCCATCTCGAAAAAATGGACGTTGAACAAATCAGCGACATTGTTATGTCAAAAAACCGCACTGGAAGATACGAGGAAGCGAAAAAAAGACTACTTTCCGTGTACGAGGAATCTGGAACGAAACAGCTGCACAAACTTCTCAACGAAATGGAACTCGGTGACCAAAAACCGTCACAACTGCTCAGACGCATGCGAGAACCAGCACGCGAGAAAGTGCCCGACTCAACACTTCAAATGTTATGGCTACAGCGCTTACCGATGTCAACACGAGCCGTCCTGGCAGTAAGCGAACAAACATCACTCGATGTTCTAGCAGCAATGGCTGACAAAATGCACGATCAAGCCACAGAAGTACAAACCGTGTGTTCCGTTACCTGTCAAGGTCATTCAAAAACATCATCGCCACGTGTACAAGAACAGAAACCGCAAGGAGAACTGGATCTACGAGACGCCGTAATGGAACTAACGAGGGAGATAGCCGAGCTAAAATTACAGCGGACAAGGCGAGTGACGCACGGATACCGTCGTTTCGCTCATTCACGATCTCGGTCACGTTCAACCGGCCGAAACAATAAATACGACCGCAGGACGAACGACGTTTGTTATTTCCACCAGCGTTTCGGCGAGAATGCACGCAATTGCCGATCTCCATGCAATTACAGCAAACGACAGGAAAACTAAGCGAGATCTTGGCTACGGCGGGACCAGAGATCAATCACATTTCTGCATACCGTCTATATGTCTACGATACCGCCAACAAACTACGATTCCTAATCGACACTGGAGCGAACATATCAGTAATACCTCCGTGCAAGAAACAAAAAACGGCGTCAACCATACTATTATACGCAGCGAACGGTACACCGATACAAACATATGGCGAACGCGATTTAGACCTCAACCTTGGCCTACGTCGCTCACTCAAATGGAGATTTACTGTCGCTAGCGTAAAGAGACCGATCATCGGAGCGGATTTCCTACAATACCATAACCTCCTGGTTGACCTACGAGCCCAGAAACTTATCGACAAGAGGACAGGCTTATTTATCAACGGCTGTTTGTCAAACAATACAACGACACCGACGGTACTCACAGTCAACGTGAACGACCCATACTGCGACCTGCTGAAGAAATATAACGACATCACGTCTGCCCACTTCAGTAACGCAACTAGCAGCGACGTGGAACACCACATCGTCACGCACGGACCGCCCGTGTACTGCAAAGCACGTCCACTACCGCCACACAGATACCACGCCGCCAGAGAGACTTTCCAGCTAATGCTGGAGCAAGGGATATGTCAACCAAGTAAATCCCCATGGGCTAGCCCGCTCCACCTAGTCCAAAAGAAAAATGGAGAACTCAGACCATGCGGTGATTACAGAAAATTGAACGCCGTGACGAAGCCCGATCGGTACCCAATTCCCCGTCTGCGTGACTTCACTTATAGACTGCAAGGAATGAAAATATTCAGCAAAATAGACCTTCGAAAAGCCTACAATCAATTATGTATTCGACAAAACGATATAGAAAAGACCGCAGTGATAACGCCATTCGGATTGTTTGAATTCCCTCGGATGTGCTTCGGATTACGCAACGCGGGCCAGACATTTCAACGTCACATGAACAATATACTGGGCGATTTAGATTATGTATACCCATTTGTTGACGATATCCTGCTCGCGGCCCCCGATCAAGCTCGTCATAGACAATACCTAGAAGAAGTTTTCAAGAGATTGCAAACACACGGATTACGAATAAACGTTTCCAAGTGCGTTTTTGGGAAGGAAAAACTTGAGTTTCTCGGCTATGATGTATCGGCCGACGGTATACAACCAATTGAAGACCGCGTCAAAATTATACAAAATTACCCACAACCGAAAACAATACAAGAACTACGGCGTTTCCTAGGTATTATTAACTTTTATAAGGAAAGTATTCCGCATGCAGCACACACTCAAGAACAATTATTCAAGTATCTTCGCACCTCAAAAAAGAACGATAAAACTGAAATACATCTGACGACTGAAGAAAAACAGGCATTCGAAGCATGCAGGAATAGCATAAAAAACGCCGTCATGCTGTCACATCCGTCTACTCATGCAACATTATCACTCATGTGCGACGCATCCAACACTTGTGTCGGCGCAGCCCTACAGCAGTACATAAGTGGAAGATGGCAACCGCTTGGATTCTTCTCGAAAAAGCTGAACGACGCGCAAACGAAATACAGCACATTCGAACGAGAACTGCTAGCCATCTACCTAGCTATACGTCATTTCCGAAGAATGTTCGAAGGCAAGGAAATCACTGTGTTCACCGACCACAAACCTCTCACATTTGCACTCCTGAGAGATAACAGCAAGACAGAGACTCCGATGCGGACCAGATATCTACATTACATCAGCCAGTTCACATCAAAGATACTACACATCGAGGGAAAAGACAACGTCGTTGCCGATGCTCTATCAAGAATCGACACAATTACGTCACCCTCACCGATAGACTACGACGAACTGGCACGGCAACAACGACTTGACAGTGATATTGAAAATGTCACACGAAACAAAAACTTAAGATTTGAACGCATCAAAACGAACCACTCAAGCCACGAAATATTATGCGAGATGTCAACAGACAGCGTACGACCGTATATACCATCACAATTACGACGTACAGTATTTACTGCAATCCACGAGATGAGTCATCCCGGTATTCGCGCCACACGACATCTGATAACGAAGCGATTTTTTTGGCCGAACATGAACGCTGATATAAACAACTGGACACGAAGTTGCATCGCATGTCAACAAACAAAAACGCAACGACATACGGTATCACCTCTCGAAGCCTTTCCAGTCGCTCACCGCCTGTCTCACATCCACATCGACATCGTTGGACCACTGCCTGTATCAGATGGAAAGCGGTATTGTGTGACAATGATCGACAGAACGACGAGATGGCCTGAAGCCTACCCAGTCGCTGACATAACAGCTGAAACAGTCGCTCGTGCTGTGTACGAAGGTTGGATAGTTCGCTACGGATGTCCAGAACAACTGACCAGCGACCAAGGTCGACAATTTGAGTCCGAGCTATTCAGGAACCTCATGAAGCGACTAGGAATCGAGCGCACGCGTACTACTGCTTACCACCCTCAAGCAAACGGTATGATAGAACGATTTCATCGCTCACTCAAAACTGCACTAACAGCTCGACTTCAAAATTCAAGCTGGACGAACGAGCTACCGACAGTCATGCTGGGACTACGCGCAACCATAAAAAACGACACAGATGTCTCCGCAGCAGAAGCACTGTATGGCCAGTCACTCAGGTTACCCGGTGAAATGTTAGGCGGGAAAATAACAAAACAAACACAATCTCATTACGAAGATGTGATAAACAATGCGATAAAAAAACTATACGAAGCACACATCAACACCGATCGTCGGACAACGTACATTCCTCGCCTGCTACGTACGTGTACCCATGTGTTTATGCGTAATGATGCAGTCCGTAAGCCACTCACGCCCACATACAACGGCCCACACCGAGTACTACAACGGAATGATAAGACATACACCATACAAGTCGATGGAAAAACAAAGAATGTCTCCATCGACCGACTAAAACCAGCATTCCTGCTGGACTCCGAACCTGAAGCAGAAGCCATCCGCGACGCTGCCTACACCACGAGGACTGGAAGATGTTCAAAACCGCCAGTACGCTTTGCTGGGGGGGAGCCATGTACCAGATACCTACGAGCAGCATAAAACATCCACGCGCGATGCGCGCTCATCGATTACTAAGCGCGCGCGCCGGCCGCAGAACTTTTATACTTACGCCACGACCGCGATCTCGGCGACAGCAGCGACACATCATTGTAGGACGGTGGATCCGCGCACTACTAGCCCGCTTATGATTGGTTTCCTATATTTTGGAAGTATGTTCAAATTGTATAAAGAGGCTAAGCAAACTCTCTAATAAAGCATTCTATTCTAAACCTTCGCTCGTGTTTTTACTTACCATACTCCTCGGTAAACTTTCATAGTATCATGTCTTACGGTATTTTGCTTTGGGGACGGGCTGCAGACATCGATTCTATTTTTATTCTGCAGAAAAGAGCCATCAGAGCCATATATAACCTCTGCAGGCGTGATTCTCTAAGGGAACTGTTTAAGGAAATTAACATCATGACGGTGCCTTGTCAATATATCTACGAAAACATCATGTATGTAAGAAAAAACTTACATCTTTTTGGTAAAAGAGGTGAAAGACATAATTATAGTACTAGGAATAGGGACCTATTAGTTCAACCAGGTTTCAGACTGGCTAAAGTAGACTCATCTTTTATGGGGTACTGTTTAAAATGTTATAATAAAATACCTCCCCACATTCTTCAACTGAATGAGACAAAATTCAAGTCTTGTATAAAACGCACACTATGCAGTCAGGCATATTATAAGTTAGGGGATTACATCGCTGATAAAAATGCCTGGCTCAATGCTGGTCCTGCTCCACAACCACAACTAATTGATTAACACTGGAAAATACTATTGGAGCTGCTGAAGATTGTAAGATTATCTTTGCATTGTATAAACTCAATTTCCTTTGCATTGTATAACTGCATAGCACAGATGTGAGTTCTATGTAAGTATACCTTCTTTACCATTTACCGGGTAATATGTCTTTCATTGACTTGAATGTGCCATGGCGGCTGATAGTATGTCATGCTCACACAAATGTCTCGCTGACGGTGGCGTGTGTATTGGATCATTTAGCTCCCTTCAAAATGGTTGAGCTGAATGGTGCTGATCTATGCGTCATGTTCGTGAACGGGCGCCGTCAGTTGGGGCTGGTCATCACTCAGCTGCCTCGGCTTATTTTTAATTATTTTATGATTGTTGTCTTCTTACTATTTGCTGTACTCTGGACGCTCTTAACACGTACGTATTTTTTTTACATCGTTCTCACATTTACTTGTAAATTCAACATTAATGATGTAACTAATATTTTTGTAAAAATACAATTTAAAAGAGTGTCCATGGAGTTTCTTGCCCGTTCTTCTCCATAGGTACCTACGCTTTGGAATGGGCAACTAGCTTCATATTTTCTGACTGACCGACTTCTTGACAATTCAAAAGTGCCTGTAAATGGTTTAATTGAAATAAATGGTTTGAGTTTGAGTTTGAGTTTGAGTTTGGAAGCCGACTCCATCATAGTTGGGAAAAATCTAGGCAGATGTTGTATAATTGTATGGGGAAGCTATACTGGAATTTAAGTTTTTTATTCATCACGACTGTTTTCGTCGAAGGTTTCGACAGTGAAGGACGAGGCTATACACGGTTATTTTCAATTGGCTAGCTAAACTCCGCAGTCACGATGGATATCGGTATATCTAAACGCGATAAAATGAAAAATAAAAAATAAATGTTTTTTGGAAGATGACCGCTGTTGGTGATGTTACTTGAAGTATGAGTTGAGAATTTTTTTTTCTTATGTTTTTTCATGTTAGATATCGATATGCCTCACGGCTGTAATATTTATAAAAAAAAAACAACGGGTTGCACTCCGGGAGTGCCGGCAGAAGTGAAAACTTGGATATTAACGTTGGTTACTGTAACTGTAACGGTAACGGTTACGGGACCGGTATCGGTAACGGTAACGGTAACGGTAACGTATCGCTAACGGTAACGGTAACGGTAACGGTAACGGTAACGCTATCGGTAACCGTAACCGTAACTGTCTGTCTCTGTCTGTCTGTCTGTCTGTAATTTGATCCTGTGTACTTGTTTTCAATTTTTGATATTTTGAATTTTCGATCAGGGTCACGTGTCATCTTACGATCAGGGTCACGCGTGTCATCTTACGAATCTTACGATCAAGGTCACGTGTCCTGACGCGAGTTTAACATTTTTTACCCATTACAAAAAAAGTGTACAACGCCGCTAAAGAAGTTTTCACTTCAAAAATTAACTGATATTTCAAGTGCCTACAATAGCTACGGTCGACCACCCCACAAAATCTATCAAATTAATTTCTTTTTGCCGACTTCACAAAAAACTAAAACTAAATAAAATACAGATCCCAAGACACCGACTTCCGAAATTAAAATTATTTCATAATTTTGAGTTCATTTCTTTTTGAAGTCGATTGAAATTTTTTTAAATTACGTTATTATTGCTTTATCATGTTTAGATATCGATGCCCATTGCGTCAGCGGAGTTTAGCTAGCTAATTTAATTGAACCCTGTATTAATAGAGGGAACATTGCTCGCAGAACAGATGGCCTATGTGGCCGAAAGGTTCTGGAGTGGCGACCGCGTACCGGAAGACGTAGCGTTGGAAGGCCTCCCACAAGGTATACCGACGACCTTGTGGAGGCCACAGGAACCCGTTGGATGCGAAAAGCGCAGAACCGGTCGAAGTGGAGGTGCTTCGGGGAGGCCTATATCCAGCAGTAGCACGTCTTTCGGCTGAAATGATGATGATTAATACAGTATAGTATGTGCACCTACATGTCGCCTGTTATGCGTCTACAGAAGACCATAGATCAATATTAATGCAGTAGTAGATAGTTAATATCGTTTCACAGAGCTCTAAGTATCTACATTAACTGGAATTTTTCCAAACACCCGCTAAAGGGCCTTCAATATAAAACTTTTCAGAACTAATAAAATATTCTTAAAAATGTTCTCGAAAGAATATTAAAACGTAATCTACGGAGTATAAAAGTGGACAGCGGCCAATCGCTGTAAAAGTAAATTGCGTAACAGAGTCCTAAAGAAAAAGTGTAATGTAATATGGATCAATATCCCATTACAGCTAAACTTGGTGTGTGTTGAATATATTACGAATTATTATTGTACCTACGATGTTATGTTATTATACTTTAGATATTACATATTTATGTACGTGTGTACCTCTTTTATTTATCACTAGCTGCGCCCCGCGGTTTCACCCGCGTAATTGTTGATCCCGTGGGAATATCGGGATAAACAGTAGCCTATATGTTAATCCAGGGTGTCAGCTACCTCTATACAACGCCTTTATAATATTATAATACAGGCTGTTGATTTGCATCCTAGTCAAATTCAAGGACGTAATTATGCTAATGATTCTCGACCCAAATCAACAATAAAATGGGTAGGTATTGTTTTTATTTTTTTTTCTTATTTACGGAAATCCGTAAGTGTGAACCAGCCGTATTTAAACGCGGCCCGTCTTTTACTAGAATAGAATAGAATACTCTTTATTACTCTTTATTTTTTATTTATTTTTATTTTTTTTCTCTTTATTTTTTTTTACTAGCCCTATAACCGAGCTTTCATGCACAATTGCACACACACATTCAAATGCGCATGAGAATCTATCATTCGATAAATTCGTAGGTAATCAATCCCATCCCCCAATCACGATGCGGCAAAGCGGGTACTTAGTCTCCCGCGCACCCTAAGCCACGCCCCCGCGGCCCCGGAACTAACAGTGTAATTGAAATCGCCGCAGCGTTCGTGCGCTTTGCGAATTCCGCTTCTCGGTACATCGTTGAGACGTAGGTACAAAGTGTTCAATTCAAATGTCGTGCTGGTGGAGATGGTCAGGTGGGTATGCCATCAGTGGAGACAGCCTACGTGGAGTCATCCGGATGTTTCCCGATCGGGAACCCTCATCACGTCATGCTGGCTGCTATGCACCACACCAGTGTTGCGCATACTGAAGCGTGAACTGCAACACCCGTTCCACTACCCCAAGGCACAAGACATTCACCCAGGTGATAATGCCGTGCGGATTACATTTTGTCGTTTTCGACAATTTAAAAACGAATGTGTTAGTGTTGTTAAGCTGAAGGAAAACCAGTACGTACTACCTAAGTACGTGGCAACTTTACCTCCGGTAACATAGGTAGGTAATTTATTTTTTGTACATTTTGTAAATACGTTGTTAGCTTAATCAATTTCATTAGTGTAAATAAGTTATTTAAAATTTTTAACTACCTACGCCAATAATACCTAAGAGTCGAAAGTATACCACGTACTTACACTTAACTAGAACGTCTTTCCATTTCCATCAAACGTAGAAAACATTTTTAGACTTAGTAGATCGGTACACCAACAAAGGTAGAATTATTGCCGGTCCTAAGCCCGTTAAGTAGGAAGGAAAGTTTCAAATCAACCAATTTAATCCACAAATAAAAACAAAATGACTACGAAAACTTTAGCTTGAAGGATATTATTAATAATCTGATAACAGGTCAGTGAACTTTTCTTTGGCGCACTAGTATTACTGTCATTAGTAAGATTTCTGTATTCCAATGATGCTCAAAAATGAGTTAATTATCAAGCGAAATTTATGACAATAATGTAGGTGTATTCGAAATAAAATTAGGTAAAATTATTGCTACCGGTCATTGCACGCGCATTGGTGCAACGGCGCTACCATTTCGGGGAAAAACAGCTGCATGCATTGTCGCTGTGTGCGTAGTCGGGTGATTCTGTTTTATTTGTATTGAATTAAGGGTGTAATTCTGAAATACTGTTAAATTTCAACAACAAAAAAAAAGCAGCGCTTACTAGTTATTGCCCCATAATGTACTTCAATTGATTATTTATATATTTTATGACAACCTCCTGAACTTTGACGAGGATGCAAATCAACATATTGTATAATATAATATAATATATAATATAGTGTGATCATGTTATCTTTTTAATATTTTTTATTATTATTAACTCCTGTTATACAGAGAAGCTTCCATCTTATACCTACTTCACCCTGTGTTGACTGGTAGAGAATGCCTAACGCATTAAGTCAACCTTTAAATAAATATTTAATTTACTATGTGAGTTCCGGTCTCAAAAAAACCGGTCAAGTGCGAGTCGGACTCGCGCACCGTGGATAGCATCCAAAGCAACTATAAATTTACGGTTTCAGACTTTTTCCTTTACTTGTGCTACATGACATCGCTTCTTACTAAATTTAATGATTCTAGGTCAACGGGAAGTACCTAACCTATAAGTTTAGATTCCGGAACATAAACGCCCATATATTTTGATTACGTTACTTAGAAATTTGTCTTTTTCACTGCTTTAAGGGATTGCAGCTTTGAATATTTGAATTTAATTTCAAGTGAATAACTCCATGCATTCCTGAGAAAAACGTTCTTGACTGATGGACCGACAGACGGACAACAAAGTGATCTTATAAGGGTTCCGTTTTTCTTTTTAGGCACGGAACCCTAAAAACAATTATTATCACACGGTCTGTCGAAGCGTGAAAGCTAGTATCAAATAAAGGAAAATCTGACAAATCTCAAAGAATGGTATTTATATACCTATACGTGTACCTACACTTCAAACACATAGACGAAATCTCTTTATCCTATTATTTTATTTAATACTAGCAGCGCCCCGCGGTTTCACCCGCGTAAGTTTCGGTCCTGTGGTCCCCTAAGTAGGTATGTGTTAAACCAGGAAATAATCTATCTATGTGCCAAATTTGATCAAAGGTTTACGCGTGAATGAGTAACAAACTTCTAAACCATATTCATAACCAACCTTCATAGTTTTAATAGGTTTATAGGTATTTAAAATATTTATTACTCAATTTTCATGGGTGCACCTACCACTGTTTGTCTCTGCATCACCCAAAGGTTGACTGGTAGAAAATGCCTATGGCATTAAGTCCGCCTCTGTACATTTATGTGCTTGAAGTATTAAATAAATAAATAAATAAAAATCTTCACAAACTTTCACATTTATAATATTAGTAGGATTTTGAAAAAGGCAGTTAGGTACTGACCTACTCCTTTATAATATGTTTTAGACAACTGATTTTTTTTTAATCAAACAGAATGAAGAATCTAATGTGTTATTTTCGTTTCAACAACATCAAAGTTCTATTATGTATAACATCTAATAGCATGTATCCGAGAAAGATGTTTGAGGAAACGACCAATACCATCGCATGGAAACCCTTACAAAATTACAAAACGTTGCCAACACAACAGATGAGAAATCCCTCTTCTGTCCTTCCTAGGAATCGTACAATCCCGACATTTAAACATGCTCAATACATATAATTTTGATACAGTTATCGGCAAAAGCGAAATAGGGAAATAACTTGTCACAAAGCCCTTTCACATTTCGATCAGTATCGATATGACGCAATTTATCTTTGTGACTGTATTTTATCGACAATAAGTATGTGCCTATACGAGATTGTATTAGGTTTTTAGGGTTCCTTTAGAATGGAAAACCCTATTTATGAAGCCTTTCGTCTATCAGACAAAGACTCATTTTTTTAGAATCTGAAATCGAAATTGATTTTGTTAAAATCTGATAGTTTTATTAAATTATTGATGGCGGTGTTACACGAATGGATAGAAAAAGAAATGAGTACATAAGAAGAAGTCTAAAAGTGGCACCGGTAACCTTTGAGTATTAAACCAACCGGAGACGCCACGAGTAGGGAACGCAATAATACACTAATGCAATTCGATCGCGTTGTTACGCACGCACACAAAACAAAAAACAAACACAAGCATAAACTATACGCACACACGTATATAACCGCTTTGGCAGCGGGGATCGCCTGACAATGGCGCCTCCAGTTGATTTAATACTCAAAACCGGTAACTGAAAAGTTGTGTGGAAATCGGTTGTCATGGTATGGGCATCTAATACGGAGGAATGAGGAAAATGTCGTGAGAAAACTTGAAAATATGTTGATGGCATAAAATTAGGGGAAGACCAAAGAAACGATGGTGTGACTGTATGAATGATGATATGGTAGAAATGGGGTGACTACCGAGATGATGACTAATAGAGAAGTTGGAAGAAAACGACATGTTGCGCCGACCCCTAATAAATTTGAATAAGTGCAGGAGAATAATAATGATGATGATGACAAACTTAATGGATCTATGTAAACCGTGCAGCGACTTAAAGTCTATTCAAACTTAATATTATTTCAAGTTAAACAAATAAACTTTATTTTAATTGTAATTAAATTGATTTCAGAGTGACTAACGACGAGGCGATCGGCAGCGGCGGCGACCTCTCGCGTCCGGCCCTGGTGCAAGCCATGGTCCGCAGCGAGAGGGAGTGGGAGGCAGTCACCTCCTTCTGCGAAACAGTCATGCTAGCGAAGGAGGTGGCGGGATGGATGAGGGAGAGAGATTCCCGTCCCAGCCGCTGCGGGAGACGCTCCGGGCGTCAGGAGCCGCGAGATGACTTCCGGCCAGCGTAGGCGCGAGCCTGCGGACGAAGAGTAATGGGTAGCTCACCGTTCGATCAGAACCAGGCCCGTGCCGGACGGCGCGTACGTGTTCCACGCGCGCCTCAAAGAGATGTCAGCATCATTTGAAGGGGCCCGTTAGGGCCGAAGCCTACCGGGTCAGCGGGATTATCCGAAAAGGTTACCACTGGCCCGGAACGTAAAGGGCTAAGGAAGGAACACGGGTGGGTTTTAGTCAGTAAGATTCTGACACTCCCTTCCGCTCCGCCCAGAGCGGGAAAAAAAAAGAGTGACTAACTAGCACTATTGAAAATATTATAAAAATGCTTGAAGTTGTAGCGTAAACTGAACTTTATTGTGTAGTATATAAAGTTATTTTTCCATATTATAATATTTGTTTACATTTTTGGCAAATAAATCGCGAATGCAGATTATGTATGTTACCTAAACTGGCTAAAAGTATTCAATTTCAAAATACCTAAGTACTTTTATTACCTATTCAAATTAGGCTGAGAATAAACACGATTTGAACGTGAATAATTACTATAGATAGCTCCCAAAACGCCCACACTTCAAAGCTTCGTAAAGTTTAATGTCGTTGGGGATGATAAAATTGCTTGTCCGTTCAAAATACTGTCATTACGTTGTTAGTTTATGAAGAGGATGAAAGCATTTATTTCGTACCTATTTACATAAAAAAATCTTCTTAACTACATAGATTGAGTATTAACTCCATTAAACATGGGTAATGTTCCCATAAATATGTCCCTACCAACGGAACTCAATGTGGCGTAACTTGGTGTAAAAATCATATTATTTACCCATATCACACCACCGAGCAATTTTCCATCACACTTCAACAATCTTTAACGGAGTTATGATAGTCTGATAAGAATCAATCTACCTAGTCTTTTCCCAACTGTGTTGGGGTCGGCTTCCAGTCTAACCCGATGCAGCCGAATACGAGTATTTTACGTGGAACGACTGCCTATCTGACCTCCATAACCCAGTTACTGGGTACAGATAGCGCCATCCACGAAGACGCGGCCCACTCTTCTTCCTAATCGCTTACAGTACAAGTGTGCAACATTAATTACTTATTAGTGGGTAATTAGTGTGTATCAAAAAACTAAAACACTAGCGGAATAAACTAGCGATAAACACTACCGATTAGTAGAAGAGTGGGGCGCGTCTTCGTGGATAGCACTATCTATAACACCACACCGCTGGCTTCTGACTACCCGTAACGACTGTCAAAAATCTACGAATGACAGCCCAGACCAACGGCTTTCAGCGGGAACGTCCGAAAGGGTTACCGCTAGCCCGGAACATAAAGGGCTAAGGAAGGAACACGGGTGGGTTTTAGTCAGTAAGAGTGTGACACTCCCTCCGCTCCGCCCGGAGCGGGAGGGATCATTTGATGATTTCCCACCCAAAAAAAAGACCAACTGCTTAGCGTGCTTTCCGAGGCTCGGAGGGGTCTCGATATTTTATGAATGGTCAGCCATCCACGGACCGACTTCGGGCAGCGTAGCATAACTTTCGATTAACCCGTGCGGCTGTCTTTATATAGCCACGAGCCCTTTGATAGAGCCTGATAACATCACTCGATATCACGACATCAACGTTCTGACATGAAAATAATTATTTAGAACAACAGAATTTTCGCTACGCATTGTTTCGCACAAAAGTTAAATAGAAAATTAGAAGGAACTCGATATTTCGTTGTTTTTGATTGTCTTTGTTATCCACGTTCTTGATTGAACAGGCAGTTCGATAATGTTTTAGATCGAGATGAAATTTAATGAGAAAGATTCTGTAAAGTTACGTAATTACTAATTTTGTATTGTAATGAGGTTTGTTTAAAACATTGCCACAGTTTAATTAAATATTATATTTATTTCTGTAAATTCAAATACCTAATAAGTAAGCAAATAACAGCTAATACTTACCTAATTAATTAATAAAAAATAACAAAATGAAATCTTAACTTACCTACAACTATAAATGTTATTTTTAATTTAATTTTTTTAAGATTATTTTTAATTTAATGTTAAGTTATTAAACCAAGAGGTACAAAATCTATGGACTGCTGATTAAAAACAAATCTATACTAATATTATAAAGAGGTAAGTTTATGAGATTGTAGGGGTGAGGTAATCTCTGGATCTACTGAACCGATTTTGGTAATATATATTACTAGCTGCGCCCCGCGGTTTCACCCGCGTAATTGTCGATCCCGTGGGAATATCGGGATAAAAAGTAGCCTATATGTTAATACAGGGTGTCAGCTACCTCCATACAAAATTTTATCAAAATTGGTCCAGCCGTTTGAGCGTGAAGAAGTAACAAATATATAAACACACACACACTCACAAACTTTCGCCTTTATAATATTAGTGTGATTATATCAATAGAAAGCCACATCATTTGTGAGTATCATAGGCTATATGTTATTAAATTTTTATGTCAATTAATATCTTAGAAGTTCTAGAGATTTAAAAAGCGGGGAAGGAGCGCCTGGCGGGTCGGTACGAAGTTTGCCAGGTCAGCTAATCAACGATAATTTCTTCGCAGGGGGGTCCAGAATCACGTAACGAATCAATGGTAACAGGTTGGGCCACGATATCCCTGCCGCCCTGTATATTTTACTGGTGAACCTCCTACAGTAGTACAGTATATTGTCGTGGACTTTCACAGATAGTGGTTTATATTTAGTTTGTAAGCTGGGTTGATTATGGTGCTGATAATATCACACACGGCTAAACTTCGCATTAGCTATCTTAACAAACAAGTTCTCACAACTTACGCATATATTCAAGCTTGAATCCAGAAACTACACTCTAGCATAAATTAACACAAACAAACACCAAGATTATAGTGTTCAAATAACGAGACAAGCATTAATCCTATCCGAGGCTGAAAGGCTTGCTATGCATATTCAGGAAGCCAATAACCCCTCCTAGATAAATAGGATGGAGCATGCGTTGCCCATCCCTCAAGCGTTATGATGAAGTGATCGCACAGTGCGGACTACTCATACAATATTCATGGGCCGAGAATGCGGCAATTTGGACGACATGTCCCGTGTCCTACAAACAGCCAGATGTATCTTAAGTTGGGGGACAACACGTTAGTGATCTGCTGTGTACAGAAGTGTCGAGCTTACTCTGACGTTATGGAATTCCTTTGGAGTGGGCGAATGATGGGCGATTGTGTGACCCTTGACTGGAGAAGGTTTAAGGATGGTGAGTTGGTGACCTCGGAAGCGTTGATTTATGATGTTGGTTCAATAATAAGAATAGCTAATATTAATATGGCTTTCTAGGACTTACGGCAGACATCGTGTTTTGGCTCACTGTCCTTATTATTTTATAGTTTATTCAGCACTGACTTAAAAAAACCCGGACATAGGTAATGGTTTTAAATCGCCAACAGACAATGAACAATTTCGAAATCAAATCTCGTTCCTTCTTAGATGCCTTGCAGTTAGACAATTTCACTATTATAGTGAAATTAATATCTAATATACTGTATTCATTGTTTCACCCTTGGTATGTGCAGAAACGTGATTCCGCGCGAGACACAATAGAACGTGTATTGTGTCTGTGTCTATGATTGCGGCATATGAGAGGTTGAGTAACTCATTAGTTAATTTGACAGAGACGTCTGACGCTTATTAAACTTCTGTTATGAGGTCACATGATATTGGCAGCATAGCAAGGCTAACTCAATTAACAGAAACTATCCGTACTCTCTCGTCAAACAATAAATAAACAAGACTTATTAAATTATGGATCTAACCTAAGACCTCAAATATCTAACTTAAGACCTACGAAGTAGGTAACACTTATTAAATTACTAGCTGCGCCACGCGGTTTCACCCGCGTAAATGTCGATCCCGTGGAATAATCCAGGGTGTCAGCTACCTCATACAAAATTTTATCAAAATTGGCCCAGCCGTTTGAGCGTGAAGATGTAACAAACATATAAACACACACACACAAACTTTCGCCTTTATAATATTAGTGTGATTATCGATCTAACCTAAGACCTCAAATGTCTAACTTAAGACCTAAGAATACCTAACATGTGTGGAATAGCCAGTTCAAAGAAACATTGTGTGAACTTCTTTATTTCTGTCCCCTCTAAAAATAAAACTGAAAATCATGGCACTAGATCAAAAGATGCCGCTAGTAATAAAGTCCTATGTGACAGGCAATACGACTGTTACCGTTCAACGTTTTAGAGACAGAATAGGTGGGCAAAACCAGTAGGGTCACCTTAGGTTACGGTAGGCACAAGTCCATATCACTTTAAACCTGAAGGACCGAATTACGTGGTGTCCCGAAATCACGTGATGTGGCACGTTATCCTGCCCAAAATTGATTTGTTCTATCAAACATGATATTCAACATACTAGTTTTTGTTAAAATATCTATTCAAAGCAACATCTACAAATAGTTCACAATGTATCGTATCGACACTGAATGTCAATAATTGAAGCAATCTGTATACGCTATACAAGTTTCAATCTTGACAACGTTGAGGCTCAAGGATGGATCAGCATCATTCATAAGCCAGGAATTTATAATTGCTTATGTCAGATATCATTCCGCATCTTGAATGACATACTAGTACAGATTATAGGGGGTTCATCCAACATAATAGAGGAATAGGGAATTCGTATGATGGGGAATAGATTGCCTGTCACGTCAACCATGAATCGGATACGACGTTGAATGTCAAGCACGCAATTAAATGTCTCAGCTCGTACCGCAGAGGACAGTATGATGGTATTATGATTTACTTTTATGGTACTCAACGTCGCGTCCCATGGACCCTTTCATCCGATAAGAGTACTCGACAACCAACCGTACTTGAACACAAAATCAATATTACTTCGAAGAACTTACGTCATACATATTCTTCGTATAACAGATCGGCTCTTTCTAGAGAGCTAAGTTCGACAGAGTAAATATCAAATAAAAACGTAACAGAAAATAAAATTCTAGTCAAAAATATATAGGCTCGTCCGACACCCGGAAAAATTCCTCCAACTTGGCTAATAAAGATTTATCGTTGCGATAAAAATTTTCATAGCAGTGAGTTGGCCGTAAATAATTCGTGGCATACCTGCGAATGCTGATTTGACATGGGTCAGGGCCCCGAATTCGAGCCGTATAATATTTCATTCCTTCCGACTCGAATCACAAGTTCAGCCGCGGTGCAAATTGAAATTTCGCTCGGACACCGCCATGACACCGCACTTCTTATTGGTTTGTGTCTTATCTACGCATCAGATATGTCTGTCATGTTTTATTATTGTGTACACAAGCGTGAAATAAAAAAGTGAGATACTTGCACATCGTGATTTCAGATGGAAAATAACTTTTTCGAAAAATAAAACAAGACAATGAGAAGTTGAAGAAACTCTAGGGCATTGTAGAATTACAAGGAGCAAAAGAGAGACTGCGATTAGTCTAAAAAGATTATTGACGAAATAATCAGGACTGAAGTTGATCGTTATTCAAGCTTCGTTAGTTCAAGCCCAGTTTGAAAGAATATAAAATGTCTTAGACATTTAAATTTTGTTTAAAATGTAAAGTGACTTTCTTGCGCCTTTAATTAGTGTTTCTTTTCTGAAATAAGTGTTAAGTAGTTTTCTCAAGTCCTATACGTAAAAGGCGAAGAGAGTAAATTGAAGTTAAAGAGATAAGCGTGCTTTATGGATAATTAAAACTAATAAATTCTTTCCGCTCTTTTTTTAGGTACCAAGCAACTGGGAGACCAACAGAGGATAATGGATCATATCGCCACAATTTAAGTTCTAAATTGTTTTGCGAATCAATTGATCCGAAACGGACAAAAACAAAGCACTTACATTTGGCTGTTTGTCCCACACTCATTAATTTGACCGCGTGGCTAACCCCAGAATGTCCTGAGCTATTAACTACCGAAACTGGGTATGCAATAAATTGAGACTTTTCATATATAAATCAGGGTCGAGGCGTGTCGCAGAAGGTCTGCAGATAAACCGGATAGTAAAGAGTGAGGGACATTACTGGGAGCAGCTGCGGCGGACCGGGCCGTCGCGAACTCACTCACATTACAACCAGTTTTATGTGAGGACCGGGCGAGTCTTGCTTTAATACTGTACGTTTCTGGAGAAACTTGCACAAATTGAAACGCGGAGGCCTCGGATAATTGGAATATTTCGTAAGTTGTACAGTGCTTTGAAAACTTCATAATTGAAGTAGGAGATATCTTAATAAAATTGTTAGTTTTTGAGAGTTTTAATTGAATTGATGTTTCGGTTGTCAAAAACAAATGAAACATGTTTTAAATATAATTAGATGACCAATTGCAAGTAAACGTCAGAAAATTAGCCACTTTAACACAAAATTCTACAGCAATTTACCCAGACTGATTTCTACAGTAATACAGCAACAAAAACGAATTAATTAACGCTGCTGCATTCAACTGCAGTAAAAAATTGTGTTAAAACGTAAACTACATCAATAGTGAACCATTTCCACAAATAATTAATTATGGACAAATACCCAGACTCAAATGAAAATTATTCAACAGTAAAAAGAAAAACAAACACAAATGAAAATCAACTTAAAGTGCTTAAAGCTCTCCACATTCCCGGCCATGTTTCCTTGGCTCTTAAATCCGGATATCCGGCTTCATCTCAGACTCTTTATTTGTCTTAAGGATGAATTTCACCATAACGGATAAAGAGGTTTTATTTTTATGCAAGACAAAAGTTAAACAACGGGGATGATAAAGTGATGTATGAGTATGGATTAAAGGCAACCAATTGTTATGGATGAAATATTATGAAAAAACTTTTCGGAATTTTTTATGCTTCGATTTAAAATATTTAAATGTCGTATCATCAAAAATCCTTCGCTTTTAAAACAATACTTTGTTCTTAGGAATATCTGAATATCCCCACGAAGTGTAAGCACTCTAGAACATTCCGACTCATCATCTGTGGTCGGCTTCCATCTAACCGGATGCAGCTGAATACCAGTATTTAACATGGAGCGACTGCCCATCTGACCTCCACAACCCAGTTACTGGATAACACGATACTCCTTGGTTGTCAGACTTTCTGACAGCCGGTAACGACTGTCAAAGATTCACGAATGACAGCCGGGACCAACGGCTTAACGTGCTTTCCGAGTCTTTGTATGTAAAGATGGTATGGGTACGCGGACCAACTGCGGCAAGCGCAGCTTAAGCTGATCGATCGACCCGTGCAGCTGTTATTATTTAGCCACAAGCCCCTTAGAACATTCCCCCCTTAGAACATTCTCCCCTTAGAACATTCAACCTTTAGTAATGGGTAGCTCACTGTCCGATCAGGACCAGACCCGTGCCGGCGGCGCGTACGTGTTCCACGAGCGCCTCAAAGAGATGTCAGCATCGAGGACCCCTTAGGGCCGAAGCCTGCCGGGTCAGCGGGATTGTCCGAAAGGGTTACCGCTGGCCCGGAACATAAATGGCTAAGGAAGGGGTGGGTTTTAGTCAGTAAGAGTCTGACACTCCCTTCCGCTCCACCCAGAGCGGGAGGAGTCATTTGATGATTTCCCATCCGCAAAAAAAAAATGCCATTTAGAACATTCCAACTATACGTTGGTAATCCATTATGAATAAGGAGATTTGTGAAAAATCAAAACAATGGTTTTTGACTGACACAATGTTTTAGTTCAACTACTGTTAGTATTTAGCAAATCCACAGAATGAAATATAAAACAACGCTACAATCCTCCTATTTCGCAACGAAACAAATATTTCTGTTTTACGTCAGAATATTTTCCAAAAAATCATACAAAAGATCTCGATGTCAATACTCAGTGAACAGTGGTGGCCGAGTGGTAATGGCCGCGACTTACGAGTTGTAGGTTTGAACCCAGACAGGTGCTTTACTTTGTGTTAATTATTTTATCACCACTGCTCTCAAAACGGTGAAGGAAAACATCACGAGGAAACCGGCATGTCCTAGAACCAAAAATTCGAAGACATGTGACGTCTACCAACCCGTACTAGGCCCGCGTGGTGGATTACGGCTCACTCTATCTCACCGACAGGAGGCTGTGTCTCAGCAGTGGAAACGTTATAGGCTGATTATGCTATCAATACTCAAAACACGACCCACTTGTTTCTAAAAACGAAACGGATTTATAAAAATAACAAAGCAAAGAAAAAAAATGGCACATCAATAAACAAAAGTAAAATCCTACGAAATGGAAATCTTGTAAATTATAAATCTACCCTGAATGGAATTGAAATCTACATAATGGTTTGCGCAGAGAAAAATGTGAGTACTGAACAGGACGACAATAATACGAAACATTCGGAAACAAAGCGTGGCTTTGGATGTAGTACTGTAACAGTGGCTATATGACACAGATGTAGATACACCTAGATAACGTAAGAGCAAAACTACTTCGCGAGCCAAAAATCGCACCAGCTTACATATAGAAATCGTAAGCCGCCACTTTCGCGCTCAGTCCTGTGTACTGCTGGCTGGGTGAGCATGAGCGCTGGCGCTAGGCCCCGGAGTGGGTCGATACGGGTGCCGCACGCGGCGGCGTCTTTGAATCGATTTGATTTTCCCATCACGAAATAGTGCTTGTGACGTCATAGTAGATAGTCAAAACATGGCACGCTTTGTTTTCATACAGATCGTAATACTTGCGTTATCTATATCTATGCTATAATAGACGTAAGTACTTATACATTTTATTCATGTGTGTGAAAAATATAGAAGTATTATAAAATGTAAGTGCAATTGACGAAATTCTAGTCTCTTTTTTCGGTCTGATATAATTTTCAATACATTCATTATTTATTTTCAGGTCTGATAGGCAGGTACTCCATGTAAAATTCTGGTATTTAGCTACATCTGGTTAGACTGGAAGTCGACCCTAACATAGTTGAGAATAGGCTAGCTAGAGAGATGATGATGATTAATTTTCATTACGAGAACAATTACTTTGCTATTAAGTGGGCATCAAAAGTAATCAGTTTTACCTTATTTTATTTATTAGGTTAATAATGTGGATGTATTTAATATACACATGACAGTGTCAACAAAAGAAGGACATGGTTTCGAACGCGTGCACACGCCATCTTAGCAGTGTGCTACGCCGTAGTATACCGCGTAGCAAGCCGTAGCAAGGCAAGCGCACTAAAATAGTGTGCATGGTTTTAAACTTTTCATGAATAACGCATTATATGATGCATGCCTAGCCATTCATTGTATACGTTTGCAACAATCCCTACGTTCCAATCCCACTCATATTCGTGATATATTCTTTTAACTATAGTCTAGAATTTCATTCCTCGAATTTAGGTACTTACATGTTTTTAAAACACGGATCTTTGTTTGCTTGTGATGTATTTTAATAGTCGCAACTTCTTTAAGCAGTCACCCAGCACACGAAACAATTATTTACGAGTTGTCATAATTTTAATAAATAATAAATGATTTTATTTCTGTAAGTTGTACAAACACTTCTACACGTCAATCATATATGTTAAAAACTAGATGAGATCGGCAATAAAACAGTAATGGAATTTTCTCTTCATAGGTAGTTTTATTTATTTTCAATGTAAACCAAACAAACTCTTTTGAGTTGATTTGTAGAAACACAGTATGATAATACACAGACTCACTCATGTCAGTGTACAAAGGATACAGGGTACTTCCATAACACTATCTAATCTGCGGGGACCGATCAGTTATCTTTGTCACTGCCGATTGATTTTTATTTAGCTTTCCCAACTCCTTACATCAACATAAAAACTTTTCCTATCTACCAACTATTTGTCTTTCATGCTATAGCCGATAGCGCCACAAGGTTCTTTTGGCGCGTGGCCAAAATCGTAACTAAAGCCGCCATCTTGTTTTCACAATACATTTTACAAAACAAATGACCAACAGAGCTCACCTGTCAACGTCTTTCGAGCACCAATAGACGTATTGTTGGTGGCAATAGCGGTCTCTGCCCTTCTCGATAATATTGCGCAGGAGTTCGAACAACGGACTAATTATCGCTTATTGTTAGTAAAAAATTCAAAAGTGCACGACTCATAATACTCATTTGATCATATAAAAAACCATAGATAACGATAGATGCTATATTAGTTAGTTATAATTTATTTTATTTTATTAATTATAATTAAAGTACTTTGAATAAAAGAGCCATTTTCAATAGGGTTCCTCATGTGGGAGAAACGAATCTATTAAAAAAGAATTGACTCATATCATTGAATTTTTTCGCAAGCTACAATGTTTGGTTTCACACATGATTGACGAGTTTTTTTTTTTTTTTTGAAATATTTTCATGTTTCAGTAATTATTATTTCTACTGCATTAAATCATTTTTTTAAAGTACAGAATTAATCTGCATTAAATTTTCTATACAATCCTACTAATATTATAAATGTGAAAGTTTGGATGTTTATTACTCAATCACGCGTAAACCGTTGAACAGATTTGGATGAAAATTGGCATATAAACAAATAAATAAAATACATTTATTTCGAGCAACCGTAACTCATATGTAGAGTACACACACAATAAAACATAATAAAAAGGATAATAAAAATAAAGTACCTCATAGTAAAAATAAAAACAAAATAAAAGACTTAAGAGCCTATACTACCTCAAATGGCTTAGCATGATCCTCCGTTATGTCGAAAATACTGCAGCATTAATTTTAAAATAAATATATGGTAAAGTTGAGGATTGATGCTAGGTACTATGTTAGACGAAAACACGATTCCAAAAAATTTTCTCGATAGAAAAAAATTCCAAAGTTACCTCCAAATTGAACAATAAACCGCTGGTATTCAAAAAATACTTCAAATTAGATCATGAAACTTTGCATACTAACTGAACTAACTATAAAGCAGGTCTTATGTTATTTATTTTTTTTGAATTACCTTTATTTGCACCGTAAAAAACAAATACCTAAACTATTGGCGCTGCCTTCTGCCCAGCACCGCACTCTGTCTCGCTCTCACACAGTCCGCGAGCAGTATCGTGCGAGCGAGATAAAGAGTGAACTTTAGCTGAGGTAGTATAGGCTCTTAATATCTAACCGGCCCTACTACCGGCAACAAGCCTATTACAACAGTGCCGTATGTATAGGCAGTCAATCCAGTCCGCGATCATCGCCAGGACGGCATTGGTGCTGCCCCACACCCTATGCACCAGGGACGCACCCCGCTTGCGCATAGTCGCGTGGAAGCAATCGGTGCGCGCTTCAGCGAACATACCTGAGGCCCTGCAGTAGCGACGCAGCCTCAATACAGCCCTGAGCGCGTTGTTGAACTGGACGCGTAGGGCCCCTTACGATGCATGCGTGTAACTCGCCTACGGGTTGCACGAGTAGCGGGATGTGCAGTACGCCCCGAAGAGCGTTATCTTCACCTCCCTCGAACTGCGCGAAAACCTGCGTGCGAGCATGTTCGCCCGCACCAACAAGGCCCTCCGCTCCTGCTCCATGTCAGCATTGTCCTTGAGGTCGGTCGTAACTAAATGCCCTAGATACTTAAATTGATCCACCCTTTCGAGTGGAATACCGTTTAGAAAAACGAGTGGACAATTTTGCGAACGTTTCGTACCGCCCTCAAAGACCATGCATATAGTTTTGGTCACATTGTACTTTAACCCATGACCAATTGCATACTCTTCACAGGTCCGCACTAGCTTTCTGTGGCCACAGACCGACGCACTAAGCATCGGTCGTCACCATGTCGTCAGCGTAACTGAGATTGTTGACACAGACTCCACCGACATGGCAGCCGACAGGCTGTCTACTAAGCGCGACGATCAAAGCATTCATGTACAGGTTAAAGAGGGAGGGGGAAGTCAACCCCCCTGCATCACCCCGCACTACAGCCGGCAGGCGGATGCAATGTCGGAGCCGTATCGCTCCGACATTGCACCCGCCCGCTTAACGCTGTTGACCTGATGACTGTACCAGTATTTAAAGGCGTTGGCAAGTTCACGTGGTAAATTAATACACTCAAGTTTAGCCCACAGGATGTCGTATGACACCAGGGGCCCAATTCTGTAACTTTTAGTTAAGCAACATGCCATTGACACTCTATCGACACACTACAGACATTATTTAGCCACTGTTGCAAATTTGGCATTCTGCAAAAATTTCAATGGCGTTTCAGTGGTGTCTCAGTAGTATGTCGATAGTATGTCGATAGGCAGTACAATAGTTTTCAGTGTTTCTAACCAAAATCTACCATGCGACCACTTTTTGAAATCCTATTTTTATCTATGAAATCTTTATAATAAGGGTTTTTTATTAATATAAAAGTTGTATTATCAAAACCATCAATTTCACTAAAAACATGCGTTTATTGTTAAAAAATAAGATTTTTATCACGACAATTTTTAGTCTTTGCCTTTCTGAAAAAGAAAACAAACAACTGCCAAAAAACTTGCAGCTGCTGTTTTCATTGGTTTTAAATTTTATTTTCCAAAATATGATCATACAAATTCCTTGATTATCATCTAAAATGACGACGATAAGGTAAGTGATTAATTATATAAATATAGATTTTTTTATCTATAAAAAATATAAAAAATCGATACTGGTTTTATTTTTTTATTATTTTGGTATTCATTGAACGTTATAATAAAAACCTTTTAACAAAAATAAAAGCGGCTTCCAAAAAAAAAACACTACAAAGTGAAAGATAACTTTAATTTCGGAAGTCAGTGTCTAGATCTATATTTTAGTTTTTTGCCACCGTTCCGAAATTAATTAATTTTATATTTCACTTTGTAGTGTTTTTTTTGGAAGTCCGTTTTTATTATAAAAAGTTTTTATTTCTCGCTTTTTAGTGGGTCTGTTTATAATTTATCTAAGTTAAAATAGCCTAATGTCAACTTGCTCATCGCCTTTTACAAACTATTGCTTTTCCCGATATTATATTTGAAGAGTTCCTTCAATTTCTCCAGGATCCCATCATCAGAACCTGACTTGATGACTATAGGACCACCTGGAATGTAGGTATATCAAACAAAAATTTTTTTTTTGAAATCGGTCTAGTCTTCTTCGAGTAATCGGGGATCATAAATTAAAAAATAAAAAGATTCCGACGAACTAAGAACCTCCTCAGACCTAATTGTGGCGAAAAAATACGCCCACTTTATTAATTTCACTACGTAAAACGCACTCACACACGGACACTTTATTTTAAATTAAAAAAAAAAAAACTAATTGAACCAAAGCACGGAAAAGAGGTGCCGTTGTTCGATAGCTTCACAATGACGGTTCGATGGCCAAAACACTATTCAAACACGATAGACACAACTGTCAAATACACTTAAAATCTTTGGCCATCACGATGTCATTGACACATTATAGTGGACCAGACTACCAATTATTACAATTATAGTCTTACTATGTCGTTTCAATGGCACTACAGTGGCAAGTCAATGACCATAAATAATTTGTAGAATACCAAATGTCAATGACAAGTTGGTTATTTTACAGAATTGGGCCCCAGGTTAAAAGCCTTGGATAGGTCGAGGAAGCAGGCGTGCACTGGAGTCTTTCGATCTGACGGTATGCTTAAGACACAGTATTGCATTCTCAGTTGACAGTCAGGGTCGAAACCCAAACTGATTAACATGCAAATCCAGGTAATTATCTAAATGTGTCTTAAGCAAACCGTCAAAAACTTTTGCAATGATCGTTGCAAGAGAAATCGGCCTATAGTTACTTTTGTCAGCAACATCTCCCGTTTTATTTTTCACTACAGGGACTACTACGGTTTTCATGAAATCAGATGCTAGGTACGAATGGCTCACGCATAGTGTGTAAAACATTTTTATGACCCTATTTATATGTGGGCCAGTGTGAACTAGGTGCTCGATGCTGAGGCCATCGTGGCCAGGGGACATGCACTTAGATATACAGGGTTATTGGTAAAACATTAACAACCTCTTAAGAGGTAATTGTACTCATCATTATGAACAACTTTTACTATGGGACCTAACCTGACACCGCGAAAAAAAAATTAGCTGTTCCCTACATTTATGTCCGTCGAAATGTAGGGAACAGCAGATTTTTTTTTTCGCGATTTCAGGTTTGATCCCGTACTAAAAGTTGTTCATAATGATGAGTACAATGACCTCTTAAGAGGTTGTTAATGTTTTACCAATAACCCTGTATAGCTTTTATAGCCTGAGCCACATCTTTGGCAACAAAGCTAGTTCCCACGTCCTCATCTGGCATTTCAATAAGTGGGTAGAGTACACGAAAATGGTACCTAAAAATATCAGGAACCACCTTAGGGTCACTCACAACCTCGACACTCACCGGAAGTCCCGGTCGCACGTTTGCTTTGTTGGTGCTCTTCCAAAAACTGCGGAAGCACTCCTATGTTTTTCAGCCAGAACATCCATTTTGATTTGGTCCTGATGGTTTTGGCACCATTTAAGTCTGGACTTGAATATTTTTCTACTTTGACACATTTCGTCATATACACACCCCGACCTAGGCCTACCACACATCACCCACTCCATAAACTTCATCCTAGCCACCCGGTGAGCCCTACTAACATGCCTATTCCACCCAGCAATGCGTGGGCCACTCCCACCTTTTCCCGCTCGAGTGCCTCCCCGAGCCACCGCAGTCGCCTATATATCACTTATATATAGACCATTTCCTGGATTAACTCATAGGAGACTTTTTATCCCCATATTCTCAAGGGCTCGAAACTTACGTGGGTGAAACCGTGGGACACTGCTAGTGGTATATCAATTAAGAAGGTTCTGTCTACTAGCAGGAGTATAACAATTGAAACAGTTGCAGAAAGGAGGCAAAAACATTTTTCGTTCGTAAAGCATTTCGTGCAAAATCTTCAGAGCAACAGCTGCAGGCAATATCGATTTAAGATATCAATTGATTTTATTTTGGTTTTTAAATCCGACTCATCAACGTTCTCTTGAACTTATCCCAATTTATTTAGAATCGGCGCAGCATGTTGTCTTCTTCCATACTTCTCTATTAGTCGTCATCTCATTATGCACCCCCTTTTTAGCCCTCTTTCCCTTCTTAAAAAGCCATCTAAAATCATACACAGAGCGACATTTTCCTCAATTCTCTACATAACATGACGTACACGATTTTTTAATCCCAATCCGTCAGTAAATAAATTAAATGTAGGTGAGTCAATGACCGCTATTGCCACCTTATTTGGCACCAGTTTTAGCTTGGGTGATTAACGATACCCGATATGAATTACGTTTTAATTCTTTTCCGACCACATTGAGCCATTAAATTCTAAACTAGAGCATTGGACGCACGTCCACACATGAAATACTTTTCTAAGTAATAGCAACATAATATTTCATTTTCGCCCTTTACGGTGTGTAATTTTATTACTGGGATCAATTTTACGACATTCGATACTTTTACGGTTGTTGAGCCTAAAACGTAAAAGGGTTACTGTTACGTCTCACGTTACTTTACTTTACCTCCTTTGTCCTTGTAAGAAGTTTTAAAAAGCTATTTTATGTTTTTAATAGATTCTCGTTTTATTGTCGCACGATTCTATACGAGTGTACGAGATTTATGACGGTTTGGGTGTAAAGTTTGACTTTACGATGTTATCCGAAGTTGGGACAGCGGTTTTAATAAGAGTGGCGTCGGATTTGCGCGTTGATATCCGCTTAATACAACAAAATGATATTAAGTTTATATTTTGGTTCCCAGCGTTTCTTTTAAATGTATTTTCATAAAAAGATGAGTAACAGTATTCTGTTGTAGTAAATGATCTTTATATAAAACGTATGAAAAGATTTATTTCATTTTCATTATCTTATTTACTTCGAACAGCTCGTTCATCGAAATTACATACCCTTTTTCAATATTAAACAGAATCCTGTTTCATAACACATAATATCAAGCAATACCAAAATAACTGATTAGAATTTCATAAAGTAATTCAATAAGGAACCAACAAGAGTAAACGATGTTGCCGAGATCGCATATTATGTTTTTATGTTTTCTCAAAGCCGGATCATCACCTAGTAAAGCGAATGTTGGCAAAAATACCACATATTATGTTGTGCTTGCAGTACTTAATCGTAGGATTTGCAGTTGTGTGTGCTCGACTGAATTTATGCAGTACAACGTGACACTTGTAGGAGATCTTTAATTTGAATAAGACAGTGAATTGTTATAGTCGTGAATTTATGCAGTGTCATGCTCTCTTATCCTATAGATTTGGGATTAAGTAGAATTATCAGGTCAATGTTTTGAAATACGAAAGCAGTTTGTATTTTGTGCTGTGAAAGTTAATAAATAAACCAGTAGGTAAGGGTATAATCTTGCTGACTGGTGTCTATAAAATCTTAAGAAGAAGAGTCTGTACCATCCACTTACAAGTTTTATTCCTTTTCTCTGCACATTTAACTACGACTACAAAAACCTCACTATCTTTTACGAACACATGAAACTGCATTAAATCTTCAAGTCGAGCACCTATACTTTAACTTCTTCATCAACAACGTCCTTTTTGATATAAGTCGTCGGATTGCAATACACGTCACGTGCCGGGAGTACAATGGCCGCGAGGGAGCGACGCCGGCCGTCCGAATTATCCCGCCGGTGTACACCGACCACGTGACTGCTCCGCACTCCTGATCGCCTGGTACCATAGAACAAAAGCCATTCCTTTATTTAAGGCTTTTAGACGTATTGTTTGGCGGTAAAAGGATGGAGCCATGAAATATGTACGCGTATCTGCTGTGCACAAGCCTGTTGGTGTCACAAACCCGTAATCTATCTGCCCAGCAACAAAGGAAACTAGTACTTTATTCAAGACTGCCAGCACGAAATATTTAGACGGTTTGAATTAGTGAAACCATTCGTCCAAGTTTGTCTTGTCAGTTTATCGTAGACTAAATCAGACATACACACGCAAGCAACGTCTAAAACATGCTCAGTCATAATAAATGACTCGATTTTGTACTACACGAACGTTAATACATTCTGTTAACAAAAAATGTTTGGAATGACACCATTTCCGGATGTTACTACATTTTTAATGTTATACAAGTCCATTAGGTATACATTGTGGACATTCCAAACATTTAACGACGACATTTACAACACCAAACTACAAATTAACGACAATAGTAATTAATATAAAGAGATATTGAAGGGACTTAAGGCCAGGATATTCGAGCGCAGTAGGCATTTAGCGTTACCTCCCTCCGCGCGTGGCAAGTTCCGCGAACGCGCAATTCGAATGAACTCGCTGACCCCGCTGCTGCCACGGTAATTTCATCTAACAGTATTGTGACTCGGCCCTATTCTTGAAATATAGGGCTGCTCGCCTACAGTATTTTAATTTCATCATCCTACTTTAGTTTCTTTCTAGCTTTGTGATTGTAAATATTATATTTTTTTAATATTATGTATAAAATTTATGTCAAAATATTTCTGGTGTTTAGTTTTTAGGGAAATATAAATATAGCAACATAATTAATTTTATTACCTACCAAAAATTTTCTTTTTAGGGTTCCGTACCAAAATGGTAAAACGGAACCCTTATGGTGAGACTCAGTCTGTCTGTCTGTCTGTCTGTCACAGCTGGACATGTCAAGAACTACTAATGCATCAACTTGAAATTTGGAATAGTTTTAGATGACGTTTGCTCAACTATTTTGCAAATAAGAAAGAAATAAAAATATATGTGCGTTTTTTGCAACAGGGCCTGAAAGGAAGTCTGAAGAATTCGAAGTGGGGCTACTAGAGCACGTGGGGTATCATATGAAAGAAAACAGTTTGCACATTCTCAAACATTTATTCTTTTTTTTGGGCCGCATTGTTTTCGACTTTTGATGTAAAATGCAAAAAAAAACCTTTCCCGCCCTTATCTCCGAAGTTTGCAAACAGAAAAATTTGAAATTATTTTATGTGATAGAAGTTTATGTAAAGATTACAGGAAAAATAAAACGAAGTCTCTTAATAGCACACTTGTTCAGAAATCATCAATAAAAGTTATATTAGTTTCACTATCGGTCAAGAGATGGCGCTGACATAAAACTGCAATATTATACACCGCAGTGCACAATGTTAAAATTCTCTGATGAATATAGGCCTCGTCGATGAAAATTTAAAAACATATGATGGTACGGAACCCTCGTTGCGCGAGTCCGCAGTCCGGTGCGCAGTTTTTAATTGCTACCTAATCTTTTCTTTCATGACTGTTATATCGCTTCCGCACTACCCTTATGAATGATCCGTTTTGTCGAATTTTTGTCTGATAATAAACTACTGAAGGGATTTTGATGGAAGTTTCGATATTCTGTAGCTTTGGTTTTCATCCATCACATAGGGTATGTTTAATAACTAATTTATAGTCCACGCGTACGAAGTCGCGGGCATAAGCTAGTTATTTATTATTAGTTATATACTTTGGACTAAATAAATTCTGATAAAACTCATTACAATACAATGCACAGGATAATAAATTCTTTATTAGAAATAAGAAATACTAAAATACTGCTCTGTCAAAGACGTGCCGAGATCAAATAATACACAAAATGTTAGTTAGGTATTCATCCAAATTTATTTTATCCCCTTCAAAGTATGATCCTTCAGAAACGACACACTTACACCAACGAATAACCAAATCATAAAAACATTTTTTAAACGCTTTTTCCGGAATTGAGCTTAGTTTACGCCGCGAATTCTCCTTCGTTCGCTAAAATTCGTTCACAGTAATGGCCTTGTGCGAAGGCGCAATATCGTGGTGCAAGATCCAACAATTTTCTTTCCACAAATCTGGCCTTTTTTTCGAATTTACTCTCTCAAAAGCCGCATATCGCTCAAATAATATATTTTATTTAACGTTTGACCTTCCGGTATGAATTCCGAGTGTACAATACCGCGATAGTAAAGAAAACAGTCAACATACTGACTTTTGATCGACTTTGGCCGTGGAGTGGTTTTTTCGGTTTCAGTTCAGTTGGAAGGCGCCACTCCGAAGCTTGTTGACTAGTTTGCATGTCAAACTCGTCTCGTCACCAGTAACAATGCGTTTCATGAATGTTGGGTCGGAGTTGACTCGTTCTAGTATGTCTTCAGCGACTCATAAGCGATTGAGTTTTTGGATCACGTTCTCCAGCTCCATCTCCACTGGTGCTTTCCGTTGCTTCAGAGTGTCTGAAAGATAGATCAATGCTAAAAAAAAAACCTACTATAGACGCATTAAGATTTTCACACAAAAATAGAAAAAAAAAACAATTAATTTTGGGGGATCCCCATACTTAGAACTGAAACTCAATTTTTTTTTTTCATCAAACTCGTACGTGTATCTATGGATAGGTCTTCAAAAATGATATTGAGGTTTCTAATATATTTTTTTCTAAACTGAATAGTTTGCGCGAGAGACACTTCCAAAGTGGTAAAATGTCCCCCCCCCCCCCTGTAACTTCTAAAATAAGAAAATGATAAAACTAAAAAAATATATGATGTTAAGTTCCACCGAAAATTGGTTTGACGAGATCTACTAAGTAGTTTTTTTTTTAATACGTCATAAATCGTAAACCGCAATTTACCTTTCATTCAATCATCATAAAAAAACATTTAATTTCATAAACATAAACCTTACGCATAAACCCGGATGTTACGGAACCCTCGGTACGCGAGTCCGACTCGCTCTTGCCCGGTTTTTTTTTTAAATACGCCTTTAGATCTTGGTATCGATGAACTGCAAAGATAAAAAGTTTTATTAGCAAAAATTATCTTTGTTGTAGTTGTGCTACTGTTTTGTCTATAAACTGAAATATTAAAAACTAAAATATCAACTAGTTTATATTTACTTTGATATTACTATACTTAATTTTATTGTAAATTTATGGTACGCCAGCACATTAAGCTACTACAATCTGTCAAATTTCTTTAATAGATTTTCAACTTTAACGCTAAAGCATAAGGTTCAAAGTTGATTGGAAAAATTTGACAGTTTTGATATCTTGATGTGCTGGCGTCTGTACCTACCTGCTACTGCTAGTACTGTGACGAAAGCAAGTAGGTACCTAATTACATAAACAACTACAATATTGTTCTGTCCCGTCGACTTTTACAAATAGGTAAGTAGTCATAAATACGTAGAAAAATAATAATCAAACTTACTTTATTTTTTTTAAGCTCCCGCAGTTCAATGCTGGACATTTTTTCTTCCTTCTGTTTTTATTCCCCATAATTTAATCTTAATTATCACTATACATATAATATACCTACTACAACATAAACTAATCATCATCTGCCTAGCCTTTTCCCAACTATGTTGGGGTCGGCTTCCAGTCTAACCGGATGCAGCTGAATACCAGTATTTTACATGGAGCGACTGCCTATCTGACCTCCACAACCCAGTTACTGGGTAATACGATACCCCTTGGTAAGACTGGTTGTCAGGCTTTCAGGCTTCTGACTACCCGTAACGACTGTCAAAGATCCACAAATGACAGCCGGGACCAACGGCTTAACGTGCTTTCCGAGGCACGGAGGGTCTCGGTATGTAAAGATGGTCACCCATCCACAGACCAACCGCGGCAAGCGTAGCTTAACCTGATCGATCGACCTGTGCGGCTGTTATTATTTAGCCACGGGCCCCTCAACAACATAAACTAATATCTAGTTTAATTATTAATACTAGAACCTACAACAATATTTACAGACTGATTTTTAAAACGAATACACAAACACGGTAAATAACAATACTGCATTATATTTCAGTCTGTGAACGTATATTTCGATCGATTAGCGGGGGAACGCAGCGAGCCAGGAAAAGCGACACAGGTCCTACCTCGGTGACGCCTGGCAGGCTACTGAAGCGATGAGCGCGGGCCGCCTTGTTATATTATATCTTGTTAAAACAATACAATTCTGTTTTGAGAAAAATTACCCGTAGAATTTTCATCTATACATCATTGCCTATTTTTTGACATATTTTTTGTGAGTAAAAGTTTGATCTACTTCAAGTAAAACTTGAAAAACGATCAAAAACTTCCTTGTTTTCGATTTGTTTGCGATTTTTTATGATCGAGTGAAGTTGTAAATATCGTGTTTTGAACCGTAGAATAATCAAGAGTGTTAATTGAACTGCAACATATATTTTTTTCAGATTAAAACAAAGAATATTTGATTGTTTAATGTTGAATCAAAAATAGGTCAATTTTGAGAGTCCTGGCCTTAACAGTCGTCGTGCTTCAGCATTTAATTTGTTAGGCTATAACTTAATGTAGGACCATCTTGCGTTAAGTTCCGCTCTCGAGCCAAATTAAAAAGCTGAGGATGCACAAAATATTTTGGCAAATTTCCTCGAGCGGGGCTGAGGTGCAGGCCGAGTGTGGAGGCTCATTGCCTAGAATTCCCTACGGGGGAGAATGCGAATCACGTCCTAGGCCAAGAGAATTCCACCGCTTTGGAAGATCTCTCAAATTATCCGTCGGATAGAGTGCTCTGGATGTAATTCTGAGCATTAGGGGAATTGCTCGCATGTAAGATCAATTGATCGGAAAAATATTTGGTACTCACGATATTGGAGTTGCCTGATATTTGAAAACTATTCGTAAATACGTACCCACATATTGAAATGCAATTCAAATGAATGAATGTTTTTTTCAACCGTTGTTGCTCGTTAATAAAACACTCGAATTCGTATCGAATAAACATCGTATTCCTTGTTAAAATACAGGGTTCTGCACGTTTTTATCCATCATAAAATTAACACGAACGCATTATTTTGATTAAACATTGCTCGATAGCGGCCCAACACTAGAAAATACACATAGTAATCAAAATGCAAATTAACATTTGTTAAAGTAAATATTGCGCAGTAATATACCTTTTAATGGCTATAAAGCTCGCAATTAAGTTCAGGCTGTTGTTATGGACGGTTTGTGTATATTTTTATTAAACTAGCGATCGTTAACTGGATGCGGGCGAATTAAATCAGAGGTCATTTAGTTTTACTGATGTCGATAACTACTGGCGTGCCTGACGACGCGTTAAACGTACCGCAAATAAGTACACGCGTACTTGAGCGTAATTATAAGCGCTGGTGTGATTGTGTAGGCAGTTTTAGAATTAAATTGGGAAATAATATGTAATACGTTAGAGTATAATTATTCGAATACACACTACCTACCACTGTCTGTGTGGTGCCGGACTTAAAGAATACCACCACCCCATACTTCCCGTGGGTGTCGTAAAAGGCGACTAAGGGGCGTACCGGAGAATGGGCAGCAGCGTTCTCTATGCATTCCACCACTATACTATACTGCGATCGCC